>CM057781.1:10000000-12742387 GCA_030064435.1 Trapa incisa | reverse complement strand
GTTTTTTAAAGTTTTTTAAAGTTTTTAAAGTTTTTTAAAGTTTTTTTAAAGTTTTTTTTTTTAAAGTTTTTTAAAGTTTTTAAAGTTTTTTAAAGGTTTTTTTTAAAGTTTTTTAAAGTTTTTTAAAGTTTTTAAAGTTTTTTATAGTTTTTTTAAAGTTTTTTAAAGTTTTTTAAGTTTTTTAAATTTTTTTAATTTAAGTATTTTAAAAACTTTTAAATATTTATTAAAGTTTATTAAATTTTTAAAAGAATCTTTAAAACCCTAAAAAACCTTAAAAAACCCTTAAAAAACCCTAAAACCTAAAAAACCCTAAAAAACCCTTAAAAACCTTAAAAAACCCTAAAAAACCCTAAAAAACCTAAAAAACCCTAAAAACCTAAAACCCTAAAAAACCCTAAAAACCCTAAAAAACCCTAAAAAACCCTAAAAAACCCTAAAAAACCCTAAAAAACCTAAAAACCCTAAAAAACCCTAAAAAACCTAAAAAACCCTAAAAAACCCTAAAAAACCCTAACCCTAAAAAAAACCCTAAAAAAACCTAAAAAACCCTAAAAAAACCTAAAAAACCCTAAAAACCCTAAAAAACCCTAAAAAACCCTAAAAACCCTAAAAAAACCCTAAAAAACCCTAAAAAACCCTAAAAAACCCTAAAAACCCTAAAAACAACCCTAAAAAACCCTAAAAAACCCTAAAAAACCCTAAAAAACCCTAAAAAACCCTAAAACCCTAAAAAACCCTAAAAAAACCCTAAAAAACCCCTAAAAAACCCTAAAAAACCCTAAAAAACCTAAAAAACCCTAAAAACCCTAAAAAACCCTAAAACAAACCCTAAAAAACCCTAAAAAAACCCTAAAAAACCCTAAAAACCTAAAAAACCCTAAAAAACCCTAAAAAACCCTAAAAAAACCCTAAAAAACCCTAAAAAACCCTAAAAAAAACCCTAAAAAACCCTAAAAACCCTAAAAAACCCTAAAAAACCCTAAAAAAACCCTAAAAAAACCCTAAAAAACCCTAAAAAACCCTAAAAAACCCTAAAAAACCCTAAAAAACCCTAAAAAACCCTAAAAAACCCTAAAAAACCCTAAAAAACCCTAAAAAACCCTAAAAACCCTAAAAAACCCTAAAAACCCTAAAAAACCCTAAAAACCCTAAAAAACCCTAAAAACCCTAAAAAACCCTAAAAACCCTAAAAAACCCTAAAAAACCCTAAAAAACCTAAAAAACCCTAAAAACCCTAAAAAACCCTAAAAAACCCTAAAAAACCCTAAAAACCCTAAAAAACCCTAAAAAACCCTAAAAAACCCTAAAAAACCCTAAAAACCCTAAAAAAACCCTAAAAAACCCTAAAAAACCCTAAAAACCTAAAAACCCTAAAAACCCTAAAAACCCTAAAAAACCTAAAACCTAAAAAACCCTAAAAAACCCTAAAAAACCCTAAAAACCCTAAAAAACCCTAAAAAACCCTAAAAACCCTAAAAAACCCTAAAAACCCTAAAAAAAACCCTAAAAAACCCTAAAAAAACCCTAAAAAACCCTAAAAAACCCTAAAAAAACCCCTAAAAAACCCTAAAAAACCCCTAAAAAACCCTAAAAAACCCTAAAAAAACCCTAAAAAACCCTAAAAACCCTAAAAACCCTAAAAACCCCTAAAAACCCTAAAAACCCTAAACAAACCCTAAAAACCCTAAAAAAACCCTAAAAACCCTAAAAACCCTAAAAAAAACCCTAAAAAAAACCCTAAAAACCCCTAGAAAACCCTAAAAAAGCCCTAAAAACCCCTAGAAAACCCTAAAAAAACCCTAATAACCCTAAGAAACCCTAAAATCCCTAAAAAAACTTTTGAAAAATGCTATGTTACCCTAAGAAATACTAAGAAGCTATAAGAAATACTAATTAATGCTAAGAAACCCTAAAAACATTAGAAACCCAAGAAATACTAAAAAATGCTAAGAAACCCCATGAAACTCTAAGAGACGCTAATAAACCCTAAAAAATCTTACAAAACCCTAAGAAATGCTGATAAATCTTAAAGAACCCTAAAAATGCTTAGAAACCCTATAAAATCCTAAGAAACGCTAAGAAACCGTATAAAACCCTAGGAAATGCTGAGAAACCCTAAGAAATGCTAAGAAACTATGAGAAACACTAGGTAATGCTAAGAAACTCTAAAAAAACACTAAGTAACACTAAGAAATGCTAAAAAATTCTAAGAATCACTATTAAACCCTATGAAACCCTTAGAAACGGTAAGAAACACTAGGAAACCCTAGTGAACGCTAAGAAATAATAAGAAACTGTAATAAACCCTATGAAACTTTAAGAAACGCTAAGAACCCTTAAGAAACGCTAAGAAAGCCTAAGAAACGCTTAAAAACCTTATGAAATCCTAAGAAATGCTAAAAACACTAAAAAGTGCTAAGAAACACTTCCAAATGCTAAGAAATGCCAAGAAACTCTAAAAAACACTAAAAAATACTAAGAAACCCAAAGAAACGCAAAAACAATTCTAAGAATAGCTAAGAAATGTTAAGAAACCCTAAAGAATGCTAATAAACCCTAGGAAAACCCTAAGAAACCCTAAGAAATGTTAAGAAAGCCTAAGAAACGCTTAGAAACCCAAAAAACCATATGAAATCCTAAGAAACGCTAAAAACACTAAAAAGTGCTACAAAACACTACCAAATGAAAAGAAATGCTAAAAAACACTAAGAAATACTAAAAAATACTAAGAAACGCAAAAAACAATGCTAAGAAACGCAAAAAAAAATGCTAAGAAACGCTAAGAACCCTTAAGGAACCCTAGGAAAATCAAAGAAATGCTAAGAAAGCCTAAGAAACACTTAGAAACCCTAAAAAACCCTATGAAATCCTAAAAAATATTAAAAAGTGCTAAGAAACCCTACCAAACACTAAGAAATGCTAAGAAGCCCCAATAAGCCCTAAGAAAAGCAAAGAAACCCTAAGAAAACCAAAAAACCCCTTAAAAATCCTAAAAACATAAAAAACTCTAAGAAACGCTAATAAATGCCAAGAAACCCTATGAAACAGTAATAAACGCTAAGAAACCCTAAGAAACTGTAGAAAAAGTCTAAAAACCCTAAAAACAATTAAAAAATCCTAAAAATCTCTAAAAGGCCCTAAAAAACCCTAAAAAATCCTAAAAAATGCTAAAAACCCTAAAAAAATAGGTCTTGGCACTATCCTCCTAGATACTTCCCACTAACGTCTTTTGATTCTTTGGGACGCATCAAAGCATGTTTCCTCATGCGCAAGAGATCGGGGTGGGGTTGGGATGAGGTCTTTGTCCTCGTACAGATAAAGAGTTTTTTTTTACGGGATTGAGGGTCGAATGTTATGTACATCTACTCATTCTCAAGGTAGAAGTGAACATGCTTCTATCTAGTGGCCGGTAAAGTCGCTTTGACGCCACAAGTGGGTGTAGTTGGACGGGCTAACTTGTGAATGTGTGATCCCTTCATGATGAAAGGCGTGTGTTGGTTGTTAAACATATTGTTTGTGGTTAATGATGAGTAATAGTTTTGAAAACTAAGCAATTGAGGAAGAAATAATTTTAAAGAAAATAAGAAGTATGGCACACTCTAATGCAAACAATTTTTCTGGGAATTAATGTTTCAAAAACCCATTCACTGACCTGTCGAACTCACCCCCCCCCCCCCCAACCCCTTTTCAGGTAACCGGGGGAAAAACCTACCTAAAGCCCTTTAGGTGGCTAAACCTACAAGACATGTATGTAAGTTTAATGGTGCCTCATAGATACTTCCCACTAACGTCTTTTGATTCTTTGGGACACATCAGAGCATGTTTCCTCATGTGCAAGAGATCGGGGTGGGGTCGACATGAGGTCTCTGTCCTCGTACGGATAAGGAGTCTTTTTTTACGGGATTGAGGGTCGAATGTTATTTACGTCTACTCATTCTCAAGGTAGAAGTGGACATGCTTCTATCTAGTGGCTGGTAAAGTCGCTCTGACGCCACAAGTGGGTGTAGTTGGACGGGCTACCTTGTGAATGTGTGATCACTCCATGATGAAAGGTGTGTGTTGGTTGTTAAACACATTGTTTGTGGTTAATGATGAGTAATGGTTTTGAAAACTAAGCAATTGAGGAAGAAAATAAGAAGTATGGCACACTCCAATGCAAACAATTTTTCAGGAAATTAATGTTTCAAAAACCCATTCACTAAGCTGTCGTGCCAATGCTTAAACAATTTGGGAGGCCTTCTCGACGAGAGCTCGAATAGCACTGATAGGCCGGGGGCCTTAGTTTTGAAACTTGGGGGCTAAATGCCCAATTTTGAAAATCTCATATAGTGGGCCCAAGGACAGTTGGCATGAGCAGGAGCTCGTAAACGAACATGATATATGTGCCATAAAACTTAATAAGTGAATTGTTTGGCCATGGTACCAAGATAGGATGGACATGCTCAGTCAACTAGCGGTAGTGTGACATGACAGGTTGACAAACCAGTCAAGACAAACAACTGCGGGTTGAGTTGAGAGTTGGGGCCGTTGGACCAGTGGCACCACATATTACATGGCAATATGAGAAAACATTGTTTCTGCATGCAATGTGAGTACGAGATCATTAAGACGCCCATGAGGGGTAGTTATGCGTCCTAAGGGTCTTGAACGACCTGGTGAGTATAAGGGCAGATCGTCATTCCAGGTGTTTGTGCGAAATCTGGAGTAGCATCAAGCGCATGAGACCGGGGTGGGGATAGGATGAGGTCTCTGTGCTCATACGGATACGAAGAAGTGATTTTGGGATTGTGGGTCGGATGTCACGTACATCCACTCATTCCTAGGGTAGAAGTGGTCGTACTTCTATCCATGTTGCAGGAAAAGTCTTTTCAAAGCCACTAGTGGGTTCAATAGTGATATTGACTTGCGAATATGTGTAACCTTCATGATGAAGGATGTGTGTTGGGTGATTACACATCGGTAACTAAGAAATGGCAGAAAACCCGAATTTTTTTTAAACGAAGGGATTTTTGAAAAAAAAAAGTCCGGCACACTCCATAGAAATATTTTTCTTAAAAGTCAAAAGCTTTTAAAAACCCATTCACTGAGTAGTCGTACTCACCCCCTCCCTTATATCCCTTTCAGGAAATCCTGGAAAGCTTACACTTAAAGTCCATCAACTAAGATGCCTGTAAGATAGGTATGTAAAGTTTTAAATCTCATACAGTTTTGATTATGCTATTTCGGGAAAAAGTGCAGGTTAAAGGACACCTTACTCTTTACGGTTCACAATAAGGGGAAATTCTTAAATAAACCAGGTGAGTGGCGGGTTGATCACGAGGATCCGACCAAACCGGGTCGGGGCGTGACAACTAGAGTGGTATTAGAGCCTGTTTCCTCGAATACATATTCAAGACTAGAAAATATAGTAACTGATAGGATTTATGTTAAAATTTTCAAATGGCTCCCAGGAGAGGAACTAAGAAAACTAGGAATGGCTCTGCTCAGCACTGTGTCCTCGTAGAAAGACAACCCTAGAAGCTTCCCAAATGCCTGAGACCTGGCAGAAATGTTGAAAGACCAAATGGGGAAGCTTCCTGGAGAATGGTGCTAGGACCTATTGATGGCACAACCCTAAGAATAAATGAGGATGCTTATCAAGAATTCCATAGCTCCCCAGTTAATTTGTGACCATTTTCTGTGATATGGCTGAGAACCCAACCTTTTTGTATCCCCATGTTAATAAAAGATTCAAATTCCCCAAAACTTTATCTTCTAAGGATGTGATCTTACTAGGAGTATGGCCTAAGAAAAATAAAACAAACCCACACTATCCTAGAAACTAAGGAAGAGTCGTATCCCAGTGATGGAAGATGAATCAGGAAACCTAGGAGGACTCTTACCATGACCCTTAGCAAAGGTGATTCAACTAAAAAACTGTCAAAGTGATCAGACTCAAGAATGGTAAAGCACCAAACCAATAGTAACCCTGGGAAAAAGTCCCACTCGAAGGAAAGAAAGAACCACAACAATCCATGTAAGGGAATAACGATGGGACATTACCTGAAGAGATGCCCAACCCTACTAAAGGACAAGTACCAAGTTGAACTATTATAAGTGTAAGGAAAGAAGGGGTGTTCCACACCTCATAGATTCAGGGCAATACCTCCTCAAAGGTCACGAAGGATATGAAGGATTGGAGTCCGATACCATGGAGCGGGTTACATAAACGATTCAAAAAGAGGTCAAGAAAAGATGAGGTGAATACAAAAACTTCTTAAGAAGGTCAAACCGAGAAGGATAACTCATGAATAGGGATAAGGTAAATGAGAAGCACACTTAGAACCCTCTCATAAGGGGCAAACACAGAAAAACGTCCCCCGAAACTCTAGGGAATGAAATAGTGAGAGTGAAGAAGAGAAGGAATACGCTCTGAAAAGGAATCATTGGTTGGCGGATGTGCAAGGAGCCAACCCCTCATTAGAAACTACTTGAAGGAAGGAAGTATCAGAGGCCAAGACTAACCTGCTTTGGAAAAGTGATATAATTTTAAAGTACTACCTCTTTTGGAAAAAGCAGAAAAGTAAAAAATCGAAGTCTTTGACCAACATACCTAAGGAAGACCGGGAAGTAGAAAGGACTACACTCTAAAAAGGTCAGTGAGATGACGTTCCACTAAATTCGTCACTCTTATAGGTAGGAAATGTGCGGACTTGGTCAATATGTCCACAATAACCCAAATTACGTGTTGTCCCTTCTTAGTCATGGGTAGTCCTATGACAAAAACCATAGTGATGTGCTCTTTATGGCAAGGGTTATAGCAGTTCTGATGGTTTCTAATGCTCAACTTTAATATGTTGACAGGACAAGCATCGGGCTACATATTCCGCAATATCCCTCTTCATCCCTTTCCACCAATATCCTTGTTTAAGTCTGCGGTACATTTTGGTACTGCCCGGATGCATCACATAAATAGAGTCATATGCCTCTTCTAGAATTAACCTCTTCAGTTCCTTTTTTTGAGGCACACACACTCTACCCTTGTAGGTTAGTACTCCGTCACCTTAAAGGTCATAGTCCAGTTATGTTCCTTTATTGACCAGGTCTAAATAGGGTTGGAGTTCCTAATCCACATTTTGTTGGACCTTAATTTTCTCTATCAAGCTGGGTCCCACCACTATGTCAACCAACAAGCATTTCTTCCTCTTGTCCATCTTAAGGTCCACCTCCATTCTACCCAACTATTGCAACAAGGGTAATTAGCTTATTTTTATCTATGTCGTCTCGGTTTGGTACTTGCAACTTAGGGCATCTACCACTACATTGGCCTTCTCGGGGTGATACTTTATCACAAGGTCATTATATTTAACCAATTCCAACCATCTCATCTGAAGGTGGTTCAACTCCTTCTGAGTTAGGAAGTGCTTAAGACTCTTGTGATCAATATATATTTTACACTTAACCCCGTATAGGTATTGTCGCCAAATATTTAAGGAAAACACTATTGTAGCTAATTCCAAGTCATGGGTAGGGTAGTTCTGTTCATGTACCTTAAGTTGTCGCGAAGTGTAGGTGATAACCCTTTCTTGTTGCATCAATACACATTCGAGTCCTTGTCCAGATGCATCACTATAGACGGTGTACTCCCCTACACTTGGGTCAGGCATGGAGAGTACAGGTGTTGCTGTCAAATGGGTCTTCAACTACAAGAAAGATTTCTCACAACTTTCATCCCATTTATACTATACTCCTTTCCTACTGAGACAAGTAAAAGGGACAGCTATCTTAGAGAAATCCTGCACAAACCGTTTGTAGTATCCCACCAAGCCTAATAAACTTCGTATCTCCAAGGGATTCTTGGGTGCCTTCCAATTGGATATGGCCTCCACCTTTTCTAGGCCTACCTTAACTCCATCTTTGGACACTATGTGCCCTAAAAACCCTACCTCCTGCAACCAAAACTCACAAGTGGAGAATTTTGCATATAAGTGGTTTTCCCGTAGTATCTCCAAGTTGATCGCTAGATGTTCTTCGTGCTCTTGTCCAAGTGTGGCTAGAACACTCGGTTCATTAAGTCCATGAAGGATGTATGGGCATTCGTCAAGTTGAAAGGCATTACCCTAAACTCATAAAGTCCGTATTGGGATCGAAATGCGGTCTTAGGAATATCTTCCTCTCAGATCCTGAGTTAGTAGTATCCTAACTGGAGGTCTATCTTGGAGAAGTAGGTTGCTCCTTTTAGTTGGTCGAACAAGTCATCAATCCGAGGAAGGGGATACTTGTTCTTTATTGTGATATGGTTCAACTTCCAATAGTCTATGTACAACCTCATGCTCTCATCCTTTTTCTTTACAAATAGAAATAGTGCACCCCATGGAGACTGGCTAAGGCGTAGGATATCATTTTCTAATAGCTCATCAAGTTGTTCCTTTAATTCCCTTAACTCTACTAGAGCCATGCGATATGGGGCTTATGATATGAGGTTTGTTCCTGGGATAATCTCTATGGTGAATTCCAATTGTTGGCTTGGGGGTAATCTAGGTAATTCTTCTGGGAATACATCTGGGTAGTGTTCAACTATCAGAATACCTTTGGGTCCCTTCTCTTTAGACTTCTCGTTGATGATTGTTGCTAGAAAAGCCTTACAACCTTTTTGTATCATCTATTGGGCACTTATGTGGGACACCATTTACATTTCTCCCTTCCTCCTATCTCCCTGGAAGTTTAGTCCAAGTGTTTCGAGAGTGTGGAAGGTTACTATCGTCCTCCCACAATCCATCCTAGCTTGATGGATACTTAACCAATTCATTCCCAAGATTATTTCTACCTCCCTTAGAGGAAATGGGATCAAATATGCCTCTTGTTTGGTTCCTCCAATCTTTATCTCACATGTCTTCAACTATTTGTCCCTATTTAGCCCTTCTCCTAAGGGTGTAAGGATGTTGAGATTTTGTTCTAGCGAGGTAAGTTCTATGGGAAGACTTGGGATTAGATTTTCTTTGATGAAAGATTTTTCTCCTCCCCAAATTGAAGAGGGCATAGACCTTTCTTCCCCACAAGTGTACGTACCCTGCTACAGAACTAGGGTCTTTCATATCCTCTTCTTAGGTGAGGTTGTATACCCTAGCTGGTACTCTGGTTGTGGAGTCCTGCCGGAGAGTCCTTGGGTTCCCTTGGGGTGGTCCAAGCATATTATGTTACTTGTTCTCCCTAAGTGTGGGGCATTCTTATGCAAAGTTCCCCACTTGACCACATGCGAAATAGGATAAGCAAGCTCCCTCATGATACCTTTGGCACCTAGGACAACAAGGGTTTCATTTTGGTAGGGTGGGGATCACTCTTTGTGGGGGATGAAGGTACGTCCTTTCTCTTTTGTAAACCCACCCTATTTCCCCATCTTGGGCCATTTTGCTCCTTTCGTCCACCATGACGGCCTTGGCCCTTGTCCTCCTTCCAAGTTGCCTGCTCCATTCGGCAACATTGGGTTTGCACCAATCGCTTACACTCTGAACCAAACTGATCACTACCACCAGATCCGTGGGGCATCTTAGTACTCCCATATGGTCTCATATGTCCATATTGAGACCGTCCACGAATCGTTGGCATATGTTTGCCGGTCCAGCCAAATCAGGGGCAAAGTGTCAGGCCCCGACCCAGTTTGGTCAGATCCCCATGATCAACTCGCCACTCTCCCGGTTTATTAAAGGGTTTCCCCTTATTGTAAACCGTAAAGAGTAAGGCATCCTTTAACTTGCACCTTTTTCCTGGAATAGCATAATCAAAACTGTATGAAATTTAAAACTTTGCATACCTGTCTTACAAGCATCTTAGTTGACGGTCTTTAAGGAGAGACTTTCCGAGATTTCCTTAAAGGGATATAAGGGAGGGGGTGAGTACGACTACTCAGTGAATGGGTTTTTAAAAGCTTTTGACTTTTAAGAAAAATATTTATATGGAGTGTGTCAGACTCCTTTGTTTTAAAAAATCCCATCATTTAAAAATTTGGATTTTTCCATTATTTCTTAGTTACCACGGTGTGTCATCACCCAACACACATTCACAAGTCAGTATCGCTACTGAACCCGCTAGTGGCTTCGGAGCGACTTTTCCTGCCACCCAGATAGAAGTACGACCACTTCTACCCTAGGAATGAGTGGATGTACGTGACATCCTACCCACAATCCCAAAATCACTTCTTCATGTCCGTATGAGGACAGAAACCTCATCTTGTCCCCACTCCGGTCTCATACGCTTCGTGCTACTCCAGATATTGCACAGACACCTAAAACGATGAACTGCCCTTATAGCCACCAGGTCGTCTAGTGCCCTTAGTACGCATCACTACCCCTCATGGGCGTCTTGATAATCCCATACTCACAGTGTATGCACAAACAATGTTTTCTTATATTGCCATGTAATTTGTGGTGCCACTTGTTCAACGGCCCCGACTCTCAACTCAACCCGCAGCTGTTTGTCTTGACTAGTTCGTCGACCTGTCATGTCGCACTGCCGCTAGTTGACTGAGCATGTCGGTCCTATCTTGGTACCATGGCCAAACAATTTACTTATTAAGTTTTATGGCATATATATCATGTTCGTTTACGAGCTCTTGCTCGTGCCAACTAGCCTTGGGCCCACTGTACGAGATTTTCAAAATCGGGCATTCAGCCTCCAAGTTCCAAAACTGAGGCCCCTGGCCTATCAGTGCTATTCGAGCTCCCGTCGAGAAGGTCTCCCAAATAGTTTAATCATTGGCACACAGTCAGGGGAGAACACTTCCGACAAAATAGGTTTTCATTGTCCATTATACCAACCGGTATAAGGACATCTCCGTTCATAACCGATGAACGGGTTTTCAACTTCCTTTGAAGAAGTCTCATCATACCAACCGGATATGATCTACTTACAATCGGTAAGTAGTTTTTTTTCGCATAACTTTCACATCACTTTCTCTAAGTAGTGATGATTAAAATACCACTAAACAGTGGGCTTTTATATCGAGGCACTTATCATCCCCAACCGGGTATGATGTTAGTAAACTCACTCACAACCGGTAAGTGGTTCTTAAGTTTAAGTTGTGCTCATCATCCCAATCGGGTATGATGTTAGTAAATCCACTCACAACCGGTAAGTGGTTTTTAACTTTAAACTGTGCTCATCATCCCAACTGGGTATGATGCGAATAACCCACTCACCCATTAATGTCGTGAATTCTACTAGACTGGTTCTTTGTATTCACGCAGCTTGTCCTTGCTAGCATTCCCGGTATTTAACGTTCCTACACGATATGAACAACCTTGTTCATTATTACTCGGCATAACAGCCTTCATTTATTAATGAATAAGAAAACCTAAACTTTTAGTTATTTGCAATTAAGTCCCTAAAGTTATTTCTCTTTAACTTTAAGTCTGTAATGTCGGTTTTTCCTCAAATTGAGTCCCGTAACTTTTAAAATTTATCGTGGGACCTCAATTTATTTAATTTCACCAAAAAGGTGTTTAATTTTCCAAATTTCTAATTTGGTTCCCCAATTTTTCCAAAATTACCATTTTGCCCTTCTTTCACAAAAATGGTATGTTTTTCCCCAAAATTTCTCAATTGGTCCTCCAACATTATTTTCATGCCCAATTGACTCTCAATTTCATAAAATTGTATTTTGGCTCCTTTGAATTTCGAAAATCCCCAAATTTTCCCCCAATTTCAACTCTTCAACACTACTGAATTTGATTTTATCAAATTGACCGATCAAACACTTCTAATTATTGAAATTGGAGTTGAAATTGAGTTCCTATATGTTCATACGATTCTAAGAAAATTTGAATCACAGATTTTAACATCAGAACGAGCTCAAACGGAGCTTTGCCGGAAAACAGACTATAGAGAGAGAAAGCTTCGATTACTTACCAGTGAAGGCACGATAGTCCGAGCCTTCGATCTGGGTAGATAGGTCTCGTCCTAAGGTTCATCCTAAAATTAAGTATTGTACCAATTGATGCAGAATATGATTAGAATTTCGTCATTGAAATTCGATCGACTCTCTCTCTAGCACTGATCAAAAATTATAAAGGGGAGTCGAATTGGCTTACCTTTCGGTCCTAATTCGGCTGTGGAAAGGCTGAGGAAGTGTTGGGAGGGCTTGGTTTGGCCTGAGGAGGGCTTGAAATGGCCGATTTCAGCTTGGACGAAATAGGGCAGCTTCGGTCCGCTGGAGTTGCTTCACTATTCCAACATGTCGGCGCTTCTCCAACAATTCTCGAATTGACTAGAGTTTGCTATCAGATAGTTGTCTTCTCGCCGGTTCTAAAGAGCCCGACCTTTGTTCAAGTTGAAGCTCTGGTTCGAGCTTTACTGGGAAATGAAGTAGTAGAGAGAGAGAAGTGTTCAGGTGTGAAGAGAATGAAATGGGGATAACCTCTTTATATAGTCATAAAACTCGTGTATTAAATGGACGAGATTTATTACTAGTACTAATATTGCCATAAATTATTGGTATTAATTCCAACAATTTAATTTCGGTATTAATTCCAATAATTTAATTTCGGTATTAAATTATTTGTATTAATTTTAATAATTAAATATATATTAATTGATGGCTATTTATGATAAGCCGTACGTTCGCATAAAAATTTTTTACCGAAATTTCGGGTTACAAAAAAAATCATACTTCACAATAGGTCACCCATCCTCACACTACACTTAGGTAAGCACGCTTAACTTTAAAGTTCTTATGGAATTTAGTTCACCTGAACCACTTTGGTTTTTATTTTCTAGTTTGTCTTAAGTTTCTTTTCCAATGTTTAATAAATCCTTTGGATCAACCGAAATTTGTAAATTTTTATATTGCTTATTTCCAAATGTAAACCAGTTTGGTTTTCTTATTTGGTTTGACCGGTTCTTTTCTTGGTTTTCCTTCACTCAAATGTGCGAGGTTTACACAAAGGGTCTTTGCTCGTTGAATTTAGTTTCGTACTTCGATATAGACTTAAGCCCTTGTCAGAGTCGGAGGAAATCTTGCTTCTTCTTATTAATTAGATGAGGAGCTAGGTACTCCTTCACGCACCTCTCCTCAAACTGCTCCCAAGTGGGTATGGAGCTATGCAGGCTTTGGACATTATCCCACCATCTTTTAGCACTGCTCTCCAGGAAAACTTCTGTCAAGATCACCATGTCCTCTAGTGATATCTTGAGTATCCCCATTAACTTCTTGATGTTAGTCAGCCAGTCTATGGTGGCTCCAGCATCCTTCTCTTCGAGGAAAGGCTTACACCCCAGTTGACGGAGAGTCTTGAGGTATTTGGGGATTTCAACTGGAGGAGGATGGTTAACAGGAGGGGGATTAGATTATACTTCCTCCGACTCAATCCGAGAGTTGGTGACCATTTTAGGGATGAGGTTGGGTTGTCCAAATACTCGAGTGAATTCCTCGTACAATCTTTGGTGTTCCGAGCTTAGTCCAGGTGGAGTTGTTTGGGCTCCTCAAGGAGTTTCCACAGAAAGGGGTTGTTAGGCAGTGTCAAAGACTACGACTCTTGTTCTCTTAGTTTCTCTCTTGCAAGCCATCTAAAATTTTAAGATTTATTCCTATAATTTACTAAGTTTTATTGTATTGATAATGCATTCGAGGAAATAGACTCTAATACCACTCAAGTTGTCACGCCCTAACCCAGTTTGGTTTGATCCCTGTGAGCAACCTACCACTCTCACGGTTTATTAAGAGTTTCCCATTTTTCAAACCACAAGGAGTAAGGCGTCCTTTCACCTATATCTTTCCTAGAATAACATTAAACAAAACTAAATATATTGAATCTTATATACCTGTCTTTCATATTCGACTACAGGAAAATCTTTAGGTTTGTTTTCCCTTGGTTACCTGAAAAGGGGTAAAGGGAGGGGGTGAGTTTGACAAGTTAGTGAATAGGTGTTGGGAGTGAGTTTTCATACCAATTAGTTTTAAATTGGAGTGTGCCAAACTCCTTATTTCATTTAAGAATATGCCTTCCTTAAATTTCGATTTTGAAAACCCTTTTCCTTATTTTCCACATTAGGTGTGTTTAACAGTCAACACAAACCCACCATCAGGAAGGGATTACACATTCGTAGGGCAACCCATCCACGGCACCCACTTGTGGCTTAGAGTGACTTTACCAACCACCAAGATAAAAGTCCATCCACTTCTACCCTAGGTTTGAGTGGATGTTCGCGACATTTGACCCTCAAACCCAAAATCAACTTCGTGTCCGTATGAGGACAGATACCTCATCTCGACCCCACCCTGGTCTCGTGCACATTATGCTGCATCGAGCTTCCCTAACTGCTGGCACGGAAAACTACCTTTATCTCCACCATGTCATATAGTAGCCCTTGTGACGCATCACTACCCTTCTTGGGCGTCTTGATGGTCCTGAACCTCAAGTACATACACAAACAATAGTTTTTCCACAAAGCCATTTATCTTTGGTGCCAATGGTCCAACGGACCTGACCTTGAACCCGACCTGTAGCTATTTGTGTAGACCGGTCCGTTGACCTGGCCCTAACGCACTATCGTCAATCCATCGAGTATGAGTCCTGTCTTTGTACCATGGCGAAATCACGTATCCATTTCATTAAGAGTTTTCATGGCTTTCATATATCATGTTTGTTTACAAGCTCCTCCTCGTGCCCACTTGGCTGGGGCTCATTGTACATGATTTTCCAAAATCGGGCAATTTAGCCCCACAAGTTCAAAACAGAGGCCTTTGGCATATCTAAGTTATTCTAGCTCTCGTCAAGAAGGTCTCCCAAAGGGTTTAAGCAATGACACACAAGTTAGGGGAGAACTATAAACCCCATCCTTTGATAATAAGAAAAAATAAAAAAAGAATCGTTCATTTCCAAAGAGAAAACCGAGCCGGTTTATAAACCAAAACGGATAGGAAAAGGACAAATCAAGAAATTTATGGATCCCAAGTGACCTAATGAGTCACAAAAGTCATGATAAAGGACTTTAAGGTGAATTGGAGATGAAAACCTAACCGGTTCAGGTGAACCGGACCTGAACTGGTTTGAACCACTATTGAACTAGTATCTAAATTGAATTTTCTATGTGGCTTAGAAAATTCAAAATGTAGAATTAAGGCCACTGTTTGATAGATAATGAATTTAGATAAATTTAGAAATTTTTAATTTTGAAAAACTTGGTCGAATTGGGCCTAAACCGGACGATTTAAGCTTTGAACCTGGTTCAGACCGGTCCGGTCCGATTCAGAATAATGTCGTCTTCTTCCTTTAGATGACAACTCTGTTCACTCGCCTAAAAATTGAGCAGAGCTGACGAAGATGAAAAGTCTCCGACAAGGGAGTTTTAGGCAATTAATAACCGCCATTAACATGCCAATCAAACGACCAAGACATCCTTGAGCTTCCTATATAAAGAGCCCCTCCTCATTCATCCTCCTCATACCTAAAATGTAAACCATACCCTTAGGAGTTAAGGAAAACCGGGAAAAAACTGGTGTCTCGCCCCGACCCAGTTTGGTCGGATCCCTGTGATCAACCCGTCAGTTTCCCTATTTATTAAAGAGTAAGGCGTCCTTACAACCTGCACATTTTCCTGTAATAACATAAATCAAAACTGAATAATATTTTAAAGTAACATATTTGTCTTATAGATGTCATAGTGGATGGTATTTAAGGGTGGGCTTTCCGGAATTTCCTGAAAAGGATTTAAGGGAGGGGGTGAGTACAACAACCCAGTGAATGGGTTTTTCAACATTTTTAACTTTTAGGAAAAAGATTTGTATCAGAGTGTGTCAGACTCCTTTCTTTCAAAAATCCTTTCATTTCAAATCTCGATTTTTACCAACATTTCCTTATTTAATCACGGTGTGTCATCACCCAACACACATCCTTCATCATGAAGGTTAAACACACATTCGCAGGTCAGTACGTCCACTGAACCCACTTGTGGCGTTGGAGCGAATTTACCGGCCACCTAGATAGAAGCACCTCCACTTCTACCCTGAGAATGAGTGGATGTACGCTACATATGACCATCCATCCTGAAATCAATTCTCCGTGTCCATATGAGGACAGATACCTCATCCCGTCCCCACCCCAGTCTCATGTGCTTGGTGCTACTCCAAATTTCGCACGGTCACCTGGTACGACGAATTGCCATTATACTCACCAGGTCATCCAGGGCCTTTAGGATGCATCACTACCCCTCTTAGGTCTCTTGATGGTCCCGTAATCACAGTGCATCCAGAATCAGCATTTTCTTATCATGCCATATAATCTGTGGTGCCACTAGTCCAACGGCCCCGACCTTCAACTCAACCTACAACTATTTGTCTTGAATGGTCTGGAGACTTGTTATGTCGCACTGCTACTAGTTGACTAAATATGTTGGTCCTATCTTAATATCATAGCCAAACAATTCATTTATTAAAGTTTTATGGCATATATCTCATATGGCCCACTTGTTCGAGATTTCAAAATCGGGCATAATAGTCCACAAAATCCAAAACCGAGGCCCCCGACCTATAAGAGCTATTCGAGCTCCCGTCAAAAAGGTCTCCCAAATCGTTTAAGCATTATCACACAGTTAGGGGAGAGCACTTTTGATAGAAAATATATTTTCAACTGTCCATCATACCAACTGAGAATGAGGACATTTTCGCTCATAACCGACAAACGAGTTTTCCACTTCCCTCGAGGAAGTTTCATCATACCAATCGGGTATGATCTACTTACAACCAGTAAGTAGTTTTTTCGCATGGTTTTCACATCACTACTCTAAGTCGTGATGTTTAAAATACCACATAGTAGTGGGTTTTCATTTCGATGAGCTTATCATCCCCAATTGGGTATGACATAAAATCCCACTCACCCGATCGTGCAGTGAAATTCCACTTAGTCGAGTTCCGTCCCTTGCACGTTGGACCTCAACTGGCGTTCCCGATGTCTCATTCTCCTACATGAAATGAACATAGTTGTTCATTATTCTTTAGCCTAATAGCCCTCATTCGTTCCAATGAATGAGAAAACCCAACTTTATACTCACCAGGTCGTCTAGGGCCATTAGGACGCATCACTACCCCTCTTGAGTGTCTTGATGGTCCCGTCATCACAGTGCATGCACAATCAGTATTTTCTTATCATGCCATATAATCTATGGTGCCACTAGTCTAACGACCCTGACCTTCAACTCAACCTGCAACTGTTTGTCTTGAATGGTCTGGAGACCTGTAATGTCGCATTGCGACAAGTTGACTAAATATATCAGTCCTGTCTTGGTACCATAGCCAAACAATTCATTTATTAAAGTTTTATGGCATATATCTCATATGGTCCACATGTTCGAGATTTCAAAAACGGGCATAATAGCCCACAAGTTCCAAAATCGAGGCCCCTGACCTATAAGAGTTATTCGAGCTCCCGTCAAGAAGGTCTCCCAAATCATTTAAGCATTGTCACACAGTTAGGGGAGAGCACTTTCGACAAAAATATATTTTCAACTGTCCATCATACCAACCGAATATGAGGACATTTTCACTCATAACCGATGAACGGGTTTTCCACTTCCCTCGAGGAAGTTTCATCATACCAATCGGGTATGATCTACTTACAATCAGTAAGTAGTTTTTCTCCGTGATTTTCACATCACTTCTCTAAGTTGTGATGTTTAAAATACCACATAGTAGTGGGTTTTCATTTTGATGAGCTTATCATTCCTAATCGAGTATGATATAAAATTCTCACTCACCTGTTAATGTTGTGAATTCCCTCGATCGATTCTTTGTATTCACGCAAGCCTATCCTTGCTGGCGTTCCTGGTACTTCGTATTCCTACATGATATGAACATCCTTGTTCCTTATTCCTTTGCCTAATAGTCTTCATTCATTCTAAATGAATGAGAAAAGTAAACTTCCTATTTATTTGCAATTAGGTCCCTAAAGTTATTCTTCTTTAACTTTAAGTCCCTAATACCGATTTTTCCTCAAATTGAGTCCCAAAACTTTTAAAATTTATCTTGGACCTCAATTTATTCAAATTCACAAAAGGGGTTTAATTTCCCAAATTTCCAATTTGGTCCCCCAATTTTTCCAAAATTACCATTTTGCCCTTTACAAAAATGGTAAGTTTCACCCCAAAAATTCTAAAATTCCTCAATTGGCCCTCTAACATTCTTATCATGCCCAATTAAACTTCAATTCTATAAAATCACATTTTGGTCCTTCAAATTTTCAAAAATCCCCAATTTTCCCCTAATTCCAACTTCCTAACATGGCCGAATTTGATTTAACCAAATTGACCGAGCAAACACTTCCAATTATTGAAATTGAGTTTCTACATGTTCATACAATTCTCTAGCATTTTGAATCGCAAGTTTTAACGCCGGAACAAGGTCAAATGGAGCTTCTTCGAAAAATATACTATAGAGAGAGAAAGCTTCGATTGCTCATCAGTAAGGACGTTACGGTCTGAGTTTTCTATTTGGGCAGGTAGTCCTCCTCTTGAAGTTCTTCCTAGGATCAAGAATGACATCAATTGATGTCGAATTGGATTAAAATTCTGTCATTGAAATTCGGTCGACTCTCTCTAACACTGATTGGAAATTACAGAGGAGAGCTGAATTGGCTTACCTTTCCATCCTAATTTGGTCCTGGGAGGGCTGAGGAAGTGTTGGAAGGGCTTGGTTTGGCCTGAGGAGGGCTCAAATTAGTTGATTTCAACTCGGCCGAAACAGGGCAACTTCGGTCCGCCGGATCTGCTTAACTGTTCAATCACGCCGGCGCTTCTCCGGTGACTCTCAAAACGAATGGATGTCCCCATCGTGTAGCTGACTTCTCCCTGGTTCTAATGAACCTGACCTCGCCTTCTTTGGCTAAAAAATGACAGAGCTCTGGTTTGAGATTTGCCAGAAAACTAAGTAGTTGAGAGAAAGTGAGCTTTTCAGGTGTAGAGAGGATAAATGGTGAGGGGCTCTTTATATAGGAAGGTTGATGACTTCTTGGCCGTCCGATTATTGTCTTAATGGCGATCATTTATTGTCTGAAACTCCCTAGCTGGAGACTTTTCAGCTTTGTCGGCACTGCACGATTTTTCGACGAGTGAATTGTGCTGTCATCTGAAGGAAGAAGATAACACTGTTCCGAACTGGACCGGACCGGTCCGAACCAGGTTTAAAGCTTAAACTGGCCGGATCACTCCCCATTCAAACCAAGTTTTTCAAATCTAAAAATTTGTAAATTTATCTAAATTCATTTTCTATCCAATGGTGGCCTCAAATCTCAAATTTGAATTCTTTAAACCATCTAGAAAAATAAATTTAAAATCTGGTTCAATAGTGGTTCAAATCGGTCCAAATCAATTCAATCTGGTTTGGACCTATTCGGAACACTGTCGTCTTCTTCCTTTAGATGACAGCACTGTTCACTCGCCAGAAAATTGAGCAGCGCCAACAAAGATGAAAAGTCTCCGGCCAAGGAGTTTCAGGCAAAGGATGTCCGCAAGAAAGAAGCAAATCGGACGACCAAGAAGTCCCCAATCTTCCTATATAAGAGCCCCTTCTTATTCATTCTCCTCACACCTAAAAACTCCACTCTCTCCCTACTGCTCCATTTTATGGTGAAGCTTGAACCAGAGCTCCAACTTGGGCACTTTTCTGAGCCAAATAAAGTGAGGTCAACTTCTTTAGATTCAAGGAGAAGGCAACTACACGACAGTAGTCTCCATTTGTTCCGAGGATCGTTGGAGAAATGTCGGCGTAATCAAATGTCGGTTTGTCATGGCCCGGCCTGGTTTGGTCGGATCGTCAGGAGAGAGCACTTCCGAAAAAGCATATGTTTTCTCTATCAATTATACCACCCGGGTATAAGGACACCTCCGTTCATAACCGATGAATGGGTTTTACACTTCGAGGAAGTCTCATCATATCAACCGGGTATGATCTACTTACAACCGGTAAGTAGTTTTTCCGCATCATTTTCACATCACTTCCTCTAAGTAGTGATGTTTAAAATACCACTTAATAGTGGGTTTTCATACCGAGGTACTTATCATTGCCCAATCAGGTATGATATAAAATTTTCACTAACAATCGGTAAGTAGTTTTTAATTTTAAGTTATGTTCATCATCCCAACCGGGTATGATGTTAGTAAATCCACTCACCCGTTAATTCCTTTAATTCCACTAGACCGTTCTTGGCATTCACGCGAGCTTGTCCTTGCTGACATTCCCGGTACTTCGTGTTCATACACGATATGAACATCTTGGTTCATTATCATTCGGCCTAATCGCCATCATTCATTCCAAATGAATGAGAAAGTCAAACTTTCATTTATTTGCAATTAGATCCCTAAAGTTATTTCTCTTTAACATTAAGTCCCAAATGCCAGTTTTTCCTCAAATTGAGTCCCGAAATATCTAAAATTTATCATAGGACCTCAATTTATCCCATTTCACAAAAAAGGGGATTAATTTCCTAAATTTCCAATTTGTTTCCCCAACTTTTCCAAAATTACCATTTTGCCCTTCCTTTAAAAAAATGAAATATTTTGCCCCCAAAATTTCAAAATTCCTCAATTGGTCCTCCAACATTATTTCCATGCCCAATTGACCCTCAATTTCATAAAATTTCATTTTGGTTCTTTGAATTTCGAAAATCCCCAAATATCCCCCAATTCCAACTTCTTAACACATCCGAATTTGATTTCATCAAATTGACCCATCAAACGTTACCAATTGTTGAAATTAAAGTTGAAATTGAGTTTCTACATGTTCATATGATTCTTTAGAAATGTGAATTGCAAGTTTTAACGTTGGGACGAGCTCAAAAGAAGCTTCGCCGGAAAATGAACTATAGAGAGAGAAAGTTTCGATTACTCACCGGTGAAGGCACAGCGGTCCGAGCTTTCGATTTGGGCAGATAGCTCTCATCTTGAGGATTATCCTAGAATCAAGAATCGCATCAATTGATGTCAAATTGAGTTAGAATTTCATCATTGAAATTCTACCGGTTCTCTCTCTAGCACAGGCTAGAAATTGTAGAGTGCAGCCGAATTAGCCTACCTTTCAATCCTAATTCGGTCATGGGAGGCCTAAGGAAGTGTTGGGAGGGCTTGGTTTGGTTTGAGGAGGGCTCGAAATAGTCGATTTCAACTTGGCCGAAATAGGGTAGCTTCGGTCCACCAAAGCTGCTTCATTGTTCCATCATGTCGGCGCTTCTCCAATGATTCTCGGATTAACTAGAGCTTGCTATCAGATAGTTGTCTTCTTCCCTGTTCTAAAGAGTCTGACCTCTCCTTCTAAGGTTAAGAAAAATATTCAAGTGGAAGCTTTGATCCGAGTTTCACCAGGAAATGGAAAAGTATAGAGAGAGAAGTGTTTAGGTGTAATGAGAATGAATGGGGAAATTATTTGTAAAAGTATAGAGAGCTGCTTCACTAGGAAGTGTAACGTGTATTAAATGAGAGAAATTTATTACTAATATTAATATTAACATAAATTATTGGTATTAATTCCAATCATTTAATTTTGATATTAAATTATTTGTATTAATTCTAATAATTTAATTTAGTTATTAAATTATTGGTATTAATTACAATAATTAAATATATATTAATTTATGGCCATTAATAATAAGGCGTAGCATAAAAAATTTTTACCGAAATTTCGGGTTACAAAAAAATCATACTTCCCAAGAGGTCACCCATTCTCACACTTCTCTTAAGCAAGCACACTTAACTTCAAAGTTCTTATAGGATCTTGTTCACCTGAGCCAATTTAGTTTTTCTCTTTTATTTTGTCTTAAAATTCTTTTCCAAGGTTTAATAAACCCTTTGTATCACCCGAAAGCTGTAAATTTCTAAATTGCTTGTTCTCATATGATCGGGTTTGTAAACTGGCTCGGTTTTCTTACTCGGTTTGACCGGTTCTTTTCCCAATTTTCTTACTCCCCAAGCTCCCTATATAAAGATCTTCTCTCCATTCCTCCTCCTCATACCTAAAAACTTCACTCTCTCTCTCTCTCTCTCTCTCTCTCTCTCTCTCTCTCTCTCTCTCTCTCTACTACTCCAATTTTTGGTGAAGCTCAAACCAGAGCTCCGACTTGGGCATTTTTCTAAGCCTTAGAAGGTGAGGTCAAGTTTCTTAGATTCGGAGAGAAGTCAGCTACCCGATGGTAGTCTCCATTTACTTTAAAGATCACTAGAGAAGCACTAGCATAATCAAACAGTGAAGCAGCTCCAGTGAACCGAAGCTGCCTTGTTTCGGCCGAGCTAAAATTGGTTGAATTCAACCCTCCTCTGGCGAAACCAAGCTCTCCCAACATCCTCACAGCTCTTAGAAGACCTCAATGGAGATAGAAGGTAAGTCAATTTGGCCATCTTCAGTCGTTGGAGGTCGGAGTTAGAGAAAGAAACTGTAAAATTTCACTAACAAAATTTTCCCTCAATTTAGGAACAATTGTAGGAATTCTTATTCCAGAAAAAATCCCCAGGAAGAGAGCTATCTTCCCCAATAGAGATATCGAACTGCTGCACCTCCGATAGTAAGCTTTCGAAGCTTTCTCTTTCTACGTTTAGTTTTATAGCGAAGCTCCGTTTGAGCTCAATTCGGACCCAAATGGCGTGGTTCAAAGCTCAATTGAATTGTATGGAAGTATAGGAATTGATTCATACCTTCAATTGGAGCAATTAACCCCGATTTAATGGTCAATTTGATGATATCAAATTTGACCAATTTGAAAAGGTAAAATTTGGGAATTTCATAAAATTGAGGGACTAAATTGCAATTTCCCAAAATTTAGGGCCAATTGGCCATGAAAAGGATGTTGGAGGACCAATTGGTCAATTTTTAAAAATAATTGGGGTCAAATTGCCATTTTTGTAAAGTAGAGGCAAAATGTTAATTTTTGAAAAGATGGAGACCAAATTGAACATTTGGAAAACTTGAACCCCTTAAACAATTTTGAGTAAATTGAGGATCCAAAGTAATATTTTGGAAGTATTGATACTCAATTTTGTGAAAATTTAGCATTAGGTACCTAAAGTCAAGGAAAAATAACTTTAGAGACCTAAATACAATTAACTGAAAATTTTGAGTTTCATCGTTCATACATGAGGAACGAAGGCTATTATGCCAAGTATTAATAGATAAGGTTGTCCAAATCATGTAGGAGCACGAAGGACTGGAACGCCAGCAAGAGAAGCTAGCTTCGAATTGGGAAAATCAACCGAGGATGAACGAGTCACGTTTAACGGGTGAGTGGATTTATTCACATCATATCCGTTTAGGATGATGAGCACTTCAGAAAGAAAAAAAAACCACTTATATGTGGAATTTTTAACATCACACCCGGTTGGAGTGATGTGAGAAATAGATGGAAAAACTACTTATCGATTGTAAGTAGATCATACCCGGTTGGTATGATGGACTTCCTAGTCGGAAGAATAAAACCCGCTTGATGCACTTCGTGAAAGAAAGTAGAAAACCTGTTTACCAGTTATAAGCAGAGATGTCATCACACCCGGTTGATGTGATATACAAGTAAAAATATATTTTGTCAGAAGTGCTCTCCCCTAACAGTGTGCCAATGCTTAAAACTTTTGGGAGACTTTCTTGACAAGAGCTGTAATAGCTGAGATAGGCTCGATGCATCAATTTTGGAACTTGGGGGCTAAAATGCCAAGTTTTTGGAAAATCACGTACAATGGGCCCAAGGCCAGTTGACACGAGCAGGAGCTCATAAACAAACATGATGATAAGCCATGAAAATTCTTAATGAATGATTAATGTGATTTGGCCATGGTACGAAGACAGGACCGACACACTCGATGGACTTGCGGCAATGTGACAGGACCAAGTCGACGGACCGGTCTAGACAAACATCTGCCAGTCAACTTGAGGGTCGAGGTCGTTGGACTAGTGGCACCAAATATTAATCGCTTTATGAAAAACTTTTGTTTAGGCATGCACTTGAGGTTCAAGACCATCAAGACGCCCAAGAGGGGTAGTGATGCGTCCTAGGGGCTATTGGATGACATGGTGGAGATAAAGGCAGTTTGTTGTACCAGAAGTCACGGAAGTTTAACATAGCTTTATGCACATGAGACTAGGGTGGGGTCTGGATGAGGTCTATCTCCTCATATGAACACGGAGAAGATTTCGCTTTTGAGGGTCGGATGTCGCAAATAACCACTCATTCCTAGGGTAGAAATGGACGAGCTTCTATCTAGGTGGTCGATAAAGTCGCTTCGACGATACAAGTGGGTGCAATGGACGGGTTGCCCTGCGAATGTGTGATCCCTTCATAATGAAGGGCGTATGTTGATTGTTAAATACACCGATTGTGGATAATGAGAAAAAGTGTTTAAAAACCGAAATTTGAGGAAGAAATTATTTTAAAGGAAATAAGGAGTCGGGCACACTCCAATTAAAAACTATTTTATAGAAACTCTTTCAAACACCCATTCACTGGGTTGTAGAAACTCCCCACTCCCTTTTTATCCATTTTCAATAGTAGAGAAAATGAATATAGATACCACCAGGATCTACCCTCTGTCAAGTTTACTTAAAAGTATTTTCTTTTTAAACTTGAATTTTTATTAATATATGTTATTAAAGGGAACAATGTTGAGATTTCGTCTGGCTTCTCATGATTTTAAGAAGGGCGAAAGCCCTCTTGAACTAAGGGAGCCGCGAGTTGCTCACGAGGATCCGACCAAACTGGGTCGGGGCATAATAACTTGAGTGGTATCAAAGCTAAGTTCCCTTGAAACATTTTTAATATTATGCTATGACATTAATAAAACCTTAGGTACCGTGTAGGAAGGAGAATCCCTAGAAAGTTTGTCATGAAATCCAATCCTCTACACCTAACCTTGAAAAAGATGCCTACCCCAAGGGAGGCCGTTGTTCAATGATTTCTGAAGGGCGAGAAGAGAGTGCCCAAAGATATGGTGAAGGATTACTGAAAACTCGTGTGAGGCATACTAGATCCAGAGGGCATTACATACCATCCTCCCAGACAAGAGGAATATGTTCCTTCCTATATGAGCCAAACACCTCCTTCAGACCCACAACAACTAGAGAGAAATCCCACTAATAAGTAGGCTTGGGACAACTATTGGGATCCCTATATCACCTTCATGAAAGTCCACCAAGTACCTCCACCTACTCAGTCCAACTTCAATCCCTCTCAATGGATGAGGTGGGCATATGAGTGTGAGACTAAAGTGTTACAGCAGTACAAACTGGAGGCCATATATGAAATTTGTCCCATAAGGGAATATGGATGGACTTCAACCAGTTCCTCGGAGCCATCTAATCATGAATCCCACAACCATTTCAATGTTAACTCTCGGCCTATGACCACAAGAGCCTAAAAAATCTCTATAATAAGCCAAGTATAGCAAGAAAATATTTCTTAAATGAATGAAAATCAAATTTTACTTAATAAAATTTGGGACTCTTTGATGATTTCAACTAACAATGGGAGTATTCCAATAAGTATCATAGTAACGAGTAGAGAAGAGATCACCTAAGGAAGGAAAAATGAAGGGTCACTACTAGTTAACCCAAAACCTTTAAAGTAGCCAATTAGTTCCCCTATCCAGAGAATGGTAAACAAGATGACTTGGAAAGAAATTCTAGAAAAGTCTATCTAGAGTGCACCAAGGAAGATGTATCCTAACGAAGGAAGAAGATGTCTAATACGAGAGAAGCAAGCATTAAAGGGTATGGGAATAGTGAAATTCTAAGGAACTAAGGAAAGACTCTATGGATACAAATAAGGAAAACAAGAAGGATTAGACTAATCCCGAGAAAACCAATGAAATGGAAATTGACTAGGAGGAAAGCAAGAAGGATATAAGAGTGCATGAGGAAGTCAATTTAGGATAAGACAAGAATGAGGGAAAGAGAAAAAGAAGTATGACAGAAAGAAAACTCACAGGAATAATACAAGTACCTGGAAAGAGTAAGTTAGAGATATAACACAAATTATGAGAAACTTAGCAACGACCATGAGACTTCTTGAAGGAAGGATGTAGAATGGAATGAAATAGGAGATAGCGAAGAATCCAGAGTCAATAAATAGTCAAAAAGTGTAAGAAAAGAACAAAGGAAAAACTTTTGAGAAGTGTTAGGGAGGTTAAACATGAAACATCCAAAACGAAAGTCCCCAAAAGAAAGATAAGGATAGGAAGTGGGATCATGGAAAGAGAAAGTTCCAAACTAAGGTAATCAAAAAATGAACCATCATAAATTAGAGCTGGAATAAGGACCCATTAAAAGATAGGTGGCTAAAGAAATACCAAGATTGCCAGGTGTGATCTACTTTCTAAAGAGAAGAGAAACCAAAAAAGTATTTTAGACAGGCCCAATTGAAGGAAGTAACTCATAACAACAAGATAATTAGGGAGAATAAATGACTCTATAAGATGGATCAAGAAGTCATGGGGACTATGTCCTAAAAAGGGAAATGAGATGGATATTAAAAACAAGAAGACTCAAGGGATGACGGCCTTAGGATCGCTTGACAAGAAGAATGATAGGATCAATATAGTTAATGAGTGTACCCTTGTAAAGGTCAATACTCTAATTAGAAAGGAGTGGTGGAGATGATAAAAATACTTACGGAAAAGAGGATGAAGGAAAGCCTTAAAGGGATTAATGGTTGAGACGGGAGTAACAATCAAAAGCCATGAGAATGCTAAGCGAAGCCTTCTATAGGACGATCAACAGATCGTAAAACAAAGAAAAAGGTGAATCCACCTAAAAGAAATGGATGGGTACTAGGAATGAGTGAGAATGAAGAAGAGGTACACAAGAAGTACACGTAAAGTTTCAAGAGCAATGAAAAGCAGGAGCAAATGGCTACAAAGAAGGTCATTTAAGGATTGATGTTTTCAATGGCAAAGATTTAAGAGAATTTAGAATAAAGGAGTATAAATTCTATCAAGGGAAGAAGTCTTTAAAAGACATACATGTCCTAACCAAGAAGTAATGAAATCAACTGAAGTGGAAAAGAAGAAAAGATCAGGAATGATCTACCGATGGAGGTAGAAAGATCAAGTACAAACGAAATGTACTCAAGAGGACCCAAGGGAGTAAGCAAAGTACAAGTAAAATATAACTAGGAAAATACATCAAAAGCTGTCATGCGAGTAAGAAAGGGGTGGACTACCGAAAAAGAGGAAATAGAGGAAAACAAATCAAAGAACCCTTGGAAAAGGTAACCCATCAATTAGAAAGGGATTAAAGTAAAAAGATCACTAACATTAGGATTGGTAGTGATCAACGCTCAAATTGATAGAGTATAAAGAGAGAACAGCTAGAAATAGTACACAGAATGAAATCAATAATTGGAAATATCTCAGGTAAAGAATAAGGGAAGAGACCGAAATTTTGGTTAGAGAAGGATTCAAAAGGAAAAATACCTTATTATAGAAAGGGATATGAAGAAAGGAATAAATGAAATCTTCAAAGAAATGATAAAAAGATTGAATATGTAGTTTCTAAGGTGAACGTCTCTACTGTAAGGGACATGGTATAGAGCAAAACTAAAATAAGGGAGTTATCATAAATAAACAATCGACACTTAACGCTGAAGGAGATTAACTATTATAAGAATTTTGAAGTGATCCTAAGAGAATAAGAGTTGACTAACAGAAAGGAAAGTTTTTGAGGAAAAGACACCACTGAAACTAAGGAATGAAATAAGAAGGGTTAAAATTGGATAAAAGAAGTAAACACCAAAATCTATGAAATGAGTAGCTAGTGCACGAAAGGACCCCAAGCTAAGGGTTTTAATGACAAAGAAAGAGACTACACATAGGAATGAGTGGGTACATTGGAACACCCAATCTTAAAATATTGAGTAAAGAACCTCAAGAGAAATAATTATGCTTTATGGAAAAAAAATATGTGAATTTAAGGATATACCCTTAAATTTTCAAGTAAAGTATGCATAGTTAAAGTCAATTTTATGGAATGAGTAAATAATGCGAATGAAAAGAAAATTTTTAAGTGCATGTTATAAAGTGGCTAAGTGTAAATAACTAACATGGTTGTATGTCCATAAACTACAAGCTAACATCAAGGAAAGTTATTTCCAATGCAAATGATATCGAATAAGTTTTGGGGACAAAACTCCTAAAATGAGGGAAGAGTTGTAAACCTCGTCTTTTGGAGTTAAGGAAAAAAAAGGGAAAGAACCGGTTAAAACGAGTGAGAAAATCGAACTGGTTTACGAAACTCAATCGTAAGAGAACATGCAAATTTAGAAATTTACAATTTCCAAGTAACCCATTATAAAAACCTTGGAAAAGGATCTTGGTACAATTTGGAAGAGAAAATCAGACCGGAACAGGTGCATCAAATCTAAACCGATTTGGACCAGTTTATACCATCATTCAACCAAATGTTAAATTTATTTTTCTAGTTGGCTTAAAATGTTTAAATTCAAAAATTGAAGCCACTATTTGATAGAGAATGAATTTATAATAATTTATAAATTTTTTATTTTGAAAAACTCGGTCAAATCAAGTTTGAACTAGCCTATTTAAGCATTCAAACCGGTTCGGTTCGGAACAGTGTCGTCTTCTTCCTTTAGATAATAGCACTATTCACATGCCGAAAAAATGAAAAGCGTCGATGAAAAGGAAACATTTTCATTTAGGACATTTCAGGAAGTCAACGAGTGTTATTAGGTGTCAAACGGATGGTCAAAGAGTCCCCAAGCTCCCTATATAAATAGCCCAACTCCATTCATGCTCCACACATCTAAAAACTTCACTCTCTCAACTACTCAGTTTTCCGACGAATCTCAAACCAAAGCTTCAACATAGGGGTTTTTCTAAGTCAAAGAAGGCGAGGTTGGATTCCTTAGACTCGGAGAGACGTCAGCTACCCGACGGTGGTCACCATTCGATCTGACAATCATCGGAGAAGTGCCGACGTAATCAAACAGAGAAGCAAATCCTATGAACCGAAGTTGCCCAATTTCAGTCGACCTGAAAGCAGCCAAATTAAGCCTTCCTCATGCAAAACCAAGCTCTCATATCACTCCCTCAACCCTCATACGACAAAATTAGACTGGAAAGGTACGCCAATTTGGTTCCCCTTTATAATTTTCGATCAATCTTAGAGAGAGAACCAATGAAACTACACTGACCAAATTCTTCATCAATTTGACATGAATTGTTGCAATTCTTGATCCTATAAAAAACCTCAGGAAAAAAGCTACCTACCCCAATCAAAAGCTCGGAACGCCACACTCCCGGTGGTAAGCTTTCGAAGATTTCTCTCTCTAAGTTCAGTTTTCCAGCAAAGCACCGTTTGA
This sequence comes from Trapa incisa, assembly GCA_030064435.1. Classification (NCBI taxonomy): domain Eukaryota; kingdom Viridiplantae; phylum Streptophyta; class Magnoliopsida; order Myrtales; family Lythraceae; genus Trapa; species Trapa incisa. The sequence continues at coordinate 12,713,075 of CM057781.1, read as the reverse complement.
GCTCGTTTCAGCCTCAATTCATCTAATTCAAAGCTGAATTGAATCGTATGGATGTGTTGAAACTCAATTTTACCTTCAATTTCAACAATAAACCTCGATTGAATGTTTAATTTGATAAAATCAAATTCAATAAGTTTAAAAAGAGAAAATTTCTTTGGAAAATTGGGGATTTCAAAAAATTGAGGGAGTAAAGGGCAATTTCCCAAAATTGATCGCCAATTGGCCATTAAAAGGATGTTAAATGATCAATTGGTCGATATTTTAGATTTATTGGGGTTATATTGCCATCTTTATAAAGTATGTACAAAATAATAATTTTTAAAAAGTTAGGAACCAAATTAAAAATTTGGGAAACTTGAACCCCTTTTAGTGGTTTTGAATAAATTGAGACCCTAAAATGAATTTTAAAAGTTTTGGAACTCAATTTGGAGGGAAATTAGCAGACCAAAAGTTAAGCAAAATGGATTTTAGGGACCTAAATACAAATAATTAAAAAGTTTAGGCATTTTTGTTCATATGTGTGGAATGAAGGCAATTATATCAAATGTTAATAAACTATGATCACAAATCGTGTAGGAACATGAAGAACCGGAACACTAGCAATTATAAGCTCGCGTAGGCAAATAGCAGCTATAGAGGAAATACATTGTGAATATCGGGTGAGTGGAATTATAAACATCATACCTGGTTGGGATTATAAGCATCTCGAAAATAAAAAAACCACTACTATGTGAAATTTTAACATAATACCTAGTTTAGGTGATATGAGAACTATGTGTAAAAACTAATTACCAATTGTAAATAAATCATATCCGGTTGGTATAATTAACTTACTGGAAAAAAGTAGAAAATTTGCTTACCGATTATAAGTAGAGATGTCATCATACCCAGTTGGTGTTATGGACAAATAAAAGTTATTTTGTTAGAAGTGCTCTCTTCTAACTGTGTAACAATGCTTAAAACTTTTGGAATAGCTTTTTTATGAGAACTGTAATAGCTCAGATAAGCCGGATGACTTGGTTTTTCAACTTGGGGGCAAAACTACCTAATTTTTTGAAAATCACGTACAGTTGGCCCAAGGCTATTTGAGACGAGTAAGAGCTCATAAACAAACGTGATGGCAAACAATAAAAATTCTTAATAAATGATTTATTTGATTTAGCTATGATACTAAGACAGGACCGACATACTCGATAGACTTGGGGCAGTGTGATAGGACCAAGTCGATAGACCAATCTAAACAAACAGTTGCTGGTCAAGTTGAGGGTCAGGGCCACTGGACCAGTGGCACCAAAGATTAATAGTTTTATGAAAAACTTTTGTTTATACTTGTACTTGAGGTTTGAAACTATCAAGATACCCAAAAGAGTTAGTTATGCATCATAGGTGCTACTAGATAACATGGTGGAGATTAGGGCGGTTTATTGTGTCAGCAATCAAGTAAACTCAACGTAGCTTCATGCACATGAGACCGGGGTGAGGTCAGGATGAGATCTCTGTCCTCACACGAACACGGAGATGATTTTAGGTTTAAGGGTCGGATATTGCGAACATCCACTCATTATTAGGGTAGAAGTGGACGGAGTTATATATAGGTGGCCGGTAAATTCGCCCCGATGCCACAAGTGGGTGAAGTGACAGGCTGCCTTACAAATGTGTGATCTTTTCATGATTAAGAGCGTGTGTTAATTGTTAAACACACCGATGGTGGATAATGAGAAAAAGTGTTTAAAAACCAAAATTTAAGAAATAAATGATATTAAATAAAATAAGTAGTATGGCACGCTCCAATTAAAAACTATTTTATATAAACTATTTTCCAAACACCCATTTACTAAATTATAAAAACTCACCCCTCCATTTTAATAATTTTTTAGTAGTAAAGAAAATTAATAAAGATAACATCAGTATCTACCCCTATTAGGTATACTTAAAATTAATTTTTTTTAGTTTTTATTTTTATTAATATATATTATTACCAGTAACAAATTTAAGATTTCGACTGGCTGCTCTTAATTTAAATAAGTGGGAAACACTTATTAAAACAAAGAAGTAGCGGGTTGCTTACGAAAATCCAATTAAATTATGTTGGGTTGTAACAACAATCTTTTTCAAATAAAAGACCAAAATCACTTCATTCCAAAAATAAATATAAAAAACATCATAATAACATACTAAATAAAAATAATATCTTTCTAGAAAAAAATAATGACTATAATTGATATTTCTTGACCAACTAAAATCAATAATAATTCTACAAAATTATTTGTTAAACCATTTTTCATAAATATATTAGGACAAAATTTTAACATCTAGCAAATCACTTTTTAGTGTAATATTTGGATAGAGAAATTTCAAGTGAATATCTTCGTACAAATATTACATTAATATAGTAAAAATCATAAGAACTCATATAAATAGCGAAAGTCAGTAATTATTTATTTTTATAGACTCTATAAATTACTTTACTTCTAAAAAAATTTAAAACTTCAAAAAGTTTAAACCCTAAAAACCTAAAATATACTAATAAAACATAACCAACAAATCGTACAACCACTAAAAATTTTACAAACACAAATTACTAAAAGCTTCTATACATTTTTAACCCTCTAATTCACCATAAATGTATTGAGCAAAAAAATTTCACCATAAATGCAAAAACCATCCTATAAGTATCAAAGTGTGTCTAAAATCCCATTAATTCAACACAAAACATCCAAAAATAAAATAAATTACCAATATAGTAAAACCCTTAAAATTTTAAAATATTAATACACCAAACAAAACTCCTAATACTAGTACAAATTTGTCATATATCTTTAAAAATGACACCAAAACCATAGGTACAACTTAAAAATGTCCCGACCAACATCAAAAATCAAACTTTTAGAGTATATGAAAGTCTAGAAAAATTTATAACATGAAATTACAATATATTTAAATTAACATTTAATAGAATAAAAATAACAAAAGATTAAGTAATGAATTTTCTTAATTAAAAAAACATATATGAATATGGTGTTGTGTCTCTCAAGTTCACATATATGGATATCAGATGGGATTAGCATTCAAGTCACAATAGCTTTATAACACCAAAGTTATCAAGAGACATAACAAAACACTATAATTTTATAACACCAAAGTTATCATGAGACATAACAAAAAAAACAGTCCTAGTGACAAGTAGTAATTCCACCTCTTTTACTTTTAAAAAGATAAAGAAACAAGTGATATACAACTAAAAAACTATCAATAGATGACAGAAGTTCTGAACCCCCAAGAGAAATATTAAAATCCAAAACCATAATATTTAGTTTTAAATTATATTTAATAAACCTATGAAAACCATAGAGACCATGAAACCCCATTTTGCCACAAGTAGGCATGTCTATTATCTGTCATAAGTAGGCAACGAAGTTTTGGGTACCCAACATTCTTGTAACAATTTCCCAATTAGAGGAATCTATAATGGGTAAAAAATGTATGCCTAACATCCAAATCAAATATGAAAATGACCATTCTAAGTATTTTGCACATTACTAAAACAAAGAATATGATGCATTTTTTATCATAAATATATGATATATATGGAAAAATGATCCAAATGGGAAATAAACAAAAAAATTTCTACTAAAACATATGATACTCGTTTGATGGGCTACCTCTGTAGATTGGGAAGAGGTAGTTATTAAAATAACTTTAACTTTCAATAAAAGAAGTTTATGCTAAAAACTTTACTAGGTAAGGGACAATATAAATGCATCACAATATCCTGTTGTTTAGATCTGCGTGATACAACATACATATCCACTCCATATTCTATCACATTTGGTAGTAGATTTGTTGCTCTTATATATCTGGAAGATACCACAAAGTGTTTGGGTCATACATTTATTGCTCTTATATATCTAGAAGATACCACAAAATGATTGTTGATTTATGAGTACACTTTGATGCTTATGGAGTTTTTATATAAATCTGGTTAATTGAATGGCCTCTCCATAAATATGATGCTTTTTATCATAAATATATGACATATCTAAAAGATAAATAATCCAAATGGGAAATTAACAAAGAAGCTTCTGCTAAAACATATGATGCTCATTTGATGGGGTATCTTTGTAGATTTAGAAGAGTTAGTTGTTAAGATAACTTGAACTTTCGATCAAAGAAGATTCTGCTAAAAACTTTACTAGATAGGGGACAATATAGATGCATCACAACATTTTTTTGCTTAGATCTGTGTGAGACAACATACATAGACACTCCATATTCTATCACATTGGACCGTAGATTTGTTACTCTTATATATAGGAAAGATATCACAAAGTGATTGTTGCTTAATGAGTACACTTTGGTGCATATGGGATTGTTATATAAATCTGGTTAATTGAATGGCATTTTCACAAATCTTAACGAACATTTGTCCATGAATTGCTTGATATGTTTGGTATTTTTTTGTAATTGAGAAATTTATCTTGGGGAAGTCAATTGATTGACAATATCCTACTGAACAAATTGTTAAATAGCTTTTGTTGATTACTACAACTATGTTTTGAATGATTTATTGCTTTGATTCATAATTTTCAAATTCATTTTTCTCTAGTTTGATATAATATTTTTATTTTTTTTATTCTTATACAATTTCAAACATATAAGCATGCATGTTTTGGTCTTTCTTAAGTTGTATTATCAATAAAGAATAATAGTATTCACTTGCATATATCCACAAGTTCCTGATTATCATACTATAGCTTAAGAAAGGCAAAGGCAAAAGCATGCATGCCTATATGTTTGAAATTGTATGAGAATAAAAAAAATTGAAGGATCATATACACTTTAGTAAAATGAATATGAAGACTATGACTCGAAGAAGCAAATCATTCAAAACACAGTGCATTTATGAGTCATCAACAAAAGCTATTTGACAATTTGTTCACTCAAACATTGTCAATCAATTGACTTCCCCAAGATAAGTTCCTCAATTAAAAAAATATTCGACATCTATCAAGTAATTCATGGACAAATGTTTGTTAGAATTTGTGGAATAGCCATTTAATTAGCTAGATTTATATAACAACTTCAAAGGTACCAAAGTGTACTCATTAAGCAATAATCACTTTGTGATATCTTTTAAATATAAAGAGCAACGAATCTACAATCCAATGTGATATAATATGATAGAGTGTCTATGTATGTTGTCTCACACAAATCTAATCATGAGGATGTTGTAATACATGTATATTGTGCCCTACCTAGTAAAGTTTATAACAAAACCTTCTTTAATCGAAAGTTCAAGCTATCTCAATAATTATCTCTTCCAAATCTACAAATACAACCCATCAAATAAGTTTTTCTCAAATGAATATGGGTGAAGAATGCAATGTAGGAGTCCGTCTTGGATTTCTCGATTATGTTATGGTAGGGAGTCCTACTCATGGTAACCTGGTCAAATTGGGAGACATAGTAGGTATTATTGTGGTTCAATATATTGGAGAAGCAGCAACCCAACTAACATTAAGAATTGAGAGACATAGTAGGTATTATTGTGGTTCAATATATTGGAGAAGTAGCAACCCAACTAACATTAAGAGCTAGAGGGTTCACATGTGGAAATGCAGGACATGAACGAGCCCCTCTAATGGAAAAATCAAATTCAATGAGGATTTGGTTTACCCCACACATAGGCATCATTCCTTTCTATATTTTATAAATGGAAGTATTAAGAGTAAAAATATTATATAAGACCTAACTATTACATAAAAATATTTTCTATTGGTTCAAAATAATCAATATTTAAATTTAGAACAAATGATTGCTAAAATTGGAGCCGAAACATACACTTTAAATTATAAATAAAGGGTTTGAAAACATATTTAATTTGAGTCAAAGGGAGAAAGTGCAGATGTATATCATGTGCCTAAATTGAGTATTTAGGAATTAAAAAATATAAACAAATATATCAATATATTGATTTTTTTATTCCCAAATAAGTGCATATTTTACCTGAATATTTTTCGATAATGGTACGAAACAATAGTTTGATTGGAGTAGATATGCAAATTACTTATAATATAAGAAGCTTAGTGGGCAAATTAGTATGTGGAGAGAAAAAAACAGTTGAAGTCAGTACCTAAGAAGAATAGAACTTGGCGAATATACGTCGATTGTCAAGCCATCAACAATATCACGGTAAAGTATCGTCACCCCATTACTCGTTTGGATGACATGTTAGATGAATTGTATTGATCTTGTTTATTTTCGAAAATAGATATTAAAAGTGGATATCATCAAATTCGAATGAAAGAAGGGTATAAATGGAAAACTGCATTTAAAACTAAACAATAATTATATGAATGGTTAGTTATGTCATTTGTATTTACTAATGTACCTATCACATTCATAAGATTAATAAATCATATCTTACATGATTTTATTGGGAAGTTTGTAGTTTTATATTATGATAACATTCTAATATACAGCAAAACCATAAATGAACATTTAGCACATTTAAGAGTTGTGTTAGAAGCTGTAAATCAACATAAATTATTTGCTAACTTGAATAAATGTGTATTTTGTTCAGATAAACTTGTGTTTTTTTATATATTATAAGTTCAAAAGGTATTGGAGTTGACGAGTAAAAAATTAAAACAATTTGTGATTAGCCGACACCTAATTCAATAAGTCAGATAATAAGTTTTCATATATTAGCTAGTTTTTATAAGCATTTTATTCCTAATTTCAGTAGTTGTGTTGTACCTATTACTATTGTTATAAAGAAAAATGTATATTTTAAATAGGGTATTGAGCAACAAAATACATTTTAATTGATAAATGAAAAACTAACTATTGTCTCATTGCTCTATTTGTCTAATTTTTCGAAAATATTTGAAATTTAGTGTGATGTATTAGGAGTAGGTATTGGAGGTGTATTAATGTAATAGAAAAGACCAATTGCATATTTCAATAAAAAATTAAAGTGCAGCAACCCTTAACTATCCTACCTATGATAAAAAAAAATATGCTATAGTTTGAACTTTTCAAATATGGCAGGACTATCAATGGCCAAAAAAGTTTGTAATTCACAAAAATCATGAATTTGTTAAGTATCTCAAAAGACAACTCAAGTTAAACAAATATTATGTAAGGTGGGTGGAATTTATTAAAACATTGCCATATGTAATAAAGTACAAACAATGTAAGGTAAATATAGTTACATATATTTTATCGTAAATGTACGCTAAACTTCCAATTCTTGATTTTAAATTTATTAGTTTTGATTATATTAAGAATTTGTATGCAAACTATTCTAATTTATTTGAAGTGTTTAGAATTTATACAAATGGTAAATTTGCAAAATTTTATTTATAAAATGAATTTATTTTTTGAAAAAATAAATTATGTATCACTCAATTTTCTTTGCATCAGTTACTTGTTAAGGAAACATATGATAGAGAATTTATGAAATATTTTGGGATATGTAAAACTATGGCGATAATGCATTAGTATTTTTTTTTTTGCCCCACATGAAAAAGGATGTTGAGAAAAATTGTTATCGATTCATTACATGTGATAACTATAAATCTAAGCAACAAACTCGTGGCATGTATACTACTATTTCGATTCCTGATGTACCTTGAATTGATATTTACATAGATTTCATTTTAGGATTACCAATAACTAAGAGCGGAAGTGATTCTGTGTTTATAGTAATTGATAGGTTTTCGAATATGGCACAATTTATTCATTGTCATAAAACTGATAATAAATCAAATATTGTTGATTTGTTCTTTAAATAAATTGTCATATTACATGATATGCCTATAAGTAATATTTTTTATCGTGATTCAAAATTTTTAAATTATTTTTAAAAGATCTTATGTGGTAAATTAGGAACCAAACTGTTATTTTCAACAATGTCGCAAACAAACTATGGTCAAACAAAAGTAATAAATAGGAAATTAGGTATTTTATTACGTTTTATAATAAAAAAATTTTAAATTATAGGAAAATTACTTATCACATATTGAATTCACTTATATTCATTTTGTTTATTTTACAAATAAACTTTCACCATTTGAAATTTTTTATAATTTCAATCCATTAACCCATCTAGGTCTAACTCCACTTTATTTAGGTGAGTTAGTGAATTTTGATGTAAAAAAAAGTAAAGTTCGTAAAAAAATGCACGAGAAGACATATACACATTGAATAACAAAAGTTTATGAAAAGCAAGGAAACAATGGTCGCAAGAGTGTCAATTTTGAATCCGGCGATTAGATTTGGCTTCATATGAGTCAAAAATAATTTTTGGAACAAAGGCGATTAAATATTTTTCCCATAGTAGATTTACTATTTCGAGTGTTGGAACGCATTAATAATAATGCTTACAAGTTTGAGTTAATTGGTGAGTATGGCGTTAATAAAAGTTTCGATATTACTTATTTATTGCCTTTTGATATGTGTGATTAACGAATAGAAGATTTGAAAATAAATTATTTTTAAGAGTGATAATTTTGTTAGTTCAACTAAATAGAATACGAACTCAAAAGTACAATCAACCAAACTTGAAATTGAGGCTTAAAATGACAATTTCATCGATTAAAATTTACCGAGAAAGTATTCAATTGAATAACAAAAATAATGCAATTTTTTTAATTCACGTAATTTTATTGATAATACAGGGTTTTATGAAGAAATCCTCGCATGCTAATATAGCGAAGCAACCAACAATCGGCTAACTATGGTATGAATTAAAAGCTTCAGTACCGCAACTTCATGATTTTTAAGTGTAAATTTCACCTCACCTAATGGCTCATAAAGAACTAGTCCGCATAAGGTTTCCGATTGAAAGAAATAACAACGTAACGAAAGCAGAGTCCATTGGGGAGATGCATTCTACCAAAAACAAGAAAGAATCCATGGACGATAGAAGATAACCAGTGATTAGGGCGTGAGAACTGCAGTACTTGCAGTAGTAAACGAAAAGGTCAGAATCGGGTCCATGGGGAGCTGCATCTTCGCTGGAGTATGTGTGAGTCGTTCTCTTAGCATATCTTCTCATGTCTCGCCGTTTGTCTTTCGAACATCAAGATCCCCAATATTTCCTATGGAGTCCTTAGGTTCACGGGTGTAAAAAAAAGCTTCACGGCCCACAAAGTGGATCGCCGCCTTTAGCCCAACCAGAAAGGCCAATGGGAGAGGAGCCACGTACACTATGAAATTTCATAAGATTATGTCAATGGTTATTACATAACGGTTATTATTGGAGTCATTCCCTAACTTTAAGTTTTTATATTACATGAATTAACTTTCTAGGGTTTTATTAATAGATTAAATAAAATATAATATTATAATACTTAAATTAATTTATTTATGTACTCTAATTTTATCAAACTTTTTCATTATATCTAAAATTTTATTTAGTCTATTAGAAAAACTCTAATAAAAACTCTTAAAAATTTAATTAATTTTTGGATCCTATAACTTTCATTTATTTATATTTTAGTTCACAACCTTTAACCAATAAAAAAATTATCTCTAAAAATTATCAAACTAAATGTCAATGTCCTCATAGTCTCATTTTAATCCATTATAAATTTAATTTGGTTGGAGTCGACCGGAATAGCGCCCATTAGGCTTGATCGAAAACTTGAATAAAATCAAGTAACAATCGGGTTAAAGTCAGGAACTCACCGAAGATAACACGTGAGTACTCGAGGCTAGTGGGGTTTGAAAGCTAACTATTCAAAGAGTTTATAACCACTTGAATCACATTGATTGGTGGTCTATAGCTGCTCCAATATTCATTTTAGTCAACTTGTTCACTTAATTTGAGATCTAAAAATTAAGAAATTTAATTCTTTTTCAATACTTATTCAAATTAAGCAAGACCAATGGCTATGAAAAGTTAGTATTATGAGGATTCTGCTTAATTTTTCTTAGTTTTTTAGGGTCGTCCAAGTCACACTTCGACCTGATTTGGATGTAACTCTATGAACAACACATCATTTCTTCCAATACTATAATAGGAATCATTTTCATCTTAATATTATTAAAATAAGCAAAGCTCAAAATAGAAAGAAAAATATTACATCATATAAGTTTTCCAAAAAAATTTCGGAATATATATTGTATTACACGAATATTTTAAGAAAATTATTCATATAACAGATTGGTAAATCGTTCTCTAACATTTTTTGTGACATGTTTAGTACCTTAAATGGGTTAGGGAGTGGGTGAAATCATAACTTAGTGAGGGTCTCTACTGACATTTGTAACTTAATGTACACAAGTCATTTCACACTCAAAAGTTTAACATTTTCATAACACAAAAGTTAACAATATTCTGATAAACAAACTATAACTTGTCTTATCATTTGAAAATATTTTCCTAGGTAAACCCAATACTTGTCTCGTATAAGCTTTAAAATAAGTTTTTTCCCAGTTAGAAGAATTTCTCGTATTGTCACACCCTGAGTAGGTTTCCCCGGACGAACCTGCAACAACTCGCCACATCTTTCCGACTTTAAAACAATGAGCACCTAATCATTGTAAGCCCGGTAGTGTGTAAGACGTAAAATAAAATAATTGCAGTTATTTCTCAAAAATAATCATTTAAATATTTGGAAAGATAAAATTCATAAATCATGCCGGTACCAAGTATTGAATATAAAGCGCACCATTGGTTTTGGATAACTTTACTATTAAGTATATAACATTAATCACCACCATTGTCTAAAAGAGATATTTGGAAGGGAATGAGTTCGACAACTCAGTGAATGGAGTAGTTGACATCGTGACGTTAAGTTCACGATTCAGCACATACTCTAATAAAAATAAAAGGGACTTCTTCCAAATAAAGATTTACAATTATCCTATTACACATTGTTAGATTCTTATCATATCTAGTAATGTTTGTATCAACTAGCAATCACACGCCCTTTCTCAAATAAAAGTATCAAATATTCGCAAAATAGTCCCCAACTATTACACTTGTCATCTGAAGCAACTTTACCATCACCCTATTAATAGGCTACAAACTTTACCACAAGTTTGTGTGACCACTATTTCCCAACCCCCATACTTTTTCTTTCGAAACTTCATTTCCGCTATTGTGGGATGAGACATCTCCCCATTCTTCCCGGACATCAATGCGCACAAAACTCCTAGAGTTTTTTGACATACTAGACCAACAACACTTCACTTATGCTCCATAAGCTATACAATAGCCCTTAAAACCAACACTACCTCATATCGAGTGCCTCGATAGTTGCATATCTTGACAAGCACAAATTAGTAGTATTTTTATCAAGAAATTTATATTTGTGCTACCAACTCAACGAATTCGACGACCCAAATTCGACTAAATAGTTTAATCAAACAAATTATTAAATTATTGTTTCTTTTTATCAACCTAATAATTCAACAATTATTTACAGGACAATAAATGTTTTCATTGGTATTGAGCACACTTACACGAGATTTACAAAACATGGTTTTGTACCCAATTCTATTTAAAATTCATGGCATTGGGCCCTATAACATCATATTCCAAGAATATATTCACAAAAATAATTTTTAGTTGGATTCATACCATCAAGGGAAAATATATTTTAAAAATATTTTTATTAATCAAAAAATAATAAAATACGAGTAATATCACATCATCGATTCAATCGTTACCGATAATAGAAATCTCACTCACTTTTTATCAGGATAAATGTTTATATCGGATGGATTCCCAAGTTTTCGTACTCCATTTGTACAATCATTCATAATTTGCTCTAATTTATTCGTAATTCAATACTTGATAAAATTTGAGATAAATCCGTAAAATCCAATATTTTTCCGTACTTATATTATACATTTAGAGCATTTTTATTGTTATTGCTCAACCCAGTATATTTTTTATCCAAGAATAGTTATTACTGAATAGATAAATGAAACTACTGTATTTATTCCCAAAACAACATTGTATAAAAACTAAATAGATTAAAAAAAATTTTTAATCGTACATAACTTAGAACTTAGAATTTATATTAATATATTATCTAAGGTTAGTTTTTTTTCCTGAAAAGAGTTAAATGGAATATTGAGTTTCTAAAATTACGGGAGTAATTTTTTTTAAAATAAACTATTTAATAAATTATTTTTAAAAATATTTTATCCTTTTTAAATTCATTAATTATTATATATATTTAGCTCTTTTTAGTTTTAAATATTTAGCAAATATGATAAATTATTTATCACAAAATATACAAATATTTACAGGTAGTACTTATCATGAATCTGAGTATACCTAACAATTACTTCGTACCAGTACTCCTCTTATTATATCGAGTCGTTCAGCAATAACACCTACAATTACTTCATAGCAGTACTGCCCTAATTATATCGGTGCATAATAAAAGTTTTTTAATCATTAATAATAATTTTTTGTCATTTTTTAATCATTAATAATAATTTTACCTATCGGTGCATAATAAAAGTTTTTTAATCATTAATAATAATTTTTTGGCATTTTTTAATCATTAATAATAATTTTACCTATCGGTGCATAATAAAAGTTTTTTAATCATTAATAATAATTTTTTGGCATTTTTTAATCATTAATAATAATTTTTTATGCCAACTATTCAACTGGAATGTAGTTATTTGTCGTCTATTCTGTCAACCTAGTCCTAGTCCTAGCCCCAGCCCCATCCCCATCGGGCAGTATTATTTTTGTCCCATGGCAAGTAAGACACAAAATTACTAGTACCTTTACCCTGTCCATCCTTTTCCTGTAGATACAGCATAATCCACCTCCACGAGACAAATTTATCCCACTACTGAAATTCACCATTGCACCATTTAGTGACCATTATCCTAAATGCATAATGAATTTAAATTCATAACAAATAGAGCTTTTTAACATACAAATCTTATAATTTTCGAAGGCGGTGGTAGCATTACTCATTAAATCTTTATGCTCCTCCCTTCAATACATAGTGTAATCAAATATAATAATTGTAAAACTATCCACACTTTATCAAAAACGTAAATAAAAAAGTAACTGGACGTCCGCTAAAATGTAACTTACAAGAAAAGTCCAAAAAACGAGAATGATAGCAAAATAAATAATTAAAATGGAGATATCATAACGGTTTCAAGGTTGCACAGCCTCTAGTAGTTTTCCATACACTTGTCTCAGGGAAAGGTCCTCCACCTAAAATCAACCCCAAACTATTAGGAAAGACGTGGATTAATAAAAATTCCAAGTTAAATAAGATGGATATCCAGAAAAGAATAACTCCTAAGAATCACCCATTATTGTGGTCTAAAGCTACATCTTGTAATTATTAGCGTGCACAAAAATTACTTGCATTATGCATGATTGGCAAAATCCTTGCAGTGAAACAAATTTAAAAATAACTTGTAGAAGGGATTTAGATTATGTTTCTTCAGCAGTTATAGCATTGAAACAAATGAGTAAATTCAAATTATCTAAAATTTTAATTTAACAACAATTTTATCAGTTAATTCATTTTTTATAATTTAATCATCAAATGTTACTTTTAGTCCCTAAAATTTAATTTTTCAGCCATTTAACCCTCAATTTAGCTTCCACTGAAATTTGGGTCCCTCCATAAGTGTTAGGTACTAGAAACATTAGAGGGTTCCATTGTTAAAAATTAATATTCTATGAAAATTTGTTAATAAATCAGTAATTTGAAAACTAAATTGTTAAGTCACTAGTAAACAAAAGCAAGGAAAGTAATATCATTCATGTGAAGCGTAGGCATATCAAGATATCAAGTTATTCCAAGCAAGAAATAGTCAATCATATGAATATAATGGATAGCAACCTAATTTTTAATATGCGTGGATCTGAAAACTTGGGGAAGGCAGTACAAACCATGGGCTGATGATCTGTCATGACAACTACATAGGGATAGATGCAATAAACTCACCACAAGGAGCTTCGATTTGTTATTCCATCCCCTTTGGAGAGTCATCTGACTAAGTCTTAAACCTAATACCTGCATTGCAATATTTAACCTCTCAATATAGTACTTTTGCAGCAAAAAATATCATAACCTTTTTTTTGCAAATTTACATGTACCAAAACTTTATAGATATGTGCCAAAGATAAACACAAATTAAAATTACTTTTCCCATGAACTCTAATAGTTCGTTATTTGCCTCTCCTCGTGCTGCAGGTGCAGCTATCGTAACCCGGACATCATCAGCATTCACTCCTGGTAGTGATTGAAAACATAAAAAAGTGAATAAGAAAGCATTAGAGAAAATAGCAACTACGGATATCCTTAATTCAAGAAAATTCTGGAAAGCATCCATTAGATCCAGAAGATGCTAGATAATGACCATACCCCTCTTTCTTATCTTCAGGAAATACCAAAAACCTCTATCCTGACATATCCATAGCCCATGTGGTGGACACAGCAACATCTACTTGTTTTTGCAGTAGGGTGGGCTATTGATAGGTGAACAGTCTTTTTCAAAGGCTAAGTTGAAATATCAGTATTACAAATAAGAAATTTCACATTGGAGGTAAGCTGATCAATGATTCTTAACTTAACAATTATATTAAAGGCTAGGTGAAAAAGGAAGAATAATTGAAAGACGTGAAATGTGAAAATAAAACAAGAATGCTAAACAGTAGAGGTAACATCATGTTTGTGCCATCAATGTGATGACACAGTATTTACAAATATAAAAACCCAGACAATTAAAATTACTTGTAATTGCCGACCGTTGAGCACCAGCTTCCACTTCTATAGCAACCTGAACAAGCCCCCCTTCTAACTGTGATATGCAAGGTGGTACAGGAGCATCCTACATCATATGAAAAGAAAGAAAAAATTGAAAATTCGAATGGGAATAAATACGAGTAAGGCCATAGAAGTGAAGATGCATAGCAAAAGCAGTTTACTACCAAAGTAGCCATATGCTACTATCACTTTGAAATGTTGGTCAATATGCAAAGATATTTCAATTGTTCAGAAAAAGCTCCAGATAGTACACTCTTAACTGACACAAAGTAGAGACAGGATTACCTCACCTGTGGATTGGTTTCAGCAGCAACTGCACTAAGGCCACCATCAACAATATAAATGAAAGACGCGTCATCAAGATTTTCTTCAGCTCGATAGCAAACAAACAGTTCACAGCCTAAGCAGTTCATGCGGAATTGCTTCTCCTGTTTTCCTTCACCTCTAGATATAAAATAACAGTCATGGATTCGCAGATAGCAATGAGAATAATATAGTAACTGTGCGAGTTAATCAATAAAAACACGGGTTCAAATCCTTATAGTATGTGTAGAATCCTACAAATACGTCTAGTTTATGCACATAGAATATGAACTACAATTGAATGATAATGTAATACACAGATGAAACACATGCAACTAAACCTCAATCAACTCCCCTAATTTATTGTGCCCCTTAGCTAAAATAGAATTGATGTTAGTAGTAGAGAGAGATTGAGATGTGAGCAGAATTGCATACTTAAAAGTTATAAATACTATCTTTAATAATCCAGTGCCTCTCCTTTTATAAGAATAATGTTGTATGGAGTCCTATGGGCAACCTTCATAAAATTAAGGCTAGACATGAGAGTGAGTGGCTTCTGAACAATGTTTAGAGAAGCCTTATAAGGCTGGCTTCTTCTGTGTAGCAAGTGTAATGTTAAAGGTTGCACACTAAAATGGCAAGGTCAAAAACTCTATTCTGAAATCATGTGTAGTACTGAAAAAACCCCATCACACCAATTTAGATGGTAAGTATTGAAGGTGCTTGCAAACAAAATCTTTTTTAAAAAAGTCTGAAAATTATTTAAACGGACCTCTATTTTTTAACTGTTATGGGAAGGAAATGATACATTACCAACAAATCTGTGGAACATTTGAGATAAGAAAGCAGATTCGATACCGTTTCAAGAGAATCTTCCCAGCCTCCTTAACATTGAGTCTCACAAGATGCTTCTTCTTGTCCAACACATGCGCTCTGTCAGTTTTCCTCTTTGGAGTTTTCTGCAATTGTGTATCTTATAAAAGGCACATTTCAGTTTAAGAAATGATTTAATAAAACAATAAATTGTTAAAAACACAAGAAATGTTAACATCAATACAAAAGAAGTTATTCAAACATGGCAAAGTTTCATACTCATATTTTCTTCTCGATCCTAGACAAGAATGCCATTTAGGAAGAAGAGCTACACTTAATTTGAGGCTTAAAATGACAATTTCATCGATTCATCCTATATATATATCATAAAATGACATTTCCGCAAGTATGGAAAACCTTTAAAGGAAAATTTACAGACAAAGTATTCAATTGGATAACAAAAAAAATGCAATTTTTTTAATTCACGTAATTTTATTGATAATACAGGGTTTTATGAAGAAAGCCTCGCATGCTACTTCTCTATCTGAAGCAACCAACAATCGGCTAACTATGGTATGAATTAAAAGCTTCAGGACCACAACTTCATGATTTTTAAGTGTAAATTTCACCTCGCCTAATCGCTCATAAGGAACTAGTCGGAATAAGGGTTTCCGATTGAAAGAATTAACAAAGCAGAGTGCATTGGGGAGATGCATTCTACTAAAAACAACAAAGAATCCATAGAGGACAGAAGATAACCAGTGATTAGGACGTGAGAACTGCAATACTTGCAGTAGTAAACGAAAAGGTCAGAATCGGGTCCATCAGGAGCTGCATCTTCGCTGGAGTATGTGTGAGTCGTTCTCTTAGGCATAACTTCTCATCGGCCGTCTCGCCGTTGGTCTTTCGAACATCAAGATCCCCAATATTTCCTATGGACTGCGTCCTTAGGTTCACAGGTGTAAAAAAAAGCTTCACGGCCCACAAAGCGGATAGCCACCTTTAGCCCAACCAGAAAGCCCAATGGGAAGGAGCCACATACAATATGAAATTTATTAAGCTTGAATCAATGGGAGAGGAAGATTATGTTATGCTACAATAAACTCTTTTGGCACTTCTAATGAAATCAAAGGCAATTTTCAAAATCTAAATCAATGGTTATTCCATACTGGTTATTATTGGAGTCATTCCCTAACTTTAGTTTTTATATTACATGAATTTAAGTATTATAATATTATACAAATTTTCAATAAATATTTTTAATGAGTTTGTAAGAAAAAATAAATTGTAAACTATGCGAATTAATAAATACGATTAAATGAATTTAAAATAATAATAAATATTATGTTTTAAAATGAAAATTTGAAAAAAAAATTAATAATAAGATTAATGATTAAAATATTTAGAAAAATATTTTATTGGTGGATTAAATTAGATAAAATAAGAGTAAAAATTAGAATTTTAAGGATAATTTATTAACATAATAAATATTATATAATATTGAATGAAAAAAATTATATAATTTATATTTATACTAAATTATATAATTTATATTTATACTTTAAAATAATATAATTAATTTAGAATATTTATTATTTTATATATTTTTTTATATAATCATAACCATAATATATTTAATATTATTTATATTATATTACTATTTATATAACTCTATCTCTTTTATCCTATAAATATAAATATTCATTATTTAATAATTTGCATTAATATATACAAATATTTATATTTTTTCCTACTCTTTTTTTATGGTAAATATCATAAAATTTATTTTCTATTGAGTAACTAAAAATAGAAATATCAATAACCTATCTTTATACTCAAGCAATTAGATAATACATTTCTCAAGCAATTGAATTATAACATTTTAAACATCTATTTATTAGTATTTATCGAGTGATCTCTAAATTTGAAAAAAAAATTACTATTTTGCCCTTAATTTTAATAACTTAAGTTTACTAATTTGTCCCTCATATTTCTTATTTAGGTACCTAAGCTTTTTCAAATTATTTTTAGGATTTTGTACTGCCCAAAAATTACCTTTTGGTCACACAAATCCATTTATATGCACTTTAATCCTTAAATTTAAATTTATTATAAATAGGTCGTTAGACTTTACATAGTATGCAAACATAATCCTCCAACTTCATCAAACTTTTCATCAGTTCTAAAACTTTATTTAATCTATTAGGAAGACTACTCAGAAAGCTCATTCACTTTCGAATCCCATAACTTCCACTTATTTACATTTTAGTTCCCGACCTTTTAACCATTAAAAAATTATCTCTAAAAATTATCAAACTAAGTGTTAAGTCCCCATGGTCTCACTTTAGGCCATCGTAAACTTAGTTTGGTCGGAGTCGATCGGAATAGCGCCCATTAGGCTTAATTGAAAACTTGAATGAAATTAAGTAATAGTCAGGTTAAAGTCGGGAACTCAACGAAGATGACACGTCTGTACTCGAGGCTGTGGTATTTGAAAGCTAACTACTCAATGAGTCTATGATCACTTGAATCACATTGATTGGTGGTCTATATATCCTCCAATGTCTATTTTAGTCAGCTCGACCACTTAACCTGAAATCTAAAAATTAAGAGATTTAATTCTTTTTCAATACTTATTCAAATTAAGCAAAACCAATGGCTATGGAAAGCTTGTGTTGTGAGGATTCTGTTGAATTTTTCTTAGCTTTCGAGGGTTATCGATGTCACACTCCAACCCGATTTGAATGGAAACTAATGAACAACCCGCCATTTCTCCCAATACTATAACAGGAATCATTTCCATCTTAATAGTATTAACATAAGTAAGGCTCAAAACAGAAAGAAAAATATTACATTAGATTAGTTTTCCAAAAAAATTTCGGAATATATATTACAGTACACAAATATTCTAAGAAAATTATTCACATACCAGGTTGGTAGATCGTCCTCTAACATTCTTTTTGACATTTTTAGGACCTTAAAGAGGTAAGGGAGTGGGTGAAATCATAACTTAGTGAGGGTTTCTACTGACATTTGTGACTTCATGTACACGAGTCATTCCACACTCAAAAGTTTAACATTTTCATACCACAAAAGTTAACAATATTTTGATAAACAAACTATAACTTGTTTTATCATTTGAAAAAATTTTCTATATAAACCCACTACTTGTCTTGTATAAGCTTTAAAATAAGTTCCTTCTCAGTTGGAAGAATTTTTCATATTGTCACACCTTGAGTAGGTCTCCCCAGACGGACCTGTTGGCAACCCGCCACATCCTTCTAGCTTTAGAACAATGGACGTCTCATCCTTGTAAGTTCGACAAGGTGTAAGGTGTAAAATAAAACAATTGCAATTATTTCTCAAAAATAATCATTTAAATATTTGGAAAGATAAAATTCATAAATCATTCTGGTACCAAATATTGAATATAAAGTGCACCATTGGTTTTTGATAACTTTACTATTAAGTACATGACCTTCATCACCATCGTTGCCTAAAAGAGGTATCTATAGGGGAATTAGTTTGATAACTCAGTGAGCGGGGTAGCTGATATCGTGAAGTTAAGTCCACGATTCAACACATAATCTAATCAAAATAAAAGAAACTTCTTCCAAATAAGGATTTACAATTATCCCATTACACATTGTTAGATTCTTATCATATCTCAGAGTGTTTGTATCAACCAGCAATCACATACTCTTTCTCAAATAAAGTGATTAAACATTTGCAAAATAGTCCCCGACTATTTCACTTGTACTCTGGAGCGAATTTACCATCCACCCTAGTAAGAGGCTGTGTAAACCCCGTCCTTTAGTAATGAGAAAAACCGGGGAAAAAACCGGTAAATTTGAATCTTTAAACCGAATTGGTCTACAAGCCCAATTGTTAGGGGACGAGCAAATTTGAAAATTTCTAACTCCCATTTGACTCAAAAAGGTTCATAAACTGGGGAAAAGAACCCTAGGACAAAATAAGGAGGAACGACCGAAGCAGTTCAAGAGAACCGGGTCCGAACCTGATAGAATCGGTTTATAAACCGAGTTGATTCATGAACCAGAACCGATAGAGAATGGGTAAACCAAGAAGCTTATGGATCCCTTGTGATTCAAATAGATTTATAATCCTTGGGAAGGAACCTTAGAACAATGTGGGAGTGAAAAATAGATCGGTTCGGGTGAACCGAACCCAAACCAGATTAAACCGATTTAAGAACAGAGCCAATTTGTGAACCAGAATTGAGAAAGAGATGGTAAACCAAGAATTTTATGGATCCTAAATGACAAAAGAGTCATGAAAATAGACTAGAGAATGAATTAGAGATGAAAACCAAACCGGTTCAGGTGAATTGGATCCGAACTAGATTGAACCAGTTTGGACCGGCTTAAATCACTATTGAACCGGATGCAAAATTCATTTTTCTAGGTGGCATAAATTTTTCAAATTTGAGATTTGAGACCACCATTGGATAGAAAATGAATTTAGATAAATTTAGAAATTTTTAGATTTGAAAAACTTGGTCGAATGGGAGGTGAATCGGCCGGTTTAAGCTTTGAACCCGGTTCACACCGGTCCAGTCCGATTCGGAACAGTGTCATCTTCTTCCTCAGGATGACAGCACTGTTCACTCACCGAAAAATTGAATCAGCACTGGTGAAGAAGAAACATTTTCGTTCGGTACGTTTCAGGTCTTCAATGCCTGTCATAACGGTGTCAAACGGACGGCCAACAAGTCCTTGAGCTCCCTATATAAAGAGCCCCTCTCCATTCGTCCTCTTCACACCTTAAAAGCTCACTCTCTCTCAATTGCTTAGTTTTCCGGTAAAGCTCGAACCAGAGCTCTGACATAGGGTCAATTCTGAACCAAAGAAGTCGAGGTCAAGTTCATTAGAACCAAGGAGAAGTCCGCTACACGGTGGTGTTATCCGTTTGTTCCGAGAGTCGTCGAAGAAGCGCCGGCGTGATCGAACAGAAAAGCAGCTCTGGCGGACCGAAGTTACCCTGTTTCAGCCGAGTTGAAATTTGCCAATTCGAGCCCTTCTCATAATAAACCAAGCTCTCCTGACACCTCCTCAGCCCTTCCACGGCTAAATTAGGACCGAAAGGTAAGCTAATTCGGCTCCCCTTTGCAATTTCCAATCAGTGTTAGAGAGAGAGTTGGCCGAATTTCAATGATGAAATTATAATCCAATTCGACATCAATTGATGTCATTCTTGATCCGAGGAAGAACCTTCGGAGGAGAGCTACCTGCTCAGATAGAAAGCTCAGAACATCGTGCCCTCACTGGTGAGAAAACGAAGCTTTCCTTCTCTATAGTTTGTTTTTCGGCAAAGCTCCGTTTGAGCTCGTTTCAGTGTTATAAACCCTAATAAACCCAAAGAAATGCTAAGAAAGCCTAAGAAATACTTAGAAACCCAAAAAAATCCTATGAAACCCTAAGAAATGCTAAAAAACACTAAAAGTGCTAAGAAACCCTACCAAACGCTAAGAAACCCTAATGCTGGGAAACCGTTGTAAACGCTAAAAAACCCTAAGAAACGCTAACACACCCTAAGAAACCCTAAGAAATGCTAAGAAACGCTAAGAAACCCTAAGAAACGCTAAAAAACTCTAAGGAGAAACCTTAGGACGAGAGTTATATGCCCAAATCGAAAGCTCAAACTCTCGCACCTCCGACGGTAAGTTTTCGAAGCTTTCTCTCTCTATCTTCAGTTTTTTGATAAAGCTACATTTGACCTCATTCTAGCATCGAATTGTGCGATTCAAAGTACAATTGAATCGTATGAACGTGTAGGAACTCCAATATAACTTCAATTTCAACAATTGAACTCATTTGATCGATAAATTTTATGAAATCAAATTCGGTTGAGTTAGAAGGTTGATATTGGAGGGATAATTGGGGGAAATTTGGGGATTTCAAAAATTTGAGGGTCTAAAGTGCAATTTCATAAAATTGAGGGCCAATTGGGAATGATAAAGATGTTGGAGGACCAATTGGGCAATTTTGAAATTTTTGGAGCAAAACTTACCATTTTTGTAAAGTAGGGGCAAAATGATTCCAAGTTCTATAGAATCGTATAAACATGTAGAAACTCAATTTCAACTTCAATTTCAACAATTAGAGGTGTTTGATCGGTCAATTTGATAAAATCGAATTCGACTGTGTTAAATAGTTGAAATTGGGGGAAATTTTGGGGATTTTTGAAATTTGAGGGACCAAAATGAAATTTTCTAAAATTGAGGGTCAATTGGTCATGATAAGAATATTAGAGGGCCAATTGAGAAATTTTAGAATTTTTTGGGCAAACTTTACAATTTTTGTAAAGGAAGGGCAAAATGGTAATTTTGGAAAAATTGAGGGACCAAATTGGAATTTGGGAAATTAAACCCCTATTTGTGAAATTTAATAAATTGAGGTTCTAAAATAAATTTTAAAAAGTTTTGGGACTCAATTTGAGGAAAAACCCCGACAATATTAACTTAAAGTTAAAGAAAAATAACTTTAGGGACCTAATCGCAAATATATATAAAGTTGGATTTTCTAATTCATTTGGAACGAATGAGAGCTATTAGGCCAAAGAATAATGAGCAACTATGTTCATTTCGTGTAGGAGAATGAAATATCGGGAATGCCAGTCGAGGTCCAATGTGCTAGGGACAGAACTTGACTAAGTGGAATTTCACTGCACAATCGGGTGAGTAGGATTTTATATCATATCCGGTTGAGGATGATAAGCTCATCGAAATGAAAACCCACTACTATATGGAATTTTAAACATTACGACTTAGAGTAGTGATGTGAAAATCATGCAGAAAATCTACTTACCAGTTGTAAGTATATCATACCCGATTGGTATGATGAAACTTCCTTGAAGGAAGTTGAAAACCCATTCATCGGTTATGAACGGAGATGTCCTTATATCGGGTCGGTATAATGGATAGTGAAAACATACTTTTGTCGAAAGTGTTCTCCCCTGACTGTGTGCCAATGCTTAAACAATTTGGGAGACCTTCTCGACGGGAGCTCGAATAGCTCTTAAAGGCCGGGGGCCTTGGTTTTGGAACTTGGGGGCTAATGTGCCCGGTTTTTTTGAAAATCTCGCACAATGGTCCATAGGCCAATGGGCATGAGCAGAAGCTCGTAAACGAACATGATATATGTGCCATAAAATTTGAATAAGTAAATTGTATGGTCATGGTACCAAGGCTGGTCCGACATCCTCAGTCAACTAGCAGCAGTGTCACATGACCGGTGTCCGAACTAGTCAAGACATACAACTGTAGATTGAGTTGAAAGTTGGGACCGTTAGACTAATGAGACCACAGATTACATGGCATAATAAGAAAACATTATTTGTGCATGCACTATGAGTACGGGATCATCAAGATGTCCATGAGGGATAGTGATGTGTCCTAAGGGCCCTGAACGACTCGGTGAGTATAAGGGCAGTTCGTCATTCCAAGTGACCGTGCGAAATTTGGAGTAGCACCAAGCACACAAAACTGAGGAGGGAACGGGATGAGGTCTTTGTCCTCATATGGACACGAAGAATCGATTTCGGGTTTAACGGTCGGATATCACGTACATCCACTATTTCTCAGGGTAGAAGTGGTCGTACTTCTATCTAGGTGGCCGGTAAAGTCACTCCGAAGCCACAAGTGGGTTCAGTGGTCGTGCTGACCTATGAATGTGTGTAACCTTTATGATGAAGGATGTGTGTTAGGTGAGGACACACTATGATAATAAGAAATGGTGGAAAAATCTGAATTTTTTTAAATGAAGGTATTTTTGAAAAGTGAGGAGTATGGCACACTCTAATATAAATGTTTTTCTTAAAAATTTAAAAGTAGACTTTTGAAAAACCCATTCACTGAGTTGTAGAAACTCACCCCTCTTTTCTATCCATTTTCAGGAAAAGAGAAAATAACTAGGAGTAACACCGTGCCTTACCCTTTATCAAATATGCTTAATTTTCCTTAAACTTGTATTTTAATTGATATATGTCTTCCAGGGAACAAGGTTGAAATTTCGTCTATCTCCTCTCGACTAAAAGAAGGAGGAAACTACTTTTGAACCGAGAAAAAGCGGCGGGTTGTTCACGGGGATCCAACCAAACCAGGTTGGGGCGTGACAGGCTGCAACCTCTACCACAAGTTTGTGTGACCACCAGTGCCCAACCTCTAGACTTTTTCTTTCGAAACTTCATTTCTACTATTGTGGGATGAGACATCTCCCCCTTCTTCCCTGGCCTCAATGCGCAGGAAGCTCCTAGAGCTCCTTAACATACTAAACCAACAATACTTCTCTTATGCTCCCTAAATTGTCCAATAGCCCTTAGAACCAATACTACCTCAAATCAAATGCCTCGATGGTTCTGTATCTCAACAAGCACAAATCAATAGTTTTTTAATTATGACATTTATTTTTGTGCTACCAGCCCAACGGATTTGACGACCCAGGTTTGGCTCGGTAGTTTAATCACACAAATTATCAAATTTTTATTTCTTTTTATCAACCTAACAACTCAACAATTATTTATGGGACAATGCTCGTTTTCATTGGTATTGGGCCCACTTCCACGAGATTTACAAAGCATGGTTCTGTACCCACTCTTCTTTAAAATTCGTGGCCTTGGGCCCACTAGAAAATCATATTCTACATAGAGAATATATTCCAAAAAAATAATTTTTAGTTGGGTTCACACAATCAAGGAAAAATATATTTTAAAAATATTTTCATTAATCAAAAAATAATAAAATGCTAGTAATATCATATAATCAGTTCAATCGGTACCGAAAATAGAAATCTCACTCACCTTTTATCCGGAGACATGTTCATCTCGAAGGGATTCCAAGTTTCCGTGCTCCATTTGCAATATCGTCCATGATTTGCTCTCCTCTATCCGTAATCCAATACTTTGGGATCGATCCGTAAAGCCCAATATTTTCTCGTACTTAGATTATGCCTTTAGGGGTATTTTCATTGTCATGCCCCGACCCAGTTTGGTCGGAACCCCGTGAGCAACCCGCCACTCTATCTGGTCTAAGAAGAGCCACTACTTTATGAGAGTGTGTGGAGATAAGCGAAATTCCTATCCTTATTCTCATAATAACATTATACAAAAAAATTAATAGCTTAAAAAGAATATTTAAGCATACCTAACTTAGGATTCATTTTCGTAGATTCTCTAAGGTTGGTCTCCTTTTTCCTAAAAAGAGTTAAAGGGAGGGGCAAGTTTTTACAACTCAGTGAACGAGTGTTGGGAGTGAATTTTTCCAAAATAAACCATTTAACAAATCATTCTTTAAAACATTTAATTCTTTTTAAATTCATTCATTGTTATGTGTGTTTAGCTCTTTTTAGCACCTCCCCTTACTTGGGAGGCATTTAGCAAATGTACAAATACCCTTTATAACAAAGGGTACAAACATTTGCAGGTGCAGTACTTTGACTGCACCCACTTGGGGATCACCGCGACTTTGATGTCCACCCTAATAGAAGTTCGACCACTTCTACCCTGAGTATGAGTGAAAATTATACGCCCGACCCTTAGACCCACAATTACTTCTTATCCGTATGAGGATGGAGACCTTATCCTGACCCCGCCCCAGTCTCATGCGTAGGAAGCTACTCTAAGCTTCATGACTTACTGCACAACAAACATGCCCTTATTACATCCAGTTCGTCCAGCAATCCTTGGGACACCCATCGACTACCCCGTATAGATGCTCCCAATAAAAGTTTTTGTTTCATTAACCATAATCTTTGGTGCCAAAAACCCCGACACCCGACTTGGTCTGTAGTTATTTGCCTGACCGTTTTGTCGACCTAGTCCTAGAGCATTCCTACTAGCCCATCGAGCCTTGTCAGTCCTATCTTGGTCTCTGGCAAGTAACACACAAAATTGACAATTTTATGAGATTTTTCATGGTTATTATAATCATGTTTGTCTACATGCTCCAACCTGTGCCCACTAGTCTTGGGCCCACTTTACGAGTTTTTCAAAAACTGGGCATTTTCCCTATAAGTTCAAAATTGAGGCTTCTGGCCTGTTGGAGCTATCCTGGCTCTCATCATAAAAGTCTCCCAAATAGTTCATACATTGGCACACATTCAAGAGAGATTATTTTTAGGAAAAATAGTTTTTAAGCTCAAATCTAGTCATTATACCAAGAGGGTATGATGATAGAAAAGTCTCACTTACAACTGATAATTAGGTTTTTAGATTTAACATGTGCTCATCACCCTAATCGGGTATAATATTTAAAATGTCTCACTCACTCGATAAGTGTGACATGTTCGTCCTCAGACAGTTTTCCTAGTCCAAGTCGTGCTCCCCTTGCTCATGTTCTGATTCCAAATTTCATTACACAATTTGAGTATCTTGATCACGAAGGGTTCGACATGAAAGCATTCTTGTTCTCACGTATTGGCATCTAGTCCCTGATTTTTTTTATTTTATTGCACTTAGGTCCTTAAAGTTCATACTCTTTGACTATATGTCCCTAATGCTCAATTATCTCCAATTAAGTCCCAAGAATTTCCAATATCCTCGTTGGATACTTGATTTTTCTCAAAATTGTAAATGGGGCTCAATTTTTCTAAAATTTTTAATTAGTCCCCAACTTTTCCAAAATTACTAATTGGCCCCAAACTTTTAAAAAATAGCCAATTGGTCTCAATTCTTTCAAAAATGACAAATTGGTCCTCCAATACCTTTCTCTTTTCTAATTAACCTTCAATTTTAGAAATTTGCACTAAGGTCCTTCAATTTTTTGAAATCCCCAATTTCCCCAAAATCTTCCCCCCAATTTCACCCCTTTCTACTGACCGAATTTGATTTCTTCAAATTGGTCTTTTAAATGAGGTTAGTTGTTCCAATTCGTGGTGTCAATCGGTCCATTCACTTCCATACAATCTGATTGAGCTTTGAATTGTGGTTTTTAAATCTAAAACGAGCTCAAACGAAACTTAACCGAAAAACTAAAGGTAGAGAGAACTCCGAGAACTTACTATCGGAGGTGCGGCGGTCTGAGCTCCTGATTTGGGAAGGAAGTTCTCATCCACAGGGTCCTTCTAGAATCAAGAGTTGTTGCAATTCATGTCAGGATTAGTGGGAATTTGGTTAGTGAAATTCGACACTTTCTCTCTAGAACCGAACTACTCCAACGAGTGAGGGCCGAATTGACTTACCTTATTCCTGGAATGGTCGAGTGCAAGCTGTAGAGGCTGAAGGAAGGCTTGGTTGGGTCGCAGGAGGTCTGAATTGGCCGAATTTGGATCAAGCAAAACATGGTAGCATTGGGACCAGTGGAGCGGCGTCACTGTTTAGGCCCATAGGAACTTGTCCAGTGGTCCTTAGGTCAAATGGGGTTACTATCAGGTAGCTGACTTTTTCCAAAGTCTGTAGGACTTGAATTCATATTCAGAGATTGAGAGAAGTGTCCAAGTCGGAGCTCTGATTCGAGTGTCATTGGAAAACTGGACACTTCTTCTTATTTAGAGGTTTGAGGTGTGTGAAGTATAAACGGAGGGGAGCTCTTTATATAGGGAGCTTGGGGACCCTCTACTCTACTAGTTTTCATACTGGTCAAGTTTATCCTCATTGAAAATTACCCAAATTGGAGTGAATATTCTCTAATCGAAAAAGAAAATAAAAATATTGCCTCGATGAACAGTGTCATCAAAAGGATGAGGAAGATGATACTGTTCCGCACGTGCGGACCATCCACGTGGCGGCACGTGATTGACCGGTTGATCGTACACATGAAAGCCTCTCATTGGTTAACTGTTGACTGGTTCGGTCCGACCGGGTTCGATGACCCGAAAATAAAAATCAATCGATTTAGGCCATATTTAACCAGTTTTCTAAATATTAAAATTTTCTAAATTAATCTAAATTAATTTTATATTAAATATTACCTCAATTTCTCAAATTGATCTTTTTAATCCACTTAAAAAATGAATTATTGAATCGGTTTGTCACGGTTCAACCCGGTTTAGGTCCGATTCGCCCCCAAACCAATCCGATTCTCTCATATAATTTCCTTAATGGTTCTTTTCTAAGATTTTCATGGATTTTTTGGTAAATTTTATTTTTAAATTTTCTCTTTTTAGTTGTTTTTTAAATTAAAATAATGTGGCAAATTATTTACAAATTCGATCAATTAATCATATAATGTCTAACTTATGTTATGTATAATTGTCCAATACAGGATTTGCATATTAAAACTTTATCGCTTTCTATGATTAAACTCATATGAAATATTTTTTAAAATTATTACATATTTTAAATTATGTATTGAATTGTAAATATATTTTTTCACGTTGTGAGCGAGCCATCCAATTTTATTAAGTAGGTTTATAGTTCACACTATAATACCAATTTCATGTACAAATTGAAATTATAGAAAGACTAATTATTATTAAGTTTGGGTATTATTTATTAAAAGTATTTTAATGTTTTAAATAAGTATTTTAAAAATATATTATGTGAGATTTTATTCTAGTTTTTGTTGGGCTATCCATAGGAGTCAAAGTGCTCTATATCCACCTACTTTGAACTTGGAAAACTCGTGAAATCAACATTGTTGGGCATTTTTTCTTACATTGAAAACTTCCGCCTGGAAACGGATAGATTGACGCATTCTTTACTCGAAGTATAGAATAAAAAGGTAGAAATTTATATGCACCTGATTTTAAATTAGTTGGGTTACATTTACTTAAATCATTGGTTGATTACATTTAGATAACAAGTTAACATTGCAAACGTCATACTTGAATTTGAATTTGTCATCCAATAATCTGGATCACACCAAATTAAATCATATATAAGTGATCTGCCAACTAATTATTTTCACTCATATTTAGGTTATTTTATTATTTTTTATAAATCTATAATATATTCAAACACACAAAAATGTATGAATGAACACATAATATTTATATTTATAAATTATATAAAATATATTTAGCATTGGCATATCATCTAACCGGCGGAGGATAAAAGGAAATTGGGAATGGAAGATTATTCTTTTTTTTTAAATCAAGGGAACGGGGCATTGGACTACTCTCTTCCTCCGTCCTGCCTAGAAGAACGGAGTGCCCTGGTAATGCTCTCTTTTTATTAAGTTGAGAATCTGAGGCATCTCGTCTCTCTCTATTAACCTTTTTCTCTTCGATCAGTCTCCTCTGGAATATCTCTATTATCTCTCTTTCCATTTCTGTCTTCTCCATCTCTGCAGTGCTTCAAATCTTTTGGTCGGTAAAGTCATCTTCGAACTAGGGTTTGAGCACTGTTTTTGGCTGCAATTATTTAGTCGGCGCCTAGGTTTTTGGGCTTCATTTTCGGATTGTCTGTGTCTGTTACTATTATCCATAAGTCCATGGGTTCTTTGCTCTTGTAATTTTAGATTTCACGCGGATTGTTTCTATTGTGGCGTAATTCAATTGCCTGTTCGCCGGAACGTCTTTCTTTTTAAATTATATTACATGTGGTTACTCAAAGGTTTAGTGTCATTTTGGGTTGATTTTTGCAGAAGTTGTTGAATGTGAAGATGTAATAGGTTAAGGTGTGAATTTGAGTGCTATCGGATATTTCCTTGTTGTTTACTAACATATTTGTGTTTGTTATCTTTATGATTGAAATCATGCAAATAGATCGTTGTTTGAAGCTTTATGTCCTTATTAAATATTCGTTGGTTAATATTGATATTTTGATGCACACGTATTCAATCAGGACCTTGAGGTTATTGCATAAATGGGAAAGGGGCCGAGGAGCTACTGCAAATCAGCATCCCACAAGCAGTTCAAGGACAGGGCAAAGAATCGTGTGGATGACCTGCAAGGAATGTTCATGGACCTTCAGTTTGCGAGGAAGGAGAGCCGTACAATTGATGTTGCTGTCCTCGAGGAGCAAGTCCATCAAATGCTTCGCGAGTGGAAGTCTGAGCTCAATGAGCCCTCTCCTGCCTCATCCTTGCAACAAGTTAGAATAATATACAGGCCTTAGCCTTTTTACTGCAATCCGCTTTTCTCTTATGTTGTGGGCTTAATTTGAACTGTCGTTTCTGTTATGTTGTAGGATTTAATTTGAATGGTCTTTTCTGTTATGTTGTATGAGATTGTAAGGACCATTCAGGACAATGCAATTTGATTATCAGTTTTAGTTGCTTTCCATTTTAGTTCTATATGCATTCAAATCGAATGCCTTTTGTTTAAACTATCGACACAATGGCCCAGTGTTGTTTGGAAAGTATGGGTGTTTGCTTAAAAAAATTTAAAATATTTTGGCCACATTAAGGTAGATGCAATTTTCATGTGGTGCTTTATGCCCAAATGCAGAGTACACCCCAAATTTAGTGAGTGCTACTTTCTTTATGGTGATTGTAGGGAGCTAGTCTTGCCTCTTTCTCTTCAGATATCTGTAGATTGCTCCAACTTTGTGAGGAAGAGGATGATGCTACTAGTGCATTAGCTGCACCTAAGCCAGAGCCTAATGATCAGATCTTGCATGTTGGAAATGATGCAGTCCTGCAAGAGGTTGTACACTTGACTACTATTTTTTTGTGTCTGATATATTTTCCTCTTTGGTTTGGTTTCTACGTTTATTTTGCTACTGGGAATGTGGAATACCTATTTTCTCTTGTTGTCTGTTGAGGATTCACAGCCACAAGTACATAAAACAAGTCAGTCCATATACATTTTTCACATTGTCTATTTACAATTTAAACCTATATTTGCTCAGTTTTGGCAGATGTGGGATCATGTTTGTAACATGTCATTCTGTAGCAGAACCTCGGCATTGATGGCTTATGCCAGAGACACCATATATTTGGACATTTTCAACTTTTAAATTCTGCTACTTGTACTGAATATAGAGTAGTTAGGTATTATTACCCATACAAACAATTTAGGTTGTGACCTTCCCTGAGGTTTGATAGTTTAGTTATTCTCAACCTCCACGGTGAAGCAGGAGAAGTTAGAGCGTTAATCCCCCACCCCACTCGTGTAATGAAGAATATGAAGGTCCAAAGATGCACTGTTTATGGCAGAAAATGTTACTGGTGCTGTTGTTTTTTTCTGTTGCTTCCCTTCAAGTTATTATAAAAGTTTCTAAAAATGATGCATCTTTGTGTGTATTAACAAGAGAAAATTATACAGTGGAAATAGGTGCATTTCTCCATCTGTTTGACATTTCTTTTATCATGAATGATTTTCGTGTTGAGATACCCATGTAGTAATTTTGGGTTTAACTTTAATGATACTGCTGATATGGGTTAATGATTTTAAATTTCTCTTGAATTTCTCTCAGGTACTTAACATGAGCCTCAAACCTCATGAGCATTTCTTTCCCTTGAATGACCATGAGAAAGATCCGCACACTGGAATTTGCACAGCAGCTACATGTAATGCTGAAGGGGTCTGCCCCTTGGAGCAGATACAGTTTGAATTAAATCAAGGGTTGGACCACAATTACTATGCTATTTTTGAGCATGCTGGTTATGGTGGAGAAGGTGTAGAACCTCATATTTCAAGCTACCTTCCAAGTATCTGTCCTCCCCCATCTGCATTTTTAGGCCCAAAATGTGCTCTATGGGACTGCCCACGACCTGCTCAAGGTTTAGAATGGTGCCACAATTACTGTAGTAGCTTCCATGCTGCTCTAGCATTGAATGAAGGCCCCCCTGGAATGGGCCCGGTCTTGCGACCAGGGGGTATTGGGCTTAAGGATGGGCTTCTTTTTGCTGCACTTAGTGCCAAGGCACAAGGAAAAGATGTTGGCATTCCTGAATGTGAAGGAGCTGCCACTTCCAAGTCACCGTGGAATGCTCCTGGTGAGATTAATCTTGCTTTCAAGGTGTCTGTAGATGCTGGTTTCCTTTTGCACCTCTTATTGTTTGAATGCCCTCATTATGCTGTGTTTCCTTGTCTACATATGCAGAGCTTTTTGATCTTTCAGTTCTCGAGGGTGAAACTATTAGAGAATGGCTATTCTTTGATAAGCCTCGGAGAGCGTTTGAAAGTGGAAACAGAAAGCAGAGATCTTTACCAGATTACAGTGGCCGTGGCTGGCATGAGTCGAGGAAGCAAGTGATGAATGAGTTTGGAGGGTTGAAACGATCCTATTACATGGATCCACAGCCTCTGAATAATTTTGAGTGGCATCTCTATGAATATGAGATCAACAAATATGATGCTTGTGCCTTGTACAGACTGGAACTGAAGCTTGTGGATGGCAAGAAGAACTCAAGGGTTAAATTATCGAATGACTCTGTTGCTGATCTGCAGAAGCAAATGGGAAAACTCTCAGCAGAGTTCCCTGCAGACAACAAACGGTCTGTTAAGGGGAGGACCAAACTGAACGACCCAAAGGACTGTGTCGGGTATGCTTATTCTGATCAGAGTCAAGGTACAACAGCTAATCATGTGGTGGACTATGAGTTAGTTTCTCCATATGATTACCTCATCAAGAATAAAAATGAGTATTATCTGACATAGGAAGGTCTTAGAGGGAGTGATTGCATTTTCTCATTCTGCTCTGCATTAGCTGAAGCATTCTTTTGCTGCTTTGGCCAATATCATAAGAAGTTTCACCTCAAATAATGAGACCAGGTAGTCAATTTTTGGGGTGGCCATAAGTAGTATGTATAGTTTGCTCTCAAACGGTAATAGAGGTGGTGAAACCTTTTGACCCTTGGAAGATTCACCTGTGGGAGGTAATAGCTATTCAAGTCACTGCAGAGAGTAAAGAACAATTGCTACCGTTGGTGAGTAAATGAGGTAATTCCCTCTTCTATCTTTCAAACATATGCATATATTATTCATGTGCTAACTCCTTGGGTTACTCAGAAGTCTCAAACTTGATGCAAGTTGTGTACTAGAATCATCATCCTCACTGGGGAAGATTAGGAATTCTAACCACAACAATATGTGGGAGATTGTACTGTATAATGGTAGTAAATATGTTTCTGGAATGCCCTGTATGTTAATACTTCATATGCAAGTGGTTTGTCCATTACAAACCTACTTGTTCCTTCTAGTGTTAATGGCATGTGGTGTGGGGCTGCATACAGCCTTATCCTTTTCACCTTTGATGATTCCTTTCATAGTTATATTAAATATTTTAACTATTTAAAATATTTAATTCATTCATCACGTAAATACTTTTGGGCCAAGGTTATTGAAATAAAAGATTATTTAAAATACTTATTTCATTCATTACCAATATAGTTACTTCTGGGCCAAGGTGCTTCACTGATTCCTCACCAATACAGCTTGAATCGTTCTTCTCTTGAACAAATCATAGCTTACTGGGAGGATATTTCAGGCGGCTTTACATAGAAAATTCTTCATTTTCTTTATATCAACAGACCAAATATTATTCCAGTATGCAAAGATGGAGAAGCTGGTGCTCTATTTTAAGTTTTTTGTTCTTTTGGTCCCTTGAAAATTACCGTAGTGGTTCCACTCTTTCAATTCTAAAACTTCCGTTACTATAAAGAGAAGGGTCTAAATAGTCGATTCATTAGTCTAGGCACTTCCATTTTGCCTTTTTCTTGATCATAACATATCTTGGCCTCCACTTATAGTAGGGAGCATCATTCTTTCTTAGTTCTTCCGAATTGGACTTATCGTAATGAGCATCATTCGTCATGTGGTGGGACGTCTAGTTGGATTAATAATTAAGGAAGAAATTTTCGTGTGCAAAAAAAGAAAATATAATGTGAAATTTAACCATTTTGGTGTGAGTTTCATTTAGTCATCCCTTTTGTTTCTGAAATATGTAAGATGAGGTACTTTGTGCGGATGGCAAAAATGGTTGAACTCTAGTGGAGTCAATAAAAAAAAACCTCCTGGCGAAAGAGGTAAGATACACAAGGAAGGAATCGGTCATCCCATGGCTTATATTATTTTGAGGTGGACAAGGGAAAACTGTGCAAACTGACTGATCTCTCACTGGTGGGCGCTCGCAAAGAAAGAATAGTAAGAGGAAGCTTCATTTGAGGATTTGGGTCATCAGCTTACCTCAGTGACCAAAAAAAGATGTTACCCGACTTTGTTGCTGCGTTCATTAGCAAACAAAGCATTGGGAGTTGAGCTTAATCATGATACATTTTGTGGACCATCATCCAAAGGGGCACTATTTCTCCCGAATGAAAAGTTTCTGTGACCAAATTAGATAGATACTCAAAGGTCTCTTTCCCTATGATCCGAAAAGGATGACTCTTTCTCGATTATTATCCATCCACTGTGAATACAACTTCTATTTTAAAAATAAATAAGTAGATACATGCAAGAAATAAAAAGGGAAATCAGCTTTTTGAAAGGAAGTTACTTTTTATCTTGGGTTGCAAATTATTATCTATTTTCCATTTCCACGGCCACCAAGAATAGTCCGTGGTTATAATAAGCAGACAAATGATAACCTCCGGCGCTCCTCCCTGCAATTTAAATGGTGATGGTGGATTTGAAAATTGTAAAATTCTCCAGTTAAGCCAAAAATATCTACCGAAATTTACCTTCAATCTACATCCTGATATCAATTCCATAACCCCACAGAAAAAAAATAATTTCTGGATCTTGCGTGGTTTCACCCTGAACTTGCAGGCCATCCTAATTGTCCTAGAAACTGATGGGCACTTACAGAGCAGATGATGACTATGATTATCTGTTCAAGGTGGTTCTGATTGGGGACTCTGGCGTCGGAAAATCGAATCTACTGTCAAGATTCTCCCGCAATGAATTCAGCGTCCAGACAAAGTCCACAATTGGAGTTGAGTTTGCCACTAGGTGCATAAGGGTGGACGATAAGGTCCTCAAGGCCCAGATTTGGGATACTGCTGGTCAAGAAAGGTAATCGTATTCACATCTTTTCTTTCAATCATCCTTCTAATCTGTCTTCTCAAGTTTGCTTCATATGTGACTCTAAGTTTTAATTTTTAATGGTGACTTGTCCTCCGTCATCATCCCCGTCCTCCGTCAAATTTGTTCAACAAGTGAAGGATAGCTGAAAGAGATTCACTGAATTTGAGGAATTGTGTCAAACTATATTTTTTTAAATTGATCGCATTTGCTTGTCGCTTATATTTATATAGGATGAAAATCTCAACTATAATTATGATCATCCGAGTTATGTTGAAATTGCACGAGACCATAAATATTTGATGGGAAACTTCCCAC
Organism: Trapa incisa; assembly: GCA_030064435.1. NCBI lineage: Eukaryota > Viridiplantae > Streptophyta > Magnoliopsida > Myrtales > Lythraceae > Trapa > Trapa incisa. The sequence continues at coordinate 12,677,998 of CM057781.1, read as the reverse complement.
TCAAAAAAATATTAAGACCAATAGTTATAATTCATGAAAGCTGGCAATAAATAATTTGGACATCAATTCATATGATAATTTGGGATGGGATGGACGTATGCATACTAATAATATATTTTTGATAAGTATACATGATAATAATTTCATTTCTTATATGCACATATATAATATAATATTATAAATCCATTTGATGGTAAATATATGTTTACATGGGTTATACAGTTTTGCAGCTGCTTTCAAGGTACTTTGAGGTATATGTAGACGAAATTATAGGAGACACTCGTTCTTCCATAAGAATAAGATGGATTTCTTTGAAATGTAGCTTTCTGTTATATTTTATGGATTGAATTCTGGAGGCTCTTGTAATAAGATGGATTTCTTGGGTTCTATAGGTACAGAGCGATCACGAGCGCATACTACAGAGGAGCGGTGGGAGCACTTCTAGTGTACGACATAACTCGGCAGATCACGTTCGATAACGTGGAAAGGTGGCTCAAGGAGCTGCGAGGGCACACGGACACCAATATCGTGATAATGCTCGTAGGGAACAAGGCTGACCTCCGCCACCTCCGAGCTGTCTCCACTGAAGATGCACGCTCCTTTGCGGAGAGGGAGAACATCTTCTTCATGGAGACATCCGCCCTTGAGTCGCTCAACGTTGAGAATTCTTTCACGGAGGTCCTTTCTCAGATATATCGCATCGTCAGCAGAAAAGCGCTTGATGCTGGCGACGACCCGACCATGCTTCCCAAGGGACAAACAATTAAGGTGGGTTCTAGGGACGATCCATCAGCAGCGGCTCGGAAATCTGGGTGCTGCTCCACGTAGAAAAGAAGCAGCATGCATGAAGCCTATGAAGAGAAGCTCGATTTACCCTTATAAAAAAGGATATCTAGCCTTTTACGTATTAAATCTTCAGCAGCAATGTCTCTGTTCCTTCTTCAAAAAGAATGTACATTCATGTGATTATATTGATTCGTTATGATATGCGAGTTGATGTTGAAAATTGCACAAATCATGCAATGCTTTAGCTAACTTTGGGAAGACTATACCAATTAATAAAGGTACAACTTCATGATGATGTGATATTCTTGGAAGATAGTTTCATCTCAAGCATTAAAAAAAATCCTAAAGTTGTAGGACAAGGACAGTACCAGCGTGAATCAGCATGGAGCGACACAGTCTTTGGAGTTGGGACCCTTTAGTGGGTTCCAATGTGATGATCTAACTCAATTGAGGAGCTACTAAAAATGAGAGGAAAATGGATGAATCATACTCAGTCTCCAGCGTTCATCACGGGGACCTAATATGAGGAGTGAACATTGATCACCTGTGCAAATCCAAATACAAATCCAGTACATTTAAACATTTAAAGGCGTAGGCTTCACGATATTCTTGATGTAGTCCAAAAAAAGAATCGGATATGAATTGGCCCATCTATCAATACAAATACATTCAAAAAATAAGATTTATTACTAACCCTTTATTTTATAAATAAATAAAAAAATATTAGTGGGTCAAAATTGTGAATATGTTCTTAAAAGTTCTCTAATATCTCTAGAAGTATGTTTACCAAAAGCAAAATTTGACATATTCCACACCAATTACAACTAAATAAATAAACTGTTTGTCTAAAGAGGAAGAAGAATGACTAAGGTGGGTGGGTGGGTGGGAGGGAAACGGCCGATATTCCTCCTTCAAGTTTCCTGGTAGTCAGTCAAACATGCTTATGTCATCATTCAACAACCAAACCCCCTGTTGGGTATTTGCCATTCACCCTTTAGTTATTTGCACAATTGCCCCTTCTAGATTTCCCCCTATTTGTTCTCCCTCCTCCCATTGTTTCTTTTTTCATCTTCTTTCCTTTATAATAGTGGTCTGCCTAGCTATAAAACCGAGGGCTTAAAAATGTTAATTTTGTAATTGGAAATTAATTATACCTTTGATTTGTATGATTCATGTAATTCATATCCAATTAATAGGTAATGGGATTATATGCAGTGTCTTAATATCTTGGGGAAATGATTTTACCAACTATCCAATACAATAGCCCCCAAGTCCAACTACTCACCTAGGAGGTGAGGTAGCCAAATCAAGCTCATCTTTCTCGTCAGTTCCTATCACCTTCCTCCAACAAGGAAGAAAGAAGGAATATTTTCATTGACCCTGCAGAAAGGGAGACATAATGAATAGAAGACTAAATCTACTTGGATGCAAATTCTCTCCCCATCAGCTTATCTACCTATCCATCTAGATATAACGCTCAAAATCCTCCAACTCCTCCCTTCTCACTTGTTATGGCACCATCCTTTCCCCGCATGGAGCTCCCTCTCAACGAGAATGACTCACAGGATATGGTCATCTACCATGTTCTAAATGAGACCAATAATTTCCCATACCAGCAGATGGTTGTATCCACAACATCTAGGAATACCATTGAACCCAATGGAGGCATCAGGAAGAATAAGCATTACCGAGGGGTTCGGCGCAGGCCTTGGGGTAAATATGCTGCCGAGATCAGAGACTCTACACGGCAGGGAACTAGAATATGGTTAGGAACCTTCGAGACGGCCGAGGAGGCCGCCCTGGCCTATGATAGTGCCGCCTTCAGGATGAGAGGAACCAAAGCATTACTCAACTTCCCAGCCCAACTAGTGGCAGCCACCGCCTCCCCGTCGGTTCCTTTCTCGACAGTGGAAAGATATCAAAAAGGTCCAAACTTAAAAATCCCAAGCAAGCTAGAGGGCGCTTCCACGATATCTCATGAGTCGAGCTCAGGCTCAGGTAACGTCTCGGAATCAGAAGCACTAATTAGCTCTAGAGGATCAGTGGATATAAATTTGGATAATTCTGCTAAGAAGTAATTCCAAGTTTGAGATTGATCATATATAGCAGTTCCAATCAATTCCCATATATAAAACATGTCCTTGTTGTAGCTTGTCTGTCTAGTGCTTTGCTTTTAATTACTTTTCCATTCCACTGATTTACTCCATTAATGTTCCTAAAGAACCCTTGCAAATCAGAAACGGAGACGATCTTCTTTTTTTCTGAGTTATATCCATTTGTCATCTTTTCTTCAAAAAAAAAGGTTACCAATCATTCATGATCCCCAAAAAGGTAGGCATAACTTTGAAATAGCACCATTATGATGAATAGTATCTGAGTAGCAAAGTAAATGAAGTTTTTCATTCAAAAAACTGGTTGTCTTATTTGATGAATGTTTATTCACTTGTTCTTGCCAATTGAGAAAATCAAACTATTAGAAACCATAAGTAAAACAGTTGGCTCTACAAGAAAATCAGTAAAAGATAAATAATAGTATTAATTCAATTTGAGTTAAATTCTATTGAGCTCTTCTTTTGTGTTTATAAGAAAACTTAGATTTATTGTAAGGTTATTTTCTTTCAGGTGGATAAGAATAAATAATACCTATTTGAAATATATAATATTTGAGTAGCATTAAAGTTAAGGAATCATATAAGCAAAACAAAATTTAGTAATGCTGATGGACTTTCTTTGGTACCTCGTATGGGGATAGGATTGTGGGCCGGTGAGGCATGTTGCATTACACAATCATACATAAATGGGTGAAATCCTTTCAATAGGGACGAGTTAGAGCTGATAGATTACAAGCACTATGTTCAAGAGTACCATTCATCAGTCCAGAACTCGACTGTATGACACAGTTCTTTCAAAAAAATATATATATACAGGTAGACTATATGTATGATTGTATTTTATACCTCTCCATAATAAAAGTATACCAATCTATTTTACACATTTCTATAATGCTCAAAAAATGAATATATAAAATATAAAGATAAAAGGAAATTACATAAAAATCCGCATCACTGATCATGTCGGGCTATCGCCAATGCAAGTTCAGCCCTCTAGTCCCATTTTCTCTGTGAAATGGACAAGATGACAGCAAACTTTCCAACAATTCACCACCCAGGTCCTGAAATTCCAGAATATCATCCAACAGTACTTGTCCTTTAGTGACTGGGGTGACCCTCCTCTTCTTCGACTTGGGCCGATGATCTTCCAATATAACGGGTCCAATATCATCTTCCAGTCCTCCTTCTCCATCAGTAATAGAATGATCACCACGTATTCGGGAACTCATTTGGTATAACATATTACACGGCGAAATCGTGGCTGAACAGTCCAATACACTTATGGCTGAAGCAGCGATCGTCTCTGATGATGGACGGGGAAGTTGAGAGAAGGGACCCTCTCATTTTCATGGCAGCCTTATCATATGCCAGCGCAGCTTCCTCAGCTGTATGAAATGTCCCTAGCCAGACCCGGGCTCCTTTTCTTGATGAATCCCGAATCTCCGCTGCATATTTTCCCCAAGGCCGTCTACGACGGACACCAGCGGTGGCTGACGGCTGTTTCCTTGGTTTGCACCTGCTCTGGAAATAAGCACCGGCTGTCATCATCAGAAGCAGAACAACTATTATGCAAGTGTCCTGGCGGCCCAACATCGACTTCGATATTGACAGGAGGATTGATGATGCCAAATTCGGCGAGAATCCTGTCCTATGTCTCAGCTCCCATGGAGATCCACCAAACACGTATCAATGAGTAGAAATATACAAGGAAGGCAACTAGTTTTGCAATACAAATATAAAAATATATATATGTATATATGCTTCGTCATGAAGCAATCATGCTTTAATTATAGATTGTTAAGACAATATGCACTTATGAAGGGTAGGGATTCAATGCACTTAAATAATTTTGTAATGTATATGTTATTTGCAGTTTGACTTTTATCACCCGGGCCCAGGACAAGGGGCTATCAATTGGTCAGAGAGAGGGAGAGAGGCGCAATTGCAGTGGTAAAGTCAAAGAGAACATCTTATCTTAGCAGATGAAACTCATCCCGAGTGAGTGATAGCCCGTGAGGGGAAGCATTTTAGGTGGTTCGTTGGATGGAGTAAAGTGCTTACTTGTAGAAAAAAAGGGGATTGGGAGATTTGATTGTAAAAAACTCTGGGAAATAAGCAAGAGTACATGGTCCATAAAAAGGGAGCGAATAGTTGATGGATTAGGGGCTATTCGTTCTTTTACATAATACAAGACTCTAGATAAGTGTTGAGAAGCGTATCAATTGGTTCATACATTAGGTCTAGGTGTCATATTCATATAATGCACCTGTCCAATGAAAAATTAATATAGGGGCTATAAATTAGTTCTATCAGCTTCATACAGCTATTTGTTACTGTTGAAATATATTTACATAAGAGGATGCTCAATATATATACAAAAGAACGTCCCATTGCCATGCATTCGCCCAGTAGCGTCATGCATCTTCCACGCGGGATATTGTTAAGTATTGGGTCATACTGGCCTAGCCGGCCGCATGTGTGTGGTGGCGGGTAGTCATGTTGGGTGCTAGTTTGCATCATCGTCTTCCAGCTGGTCATTGATATTGACTTGGGCATTCCCTGACTTCAAGAAAAAACTGGAGAACATCATGCATAGCGTCGAGGTACCTAGGGAGAAGACATAGAGAGCCCAAAAGCTGTCGAGTCCTAAACTGTGGGTGTCAGGGTCTGAAGATGTGCTGGCATTTTCCGTCAGGCATTCCTGACTAAACCAAAGGTCGCTTATCCTTTTAAGTTTTCCGCTCTCCGAAAGTTCCAATATCGCCTCAGAGAATTTCGCAGTCCATGAAGAGCCATTCTGGAATACCTGCAGTGTGCATGCGCCCAATGGAGAGCTAATTAATTAATAAAAATCCCTCCTGTTCGTGTAAATCAGACATAAATGAACAATTTTACCTAGGGATATTTTTAAACAGCTGGTGGTTAATCACGCATCAAGTTTTGGTTAATCACGCCAACTCTCTCTCTCTCTTTATATATATATATAGAGAGAGAGAAAAGGAGATGAGTTTTCTTTCTCATTTTTTTTGACATCTGGATCAGGAGACTAACTATGTTTATACGAGAGACGGGCTGCTATATCAATAAAAGTAGGTAGTACTCACGAAGCCGAATCCTCCAAATCTGTATGACTGGTGCGTGACGGAGAAGCCTTTGCAGTAGTGACTTAAGAAAGCTCTTTCGTAAGGGTACTCCACAAATGCGGCCTTAATTCTTCCACTCTTCAATTGCACATAGAATTCCGTGTAATTGCTAATCCCTACTATGACATCTCTGCTGAAATTGTGCACACTTTCCAAGTAATGGCAGAGGAATGTGGAATCGTCGCACCCCACCTTTGAGTTGTGCTGCTTCAGCCATTCCATAGTGATCTCATTTGGCTTAAGCCTTTGGACCGTCAGCATGGAAGTTAAACTGGCCGTGTAGCTCTGGGTCAAGATGAGTGCCATGAAGAGCCACATCACTATGACAGTCCGGGTCAGGTTCCCATATATTCTCTCCCCTGAGAATTATATTACATAATCATGCCAAACAAAGAAAATATTAACAGATCATAAATCATATATTAGTTATCATTAATAAGTACGTTAGGAAAGTGCATGGTTTCTTTGAGCTAGATCTTGTGGGCAATTACTACTTACTGTGGGCAAGGAAGAGGGAGGAGAAGGTGAACCAAAGTGCAGTTGCAAGCTGATTTTTCCATGGTCCTCGGAACTCCGGGTTGACTGGCTGCTCTAAGAACCAAACAGTCAACATTGTGCAGATCAATACAAAACCAGTTGCCATCCACATAGTTGGGGTGAAAGGTTTCAGAAAGATCCACGTCTTCTTCTCGTCTCTTCCCTCTACCACGATCATCGACAACCCCGACTCGATAAATGGCTGCGTGAATTCGACCATCTTTGAGCGATCGGCAAGGATAGTTATGTCCCCGACTGCTGCTTCGTAAGTCTGTACATCAAATTTTAGTAAAAAATTATGGAGAGGGACGCAAGTAAAACAGATCTCTTGCTCAGGAAAAAAGAACAAGTCAACAAATTTTTTTGAATTTAAATAGTTGAACATCCCAAAAAAAACACCTCTCCTTTTTTTTCCATCAGGGAACACGTCATTTTTAATGTGCCAATTTTCATTTGTAGCACAAATATTGCCATTTGATGACAAAATTCATACTAGTTATATATATATATATATATGTATATACCTTGTTATGGACGGACTCAACCAGATTGTCGTAGGTCGAAGACCCACTCGAATGGAAGTCAGGGACGAAAGTTTGGCTGCGATTCAAAATACTGAGGATTTCGTTAAATACGTCTATGCAAAATCCAGCATATCTAGTCGTCTTACCGCCAGAACCAGAAGAATCATCCATCTCCTTCACGAACTTATCGAATGGTGTAGGGCTTGGCACCACGATCTTCATTGAGCTTTGGTGGCTCTGATGCACATCGGGCTGGACGAAACATCTTCCAGTCACTGCTGCCCCATTGGAATATCCGATGTTGCTGGTATCCTCAACGCTACCACTATTAATATTGCACAACACCTGCTGCTCGCACGACTGCACTTTGACCTCGTTACCCAACCATTTGCTGGACGCGCCCAGCATGCTTACTAGTCCCACTTTTCCAGGATCCAGCATTCGGCCATCCTTGAATGCAATTTTTCCGCTCAACCCGTCAAATGATCTACTCGGGGATAATACTCTCTTCACGATAAATTCCGGATCAGTTATTTCGGTGGTCGATGCTCCAATCACGGCATTGGTTAATATCGTGAGGGATTCATAAGCTCGAAGCGCGTGTATTCCCGGCGATATCATGTAGTTCATGTAATTATTACCGACCGCCTTGTGCTTTGCTTTGCTATGAAACTTGCGACTAAAATCACTGTACCGTCTGTTGTCGCTAACATTTGGGAGGTCTGCCTCTGCCACAAGCCCAATATTTGCACCTCCAGCTTTTGCAAAGGGCATGACAATACTTGGATCGGCTGCCGACGCTAAGAGACTGAAGAATTTTACTGATAGAATCCATATTGAGTCCCCTCGGAAAAGTCCCATCCGGTCTGCTTCTCTGAACAAATGGCCGGCCATTGGCAACGATAGATCAAGAAGGACAAAAACTGGGGATGGTTTTCCCCTGAACTTCCTCAGCTTTTCTTTCACACCAGATTCAGGGTCGACCAGTGAAGAAAATGGCGGAAACACCACACGGTCTTCGATCTCAGACCCGACATCTTGAAGCCCCAGGGACAAATACAATGACAACGAATGATTGTCATTGTAGGCGTCTTCTTCGTAAATCGTCACTACCCGTCGCCTATTATAGGATTGAACAATATTTGCAATGCATTTGATCTCTTTGGACCCGTCGTTACCCATTTCGATCAGTCCTGGGGTAGTTGATCCCGATGGATTTCTTGCTAGTGATATCGTAGGCACTTGAAATTGATTGGCGAGCTCAGCGACCAATTCTGTTGTCTTCCATGTCTCCGGGCCTATAATGGCCATAACTTTCTTACTTTTGATGAGTCTTCCAGCTATGAAGGAAAATAAATATTCAAGGATCAGGGTCTAAGCGCGCATGAATATTATTGCAGTTGTCACACCCAACCTTAACCGACAGTATTGATCCTTGGAGATATGGGATATGAACACATTTTTATGCGTACATACTGCGAAAATCTAAAATTACATGCCTCAACTTATTAACCTGGACTTGACATAAACTAAAACTAAAAATTTGTTGCATTGGTCATCAACTATATAGGTGACATAACCATGATTTACTATGCATGATAGATCTGTAATTTTGAAAAAAAAAAAAAGAATTGTTGAGCATGGTGGACTTAACGGTGAAGAAAAGAAGAGGAGACAGACCTGAAGATACCGCCTGGACAGGCTTTCCACCTGAGTTCTCGTAGTGAAGTTTTAGCTTGTATCCTCTGGAGTGGGCACTGAAGTCTCGCCTTGCTATATCCAGGGCTATTCGAGATTCGTTGCTGAGCAAGGAACCGAAATCGAGAATCACGCCGATGTGCAAGACCTTCTTCTCATCTTTTGTTCCACTTGAACCGTGGCTCATGGCTAAGCGCGGTAAGTGCAGAAACAAAATTAGTGCCATTGCCCCGAAAATGTGCACCTCCATTCCGAGTCAAGTCAGGCAAGCATCACCAAGTCTAGATGGGTAGTTGAGCTTAATGACAACACAACTATGGTTCTTTGTAGCTTGGATCTCTCCCTCTCCTGCACACTCTGTCTCCGTGTATGTGATATGCAAATATATATATATATATATATATATGTAATCTTGAAGTAAAATTCACGACAAGATAGTAAATTTCCTAGCACCTACGGGAAGATCGATGATAAATTGTTTGAATTGGTCTAATTATTGGGCAGAAGAACTGCATCTTCCTTTTATGAAACAAAGGCTAATTCATTATTAGCAATATAATTTTATTTAAAATGGATAAATCATCTCTATGTAAATGAACAAAGACAATATGTAAATGGGTAAAACTTATGAACTCTAATATCAAATTAACAGAAAAAATAAACTACTTTCTAGCAGACTTGAGAACTAGTCAAATTATTTTCTCCAGAATTACAGATAAAGACGTACATAGGTTGGGAATGCAGTCGGCTTCCGAGCAAAATTGTGTGGAGCAAATTTAATTGACCAAGGCTGTTGAAAATTTATTGTGTACGTCTGACATTATTATATTCAAAACACCAAAGAAGAATGAATTCAACGGTCCATGTATTCAGCCCAAGTGTATGATTCCATGAAAGACATCTCTTTAGTCAAGAACTTATGGTAACATTAATAGGCTCTATCTCTCTCTCTCTCAGGCTCCAGTACTACACAGGCAATCTCATGCTCGTGTTAATTAAGTCAACGACAAGACCATTCAACCGTTCAATGTACGACCTATGGCTGGCTTGCTGTGCACTCGTCCACAAGTAAGATAGACGTGTGAGTCCCGCTAGATTGTGACAGACCTTTATATAAATACCGTACTTTAAATTCTTTTATTTTAAATAATCTAAAACGTTAATATCTGTCTTCACAATATTTTTCCATATTGCAACATCATTCTTAATTATGCAGCACATTAATTTATATTAAAAATATATATATAAGGTTCTCCCATCTTGATTTTTTTGTCAAAAATATTTTTTCTCCAAAATCTGTTATCTTCTTCAACCTTCTCATAATAAGATTAACATAATTCATTTAAGATTGATAACTGGCCCTTTATTTTTTTAAGATATGAATTTTAGTATTGTAAATGATTAAAATACATGTTGACATATTTTTATATCTATGTATAGGTATTTTTTCTTGAATGTAGACTATTTATTTAACATTAGATATGATTGATAAACACATGACTACCGGATGGAGGAAACAGTCAATGGCCATACATATTATTGGGTACCCATTTTTCTTTTTAATTTTTTGGAGATATGATTTTCTCTTTTATATATAATTTTTTACAATGAAGATTTAAAGGATTAAAAATATATCATTAATAAAATATCTATGTTAAATATGCTCTAAAAAAGTTTTTACAAAAATTATAAAATAGAGAAAAATATAAAGAACCAAATTGAACTTCTCTTTAATCTTTTCACGAGTCAAAACAGTATTGAGTTCAATCTTCTCTTATTTTTAAATATTTCTCTTTTTTCAGAGATGAGATTTTTCACTATTTTATGGTAATTAAAAATGAATTTAGTTAATAGAATCTGGATGATTCCAAATCTTCTCCCCTAAGAAAAGAAATTTGGGAGGTTCATATGGCGCCACCTGGTTGGACTGAAAAAAATTTCGCTTTTATTCTACGCCAGAGATCTCGGAGGTAATCTTAGTTGTCAGGTTGAGACTTCTCTGACAGAACTTATAATCGGAGACTTTCCTTCTTTTTTTTTTTTTTCTTATGAGAGGTAGGGAATGACTTAAAATTTATGAATCCTAAAATGTAAATTAAATTAAAACATTTATTTTATATATGTAATTATTTTATTATACTCAATTCACATATAATTATTTTAATGATAATCAAATTAACAAACAACTATTTAATTTATTGATAATTAAAATTTAATAAATAAAATATCTTCGATTAAGTTATGGATAGTTGCATAAAAGTAAACCAAATAAAATAAATGTACAAAGTCATTTTGTACCATATTATTTTTATTTTATTGAAGATTTTGATGCATTATTAAATGGTATATAATAATCAAAGTTGGGTATTTTTTATCTAATAAAATATATTTGATCAAAATTGGAAATGAAGAAACTTTTCCGTGAGCTTTTTTTTCTTGGAATTATTCATTTTCATTAAGTGAGTGTGTAATGTATCAATTATTACAAAATCATGAATGGATTGCTCAATTTCATTATCATGAAATTATTAAAGATAATGGCGACAAGCATCTCCTATCTCAATCAAAGTGCCAAATGACAAGAATGTCATTTAATGAAAACTTGAAATTTATAAGAATGGCATTTAGGAGTTAGTCATCTTCAACCCACATTTATCTATCTTTCTTTCTTCTATTCCATCTAGAGATTGTGAATATTATCTCATGATCAATGACATCTTATTTGAATAAAGTATTGGAGCTTACATGTAAAAAATGATTTTGCATTATGATTTACCTTTTTAGCATTTAGAAAATTAGATGTATCAAAATATATTCATTTTAAAATTGTAGCCCATAATAAATAACGATTATTTAGATGATCTTTAAGTTAAGTACTTGTCAATGATCTTCTTGACTCTACTCACCATCTTTAGTGACATGACCTATATTAGAACTAAAATAAATGAGAATCTAAAAATAATTAGTTTTCTAACGGGAAATATGAACATACACATCTAACAAATTAATTAGATTATAACTATTTCTCCGAGTAAGATATTATAAGTGTGTCTATTATGCCTCACCTTATGGATAATGTCCAACATTCTTTTATTGATAATTAACTTACAAGAAAGAAATAGATTAAACACGTCGCATCACCCAATTAACAAAAAATATATCAAAACACATCTTATCAAGGAGAAGATGGGGGAAATCCCATTTAACCTTGGAGGAAGCCCAAAAAAATGGTTCACTAAGGGTTGGGTTGGGTTGAACCAGTTGTGCTAGCATTTTTTGCTAATAAACTATATCGAGACCTAATCAACATTAACTCTTTTGAGTCAAGCAAAAATCATCTGACTTTCAGTATTTATGGAAATCATTAACAATTAAATTACAATAGCAAGCATAATATTTATTTTCTCATAAACCTGGGTTTTCTTGTTATCAATCTTTCAACCTGAGTCTAATCTTCGCCTCACAAGGCAGAAAAGCCGCACCGAAGGGGGAAAACCGAAAGGCATAGAAGATAACACAGAGAAACTATTCGTCCAGTCTTCAACCCGCACTCATGGACACCTCCCAGAGACTCCTTGCCCTCACCCAGCAGCTCCGCCTTTATAAGCCGCCCCCCTCGGTCAATGACTATGAGGAGCAGCGGATCGAGGAGACATCCGGAGATGTCATGTCTCGGGTGGGAATCCAGGAGTCGCGTACCCCGATCTCCAAGGATATTGACAGGTTCCGGCCCAAGAGGGCGTCTGTGTTGATCTGTCTCTTCGAAGGGGACGCCGGAGATTTGCGTGTCATACTTACAAAGAGGTCATCGACGCTGTCCACTCACTCCGGTTAGTTTCTGAGGTTCCTTATACCGGAAATCTTGGGTTCTTTTCCGCTCTCCGAAGACCTTCATTGAATCAATTTAATCGTTAAGTTCACCAGAGCCAGAAATTGTATAGATCGACTGTGTTCGCCGCTGCCAATTTGATTGAGATTGCGCCATGATGAAATAAATTAGTGTGGTACTATCTGCTTGTTGAATTTCTGGAAAAAAAAACCAGGAACGTTGGTCTCCATTGTATTTTTGGCTGGGAGTATTTCTTCTATTGGAACTGTTTGGACACTTCTCTAGTCGGAAATTCTTCTTATACAATTCAATGATTAGTACTAACCTGTCATTGCGGATTTTACAAATCTCGGAGTATTCTGAAAATTGCTATTATCTTCATAATGGATTTCCCATGGTGTAGACTATCATACTAAGCAGAAATTTTGATCAATTCCCATGCCCCCATACTTCAAAACTTACTCTAGACTTACTTTTATAGGACCATTGAACAAAAGAACCAGCCGTACTAAAAAAATTCCTCCAGCCCAAAGGAGGCTTCTGTTATCTGTTGACAAATATAGCCACCTTGCGACCATCAGTAAAACCATGACGGTTGAGCAACTCCTGGATAAAAGTTATCTTACCAGCTATGTGCTGGGATGGGAGCTTCACTTGGCCATTTACAAGTGCTAATCCCATCATATACGAGTCCTTTGCCTAATCCATCTGAGAATTGAGTGTTTAACAATTGAGTGCTGGTGTCCCTGGTAGTGTTACTCCTTTAGATTTTCAAACTCCTTTTTGTTTCTTTGATATTACATCAATATTGTTTGATGTGATGATGAATGGAGCAGCAATATGTTGCAGGGGAAGTTGCATTGCCTGGTGGAAAATCGGAGCCCCAAGATAAAGATGATGCAGAGACAGCAACTAGGGAAGCAAAGGAGGAAATTGGGTTGGATCCTTCTCTTGTAAATATTGTGACTGTCTTGGAGCCATTCCTGTCCAAGGTATGAGCGTGTGGAAGATGCTTTCTTGGTCTGTGCACTGTCTGAGCTCAGTCATCAATATATCACCATAAAATGTTTTGGTTCTATAACTAGTCACCATGCTTGAGATCAGGGAAATACTAACGAATTATTGGGCTGATGCAATGCCGTTGAAAATTGGGTGAAATCTTTATAGCTTCAGCAAGTTGAAACGTATCTACCTCTTAGAGTTGCAATTTTCTTTTTGATAAGCCTGAGATTTTCCATTATTCATTTGACTGTTTCTGCTAACTCAAACATTATATCAATTCAATGGAACATGCAGGTGTAGAATTGAAATTTTAAGTTGAATGATCCAAGTGTTCTGCCTTGAGGAAGTACAAACTTACTAACAGGGTGCATTTGTTTTCAGCACCTCCTGAGAGTAGTTCCTGTGATAGGCATCCTCACTGATAAGAATGGATTCCATCCTTCTCCAAATCCTTCAGAAGTAGAAACAGTTTTTGATGCTCCCTTGGAAATGTTTCTCAAGGTATTACTTGTATTTGCTCTTGGTAATGCTGTCATAATCCGGAAGAAATTCAGAAGGTTATAACTGCTTAGCATTTTTGTCTGGTTTATGGAAAATACCCGCAGGCTGAAAATGAGAAGTCCGAAGAGAGGGAATGGATGGGAGATAAATATCTTGTTCATTTCTTCGATTACGAGATGGATGATAAAAAGTATATGATCTGGGGCCTCACGGCATCAATCTTGATCAAGGCTGCAATGCTTGTGTTCCAGAGGGCTCCAGCTTTTCCAGAGCAGACCCCAAAGTTTAAGTACCCTAGAGTTGTTGCAAAAGATACCATTATGCCTTAATTGATGTGCTCATATTATTAGTCATTTTCCTAAATTAAATAGAAACAAGTTGGGTGTATAATTTGATGGTTGGAGATGATTAGATCTTATGAAGACCCATTCCCTGCTGCATTTCCATATTAGTAATTTGATGTTAAGTCACTTTCTCGGATTAACAATTAGCTTGCCACTTTTTTTTGCTTAACATTAATGATTGAACTTGTATATTTCACAACATTAATGATAGAACCAGACATTATTCATTGGTTTGGGGCGTCATTCTCTATAATTGTATCTATAAATCCAGCACTTTGGGATCCATAAATTTCCAAGACCCATCATCTTGTTGGACCATTCCCTTGTTCATCTCGCACCACCATATAGCTGGCACCAAGTATTCATCCTTTAGAGCATCGATCCTCTTGTTCACCAATGCCACGTCCCTCTTCACTTCAAGCTTAAACCCGCCCTTCTCCCCTTGGGTTCCCGCAACTCCGTGTAAGTAGCACTCCAGATTATGCCACATAGACACGTTCCCAGGACTCTTGAGGTACTCCGACTGCCTCATGTCGATGCCGATTTCCTCCCCAACCTCCGAGTACCCCAGGAGAGGATAACTCGGTACAATGTCTAGGGCATTTCGAATCCTCAGCGCTCTCAGGTCTTTCAATTCGGAGAAGAGCTTCTGGAAGTTGGAATCACCAACTTTAGGGCTGGCAAAGGCAATGGCTGTGACGGGGCAGGGGTGATAATCCGGCCTCCTGTTAAGGCCATTCGCGACAATGTCAACCGCATTCAGTGTCGCCACCGCAGCGCCTAGGCTGTGTCCTGTCACGGTTATGCTGATTTCTTCTTTCTGATATAGTTCCACCAATCTCCCAACTTCTTTCAAGACCTGAATAAGATCATCATTGGTCTGACTTGACTGACGCAAACAGAATAAAAAATCACGTGAAGTCTCCAAAATGTATATTATTAGTAGTGTTACCTGATCCCTTGCACTTATCTTACTGAATGGTGAACGTGAGTCCTGAGAAGTGTAGATGGAGTACCAACCCTGATGCACCTTAGGATCCCCCGCAGCCATACCACCAGCCAGTACTTGGGAAGGGGAGACAAGGTTGAATTCGAAATCGTTGACCCACTCTAGTGATTGGATTGTCCCTCGCCAAGCGATCACGATATCCCTCCTCCCAAGAACCGCCTTCCCCTCGTCCGTGGCCACTGCAACGTATCCCATCCAGTTTGATTCCTTGTTCCACGCTTCCCTCGACCAAGACTTGATGATAAATGCCTCCGGGACATCAACTTGTGAAGTCGCATATAGGAACTTGGTAACGTTGTACTTTAACATGTTGCCCTTGTCTAGATCTACCTTGCAGAAGAAGTCCTTCTTGCCATATCTACAACTCCCAGCAAACTTAGATACCTTCTCCATGTTGAAGGCATCGTATGTTGCCTGCGCCATCTCTCCGTAATGAATGATGTATCTACGGAGATCGAGATCCAGAGGGTCTAGCAAATCTCTCCAATTATTCTCGCCGCTCAATATCCTCCATTTTCTCGCTATCCCATCGACGATAAACTTCTCCTCCTTCATGAACTGTTTCACATCGGAAGATTTAACACCCTGATGATGGCTTCTCATCTTTCACTTGCTTCCTTTTTTTTTTTTTCTACCCAATAAAGGTTTACGAGGGAGCAGTTTTCGGTTCTAATTTGTGGATGATTGGACGTACCTTCGACTTATATATAGGACAGTATTTCCCCTTTTGAACTTTTATATGCGTCCCCTTTATGCTAAAGACAAGGATACTTGCAGAAGTTGCTAAACAAGAAAGGGCACACTGGAAGGCTGTGCCAGTGGCATTCATTGAACCATTCTGTTTCATATGAATTTTCGGGGGAAAGGAGGAACAGGATGCTTAAGATGATGAGTCTAGTGTATCTGAAGGGATGGGGAGGGATTTGGTCTTGCATTTGCTTTTAAATTTTGGTCACATTGTATGCCCATTTGCAATATAATTAATTAGCTTCAATTTGTTTAATTATTGATATAATTATCCACTAGAAAAAAAACAAAACGTAATTAAACTAGACATATAGTATTTCTCTCGTCTTTTATACGATATAAATATATATTATTTAGATAAATTATCGATAAAATTATAGAAAATTTTAAATTTAAAAAAATGTATGAGTTTTATCTATTTACATAGAAAATATGTACATTATTAGCTAGTTCAAATCCAAGGATTCTTCGGGTCTGTATGTGTTTTTGGATGTGCTCATCAAAATTGAAGTTAACAGATGATGAAGGAACCCAAATCACGTCCAAATAGAAAACTGAGACAACATAATCACCCTCGAACACATTTCCTTTTTAAAATGAAAACAGCTGTAATTAATAGGAAAATGGGTTGCTTAAACATGATCGGACATTCTCTTAAATTATATAATGATATGTATATTATCAATATATATATATATATATGTGTGTGTGTAAAGAGATCATTTTACTCAATTAATTAATTGTGATTGAGCAACTCCAATAATTTCAATAGTTGAACCCTAATAATTTTGGATAACCCGTATTGTATCGGAAATAGCCCATGTTGCATCGTGCTAGTAACCTATTCATTGGGAAACTAATGAGGAAGAAATATAAAGAAAAAATTTTAATTTTTTTTGTGTGTGTGATGATGGTGAAGACAAGAAGACAAATAAAGCACGTATTTTTCCTTTGAAGCGTGTCAAAGCCACCGGTGGTGGAGCGATGATAGATACATTGAAGCGAATGACTTTCCTTTGAAGCAATGCCAATTGCCAGAAGGAAAAACTCGATTCCGAGGACTGCTGTGCAGTGTGTTGCCCGCCCGCCACCCCTCTCCCAACACAAGTTGGCACAGCGCAGTAAACTCATTCTCTAATCCTACTGTGCAAAAAAAAACCTATGCCCTAATCCAGTACATTATCCAACTCGAGACCTAACACTTTTAGATGCGGGATAATAATGAGATACAGGATGATGCAAGATTAGTATAGAGATCATTGGTATATAAATAAATTGACAATCAACACCTATTAACTTAACCAACAATTCTAGTATGAATTAATAAATAACATGATCATATACAAAATTGTTGATAGCCACTGTCTATAATAGATCCATGCTTGTTTTACTTTGGTTAAGATTGCTAAGGACCGCACAACACTTGCGCAAGATGCACACTCAATTCAAAATACATAATATATCTGTCTTCCTCGAATATCTGATCTATGATTGCAGGGCAAAACGGTGAAACTGAGAGATATCCAATACACCCAGCAAATTTTTACCTTTAGGCTAGTAATTAAATAAATGGCGGCTAAATTACAATCTTCAGCAACTTATCCTATTTCATATTCAGAAGGGATCCATTCAATCAAGCTTTTATTTTCATCTGTCAATTTCAATAGGAATGGCAACCAATGGGTGAATTTGTACCTTTCAATAGGCATTACGTTCTCCAAACTAAATAGTACTTTTGGTTCGGGAGCCTCTCCTAGTCCTGAGAGAGTAGTAACTAAGAAAAAAAGAGAATGTAGCATTTTGCCTGTACGTACGTCTGGAATTTGGAAGCATGCATTCATGATATGATGTTCATTCACATCGCCAGAGCTGCGTATAAGAGTTGATTCCAAGTATCTGGGAGTCCAGGAAGGCACCAGTGACTACAGTCATTACCCGAGTGGTCACCACTGTAAGAGGAGGGGTGAGCGTCCTTTCTCAGCTGCGAAAGCATGGTTATGTCGAGAAGATACACAGGTGTCTTCATGCTGCTTAGTACTCTGGTCACGACGTTGGTGGCCGGTGGCAAACCCCCCGGGTAGGAGGCACCTGATAGCGGCTCTTGCTCTCCCACGCAGCTCCTAGTCGGCTGGTTCCATTCTCTACCCCTGTTTTCCAGCCAGCCAACCATATATATATATATATATATATATATATTTCAGTCAGTATATATAATAAGAAAATTAGAACAATTGATCGCAAAGAAAGGAAATAAATATATATATATATATATATATAAGGTTCTGTCTCTATCTAATAATATATGAGAACCAACAAACAACAATCAAGAACAAGAATATAGAAAATGAAAGAAGAGAGTTATAGCTACTAATTAATGTACAGGATAAAAAAGGATTAGAGAGCAGCAGAGGCATACTGGTAATGGGTTGGCGAGATGCCCTGGAAGAAGACTCTTGTCTTTGAGGGGTCCACATTAAGATCGACCCATTTGGCCCAAGTAGTCAGCCCCATGAAGAACGCATCCATACGGTTCATATCTTTGTATAGAGTACTATTCCCAACTTCCATGTAGTCCCACCTGGCAACTTATAAGTATTTTAAATAAGGATAATTCAGATTATAATTATGAGACAAAATAGATGAAATGAATGGTGTACCCTTGGGACTCCCCCGTGTGGGTCCACCAATGCCATGAGTTGAAGATGAGAAGATCCATCCCTTTCCATGCTCCGCCACCCAGGATGGAGTCCAACTTGAGGACTCGTCCCACTTGCTCCCGAACTATGTCGACAAGGTATGGTGTTCTGTACATATAAATGGTCACTCCATAATCCTGCCAGACAGAATTACAGTGATGACCCACTTACACGAAATATTGAAATTGACGAATTAATCAATCAACGTGCATAATGCATAGTTGAAGAAGCGTCGTCATAAATTGACTAACTAACGGGAGATCCGTCATTGTTTCTGCACGTGAATCTGAGATGCCAGGATAGGACAAATAATGACAGTAGGAAGTGGGAAAAGCATTCCCGTGACCGTGATCATGAAAAAAATGACCACCAAAGTCATCAAAGTGTGCGGCAAATGAATTCATTATTTTATTTGGTGCCAGCTACACCGCACCCAATAATTCATTAGCTAAAAATCCCTCATTCTATCAAGAGTAACAATACAAACGACTCAATTTATTATTTTTTCCGTGGAGAAATATAAGTTGGCTTAGGCTGAATGGGAGCAATGGGGTCAGTTTGGGAAGTGTCCAGAGAGTGCAGCATGCGTACAACGGGTGAGAATAATGGAAAAAGAACACCGTCAATCTTGGCTGAGTTAGGTAGGCGCGCCATGTTCTTCTTGATCACCAGGCTGGCCTGTCGACCATGATCATATACAACCTTCTTCTTGGCAATTGACACATCTCTAATTTAACAACTAGGCGGACTACTGCTCATAAATAAATGATTAATATAGCAAACATTGTATCTTGGCACTTACTTATAAGGAGATCTATGAAAATTATGTCCTTGGATGCGTCCTCAACCTTTTTCCGGGGTAAATATTCTTGTCCAAAGCAACAAAAAAGAAAACAAATGGTTTGTCCTTGAAGCTTTTATGGGTTGACCATGTGTCGCAGATACACTCATCCAAGGAGCTAGCTCATCATATCAAATCAAAATGCCTAGCAGCCCAACTTCATAACTATTAAGCTAAACTAGAAAAAGTGACCATTAATATGCTTCCCACGGAGAGTTCCACTCCACCTATGATTACAATTTTTTCCTTCTTGTAAAGCTCTAGTTGTTGGCAAATAAATTAGACAGCTGTAGAGATAGCAACAAGTACTTTGTTTCTCATTGCGAAGAGGCTTTTCTAGAGCAGGTTTTTCTCATATCTCAGACAATAATTTGGCTCAATGTTCTGATGAGTTCCTCGGTGGAATGGGGCCCTCCCTCAACTTTTCCTCTTTAGAGAATGAACCACTTCCCTTCCCTTCCCTTCCCACCCTTTTTCAACCACTCCACATGACACAACCCGACTGGCACTTCAATGGGAAAAATTGCTTAACTCAATTCCAAAAACAGCCAGAGGAGCTGCTTTTTCTTGTCAGCCAACCTATCATTACATATTCTTATAAAAAGATCAAAATTTGCTTATTTGGGTTGTCGATCCAGCTTCCCACCTAAACTAACCAACTGTACACAAGACAGGATTAACTGAAGTGATTAGTTGTTTTTAATATGCTAGGTACACGAGGTTGTGGTTTATTAGATGAACGCATGGAAGGAACTAATCAACATAGGCACGTTTGGCCTCGCTGCATTCTGTGAAGGGTTCTGTGATCTGTATAGACAATTGTATAAGCGGCCACTGAATTCATCTTTTTTCCTTTGAATTTTCCGTTATTACTCAGTCGTTCTGACGATTAACTACCCATTTAGTAATTGATGTTAATCTATTTTCTAGAACTAGTTAGAGAATAGGGATAGTGTGTGGAGGAGGACGAAAATGGAAGCATGATCATATCATGCCATTGCCATATCATCTCCATCTCATAAAAAAGCAGTGAAATTATAAGAGAGAGATTAAAAAAGGGGGCTTTGGAGAGAGAGATAGAGGAAGGAACTAGGAAGGAAAAGAATAGTGGTGGGGAGGGGAGGGGATGGCATACCTCGAAAGTAACAGAAGACAAGGATTCTTTCCTGGCGAAGGTGGTCTTGGAGTTGGGCACCGACGCATGTATCATACAAGATAAGGATTCCCACATATTGAGACTCAGCGAATCCCCTACAAACATTATCTTCTTCCCCCTCCACCTCCTCAGCATCTCACCACCGTCGAACCTGCATCAGTTTACATTCTAAACAGTGCTTCCCTTTTCATTCATTTCAGACCAGAATCAAGCTATGGCAGTCTCAGCATAAACAAGAGGATATGCACCACGTTCTCCAATAGAGTAAGTTAGTTAAAGACTAAGCCATTCATTTTTTCATCCATGACAACAGGATTGTAGAGATTTCCAACTATATAGATTAATGGCATATTTAGAGAGAGAAGCACTATAATCCTCCATTCGACTGCGCTAAGATAAAATGAATATGAAATATCATGTACATACCTGGGGATGTCGCAAGAGTCGGGCTTCCATGCATACTTCAAGTATTGCTTATCAGGACGGCCGTACTTTTGGCAGTCGAACTCGGCATCTATGAATGGGCAACTCGACGAATTATAGAATGGATAAGACAGGTCGAGCACCCAACTCCCCTGGAAGAGGTTACAGCCGCCGATGATAATCTGCTGTCGAACTCTTGGACTCGTCGATTTGTGCTGAGAAGAATGCCACCCACCACCGTGATGTCTCGCTCCATCGGCAAAGGTTGGAGAGAGGGAGAAGAAGAAGAATAAGAAGAAGAATGTTTGTAGTAATGTGGCGCAGACTAGAAGGTGAGACTTGTGATGTCCAGCAAACATGTCGAAGGGAAGCCTTAAGCTAATTGCAGGGGAGCCCAGTTAATGAGAATGAATGAGCAGAGGAATTAAAAGTTGGGTTCTGTTCCGAGGATATGTACATTTATAGATGAAGCTTGGCTTCGCCTTCAAAAGATTCATGTCCTCACGGGTAGACCCAAGGCAAGGCAAGGCAGGGATAAATTTTAAGAGCTACTCAGGTTCAGGCTAGGTCTTGGAAATTGAAAGAAAGAATATGGTACGGCTGTAAAATCACATGTAATTTTGGCCTAGTTTATTTACATTTACACTTTATTTCTTATTTATTTATATTTTATTCTTCGACTCTTAATTTTGACTGTAAATATATATATATATTCCGTTGTTATTAATGGTTTAATTACATATTAATCTTTTATTTATTGTCAAGTTAACACATCAATTTAGTTATTTCTTAGAAGAATTTTCCTTTTTTATATTATATTGTTGCGTTCTGTTTGATCTTGATTGAAACCTCTATTGTTCCATTAAATTAAATATGAGGGTATAAATATTGGTGTCTGTGTCTAGAAGTGGCAGTTGCAGTGATTGCGGTGGTGGGCATGAGTTCACATGCTCTTATGTACAGTGCAAGGGGGTTCATTCAAGAAATAGGTGTTGGAAATCTCATATTTTTTTTTGGATATAAATCCCAATATAATGTCCAAGTGTTATATTCTACTAAGAAATTATTATATTTATATTTAGTTAATAAATATATGGATCATTCTCCCTAAAATCCAAAATTTTTCTTCCATTATTATATCTTCAAAAGAATTTATTCTTTTTTATATTCTTCCATTTTTATTTGAAACAGAGCATGTAATACATTTTCTATTATTTATTTTATGAATTGACTATAAATTAAACTAAATAAAAATGATTATAGGTTGGAAAATAAAGTGTTTTTATAAGATATATAATATACATAAGACTGCAAAAGAGTCACGGGCATATCCGTGATAGATCAAATTCTCATTTATTTATTATTAAATATAAAACAAGTATATTCCTCTAAAAAAATATTAGTATATAACTTTATACAATAATATAGAATACTAATTAAGCTAAGAAAGTATTTAATGATATGCATGTTTGACTTCACTCACTAGTATAGTATATATAGTATAGCAGACAAAAATAATATTTTCAAATATGAGATTAGTAGTGAAAGTTGTGGCTCTTCTATGGATTACATTACATTCATGTTTTCATCAATGGGATGGGATGGGATGGGAGTCAGCTAGCTTCCGTCCTCTTGTTGACATATTCCCGAGTACCCTTATATTTTGTTTTTTTTTATTTCCTAAATTTATTCCAACAAATATTTTAGTGTTTAAAAATTTGTTTTATTAAATATTAATTTCAGTAGAGAGATAAATATATATATATATTTGGACTTATTTTTTTCTACTACTAGAGTCCAACATATTTTACATGGAAAATACTTCTTATTCATATATCAAGGACAGTCTCTTCTCTTTTTATGCGTGGCAAAATGTTCGTTCTTATCCATTATCTTACAGTATTTTTTTGATGTAAAAATAATGGAGTTGGAGAGTGGACTGGAGTAGCGTGAAATTTACTCCTTTTTCCTCTTTTACTTGAATACCGGAAACAGAGGACAACTGAATGTTTTCATGATTCTCAGATAATAAATTATGAGTTTATTTTTTTCTCCTCCTTTTTCGCTGAGAATAATTCATAATTAAACAGTACCGTCCATAATCATGAAGTCGTTGGTGCTAAGTTTCATCATTACCATTTTGAATCCCAAAGAGGAATGCACAAAGAGCCAGTGCGCTGGCCGTGGGGTAATGAGAAGGTTTTCTTCTCTTTTTTTTTTACGAGAATGAGTGCCTCTGGGATCCCACTTCAAGTGGTTCTTCGAGAGAATAGGATGGTTCTTCTGGGACTGATACAGGGAAAGCAACTAACGTGCAGATTAGCTCAGAACTGAGATGTTTCATTGGATGCACTGATTTGATGCATACGGATGAGATCTCTTTCTTTCTTTCTTTTGTGGTACTTTTTGAACTTGTCATCTGAGTTTCTTTTTCGGTTCTAGCATGATTTTGTAGTAAACAAATTCAGGACTCCCCAATAACCATGTTTGCTCCCTTCCCTCGTGGTCATGGCAATTGGCATGTGCTATACTCCTATGATCATTAGGTATACCTTGTTCCTCATGGTCAACTCCTATGATTTTGTAATAAACAAAGTGCCGTTGACTAAGTGGGTCATTTTCCATGTGGGATTCTTATTATTTTTTGTTTTGCTTATCACGTACAAAATGCTACGATTTTAGTAGATCTAATTTTGATCCTCGTACCATGGGCCAATAGCTGGAGAAGCTCTCCATGGATTACAAATTCGAAGAGGGGACACGGGAAGAGGCTTTCTAATCAGGGGTTGGGCTCCCCAGTTGGCGATCCTCTCATATCGCTCGATATGGGCCTTCTTTACTCACTGTGGATGGAACTCGACCCTTGAAGGGCTGTGCTCAGGGCCGCCGATGATCACATGGTCGCATTTTGCAGAGCTGTTTGTGAAGGATGTTGCGTTGGGGTCCGAGTTGTGGTTGAGACGGCACGGCAGTCAAGTTCGGGCAGGGGCGGTGTTGAGGGACAGCTTAGCACAGTACTCCTAGCCCCTGGCGCTCCTCCTGCAAAGAAAACCGATGAATCTTCAACGAAAATTGTAGGTGTCATTATGATGAGACAATATTAACAGGTATGTAATGTAATGTAACGCATAAACCATAGAGGGCACGAGATCACGCTCGCTCATCCTATCAACTCTTGGATCGAACTTTCCTCAAGTAGACAGAACCCATCAAAATTTATTTTATTTTCTGTTCGGAAAATCAATGAATAAAATTAGTGACTCCAGCTGCAAGGTTGGAGATTATAGATAGCAATTGGTCTCTAAAGTAGCTAGCTGTCCACGAGAAAGAATACTTACCAAGTGACATCATGTAATCCACTTTGTATGATAACCTTTTTGTGCAAGTAGCAAATAATTCTAGTGGACGGGTGTGGGGTCCGTCGTTGCATTGTAGGTCACAGCCTTGCAGATCAGATCGTCGCCTGCCTGCGCGAGGGCCGAGGTCGGTCGTCCCCTTCCATCAAGTCACCTTAAAAGTGGTGACACCATACGTGGCAAATTATTATATTTAATTTTGACAAAAAATAAAATTGACATTAAATATATTTATTTTTATAAAAATTATATTTTAAAAAGATTTTACACCAAATTATTACTTTATTTAAATGTTTATCACTAATAATGTAATTTAAGGTATATTAGATAGTATTATGCCATTATGCCAAAAAATGAGAAATATAAATACAATATTTTTAAAATTAAATATATATATTCATAAATATTTATGAATTTTTGGCACGAAAAAGTTTAAGAATTCATAGTTTAAATACTAACTCTTGATATGTATGTTTGTCCATGACTCCTATCAAGAGAATAGAGGGAATGCTTTCCAAAGTCTTGTCACTAGGTGAATTGGATGCCACCATTTCCACACATATCACGTCCCGGGCCCATTTATTTATTTATTTATGACAAGTACAATACATACCTACCGATTATATATATGTGTGCGTGAACTACATTATTATGACAATTAAACGACCAATTGACATTGCTTGTTCTTCCATATAGATCACAATTCAACCCCAGTGTGAATGGAATAAAAGAGCTACAAAGATTAAGCTAATTGTGATTATTTTAAGACTAATACCCATGGAAGCAACATTTAATCTATTTACTAATACTATAGAATTGGGTTCTTAACCCAGTCATAAAGAAGAATTGGGTTCTAAGCAGATGTATCCAACTCCAGACATGCATTTATTTGTATGTACCATGGGCGAGGGTAATTATATTCACAAACCAAGCAAACGTAACATAATAATAATGAAGACGAGAGAAGGAAACAACACGAAATTTAAACCCAGATAATGATAGAAAACTCGGGCAGGAAAAAAAAACTTTAGGCGATCAAGAGAGCAAGTACTCAAGGAGATCGCTGTCAGTTGATCAAGACGCTGTCCATCGTCTTCCTTTCATGGACTAATAAGCAGACTTGATCCTCTCCCGTTGGCTAATTATTATCTTGGTATATATATATATATAATATAATATAATCTGTGGATCTTACAGTATAATATCGTGATTTATCACTTTTCGGGTTACGCTTCATGTAGGGTCTCGCATATGCTCTCCAAGTGAGGCCTCCATACACCAACTCGGTCCCTCCTCCTCGAATCCCTTTGGGTCGAGATCTTCTCCGACATTATCTCGCTCAAATAGCGGTTTGAAACGAGAAAGTCATCTGTGGGCTTTGGGTCGACCCGATTTCTCCTCTTCCTCGATGATCTGGGTCTGCTCTTCTCGGATGTAGAAGGGGGAAGGGGCATGAGGAAGTAGATCTTGCCACGTTGGAGCTCAGCATCAGGAGGAACAACCACAATCCTCGGCACAACCCCATCATCGGACAGCTTGGAAGTCGGCTTCTTGAGAACGTGCTGGGGATGGAGTTTCATGACCTCGCAAGCTCGAATCTTGCCGCTGATCTCCTCCACGCGGCCATTCGTGTGCACGATGCGGATCACGTCCAGGAACCCGCAAGGGAAGATGCATGATACGCAGCATCTAAGTGCGTCTTTCATTTTTCTCCACTGTTCTCTATCTCCCTAGCTCTCCCCTCTCTATCTCTCTCTCTCTCTGTGATTTCTCTTTTCGGGGAGAAAAATAGAATAGTGATAAGAGAGGAGAGAAGTGAAGTGATTGAAGAAAGAGCTGAAGCTCTTTTCTTCTTCCAAATAATGGTTTTATCAATAGGGTCTCTCTTATATAAACCCTCTTTCCCCCACCTTTTTTAATAAATGATTTACTATAATAATAATAATTATTATTATAATATTCAAATCTGCTTTTAAGTATATTCCATAATAGTCCAAAAACAATTACATTCCAACTAGATTCGTGACTGCTTCGCCCATAAAGATTGGCCAGTCGATATTTGTCACACACTTTTGGGGTAACTTGAAAAACTTGTTCGAACCAACTTTGATAGTTGAAGGAAAGGGTTGCAGTGTAGCCATGTATATCCCTTGGAGGAAAAAAGTTTTTCTTGGAAAGAAATTTTTCTTTTATTATTTTTGAGCTTTTTTCCCAAAGGGTTTCGCAATCCCAGTACAATAATTTAGGTTAGGCATATGGGAAGGTGGGGGAGGAAGAAGAAGAACTGGTGGGGGGCCAGGGCCACACGTTCCAGTGCTCCGATCGAGACTGCCGAATGAAAGAAGACAAGACACACTCCCTTCCCTTCAAGAGGGCCTTGGACGCGCGTGGTCACCTCCTACTGTTCCACCTGCCCTGGCGCCATTGGATCTAGTTGGGGGAGGCTGTTGGTGTTGGGCCAAAAGGTAGATATGTATGTATACCTGAACATAGTTTCGTATGAACTCTAGCATTGCATTTTTTTTGAATAAGTTATATTCCGCCAATGACTGTGATTAACATGACTATCCTAAGAAATTGATGGATGCAGAGGAACCAAAGTCTCGGAGAGGAATCTCAAATCTTTCATCCATGGATTACTAGACAAGTGCATGTGGGTGGGGGTGTTGCTTTCTTGCATAAAGTGAGTTAATTATACAATATATTGGGTCCTCATAAATCATTCCACTTTTCTAGCTAGTGTATTATGTCTATTCCATTCCCTAACCCCCTTTTTTTTTTTTTGCTCTCTCTATCTTCAAAAGATGAAAATAAAGGAAATTTACGGTCAACTGCCAAGAAAAATATATGTTTTGTGTTGTTTGTGTATAAGTAAAGAAAAATATGATGATTTATAAGAAAATATTGGACACTATCTTTATTATAATTATAGCAAGTATATTATATTAAAAGATTAATTCCAACTTGTGGGTGTGATCACTTTTCAAATTGAATTATTGACCATGAAACTTGTATATATCCAAAAATAATCCATGCTTTATTATGAAAGGACGTCATAATGAAATTTCTAAAGTGACATAAACTTGTTGAAGATAAGAGAGATGATCATCATGCTTTCTTTTATCCAATGGGAATTTCTTCATGTTTATCTATTTAGGGCTCACTTATTGATCCATGAGTTCATAACGAATTTGTGTGTACGGACTGTTACGTGCACGAGCCCTATAAATTTCACATCCAAATATGTGTAAAGTGATTCATTTGGTCAAAAGTGAAATCGAATCATATCATCACAAGCCCACCCACGGTACCTTCATTTAACTATCTTGCCTTGCACATGAACCTATATATTCTTGGGATATGCAATCGTAATTGTTCAATGTATCACTTGGAGATTTGAAATGATCCGATTATTATATACCTCCGTGTGTACATGTATTTTCCAGCTTATAAATTATTAGAGCAGATACCTAGTAAGGCAAGGCAAATGAAAACCATCAAATATCCAATGAGTTGATCTTCTCATTATATAATTGGTACATGGGAACAAAAAAAAGAAATGCAATAGTTAGACGATTATAAGATATAATGGACTAGGAAAAGAAGGGTGAATTATTGAACTCATTTATGCATTGAAATATTCAATACTATAATAGATTTATTATTGTATTGGACTAAAAAATGATTAATGGTTCATGGGGGTCACTATAGTTGAATTTTAATTGTTGGTGATATGATTTTAGGAAGCATGAAAGCTCATTGGATTGGATGGGGAAAAAATAAATAGGGCCACCATGTGATGCATTAATAATGCTTGTGCCCAAATGCCTAGAATAAAGAGAAGCTTACTTTCTCATTGAATATATATATATATATATATATATATATATATATATTTGTCAACCTTCAAATTCACTTTTGTTAGGCTCGTATCACGTTGGGCCCAAAATCAACCTCAACCAGGGGTCCACAACAGGCCTAGGAAATCAATTGGCAGGAAGGTCTATATGAAATGGAAACAACCAAGTGCACCCAACACGTGGAGAGCTGTCTCAAGCCAAGGCCCGGTGGAGAGTGTGTATGGTATGGTATGGTGGAGCAATAACGCCCAAAGTAGAAGAAGTCATTCATGCCAAGGGTAGTTGACATACTACCTCTAAGAGGTAGGTAGTGTAATAGATAAAATATTAAGTGATCTGATATATACTTAGAGATATAGAATATTCACCATACCAGAAACTAGCACATCTCCACATTGCATTTGCATCCAAGGGTGATCCTTGAAGGTCTCATGGCTTGTGCTGAGGTTCAAGGATCTCTTCCCACTTTAGACCCAATAGCTTCATTACCATATCCAATGATGATGATTGTCACAGTCATATTTATTTGTTCATTTTTGCTCAAGTAATATGTTTTGTGTACTAGTTTTTTACTCTCTTATTAAACCTTTTTTTTCTCAAAAGGAAAAATATATAGTGGAAATATTATATATATATATATAATTTTTTAAATAGAGAGATAAACTAAACCCAATAAGCTTAGCTTGACCAGACGACCCCACCTGGCATTGCATATCCTCAAAGATAATTCGATCGGACCTCCCCCGGCCAAAATCGCTCACGCCGCCGCTATGCCGGCCTTCAAGATACCTTTCAATGGCTACTCCGTTAAGTTCAGTCCCTTCTACGAGAATCGCCTTGCCGTCGCCACCGCCCAGAACTTCGGCATCCTCGGCAACGGCCGGGTCCATGTCCTCTCCCTTCCGCCCTCCCCGGGTGCGCCTATTGTCGAGACCGCTGCCTACGACACTTCAGACGCCGTCTACGATATCGCCTGGTCGGAGTCCCACGATTCCATCCTCGTCGCCGCAATCGCCGATGGCTCGGTCAAGGTATACGACACCAACCTTCCCCCGGCCTCCAACCCGCTTCGTTCACTCCAAGAGCACACGCGTGAGGTCCACGCTGTTGACTACAACCCTTCCCGCCGTGATTCCTTCCTCACGGCCTCCTGGGACGACTCAATGAAGCTCTGGACGGTCGACCGTCCTATCAGTGTCCGGACATTCAAGGAACATGCTTACTGCGTCTACGCCGCCGCTTGGAACCCTCGCCATGCTGATGTGTTCGCCTCCGCCTCTGGTGACTGCACTGTTCGCGTGTGGGATGTGCGTGAGCCGGGCTCTACCATGATAATCCCGGCCCATGATTTCGAGGTCCTCTACACTGACTGGAACAAGTACGATGACTGCATCCTCGCTACCGCCTCCGTCGACAAGAGCATTCGAGTATGGGACATCAGGAGCTTCAGAGTCCCCATTACCGTCCTTAATGGCCATAACTACGCGATCAGAAAGGTAAAACATAGAATTAGGGTAAAAAATTCAAATTTCCTTCTCTGGTACAATCGAATCATATTGGGAGTTTCTGAATTTGTAGAGAAGATTTGGTGTTTCTGAAGAAAGAACACACGATTGCTCATACTCTAGGATTCGCTTCATATAGAGTCAGTCCTTGTAAGGAAAATTTTGGGATGCTATTATGTTATTTTGCATACATTCTGATGTCTTCTTTTTCAATAGGTGAAGTTCTCTCCCCATAGGGGGAGTCTAATGGTCTCGTGTTCATATGACATGACTGTGTGCCTGTGGGATTATATGGTGGAGGATGCGCTTGTTGGAAGATACGATCACCATACAGAATTCACTGTTGGAGTTGATATGAGTGTGCTCGTGGAAGGCCTCCTAGCAAGCACCGGATGGGATGAGCTAGTCTATGTTTGGCAGCATGGAACTGATCCTAGGGCTCCTTAGCATCAGAAGAGATTTACCTTGTTCACTTATTTACGTTTTTTCTCTCATGTTGGGCTGAATACTCCGAGTAAAATTAGAAAATTGGCTGCAATAACCAACTAAGGCTAAGATGTGTCATAAGTGTTAGAAGGCCAAGGTGAATGCTGTTACTTGTTTCATGGTCCTCACATGTTGATCTCATTGAATAATACAGATGAAGGCTTTGTGTATCACTCTTTTGCCATGATGAACATTGCTAGTCATTCTATATTGCAGATTGAGGCTTTTATTTCTTTAGATGCTTGTACTTGCAGATTAAAACTTGACACTGCAATGAGAATCATGTGATTGTCCTAGAAATGAATGTTTCTCTAGTAGATGTATTTTATATTTTTACTATAAGGATGAACACTATGCACGGCATAAGCTGAATAGGAAGGTCATTCTGCCTGGCTTGTATGTGCTACGTGTTCAAAGTTCAATTTTTTATGGCTCTTGATTACTGATGCTTATTTGTGCCATGTATAATGGTATGATCAACTGATACGCATTGTTCTTCTGACTGAAAAACCCCTTTTTATTGTGATGGATTTATTTGGTTATAGTGATTTCAATCTCTTACATGGTTAAGCTTTTGAAAACACTTAGATGCTAAGTGTTTGTTATTTAAATATTTGATCAATGGAGTGAAAAAGGGAATTTGATTGCTGGACTACAAAATGTCTTCATGCGCATGTACTTGTCTGTGTGCTTCTCTTCTGCATAAAAGTAAGTGCAGTGTAGTGTTCTTCTAGTTTGATTTGATGGGTAGAATTACTATGAATTATGAATTAGAAGAATGAATGGTTTCCGCAGAAACTGCATTAGTCTTATGGTTTATGTTACTATTAGAACTACCTGCTGGCTCCTTG
Organism: Trapa incisa; assembly: GCA_030064435.1. Classification (NCBI taxonomy): domain Eukaryota; kingdom Viridiplantae; phylum Streptophyta; class Magnoliopsida; order Myrtales; family Lythraceae; genus Trapa; species Trapa incisa. The sequence goes on along the minus strand of CM057781.1, from coordinate 12,646,593 downwards.
ATTTGCGGTCGATAGTCAGGAAAGTCAGAAAGCAGCATAGCGACACCACAATCAGGAGCCGTCAGCTCTGCTTTGATGTTTTCCAATGACAAATGCATGTCAGTGCGCCTGTCTTTGAAGAAAAATGTCGACCTCCTAGAGTAGGATAGGACGGTCGCATTTTGATCTCACAGCAAATCGTGGTAGGGTAGGATTCAAATGTCGCAAAATTTTGACTTTGGCACAACCCATTTATATTTCTCGATAATTGTCTGTCTTTTATTATTTAGTTATGATGAAACCAAAAATAGGCATGTTATAAGTTGATTATATAGTTTCGTTTATTTCATGATCATCACACTTGTTAGACCAAATCACGGGCATTCTTTTAAGCTGATAAAAAATGTGCATGTTTTTTTAAAGAAAAGACAAAAGCCCATCAATATGATCTCTTTGGAGACAAATGGAGGAGCCTTTTGCTTCCCTTCTGTGCATTCCTCTTCCCACAACTTCAACCGACCATTCACCATGGAAAAAGAGTAAACCAGCAGCATTTAATCCAAAGTTTGAGAAGAACAGAATAGTTTTTGCTGTGGGTGATCTTAGGTGGTTGGCTTTTCACTCCTAAGTTCAACTGTAAACTGTCTCCATCATTCGCTGGCACACCCACACCCACACCGGAAGTCCGTGACCCTTTACCTTCTTTATATGTAATAAGTATGGGAAAAAAAGAGAACAGTACAAAGGAATAAAAAACATTTAAAAATGAAAAAATAGTGGAAGGACTGAGGAGTATAGTATAGTATAAGATTGCATTTGCATTGATTTCTTATATAGCTAGAAACAAAGCGTACCCACAAACTTGGCCATCTCTCTATCTAAATCTATCAATCACTTAACTCCGTTGCTCACGCTCTCTCCTATCTCCATCACTCTCTTTCTTCTCCGGTTCTGCTGTGCTGATGCAGATTCAGAGAGCTTCACTCGTTGTCTCTTCAGTGTGACTGACAAGATCAATACGACACCCAAGAGGTTTTTGTCCCCTCCCAAAACACGTTCTATTGTACATCTCTCTGCTTCTGGTTGGTGGGTGAGCTCTTTCTTCCTCTGTCTACATTACATTCATTCCCTGAATTATCGCCATAATTTCAGCCACTAACTCCTGCTGAATGAACCCACCACTCACCGGCAGCAGGGACTCAAAAGGCGTGCCTTCTTCTGCAGTTTGCTTAATTGGCTCTTTCAATTCCGTACACCTCACACATTTCTTCAGCCGCGGATAAACTTCCTTTGTCCTTTATTGCAGTATCTTTCCATGTTGAAGGAATTCCATTGAAACGGGTAGCTTCAACAACGCTGCTGTAATTGACGTCTCTCTCCAGAACAATATGGAAAATAAAAGGGTTTGATTGACACTCCGTTCTTGGTAATAATGTCTCCCACTTGACCTGTTTTCTCCTCTTGTGATTAGTTATTCCAAAATAGCACCGTCATTCCAGTTTTTCTTCTATTACGAGATTCAACATCTATGCGAGGGTTATGTTCTTACTTCCATAACAAGAATGCATGTGCATATCCCTAGTTGAGGCCGACAAGGATGTACCCTTTTTCCATTCTGTTGTTCATTTTGAGATTGAAAAGCTTGAGTTCTTTTGAGTCCTAGTAGCAGACTCTCCCCATTTTTTAAGAGAATCAGAGAACCTAGTTGATAGTTTTAGCCCGTCGCTGGAAAGTGGCCTTTGCATGTTCTTTTGCAAGTCAATGAAGTTAGTTTTCCTGACCCAATTCTGCAGCTGACACCATTCTTACTTTCAGGAATTTTCTACTCCTACACCTAACATGAAGAAGAGGATTATCCCTTTTAGATCTTCATTAACTTACAAGTGCTGCGATAAATTCTTGCCTCTTAATTGGCCTTTTCTTTTATGATTGGCTTCTGGAGGGTTTCTGGCAGCATACTTTGATCAAGAAACTACTCTACTTTCATTCAGTTTGGTGGAGATCAGCGCAAGAAGGTTTCGTAGATGGAGAAGAGCAAACTGAATTTTAACACTCCTCTCATCTCTGTGAGGCGGATCTCAGCGTCGGGATCTTCAAATTTAGATAGCTTCTTAATAGATAGAAGGCGGAGTACCCCTCCATACAAGACTTGTTCTAATGTAGAACAAGTGACAGAGCCTGTCAATGTTCCTTTCATGTGGGAACAGATCCCTGGAATCGCCAAGAATCAGCCAGATCCTCAGGATCCCGATGAAGTACGTGAAAATGTCTCTGTAGATCAAGCGTTGACGGAGTTACTTAGGTCACTGGAGGGCTCAACTAGAGGTGATGGAGATGAAACGGAGGAAACTGACTTTTTGGATTATAGTGACGATAATGATAACGAGGTGCATTCTGATTCTGATGCGCCAGAGAGTTTTTCTGCAGAGTCCGTCTCTTTCTCATTTGATTACAGTGTCAGCGGCCTCAGTGGTTCAGATGGTTCGGCCAGGAAACCCTGCGGAATGTTTTCGGTTGATCTAACGACCCGAGACCTCATCCTCAGCCGTTTCCTGCCTGCTGCTCGGGCTATGGCACTCGAACCTCCTCTGTTCGCTTGCCACAGACAGCAACTTCCAGTAGTCGAAGTAAAAAGAGAGCCTGTGAGGGACACCACGAGGACACTGCCTGGAAAGGGTGAGTCGGACATGATTAAGAAATATCACAAGCACGGCTTAGGCGAAGGCGGCAAAAGCCGAGATGAAATTGATGAAGCTGATGATGATTATGGAATTATCCAAGGCAAAGGTTGCGGCCTAATTCCTAAGTTGAGCCTTAAGGGTTCCCTATGCCTCCTAAATCCCATTCCAGGGTTGAAAGTTCGGGCCAAGAGTTCTTTGGCAGTCCCATCTCCAGCTAAAAGATCATGCAAGGATGGACTTTCTGAAGACAAAACTAAGCCAGTCCCAAAAGATGGTGGATCTGGTCTGCTCAATTTCTCAGGCGAGCAACAGATAATGAGAAGTTCATTATCCCCGTTCAGGCGTTCCAATTTCTCAGGCGAGCAACAAGTACAAAGAAGTTCATTATCCCCATTCAGGCGTTCCAATTTCTCAGGCGAGCAACAAGTACTGAGAAGTTCATTATCCCCATTCAGGCGTTCCAATTTCTCAGGCGAGCTGCAAATCATGAGAGGTTCATTGTCCCCGTTCAGGAGTTCAAGGGCCGATGCTTTATTATCCCGACAGAATGTTCACGATCAGAAGCAACACCCAGAACCTGCATCTCTGACTCCCAAGTTGCCTAGCCTGAGGCCGAAACCACCTCATTTTAATTATTCAGGTGAACTTCGGCCAACAAGAAGCTTCTTATCTCCTCAAATGCTGCATCAGAATATGGGTCGTGAGCGTAGGTTGCATGATGCCTTCATTCCTAGATTACGGGATTATACGGCCAAGCCTCCTGCTGGTGGTGGATCCCGTTGTTTTAATCTGTCAGGGGAGCTCCTCCAAGATATGAGAAATTCAGCATTTCCTTACAGGCACTCAACGACCAGGACTTTCTCTATCCGAAAGAACGAACGCCCTTCGTCACCTTCGGACAGAGTCACGGTCCTGGGCTCTTATAAGGAAGTGGAATTTAGTACCACAGGAAATAGCTCTGTCGAATCCCGAAATGATGGTTTGATGCAAACTTCATTTGGGGTGGAGAAGACAGTGTATGTTGATAGCATAAGCAATGCAAGAGATTCACATACAAATTCAAAGTCTTGGAAACAAGAGGTTTGGATGGAGCCTGAAGCCAAAGAAGAAGATGAATCTCCACGTAGAAGAACACCAGGACTGAAAGAGGCCTCTTCAGAACGTCCCGGCCCTCAAGAATTCTTCAAGCCCCCGAGATATAGACGTTCATCTAAAAGTGGAGATCTGACCCAGAGTAAAGCTGCGAGTTTGAAAGGAGTTGAAAAGGGAGATTTGAGTTGTGAATCGCTACCGCCACTCTTGAAGTCCCCATCACAGTCATGGCTATACGGAACACTGCCTTCAGGGGGTGGTGGTGGTGGTCCATTCACCCCAAAGATGCAGAGTCCCAGTCCCATGATGATATCCACTCATGAAACCAAATGGGAGACCATAGTAAGATCCTCCAATTCACATCATGATCATGTCCGCTATTCCGAGGTAGAATCTCTCTGTGTCCTTCAATCCGAAAGCTAATCTTTGCATGTTGGTACTTGACTTATTATTCACTTTCTGCAGGAGCTCATTCCTCGTGCGACCGGAAAAGCAAAATGAAAATCCAAAGGCCACAGTGCTTGACGTTCTCAATCAGGTCTTGTCTCTAGAATATTGCTTGTTTACGGTTCTATTCTATTTCAGTGTGTGTGTACACATACACATACATACTGAGGCCAATGATTGATCCTCCTGAAGATGGGAATAGCACTTCCTCTCTTAGCCCAAGTTCTAACGAATGAGCAGGTCCGCCATATATGATATTCCATAGCTGATGTTTGGCATTATATATATATATATACATACATTTTTTATGGATCATGGTGTTTAAAATATAAGAGAAGTTTTGATAATATTCTCCCGTGGTATTATTTAATTTGACCACCAACTTGTAATGGCTTGCACCCTCTTATCCCAAGTTCCAAGGCTGTACTTAGGCCGTGGATGCCGTTTGATCAAAATGCTAAGATGTGGTGTAGGGCAATGCAGACATGCTTTACGATTAGTCGTCTCGTGATGATTCCTTTCTGGAGTCATTATGGATGATGGAAATGTTCAGTTTAAAAGCCCTTACTCCACACCTTAATATGGAGCAACAGGACCAGACGCTTCAATCATGCACTTGCCAAGTGGATTGATAAGAAACGAATATGTTTTCAGTGACACTATTTTAACAAACATAAATTATCCGAGAGATCTGAGATGTGTTAGTTGCCACTGGGTTGGTTGTCCATGCCCTGAGATTCAACATCACAAGAGAAGAATCAAGAAGCGGATCACATATGGATTGACATCCACCAAATTTAAAGCTCCCATGTCCCATCCCATGTGGTTACCCTACAATAATGTTTGCATTGCCATTCAACCCCCACCCACTTTCCACATGGCTTAAATTCGATTCGTGGTCCACCTTCTTCTAACACCACATATAATTTAGTCATCATCCCATCCCATCCCATCCTAGCACACGTGACAGTCTCCTAGCAAAATACCCAGCTCTTGCTTCTTGCAGATTTTCTCTCTCTATCATTTTCTTCATCCCTTACCTTGTGGTCTAAAGTTAGCCCCTTCAAGCAGGGCTCCTCCCTTGTGGCCAAGTGAAACCACAAGATCTTCTTACTCAATTGAAATTCTACTGGTCTTGAGGAACCCATTGAACCACATATCATGAGTCGTATTTGACGACCATATTCCTCATAAGAAGTGTTCTTCCCGGTAAAAATGGCCCGAAATTGAAGAAATGCCCAGGAATTAAGATTGAGCTTCAAAACCCGCATCTTTAATTCTATTTTAGATACCATTTTTCTCATCATTTTTAACTATAAACAGGTTTATCCAATAGTAATATATTATATAATATGAACGGCCCAAATAATTTTTACTATTATTGTTCCCAAGTTTGTTAAGGTGTTGAGCGTCTGAATTTGCTTTTGAAATGGTCTTCCACCTTACATATATCGCACAATTATTTTACTATTTCATTGGTCTGTCTCGGCCATCATTTTCTCTTGCCTTGAAGGAGTAGGAAGAGGAGGTTCTCTCTCTCTCTCAAGCCAGCAGGACCCCCCGGGCAAGGCTTAGGTCTCCCCGGCCAATTTGCCCTTCTCTCCCAGCAGTTCCATGCCTCTCTGTCCTATACGATATCCATCATCGACCACCTCCTTCCTTTCCTTCACTCACTCTACTGGTCTCATTTCTGGGCTATTGCTATAAAACGTGGAGATCTTAGTGTAGTAGTATATATGAGGATGTCAGATAAGAGGGAAAGATCCATGGAGAAGAAAGGGGCTTTCCTGATGCACAAGTACGAACTTGGGCGGTTGCTGGGTCAAGGCACCTTCGCCAAGGTCTACCATGCCCGGAACATTAAGACCGGCCAGAACGTGGCCATCAAGGTCATCGACAAGGAGAAGGTCCTCAAGGTCGGGCTCATCGACCAAATCAAGCGTGAGATATCGGTCATGCGCCTCGTCAGGCACCCTAACATCGTCCAGCTCTACGAAGTCATGGCCAGCAAGACGAAGATATATTTTGCAATGGAATATGTTAGGGGAGGAGAGCTCTTCAATAAGCTGCTCAAGGGAAAGCTCAATGAAGATGCTGCTCGGAAATACTTCCAGCAGCTGATCCAGGCCGTCGACTTCTGTCACAGCAGAGGCGTCTACCACCGGGATCTGAAGCCGGAGAACCTCCTCCTCGACGAGAACGGAGACCTCAAAGTCTCCGATTTCGGGCTGAGTGCGCTGTGGGATTCGAGGAGGCAAGACGGTCTCCTCCACACAACGTGTGGGACGCCGGCCTATGTGGCGCCGGAGGTGATCAACATGAAGGGCTACGACGGGGCCAAAGCCGACATCTGGTCTTGCGGGGTGGTTCTCTACGTGTTGATGGCGGGGTATCTTCCGTTCCAGGACTCGAATCTCATGGGGATGTACAAGAGGATCATCAAGAGTGACTTCAAGTGCCCTCCGTGGTTCCCTCAAGAGGTAAGGACGCTCCTCTCCAAGATCCTGGACCCCAACCCCAGCACGAGGATAACCGTGGAAAAGATCAGGGAGAATAGTTGGTTCAGGAGGGGGTTCAAGCAGTGCCAAACCCTCCATCGCCCACTGTCCGAAACCAACTTGGTGACCAAGGATGTCCACACTGCCTTCTCACCATCTGATCCAAACGATAAGTTATCATCCACCTCCAATCCGCCCAGCTTAACTCCTTCAAGGAACAGCTCATTCAATGCCTTCGATATCATCTCGCTGTCCCAAGGCTTCGATCTCTCGGGGTTGTTCGAGAACGACGTGAAGCAGAAGCTTGAGTCGAGGTTCACCAGCAATAAGGACGTATCGACCATCATGTCCAAGTTCGAGGAGATCGCGGCTCCGGAGAGGTTCAGTGTAATGAAGACGGACAACGGGGTGGTGAAGCTCCAAGGGATGAAAGAAGGGAGGAAGGGGCAGCTCACCATAGACGCAGAGATCTTCGAGGTGACGCCGTCCTTCTCCGTCGTGGAGGTGAAGAAAGCGTCTGGAGACACATTGGAGTACAAGGAGTTCTGCGACCGTGACCTTAAGCCATCGCTTAAAGATGTGGTCTGGGCTTGGCAAGGGAATAGTGTTGAGCCACAATAGCAGCAGCAGCAGTCACATCCACCACTATCAGTTTAAGTTTTCCACAGTGAGTGTCATATATATATATATTTATTGATATAGAACAAATTTTCTTGTGTGTATGTATGTATCAACCCAGTTTAATGAAAATGCATGGCTAGAATTGGGGCAGATAGATGGGTACCTGCTTGCATGTTCTCCATTGGAGGATAGGTGTAAATTGGATGGTTGTCATCCTCACTAAAGGAACTGAGTAATTAATAATAGTCATGCCATTGCCAAGACATGCCTGTATGTATATACAATGAAAGGTGACTTTTCTGTGAAGAGCTGTTGGGGCTTCTTGGCATCTTCTTCGCTCACAACTTGAAAATTACATCTCAGCCAAGATTATGATTGATTATTGGAGAATGCACCCCAAATTGAATCCTCTACAGAAAAGAAGACGAGAAAAAAGAAAACCCCATTTATAGCTCGAGGTGAAAATTGGTTAGTTGAGATCCTCGGGACCACGGATGGCAGTAGACTGAACAAGCCTCTGAAACTTGCTCGAGAGATCCTGGTAAGATTCGACCTCTGATGGCTCCACTTGCATAATTGCTGTTCTGAGATGCTCCACGGTTACTTCAGAAGCATCAAGGTCCTCCTGTTAAAGGCATTTCAAACAAAATAGAAAGAGTTATCACATTTATATACACTTCACACTAGTGGATGATTATGGGGAATGAAAAATCAGACAACCTGAAGAGCTGTAATCGCTGCCTCCCTGCAGACAAGAGAGATATCTGCCCCAGTCAAGCCTTCAGTTAGACGAGCAAGTTCTTGAAGACTGACGTTGGAACTGCAAGGGATTTTTGAAAGATGGATACGGAAAATTTCCTCCCTATCAGTCTGGTCCGGGGGGCCCACGTACAGCAGTCGATCAAACCGTCCTGTACAAAGGAGTGGGCTCATAAGGTGTTCTACAAGAAAGATGGAACATTCAGAAAATCAAGAAAAGGAGGGCTACAGGGAGGGAACCTGGTCTTAAAAGGGCCGTGTCAATTTTATCTGGCCGATTTGTGGCTGCAATGACAGTCACCCCAACTCTTTGATGCAATCCTAAATTTCAAATTATGAATGAGCATGAAGTAAGAATATAAGCACCTCAACAAAAAACTTGACCATCATAACTAAATTTAGCAGATATATATATATATATATATATATTTGCCTTGAGCTTCCAAATATTTTCAAACTACCAGGAATAGGTTAACTTGGTTGCTATTTTTGGGCTCATTTAATACTTGTGAACTGAATCTTACCATCCAATTCAACAAGAAGCTGACTCATAACTCGATCAGAAACTGAAACTCCATCGTTTTCCTTCCCACGAATACCTCCGAGTCCATCAATTTCATCAAAGAATATGATTGATGGGGCATTAGCTCTTGCCTTTGCAAAGACAGATCTTACAGCCTTCTCAGACTCTCCTACCCATTTACTGAAGAGCTCTGGACCCTTCACTGCGAGGAAATTCAATCCTGCTTCAGAAGCAACCGCACGAGCCATTAGGGTTTTACTGCAACCAGGAGGACCAAACATTAGTATTCCTCTGGGTGGACGGGTGCCAATACGATCTAGTGCATCCTGGTGCTTTTGTGGCCATTCCACTGCTTCCATCAACTGGCTTTTAGCCTCTTTCTGGCCCCCAATATCTTCCCATTTAACCTTTGGAACTTCAAGTATCACCTAGCAGAAACAAAGTTTTAAAGTAAATTAGTCATACAAACCAAAGTGTACAGGCAAGGAGAGAAACTATCTAGTGCAAGGATAGACTAGTTTGTACCTCTCGCATAGCACTAGGCCTCACTTTCATCCTGGCTTTCTCAAAATCCTCAAAAGTTATTCTCAGCATAAAATTTTCCCTCATTAAACCATTAGTTCTCATGCAAATGCCATCTTCATTATTACCTTCATCTTCTCGAACCCATTGATTTGAATGAGATGGCATCACAATATCCAATATATTATCTTCCAGAATACCATCAGACTGAACTGACTCAACTGTCAGTCTGCAGTAGGAATCCTCAGAAGATTTTTTCCACTTATCATAACGCCTCAAACAAGAAAACGCAGCTTCATTGCAAAGAGCTGCAAGATCAGCACCTACAAAACCATGGGTAGACACAGCTAATTGCTGAATATGTGAATCCGAGAGTGTGTGCTCCATCTGATCGAGACAAGAGAGTAATATCTCCTGTCTTTGCTTTGGAGAGGGCACACCTGCAAATAACATTTGAAAACAAGTAGTAAAGATTAAATCTAAATTCTCTGCAAGGAAAGATACATCTATTTCAAGAAATTCTCAATGAACCCAAAATAAGATGAGTACTTTTTTTTCAGAAAAAGATAAAGATAGCTACCTATTTCAATTTCCCTATCAAACCGACCAGGTCTCCTTAACGCTGGCTCAATACTATCAGGCCTATTTGTGGCAGAGACAACAAGCACTCCATCTGAACTAGTAATGCCATCCATCAAAGTCAACAGTGTAGCAACCATTCTCTGAGAAAGATCTTCACCTCCCTCTTTACGAGCAGGGGCAATAGCATCTAGCTCATCTATAAATATCTGCCCAAGAGGAATGTGAACTTCATCATAAAAAGAGCGAAAGATTAAGAACATATCACTGGCTCAATCCAAGAGGTAACTAGAGCTTTTATTAAATGGGATAATCCACCAACCCATAAATCAAGATAAAACTCTGACTCGAATGAATGGCCAAGAGAACTATAGTTTGATGAGAAGAAACAACAATGAGTAAATACTGAAAAGAGATTGAATATTATATCACAGTTCGAAGCATGAAGCTAATCTAGTCATATCTACTTATATTGCATTTACATGTAAGGCGCTATCTTCATTGAATGTGGGTCTCTTCTCGGTTACATTTTCTATAATAAATATAAATGTCTGTAGTATGTTCCATGAACCCAGAAGGATATATGTTTATCCAGTAAAACAAAATTACAACAATCATTCAGCCAAAAGGGAAAAATTATAATACTTGGTTCTCATGGATATATAGATATCGTACCATCTTACTAAATCTTTTAACTTCGGGTCATCAAAATAATTTTAGAAAAGTAAGAGTAGAATGGAATGATAGAATAGTGTGGGAGGAAAAAAAAAATCAAACCATAGCAGGGGCAGATTGAACTGCAGAATAAAAAATTTCACGTAGAGCTTGTTCGCTTTCTCCATAATACTGGCTGATAATTTCAGGACCATTCACAGAGAAGAAATTTATGCATGTATCGCGGGCACAAACTCGGGCCAGAGAAGTCTTTCCAGTGCCTGGTGGGCCATATAGAAGTACTCCCTTAGTATTCCGCAGTCCAAACCTAAAAGATAATAACATGACAATACATGAATTTTGCCTGGTATCTTTCAAGAAAGTGGAAAAAAGAGAATAATTTTGCCTACTATACTTCATCCAAGAAAAGAAAAAACAAACCTTGCATTATCTGGAAGAAACAAACAGGGTCATAAAACCACTAAAATGAAGTGCCACAATTGGTTTCTGCTACTGAAACCCTTCATAAACCTATGATCATTTTTATCTTTTTTATGGAAAGAAATCAATCCATACATAATATACATAATATCAGTTGTTCAGAACTAACATAGTACGATCAAGATTTCAGCATAACACCATATTCAGCTAAGAAGACAAGGGAAGGAAAATAAGGAAGCACAGTAGTACTTACACAGTTGTGCCAAAACTGATATCTGGCTTAGTATCTAAGAAATAAATGAGAAAAAATATTCTTTGCAAGGTAATACATAGAGTACCTTGACATTACATTCTCCGTGCAAGAGGAAGTTATTATATCCTTCAGAATATTGTACTCCTTTGAAAGACCGCCAAGTCTTAGGTTATGATCTGCCACTGTAGCATAGTCATATTTATGATCAAATTGTTGATGAGGCACTCCTGTCTCAGGTGGTGGTTTAGAGGTAAAGTCAATTGGTAAAGACAAAGATACCTTTGTTTCACCAGTCACAGTGGATGCATGACATATAGATTCCAATGACTCACATAAATCAGGTAATAAACTATCACTCCCCCCTGTATGTGGATCCACTTGATCGTTGGACGCTCCTTTAGCAATCACACGGAAAACATAATACTTTGAAAGTATTGGGGAAATAAGAAGGTTCCCCTCAAGAAGAATACGGGAATACAGTAGTGATGTCATCCAGGACTGCATAAGTTTCTTAGATGTTTCATCATTCAATATCCCAATAACATCAATTGAATCAACCCTAGAATCCATATGACAGGGTGAACTCAATACTGACTCCTCCTGTACTTGCGAACTCAGTGGACTGCATTGAGAAGTCCTCCTTGATTCAGGCAAGGGAGTCCTGGGAGATGAAGGAAGTCCGTTGCTGAAAAAATGGTGATCCTTTCTCGTCAATTGCTTGATGGATGGTGATAAATTGCTTTTGAAAATAAATTCATTTGTAGAAGCCAACTCTAAGCACAACTCCTTGCAGTTTTGTAATGAGAGATGAGTATGATCGGATATCTGTAACCTATCAATCCCATTAAGAAGAGATGTAGATCCAGGGCTTTGTAAAGGAAATATAAAAACAGCTGTTCCCAAAGTAGGGCATCCCATCGTAAGTGAAAGATTGGTGGACAACCTCACTCCATTGCTCAAAATCTGGCATAAAAAAGCGAATGAATGGGAGCATAAATATGTTCCTGAAATCAGCATTAAAGGCTTAGAAAAAAATGGAGAGAAATGGATGGCCGCGTCAAATATTGAGGAATGAAATTCCATCATCACAGACGTTATGGATATATGTAAAAGTGAGGTTCCAATCCAACCTTGCTAGAAGGAAAGACAGTCGCAATAGCAAAGTAGTTCCCCGGTCCACTTGTCGTTCTATCTGTAACAATAACTCCTGTCTTCCGAGCAATTTCATCAGAAAATGAGTTCAGAGGACATTCGTGCGAGGGTTGATTTATAGAAGGAAGAGAAACCTGCCGCATGATTACACATAAGAAAAACGTGAACCTCAAAGATAACAATCTGTGGATGGAAATGGAGTAGCCTGTTCGGAAAGGACAGTAAAATTTGAAATCGTGATTAGCCGATTACCGAAACAATCGAACCGGGAGCTATAGAAGAAGCAACCATGGAGGGCTCCGACATCCAAAGCTTGCACCCTTTTGATGACTCACTTTCAACATCAGCCACTCGGGATACCAGAGCTGATTTGCTTATCAGGTGCGGAAACCTGCTCGAGGCCTCAGCCATGGCAGCAAACAGATCCTCTTCAGAGGCTGCTCCAGCACCGGAAGCAGAATCTGAAGACGGCGTCTGGGGAGACGCCGACGGGCCGCCGTTCGACAGCCTCGACAGTGCTTTTGCTTGCTTCTTCTTACTTGGCGGCATCTCGTTGGGACGAAAAAAAAGGATGGACAAAGAAAGAGAGAAAGAAAGAAAGCTGTGGACTGAGGTTTTAGGCGCCGGAAATTTTGTACCGGAAAGGGGGGCATGAATCGGAAATTTATGCGTGTTGTTGAACCCTGATTTCATGTAACGGGATTGGATAGGCCCACTAGGCTACACTGGTACGGGCCAACAACTGGGCTTTTAACCATGGTAAAGGTGACGGCTAAAAGCATAGAGACATAAAGGAGACTCTTCCGGGCCATGAAAAGATCATATAATCTATAGTGGATCTCGTGAAAAGGTATAAGAAAATGCCAATGCCCAAAAAAAAAAAAGGGTACATTAAGCTTCCATGTGATCTGATCTGAATTTGGAAATGCCAGTACAACAGTAAGCTTCCATGTGATATGATCTGAATTTGGATCTTTGCCTGTAATTAAAACAGGCAGCAAATGAAATTCAAAGAATTTAATGTTGGATGGGGTCCTTCAAAAATCCTAGGACTCCTCAGGAAAGGCTATGACTTGACCCGAGACTAATAATACAGAGATAGCTCCTGTCCCTGTCCTCCAATACATAATTGGTCAAGAGAACAGCCAAAGGATACTGCAAATGCAAGGCAGTCAGTAACCCTCTAGAGCCAATAGGTCCAACTTTGACCGAGTATGCAGTAGAATGGATAATCCAGGGATAATGACTGCTATGCTATAGGAAAACGATGATCCAACTACAATAATATTCCAAGACGTTATAGATTACCTACTCAACATCCTGAATAATCCTTTCATTCACAGATTTGAAAAGTACTACACAAACAAGCGCATCCTTCTCCTTACAAGACCTGAAAAGTACATAACCTGGAACTGTGGGTAATCAGTCAACAATTAAACAGGAGTGGGGCTTTTCTCAAGGAATTCCTTTCCTGTTATGCCATCCTTAAGCCCCTTGAGGTACTCTTCGTAATCCTTCTCCGGAGGAGGATTCTCTGGGTCTATAGTGAAAGGCTCGCTGAATGGAACCACACTCTTCACCTGTGAAAGATCATAAGATGGTGCAGCCACAGACATAAACATATAAATATATGTATCTAACTAAAAAGTGCCGAGGAAAAAGTCCAGGGATTTGATAGGCCAAACCTCGAATGTCTTGTCACAAGCATATGTGCTATCTAAAGCAGCAATACATATATAAGCAACCTCTTCCCTCGAAATCTTTCCCTGTCAGAATAAGAGACTTGAATTGGTTTAATGTACTCATCTAAGAATTACATGACATATCATGAACGGATGCTTCAGAATCAAGTGAAAATTTGTACCGTGATGTTGTCTCCTTGCTCAAAAATCAGATCAGCCCCGGCAGGCTCCTCAGTCAATGCACACGGCCTGACAATCGAGTAGGGAATTCCACTCTCGCGTATCAAGTCCTCTCCCTGCTCCCCACAAACATGAATGTGATATCCAATCTGAGATGTACTCTTAAAAACTCAGCACAATTGTACTAAAAAATTAGGATTCTGCACCTTCAACTTATATGTGAGAATGAAGCCAAGCTCCTTGTTCAAGCGAACTGCTGGAGGTTGTTTCAGGAGATCAAGTCCGGGCCTCTCAGGTCTTGTTACTCCTGCAGATCCCACATGTACAAACCTACAGAAGATGACCGAGGATGCAGGTCCAATAAATTAAACAGCCTAGTAACATTCAGGAAATTTGATTACAGTCCGTGAAAGAAACTGAATTCTACCTGGGAGTAATCGGTTCCTTCATGTATGCTCGAATGCAAGAAATGGGCAACTGGAATGCACCTTCAACAAATCTCGGGTTCAACTTTCCATCATACTCAAACTTGCTGAACATTAGCTGTCACATTTGTTATTGCATCAAAACTTGTGCAAGCAAGACTAAGACAATTCAAGCTGTAGTATCTGCTGAAAAATTGCAGCCACATCTTAAGAAATACCTGCAGAGATAAGATACTGCTAGGATCAAAAGGTGGTGCATCAAACACTGTTCTTGCCCGAAATATGGGTCTCAGAGATGAGAATGGTAAGCGAATCTGCAGAATAACAGCAGAGATTTTAGGTAGGCCTATTTGATGAATATGGACTTACTGATTCAGGGTTTTTGAAGGGCTTACTGATTGCCACTCTCCTTGAACTGTGTCGAAACTAATGGTATAGCCCACAGTGTCCCACTCACGGCTAGTCCTGATGATCAGTTTATAGCGCTGGCCGTCACCTTGGAGACGAAGCTCTAGACCATCATAAGCAGAAAGGTCTTCAGCTACAGAAAAATTCTGGAAGAAAAAGATTTCAATAAATTTGAAGCTTTCTGGTAGAATCATAAACCTAAATGTTTTCCAAAATAAAGTACCGCGGACTGCGGTTTATGATGTTTAAGAAGCTCACTTTTGTTCTAATGCTTGTGAAGCCACCATTATTAGCTGTGGACACATTTCCTGGAAAACCAAAAAGGAGTAAAAAAATTGAAATCCTGTTAATACACTATTGCTCTATTAGAGCCTGCAGCATAAGGTTGTGAATAGGACCTCTAAAAATTCCAGTAGGTCCACCATTTTCGCCACCAGAGGGGGCCATCAGAAACATACTTTCACTGACTCCTCCCATCACGACATCATCTAGGGCGCCCCAAGGAAGTTCCTTAAATCTGCCATCTGATAAAACATGTGTTGGTTAAAGGACAATAAACTGTCGAGAGAATAGAGAATTTGATTACACAGCATATGTAACTGAATTGATATTTGGCACGTTGCAGAACAGGATGAACATACCCGCTTCACCAAATATAACTTTTCCATTCCGCAGCCCCACACTCTTTTTGACCGCATTAAGCAGATTTTTCATCCCAATGTACTCGACCATTTCAGGTGAGTCACCTTTGATCTACAGAAACATATTCAAAAATAATATATCCTTTTGGATAGGCAAATAATGGTCGAGCTCAAAATTGATCGTGCTGAATAAAAGCATATTTGAACAGGGAAATTTTGGAATACCTCTGGCTCGAAAAATTTGACTCCCTGCAGAAAAATACTGAATATGTGAATAAGCTAATGATAATGATTTTTCCCTGGATTACCCAGTGACCACATAAGGAATAGAAGTCAGCGTAATTTTCATACCTGGCTGTATTTTGCACGGTCAGGAGTATCCCCTTCCTTTGGGCCGACGATAACAGAAGTAGCATTGATGACTTTTCTCACACCTTTGAAGTACTCGGGGAGCAGAGTGCCCTCCTTAGTTATATCTCCAACAATCTGAAATTCTTAGTGTACATATAGACTGAGGATTGAATATAAGCAACTGCCGTGAATCTGGAGCAGAAAGAAAATAGCACTGACAGATTTTTCCTTGACATGTATTTCAGCTTTCAGTATGAAAATGAAGAGATTCAAGATGACTATTAGAGGGTAGCAAATCGCAGCTTGTTTTCTAGCTCACCATGTCAATATCTGGACCAAACATCTTCCTAGCTTTCTCTTGGTTCCTGACCTGATATGATTTGACACACGAAAAATCTAGTGAATCGAATGACATATGAACCAGTGACATCAACAAACATAAAAACCAATGGCAGAAGATAAAGTCATTAAAAATCATAAAATCAAGGCCATGAGCAACATACCAAGAGGCGAACTGGCAGTCCTCTCTTGCGCAAAATGTCGACAACCCTTCTCCCAACCCCGCCAGTGGCCCCTGCTACAAGGAAAATCCCAGATGATTCCATTTTACTGTCAGGCTTGGCAGTCTCAGACGCTGTCCCAGATAATTTCTCCATAATGAACCCGAAAAACTGAAAATATTTGCAAACACCTGGGTTGATGTCAGTTGGCATTTTTTTATTGATAACATAGTTGGATCAGTGGAACCATAATATAGAAAGCAGTTCAACCTTAGCTGGGGAAGGTGGGCCGTTGAAGAAATAAAATGTCTTTACGAATCTGCCAAGATCCCAACCCTGCTTTTCTGATAGGGGTCCTTTATATGTTCTTGAGATACTGGAAACATGTCTTGCAGGGCGAGATATTCTAATGGAGAAGGCAGGTAATATTCTGTCATTAAATTGAAGAAACGGTTTAGGAAGAAGGGAAGGCAGCATTCCTGGGTGTGCTGATTTATCAGAACATTTAGGGTTGACAAGAGAGGATGGACCCTGCAGGGTTACACGAACACGCCATGGATAATCAAATGATTATGAGTTCCACAACAAAGCCAGGATAAGTAATACACTCTACTGAACAATAAGTATTGCAAACAATATATCATAGCATTTACTTGAAGTGATTGAATGTTGATTCACCAAAAAAAACAACCAGCCGAAGACAAAGAGACTGGCTTTTGCTCAGAAAACCGCTGAAGATTACATCTTCTCGAGAGTCCCAAACATCCGAGTTAAAAAGGGCTTCTTTTTTTTCATTTGTTTGCAATATGTAGGTCGGAGAAAACAGATTTTTCCAGGAGGGAAGCTCAATTCCCTTCTTCAACTAACGGCTGCAAATGATCGACATACAGAGAAAAAGGGGCGAGTTTCCAGTATAGCAAGAAGTGAAGGTGGAAGACACGGAGGAAGAAAAGTTCAGTGGGCATGCACCTGAAAGCATAGAATCTCCATATTCGGAGCACCAGCTGATCCGTTCCAGGAGAAGGAAGACGCTATTGATGGCAGTGTTCCTGGTTCGACTGATTAAACTCCCCTCCTCCTGGGTCCTATCCTATCTTGTCTTGTCCCCATTCTTTCTGGCTAGTTCCAGTTACTGGTATTTTTTTAAATAAAAAAACAGAAGTAAATGCAGGCCACACATAGTAATAGCAAGAGGAAGAAGAAAAATCGCCAATCCATCCAACAGGCTCCTGTGGGGAAGAAGAATCTCAAGCTCTTTGGGCCCTAAGAGCTTGCCATCTATCGGCCGAACTTCTTTTGGATCCAGCTTTAGAGGTGACGGGCCTGAATAGAAGCTATAGGCAACTGGATGGATGACGAGGTGGATTTTCATTTGTAATCAATCAATCAATAAATCAGCATCACCATCAAGTTTCTAAACATGATAAGATATACTGTTTGAAAATGATGACAGTATACTATACAAATCCAAGTCAAGCCTACCTTTTTAATGCTGTTTGACTGATCATCTTGTTGTCCACACGCAATGGTATCCATGAACACAACTTACACACAAGTCAACAAATCAATTTCAGATCCGTCCTATTTCTACAACCAACTCTCTCTCAAAGTCCAGCCTAGCCTCCTCACCCCCTCCTCCTGCAATTGCATGCTATATTCATTCCAAGTACAGGATTCATTTATTAATCAAATAATCAATGTGTCCTCACTTTCTCAGCCGCCCAATATCTGGATAGCAGCTGGCTGGCTGCAGCATCTCCTGCAGAAAGTCCCATCAAGTACAAATTCAAAATACAATTAAATGTGTGATTTTCTGATCCAAGAAATCCATAATTCCATGCAACCTTCAATTCGTCAAACCGGGCGCCGTGTGAAAATAAGGAAATAGGGAAGATACAAAATATTTTTGGTGTAAACCAAAAAACAAAAAACTGATTTGATTGGATGTTAACCGTGTTGACATGGGTCCATGTTATGTATGTTGATACATTTTTTCTTTTTGCATAGGTCGTCTAGTGGCCCACCATGGACAACATTTTCCACCTCCATACACACACACGCAAGTGAACGATGAAGTGGTCGGCTAGAAAGGAAATCTGGCCCATGCATTGCATGTACGAGTATTCAATGTGACAGATCTATAGGATCCTTCCTTCCTTGTATACACGTAAAGACATGTTGTAAGATTTGAATCAGTCAAAAAGATCACCAATGCTCATTTTATGGTAATGGCAATGGCCGGCCCAGGAAGTGAAGTGAAGTGAGGAGTGCCGATTGTCTGTCCGTGAAATTTCTAAACCCTTTTTCTGGGATAAAAACCCGACAAGATGAATTAAGAGGCAGGCGCATGAATAGTGAGTGCTGCAACATTGATACGCTAATGCTAATGTCATTATGTCACCCATGCTAATTCCCTTAATCTCCTTTCATTTTAATTCTTTCGTAATCCTTTCATCTCTGGCTTTTTTGCTTGCTTTCCGTCAGGGATACAGCAGCATGAGTCGAAGCCAGCCATACCTCCTTGTTCGACCCTTCCTTTCTGACATAGTTGACCGTCTTTACAGGTTACGCGATCTTAACGGGAGGTTTGAGGTGCCGCCGGAGGACAACTGTCGGCAGATTAAAATTAAAATCTCACCATAGAATTAGATTGACTGATAATTGTCAGTTGGAATAATTAGGATTAGAAAAAAATCTGCCAGAAAGAAAAGATGAAGTTTAAATCAATCAATCAAAGAGAAAGGAGGGGGCAACCCGCAAATGGATTTCTGTGATATTTCTTCAGTCTCGCGTCCACTTCCTTTCCGCCCGAACGCGCATACGCCACAAGGATCCATTTTCTTCTTTCCACGGTCCTTAAAAAAAAAGGCCCTTTCTTTAACCTGTAACCGAAGAGGAAGAAGAAGAAGAATAGACCCATTGACAGGAGTAAGAGCTTCTTATTATTCCCGGAAACCATCTTGTTGTACTTGCTGATTGTTCTCTTTCTTTTCTTAGTTCCAATTCTGGGTTTTTCCCCTATGGGATTGGGTTCTTCATTCTGGGATTCCATCGATTGTTGTTTTCGGTGAAATTTCTCCTGAAAGTACAATCTTCCGACAGGGTAGGCAGCGTCCAGAATCTTCTCCTCTGGGGTCCTAAGATTAAAAAAGTATATTCTAGCCTTGTGCGAGAGCAGTCTTGTCTTCCGTCTGCACTCTCATTTCCTGTCCTGGGGAGAAATTGGTTATACCCGATTTCGGGTTGTTGGTTGGAAACCGTCTATGGCGAGTGCTGCCATTTTCTCATCCTTGCGGAGAAGGAGGTCCCCGTCACTGGAGGTGTTATTGGCCCCTGCGGACCTCTCTGATGTGGCCCTCGTACAGTCTCTTGCATCAATCTCCGTTGAGCTCGTTTCTTGCTTCTCTGGCAAGTCCTTCTTTTTGCAGCGCAAGAATTCCCGCTCCTTGATACGTCGTATCGGGGTCTTCGTGGTCCTGTTGGAGTTCTTGCGGGACTCGGGACGGAACCTTCCCCCTACCGCAGTCTTATGCTTCAAGGAGCTCTATCTAGTGCTATACAGATCGATGATACTTCTCGATTATTGTACGCAGTCGGGTAAGCTGTGGCTCCTGCTTCAAAACCGGTCAATCTCGGGCCATTTCCAGGACCTGAACCAGGAGATATACACCCTGTTGGATGTTTTACCTGTAAAAGACCTCAAATTGAATGAAGATATTAAGGAACAGATCGAGTTGCTGCAAAGGCAAGCAAGGAGGGATTGCTTGTTCGTGGACAAGCACGACGAGGCCATGAGAGTTCAGCTCTTCAGTTTCCTTTTGGAATTCGACAAGGGGCGGGTCCCCAGCCGGACTCAGCTGAAAATATTCTTCATGGAAAAACTGAAAATTCGAGATGCTAAGAGTTGTAGGGCTGAAATCGAGTATCTAGAGGAGCAGGTCGCGAAACATGAGGGGGACGACCTGGAGCCTCCTGTCTCTATGCTCAACGGGTTTATAGCTCTCACGAGGTACTGCAGGTTCCTACTTTACAGGGTTGAGTCGGAGCAGGATGAATTCGAGGATGGGATTTCTAAGAAACTAAGGAAGAAGAATAAGAAGGATTTTATCACCCCGGAGATCGCGGGGACATTCGCTGCCATTCCAAAGGACTTCTGCTGCCCAATTTCATTGGACCTCATGAAGGATCCGGTGATAACATCCACTGGGCAAACATTTGATCGCTGCTCAATCCTGAGGTGGGTACAAGAAGGCCATGTAACCTGCCCCAAAACTGGACAGATACTGGCTCATACGAAGCTGGTACCTAATCGGGTTCTGAGGAATTTGATCAATCAGTGGTGCACCGCTCATGGAATTGCTTATGAGCCTCCTGAAGCTATTGATTCTTCAACAGAGTTTCTACCGGCAGCTTCTCCCTCCAAGGCTGTCATTGAAGCAAATAAAGCCACGTCGGCTCTTCTTGTTCAGGATCTCAGGGATGGTTCTCAGAGTGCCAAGTCCGTTGCTGCTAGAGAGATCCGGTTCTTAGCCAAGATTGGGAAGGAGAACCGAGCTCTCATTGCAGAAGCGGGTGCTATACCGTATCTCATAGAGTTACTATCTTCAAACAATCCAGTTTCCCAGGAAAATTCTGTGACTGCAATGCTCAACTTATCAATATACGACAAGAATAAAAGTCGGATAATGGAGGAAGGGGGTTGCCTGAAGTCAATTGTGGAGGTTCTGAGATTTTGGCATACGGCTGAAGCAAGGGAGAATGCTGCTGCAACGTTGTTCAGCTTATCAGCAGTTCATGATTATAAGAAGAGGATAGCAGGTGAGGAAGGGGCTGTGGAAGCCATATCTGGGCTTCTGAGAAATGGCACTTCTAGGGGGAAGAAGGATGCAGTTATGGTGCTCTTTAATTTGAGCACGCACGCAGAAAATTGCGCCGTGATGGTTGAGTCCGGGGCAGTGGCAACCCTGGTCTGTGCATTGGGGGATGAGGGTGTTGCTGAGGAAGCAGCCGGTGCCTTGGCCCTGATTGCGAGGCAGCCTCTCGGGGCATCTGCTGTCCTGGGCGAAGAGTCGGTTGTGGGTGACCTTATTGGGATGATGAGGAGTGGGACTCCAAGGGGAAAGGAGAATGCAGTTTCCGCCCTACTCGAGCTGTGCCGTAGCGGTGGAACAGCAGCGATGGAGCGGATCCTTAGGGCCCCGGCCCTTGTGGGTTTGCTCCAGACCCTCCTATTCACAGGAACGAAGCGGGCACGGAGGAAGGCAGCATCGCTGGCCCGGGTGTTCAGGAGGAGTGAAAATGGGTCGTTGCATTTGCGCGGTCTGGGTCAAGGTTATGTGTTTGCAGCAGCAAATTCTAGCGTGAACATGAGCTCAGGCTTCGCCGGAGATGTCTCAATGCCGGTCTCCATCTCAGTGCCAGCTTCGTCGTGATATTTTATCACGGAGAAGATAGTAGAACATGTTCTTTCTTCCACTCACACTCTTTAGTGTTCCTTTGTTTTTCCTTACCACTGCTAATGTATACAAATTCTTTTGGTAGAAGATACATAAAGTCGACGAGGAGAAATCATACTGATGTCTCAATCTTCTTCTCTTCCAAGAACCGATCCTATGAGGAAAGTTTTACACTTGATTAGATTCAGAAGTCCGTAATCTATAAAGGTGTCTTGATGGTACGAGTTGAATTGGCAAGTTTCCTTGAAATTGCACATTCATATTTTATAGTTACTATAGATTATGCTTGCTTCGAGCATTGCAATGGTAATAGTGCATAATCTAAGTTGAGTCGATTGGTGTGATATCTGTGGGCATTATAGTGTTCTTGTTTTCAATGATGGTTTCCACTTGTGATGCAATAGAATTTAGGTCAGATGGCACTTTGCAGGGCAGGAAACTCTGTTCATTTCCCCACTAAAGAAGAGATTCAACCTTGTGGGAAATCTCCGTATATATCTGTTCTCTGTTGGGACGATGGACAGACTCAATGCCCAAACCATTTTGAGGCAGCACCATGGCATTTCTTCAGTTTCTACACTTCCGAGCATGTGTCTGGTACTTGAAGACTGAGAATCGACCCTCATTTGATCTAAGTTGAGTTATAGGAAGCAAGATGGGGGGTACAGCAACAAGGCCATTATCTTTAGAAATAGTTGCCCATTTTCTGGCCCCTTTTTCATGGAGGAGATCATGATGGTGATAAGATATGAAGTTGTATCCATGATGAAGGAGCCACTACAATGAGGTGCCTGTCTCATTTATGAAGGAAATCTCCTACCCCTCCTATTGGTAATTATGGGCCTGGGAAAATAACCAAACTCTTTATCCAAATTAATAATTTGTTCTTGTTAGTTGGAAGAACATGTATGATTATCAGGAAGACCAACAAGCTTCGTGATCCACTTTTCAGTGGGAAGATGCAGAATGTGGCAGGACATTGAGTGTGGTTTCAACCCATCATGTTGGTTGAGTGGATGCAAAAAGAAAAGTAAGCTTAAATTCCAAATATCTTTATCATAATGTTCTTAACCCTCATTTTGTCGCATTTCAACAATACAATTTAGCAGTTTCTAGCAGAGATCTGGGTAAGACAGGCCAAGGACTATGGCATCAAATTTAATAACGAATAAGGAAACCAAAAAAGAGATACTAGGACTCACTCAGTTTGTAAGCCCGCCTGCAAATCATTATGTTCTCACATTATTTTCTAGACCATTTGGGGAGCTTAAATGGTACTTGGTTCCAGGCCCAGAAGCAAATTGGCTGCTGAATCCTGTAACTTCCTCATCCTTCCCACTTAACAAAGAATTGTGCACGGTCCTCCACCACTGGGCAA
Source organism: Trapa incisa (assembly GCA_030064435.1). Taxonomy (NCBI): domain Eukaryota; kingdom Viridiplantae; phylum Streptophyta; class Magnoliopsida; order Myrtales; family Lythraceae; genus Trapa; species Trapa incisa. The sequence goes on along the minus strand of CM057781.1, from coordinate 12,623,371 downwards.
AGCTTATGAATTTTGCCAGAACCAACAAGAAAACCAATGGGATCAGGTAGTTCAATATGTAAACCAACCCAACAACAAGATAGTGGAGAAAACAGTACAAACATTATTATGATAGAATTGATCCCAATAACGGATGATAAGTGCCAATTTAACAGTTTATTGGATTCTCCAAGGATGAGTCATCTAATAGTATATATATATATATCATAACTAGACAAAAGAATGGAGATAACTAGAAATAAACAAAACATTAATTCAATTGCAAGATCACATACATTTCTATACCTAATTTGTTACCAGATCACACCGAGTCAGCAAAATCAAGAAACTCAACCAAACAGCTACGTTCTTTCAGCAGGAGTAAGATGGCCCATTTGATCAGCCAGGCTATTTACAGTCTTCACACCCCACCAGTGTCGTTTATTAGAGCCACTCTTTCCCTCCACGTCTTTCCTCTCTGACTGAACTTCCTGAGATTCTGAGGAACCAGGATTCTCTGTCAGAAACTGGGCCCAGAAATTGTCATTAACACCTGGAGGCACGGGATTAGCTGCCCTATGATCCTTCAACGGGACTGGTCTTGGCAGTTCAGAAGCTTCTGGTACAGGGGGCTCAGAATTCATGTCTATAGCAGAAACTTCAGCACAACTGATGGCCTCATCCAGTTCAACACTACTTGATTTAATGGGAAGCTGCTCAAAAGATTGCTGAACATCACTCATGATATTCTCCCATATAGTTAGGGAGGCTTCAAGCTGATCATAAAGACCTGTCATGGAGATTAACCCATCAGAAGCTTCTTCTGAGTTTTCTCCACTTGAGTTCTCAGAAGTACCAACGCTACTTTCCCCTCCATTTCCATCATCTTGAAGGTAACCTAGCTGAGGCAACCTTCTCTTTTTGTCATTAGATCCCGACTCGAACACCAAGGTCAAAACAAGACCTGGTTTTTCCAACACATCTGCTAAGCTTGAAGCCATACTTTTGTGTCGTTGTTGCATAGAAGAAAAACGGTCCTTCAATCTCTGAATTTGAAGATCTAGGTCCACCCTATCCTCTTCATGCTTCTCTATCTCTGAGCAAATCGATTCTTTCTCCCTTTGGAGCCTCCCAATGTCATCCTTCAAGCCTTGTCTCTCCGATTCAGTCAGTAGAGATTTGCTCCCTTTGGTTTGGACATTTTGAACTGAATGGCTGTGTACTGGCTTTCTTCGGTGTATGTTCCTCATAAGATTTGGCTGACCTTTTATGAAATCGTCATTTGCGAATTCCCACTTGTCTGGATCAATCTTTTTGAAGCCCTGGCCAAAATTACAGCACGAAATCAGAGTATATATTTAACCATGACCGACCAGATGGGTTAGATATCTTCATTTCAACTTACATAAGTATTTAGTTGCCTGATGAAACTGGAGAAGTTATTGTGCTTGAAATATCTTGGAAGCAGAACACGGGCAAGCTCTGGTGGGTTCCAAACAATAAAGCTTTTATTGGTTTCACCCCATGAGACAATCAAGTTAGATGAAGAATCATCTACCATCTCATAAGTCTTCGAGAGAAAAGGAGGCAGAGTACCGGTGCTGCCCAGAGAATCATCCATTTTAACTTATTCCAACTTCTGGAGTCAAGTTCAATCAAATAGATATGGCAAAACAATCAACTCCTAGAAAAGAGCTTGCATCCTTTGCCGAAAATTTTCCAATCCTGGAGTGAAAATCAGGGAAAATCCTCTGTGGGATATATCTCCTACATTGACCACAGACAATGAGAATTCATAATCATATAAACAGTCCAGAATCCGAAAACTCAAGATGGGAAATCAATCGAGAGAGCAGACCCAGAATAAACTCAATTCATGCAATTAGATAAATTGATGATAGGATCAAACGCCCAATCACTAACATTGCTATTTACTACCAAGGATCTCATTTCCAGTCGTCAACGCTCCTCGCACCAAGAGTTCAGTTGACTTGGAACAAAGCGGAAGAAAACCCAGCAAGGAAAATCCACCCCCACCCCCCACCCCCGAAAAAAACCCATCAGGAATGTGGGTTTTTCGACAAGAGCAAGATAGAACGGTCGAATTTCTATCATAGGTCGGAAAGTTTAGCCCTTGAATATAGTCCTAGTGAATTAACACACAAGAAAGCTAGAAGCAGCGACAACAAAGCTTAAAAGTATAGATTGGGGTAGGGGAATCCAGGGGCTTTTACAAGTTATTACCTCGAGGAGGATATGGAGAAACGAGTGGTGAGGGCGAAGGCGACGGAGAACACCGTGTTTCTTCAGCGGGTTGTTTAAAAAGAAAGAAAAAGAAAACGTTTTTGGAAGGAATAGAGTATGATGAATTCAGTGCCATTTTTACCGAAAATGAAAAAGGAAATACTTTGGAAATAGGGAAACATGGTCTACTCTACTGTGTGTATCCATTAATGAGATTGTCAATCAGTGCAGTCAATAACATATAGATTACATCTTTTAACCAGCAGAAGAGGAAGAAGAAGAAGATGAGAGGTTCAATTCAATGTTCAACTTTCTTGATATTTAATATCTTGGAATCAAAGGGGATGGTTGCCATAGAAAGAGGAAGAAGATAGATTCCACTAAATTCATAACAGTGGCATTAATTTAAAACAGATGATATGTGATGAGATGGGATAGGTGTCCATAAATTTGACTAGAATTTACATCTTAGAGTATGTCAATGTCTCCAGCTCTAGCTTCAGCCTAGGCACTCTAATTATAGAGTATGTCAATGTCTTCTTTTTTTTTTCTATAAAAATTAAAGATTTTACAAGGCCTAAAGAAGGCACTAATGGCCTATGGCCTCATGAAGTGACATATGGTTAATAAGCCCTCAAGGGCAAATGATTCAGCCTTTTAGTTCCACCTCTTCCCCAACCCAATAGGAAGTGAAGAACTCTCTCTCTCTCAAAATCAATAAAATTTCCAACTGTAGTATACACCCACTCCATCTTTATTGCAATCCCAATATTAATGCTTGCCAACTTCGTTGAACCATCAGCCTCACCACCCTCTCATCTAATCTTGATCCTACCATTCCATAAAATTGGTATCCTTATCTTCCCTTTATAAACAATGATGACAGATTTCTTGAGATATTCATATCCTGCCTTTCCTTTCTTCTTATCCAACCTCTATCTCTCTCTGTAACTGAACTTTCTCTCTTTTTTTGGGTCCCTCCTCTGTTTCCCATCCGGAAAGTTAGTAATCAGGATGTCTTCACAGAATAGCTCCGATTGCAATGGAGTTGTTCTGGATGTCAACGATGATGTTCATCACTCTTCCCAATCAAAGGACGGAGATATCTACTCCTTCCCCTTCATGCAGAAGGTTGGTTGGTTGGTTGGAAAACCTCTCCCCTGCAGTACCCTTTTTTTTAATATACTGGTCTGCATCTTTTGTATACATAATGGAACCCGGATCAAAGGAATCGTGACTTATAGTTGTGATGACATGTAATGCTTGTCTGCAGATTATAGCGGAGGTGCTGGGGACTTTCTTTCTGATATTCGCAGGGTGCATGTCGGTGGTGGTGAACCTGAACCACAACGAGGTTGTCAGCCTACCGGGGATCTCTATAGTTTGGGGGCTTGCCGTCACTGTCCTCGTCTATTCGGTGGGTCACATCTCCGGAGCTCACTTCAACCCCGCCGTCACACTCGCCTTCGCCACCTGCAAGCGCTTCCCTTGGAAACAGGTAGGCGGCATGGCATGGCTTGCCCTGGCCTGGCTTCTTAACTGATCTTATCCTCCTCTTTCTTACGTTAGTTGGCTCAAAATTGAAACTACAATCATGAAAACTAACGAATGATGTGGGTGGGCAGGTACCTGCCTATGTGGTAGCACAAGTAATCGGGTCTACCCTAGCCAATGGAACCCTGAGATTGCTGTTCACGGGAAAGGAAAACCAGTTCGCCGGAACTCAACCCGCGGGATCTGACTTGCAGGCTTTTGTGGTGGAGTTCATCATCACTTTCTACCTGATGTTCATCATCTCCGGCGTGGCCACAGATAACAGAGCCGTGAGTTCTCACCGATTGCTTAGTTTGTCGTGATTTATGGATGAACTTGTTCATGGAATTCATAAAATTACTAATGCAATTGAACCAGATAATCAGAAAACAGGACGAATAATAATTGATCTGTTGATCATGGTGACACCAATTTGAGAGGATCGCCAATCATAGAATTACATACAGTTTTTTCCATTTATTCTTCTTCTTCTTATAGCCTTTGGTCAATGTTTTATTATGCAGATAGGAGAACTTGCGGGTCTGGCTGTTGGTGCAACTGTTCTACTTAACGTGATGTTTGCTGGGTAAATCACATCATTCCCTTCTTTCATTCATTCGTCCATTCATTCATTCAGTCTTCTTTGGCAAATGCATGTCTCTGAACTTTTACATGGTGGATCGGATGCACGCAGCCCCATAACAGGAGCTTCAATGAACCCAGCAAGGAGTTTGGGGCCAGCAATAGTTCACAACCATTACAGAAAATTATGGATATACCTGCTGGCTCCGACGCTAGGTGCAATCTCAGGGGCTTGGATCTATAATCTCATACGCTTCACCAACAAGCCCATCCGGGAGATCACCAAATCTGCCTCCTTTTTCAAGAAGTGCAATCCTTAATAACTAGCTCGCTGAAGGATTCATTGTTCACCGTTAATTTTATCCCTCTCTGCTTTGATAGGCGGCTACAACCTAGAAGAAGATTATGTATACATTTGTTGGATAGATCACCCAATTTCTGGATGAATTTTGCCTTTGTGTTAGGTAGATGATTCAACTACTTGCTCGTCAAGTATTTCTTCTCGAAAATTTTTGCATCAGCCACAAGCTACAGAGCAACTTACTTCTTTGTCAACAAGGATGAAGAAGTATAACAGAGAATTGAAAAGCCTACAAGCTGGTTGATTTTGCATCCTCCACATGACAATTCACTGTATTATTTATCAAATCTGAGCAAGCCGCCGAATATCGATAGGGTAAGCATCGGAAGGCGACTGTGCGCTGTAAGATCTCCTTCCCACGACCACATTGGCTGCATCCGATGGGTGGAACGCATCCCAGAAGAGGTACTGGTCCCTGTTCTGGCATGGCGTTTGGAGGGGCAGACATGTTATCTGCCCGTTGTTCCTCCCAACCCCACAGCACCCTGCATTCGTCACTGTGAATCCTGCGATCGATGGCCATTGCAGCCGAGCCAGATCATTTCTAATCCTACGCCTCTTCATAGTAGGAAAGGAAACAAATTAATTTTGAAAAGAGAGAGAGAGAGAGAGAGAGAGAGAGAGAGAGAGAGAGAGTACATTGCTTACCAAAAGCAGAGGGTCTCTGAATCAGGTCCTGGAATATGCCGTAGGCGTTGATGTAGATGAAGCGAGCATCGGCAAAGTTGTTGTTGAGTTGGTCTACAAGGGACTTGAGCTTGCTGTTGAATATTTGACAGGCCGAGTTGATCCTCTGGACGCAGGTGGCTCCATCTGCGCTGTTCTGCGCTAATGCATTTGGGCTGCAACCTATCTGACCCACCCCGATGAGTGCCAGCTTCCTTGCTCCATAGCTGTACAGCGTCTGCCCGTACAAAGGATTAAGTAGTCTTTCAAACATATGTACGTACACGATCAACTCATGATCGACTGACTCACCCTCAGGTCTTGAGCGTACTGCTGCATGAGGTTGTCGGCGTAGTCTTCTGGTGTGAACTGTCGGCTCGTGGAGTAGAACTGAGGCATGAAGTAGTTGTTAAGGTAGTCGTTGCTCCCAAGACCGACCGAGTATATGCATTTGCCGAGGTAGTTCGCAGCTGTGTCCTCGTCCCCCAATAGATTCACCACCTGCGACACTGTGTTCTGGTAATTCTGGATCTGTCCCGACAGGCTTATCCTTGCTCCCTGTAATTTATTATTATACACACAACAATGGCTGGCGTATGCAGTGTGTATATGTGGGTGTGTTTGTATGCATTCTTACCAGCTGTTGGCCGGTTTCGGAGCGGATTCCAGCAGCAGCAGACGCGTAATTCACTCCCTTCAGGATGACTTCACCGCTGGCTGAAGCATAGGGAGGGATGTAGTCGTCGAAGCCCAGAAGCTCAGCTGAAGATTAGTCATCAACAACATTGTAATGAATTAGGCTCTGTCTGTCTGTCTCTCTCCCTAGATGGTAAATATACAATTCAATTGGCTCATCTGTAATAAATTACCGATGACATCGACGGTGGTTCTACCGTTGGAGAAGCGTCCGGTGGGACCACCAGGGAAGTCGATCCCGTAGGGCAAGTAGTCAGCTCTAGCGAGCGAAGAGAGCTGGTTGTTGTTGCCGTTGTCCACCAGAGAGTCCCCGAATATGAAGTAGCATGGAACCTGTGGATCTGCCCTTGCACCACCCATGGCCAAGATCAACCCCACCACCAGCAACAAGCGTTTGAGCAAACTCCACTCTCCAATCCTCAAACCCATCGTGAACTAATCAGGAAACAGCCAACTAGGAGAAGGAAACTTGAGAGAGATGAAGGGAAGGGAAGGGAAGGGAAGGGAGAGAGAGACTAGCTATTCCTTGAAATATGGTGCTTGGAGTGGTGTTGATTTATAATGGAGGGAGAAATTATTGAACCAGGCATGACCAGATCTCTCCAATGAATTGGTCTGCAGTTTTAGAAGAATTAGATAGGATTGCATTTAATCCACGCGGATATCTACTGGGATTCTGATACGATCATCTCTCTCTCTGACACACACACAGGTCACAGCTATCTATCCCAGTGATCAATGAAACCGAGGAGGGATCGAGTCTTTAAAGTAGAGTGATGATGTATGCTTACCTGCTCGCTGGAATCCCATCTTCAACCACCAAGAGTAGAACAGTAGACCAGGCACTGAGGCAGTTGAAAGCTAAGCTGAGGTACTGATTTCATTTGAATCATTTCAAGAAACATCACTCAAAGGGCTCTAACTCGGACGTATAATGAGATTGCACAGCTCTTTAATGTTTCTGACGCTAACACGTGCATCACTTCCACTGTAGACCCTGCAATGGTTTGACAATCTCGAGGGCCTCATAAATATATCATCCTCTCCATGATGATGATGATGATGTGGTTAATACTGGTCGGGAAACTTTTTCCTTTACCAATTGCAGTCAGGCAGGCAGCTAACAGTTTGACTTGAGTTCCACAAGAAATAAATTTCACACACCTACTCAGCATTCAATGTCAATAGGGGAGTTGGGATTATTGGCGTTGGATCAGAGTTGCATGCTGCCTTGCTGCTAAGGTCACTGTTCTAATATTTGGAAGGAGTCATTTCAGGAAGGCTATAGGCTATATTTAATTAGGAAAAACTGAGATTCAAGCCACCTGAATTTCTGACCTTCTTCTTCTGATCAAGGAGTTGACATTTTCTTTTTTTGGGATGAAAGGAGTTGACAATTGACAGCCCCGAGCAACTGGCAAATGGCTTAAAACAAACAGAGCAGGAATCATACACGTATGAATAAGAAATTAGGGTATTTACGAACACAACAGTTGGCTTGAAGAAGGAGAAGATAACAGCTTCACGCGTCCAACTCTTAAATAGATACATGCACGCAAGCAAGAAACCTACACAATATTATTATTATTCAATATAGTAATAATATATATATATATATACACACACTAAAAAATATTGTTCTTTTTTCTCTCTTTCGTTACTTCAACTTGGATGATTTCATGGAAGTTTACATTCGCACGCCTTTTTGCTCAAAATTAGTGATGAAAGTGAGCAGTTAGTTGCTTTTACGTCTCTCTCTTTCATTAGTTTTCTATCTCTTTTGTGGAATTGAATCGTGGATCATAGCAGAGCCATAGCATCTTCTTTTAGACCTACCTACCTACAACTTTGTTACTAATCAATTCCTAGTGGATCATTTCAACTCTCAACAAGCCATATATACACCAACAATCATCCAAAGTGCTAACAATTACATTATCTATTAAGGGTCAAACATACTTACTAAATTAATTTCCATCTCATGATAAAACAAATTAACTTTGGTCAAATGTTACATTAAATCTAAAGAGATTGGTATGATAACTTGGAAAGTATGACTGAAAATGAGCTGGTCAGACATTCAACCTTGTCAATGGGATGGGATCATGGCTGAATTGTCCAATGAGGAAACTCATTATTATAATTTAATTATTTATTGTTTAATCTGACTCCTATCCTATAAAGCTTACAATCCTCTTTCTCCAGTTTGGTGTATGTCTGCGCTATCATTCCATTCCATTCCTTCTTCTTCTTCTTCTTATTCTTCTGCACGTATCAGTAGTGGAAAAACCCTTCAAATCTCCTTTTTGTGTTCGTTTTCTTCCAAACTCCACAAATCCCTAGCTTGTGTGTGTGCGTGCGCGTGTTGTATACCATGGATCTAGAGCTTCAAGAATCCGATATAATCTTCTCCTCTATGTGGAGCAGTGGAGAGCTCCTCGATAGATATGGCATGCCACCTGTTGTTGTTGTCGTTGATGAGAGTGCCTGTGATCACAAGTCCACGAGCAGGAATACCACCGGCAAGGAGATGGTGTTTCGCACGGTCCCAATCGACATCCCCTGCAGGCTACGCCATCAGAAATGGAAATCAGCGGGTAGCAGATCAAGCGCGAGTCGTGGTCATAGGTTCCAGGGTTACGAGGGTGGTGAGGATGATGAAGACGGTGAAATGGAGCCGCCTCACGTGATCATGGGGCGGAGGATTGCAGGGAAGGTAACCTTCTCGGTATGCTCAGGGATGGGTCGGACACTGAAGGGAAGAGATCTTAGGGAAGTCCGGAATTCGATTCTCAAGTTGACTGGCTTCCTTGAATCTTGACAGCAGTTGCTTTGTTCTCTCTAGTGTAATTGCAAAACCAGAAACTGAACCCTAAGATATTATACGAGGGGAAAGAAGAGGAAGGAAGCTCTGTATTCATCATCGTCATTAGTCAACTTTCTTAGATTCCTTGCAAAGATAGAAATGGGAAATGAGGAGAATGTGTGTTCCGTGTTGTTTTCGTGCTCTTTAAGAGAGATAGACACACACTCTATCTCCATCTCCATGTATACATATACATATAGTGATCAGCTGTCCTCTTCACTAAAAACAAAGAAGAAGGGTTTGACTCCCGTGGCATTAATTAATTATTCAACACACTTGGATCAATCATATGTAATTATGGCCATGAATAACATATGAACAAGGGGCCGGGTATTGACATCTATCATTAATTAGGTTTGGGGTTCCTTTGGCATATCAAGTAGGACTTTCCTTTCACAGGGTGTGCGAAGAACCCCATGACATAGTCGTCCATCATCATCCATCCTCCTGAAGGGCGCAGGATTTGCAGGGTTTAAGAGAGAAGCTGCCGGCCCAACTTCTGCATCTAGCCTGGGGTTGAAGAACATGGCTATGGTGATCCTTTCGTTCTCAGTGTTCACCATGGGGCGGTGCTCAATATCTGCAGGATCACACCTAAAGTCCCCGACATTGACGACGAATGCATCAGACGGAATGTCGACGGGGAGCCACATGCCATTCCTCTTGATCTGGAAGCCATTGACACACCTGGTTATCTATCTGATGGAGGATGGTGATCGCTGTGGCGTCCGAGGGGGGGGGGGGGGGGTGTCATGCCGACCACAAGCTCATGCTGTGGTCAGGATGGGTAGTAGGTCGCTGTCAAAATCCTACTGCTAGGGACCTGCAAAAAACATGGTCATTTTATTTAGAGTAATATATTTAAATATTACGAAAATATCATATTATAAAATAAATTAACCGAGTTTTGAATTAGTAGACAAAACGTCCTTTCTAACCACCGACCATATAGATGCTCAACTTCGTTTATTGTCTATTTATTAAATTAATATATTATTATTATTATTTATCCATAAAAGGCAAAATTAAAAAAAAAAGCCAAGTGAGAGAAAGGGAGGGTTTACGGTGGGGAAGGAGGGAGAGAAGGGCAGAGACATATATAGACAGATAGAAGAGGGCTAGGAAATCTTTTCCTGCTCGTTGCCGCAGAGGAAGGGAGACGGGCAGCTACTTTGTGGGAGGACGGATTCTGTCCCGCAAACTTAATCCCTAATTGGATCTATCTGTCCTTCGAAAGTTTAAGAGAGAGACCGAGTGTGTGTGTGTGCCCGCGAGTTGGGGATAGAGAGGCTTCGGCGATAATGGGGAGCAGAGGCGGCGCCGGGAATAATGGGATTTCGGCTATCCCTGCGGCGTCAAGGAAAGTTGTGCAGAGCCTGAAAGAGATTGTCAACTGCTCCGAGCTGGAGATCTACACCGCCCTCAAGGATTGCAACATGGACCCCAACGAAGCCGTCAATCGTCTTATCTCCCAAGGTTCTCTTTGGTTTCCGCAGCTCTATTTGTCCATTCTACTTGTTGTTCTTCTTGCTGATGGTGCTAGGGTTTTGCAAAATTTTGAAGTTTGGCACATTGGGTATTTTCGTCTTGTTTGACGAAAAAATAAGTTTTATTTCTCCGTTGAATGGGATTGGCTAGGCAGATTGGGAACTATGCGAAGATTATGCTGATGAAAAATTGTTATTTTCCTTCCTCCAAAGTATTCTTATGTGTTTATGTGGCTCAAATCAGTTCCCCGACTAGTTTAATGGACCGAGTAGAAGTAGCGCCACTTGATTGATGTTCGAGTTTCTGGAACATCGTAGCAGTCATGAATCAATTATTCTGCAGCAAACTTTAACTTTCCTTAACTATTCTGGTCCAAAAGTTATAAATCTCATATATACCATCTCCTAGCTCGAGCAAGTTATCATTTCTAGACTGTGTTACTGTCGGAAATTTTGTGGTAAATACTAATGGAGAGAGGTGTTATCATCTTCAATTGCCTCTTTTATGCAAGTGAGCAAGTTTTGCATTAGGAATTACTAAAATCATTTCGATCCTTTTCACCTCTAATGGTTGCAAGAAAATTATATATGGGCAAGGATGAAAATGTTTTCCCTATCCTTGAATATTTTGCATGTCACTTCCTATATCCCCATGATTATCTAACTTTAGGTTCATTTCTCATAACTTCTATTTCATTCTCTCTGAAACAAGTGCTGTATTGCAGTCTTATGGTGTGTCCATGGGGTAGCGAGATATGGTGTAATATCTTTGACTATAGTGCTCTCTGAAACAAGTGTCGTATTTCAGTCTTATGGTGTGTCCATGGGGCAGCGAGATATGGTGTAATATCTTTGACTATTGCACTCTCTGAAACAAGTGCTTTATTACAGTGTTATTGTGTGATCATGGGGTAGCTAGATATGGTGTAATATTTTTTACTGTTGTGAATAAACTATGTATTTGTTGAGGAATGTAGGAGGATATCTCGTTGTTTGGTTATAAATGACAGGCTTACATTTACTAGTTTAAGACTATTTGGAGACTATGTCGCCTTTAGGGATATTGGCATCTCCTTTGTGTCTCTTATGTGATTCTCATACACACACCAACCATTTAGCATTTCCTTTAACATATTGCTACCCGTGTCAAAGGATCTGTTGTTTTCTTCAATTCTCAATGGATTTCCATGCGGATTTTCCATTTCTTTTTATGTTGACATGCCGAGGCATTTAATTGCATTTGAAGTTTTAATATTGATTTGTTGAATTTGTAGATCCTTTCCACGAGGTGAAGAGTAAACGAGAAAAGAAGAAAGAGGTCAATTCTTATTATCTTTAGTCTATCACTAAAAACTTTACCCATATTACTGTCAAGATTCCCTGGTGTTTGTGTTTTGTCCAGTAATGTCATCTCCTACTATGGTCTCTTCATGCAGTTAGCTGAATTTTTCCATTGTAAGTAATATGCATTTTAGATGTATAATACATAAATGATTTCAAATGACATAATTTCTCCTGGATTATATAGTTTCCCTAGTCTGATTTAACTCCTGTAGATCATATTATTTTTTGCTCAGTACCTGTTAATCAGATTCAAACTCCATTAAATCATGCATAGATATGCAATATTTCTGAGTTGGGAAGACCATGATCTAGATTTTCATAATACCATTGACCTTTTCCATTATGATCTTGTATATGATTCATTTAGGACCTGACTTTAGTTTCTTCTACTGCAGATTAAAGATGCAGTGGAAACCAAACCTCGTGGAGGTAATACCACATCCAGTCATGGCACAAGGGTTGGCACTGATAGATATGTAAACCGCAGTCGTGCCAGTGTCTCATATTCTTCTGGTATGTGCATTTTGTTACGTGGATATACTTTGTTTTACTCTACACAGGCTTAGAAACTTTTTGGACTGTCCTATCAGAAGCTGCTCCATCACACGGAAAATCATCATTTAAAAAGGAAAATGGGGTACATTCATTTACTGGCTCTTCATCCTTCGCATCCGTTGCATCAGGAAACAATGGGAATCGCCAACCTGCATCATACAGGTTCTTTCCCTTAGCTTCAATTAATTGTCAACTTGTGATGTTTATTCATCACTGTTTTGAGAAATCATAAATTTCTGTTAGAGAAGACAAATGCCTTTTTTTTCACTATTTTTTATTCATGATGCTGATTTTTAAGTAATTTTGCAGTGATTCTTCAACATTGGAACATAAAGTTCCAGCAGGAGGTGAAACTGAGGTGGCTACTGGACTGGTTCAGCCACAGTCAGGGTTTCAATCAGCTTGGCTTGGGGTCCCAGGTCAAGTATCTATGGCAGATATAGTTAAAATGGGTAAGCCGCAAGGAAAGGTTTTATCTGGAATATCCAATCTGCCCAGCCATCAAAATACTGGTTTTCCACAATTGGCATCTGTACACGGTGACTTTCATTTCCAGTCAGAGGATAAATCCCCGAGAACTTTCAATTCTGAGCTTGTATTCTCAACCACCCAGCATGCTTCTGCAAATGATGACTGGCCCTTAGATGAGCACCAGGTCACCCATAACGATGAGTGGCCCCAATTTGAGCAATCACATTCTACAGTATCCTCTGTATTGGATGCTCCAGGAGAAGTTAAGACGTACTCAGATCGGCCAAATATTTACATGGAAAGAACCAGCCAAGCTTTAGCTTCTCAATTGGATGGTGTCCATCTTTCAGATGATGGGCTCTTTGGCACTAATGTGAACCACACGGGAGATGCTTCCTTATCCACCAGAAATATAGAGGAGGAAGGTGGTGAAGATGCTTCTCTTTCTGATAATAATGCCTATCAGAATCTTACTGCTCTTCAGCAGCATCTCCATGCATATGAGCAGAATGAAGGTAATTTTGGTTGTATGGAACTTAAACGTTTTTTTATCATCTTACTTGAAGCTATATTGGTGGATCATTTATATATAGTGAATTTGATTTGTTGCCTTTTTTCATTGCTGAAAGATATATGAAGGCTAATGTGTTTTTGTATTTTATAAATTGGCAACTCTAGAATTTTTGCCTGTATTTTTAAAAGGGAAAAAGCCTGAAATTTCTATATAGGTTTTCATATATTTTCATGTTTAAACTGTAAAATGCTCAAATTACATATTTTAGACCCAATTGTAAATCCTATAGGGGAAGATGATGTTCCAGAAGCACCTGGTAATGTGGAAAAACAGCTTTTACGGGAGGAAGATGAGATTATTCCTTCAGAAGAAGATTGCCCTGCTGTTGTTATCCCTGATCACCTTCAGGTCCACACTACTGGTTGTCAACATTTGAGCTTTGGCAGCTTTGGAGCTGGAATTGGTTCTAACTTGACAATGTCATATCGGTCCCCTGTGACTAATTTAGCTGAAACACCTTCTGTGGCAGATACTGCTCCAATTCCCCAAGCGGATGCCAGGTTTGTATCTGCAAAACTATGTCTCCATGTATCATTGTGCACTTGAGTCTCTACACTTATTTATATTAAACTCTGAACTTTAAGGCAAAATCCATGTGGTAATATAAAATTCAGATATAAACACAAATTATTCTTTCCTCGTTAACATTTTCATCATTACTGCCAACTTGCATGGTTATGGTTTCATTTGATTCCTTAATAGATTTAAAGTTGACATCAAGTTTATCTTGGTGATTCTGTCTTTCCAGATTCATGAGAAGAAAAACTTGCACTTATGTTTGATATTTCAGAAAATTTAAAATTTGTTCCAAATTAATTTGATTCCTCATTTATATTTTTTTTCGGTTGAAGGAAATTTACTGTTATATGGTTATCATTTTCTCTGATCTTCACAGTTCAAGCAGTATGTAATTTTCCAATTGCAAAAATAATTCATTTATTTCAATAAATAAACTCCCGGTGCAATTTGTTGCCATTGTCTGGTCCACAGGGTTCTTGCTGCAACTATTAATAAATCCCTTCTTGAGCATGGTTCTTTCCCACTTAGATCAGTTAAAATGTCTTCTTTGTACGCACTAAGCAATTTCATTCTCTGACAGCATTTTTATTTTTATTGTAGTAATCCTGAACATTTTGGAGATGAACATCTTGGACCTTCTCCTACTGATGTGGAGAATATGCATACAGCTGCAGCAAATGCTGTAAATAATGAAAGTGCTTCAGTTCTGCAGTCAGAGGTGCTGCAACCAGAAACTACTCAAGTTCTTCCAGAAAATCAGTATACGAATACTTCTTCAACTCCAGGTTATAACTATGAAAATAGTCAGAATCTGAATGCAGCATATAACCAGATGCAGACGAGCTCTCAAATGCAGAATCTTGCTCATTTTTCTAGTGTCCTGGTAAATGGAAATCTTGTTTTTCTCTTGGAAAAGATAGTAATATTTATTCTCTCTATAGATAAAAAAAGATTAGTGTTTTGCAAGATCTTATTTATTGTTCTGTTCTTTTATGCAGCCTGCATATACTAATGCATTACATAGCACTTTGTTGGCATCAACTCTTCAGACAGGGCGAGAGGCTGATCTTCCATACTTGCCTTTCCCTGTGACACAGTCAATGACAACAAAATTTAGCAATCCAGCCACACCTATCAGTAGTTCCATTATGCCTACTCAAGAGGTAAGTCTGCCATTATGTATTAAAATATTTCTTAAATAAAGGATCTATTCAAATTACCTATTGATGTTATTGGTGTGTGAATACTCTCCTATTGAAGCAGACATCTAGCATGATCTATCATTTCATATGCAATGAATAAACTGATGGGGAGTCGCATAAATATAGTATATGTAATTCCTTGTGGTCCCTATTGGCAGCCTCTGATGAATCTCTGCTAATCACACTTTTATGAGTTTTGGTATTAGTGAAAAGAATCTTTTGCTAGCAACTGAGCCTACTTTGGGAAACATCAATAGGTATTCAAATTACCTATTGATGTTATTGGTGTATGAATACTCTCCTCCTATTGGATTAGACATCTAGCATGATCTATCATTTCATATGCAATGAATAAACTGATGGGGAGTGACATAAATATAGTATATGTAATTCCTATTTGCAGCCTCAGATGAACAATGCTAATCACACTTTTATGAGTTTTGGTATTAGTGAAAAGAATCTTTAGCTAGCAACTGAATTGTCAGTTGATGGTCTCTCTATTTGTAATTTGGTTTGAAGTTTACTTTGGGAAACATTTTCCTGCTTTACACTTTTAATATCCTTAATTATTTGCATGATTTATTGTTAATCTTGTTCTGACTTAGGATAATAAGCTTATGAGCTTGGTCTTACTTTCACTATTGAGAAACTATATAATTTTGTGATTTATTTTGTATAACAAAATGTGGATGAAGAGTTGGTGTATGATTAAATTTGAGATGTGGTGTTTAGCCAAATAGAGTGCTTTGGAAACTGTTAAGCTTTTGTTGTAGCTTTTATCTTTATGTTTTTTCTTTGCACTCATGTAGGCTTTTAGGACCGGTGGCATCTCAACAGCTCAGCAGACAGCACAATCTCTTCCTACAGGGCTCTCTGCCTTACCGCAGCATCTTGCCATGCATCCATATTCCCAGCATACACTTCCATTGGGTCACTTTGCAAACATGGTCAGCTACCCATTCCTGCCCCAAAATTATTCCTACATGCCCACAACCTTCCAGCAAGCTTTTGCTGGCAATAGCTCATATCCTCAGTCTCTAGCGGCAGTTCTCCCACAATATAAGAACAGTCTCTCTGTGGGTAGCCTTCCCCAGTCAGGGGCAATTGCTTCAGGTTACGGGTTTGGGAATTCTAATAGCATTCCTGGAGGAAACTTTGCCTTGAACCAGCCCCCTGCTCCTGCTGTTTCTGCTGGCTCTACGATTGGATATGAGGACGCCCTAAGCTCCCAATACAAGGATACTGCTCATTTATTATCCCTTCAGCAGCAGGTAAATGTTTCTTAACGGATTTATAGAACTTTCACTTGGACTCATCTAGCAAGAATTCCTTCATGGTCTGTTCACTTTTGGGCAATAGATTTAGGACATGGGTGAGATAATGGCTACGGATGATCAATTAGGAAGAAACTCTGGGACTAACATTGATATATTATCTCATTTAAAATTTTTATTTTGATGTTTTTATCACAAATTAGATCGTCACTGGCATATCAAATCGTGTTCTTGGTGAAATATAGAATTGCATCTTCTCTATGCTTGATGTACTGCAATGCATATAAACTTTTGAGAACGATATTTCCCACATTATAGTGAGTATCAGAGAGTATGATATGGTTTTATGAAAGGAATGATTATGTGTATGCATGAAAACCATTGGAAAGTTATTGCTGCAAATATCCTGCCAAATATTTTTTTATGGAATAACTTGTTGCATGTAAAAAGACTTAGATTGCAGACTAGGTTGTTGCTGTGTGTTGGTCATTATTAACCAAGAAAACATGATCAATTTACAAGAACTTTAGAACCATATGGTACTTTTGAGGTTTTTTAAAATGTTTTCTAAAATAGACTTAGATTGCAGACTAGGTTGTTGCTGTGTGCTGGTCATTATTAACCACTTAGGACTGCTGATGGTTAAAATGGTGAACTGCAAATCTAACAAGGGGATGTTTACCAAATGCCTTATTGTTCCTGATCTTTGATATTGGACCTTACGCCCACCCTTTCTTAATATGGTTTCTGACTTTTTTGCTCTTCAGAGTGACAACTCGGCCATGTGGGTCCATGGGCCTGGTTCAAGAACGACGCCAGCAGTTGCTGCTAGCAACTACTACAACTACCAAAGTCAAAGTCAACAGCCTGCAGGTTTGAGGCAAGGCCAGCAGCCCTCTCAGCACTTTGGTGGGACACTCAGTTACCCGAACTTCTACCAGCCAACCGGTGTCTCGCTGGAGCAGCAGCAGATGGCTAGGGATGGATCTCTGATTGGGGGCCACCCGCATGGCCAGCAGTCGAAGCAATCCCCTCAGTTATGGCAGAACACCTATTGATCTCCTCTACCTAGTGGCTCTTTCCCCTTGCTTCTCTGTGGCTTTCTCTTCCCCTTCCCTGGTGTTTTTTCAAGGGTCAAAGAGTACTTAAAGGAGAAGATTCCCTCCTCCCAAAATGGCCCCAGACCAAGGCACTACCTTGATGACATAATTGATATCAACATGTAACCAATCTATCATGCCTTGCTGTTGTGCCATGAGGTTGCCTTGTATCTTACAAGTTTCTCCATACATTTCCAGTCTGTTGGGCATTCGTAGGCTTTAGCTTTGGAACTGGTGTGTGCTCAGTCTTTATCCTCTCATTATCACTGACTGACTGTTGTTGTTAACCCTTTTTTCCCCTTAATTGGCATAGAGAGGTGATATTTATCTCAACAAATCTATTCTTACATTGAGTGCCCTATATATGCATGATGGGTGGGCCGATGGATGCTTCAAATTGTACCATTTTTTAACCTTTCCGTCTCCCTGACAGCTCTAATGGAATAAAAGCTTAATGAGTACTGAGAAAGGGTAGTTCGGCCTGGGTGGGATGAAGCATTACCAGAAAAAAAAAAGGGTAGTTTCTGGTAGATCTTCTCCTCTTTGCAAATATGATAAATGTAAACAGACATCAGATCGTTCTCTCTCTCTCTCTCTCTCTCCATGGTATTATCTCATCTTTGTCACTTGGCCGTCTGTTTTGGATTTAAGGTGCCATTGCTGCCAGTACATCGGAGCGGAGCCTGTTTCCACTGATGGACGGTAATCTTTCCCCCGCCCACCTCCACGCTCGCCCTTTTTCTTGTTGATTCCTCGGGATCTGATTGAATTAGCCACGGTTCGTGTATCTCTTGTTGTTTTTCTTTGTATGTGGATGGTCTCTTGATCGATTGGACCACGGGGCGATTCGTCGGCTTCGAGGGATTCTCGTTTTCCACTTTGTTCTTTCGTTAGCTACGATTGCAGTATCCCATTTCGATGCTTGTTCTTCAGAAAGCTAGAACGGGTGCCTTTGACATTTTTTCATATGTTCTGGACATTAAGGATATCATGCTTTTAAGTATGTTGTCTATGGAGGCTCATATGTTTTCTTCATAAACCTCTATCATCAATAACTTCTGCATTTACTGTGTCGCATTCATGGCTCTTTTTTTTGCTTGCATTCAGCTCAATTACTCAAGATAATACGGAGATAACCCAGAACCACCTGCCTTACCCACTGAACAACGGGAAGTTGCCTCATGTTATGTCTTTCAAAGTCCTTTGTAAAAAAATCTGCTTTTCTTATGACAATTCAGTTTGAAATCTTGGATTTGACTGAGGTGTTCCTTCTCGGAATTCGTGATTATTTATCTGCCCTTTGGACTTTTTATGTTTTAGGTTTAGACCAAGAGTTGCTTTGCCCTCTTTATGTGCTTATATTACCCGTTGCAATAATCCAGGCTGCAATGCTGCCTTGTGCTCTCTTTTTCTCGGTATTAATCTTTTGTCCTTCCTGTTGTAGATTTGGCAGCTAAGAAGTGTATACCTTGTAATGCTAAGGATTTGCAGCCTATGACTGAAGAAACTGCCCATTCTCTGATTTCAAGGGTTGGCTACTAAAACGTGGATTAGAAAAAAAAAAGCAATGTATTTTGACTATTGCTATAGATTAGTTGTCTGTTTTTGCAGGTAGAAGGATGGAAACTGCGGAATGAAGGGGGTGTTCTCAAGCTCAACCAGTCATGGAAAGTTAAAAGCTTCACCAAAGGATTAGAGTTGTTTCAGCTTGTGGCTGAAGTTGCAGAAGCTGAAGGTTCTACCTGCCCTTTTCTAGTCAACAAAAAAATGTATAGCTTACTTGCACCTTGGAGCTGAAGCTGGACATTTTTGCAGGTCATCATCCGGATCTTCATCTTGTAGGATGGAATAATGTGACAATTGAGATATGGACACATGCTGTAGGTAAGTAAGCACATGATGAAGAATTAATTTATCAGCTGGGTGTGCAAATATTTTATGCATAATTTGTATCAGAAGTAAAATTTTCCTATAAAATGCATGGTGAAGTCTGTATCTGTTGCTGTCCTGATTGCTCCAAATTTTCCTATAAAAGCTTCAACTGATTGAAAAATGTCAAGTTTATCATTTTTTTGGGTGAAAATACGAGCATGATGATGGAATTCCTCCAGTACATTTTTATAACCCTTCATATAATGTGTGGAACTTCCATTGAGACCCTTCAATTATCAGCCTTGTATTTTCATTGCTTTTAGTCAAACATTCTATTACCATGTCTCTTTTGGTGATCCATTATTGTCTATTATGCTTTGATGGTTTTCACAGGTGGGCTAACGGAAAACGACTTCATACTGGCTGCTAAGATTAATGGATTACCCTTGCATGGCCTGCTTAGGAGGAAGGATATTCTGAGGCATTGATTTAACATATGGTCATGCTAGTGTGGTAGATAGAACATGCTCTATAACAATGTCAAAGTTTACCTGCAAGGACACGCAGATGTTGAATAATAGTCCTGAATAGGATCTGAGAATGAAATGAGTCAATTATATGGTAGCTTTTTGATACTCGAATCTTTTAATGTAATGTGTCTCAAGTTCAAGTTCGGGGCATTGTGGATGTGGTTCAAGGCCAGAGCCCAGGTGTTCAGTGAGAGAGGTCTGGCTGGACCACCTGAGTAACCCTGGCCTGAACCACGCCCATGGATTCAATTGTAATAAAAAAAGGCCCCATCAATTATGAAGTGAATTTTTCTGGAAAGTTACTATAAACATTGAAAGGGAACCAGAGACCAGTGAGCGAAAACACTAGAGATAAACTACCAAATGATGACAGTCTCCCTGCTTGACATCTTGAGGCACAAGCTAATTACATTTGCACAACATCCTTTCTTTGTAACCTCAATTAATTTTAGTAACCTACACAGAGAGAGAGAGAGGAGAGGAATCAACATACTGTCACGTCACATCTCTCAGTTGTCCTACTCAGATTCAGTATCATCATCCTCGCTTTCAGTATCTTCCTCATTTTCCTGTAAAATCCAACATGGTTAGCCCCCTATAACTATAATCTAAGCTCCCCATAGTCAATCTTCAAAAGAAATTATAAGTTACCTTTCTTTTCATGTATGCTGCCATGGTTTGGTCAAATTCTCTCCTCTTCTCAGCAGCTGTGTCGTAGTATTGAACCTTCTCCTGACATTGGCAGATAACAGCATCACAAATATTAACTTGAGAACACCTACTACCGAGTTTCTATACCATTAACTTCATATTGTTTACTAATCACGACAAATAAGAGAGACATTAGCCCATATCCCGAAACAAATAACAAAGCATGAGCCACGCCAACTTATAGACCTTTTGATGTTAAGACTTAAATCACTGACGGGCCAAAGCAAAAGAAACTAAAACCAAGGCAGCGGGCATAGTAAGCTCAACCTGAAATAGGGTAAAGTCTACTAAATAGGATTGCAAAGACATACAAACATGTTCGCTTGGTCAATGCCAAAAAAAACTCAAGGACATGAAGGTTTGGTTAGAGTCAATTAAGACCCTAAAATTTAGCACAGCATATACATACAGACCTCATATGTCATTGTTTTCCACTTTGCACCACAAGCCTTTCCGATCTGAGAATGCCATTGAAATTCTTAGAAACTTAAATAAACTTGTAAGAAGGAAGTGTAGATGATGGAACGAATAAAATATGTGATAAAATACCGAAAAGTTATAGTTCACAGGCACTTACATCCCTCATTGACTTGATCTCAGGGTTCTGCACCTGATATTCCTTCCGGAAATCCTCTCTACGGAAATAGACACAAGCATTTGATCAATATATCCTAAAAGGGCTGGTGCAGTGAAATATACATATGAATACCCCATTTGCACGGAATACAAGCTTTTCAGATCAGAGTGTCAGGAAACTAAATACTACCACGGAAAAATCTAAATACAAGTTATGTTGAAAAAATATTAACATGAATTTTCAATGAAAAGAAGGGGAATAGGGGTAAGAGCGATTCAATTTTTCCAAAAGGGAAGAACATACAGAAAGTAGAAGAAGGCAGTTGGTGGTTTCTTTGGCTTCTTAGAGTCACCCCTTTTATTCTTCTTTTTCTTCTCAGATCCTCTGGAAGTCTTTGCTGACTTCAGCCTCCTCTCTTCCCCACTCTGGCTAGCGTGCTCAGTTAGCCTCTTCATCTTGTCACTCGACTTCGCTCTCAAAACCATTCTCCTTGGCATATGAAAAATCACCATAACTCAGAGAAACTAACAATTCGAGCACTACATTATATATGAAAAACAAACAAACACTTGGAGGATTATAACAGTGCTGCACCCCTCGAACAGGCACAGTCCAAAACTAAAACTATTAACATAGGAAAAACTCAGACATCGCAAAACATTAAATGGATGGATAAGTTGTAGCCAAAATAAACCTAGACTCCACAGAATCAGTGTGTAAAATAAAAATCCAAGCTTTAGCAAAAACTGAAACTAATGCAAGAGGATGGCGAAATACTGACAGTTAATTTAGCAAAATTAGTAAAATTTTCACCACGTGTACAAAAATATCATCCATATGAAGAGGAGAAAATACAGCACAAATTAATGAAATTATCAGTACAACCGAAAACCCAGTAAAAATTCAACACTCCCATATACTTGGGGACCGACTAATTACATTATAAAACCTAAAAGTATGAAAGTTATGGAAGAGAAACTTCAATACAGAACATCAATTTCGATCCCCAAAAGGACGCTCCATAGAATGGGAAGAGGGTTTATTACGAGCCTTCTCGTAGTTTTGTTACAAGACTTCTCACGCTTGTAAAAGAGGAAAAGTGGCGAGAGAGGAATATGAGAAGTACCGTGTGGTGGCTGCCTCGGAAGTTGCAGCAGAAGGGGCAAGAGCTTGAGAAGAGGAAGCAGAAAGGACTAAGGTTTGCGACTTGGAAGGTTTCTTCGCCATTTCCGGAAGCTCTTCCACTTCTTCTCTCAGCTCCGTTTGGCTTCTGCGAACGGCCTGTTCTGTTTTAGGGAAGCGGCTCAGAATGGGCCCCATATTTTGTGAAATTACAATAGTGCCCCTAATTTCCAGTAATCTCCATTCGACTCATTTTATATCTTTTTGCAAAATGGAGGATGCCTTTCCATGGAGAAGGAAGACCAGTAAGGTATCTAAAATAAGCAAGGACAATCCAAATATAAGATTTACTGCACCAGAAAAGAGGATTTTCATTTGTTGTTTTATATTTTCACCAACATAGATAGAATGATTATTCAGAAATCGATAGAATTAAAGCTACAATATCAAAGGAAAGACCTACTTGGGATATTTTATTGGCGGTACAACTGCTTCTTTAAGTAAATGCTTGGCAATCTCTAGACTTCCACGAAGAATATCCCTGCATATAGGATGCACAAATCGTTTGAGATTATATCGAGGAAATTGCAAAATCAGACTACTGAAATGATACATCTGCAACAAATGTTTGGAAGAAGGTTATCTCAATTACCTACTTAAACTCACTGCCAATGTATGCATTTAAATAAGAATCCTGGAAAAGAAAATAGATACGAAAAAACAAGCACCAGTCCATCAATATCATCCCGTGGAAAGGGAACATCTCACATGGAATTTATATCAAGTGCTATGAGTGAAGTGAGCATATGACTTTCCGTTCAACCCATCAAAAACTTTTCCATTAGTATTCGCTGAGCCACTATCCTATTCAAGCAAAAAGAAAAAAAATACAAGATAATTACAACCAGTGTAAGACAACATAAACCCCAATTTGCACCGAACTGTAGCCTATACATAAAACCTTTCTACCTGCTGCTGGTACTGCTTGTAAATAGATAATTCTGATCGACGGCTAGCGTGCCCACTCGGCGCCGTGCTCAGTTCGCTTCCGCTGGAAACCGCTCTATCGGGATTTCGAGGGTAGGCGTCTTTAGACTCCGAAAGCCTTTTCCTCCCAAACTTGGCATCGTAATACATTTTGAACTCCTGAAGACGCACTTCACATTCACAACGCAGCTCGCAATTGAGGATTCGATTTCTAAACAGCCAGCTCCAAAGTACATCCAGCAACGCTTAATCCGAAATGTACATGAATGAAGTCGTAGTACCTGGAAGGTCCAGCGCGTAAGTGAAGGCTCTTCGTCAGCCATAGGACGACGTCGAAGAAATTCCGGCCTTGCCGCCCCCGCCAATTGATCAAATAGCTACCGAACAAAGTAGATTCTTCCAGAAAGAAGCGTGGCAGGAGAAAACTGCGGTATCAAATTTTATAATATAATTTAACAGAAAATTATTTATTTGAAAATAAGAGGAGAATATAATAATAAAAGAAATCTTATAATGTAATTATATATTATTATTATATATAATATTTTATAATATATATTACTGTATATAATATAATTCTGTCATGTGATGCATTGTGCAAGTTAGGAGATAGAGGAGGGAGTTTTTATGGGATTTTCATTCAATCTAATCCTCCATGCTCTAATTCATCATACACACAGACCTCTCTTTGATGTCTCACCCCGCTAAGCGCTTTGCCAGCGCGAGTTCCTCCTCTTCCACATCCTCTTTCGGAGCCACTACTGGCTCCCCCTTCCACCATCTCATGAAGAAGGCCAAGTCACAGGTCTCCTCTCCATGCTCTCTCGACTCCAGCAAGAACGGCCTCCTCCGCCATCAGCCGCCACACTTCGATCCCAGCAACCACGTCGTCCTCCAGCGTGACAAGCACGAAGAGGCCGCTTCCAGCCGCAGCGTCGCTGCCAATCTGTCCCGCAAGAAGGCCACACCACCGCAGCCCGCTAAGAAGCTTGTCATTAAGCTCCTTAAAGGTAGCCTTCATTCCTCGATCTTTTATAGGGTTTTGTAGGAGCTAATGCTTCAGCAGTCCAGCGGATTGGATTTGGATTAGGCCTTCTGTTACTTCGGTTGTCCTCAATTACGCCCCCTTGATCATCTGATTATTTCGATTTGCGGTTGAATGCGATCTTAAGCTCTAAGCTGTTCGGCCTTCGTATTTGATCTCTCCTTGGCACAGTTTGCTTCGCCGCCTGATTTAAGAGATGTTTAGCTAGTTCAACTGTTCAAGTGTAACGTAGAGAAAAATAGCAGCGATGTGTACATCCTAGAAAAATAAATGACTGAAGAATCTATGTTTCCTTTATAAAGCTACAATTTGTTGGCGGTCTGAGATAATTCTCTTGATATTGTTTGTTCCTGAGGAATTCTTGACATATTGTATGGAACTCTTGGTGAAATATATTGGCTCTTAATGAAATGTATGTGGTGCTTCCTAGTTATATTTGTGTGGTTATGTAGTAGGGGACATTTTTCCATAAGTAGTATATATGCTCATAGTGGGGGTGGGCCCAATGTCTTCCAATCTGAACTTTGTTGTTGTATTTTTTTTCAATGAAGCTAAGCCAACGTTGCCTCCAAATTTTGAGGATGAGACATGGGTGAAGCTTAGGACAGCGATTAATGCTATATTTCTGAAGCAATCGGTTTCTTGTGACTTAGAAAATCTCTACCAGGTAAATCAATGTTCTTTCCCACCTCAGAATATATTCAAATTATGACCTTTCTTAGCCTCGGATATAATTGAATGTTTAATATCTAGGCAGTCAATGATCTTTGTCTGCATAAGTTGGGGGATAATCTTTACCAGCGGATTGAGAGGGAGTGTGAAACTCATATATCAGCAGCTCTACAGTCTCTGCTTGGTCAAAGTCCAGATTTGGTAGTTTTTTTGTCATTTGTTGAGCAATGCTGGCAGGATCTTTGTAATCAGATGTTGATGATCCGTGGCATAGCCTTGTATCTGGATAGGACTTATGTAAAGCAAACACCAAATATTCGCTCATTGTGGGACTTGGGATTGCACCTTTTCCGGAAGCATCTCTGTTTGTCCTCAGAAGTTGAGCACAAAACTGTAACTGGGCTGTTAAGGATGATTGAAAAGGAAAGGTATTTTTGAACTACATGTTTTTGCCTTCAATTTTTATGTGCAATTTTGGATGGAAGCTTGATAGAGGATCATTTTTTTTCTTTAATATACTAAGCATGGTGGACTCCTTACATTCTGTGGTGTTTTATGTTTTTTCAAGTTAATCATTCCTCCTAGTGGCCAGTTAGTAGTTACTACACGTTTCTTCCTAATTTATGAATGGTTGAGGCTTGAGTAGATGCCTACATGTATGATGGGATACAATCATTTGTTAGCTAATACTTTGCAATGAATAATGTCATGAATATTCTGTTATGAAATTTTGATAGGATTTCAGTGACATATCATCTCTGAATGTCTACAAAATATTAATATGAGAGATTGCAGTTCTTCTTGAAATAATGCAGAAGAAAGGGAAAATTTAGCCGAGATGTCTCTTGCATGCTTTCTAAATTAACTCGACTGTTATAAAAAGAAAATGACAAAACCACAAAGAAATGGAAAATGTCTCATTGTAGTTGCAACATGATAGCATATTTATAATACGTGACATGACATGCTTGTGGTCATATAATTCTGTCACATTATTATGCTCTAAAGTTGACTATATATTTTGAGTTATCAGGCTTGGTGAAGCAGTTGATAGAACTCTTCTCAAACATCTTCTAAAGATGTTTACATCTCTTGGGATTTACTTAGAAAGCTTCGAGAAGCCTTTCCTTGAGTGTACATCAGAGTTTTATGGCGCTGAAGGCATGAAATACATGCAACAATCAGATGTTCCAGACTATTTAAAGCATGTAGAGGTGGACTGTTTATTCTGACATTAACTGTTGTTCTTATATTCTAATGAGTGAAGTTCATTCTTCAGATTATAGAACAATTTGATTATCATAGATTTGGGCAAGTACTTAAGCATTTAGTGTGTGGCCTATGAATGTCTGACCCACCCAACTGATTGAAAAGAATACTGACATAATTTTAATTTGAGATATCTGCTTTTTATGGATTTATAGGCAAATTGTGAATGCACATTATTGCAGGTGAGGTTGCATGAGGAACATGAGAGGTGCTTGCTTTACCTGGATGCAGGTACTAGGAAGCACCTTGTTGCAACAACAGAGATGCAACTCCTAGAACACCATATCCCAGCTATTCTTGATAAGGTGTGGATACAAAAGTGTTGATCTATCTTTCTTCTCTTTTATATTAAGATTATGTATGTACAGTTGTGGAACACATTTTCTCTTGTTCCCAACTGCCTCAAGCTGGCATGACAACTACTTCATTTTCTTCTCCTAGCTGATATTTATTTCTGGGTCCAAAGCAATTTGACTGCATTTTTATTTTTTTTAATTTAGAGAATTTTGGATATGTTTTTGATATTCATATTTGCTTATACACACACATGTATGATGGTTGAACTACTGGAGTTTGCTCTATCAATATCTTACCTGCTTGTTCTCTCCAGGGTTTTCTGATGCTAATGGATGGGAAATGTATCGAAGACCTTCATAGAATGTATCAACTTCTTTCTAGGGTCAATGCACTTGAATCATTACGGCAGGCTCTAAGTTCATATATAAGAAGAGCTGGTCAGGGTATTGCCATGGATGAAGAAAAAGATAAAGATATGGTGCAGTCTCTTTTGGACTTTAAGGCTGCTTTGGATAGAATATGGGAGGAAGGTTTTGCGAAGAATGAAGCATTCTCCAATACCATAAAGGATTCCTTTGAGCATTTAATTAACCTTCGTCAGGTTTGTGATTTTTCATTAGTGTTCTTTGGTTTTTTGCTTAATTTGTAATATGATCAATGAACCTTTCAGATCTATTTCTAGTATTTCCAGTATAAGAATGATATATTGGTCAAGAGTTCATATTTTAGTATATTTGCATGTTGATGATTGAGATGCTACATCTGTATGTTATGGACATGATCAGGATTCATGCAATAATTTACAGAATTTTAGTGATCTTACTGGTTTTAAATCTCTGTTTATCTGGCATTGCTTGCCTTACAGAACCGGCCTGCTGAGTTAATTGCAAAATTTCTGGATGAAAAGCTCCGTGCCGGTAATAAAGGAACATCAGAAGAGGAACTGGAGAACACACTAGACAAAGTGTTGGTCCTGTTCAGGTTTATCCAGGTAAACTCTTTATCTCTCTTTAGTGAAAATTCAATTCTGATGTGACAGGGAGCCAAAAGAATGTGTATTTAATGGAGCTGAAGATCTTCTTAGCCAGCACTTATATTTAAAATCCGAGATTACCCAAACTAAAACATAAATTTTGTATGTGCACTTAAAATTTTAGGGAAAAGATGTATTTGAAGCATTCTACAAGAAGGATCTTGCAAAAAGGTTGTTGTTGGGAAAAAGTGCTTCTATTGATGCCGAAAAGTCCATGATCACAAAGGTCAACTCCTTTCCTGTCTTGAAATAGGGATTTTCTTATTTCATCTTAATCTTTTTCAGTCAATCATCTTGACGATATATTTCCCTCAAGTGCAGCTCAAAACTGAATGTGGCAGTCAATTTACAAACAAACTTGAAGGAATGTTCAAGGTGTGCCTTACCTCATACATATGTGTAGCATTAGCTACCATAATTTGGTTGTTTTTCAATGCTAAGTATTGCAAAGAAGGTTATGAATTTTATTTTCGAGACTTGAGTATTGTGAGAAGGTTATAATAAAATGCACGTAGTTTCCCATTTATTGGAGCTTAAGAATTACCCAGTCCATGCTAGTGGTGACCTCTGTTTTATCCTAGGAATATGATGGCAGTATGGAATTAGTATTCATCTCCGGATGAGCTTTATTTAATTGATTGTCTTGGAAAGTGAGAGCCTTTTCTGTCTTTTTCAGGATATTGAACTGTCAAAGGAGATAAATGAATCCTTCAGACAATCATCACAGGCCAGGACAAAGCTCCCATTAGGTATTGAGATGGGCGTCCATGTTTTAACCACTGGGTAGGCCTCATCTTTTTAACAACTTATATGATTCCCCGTAGGCAGGCATAAAAAATCTTATAATCTTTGACATTTTAAAGTCTTGTCACCATGTAACTATATTGATGAGTGATGGATGCTTCAATTGCAGTTACTGGCCTACTTATCCACCCATGGATGTGAAACTTCCTCATGAGTTGAATGTCTACCAGGTAGTTTTTTTAATACAAGAGGTTGCAGTTTATCTTCAGGCAAGCTTTCAATACTTTGTAATTGGACTCTTTTTCCTTGCAAACAGGATATATTCAAGGAGTTCTACCTAAGCAAGTATAGTGGGAGGCGATTAATGTGGCAAAATTCATTAGGTCAGTGTGTGTTGAAAGCTGATTTTCCAAAAGGAAAAAAGGAGCTCGCTGTCTCCTTGTTTCAGGTGAGTCTTCATTTGAATTGGAATTTTTCCTTGTGAGATGCTAGGAACTCATCTCAGATCTCTCTTAGTTACTCAGGCCATATATGCTAGAATGTGCTGGCCATTGGTGCAAGTTTTAAGTTCCAGGCTATTTCTGACTCACTTTCTTCTACTTGTGCTACAGGCTGTAGTTTTGATGCTGTTCAATGACGCCCAAAAGCTTAGCTTTCAAGATATTAAAGACTCCACTGGCATCGAGGAGAAGGAACTGAGGAGGACTCTACAGTCTCTTGCATGTGCAAAAGTGAGGGTCCTCCAGAAGGTAGGTGGTCCTCATCCTGAAAGATTATATGGGTACCATATCTTTGTTGAGCAAGTGGAAAAGAGTTCTCATTTATACTTCTGAGCTACTTCTCTCTTCCCTTTAGATTCCAAGAGGCAGGGATGTAGAGGATGGGGATCTGTTCGAGTTTAATGAAGCTTTTAGTGTTCCTCTTTACCGAATAAAGGTTACTCCTTTGTTCTTCACCCTGAATTTGGAAGGGCATTTTTTAAGTGTTTGATCAGTTTAGTCGGCTGTTTAATTTCCAATTGCGAATCTGCAGGTTAACGCCATTCAGTTGAAGGAGACTGTAGAGGAAAACACAAGTACTACCGAAAGAGTGTTCCAGGACCGCCAGTACCAGGTTACTCTGTCCATCCATTTCCTCCTCCACTCACTTATCTAACTTCCTAATTGGAAATAAGAAAACTTGAAATTCATCAAAGAAGCCTGGCTTGTGGCTTTGCATGAATCTCAGGTTGATGCCGCCATTGTTCGGATCATGAAAACACGGAAAGTGCTAAGTCATACCCTTCTCATCACGGAATTGTTTCAACAGGTAAATGAGTAGACAATTTATATGCGGATTTCCATTAACAAGTTTCTTTCATAGGATCACTAACAGTTGCCCTTTCTGCATGGGGTATGGCATGGTTGGTGCAGCTGAAGTTCCCGATAAAACCAGCCGATCTGAAGAAGAGGATAGAGAGCTTGATCGACAGGGAGTACCTGGAGCGCGACAAGAACAACTCCCAAATATACAACTACCTTGCTTAGAAAGGCACTGCAGGGCACTTCAAAAAAATTGGAAAAGAAAAGGACTCTAATCTTCTAAAGCTTTCTTGGTAGTTTTATGAGGCTTGTGTCTTTTGCATTATACTTCCCACATTATTGTACAGCAAGAAACTCCATAGTTTTGCTTTAATTGTGTTTACCATTCTTAAGCCATCATCGCACTATTGTGTTTGTTTTGTACTTTGTTGGGGTGATCCTGGGTTAGGTTGACAATTGGCTCACCTGCACGAGTACTTTCACGAGAGTGATAATGGTGAGCATAAGGCTCCAATTAACTTTATGTAGAGGAAGGCAGCCTTTAGGTTAACAAAAATTTTGCTTTAGACAATGACCACGTCTAACATAGCATATCACTTACCACTTGCACGGAGAAAGAACTACATGCACGGATATGTTTATCTGTGCCATATATGTGTATATGGATAGTTATTTGCAGTTATGAAACCTGTGGCACACCAACTACAACAGGAAGAGCAGCCTTTACAGTCTCCTCTCATTCTACAGCTTATGACGGACCAAAGCGTTAGGCAAAGAGGACCTGAGAGCTTGATGGTGTAAGGTCGGAGAAGTTCTCAGGTGCATCCACCACTTGCCAGCGGACTAAGAAGTCCAACTTTGTTCCACAGCTTTCACTCGATCTCACCCTCGAGACATGGCCAACTGCAACATTCAAATTCCGCCCCACAACATAGATCTTATCATCATGGGCGCTAACGGCAAACGGCTTGCAGATCTGCTCAGGCAGAGGAGGCCCTTCTATCGTATCCCAGGAATCAGTCTCTGAGTCATACACCTTAACTTTCATCCTCTCAAGTTCTGACACCACAAATAAGCGGCCTTGAACTACAACGCTGGAGCCCGTCCACCCTTCCCTGAGTCCAACAGGCATATTCTCCCAACTATCTATGGTGGGGTCATAGACCTGCCCTCTTGGGGACACGTAAAAAGGCCACAGCCATCCTTCTGTTACAAGAAGCTTCCCATTGAGGACAGCTGCATCATATGAAGCCATATTAGTCCCCATGCTTGCAATAGGGATCCACTGGCCCTTCTCTGGGTCAAGAACTTCTGCTGAGTCGAGCTCCAATAGGTTTGAGCTGTTACCTCCTGCCACATAGACCATCCCATCAATGACCCCACTGGCAAAAAACGATCTTGGAGTAATCATCTTGTTCACAACAGTCCACCTGTTTCTCTGCATCTCATACTTTAGGACCAAATCAAGGGGACAATCCACATCAGAAACCATGCCTCCACACACAAAAAGAGTGCCCTCTTGAGGGATCGAGACGCACCTAAACCCATGAGGGCAGACCTTGTCCTTGCAAGGCATCGACGGAATAGTATGCCATGAAAAGTGGATTAAGTCAAGAACCTGCCACTGAATCTTCCCCGTACATTTGTGGAAGGCAAAAACAAAGAGCCAAGGATCCTTGAAGCCAAACTCCTTCCTTCGATTAAAGAACCTCTCTTTATTCCCGAGGAGCAGGTGCCATCGCTTACAGACGGCTCTGCAGGATGCGTGACTCTGGACAGGGAGCCGCAGGAGGCAATTTAGGGCTACATCATCAGGAAGACCTGGGATCAGAGGTTCCCCTCTGAGTGACGATTCCAACTCCGAAGAAGGGCTGAACAGAGAGGAATCAATGACTACTAACCTGAACTTTGGGGATAAAGTCATCTGAGAATCACCTAGTTTATGCACAGGGGCTTGTTTGGATGATAATCGAACCCTCTGCATCTCTAATAGAACTTAAACCTGAAGGCCAACGAGGCTGAGGAGGTTGAGTTCCACCATACAATTCACTTCTGCCTATGCTATGATGCCCAAAATAAGATCAACAGAATCTGTTCCAAATTCTGAGCCACTTATCTTAAGCACCTTTTCTGGAGCTCATAAAGGAATCTTATAGAAAGGCTACCAACTCCTTTTTCTCTACGCGCAATCTCCGGGGGAAAATTGAATCCCACAATAGAATTTGTCCATAAACTCTCAACTTTTTTCCTGAATTGATAACCCAAAAGCTACCAGAGCGTCAAATTACCTGATCAGACACCCAATAAAGCACGAACTTGTTAAGACAAGAGCAGCTGATGATCAACTACTGAACACAGCAGAATAGGGATTCAAGGGAGGCCGTCGAGTTGAAGACACCCACCTAGCACGTGAATGAACAGCGGCTTAAAGGACGGTACAGAAGCCGATAGAAGTAGCTACAAAAATGAAAACAGGGGACTTTGCGCCCAGATAGAAAAATACTGTGAACTCGAGAGATTTGAAGCGCTTCGGGCAGTTGTTAGCCAAAATACACAAGGGAGACAGCCGAAATGGCAGAAAGAAGATTACCTTTCCCTTTTCCCTCGCTCTCCCTGGCCGAAAAGTACGAGTCGCTTGGCAATCCGACCCGGCTTTTCCATCGACTCGAGCTAGGTTGCGAGTACAGGTGCTGAGGCTAGCGCGGTGAACACGTGCCGTCCGCCAGTTGGTGCTGTCGGAATTATATCAACTAAAGTGACGACGAGTTCTTGTCACGCTCCATCTGCGCGTGGGTAGAGGCTGGGTCGCCCCGCATGGTAAACCTGAGAGTGGATGAAGATGATGATGAAGAACAAACAACAGAGCCCACCACAAAGACAAACGAAATTATTTAACCAAAAATAAAGGAAAAGGCCCAAATAGTCTAATCAATATTCTATAAAAATAATGATTAAATTCACATAAGAGTGGAAGGACAGATGGCTCTTATGGTCATCCTGCCCAGTGCCCCATGTAGGGATGAAGAAAATGAGGATTAGCAATACATTTAAGGCTAAGAATCAACATTAGAAAATGGGATGTATGGGGAAATTGCAAAATCAACGTGGGAACCATTCCAAACCAGCCTCACACTCCTCAAATTGGAATTGAATCTCTCTCTATCCACCCTCAGGATTTGGCACCTTGGTTTGGTATTCGAACAGTCAATTCCATGATCAACACGCAAGAGACCAACACACACTCAAACATATAGTAGAATATGCATATTTAGCAGCACTCCATCGCTTAGATGAAGTAGAGTTTGACTTCAAATTTATCAGATACCTTAATTCATGTGTAAATTCAAACATGCATCATATTTATGGATATTACCTCTGAGAATAGTGCATCCCAATAAGAGATAGCCTCATACTTGTGATAGGGAAGATGGAGGAAGATAAGCTGTGAGGTGTCAGCCAAATCAAAGAGAATTTGTACCTGTATGACCAGGCTAATCCCCTTTTTTACCACTCCATTTGCCAGCAGTACTATATAAGCTTTTTTGTTTGGTCTGATTCCACAGCCACTGTCAGCCCGCAATCCAATTCCCAGGGCTGCCCAAACAAATCTGCTGGCTGAATTTGTCGTGGAGCATGTAAAAGAGAGGGAGGTCTGGAGTTGTATAGAAAAAAAAAACACGAGTTCCATCTCATTCCCTACAGAATCCCCTCCCACTCCCGGATTGTCTGATTCTTGGTCCAGACCATCGATGAACCTATAATATTCATATTAATAAATATAAATCAGGAAATGGCCATACGATTCACGGGAGGGACAAAATCCAGAATCCAGTTCTCCTCTTATGACTGGAGTTTCGGATTTAATACCGATATTGTAGCAACTAATCCAATATCCGCGATAAAATTAGGCATGCTCCAGAAAAGCAGCCGTGCACCATGGAAACAGCCAATTTCTTCGATTAAAGGAAACAAATCACCAAGCATATATGAACCTGAGCAGAATATGAGCATATGGAATATAGATAGGAGCAAAACAGGAGGAGAGACGGAGGAGAAGAGAGAGACTGGCCCGCTGTTTCCCGCCGGTGGATCGGAGGCTTCGAATGCCATCCGCGGAGCATTTGGTGATCTTGAAGCCGAGCCTACAAGAAGGGCTTGTGAGCCTCAAATTGGGCCGATCATAATTAAAGAAATGAGCCGCACAATTAACTGCTCCCGTCATTAATTTTAAATTTATTAAAATAGAAAATTATTATATATATATATATATATATAATACTGAAATGGTTAATTCCTATCGGTCAAATTCGATTTTTAATTTTTTTTGGATGGGTCGGGCCTATTACGGGTCCACCAACCCGATCCGAGTTACAACGGGTAGGAATGGGATAGGGTTCGTCTTTTTTGCCATCCGGTCTAGGGTTGGATGGGTGACTCACCAGAGCACGCAACCAAAAATACCAAAGATGAAGACTCATCGAAGCATGTTTTGTTTTTGATAATTTCTCTCGGTTTTTGTGAGTGTCAACACAGCCATGGAAGGCCAAGGAAAGAACCATCTTGAGCCATGGCTTCAGCTCCCCGATAAGGTGGTGATGGTCACCGGCGCCTCGTCCGGCTTGGGTCGCGACTTCTGCCTCGATCTCGCCCGGGCCGGGTGCCGGGTAGTGGCGGCCGCCCGCCGGGTTGATCGGCTCAAGTCCCTCTGTGATGAAATCAACGGCCTGGCGCTGGCCGCCTCCCCCTCTGACTCGACGGCTGTTCCTGGCAGCCCCAGGGCGGTGGCAGTGGAGCTTGACGTCACGGCCGACGGTCCCACCATCGAGAGGTCAGTACAGAGAGCCTGGGATACATTTGGCCGCATCGACGCTCTGATAAATAATGCCGGCGTTCGAGGTAACACGTGCAATTCAGATTTACATTCAAAATATCGTTTCTTTCTTAGGTTCGAGGGGCGACTGTTGGCTGATTATATGTTGTTTTTGGAGCTTAAATTTGTGATTTCTCACCGTCAAGACCACATCCTAGCTAGATCACTTTTGGTTTTTGAGCTCATTAATTCCTCGAGTGCCGTTGTAAGATTATTCATCGCCTATTAGTTTGGATCTTGGCTATGATCGTATGTCAATTCTGGCATTAGCAGATTCATGAACTTCTTGAATAGAAAAATTGGGAAGAAACGCATATTACTCCATGTATATTCATTGTCATCTTTATGATGATGAGTGTACCTTCTATGTTCATCCCATCATCAGATTAACCTGTCACCTTATTATTGATAAGAAATTAGGAAGATACGTTGAACCTTCCTTTGACCTGATCAACTTAGGGAGTGTGAAGTCTCCTCTGGAGTTGTCTGAAGAGGAATGGGAGCAGACTTTCACAACAAACGTGAAGGGGTTATGGCTGGTGACCAAATACGTATGCATACACATGAGGGACTCCCATCAGGGAGGTTCAGTTATTAACATCTCTTCCGTTAGTGGTCTTGATCGTGGCCAACTTCCTGGAGCTCTTGCATATGCTTGCTCTAAAGCCGCGGTAAACATGATGACAAAGGTATCAATACTGAACTATGTTGTATCATCCACTTGCCATAAATTTGCCAACTGTTCTGCTTAAGCCTGCTGCTGTTTCTGTCCTCAATGGATGTTTTCCTTTTAAGGACTTGATATATTATCTTCCTGGAAAATAGAACTTGATAGAGGCCAAGTTAATCATGGAGCAAAGGGATCCCATTAAGTAAGAAAAGCATATATTTTTGGACTTTTGTGCTTAATTGATGAGACTGTCTTGTACTGATCATGAACTACAAAGTACCATATACTTTGTCTTTCCTTTGGCTGCAACTGCAAGAGGTTGAGAGTGGACATCTCAATTTCTGAGTATCTTTCACTGGGGGGCTGTCCAAGATAAGGGTTCAGTCCTACTTTTCAAGTCCTCTTTCTTCTATATTTTTCCCTGTAAAATATAGAATGGTTTGTTAAGTTCAGCTGCTGCATCATCCAGTTGAGTTTAATTTGCCTGCGCTCAAGCTTTTCAGGCAGATTAATTTCCATTGCCCGGTTTTGCTGAGCATGGTTTTGTTTCCTTTTGGTATAACAAAACTAGTTCTTCAAGTGCCAGATGCACGTTTGCTATTTTCAGGTCATGGCCATAGAACTGGGGGTCCACAAGATCAGGGTGAACTCAATCTCACCGGGGTTTTTCAAGTCTCAGATCACAGAAGCACTCTTACAGAAAAAATGGCTCAATAATGTGGCACTGAGAACCGTTCCTCTGCAGGAGTATGGCACCACTGACCCAGCCCTCACATCCCTTCTCCGGTACCTGATACACGATTCCTCAGAGTATGTCTCAGGCAACATGTTCATTGTAGACGCGGGGGCAACCCTGCCTGGTATCCCTATTTTCTCGTCCCTCTGAATGCGTAGTTATATACAAGAACGAACCTGTATTTCCCC
Organism: Trapa incisa; assembly: GCA_030064435.1. Lineage (NCBI taxonomy): Eukaryota > Viridiplantae > Streptophyta > Magnoliopsida > Myrtales > Lythraceae > Trapa > Trapa incisa. The sequence continues at coordinate 12,587,294 of CM057781.1, read as the reverse complement.
CCTCTTATTGGCTTGTTGCAAGCATAAACCTATCTGGGTTGTGTACGAGCTTTGAACTATTATTATATTGTGTTGGTTAACCCACCATCATGCCTGATTTGTCTCCTTTCCTTGACTATGAGGTGGTAGATTGTTAGAAAAAGGGATGATTTAAGGCAAAGATGATGCTTTCCATGTTTAGGGTGGGTTACCATAAATGAAATCTACATATGGGGATTTAATGATTCCCTCCTACTAACCCTACTTTTGCAACACCATTATTGATCGAAGCTGCGTGTGATCGGTAAGAGCGATCGGTAAGTATTTCATTGGTACTCAAACGGACACCATGGAGCTTTCACAGGCATCTGCTCTTCCATTATTATTATGAAAGCATCCTCATTTCTCTGTTTGGTATGCATTCTAAACAGTTCTGATTTCATTGGTTTCCGGCCATTTGCTCCAACATGAAGTTCTTTGAAGGGATGGATGACGACGGAAGTGAGTTGAATCTGCAAACTCCATCTATCATATCTGCATTTTATGTATAGGTTTTGCAGCTGGGTTCTTTATTTGTATTCCCACCTTGTTGTGGGCTCTCATGGTTTGGTGGAATGCTGGCTTCGTTTTTCAGATCCACAAATTTGTGGGGAATTCTTGAAGCCACGAATGATTGTGAAGTCGAACAGGATCCAGGGCCCATGAGACAAACTGAGCTCAGCACAGAGCAGAAGCTGGAGAAGGAAACAGGGTTTCAGACAACAAGATCCTTGGGTTGGGGCAGGAATGCAGGATCTCAGTTGAAGTTGAAGAAGAGAGGAAGCTGCACTTTGATATCACTCTTGTGATCTCATCATAAACTTGTAGAAGAGTTCATCTACACCCCATTATTGCCCCTCCACTCCCAGCTTGAAGGTGCAATAATTGAGAGTAGGTTGAACCTATCCTATGATTGTGCTAATTAATTAGACATGTTGGGAGGAGGAATCATCGGGGTCCACCCAAATACAGGCTCTGAGTTAGAGTAGGTAAGATTTGGGACAGCTATGGAGGAAAATCAGTCTGGCATAAGGCAACAATGGGAAGGAACCCATGACGTGGTGACTACGATCACATGGTGCATCGTTTTCTACCCACAAAAATAGAAAAAGAACAAGAAGAAAAACAGGGCACATTTATTGAATGGGCAACACAACATTCTCCGTGTGTCTTGTCTTCACATGAAAAATGAATCCCTTGAACTTGACCTTGAGTGACAGTGAGAGGAAGAGAGAAGGCGTGGCCTCGCCGCCCATTTCTTGGCCGACGTTCCGTAACAAAATGGCCGGTGGAAACATTCGCCGCCGTTTCAGGAGTGCGTGGGAGAATCTTCAGGTCTAAGGAAATATCTGCGTAACCTCCGCAACTCCCGACAAAACAAGAAACAGATACAGATATTTGTGTATAATATTTATTTTTAAACATATTATTAAATATTATCTATACTTCTTATAATATGTTACATATTATATTACCATATCACACTATTATGTTAGTTCAATGAAAGATAATAATGTTAATCAAAATTTTAGTAAACTATATTTAAAAAAATATTTATAGCAAATTATAATTATATTAACAAATTTATTATATGAAGCTCGTCTTCTCTTCCTCTCCTCTCTCTATCTCATCTTTTCCCTCTTTTCACAGTCCCACCTCTCTCTCTCTCTCCTCCCTGCTCGGCTCACGCGAATCATCAGTTTCCTTGGACTGCGCTCACTGGAAATCTCAGTCAGAGGAGCTTTAGAGATTCTTTTCATAATCCGATCTTTCCGACAGCCTCAGCAGCACAGCTCAGCTCGCCGGGCCGCCGTCCCCAAGTTTCTTCTGGTATCGATCATCGTCAACGATTCCTTTCTTTGGGTCCTTTCAGCAGTCAAGCCCGGTATTTTAGTAGAAATCGGGCTAGATTAGGACAACAATTGAAGTGGGTCTGAGGTAGATTTGGCACGAATGAGGGAATCTGATGAAGGGAGTTGGTTCTCCAAATGGGAAGAAGAGCTTCCGTCGCCTGATGAGCTCATGCCTTTGACTCAGACTCTAATCACCCCTGACCTCGCCGCTGCTTTCGACATTAGGAGCCCCCTGAACAACACCGACCACTCCAGCGACAGCCCACCGCCGCCGCCGTCGGTTAACTCGATCGCCTCCAATCATCTCCAGCCTCCCGTCCTCTCGCCTCACCCAGCCTCGGCGGAGTTCTCGGAGCTCGGGGAGCTCGTTGGGACAGGGGACGAACCCGCTAGGACCCTAAAGCGGCCGCGCCTCGTCTGGACCCCTCAGCTCCACAAGCGGTTTGTCGATGCGGTGGCCCATCTCGGCATCAAGAATGCTGTCCCAAAGACCATCATGCAGCTGATGAGTGTCGACGGGTTGACTCGGGAGAACGTCGCGAGTCACCTCCAGAAGTACCGGCTCTACCTCAAACGGATGCAGGGGCTATCGAGCGGTGGTGGTGGTGCTGGGGTAGGGGCGGCCGCCGCCGCCGCGGCGGTTGCAGACCCTGCTACGGAGCACCTGTTCGCGAGCTCACCTGTGCCCCCACATTTCCTGAGGCCAAATTCCGATCATTTCCTGCCTTTTGTATCAGTCCCGACCCACCACCACCACCACCAGCAGCAAATGGCGACCGCAGCTGCCTACCAACGGCCTGTGGGGCATTTCGGGTCAGCGCCGAATGGGCAGTTCGAGCATCCCTTCTTGTCTAGGCAGGCGGCTCAGCAACAAGTCCAGAGGATGGGACCCCAATTGCACGGCCATGGCCCTCTGCAGCCTTACATGGAAAACCTGGAGCCACCGGCTAACAATGTCAATGGAGGAGGGAGGAAGGTCCTGACCCTGTTCCCAACTGGTGGTGATTGAGTATGTATGAATTTTGAGTGTCTCAACCCTATTACCTCTGTTGTTGTTAGCCATTGCTATTCCTCTGCTGCTCATGTAGCCCTTAGCAAAATTGATGGCGGTCATGAAGACAGTATGAGGTAGAAAAATGATATGGGCAAAGCAACTTTACTGCCTAATGTTAAGAAAGATTGGATTCCGCAGCTGTGATAGGTTTGGCAAGCAAAGGGCTGTCCTTGTTTATACGAATTGGGTGGTTTCTTGTTGCCTTGGGAGCATCATGTCTGGCATTGAGCTTTTTCTGTATAATGTGGGGCTTTCTATCTCATTAATGGTGGATTGAAAGTTAGGCCTTGGGAGCATCATGTCTGAGGAAGATGGCGAAAGGACAAGATCATAGCTGAGGAAGAACAAGGAAGAAACACAGAAAGTTGAGCAGGTGCATATATATCCGCACATCTAGTGGACATACCAAACTGAAACTTGATGCTTTGTTATAAATCTTAACTGGATAATAGAAAGTGCTGTCAAGAACTTAAGTATTTATACAAAGAAAGAGGAGCCTTAAAAGAAATGGAATATATAGCTTACATGGGTCCTTGGCTCAAGCAATCAATCCAAGATGCATATTCTACTAGGCCATCAAAATTATAGCCTATTCTCTGAATTCAACTGGTTTTGTTAGTTCTTCTGCACTATAAAAGCTTCAGTCCGCCGGTCACATGGTCAACAACTTCAACAGTGGCATTGCTTGAATATCTAGCAAGTCATCTTAACCATCATAAAACCAGAACATGGAGGAAGATCCATATATCTAGCATGAGAACAGGAATTTTACCAAGAATAGCCATCACTGTCCTTGAATCTGTTTGACAAGAGAGAAGGAAAAAATATAAACTTAGATTGCCTTCCATCATCCAAATGGTGCATCTCAGAGCAGAAACATCAGCATCTAGTTTCTTGTATGAAAATTGCTGTCATTGATAGAATAAGTATGTGTGTAACGCTTCACCAGAGAGTTGGCTCTCTAGAACATTGCACAAGTTATTTATTTCTTAGTTTGAGAAACAAACAACTAGTGAAGCCATTGTTTACACTGGAATCTCTAGTATAATGCTCAATTTAGTCTAATCCAATTCTAGCAAGATGCAGTGAGTGCTATGATTTGATTGAAATCTTGAACGTAGGTAGAATGGAAACATGTGAGCAGGAGAAGTTCTATGTCTTACAGTTGTACATATGCTACAGAAAAATAAAATAGAATAAATACATTCTTTGAATAATGGAAGTCAAATATCAACTCACTCGGTGCAATCTGTGTTCTCCCTGCATCAATTGTGATGTGAGTAGGCAATTTGAATGACTTTGCTCTTTCCTGCCAAAGTTTTAAAAAAAATTCCATGACTAATAAAGGTGTAAGACAAAATTATAACATGGTACACAGAAAGATCTTATTCTCTGCAGCAGAAAAAAATGTATGTGATCAGTAGAACAGAGAAGAATGATTTAAATTTGGCTGTTCCAGAGGCTAGATTTAACAATAATAATGCATGGTGCAGGATATCAGCATAACTAAAAAGAATTGCACGGACACACCCAATGAACTTGAAACTCATAAATCACAAATTGCAAGGTATATGTACAGATTGCAAGGTACATGTACAAAGCGTATTCTTAATTTTTTTGCAAAGATTGCACACCTGTAAAACAAGCATGTCCTCTTCACTTTCAATTTTAACAACTACCTTCGGCTGTGCGGAGGTTTCCCATCTGTGAAAATGACAATTGCAAATGGGAAGAATGTGGCTTTACCTGAAATAGAACAACACTGAAATTGGAAGAATGTGGCTTTACCAGAAATAGAACAACACTGAAACTGGAAGAATGTGGCTTTACCTGTCAAGAACTTTAGGAGCTGGACAGAGCAGTTTCTTGTAGAGGCCAAGAGTTGTATGACTGTCAAAAGTTGGAAAAGGATTAGTTTACATAAATGAGACTTTAGCCTTTTCAGGTTTTACATTTATATTATAATACATGCAACATGAAACTTCACAATGCCAATGATTGTAACAAATCCCGCATTGAGCTGCAATCTTCCCTTTGTCCATCTTTAGGTCATTTCGAACAACCAGCACCTGCAGGAAGTGGTGGTGAAAGGATACTTACAGGAACAATAAAGGAACTTTGAGTTTTATCTTAATAATATTACAGACATAAAGATGCCACAACATCAGAAAAAGGTCATACCATTTTAAAGCCATCCATGATATCAGCCAAATTTTCAATTTCAAGGGTTTCTTTGGGCTTGTTTTTCTTGCAGGCGTTGCCAACAGAAGTCTCCTTGGCCATTCTAGTCTGGAAAAAAGATGAAAGTAGGGTGCCGTTCACCAATATAATATCCCAGAGCAAGGCAACCAGCCCCAACTAGGATCGCACTCAGCCATGATATATCCAGCATGCTAGACCCCAAGCACTGCACCCTTGTATGTTAATAATCAAATCCCCAACAGAAAGCAAAATAAAATGGACGGCCGGTATGTTATTATCCCATCACAACAATCCAAGTTCCTGTAGGAAACAATATTTCAGGAAGAAAAGAAGTAACATATCAGTTACAACTTGAAAATGGGTCCAACACTGGAACACCCAATCAGATAAGATAGCTTCTCCGCAGACAATGCCGGCATTAACGTTACCAGGATGGACCAAAACGAGGGAACATCATCCATTTTCTATAATAAAGCTATATTTTTCTGATTGTGGCGACAAAAGGCCCCGCGACATCATCCCTACATCCGATAACTCTTAACACGAGCAAATCCCGACGCAATGGAAGCTCATCGATTGACATGAGCCACTTGCCAGAAGGCCAGCACCTGGAACATAAATAGTAAAAAAAAAGATCCGGCACCGAATGTACTAAATCAAGCAACTTTGATCATGAAATCCGGCGCCGTCTCTCCCACAGCATCGTTTCCCAGAGTACAGACACAGAGCTCAAGCTGCACCCTGGTTTGGGGAAGCGCTGTAGGAGGACGAAGTTGTGGTAGATAAATGGGCTTATTGATCTAATGGGGCCTCATGGGCCATCAAATATTATCCTTTGGGGCCCAAACGGGCCCATTGTGGTTTTGCCGTATTTGACCGTCGCCGTCCAGAAAAATTGACAAGCGCGTGAAGGGGTAAAATCCAGTGCGGTTGCATCTACGAAATAATAATTCCATAAAAATAAATATTAAAATTTTATTTACAACAAGGAGTTATTGAGTGCAGCCGTATCCACCAACAACCGTCATTTTCTAGGTAATGCTATATCAGGACCGTCCACTGCATCTACAAATCATTGACGGCATCATGTATGTGCTACAAAGTCGTAGCAAGTACGTTCAGCTGCAGGATAGAAGTTTCCAGTGCTCTCCTTCCACAACTATATATATATATATACATATATATGTGAAGATGTTATACTGCGGGTCAAGTGGAAGGTAGACGAAAATTGCGAAGCAGCTGAAGGATTTTGTTGGATCTGCTGTGAGTCGTCTAATTGATATTTTGGGAGTTGATCTTCTTCTCTTGCTTTGTTGAAGGTAATTGACCCCTACTCGATCTGATTGATATGTGCTGTCTCTGCTTTGACGGAGTTTACGGTTTGTGATATTTACGGGAAGGGAAACCACTGGATTATGCAGCATGCTGTTACGTTCTGTGTTCTATGCGATAGGGTTGGGGAAATTAGGGGCTCCGTGCTGTGCGGGATGTTTTTCCCGCATCTCCTTCCATGGGAGAATTAGGGTTTTAATTGCCCGACATGATACTTGTGGCTTCGTGAGGATCAGACTGCTGAGAGGTTTTCCTGAATTTTTTTTCCTGCGTTTTTCTGCTCGTTTTCTGTTTGTATATAGGAAAACAAGAAATCGGGAGTTTTTTTGGTATTTTTGTAGTACGAGTCTCATCTCGTCCACCGAGATGGTTCTATTACGGTTCCTTGTCCCCATCAAGTCCATCACCCCAGCTAGAGGCTAGAGGAAAGAATTTTCGTCAAAGCAATCACGTTATACATATGCACATATCTCATCAATTCTGGGTTACTCTGACCATGGGATTCCGTGAATTCTCTACTGCTATTAGTATTGATCCTGGGTTGGATTTGACTGACTCAAACTCTTAAACTCTGTTTTGTTTGCTGGTAATTGAATCTAAGCTTGTTAAGGGATCTTTGTTTGCTGGTAATGTCAGGGAAGCATCGAGGAGATTTTTTTTAGATCTTGAGGATTTGAAAATATGAATGACAACTTAATGGAGAAGGTAAATGCTTTTGGTGAGCGATTGAAGATCAGTGGGGCTGAGGTTACTCGGAAGATGAGTGAGGGAATGAGCTCCATGAGCTTCAAAGTCAAGGAGCTTTTCCAGGGTCCTAATCAGGCAGACAAGCTTGTTGAGGAGGCCACTTCCGAATCCCTGGACGAGCCTGACTGGGCTATGAATCTGGAATTGTGTGATATGGTAAATCATGATAGGATCAATAGTGTTGACATGATTCGTGCAATTAAAAAGCGGTTTATGACCAAGATTTCCAGGGTTCAGTATTTGGCCTTGGTTTTGCTTGAAACTTTTGTCAAGAACTGTGAGAAAGCATTCTCTGAAGTGGCAGCTGAGAGGGTTCTTGATGAGATGGTGAAGCTGGTTGATGACCCACAGACTGTGGTCAACAACCGAAACAAGGCTCTGATGCTAATTGAGTCATGGGGGGAGTCCACTGATGAACTCCGCTATTTGCCTGTTTATGAAGAAACATATAAGGTACTTTTCTTTCTTTATGAATTTTGAATTGTGTGGTCTATCTTTGAAATTGATGAGTAGGAACAAATTTACGAGGGGATTAATGTTCTTTCTCATAGATGTCCTTTTTTTGCCTTTACTCCACGACTCTGGGAACAATGATAATGATATGATTCTGCCGTCTTACTTGATACTATTAATCCAATTATAACCTTCAATTTTCAGCAAGAATGATGACGAGGTTCTTAAATGCTCAGCATAGTTTTGTTGGAAGTTAGAAAAGGGAATAAATTGGGGCAGAGGAAGATAAGGATGATGAGACAGTTAAGGGTTATATGACTCAATGAAATGAGTAATTGTGTATTTACATGGTATTGTTTGTGAATTGATGGCTCATTTGATTCCATTTATTTTCCTCCTATTCCTATTCTCCCTTTTCATTTCTTCCATTAAGTCATGCCTTAAAAGTACTGCATGGTTTGGAGAAAGTAAACACTTTTCTTGTGCAGTCGCCTGGAAAAATAGTAATAATTTTTTGGGTAACAAAATAGTAGTCAGTTTCTAAGAGCCTTAATGTATATTTCTTGTATGTTCTGTCAACACACTCAGATAGATGTTTTCTGATATATTACTGGTAAATTTTCCTTATTGCTTGTAGAGTTTGAGATCCAGGGGTATCCGATTTCCTGGTCGTGACAATGAAAGTTTGGCACCTATTTTCACCCCTCCTCGGTCAGTTGTGGCTTCAGAACCCGATGCTGGTCATGTTCAGGAGGCTCAATATGATGCTCAAATTCCCAGTTATACAGCTGAACAGACAAAAGAGGCCTTTGATGTTGCGAAAAACAGCATGGAGCTTCTTACAACTGTTCTATCCTCTTCTCCTCCACAAGATGCTCTGAAGGTAGTAAGGAATATTGTGACCTGCTTTGCATTTTATATATCATCATCATAATGTAAATGTGATAGGGCGTTTGAAAATCATATATTTTTTTCTTGTTCACTTAAATATTGTACCGGTTTGAATTGTAAATGTATTGGATGGTATAGACCATTAGGGTGTCTTACAATCCTGCATCACCAATATTCAATTTAAAGTGCAGGTATGGTAATACATGTCATTTTATTTTTTGGTCCTTCCAGTTCACTGGCATCTATGTTGTATGATGGAAGCTGTACTTAACTTCCCCCTTTCTCCAACTGAATTATATATATATGTATATAATTGTTTGATTTTGCTAGGATGACTTGACAGCAACGCTTGTTCAGCAATGCCGCCAGTCCCAATATGATATCCAGAGAATCATCGAGACTGCTGGAGACAATGAGGCTCTACTTTTCGAGGCCTTGAATCTCAATGATGAGGTCCAGAGAGTTTTGTCCAAGTATGAAGAGTTGGAGAGGCCCTCAGCACCACCTTCCGTACCTGAACCTGCAATGATACCGGTTGCATCTGAACCCGATGAATCTTCCATACTTGCTAAAGAAGATGCCCTTGTTAGGAAGCCAGTGGGCTCGAGAAGGGGTGGGTCTCAGAGGGGAAGCAATGATGAAATGATGGACGATCTGGATGAGTTGATATTTGGGAAGAAGGAAAGTGGAGGCTCGTCAGGAGGTGGACAGGATCCAAAGAAGCAGCAGCCAACTATTCAAGATGATCTCATCAACTTTTAAGTCGAGTTGGCTTATATTTACTGGAGGGATGATGGACTTTGAGCAGGACGGCAGTCCTTTTATTTCTCTGGTAATGAATTACTGACTGTGAATTGTTATACCAATTTGGTTATACTGTTTTTAGCATTGCTCCAAAATGAAATTATCATTTGCACATAAGCAGTTTCACTGGCAATTGTTATGAAACCAGATACATGGGAGTCTTATTGTCTTAAATAAACGAAGGTGTGCATTATCAGACATTAGGGAGAAAGGATTTTGAGAAGAAAATGTAGGGGTTATTGGCAGTCGTAAAATAATGGCAGATGAAGTACCAGGATATTGCTTGGCCTAGAGATGATGATGGTCTTCAACATAGTGCAGACCACAATACTTGCAGACAGCTGGCTCGAACATAGTGCAGACTCGGTCAAGGCAAATGAACTCAATTAGGTGTCCAAGTGCGGGGTTGCTGTCTGCAGGAGAAACCCATCAACTCTTAGGAGTGAGCTCAATGGGAACTCAAAGGAATTGCATGGTGTCAGACCCACCTCCCTCCTTCACAGGCAACAATCCTCCCTTCAACCTTAATTGGAGGAACTTCATTAATCAAACTCCATTGGTGATTTTTTCCAATGTCCTACGGAAAGGGAAGACTTGGCTGATCAGAAAGCTGCAGAGAAGCACTTCAATTGAAGCATTCCAACAATATAAGAAAACTACATATTGATAAGAAACCACATTCCAACAATATAAGAAAACTACATATTGATTAGAAACCAAATAGAGAAGCACGTGCATCTTTATGTTTAGTGCAATAATAATACTCTTTAAGTACAATGTCCATCACTCTTTAAAAAAAACGGCTCGGTCAAACAGAAGAAAATCAAGTATCTTTATGATATAAAGAGTCTTGCCCATTGAAAATGTTACACCTCCAACACCCAGAGCTCGCATCCACGAAGAGAGCAAATGAATGACGCAGATGGATTGGCATCCATTGAATTATGCAAGCAACTCCCCAGAAGTAACTGGAAGATGCCACAGCATTCTGATTTTAGGAATCATAACCAAAATAACTGGTTGTTTCCCATGAAAGGGGCAACACTATCTTCTATCATCAAGCATGCTGATTTCAACGCCAATCCACATAAAATTTTCACCCTTAAAACGTAACATGGAGGGTAAGTACAGCTACAGACAATTTGGATATTCCTTGCACATCCCCTCTTGTGTGCCAAAATTATGAGAAACCAGTTAAGGTTGACTGACATGAAATCAAGCTACTGTTATCTCGCAGCAACAAAAGGATAGAAGTACATGAACTGGAGATCGGGCCCAAAATAAAATGAGGAACAGAAGATCTTGTTGCAGGCATGAAGGCTTAGCTGCATAGACAAAGCAATCAAGACTGAAGGGAAATAACTTCACAGCCCACAGCAAGATAAGGCTTGATAATCTTTCATAAGCATCAGATGACTTGGTTCAATTGGTATTCTGACTATAACACAACACCAAGGACTGGGAAAATGGACCATTGATCTTCTTCGTCTGACAATTCATATTGTGGATTTCTTTTGATAATTTCTAGTCTTATTCACCAAAATTAGGAATGAAAACGGTATTAGCCACGGGTTCCAGAATCATCTATAATCATATTGCAGGTGCCATCTTAAACATTTCAAAGACTGGACTGGGGTCATGCAACAAATAGGAAAGCTATATAATATTAAACACTTTCAAAAGGTGCTATTGCTATATTAATGCATGCTCTTATATCAATATTCAAGCACAAGCACCCTAGATTTTCCTGTCCCCAAGCATTTACTAGGGCAAACGAGCACCTACCGTCGAGGAAGCCGCAATGGCCACATCACCAACAAAATATGTCGTGATACATCATAAAAAACACTATAAAAAACTAGTAATCAACAAAATATTCTAGACAGGCAGGAATACGAAATTTCAAGCTGCAACCTCTAATTTATGCCATTATGCTTTAGCTCTCCGGAAAGCTCCAGCTCTTGATAACGGAAAAAGGATGAATCTAGGAAACAATGGTGAAACGTCTTCATCTATTTTCTAGGAAAACCAAATTACTTTAGTTTGTAAAATTTCAGAGCCGATTATCGACTAAGGCTGATCCTAATCACCATAAAACACGGCGAAGAATCCTTAGCAAGACCGCCGGAAGAAATGCGTTAGACGTGGAGATGTAAGCTACCTGCAACCATTTGGCAGTATGCTCGCTGATGAGCGACCTTTTGTTGATTTGGGTGGACACACCACTGAACCTCCGGGCGGTGGAGGAGGCAGCCACAGCAGATGATCTGACTAGGGTTCGGAGAAGAGAAGACGCCATCCGGTTGCCGATTCTTCCGGGCGGAGGGAGGAGCAGAAGCCAGAGAAGAATAGAGCGGAGGGAGGGAGAGAGAGAGAGCAACTACAAGGCTAACAAATTGGGATGAACCTCCTGATGTGGACTTCTGGCTTGAAGCCCATAACATATTGGACCAATAAAGAGCCCATTAAGCCCAGCCAATCACATAAATCACTGAACAGAATAACGGCAGCTTTTCACACATCAAACCAAGCAACCATCACACGATAATAAAATTGTATATAGATGGCTTCAAAGTAGCAGGGGACACTCGGCTGGGATCTTGGCACGTTAGTATCAGGAAGCATTTGAATGATCGATAAGATGTACATTACGTGCATGACTGTATTGTCCTTGTGAATTGCCAACCCTTAATTCAACAGGGAGTGATTATGATCATCCAAGCACATAATTGGACCCATTTTTGGCTATAGACCACCAGCCACCTTCAAATAGTGGTTCACCGGCTATGATGGTCGTTTTGGCCAGTCCCCAACCTTACATAGCACCTTGAGTGCCATTACTTACTTTACATCTCTCAACCAACTCTCTTCACACATTACTGTCTCACTGAGCACATTCACATCTTTTGTTGCGCAGATTGTCAGACAACATCATGCGCCCACACAAACACCTTTGTAGCTACCAACTAACCAGGATCATGGATAGCCACCTAATGTAGTGGCTCCACCATCACCTAGGTATGGAATACCAAAAGCATATATATATATATATAGCATGGATTCCAGACTAGTAATTATTTGCAAGGGAAAACAGTGACGGTAGATGGTTATTATCGTTGCATGAAGAAGTGATTTATATTTTTTTTAAGAAGATAGGCTTCTTACGTTCTTATTTGTTGGTGAGGGTCTACCTTCAACTCCTATATATTATTAATGGGTACCAGGGACTACCGGCATATCCATACCCAGAACATGAAAGGCTGGTAATGAGTCGGGTCTCAATCAGGGTGGTCAAGTCGAGTATCACCCTAGTCTTGTTGGTAGATCCTGTTTAATCGAGGAAGAAGAAAATGTTGTGGAAGGAGAATAAAAGTGCAAATGTATAATTATGGAATTAATAAAAATATTTTAGAAAATAACAAATAAATATAAATGTAATAATTTGTTGTTGTCTTTGTCGAGATAACTGAGTTAGGTAACCTGGTTTTTACTCCCGCAGTCTCGTGCGTCACAAGAGTAGAAAGCGAGCAGAGGATAGACCATTAGTGAGCATATCGACCAATTGAGTGTAAGTGTCAATAAAACGAACAATAAGTTAACCAAAATTAACTTGTTTACGAATAAAGTACTAATCAATTTCAATAGGTTAAGTTCCGGCATGAAAGATTGGATTGACAGTTAAATAGATGACAAACATATTATTACACTAGAGGATGGGTGGCCGGGAGCGAGTAATACGATTTTTTCACATAAAAGATCATAGCCAGATTAACTCAATAGTAGCGGTCTCCATACATTTATATTTAGCCTTGGTATTATAGTGGTTCAAATTGGTTCAGGTCCGGTTCACTTAAACCGGTTTAGTTTTCTCTTCCAATTCATCCTAAAGCCTTTTTCCATAACTTTTGTAACTATTTAGGTCACTCGGGGTTTATAAATTTCTCGGTTTGCTCTTTCTCTACCGGTTACAATTTAAAAACTGACTCGGTTTTCTCTTTAGAAATTATCAGTTCTTTTCTCAGTTTTTCTTATTATCAAAAGATGGGGTTTACATGTCGTGTGTTGATTGGACGTGCTTGCTGATTGGGAGCTAACCTGGCAGCAATCCTGGACTTTTGACTAGTCTAGTTCGACTGGGTTCAATGACCTGAAAGAAAAATTCGACATGTTCAGGCCCGATTCGACTAGTTTTTTAAATTTTAAAATTTTCTAATTTCTTGTAAATTCATTTTTTAACCAATGGTGGCTTCAATTTTCTAAATTGATTTTTCTATATCGTCTAGAAAAATAAATTTTTGAACCGGTTCCATGTGGTTCATCTCGGTTCGATCCAGTTTTGGTCTGTTTCGACCTAAACCGGTTTGGTTCTCACACCCAATCTCACTCATGGTTCTTTTTCCAAAATTTTGGTATTTGTTGGCCACTCGAGATTTTCTGATTTCCCATTTGACCCGTACTTCCCATTGAGATTGATGAAGAAGGGGGAGAGGTCTCATCATACAATAGCGGACAAAAAGTATCGAGATAGTTTGGGGTTGGGCATTGGTGCTCACACAAATTATGTGGTAGAGGTTGTAGCATTTCATCAAAGTGAATGGTAAAATTGCTCTGGGCCACAAGTGAAACAGTGGGGGACTGTGTTTGCGAAAGAATGATCCCTTTTAATAAAAAAAGGGTGTGTGATTGTTTGTTTAAAATAAATCTCATGAAAGAGATTGACGGAATCTATTAATGAGTAAAATGGAATAGTTGGGGAATGTGTCTACAAAAAATGATCATTTTTACGAAAAAGTCATATGATTGTTGTTTAAATTAAATCTTATGAATGAGATTAATGAAATCTTTTTATGAGGAAAACTCTCATAAAATCCTTGATTTTATGAGTTCATGATTATACACTCACTGAGTTGTAGAACTCACCCAGTCTCCTTTCTCCCTATAGGAAAATTCATCATATTGTCAAGAGTAGAAATCAGTAAATCCTACTATTAAGGTATAAGTTATAATTTACGTTAAACCATATTTGATAATGTTATCTCGTGAAACACTTGGATTTTTACTTTATCATGTTTGAACTATTATATTAGGTGATATTGTCATAGTACGGAGAGGTGTAGCGAATTGTATATTGGTCAAATTATCCAAATCAGTTCGGGTGTAACATCATTTTAAACCGAAAATTGGTTTTATTTGAAAATTTTTAATCCACATTTCCGGTTTATTTCATTTATAAAAAATGATGTTTACATGAAATCCCTTAATCGTACTTATTAGTTTTATGCTCGCATTTCATTCCCATATTGTATACATGATCCTTTGACCTTATATTAATATTTGGGCCTACATACCTTGGTCTTACTTCATGCCCTTATACTTGGGGTATACTATTGTTCATATTTTCCCTTTTTGTGGTTGTAGTTATAGTACACAATTTTATACTCGTTTGTTTCACAACGTGTATCTCTCGTAATCTTAAAGGCCCTTCACGCTTCCGGGTCATTATGTATGCTTTCTTGCTGACATTCAACTATTTTAGCATTATTATGGCACTCCCTTCTATTCCCCTAACCCATACTAACATACTCTCCCATACTTCTCAAGTCATTTTAAATTATTTCTGCAAAAATCCAATTTCTCCATTTTTGTTATTTCTTCCAATTGTATGTCTTCCAATTCATTATCTTTCTTGCCTGTCTAAGTATAACTATTTTTCTTTACTATGATGCTTATAATAATTCACCATATCATGTTCTAACATGGGTTTCGTTGTTGATCGACGGAGTATTTATCTATATACACGACCTCGAATGTCTATTTTTATTTTCTTGTCTCATACAAACCTAGAGTGTACCTTTTGCTAATGCGATTATTATCTCAATCCTAGATATATTTTATTTGTCATATGTACAATATTTTATAACCTTAAACACTGATTGAAAGTACATTCTATTTTCAATATATCATACCAATTCACTACATCATCATATCCTTTAGAACATCACTATACACCTTTTCCAACTACCTTTCTTCCATAATTTTCTTTTACATCTCCAAGTGATTCTTCCTTGTTCATTAAACAACATGATTAGTTTCATTTCATTAATTGTTTATATAAATAATATATCGTTTTTAGTCCCTTACATCTATTTAGCATGTTGTTTTTGAGTCATTATCCACTAATTTCAAGCGTAGGAATCTTGGAATTCTCAAATATTTCATGAATCTTGAACTGAACAGATCTAAGTATGGTATCTTCTTGTCTAGGGCCAATATACACCTCAGAGATTCTGTAATGCCGCCTTTGCAAACCTGTTTTAGTCCCTACTAGTCCAAATTGAAGCTTCTAGTCATGATGGTTCGACCCAGTTAGCCATCCATATTGATGGGTAAGCTTCTATACTTTTCAATAACCATACATGATATTTGTTTATTTTATTTATATTTTAAGTCAATGTATTTTATCGCCTTCAGTAGCACATTCCCGTGTTGCTCTTAAAGTATTTGAGTGCCTCATAGGGACAGTAGGTCAATGTGTTTTTTCTCCTCCCTATCCTTTCATGGTCTCAAAGCATTTTCTAATGTTGATTGCCCAGTTTGCTGTGATAGGAGATGGTACACTCCATTAGGTATTATGTATTTTTAGGAAAATCATTAATCTCATCTCGAAGTATAAAAAATAATTAGCTTATCATGGTCACTACAAAATATGAGTATATATTTATGAAATCAGTTACTAGTGAAATTGTCTAGTTCTTGACTTGCTTGCTTACGTGGGATTTAATTACGAGTGACCATCTTTTATTATGAAGCAACTTTGTACATTGCCCTCAATTCTGTTCATTATAAACATACCAATCATGTAGGTATAGATTACCATTTTATACTCGAGAAGAGACAAGTCCATTTCTTTCCCACTATACACGTGACCTCCCATAATCACGTGGCAGATCTCCTCACTAAGGCCCTACGTCCCAATCAGCTATCTTGCCTCTTGTCTAAGATAAGTTGCAGAACTTGCACACTCCCATCTTGTGAAGAATAATGACGTTGGCTGAAGCTCTAGTGGGTTAGAATGAGCTAAGGGATGAATCATCTCCCGGGTTTGTCTTTTACATTGAATAAGTCAAACTGATTTAGTCTTGCAATCAACGTGGGATACTATTCGGTATAAAAGACAGAAGGGTGTCTCTTTCTTGAACACTATAAAACGTATGCTTAAAGACAGATGAGTGTCTCTATTAATATCACCATGGATATAAATTTTATAGATCAGTCCAGTCCATGCATTGAAAGGAGGATTATACCACCTTCACGTGACTTACCTCTTTTATAGACCATGTGGACTATCAAATTGGTCTATGGCATGAACCTCACTTGACCAGTCACATGAAAATCGAGTGGCCCAAGTTCATTGTTGACATTTTTTAATCATAAATTATTGACATTGGATAGTTAGGATAATGATTTTCATATTCATTTAAAGGCATTCATCCCATCTTACCATGATTGATAGCTGACATGTAGACAGGATCTGATGTGATGGATATCACGTCAGTTAGGTCAAGGTCTACTAAATCAGATAGACAGAACATTCTAATAAAAGAAGAGCTGATGTCAGGGGATATGCAAGGATGAGCTCATGCTCCAATTATTGCAGCTAGATAAAATGCATCCTCAATATTTCTATTTGTTGAATTCTTTCCTCGCTCAGGTTCATATCTCAGAGAAGGATATAGGGACTGAAATGGATATAATTATATGAAAGCGACATCACAACGGACAGCACTACCCTACTCATTTGTTGAACTTTCAAAGGATCCACAGGGGCATTTTGTTCGTTGTACGGTAAGATTGGGCGTAATTTTAAATTACATTAAACTTATATTTTACTACATTAATTTTGATTATATTATTGTATTTAATAAATATTTATAATTATAAAATTGTACGCATTAGTTATAAAATATAAATTAAAATTCTCTCTCTTCAACCATCTCTCATATTTGTTAGCTCAATATATGGATATTAAGAAGCTTAATATTATTGAGCAAAAAAAGAAGCTTACTATTTAAAGAATCCAGATTCTAGAAGTTGAATATCCATATAAAAGACAACTCTCTTCTAAAATAATTTTTTATAGTTAAAATTTTTAAATTATAGTTATACTTTAATATATAATAAATTATATTGGATTTACAAAATATACGAGTACACAAGTTAAAATAAACAGCCGTCAACTGAAGATATATTAACTTATTGACATATTATTAGATTTTTCTTATTTTCTTTTTATGGTTAGATTTTTTGTATTATTTTAATTTATAGTATTTATTCATGTAAAATTTTTATTAATTTTATATAAATTCATAATCCGGTAAAAATATTAAATCACGCATTATAATAATATTATATATAATATTTATTAAACTTTTTAAATTATTTTTATGGTATTAAAGTATTTTATATTATTATATTGTATTAATAGAATCAAAGTATTTATTTAGTAAAATTCTTGATGACGATAAATTCATTTGTTTTTATTATATATATCAATTATTTCAAGTTATATCTCATTTTATTGATTTTGTTTTAATTTCAAAAAATAAATATGTGATTTTTTAAAAAAATTCAATCTAATTCAATATTTTTCTTTAAAAATTTTGAATTATCTATACGTGTTCTTTTTTTTAAATAGTTTAGATACACTTTTTATTTTTAGTATATTTATTAAATTTAGCAAAAATTGAGTTAAATATCATCCGAATTACTTATTTATCAATGAACTTATTCTTTATTATATAAGTTTATCTCAATTATTTATTTTTAGACGTTCACAAAAATGGTTAGTTTATATATAAATTATTTTTTCCACCCATCTTAACTTATTTTTCTTATTTTACATTTAATAGATTTTTTTTATATTTTTTCAATAGTACAATTTATTTATTATTTAATTATATTATTTATATATAATCTCAAAATTTATTAATCAAGTTTGCGGAAATAATAAATAATAAATTATATGGAGTACAAATGAGTATTATCAATAAATATGAGTAATTTAAGATACTGGTATTATATTACAATATTATTAGATTTTTTTATATTATTTTTAATTTATTGTATTTATTTATATAAAATATTTTTTAATTATAAATAAATTCATTAAATTGTACAAATATTAAATTAAGTATTAAAAAAATATTATATACATTTTCTATACACTTATTCCATTATTTTTTATGGTATCACATTATATTATATCAATAATTTAAGAGAAATAATTTTTATCCTCAATTATCTTTTATTAAATTTTATTTAAACTTACAAAGCTTTACTCAAATTAATTCTATAAAATAAGCTCCTAAATAATTATTTCACTTACGAAATTAATCAAAATTTAAATTTAATCTAAAAAAATAAGTTAATAACTCAGTGTACACAAGTTTACATATGAAAAAAATTAACTTTGCCCTTCCTAGAGAAATGTTGAACAAAGAGAGACCATGGAGAGAGAGCCGAAGATCTATAACGCACATATCCACACCATGGGGAGTCGGTCTACCTCTTTACCGTCTGCCAGGAGGAGGCCCGTATCCACGTGGCCAATATCTGCAGAAGAGGAGGGGGCAGCTGGCCGTGTTTCTACACAGCTATTCCAAGTAATGAGGATGATAATGGAGTTTGCAGGATTTCTGAAGCTACGTTCAAGAAGAAGTCATTGGAAGAGGAAGGATGAGCAATGGATGAAAAGAAAAGGAAGAACTATCAAAATTGATAAAATTAAAAAAAATATATATTATGTAGTTTATTAAAATTAAATTTAATTCATATACCAACGGATATTAAAGACTCATATTTCGTATACCTACGAATGCGTGGATTAATAAGACTTATTTGAGTTTTATGAATAAAAATAGTAAAAAAGTTATTCTATTAATAAAATATTTTAACTAAAATTTAAATTAATTAAAATATTTTTGTAACTAAAATATTAATTAGTCATAATTTAAAATAATAATTCTAAACTTAAATTTTTTTTTTGTATAGTATGCCATTCTTAACATGTTAGCGATCTGACATAATGGGATTATACTAAAATTTACATAAAATAAATAGGAGGAAAATACAGATGACAGTGTCAGTGAATTCAAACTGGCTTGGCTGGAACAGATTTCAAATTGAGCGAAGTCATGCTCGTGGAGAATTTTTACACGCATTGTGCCATAGGGGAGTCGAAACAGGGGAGAGGAAAAACAGAGCTGAATTTCCTTCACTATGAAGAGTAAGTGCTGCTACTCTCGGAGGAGGATAGGAGGAGCTCCTCCAGGTACTCAGGGCCGAGATCCTCAAAAATCACCACATTTTCAGCCTTCACCGCCTCCTTCTTCAGCTCCTCCTCCTTCCCTATCCCTCCTCTGTTATTGCTCTTCCTGCTCTGGTACTTCCTCCTCATGCTGTGCTGCCTCTTCAGGGTCAGGCACGGCGAGCACCCTTCCAACATCTTGCACTTTATCTCCCTCAGGGACTCCTTCACCATCTCCACCGGAAAATTGAGCACAGCCATTGGTCCTCTCATAGAGAACGCGGCCTGGTCGTACGCCAGCGCCGCTGCCTCCGGCGAGTCGAACGTCCCCAACCACACCCTCACACCGTTCCTCGTCGAGTCCCTTATCTCTGCCGCGTACTTCCCCCACGGCCGCTTCCTCACACCTCGGTACGTCTTCTCTTTCTTCTCGGGACCGCCGGAGCCATACATCTCTGCCGCCACCACCTCCGCCTGCTGCACAGTGTCCTCCTCCGTGCTCGAGGTGAGCATCTCCTCGGAGTCGTGGAGGTCGAAGGGGAGAGAGCCGTGATTGAATAGCAGCCACGTCCTGTTGGTGCTGTCGGGAAGGAAGCCCGGGTGGTGGTCGCCGTGTTGGAAAGGGAAAGTGGTACAAGGGTCCATATAATGTTTCTTTTGTACAGGTTTTCCCTCGGGATTCTCGAAAGAATGTGTGTGTCCTTTTACCCGAGGAATTCGACCTTTATATATCCAGCAGGAATCCAGACAAAATGGAATACATATTGTTTATTGCTTATATATTTTCTTTAGAAAAACTAAAAAATATATATATATGTTGTGTACTTCAAAAAAAATATGTATCCCGCTTATTTATTTTTATTTTATACTGAATACTTCATCTTTTAGTAAATAATAATTCATTATAATGAACAGATCATATTCAATAAATTAAATATTTCACACGATATACTAAAATAATATATTTTTAATAAAAATGAGATCATGTTAAATTTTATAAATTAATAAAAACAATTAATCTATAAAAATAATTATTAATAATAATAAATATAACGTAAAAATGACATATAAGATGACTTCATTTATCCAATCCAATACATTAAATAGTATTTCGATACCCAGTGAGAGAGAGTGTGTGATGTCTATTTATTTATTTATCAACTCTCTAAATTTGAACGTGGGTCAAACGGCCAAGTTTGACCCCTTGTTTTTTATTGGGGGTTGGAGGTATATAGCTTACAATACTATAATATGATAGGAGAATGACATCTTTCTTATTAAATTAAAGAAAACTGGCCCTTTTTATTTCGTATTAATAAATAACATTGAACTTAACTTATAACAATTGAATAAATATGTAATATAATAACTAAAATTGTATAATAACTAAAATTGTATAATAATTTAAATTTTATTGAGTAGGATTTATATTGAAATTGATATAAATCTTTCCTTATTTATTTATATTTACTCTTCCGTATTTTGATCCAATAATAATATATTTATAATACCACAAATTTATAAAAAAAATAATGAAATTAAATTAAATAAAAAATAGAGTTAAATCATTCTAGATGATATAATCTAATCTATTATTATTTTATATCGAAAATTTAAAAATTTATTAAATTTATATTTAGTTAAATTTAAAATAATATTTTGATTTATAAATTAAAATTTAAGAAAAATTCAGTGAGTAATAAAGTTAAATAGAATCGAAACTTGGGATTCATTTTTCAAAAAATACTTAAAAAATTGATAATTTTGGGTAAAAATATAAATTAATTAATTAAAAAATAATAATAATAAAGTTTAAAATTCGGGTTTAACTCGGTGGAGTATAACAAATTGGAACCGACACTGTTCCTAAAATCTTTTTCTTAATCCGTGCCTGCGGAATTATCGTACAAGAGAGTAAAAATTATTTACGAGCATTAAAACCGAATTGAATGGTGTTAAGAGTGGGATTGAATCACAACAAAAAAAATTGTTTATTAAGTTTCTCATACTGAGTTGAATTTGAGTTTCCCATTCTCTATTTAGATCTTATCTGCTAAAAATCCTCAATTTTTAGTATTAGAATAAATAAGAGCTTTCCCACCCTTTTAGAAACTTTCAGGCGGGGGAGAGAATGTTTCGAAGGAAAATTTGATCGGTAAAATTCGAGCTTATAAAATTTTTTATAAAATAAAAAAATTATTCTTAATAATTATATTATTGGAAATAAAATTTAATTTGATAAAATTGAGACATATTATTTTATTTATAAAGATGGTAAATTTTTTAATATTTATAATTAATAACTTTTAATTAAATATATTCTCGATTACTTATCGCTATAAAATAAATTATTCGAAAAACTTAATTCGTGATATACACGTATATAAAATAAAAATATTTAATTTGATATCGTAATTTATATAAATATACGTGAGGGTAATTATTAAGAATAAAATCTCAATTTTAATTTTAAATAATTCCATTCGTTTTCTATTCACAATACTTGCTATCACATATATAATTTAGTAAAATAAGTACTATTAATTAAATTATTCAATTTTTATTTAGTTAAAATTTTACTCACACTTAATTGATATGAAAAATTAGAAATTATTAAATTTTACTATATTGACTTCACAAATATACTTCAAAGCTTTTTATAATTTATTAGAGATTTTTAATGAATTTATTATTATTTTTAATAATTCAAAATTTATATTAATTTAAAAAATAAGAAAAATTATTCAAAACATATATTAATTTTGATAAAAATAAGAAAAATAATTATTATTATATTAGGATCAAATTATAAAATTTTTAATAAAAGAAAAAATATGTGATTATTATTTAAATGTTCGAATATTTAAAGAAATTTGAGAATATATATATATATATATATGCAATTTTGTCATTAATAAGAATAGATGAAAGAAAATGTAATAAAAAGGAACTTTATGAGTTAAAAGAAAAAAATTGAAAATTTATTAGGAATTTTTAAAATTAGTCCAAACTAAATTTGAATTAAAAATAATTAAGGATAATTAGTGAAAGATTAAATGGAATAAATTTATTAGTACACATTAAATATATAGTGGAAGCTAATAAAATATAATATAAGTAATAAATTTTTTGATAGTTTTACATATAATTAGGCCATTAAATAATAAATAATATAAATAAATATGTATAGAGAAAATGGGTATGTGAAAGAAATAATAAAAATTAATTAGGAGATAATTACAAATAAGAATACAAAATTAGTATTAAATGAGATGATAATAATTATATATTTAAATAGTGAAAAATAAAAATTTAATTATAGGGAAATAAGAGGATAAATAAAAAATTATAATAATTCAATGAAATTCATTATTATTAAATCAATGGTTAAGTATTGTGATTTATAGTAATAAAATTTATCATGTTTAGTAGAATTAATAATAATGAAATTATTGTTTTTAATTAGGTGTTTCAAATTAGAAATAATGAAATTTATTATAATTTAATTAATTATTTTTTAATATTGGAGTGAATAATAATGAAATATATTAAATTATATATTAAAATGAATATTTGAATTAATAATGATAAATAGATATGTATAAACATAAATACTACTAATAATAGGAATATATTTATTTAAGTATGGATAAACTAATAGTTAGAGTATATAAATATTAATAAAATAAAAATAATAAATTTAATTAATAGAAATATAGATATGATGTTTTTATAAATAATAAAGATATATATATATATATTTAATGGTAGATAAAAAAAGTTAAGTGGAATAAATATAAATAGTTGTGAATAAAATTAATATAAGAAGTATTCAAGTGTTTATTGATAATTAAACATAATTTAGTAATTAAAGGGAGTAATTAAATATTTGAAAAAATAATTAGAATCTAATAATAAACTAAATATTTGAGATTTAAATTATGAGAATTTTAAAAATGTATGTTCAAATATATAATTTAAGAGTTTAAATATAAATTTAAAAGTGAGTGTATTAAAATTTAATTGGTAAAAAAATTATATAAGAGATAAATGAATTATAAAATTAAAAGGATAATTTTATAAATATAACCGCTCCATTCGATTTTTCAGGCCACGAAAATTACGGTAACTCAACACTTTAATTTAATACTAATAATATTGATACATTTATTAAAATATAACCCAAATTATATAAATTTTATAATAAAATATACATAATTAAGTAAAAATTTAAAACTTTAAAAGTATTTACTCAGTACAAATTAATTTATAATATTTTCCTTATGATATAAGTAATTAATAATTTTGTGCATATTGTTCGAGTATCATAACTTGGTTGGTATAGGAGTGGAGACTAGTGTACGATTATAAAAATAGTTAGGCGCAATAATAAGCTCATAATTTAATGAATTTGTTTACCAATTTGGAGTTACAACAACACTTACAACCCAAACCCTATCAACTCTTTTATTAGAGTTTGTTTACTCATTTTTTCACACTTTTCTTTCTCATAATAGTGTTTTATCTTATATTTATTATCTTAAAAATTTATTTCCCATTTCACAATCCATAGTATAATTTCATTATTACACATTAACTTGAGATATCGATGATGTATCATCTCATATCTCATATTCTTTGATCCACCGTACCTAACACCGAATCACAAGTGATGTCTGGACCTTGCCATAAACATTATTTTGTCTTCATGAGACGATCTAGAAGCCATCTCTTTCATTTGTATCTTCCCTTTATGCTTGAAATCACCTCTAATATTAGGTGTTACTCGGCGTCCTAACATGTTCACCCAATCATAACACATATAATCATATAATAAAATAATTATTTATATTCAGATATAAATTTACTATTTGACTGACCCCACTTGTCATTTTCTTTAACATACATTCAACATTATAATAAGCAACATTCTGTCTTAATTTTTAATTTTCTAGAGCTCTATATGCTCTCTAACCGACCCCATTTATTAATATTCTTATTTCACAAATCACATCATATGTATTTTTATCAAAATTTCATGACTTTGAACTTGGGTCAACTCATTCGTTACTGGCCACTTAACCAAACTAGTAGAACCTACTCCCATTTCCATGTTTAGAGAAAAATCTTATCTTTCATATATATTTTTTATTCTTATTTCCATTAATGAGATATCATGCTCATCATATTTTATATTCCACTTGGGAAACCTCTTCTATTCTTATTAATATAAGAAATCTTGGTAAAAATTCACAATTGGTTCAATAGTACTCGTCGTCTATAAAACCACTCACCTGTATATTCGAATACGTGCTTGTTCCGGTCCATTTTCGAGTGTCTCTGATGGATGGTTTCCACTTGGCTATTCTTAGTAGTATAAGATACAATATCAATATAAATAAAACATTATGAGGTATGGTTCTAAACAATATATCATGGTACCGTCCCGTAATTTTTTAAAATTATAGTTTTGTTAGGTCAAATTTGCTCAAATCTCATATTTGAAATCCGTTTATACAATTCTCATTCATAGGTTCAAAGTCTCTAATATTATCCCATTATTTCTTGGTCATTTTTATCAATAGGAGCTTAAATCATTTATACTTTTTCATTAAGCTCCTTATACCTTCTACTTATTGCCCATTAGTCCCCAACTTTTCAAAAAATTATATTTTGGTCCTATTACTTTCTCTTTACTCCTTTTAGATTTAGATTTCAAATTTAACTTCTACCATAGGTACTCTAACTTATCTTGGCTTCAATAGTAGTCCCTAACTTATCAAATATTATAATTTGGTCCCTTAAACTTTACTAAAGGTTACACTTGAGTCTCTTGCTTATTTTAAGCTTCCATTTTAGATCTATAAACATTTCAAACTTTTTTTTGGTTCCTATACTTCAACTGAATCTCATTTGAGTCCCTATTTTTATGAAATCACATTTTAGTCCCTAAACTTTCCAAAAATTATGATTTGGTCCCTAAAATTTTATCTATTTCAAATGAGCTCTAATGACCTTTAAAAAATCCTATCTAGGTCCCTTATCATCTTACCTAGGTCTCCACGATCACTTTCCGACTAGCCTTGGTCGTAATAGTGTAGTTTTGGCCCAAACCGTTCTCTCTCAATAAAATAAGCACAGAGTCTGGTTTTGGCCAGAAACTTATCGGTGCGGAACCAGTGATGACTGAGGGTAGTCGGGTTGTATATTTGTGCAAACCTCATTTCCGCACCATAGGAAAGCTAGATTAGGGAATTGGAAAATTTCAAAGGAAAATCGAGGTAGAAATGAACCGGAATTGGTAAATGCAGGTCAAAACGGGAAATCTCAAATGACCAATAAATACCAAAAAATCATGGGAAGTAACCATGGGTGAAATTGGGTGTGAGAATTGGACTGGTTTAGGCCGAACGGGATTGAACTAAGAGGAATTGCATGGAACTGGTTTAAAGATTCAATTTTCTAGGTGGCATATAAACATCAATTTGGAAAATTGAAACCACAATTAGATAGAAGATGAATTTAAAAGAATTAAGAAATTTTTAAATTTCAGAAAATCGGTCCAATCAGGCTTGAACCGACTGATTTTCACTTTCGGGTCATTGAACCCGATCAGACCGGGCCGATCAATAGACCGTAGCCAAGTTGGCACCCGGTCAGCTAGCATGACTAATCAGCGTGAGACGCATGGTGAAGTGTGCCTAGTCAGCACATAGTCAGCGCTTGGAAGTGCTAACAAATAAGGGCACGACACATGTCATCGGTCAAAGGTCAAAGGAGGAAATCCACCTCAATGACGATCGGTCAAAGGTCAAAGGAGGAAATCCACCTCAATGACGATCGGTCAATAGGGGTGCGACATGTGTCCCTGGTAAATGGTTAATGTCAGAGAAGCCCAATTAGCCGGACCGACCCATGGGAAGTGCACACGTGACGAAGGTGCCACGTAAGTGTCCGACTGGGACATTGGAGTGACGATCAACCAATTAAAGGTCAACACATGGCAGAGTGTCATGCCCCAACCCAGTTTGGTTGGAACCTTGTGATCAACTCGCCACCATTTCCCGTACTAAATTGATATTTCTGCCAAAAAGACTAGGGAAGGTAAAGGCGTATATGTACATATGTTTTCCATAACAAAATTAACAAAACAACTAAATAAGTATAAACCCCATCCTCTTAGACTAAGGAACCAAAAATTGTTTAGAGAAAACCGAGGGTCTAAGTGAACCGTAAATGGTAAAGAAAGTTTATAATGGGAATTTGGAAAATCCCAAGTGGCCAAGAAATACCTAAACATCATGGAAAAGAACCATGAAATGGATTGGATTTGGAAATCGGACTCGTTCAGGGTGAACCAGACCTGAACCGAATTGAACCATGAAGAACTGGTTCAAAGATTTATTTTTCTAGGTGGTTCATAAATATCAAATTGGAAAATTGAGCCAACATTAGATAGAAAATGAATTTAGAAGAACTTAGAAATTTTTAATTTTTGGAAAACTGGTCGAATTGGGCCTTAGTAGGCCAATTTTTTATTTCGGGTCACCATACCCAGTCAGATCAGGTTGGTTAACGGTCCAGTTGGTCAACAGACGACTGCCAGGTCAGTGCCCGGTCAACATGCATGACCGATATAAACCCTGCCCTTTTGAATTAAGGAAAAATCGGGAAAAGAATTGGTCAAACCGAGTGAGAAACACTGAACCAGTTCACAAACTAATTATCAGAGAACAGGAAATTTGGAAAATTTTCAACTCCCCAGTGACCCAAAGGATTCATAAAACCTTGAAAAAGAACCTTAGAAAAAATTGGAAGAGAAAAACTAGATCGGTTAAGATGAACCAAATCCAACAGGATTGAACCGATTTATAAACCGAGCTGTTTTATGAACCGGAACTAATAGAGAAAGGGAAAACTGGGAAATTTATGGATCCCGAGTGATCTAAAGAGTTACAAAAGTCATGAAAAATGAATTTAGCATGAATTGGAGATGAAAACCAAACCGGTTGAGGTAAATCGGTTTGGACTAGTTTGAACCTCTATTGAACCGGATGCTAAATTCATTTTCTAGGTGGCTTAGAAAATTCAAATTTGAGATTCGAGGCCACCATTGGATAGAAAATCATTTTAGAAATTTTTAAATTTAAAAAATTCGATCAAATCTTGGGTGAATCGACCGGTTTAAGCTTTGAACCCAGTTTGTAACAGTGTCGTCTTCTTACTTCAGATAACAACACTATTCACTCGCCGGAAAATTGCATAGTGCCAGTGAAGTTGAAAAGTCTCTAGCGAGGAAGTTTCATGCAATGAATGATCGCCATTAAGGTGCTAATCAGACGGCCTAGAAGTCCCCAAGCTCCGTTTGAACTCATTCTGACATCAAATCGTGTGATTCAAAGTACAATTGAATTGTATGAAGGTGTAGTAACTCAAATCTAACTTCAATTTCAACAATTAAGCTTATTTGATTGGTCAATTTGATAAAATTAAATTTAGCTAAGTTAGAAGGTTGAAATAGGGGGAAAATTAGGGAATTTTAAAAATTCGAGGGACTAAAGTGTAATTTCATAAAACCAAGGGCCAATTGGGCATGATAAAGATGTTGGGGGACCAATTGGGTTAATTTTAGAATTTTTGGGGCAAAACTTACCAATTTTGTAAACTAGGGGCAAAATGGTAATTTTGGAAAAATTGGGGACCAAATTGGAAATTTGTGAAATTGAATAAATTGAGGTCCCAAGGTGAATTTTAATAGTTTCGGAACTTGATTTGGGGAAAAATTGACATTAGGGACGTAAAGTTAAAGAAAAAAACTTTAGGTACCTAATTGCAAAAGAAAGGAAAAGTATGGTTTTCTCATTCATTTGGGATGAATGAGGGCTATTAGGCCAAATGATAATGAACAAGAGTGTTCATATCGTGTAGGAACACGAAATACCGAGAATGCCAGCTAAGACAAGTTCAAGTAAGGACAACAAGTCGGCTAAGAGGATATTCACTGCACTATCGGGTGAGTGAGAATTTAATATCATACTCGGTTAGGAAGATAAACACCTCAAAAATGAAAACCCACTGCTAAGTGGTATTTTAATCATCACACCTGAGAGGTGTGATGTAAAAATCACGCAAAAAAAACTACGTATCAGTTGTAAGTAAATCATACCCGCTTGGTATGATGAAACTTCCTCGAAAGAAGTGGAAAACCCATTCATTGAGGAGGTAAGGTTCTTAGGGCACATAGTATCCAAAGATGGAGTTAAGGTAGACTTGACAAAGGTGGAAGCCATATACGATTGGAAGGCACCCAAGAATCCCTATGAGATACGCAGTTTCTTGGGCTTGGCAGGATATTACAAACGGTTTGTGCAGGATTTCTCTAAGATGGCTACCCCTTTGACCCATCTCACAAGGAAAGGAGTGGAGTATAAGTTAGACAAAAGCTATGAGAAATCTTTCTTAGAGTTGAAGACCTGTTTAACAACGACACCCGTACTCTGTCTGCCTGACCCAAGTGCAGGGGAGTACACCGTCTATAGTGACACATTCGGATAGGGACTCGGATGTATATTAATGCAATAAGGAAAGGTTATCGCCTACACTTCGTGACAACTAAAGGTACATGAGCGGAACTACCATACCCACGACTTGGAGTTAGCCGTAATAGTGTTCGCCCTCAAGATTTGGTGACACTACCTATACAGGGTTAAGTGTAGGATATATATTGATCACAAGAGTTTTAAATACTTCCTAACTTAGAAGGAGTTGAACCTTCGCCAGAGGAGATGGCTGGAATTGGCTAAAGACTATGACCTTGTGATAGAATAACACCCCGGTAAGGCCAATGTAGTGGCATACGCTTTAAGTCGCAAGTACCAAATCGAGGCTGCGTAGATAAAGATCAGCTACATACCCTTGTTGCAATAGTTGGGAAGAATGGAAGTGGACCTTAAGGTGGACAAGAGAGAGAAATGCTTATTGGCTGACATAATGGTAAGACCAAGCCTAATGGAACAAATTAAGGTCCAGCAAAAAAGGGATAAGGAACTCCAACCCTATTTGGACCCGGTCAACGAAGGGACGAAACCGGACTACGACCTTTGAGGCGATGGAGTGCTAACCTATAAGGGTAGATTGTGTGTGCCTCAAGAGAAGGAGTTGAAGAGATTAATCTTGGAAGAGGCACATGCACATGACCATGTCTATGCAATGCATCCGAGCAGTACCAAGATGTACCGCACCCTCAAACAAGGTTATTGGTGAAAATGGATGAAGAGGGATATTGCAGAATATGTAGCCCAATGCTTGCCTTGTTAGCAAATTAAAGCTGAGAATCGGAAACCTTTAGGACTGCTACAACACTTACCAATTCTAGAATGGAAATGAGAAAACATCACTATAGACTTTGTCACGGGACTACCTGTGACGAGAAAGAAACGAGATGCAATATGGGTCATTGTGGATAGATTGACCAAGTCTGCCCATTTCTTACCTATAAGAGTGACGGATTCGATAGAACAACTAATCATTTTATACATAAGGGAGATTGTGAGACTTCATGGTATCCCTATAAGCATAGTGTCAGATAGAGACCCTAGATTTACCTCGAGGTTCTGGCCTAGTTTGCAAAATGCCTTGGGGACCAGCTCAGATAGGTCAGAGGCCTCAATTTTTTAACTCATGGGGGCTAAAATGCTCGATTTTGGAAAATCACATGTAATGGGCCTAAGGCTAGTGGACACGAATTAGGGCTTGTAAACAAACTTGAGTAAAGGAAAGCCATGAAAATTTAAAATGAAATTGTTGTGTGATTTCGCCATCGAGTCAGAACTGATAATACTCGATGGACTGGTGGGAATGCGTCAGGGCCAGGTCGACAGACCGACCTAGACAAACAGCTGCGGGTCGGGGTCGTTGGACAATTGGCACTAAAGATAATGACCATATGTGAAAAATTATTGTTTGTGCATGCACTTGTGGTACAGGACCATCAAGATGCCTAAGAGGGGTAGTGATGGGTCCTAAGGGCTACTGGACGACATGGTGGAGATAAGGGCAGTTCATTGTGCTAGTCAATCGAGAAGCTCGGAGTAGCTTCTTGCACATGAGACCGGAGTGGGGTCGGGATGATGTCTCTGTCCTCATATGGACACGGAGTGGCATTCCGGTTTGAGGGTCAAATGTCGAGAACATTCACTCAAACCCAGGGTAGAAGTGGATGGGCTTCTATCTTTGTGGTTGGTAAAGATACTCTAAGCCACAAGTGGGTGCAATGGACAGATTGCGCCTACGAATGTGTGTACCCTTCTTGATAAAAGGCGTGTGTTGTTTGCTAAATACAACTAATGGTTATGGAAAAGGTTTTGAAAACCGAAACTTGAGGAAAGATCCTTATTAAAGGAAATGATAAATCTTGGCACACTTTGAATAAAGTTATTTCTTGAAAACTCACTCCCAACATCCGCTTACTAAATTGTAGAACTCACCACTCTCTTTTTACCCATTTCAGGTAACCGAGGAAAGTCCCTTCCTAAAAGACCCTACTAATTTGAAACAAGTCATATATGTCTATTTTAAAATACGAAATTTTTTATAATGCTATTCCAAAAAAGATAGTTACAAGGACGTCTTACTCCTCGCGGTTTAGAAAGGGGGAAACCCTTCATGGACCACAAGAAGTGGTGGGTTGTTCACGGGAATTCAACCAAACCTGGTTGGGGCATGACACGATATGTCCAGCCGCACCTGGGTTTGTTTTCTCCCTTGGTCATTGGAACTCCTTAGCTCGTCATTCCTTTAAGCTTTTGCACTAGCTTTTCATGGGGTTTTCGGTGTTATCTCCCCTTCCTGGTCCTCTAGTCCGTTCTTTCGTACTCGAGCCCCCCTTTTGTCAGGTAGTTGGACCTACATGTCCTCGGTGGTATGACTCACGCATTCTATTATTTCTCCTTGGGCCTACAACCCAGCTTGCCTTGCGGTTCGAATCGTGTCCTTCCATTCTTGTCCCTAGAGCATACTTCCTTTGTCCTTACCTTTGTGTTATCTAAGTTACTTCGTTACTCTATTCCGATTCACCCATAAGTTTTGATTTCATATGTCCCCTCCATGCTCGGATGTCCTTGGAATGTAGATGTCATGCTCCTTGTGAGGGTTTGGGTTTCCCGCATTTATTCGTTCTACCCTATTTCCTTATTGGATCTTCCTGTCTCTAATATCGGGTTTCTCGCCCCCTTCTAGTCCCATCGGCCTACCAGGGTTCTCCTCCCTTAGTCTGTTCTCGCGTTCGTTGGCGTTCTCTGACTAGTGAGGGGTTCCTTCCTTCCCTTCTTCCTATGCTTTAGGGGCCATTTCGCCTACTGACCCATAGCAACTAAACCTTCTTGGGCTTTGTCTTTTCCCTTGTTCTAGACGGCGAGGTTTGGTGTTTACCTCTATGATTGCTTCCTCGCTTACTCCCTATCTAATTCGCCCTCGGAGGACTTCTCCTCTGTCCCGACGTCTACCTACCCCATGGGGCTCGCACTAATTTCCTGAGGTTTCCTATTTGTTCCAGAATATGGTCCTAGATTCTGTTATCCTATGTCTTGGGGTGGGTTCTCTCCCTTTTTCCTCAATCGCCTCCTTTGGGTCATTTTCCTTCTTGTTTATCGGGCCCATCCACTCCCTCACTCAATTTTGTCATGCCGGGATGGACGACTTTTCCTTCCCTGGGTCATACCTCTTTTTGGGGCTCGGGCCCACGTATCACTAGTGGTCTGATGTGTTCCAGACCCATACTCTCTTTCTGGGATATCTTTCCTGCAATCCCCTTATTTATTGGGATCTTGGGCTCTGCCCCTCGTTATCACTTATTAGTGTTTCTTCACTACCTTGGGGTCGCATGGTTATCTAACGCATACATGCATGGCTTGGTCACTTCTCCCTAACCCCGTAGGTGTCCGTCTCCAGGGAATTTCTGGCTCTAGTGATGGGTGTCCTCCCACGCTTTCCTCCTTACGAGGTAGGAAATCCTACCTCGTGTTTCTCTTGAGTATCAAACTTCTTCTCATTGTTTCCTTGTGTAGCATCCTAACCCCTTTATAGGCTCCACTCTTGTCCACCCCATCCTCCTTGCGGTTTTTCTTTTCCTGATCCTTAGTGTCAGGGTTCCTTATCCCTTCGCCACCGGCTCGTCTCTCTCTCTTCTGTTCAATGGAATACCTCATCGTTATTTCCCGCTCATCCTCGCTGTCACTCACTAGGGTTCCTCTAGGGTGGGTAGGCATTCTTTTGATTCACCCTTAAGAGGTCCTTGGCCTGCCCCCGTTTCTGTTCGTGCTACTAGTCCCGGACTTTCCCCTTTATGACCAAGCTTTTGCCTTATGTTCTTCTTGGCCAGTGTCCTCCCCTTGTATCTTCACATATGCTTTTGTGGTCGCCTCCCTAGTTCCTACTACAACCCCTCGATCTCTAATTGGTTCGTCGAACTCGTCTTACCCTTACTTTGGTTGACCGCATTCCTACTTGGGGTCATTGTCCTTGGATATATCGGGGATCCATTTGGGGTCTTCTCATGGTACCTTGTCCTAGCTGGTGCCATGTGGTTTCCTTTATGCCTTTCTTGACTCACTATGATTTACTCTGTGGGGTTCGAACCTTCCTTGTCCTTCGAGGTCTCCTCTAAGGTCATCTTACCCTTACCCTAGCCTTATGATTCTAGTTTCAGCGTCTTTGCTTGGGGGTATTTGGTATAGCTTTTGGGGAAGTTGGGTGCTTGGTCCACCCTGAGTCTATTCCTTTA
Organism: Trapa incisa; assembly: GCA_030064435.1. Classification (NCBI taxonomy): domain Eukaryota; kingdom Viridiplantae; phylum Streptophyta; class Magnoliopsida; order Myrtales; family Lythraceae; genus Trapa; species Trapa incisa. Next base: position 12,553,854 of record CM057781.1, on the reverse strand, counting down.
TTAGCTTCATTACTTGTCTTGGTCTCCTAAGGTTCCTTGGCATCCCATGCCTCTTTTGCATGGGGTTGTACCTACTTTCTATGTCCTATAGTTATAGGGTTTCTTAGTCCGCAAGGGTCGGTAATGTCAAGAATTGTCTAGTACCTTCGTCCATTCCTGGGGTCTTTAGGTTCCTTCGTGGGTTTTCTAGGTTGGGGTTACTTTTCTCCTTTACATTAGGCGTTTTGCAGGAATGAAATAATTGCAGTCTTTTATTCATTAATTAGAAAACCCTGATTATTGTTTATTACAACATCCAATCCCAAGAATTTATCGGTACTACTCTAACCTTTCTAATTAATTGACCTAGAGTTAAATATATGCGGGTTGCGAGACTTCACATCGGGTGCCCTGGCGCGTCGCCTCCATGGTATCTCCCATAGCGGAGGCACGGGGCATGGGTTCATGCTAGGTTTCTCGAACTCTATGGATGCCAAGAGACTAGGAGCCCTACTAGCTTACACTACTGGCGCAATATCCACTCTATATCGGTTTAAAACAATGACATGGTGAGCGTGTTGTATGGGGTTTGATATGCACGCACCACCATGTATTGGAGGGAGTCGACAGAAAACTCTCACATAGTTAGCATACGCCTCCCAAAAATTTCTCTCGATCTCTTCTCAAATCTAGGCTTGATCCAATTCTCAAGGTGAATAAGTTTCATCTTTCATTGAATAGGGATTCTCTCTTGAGGTGCATTCCACGAGATAGGCTCTTCTAGTGCCTCCAGCCTTTGTTTCATTACATGTATCAAGGAATATACTCTTGATTGACATTTTTGTTCATATTTTATACAAGGGTTTCGGGAATCAAGAATTAGGATTGGTGGGAGACTTGTAAGGAAAGTTATGATCTGATACCATTAAAGTTGTCACGTCCCAGCCCAGTTTGGTCGAGGTCCCATGATCAACTCGTCACTATTCTATGCATCATCTGAGTATCACTATCAGAAAGGTAAATGCGTGCCTATATTTATTCCCTTACTATAAGTCAAAGTCGAGGAACATATCTTAAGGGTACTAGCTTCTCCTAGAACTTTCCGTCATTGTCATGTACCTGAGAAGAGTGGAGTATATAAATACACATACTCAATAAGGGAAACTACTACAACGATTAATTTATTTTGTTAATTTATTTATTGATCATTCATTTATCGTTTTCGCATATCATTCACGGATCAACCGCTCTCATATCATAGGAAGAATCACACGTACGCAAAACAGTACCCGACCGTTCCACTTGTAGAACAGAGCATCTTTACCGTCTTTACCATCCACCTTGATAGAGGTTAACTCGGAGTTTGAGGGGACCTTACTAGTTTGACCCTCAATCCTAATCACTTCATAGTGTTATCTAATTACAAATGAGTAATATATTATTCAGCCCATAGTATGAAATTCCATCACCTACAAAATAGAAATGTAAATAAGCACCTGAAATATTGTTTCAAATTCTATCCTTGTGGGTTCACTGTTTTCATTGCCAGGCCATCTCTTTGGTATGTAGTGTGTGTTGAACCACCAAAGAGATTGTCCCTTCTGGATCAAGTACCAACTGAACCACCAAAGACATTGTCCGGATCAAGTACCCAAGGCTCATTCGTAACTGCAGCACCGCTTATGGCAATTATTTGACCCAAAAACAACTCTATACCAAAAAAAATTACATCCAAATATCTACAAAGCATACACAATTACAATTGATCACCCATATGAGTTGATGGTGGAGAGAAAATTTATATTTCATAGTTTACTTTTCATCCATACTAGATTCAAATCTCTATGGCCATATATATAAGAGAAAAATCCTCTTCAAAAATTTCTATGATATGATATTTGGTTTATCCAGTCATTGCCATGAGAAGGATAAAGAAAAATGAAGCCGAAAATCATAAAAAATTTAGAAATATATTTTTTTGACCAATAAAAACTATTAAATCAAAAGACCCATGTTGTATTTTGATTAGAGATGCTTCCCAAAATTGAGCAAATAAAAAAGAGATGCTTCCCAAAATTCATATGATGTTGACATTTCTGGCTTCCTCGAGGATCTGGATAAGATCTATAATATGGCAAAGTTAATAGTGTTTCAATGCGTTCTTATTTCATTGAGCAGGGGAAGATTCTTTAATTGGCCCTCCAACAATTTCATTGGGCAGGGGAAGATTCTTTACTCGGCCCTCCAGCAGTGACTCATCAAGAAAAGCAATTATCAGGAGAATAGCAGCAAATCCACCCAACACGAACAAGATGAATTTTGTGACATAGGGATATAATAGGAGAAGGAAACTGCCTTAGGAAATCTGAAGAATGCAATATACTATTGTTGATTCGGTGCCTGAAGATGATCAACCTGCCAAAGGTGTTGATAACTAAAGAAGATCAAGTACATAAAAGAAATTTTAAGAAGAAATAATGATTTACTAAATAAGGAGAAACTTCAGGTAAAGAAATACATTTTCCTTAGAAATACATGTGATGCTCACTTCTTGGGTCTTCAAAAGATGACCAAGATAATATGAATAATTATGATCCAATTGAACTTTTCCTGATGGTAGTAAAGCAGGAATTTATAATAGAACAATGTTCAAATATCTTTGGTAATTAAAGGTGTCTTGGAAGCAACAGTCAAAGGTTAGCAAGATGTAAAACTTAACAAAAAGGTGACCGTTATATCTATAAATCCTCCAAAAAAAATCCCCTTTTTCTTTCAGATATGAGAGTACAACTGCAACTTTTTTCAGAAGGAATTTGATCCATGATAATGACTCACAAAAAAGAGGACCTTTTAGGGAACTGAATACAAGGACCAGCCAGTAATAATACCTCATTAAATTCCCTAAACATCCATCTTGACAGATTGGACCATCTTTGCGGTGTTCGGATGATTATAGAATTGCTCATCATGTCTCAGGAACAGATAAACAAGCATGAAGATAACAAGGAATGGAGAAAGGATAAGCCTTGTGAATCCAACCAACATGAGCCTTTTCTTTGATGTCCTTGGGTTAGAAATGAAGTCCCTCCTAACACAAAATTTCATGTAAAAGTCATTAGTTACTGGATCAAAATCTTTTCACCTTTCTTAGGTAGTGAATGGCTAAAATCAAATTGTGCATCAGACACCAACAGTTAAAATATCAATGCACAGTGCCTACTCAGAAAATATAGATGCACATGAATCAGTGGAAAAAATTATCTGAATAACCATAAACTGAATGACTTCCTGTTACAGCTAAAGCCCGGAAAAAGCAAGCAAAGTTTCCTACCAACCTATCCAGAAATTGACAACACTTGGTTTAGGGGGCAAACATAATATCATCTACTGCTTATTTTGTAGAATAGTGCAACCAAAATATAATTGTTACCACGTGAGTAAAATTGAAACAATTCTAAAATCCATAACATGATAATATAGTCAGTGAAATTATAAATACCGATCAAACATGCTTTGAAGGATGCACCAATTCAAAGTTCACTCTAATGTCTTCGCGAGGATTGGCCTTCTTTGCCTTCCATCAGAACGATCCACAGCAGGTCCAGCACCAGGAACCCATGATGATATTTGAAGTTCAAGAACCACTTTGTTAACCATCCCAATCAAGTAGTTTTCATTCCGCATAGGTGAGAGATCCCTGAAAAGACAGTTTTTGTGAAGTTTGCAGTTTGACAACCTTGTCAAGGACAATTGCCCATGGCATGGTCTGGATTGCACTGTCTGTAACATTGGGACTGAAAATCCAAAAGAGCTCAATATCAACACCTATAATAAAATATGACTTACCATCTAGAACTTACAAGGACAAGGTGGAAACTACAAGGAATACCTATGGTAATAGAAGTGCCGAATATTTAGAATGTGCTTTAACTGTGCAAAAAATCTCAAGAAACTGAATATCCAGTAAATGAAAAATATCCCTAAATAGCCAACAATGATAGCTTTATTGACTGTTAGTGGGCTTAAAAGGTGATGATGAAGATCTTCCTTAGCAAGATCATAGGGTTTGGTTCCACAGTATCCATGCCACATTTTGCATTGTGAAGCTCATTCCAATTCTATCCTTAGCAAAAAAAAATCCAGAAAAGCAAATGGTAAACCCCAGACTAAGCAGCTCAATTATCCACTTAGTAATAATGCACCAAAGTCCTTTCTCACAGTAGTAACTATAAAGCCACTCAAAAGATAGGTCCAAGTCAGCAATTGGTTCCACACTTATACGTTCCCTGTTCAGAAGTGCTGAAGGGCTCTCACTACCAGAACTAGGAATCCTTTTGTATTCAGACAATTCAATCTCAGGTGGCATATCCCTAAGCAAACCTTTTGTCAAAGATAAATCGCCAGGCCAGTTCCACTTAAACTTGCTGAAATTACGAGTGCCCTTCTGACCACCTCTGAACAGTATTCATGGGTATATGTTGTATGCAAAGGAGATCAGTCCATTCCCTAATTGAGCATAAGATTGGGGCCTGCAATGGGATATAATTTGTAAGTACAACTGACAAGTAAGTTCAAATATTTCATAATGTAAAGATGTATGCCCAAAGAATAAACACCATGGATGATTCCTCCGGAAAGTACAAACAATTGTTCACATGTAGTTCAGCAGCAGAAATTTGATAGCATAACTCCAGACACTGTAAGATGAATTGTATCAGGCTATTGACAAATATCTGATCCTCTCAGCCTTTTCATATTACCTTAAGAAGGTAGGATTTTTTGAACAGTTCTGTTTGATCAGAAAAGTACATCTGGGATATTTTGCACCATGGGAGCCAGCAATCAGACATGTAAAACTAAGCACATCACCATCACTCAACTAATGGGTAGTCTGTTCATTGAAATTGTCAGATGTATCTTTTCAACATGAATCAATCAGCAGAGTTCTCATCCACTACTGAACACAATTTTCTGGAACAGCTTATGCCAATAGTCTATACCAATTCATTTTCCAAGCTTTTAAATTTTCCTCTGTATCCAAGTTTAGACTCTTCTTCAGATAATAAAATTGCTGCCAGTACCATCTCTATCAAAATACGGTTTTTCAGCATAATAACAAACCCACGGCAGTGATTCAGGACACCAAATCACGTGGACATGCAGGACGACGAGAAATCATTTCAGTTGGAATTACCTATTTTCTCTATTATTAGGTCCTCTCCTAGAGGAAAAGAAAGTTGACTATGGCACAGATTACTAACAGGATAACAGCCTCAAAACTTCCAATTTCTTTCCGCAGTATATGGTTTATCAAGGACTGAGACCAAACCATTCTTCTAAGAAACTATTCAGAAAGCTGATAAGATTTCATTGGCCCTTTAATGGTAACTATTCCATCCCAAATACAAACAAAAAGCACCCTTAAAGGACTAATGCATTTAATGTGGACATATTCCCAGTCACAATGATGCTCAGAAAAAGTATATGGCTCATATGAACAACTGTAAAAGCCCAACGCAGAACAATTTCAATCCCAGGCTGATTATTTGGGGGCAATCATCAACTATACAGTTCATGAAGTACTAAAACTAGCACTCAAACAATCAATTTCACATGATCATAGCAATCACCAATTCAATGGAGAACACTGAACTGAACATTCTCCCGAAGTACAGGAAAAGATGAAACCTCGGGGTGCTAGATATAACGGGTGGGTAAAGTATGAAAGCAAATACCTGGATGACCAGCTCTCCCGCAGCAGAAGCTCAGGTAGCCCGGGAGTATTCGCCGGAGAAGGAAGCGTCGGCTGTCGTCGCCGAAGCGCCCCGGTGCCCAGAGAAGGGGTCAGGCAAGGCAAGGGATTTTCCGATAGAGGAAAAGGATCAGCAATAAAGAGGCGAGTCCACCACAGGTACGAGGAGGGCAGCCGCAGTGAAAAATAAGGAAATATCTGCTCAATATTATTCAGGATTTTATAATTAATCCGTTGCAGAAAATCAATATATAATTTTTTTGCACCAAAATCAATATATAATTTTATAATAAAAAAATCAACAACCATTTATTTATAATTATATCACTGAAAATATCATCATGTGCCCATCCAAGGCAACTTGTCATTTGAATGCTGGTTATACTAGACGATATAGTGTCTAGCATAAAATGTTAATTTTAAAATATAATAAGTATCCATCTGCTGCATAAAATTATAAAATTTTAACAGTAATAAGAATTTTAAAAATTTAAGGATAAAAATATATAATAAATATATGATAAAAATATTATAGGTTATGTTATTAAGTTGGAGACTGTCTTATTGTCAGTGGTGTGTACCCGACTCAGACCGCATCGGCGTTCAATTGGGTCGAGCCCAGTTTTGCCGCCTAACGGGAGCCAACGGGACTATCCGCGGGAAATCCACGTGGCATCCTTGCACCCACGTCAGATTCCCGCCAAAATGAAGCCCTAGGATTTCTTACTATATAAACTCACGCTCCTCACCTCCTCCGATTATCTCCTTTCTCTTCGTCCATGGAGTTTCCAGATCTGGCCGGCACCCCCTGCAAATCCATGAAGCTCTCCGCCCCCTCCTCATCGGGGACTAAGGCCTCCGGAGAAGCCTCATTTAACTCCAAGACCCCGCCGCTTGTAAACTCCAACCGGATCAGGAATCGGGGTGTGACCCTCTCCATTTCGGAAGTCAGAAAGGCCGCCGAGTGTCTCAGACAGTCGAACGAGGATGATCCAGTGATGGAGACCAAATCTGCGAGGAAACAGATCTTGTCCTGGGAAAGCCCCGTCAAGAAGCCGAAGGGATCTGATAAATTGCCTGAGAAGTAAGCTCTTTTACGTGAATGTCTCTTCTTATTATCTATTAGTTCGGTTTAGCACCTCATGGTTCTTAATTCTGAGATATGCCTATTAGCTGTTCAGAGATCCGATATTCTGTCACAGATTCAGTTAAGGACTGTTAAAATCTATTGAATTTCAGAGAATTGCTATGTAATGTTCTACCATTACTGTGTCTACTAGACTATGTTTCTGAATGTATTATAGGACTGGGTTTTGATCCTTGATGAATGAATTTGTATATATTCTTTTGTCTGTTTTTTATTAGGTATGAGACATTGAATAGGTTCTTCTCTAGCTTAGACGCTTCTATCAAGCTGTTGCGGATGAGAGCAGCGGTTCCCATCTTCACCGTGTTGTCCAAGCAGATTGAGTGTATGTCCGACAGGTTTGGTTTCTTGTGTTAATTTATGCTATCTCTTTACTCCGATAAATATATTATCCAGATACTAGTTTGTGTCTAAATATTGAATGGTAAACTATAGAAAGAAACAATTACATATGCTTGCTTTTTTTGACATATGGAATGCTTTCCACAATTTGTCCTTATTTTTCTCCTTACTGCTGCTATTAGGAGATTCACTTACCAGCACTTAGCTCAGTTGAAATACATCTTACCCGAGGTGATTGAGATAAAGAGGGATCTCGTGTATGATGAACAAACCAGTTGTATGAAGCCTGATCTCCGCATTACTCTCAATACTCGATCAGTTGAAAATGATGGGAATCCAGGACCCCAAACTAGTCCTGTGGATTTGCGGAAACTCTTCCATACTAGATTACTAGACTTCATCGAAGCCCATCCCATGGTAAACTTCATCCTTATTATAAAATTTGCAGCTCATTTTTTGTTCACGATTTATGTTTCCTAATTGCTGCATTAGTAACCATTTTTTCCTACATGGAACTTTTTCTGGGTTTTCTGATACATTACATGTATTATCAGTTGAAGCGAGGTTGATATGCTGTGCTGTTTTGGCTGTGAAAATAAAGACATCGTCTTCTAGAGACATAAATTTGGACATAAATTCTAACACGAAATGAGCGTGCTAGAATTTATATCTCCAAGTTTATGTATTGAAATAGTGATTTTTCTTGTTTGTTGAACTTCTTCCATTATTGTGCTTGGTAGTTTCTATATGGCTGACGTTCTTTTTAAATCAGGGAGAGGAAATTCCTGAGGAGTCTCTTCCTTCACCATTCAATCTCACCGGCCACAACAAATATTCCAAGGAGACACCATCTGCTATCTCATCCTCCCCTTCTCCCCAGGCATCAAGAGGTGACCCCTCAGAGTTCCAAGCTGTGAAACCATCTCATTTCTCACAAACTTTCAGGAGACACTTCTCACAAAAGATTAGGGAGGAGGTACCTGCCATGCCCATCCCTGATAAAATTTTGGAGAAAAATGATCCATTGTATGCTAAAGTTGGTATTTATGATACAACCTTGAGTTCCTACTCGGCCACAGCAGCCAAAGAGATTAACTCACTTAAAGAAGTTTCTCCAGTGAGAACTTCTCATGTAGAATCTACTCCTGTTAAATGTGTTTCCACTCCAGTGAGTTTAATGTCCTCAACTCCAGCGATTCAGCCACCGCCAAAGAGATGTTGCTTCAGTCCTGAAGATGGGCCTGCCAATTCACCCCCTAGCAAGTTACTTAGAAGGCTTCCCCGTAACAGGTCACTTAAATTCGACAGCCCATTGAAAGGTAATATGTTAGAGGATCAGACGAGCCTAGCAGATGATTCTCCTTGCACTGATGATGTTCTTGATGTTATTACGGATGATCTTGTCCAGTCGGTAAGCCATGTTTCTAGCAGCTTTAATGGAGAAATGGATTTATTGTGTGATCGAAAGCAAAGATTATATATATAGCAATATCCTGATGAATGCTGTAATATGTATGCAGATCACAGAAAAAGAGAGGAAAGCTATGGAGGAGAGGGATCCTGCAATTTCACAGGCCAAGAGGGGACTGGAGATAATTGCAGAACTTCCAAAGGTTTTCAATGCTATTTATTTCATATTTCAGTCATCCAAGCGGAATGTGATCACCAGGGATGAGCTCATATACCAGATCACAACAAGTCACCTCAATGTAGTTGATAGAAGTAAGTCAATGTTTGTCTAGCTAAACAACATAATTGTCCTCATTACTGAATTCTGAATATTGTATTCTCAGAGGAAGTGGAAGAAGAACTGGATATCTTGAAAGAGTTGGTCCCAGAGTGGATCTCAGAGCAGGTGGCATCTTCAGGCGATACACTTTTCCGGTTAGTTCATTTCTTTCAGCATATTTTTGAGACCTAATATTTTTCCATAATTGTGTTTGAACAATGAACCTCTCAACGTTTTTGTACTTGATAGTTTTAGTTGCACAAAGTTCACCCATTATCCAAAAGGGACTAACAGAATGTTTTCACCATAACTTCTTAATGTTAGCGGGAAGGAGAGAAATGAATTTATGTTCAGAATGGTTTCTCTTTTCTACAATTGCTGTTTCCTTCAATTTTTCTTCTGCCTAAGGGCCCTGTTCGGTGTGTTAACATCCAAAATATTAATGCTTGAATGATCTTGTAACCTATATTCTAATGGTTCAAATGCAGTATCAACAAGGGGGTCAGTGCCAGTGACGTACGATCACTACTCGCAGACGCCAAGTGAGATCTGACAAGTTTGGTGGCGGACGTATATTGTGTATGTGCAGGGGCGCTAGATTTGCCTTTTTTCACCATATTGTAGGCAAAATTGTACAGTTGATTATATTTGAGTTCTTTTTTCTTTGCCACAACATATCAAGTTGTCTTAACATGACATAGAATAGGTCTACAAGTGTATTCCCGAGAAGAATTAGATATGCCCGAGAAGTTCATGAACCGCTATAGAATAGATAATTTTCTACAAGTCTAATGTATAGTTCTTGTAGTGTCCAGAAGTTACATCACTATTTCATACCATGACCAAACCAACATATCAGTTCTATTTTAATATTTATATTGAAACTTATTTTATTTCATACCATGACCAAACCAACATATCAGTTCTATTTTAATATTTATATTGAAACTTATTTTGGTGGATGAATGAGCTTATAACTTAATAAATAAGTTTATCTATATCGGGTTACATCATTATTTATAACTTTATATTTTACTTAAAATATTTATACATAAATGTTATTTATAAATTCTTGCAATAGGTTAGTTTTATCATTTTTTTCGATTTTTAGAGCTCATACTTTTGGTCTTAAGCAAATATGTATATTTAGTTAAGAGCACCTACTCATTACATATCATATTAGAAAATTAAATGTTCTCATGGTAACGAATATGAGTTCGGCATTTTTCAATCAATACGTATATGGTTGTATAAATGTAATAGATATTTTTTCGATCATCTATATATCAGAAATCAAAAGTTTCCATTGTAATAAACATTATCCCGTCATGATCCAACTAACAAGTATATGGTTGTATGGATATTGATGATGTTACCTCGATTATTTGTATGTTATAATAAAAGTTAAAGGTTCCTATTAGAACGATCCAACTAACAAGTACATGGTTGTATGGATATTGAGGATGTGACCTCGATTATTTGTATGTTATATCAAAAGTTAAAAGTTCTCATTAGAACGAACATGACCATATCATGTTCTAACCAATATATATTTGATTGTATGGATGTCGAGAATGCGATATTAATTATTTGTATATTTTGATTGTTCCCTTCGATCATACACTCAAGTATATCGTATACTCGAATTTTCTCATACTGTCATACACTCAAGTATATGAAGGCCCCCTTATGCCTCATTTCTAGTCCATCCTTGACATCGACCCACACCTGAGAACACCTGACGGTATGCTGTCAAATGCCCAAATAATAATAATATGTATATACCCAAACAAATGCATATAATCAAGTAGTAAACACATTAAAAATTATTTTTCCTTGAGGGCTTAGTCCTCACTCGACCGACTCCATTGATCATTTTATTTTGGGTTTCATACCTTTATATCATATGCATATTTAACGTTGATTCCTAGGGTTTTGTTTGCTAACTGATCGACACCACTACTTAGGTTCTTTTATGGATACACCACTTATAAAAAACATGCATGACCTAGTCCCCTTTCTTATATCACAAAAAATGGGTCTTCCGAATCTTTCTATGTGGCCATTAGGTGTGGTCTTAATCCCTTTGATCTTGTTACCTCAAAGGTGATATTTTAGTTCATTTGACCAAGACAATATATTTTCATTTAGTTCGTCTTCAAGACCTTTTCACAATGCACTTATGCATACTTTCATATAAAACTGTAAATAAACATGGTCGGTCCAATAGAACTCACCATCTATAAACCCACTCACCATTATAACTCAGACTTGTTCGTCTTAGGGGTTTTCTGAATATCGCAAATCAATGAAGTTCTCGTATACTTGTGCGACAAATTATGCTACATAAATTAAAACATCTTTGTGGAATCAGATTTGGTTATACTTGTTACACCCTGACCCATTTTGGTCGGATTCCCGTGAGCAACACACCACTCTCTCTGTTTATTAAGGGTTTTCCCCTTCTTTAAACCCTAAGGAGTAAGACGTCTTTTATACATATACCTTTCCTAGAATAACATTAATCAAAACTGAATAAATTTAAACTTACATAAATGTCTTGCAGGTTTAGCTAGCATAATGTCTGTATGTAGATATTTCCCTCGATTTTTCAGGTTTAGCTAGCGGACTACACTTTGGTCCCTCAATTTTACGAAGTTCCCAATTTTTCCCAAATTTTTTTCTAATTTTTCCCCTTTCAAACTGATCGAATTTGATTTAATCAATGTAAAGCCCAGTCCCTTTAAAACAAGGAAATTGTGAAAGAACTGGTCAACTAGAGTGAGAAAAATTGAACCGATTCACAAATTCGATCATCAGAGAACGAACAATTTGGGGAATTTACAACTTCTGAGTGACCTAAAGGGTTCATAAAACCTTTGAAAAGGATCTTAGAACAATTTGGAGATGAAAAACTAAACCAGTTCAGGTGAATTGGATTCGAACCGGATTGAACAAGTTTGGAACGGTTTGAACCACTATTGAACTGAATACTAAATTCATTTTTCTAGGTGGCTTAAAAAGTTCAAATTTAAGATTTGAGGCCACCATTGGATAGATAATAAATTTAGAAATTTTTAATTTTGAAAAACTCGATCGAATTGGGCATGATCTGGCCGGTTTAAGCATTTAACCCAATTTGGACCGGTTCGGAACAATGTCGTCTTCTTCCTTCAGATGACAACACTGTTCACTTGCCGGAAAATCGAGTAGCGCCGATGAAGCTGAAAAGTCTATGGCCAGGGAGTTTCAGCCAATGAATGACTGTCATTAAGGCGCCAATCAGACGGCAAAGAAGTCCCCAACCTTCCTATATAAAGAGCTCCTCCTCATTCATCCTCTCCACACCTAAAAACTTCATTCTCTCTCAAATGCTCCAATTTCCAGTGAAGCTCGAACCAAAGCTCTGATATAGGGTCTTTTCTAAGCCAAAGAAGGTGTGGTCAGGTTCTTTGGATTTGGGGAGAACTCAGCTACATGTCTGTAGTCTCCATTTGCTTCGAGGGTAGCTAGAGAAGCATCGGCGTGATCAAATAGTGTAACAGCTCTGGCGGACTGAAGCTACTATGTTTCGGTCGAGCTGAAAATGGCCAATTCGAGCCCTTTTCAGGCCAAACCAAGCTCTTCCAACACCTCCACAGTCCTCCTACAACTGAATTAGAGCTGAAAGGTAAGCCAATTTGGCTACTCTTTGTAAATTTCGATCGATGTTAGAGAGAGAACCAACAAAACTTCGATGACTAAATTCTCGCTCAATTTGGCATCAATTGATGCAATTCTTGATCCTAGGAGGAATCTCAGGATAAGAGCTATCTGTCTAGATTGAAAGCTCAGATCGCCACGCCCCCGACGGTAAGCTTTCGAAGCTTTCTCTCTATAAGTTCAGTTTTCCGATGAAGCTTTGTTTGAGCTCATTCTAGCATCAAATTGTGTGATTCAAAGTGCAATTAAATCGTATGAAGGTGTAAGAACTCCAATCTAACTTTAATTTCAACAATTAATCTCATTTGATCGTCAATTTGATGAAATCAAATTCAGTTGAGTTAGAAGATTGAAATTGGGGGGGAAATTGGGGGAAATTTGGGTATTTCAAAAATTCGAGAGACTAAAGTGCAATTTCATAAAATTGAGGGTCAATTGGGCATGATAAAGATGTTGGAGGACCAATGTGATTTTGAATAAATTGAGGTCACAATGTGAATTTTAGAAATTTCGGGTCTCAATTTGAGAGAAAATTAGCATTATGGACCTAAAGTTAAACAAAAAGAACTTTAGGGACCTAATTGCAATAAATAAAAAAGATTGAGTATTTCATCCATGCACGATTAATGAAGGCTATTAGGCCAAGGGATAATGAATAAGGATGTTCATATTGTGTACGAACACGAAGTACCGGGAATGCCAGAAAGGACAAGCTTGCATGAAGACAAAGAATCGGTCGAGAGAGATTTACTAAATTAACGGGTGAGTGGGATATTTAATATCATACCCGGTTGGGATGACAAGCACCTCGAAAATTAAAACTCACTGTTAAGTGGTATTTTAAACATCACACCTGAGAGCAGTGATGTGAAAATCACGCGAAAAAACTACTTACTGGTTGTAAGTAGATCATACTCGGTTTGTATGATGACACTTCCTGAAAGGAAGTGTAAAACCCGCTTATCGGTTATAAGCGGAGATGTCTTCATACCCGGTTGGTATGATAGATAAATAAAATGTTTATTTTGTTGGAAGTGCTCTCCCCCGATTGTGTGCCACTGCTTAAAAGTTTTGGGAGACCTTCTTGACGAGAGCTCAAATAGCTCAGATAGGTCGGAGGCCTCGATTTTGGAACTTTGGTGCTAATATGCCCTAGGCCAGTTAGTACGAGCAAGAGCTCGTAAACAAACATGATTCTAAGCCATGAATCAATCTTATCTTTCTTTATTTTAATCCATTTTTGTTATTTCACACAGTTACAAGATCAACAACCACCCTCCTATCATAGAAGGGATCACATATTCGCAGAACAGTCCTCGACCACTTGTGGACCGGAGCGCTTTTACCGTCCACCTTAATAGAGGGATACTGCCTCTACTCGGAGTTTGTGTGGACATCAATAGTGCGACCCCAAACTTAAGTTTCTCCACTATGTCCGCTTAGTGGGACGAGACCTCATTCCCCCTACTGCCTCGGTCTCCGTGCGTAGGAAGCTCCTCGGCTTCGTGACCTATTGAATGACGATATTGCCCTTATGCTCCATGGGTCATCCAACAGTCCTTTGGTTCCATCACTACCTCATGCCAAGTGTCCTAATGGCCCGAACATCATGGTGCATGCACAATCAACAAACTTTTTGAGTTATAGCCATTATCTTTGGCCCTCTCGCACAACGGTCTGTCAGCTTGGCTTCAACCCCACCACATGTACTGGCCCAACAAGTTTGATAACTCAGCTTGGCTCGATAGGTATCATGCAAGTTCCCATTATTCAAGTATTTTAGCCTCATGTATTACATGTATGTTTTGGACAAGTCCATGCCCGTATTCACTGGCCTTAGGCCTACTAGCATCTCGAGCCTAAGCCCAGAATTAGCTCCCAAATATTTTAAGTAGAGTTACCCAGTCAGGGGATGCTAATTCCAAGAAAACAAAATTTCAAAGCTTAAACCGTCCTTCCAACCAGAATGGACGCTATAGCAGTTCCCACTCACCCGGTGATCTCGACAGGGTCGTGCCGGCAAAATTTCTCTCCTCGGTGTGCTTCTAGGGCCAACAATCAAGTAATCCGGTCCTATAGGGTGCGAGTGTTGGTATTAGGATACGTTGATAAATGGGTTATATACTTTCTTATATCTGCACCTAAGGCCCCATACTTTGCTTAAATTGCACTTGGGTTCTTGATTTCTCTTTAATCTCTATTGGGTCCCCTAGTTTCCCAATTATTCGGTGAATTTCATGAAAACACCCTCAATTTCATAGAATTTTCGTTTAGCCCTCCAATTTTTAAAAATTGCACAAATGTCCCCCAAAATCCCCAAATCACCCTTCATCTTCTTCCCCAATTCGAGCATATAACACTTCGAATCTTACCTCATCCAATTGGTGGCCTGTAAGTCCTTGTTTTCTTCAATTCTTGCTTCTAATCGCCTTCTATAGCTCCCCTTGATCGTCCTACACTTCAAATTTCTGAATTTGGCTAAGTTTTGTGCCATGTTGGAGCTTCATCGAAAAAGTTATAGTAGGGAGAGAAAGCTTGCATTTATTACTGACGAAGAGGCGGTGGTCAGAGCTTGAGGTGGGGGCAGCTAGAGCTAGTCAAGGGAAACCTACCAGGATCGAGTTCTACTGCAATTTGCTGCTGCCTTGCGGGAATTTGAAGAGAGAAATTACGGTCGGTGCTACTCTTAAATTTGAGAATTCCAAAGAGGGGAGGCAAAATTGAGCTTACCGGGGCCTGTAGGGGTGTTGTGGAAGGTCTTAGGCGGTCAGTGGTGGCCGAGATGGATGGGGGAAGGGTCGGATAGGGTGAGGTGGCGTCGGGCAGGAGCTCGTTGCTTCGAGCTCTGAAGTAGCTTTATTGTGCAATCTCCCTCACACCTCCCTAAGCACTCTCTGGTTGTTCTAAGAAGGTCTGTAGCTAGAGGATTCTTCTCCAGTTCCAATGCCACCCTTCGGAGCTCCTTTGGTGGAGGTTTCACCCGTCGTCGAAGCTCTAGTTTGCAGCTCGCCAGAAAACTCACTCTTCTTCTTCTTCACTCGATTGTGGCATGCTGGGAACGAATGAGGGGGTGCTCTTTATATAGGGAGGTTAGCAACTACTCAGGCTACCGGTCGGCATAAGTCTCAGCCGCTGGAGACCTAACCGGAGCATTTTTCGAGTCGCTGGAGATTCTAGCTTTTTCGGCGACTCCCTCTCTCTCTCTCTTCTTTGTCAGCATCTGAAGGTTAAAGATGATGACATGGCGGTTGTGCCATGTGACACACTCTGATTTGTTAGTTTTTCTGACATGGAACACCAGCTCGGCTACCGCGTTAGCCGTTGACCTGTTGGCCGGACACTTGACAGCCTCTCATTGGCTGCTTGTGTCTACGTGGCATGCTGACGGGTGCCAACTGGCTGTTGACCGGACACATGGTAGTCTCTCATTGGCTGATCGTGTTTACGTGGCAGCTGACATGGCACCAGTTGGTCGTTGACCATTGACCGTTTACTGGCTTGATTTGACCGAGTTCGCGGTCCGAAATTCGGAAATAGGCCGATTTTGTCCTGGTTCGATCGATTTTCTCAAATTAAAAAATTTCTAAATTCATCTAAATTCATTTTCTATCTTATGGTGGTCTCAATTTTCCAATTTGACATTTTTAAACTATCTAGAAAAATGAATTTGTGAATCGGTTCACTATGGTTCATGCCAGTTTGATCTGGTTCAGGTCCAGTTCACCCCGAACTGGTTCGGCTCTCTCCTTAATTCCACTTCTCGGTTCTTCCTTGAAGCTTTTTGTGAAATTTAGGTCACTTGAGTTTTTTCAATTTCCCATATTAGTTATTTTTTGTTCATTAAACGACTCGTTTTCTTCATCTATAAACCTATACCAGTTCTTTTCCTAGTTTTTCTTGGCTTCCAAGGAACGGGTTTTACAAAGGATCTTACCCCTAAACGACAAGAAGTATTGAATATAAGAAATTACTTGAACACAAGGGTAAGACAAGTCAATGGAACTAAGTCCAAGGGAGTAAATGAATGATTGAAGGGGAAGGAAATTCCTTAAGTATGTTGGCTACAAAATTAATTGAAAGGGGTAACTAAAGTGGTAGGATATCAAACTGAATCCCAAGTTAACCTAAAGGGAATTTATTCCTCATGTAAAGGGTGAATAACAAAGTTTTGGGGAAAAACTCCTAAAATGAGGGGAGAGTTGTGAAACCCATACTCTCGTACCAAATAAATTGGGAAAAGAACCAATACCTTTCATGAGAAAACCAAACCTACAAATGAACCAAAAATGGTAAAGAATGGTTAAAATGAGGATTTGGAAAATCCCAAGTAACCAAGAAATCCTAAAAACCATGAAGAAGAACCAGGGAATGGATTGGATGTGAAAATCAGACCGATTTAAGGTGAATCGAACCTAAATCGAGTCGAACCGAGTTGAATTGGTTTAATAATTTATTTTTCTAGGTGGCTTAAAAATATCAATTTGGAAAATTGAGCTCACCATTAGATAGAAAATAAATTTAGATTAATTTATAAATTTTTAATTTTTAGAAAACCAGTCAAATCGGGCCTAAACCGAATGATTTTTATTTTTGGGTCACCGAACCTGGTCGGATTGGACCGGTCAACGGTCCAACCAGTTAACTAACAATGTCATCTTTTTCCTTAGGATGATAACACTATTCATGGAAGGATTCCACCTTCCATTTTCGACGTGGGAATATTACCTCCGATTATGGTATTTTCTAATGAGGATAAGTTCGATTAATATGGAAACCGGTAGAACCAAGGGTCCCCTAGCTCTCTATATAAAGAGCTCTCCTTCATTCATACTCCTCACACCTCAAACCTTCGAAGAAGAAGTGCTCAGTTTCCGATGAACCTCAAACCAAAGCTCCGACTTGGGCACTTAGAAGGCGAATTCAAGTTCTATAGACTTTGGAGGAAGTCAGCTACCTAATGATGCCCTCCATTCCACCTGAGGACCACCGGAGAAGCACTAGCGGGTCCAAATAGTGAAATTGCTTCATAGGACTTGAAGCTACCCTATTATGCCCGATCAAAATTCGACCAATTCTGACCTCCTATAGGCAAATTGAGCCTTCCTCTAGCCTCTCCAACCTGCACTCGACCTCCCTAAGCAAACGTGACACGAATTGTAGCGACTCTTGATCCTAGAAGGACCTTGTGGATGAGAGCTTTCTTCTCAAATCGAAAGTGCAGACCGCTGCAACTCTGATAGGACATATTGGACGAGAACGTGTGCAAGGAAGCACGACAAGAACTGGAAGTCCAATTGGGACGAACAAGTCACATTCATCAGGTGAGTGGGTTATTTAACATCATACCTGGTTGGGGTGATGAGCAAGTTTAAAGCCAAAAACCACTTACCAGTTGTGAGTGAAACTTTTTAACATCATACCTGGTTGGGGTGATGAGAACCTTTCTTAAAATGAAAAACTACTATGAGTGGGATTTTCCATTATCATGCCCGGTTGGGATGATGAGTATATTTTAAGCTTAAAACCATTTTTTCTAGAAATGATCTCTCCCGACTGTGTGCAAATGCTTAAAATATTAGGAAAACTTTTCTGATGAGAGCTGGGACAGCTCCAATAGGTCAGAGACCTTAATTTTGAACTTATAGAGCCCAAAGCCCAATTTTGAAAACTTGTGAAGTGGGCCTAAGATCAGTGGGCACGGGTTGGAACCTATAGACAAGCATAATGATGAAAGCCGTGAAAATTGTCATAATTGGAAATTTTGTGTGTGACTCGCCACGGTACCAAATCAGGATCAATACACAGTCACTCGAGCGAGGATCTCACAACCTGGGCTAAAAAGGAAAACTTGTAAGAACGAACAAGTTCTGGTAAAAATTGTGAGTGAAAATAGTGACGACTAGTCTGATTATACTGACCAAATGTGTTTTACTACTTTTCTATAATACTCTAAAATGCATGATGTAATGAATTGAAAAATTATTTATAAGAAGTGAAAAACGACATGAATGCATGCTTACTAAGAAATACTATTTTTAGAAATGAATAAATGGGTTAAGGGTCAATAGATCAAAATGAATGAACCATAGTCGTATGCTATGACTATGTGAGTTGGGGTATTGTGCCCGTGATATTATTGTTGATAGTAGTCGATTGAGTGATGGACCAAACTCCTTATGATAAGATCTTGATCACAATATTTGTATGTTGAACGCGGTACATGCATCTGAATAATTGAGTTGATCGAGTGATGGACCAAATTCATTCTGATTAATTGATCATGCATATTTCTTATTATTTTTTATAAATGCACATGAATGAAGATGGTCAGAATGAGTACCATACTCTATGGAATGTAGGATAAGCACAAGTGTTGTTTGTGTGCATGTTTTTGTGATATATATATACCGGTAGGAAGTTTAGGGGTATTGACAAAACATGTGTCAAAATAGTGTTGATGCCTAAGAAAATTAGAAGTGGTGGATAAGGGGAGATTGATAATAGTACTTCCAGAATTCCCAGAAACCCCAGATAATGTACGAGTGTGGTCTCAATGCTGACAACGATGATAAATGGCGGAAATGAGTCACATGTGTAAGAGGCATGTACATGGCATTGGGCGGGTTAGTGTTGGGACCTTGGATGCTAAGACATCCAAATAAAAGACAAACTCGAGTGGTATCAGTTGTGGAGAGTACACGTGACTCACACAATTTCATATTACCTGATCGAAATTATGGCATGATTTTCAAGCATTACTTGGTCCATAAGTTGCCAATATGTGTTATTGCATGCATATCATGAAACATTTATATGATTTTGGGGGGAGAGAGAGGTTGTAATAACGTAATGATTAATTAGTAGTCTCAAGTGGTCGGGTAAAACTACGTACAATGAATAATTTGTAAAAATTGTGAATAAACCTCAATCTTAGAATTTTACATAAAGTCTGAAGTTATAAGTTATGTAGTGGCCCAATATTAGTACATTTTCACTAAATTGTAAGTTCACTCCACTGCTATGAACAATTATAGGTGAAATACGAGGTTTTGCAAGGTACAAATCGGACATCACCGAACACAACTTGAGCTAGATCTCGAAGATTGTGTACAAATATTTTTAATTATTACTTGTCAATTACTATATTTTCAGTTTAATTGTATAAATTCTTTGGGCACACTATTTATTTATTAAAGAAAAGTTCAAATTTCCATTAAAATCAAGGTAGTCTTGTTTTATTTTGATTATTAGTTACTTTAGTTTTAATTTGTTTAAAGTATTCACCATTATAAAAATGAGTGGATTGGCGAGTTGCGCGAGATCACTGGTCGGGAATCGGATCAGGGCATGACACGTATACTCTGGTTGTTTTAAAAAATAAGTAATAGGGTAATTGATAATATAGTGAGCCCAACAAATAAAAAATAATATATATAATACTATATTATGCATATTAAAGAAAATAAGTAATGAGGTTGGTCAAATAGTACACCGCACTTTGAATAAAAATTATCATTATATTATTGTGTAATTATATATGTATATAATTTAACTAGATGGATAAGTAATATATGAATATGACAACTTTTATTAGATAATATTTACATATAAATGAGATTAGAAGTGAGATTATAGGAGAAAAATTATGAATTTTATAGATTTCCATGTACTGGAAATAGAGATATATAGGAGAGATTCATGCATACTTGTGATTATTATTATTACTAGAGTATCAAAATATACGATATGTCAAATTATAAATTATCAAGTGACAACTATTATATTATATGTATTGTGAGTGCCATATATAATATAAATACATGTTATAGTTATAATTATGAGTCTTTAATAGTTATAGTTATTCGTGTGTGAATTTAATTTAAAAGGAAATGGACGGGCTACTAAACCAGAAGTTATGGATTAATTATTTTAGGCACTTTATTGTTATGAAAGAAAAAATTAAATTCCTGTTAAAATTTGTAATTGTTTTATATTTTGAATTTTTTTGTAATGTTATACTAAAAATGTGAAGATATCCATCATTTAGAATTAAATGGATGTGAAGAATTATTTTATCTCCACTCATGAAATCAAGTTGGGTATCACAACCTTTGAACATGCTAAACCTGTTGTTAAATGTGCTATCCCCCAAATTACTCGAGCCATAAAGAGGAACAAATATCATTACCTTAGAGGGTCCAGAGAGTTACCCGAGCAACCCTCACTAAGGCATATAATGGTTCCGCACCAGTTAGGTACACTTCCAATCTAATGTGAGGGACCTTCCATTGTTTAAGATTTTGCCAAGACCCATAGACATTCCTTTTATCTTTTTTTTACCCAATTTGGAACTCGAACTGACAACTAAATCCTATATACAACAAAGAATGCAGAAGGTCCATGTCTGCCCCCACTAGAGTCTGAAATTGAAGCATGTTTTTTCATTACTGTCAGCATAATCTAGATTTGATTTTCACCATCCTGAACTACTGTGATCTGGATCCACCCTTGTGGTTTCAGGCGGTTTACTGTACACACCATCGAAGTGGAGACTCACCGTGCCCGCCTCAATGTCATCTTCTTCCATGAATGGTTGAAAAGATCGTCTCTGCGGTATCCTCCAGTCCAAGTGCTCTTCTCCATCCTCCCACTCTGTACTCCTGTCTGATCGACTCTCATAGTTATGGTTGCTCGTCTGTCGGATGCCAAACTCAGGTGGTTCAATGAAGCTGGCCTGGTTCTGCACTGGGTTTGAGGCTGTTCTGGCCCACCAGTGGCTCCTGCTTGGCAGAACTATGTCACGGGACTCGTGGTGCTGAAACACGCTTTCTCGAAACAGCAGAGGAGCAGAAGTGGAAGCTCCAAGGTGGGATTGCATCCGATCCATGGTGCTTTCCTCTCTTCCAATGGACTTTTCAAATACTGTTTTGTCATTCCGACCAAAGTAAGGTGGGGTCCACAAGTCTTCTTGCTGAGGCTGCTGGGCGGCCATGCCTACTTTAGGATCTTGGGTAGGGTGATATTTTGTGCTCCCATTGTGGGGCCTGTAAGTCTTGTAGTACCAGTCAAGGAGGTATGGATGGTTCCCCTGCTCATTACCAATGCACCAGAGAGAGCCCGTGTGGGTGCCAGTTTCCAGAGTATCCTGGTGAATATTCTCTCTTGAGTAAGGGCTGTTCCAGTCAGCATAGGCCCCAGGCCGTGCTCTAGGAGGTGAGTATGAGAGCCTTTGCATGTGCACCTGCATCATTCGATCCCTGAAATCTCGGAGATTTGAGAGGAACTGCTTCCCCTGGGGATCAGGCTCCCAGGAAGGATAGCTGCTCTGAAAGCTGCAGAGACAACAACATTCTTCAATAAGAAAATGAATTAAGATTATTCAGTAACATTACTCCATAGTTGAGTGGTGGCTACTGCCTATATGCTGCAAGAACACATCAACAATAAAATAATCAAGCTATCGAATCCAAGATTTTCTTAATTTTTTTATTAGTAATATTATCTTGAGTGTCTTTTAGAATGAACACTTTTTGGCAGTTTCCTTTAAACACTATAATCTACCCCACACTAGCCAAAATCTCAGTATAATCTGTATATAACATAACCAATTCACCTCAAGAATGATTTCTCCATTTTCCCCTGTGAGCTCCTCTGAGTGCAGGATGACATGTGTGGTGAGCCATAATTGCTGTTTCCATGGTTTTGGAAATCGAATACACTGAAACTGTAATCAAATCAAGGGAATCAATCTTTTTTGTGTTAGTAAGGCACCAGCCCAGTTCTTACGCCGTATATCCACAAATAAATATATGATAAAGCCTACTCAAGAAAAGAACTGGAAATTCTACCTACAAACATGACCCACACCTTCAACGTGCACTGTAAAATCGGAGATGAATTGCAAAATATCATCCACCCTCTGCAAAAAGGAAAGTCAATTTTTTTTATCAGTATACTATATTAAAAGCTAACACATAATAATCATTTATACGAGATTATAGTCAATACCTTTGGAACAACAAGCATCAACAAGTAAGGTGTGAGAAAAATAGAGGTCATCTCTTCAAGTAACATCATTCCAGTGTACTACACACAATATTAAGAAACATCGTACGAGTTAATAAGATATCACACCCTAAGAATTTAGGAAAATGGGGATAATAATATTTCCTAAAGGAGAATTAAAGGTCCTTCATAGAATTGACAATTTGTCAATTGAGTTCTACATGTCAGATAATATTACATTTCACATAGTTAGACATAATGAGTGTCATACCAGCACCCTAGGTGTCAATTCTAAGTTTTTATATGTGGTCCTCTTAAGCCACAAGTCTAAGTTCTGACATGTGTTTTTCAGTGTGTATCACCTACAAAACAGAAATGTAAACAAGTACCTGAAACATTGTTTCAAATTCTATCCTTACAGGTTCACTGTTTTCATTGCCACGCCATCTCTTTGGCATGTAGTGTGTGTGCTGAACCACCAAAGACATTGTCCCTTCTGGATCAAGTACCGAAGGCTCATTTGTAACTGCAGCACGGCTTATGGCAGTTATTGATCCAAAAACAGCTCCATACCAGAGGAGATTGCGTCCAAATATCTGTAAAGCATATACAATTACAATTGATTACCCATATGAGTTAATGGTGCAGAGAGAATTTATATTTCATAGTTTACTCTTCATCCTAATTAGATTCAAATAACTATGGCCATATATACAAGGGAAAAATCCTCTTCAAAAATTTCTATGATATGATATTGGTTTATCCAGTCATTACCATAAGAAGGATAAAGCAAAATGAAGCTGAAAATCATAAAAAAATTAGAAATATCTTTTTGTGCCCAATAAAAACTATTAAATCAAAAGACCCATATTGTATCCTGACTAGAGATGCTTCGAAAGTTCATATGAAGTTGACATTTCTGGCTTCCTTGAAGATCTGGATAAGATCTATAATATGACAAAGTTAATAATGTTTCAAAGAGTTCTTATTTCATTGAGCAGGAGAAGATTCTTTACTTGGCCCTCCAGCAGAGACTCCTCAAGAAAAGCAATTATCAGGAGGATAGCAGTAAATCCACCCGACACGAACGAGATGAATTTTGCGACAAGGGATATAATAGGAGAAGGAAACTGCCTTAGGAAATCTGAAGCATGCAATAAACTATTATTGATTCGGTGCCTGAACAGATGATCAACCTGCCAAAGGTGTCAATAACTAAAGTAAATCAAGTATATGAAGGAAATTTTAACAAGAAATAATGATTTACTAAATAAGGAGAAACTTCAGGTAAAGAAATACATGTGATGCTCACTTAGTGGGCCTTCAAAAGATTACCAAGATAATATGAATAATTATGATCCAATTGAACTTTTCCCAATGGCGGTAATGCAGGAAATTATAATAGAACAATGTTCAAATATCTTTAGAAATTAAAGGGTGTCTTGGAAGCAGAAGTCAAATGTCAGCATGCTGTAAAACTTAACAAAAGGGTGACCCTTATATCTATAAATCTGCCAAACGATTCCCTTTTCTCTTTCAGATATGTGAGTACAACTGCAACTTTTTTCAGAAGGAATTTGATCCATGATAATGAATCACAAAAAAGGAGGACCTTTTAAGGAATGGAATACAAGGACCAGGCAGTAATGATACCTCATTAAATTCCCTAAACATCCATCTTGACAGATTGGACCATCTTCGTGATGACGCGGTGTTCGGATGTTTATAGAATTGCTCAGCATGTCTCAGGAACAGATAAACAAGCATGAAGATAACAAGGAATGGAGAAAGGATAAGCATTGTGAGTCCAACCAACATGAGCCTTTTCTTTAATGCCCTTGGGTTGGAAATGAAGTCCCTCCGAACACAAAAGTTCCTGTAAAAGCCATTAGTTACTGGATCAAAATCTTTTCACCTTTCTTAGATAGTGAATAGCTAAAATCAAATTGTGCATCAGACACCAACAGTTAAAATATCAATGCACAGTGCCTACTCAGAAAATATAGATGCACATGGATCAATGGAAAAATTATCTGAACAACCATAAACTGAATGACTTCCTGTTACAGCTAAAGCCCGGAAAAAGCAAGCAAAGTTTCCTACTGACCTATCCAGAAATTGACAGCACTTGGTTTAGGGAGCAAACATGATATCATCTACTGCTTATTTTGTAGAATAGTGCAGCCAAAATATAATTGTTACCACATGAGTAAAATTGAAACAATCTTAAAATCCATAACACGATAATATAGTCAGTGAAATTATAAATACCGATCAAACATGCTTTGAAGGATGCACCAATTCAAAGTCCATTCTAATGTCTTCGTGAGGATTGGCCTT
Organism: Trapa incisa; assembly: GCA_030064435.1. Lineage (NCBI taxonomy): Eukaryota > Viridiplantae > Streptophyta > Magnoliopsida > Myrtales > Lythraceae > Trapa > Trapa incisa. Next base: position 12,528,858 of record CM057781.1, on the reverse strand, counting down.
CTTTGCCTTCCATCAGAACAATTCACAGCAGGTCCAGCACCAGGAACCCATGATGATATTTGAAATGAAAGAACCGCTTTGTTAACCATCCCAATCAAGTAGTTTTCCTTCCGCATAAGACGCATCAATATATCATGAACTGAGAGATCCTTGACAACACATAGTTTTTGTGATGTTTGCAGCTTGACAACCTTATCAAGAACAATTGCCCACGGCATGGTCTGGATTGCACTGTCTGTAACATTGAGACTGAAAATCCAAAAAAGCCCATTATCAACACCTATAATAAAATATGACTTACAATCTAGAGCTTACAAGGACAAGGTGGAAACTACAAGGAGTACCTATGGTAATAGAAGTGACGAATATATAGAATGTCCTTTAACTGTGCAAAAAATCTCAAGAAACAGAATATCCAGTAAATAGAGAATATCCCCAAATAGCCAACAATGATAGCTTTATTGACTGTTAGTGGGCTTAAAGGGTGCTGATGAAGAGCTTCCTTAGCAAGATCACAGGATTTGATTCCTGATTCCACAGCATCCATGCCGCATTTTGCATTGCGAATCCCATTCCAATCAACATATAGCAAAAAAAATCCAGAAAAACAAATGGTAAACCCCAGACTAAGCAGCTCAACTATCCACTTAGTAATAATGCACCAAAGTCCTTTCTCACAGTAGTAACTATATAGCCTCTCAAAAAATAGGTCCAAGTCAGCAATTGGTTCCACACTTATACTTTCCCCATTCAGAAGTGCTGAAGGGCTCTCACTACCAGGACTGAGAACCCTTCTGTATTCAGACAACTCAATCTCAGGTGGCACATCCCTAAGTAAACCTGTTGTCAATGATAAATCACCACGCCAGTTCCACTTAAACTTGCTGGAATTACCAGTGCCCTTCTGACCACCTCTGAACATTATTCACAGGTATATGTTGTATGCAAAGGAGATCAGTCCATTCCCAAATTAATTGAGCATAAGACTGGGGCCTGCAATGGGATATATTTTTTAAGTACAACTGACAAGTAAGTTCAAATATTTCATAATATAAAGATGTACACCCAAAGAATAAATATCATGGATAATTCCTCTGGAAAGTACAAACAATTGTTCACATATAGTTCTGCAACAGAAATTTGATAGCAAAACTCCACAAACTGTAAGCTAATTTGTATCAGGCTATTGAAAAATATCTGATCCTCTCAGCCTTTTCATATTACCTTATAAAGGTAGGATTTTTTAACAGTTCTGTTTGATCAGAAAAGTACATCTGGGATATTTTGAACCATGGAAGCCAGCAATCAGACATGTAAAACTAAGCACATCACCATCACTCAATTAATGGGTAGTCTGTTCATTGAAATTGCCAGATGTGTCTTCTCAACACGAATCAATAAGCAGAGTTCTCATCCACTACTGAACAAAAATTTCTGGAACAGCTTATGTCAATAGTCTATACCAATTCATTTTCCAAGCATTTAAATTTTCATCTGTATCCAAGTTTAGACTCTTCTTCAGATAATAAAATTGCTGCCAGTACCATCTCTATCAAAATATGATTTTTCAGTATAACAACAAACCCACGGCAGTGAGTCAGGACACCAAATCACGTGGACATGCAGAAGGATAACAAGAACTCATTTCATTTGGAATTACCTATTTTCTCTATTGTTAGATCGTGAAAAGAAAGTTGACTATGGCACAGATTACTAACAGGATAACATCCTCAACTTCCAATTTCTTTCCTTTAATATATAATATAATATAAACCAAAAGGTGGTTTGTATGCATCTGCCAGAAAGTGCAGTATATGGATTATCAAGGACTGAGACCAATACCATTCTTCTAAGAAATTATTCAGAAAGCTGATAAGATGTCATTGACCCTTTAATGGTAACAATTCCATCCCAAATACCAGCAACAAGTACCCTTAAAGCATTAATGAATTTAAAGTGGACATATTTCCAGTCACAATGATGCTCAGAAAAATAGTATATGGCTCAATATGAACAACTGTAAAAGCCTAGGGCAGAACAATTTCAATCCCAAACTGATTCTTTGGGGGCAATCATCAACTATACAGTTCATGAAGTACTAAAACTAGCACTCAAACAATCAATTTCACTTGATCATGGCAATCACCCATTCAATGAAGAACACTGAGCATTCTCGCAAAGTACTGGAAAAGATGAAACCTCGGGGTGCTAAAATTTCCCGGGTTTCCGGCCAAAAATTAAGAAAGAGGTCTAACCGCCGAAGAGATAGAAGGAGGTCTAACCGCCCCAACCTGTACAAACTAATATTCTTCCTCGAATTTAGATATAACGTGTGGGTAAAGTATGAAAGCAAATACCTGGATGATCAGCTCTCCCGCAGCAGAAGCACATGCAGCGCGGGAGTATTCGCCGGAGAAGGAAGCGTTGGCCGTCGTCGCCGGAGAAGGAAGCGTCGGCCGTCGTCGCCGGAGCGCCCCGGTGCCCAGAAAAGGGGTCAGGATAGGCAAGGGATTTTCCGATAGAGGAAAAGGATCAGCAATCAAGAGGCGAGTCCACCACAGAGAAAGAAAGGTTGGAACTTGGGGGGACGGAGGTCGAGGTCGAGGCCGGGGTGGGGTTGCGTGGAAGAAAGAGGAATTTTCCTGAGAACGGAAAATAAGGAACCGCCGGCCCCCTCCCATATATCTGCTGAATATTGTTCAAGATTTTATAATTATTCCATTGCAGAAAATCAATATATATTTTGATAATAAAAAAATCAACTTGTCGATTTGCTGCCGTGCAAAACCTCTTGAATGTGTCCATCCATTATGCTAGACGTATAGCATAAAATGTTAATTTTAAAATATAATAAATATTGACAGTAATAAGAAATTTAAAAATTTAAAGATAAAAATATATAATAAATATATGATAAAAATGTTATAGGTTATGTTAATAAGTTGGAGACTGTCTTATTGTCACTGGTGTGTAGCTGTGGTCACCGCCCACTAGGACGAGTTCATGGAATTCGTTTCTAGTGTATCGTGTCGTGTCCGATTATCAGGCAGCATCGGCGTTTAATTGGGTCGAGCCCAATTATGTTATAAAATGCGTCGTATCCGACTATCAGGCCGCATCGTCGCTCAATTGGGTCGAGCCTAGTTCTGAGTTCTGACGACTCATGGGGAGCCTAGGGGACTATCCGCGGTAAATCGACGTGGAGCCCTAGGGAGTCGAACGGGGATAATCCAGTGATGGAGACCAAGTAAGCTCTATTAGAGAAGCATAAGCTTTCTATTTATGGACGTATATTTTATATCTGCATGCTCAATAAGATACTAACGGTCAACATTCACACCCCTATACTACATAAGCACCATTGGTATAAATGCAGTCTAATAATTTCAATATGATAATTAGAAAAAATGGATAATCATAGTAGAATGAATTTTTCTACAAAAATTCTCTTAATTTAAATTTTTATATACTTCTCAACCCAAAATTACAGGGAACACTGTAAATAAAAATAAGTTTAATCCTTTCAATCATATTGAATACAAAAAGAGAAATATTTTTCGAGCGAGTCTTTTATCATTTCTTCTATTGTTGAGTTCATACCTCTGATCCATTATCCAATGGTATGGGATATTTTCTTTTCAACCTATCTAAGTCAACACTTAATATTTAAGTTATCAAAGATAAAAATTTTGATAAGATAGATTTTATTAATGCTAGTGCTCTATAATATATTATCTTGGTTATGGAATAGTATAGTTGCAGGTAACGAACTAATTAAAGACATGTTAATAGGAATGTGAGTAGGAGGAGATGGATGGATCTACTTACTCCAACTAAAAAACTAATATTTACAAAACTTGAGGAATGTGGTCATTTAAAGGTTTGTTCTATCATAGATAGGCAAATATGTACCTTGAAACTAGATAAGGTAATATACAAGGTATTATCATATGAATTATAGTCCATTAAATGTATAGCATTGTTGAACTAAATAGCCATGATAGACTAGTAAGTCATAGGGGTCTAGCAAAAAATGTTACTATTAAATATATTTATGCTTTTGTGCAAAATATAATGGACTTAAACAAGACACTTCACCTTCTTCCTATTATGTAATCTTAAGACATGTATGAATAAGTATTTGATAGTTAAATATTTAGCAAAGGTAAAAAACTTTCTAGGGCAAATTTGTTCAAATGATTTGGCTATTAGATCAAATATATTATTGCAACATTATACTAAATCCAACCCAAGTTGAAATTTTTTTGGAGAATATTGACTCTATTATGGCACGCTCCAACCCGAATTTTCGGGTCGGGGCACTCTTGACAATCGTTGCATCCACTCGATTCTCCCATAGTTAGTACATTCACCAAAATAGAGCCCACAACATGTAAAGATTAGAACAAAAACATACAAGTTTTTCAGGAAAAAATTAAATTTTCATAAATCATATAGTGAGCACTCAAAACTCAGTCACAAATTTTTCTTGGGAATAATACAACTGATAAGTAGAGATTAATATCCATGCTCCCCTTCGAGTCTTGTGTCTCGTTTGCGTGTTTGGAAGCTGAGACTAGCGGAAACTACTTGATGCACTATTATTACACGTACCTGAAATATTTTGGGATAAGGGATGAGCTCACAGCCTATTAAGTGTATTTATCGACTCCGGGTCACGACATAACTTACAACCCGATATTTACTAATTTTCTTTTAATACTTATCTCCAACTATATAGATTTTCCCATTTTACTTATCACAATTTTAGTTATTTGATTATCTTGGTTTTTATCTCTTATATCACAATCAAGTCATCCAAACAATATACACAACATCCCCGGATGTCGTCCATATGTGTCCCCGGGGTTAGAGTGGTAATTGTACTTACGTATTGTGCAATCATCCCATATAACCTTGCCCTCGTGTCATTATTATTGGAAGTCATATCATACCGACGTCACTCCATGTCGTCATATTGATGGAACCCATGTCATGTCGACGTCACACATGGTGGTCCATCTACCATATCCACTAAGGGCTTACACACAAGCATCTAAGATGTCACGCCCCGACCTGGTTTGATCGGATCCCCATGAGCAACCCACCACTCTTCCGGTTTATTAAGGGTTTTTTCATTTTTTAAATCGTGAGGAGTAAATCGTTCTTTAAACCTGTACCTTTCCTGGAATAACATTAATCAAAATTGTATGAAATTTAAACTTACATACCTGTCTTACAGGTGTAGCTAGCAGGAGGTCTTTAGGTAGGTTTTCCCTTATTTACCTGAAAATGGTATAAAAGAGGGAGTGAATTCAACAACTCAGTAAATGAGTTTTTAAAACTTGAATTTTTAGAAAAATAGTTTGAATTGTAGTGTGTCAAACTCCTTATTTTCTTAAAACCATTTCCTCAATTTATCGGTTCTCAAAACAACCATTTCCTCATTAACCACAATCGGTGTGTTTAACAATCAACACACGCCATTCATCATGAAGGGATCACACATTCGCAGGATAGCCTATCCACTGCACTCACTTGTGGCGTCGGAGCGATTTTACCGGCCACTTAGATAGAAGCTCATCCACTTCTACCTTGGAAATGAGTGGATGTACGCGACATCCGACCCTCAAACCTGGAAAGAAAACTCCGTGTCCATATGAGTATAGAGACCTCATCCTGACTCCACCCCAATTTCACGCACATAAAGCTACGTCGAGCTTCCCTGACTACTGGCATGACAAACTGCCTTTATCTCCACCATGTCACGTAGTAGCCCCTAGGACGCATCACTACCCCTCTTGGGCATTTTGATGGTCTTGAACCTCAGTGCATGCACAAAACAATAGTTTTCTTCATAAGCCATTTAATCTTTGGTGCCACTGGTCCAACGACCCAGACCCTCAACTCGACATGTAGTTGTTTGTCTAGACTGGTACGTCGACATGTTTTGTCACACTATTGCCAGTCCATCGAGTATGTCAATCATATCTTGGTACCATGGCCAAATCACACCATTCATTTAAAATTTTTATGGCTTAATCTCATGTTTGTTTACAAGATTCTGCTCGTGCCAACTGGCCGTAGACCCATTGTACAAGATTTTCAAAATCAAGCATTCTAGCCCCAAATTCCAAAACCGAGGCCTCTGACCTATTTGAGCTATTCGAGCTCCCGTCAAGAAGATCTCCCAAAAAATTTAAGTAGTGACACACAATCAAGGGAGAGCACTTCTGATAAAATAATCTTTTTATTCGTCTATTATACCAACTAGGTGTGATGACATCTCCGCTTACAATTGATACACGGGTTTTCCACTTCCTTCCAGAAAGTTCATCATATCAATCGGGTATGATCTACTTACAGCAGGTAAGTAGTTTTTTCTGAGTAATTTCCACATCACCCCATCCTTGTGTGATGTTAAAAATTCCACATAATAGTGGGTTTTAAGTTATGAGGTACTTATCATCCCAACCGGGTATAATGTGAAAATTCTCACTCACCCCTAAATGCAATAAATTCCTCTTAACCGGTTTTTTGCTTCTACGCAAGTTTGTATTGACTAGCGTTCCTAGTACTTCGTGTTCCTAAATGATATGAACATCCTTTTTCATTATCCTTTGGTGTGATAGCCTTCATTCATCATGAATGAATAAAATACCCAAACTTTTCAATTAATTGCAATTAGATCCCTAAAGTTCTCTATCTTTAACTTTAGGTCCCTAATGCCTATTTTTCCCTAAATTAAGTCTCGAAACTTCTAAAATTCACTTTTGGGACCTCAATTTATTCAAATCACAAAAAGGGGTTTAAGTTTCCCAAATTCTCAATTTTTGGCCCCCAATATTTCCAAAATTACCATTTTACCCATACTTTATAAAAATGGTAAATTTGACCCAAAAAATTCCAAAAATCAACCAATTGGCCCTCCAACATCTTTTACATGCCCAATTGGCCTTCCAACATCTTTTCCATGCCCAATTGGCCCTCAATTAAAATTGCACTTTAGTCCTTGGAATTTTCAAAATCCCCAATTTTCCCTAAACTTTTCCCCCAATTTCCCCCTTTCAACTTGGTCGAATTTGATTTCATCAAATTGACTGATCAATCCAGGTTAATTGCTGAAATTGAAGGTAAAATTGAGTTCCTACACTTCCATACAATTCAATGGAACTTTGAATCGCACCATTTAGATCCAGATTGAGCTCAAATGCAACTTCGTCGAAAAGTTGAACTTAGAGAGAGAGTTTCGAAAGCTTACCGTTGGAGGTGCATCGGTCCGAGCTTTCAATTTGGGAAGATAGCTCTCATCCTAAGATTCCTCCTGGGATCAAGAATCGCATCAATTCTTGCCAAATTGAGGGAGAAATTGGTCAATAAATTTTCGACGGTTCACTCTATAACAATGATCGGAAATTATAGAGGGGAGCCAAATTGGCTTACCTTTCAGCTCTAATTCAATCGTATGAGGGTTGTGGATGTGTTGGGGGAGCTTGGTTTGGCCTGAGAAGGCTTGAATTGACAGTTTTTAGCTCGGTCAAAACAAGGCAGCTTCGGTACGACGGAGCTACTTCACTGTTCGATCACGCCAGCGTTTCTCCGGCGACCCTCGGAGCAAATGGAGACTACCGTCGGGTAGCTGACTTCTCCTCAATTCTAAAGAACTCGATCATGCCCTCCAACATATTTTTCATGCCCAATTGGCCCTCAATTTTGGAAAATTGCACTTTAGTCCCTTGAATTTTTGAAATCCTTAATTTTCCCCCAATTTCCCCCTTTCAACTTGGCCGACTTTGATTTCATCAAATTGACTGATTAATCGAAGTTAATTATAGAAATTGAACTTAAAATTGAGTTGTTACACTTCCATATGATTCATTGGAACTTTTAATCGCGTTATTTGGATCCGAATTGAGCTCAAACGCAGCTTCGTCGAAAAACTAAACTTAGAGAGAGAAAGCTTTGAAAGTTTACCGTTGGAGGTGCGTCGGTCCAAGCTTTCGATTTGCGCAAATAGCTCTCATCCTGAGGTTCCTCCGAGGATCAAGAATTGCATCAATTCATGCCAAATTGAGGGAGAATTTGGTCAGTGAAGTTCCGTTGGTTCTCTCTCTAACACTGATCGGAAATTATATAGGGGAGCCAAATTAGCTTATATTTCAGCTCTAATTCAGTTGTATGAGGGTTGTGGATGTGTTGGGGAGCTTGGTTTGGCCTGATAAGGGCTTAAATTGGCTGTTTTTAGCTTGGTCGAAATAGGGCAGCTTCGGTCCGCTAGAGCTGCTTCATAGTTTGATCATACTGGCATTTTTGTGGCGACCCTCAAAGTAAATGGAGACTACCATCGGGTAGCTAACTTCTCACCGATTCTAAAGAACTCGACCATGCCCTCCAACATCTTTTCCATGTCTAATTGGCCCATCAATTTTGGAAAATTTCACTTTAGCCCCTTAAATTTTTGAAATCCCCAATTTTCCCAAAAAATTTCCCCCTTTCAACTTGGCCAAATTTGATTTCATCAAATTGACCTATCAATTAAGGTTAATTGTTGAAATTGAATGAAATTGAGTTTCTACACTTCCATACGATTCAATGGAACTTTGAATCGTGTCATTTAGATCTGAATTGAGCTCAAACGCAGCTTCGTCTAAAAAATGAACTTAGAGATAGAAAGTTTTGAAAGTTTACCGTTGGAGGTGCGTCGGTCCGAGCTTTCGATTTGGGCAGATAGCTCTCATCCTAAGGTTTCTCCTAAAACCAAGAATCACATCAATTCATGTCGAATTGAGGGAGAATTTGGTCAGTTAAGTTTTGTCGGTTCTCTCTCTAACACTGATCGAAAATTATAGAGGGGAGCCAAATTAGCTTACCTTTTAGCTCTAATTTAGTCGTATGAGGGTTGTGGATGTGTTGGGGGAGCTTGGTTTGGACTAAAAATGGATCGAATTAGCCGTTTTTAGCTCGGTCGAAATCGGGCAGCTTCGGTTTACCGGAGCTGCTTCATTGTTCGATCACGCCAACATTTCTTCGACAACCCTCGGAGCAAATGGAGACTACCGTCGGGTAGCTGACTTCTCCTCGACTCTAAAGAACCCAACCACTCAAATTGTCACACCCCGATCCGGTTTGGTCAGATCCCCATGAGCAACCCGTCACTCTCCCGATTTATTAAGGATTTTCCCCTTCTTTAAATCGTGAGAAGTAAGGCATCCTTTAAACTTGTACCTTTTTTGGAATAACATTAATCAAAATTGCATGAAATTTAAACTTACATACCTGTCTTGTAGGTGTTGCTAACAGGAAGTCATTAGGTAGGTTTTCCCTTGGTTACTTGAAAAGAGTATAAGGGAGGGAGTGTGTTCGATAACTCAGTGAATAGGTGTTTAAAACTTGAATTTTTAGAAAAATATTTTGAATTGGAGTGTGCTAGACTCCTTATTTTCTTAAAACCATTTCCTCAATTTCTCAATTCTCAAAACCATCATTTCTTCATTGACCATAGTCAGTGTGTTTAACAATCAACACACACCCTTCATCATGAAGGGATCACACATTAGTAGGGCAACCCGCCCACTGCACCCACTTGTGGCATCAGAGCAACTTTACCGACCACCTAGATAGAAGCTCATCCACTTCTACCTTGGGAATGAGTGGATGTACGCGACATCCGACCCTCAAACCTAGAAAGAAAACTTTATGTCCGTGTGAGGACAGAGACCTCATCCCGACCCAACCCCATAACTGCCCTTATCTCCACCATGTTGTCTAGTAGCCCTTAGGGCCCATCACTGCCTCTCTTGGGTGTTTTAATGATCTCGAACCTCAAGTGCATGCACAAACAATAGTTTTTCCATAAAGCCATTTATCTTTGGTGCCACTCAACATGCAGTTAATTGTTTAGGCCGGTCAGTCGACCTGACCTTGACGCATTATCGCCAGTCCATCGAGTATGTCGGTCTTATCTTGGTACTATGGAAAAATCACATAATCCATTCATTAGAATATTCATGGCATATATATCACATGTTTGTTTACGAGCTCTTACTCATGCTAACTAGCATTGGGCCCACTGTACGTGATTTTCCAAAATCGGGCATTTAGCCCCACAAGTTCCAAAATCAAGGCCTCTTACCTATCTAAGCTATTTTAGCTCTCGTCAAGATGGTCTCCCAAAAATTTTAGTCATTGGCACACATTTAGGGGATAACACTTATGACAAAATTATATTTCAATCCAGCACACCAACCGGGTGTGATGATATCTCCACTTGCATCCGGCATAAGGATTTTCTTCTTCCTTAAAGGAAGTCCTTCATATCAACCGGGTATAATTTTCTCTACTTACAACTAGTAAGTAGGTTTTTGCTTAGTTCTCACATCACTCCAAGCAGGTGTGATGTTAAAATCCCACATATAAGTGGTTTTTCATTTATGAGGTGCTCATCATCCCAACCGGGTATGATGTAAATTAATCCACTCACAACAGGTAAGTGGTTTTTAACTTTAACATGTGCTCATCATCCCAACCGAGTATGACATAGTAAGCCCACTCACCCATTAACCATCACATGCTCGTCCTCGGTTGGTTTTCTAAGTTGACGCGAAATTTCTCTTGTTGGCGTTCTGATCACACTTGACACATCTAAGGTGCGATGGTCCAAGCTCTCTTTCGAGAAAGGTAGCTCTCTTCCTAAAGTACCTTCTAGGATCAAGAATTCCTACAATTGACCTTTCAGCTTCGTTGAGGTTGTATGAGGGTTGTGGGGATGTTGGGAGAGCTTGGTTTGACCGAAAGAAGGCTGAATTTGGCTGAATTCAGCTCAGCCGAAACAGGGCAGCTTCGGTCCGTCGGAGCTACTTCACTATTTGATTTTGCCGGCACTTCTCCGGTGGTCCTCATATTGAATAAAGGTTGCTATAAGATAGTTGACTTCCCTCGGAGTTTAAAGAACCCGACCTTATCTTTTGAGGTTGAGAAAACTGCCCAAGTTAGAGCTCTGGTTTGAGCTTCACCAAAAAATGGAGAAGTTAAGAGAGAATGGAGTTTTCAGGTGTCACTCTGATAAATTGTTCTAAACTCCTTTTATAGCTATAAAATTGTTTGTTAAATAGGGAAGATTTATTACTATAATATAGATATTTATGGGTATTAATGTTGTCAGTTATTCTCATTAAATTAGGAAATTGATGGGTATTTATGGGTATTAATTCTAATAATTTAATGTAGATATTAATTTATGGGTATTTATGGTAGAGGCATAGGACTAATACTACAAAGTGCTAAATAGTTTTGTACTAAACCAAATTTACATAATTATCTCATTATTTTCACCTAAAGTAATTTACTAGGTATTTACCCTATCCATTCCATCAAGTTATTTATTTCGGTCAAAACAACACTTTTTATTTTATTTTAAATCAAATTTATTTCAATTATATCAATTAAATTTTAAAATTATAATACATGTTCAAAAAAATTTCTGACCCAAATTTCGGGTTACTAAAAACACGGTGTGACAACTACTTCCCACCTTTTTAGGAGTTTTGTTCACAAAACTCATGCAACATTAGTCTCTACTTCTTACACTTTTTTGTGCACTTACATGGTTTCATTTTCAATAATTTTCTATAGGGACATTTGTTTACTTTACCCCAATAACTTCTAAAGATAATGTTATCTTTTCTCAAGACTATTTTTTTTATTAGTGAAAATTTTTACTCAGGTTCTCTTATCTAATTCATCCAAAGCAAATTGGGTATTCAACCATACATTCTAATCGGTTAAAATTTTTTATTGGGGCTTCCTTATAAGGTTGAATTGCACACCAAGTTAATGGTATTTTTGGAACTTAATCGATCACTTAGTGTTTACATAAAACTTTTGCCCTCTTTACTGAGCACTATTTATACCATTTAAAAGAAAATATGACTTTCAGAGTATTTTCAAATACTTATATCTCATTAGTGAATTGATGTTCTTTGATCACATGGTTTTTATATTTACTAGTAGTTCACTTGCTTTAGGAGGTTCGTCTGACACCTTATAATCCAACAAATGTTCTAAAAATCTTTTACAATTTTTCCTCCATCGGTTAATGCATCCATCATTGGACTATATCCTCCTATTTCAAGGTCCTTTTTCCATAAAGATTGTACCAACTTATTGGGTCTACAATACCATGTACTTTTTTTTATTTACTCAATCGTTCATCATCATGCCCTTCCTCATGATAAGATATGTTGGTATATCATTCTCCAAGATTTTTCATTCTTCACAAACTTTTGTATTGAGGTATTTGTTTATAATCATTTCATTGTTCTCTATTACGACTTATTACTTTATAAGTCATTTTTTAAGACTTTAATCTCATTGGACTTCTTTCGTATATTTGAGTTTATTGTTTTAAAAATTTTTATCTCGATCATATATGACCGCCTTTCCTTTAATGCCCTCCTGAGGAATTTCCCACTTTAGTAACTAATTTCATTGGTATTTGAGGATTTCACTCTCGTTCGAATTTATCATTGGTTTCATCCATTAATCCAAATCAAGGTACTCTATGCGTATTGCATGAGTGTTTGGTTTATTAAACCTTTGTCTCACATTTCCTAGAACCTCTTATTTTAGACTCATGCTCTAGATCTATTACATCTCATCAACTGGGTTAGGCTCTTATATGTTTTCAACATCCCTGCGGTTATCATTGGTAGTTAAGCAAGTTTCTTATTACTTGCAATAAAATTTCCCTTCATGGGTTTCATTTAGTACAAAATTTTGGTATTTCAATGAAAGTACTTATATTTATGGCGTTCCATATGTAAAGGTTTAAGGAAAGGAAATTACATATTCCTTTCTATTTCCTTCGGCTCCTTTGCCAAGTATCATTCATAAGGTTTCTTGTATATCTTTTCAACTTTCCAAACTTTTTTCAATCCTTTATAAGGATATTTTCCGATTTCTCCCTTAAATCCACATATCACATTCTTAATAACACTCATGTTACTCTTGTGGATGTTTTCCCACTATAGGTTTCCCAACATCCCTTTTCATTCGCCCTTGAGGACATCCAACCTTAAATGACATCCTTTGATGCCATCCTCTCTTACCTTTACTCTTGAAGCCTTGTGGGCACGTGTTTTGTACCACATCCACATTCTCACTTGTACCCTAGTACACGTCTATTTATTTTAGGAAGAGCTCAAATTCTCCTTGTTTCAAGATCTCTTGATCATCCTGCGAGAGGCTTACTTAACCTTCTCATGGCTTGAGTTTGGTCGTTAATCCAGTCTTGGCCATTGATCTCTTTAAGAATTTTCTTCATCCTTATTTACCAAATGTTTGGCCTTTCCATCTCTCCCTTCTTTGCTGGAGTTTAAATTTATGATCTTTCCGAGGGTGAGTTTGTTAACTGCCTCATCCCTACTATTCTTCTTATCTAATTATCTTGAGATAATTGTCTCTCGAGTCTATTTGTTCTTAATGTCCATCATATTGCCCTTTAGGGTGTATTCCTTATTACTTCTCGGTCCTTCGTAGGGCATCGTTTATTCTCCTTAACCATCCTATTGTTACTAGTTGCTTCCTTCTGCTAGGTTCGACTGAAGTCTCTATTTGACTCCTCTACTTTTCCAAAGTTAGTTACACTTGGCCATCCTAATACATCCTTAATCACTTAAGCCCCTTTATGAGATTCCTTATTTTGGGTTAATCCTCTTATGATCCATCTATCAGATCCTTAGCTTGGGAATTTCCCCCCTTTTTATGGTCTTACTTCCTACCTTTATTCTTCTACATAGGGACTTTCGTGCTGTGAGTTTCTCGTTCAACCTCCCTAACACTCCTTGAAGGCTTTTTCTTCTTTCCTTTCTTACACCCATCGGTCATCCACCCTTAATCCTTCACTGTCCTCCAATTCCCTTGTTGTTCCTTATCCTTCCTTCAAGGAGTTTTTTATTATGGGTTGGTTCCTTGCACTCCACGTTATGTCCAACCGCCCATCAATAGTCCCTTCAAGGGGTACCTAGTTGTATACATCCCTCCAGAGTTCCCTTTCCTAGCACATTTCTTCCCTCTTCACACTTTTCGTGTCCTACCCTAAAGTTGTCGGATGATGTTTTCGGCATTTGCCCTTTCTGAGTTGGTTCTAGGTGTATTTCCCATGTACCTTACCTCAATTCTTATGGTATTTCTCTCTTGTTTGACCTTCTTAAAAATAAGTTTAAATTTTTTTTCTTTATCCTGCTATTTCTTGACCTCCTTACGAATAGCTTACTTAACCCACTCCATGGTTTTGGTTATCGGTCCTTCCATGATCCTTGCATTTCTCATACAAAACATTCCTACAACTTCTCTTTTCCCTTTTATCTATATTCTACTTCATTGTATTTCCTCTGGTCCTTCTTATCTTCCGTGACCCCTCCTCATATAGCTGAGGTATGAGAACGCGACTTTGTTTGAGGGACAAAGTTTTGGAAAAAAATATAATTTTTATTAATAAGGGCTACAATACGTTTTGGGCATTATCCCTATTACAAAAACTTGTTTCAACATGTGGAGCTACTATACTAGGTTCTTAGTAATCATATTTCTTGGTTATAAGTCCCTTACGGTGTCCTTGGTATTAGGTTGGCTCTCCTCTTACTCATGGATGTGACCTCAACAGGTGCTAGCACCACATTCCTTGGTGGCATTGGGCACTTCCCCATAATGTCTCTTGGTCCTTTGGGACTTCTACTACACCTCAAGCATTGGAGAGCTTTTAGGCTATGTTTGGATTGAGGGGTTCGTAGGGATTTGGAGGTGAAGTGTTTGGAGGTGTTCGGAGGGTAAATGAAGTGATGGATGTGGAGTTGTTAAAAATTTTTAATAATCTGTCGTTTGGATGGAGGGGAATGATAATTAATGAAAAAGTTAGAAAGAGAGATTTACCTTTTTAATTAAATTAAATAATTTATTAGCTATTATATAACATTAAATTATATTAAAAATATTTTGTACAATAATTTTTTTTATTTATAATATTTGTATTATATAATTTTATATAAAATATCATTAATATATAAATCTATTTAAAGTATATAAAAATAAAAATAAAAAATAATAATAATAATATAAACAATAAATGAGGGTATTAAAGTAATTTAAGCAATAAATTACACAATCCCTCCAAATACCTCAACTTTTGGAGGGATTGTGTCGTAGTGTAAATAGAGGGATAGTATGGGTTTGGAGGTGATTCTCCACCCCTCCAAACCCCTCCATTTTTTTTTACCAAATGAGGGATTTGTCCACCCCTCCTACCCAGAGTCCGAGTGAACATCTCCGATGTTTAACCCTTACACCTAAAAATAATTCGTATCCATATGAAGACGGAGACCTCATCCTGACCCCACCCCGGTCTCATGCACATGAAACTACATCGAGCTTCCCTGATTGCTAGAACGACAAACTGCTCTTATCTCCACCATGTCGTCCAGTAGCCCTTATGATGCATCACTACCCATCTTGGGTGTCTTAATGGTCCCGGACCTCAAGTGCATGCACAAACAATAGTTTTTTTCACAAAGCCATTTATCTTTAGTGTCATTGGTCCAACGACGTTAACCTCAACTTGACCTGCATGCCCGATAAGTTCCAAAACTGAGGCCTCTGGCCTATCTGAGCTATTATAGCTCTCGACAAGGTCTCCCAAAAATTTTAATCATTGGCACATACTCAATGGAGAACACTTCTCACAAAATCATCTTTCAATCCAGCACACCAACCGGATGTGATGATATCTCCGCTTGCAATCGGCATTTGAATTTTCTTCTTCCTTCAAGGAAGTCCTTCATATTAACCGGGTATGATTTTCTCTACTTACAACCGGTAAGTAGGTTTCCGCTTAGTTCTCACATAACTCCAACCAGGTGTGATGTTAAAATCCCACATATAAATGGTTTTTCATTTCTAAGGTGCTCATCATCCCAACCGGGTATGGTGTGAATAAACTCACTCACAACCGGTAAATGGTTTTTAACTTTAAGTTGTGGTCATCATCTCGACCGGGTATGACATAGTAAGCTCACTCACCCATTAACCATGACATATTTGTCCTCGGTTAGTTTTTCAAGTTGACGCGAGCTTTCTCTTTTTGGTGTTTTGATCACACTTGGCACGTCAGAGGTGCGACGGTTTGAGCTCTCTATCAAGAAAAGTAGCTCTCTTCCTAAAGTACCTTCTAGGATAAAAAAATTCCTATAATTGACCATTTAGCTTCGTTGGGGTTGTATGAGGGTTGTGGGGATATTGGAAGAGCTTGGTTTGGCCGGAGGAGGGCTGAATTTAGCTCAGTCGAAACAGGGTAGCTTTGGTCCATTGGAGTTGTTTCACTATTTGATTTCGTCGGCGCTTTTCCAACGGTCCTCAAATTGAATGGAGGTTGCTATCATATAGCTAACTTCCTCTGGAATCTAAATAACCCGACCTCGTCTTTTGAGGTTGAGAAAACTGCCCAAGTCGGAGCTCTAGTTCGAGCTACACCAGAAAATGGAGCAATTGAGAGAGAACAGAGTTTTCAAGTGTCACTCTGATAAATTGTTCTAAACTCCTTATATAGCTATAAAATTGTTTGTTAAATGGGGAAGATTTATTACTATATTATGGGTATTAATGTTGTTAGTTATTCTCATTAAATTGGGAAATTGATGGGTATTAATTCAAATAATTGAATGTAGGTATTAATTTATGGGTATTAATTTCAATAATTGAATGTAGGTATTAATTTATGGGTATTAATTTCAATAATTGAATGTAGGTATTAATTTATGGGTATTTATGGTAGGGGCATAGGAGTAATACTACAAAGTGCTAATAGTTTCGTACTAAACCAAATTCACATAATTATCTTATTATTTTCACCTAAAGAAATTTACTAGATATTTACCCTATCCATTCCATCGAGTTATTTATTTCAGTCAAAACAACACTTTTCATTTTATTTTAAATCAAATTTATTCCAATTATATCAATTGAATTTTAAACTTATAATACAATTCTAGAATAATTTTTGACCTAGATCTCAGATTACTAAAAACACAGTGTGGCATAACTCATTCATTAAAAAATTTCATGGCTTATCATTATATTTATTTATAAGCTCTTACTCATGTCAACTAGCGTTGGGCCCACTGTACATGATTTTCCAAAATCGGGCAGTTTAGCCCTCATGTTCCAAAACCAAGGCCTTTGGCCTATCTAAGCTATTCCAACTCTCATCAAGAAGGTCTCCCAAAAATTTTAAGCATTTTCACATAGTCAATGGAGAACATTTCTAAGAAAAATAAAATTTTCATCCATCACACCATCCAGGTGTGATAACATCTCCGCTTACAACCAGTAAGCGAGTTTTCTACTTTCTTCTAGGAAGTCCATCATACTTATAGGGTATGATCTACTTACAACTTGTAAGTAGTTTTTCCGCGTAGTTCCACATCACTCTAACCAGGTGTGATGTTAAAATTCCATATAGTAGTGGTTTTTCATTTATGAGGTGCTTATCATCCCAACTGGGTATGATGTGAATAATCTCACTCACCCGATATCCGTAGTGTATTCCTCCTTAATTGGTTTTTTTGCCTCCACGTGAGCTTATCCTAGTTGGAATACTGGTCATTTGTGTCCCTACACAATTTGGACATCCTTATTTATTAACATTTGGCATGATAGCCTTCATTCCTCATGTATTAACGAAAATGCACAAACTTTTTAGTTAATTGCATTTAGATTCCTAAAGTTCTTTTTCTTTGACTTTAGGTCCCTAATTCTAACTTTTCCCCAAATTGAGTACTGAAACTTCTAAAATTCACTTTGGGTCCTCAATTTATTCAAAATCACTTAAGGGGTTCAAGTTTCCAAAATTTTTAATTTGATCCCCAACTTTACAAAAAATGGCAATTTGACACCAATAAATTTTAAAAATTGACCAATTGGTCCTCCAACACCCTTTTCATGGCCAATTTGCCCTAGATTTTGGGAAATTGTACTTTGGTCCCTCAATTTTACGGAATCCCCAATTTTCCCCCTTTTAAACTGACCACATTTGATTTCATCAAATTGACCATTCAATCGGGGTTAATTGATCTAATTGAATGGATCAGTTTATACACTTCCACATGATTCAATGGAGCTTTGAATCACATCATTTGGGTCTAAATTGAGCTCAAATGGAGCTTAGTCAAAAAACTGAACCTATATAGAGAAAGCTTCGAAAGCTTACCGTCGGAGGTGCGGTAGTCCAAGGTTTTGATCAAGGCAAGTAGCTCTCGTCCTGAGGATCCTCCTATAATCAAGAATTGCAACAATTCATGTTGAATTGAGTGAGAATTTGGTTAGTGAAGTTTCGTCATTTCTCTCTCTAATGCTGATCGGAATTTATAGAGGGAAGTCTTACCTTTCAGTTCTAATTTGATCGCATGAGGGCTGTAGAAGTGTTGGGAGAGCTTGGTTTGGCCTGAGGAGGGCTCAATTTGGTCATTTTCAGCTCGACCAAAACATGGCAGCTTTGGTCTGTCGGAGCTGCTTCACTATTTGATCATGTTGGCGTTTCTCCAGCGATCCTCAGAACAAATGGAGACTACCATCGGGTAGCTGACTTCTCCTTAAATCTAAGGAACCCGACCTCGCCTTATTTGGCTCAGAAAAATGCCCAAGTCGGAGCTCTGGTTTGAGCTTCACCGTAAATTGGAGCAGTAGAGAGGGAGAGGAGTTTTCAGGTGTGAGGAGGAGAAATGGAGAGAAGCTCTTTATATAGAAAGTTCAGAGACTCCTTGGTCATCCGATTGGTGTCTTTATGACGATTATTCATGGCATGAAATGCCCTGAATAGAGACTTTTTATCTTCGCTAGTGCTGCTCGTTTTTCCAGCGAGTGAACAGTGTTGTCATCTGAAGGAAGAAGAAGACACTGTTCTGAACCGGAGCGAACCGGTCCGAACCGGGTTCAATGCTTAAATCGATCAGTTCGGGCCCAATTCGACCGAGTTTTTTTAAATTAAAATTTTCTAAATCCATTCTCTATCTAATTGTGGCTTCAATTCTCCAATTTGAATATTTTAAGCCACCTAGAAAAATGAATTTAGAAATTGGTTTAATAGTGGTTCAAATCGGTTCAATCCGATTCAAGTCCGGTTCACCTGAACCGGTCTAGTTTTCTCTTCAAATTCATACCAAAGCCCTTTTCCATGACTTTTATGACTCTCTCGATCACTCAGGAGTTGTAAATTTCCCCTTTTACCCTTTCCTTATTTGTTATGGTTTGTGAACCAACTCAGTTTTCTCACCCGGGTTGACCGGTTCTTTCCCCGGTTTTCTTACATTTAAATGACGGGGTTTACATGCGGTCACTTTAGCATCGGTGCCCACTAGAGTGATGGCTAGAGGTGGTTGAATTTGGCTTTGCAAGAGCGATGAACATGTATAGTTTTTCTGTCATGGATCTAGGTCGGCCAAAATGACCCTCTTATGGCATTTTTCAGCTACTAACAAGTCGGAACCTGACCACAAAACTCAACAGAAGTCCATTAGTAATATTTGGACACCAAGATCACCTCATTTGGTGGTCGGGTTTGAGGAGGTCGAGTCTATTATATGGAGCTTAAGAGGGCATTATTTGGTGGTAGAAATAGTGCACACCGAAGGTTTAAATTGAGGTCATCAGAAAATGGATTTATTTATGTTTGAGAGAGGATTTTGGTCGATCATCACCAAGGGGTGGTTGGCCATTTATAAGGAGCTCTAGGGGTATATTGATACATGTGTCCATGCCTTTGGCTACTTGCAAATTAGCCCAAAATTGAGCTTGGAGTCAATCTTTCTTCTCAGTTTGTAGAAATAATATGTGGGGTATGTGTAGCCAAATGGGGGGCACGTGGGAGGAAGGAAAGCGAAAGTGTGGGTGGTGAGTCCGGTTCGACCTAATTTTTTATCTGTATCGATCTATTTCTTTTATCAAGTGTTATCTAATTCTCAATCCAGTTCAATCCAATAACCTATTTGGTCAAACTTCTAATCTGATTCAATCCAAATTATGATTCGGTTTTCGATTTCCAATCTAATTTCATATCAAATGACTTTTGATCATCATTTTTTTTATTAAGGAGTTTCTTTCATATGTAATATACTTAGTTTGACATATTTCTAAGTTTTCATTTTGAACTAATTCCTTATTTGATTCAATTTTCAATGCTAGTTCAATCACAATTTCCAATTTGATTTAATTTAAGGGATCATGGTATTACAAATCCTACATGAATAATCATCGTGATTATATGAATCACGATTCTTACATGAATGGTCATCGTGATTACAAATCTTACATGAATTGATTCTTTGTTTGATTCGATTTCCAATGGTAGTTTAATCACGATTTCTGGCTTGATGTTAAAGAGATCATGGTGTTACAAATTTTACATGAATTTTCATTGTAATTAGATGACATTCAGGTGAGTGGTAGGTAAAATACATTTGAACCACGTTGCATTGATGCATTTGAAAAAGTATCTAAATGTTTATCATTGTATGACAATCAGATAGTTCGGTAATAAACATTGATTTGTTTTGAAAACATAAATTTTTTGAAATAATTGATATTTTTATGAAAGATAAAAATAATTTCGTATGAATTATTTTGAGTTGACACTAAAATCGAGAATAAAAATATCGGGTGATAGTCATCTCACTCATTGAGTATGGCTCACCCACTCTCACAAAATATTATTTTAGGAGAGTTGAAAGGAAAGAAAAGCAAAGAGTTGGAATAATTTCCCAACAACGAAGAGATCGAGGTATACTTCCTTGAATAGAACATAAGAAATCCATTTAGTTGTGTTTTCCTAGGAATTTAAATATTTTATAAATGTTTACGTTCTATTTTATTTTATGAAAAGTTTAAATTGAGATGGAATTAGAAATATTTTATATAATGTGTATTTTATCATTCCTACAATAGTATAGTGGCCACCATTATAGTACTAAGAGATTCATAGATCGCGAATTGAATTGTGACAGACCATGTCCTAATTCTGATTAAATGTACCAAACACTCTAATAAGTTACACAAATTTAGATTTGATGATAAATATATATACAAAAAAGATTTTCAAAATACTATAAAAAAAAGTGTGGCAGATAAGCCATAAATGTTTTCACTTTATGCATACAAAAAAAATTTAGAAAACAGGAATGGTGTGGGATGTGATAAAAGTATATAATAGAGTGAAATGAAGATTTTTAAGAAAACTTATAAGCTTCAATTCTACTATATATTTATATCTTAGATTATAACATGTGTTTACTTAATGGGTTAGAGATTATTAGTTAATGGATCGTATTCAAAAATTACTTGGATATCCACTATCACCCTATATATTCATTTTAATTACATATTCTTTATCTAAGTACAACATATGCTTGTAAGAATAATGAACTAATATGATTAAAATTGAGCCAAGCATATCTATTAGTATTTTATTTATTCTTTTTACTGTATAGCAAATGCTGGTAAGAAAAATGAACTAATAGGATTAAAATTGAGTAGAGCATATCTAATAGTATCTTATTTTTTTTTTATTGATGATACACTTTTTGTTGTGAAAGCAACATAATTAATCATAAACAAACTCACTAATATCCTTCAAACTTATTGTAAAGCATGTGAATAAAAGTCAATATAACAAAATCGTCAGTTTAATTTAGTTCAAATACTAGGTTTCACACAAAAACTAATATACTATCTTATAACTCTATTTGGGGTCTCCTAGGACAAGTATCTTGGAATTCACATTCTATGGGAATGAAATAAAAAAAGGACCTTGCAATATTTAAAAGAGATGATTTTAGGAAAGTTGCGAGGGTAGAAAATAAAATACTTATCCTAGTTTCTCATCATATTTGTACTTTATTTTATTCTTATGTATACGAGTAGTTTTCTTCTATCATAGATCTGGAGCAACAAAATCAACCCTATATATAGAGATAAAAAGAAGGTTCATTTGGTCAAGTGGAATAGCCTAGCTGACTTGAAGGAGTAAGGGGCATGAGATTTAAGTGCCTAACCTTTAATCATGCAATTCTCATAAAAATATGTTGGAGAATTATGAAAATTTCAAATTAATTTTGTGCTATAATTCTTAGAAGCAAATATTTCAAGAGAACTAATTTTTTTTATCTACTCATATAGGTTCGTACATTTATGGCTATGAAGAAGTATATGTGTGGAGATATAACCTCAAAGAAGGTTTAATATGGCAGGTTGAATATATAAGCTCAAAGAGGATCTAATATGGCAGGTTGGTGATGAAGGCCACATAGAAATGTGTGGGGATCATTGAATTCATAATATGGAATGACATGTATTAGATAACCCTCCACTAATAATATGCTTTCTCATTGACCCGCAATCTAAGTCATAGAGATTACATACTATAAGAGACCACATTCACCGATAGCAAGAGGTCGCCATTATGCATATCCAATATCTCGAACCCACTAAAGATCGACTTATATGGTTATCGGAAGAAATCAAGTAAAAAAATGATAAAATGATATATGCATATCTCATGACTAGGCATGGATATTCACAACATGTATGTATGACTAATATGGTTTGGACTAGTATTAAAAATTTTAGTGCATGCCAAAAATTTGAATTTTTTTGTGGAGAGCATTCCGGTTAGATAAAAAGGAATTATAGGATAATTAGTTGTCTATGTACTCGATATATTTGGGGTGTTGTGTGTAGTTTTCATATGGATCAACTTAGTTGTAGCTCCTTTGTTGATTGACTACAAGAATGGTTAAGTAGTCATTTAGACAACCAACATCAATTGATATTTTAAGTGGAGTAGTTGGAAAGAAAGGAATATAATTATGTAAGTATTATAATTGTTAGGTTTAGTGAGTCTATTTTAAAGGGCTTCATGAATATTCTAGATTCCTATTGAATAAAAATACAACACAAACTTTGAGTACTTGTAAAGAGTGAATTCAACTATCTCCATAAGTTTTAAAACTAAATTATGATGGCACTTTTGATGATCATGTTAGTTTTGCACATAGCAAAGAATTGGTCTATGAATGGGCAAAGTTTCATTGCGCTTCCCTTGTGAAAGCTCAAGCTTGTACCATAGTTGAAGGGGTATCACAAATAGTACGTAGAGCACTCTCAAATATTTCGGAAGAAATAACTTGCCAAATTCACACGAGAATTTCAGTATTTACTTTCAATCTTTTTACTTTCTTGGTCCATACGGTGTTCTATCCATCTAAGTTTCTTACTTTGTCCAATGCAAGTGATGGATAGGTGAGACAAAATCGACATCCAATATAGTTTGAGAATTTTTATTTTTTTATATATAAAATAGGTATTTTGGATTATACTACTAATATTTAAATTACAAAAAAGTTGTAATAACTTTATTTTTTTAATGGAAATTTTAACTTAATTTCAAACAATACATAGAACTAAAAAAATAGGAATAAATTGATTAATTTAAAATATGTGTAATGAAAAAAATTTAATATCATTTTAAGTAATTTATTCATAATTTTCATGTCTCATGCTATGCTATGATTACTCACATTTACCTCTTAATTCATGAATTACATAAAAAGATTGACAATAGTCTCTATTGTAAATCCACCCCAAGAAAGTCAAAGTCTATGCATACATACATCCAATACATAAAGCCCATGAACCCTCCCCACATGTATTGGGCACGGTAAGCTAAGCAAGTAACTTTGCTTGTATATACAACCCGATCTGAATAGGCTCCCCGTGGCTTCCTCCTCCCTCCTCCACTGCAGGTGGTAGGGAGAGAGAATTCAACCTCGGTCCTCCATTGATGAAACTTAACCACTATCTCTCTCTCTCAGTCGACCTTCCACGCGTACAGGAAGAGGCAGAACTCCGGATTGGGAAACCCTGACTGCGCTGGATAGTAGCTGCTCCCGGCGCTGTTTTGGCTGTTCTCACCGCCGCCTCGGCCACTCCCTTCCCTGTCGCTCTGGGAGTCGGCCGGCTCCGGCTTGAAGATAAACAGCCCGTGGCCGGACCCAGGGGGACTTTTGAACAACCAGTCGTGGACGTCCCAGTAGACATGCACCTGAGTCTTCCCGACCATCACAGTCTGGTTCCCCCGGAACTTCCAGTGCAGATTCCTGACGTGGACCACCACGATACCGTCCACGCTGACCCACATCTCCGGGTCCCTCGGCCCCGACGTGGAACCCTCCACCGTAATCTCGTGCTCCTTCTTGGCCATCTCATCAAGCCTCGCCCTTGTGGAGAAGCTCCTCTTCCCGAATACGTTCTCCTTCTTGTAGAACAGGACGGCCTCTACCAGTGCCGGCCTCGACTTTGTCCGCTTGTAGGCCTTCTTCTTGTAGTCCCCAAGGAGGAGCACCACCTCCTCGTCGGAGACGAGGGCGACGTAGAAGTCAGCGCATGGCTCGGGGCTTCCGGAAGGGAACTTGGCCGACCGGAGGTCCCAGTACACGTCGACCTTCCGTCTTGACTCCACCTCGAACGACTTGTACCCCTTCTTGCTCCAGAAGTGCCACGGCTTCAGGTCCACCTTACAGGTATAGTGGAAATCGCCGTCCCGGCTGTCCACGGTGATGCAGAGCGAGTGGTTCATCAGGTTCTTGAGCCACACCACCGTCACGTTCTGCCAGTAGCCGGCGATGTTGGCCTGGTACGCCAGCGTCACCGTGCTCTGCGTTGTCTTGGTGATCACCGGATCGTCCGTTATCCTCTCCGCCAGCGGCGGCCCCTGGCTGGTTGCCGTCGTTGGCGTCCTATCGAAGAACATCTCCTCTCTAAATCTGTCACAATAATCTCATTGAATGCGTCTGGCTGAATCTATTCAGAATCTATTGATTGACTCACAAAAAGAGATGAATTCAAGTTGATTTGCAGGAAAAAAAATTATCATGCATCAAAATTTAGGCAGGAGATAAACATGAAATGGAGACAGATAGAGATTTGTCCGTTAGATTTTCTGTTCTTTCTGGAGGGGGAGAGGAAAGTCTCCGTCATTGGAGCTGCGAGCTGTAAGGTTTCGCCGAGATTGGTGGAGGTATCACCCACCTATTTGCAATAGATCGAATGTGGCTGACACGTGGGACAATGTGAATGGTTGATTACGGGGATTATGAACTGTTCATTACCGTCGTTCATTGAGTTAATCTGCTGCGTAGAAAGCACGGAGAGGGTTCTAATTTTGGCCTTTTTTTTATCTGGTGGATCGATCTTTTCACGAGTTAGTTAGTTATTGGCTCTAAGCTTTATGGAAATCTCAAATAAGTTTTGAAGTTCACGTACAGAATTTTTAAAATGAGTATTTTTAGCATGTCATATAGTTTCTAAGAAACTTCACATAATGTTATTATCCACTTTAGGCAACAAAAATTAAAAATTAAAAACAAGTTTCAAAAATAACATATAACTTCCCTCGACCATTAATTTATGTTGTAATTCAGTTCGTTCATAATTGTGACTTTGTTCGTATCAGCTATAGTGTACTTGAAGAGGTTGATTAAGATACCCATAACAATTATGAGGCAAACTATAAATCGTCCAATTTTCGTATGTGTGCCTACACAATACTTACAAATGGACATTCACGTATGATAACACGTCCAAATTTGCAACAATAAAAATCATCAAATGAAATTAGTAGCTTTACTCAGAGTTCTTAATGGGTATATTTTTTGTTGTATTCGATAAATGGTATCCCCAAACCTAACGGGTACGAGTATTATTCTTTAAGCGAGTAAATTGATATTGGTTCTTCTTACATACAAAAGGTATGTATATATATATATATATCATATACTTACACAAAAAATATTATATATTTTTTTATAAAAAAATACCGAAGAAATGAGTAAACTTATATTTTATAATTTTTTTTAAAATATTTTTTCAGATAATTTAGTTGTTTAATGCATATTTAATATGTTTTAAAATATTAGAGAATTATCACTCTAATATATTTTATATTAGAGTTAATTTGGACCAGTATCTAACCTAAAAATGTAAATTAAGCTGTATTCTAAAATAATATTTAGGAAAAATATTTGATTTACGATATTATTTTTAATTATTTAAGATATTAATAATAATATCTTCCTGGTAAAAAAATATTAAATGCGAGTGATTAGTATTGAGAATATAATATTAAATTAAATAAAATAGATAAATTATTTAAATTTATAAGTTTGCAAATATTGTAATAATTATAATTTATTATTTTTAAATAAATATGAGTATTAATTTATGATGAATAAATTTTTACATAAATAATTGTATATGGTTAAATATATAGGAGTTGATTATAAGATAAAAATATTAGTTTTTATCTCTTATATAATTTTAATTAATAATAAAAACTCTCCAAAAAAAATCAAACTTCACAACCGCCATAAAAAAGAAATTGATATTGTTGTATTTTGTCGAAACATTTTATTACTCCAAACCAACTTCACATCAAAGTTCATACTAAAATTTACACTTAATAAATATTGATAAATTTTTGCCAAATATCATTTGAAAATACTATTTCACACATTTTATTAAAACATTTCACAACATATATATATATATATTTTTTCTAATATTTACAAATAATCATAATACAATTTGATTAATATTACTAATTTATGGGCATATTTTAACATTCATTCCAAATTAAACATCATTATCTTATTATTCATATCCACCTTAACTATTGAAATTAATTACCACTTCTTTGCATCCAATAAATACACTTCTTATTATATGTAATATATATTCCCATTTGATCTATTTTAAAATTTGACCTATGTCAATCCGATACCCTCAATTTATGTCAACCCGATCTAGTCCGTAGGCAGACCTTTAAAGACTCGTCCAAGTATGGGGTGGATTTGGTTCCGACATCAAGCGAACCATGTCTAGATGGGGAGAGACCCGTCTAAACCGGGCTCATTAACATGTATAGACTATGAAAAGACTCGTACCCAACCCACATCTCCCCTAGATCAGTGCCACCCAGACCCACCCTAGACCCGAGCTTGCATGGGGCGGGTCTGAGCCCTCCTCCCTTGAGAAGATTGGTCCTGAGTTCGGGGCAAAACTTGCATGGACCATGCCCGTTGTCATGATCATCCCAAAATAGACCCTTATTGCACAATTTCTCATTAGTGCTGGAATCATTTAAAGCATCATACACCATCATTCAAGCAAAATATATAGTTTCTTTCAGTCTAGTAGAGCTATAGAAACAACAAACTGTGCAAGGAATTGGAACAAGGTAAAGGTGAAAGCCACAAAATCTGAAACAAGATTAAGGGGCTGGGACTGGGACTGGGACTGGGACTGGGGCTGGGGCTGGGGCAGGAGGCTTCAGAAGTGGCTGCAAAGCTTTCACTACGATGCTCATGTTTGGGCGGAACTCAGCCTCATATTGGACACACAGCGCAGCCACGGCAGCTAACTGCAAGGACCAGAATTGGAATAAGCAAGGGCAACAACAAAGATGAAAAAGGGAAAGATACACAACAGGATGAGATGGCGTATAACATAACATTGGAGTATATACCTTAGCGATTCCTTTTGGTGGATACTCTCCATTGAGCCTCGGGTCTACACACTGCTTCACCTTGTCCTCACTGAGTCTTGGGGTTGCCTGGGAGGATGAGAAGTCATGCATTTTGTCAATTAAGAATAACGAGTAAAAGTCATGGCTGGTTTTTCAATATTTCTAGATACAAACAACTATGGAAAACAACAGCTGAAGAAATGCACCCACCCATTTAATCAAAGAAACATACTCGGGCTAGGAAACACACAATTTTATTATAAAAAGCCAAGAGTTTTTGTTTGGCATAAAACCCGGATGGAATATTCACCCATGTAACGAGGCTCTGCTGTCCACGGGGCATTGTATGGTCAACTGGCTTTCTCCCTGTAAGGAGCTCCAGAAGAACAACACCGAAGCTGTACACATCACTCTTTTGTGTCAATTGTCCCGTCATTGCATATCTGTGAACAATTAATATTCATAAAAAGTCCATTAAATTAAAAAGTAATTGCAAAAATCATATATGCTTAGTAATGCAAGTAGTTAGAAATTTGAAATTCTTAAATTCTTCCATATTTGAGAAACCATAGCAATAACATGCTGACTAGAATTTGTCTTTAAATCTGGAAAACTGTTCCTCTAATGATGAGGAATGAGGGTAACACACAAACTTCAAATTTACATTATAACTGGAGTTAAAAATAAAATAGAAACTGCAAATTAACAAGCATTTACCTTTTCACTATTTTATTGATATTAGAATTGGAAACAATTGTATAGTTGTAAAGTCAGGAAGATTCTTCATAACAATAACAGCCATTCAAATGTTTCATTTTTCTCGTCAAAATTAGGAAATGACCAATGAATTCTGATTTTTCGAGGCTAAATAATACAAAGCAATATAATCTAACCAAGAAAAGTGTCAACACATTCCTCAATTCCTTCAAGTTACTATTATGAATCTGCTAAATTCAAGAGTTCCAAAACTTCCAAGTTGGAGGCTAAACTAGCCAGATTTCCAGTCTAAAGTTATTGATGATATATCAATGTAAATCTTTTGTGTACACCCAATCTATAATCCTATTGCCATCTGTCGGAATTTACCAATCAACAGGTGAAAAGAAGATATCAAAAAGTTAAAAAAATTACTCAGGAGCATGATAACCGAAGGTCCCCAAAACACGAGTTGAGTGGAGGCGAGCAGCCATGTCAGGAGATTGATTTGAGAGGTTGAAGTCTGCAATCTTTGCCTTGAAGTCATCAAACAAGAGAACATTGCTAGACCTAACATCACGGTGAATAATGGAAGGTTGAACCTTTTCATGCAAGTACTCCAACCCCCTAGCAGAACCAACTGCGATTCTCACACGCTGCATCCAATCAAGCACTGGACCTGGTTGTGCTCCTTGAACCCCCTTTCTCCCTGATATGTAGCCAAAACTAATAACATTACAGATAAATTTCTTTGCAATAGACTGTATACAATTGCTCAATTTTCAGTTTCTTTTTCAATTAATAAGAGAAGTAGCCTTGATGTGTCCTGAAGAAGAAAACGACAATGCAGGGCATTCATGTTACAACTAATGGGGTTTATTTGTTCTCTAGTATTTTTTTCCAGAATTTATTACCTCATACTAATAGCATGAAAGATGCCTCTAAGCAGAACTTTTCGATTAATTTACTGGTGAAATACTCTCAGAGTGCAGCAGATGGTATCTTCCTTCTTTAAATCTGTTTCATATCCCAACAAGACAGATGCATACAAAGTTCTAAAATGTATGAGGCTTCCACAGCCGCCATATAGAATACCATAGAAAGATGCAACTAATAAATATAGAATTAAGACAAGCATACGAGCAAAAGCAGGCTCAGAAAGCATGCAGAATGAAAAACAGTCAGATTATCAGCAGAAAATATGACTAGAAAATCAACAACAATGTGATAATGCACTTTCATAAATACAAGCCATTTAGCTTCATGAATGCAACATGGTTGAGTAAAGTCAACTTAATTTACCATGTAATACATCATGGAGAGAGCCCATAGTTGCAAATTCATATGCAAGTATCCGCATATTTCCTTCCACGCAATAGCCCACCAACTCAACAAAATTATCGTGCTTCAACTTTGAAACTGTGGAAACCTATGCATAAGAAAAACGTGGAATGAAATAAGAACTGGACATCGTGATATATCTAATGAACAAATGAGCAATATAGTCACATGAAGAACACAGTATAATGGAATTTTTTAGGCACAGACCTGAGTGAGAAACTCAATATATGACTCCTGCTCTGCTGAAGCATCAAGCTTTTTCAAAGCAATGGCTTTTCCACTATCTATGTTTGCATAATAAACTCTTCCATATGATCCTTCACCGATCAATGCCTTTGATCCAAAATTGTCAGTCTTCCCTTTTAGTTCTTCTAAAGAAAGAACAGGAACTTCAATAGATGGAGCTGTCTTTGGAATTTCAGGTTTCACAGGACCTGATGCCTTTGAAACTTTTGGGCACCCTATAAATCACACCATTCAAGTTAAAATGGTATTCAGAAAGAAAGGATTCATCATAGAGTTCAGATTGATGCAAAGATGGATGAAGAATGACCCAAGACCAAACTTCCATAACAGACTGTTCCCATTTTATTCTAATTGAGCATCAAAGTGAGCAAAGACAAAAAAAATAGCAGAACAATACATCATTATATGTTGGGCCTTCACATTGGAGAAAAGATGGATGAAGAATGACCCAAGACCAAACTTCCATAACAGACTGTTCCCATTTTATTCTAATTGAGCATCAAAGTGAGCAAAGACAAAAAAAATAGCAGAACAATACATCATTATATGTTGGGCCTTCACATTGGAGAAAATAGAACCTTCCTTTTTGATACCCTTGAAAATACCAAAAGCCTTATCAGTGTGAGAGACTTCCTTTAAAAACTTGCATAAAAATATGTTTCATAACTGCTGACTTTTCAAAATTCTAGAAGGTTAAAAAAATCTAGAAATTCCAAGGTATGAGACACAAGCCCCAAAAAAAATACCAAAATGAGCATACCAAACTCATAGATTGTGAGCGGTACAATAATACCATGATGAAAGAGCAATAAGATGTTCACAAATCTAAAAAGCTTATGCATAATATCGATAGAGTTCAAAAAAAGAGATATACCTTCAGCATTGTTCTTAGGATTTTTCACAACCTCCTGATCATCATTTGAATGGGTTTCTTCGGCTTGGCGTGAGCAACAGAGCCATCGCCGCATGTTGTTCCCCTTCCTCAGAAAAAAAAAAGATTTCTTCCCGCGAATATAACCACGAAGAGTTTTCTGCCGAAGTAGCACCTCTGAAATATCAGATAGTATACCATTACACTTCCAATAAGTGGTAAGGGATGATATAATACATGAATAGCTCATATGGATACTGACCATTAAACCACGTCGATGAAGGGTACGACCCATCAGAACGCAAATGAATACAACAATAAAAAATTGAACAACGAACAGACCAATGAAATCACAAGCCAAGAAAAAGAAAACCGTATTTCATCCTCGTGCCAAGAAAAAAAACAAACATGCAAAGCCATAAACGGGCAACGATTAAGCCATGGATGTGTAGTACATTTGAGCATAACGAGAAACGGGGTTACACCAAAAAAAGAGGGAGCAACAGAGACGTCTTCTCGCATATCATGCAAATGGGGAAAAGAGCAGGCAAAGAGACCCACGGACCCAAAAAGATGACGAGGTCCACGCGGTGGTGAAGAACCCGAAATTTTCAAGTTCAATTCAGAGCAATAATCAAAGAAGCATCGCATAATACAGGGGACAGTACGTTCTTCCCAAGATCGCCAACAACCCGAGAAAGAGATCGATGTCACTTCTGGGCAAACGTTCTTCCCTCCCTGACACTCTTTCTCCTTCGCTCCCGGCCTCTCAGAGCGATCAAAATGGGTGCCGATTGTTATGAATCTTTTGATTGATGGTATCTGTTACTCCTCTCTATAAAAAGCATTAAAGACCGAAAAACGATAACACTGTGCACGAGGCCGTATCAATGTTTATCATTACAGGAAAAGAAGTTAATTGCGAAAAAAAGGTTGAGAATTTGAGTGTCTTCACACTAATACCATATGCATCATCATACGCTTTCACTTTTAATATAAAAAGTTATATTACTATATATGCCACCTTAAAATTTTATTAATATAAAATAAATATATGATCTTAAATAAAATAATATACAATTTTTATAAATATACAAAAATCATAAATTTACAAAAAAATAATTTATATTTTTGATACTTCCCAATATTTATTTTAAAGATATATCCAACCAACTCACCATCCATTAGTAGCAAATAGCTCTTCAAGTTGGACCACTGAAAAAATGGGTTGGATCTTTCATGAAAACCTTTATGAAAAATCTTATTTTTATAATTGTTTATGCAATAAATGATATGAGTAAACTCGCAACTTTTATCTTTAGCTTTTATTAAGAAAAATTTGATGATATTCCTAGTGTTTGGTCGGAATCAACTCTAAAAGTTGGAAATATAACAAAAAGTTTACCTCTTAACTTATTCTCACCCCACAAATTATATGGTTGAAATCATAACTCACTCTCCAATGTTTATTTTGAAGATACATCCAACCAACTCACCATCTATTAGTGGCAAATAGCTCTTCAAGTTGGACCACTGAAAAAATGGGTTGGGTTGTCTTCGACCTATACTTTTCATGAAAACCTTCATGGAAAATCTTATTTTTGTAGTTGTTCATTCAACAAAAGGCATGAGTAAACTTGCAACTTCCATCTTAAGCTTTTCTTAGAGAAATTTGATAATTTCCCTAGCGTTTGGTTGGAATCAACTCTGAAAGTCAGATTTAATTCGGGTGCTTGGTTTCTGATGTCTGAGATTCAAACAATCAATTCTCCCTCTCCTAAACAACAAATGACCCAATTTTTGGCTTTATGAAATCGTCTCGATCTCCTCTATAAGATGAGTAGGAAAGAAAGTGATTTTTAGAGCTCCGACAAGCCTCAAAGTGCTACTGTGTTTTTTCAAACAAAAATTAGGTTTCTTTCTAACCACCTCTCTTTCTTCTGCGATGACCCTTGAACGATCCATAAAAGCTCCCAAAACCTCAATCACCTTTACTCCCACACCCAGGGCCACCTCCCTCACAATCTCCGGTAAGTTTTCCAGTCGATTTCCCCATTTTTACTATTCTGACAACTTTGAAAAATAACCCAAAATGCTCAACTAAGATTTATAACACATCCCAAGAGGCTTGATGAGATTATTAGAAGGGTTTATGATGGATTTGAAGGACAAAGAATTTGGTTAAAATTTTCAAAGCATATGAAAGGTTTACTTTGAATGCTTGATAAATGAATGAAAATATTTTTGAAAACCAATGATGATATGTTTGCTTTGAAAACTTAAGAAACTGAAAGGGAAAACCTCTATATCATATTTTAGTAAACAATCACATGATCTTTATCATAAAATGTACAAACATTCGCAAGGCAGGACTCTGACTGCACCTACTTGGGGATCAGCGCATTTTTATCACTCCCGATAGAAGTCCTCGACTTCTACCTTGAGTTTGAGTGTATGTTATCTGTTTGACCCTCAGACCTGAATATACTCCGTGTCCATTATGTGGGATGAGACCTCATCCTGTCCCCACTCTGATCTCTACGCAGGAAGCTACTCCGAGCTTCATAACTCACGGGAATGACAAATTTGCCCTTATCACTTCTATGTCATCTAATAGCCCATTGAAACCAACACTACCCTTCTTGGGCGTATTAATGGTCTCGCATCATGGTATATGCACAAACAATAGTTTTTGGTATTTATATTCCATCATCTTTGGTGCCAATGACCCCAACTCTTGACTTGAGCTCCGTAGTTGTTTGCTCGATCAGTTTGTCGACCTGGTCCTAGTGCATTACCACTTGCCCAACGAGTCTTGTTGATTCGGGTTTAGCACCATGACAATTCACACACAATTAGTTAGTTATAAAAGTTTTTCATGGCTCTTATAATCATTTTTGTATACGGGCTCCAGCCCGTACCCATAACCTTGGGTCCACTTTATGAGATTTTCAAAACTATGCCTTGAGCTCTATAAGTTAAAAATTTTAAGCATTTGCACACAGTCAGGGGAGATCTTTTCTGAAAAAATGGTTTTAGAGTTTCAAGAGGGCATTCACTACCCTAACTGGGTATGATGCCAAAAATTCCACTCATAGTGGTTTTAAATTTTCAAAGGCACTCATTATCCCAACTGGGTATAATGTTTGAAAATTCCACTCACCCGATGACTTTGAGGTGTTCGTCCCTAGTTGGATTCTCAATTTCTGGTCGTGCTCCCTTGCTCACATTCTTATCCAATTCGTCACTATACGGTTTGAGTATTCTCATGAGGAAATGTTCGACACGAAAGGCCTCATATTTTCGTGTATTTGTAATTATGCCCTAATTTTTACCTTATTGCAATAGGTCCCTAAAGTTCATAATCTTTGACTTTAAGTCCCCAATGCTCAATTATTTTTAATTAAGTCTCTAGGATTTCAAATATCCTCATTGGGTACTTAATTTTCAAAAATCACTAATTGGGACTTAACTTTTCCAAAATTTCCAATGGGTTTCTCAACTTTCCAAAATTACTAATTTATCCCAAATTTACTAAAAATGACTAATTGGCCCTAATATTTCTAAAACTAACCAATTGGACCTCCAAGTTCATCTTATTTGCCAAATGACCTTCAATTTTAGAAAAATTGCACAAAACTCCCTCAATTTTTGAAATCCCAAAAATTTCCCCAAAAGTTTTCCCAATTTCACCCTTTCTATAGGCCCAAATTTGAGTTCATCAAATTAGACTTCAAAATGGGGTTAATTGTTCCTTTTTACAGTGCTAATTGGTTTCTTCACTTCCATACAATCTGACCGAGCTTTGAATTTTTATTTTTGGTTCCAGAATGAGCTTAAATGGAGTTTCGCTAGAAAATTGGACGTAGATAAAGAAATTTTCAAAAACTTACTAATGGAGTTGTGACGGTCGAAGCACTTGATTTGGAATGAAAGCTTTTGTCCACAAGGTCTTTCGAGGATCAAGAGTAGCTACAATTCACGTACTGAGCAGTGGGTATTTGGTTAGTGAAATTCAGACACTTTCTCTCTCTAGAATTGAACTATTATGACGAGGGAGGACCGAATTGACTTACACGTTTGCTTTAAGAGGTCGAGTGTAGGCTAGAGAGACTGGATGGGAGTTTGGTTTGGTCATATGAGGTCGGGGATGGCCGAATTGGGACTGGGCAAAATAGGGTAGTTTCGAGTCCTTCGGAGTAACTTCACTATTTGGACCCGCCGGCGCTTCTCCGGTGGTCCTTAAGCTGAATGGAGGGTGCTATTGGGTAGTTGGCTTCCTCTGAAATCTATTGGACCCAAATTCACCTTCTGAGGTGAAAAAAAGTGCCCAAGTCGGAACTCTAGTTTGAGCTTCATCGGGAAATCGGACACTTCTTCTTCTTCGGATGTTTGAGGTGTGTAGAGGATGAATGAATGGGAGCTCTTTATATTGGGAGCTCAAGGACCTTTAGCTCTACCGGTTTCCAAATTGGTCGAGCCTATCACTATGGAAATTGCCATCATCAGAGGAAATATCCCCTTGCTGGAAATGGAAAGTGAAATTTCATTCATGAACAGTGTCATCGAATGAAGGAAGATGACGACACTGTTCTGGCTATGCGAACTTTGCACATGCGAGCTTGCAACGTGGCAGTTCGTGATTGGTTGTTTCATCTAACGTGGCTTCCTACTCAGCCGCCTCGTCAGCCGTTGACCCGTTGATTGAACACGTGGCAACATCCCATTGGCTGTCTATGTCTACGTGGCTGTTAACCGGTTTCAACTAATTGTTGATTGGGACAAGTGTCGCCCTCCTATTGGTCGGTCGTTGCTGAGGTGAATTTTTCTCCTCTGTCCATTGACTAAGGGCACATGCTGCCTCTTGATTGGCTAGCGCTTCCAAGTGTTAACTGAGTGGCTGACTGGGAGTGCTTCGTCACGTGTTGCGCACTGATTGGTCGCACTTGCTGACTGGTCATTGACCTGACAACGATCCGTTGACCGGCTGGACCATTGATCGGCCTGGTTCGACTGGGGTCGGTGACCCGAAATCGTAAATCAGCTAGTTCAGGTATGATTCGACCGATTTTCTAAAAAGTAAAAATTTATAAATTAATCCAAATTTATTTTCTATTCAATGGTGGCCTCAATTTTCCAAATTGACATTCAAGCCACCTAGAAAAATGAATTATTGAAGCGATTCATCACGGTTTGATCCGGATCAAGTTTGATTCACCTTGAACCAGTCCGGTTTTCAAGTCCAATCCATTCCCTGATTCTTCCTCACAATTTTTATGATTTTTTGGTTGCTTGGGATTTTCCAATTCCCATTTTAACCCTTCTTTCCCATTTTTGGTTCATTTATGGGCTTAGTTTTCTCATGAAAATTGCCAGTTCGTTTCCCGATTTCCTTAGTCCTAGATGACGGGTTTCACAACTCTTCCCACATTTTAGGAGTTTTGTCCACAAAACTTAATTATGCATCCTTTACATCTGGAATAAATTTGCTTGAGGTCCACTTGGGATTCAATTGGATATGCTACCACTTTGGTTACCTTTTTCACTTAGTTCCATAGGCAACGTGCTTAATTGATTTCCTTTCCTTCCGACCATTCCCTTACTCCCTTAGACTTATTACCATTGGCTTGCCCTACCCCCGTGTCTATTTATTCCCTTGGTCATTAAAACTCTTTATCTTGGCATCCTTTCGCGTCTTTCTTACATATTTTCACGGTTCTAGCATTATCCCCATTTTTCATCTTAGACTTATCCTTTGATCCACTCCCTTCACACTTAGGTCTCCCTTCCTTGAGACTGTTGTACCTACCTGTCTCTTGCAGTATGACATGTTATAGAAATGTCTTTATCCTTTATGTTTCTAGACAGTTTCCTGATACTTTCTCCTAACTTTCCAACTTTCTGGGATCGCATGGTTTATTCCCTTCTTATCCCTGGGTAGTATTTTCTTTACTACCTTCAGTGTTATCCTGCCACCCCTTTACATTTGACGTCATGCCTTTCATGATTGTTTGGGGCTTTTCTTATTTCTCCATCCTTACGAACCTCCTCATTTGAGCAATCCTAGTTCCAATCATCGTGTTTCATGATCACTTCCTAACTTCTCGACATACTTAGTATTTTTCCTCCTTATGTCCTTACCCATATCTAACGTCGTATTTAATTAAGGATTTTCATTCCTTATTCTACCCTTACTTGCTTGTGATTATTTCACAGTTCTTCGTTCTGTATGGTTTCCTCACGGTCCATTTGTCGACTCCTAAGACCCTTTTAGAGGATTTCCTTTTGTCGATTTTGTTCCCTACCTAATTCCTTTAGAGTAGTGATTTCTACCTATGAACCCTCATATGGGATCACACACCTGAAACAGGGTCAACCAAGGGACTGAGCTCGGGGGAGAGTCGGGAACCACTACCCCCTTTCATGCGTCCTTATGGTTTATCGGACCCTAGAATTAGTTTACGACCTTCTCTTTATATTGCCATTCTAGTTTATTTCTTTCTTCCCAAGTCCTTGCAGGCACATCCTTTGTATCCCATCCTCACTCTTGCCCGTATCCTTTCATGAGTTTAATTTCTTAGGAAGGAGTTTGGGTCCATTTGTTCCAAGGTTTCTTGATCTTTTGTGATAGGCTTACTTGAGCCTTCCCATGGCTTGAGTTTGGTCGTCCTATGGCTATTAGTTGATACAAATCTCTTCTCCTTTATAGCTTTAAGGTTTTCCCTTTATCCTTATTTCTTTGACTCCTGTCCATTCTTCCTTGGTCATTCACGGTTACTAGTCTTACCTCAGGGTTAGATTCATCTATAGTCTTTCCTAACCTCTCTTTCCTTTGGCTATGATGGGCGGTCCCTTCTTTATTGGTTTCTATCTCCATATATTATCCCTGACCTTCTTGTCTCCTCCCATTTTTGTCGTTGTTGTTGATTTCTGGGCCCTCTTGTCTTCCCTTTTGTGATGGAATCATCTAGCGTAAGTCAAAACTTCTAATGTTGGTGGAAGTTCTTGTTAACTTATTTTGGGGAAAGTTTATTGAATTTGAGACCCTTTTCATCTTGTTGTGTGATTAAACCTTTAGGTAAAAATGTTTTGACATAAAGGAATTTTTATTTATCAAAGAAAAATTTCTTGCCAAAATCGGCTTATTACAAGCACTCATCTCACTTCCTTCCTAGTCCTTTATGGTTAGTGGTTTGGAATTTGCCTTTGACTTGTTCCTGGACTCTTTGTTTGATGGTTCTGAGGAGGATGAGCTCATGTAGGTTCCTTCACACCCCTGGTATGGGTTCATGTAGGCTTCCCTGGGGTAACCTCTAACTTCACGAGTCACTTCAATTCCATACTTTTCTAGTGTCATAGCCTCATACTCGTATGCCCGTCTCATCAGGTTAGTGGATTTAGGGTTTATTCAAAGAAGTGGGGGTTCATGAAAAACCTTCACATAATTCGCATATGCCTCCCAATACTTATTCCATACCTCCTCTTGTACTGGGGTTCTCCTCGGCTATTCTAGTGTCGGGGGAGGTGCCGAGTCCTGTTGAGTAGGTGTAGGTTTTTCTCGTCCTTGAGGAGAATTCTGCCAATTGATATATTTTAGTATCTCCCCACGGAGTCCCTTATAACCCACATTCATGTTTGTAAACCCCACCCTTTTGAGTTAAGGAAAATAGGGAAAAGAACCGGTCAAACCGAGTAAGAAAAAAGAATTCGGTTCACAAACCCGATCATTTGGAAACGAGCAATTTGGAAATTTACAACTCCCATGTGATCCAAAGGGTTCATAAAACCTTGGAAAAGAACTTTAGGACAAATTGGAAGAGAAAAACCAAACTGGTTTAGATGAACCAGATCCAACTAGATTTAATCGTTTTATGAACTGAATCGGTACATGAACCAAAATCGATAGAGAAAGGGAAAATCGGGAAATTTATGGATCTCGAGTGACCTAAAGAGTCCCCAAAGTCATGGAAATAGACTTGAGAATGAATTGGAGATGAAAACCAAATCGGTTTATGTGAACCAGATCTGAACTAGATTGAACCAGTTTGGATCGGTTTGAATCACTATTGAACCGAATTCTAAATTCATTTTTCTAGGTGGTTTAAAAATTTTAAATTTGAGATTTGAGGCCATTATTGGGTAGAAAATGAATTTAGATAAATTTAGAAAATTTTAGATTTAAAAAATTCAGTCGAATAGGGGGTGAACCGACTGGTTTAAACTTTGAACTCAGTTCGGACTGGAACGGTTCGGTTCGGAACAGTATCGTCTTCTTTCTTTAGATAACAATACTGTTCACTTGCTGAAAAATCGCGCAGCACCGGCGAAGCTGAAAAGTCTCCAACCAGGGAGTTTCAGGTAATGAATGACCGCCATTAAGGCGCCAATCAGATGGCCAATAAGTCTTCGAGCTTCCTATATAAAGACCCCCTCCCCATTCATCCTCTCCACACTTGAAAACTCCATTCTCTTTCAACTGCTCAATTTTTCGGTGAAGCTCGAACCAAAGCTCTGACTTGGGCACTTTTCCTCACCAAACAAGGCAAGGATGGGTTCTTTAGAATCATGGAGAAGTAAGCTACACACATGTAGTCTCCATTTGCTCTGAGGGTTGCCAGAGAAGTGCCAACGTGATGGAACAGTGAAGGAGCTCCGGCGGACCGAAGGTGCCTTGTTTCGGTCAAGCTGAAATTGGCCATTTTGAGCCCTACTCAAGCCAAACCAAGCCCTCCCAACACCTTCACAACCCTCCTACAGCTGAATTAGAGTGAAAAGGTAAGCTAATTTGATTCCCTTCTGCAATTTCAAATCGGTGCTAGAGAGAGAACCAACAGAAGTTGGATGATAAAATTCTCATCCAATTCATCATCAGTTGATTCAATTTTTTATTCTAGGATGAACCTTAGGACGAGAGCTATCTACCCAGATCAAAACCTCGGACCGTCGTGCCCCCGACGGTGAGTAATTGAAGCTTTCTCTCTCTATAGTCTGTTTT
Organism: Trapa incisa; assembly: GCA_030064435.1. Lineage (NCBI taxonomy): Eukaryota > Viridiplantae > Streptophyta > Magnoliopsida > Myrtales > Lythraceae > Trapa > Trapa incisa. The sequence continues at coordinate 12,489,090 of CM057781.1, read as the reverse complement.
TCGGCGAAGCTCCATTTGAGCTCATTCTGGCATCAAAACTTGCGAATCAAAGTGCTATTGAATCGTATTAAGATGTAAGAACTCAATTTTAACTTCAATTTCAATAATTAAAAGTGTTTAATTGGTCAATTTGATAAAATCAAATTTGGCTATATTAGGAAGTTGAAATTGGGGATTTTAAAAAATTCGAGGGGCAAATATGCGATTTTATAAAATTGAGGGTCGATTGGGCAATTGAGCAATTTTAGAATTTTTGGGGTAAAACATACCATTTTTGTAAATGAAGGGCAAACTACTAATTTTGGAAAAGTTGGGGGACCAAATTGAAAACTTGAAAAATTAAACCCCTTTTTGTGAATTTAAATAAATTGAAGTTCTAAGATAAATTTTAAAAGTTTTGGGACTCAATTTGAGGATAAATCGGTATTAGGGACTTAAAGTTAAAGAAAAATAACTTTAGGGACCTAATTGCAAATAAATAAAAAGTTTGGTTTTTTCATTTATTTGAAATGAATGAAAGCTATTAGGCCGAGTGATAATAAACAAGGATGTTCATATTGTGTGGGAAAACAAAGTACCAGTAACGCCAGCAAGGACAAGCTTACGTGAATACAAAGAATCGGTTGAGTGGAATTCACTACATTAACAGGTGAGTGAGATTTTATATCATACCCGATTGAGAATGATAAGTATCTCGAAATGAAAACCCACTACTTAGTGATATTTTAAACATCACAGGGGTGATGTGAAAATGACACAGATAAACTACTTACAGATTGTAAGTAGATCATACCTGCTTGGTATGAGGAAACTTTCTCGGAGGAAGTGGAAAACTCGTTCATCGGTTATGAGTGAAGATATCCTCATACTCGATTGGTATGATGGATAGTTGAAAATTTATTTTTTCAGAAGTGCTTTCCTCTGACTGTGTTCCACTTCTTAAACAATTTAGTAGACCTTCTTGACGGAAGCTCGAATAGCTCTTATATGCCGTAGGCCTCGGTTTTGGAACTTGAGTGCTATTATGCCTAGTTTTGAAAATCTCGAACAGTGAGTCATAGGCCAGTGGACATGAGCAAGATCTCATAAACAAACATGAGAAATATGCCATAAAACTTTAAATAAATGAATGGTTTGGCTATGGTACCAATATATGACTAACATACTCAGTCAACTAGCGGCGTGATGGAACAGTGAAGTAGCTTCGGCGGACTGAAGCTTCCCTATTTCGGCCGAGCTAAAAATGACCATTTCAAGCCCTCCTCATGCCAAACCAAGCCCTCCCAACACTTCTTGAACCCTTCCACGACCGAATTAGAATGAAAAGGTAAGTCAATTTGGCACCCCTCTGCAATTTCTAATAAGTGCTAGAGAGAGAACCGACAGAATTTTGATGATGAAATTCTAACTCAATTCGACATCAATTGATGTGATTCTTAATTTTAGGATAAACCTCAGGACAAGAGCTATCTGCCCAGATCAAAAGTTTGGACCATCGTGCCCCCGATGGTAAGCTTTCAAAGCGTTCCCTCTCTATAGTATATTTTTTGGTGAAACTCTGTTTGAGCTCATTCCGGCGTCAAAACTTGCAATTCAAAGTGCCATTGAATTGTATGAAGATGGAGTAACTCAATTTTAACTTCAATTTCAACAATTAGAAGTGTTTTTTTGGTCAATTTGATGAAATCAAATTCGATTGTGTTAAGAAGTTGAAATTTGGGGAAAATTGAGGAAAATTGGGAATTTTTGAAATTGGAAGGACCAAAATGCAATTTTATGAAATTGAGGGTCAATTGGGCATGATAATAATGTTAAAGGACCAATTGAGGAATTTTTGAAATTTTGGGGTAAAACTTACCATTTTTGTAAAGGAAGGGCATAATTGTAATTTTGGAAAAGTTGGGGGACCAAATTGGAAATTTGGGAAATTAAACCCCCTTTTGTGAATGGAATAAATTGAGATCCTATGATAAATTTTAAAGTTTCGGGACTCAAATTGAGGAAAAACCGACATTAAGGACTTAAAGTTAAAGAGAAATAACTTTGGGGACCTAATTACAAATAAATAAAAGTTTGGTTTTTCTCATTCATTTGGAATGAATAAAGTCTATTAGGCTGAAGGATAATGAATCGAGATGTTCATATCATGTAGTAACACGAAGTACCGAGAACGCCAGCAAGGACAAGCTCTCATGAATACAAAGAACCGGTCTAGTGGAATTAACATTAACAGGTGAGTGGGATTTTATATCATACCCAGTTGAGAATGATAACTAACTCGGAATGAAAAACCCACTATATAGTGGTATTTTAAACATTACAACTTTGAGAAGTGATGTGAAAATCATGCAGAAAAACTATTTATTGGTTATAAGTAGATCATACCTGGTTGGTATGATGAAACTTTCTCGAAGGAAGTGGAAAACCCATTTATCGGTTATGAGCTGAGATGTCCTCATACTTGGTTGGTATGATAGATAGTTGAAAACATATTTTGTTGAAAGTGCTCTCCCCTAACTGTGTGCCAATGCTTAAACGATTTGGGAGATTGAAGGGAGCTCGAATAGCTCTTATAGGTCGAGGGCCTCGGTTTTGGAACTTGGGGGCTAATATGCCCGATTTTAAAAATCTCGTACAGTAGGCCCAAGGCCAATTGGCACGAGCAAGAGCTCGTAAACAAATATGAGTTATATGCCATAAAACTTTAAATAAATGAATTGTTTGGCCATGGTACTAAGACAGGACTGACAGACTCAATCAACTAATGATAGTGCGACATGACAGGTCGACGGACCAGTCAAAACAAATAACTGCGAGTTGAGTTGAGGGTCAAGGCCGTTGGACCAGTGACACCATAGATTATATGGCATGATAAGAAAATATTGATTGTGCACACTGTAATTACGGGACTATTAAGACACCCAAGAGGGATAGTGATGCGTCCTAAGGGCACTGGACGACTTGGTGTGTATAAGGGCAGTTCGTCGTACTAGGTGACCGTGCAAAATTTGGAGTAGCACCAAGCGCATGAGACTAGAGTGGGGACGGGATGTGATCTCTATCCTCATATGAAAATAGAGAATTGATTTCGGGATTGAGGGTTGGATTCCCGTACATCCACTCATTCTCAGGGTAGAAGTGGACGTGCTTCTATCTAGGTGGCCGGTAAAGTCGCTCTGATGCCACAAGTGAGTTCAGTGGACAGGCTGGCCTACGAATGTGTGTTTGACCTTCATGATGAAGGTTGTGTGTTGGGTGATGACACACTGTGATTAATAATGAAATGGTGGTAAAAACCGAGATTTGATATGAAAGAATTTTTTAAAGAAAGGGGTATGGCACACTCCAATACAAGTCTTTTTCCTAAAAGTTAAAAGTTTTGAAAAACCCATTCACTGAGTAGTTGTACTCACTCCCTCCATCATATCCCTTTCAGGAAAGTTCGGAAAGCTTACCCTTAAAGATCATCAACTAAGATGCCTGTGAGATAGGTACGATAAATTTAAAATGTTATACAGTTTTAATTTATGTTATTCGAGGAAAAAAGGGCAGGTTTAAAGAACGCTTTACTCTTTACGGTTTATAATAAGGGGAAACCCTTTAATAAACTGGGAGAGTGGCAGGGATTCGACCAAACCGGGCCGGGGGTGATAGTCATATAATCTTACCTAGGAGGATATTTACCAAGAAAACCGTAGCTTCCTATCTATCGTGTAACTATTTTTATAATAGGGTTAAAACCCAAACTTTTTGTACTACTCTAATAATGAAATACTCAAAATTTCAAAAATCCTATCTCTCAATGACGTGATATTACTAAGATGATGGTCCCAAGAATAGTAAACAAATAAACCACCACTACCATAAAAATTAGGAAGTATCCCATCCTAGTAAAGAAATCTAAATCAAGGAATTAAGAAATATTGGAGGACTCCTCGAGTGACCGTTTAGCAAAGAAGAAAACTCTCAACGTATTCAAGGACGGCAAAGCACCAAACCATTAATAACCCATGGAAAGGCCCCACAATACTCGAAGGAAAGGAGGAACCACAATAGTTCACGCAAGGGAATAACCCATTACAAGTGTGAACGAGAGGGATACTACATGAAGAAGTGCTCAACCCTACTAAAGACAAATACCAAGATAACCTGTTATAGGTATAAAGGAATATGACAGGTAAAGCAGGACTGTTCCACACCTCATGGATATAGAGCAATACCTTCTCAAAGATCATGAAAGACATGAAGGACTGGTGACCAAAACCATGGAGCAGGTTAAGTAAGCGGTTCACAAAGAGGTAAAGAAATAGTGAGGTAAAAGCCAAATTAAACTTTTTCCTAAGAAGGTCAAGCCGAGAAGGATACCACAAGAATGGAGGTAAGAAAGTATACCTAGAATCCCCTCATAAGGGGCAAATGTGGAAAAACGTCCTCTGGAAACTCTAGGGGTATGATACGGTAAGAGTAAAGAGGAGAAGAAATATGCTATGAAAGGAAACTGTGGAGAGATGCATATGACTAAGTACCCTTGAAGGAATCATTGATGGGCGGATGAACAAAATGTAGAGTGCAAGGAACCAACCCTTAATTAGGAAACTTTTCAAAGGAAAGAGGTATCGTGATGGCCCAATGTGACCTATTTAGAGAGAGCAGAAGAACCAAATAACAATTCCAGGAGACCCAAGTAGAAAGAATAAACTAGTAGCAACGGGATGGTCAAGGAGAATAAACAAAACCCTAAGAAATACTGGGAAGTAGTAAATACTATACTCTATAAAGGATAAAAGGATAGGCATGAAGGACGAGTGATACAACTACCCAAACAATTAAAAAAGAAAAATAGTAAGAAGGAGACAGTTAAAGAACTGGACATCGAGAGAACATGGATTTAAAGTGTGGCAAATAAGGGAAAAGTGAAAAAGGCCAAAACATTAGAAAAGAAGGAAGAAGGAAAAACCTTAAAGAAATTAATGGCCAAAACCAAATTTATAATTTAAAAGTCTTGAGGCGGTTAAGTGAGCCTCACGAAGGACAATCAAGAGATTTTGATACAAGTAGGATGTGAACCCTCCTTAAAAGGAAATAAGTTAACGGGTAAATAGGAAGTTAGCATAAAAGATGCTGTGACAAGTAAGAATGAGTGAACTACTCATACTAAGGTAATAAAGGAAAGAATGTCAAGAAACATTGGGAAAGTAAGACCTCCAAATAAGATGTGGCTAAGGAGGAATAACCACAATTGGTAAGACGAATCATAATCTACACACGCATATGAAGCCTAAAGAGGGGATGACTGAGAATAGTGTGGAATGCACGGAATAAAACCAATAATCGAAAGTATCCCAAGGAATAAGGGATGAAACAAAAGTTGTGGATAGAGAAGGATCCAAAGCAGACAAATGCCTAACATAGATAGGGGTGCGAAGAAAGGGACAAAGAACCCTACAAGAAATGATAAGAAGGTTGACCATGTAACTCCTAAGATGGAAATCTTTATTGTAAGGGACATAGTAGAGAACGAAATCGGAAGAAGGGAACCTTCCCAAGCAAAGGAATCGAGACATAGATCGAAAGCAATTCTTGTAGAATGAAGAATCATGAAATGATTACGAGTAAGTAAAAGTGGATTAAGGAATAAAGAAAAAAAACCTTTAAATAAAGAAGGCCAAGGACTTAAGAAGGAAAGAATCACAACTTGTCGGTAAATTATTGTAAAACCCAATAATTGGAACTGGAAATACTCAATAAGGAAGTTGAGAAAGGACAAATAGGTAAGGAAAACCGACACAATTGTGTAAGTTGATTTGATAATGGTGAAAGTAGTCGAGGAATACTACTAGAATAAAAGAGGGATCAAGTTATACAATCCCTCAAGGTTGGAAAATTGGGAATAACCTTAACGGAGGTGTTCTGGAAATCAAATTGACTTAGAGACAAGGTCTAGAAAATGTCATGTTGTAAGGGGGCATGTAAACCCAACAATCCTGAGGAAAAACATGACTCAAAATAAGAAAGAGTTAGTTAGTAAGCATGACAAGGTCAAACATAAAATTTGGACTGAAATTGTAATGAACAACGGACGAAAGAAGAGTAAAAATAGGACGAAAAGGTGATAACAAGGAAACCCGTGAAAATAGGTAGGTAATGTTCTAAAGGACATTGAGCTAAGTGTTTCGACAACCAAGAGGTTAACTGGACATGGGAATCGTTAGGTATCTTGGAATTTCCAGTCTTGAGTACGGGACATCAAAGGGAAAAATGTTGTTCTAAGCAAAGAAATATGTGAATTTAAGAATTTACCCTTAAGTATAATATGTCTAGGTATGATAAACTACATGGAGGGAGCAAATAATATAAAGGAAAAGAAATTCATTTAGTGAATGATGTAAAAAGGGTTAATTGAAAGAACAATATAAGAGTTTACATGTTAAGCAAATACCAAATGGACATCAAAGAAATTGGTTCCTCATGCAAGGTTGCTAATTAAGTTTTGGGGGCAAAACTCCTAAAAGGAGGGGAGAGTTGTAAACCCTACCCTTCTGAGTTAAGGAAAACCGGGAAAAGAACTGGTCAAACCAAGTAAGAAAATCGAACCGGTTCATAAACTCGATCATTTGGGAATGGGCAATTTAAAAATTTACAATTCCCGAGTGATCCAAAGGGTTCATAAAACCTTGGAAAAGAACCTTAGGACAAATTGGAAGAGAAAAACCACACTGGTTTAGATGAATCAAATCCAACTAGATTGAACTGGTTTATGAACCGAGTCGGTTCATGAACTATAACCAATAAAGAAAGGGCAAACCGGGAAAATTATGGATCTCGGGTGACCCAAAGAGTCCCGAAAGTCTTGGACATGTGATAATGAATTGGAGGTGAAAACCAAACTGGTTCAGGTGAATCGGATCCAAACCAGATTGAACCGGTTTGGATCGGATTAAACTAGTTTGAATCACTATTGAATCAGATTCTAAATTCATTTTCCTAGGTGGTTTAAATAATTCAACTTTGAGATTTGAGGACACCGTTGGATAGAAAATGAATTTAGAAATTTTTAGATGTGAAAATTTTGGACAAATGGAGGGTGAACTTACCGGTTTAAGCTTTGAAGCCGGTTCGGACTGGTCCTGTCCGATTCGGAACAGTGTCCTCTTTTTCCTTCATATGACAACACTGTTCACTCATCGAAAAATCGCGCAACGCCGGCGAAGCTGAAAAATCTCTGGCCAGGGAGTTTTAGGTAAAGAATGACCACCATTAAGGCGCCAATCGGACGGCCAATAAGTCCTCGATCTTCCTATATAAAGACCCCCCCCCCCCCCCCCATTCATCCTCTGCACACCTGAAAACTCTATTATATCTCAACTGCTCTATTTTTCAGTGAAGCTCGAACCAGAGCTCCGACTTGGGCACTTTTCTGAGCCAAACAATGTGAGGTTGAGTTCTTTAGAATCGGAGAGAAGTCAGCTACACGCCTGTAGTCTTTGTTTGCTCCGAGGGTCGCTGGAGAAGCGCCGATGTGATGGAAAATTGAAGCAGCTCCGACGGACTGAAGGTGTCATGCCCCGACCCGATTTGGTCGGATCCCTGTGATCAACCCGCCACTCTCCGTATTTATTAAAGGGTTTCCCCTTATATTATAAACTGTAAAGAGTAAGGTGTTCTTTAAACCTGCACCTTTTTCCAGGAATATCATAAATCAAAACTCCATAGTAATTTAAATTAATCGTACCTGTCTTGTAGGCGTTTAATTGGGCAAGTATTTTAAGGTTCGACTTTTTGAGACTTCCTAAAAGGGGTATAAGGGAGGGGATGAGTACAACTACTCAATGAATGAGATTCAAATCTTTTGACTTTTAAGAAAAACATTTATATGGAGTGTGCCAGACTCCTTTCTTTTCAAAAATCCCTTCATTTAAAAATTAAGGTTTTCCATTATTTCTTAGATACTGGTGTGTCATCACCCAACACACATCCTTCATCATGAAGGTTACACATATTCGTAGGTCAGTATGACTACTGAACCTACTAGTGGCTTCGGAGCGACTTTACCAGCCACCCAGATAGAAGCACGACCACTTTTATCCTGGGAATGAGTGGATGTACGTGACATCCGACCCTAAATCCCAAAATCGCTTCTTCATTTCCATATGAAGACAGTGACCTCATTCTGTCCCCACTTCGATCTCATGCGTTTGGTGCTACTCCAAATTTCGCACAAACACCTGGAACAACAATCTGCCCTTATACTCATCGGATTGTCCTGGGCCCTTAGTACGCATCACTACTCCTCATGGGCGTCTTGATGATCCCGTACTCATGGTGCATGCACAAACAAATTTTTCTTAAATTGCCATGTAACATGTGGTGCCATTAGTCCCAATGGTCTCGACCTTCAACTCAACCTATAGCTGTTTGTTTTGACTGGTCCAAAGACCGGTCATATCACACTACTACTAGTTGATTAGGTATGTCGGACCTGCCTTGATACCATAACCAAACAATTAACTTATTAAGGTTTAATGACACATGTATATCATGTTTGTTTACGAGCTCCTACTCGTGTCCATTGGCATATGACCCACTGTTCAAGTTTTTCAAAAACAGGGCATATTAGCCCTCAAGTTCCAAAACCGAGGCCCCTGGCCTATAAAAGCTATTCAAGCTCCTGTAAAAAAGCTCTACTAAATAGTTTAAGCATTGGCACACAGTTAGGGGAGAGCACTTCTGACAAAATAGGTGTTCACTATCCATTATACTGACCGGTATAAGGACATCTCCGTTTGTAACCGATGAACGGGTTTTCAACTTCATTCGAGGAAGTCTCATCATACCAGCTGAGTATGATCTACTTACAATCAGTAAATAATTTTCCGTAACATTTTCACATCACTTCTTCTAAGTTATGATGATTAAAATACCACTAAATAGTGGGTTTTCATACTGGGGTACTTATCATCCCCAACCGGGTATGATATAAAATCCTACTCACCCGATAGTGTAGTGAAATTCCACTTTAGTGGGGTTTTGTCCTTAGCAAGCTTGACCTCGATTGGCATTCCTGATGTCTCATTCTCCTACACGCAATGAACATGATTGTTCATTATTTTGTGTCCTAATAGCCCTCATTCGTTCCAAATGAATGAGAAAACCCAACTTTACATATATTTGCAATTAGGCCCCTAAAGTTATTTTTCTTAAACTTTAATCCCTATTGCCGGGTTTTTTCCTAAATTTGAGTCCCTATACCTTTAAAATTTATCTTAGGACCTCAAATTATTCAATTTCACACAAAGGAGTTTCATTTCCCCAATTTCCAATTTGGTCCCTCAATTTTTCCAAAATTACCATTTTGCCCCTTCTTTAGAAAAATGGTAAATTTTGCCCCCAGAAATTCTAAAATTTCTCAATTGGCCCTCTAATATTCTTATCATGACCAATTGACCCTCAATTTTTAAAAATTACATTTTGGTCCTTCAATTTTTCAAAAATCCCCAAATTCCCCCAAATTTTCTCCTAATTTCAACTTTTCAACACTGTCAAATTTGATTTCATCAAATTGACCGATCAAACACCACTAATTGTTAAAATTGGAGTTGAAATTGAGTTTCTACATGTTCATACGATTTTGAGGAACTTTGAATCGCAAATTTTAACGCCGGAATGAGCTCAAATGGAGCTTCGTCAGAAAATAGACTGTAGAGGGAGAAAGCTTCGATTTCTCACCGGTGGGGGTGCGGCGGTCGAAACTTTCTATCTGGGTAGGTAGCTCTCCTCCAGAGGTTCTTCCTAGGATCAAGAATTACATCAATTGATGAAAAATTGGATTAGAATTTCTTCATTGAAGTTCAGCCGACTCTCTCTAACAACGATCTGAAATTGTAAAGGGGAGCCAAATTGGCTTACCTTTCGGTCCTAATTCGGTCGTGTAAGGGCTAAAGAGATGTTGGGATTAGAATTACATCAATTGATGAAAAAATTGGATTAGAATTTCTTCATTGAAGTTCAGCCGACTCTCTCTAACAACGATCTGAAATTGTAAAGGGGAGCCAAATTGGCTTACCTTTCGGTCCTAATTCGGTCGTGTAAGGGCTAGGATCAAGAATTACATCAATTGATGAAAAATTGGATTAGAATTTCTTCATTGAAGTTCAGCCGACTCTCTCTAACAACGATCTGAAATTGTAAAGGGGAGCCAAATTGGCTTACCTTTCGGTCCTAATTCGGTCGTGTAAGGGCTAAAGAGATGTTGGGAAAGCTTGGTTTGGCCTGAGGATGGCTCAAATTGGCCAATTTCAACTCGGCCAAAATAGAGCAGCTTCGGTCCACCGAAGTTACTTCATTGTTTGATCACACCAAAACTTCTCCGGCAACTCTCAGGACGAACGGATGCCACCACCGGGTAGCTGACTTCTCCCTAGTTCTAATGAACCCAACCTCGCCTTCTTTGGCTCATAATGGACCCTATATCGGAGCTCTGGTTCGAGCTTCACCAGAAAACTAAGCAACTGAGAGAGAGTGAGCTTTTTAGGTGTGGAGAGAACGAATGGAGAGAGGCTTTTTATATAGGAAGCTTGGGGAACCGTTGGCCGTCTGTTTGGCATCTTTATTATAGACATTGAAGACCTGAAACGTATCGAACGGAAACATTTCTTTTTCGCCAGCACTATTTCAATTTTTCAGCGAGTGAAGAATGTTGTCATCCTAAGGAAGAAGATGACACTGTTTTGAACCGGACCGGTCTAGTACGAACCGAGTTCAAAGCTTAAATCGGTCGGTTCACCCCTCATTCGATCGAGTTTTTCAAATTTAAAAATTTCTAAATTCATTCTCTATCCAATGGTGGCCTCAAATCTCCAATTTGAATTATTTAAGCCACCTATAAAAATGAATTTAGGATTCGGTTAAATAGGGTCCATAAACTTCCCAGTTTACCACCTCTTAATTGATTTTTGTTCATAAACCGACTCAGTTCTTAAACCAGTTTAATCTGGTTCGTGTCCGGTTCACCTGAATCGATCTGGTTTTTCTCTCCCACATTGTTCTAAGGTTCCTTCCCAAGGATTATAAACCACAAGGAATCCCTAAACTTCTTGGTTAAATCATTCTCTATCGGTTCTGGTTCATAAATCAACTTGGTTCATAAACCAGTTCTATCCAGTTCGGACCCGGTTCTCTTGAACTGCTTTGGTCTTTCTTCCTCATATCATCCTAGGGTTCTTTTCCCAAGTTTATGAATATTTTTTAGTCACATGGGATTTAGAAATTTTTGAAATTGCTCGTCCCCTAGTAGTCGGGCTTATAGACCAATTCGGTTTAAAGATCACATTGACCAGTTCTTTCCTGGTTTTTCTCATTACTAAAGGATGGGGTTTACAACTCTCCCCTCCTTTTAGGGGTTTTGTCCTCAAAACAGTTACACATTAAGCAACTGAGCATAACTATCCCTCACCATAGACTCGATTTATCATGTCTCTTCCTGCACTGGTCCGTTCTGCCACAACACCTTGACCATAGGAATTTTCTTATTCCTCAAATTCTTGTCTCTTCGGTTGATGATTTGTACCGGCTCTATATGATAAGTCAAGTTCTCTTCCAGTTCCATTGGAGGTCAGTCTAGTACGTGACTAGGATCAGGCTGATATTTTCGAAGTACTGAAATGTGGAATACATCATGTATTCTCTGTAGATCAGGAGGCAATTCTAATTTATAAGCTACTGGTCCTATCCTTTGAATAATGGGATATGGACCAATATATCTGGGTTTTAACTTTACTCTTTGCTAAAACCTAAGTATTCCTCTCCATGGAGATACTTTGAGGAATACTTGATCGCCCGCTTCGAACTCCATATCTTTCCTTCGATTGTCTGCATAACTCTTCTGCCTATCCTATGCAGTTTTAAGACGACTCCTTATTAATTTTATCTTCTATGTAGCATCCTATATTATCTCGATTTTCTCTAACTTCCTTTTGGCCACTTCTTCCCAAAACAAAGGGGTATGACAGGTTCATCCATAAAGGGCTTCATAGGGAGCCATCTGGATGTTGGCCTGATAACTATTATTATACGCAAATTCCATTAGGTATAGGTATTCCTCTCAGCTTTTATTCATGGTGAGTACACATGCCCTTAGCATGTCTTCCAAGGTTTGGATGGTTCGTTGTTCCACTATGTTTGTCACTCTTATAGGAAGGAAATGAGCTGATTTGATCAATCTATCCATGATTACCCAAATCACATCTTGACCTTTTCTGGTCATCGGCAGGCTCGTGACAAAGTCCATGGTGATGTACTCCCATTTCTATTCCGGAATTAGTAAGGGTTGTAGTAGCCCTGACGGCTTCTGATGCTCTGCTTTTATATGTTGATAGGACAAGCATCGGGCTACATATTCCGCAATGTCCCTCTTCATACCTTTCCATCAATATCCTTGTTTGAGGGTGCAGTACATCTTAGTACTGCTTGGATGCATAGCATACACTGAATCATGTGCCTCTTCCAATATTAATCTTCGTAACTCCTTGTCTTGAGGCACACATACCCTACCCTTATAGGTCAGTACTCCGTCACCTCGCACATCATAGTCCAGTTTCCTTTCTCTGTTAGTTGAATCCAAGTAGTACTAAAGTTCTTTATCAATCTTTTGTTGGGCCTTTATATGCTCGGTTAGACTGGGCCTTATCCCTACATTTGCCACCAGGCATTTTTCCTGCTGGTCCATCCTCATACTCACTTCCATTCTTCCCAATTGTTGCAACAAAGGTAAGTAGCTTGTCTTGACTTGTGTCGCCTCAATTTGATACTAGCGACTTAAGGAATCTGCTACCACATTTGCCTTTCCGGGGTGGTATTGTATCACAAGATCATAATCCTTCACCAATTCTAGCCATCTCCTCTGATGAAGATTTAACTCCTTCTGAGTTAGGAAGTACTTAAGGCTCTTGTGATCTATGTATATCCTGCACTTAACCTCGTAAAGGTAGTATCACCATATCTTTAGGGCAAACACTATTGCAACTAATTCCAAGTTGTGAGTTGGGTAATTTCTCTCATGTATCTTCAGTTGTCGCGAGGCATACGAGATAACCTTCCTTTGTTGCATTAAAACACATCCCATTCCTTGTCCCGAGGCATCACTATAGACTATGTACTCTCCTATAGTAGGATCGGGTAAGGAGAGTACTGGTGTTGTTGTCAGTTGAGTCTTTAACTCCTGAAAAGACTTTTCATAATCCTCATCCTATTTATACTCAACTCCCTTCCTAGTAAATCGAGTTAAGAGGAGTTGCTATTTTAGAAAAGTTTTGCACAAACCGCCTATAGTATCATGCCAATCCTAAGAAACTTCTAATTTTTATAGGATTTCTTGGAGCTTTCCATTCTAATATAGCTTCCACCTTGGTTGGATCCACCTTAACTTCGTCCTTAGATACGATGTGCCCTAAGAATCCTACTTCTTGCAACTAGAATTCACACTTGGAAAACTTTCCATACAATTGGTTTTCCTTCAAGATTTCCAATGTAATTGCTAGATGCTCTTCGTGTTCCGACCTGGTTTGTGAGTATATAAGGATATCATGTCATGCCCCGACCCGGTTTGGTCGGATCCCCATGATCAACCCGCCACTCTCCCAGTTTATTAAAGGGTTTCCCCTTATTGTAAACCGTAAAGAGTAAAGCGTACTTTAACCTGCACCATTTCCTAGAATAACATAAATCAAAACTGTATAATAATTTAGGTTTATTATACCTGTCTCACATGCATCTTAGTTGATAGTCTTTAAAGGTAGGCTTTCTGAAATCTCCTGAAATGGATATAAGGGAGGGGCACGAGTACGACTACTCAGTGAATGGGTTTTCAAAAGTTTGACTTTTAAGAAAACAATTATTATTGGAGTGTGCCAGACTCCTTACTTTCAAAAATTCCTTTACTTAAAAATTCGGGTTTTTCCACCATTTCCATATTTAACCACGATGTATCATCACCCAATACACATCCTTCATCATGAAGGTTACACATATTTGCAGGTCAGCATGATCACTGAACTCACTAGTGGCTTCGAAGCGACTTTACCAGTCACCCAGATAGAAGCACGACCAGTTCTACCCTAGAAATGAGTGGATGTACACGACATCTGACCCTAAATCCCGAAATTTGCTTCTTTGTGTCCATATGAGAACAGAGACCTCATCCTATCCCCACCCCGGTTTCATGCGCTTGGTGCTACTCCAAATTTCGCACAGACACCTGGAACGACAATTTGCCCTTATACTCACCAGGTCATCTAGGGCCCTTAGGACACATCACTACCCCTCATGGGCATCTTGATGATCCCGTACTCATAGTGCATGCACAAACAAAGTTTTCTTAAATTGTTATGTAATATGTGGTGCCATTAGTCCCAACAGTCCCGACTTTCAACTCAACCGGTAGTTGTTTGTCTTAACTGGTCCGGAGACCGGTCATGTCATACTACTACTAGTTGACTGAGTATGTCGGACCTGCCTTAGTACCATGACCAAACAATTCACTTATTAAGGTTTAATGACACACACACACACACACACACACACACACACACACACACACACACACATATATATATATATATATATCAAGTTCTTTTTACGAGCTCCGGCTCGTGTCCATTATAGCCTATGGCCCACTGTTCAAGTTTTTTTTCAAAAACAAGGCATATTAGCCCTCAAGTTCCAAAACCAAGGCCCCCAGCCTATAAGAGCTATTCGAGCTCCCGTCAAGAACGTCTCCCAAATAGTGTAAGCATTGGCACACAGTCAGGGGAGAACACTTCTGACAAAATAGGTTTTCACTGTCCATTATACCGATCGGTATAAGTACATCTTTGTTTATAACCGATGAACGGATTTTCAACTTCCTTCGAGGAAGTCTCATCATACCAATCGGGTATGATCTACTTACAACCGATAAGTAGTTTTTCTGCATAATTTTCACATCACTTTCTCTAAGTGGTGATGATTAAAATACCACTAAATAGTGGGTTTTTATACCTAGGTACTAATCATCCCCAATCGGGTATGATTTATAATCCCACTCACAACCGGTAAGTGGTTTTTATTTTTAAGTTGTGCTCATTATCCCAATCGGATATGATGTTAGTAAACCCACTCATCTATTAATGCAGTTAATTCCACTAGACCGGTTCTTTGTATTCACACGAGCTCGTCCATGCTGGCATTCCCGGTACTTCGCGTTTCTATGCGATATGAACATCCTTATTCATTATTACTCGACATAACAGCTTTCATTCATTTCAAATGAATGAGAAAACCCAAACTTTTTAGTTATTTACAATTAGGTCCCTAAAGTTATTTCTCTTTAACTTTAAGTCCCAAATGTCGGTTTTTCCTCAAATCGAGTCCCGAAACTTTTAAATTTTAACTTGGGACCTTAATTTATTCAATTTCACCAAAATGGGGTTTAATTTCCTAAATTTCCAATTTGGTCCCCCAACTTTTCCAAAATTACTATTTTGCTTTTCCTTTACAAAAAACAGTAAGTTTTTCCCCAAAAATTCTAAAATTCCTCAATTGGTCCTCCAACATTATTTTCATACCCAATTGACCCTCAATTTCATAAAATTACATTTTGGTCTTTATATTTTAAAAATCCCCAATTTTCTCCAAATTTCAACAAGTAGTTGATAAAGACGCTCCAGACCACAAGTGGAATAAAATGGAGTTATGTTCTTCGACCTTGTGATCCATTCATAATTAAGCAAATATATTAATGAATATTACTGTCACGCCCCGACCCGGTTTGGTCAGATCCCCGTGATCAACCCGCCACTCTCCCGGTTTATTAAGGGGTTTCCCCTTATTATAAACTGTAAAGAGTAAGGCGTCCTTTAACCTACACCTTTTTCCTAGAATAACATAATCAAAACTTTATAAAATTTAAAACTGTACATACCTGTCTTACAGGCATCTTAGTTGACGGTCTTTAAGGGGAGGCTTTCCAAGATTTCCTAAAAGGGATATAAGGGAGGGGGTGAGTACGACTACTCAGTGAATGGGTTTGTAAAAACTTTTGACTTTTACAAAAAAATATTTATATGGAGTGTGCCAGACTCCTTTGTTTTCAAAAATCCCTTCATTTAAAAATTTGAGTTTTTCCATTATTTCTTAGTTACCACGGTGTGTCATCACCCAACACACATCCTTCATCATGAAGGTTACACACATTCGCAAGTCAGTATCACTACTGAACCCGCTAGTGGCTTCGGAGCGACTTTTCCTGCCACCCGGATAGAAGTACGACCACTTCTACCCTAGGAATGAGTGGATGTACGTGACATCCGACCCACAATCCCGAAATCACTTCTTCGTGTCCGTATGAGGACAGAGACCTCATCCTGTCCCCACTCCGGTCTCATGCGCTTCGTGCTACTCCAAATTTCGCACAGACACCTAGAACGACGAACTGCCCTTATAGCCACCAAGTCGTCCAGTGCCCTTAGGACGCATCACTACCCCTCATGGGCGTCTTGATGATCCCGTACTCACAGTGCATGCACAAACAATGTTTTCTTATATTGCCATGTAATCTGTGGTGCCATTAGTCCAACGGCCCCGACTCTCAACTCAACCCGCAACTATTTGTCTTGACTAGTCCGTCGACCTGTCATGTCGCACTGCCGCTAGTTGACTGAGCATGTCGGTCCTATCTTGGTACCATGGCCAAACAATTCACTTATTAAGTTTTATGGCACATATATCATGTTCGTTTACGAGCTCCTGCTCGTGCCAACTGGCCTTGGGCCCACTGTACGAGATTTTCAAAATCGGGCATTTAGCCCCCAAGTTCCAAAACCGAGGCCCCTGGCCTATCAGAGCTATTCGAGCTCCCGTCGAGAAGTTCTCCCAAATTGTTTAAGCATTGACACATAGTCAGGGGAGAGATCTTCCGACAAAAATAGGTTTTTACTGTCCATCATACCAACCGGTATAAGGACATCTCCGTTCATAACCGATGAACGAGTTTTCAACTTCCTTTGAGGAAGTCTTATCATACCAACCAGGCATGATCTACTTACAACCAGTAAGTAGTTTTTCCGCATAACTTTCACATTACTTTCTCTAAGTAGTGATGATTAAAATACCACTAAACAGTGGGTTTTTATATCGAGGCACTTATCATCCCCAACTGGGTATGATATATAATCCCACTCACAACCGGTAAGTGGTTTTTAACTTTAAACTGTGCTCATCATCCCAACTAGGTATGATGTGAATAACCCACTCACCCGTTAATGCCGTGATTTCCACTAGACTGGTTCTTTGTATTCACGCGAGCTTGTCCTTGTTGGCGTTCCTGGTATTTAACATTCCGGTGAAGGCACGACAATCCGAGCTTTCGATCTGGGCAGATAGGTCTCATCTTGAGGTTCATCCTAAAATCAAGTATTGTATCAATTGATGCAGAATTGGATTAGAATTTCGTGATTGAAATTCAGTCGATTCTCTCTCTAGCACCGATCGAAAATTATAAAGGGGAGCCGAATTGGCTTACCTTTTGGTCCTAATTCGGCCGTGGAAAGGCTGAGGAAGTGTTGGGAGGGCTTAGTTTAGCCTGAGGAGGGCTTGAAATGGCCGATTCCAGCTTGGCCGAAATAGGGCAGCTTCGGTCCACCGGAGTTGCTTCACTATTCCATCATGTCGGCGCTTCTCCAACGGTTCTCGGATTGACTGGAGTTTGCTATCAGATAGTGTCTTCTCCCCGGTTCTAAAGAGTCCGACTTTTGTTCAAGTCGAAGCTCTGGTTCGAGCTTTACTAGGAAATGGAGCAGTAGAGAGAGAGAGAGAAGTGTTCAGGTGTGAGGAGAATGAAATGGGGATGACCTCTTTATATAGTCATAAAACCCGTGTATTAAATAGGCAAAATTTATTACTAGTATTAATATTGCCATAAATTATTGGTATTAATTCCAAAAATTTAATTTCTTTATTAATTTCAATAATTAAATATATATTAATTGATGGCTATTTATGATAAGTCTTCGTAAAAAAAATTTTGACCGAAATTTCAGGTTATAAAAAATCATACTTCACAGTAGTTCACCCATCCTCACACTACTCTAAGGTAAGCATGATTAACTTTGAAGTTTTTATGTAATCTAGTTCACCTGAACCAATTTGGTTTTTGTTTTTTTATTTTGTCTTAAATTTCTTTTCCAATGTTGAATAAATTTTTTGGATCAACCGAAAATTGTAAATTTTCATATTGCTTATTTGTAAATGTAAACCGGTTTGGTTTTTCTTATTCGGTTTGACCGATTTTTTTCCCGATTTTCCTTAACTCAAATGTGCGAGGTTTACAATTAACCTAAGACAAACCCCATGTGTGAAACCCCAATTCTCTTTGAAATGAACGTTGTGAAATGTTTCTTAAAAGCATGACTTGATTTTGATTATGTACTGACTCGTGAACATGACATCGTAATGTCAGTTAATCCTATTCATTCAATTGTATAGCTCACCTCTTTAATCCTACTTTCTAAGTAACTAAAGAGTAGAAGGGAACAAGGAAGTATAAAAAACCATGCAAATGAAATGTACCACTTTCATTTATTATCCTAATATATTTTTATTATAAGTTTTAAGTTATATCATGTTTACAATAATTAGGTGTCAATCTATATAATAATAAGAAGATTTGTCACTATACATCGATGAAATGGGACGAGATGTTATAATATATATAAAATAAAGTAAAATGTTGTTATAATAAGAAATCAAGGTGACTAAAGTAAATATAGTAAATACATAATAATAACAAAATTATGTATAATTACTTATTTATAGAGGTAAAGAACTTTGACTGAAAATTAAGATGAGAGTTCACTTCGGCCTAAATATTTTTTAGGTAGCTAAGGGAGACACAAGGCCAGGGAAAGCTCATATATGCATACTGCTTGAGGTATAGAATTCAAGTACACACCACAAGATTTTTTTTATTAATTGATATAATTAACACAAGATTTTCTTTATTAATTCCCCATATTTATATACAACATTTTAAGAAGAATAATGTATTTTACAAATATTATATAAATATATTTTAATTTTCATATTTTGAGATGTAATATACTAGTTATTAAAATGCTTATACTACTTATTTTTATAATAGAAAGAAAATGTAATAGGTTGTTAATATGCCAAAGCATAACCCACATAAAAAGTGTTATATTTTCTTACCCATTATTATTATTTTCGAGATTTATAAAATATTTGTAAATGCTAAATTTTTTTTATATAAATTCTTATGAATTTTTTTTACTATGAGTACTCCAATGGTTATATTATTGTAGCATTGTAAATAATAAGACATGTTATTGGTATTTCTACTTAGGGTCGGCCTCGCACTAATTTTATAAAAATATACAAATTCATCAGTTTAGTATTTCATAAACTAATAGTAGTATCTAATCAAGTTAGATAAATACAATAAATATGTAATAATTAATTTAATCAATAATTGCTAATTTTTTTCTAGAAATAATAAAAGTACAAAGAGGAAAATTTTCAATTTTTTTTATATTATTCATGGGAGCATCCAATTATAAATAAACCTCCATTACATCCAATATAATTCCAACCAATTTCTAATAAGAATTAATATTTTTAGGAAATTTTTAAGTAAAAACTCGTATAATTACTAGAATTCAATTAATATAGAAAATAAATTATTACATAAAAATATATTTATATTAAAATTTTAATATTAATATTATTTTTTATTAATTTAAACTTATTATAATAATAATAATAATAATACGGACTTATCCCAAATCTGCATGAACAATACCATTTGGCACGGGCACCTTTAGGGCTGCCTCACGTCATCATTGAATTTTAAGTTTTTTTTTATAATTTATTATTATATGTTACGTCATTATTAAATATTATTTTAAGTACCACTAAGTTTAAAATTTTCTACTAGTCAAAATATAATAATTTATATTTAAGTGAAATATTCTTAAAAAATTGTATTATATAGTATTTTTCAATATTTTGTACTAAATTTGATTTTATTAAAATATTTGTACTGCCACAATAATTTTGGTAAATTACTCTATTTGTACCAAGCATTCCAAAAATTATCAGCGATACAAAATTTGAAAAATACTTGATTTGAGTACAAATTAGTGGATTATAACTAATAATATTAATGTTTGTTTTTAAATATTAATATAATATTTAAATTAATATTTTATATTAATATAATATATAATATTAATAAAAATTAAGAAATTTTGGTAGGCTCCCTCCCTGATTTTTTTATCATTTAAAAATTTATTAATATTGTATATCATATTAACATAAAATAATAATTTTAATATTATGTTAATATGCTATATCATCAAAAATCAATTTAATTACTCAAACTTTAATAACTTGTATACGATTGAAACAATTTTTAAAGTTTTTAAAACTGTGTTAATATTTTGAAAATTGTGTACTAACTTATAACTTTTAATAAGATTGTGCACCAACTTCGTAATTTATCTTAGTAATTTACCCAAAAAAAAACGAGAGGAAATGCCAATATCACCCCTAGGGTTAGAATGGATATCTTTTAGTGTGGTTCCTCCGTTCCTCATCCAATACGGTGGTTCGTTCTTCCTCTCGTCTTCTTCACCCGAATCGCGAGTTAGCACCTAATCACTGTTGAATTCTACGCCCATAGTGCCGTTCGACGAAGCCGCTCTATTTTTCTCTTCCGATCGATTTCTTCTTCCGGAAAACGAGTGCTTGGCTGCTAGCCATTCAATCGCCTTCACCGTCGTAATTCTTATGTTCCCTATTCCGTTTCAGGTAAAGCTGCTTTCTGTCGCCCTCATAATGCTGCAACAGTGCAAGGGCAATTTTTGCAATACTCTTCTCTTGCTCTGCTGACTGATTGTGTCGGATGTATTTGATACCAATATTGGTATTGGAATGTGTCTGAGCATTATTTGCAACTTTATGGGGGGTAACACAGAATTACGGTGTAGAGACTCTCGAAGTGCTCTGTCTTGACATGATTGAGTTTGGAAAATTTAAACAATTTTGTGATTACTCGGCTCTTTTGTTGCCTGTGAATGGCATGGTAATGTTTGTAAAGAAAAGGTTCCATCTAGGAAGATGTTTTCGCTCCACAGATTTCCTTATTTGGGTTGCTTCGTTGACCTACTTATAACTGTTCCTTGTAGATTTGTTGGTAGGGAGGGTCATTTCCAAGAATCGAACATCAGAGCAGTTTACCAAAGTAATTAGATGGCACCTGCTTCGAGGCATATTTGGGTTGGAAATTTGCCTCACAGCATCACCGAGGATGATATTGCCCATCTTTTCTCACGCTTTGGGGACATCACTAGAATAGCTTTCTTGCCTGGTCGAAGCTATGCATTTATTGACTTGGGAAATACTGATGAAGCTATATCTGCTATGAAAGCGCTGGATGGTTTTGTTGTTGCTGGCAACCCGCTTAGGGTTGAGTTCACAAAGGTGGTCAGTCTAATCCCCAAACTTTGTTACTCTTTCAGATGGTTATTGGTTCACATCTCATGCAGATATGTTTATAACTATGTATTATATGTTCATTCTTCTTCATCTTCTCATGATTTATAAAAGATTTATAGATTGAGACTCCAGTGTTCAAAGATCTATCAACAAATTATCACCAACCACAGCAAAGCTAGCATAACCTAACCTCCAAAAGTAATTTACAGTTAATGTGTGCTTTAATCTATAGAGTAGAATTCATCTCAATATACTTAAAGGAAATGTTGCAGCTCGCATCAATTGCACATTGTCTCCCAGTCCCAATGTTTTGCCATTCAGTTTCAGGTATTAATGGTTTCTATCAGATATGCTTTACAACAATAACTACAGAAAACACCCTGTATCCTATAGTATAATTCCTTGATAAGTTGAATACACTTCTGGTTACAACTTAACAAGACTGTTGCAAGGTTAAGTTTATTGTGAAGGGCCTATCTCAAGAATGATGTGCATGCCTCAGTTGTAACACTTCATGTTATAATCCGAAGATAAATAAGAATTGATACAAGTTGTTAATGAATGGATATTGGCTGGAGAATGAACTTTTCATAAATTGCAATTATATTGGTTTGGAATGGTTATATTCCTCATGCGGGTCTTGCAACGTACATATCAGGAGGAAATTTCAAGTTGTAGTTAATGATGGAGAATGTTGAACAGCTTTCCTTAGTTGCATGAATTCCATCAATAAATTGCAGTGGTTTATTGTTCCTCATAAACCAAGGGAAAATAATTGAGTTCACTTACCTTATTTGATGATTCATTAAAATGCTTGAAAGGGGATATGAACAATTGATTATGTGGCTTGAATTTCTCAATTAATAGGGTATTTCCATCACAGGAACTTATGGAATAGTTGTAAGTAAATCCATTCCTTAAAATGCAAGATTATTGACATGATTCTCTTTGGTGTGCAAAGGTTACTCTCATATTGGTTGAACTGGTTAATACTGTTTTAATGATGAAGCCCAAGGCATTCCAAACTTATTAGGATAATTTCAAAAGCTCCAAACGTTAGTGAAATTAAATGACATGTGATGGACATACAAAAAAGTTAAAAACATTAATTTAATTGGAAGTGTTTCTTGCCCTTTCCTAAATCAAGAGAGTTTTTTTCTTCATGGCCAATAAATATTCAACTTTACATCATTATGAAGTGATGGTGTTTCATGGTACTTGTCAACAAAGGATAGATAATGATAATGAAATTAAAATCTGCATTGAAATTCTTCTGGAAATATGAGACTAGCATTCTTTATGTGGTGCTCTGACCTTCCAAATTGAAGGTGTAAAGGGAATTTTACTTTTGGTAAAAGGACAGGTGCATGACTCACATTTATAAAATAAAGCTTGCCTATGTAGAAGCAGATTTGGGTATATTTATAAAGTGAAATAAATGCTAAAGACACTATTAATATAATCATTAGGAGACTAATTCTGTGTGAATATTATGGTATAACTGTTGACAAACTATTTGTAGATCTAGTTTCTAGCAATAAAATTGAGTTGGTCGTATGAATTTTGTGGAGAGGTGGAAAGTTATTTAAACACCTCATGAAAACATATGAAATGCTGATCAGATTGAAGCTGGTGGGATGCAAGTTAGCAACAATTAACACCCCCAATTATCCATAAAGTTTGATTAAATAAACCAAAGACAAATTTTTGTCAGTGTCACTTCTATGCCTTTGTAGTTGGTCATGTTTTAAAGGCTTGAGTTATGTTTTAGAGGCTCTTTTATCTTGATTGTACAGAATCATATTCTCATGACACACAGAAGTAAAACAGTTCCTTGTGCAGTAAAGTAAGATTAATTTATGAAAGCTACTGATGCTTGTAGATGAACTGCCCCTTGCATTCAAACCCTCCAAGTATTTCCACCAACCCCCTGCAAGCACCACCAAGAAAAACAACTCATTCAGATTAACCAGAAGCCATTTCATATGTCAACCATCTCAAGCTTATACTAGAAATTTTAACAGCTTAACCTTAAACATTGATCTGTTGCTAGCAAATAGGAATTTGCATATTTCAAATGTTTTAACTTCTCCTGAGCCATGTACCATTGTCAAATAAAGGTGAAATTACCTTTCTATTATTTATTGGAAGAAGTGTTTGCTATTAGATATTAACTGGTATCCTTCCCCACCACCGTGAAATGAAATGTAAGATGTGGTGCCAGTGCAAGCTAATGCTTTATGTGCTCAATTATTTCCATTTTCATTTCTTTTGCATTTAGATTCAAATAATTTTTTTAATAAAAAACCAAGAATATATGAAACTCTAAAACAGCTCAATTATCAATGATTTGAGGTTACTTTTGAATTTTGCTTTGGCATTATGAATTGTCAGGCATAAAATCCATTCTGATAGCTTTTATTTAGCCATTTTAATGTTAACTTTCGTCTAAAAAATAATCTAATTTACAAATCAAATGGACTTCAGTGTGTTGGATTTGTTTTTATGAAAAATAGATATGCATCATTGTAGTAAAGATCATAATGTCAGAGGAATCATTATTGCAGGACATTCCTGTCATAATATGGCCATTAGTGTCTTGTGTTTTGCATGTGGGATGGTGTAAGAAATATGTATTGCATATGAAAGTCTGGATGGCATGAAATGCTACAGTGCATTTAATATGACAAATATATGCTTAAATCTGCAAAATATAGGGCTCATGTGACAATTTTGTGTTGAAAATGATTAAAGCATCCTAGAGAGGGAAGAAATCTTTGTTATTTGTCATGTAACCTTCTACTTATTTTGGTCACAGATTTGTGGAGATATAATGCCTCTCCATAAGCATTTATGAGGTTATGTAATTTTTCTTAAAATTGGTAGGGGCTGATGATATTTTGAATAAAGATGTAAATAATTTGCATTAACAATACTTATTAGTTTTGGTTAAGGTAAGAACTTGTTCTAGAATTGATTCAAGGAAGAACTATGCATTCAGTTGATTTTTAGCACTTTATAAAACATATCACATTGTTTTCCTGAAGTTTCTCTTACAATTATCCCAAAAAATGAACTGCAAATTGAAAGAGATTTTCATTAGTCTTTTCTTCAGTTGACTGTTCCTGAGACTCTTTCACCATATTAATATATTGTGTAAATTACCTAAAAAATGTGGTTTTCCAAAATTCCTCACAATAGACATGACATTTAGTAAAAAAAACTAATAAAGTTATGCCCTTTTTTATTTAGGACACAAAAGAAACATCCAAACGTACTTCAGAAAAAATATGACAAAGAGCCCAAATAAGGTCCCAAATTTGTGTGATGGCTCAATTTATGTACAAGGATAACTGTTAATTAGCACACCAAACCAAGTTAATCTTTCATTGAATTGTCAGTTTAATAATATTTTAAAATAAAATATATATGAAATGGAGTAATCGATCAAATTTTTATTGTAAGTTGAGTCAAATAAAAATTTGTAATACCTAGATTGAGCCGTTGGTCAAACTTTGTGACCTTATGTGGGATTTTGGTGAAAAATATCAGATGTACAGATACCTGCTTTGTGAACTAAATAAATAACAAAGGTTATTTTTTTAGGCAATTTCGTATAATATATTTTGTTTATGTACATGCTGCAAAATGAGTTGTTATATGGACTTGTTAGCCCATGATTGAAGTAAAATTTTACCTGCAGAAAGCCCTAAGATGGATTCTGACGACATCATGAATTTTTATAGATTAGTCTACTTTCCAACTCCAATAACTAAAGAAATCAGTCTCACTTGATCGTGGATATTCTGTTGATTTCAGACCTAGATTCTCACCTTGAAATTGTTGAGGTTACAATTAATAAGTGCATGTGTTACTGCAAAATGAAGTCAGAACTGCATGTTTACTCAGTCCCAGAGAAAAATGTGAAAGAGAAATAAGAAATGTAGAATAGAAAGATTGATTGATACTGTACCACATGTAGCTGGAATGAAAAATGTATGGCAGTATGTATAAGATGGAGGACTATGGATCGGTAGCTTAGAGAATGGTTTGGAATAGGTGCTAAAGGAAGTAGAAAGGGGATTATTAGATTGATACCACTTTCCATATTTTGGTTTGTCTGGGAGGAGAGGAATATGCGGACATTCAAGGGATTGGACAAGTTTTTAGAGAAGTAGTGTGAATTTTTTGTATAGTCAAGTACAGGCTTTAGTTAATGAGCAAAATAGAAGTACATGGCTTAGGGACTTATACTGTTGGGTGATTAGGAATAATTTAGGTGTATACTCATGATTTTTGTTTCGTATTTAGCTAAGTTCTAAAATTGATTTCACGCTCCTTGTTGCAGATAAACTGAAAAAAAATAGCACTATATATATGTGTGTGTGTTAAAGGTGGATTCTAGATTTCAGTGGAACTGCTCCTTCAGGAATAGCTGAAAAAACCTGATTAAGGGAAGGTGGACTTCAGACCAAAAAAAGAATTATATACTGGTGTGCAAGCTATAAATTACTGTACTCTATCATGGCCTGCTGATGACTCTAGTGGATCTAGGAAAGCTCTGATTATGGAAGGAAGTAATGAATCCTTGTGAGATCATGAGTGATGGGATGGTCGTGGCAGTTTATTATTTTGCCATTTCTGATGTTGAAAAAGCCTCATTGTTTTCATTTGAAGCCAGTTTGATTTCTTGATGATGAAACATGACGAGTTCTGATAACATGTACAACTTGTGCTCCTTTCCGGTTATTTGAAACATGGATGCTCAGGTTCTCAATTTTAAGTTGGTATTGTGAAGATGATATATATGTAAGTGGTCGTCAGTCAGTTTGGGACTTTTGGACAAATTATGGGACATATCTTGGGTATCATGTTTGGTTTCTTTCTATTTTAGTTTTTTAACTCTTCTTGATCATTAATTGGTTTTCTGGCACGAATTAAGATTCATTTAACCATCTTCATATGAGAATTATATTAGGGATTTCATCTAGTGAGTAATTGGTATGTTTCCCATATCTTGCATGCATGACAGCAGAGTGTTCTTCATCCAAATTTTCAATGATAGGTTACTAATGATTTTTTTGGAACTTACAGTTCCATATAGATGATTGTTTTTGCTAATTATTTGTATCATGACTGTAGGACAAGTCATCTGCCCCATCACATTATGAAGATTATTCAAAAAAACGCGACCCACCTCGAAACTCAGAAAGGGCATCATCTTTCTCTGAAAAGGATTTCTCAAAATTCCACCGTGGTAGTCCTGATCAATATCATCTTGAAAAATCCAAGAATAATGATAAATCTTCAGAATCAGAACCCAGTGAGGTACTGTGGATTGGTTTTCCAGCTCAGTTGAAGGTGGACGAGACAATTCTTCGCAAAGCATTCTCTCCATTTGGCGAGATTGAGAAGATAACTGCATTTCCTGGTCGAACTTATGCTTTTATTCGGTTCAGAGACTTGATTGCAGCGTGCAGGGCGAAGGAAACTCTTCAGGGGAAACTATTTGGGAATCCTCGGGTACATATTTGTTTTGCAAAGAGTGAATCGGGAGTAGGATCACATGGTATGAAGAGCTCTCTGTCTGGTTCTCTGTCTCCTCGTCTTAAATCAAAGGGTGAGGAGTATGGTGGCATGAGATCTCCTCGTTATGCTTCTAATTCAGGACTAGAAGACCCTGATATCTACAATATGAATCGGAGAGGTATTTCAAGGAGCAGTGCTGACCGTTCATTTGGATTTGATCAGAGGAGGTTTTCCGAAGAAAGGTCTGACATTGGATTTTCACCGTATGCATATGGAGTTCATGACAGCCCTGTGAGAGAGAAAAGAGGCAGTTTTCTTTATTCTTCCCAGACTAGTCATGATTTTGATCCATGGGACCTACCCGAAGAAACTGATCTTTTCCCTGGAGCAAAGAGGCCAAGGACAAGTGCCTTCCCTCCTGATAATGAGTTATCTGAGTATGATTTTTCTGACCTGAAACGTGAGAGACAGGCTCTACCTCGAGTAATATCTGGCTTTATCCAATCTGAGCCATTTGATCGAAAACCCAGGCATCTCATTAAGCATCAGGATATGTCTGATCGGCTATCAAATTCAATTTCACCTTATGGAGAAAAAATTGATCCTTCGAGACCGTATTATGATGATGTCCGAGCCGGCCCTGGGCCTCAACAATCCATTTCAATAGAGAGAAAACGGGTCACACCAGAGTTGAAATCTCTGAAGGACTGGAAATGGGAAGGAACTATTGCGAAGGGAGGAAATCCGATATGCCGTGCTCGCTGCTTTCCTGTGGGCAAAGCTCCAGACATGTTGCTGTAAGTTTTCAAGTATCATAGCCAAATGATATATGTTGCAATTATCAAATATAATGAGGCCTGTTGAGATACAGTTTATATCAAATGACTCTACTTGTTCTGTGGGTTTTAGGGAGTTTTGTTGTGTGGAGAGCAGTCTCCTTAGATTCAACTCTTGAAAAGCATTTGAGTCTCTTATCTATATTTCCGTGAAAAAATGTTATTTCCCAAGCAACAAGTTCCTGATTAACTGTTAAGGGCACATCAATTTGTCTCTGCGAATGACAAAATTTTTACAACACTTAGTCTGTTGATAATTGTTGAAATAAATCATTTTGCCTCACTACTACATGAAATTTGAGTTAAATTGCCTCTCATGTTAGCTTTTAACTACCCTTATCCTTGTATAAGTAGCTATCAGGTCTGGACAGGAAAGGCCTTGTCGACCATCAACTGGCCATAATGCCCATCCATTTCTCAAGCATGAACCAGATGCATGTGAATGACTGGGAATTGTTCATGGGGTGTACCATTCTAACATGGTTTGACCATTGCTATTTATTGACCAAAACTATTTTGAACATACCCAGACTGATTTATAATCTGTCTGGCTCTAAAACTTGTGCATGGGAAAATCTGTGATGTCTGACACTGGGGGGGAAGCCTGGGTGCATATATCTCACACACACTGACACAAAAAGAATACAATGCAATCGTTTCCTTGTGTTGCTGACAGTGCATTAAGCAAGCATGTCAATTATTTCCTAATGCATGATTTCTATGTATTATGATGCAGACCTGAGTTCTTAAACTGCACTGCTCGGACTAGTCTTGACATGCTAGCAAAGCACTATTATCAGGCAACAGGAGCCTGGGTCATCTTCTTTGTTCCAGGATCTGATGCTGATATGGGTTTTTATAACGAGTTCATGCATTACCTTGAGGAAAAGCAGCGAGCAGCTGTTGCTAAATTAGATGATCGGACCACAATGTTCCTTGTACCACCATCAGACTTCTCTCAGAAGGTTTTGAAGGTAGCAGGTAATGCAAGACTAACTGTTGCAAGTACATTGAAATGCTGGAAGGGAGATATATTTTTGGCCAAAGGAGTTTGGTCAAGGAAATAGACAGATGGATGAATTTAGATCCATAAAATCTGATGCTTTATTTTCCCAATGGAGGGAGAGAATTCTAATCTGTTCATTTATCACCCAAAAATACTAATTCTTAAAATATCTGGGCAAGATTATCATATCTGATTCTTGAGATTGCTTCTGAAATGTCTTGCCTAAATTTTCTAACCTTTCTCTGTCACCAGGTAACCTGAGTATCTCAGGGGTCATTTTAAGATTAGAGAATACTCCTGCATCAAGAGTAGGGCCTCTTCATCACTTTGATGAAGTTAGAGAGCAGCGCGATCTACCTGAGCTACTCAGATCAGGGCAAGAGGGCCTATCTTATTCAGCTACTGATGTGGGAGCATCTTTAAATCCTATCAGCAGACAGAATTTGACTTCCCATTACATCCCGAGCTCTGCTTCTGGTTCAAGAAGCATGCAATCAGAAATTTCTGCACCAGGCCAAGAAACTACTAGTTCTGCTCAATTTCCCAGTGGATCATTTGATTTTCCTTCATCAAGTAATGTTAGTGCTGCACTTCAGGAGATGAAAGCCTCTAGCTGTCCATCTATCCCAAATCCTGAACTTCTTGCACAACTGACATCTTCTCTCTTTGGACAGCAGCGGCAACCAACAAGTGTACAAAATGTTCCTATGTTGACCCAAAATCAGCCTGACAACCCATTCAGAACTCCAGAGGGTTATAATTTCTCAAGTATTAGGGCATCTTCAGAAATCCAACAGTTGCAACCTCAGCATCAGTCAAATTTCTCCACTATTGCTCCATCTGCTGCTGCTGTTCCAGGAGAGCTTCAGACTGGGGGGACCTCTCAGGGGAACCAACAGGTCCTGAACTCAGGACCTGTTCAAGAAGGAGAAAATGATCCTCAGAAACGACTCCAAGCAACCCTTCAGCTTGCAGCTGCCCTTCTTCAGCAGATCCAACAAGGGAAAGGAACTTAGTGGGGTCTTTAATTTCATTTATCACAACAATGCATGGTCAAAATCCCAAGTTCTAGTCTTGTCCTTCTATCACAACAATGACATGAAATGTGAATGCAATGGCGGAATATTGCTGCTGATGAAAACAGAGTACTGCTCAAGCTTTGATATTTTTCTTTTTTTTAGTTGGTCTAATGGGGTTTTACTGGGACATACCTTATCTACTGCAACTCTTCTTTCTCTTCTCCCAAATTTGCTACATTTATGTAAATTTTGTTCATTCTTCTTTGAGTTTTTTTTTTTTCTAATGGTTCAGTTATTATCTCAGACAACTGCCTGTATATCATTTCCGTCATTTGGACTTGCAAAATGCATAAGAGGGATCATGTCCATACATATGCGGGTATGCACATTGAGATTTTAGACAAAAATGCATGTATAAGAAAATTTCTGAATTGTGTGTTGGTAGTAACGAGTGTCCTGGAGCACGAGTAAGCCGGGAAGTGATATTTTTACAGACCAGATATGACATCTGATCTATGTAAGGTTCTTTGTGATGAAAGTTAGTGAAGTTAAGATCGGTATAATGATCCAGGCAGGTTCCGTTTGCTGATGTTCGATCTTTCCTCTCCCATATGAAATTACGTTATTTATCCAGAGTTTCGTACGTGTCACCTATCTAACCATTCATTCCTATAGTGGTTTTGCCATCCACAGGAAGGTTGCATTCCTGGAAAAAGAGGGTTCAGCAGCCAGCAGCAGTGGGCGCTCCGCAGATCAAATGAACTTGATGAAACAGCTGAGGGAGAGGACGAGTGCTCCGATTGAGGTGAAAGCTGCCCTCGTTGATTGCCAATGGAATATTGACGAGGCCCAGAAGGAGCTAAGGAAGAGAAGGAAGGTCGTGGCTTCGAAGAAGTCTTTGAGGACTGCTGCCGAGGGATGGGACACAAGGCGGTTGTGATTGAACTCAACCGTGAGACAGACTTCATTGCAAGGAATGAGATTTTCCAGTTCTTGGTGAGTATCTTACCTGAATTGGATTATTGTCTCACTTTAAATTAATTCAAGGCCCTATTTCAGCGTACTGAAATCAATCTGCACATGTTGTATCATTTTGCTTCTTGACTGTGTATCTAGTTGGCCTTTACTGATTAAAATAGCGCGAGATTGCCAAACAGGTCATTTAGTTAGCACATCAGAACCTGTATCCTATTTTCCTTAATGGAAAGCAAAACATTATAATTATCATCTAAGAAAATTTTGGAGTATGCAAATTAATTAACATTCGAGCTCCCTTAAATTAAAAGAAAACCAAAGTACAAAGATATTATCCATAACCATGATTTGCAAAAATTTAGAATCTCGATGTTTGATTTTAAGGAAATCTCTCAAAATCAAGCTATTCATTATGATAAATTGAAATTTTGTATTTTTTTTTGTTTCCTACTTATTACATACTTGGAATTTTTTTCTCAATAAATGTATTCATTAACTAAACTCTCACTCCAAGGTATAATACACTATTATGCATTCACGTGGGTTTGCTACTGGATTAGCTGAATTTACTTCCTGTTAGGAAAGCTCACTGTTGTCTCTTTCTATAACATGATTTATGCAATTTACAGTATGACTAACATTTTTAATGGGTTCGACAATTTGATAAGTAGAAAATGGGCCACATTTGTGAGTTCGTTCCATAATTACTCACATTGTATTATTTCACTTGATTGATAGAGTAAGCCGATAATGAAATTAATTTTGATTTTTTTCCACTTTTATTACAGAATAGTTACTTATTGTAGCATACTTGGGACTTCTAATACTCTAGCTAGACAATTAACACGTTATATATTCGACTATTTCCCTTTTCATCCACAACTATCAATATCTATTTTTTAGGATACTGTACATTTGGAGACTGACGTCTGAAGTAATTATAATTTAATACCCCTTCACTATTTATTATAAAGTTGGTGGGGGTGTTATAATGGATCAGACTTTTACATTTGTCAATAAATGCCTCAACCTAGTGTCCGTAACTAATGTGATGCTATTATTCCAACATTTGTATGTTGACTTGATATATATATATATATATAACTAACCTTATACTTACGGCCCAATGCATATATCACTACATTTACATTCCTAGGATGATACATGAGCACGAGATCATAGTACTTGATTAAATTTAACCACGGTTGTTATCTTAAGTTTAACGCTTTTTGGTTCATAATATACCCAAGGTTCTTATGGTAAGTAAATATAGTGTAAGTGACTCCATAGAAATAGTATGGTCAAATATTAAGAACAAACATTATGGTTGCAAATTTTAAATTATGAATAAGGTAGTTGATCATTTATTTGAAAGTATACACAATTATCCTATTTTTGCATCATGGACAGAGGCATATATTCCTCTCCTTCAATGTTTGGAAGAGCTATAACCGGAGTGGTAGTAAGTTTACTCTTTAGTTACTCAAAACACTTTTCTATACCTTCTCGTCCTTGATGCCATTTTGAGTTAACGGGTTATTGAGGCAACTATTACTAAGAAAATTTTCACAAACTTCTATAATACCTTACTAGTTTTAGAAAGTTTTGAATTCCTAAAAAGTTTTGAATTTCTATGGGAAGTCACACTACTTCTCTCAACTAAAATTCATACTTAGTAAACATTATGAACAATTGATTTTCCTGCAGGATTTGAAGTACTGTCTTAAGGTGCATTTCATGGCCTCTTTCGACTGTGAATAGATGAGGATTTCATCAATGAACACGATGATGAACTAGTCTAGATAGGATTGGAACACCCAGTTTATTAAATCCATAAATGTGGTACATTAGTTAGTACGAATAACATTACTCGAAACTAATAGTGTCAATATTGAATATGGAATGTCGTTTTCTAGATGTGCTCCTTTCTTATCTACAACTAGTGATATCCCGGGCAAAAATAAATATTAGAAAAAGTATGAAGCCCCCGATAATTGGTCAAGCATGTTATCTATACTTGTTTCTACTATTAAAGAGTACTATAGCCTCTCTTAAGGTTTTGAGATGTACCAACAGTTTTTGTCGGTGTCTACCCCTACTTCTCTTACTAAGACAACATTTCCCTCTCTCCTTGGTAATTTCGTCTTTCACCCGGGTCCTATTTCCAATTCACCATTTTGAAAATATGGGCTCTGATACTATTAAAGTTGTCATACCCCTAATGACAACCTCTCATGCTTACTGGATTCTACTAAGGTGGGTATCTTAATCAAAGTAGAACTAACAGGATAAATGATCACGAATAAAAACTAATAAAATTCAATGAAAATTTAAAATTTTAAAAGCATATGGTAAGCTCAAATCACCTTATAATCTGTTTTTCAAAAAATGAGAGACTGATAAGTAAAGATAATATTTGTGCATGTTTCTCGTATTTTGTACCTCGATTGCGTGTATTTAGGCGTAGAGGCTGGTGTGATCCACTGTGCTCTTTGCATGTTCCTAAAAATAGTTAAAGGAGGGGTGAGCTCACATCTCAATTAATGTATTTACTTACTACTCCAAGACACCACATGACTTACAATTCAATATTTACTTAATCTTTTATTAGGGTTTATTGATATATTGCTAGCATCTTTTTATGATTACTTTACTCACTATTCACAATTGTATTTTATCACATATTCATTATCTCGAGAATTAATTTTCCCATTTCACAAATTCATACATTAAATACACACAAACAATCACATGAGTTCTTACACGTGAACTCACGAAGTGCACTAGTGGTATGTGCGTCATGATGCACTCTCATGCAATATCTAGAGATGACCATCCCCTCACACAAATGCCGATAATATGTCATCCAACATCTCACATCATTTGATCCTCCTTATCTAACTCGAATTTCAATGATGCCTCAACCCCTACCACTTCTAGTTCTCCTTATATGCTCGACATCACATCTAATACTAGGTAATATGTCAACATCATAACACTACCATGCTAACATCATGACACATGCTCCCGAGTCGATCATATTCACACATATGAATTACAACAATATAATTGCCATTTTTTTTATTCGAGTGTGCAGTTTGCTATATTATCGACTGAGCTACTCGTGTTCTTTAACAAAAATCATATCATAGCAAATAGTAGTTTTCTTTAAATTCTTGGGGCTTGGTATGCTATCTAACTAACCTACTACTCATGTTCTTAAAAGTATTATTCATATCATTATGTGTTTAATGATTGAAATTCTTGAGTCTCAGTTCTCGAATAATTTTTTTCATCATTATTTACTTCTTATCTTAGCCAACACGTAGAACCTAGCTTCCTTTTTGCTTAGGAAAGTCTCAACTTATTAGACCTACAACTATGCTCGGCTTAGGCCATAGCCTTCTTTTGGAAAATCACTCATGGAACTCGTCTTGATTTTTCTCTTATGTTATTGTGGGTTCTTAGTTCATATCATGACTTATCATACTCATCATATCTCATTTCTCATTTTAAGTGAAACCTAACTTGCTCTCTATATTTTCAGTAGTTAAATAAAATTTAGTCAAGTACCATTATCGGTACAATAGGACTCGTCGTACCCACACATCCGAGTATTCGGATACGTGTTCATTCTAGTATATTTGCAAGTGTCTTTGATTGACGATTCTACTCGACTATTTGCAATAGTACAATCTATACAATTCATATAAATTTAATATGATCAAGTTTGGTTATAAACGATATATCATGACACCGTTCCGTAATTTTTCAAAATTACACTTTTGCTCTTTGGGTTGGATTTGCTTAAATCTTATATTTGCAACTCATTTATACTACTCTCATTCATAAGTTCTAAGTCCCTAATATTGCCTTTAATGCGGCATATTTGAACTCCCACCTATAAAGGGCATGTTGGAGTCGGGGAGAAGCATAATTGGAAAGTTGACTTTAATGCGGTTCCAACACCATCAATATATAAGTTTGGTAGTCAGATAAGAAAATGATAACATTTGATAGGGAGGTCACCACAAAGTTGAGGAGACTAACTTTCAAAGAGAATTTTAGTTATACTCCAACGAGAGGAGGGTGGATAATTACATATTCAATTTCGTTCATGTCGATAGCCACCACATGGGATACTCTAGCCTCTACTTTTCATTTAATTTTTTTGGGGGGAGTAAATGTAGAAAATCTCATTGATAGCTAGGTTATTTCTAGGTCCGAATTAGGTTTTTAGATCCTAGGTTGGGTGGAGAAGAGGACACATGCATGTACACATGCCTATCGGTGTTCCTCGTGTGTGTGCATGCACCTGTCGTGTTGCGCTGACCAGTTTACACTGTAGCGAACCGATTTTCGATGAATTAATCGGTCGGTTTGACTAATTTCGACAATTTCTTGATCGGTTCATCTCTAATTCAGCCGATTCTTAACCCAATTTATTTTTCTAAAAATTCTTCATCCAATAACTTATTATTTGAGCACAATAACGTCCATTTTTTTATTTGTGTAGCACCTTCTAAAAATTGGGGGAGGGGGGTGTTATCGCTCTAAGCTTTTTCGATCGATTTTGGCCTTATTTTGGTTGGTTCACCTTCAATTCAACCAGATCCTAACCCAATTCTTTTTAAAAAAAATTATATATGGTATTCCATATTGATTGGGCACAAGAATTGTTATTTTTTTTATTTATCTAATTAATCTTTAAAATTGGAGTTTTTTACTGATTGGGCACAAGAATTGATCCTGATTCGAGCCGATTTTTACTTGAACTTCTCCAAATCCTTAATTTCCGATCAAAGAAGGTTTTTTTAGGGTAATTTTGTGATCTTACACATTGTTCAAGTTTAGAATATGAACTGGTTCCCAATCCGTTTTGATTCCAAATTTTAGTGCCCTGGTTTTCATTCCTGTTTCAACATCTGTTTACGGTCCAATTAGGTTTAAATCTTGATTTTGGAAATTTCGGTGTTACATCACACCCTCTATGCAAAAGTATGGGTATATCGTGCATTCCCCCACCGTCCATGCACTCGGTATACTTGGACCTCCATTAAACAAGCAATCACATGTATATACATAACATAACTCATAATCATATAAAAACACAACACACGAAGATTTTCTTGGAGCATGGTCCTCTCTGAATCGTCTCCACTACTCAACCATACATATATTATTCCGTAAGTATAGTAAGTGTTTTACCACACTACTCATGTTACTTAGGGACTTTATACCATCATATTACATACATAATAAACATTAATTCTTGTGGTTCAATTTGCTAACTCAGCTCCTAGTCTACTTATTTTCTTTCATTGATACGCTATTTATTATAATACATGCAAGACTTAGCTCTTTATTTCTTTTAACAAACGATTATGGGTCTCGGTCTAAATTTTACTCTATACCCATCATGGGTTCTTATCCCCTATTCTCTTGTAATCTCAAATACATATTTTTAGTCCATTTCACCAAGTTAATATTATTTTCATATAGTTTTCCTTCACCACTTTTCATAATAACTTTCAAAGATGTAGACACACATGGTTTTATGTAAAACTGTAAATAACCACAGTCGATCTAATAATACTCGCCGTTAGTAAATCTCACTCACCGTTTTTATTTAGAACTTGTTTGTCCCAAGAGTTTTTCAAGTGTCTCGGGTCAATGAAGTTCTCGCATACTTGAGCGATAACTTATATTACATAAATCAAATAATATTGAAGAGATCAAACTTATTTTTTAAGGGTAATTCTAGTACTATCCCGTAATTTTTTAAAATTACAAATTTATCTATTAAGTTATGTTCACTCCATTCACGTATTGACAAACCTGTTTATACGATCCCTTTATATAATATTCGATATTTCTATACTTCCCCCTCCCCCACCCCCATTATTTGGCCATATTAATTCTAAGACCCTAATGTATATTAAGTCTTTCGTTAGACCCATAACTTCTTACTTTTTTACATTTCAGTCCTTAATATTTATAAATATTACAATATTTCTCATACTCTTTACACTTATCCATTTTAAAATCATAAACTCTTACACATCTTTATTTCAAGTCCCCTAATATCTTTTAGTCTCATTTGGGTCATTAAACTCTTATAAATTGGCTTTACAATATTTACCATCTTGCCCCTAAACTTATCCAAAGTTCCACTTAGGTCCCTAACATCTTTTAAGCAACCACTTTAGGTTCCTAAGTTTTATAAACATTCATTTTAGGTCCATATACTTATACTAAATCTCATTTGGACCACCATTTCTCAGAAATTTTGTTTTGACCACATACTATACAAAAATTATATTTTAGTTCTCAACTTTCTTTCCACTTAAAATATCTCCATAAACTCTCCAAAAATCCTTTATAAGTCTCTCATCTTATTCTCAAGGTTCCCATAGTCACCTTTCTCGCTAGCCTTCACCCGAACATTGTCGTTTCGACCACGATTGGGTCTTTGATGGAAAATTGATACGGTTTGAAAAAATGACGAGAACTCACTAGAGGTGGCAAATCAGTTGTTGGCGTGGATGGGGGATGAAAATCTAATTCATTGCACGTTAATAGACTCTTGAACCACCCCAAATGGTGGTTTGAGTTGCCTGAAAATACAATTTACATATAACTCTCAAAACATGGTAATTACTAGAGCTTCCAAGATTTTTTATTACCACGAGACATACTTTCACCTCAAACAACTGGTGGTGTTGGTTAAAGGGGACTAAGAGATTCCAGAATTATTTTGGGCAATGGTTGGTCGTTAGGGAGATCAGGGTAATTTGAGGAAGGGACCGCTCTATTTTCCAGCCGAGTGAACAATATTACTATTTTATCATGTTGGAATCAGTAAATGGCATGTCAGAGTCATAGAGAAATGGGGTTTGAAAGCTAGTTTACGTGCAATTCTATTGCCACTAAATCAATAAGTTTGGTGGCATGAATTGAAAGTGATGAGCTCTAGAAGTGAGGACATCGAAAAATTGACTAACCTCGCTTCTAGAGAGAATTTTAACTATAGGTTGGCAAGGCAGGGATATGGTTGCATATGGGGAGCTTGTGGGACCAAGTGTCCATCACCCATGTCCATAGCTAGTTGGATGGACCCATAGGTCTCAATTTGTATTTAATTCTCCTTGGGGACAAGATGTTAGATATCATGATGAAATAAGGTCGATTTTTCAGGTTCTAAGTCAGATACATGTCATATGTTAGGTGAGCGCGCGCACACATGGGTGCATCGTGTGCCCCATGCGTGTCATGCGCCCGACATACATGTAAGTCGATTCACACTATAGTGAATAGGTTTTCGATCGGTTCGACCTATTTTGTTTGTTTCTTGATCAAATCACCTCCAATCCAACTAGTTATTGACCTAATTTATTTTTCTAAATATTTATTGGTCATCAAATTGGATTCAACAACTTTTATTTTCTAAATTAAATACCCCTTCTAAAAATTGGGGGGAAGATTTACTACTCCGAGTCAGTTCGATTAGTTTTGAATGTATTTTGATCGATTCACCCCAATTCGATTGGTTCTTTATTTAATTTATTTTTTTAAAATTATTTGTCTAATTTCATATTAATTGGACTCAATAATTACTATTTATTTATTTATATAACCCTGCCCAAAAATAGGGGGTTTTGTGCCCTAAACTCATTAGATCGCGATTCAAACCAGTTTTATAATCGAATTTTTCAATTTTTAATTTTTAATCAATAAGGGTTGTTTGATAATACTTTATTGATTTATCAATTGTTTAAACTAATTTTCAATCCATTTTAATTCTAAATCACAGTTTTATGTTTCCATTATCGGTTTCACATAAATTTTTGATTAAATTGAATTTAAATCTTGGTTTAAAAATTTTCAGTTTACACTAGATTTATTTTTACACTCTCAATTGAAATTATTTAATGGACAACTAAAAAGTAACCAATGGTGGCATTGTACACTCTTGAAAAGGAATTTGTAGCTATTACTATTAATGTACTTTAGTGTGAACGGTATTAATTTTTCTAATAAAGAATAACATGGTCCGAATACATTATTTTGTGATAATTTATTTATGATAAATTGAATGAAAACCTAATATAAATAAAAATATAAAAATGCACTTCCACTTTTTTTCAAAATTTATCAAAAAATTATGTGAAGTACACAAAAATAAATTAGAGATATATTCACTAAATTAATAAATTGAAACACTTAAACGAATATTTACCATATGAGCTAGGAATGGTAATCAAAAGAGTGTTTTAACTAAGAATGTTAGAACATAAGAATTAGATGAAGGGATTTCAAAGGATTGGAGTAACCATGTATTAACAACTACTTAGTGGGGGCATATCATGGTATCATGATTGTATAGAGACTTACAATTTCTTGAATAGTGTCATCTCTCAAAGATAGAAGTTGGGATTATCTTTTGTCCTTGTTCACTTCTATCTTTAGTAGCAAGAACTGCTTCATCACTGATCTCCATCACAATTCATCCATATTCTTGATTTTCTATGTTGATTGATGTATATCTTATTGATGAGTATTCTTGTTGATGTTGGTATATGCACCAGGAGGTCATAACATAAAACATGTCATTCTTTCAACACATATTAGAAGAATGTCTCTTTTCACATGATTTTACAAAGACAAAGGGCCACACAAGCTCATCATCCCCCATTAAGTTCCTCACAGAATATTTGGATGTGGCGATGGTTCTTGAGATGGAAAATCTCTAGTGGAACTTAAGGTTGGTCAAAATGTTGTTGTTAACCGGGTCAGCCAGGTGGTCCAGCAGGTTCTGGTAGGGTCCTTCGCCGGTCACCAGTGCCTGGATGAAGTAGCCCAGTATGGCCAACATGGCCAGCCGCCCGTTTTTCACCTCCTTGAGCTTCAGCTCCTTCAATGACTTCTCATCCTTCCCGAACCCTAGCGGGTTGAAGAAGGGTCCTCCAGGGTATGCGGGATCCCCTGACCCGCCTAGCCCCTTCTCGAGCCCTAGGAAGTACTGCTTGCCCATTGAACCCGGCTTGGCCCAGTCTTGGAACCTCCGGTGCTCGGCAAAGCCCATCAGGGCCATCTCGAGCACAAAGAGCGTGTAGGGGTCAGCCCAGTAGCTGTAGGTCCCGGCCGGCGGGATCACTCCCGTCTTGAACCACGGGAGGGCGGTCTCTGCAGGGATCAATCCAGCCTTGCCAAGGATCTCCGGAGCGATGGCCCCTGCAGCCCCGAGCATGGCGAAGCGGCCGTTGATGATCTCACCGTAGGCGAGCCACCTTGGCTCGATGAAGCCACCAGTGCCTTCTGGGTCGGAGAGGCCGAGTGGGTCAAATCCGAAGTCACCGGGTAGGCTACGTATAAACCAACACATACAACCCTACGATTAAGCGCGTGGGCTAATAGTCCAATCCAATAAATGACTTGCATATCTTCCTTATCCATAGCAAAAGTACTATAATATGCTCTAGATTTAATATTGAAATTAATATATGTATTTATAACGAAAAATTTGATAAATATAAAAGTAAAATAGCTCAAGTCCATAATTCAAAGTGATTGAAAATTATGAGTGATTTATTTAATTTAATTTATAATATATTATTAACTTCAAATATATATTAATATTTTTAGAAGATGATGGCAAAGGAGAGACTACTCCCATGAGAAAAGTTGAGCGTATTATTTACCTGCCATCCAAGTAGCTAAGGCTCTGTTTCGATGCAAACCAGAGCTTCCTGTCAGCTCCTTGCTAATAAAAAGAAAATAATCGAACCCAAAGAAAAAAGTAATGCAATCAGCAAGATGAAAAAGGCCATCTGTGTTTACTCTCTGTTTCATCACAAATGCTCTGTTTTCTCTGTTTTTGTGATGAAACAGAGAGTTGCAAATTGTACTGATTGACAGCGGTAGAAGTGAGAGATGTCAAATGGGACCTTGACGGGAGGAGTGGAGGCGGATCTCACGACGAAGGTGGCCCTGCGGGTGGACGACTGGAGTGGCCGGCTGGCACCCAACAGGTGTCGGGCGGACTCCACGGAGGATGTCAGGGAAGACGAGACCAGAGCCTGCGCTGCCATCTCTCCTTTCCTTTCGCTACCTCTCTCTCTAACAGGTCTTATGAGCTCAATGACAGGGAGAGATGATAAAGAAAGGAAGTGCCTCGAGCTGTGTAGTTTAAGCCATAGAAGGAGGGGCGGGGCCCGCGGAGGGAATCCAAAAATTCATGGCTGATAGCCGTGGGGGAGATGAGGTTGGGATCTGGCCAGCCAACAAGGATTGCACACCTGGCCTTGCTTCCAATGATGGATAAGGCGATATCCTCGTCCTCCCCTACTGTGGTGTTTCCGGATCCTCCCTGTCACGTGGCGGTCCCTCGAACCACTGGGTGCGCGCTGCTACCTCATCCCCTCATAGCTGACCCGTCATCAAACAAGTTGAACTGCAGCTATCTTCCATTTTTGGGTTGTTAAAGTGACCTAACAGTAACTAAATTAATTTAAAAGTAGAATAAATTTTTATGGGTGACTCAATATAAGATAATCATTTACTATTACGTGTAATATGTCTTATCGAGTTATTTTTGCTCATAAACTTAATCATTCTTTCATTGAAATTTATAATGAGCATTGGAACCGCTATTATAACTCGGTAGATTTGGAAAACTGTAAATCCAAAATTTAAAAACTAAGCATTCCATCACTTACCATCGTTAAACAATTGTTACGTAATACTGCTATTTAAGAAAATCAGAGAATTTAATCAAAGTGGAAAATAAAATTTTGAAATATAAAATAACCACAAAACTTTGAAAAGGAGATTTTGATATTTGATGAAATATTATAAATCATTCATATAATAATCTTTCATCGAAAATTAAAAATAAGAAAATAGTCAATTAAAAATAGGTTCCTATGAGTTGAAAACTTTACTATTTTTATAAATTTTTACATAAATTGGAAAATAGAAAATTTTGAATTAAAATAATATAGAATTTGATAAATTATTTTTTAAAAATAAATTAAGAAAAAATCGATTTAATAAGAGGTAAATCAATCAATAAATATCAAAATTTGACGCAAAACAACTACAAGGAACACGTGTGGTACTGTCTCCTGATTCTCCACTGACAAAAATCTACCACGGAGGGAAATGATTCTCACTAATTATAGAACACAATCATGATTCTCACCACCCGTCACCGTCTTTGGTGAGATTTCAATATTTACCCAAATTTTAAATTATTTTAAAATTCTTTAAAAAATAGTCTTAAAAATACTATTCTAGGACCATAACTATCTAAGGGGAGCCTTTAAAGAACTCATATACAAGTTTTATAATTTTTTAGAAATATTTTGTTAATAAAATAAGGCCGGTGACAAAATTATAATTTTTGTGAAGTTATAGAACCAATTCGGAAATGAGATTTCTTGTGGGTTTCTAAGAGTGTATAAAAAAGTACAATGATCAATGAAAAATAATCTAAAAGAGTTGATACTCAAATGACGAGTTTTGTAAGTTTAAAAACCTAAATAAGACCTAAAGAAAAATTTAGGCACCAAATTATAAATAGTGAAGATTTGTGGACACAAAAGTGATTTTTTAAAATTTAGGGACTTGAATAAGAGTAAATAAAGTTTGAGAACCCAAAAGAAGGACTTGTGGAGTCTAGGATCCCAAAACAAAAGGTTTTGGAGTGTAAGGGCAGAATTGTAAAATTTTCCATATTAAGTATGAAAATCCAAATTTGGAAAAAAATAAGGTTATAAGTGGAAAACTTAGAAACATTTGGGCATTTTGGAAAATACGACAAATATGAGTATAATTTAATAGTTGTGAAAAATGATTATATGTGGGTTAGTATAAACGAGTTCATTAAAACGCAAATTGGGAAAAATGGGCATGATGGGAAAAATTGTAATTTTGGAAAATTACGAGACGATACTATAGTACCCAAAGAAAACCAAATATGAACCTAGATTATATGATTTGATTAATCTAAAGTAACCTAATACACTATCATATGAAGATCGTGCATCCTGATACAAGTGAAAATTTGTGAGGACGAACAAGTCACAATTAAAACTATGAGTGGGGTTATTAACAACAAGTTTGATTGGATGAAGCACTACACTTTACGAATTTCTATAAACTTCTTGAATGTGTGTGCTTTTGGAAAAAAAGATTCGAAGAAAAATGACACATGGTAATATTTTATAATAGAGAATGTATCAATGTCATGTTATACTTAAAAAAGAATATTTTTAAGACTTGATTATGATTTGCAAAGAAGGAGCTAAGACTCAATTGAATCATAAATGAGTTATGAAAATTTCTTAATAAATGCAAGAGATGAGGTCAATTAGATAGTAAACTGATCCTTGAATGATATGTATCTACCATGTTGGTAGAAATTGTCCTTTGTTCTCCTATGCATATATGTTATACTTGTTGTTTGTGAGTATATTATGAACTATTGACAAGATACTTATGGGAGGGTGTGTCAATGTCGAGTATTGAATTTGGAAGTGGCAAATAAGGTAGCTTCCAGGTCACCCATGACCCAAGGGAAAATAAGGCGGTGGTTCGAGCATATATATGGCTACAGATGATGTAGTGACTAGGGTCGAACCAATGTAAAAATGGTTAAATTACCAAAGAATATGTGAACATATGTGACAAAACTAATAAAACTCTCCATATTATATTTTTTGGATAGTGACTAGGGTCGAAGCAATATAGTGGCTCATTGTTAATGGCCTCATTCACTGAGTTGTGAGTTCACTCTAATTTATAAAATAATTTAAGGTGAAAGTAGATGTCACACATAGGGATGGCAACTAG
The DNA here is from genome assembly GCA_030064435.1 of Trapa incisa. Classification (NCBI taxonomy): domain Eukaryota; kingdom Viridiplantae; phylum Streptophyta; class Magnoliopsida; order Myrtales; family Lythraceae; genus Trapa; species Trapa incisa. The sequence goes on along the minus strand of CM057781.1, from coordinate 12,445,324 downwards.
ACACTTGACATGAACTTGACTCGTGCTCAGGTAGAGTCTGGGTTCGGGTTAGTTTGCACGAACTCGAACTAAAACTTGATATTTTTCATTTGTGTAGGTTTAGGTTTGTACGGGTCGAGTCTCATAAATCCGAATTCTGGTTGGGTTCATTTAGGTTTGGGTCTCTTAGACCCGAGCTCGTGTCACACCCCGACCTAATCTTATTGATCAAGGACCCGTGTAGCCCACCAATCCACTCGGTTTTACAGTGGTGGGATCTTTCACTAAGGTAATACCGATGGAACCAAAGCTCAAAACAGAAAACACATATGAAAAGCATCCGAAATTTGAAAATTTTCTTTCAAAGTTTCTCGTGGTAGCCCACAAAATGGTTTTTACCAATAACTCGGGAGTAGTAGCAACATGATAAGAAATGAAACTTTCATGTGTAGGATACGAGGTTACCTTAGGCAATTGTGCACCCTGGGAAGATCCTTCCTTCTACTCCTCATGTGTAAACCTTACCCTTTTGAGTTAAGGAAAATCGGGGAAAGAGCCAGTCAAACCGAGTGAGAAAACCGAACCGATTCACAAACTCGATTAATAAAAAACAGGTAATTTGGAAATTTACAACTCCTGAGTAATCCAAAGGGTTCATAAAACCTTGGAAAAGAACCTTAGGATAAATTGAAAGAGAGAAACCAGACCGGTTCAAATGAACCAGATCTAACTAGATTGAACCGGTTTATGAACCAAGTCGGTTTATGAACTGGAACCGATAGAGAAAGGGCAAACTAGGAAATTTATGGATCCCGAGTGACCCAAAGAGTCCCAAAAGTCATGGAAATGGACTTGAGAATGAATTGGAGATAAAAACCAAACCAGCTTAGGTGAACTAGATTGAATCGGTTTGGGCCGATTTTAACCACTATTGAACCGAATTCTAAATTCATTTTTCTAGGTGGCTTAAAAAAATTTAAATTTGAGATTTGAGGCCACCATTGGATAGAAAATGAATTTAGAAATTTTTAGATTTAAAAAATTCAGTCGAATGGGGGTGAACTGGCTGGTTTAAGCTTTGAACCCAGTACGGTCCGGTTTGGAACAATGTCGTCTTCTTCCTTCAGATGACAACACTATTTACTCGTCGAAAAATCACGTAGTGCCGGCGAAGCTGAAAAGTCTCAAACTAGGGATTTTTAGACAATGAATGACCACCATTAAGGCGACAATCGGATGACCAAGAAGTCTTCAGGCTTCTTATATAAAGAGTCCCTCCCCATTCATCCTCTCCACACTTGAAAACTCCATTCTCTTTCAACTGCTCCATTTTTCAGTGAAGCTCAAACCAGAGCTCCGACTTGGGCACTTTTCTGAGCCAAAAAAGGTGAGGTCGGGTTCTTTAGAACTGGGGAGAAGTTACATACATGCATGTAGTCTCCGTTTGCTCTGAGGGTCGTCGGAGAAGCACCAGTGTGATGGAACAGTGAAGTAGCTCCGGCGGATCCGAACTGGATTGAACCGGTTTGAACCACTTTTGAATCATATGCTAAATTCATTTTTCTATGTGCCTTAAAAAATTCAAATTTGAGATTTGAGGCCACCATTGGATAGAAAATAAATTTAGAAAATTTTAGATTTGAAAAATTCAGTCGAATTGGGTGTGAACTAGCCGGTTTAAGCTTTGAACCCAATTCGAACCGGTGCAATCCAGTTCGGAACAGTGTCATCTTCTTCCTTCATATGACAACACCGTTCACTCGCTGAAAAATCACACAATGTCGGCGAAGCTGAAAAGTCTCCGGCTATGGAGTTTCAAGCAATGAATGATCGCCATTAAGGAGCCAATCGGATGGCCAAGAAGTCCCTGAGCTTCCTATATAAAGAGCCTATCCTCATTCATCCTCTCAACACCTGAAAACTCCATTCTCTCTCAGTTGATTAGTTTTCCTACGAAACTCGAACTAGAGCTCCAATATAGGGTTTTTTCTGAGCCAAAGAAGGCATGGTCGAGTCCTTTAGAACCGGGGAGAAGTCAGCTACACGCCTGTAGTCTCCATTTGCTTCGAGAGTCACCGGAGAAATGCCGACATGATCGAACAGTGACGCAGCTCCGACGGACTGAAGCTGCCCTATTTTGGCCAAGCTGAAATAGGCCAATTCGAGCCCTTCTCAGGCTAAACCGAGCCCTCCCAACACCTCCACAACCTTCCAATAGCTGAATTAGAGCTAAAAGATAGATAAGCCAATTCGGCTCCCCTATTTAATTTCTGACCAGTGCAAGAGAGAGAACCGACAGAACTTCAATGATGAAATTCTCACTCAATTTGACATCAATTGATGCAATTCTTGATCCTAGGAGAAACCTTAGGACACAAGCTATCTGCCCAGATCGAAAGCTCGAATCGTCGTGCCTCTGATGGTAAGCTTTTGAATCTTTCTCTCTCTATGTCCAGTTTTCCAGCAAAGCTCCGTTTGTTCTCATTCTGGCACCAAATTGTGCGATTAAAAGTGCAATTGAATCGTATAAAGGTGTATGAACTCAAATTTAACTTCAATTTCAACAATTAAAATCATTTGATCTGTCAATTTGATGAAATCAAATTCGATAAAGTTAGAAGGTTGAAATTGGGGGGAAATTTGGGAATTTCAAAATTTAGAGGGACTAAAGTGCAATTTCATAAAATTGAGGATCAATTGGGCATGATAAAGATGTTAGAGGACCAATTGGGCATGATAAAGATGTTAGAGGACCAATTGGGCAATTTTTGAAATTTTTGGGGCAAAACTTACAATTTTGGTAAAGTAGGAGCAAATTGTAATTTTGGAAAAGTTGGGGGACCAAATTGAAAATGCGGGAAATTTAACCCTTTTTTGTGAACTTGAATAAATTGTGGTCCCAAGATGAATTTTAAGAGTTTTAGGACTCAATTTGAGGAAAAACCTGCATTTGGGGACTTAAAGTTAAAGAAAAATAACTTTAGGACCTAATTGCAAATAAATGAAAAGTTAGGTTTCTCATTCATATGGGATGAAGGAGGGCTATTAGGTCAAATAATAATGAACAAAGATGTTCATATCATGTAGGAACACGAAGTACTGAGAACGCCAGCTAAGACGAGTTCGAGTAAGGACAACAAGCCAGCTAAGAGGAATTTTACTACACGATCGAGTCAGTGAGATTTTTATATCATGCCCAGTTGGGATGATAAGCACCTCGGAAATGAAAACCCACTGCTAAGTGGTATTTTAAACATCACATTTGAGAGCAGTGATGTAAAAATCACCCAAAAAAACTACTTACTAGTTTAAGTAGATCATACCTAGTTGGTATGATGAAACTTCCTCGAATGAAGTGGAAAGCCCATACATTGGTTATGAGTGGAGATGTCCTAATACTCGGTTGGTATGATGGACAGTTGAAAAATATATTTTGTCGGAAGTGTTCTCCCTTGACTGTGTGCCACTACTTAAATATTTTGGGAAACCTTCTTGGCGGGAGCTCGAATAGCTCTATTAGGCCAGAGACCTCAGTTTTGGAACTTGGGGGCTAATATGCCAAAATTTCAAAAATCTCGAACAGTGGGCCCTATGCCAATTGGCACGAGCAGGAGCTCATAAACAAACATAATTTATATGGCATGAAAACTTAAGTAAATGAATTGTTTGGCAATGATACCATAACAGGACCGACATACTCAGTCAACTACGGGTAGTACGACACGACAAGTCTCCTGACTAGTCAAGACAAATAGCTGCAGGTCGAGTTGAGAGTCGAGGTCGTTGGACCGATGGCACCACACATTATATGGCATCATGTGAAAAATGTTGATTGTGCATGTGCTGTGTTTATAGGACCTTCAAGACGCCCAAGAAGGGGAAGTGATGTGTCATAGGGCTTTAGACGACCTGGTGGACATAAGGGCAAATTGCAGTTCCAGAAGTCTTGCGAAGCTCGACCTAGCTTCAAGCGCATGAGACCAGTGTGGGGTTAGGATGAGGTCTTTGTCCTCATACGTTCACAGAGATTTATTACAGGATTGAGGGTTGGATGTCGTGAACATCCACTCATTCTCAGGGTAGAAGTGGACGTGCTTCTATCTAGGTGTCCGATAAAGTCACTATGACACCACAAGTGGGTTCAATAGATGAGCTGGCCTACGATTATGTGTTTTACCTTTATGATGAAGAATGTGTGTTGGGTGATAACACACCGTGGTGAATAAGAAATGGTGATAAAAACTAAAATTTGAAATTAAAGGTTTTTAAAAAAAAATAAGGAGTTTCGCACACTTTGAATCAAATATTTTTCCTAAAAGATAAATTTAAAAAAAAAACATTCACTGAGTCATTGTACTTACCACCTCCCTTATATCCCTTTCAGTTAACCTCAGAAAGCTTACCCTAAAGACCACCAGCTAATACGCCTGTAAGACAGGTATGATTAGTTCAAAATTGTATACAGTTTTGATTTATGTTATTACAGTAAAGGTGTAGGTTTAAATGATGCCTTACTCTTCATAGTTTGTAAACAAGGGCAACCCTTAGTAAATCGGGATAGTGGCGGGTTGATCATAGGGATCCAACCAAACCAGGTCAGGGAGTGAAAAGTGTCGTCATTTTTTTTTTCAGATGACAACACTGTTCACTCGTTGGAAGAATGAACAACGCCAACAAAGTTGAATCATCTCCATTTAGGTAGTTTCAGGCCATGAATGATCACCATAAAGATACCAAACGGATGGTCAAAGAGTCATTGGCTCCCTATATAATGAGCCCCTCTCCATTCATCCTCCTCACATCTAAAAGCTTCACTCTCTCTCAACTGCTCCATTTTCTGGTGAATCTCGAACCAAAGCTCCGACTTGGGCAGTTTTCTCAACCTCAAAAGGCGAGGTCAGATTCTTTAGACTTCGAAGGAAGTCAGCTATCTGATAGCAACCTCCGTTCGATCCGAGAACCGCTGAAGAAGTCGGCATAATCAAACAGTAAAGCAGCTCCGGTGGACTGAATCTGCCCTATTTTGGTCGAGCTAAAAATGGCCGAATTCAACCCTCCTCACGCCAAACCAAGCTCTCCCAATATCCCCACAGCCCTTAGACGATCTCAACTGAGCTGAAATGTAAGCCAATTTGGCCCTACTCAGTCGTTGCAAGTTCGAGTTAGAGAGAGAAAATGTAAAATTTCACTGATGAAATTCTCATTCGATTCAAGGTCAATTGTAGGAATTCTTGATCCTAGATGATACCTCAGGAAGAGAGCTATCTACCCTAATAGAGAGATCAAACCACCGCACCTCCGACGATAAGCTTTCGAAGCTTTCTCTCTCTACGCTCTATTTACCAATGAAGCTTTGTTTGAGCTCAATTCGGAACCAAATGACGTTGTTCAAAGCTCAATTGAATTGTATAGAAGTGTATGAACTGATACATATCTTCAATTGGAGCAATTAATTCTGATTGAATGGTTAATTTGATAAAATCAAATTTGGCCAGTTTGAAAGGGGGAAATTGAGGGAAAATTTGGGAAATGTCATAAAATTGAGGGACCAAATTACAATTTCCCAAAATTGAGGGCCAATTGGCTATAAGAAAGATGTTGGAGGACCAACTAGTCAATTTTTTAAAATAATTGGGGTTAAATTGCCATTTTGTAAAATAGGGGCAAAATGGTAATTTTTGGAAAATTGGGGACCAAATTGAAAATTAGGGAAACTTGAACCCCTCAAACAATTTTGAATAAATTGAGGGCCCAAAGTGAATTTTTGGAAGTTTCAGGACTCAATTTGGAGAAAAGTTAGTATTAGAGACCTAAAGTCAAGGAAAAAGAACTTTAGGGACCTAAGTGCAATTAACTAGAAATTTTGAGTCTAGTCGTTCATACATGAGAGAATTAAGGCTCTTATGCCAAATATTAATAGATAAGAATGTAAAAATCATGTGAGAACACGAGGGACCGGAATGCCAGCAAGGACGAGCTAGCGTAGACGTGGAAATTGTCTGAAGAAGAGTACACTTTAGTTATCGCGTGAGTGGGTTTATTGACATCATACTTGGTTGGGATGATGAGCACTTTGGAAATGAAAAACCACTTCTATGTGGAATTTTGACATCACACCCGGTTGGAGTGATATAAGAACTATGCGGAAAAACTACTTACCGGTTGTAAGTAGAGAGATCATACTTGATTGGTATGATGAACTTTTTAGAAGAAAGAAGAAAACCCGCTTGCGGATTGTAAGCGGAGATGTCATCACACCTAGTTAGTGTGATGAATGCAAAGATTATTTTGTCAAAAGTGTTCTCCCCTAACTGTGTGCTAATACTTAAAATTTTTGGGAAACCTTATTGACAGGAGCTAGATTATCTCAGATAGGCTAGAGGCCTCGGTTTTGGAACTTGTGGGGCTAGATGCCCGGTTTTGGAAAATCACGTACAGTGGGCCCAAGGCCAGTTGGCACGAGCAGGAGCTCATAAACAAATATGACGTTTATACCATGAAAATTATTAATGAATGAATTATGTGATTGTGTTATGGTAGCAAGACAGGATTAACATAGTCGATAGACTCGCGGTAGTGCGACAGGACCAGTCTAGACAAACAAATGCAGGTCGAGTTGAGGGTCGAGGTCATTGTACTAATGGCACCAAAGATAAATGGCTTTGTGAAAAAATTTTGTTGTGCATGCACTTGAGGTTCGGGACCATCAAGATGCCCAAGAGGGGTAGTGATGTGTTCTAGGGGCTACTAGATGACATGGTGGAGATAAGGGCAGTTTGTCATGCCAGCAGTCAGGGAAGCTTGACGTAGCTTCATGCGTATGAGACTGAGGTGAGGTCGGGATGATGTCTTTGTCCTCATACAGACACGGAGTTTATTTTAGGTTTGAGGGCTAGATGTCGCGAACATCCACTCATATCGTGGTTAGAAGTGGATGGGCTTCTATCTTGGAGGCCAGTAAAGTTGCTTCGACGCCACAAGTGGGTGCAATGGATGGGTTACCCTGCGAATGTGTGATTCCCTTCCTGATGAAGAGTGTATGTTGATTGTTAAACACACCTGATGTTGAAATGAGGAAAATGGTTTGAAAACTCGAGAATTTGAGGAAATAATATTTTTAAAGGAAATAAGGAGTCTGTCACACTCCGATTAAAGATATTTTAAATTATAAAGCTCTCTCCCAACACCCATTCACTGAGTTGTTGAACTCACCCCCTTCCTTTACCCCTTTTCAAGTAACCAAGGGAAAACCCAATTAAAGACTTTCCGATAGCTGAACCTGTAAGACAAGTATGTAAAGTTAATGTATTCACTTTTGATTAATGTTATTCCATGAAAGATATATGTGAAAAAGGATGACTTACTCATAGAGAAGGGGAAAACCCTTAAAAAATTGGGAGTGTGGCGAGTTGTTTAACGGGGATTTGACCAAACAAGGTCGAGGCGTGACAACATGAGTGGTATTAAAGCATGTTTCCTCTAATACATTATCAAGACTATATAACATAACAACTAAGAGAAAATTTTTAAATTTTCAAATGGCATCCAAGAGATAAACCAAGAAAACTAGGATTAGTGTTACCAACACCACTCCACACTTTGTCCCCATAGGAAGATCACCCTAAAAAGCCCTTCAAGTTCTAAAGAACCAAGAGACATTAGTGGGAAGCATCCAGGAGGATGGTGCTAGGACCTGTTAAGGTCACAATTCTAAGTACAAAGGGAGTCAAGCCTAAGGCCAAGAACACCATCAGTGGCTTATAACCTTACCTAGGGGATGCTTATCAAGAACCCGTAGCCCCTATCTATTTTGTGACCACTTTTTGTAATAAGGCTAAAACCCCAACATATTGTACTCCTCTATTAATGAAGTACTTCAAATTCCTAAATCCCTGTCTCTCAAATGATGTGATCTTGCTAGAAAGATGGCCCCGATAAAAATGACCAAACAAACCTACACTACCAGAGAAACTAGGGAGAATCTCATCATAGTTAAGGAAACTGAATTAGGAAATTAAGAAATCTAGGAGGATTCTTATAGTGATCCTTTGACAAAAAAGATTCAACAAGAAAACTCTCAGGGTATTCAAACTCAAGGACGGTGAAACCAATCAACAAACTCTTAAAAAGATCCTGTAATGCTTGAAGTAAAGGAGGAACCACATCAATCTACACTAGGAGATAACCTATTATAGGTATAAGGGAATGGGATAGGTAATAAAGGACTATCCCACACCCCATGGACTAAGGGCAATACTTCCTTAGAACCATGTAGACTACCGAAATTCAAAGTCACGGAAGATGAGAAGGACCAGAGAAAAGAACCGTGGAGCAGGCTAAGTAAGCTATTCACAAAGAGGTCAAGAAATAGCGAGGTAAAGGAAAGAAATTTGGGCTTCTTCTTAAGAAGGTCAACCAAAGAGGAATACCCCAAGAATAAAGGTAAAGTACATGGGAAATACACCTAGAACCCCTCAGAAAGGGGCAAACGTGGAAAACAACCTCCGACAACTCTAGGGTAAGGACACGATAGAAGTGAAGAGGAAAAGAAATCTGCTATGTAAGAGAACTCTGGAAGAATGAATGGGACCAAATACCCTTGAAGGAACCATTGATGGAAAGATGGATGTATCGTGGAGTGCAAGGAACCAAACCATAATTAGGAGCTCCTCAAGGGAAGGATTAAGGAGAATAAATGATGCCCTAAGAAGGAACGAGAAGTAGTAAGGACTACACCCTCAAAAAGGCAATATGATGGACAAAAAGACTAGAGAGACAACTGTCTCTGTAAAACCCACCCTTTTGAGCTAAGGAAAACCAGGAAAAGAACCGGTCAAACCAAGTGAGGATTTAGAACCGGTTCACAAACCCGATTATTTCTGAACGGGCAAGTTGGGAATTTACAACTCTTGGCTGATCCAAAGGGTTCATTAAACCTTGGAAAAGAAACTTAAGACAAATTAGAAAATAAAAACCAAAGTGGTTCAAGTGAACTAGATTCCATAAGAACTAAACCTTGGAAGTACTGAAATTTAATTTATTAGAATTAATACCGAAATTAAATTATTGTAATTAATACCAATAATTTATGGCAATATTAATACCAGTAATAAATCTTGCCCATTTAATACACGGGTTTTACAACTATATAAAGAGTTCATCCCCATTTCATTCTCCTCACACCTGAACACTTCTCTCTCTCTCTACTGCTCCATTTCCCGGTAAAGCTCGAACGAGAGCTTCGACTTGAACAAAGGTCGGGCTCTTTAGAACCGGGGGGAAGACAGCTATCTGATAGCAAACTCCAATCAATCCGAGTATCGTTGGAGAAACGCCGACATGATGGAATAGTGAAGCAACTCCAGCGGACCGAAGCTGACCTATTTCGGCCAAGCTGAAATCGGCCATTTCAAGCCCTCCCAACACTTTCTCAGCCTTTCCACGATCGAATTAGGACCGAAAGGATGAACCTCAGGATGAGACCTATCTGCCCAGATCGAAAGCTCGGACCGCTGTGCCTTCACCGGAACACGAAGTACCGGGAACGCCAGCAAGGACAAGCTCGCGTGAATACCAAGAACCGGTCTAGTGGAATTCACGGCATTAACGAGTGAGTGGGTTTACTAACATCATACCCGGTTGGGATGATGAGCACAACTTAAAATTTAAAACCACTTACCGGTTGGGAGTGGGTTATTCAGATCATACCCGGTTAGTATGATGAGACTTCCTCGAAGGAAGTTGAAAACCCGTTCATCGGTTATGAACGGAGATGTCCTTATACCGATTGGTATAATGGACAGTGAAAACCTATTTTGTCGAAATTGTTCTCCCCTGACTGTGTGCCAATGCTTAAACTATTTGGGAGAACTTCTCGACGGGAGCTCGAATAGCTCTGATAGGCCAAGGGCCTCGGTTTTGGAACTTGGGGGCTAAATGCCCGATTTTGAAAATCTCGTACAGTGGGCCCAAGGCCAGTTGGCACGAGCAGGAGCTCGTAAACGAATATGATATATGTGCCATAAAACTTAATAAGTGAATTGTTTGGCCATGGTACCAAGATGGGACCGACATGCTCAGTCAACTAGCGGCAGTGCGACATGACAGGTCGACGGACTAGTCAAGACAAACAGCTGTGGGTTGAGTTGAGAGTCGGGGCCGTTGGACTAGTGGCACCACAGATTACATGGCAATATAAGAAAATTTTGTTTGTGCATGCACTATGAGTACGGGATCATCAAGACGCCCATGAGGGGTAGTGATGCATCCTAAGGGCACTGGACGACCTGGTGGCTATAAGGGCAGTTCGTTGTTCCAGGTGTCTGTGCGAAATCTGGAGTAGCACTAAGCGCATGAGACCGGGGTGGGGACAGGATGAGGTCTCTGTCCTCATACGGACACGAAGAAGTGATTTCGGGATTATGGGTCGGATGTTTTGTACATCCACTCATTCCCAGGGTAGAAGTGGTCGTACTTCTATCCGGGTGGCAGGAAAAGTCGCTCCAAAGCCACTAGCGGGTTCAGTAGTGATACTGACTTGCGAATGTGTGTAACCTTCATTATGAAGGATGTGTGTTGGGTGATGACACATCGATAACTAAGAAATAATGGAAAAAGATGAATTTTTAAATGAAATGATTTTTTTGAAAACAAAGGAGTCTGGCACACTCCATATAAATGTTTTTCTTGAAAGTTAAAAGATTTGAATCCCACTCACTGAGTAGTTGTACTCACCCCCTCCCTTATACCTCTTTCAGGAAGTCCCGGAAAGCCGAACCTTAAAGGACTTGCGCAATTAAACGCCTGCAAGATTGGTACAACTAATTTAAATTACTATGCAGTTTTGATTTATGATATTCCTGGAAAAAGGTGCAGGTTAACGCCTTACTCTTTACGATTTATAATATAAGGGAAAACCTTTTAGTAAATCGGGAGAGTGGCGGGTTGATCACGGGGATCCGACCAAACCGGGTCGGGGCGTGACAGTCTCAAGATAATTAGACAAGGAGAATAGTTGGAACAAGATAGTTAACGACCCTCGTGAAGGTCATAGATTTAAGTTCCAGTAAAGAAGGAAGAGGAGGAAAGGCCAAATATTTGGAAAAAAAGGATGAAGGAAATCCTTAAAAAGACCAATGGCCAAATTAACGACCAAACTCAAGCCAAGAGAGGGGTAGGCAAGCCTCTCACATGATGATCAAGAGATCTTGAAACAAAGAGGATTTGAGCTCTCCCTAAAAGAAATAGACATGTATTGGGGTACAAGTAAGGATGAGCATAGAGTAGAAAAGATGTGCCTGCAAGATTTCAAGAGTAAGGGTAAACAGGAGAAGACGACATCAAAGGATGTGATTTAAGAGTAGATATTCCCTAGGCCAAATGAAAAAAGAATTCTGGGAGAAAGGGGAAGAGTCCTACCAAGGAAGGAAACCTTGGAAAGACATATGTAACCCAACTGAGAGGTAATGAAACCAAGTAAAGAGGGATAAGGAGATGAACTTGCAAATGAAGCGCATGTTGAGGTGAAAGAACCAAGGGAAGCATACTAGGAGGACCCAAGGAATAAGTTAAACCCAAGGAACGGGTAAGTAGGAAGTTAGCATCAAAAGATATTGTGACCAGTAAGAATGGGTAGACTACCCATAATAAGGAAATGAAGGAAAGAACATCCAAGAAACATTGGGGAAGTAAGCCCTCCAAATAAGGAGTGGTTAAGCGGGAAAAACCACTAATAGTAAGACGGGTCATAGTCTACACACACATAATGGAGCCTAAAGAGTGGGCGGCTGGGCATAGGGTGGAGTACACAAAATAAGGCCAATAATTGAAAGTTCCTCATATAAGGAGTAAGGGATAAAATGGAATTTTAAGATGAGTAAGGATTCAAAGTGGGCAAATGGCTCAATATAGAAGGAGGAGTAAGGAAATAAAGGAAGAAACCTTCAATGGATGGTAAGAAGGTTGAGCATGTAGCTCCTAAGGTTAAAATCTCTACTTTGAGGGACATGGTAGATAATGAAACCATAAGAAGGGAACTCCCCAAACAAAGTAATCGACACATAGACCAAAAGGAATCAACTCGAAATAATGAATCATGAAATGGTCATAAGCGAGTAAGAGTGGATTAAGGAAAAGGAAAGTCCTTGAATAAAGGACGCCACTAAAGAAGAGGAAGGACGTAAGAAGGGGGAAATTCTCGCATGTCGATAAGTTATCAAGAAACCCTGTAAAACCCGCCCTTTTGAGCTAAGGAAAACCAGGAAAAGAACCGGTCAAACCAAGTGAGGATTTAGAACCGGTTCACAAACCCGATTATTTCTAAACGGGCAAGTTGGGAATTTACAACTCTCGGGTGATCCAAAGGGTTCATTAAACCTTGGAAAAGAAACTTAAGACAAATTAGAAAATAAAAACCAAAATGGTTCAAGTGAACTAGATTCCATAAAAACTTTAAAGTTAAGCGTGCTTACTTGAGAGTAATGTGAGGATGGGTGACCTCCTAGGAAGTATGAATTTTTTTTTGTAACTCGAAATTTCGGTCAAAAATTTGTATGTACGCCTTATCATAAATTAATATATAATTAATAGCAATAATTTAATACCTAAATTAAATTATTGGAATTAATACAAATAATTTAATACCGAAATTAAATTATTAGAATTAATACTGAAATTTAATTTATTAGAATTAATACCGAAATTAAATTATTGGAATTAATACCAATAATTTATGGCAATATTAATACCAGTAATAAATCTCGCCCATTTAATACACGGGTTTTACAACTATATAAAGAGTTCATCCCCATTTCATTCTCCTCACACCTGAACACTTCTCTCTCTCTCTCTACTGCTCCATTTCCCGGTAAAGCTCGAACGAGAGCTTCGACTTGAACAAAGGTCGGGCTCTTTAGAACCGGGGGGAAGACAGCTATCTGATAGCAAACTCCAATCAATCCGAGTATCGTTGGAGAAATGCCGACATGATGGAATAGTGAAGCAACTCCGGCGGACCGAAGCTGCCCTATTTCGGCCAAGCTGAAATCGGCCATTTCAAGCCCTCCCAACACTTTCTCAGCCTTTCCACGACCGAATTAGGACTGAAAGGATGAACCTCAGGATGAGACCTATCTGCCCAAATCGAAAGCTCGGACCGCCGTGCGTTCACCGGAACACGAAGTACCGGGAACGCCAGCAAGGACAAGCTCGCGTGAATACCAAGAACCGGTCTAGTGGAATTCACGGCATTAACGGGTGAGTGGGTTTACTAACATCATACCCGGTTGGGATGATGAGCACAACTTAAAATTTAAAACCACTTATCGGTTGTGAGTGGGTTATTCAGATCATACCCGGTTAGTATGATGAGACTTCCTCGAAGGAAGTTGAAAACCCGTTCATCGGTTATGAACGGAGATGTCCTTATACCGATTGGTATAATGGATAGTGAAAACCTATTTTGTCGAAAGTGTTCTCCCCTGACTGTGTGCCAATGCTTAAACTATTTGGGAGACCTTCTCGACGGGAACTCGAATAGCTCTGATAGGCCAAGGGCCTCGGTTTTGGAACTTGGAGGCGAAATGCCCGATTTTGAAAATCTCGTATAGTGGGCCCAAGGCCAGTTGGCACAAGCAGGAGCTCGTAAACGAACATGATATATGTGCCATAAAACTTAATAAGTGAATTGTTTGGCCATTGTACCAAGATAGGACCGACATGCTCAGTTAACTAGCGGCAGTGCGACATGACAGGTCGACGGACTAGTCAAGACAAACAGCTGCGGGTTGAGTTGAGAGTCGGGGCCGTTGGACTAATGGCACCACATATTACATGGCAATATAAGAAAACATTGTTTGTGCATGCACTATGAGTACGGGATCATCAAGACGCCCATGAGGGGTAGTGATGCATCCTAAGGGCACTGGACGACCTGGTGGCTATAAGGGCAGTTCGTCGTTCCAGGTGTCTGTGCGAAATCTGGAGTAGCACTAAGCGCATGAGACCGGGGTGGGGATAGGATGAGGTCTCTGTCCTCATACGGACACGAAGAAGTGATTTCGGGATTGTGGGTCGGATGTTTCGTACATCCACTCATTCCCAAGGTAGAAGTGGTCGTACTTCTATCCGGGTGGCAGGAAAAGTCGCTCCGAAGCCACTAGCGGGTTCAGTAGTGATACTGACTTGTGAATGTGTGTAACCTTCATTATGAAGGATGTGTGTTGGGTGATGACACATCGATAACTAAGAAATAATGGAAAAAGATGAATTTTTAAATGAAATGATTTTTTTTAAAAACAAAGGAGTCTGGCACACTCCATATAAATGTTTTTCTTGAAAGTTAAAAGATTTGAATCCCACTCACTGAGTAGTTGTACTCACCCCCTCCCTTATACCTCTTTCAGGAAGTCCCGGAAAGCCGAACCTTAAAGGACTTGCGCAATTAAACGCCTGCAAGATTGGTACAACTAATTTAAATTACTATGCAGTTTTGATTTATGATATTCCTGGAAAAAGGTGCAGGTTAACACCTTACTCTTTACGATTTATAATATAAGGGAAAACCCTTTAGTAAATCGGGAGAGTGGCGGGTTGATCACGGGGATCCGACCAAACCGGGTCGGGGCATGACAAACCCGATGATTGCAATCGAAAAGACCCAATAAAGAAGTTGGAAAAGGACGAGTAGGTAAGAGAAATTGACACGGTTATGTGAGACATGACGTCAAAGGCAAAATGGATGAGAGGATAATGGTAAAGGTAGTCAAGGAATACTATCAAAAGAAAAGAGGGATGAAGTTATACGATCCCTGAAAGATTGGAAAGTTGAGAACGACCCTCAAGGAAGTGTTCTAGAAATTTAATGGATAGAGATAGGTTATAGAAAATGTCATGTTGTAAGGGGCATGTAAGCCCAACAGTCCCGAGGAAAATATGACTCAAAGTAATAAAAAGTCAGTTAGTAAGCATGACAAGGTCAAACATAAAATTTGGACCGAAGTTGTAATAAACAACGGATGGAGGAACGGTCGAAATAGGACAAAAGGTGATAACAACAAAACCTATGAAAAATAAATATGTAACGCTCGAAAGAACATCGAGCTAAGGGTTTCAACGATCAAGAAAATAACTAGACACATGAACGATTGGGCATCTTGGAACTCCCAATCCCAAAATCTTTAGTAAGAACCTCAAGGGGAAGAATCTTGCCCTAAGCAAATAAAGATGTGAACCTAGGGATATACCTTTGGATTTATGGGCAAAACATACTAGTTATGATAAACTCCATGGAGGGAGCAAATAATGTAAAGGAAAAGAAATTCCTTAAACGTGTGATTTAAAGTGGTCGAAGTGAAAGAACGACCGAAGTGTTAACATGCCCAAGTTGACATTAAGGGAAGTTTATCCCAGAGTGAAAAATGTTGATTTAGTTTTGGGTACAAAATACCTAAAAGGAGGGGAGAGTTGTAAACCCGCCCCTTAAAGATAAGAAAAATCGAGGGAAGAACCAGTCAAACCGGGTGAGAAAACCAAACTGGTTCATGAATCCCAATCATTAGGGAAAAGGCAAAACGGGAAATTTACAAATCTTGAGTGCCCTAAAGAGTCATAAAAACCATGGAAAAAGGACTTTGGGACATATTGGAAGAGAAAACCAAACCGGTTCAGGTGAACCGGATCTAAACCGGTTTGAACCATCATTGAACCAGTTGCTAAATTCATTTTTCTAGGTGGCTTAAAATATTCAAATTAGGGAATTGAAGATGGCATTGGATAGAGAATGAATTTAGAAATTTTTAATTTTGAAAAACTCAGTCGAATCGGGCTTGAACCAGACAGTTTAAGCATTGAACCCAATTCGGACCGGTATGGTCCGGTTTGGAACAAGTTGTCTTCTTCTTTCAAATGACAGTTCACTTGCCGAAAGAATGAACAGCACCGGTGAAGTTGAATTGTCTTTGTTTAAGGCATTTCAAACCATGAGTGATCACCATAAAGGTGCCAAACAGATGACCAGATAGTCCCCGAGCTCCCTATATAAAGAGCCCCTCTCTATTTATCCTCCTCACACCTGAAAACTCAACTCTCTCTCAACTGCTCCATTTTCCCATGAAGCTCAAACCAAAGCTCCAACTTGGGTAGTTTTCTTAACCTTAGAAGGTGAGGTGGGGTTCTTTAGACTCTGGGGGAAGTCAGCTATCTGATAGCAACCTCTGTTCGATCCGAGAACCGCCGAAGAAGCGCCAGTGTAATCAAACAGCGAAGCAACTCCGACGGACCGAAGCTGCCCTATTTCGGTCAAGCTGAAAATGGTCGAATTCAGCCCTCCTCAAGCCAAACCAAGCTCTCCCAACATCCCCACAGCCCTTAGACGACCTCAACTGAGCTGAAAGGTAAGCTAATTTGGCCCTCTTCAATCGTTGTAGGTCGGAGTTAGAGAGAGAAATTTCAGAATTTCATTGAAGAAATTCTAGGAATTTTTTATCCTAGAATATACCTTAGGAAGAGAGCTATCTTCCCTGATAGAGAGATCGGACTGTCGCACCTCCGATGATAAACTTTCGAAACTTTCTATCTCAATGCTCTGTTTTCCAGCGAAGCTCCGTTTGAGCTCATTTCAGACCTAAATGACGCGGTTCAAACCTCAATTGAATCATTGTGTCACACCCCAACCCAGTTTGGTCGGGATTTGATGAACAACCCGCCACTTTCTTGAACCTCAAGGAAGGCTCCTCAGGGTTAAGAGAGTCAAGCATATTATCTGTCATGCTTTCCCTAGATAACATTTAACAAATCTTAAACTTTTAAATTTGTGTACCTGGTTTTGGGTCTTAGGGAAAAAACCGACACAGTTGTGTTTCTTCCTAAAAATGTATAGAGGGAGGGGGTGAGTTTGACAACTTAGTGAGTGGGATGAAATTCTTTTCTGAAGGCTTAATCTATCAATTTCATTACTTAATAATGCAACTTATTTATTCTTGAGTTTCATAAATCAACAACCGCCCTCCTATCATAGGAGGGATAACACATTCGCAGAACAGTCCTCGACCGTGCCACTTGTGGACTGGTGCGCCTTTACCGTCCACCCTAATAGAGGGATGTTGCCTCTACCCGGAGTTTGTGCGGACATCAATAGTCCAGCCCCAAACTCAAGTTTCTCCACCATGTTCGCTCAATGGGACGAGACCTCATTCCCCCTACTACATCAGTCTCCGTGCGTAGGAAGCCCTCGACTTCACGACCTACTGAACGATGATACTACCCTTGTGCTCCTTGGGTTGTCCAATAGTCCTTGGGTCCCACCACTACCTCATGCCAAGTGTCCTGATGGCCCAAACATCATGATGCATGCAAAATCAATAAGCTTTTTAAGTTATAGCCATTATATTTGGCCCTCTCGCACAACGGTCTACGGGAGGCTAATTTCGAGAAAACAATTTTTCAAAGTTTATACCGTCATTCCAACTAGAATGGACGTCATAGCGGTTCTCACTCACCTAGTGATTTTGATGGGGTCGTGCCGGTAGAGTTTGGCCTCGCGGTATCTCTTTTGGAAGTAGGCACTCGAATAGTCGGTCCCTACATGGCACAGATGTCCTCATTAGGGTATTGAACTAAGGAATCACACTTCTTGGCGTATTTGCATATAGGACTTCATATTTGGCCTTAATTGCACTTTAGCCCCCAAGGTTTGTGCGTTTATCTTTACGTCCTCAATTGCCCCCCTTTTTCCTTAATTCGGCCCCTAGATTTTCTAATTATCCCTTAGGGTCCTTAATTTTATCAATACTGCCCTTGGGTTCCTCTATTTTTCGAAACTATCGTTTAGCCCCAAACTTTCCCAAAAATTTCAATTTAACCCTAACTTTTCAAATTTTACAAATTGGTCCTATATTTGATCCAATTTGTCCAATGGACCCTCAATTGGAAAGGAATTGCATAAAAAGATTCTCAATTTTGTCAAATTGTCATTTGGTCCCCAATTTTTGAAAAATCCCCAATTTGCCCAAACTTTTCAAATTTTGCATTTTGGTCCTGAATCATAATTTTGTTCAATTGACCCCCGAAACTTGGTTAATTGTCATCATTCTTGATTTAAATCATCTCCTTTGTGTTTTTCTAATCATTTCAAGCTTTGAATCGCTCAATTTCGCTCATCTCCTAGAGAGAGAAAGCTTCGATATATTATCGGTGAGGGTTCGGCGGTCGGAGCTTGGGTTATCATCGTGTTGCTCTGGTCGTGGTGATCCTTTCTAGATCAAACCGCGCTTCAATTGATAACTTGAGCAATGCGAATTTTAGTGTTAAAGTTTTTTGTAGAATTCGGCCGTGCACATTGTTTTCTGACGAAGGGTGGCGGGAGCTTACCTGCTTAGCTCGGGGGGGGGGGGGGGGGGGGGGGCAGGGGGTGTTGGGGCACCTCCAAGTGGGGCGTAGGGGGTTTGGCTTGGCTGTAATTGGCCAAGGGAAGGCTTGAAGTGGGCGACAGGAGGCGGGCTGGTTTCCGACCGAGGAGTGGCAGCACTGTTTGAGCTTCCTCGCTCCTCCTCAGTGGCTCTCAAGCTGAATGGAAGGTATGTGTGGGTAGAGGACTTCCTCCTGATTCCAAAGACATCCAATGTGGCTTCAGATGTCAAGAAAAGTCCCGTCGTCAGAGCTCTGGTTTGCAATTCGCTGGAAAACTTATTATACTTCTTCTTTGCTCGATTGTGGGATGCTAAGAACAAATGAGGGGGTGCTCTTTATATAGGAAGGTCGGCAACTGCTCAGGCTACCGGTCGGCGTAAGACTTGGCCTCCCACTCGACCATCGAAGACCTGATCGAAGCATTTTTTTAGTCGTCGGAGACTCTAGCTTTTTCTGTGACTCCCTCTCTCTCTCTCTCTCTTCTCTAAGGTTGAAGACGATAACGTAGCGATCATGCCACATGGCATGCTGTGATTGATCAGTTTTTCTAATGTGGAATGCCAACTCAGTCGCCGATTCGTTAACTGGACACATGGCAACTTCTCATTGGTTGCTCGTGTCTGCGTGGCATGCTGACCAGCACCAACCATCCGTTGATTGGACATGTGGCAACCCCCTAATGGCTGATCATGTTTACGTGGTAGCTAATGTGGCGCTAGTTGGCCGTTGGCCAGTCCGTTCCGACCGAGTTCGCGATCTGAATTTCAAAAATCGGTCAGTTTGGACCCGATTCGACCGCTTTTCTCAAATTTAAAATTTTCTAAATTCATTTTCTATCTAATGGTGGTCTCAATTTTCCAATTTGACAATTTTAAAACATCTAGAAAAATGAATTTGTGAACTAGTTCACTATGGTTCAGGTCTGGTTCACCCCGAACCAATTCGGTTTTCTCTTCAATTCCACTTCCCGGTTCTTCCTTGAAGTTTGTGTGAAATTTTGGTCACTTTGGATTTTTCAATTTCCCACGTTAGCTATTTTTCGTTCATTAAACAGCTCGATTCTTCATGTATACACCTATAATTGGAGCAATTAACCCCGATTGAATGGTCAATTTGATGAAATCAAATTCGACCAATTTGAAAGGGAAATTTTAGGGATTTCGTAAAATTGAGGGACCAAATTGTAATTTTCCAAAATTAAGGGCCAATTAGCCATGAGAAAGATGTTGGAGGACCAATTGGTCGATTTTTTAAAATAATTGGGGTCAAATTTTCATTTTTGTAAAGCAGACGCAAAATGGTAATTTTTGAAAAATTGGGGACCAAATTGGAAATTTGGGGAACTTGAACCTAAATTGAGGACCCAAAGTGAATTTTTGGAAGTTTTGGGACTCAATTTGGAGAAAAGTTAGCATTAGAGACCTAAAGTAAAGGAAAAAGAACTTTAGGGACCTAAGTGCAATTAACTAGAAATTTTGAGTCTAGTTGTACATACATGAGAGAACGAAGGCTATTATGCCAAATATTAATAGATAATGATGTCCAAATCATGTAGGAATACGAGGGACCGGAATGCCAGCAAGGACGAGCTAGCGTGGACGTGGAAACTGACTGAAGAAGAGTACACTTCAGTTATCGGATGAGTGGATTTATTCAAATCATACTCAGTTGGGATGATAAGCACTTCGAAAATGAAAAACCACTTATATGTGGAATTTTGACATCACACCCAGTTGGAGTGATGTGAAAACTATGTAGAAAAACTACTTATTAGCTATAAATAGAGAGATCATACCCGATTGGTATGATGGACTTCTTGGAAGGAAGGAGAAAGCCAGCTTGCCAGTTGTAAGCGGAGATGTCATCACACTCGGTGGGTGTGATGAATGGAAAGATTATTTTGTTAGAAGTGTTCTCCCTTGACTGTGTGCCAATGCTTAAAATTTTTGGGAAACCTTCTTGACGGGAGCTAGATCAGCTTAGATAGGCCATAAGCCTCAGTTTTGGAACTTATGGGGCAAGATGCCTAGTTTTGGAAAATCACGTACAATGGGCCCAAGGCCAGTTAGCACGAGGAGGGGCTCGTAAACAAACATAATGTTTAAACCATGAAAATTCTTAATTAATGAATTATGTGATTGTGCCATGGTACCAAGACATGACCAACATACTCGATGGACTCGCGACAGGACCAGGTCGACGGGCCGATCTAGACAAACAGCTACAGGTCGAGTTAAGGGTTGAGGTCGTTGGACCAGTGGCACCAAAGATAAATGGCTTTGTGAAAAACTTTTATTTGTGTATGCACTTGAGGTTCGGGACCATCAAGTCGCACAAGAGGGGTAGTGATGCGTCCTAGGGGCTACTAGACGACATGGTGGAGATAATGACAGTTTGTCATGCTAGTAATCAGAGAAGATCGATGTAGCTTCATGTGCATGAGATCGGGGTGGGGTCGGGATAAGGTCTCTATCATCATACGGACACAGAGTTGATTTCATGTTTGAGGATCGAATGTCGCGAACATCTACTTATACCCAGGTAGAAGTGGGCAGGCTTCTATCTAGGTGGCCTGTAAAGTCCCTCCGATACCACAAGTGGGTGCAGTCGGTCTACCCTGCAAATGTGTGATTCCCTTATTGATTAAGAGAGTGTGTTGATTGTTAAACACACTTGATGTAGAAATGAGGAAAATAGTTTGAAAAATTGGAAATTTGAGGAAAGAATATTTTTAAAGGAAATAAGGAGTCTGGCACACTCCGATTAAAAATGTTTTAAACTATGAAAACTCTCTCTGATACCCATTCACTGAGTTGTTGAACTCACCCCCTCCCTTTACCCCTTTTCAGGTAACCAAGGGAAAACTCACTTAAATACATTCCAATAGTTGAACCTGCAAGTCAGGTATGTAAGGTTAATGTATTCATAATTAATTAATATTATTCCAAAAAATATACAAGTTAAAAAGAACGCCTTACTCCTCGCAGTTTAGAGAAGGGGAAAACCCTTAATAAACTAGGAGAATGGCGGGTTGTTTCACGAGGATTCGACCAAACAGGGTCGAGGCGTGACATATCCACTCGATCTTAATGCGCATGAAGCTCTCAGAGTATTAAGACATACTCGAATAGTGTTTTATGCCCTTGTAACAATCGAGACACGACGTAGGTCGTGTGACTCGAGTATATGGCAGGACAAGTCGAGCACCCAATATTTGTGAAACTGATAGGGAGATGGTCAAATGAGGGATCAGACTTTCAAGTATATCCATGTTATTAAGCACGCTGATTTTGATTCATAAATACGTGCGTGTGATTTGGAGAGTCGGCCGAGAGATGCACTGAGCTCCTAGTATTAAGATGCAGTATGCACCATTATGTAACCTATCCATATGTGTTAGTGTGTAACCTTGGGTCATGATATTTCTTGTTGTGAATACTAGTATAGGGGAGAGGGCGACAGATGGATACCTAAGAGGTTGTGTCGTCGCCCAAGGAAAAATGGAAAGGAGATCGGGTAGTGTTTTATGTGATTTTCCATGTTTCTCAGGACATCCGAATGATGTACAAGTATCATCCTAGTACATCGCTGTGACAAGACAATGGCGAAATTGAGTCGCATGTGTACGGGGCATGGGCTAGTGAGTGGCGGTAATGTGGCCATGACCCCGGGTGTTGAAACATCGAGCTGTGAGATGACACTCAAGAGTGTCAATTGTGGTAGAGTTATTACACGATTCCCACTTTTCAGTTCCAAGTTAGGTATCGTTCAAGCGGCGGTACACTCCGAGATTGATATATGTTGAGACCAGAGTAGCCCATTTTCGTACAGGTCTAAGTAGCCCACTTTGTGTGGTCGACTGGCTATGACCTTGGGTGTTGAGACACCTAGCTGCGAGACGACGCTCGAGAAGTGTCGGTTGTGGTAGAGTGTTCACGTGACTCTCACACTCCAATTTATCGGTTTGGTATCGTCCAAGTGGCGGTACACTCTGGGGTGTGTTATTATATTTAGGGCCTAAGTAGCCCATTATGAGGCATGGGCCTTTAGTAGCTGAGTGTATGTTAACCCTTGTGTGTGGGACATGAGTTCATGGTGTATGCATGTCTTCCTAATGCATTTCTAATTAGGAAAAACCAAAGGGGGAAAACTGAGGATGACCTGACCATAACATAGACTATGAGTTTAATGGCATGAGACCAATGTATCTAAGGGTGAAGTAAAGCACGAGACTCGAAAAATAAATGCGAGTAGTGAGATAAATGATCATGATAGGTGGTTTACGGGAAATATATAGGTCGCAAGCTATGTAGTGGCACGATATTAGTGTTTCATTCACTGAGCTGTGAGCTCACCACTCCCTTAAACATATTGCAGGTTGAGCCAAGAAGGCACGAGGTAGTAAAGGGAGGTAACTTTCCAAGGCACACATCCGCCTAAGGTAACCTTGTACCCTGCTAACGAAGGTGTTTATGTTTTATCATGTTGCTATTGTTCCCGGGATATTTGATAAATCGTTTTGTGGGCTCCCATGATAAACTTTAAAAGAAAAGTTTTAAATTTTTGTTGTGTTTTACATATGTTTTATCAGAAGCCTTAGTCACTACTATTATCATTATAATAAAAGTACCCACCATAGTAGTTATCGACGGGGACCAGTAGAGGGGCATGGGTCTCTGGCCAATGGAATCAGTTCGGAGCATGATACAAGGAGTCTTATGGGATATTGTCATGTACTCATGATGTGAGATATTCGTATGAAAGAACGAACCCAAGGGATGTCGCTTAAAATAAGGTCATTAGAAGGATAAGAGTAATAAGGTGCACCAACTCAACAGTAGAACCACACAATGCAAACCAATTGGCATAATATGTGGAATTTAGAACCCTAGTGTCACAGCTGGTGGAGAGGGAGTTCCTAGCAAAATTACCTCAAATGAATATGGAAAGGTTGATAGTGGCAAATGAATATTTGAAAGTTTTCTATGAGTATATAAGAGTTTTCGGAGAACATACTCCAAAATTTATGAGCCTCAACCAATAATCTAACATTTGTAGAAGAGCGAACATGTTATTGAGAGTCAAGAAAAGATAAAACAATAAATGAGTTTGAATGAAAACAAAAAGGGAATGCTCCATAGGTGACACCCTTAATGATTGAAAGAAAGACAAGATGAACCCTAAGATGCAATTAGCAAAAAAATTCCAAGATGCATTATAGGGGTAAAAATGATATTCATAGTACTGAACAAAGCTAATCTTACCCACAATTTACGTGTGGACGACTTCGGTTGCAAGTTTGCTATTAGTGTGACCAACTTGTACATCTACATGTAATTGTGACAAGTTAAATACTAGGGTGATAACAATAGGGCATATGTCTCAAAAGAAATTCGATTTGGATTAAGAATGTAGAGAAGTTTGGGAAGAGTCAATATAATTTCTCTTAACCATAAATCTAGTCCACATTAAACAATAAAAACCTGATCAATCTTATCCAATCCTTTCATCTTTGAGGAGAAACAATACTTGAAATCTTGTTAGCATAATTTCAAGAACTCTAACAAAATTTGGGAAGGTATGAACTGAGCCCACAACAAAGGAATTTTGGAATAGGTAAAATATGTTTACCTAAAATAGAAACCACAAAGAAGGCTCTCTTATATAGAAGATTGGTAGACATGAATGGTCTGGGTAGACATGAATGGTCTGGGTAGGAGTTGTGCTATGGGTATGGAGACAAGAATAACCGAATGCAACTTGTTCAAAAATTGGCTTCCCATCATGATTAAATGAGAAATAAGAGTGAACGGTAATAAATGTCTAGTAATGGAAATGAGAAATAGCAATATGAACTAATAATTAACTTTGGAGAAAATAATAAAGAAGAATTCGGGGAAGAAATTTTGTTATTTATTTTATTTATGAGTATAGATATAAAATTATAATAAGTCTATTATAAATAACTCTAATTTAATGTATCTCAAATTTTATAAGAAAGTTTGACGAAAATATGTAGATTATACAATAAAAAAAATCTTTAAGCTATGAAAATAGTCTAGTATGTATAATGAGAAGTTGTAATAAATAATAAGAACAGTCAAATTAAGTTATCTGCGATCAAATTAAGTAAAGTTAAGAAACAAAAAATAAATAGTCGAAGAAAATGAGATGGATAATGAAATAAATTAGAAATTATAGAAATATATAAGCTAATTGAAGATATTAATAAAAATAGTCAAGCAAATAAATTAATAGAAGATATCAATAAACAACAAAGGAAATAAATTACCTAAATGGAAAATTAATCTCTAAAACATTACTAAGCTAAATGGAAAATTAATCTCTAAAACATTACTAAGAATGGAAGAAATGAACATGATTAATCTATTGAGGATTACAAGAAATAATTATCTCTATTCTTGAATGGATTTTGATTGGAGTCTTTTACCACTTGTAAAGGAGAATATCAAGAATAAGGAGAGTACTTTCATCACATGACACGTAACTTGCTAATGAATTTAAATAACACCATATCAAATTTAAAGTATGAGATATATAATTGTATTGTAAATGATACCATATCAAATTTTGTTGGTTAGTAACAAGAATATTACAAAATTGATAGGTATGAAAGAAGTCTTGGCGTGGGAATAAGGAAATTATCGAGTTATAAAATATATTATTTTGGTATTAAATTTTTTTAAAATTGTTAATCGATAAGAAAATTTAAGTAAAATTAAAATTATTGGTAAATTTCAGAAAATTAACTAATGTATAAAGCTTTTTAAAAATAAAATTAAAAAAAAAAGTAACTATAGCATCACAATTTCGTAAAATAATTAAACTAAATTAATTAAAAAATAAGAATAAACTGAATCCAAAAATATATTAGAATTATAAATGGATTAAAGAAATAGAGTAATTTAAGAAGTTGTTGAAATTAAATAAGAATAAAATTAATAAAATATTTTTTGTATCATAAATTTAGATTTAGATTTATCATAATTTAAATTGATTGAAACTATTGAAGTTAGGTTAACATATAATATATAAAAAATATTTGAATAAAACAAAATTATAATTTTAGTTTCAAAATTATAAATAAATAAATTTATGAAAATTAATATATATATATATATATTAAAATATAATAAAATAAGCAAAACATAAATTTAACCAGACCCGCATCAACTAAACTCAAACTGATGCTCGACAATTAGACGTACACGCGACAGGTGATTCTCAGCAACATGTATAATATAGAAGAAAATATAGAATAATAGAGTAATAATTTACTTATTAAGTATTAAATGAAATAATTTAGTCTAAATATTTTTAAATTATTATGTAGTTTTATTTTAAAATTTTAATAAAAATAATATGATTTGTTAATATATCAATATCGTATCCTTACTATATAAATATTATATCTTTACTATATATCATGTCAAATTTTCTTATAAATGAATTGAATAACAAAAATATTAGAAAAAAACTAAAATGTTTTAACTAAATTATTATTATTTTTAATTTGAAAATATAAGTGACAGGAAGAGGAATCACGTGATAGAACTATTAGGCTACTTAATATATAAAATATATGGACATTTGATAAATAATTATTTAAGATCAAAATATATTAATTAAAAATATGAAAGAATAACATCTGCCCATAAATGTACTCTAATGCTGGTAGTTTATAGTTAATTGATAAAAATACTATGCTTTAACATATAATAAAACATTGTGAATTATACCAATGGTATAAAAAGTATTAATAGAATGTTTTTTTATTATCTAATTAGTATAAAATCTTTCAAAACTATATTTAAATGATAGATTTTCTCAAATTTTAAAGTAGGTAAATTTGTTTGATAGTACAAAACATTTTAATTATATTATGATTTGGTACAAAACTTTTAAATATATTATCTCATTATGCAAATGTGAATAAATTTATAATGTGCCCGGTTCCGGGTCCGATTTTTAAAAATATGTTCATATGGATTGGGAAGAATCCATATGAACCGGTTCTACGTTGGACCGAAGGGCCATGGGAAGTGGCCACAGAACCGGTCCGATCCTTGAATCCATAAACTAATATGTCGCTCTGTTCCGGCTTCGTCCGGTTTAATAACTATGATTTGTACAACCACACAAGGTCAAGCCCACCCAACTGATTAAACTCAGTTGAACTTCTCTCTAGTCTCCTTCTCACTCTCTCAGTCGCACTTTCTCACCGTTGTCCCACACACTGGAGTGAATCGATCCGTCGTCCTGACCTCTGCCGACACTTGACCTTTTTCATAAAGAGAATAACGTGTTCTTCACATCCCTTTCTCATTCCATTACAAGGCCTGATTTACTCTGCTCTGTTAATTTGCTTTTGATTCTGACGTTTCCTTGTGATTTTGAAGTTCTTTGATAGATCCGGTAAGTTGTTTGCGTTTCGACTTTTTGGGAGGATGGGTTCATCGGCGCCTCTCTTCGATCAACTCAGGGTTCGGTCTCTCTGTATAATTGGCTCTTCAATGTTTCATTCTGCTCATGATTCTGTGAATTGCTGAATCGATCGGTACAATGTCATGTTACGGGCGTGTCCAATTCAGGCAGCGAATCCTTTCTTCTTATTGGCTGGTCCCAATGTGATTGAGTCCGAGGAGCATGTCTTGCATATGGCCAAGCAGATCAAGACTGTTGCTTCAAAGTATGCCCCCTTCCAGATGATCTTCCTTCCTGCCTGCTTTGTATTCCCATTTCTCCGTTAAGAAATATTGTATATGAAGAATCTTGCAGTTTCCCTTTCATGTGATTTGGCAGCTTTTTATCTTGACTTTGATCAGATATCTTACTTTGGTCTGAGATTTAGCCAGTTGACATGATCTATGTCCAGGGGACTAACCAATATCTGAAGAGAGAATGAATTGGAAAGTGGGTTGTATTTCATTGAATTAGAGGGACATAGTAAGAAAATGCTCTGAAATTTTTGAGGGGGAATCTACTGATTATCTCTGAAATTTGTAAGTGATTCTATAATGCTAAATAATTAAATTCAGCAAAAAAAAAACAACAAAAAATTAAGAAATACTCATAAGATAAGCAAGTTGAAGTGGAAACCCAAGCTTTATCATTTGCCTTTTATGTACTTGTTTTTTAACAGAAGAAGGAAGAATTGATGATATTTGCCTGTCCTTTATTTTATCATGGTCCACAGTGATTGATGATTTGAAAAAAAAATTGCATTTTATTTGGAGGTTGTAATGAAACTATTTCAATTTGTGACAGTTTTTCTTTTTTGATTGTGAAATATGCAGAGTGGGATTACCTCTTGTATTCAAGTCAAGTTTTGACAAAGCTAACCGTACATCATCAAAGTCATTTCGGGGTCCAGGCATGGTTGAGGGTCTGAAGGTTTATCATCTTTATTTACCATTCATGATGGATAAAGTGTTGGGATTCCATTAAAACTATTAATAAAACTATTAATAAAACTTACAATTATATATCAGGAGGTATGCTCATAACTGTTGTATTTAGGACATAGAATATGAGAGAAAAAGTCAATTAGCTCTAATATGTGCTTAGATTGAAGTAATATTTTATGCAAATGTCTTATAACTCAAAGATCCTTAAAACACAAAATAAAATAAAGGGGCTGTGTGTCATTCATATATCAAGATTGGGATAAATATATTTTTGGAATCACTTATACCTTTTTCCTTGTGTATTTTACCATGTTCAGAGGGCTAACATTAACAATTTCTTGTGTTCACTTCTGTTTTTTTTTTTTCATATCCATCCAGATCCTTGAGAAAGTTAAGGTAGCTTATGACATTCCCATAGTTACTGATGTTCATGAAACCATCCAGGTATTCTTCGGAAATTTCATATTGGATAATCTATAGCACATGATACTTTATTCAATGGAAGCAGCAGTAATGAGTCCTTAACTTTTTGAGTATTTTGGAACATGTTCATTTGCTGATACAAGGTTTCATGATGCAAAGAGTTAAATACAAGAAAAATGTTTTTACTATAGTAACTGTGTGATGATTCATCCTAGCATAAGACACCATTCTGACTGCAGGAGGTTTTGCATCTTAGCATGGCCAAAACATAATATGTTCTTCATTAATCTTTTGTTAGTGTGAAGCAGTTGGCAGAGTTGCAGACATTATACAAATTCCTGCATTTTTGTGCCGTCAGGTTGGATATTAATTAATTTGAATATATTTGCTGTCAGTTATTTACTCTTATGGTTGTTTGAGTTTGAATTGTTGTTTTATTATATGTACTGTACATGTAAATTAACTATCAAATTATTTATATAATGACAGACAGATCTCCTGGTTGCAGCAGCCAAGACGGGAAAGATTATTAACATTAAGAAGGGGCAATTCTGTGCTCCTAGTGTGAGTAGCCATGTCTTTTTGTTAATTTAGAGCCTATATAATGCTTATGGTTTAATGCAAACTCCCAACTTCCCTGGAAAGGTGGCTGTATTAGGTGCATTATTGGCCTTTTCTTTACTATGCACCATCTTGTTGCAAGATCAATGAAATTGCTTCTTTAAATGCTGAAAAATAAAAACTTCTGCTCATCTTTCTTTGAGTTGTAAGTTTCCATATTTTGCAGGTTATGGTGAACTCTGCTGAGAAAATAAGATTAGCTGGGAATCCAAATGTGATGGTCAGTGAAAGAGGAACTATGTTTGGCTACAGTAAGTGATGAGCAGGATGCAGATTTTCATATCTCGATGAGCTTGATCATGCATTCTTCCATTTAATGTATATTGTGTATCCACTTAATTTAATCATCATTTTTATTTTTTTCTGTTTTTAGATGATTTGATAGTTGATCCACGGAATCTTGAATGGATGAGGGAAGCTAATTGCCCTGTTGTAAGTAATCAGCTTCCTCTTTCTCTCAATGCTTGATTGCAATCTATTACACTGTGCAACCTCTGGATATTACCTACACATGTTGCTGTTCTGGAAAATTCTGTCAACTCTGGATGAGCATAGCAGTTGAAAAGTTTACCTTGATTTTTTGGAGCCAAAGGCTGATTTAACTTGTTTTGCTGGTGAAATTTCATTCAAGACCTAAAGTTGTGTACATCACATTTACTTATCCAGGAGAAACAGATACCGACATATGCACAAACAGGAAACAACAATGAACTACGGAATCAATTACAAAAGGATTAAATTTATGGGAATACAATCAACGGTGAACTGAAGGTTCATTGTAGCTACTGAGTTGCAAATTATTAAAAGGAAAATAGATGATCTTTGAAGCTAAACATAAGATATTGGCAATCTTGCTCATGCCATTGCTACAATTTGAGATCATAGTTCTTGTGGGTTGTCCTTTTTCCTTGTAATTGTCCTGGATCAGGAGAGTCCAAAATAATCTACTGATCAGAACCTCCTGAGAGTATGACCTCTGTAACTTACCTGTTAATCTACATATAAGATTTAGTCTCTATATAAGGAATGCATTCATTCATGCACCAGGAAGAGGCAGTAATCATACTTTAGAATTCAGCATTTTTTGGTAGAAATATTAATTCACTGGATCATAACTGCTACAACATCCACAAATCCTAGAAGGAATTCTCTAATATGTCCTTTTTATGTCTTCGTTTTATGATCTGTTTGATTCACTGATGGTACTGCAGGTAGCTGACATTACACACTCTCTTCAGCAGCCTGCTGGGAGACAGGTTAACTTCTTTCATATTTAGGAAAGAGAATTTATAATGTTTTATAAATGCTGTCTAATTAAAAATCTATTGTCTACCCCAGCAAAGGTGGAGATCTCTCTAATTTCAATGATGTATTTTTTTACAGTTGGATGGTGGAGGTGTTGCTAGTGGAGGTCTTCGTGAGCTTATACCATGCATTGCCAGAACAGCAGTTGCTGTTGGGGTTGATGGCATATTTATGGAGGTAACTGGATCTGCCTGATTGAACTATTATATTATGTGAATATGTAGAAGAGTAGGCAATCTTCATTCCAATCAACCTTTTGGGCTGAAGTATAATGCTTAATGAGAAAAGGAAGAGTGATTCTGAAATAGTAGATTCTGCATTTGTAATTTCCATATCGAGGGAAAAAAGATTGCATCTTTAGGAGCTTCTTCACTAATTCAATCATATATTGCTTTGCCCTGTCTTGGGAGGAGGAAAGCAGATGGAAGAATGGAAAATTTGCTTTGTTTAATCCATATGAATCCACCTATTTCCCTCAACCTTGCGCTTCTCTCTCCTACCAAACAAACCTTTAGCATCTTGCATTTGTATATATATACATTTACTCAATTTTTTGAATTCTCAGGTGCATGATGACCCTCTAAATGCACCCGTTGATGGTCCTACTCAATGGGTGAGTTAAAAACATATTACTGCTATTATTCAGGTTATTCATTGTGGGCTTTCCTGTTGCATTGAGTTTAATTTTATTTCAGAAAAAAGAATTATTTGTTTTCAAGCCACTGGTGATTTGATTCTGGTATCTCTGTCTGTACATCAATAACAGCCTCTGCGTCATCTGGAGGAACTTCTTGAAGAGCTTGTGGCAATAGCTGTAAGTACTATTTTCTATACCTGGGATACGTTCAAGTACTCTGTTGTCCTATGAAGTAATTGCCAACTCGTATAAACTGCTCATGGTACATATAGATAAATAAAGAAAAATGACCATCGAACTAAGAGGTAAAAGTGAACAAACTATAAAGAATTCCCAGATATTCTTTATTATTTGCGCTAGTATGAACTGTGTGACTCATTTAAAAGCAACAGCCATCTGGCTCACATCGTCCCAATTTTTTTTTTATTTATTGAGTATTCAATATAACAAATTGTTTTTCCATTTGCTGATAGTGAAGCTTGCCTATATTCAATGTAACCAATTAATATATTACAAGTCAGTTGCAAATATGTCACATTATTCTCATAAGTGGATGGATGATGTTATCTGCCAGGATTGAAGATGAACTTTGAAAATTCTTGAACTTATTCTAACATTAGAGAAGAAACCACAAGCTGTAAAATGAAGAGACCAAGCACACTATTTTAAAAGAGATCTTTGCAATGGTAAAATAAATTGTAGTGATTTAGAGGTCTATAATCCCTCTAAATCCCTGCATTTGGAATAAATTCTTTCATTTAAACTAAAACTCAATTCTTTAACTTTTAATTGTGCAAAAATTCTTTAACTTTTGAGCTATTTGAAAGTTGTGGCTTTTTAAAATGATTATAATACCATTTTATATATTTATTTATCATTTATTTTTATTCTTATATATTTTAAATAAATTTATATATTAATAATATTTTATATAAAATAATTATATAATAAAAATATTATACATAAAAATATTATATGGTGTGTACATATTTATATATAATATAATTCTTATATATTATTTTTCTTATTATAATTATATATAACTATTATTATATAATTAATATCAATTTATTTTTATTATAAGAATAAATTAAATTATAAAATTATTTGAATTGCATAATTTATCATATATATAATATAATTATAGGTATGTATTTAAAATTATATTTTATTATATATATTTTTATTTTATTATATAGTGATTGTAATATAATATAAATTAATTATGTATATATTATTTAATAAAATATTAAATTTAACAATAGTAAATATATATTTTTATTTTTAATTAGAACATTTTATATGATAAATTTGAAAGGGTCCAAACATTCAATAAATTTTGTTTTAATTTGAGTACACATTAAATGAATGTTTGGATCCTTTCAAATTTATCATATAAAATGTTTTAAAACAAAATTAAAACAAAACCTAGAATTTTAGCAATAAAGTAAGGGTCAAGGCCCAATCTTTTGGAAGTCGAGTTCAATATTATTTTCTGCCAAATGCCTCTCTTTTCGGGGAGGGCCCATAAGCCTCCCCTCGAGGGAGGCCCCGGTCCTCCCTCTCTTCTGGGTTTGGTTTTTTAATTTTTTTATATCATTTGTGTTATATGAGAGAAAAGTGATGAAACAGGTTAGGGATTTAATTTTGTATAATATTCTATTATTTTTCAAAATATTTACGATATTATATTATATATATTTTTTGTGCCAAAATTTTAGTGTTTGAAATGATTTGTATTTACTAGTAATTTACCTTCTTGAGGTTGATAAAAATGAATGAATTCACTTGATTTTCTTTGTTGACCACTGAAGAGGGTGAGCAAGGGGAAGCAAAAATTCAAAATTGATCTCACGGCGTATCGGTCATAAAATGATCTCCGGAGGATTCACCAGAGACCTAGACGAATCCCCTGAATGTATGAGTTCTTTCCCTCATCCGTCTATCTCTCTATCGCCCGAGCAATAAGTTGTAGAGAGAATACTAGAACGATTGACTGCCTTGTATTTCTTATTGAAAGACTGAGATTTTGAGTATAAAATTGAATTCTACTTTGACATTAATGTAAGTTTCCGAACAACCTCTAAATTATATCGTGTTCAAAAGCAACACAGTATCTATTTAGATAGTGGAGTTAGTGTTTTTAGTTTAGAGATGAATATTGGATCGGGCAGATGCGGGACTAACTGTTCTAATTCGGTTCGGTCTGGTATATTTTAGCTTGGGATCGGTGTTTACTTGATGGTTAAGATACGATTCTAGGGAAAAAGCCTGGGATCCGGATCGGTAACGGTCTAGACCAGACACGAGCCTATATCTAGCCTTTTCGAGACCGGTCAAGATACATAAGATAAATTTTCATTTCAACTAAAAGGATAAATAAGGCTTACAATAACTTAGTTTTCGAGTGAGAGAAACTCTCTCCTTCCCTCCTTGCCTCGTGCTTTTCTGGCAAGCTTTTTGCCCGCTTCTCCAGTATACATACTCTCCCATGATAGAATATATTTTTAAGTATTGAATTTTTAACTAACAAGTGATATGAATTTAAAGGTTAAGTAACTTTTAAAATACATCAATTTTGTTAATTTTCTATACTTTATTTGTTATTTTTTATTTTTATTTCATTAACAAGAATATTGTATATAATTATAAAGAAAACTATCATATCTATTATATGCATGCATATATTTTTATCTTTATTCCTAATATTTATATATTCTACAACTTCTTTCTTTTATTTGATTACCTTTTAATTAAAAAATTTCTGCAATATATTTGATTTTATTTCTCAAATTTAACAACTAATGCCAATACTTCACTCAAATTTAAATATCCAAATTTTTAATGCCTAATTTATCTATTTAGTTGTAAAAATATTTACTTGATACGACTTTCGTAAGCATATTAGGTAGTTGATTAGGGTTTTCTTAGGGTAGTTGATCGTCACACTATACAAATAGAAATTAAATTATTTTAACGTCAAATTTTTTATTGATAAAATATACGTTAATGTCGATTGGTACGATTATATTGGACATTATTTTGATAAATAATAATTGCAGCTTTATTGTGAGACAACAAATCTATTTCGTGAAAATTTAATTTATGTTAAAAATGTATTAATTTACAAAAGTGCACAAAATTATTTAAAAATCCCATAAATTTCTTTTTTCCGTCCTAAATAGCTTTTGTTTCTTATTTCTCTATTTAACAAGATTTTCTCAACATAAAATAACTTGAGGTGAATTTTCTATTTATATTAATTACAACCAAATTAGCATAAGTATAACCATTAACTTTGAGACAATTATTTATTGAAAACATACATATTTTCCTGATTTGAATTTTAAGTATTGTAAAATCTAAATCACTTCTTCCATATACTCATTATTTAGTTAATGCATAATTTGACTTACTATACTGGTTGCATATCCAATATCCTATGAGCATGTGAGAGATAAATGAGCTTATCAACTATTTTTTGGCACCTTCTTTTGTTTGTTGGCATCTGAATTTTTTCTCCTCCAAGCTTGTGGTTCT
The DNA here is from genome assembly GCA_030064435.1 of Trapa incisa. Classification (NCBI taxonomy): domain Eukaryota; kingdom Viridiplantae; phylum Streptophyta; class Magnoliopsida; order Myrtales; family Lythraceae; genus Trapa; species Trapa incisa. Next base: position 12,410,986 of record CM057781.1, on the reverse strand, counting down.
AAATGACTAGAGTTCTTGTTAGTTTATAGTACAACATTTACCCTTCACATATTAAATCTAATATATGTTTCCTTTGTGAAATAAATATATATCATTTTGATCTATAAATTTATATTCCCATAAATTATTTGAGTACTCTAATATCTTCCATCTCAAACTCAATTTCCAACTATTTATGAAGTTTAGAAATTTTGCCTGTGTCATCTCCTATAAGCATCATGTTATCAACATAGACAATTAACGTCATTACCTTACTTGATTGATATTTTAGGAATAATGCATGATTCGAACTATTTTGGTGGAATCAATATTTTTTCATTGGTAGATTAAATCTCATAGTACACGTTCGAGATAATTATTTTAGTTTATATAATGCTTTCTGAACCTTGTACACAATTTTAATTTTTACGAAGTTGTATATGTACAAAAGATATCTATGTAGACTTTCTCTTTAGGATCACCATGGAGGAATGCTTTTTTATATCAAACTGATCTAGTGGCCAATCCAAGTTCACTGCAATAGACAATAAGATACGAGGGATATTTAACTTAGCCACTAATGAGAAATCTTGTTGGTAATCCACATCATAGGTCGGAGTATATCCCTTTACAACTACTCTTGCCTTATAACGTTCTATAGATCCATCTGCCTTATGCTTGAAAGATAACATCCATTTGCATTCAACTGATTTATTTCCTTTAGGAAATGGAACCAAGATCCATTTTGATTTTTCAACAATGGTGGGGGTTTTCTCAATTGCTTTAGTCCAGTTTTGGATTAGCTAATGACTTATTGAATGTAGTTGGAACATAACATGTGGAAAACTCATATGCAAATCTCTTGAGGGTTTCATTTAGTTTTACAATGGATTGGTATTTGACAATTGGATACGTCAACATTCTTTTCTCTATCTCTGGATAATATATGTAAACCCCGTCCCTTAAAAATAAGGAAATCGGGGAAAAAACTGGTCAACTCGAGTGAGAAAACTGAACCGGTTCACAAACCCTAACCATTAGAAAAAGGGGAAAATGAGAAATTTACAAATCCCGAATGACCTAAAAAGTAATAAAAGTCATGGAAAAGAACTTTTGAATGAACTAGAAGTGAAAACCAGACTGGTTCAGGTGAACCGGACCTGAACCGGATTGAACTAGTTTGAACCACTATTGAACCGGTTTCTAAATTCATTTTTTAGGTGGCCTAGAAAATTCAAATTGGAGAATTGAAGCCACCATTGGATACAGAATTAATTTAGATGAATTTATAAATTTTTAATTTTGAAAAAATCTGTCGAATCGGGCTTGAACCGGGCGGTTTAAGCATTGAACCCGGTTCGGTTCGGAATAGTGTCGTCTTCTTCCTTTAGGTGACAGCACTGTTCACTCGTCGGAAAATTGAGCAACGCCGACAAAGATGAAAAGTTTTTAGCCATGGAGTTTTGAGCAATGAATGATCGCCATAAAGGAACCAATCGGACGATCAATAAGTACCTGAGCTTTCTATATAAAGATCCCCTCCTCATCCATCCTCCTCACACTTAAAAATTCTTCTTTCTCCCTACAACTCTATTTTTCGGTGAAGCTCAAACTAGAGCTCTGACTTGGCCATTTTTTTGAGCCAAATAAGGTGAGGTCAGGTTCATTGGATTGGGGGAGAAGTCAGCTACCCAACGGTAGTCTCCATTTTCTCCGAGGGTCGCTAGAGAAACGCGGACTAAAGCTGCCCTATTTCGGCCAAGCTAAAAATGGCCAATTCGAGCCCTTCTTAGGCCAAACCAAGCTTTCCCAACACTTCCTCAGCCCTCATACGTCTGAATTAGAGCTGAAAGATAAGCCAATTTGGCTCCACTCTATAATTTCTGATTAGTGTTAGAGAAAGAATTGGTGAAACTTCACCGATCAAATTCTCCCTCAATTCGGTATGGATTGATGTGATTCTTGATCCTAGTAGAAACCTTGGGACGAGAGCTATCTGTTCAAATCGAATGCTTGGACTGCCGTACCCCCGACGATAAGCTTTCGAAGGTTTCTCTTTTTAAGTCTAGTTTTTCGACAAAGTTCTATTTGAGCTCAAATCAGATCCAAATGACGCGATTCAAAGTTCAATTGAATCATGTGGAAGTGTAAGAACTCAATTTTACCTTTAATTTCAACAATTAACCTCAAATGATTGGTCAATTTGATGAAATCAAATTCAACCAGGTTGAAAGGGGGAAATTGGGGATTTCAAAAATTCAAGGGACTAAGTGCAATTTTTCTAAAGGGCTAATTAGGCATTGAAAAGATGTTGGAGGACCAATTGGTCAATTTTTAGAATTATTGGGGTCAAATTTACTATTTTTGCAAAGTACGAGCAAAATGGTAATTTTGAAAAATTGGGGACCAAATTGGAAATTTGGGAGACTTTCACCTCTTTTTGTGATTTTGGATAAATTGAGGTTTTAAAGTAAATTTTAGAAGATCTGGGACTTAATTTGGGAGAAAATTGGCATTAGCGACCTAAAGTAAAAGAAAAAGAACTTTAGGGACCTAAATGTAAATAACTAAAAGTTTGGGTATTTTATTCATTTGTAATTAATGAAGGCTATTAGGCAAAACAATAATGAATAGGGATGTTTATATAGTGTAGGAATACAAAGTACCATGAATGCCAGCAAATACAAGCTCGCGTGGAGGCAAAAAGTCGGTTAAGACAAATTTACTATATTATCGGGTGAATGGGATTTTCACATCATACCTAATTGGGATGATTAATAACTCGTAATGAAAAATCACTACTAAGTGGAATTTTAATATCACACTTGAATGGGGTGATGTGGAAACTACACGGAAAAACTACTTATCGATTGTAGGTAGATCATACCCGGTTGGTATGATGGACTTCTTGGAAGGAAGTGTAAAAACCCATTTATCGGTTGTAAGCGTAGATGTCGTCACACCCGGTTGGTGTGATAGACGAAGAAAAAGATTATTTTTGTCGAAAGTGTTCTCACCTGATTATGTGCCACTGCTTAAACCTTTTAGAAGACTTTATTGACAGAAGAGTTCAGATAGGGTGGAGGCCTTGATTTTGGAACTTGGGGGCTAAAATGTCCGATTTTGAAAATCTCGTACATTGGGCCCAAGACTAGTTGACACGAGCAGGAGCTCGTAAACAAACATGATGTTAAGCTATGAAAACTTTAATAAATGATGTGATTTGTGCATGGTACCAAGACAGTACCGACATACTCGATGGAGTGGCGGCAATGAGACAAGACCGGTCGACAAACCAGTTGAGACAAACAATTGCAGGTTAAGTTGAGGGTTGGGACCGTTGGACCAGTGACACCAAAAAATAAATGGCTTATGTGAAAAATTATTATTTTATGCATACACTAAGATACGAGACCTCAAAACACCCAAGATGGGTAGTGACGCGTTATAGGGGCTATTGGATGAAATGGGGGAGATAAGGGTAGTTTGTCGTGCCAGCAGTAAAAAAACTCGACGTAGCTTAATACGCATGAGATCGGGGTGGGGTAGGGATGAGATCTACGTATTCATATGTACACGAAATATTTTGGGTCTGATGGTTGAAAATTAATAATTAGGTGCAGTCGGTGTAGCTATATATTACAAATGTGTGAACCTTTTTTTATTAAACACATGTGTTGTTTGTGAGAAACCTAATATGAAAATAGGAAAAATATTATAAAAATCTTACAAATAATTTGAGAATCTTATAAAAAAAATTGATAAAACTTAGAAAAAAGTTTTTAAAATCAGAACTTAATAAAAATATTTTTAAAGAAAATAATAAGTATAACACACTCTAATTTAATTAATAAATAAGTTAAGTTCGTATTTATATATATATAAATACATATAATGATACACAATAAAAATATATATATATAATAATTTTTAGTATTATAAAGTCGCCCACAATATAAAGTAAAATTTCAACAAGTTTTAAAATTTAATATAGTTTATTAACCTTTAAAATGTGCATACTATGGATACCATTATCTAATTATAGTTTCACAATTATATTAATAATATGCAGACAACAGTAAGAACCATCTAGTCGATCAACGATTGATCGGAGACATACGTTTTTTTCGTCCACGGCCAACAAGACATTGATTTGGTACACGATCGAAAAAAATTTATTTAGGAAACCAAAGTGGCGTTATTTAATCCCCTAAGGAAAATGAATAGCACTCGTCCGAGTGGATCAATTCACTTCGTTTTGGTCAATGTGACAAATTATTTTTTGTGTGATAAAAAAATTACATAATTTTAGTTTAAATGTACCAAAAAAACTTTTGGTCGCACTGGAATCTTTCGAGATCCGATTTTAGGGTCGAGATTTGATTGTCGAATAATGGCCCACCTATCATGAACCTGGACTCGGAAAACCATGGACCCAATCGACTTCGGGTTTGACGGGGCAAACTTGCCAACCATAGGTGGAATAGCAGAGGTTTGCAACCTAAATCAAAAACAACAAAATAGATGTACAAGCTGTAAAATTATCCATATATATATATATATAGTGCTACAAATTGTGTTTCAATTTTTGTTCTCGAGATCTAACTAAATTATAAATGGTCATATTGACTAAGTGGTTGAAATAAGTAATAATTCTAGTAGCGGAAAAACTATAAAATAATTAGGTGGTAAAGAAATTTCTTAAAAAAATACCGGCCAACAATAGATTTTACTTATATTTTAAGGTAAATTTAATTTATATAATTTTAATTATATAAATAATTATTTTTATTTAACTTATATAAGTTGATTTTAAGAGACTCATATTATTGTTAGAGTAATAAATGTAAATGCTTGCAGGTAGGTGGTAGAAAAAAATGGTCCACCTAAAAATGCACTTAAATTGCGTAGGCTTATAGTACAGTAAAAAGACTCGTCAAATTCCAAATTACTCTATGAGCTTATTCCACCATAACACAGTGGAGCAGAGTATCACTTAAAATAGCGTGTTATACTATTTGGTATATAAGAGACCATATCTTAATAATCCATTTTTATACGCAGTGGAATGTAGAGAATTAGACCTATTGATGTATAAATTAGATAAGCAAAGAGGGATCATAGCTTATTATAAGAAAGCTAAAAGCCGAGGGATGCAAATAAACCAAATACAGTAACTGGTACACAGAGATGGGAGACCATAGTATTGTTTGATTCTTCTTCCAAGATTACTCACGACACATCAGAATGATACAACAGAAGGAATGGGTCTGATATTATTCGACTCAAAGGGACAGCCCCGACTCCTCGTCCTCCTCGAGACCGGAGGTGTAGATGAAGTAGAGAGCCCAGATGAGGCCGAAGACGCCGAAGAGGATCCACCCAAGGAGGTTGTTGCTGAGGCCGAAGGGAAGCCCTGTCCCCTCGGTGCTCATCCTCTCATCGACCAGTGCCATTGCAGGGCCAGACATCGTGGCTGCGGAGCAGATGGCTGCAACCAGAGATGCGCTCTTGCCAGTGCCGGAGATCTCAGAAGAAGGTGAAGGCTTTCCCTCCATGGAGCAACTCACCCTGCCCTTTGTCGATAACACTGGCAGCCCTGCATATATATATATAATAGGGTTGATGATCATCAAGTTGCAGATGAAAATTGCAAAAGAGATGGACAGGCTTCAGATTCTATCTTAGGAACATCAACTTCTAGGTCCACCTTTAAAAACATAGGATAATTTCAGTGCACAGCATGAATCTTAAGATAAAAATGTTGACAGCTTTTCAGGAGAATGACAAAAGCCTTAACAAGCTCACTAGTGGCCTAGACACCAAAAACAGTGGAGACCCAACGGAGTTTGAGGTTAGTGCCACAAATTTCAAGAGCTGATTACCGATATGGCGTACTATTTATAGAAAATTATAAGATGGCATAAACTTCTCACCAACAGAAGAGTGAGAGAAGCCATGTGATTTATCACGTTAATTTACTAAGGCATCAACATAATCACCAGGGCTTCACATCATATCATATATCTGTTTATTTGAGAGGGGAGGGGACCCGAGATTACCGAGAACAGGGGAGTAGGCGACTGCAAAGGTTCTCTTCTGAGAGAGGCAGGCAGAGCGGGCGACCAGAGAGGACGTCATGGAGGCGGCTGTCACGGTGGCCATCGCTGATTTTTTTCTCTCCGGTGAGCCTGAAGCTTCTTTCCTACTGACTGTGTGGATCCAGAAAGAACAAGTGGCTGTAAAGTTCAGTCCTCTGTATATCTAATCTTATAAAGATTTAAGCAGATTGTTAGTGAGCCACTCATGTGGCCTCCGGACATCCTCTTATCAAGACATGTCCAATCCCTGACTGACACGTGTCCGGCGATCCATCTCTACGCCCACAGCTCACTGGGCTATTCATTCATCCTCCAAATGGCATTTTATAGTTGAGAAATTATAAAGGAGAGAAAAAAAACTAGTTTTATGGCTCATTTTGCACATAGATCAATTAAAAATGACAATGGACTTCGAGAGGGATATGGGTATCATTAATTTGAAACATTGTCACAAGCCAAATATGGAGTTGAAAATCTGAATCTTGATTAGTTAGCTATTTTGCCAATCAGTGTCAAGAATAGAAACCCCATCAAGGAGAAATATGGAGAAAAGCATGAAAATTCCAGAGGGACCAGCATCATTTTTTAAGAAGAAACGAAGATTTCCGGTTCCTGCATGTGTGGCAGAATCGATCACGGCCAGAAGCTACTGCAAGCCTACAAAATGTAATCAGATATCCAATACCAAGGAAGAATTTGAATATCAAATTATGGCGACCAGATAGGATGATGATGAAAGACTAAGGAGGCACGAATTCAATAGCAAGAAAAAGGAAGCCCGTTGAACATCTACAATGGTTTAATGAGATTCATAAACAACCCACTGTATCATCAGTAAAACTTGTCATGTAGAAGAACAAATTCGCCCCATGGAAGTCCTTGTCATTACCCATCCTAGCACTCAAGGTGGCAATGAACATTACCCAAAACAAACTGGAAGATGGGAGAACTCACCACAATAATCAGAAACGCCTCGGATGCATTGCAGTTGCTACATACCATCTGAGTAGTTGGAGAGCCTCAGGCATTCATTTTGGCACCTCCTGAGGCAGATGTCGTTCCAGTTGGGTACCTGGTGCTGGTTAACACACACGGTCCTTGCACATGCGTCCGCACATGCGTCTAGATGGGACACTCCACATACAGTGACACAAGTGTCGGGGGTTGGGTCCTTGGAGAAGGCACCAACCTTCTTCAGCATCCTCTTTGAAGTGCACACCCTCTCGCACACAAAGATCTCCTCGGAGCTCTTCTCACGGCCCCTAGTGCCCTTCAGCCTCTGTTCCTCGTCACGCCTCTTCTTCATCCTCCACGCCTGGCCTCCCACTATGGCCGGGATCACTGCACCGATCAATGGCCACCAAGCCTCCACCATCACTCACTTCACCGATAAAAAAACCTTCCACTCCAATTTAGAATGTTGCCTTATGATAGAAAAGCCCAACAAGAAAACCAAACGAACAGTATCTGGCGTCAGGACTATTGAGAAATACAAAATTATGCATTTTCACCGGGCATAAGGAACACTGTTGAGCATAAACATAGTGGTGGAGAACCAGTGGAGATTCAGCTGTAATAGAGCATCTAATGGTGCTAGTGAACCTACTTTGCACAAAAATGGAGCAAGAAAACGAGTTCAGCAGCCGGAACACAGCAGCCTCTTCCAACTATCAGGAAACAATTGTCGAATCAAGCTCTCCCTAATCTAGGTCGACATTTTAGGCGACATTGTTAAACCCTAAAACGAAATTTAAACTCACCCTTGTCACCCTAGCTGAGAAAGTAGCATGTGGTTCTGCAGCCGCGGAAAAAAAGCTTGAAGGCCTGACAGCGACCTTCGAGTGGATACTGCACAGGGAGATTGTGAAGGAGGCAAGGGGAGCAAAAGCTCCAGGTTCGGCAGCCAGAAAGCAGCAGCTGTAGCTGCAGAGGCGGAGATGACGAGAAACAAGACAGAGAAGTGACGGAAAAAACCGGCCGGTCTACTGTCTCAGTATATCGGGTTCAGTACCTAACTAGACCGGAAAGGTGGCGGCCCAGTGGCAGATCCCGGAACCGGTCCAGCCTGTTCTGATAGCCCTAGAATAAAACCCTATGAGATTTGGCTTCTCTTCTTCTGAAATAGATACAAGCTATAGCCGTCTCGCCAAGCCTCTTTGCCAGAGATATTATCTTCTTCCTCCCACAGGTAGATTTGATTGACTCCACTTCTTCTGTTCTCGTATGTTTCTGTAGAAGATGAGATCTCCGTATATATTATCGTTCATTTGGGCGTAAGGGATACTTTGGATTTCTGCTGCAGCGGTGTTGAGGGAGACAAGCTGTTAATTTGTTTATCTCGTCTGTTTCTTCTGTGAAGTTTTTGAGGGGCCTGTAATCCGATTTCCGCCGAAGAGAAGATGGCATACGGACTGAAACCGACCAAACCGGGCTTGGAGGAGCCCCAGCAGCAGATCCACAAGATCAGGATTACTCTCTCTTCCAAGAATGTGAAGAACCTCGAGAAAGGTGTTTGACATGTCTCTTACAAATACTCAAACACGTGGCTGTCAATTTTTATTAGTTACGAGGATTTGGTGGTCTGCTTATTATCTTGTCTTTGCTGTGTGGTCTAGCTCTACTTTCTTTTCTAATGAGGAATGAGAAGAATATGGACTAAGGTTGTGCTTGTAGGCTGCTAAATTTCAGAATGAGAAAGGTTAGACAGCCTGCATATTATGCTGCAGTTGACATTTTGGATGTAATAGGGGATGGAGGAATTTATCCATTGCAAGATAATTTTTTTCATTCTTCTTTAATGGTGTCTGCATTACTAGTCTACTCAATATATCCTTTGTTGTAGTGTAAGATTATGCTATCTAATACATGGGTAGATGCTTTGTTTGTACATTGAAACATCTTTTATTGTTAATTAAGTGAAGGGTTGGCAGTCTTTTTCTTACAGTTATGATAAAATTCAGTAATTTCTCTTTTGCAAACCACACTTAGTAATAATTTACCATTTGAAATCAATGGAAACAAACACAATCAATAGTTTGTTAAGTAAGTGCTTTCTTTATGTTTATATATGCAATTCTCATATTGAGTGATTATATGAATTACTATTTTGTGTATGCAACAATTCCAAATGGGAGGTATGATATTTGCTGCCTCTTTATATATTAAATTCCAGGAACCTTCTAAGATTTTAAAGTCTTTATTAAATGATGTTGATATTTTTTCTTGAAGTGTGTGCTGATCTAGTCCATGGAGCCAAGACCAAGGATCTTAAGGTCAAGGGACCAGTGAGAATGCCCACCAAGGTTCTTCACATTACCACTAGGAAGTCACCCTGTGGAGAAGGTACCAAAATATGCCAATCTTCTATTTTTGTCACACCATGAACTGCTTTGACACTTTAGTTTAATCAATTATTATACTTTGAGTTCAATACATTTTATATGGTCTTAGTATTTAAATCTCAATTTTATAATTCTTGAATTGTTTAATAGGTTTATTTGGTTTAACTCTCCTATCTTTGCCTTTCAACTCATTGAAAGGATGATTGCATCATTGATGCATTTTGGAAGTCCCCACTTGGGCACTTTAATATTCCTTGATATGCAAATATAGATTTGAAGATGCTCAAAAACTATATGATCACTAACACAATAGACTTGATTAAAAGGTGATGGAAGGATTCTTTGGAAATGTATTGAGGAGAATTGTTTAACAAACTATGGATAGATGCAGCATGTATCCTGTGAGATCAATTCCATTAAAGACATCTGTGGAGCGAGGCTCATTTGATACTATCTTTTCGATTTGATTCACAGGAACAAACACATGGGACCGATTTGAGCTGCGGGTTCACAAGAGAGTGATTGATCTCTTCAGCTCTCCTGAAGTGGTCAAGCAAATTACCTCGATCACTATCGAGCCAGGTGTTGAGGTGGAAGTCACAATAGCTGATAGTTAAGCTTCGCTTCAGTTATTTTGTCCTATTCATTCACTTGTCTTACTGCATGAGCTCAAAGTTTCAAGGAGTTTTAGGGGATATTATAGTCCTTGTTATAAGTATGGCTGATTTTATGAGTTCAGATTTATATGCGATGACATTATCTTTCCATTCGTGTATGGTGAAAATGTGATTGCTGCTTTGATTTATTCAGGTATATTGCACCTAGTCATATGAATGAAATGGGAAGGAAATTCAGTTCTATTTGACAAACCCTATTTTGAAAGTATCCTAAATCAGCTTCATTCATGGGTTGATGTGTCAATTTTTTATTGGATTTTGATAATTGAATCACGGAGAAGACCCCATGACTTATTGTAATTTGAAAATTTGTCAATATTATATTATCTATCATGATTAAATTGTAAAAAAAAATTAGTAATGACATTAATTATTAATAAAAATATGAAATTATGTATTTAATGCTATACACAATTAAAAGTAGGATGGTGGTGTGAAGAAGGTGATTTTTTAAAATATATTTGAGTTTATAGTTATTTTATTTGAGTTATTTTTATCTAAATAAACAAACTAAAGTTCCATATACCACTTAAAAAAAGCCATCCGGTTCAGCTCAAAGTTTTCATATGATTTTTTTACGTGCAGATTTTTCATTAGTATTTATATTCATATTTATTAATATATTAATTATTGGTCAAAAAGATGTATGTATATTAATTAGAAATCATTAAAAAGTTGTGTTGAAATATTTCGTGATTAAATATTAGAAAAATTGAGTGCAAAAGAAAATTGAGTAAATTTTATATAATTAGAACATATTTGATAGTGTTGGTTTTTTTTGTTCAGATTCAAACATTTTTTAAGTACAAAATACGCCTCAAATTATTAATATAAGCCTCAAAATCTCAAATTTTCAAGTTGGGTGGGATAGTACCTTTTCACTAAATTTGATTTAGTTATGAAACAATTAATAAAAAAATATAATCACAATTTATTTTATTAATTTAAAATATATTGTGTAAAATATATAATTAAAAAATTAAATATAATATATTAATAATATTATAATTATTATTACTTTATTTTCTCGATTTAACTATTATTTCTTCATTTTCTATTATTATATTTTATATTATCTCTATTATTTTCCACAATCTCAAAAAAGATAAGAATTTGCTCATTAGTTGAGTTAGTAAAAAGTAAAAAAATATTAAGATATTAACATAATAGTAATTTATTGCGTGTTAAACTAAACAATAAAACACAAACAAATTAGAATTATGAAATTTTACTATTTATTAAAATGATATGTTCATGTTTATACTGGATTTGTTGGTTATATCTACAATAAAATCATCATAAAACATTAAAAAAAGTTTGATTTGCAAAATAAAGGTAAGTATATTGCTAGTTATTTGGTAAACGTGCCAAATAAACTTTATAATTAATAAAAATATGGGATAAAAGTATTACATAGAGTGATTTAGTGATTATTCGAATGAGTGCAAGTGTAACCGAGATGAAGAGTGAGAGAGATTACAGGAAACTAAGATATCCACTATGGTGGGGACAAGATCTAAAAGGTAGAGAAAGGAAAATAACATTAAAGGAATAATAAATGCTAATTTGATCAAACAAAAATTGATCTAATAATAATTGAGTATAAGCTAATGGTCAATGTAGAAGGAGATATCGATTAAGATGACTCAATTATAAAAATAACATCTTGTTGATAGAGTTGCACAAAACATAAACATGGTGATAGATAAGTTGTTATCAAAAAAATGAGATTTGAATATTCGACTAATTCGAGAGGATAGTAACTTTTGATTGTAGAAGATATAAGATGTTATTGAGTTAAAAAAAATAGATTTAAAAGCATTTTGACTAAAGCAATGACGACAAGTATAAAATTGAAGGTGAAGTTAAGATTTTGCTCTATAAGAGAAAAATTGCAAGGGTGGCGGTGCATTAAGTGCAGTAGAACATGAATTATTATGTAAAAATGAGCAGACCGAGAAACCAACAGAGTGAAATAATAGAGAGTTCTAATTCTGAAGAACACTCAACAAGAATAAAGCATTTAACTCTGAATTTATTAATGGTGGTTAGGATAAGCTTGATTCCAATGACAAAAAATCAAATAAGCAGCGATTCCAATGACAAAAAAATAAATAAGAGAGAATCTACTCCACCGAATCCAATACTAAAAATCTTGATGCAGCAGCATTTCATAATAGTACAAATTTATCGGGTGTAGTTCTAATACAAAATGATGCAGAAGGCGATGAATCGACAAAAGAAAATCTAATACCATAAAAGAACTATAGATAGAAAAATATATAATCACAATTTATTTCATTCATTCAAAATAAATGGTATACAATATATAGAATTAAACACAACACTTTAATGATATTATAATCTATCGCTTCATTTTCTTCATTGTAACTACTATCTTCTCGGATAGCATTAGATCTTAACATTTGAAATTTATTGGGTTGGATCCAATCGTACTCATACACTCGAAGTTCAAATCGGTTGAGTCCGATTAAACTAGGACACCCGAGTCAGGTCTCAAACACTACAACCTTAATTCAATTTGGATTGAGTAATAGAGTCCAATCGACTCCATATTTGAGTGGGGAGGGACAATGATAGTCTAATAAAAATCCGATTAATTTTTTGTTGTCTACTTTTCCTATTTTTCCTACCATAATTTCTAGTGTTTAAATGATAAAAAAAATGATGAATACATAAATGGAGGAATTTGATATGAGAAGTGGCCTAACAACTTGTTACCCTTTCTTTGCTTGTTGAAGGATTTAGTACTTGTACTCAGTGGAGTCCTCAAAGTTGATCCCACTATATAAAGTGGAATTAATAAAGCACATGGAACCAAAGATGGAATAAGTCATGAAGAAGATGATCCTGAAATAAATCTAAAAGATCTAGAATGAGCAAAATAAGATATGAAATATTTTTATTTTATATTTTACAATAATGGTTAAATGGTATTTATATAGAGTACAATAAACACTATATTAATAATTTTAATAACTTTATATTATAGATTTGCTAGTGTAAACCCCGCACTTTTGAGTAAAGGAAAATCAGGAAAAAAACCGATCAAACCGAGACGGTTTACAAACTCGATCATTTGGGAACAAGCAATTTGGAAATTTACAACGTCCGAGTGATCCAAAGGGGTTATTAAACCTTGCAAAAGAAACTTAACACAAATTAGAACAGAAAAACCAAATTGGTTCAGGTGAACAAGAGTACATGAGAACTCTAAAGTTAAGCGTGTTTGCCCAAGAGTATGATTTTTTGTAACCCAAAATTTCGGTAAAAATTTTTTATGCGAACTTACGGCTTATCATAAATAGTCATAAATTAATATATATTTAATTATTATAATTAATACCAATAATTTAATACCTAAATTAAATTATTGTAATTAATACCAATAATTTAATACCCAAATTAAATTATTGAAATTAATACAAATAATTTAATACCAAAATTAAATTATTGGAATTAATACCAATAATTTATGGTAATATTAATATTAGTAATAAATCTCTCCCATTTAATACACGGTTTTACACCTATATAAAGAGGTCATCCCCATTCATTCTCCTCACACCTGAACACTTCTCTCTCTCTACTGCTCCATTTCCCGGTGAAGCTCGAACTAGAGCTTCGACTTGAACAAAGGTCGGACTCTTTAGAACTGGGGAGAAGACAGTTATCTAATAGCAAACTCCAGTCAATTCGAGAATCGTTAGAGAAGCGCCGGCATGATAGAATAGTGAAGCAGCTCCGGCGGACCGAAGCTGCCCTATTTCGGCCAAGCTGAAATCGGCCATTTCAAGCCCTTCTCAGGCCAAACCAAGACCTCCCAACAGTTCCTCAGCCTTTCCACAGTCGAATTAGGACCGAAAGTTAAGCCAATTTGACTCCACTTTACAATTTTTTATCGGTGCTAGAGAGAGAGTCGACCGAATTTCAATGACGAAATTCTAATCCAATTCCACATCAATTGATGCGATTCTTGATTCTAGTATGAACCTCAAGATGAGAGCTATCTACCTAGATCAAAAGCTCGAAGCATCATGCCTTCACCGGTGAGTAATCGAAGCTTTCTCTCTATAGTTCATTTTCCGGCGAAGCTCCGTTTGAGCTCGTCCCGACATTAAAACTTGCGATTCACATTTCTGAAGAATTGTATGAACATGTAGAAACTCAATTTCAACTTCGATTTCAACAATTGGAAACATTTGATGGGTCAATTTGATAAAATCAAATTCGGCTGTGTTAAGAAGTTGAAATTGGGGGAAAATTGGGGATTTTTCGAAATTCAAAGGACCAAAATGAAATTTTATGAAATTGAGGGTCAATTGGGCATGAAAATAATGTTGGAGGACCAATTGAGGAATTTTGAAATTTTTGGGGCAAAATTTACCATTTTTGTAAAGGAAGGGCAAAATGGTAATTTTGGAAAAGTTGGGGGACCAAATTGGAAATTTGGGAAATTAAACCCCTTTTGTGAAATTGAATAAATTGAGGTCCTATGATAAATTTTAGAAGTTTTGGGACTCAATTTGAGGAAAACCCAACATTTGAGACTTAAAGTTAAAGAGAAATAACTTTAGGGACCTAATTACAAATAAATGAAAGTTTGACTTTCTCATTCATTTGGAATGAATGAACGCGATTAGGCCGAAGGATAATGAATCAAGATTTTCATATCATGTAGGAACACGAAGTACCAGGAACGCCAGCAAGGACAAGCTCGAGTGAATACCAAGAACCGGTTTAGTGGAATTCACGGCATTAACGGGTGAGTGGGTTTACTAAAATCATACCCGGTTGGGATGATGAACACATTTTAAAATTAAAAACCACTTATCGGTTGTGAGTGAAAATTTTATATCATACCCGGTTGGGAATGATAAGTACCTCGGTATGAAAACCCACTATTAAGTGGTATTTTAAACATCACTACTTAGAGGAAGTGATGTGAAAATCATGCAGAAAAACTACTTACCGATTGTAAGTAGATCATACCCATTTGGTATGATGAGACTTCCTTGAAGGAAGTTGAAAACCTGTTCATCGGTTATGAATAGAGGTGTCCTTATACCGGGTGGTATAATGGATAGAGAAAACATATGTTTTGTTGGAAGTGCTCTCCCTTGACTGTGTGTTAATGCTTAAACAATTTGGGAGACCTTCTCGACGGGAGCTCGAATAGCTCTGATAGGCCGAAGGTCTCGATTTTGGAACTTGGGGGCTAAATGCCCGATTTTGAAAATCTCGTACAGTGGGCCCAAGGCCAATTGGCACAAGTAGGAGCTCGTAAATGAACATGATATATGTGCCATAAAACTTAATAAGTGAATTGTTTGGCCATGGTACCAAGATAGAACCGACATGCTCAGTCAACTAGCAGCAGTGCGACATGACAGGTCGACGGACCAGTCAAGACAAACAACTGCAAGTTGAGTTGAGAGTCAGGGCCGTTGGACTAGTGGCACCACAGATTACATGGAAATATAAGAAAACATTATTTGTGCATGCACTATGAGTACGAGATCATCAAGATGCCCATGAGGGGGTAGTGATGTGTCTTAAGGGCCCTGGACGACCCGGTGAGTATAAGGGCAGATCGTCGTTCTAGGTGTCTGTGCGAAATTTGGAGTAGCACCAAGCGCATGAGACCGGGGTGGGGACGGGATGAGGTCTCTGTCCTCATACGGACACGAAGAAGTGATTTCGGGATTGTGGGTCGTATGTCGTGTACATCCACTCATTCCCACGGTAGAAGTGATTGTACTTCTATCCGGGTGGCAGGAAAAGTCACTCCGAAGCCACTAGCGGGTTCAGTAGTGATACTGACTTGCGAATGTGTGTAACCTTCATGATTAAGGATGTGTGTTGGGTGATAACACACCGGTAACTAAGAAATAATGGAAAAACCCAATTTTTAAATGAAGGGATTTTTGAAAAGAAAGGAGTCTTACACACTCCATATAAATATTTTTCTTAAAAGTTAAAAGTAGACCTTTAAAAACCCATTCACTGAGTAGTCGTACCCACCCCGTCCCTTATATCCCTTTCAGAAAATCCCGGAAAGTCTACCCTGAAAGACAATCAACTAAGATGCTTGTAAGACAAGTATGTAAAGTTTTAAATTTCATATAGTTTTGATTATGCTATTCCAGGAAATGGTGTAGGTTTAAAGAACGCTTTACTCTTTACGGATTCTAATAAGGGGAAACCCTTTAATAAACTGGGAGAGTGGCGGATTGTTCACGGGGATCCGACCAAATCGGGCCGGGGCGTGACAGCTAGTGACTATGATTAAGGTGGTATGCTATTGGTAATTTTGTTCCTTCTCCATGTGCATTAATGAGAAAACAATAGTTAGTAGCGAGTGGTTTATTATTACCCGCAAGAAAATAGGAGATGATTTCACATTTAGCTTGAATTGTAGAAAAGTGAATCGGGTATTAAGAACTCATTTGGTGAGAAGATCGACAAGTTGACTGTCAGTGCTAATAAAAACAAACATATAGACATTTTAGTTTAACTCTTTTTCACGAAATAAGTGATAGTCGATTTCAATATATTTGGTGCGGGCTTGAAAAATCAGATTAGTAGTAAGATAGATGGAAGATAAATTATCAAACTAAATTATAGGAGATTGAGAGATCGAGAGACCAAGGTAATGGAAAAGTGACTGAATCCAAATGAGTTACACGGTGTCGTTGACCATACTCTTATATTCCGTTTGAGTACTGGAACAAGCAATAGTTCTATACTTTTTATAGCTCCAAGAGATCAAGTTACGACCAAAATATATAGAGAACCTACTAATAGAGTGACGATTATCAAGATTATCCACCCAATCGACATTAGAAAAACAGTGAAGATAGGGGTAAGAATCCCGCCAAACAAAAAGTACAAGAGTATAAGTACCATGATGATAACTTATAATGCATTTAACATCATCCAAATGGGTTATGGTGGAACGATGCATGAATTGACAAATTCGGTTCACATCATAAGTGATATTCAGTCAGGTTAAGGTGAGGTATTAGAGGGAGCCCACAATTTGGCAGTGCGCCTTTGGATCAAATAGGGGAGTCCCATCATGAAGAGAGAGTCGATGTCTAATAACTACGAGAGTGCTCAGAGGTTTACAAGTGCTCATGGAGGCTCGAGCAAGAATATCCATAATATATTTGTATTAAGTAAGAAAGAGACCCTGAGGATCCAAATGAACCTCTATGCCAAGTAAATGATGTAGGGGTCAAGGTACTTCATGGAGAACTCATGATAGAGAACGATGAGTACAAACTTGAGAGGTGCATTGGGATAGCTGATGATGATGATCCCATCGACATAAATCAGGAGAAAGGTGGCAACATCATGATGTTGATACATGAATAAAGAGTTTTCAGTCACAAAAAGCATGAAATTGCAGGTGAAATAGAAAAAGTGTCGAGTCAAAGAAACCAGGCACGTAAAGACTGTTTGAGACTATATATGGCACGACAGAGGTGACACATGATGAGGATGTGCATTATCACGAAAAACAGGCAGTTGCTGCATATATACTTCCTCGTTAAAATAACCATTTAAGAATATATTATTGACGTCAAGCTAACAAATCAACCATCGTTGAGAAACCGCAATGGACAAAATAATGGGAACAGTGACCAGTTTAATCACCGAAAAGAATGTCTCATCATAGTCAAGACCTGTCTGTTAAAAGAAACCTTGAGCAACCAAGTGAGATTTATACTGAGCAACTAAGCCATCAAGGTGTTATTTGACTTTGTAAACCCATTTTCAATTGATAACATAACGAGTGGTGGAAGTCGGGACTAAGTCCCATGTCACACCCTAACCTTTTCCCCTTCGCCAAGATCTGGTTTGCATAGGACTTTCGAAGCCCTTGACATACTGGGCCATCATTAATTCTCATTATTCTAATTGTACTATGCAGCAACCCTTGGAACCACCACTACCCCATACCGGACGTCTAATGATCATGCTTAACAAACACATGCATGTATCTTTTATCATAATTCCTTTATTTTTGTTCTATAAGCTTTACAGGGCGAGGCCCATTTCTAGTTCAATAGAAATTACCGAGCATGACTCATTGCAAACACACACCAATTATTATTATATCTTTTATGGTTTGGCTCATCACTATGGTTATTTATGAGACGAGTCTCGTTTCCATTGACCTTATACCCACAACAAAGAGTGTTTTCTAAAATACAGTCATTCGCCTACTTCTTTTAAAAATGACAGCATTTGGGCCCATTTTAGCAAAATGGTTCATGCTCATATCAAGGGTAATTAGGATTCATGATCATATCAAGGGTATTCAGGAATCATGATCAATTTGGGATTCATGCACAAAACAAAGACCTATCATGTCGCACTGCCACTAGTTGACTAAATATGTCGGTCCTATCTTGGTACCATGGCCAAACAATTCATTTATTTAAAGTTTTATGGCATATAACTCATGTTTGTTTATGAGCTCCTGCTCGTGCTAACTGGCTTATGGCCAACTGTCCGAGATTTTCAAACTTTCGGCATATTAGTGCCCAAGTTCCAAAACCGAGGCCTCCGGCCTAACAAAGCTATTTGAGCTCCTGTTAATAAGGTCTCACAAATCGTTTAAGCAGTGGCATACAATCAGGGGAGAGCACTTCCGACAAAATATATTTTTAACTATCCGTCATACCAACCGAGTATGAGGATATCTCCGTTCATAACCGATGAACAAGTTTTCCACTTCCTCCGAGTAAGTTTCATCATACCAACTAGGTATGATCTACTTACAACCAGTAAGTATTTTTTTTCGTGTTATATTCATATCACTCTTCTAAGTTGTAACGTTTAAAATACCACTAAGTAGTGGGTTTTCATTTCCGATATACTTATCATCCCAACCGGGTATGATATAAAAATCCCACTTACTTGATCGTGTAGTGAAATTCCACTAAGTAGGTTTCCGTCCCTTGTGAGCTTAACCTCAGCTGGCGTTCCCGATGTCTTGTGTTCCTACACGAAATGAACATCGTTGTTCATTATCATCTGAATTGGTCACCTCATTCATTATAAATGACTTAATTCACAACTTTTTCAATATTTGCAAATTGGCCACTAAATTTATTTTTCCTTTTTACTTTAGGTCCCAATTGCCGGTTTTTCCCCAAATTGAGTCCTGAAACCTTTAAAATTCCTCTTGGGACCTCAATTTACTCAATTTCATAAAAAGGGGTTCAAGTTTCCCAAATTCCCAATTTGGCCCTCAATTTTTCCAAAATTACCATTTTGCCATTCGTTTACAAAAAATGGTAAGTTTTACACCAAAAATTCTAAAATTTATTCAATTCATGCTCTAACACTCTTATCATGCCCAATTGACCTTCAATTTTACAAAAATTACATTTTGGTCTATCGAATTTTCAAAAATCCCCAATATTCCCCCAATTTCATCTTCCTAACACAACTGAATTTGATTTAATCAAATTGATAGATCAAACACTTCTAATTGTTGAAATTGAAGTTAAAATTTAGTTTCTACATCTTCATACAATTCAATAGCACTTTAAATCGTAAGTTTTGATGTTGGAACGAGCTCAAACAGAGCTTCACCGAAAAATAAAACATAGAGAGAAAAAGCTTCAATTGCTCACCGTCGGGGGCGCGACGGTCCAAGCTTTCGATCTGGGCAAATAGCTTGTGTCCTGAGGTTCCTCCTAGGATTAAGAATTGCATCAATTGATATCGAATTATATTAGAATTCCTTCATTGAAATTCTATTGGTTCTCTCTCTAGCACCGGTCGAAAATTGCAGAGGGGAGCCGAATTGACTTTACTTTCAGTCCTAATTTGGTCGTGGGAGGGCTAAGGAGGTGTTGGGAGAGCTTGGTTTGTCTTGAGGAGGGCTCGAATTGGTCAGTTTCAACTCGTCCGAAATAGGATAGCTTCGGTCCATCGAAGCTGCTTCACTATTCGATCACACCAGCGTTTCTCAGGTAACTCTTGGAGCAGATGGAGACTACATGCGTGTAGCTGACTTCTCCCTAGTTCTAAAAAAAACCCGACCATGCCTTCTTTGGCTCAGAAAAACCCTATATCGAAGCTCTAGTTCGAGCTTTGTTGAAAAACTAAGCAGTTGAGAGAGAATGGAGTTTTCAGGTGTGGAGAGGATGAATGAGAATGAGCTCTTTATATAGGAATCTTGGGGACTTTTCAGCTTTAATGGCGATCATTCATTGCCTAAAACTCACTGGCCAGAGACTTTTCAGCTTCACCGACGTTGCGCAATTTTTCGACGAGTGAACAGTGTTGTCATCTGAAGGAAGAAGATGACACTGTTCCTAACTGAACCGGACCGGTCCAAATCGGGTTCAAAGGTTAAATTGGTCGGTTCACCCTCAATTCGACTGAAATTTTCAAATATAAAAATTTCTAAATTCATTTTCTATCCATTGGTGGCCTTAAATCTCAAATTTGAATTTTTAAACCACTTAGAAAAATGAATTTAGCATACAATTCAATAGTGGTTCAAATCAGTCCAAACTAGTTCAATCCGATTTGGATTCGGTTTACCTGAACCAATTTGGTTTTCATCTTCAATTCATCCTAAAGTCCTTTTCCATGACTTTTGTGACTCTTTAGGTCACTCGTGATCCATAAATTTCCTGGTTTGCCCTTTCTCTATTAGTTTCGGTTCATAAATCGGCTTAGTTTATAAATTGGTTTAATTCTATTGGACCCGATTCATCTAAACCAGTCTGGTTTTTCTCTTCCAATTTTTTCTAAGGTTCTTTTCCAAAGTTTCATGAATCCTTTGGGTTACTCGAGAGTTGAAATTTTCCTAATTGCTTGTTCTCTCATGATTAGTTTGTGAACTAGTTTGGTTTTATCATTCTGTTTGACCGGTGCTTTTTCCTGGTTTTCCTTAACTCCAAAGAGCGGGGTTTACAACTCTCCCCTCCTTTTAGGAGTTTTGTCCCCAAAACTTAATCCGCATATTTCACATTTGAATTAATTTCCTTTAATGTCCATTTCCTTCTCTACTCTAGACAAGATTTTTCTTCTTGAGTGTTCTTGCCCAGGATTTTCGGATTGGGAGTTCCAAAATACCCAACCATTCTCGTGTCTAATTATTCTCTTGGTAGTTGAAACTCTTAGCTCGATGTTCTTTCGAGCATTATGTACTTGTTTCTTTGTTATCACCTTTCCATCCTATTTTGACCCTTCCTCCATTCATTGTTTATTATAACTTCGATCCAAATTTTTATATTCGACCTTGTCATGCTTACTGGCTGACTCTTCCTTACTTTGAGTCATATTCTCCTCGGAACTGCTAGGCTTACATTCCCCTTATAGCATGACATTTTCTAGGACTTGTCTCTGTCCATTAGATTTCTAGAACATCTCCTTAAGGGTCTTTCTTAGCTTTTCGACCCTTCAGAGATCGTATAACTTCATACCTCTTTTCTTTTGATAGCATTCCTCGACTACTTTTACCATTATCCTCTCATCCATCATGCCTTTGAAGTCATGTCTCACATAATCGTATCGATTTCTCTTACCTACTCATCCTTTCCCAACTTCTTTATTGGGTCCTTTCAAATTCAATCATTGGGTTTCCTGATGACTTATCGACATACGGGGATTCTTCCCTTCTTATGTCCTTTCTCTTCTTTAGTGGCATCTCTATTAAAGGACTTTCCTTTTTCCTTAATCCACTCTTACTCGCTCGTGACCATTTCATGATTCATTATTTCGAGCTGACCCCTTTTGGTTTATGTGTTGATTGCTTTGTCTAAGGAGTTCCCTTCTTACGGATTCATTCTCTACTATATCCCTCAAAGTATAGATTTTATCCATAAGAGCAACATGCTCAACCTTCTTACCATTCCTTGAATATTTCTTTCTTCCTTTCTTCACACTCCTTTTTATATTGGGTATTTACCCATCATTAATCCTCAACTATCTTAAAATTCCCATTTCTTAACTGGAGGACTTACCTCTTCAAGATTTCTTAGATGCGCTTTACTCTATTCCCTTATTATGGGCAGTTCACTCATTTCTTACTCGTACGACATCTTTTGATGTTATCTTCCGACTTACCCTTTTTTTAGTTTAACTTACTCCTTAGATTCTCTTAATATGCTTTCCTGGTTTCCTTTCACCTTAGCATGCATTTTATTTGCAAATTTGTCTCATCATCTCTCATCACCTAGTTCTGTTTCCTCTTTATTAGGTCATGTATCCTTTCTCATGGTTTCCTCATTTGGGAGGATTCTTACCCTTTTCTCCCATAATTCATCTTTGAAGGCACCTAACTTTAAATGATGTCCCTTAATGCCATTCTTTCATGCTTACCTTTAATCTTGAGATTCTACGAGTACGTCCTTCATACTCCCTCCTCATTATCACTCGTACCCCAGTGCATGTCTATTTATTTCTGGGGAGAGATCACATCCACCTAGTTTTCAAAATCTCTTGATCATCATTTGTGAGGCTCACTTAACCATCTCAAGACTTTTAACTGTAAATCTGGCCTTCTTTGTAGTGGTTTAAATCCATAGTTCTCCCAAAGGCCAGTTCGTTAACTGCCTCCTTTCTACTAGGTTCTCCTGGAATCATTATTTGGCTCTTCTATTTTTCTCCAAGCAGGTCACACTGGGTCATCCTGATGCATTCTTCCTTGGAAAATTTCTTAATTAAGGGTGGGTTCCTTACACTCCACGTCATGACCATCTGTCCATCAATGATCCCTTCAAGGAGTACTTAGTCATATGTATCCTTCCTAAGTTCCCTTTTCATAGTGTATTTCTTCTCTTCTTCACTATGTCCTACCTTGGAGTTTTTGGAGGACATTTTTCGTGTTTGTTCCTCCTAAAAGGGTTCTAGGTGTACTTTCAATGTACCTTACCTCTATTCTTGTGATATCCCTCTTTATTTGATCTTCTTAAGAAGGAGTTTAAATTTTGCTTTACCTCGCCATTTCTTGACCTCTTGGTTATAGTCACCAGTCCTTCCTATCTTTCGTGACCTTTCAGAAAGTATTACCCTAAATCTATGAGGTGTGGGACAGTCCTTCTTTACCTATCCTATCTTCCCTACACCTATAATAGATTGTCTCCATCTTTCACATATGAAATGGTTATTCCCAAGCGTGAATCATTGTGGTTCCACCTTTACTTCGAGTATTGTAGGGCCTTTCTAGGATTGTTGATGGTTTGGTGCTTCGCCGTCCTTGAGTCTAAACACCTTGATAGTTTTCTTGTCGAGTCTCCTTTGCTAAAGGGTCATTCTAAGAGTCCTCCTAGGTTTCTTAATTTTTTGATTCAATTTCCTTAACCAAAATGGAATTTTTTCCTAGTTTCTATAGTAGTGTGGGTTTATTTGGTTACTTTCCTTGTAGCAATCTTCCTAGCAATATCACAACATTGGGAGATAGGAATTTAAGAATTTTGAGTACTTCATTAATAGAGGGACACAAAATGTTGGGGTTTTAACCCTATTACAAAAAGTAGTCATAGAATAGATAGGAAGTTACAGTTTTCTTGGTAAGTATCCTCCTTGGTAAGATTATACGTCCGTATTGGCATTCCTGGCTTTAGGCTTGGCTCCCTTTGTGTACAGAATTGTGATCCTAACATGTCTTGGCACCGTACTCTTTGGTGGTACTGGATACTTCCCCATTTGGTCCTTTGGCCTTCTACTATGTCTCGAGCATTACGAAGCTTCTAGGGTTGTCTTTCCTACGAGGACAGGGTGTTGAGTAGAGTCATTCCTAGTTTTCTTGATTCCTTTCTTTGGAGCCATTCTGTAAATTTTAAAATCAATCATATTAGTTACAATATTTTCTAGTCTTAATTATGTATTCGAGGAAACAAGCTCTGATACCACTCAAGTTGTCACGCCCCAACCTAGTTTGGTCGGATTCCCGTGATCAACCCACCACCCTCCCAGTTTACTGAGGGTTTCCCCTTATTTATAAACCGTGAAGAGTAAGGCGTCCTTTAACCCTATACCTTTCCTAGAATACATAGATCAAAACTATATAAAATTTTAAACAATTTATACATGTCTCATAGGCATATTAGTTGAAGGTCCTTTGGGGTAGGCTTTCTAGGATTTCCTGAAAGGGAGATAAGGGAGGGGGTGAGTACAACGACTCAGTGAATGAGTTTTCAAATTTTAAGTTTTAGGAAAAATGTTGGTTTTGGAGTGTGTCAGAATCCTTATTTTCCTTTGAAAACCTTTCATTTCAACTTTAGTTTTTATCAATATTTCTTATTAATCACAGTGTGTCATCACCCAACACACATCCTTCATCATGAAGGTCAATCACACAATCGCGGGCCAGTACATCCACTGAACCCACTTGTGGCGTCGGAGCGACTTTACCAGCCACCTAGAAAGAAGTACGTCCACTTCTACCTTGAGAATGAGTGGATGTTCGCGACATCCGACCCTCAATCCTGTAACAATTCTCTGTGTTTGTATGAGGATAGAGACCTCATCTCGTCCTCATGCTAGTCTCATGTGCTTGAAGCTGCACCGAGCTTCGCAAGGTCACCTGGTACGACTAACTGCCCTTATATCCACCTGGTCGTCTAGGGCCCTAAGACACATCACTACCCCTCTTGGGCGTCTTGAAGGTCCCATAAACATAGTGCATGCACAATCAACATTTTTCACATGATGTCATATAATCTATAGTACCACTGGTCCAACGGCTCCGACCCTTAACTCGACCTACAGTTGTTTGTCTTGACTAGTCCGAGGACCTATCATGTCGCACTACCGCTAGTCGATTGAGTATGTCGGTCCTGTCTTGGTACCATGGCCAAACAATTCATTTATTTAAATTTTCATGGCATATAAATCATGTTTGTTTATGAGCTCCTACTCGTGCCAACCGGCCTAGGGCCTACTGTTCGAGATTTTCAAATTTTAGGCATAATAGACCCCAAGTTCCAAAACCGAGGCCTCCAAGCTAACAGAAATATTCGAGCTCCGGTCAAGAAGGTCTCCCAAATTGTTTAAGTAGTGGCACACAGTTAGGGGAGAGCACTTCCGACAAAAATATATATTTTTTCAACTGTCCATCATACCAACCAAGTATGAGGACACCTCCGCTCATAACTGATGAACAGGTTTTCCACTACTTTCAAAAAAGTTTCATTATACCAACCGGGTATGATCTACTTACAATCGTTAAGTAGTTTTTTCGCATGATTTTCACATCACTCCTCTCAGGTGTGACGTTTAAAATACCACTTAGCGGTGGAGGTGCTTATCATCCCAACCGAGTATGATATAAAAATCCCACTCACCCGATCGTGCAGTGAAATTACTCTTAGCCAGCTTGTTGTCCTTACTCAAACTCGTCTTAGCTGGCGTTCACGATACTTCATGTTCCTGCACAATATAAACATTCTTGTTCATTATTAGTTGGCCTAATAGCTCTCATTCATTCCAAATGAATGAGAAAACTAACTTTTCCTTTATTTGCAATTAGGTCCCTAAAGTTATTTTCTTTAACTTTAAGTCCCTAATGTCGATTTTTCCTCAAATTGGAACCCAAAACTTTTAAAATTTATCTTAGGACTTCAACTTATTCAAATTCACAAAAAAGGGTTTAATTTCCCAAATTTTTAATTTGGTCCCCCAACTTTTCCAAAAATACCATTTGCCCCTACTTTATAAAAATGGTAAGTTTTACCCCAAAAATTCTAAAAATTGCCCAATTGGTCCTCCAACATCTTTATCATGTCCAATTGGTCCTCAATTTTATGAAATTGCACTTTAGTCCCTCTAATTTTTGAAATTACTAATTTTTCCCCAATTTCAACCTTCTAACTCTGCCGAATTTGATTTCATCAAATTGACCTATCAAATGAGTTTAATTATTAAAATTGAAGTTTCTACACCTTCATACGATTCAATTGCACTTTGAATCACATGATTTGGTGTCGAAAAGAGCTCAAATAGAGCTTCGCCGGAAAATTGGACTTAGAGAGAGAAAGCTTCGAAAGCTTACCATCGGGGCCGTGGCGGTTTGAGCTTTTGATCTAGGCAAGTAGCTTGTGTCATGAGGTTCATCCTATGATCAAGAATTGCATCAATTAATGTTGAATTGAGTGAGAATTTCATCATCGAAATTCTATCGGTTCTCTCTCTAGCACCAATCGGAAATTATAGAGGGAAACCAAATTGGCTTACCTTTTAGTCCTAATTCAACCGTGGAAGGGATAAGGAGGTGTTGAGAGAGCTTGGTTTGGCCTAAGGAGGGCTCGAATTGGCTGATTTCAGCTCAGCTGAAATAGGGCAGCTTCGATCTGTCAGAGCTGCTTCAATGTTCTATCACGCCGGTGTTTCTCCGGCAACTCTCGGAGCAAATGGAGACTACATGCGTGTAGCTGACTTCTCCCCAGTTCTAAAGAACTCAACCTCACCTTGTTTGGCTTAGAAAAATGCCCAAGTCGGAACTCTGGTTTGAGCTTTACCAAAAAATGGAGCAGTTGAGAGAGAATGGAGTTTTTAGGTGTGGAGAGTATAAATGAGGTGGGGCTCTTTATATAGGAAGCTTGGGGACTGCTTGGTCGTCCGATTGGCGCCTTATTGGTGGTCATTCATTGCCTAAAACTCCCTGGCCGGAGACTTTTCAGCTTCATCAGCGCTACGCAATTTTTTTGACGAGTGAACAGTGTTGTTATCTAAAGGAAGAAGACGACACTGTTCCGAATCGGACCGGACCGGTCCGAACCAGGTTTAAATCTTAAACCAGTTGGTTCACCCCCAATTCGACTGAATTTTTCAAATATAAAAATTTCTAAATTCATTTTATATTCAATGGTGGCCTTAAATCTCAAATTTGAATTTTTTAAGCCATCTAGAAAAATAAATTTAGCATTCGGTTCAATAGTGGTTCAAATCGGTCTAAATTGTTTCAATCCGGTTTGGATCCGATTCACCCATGTTTGGTTTTCATCTCCAACTCATCCTAAAGTCCTTTTTCTTGACTTTTATGAACCATTTGGATCACTTGGAAGTTGTAAATTTTCCAAATTGCTCATTCTCTAATGATCGAGTTTATGAACCGATTCGATTTTCTCACTCTATTTAACTGATTTTTTTCCTAGTTTTTCTTAACTCTAAAGAGCAGGGTTTACATAGAGAGAGAAAGTATCAAAAGTTTACCATCGGAGGTGTGACGGTCCGAGTTTTCAATTAGAACAGGTAACTTTCGTACTGAAATTCCTCCTAAGATCAATAATTATAACAATACATGTCGAAATGACAAGAATTGATTCATAGAGGAAATGCCAAAAACATCTAAATACAAGTTCACCAAACGTTTATAATGAATAGGATCTACAGTCAAAAGGGTTTATGGTGTTGGTCTCCTCGTCAATCCATTTTGAGAAGACTTGCAATTTTTTCCCTCCTGTCGTAGAAATCCAGAGTATGGACTATATATGAGCAATAAACACTGCTATTACTTCTCGAAGGAGCATAGTTTAATTCACAAGTCCCATTCAAATGCATTTTTTTCATTACGACCAGAACAAATTTGTGAGGAGAGCTAGGATGGGAATGGGAAGAACAGCTTTTCATATTCATTGATTTCAGCATACACTTCTTATCATATTTAGGGGCAACCAGTGCATTCAAAGAATAGTAATCTGATGAAATTGCAGATACATCAACAATTCATCTAATCAATTCTGGAAAAAAGAAAACAACATCAAAATTTTGACATTCAGACACTGCTGGGCTTCATTTTTATGTTATTCGTGTGCATTGTGTGATCTAGCATCCAAAAGAGAGTAAAAAGTTCCCTCTCCCAGCTTCCTTCCATATGACCTTCATTGTCATGGGGATGCCATTGACCAGAAGTTAAACAAAAAAAAGGTAGAGCAGCAAACCAGCTGATGAAATCCATAGCCGTGGCAGTCTGAATCCAAAAATACCCAGCTAAATGTTGTATGCGGGTGGCGCTGATTTGCAGTTAAAAAGGTATTCATCTGGCCTTAGAGATGATGAAAGCTAGATAGATGTATGCATAGCGATTTGCAAGTCTGATGCTGAGCAACTAAATTTGTACCACAAGCTTATGGTAAAGAATGGTATGTCTAACTAAAACAACTCTATATCTTACCCATCACCAAGTGTGAATACCATGACCACTTGCTCGTTAATGTCTGCTAGGGCCAACAAAAAGCTCCATATGCTCTGCAACCCATTGGCTGCAATAAGGTAGTGATTCATTAATCTTACCCCAAATTTCTTCCAACCATTATCAATTTAGGGTTCTTGCGTTTTTTCTTTACCCCTACCAAAAAGTTAAATACCGGATGATTCAAATCAAGTTTTATCTCAAAATAATAAAAATGAACAAAAATTTTACTAAAATATCAAGTCGGCATACATCAGCCTCTTCCAAAGATCAGGAAAATAAACCGGTTGATATATGAAATTTACCGGTCTGGTCTACGGGTTCAAACACCCAAATGAGTATCTCGGTCCAGTATCAGAATTGGACGGGGCCGAGGCTCGATCCCGGAACCGGTCCGGCCTGTTATGGAGTCAAAGAAAACCCTATGACATATTTTACTTCTCCATATCCTCCAAAGCTACAAGCCGCAGCCGTCGGAGCCTGTGAGTGATTCTCTCTTGTTCTTCTTCCTACAGGTAGTTTTCATTCAACGGCGTCTTCCTTTTCTCGTTTCTCTTAGTAAGGCTAGTGCGCTTCGTCGATGCTCTCATTTAATTGGGGGATGCTTTGGTCTCCTCGTGCAGCGACTTGATGGGGAAAAGTTGTAATTTTTTTTTCTTTTTCTTTCCAGAAGTTACTGAGATAACTGTAATCCGTTTTCTGCGGAGGAGAAGATGGCATACGGGTTGAAACCAACCAAGCCGGGCTTGGAGGAGTCCCAGCAGCAGATCCACAAGATCAGGATTACTCTCTCTTCTAAGAATGTGAAGAACCTCGAGAAAGGTACTTACTATACCTCTTTGACCTATTCGAAACCTCTGGCTTGCAATTTTCATTACATACAGGTATCTTTTTTGCATGGTTCTCTGATGGAGTCTTGCCACTAGTATCTACTAATTATACCCTCAGTTGTTGAGTGCGATAATGTTATCTAATAGATAAGTGGATGCTTCATTTAAAACCATGGAACCTTGTTTTTTGATGATTAATTGAAGGACCGGTTGTCTCCTTTTAGTTATGATAAAATCAATTAATTTATCTTGTGCGAGCTATATTGTGGTAATAATTTTCTATTTGGGATCCCTAGAAATGAACACAAATAATAGCTTGTTAAGAAAGTTCTTGCTTCATGTTTATCATTGGGTTTCTCATGTCCTCTATATATTTATTTCTCATAACCTTCTAATATTGGAGAAGTTTTTATTGATGATTTTGTATTTTTTTTCCTTAAAAGTGTGTGCTGATCTGGTTCATGGAGCCAAGACCAAGGATCTGAAGGTCAAGGGACCAGTAAGAATGCCCACCAAGGTTCTTCACATTACCACGAGGAAGTCACCCTGTGGAGAAGGTATCAATTGATGTTAATCTCTATATTCCTTTTGTTTTCTTCACCGACCTTTGGAAAGATTTCTTATCCGAATTGACAAATTGCAGTGTCATGGCATCTCACAACTTAATTGTATCAATTATTATACAATAGTTGAGATTGAGACATAGCTTTGATTTTTTTTGTTTATTACGGTTATTGGGTTTATCTTGCCCGTGTCCAATTCATTGCTAGGAATGATTGTATCATTCATACTTTTGGAAGTGGGCATTTTAATTTTTCTAGATGGCTGGACTCATTGGATATATGTAGAGTTGAATTGCTCAACTCTTGGTAGAGGGTGGAGCAAAGGTTATGTGAATTTTTAATTAATGTACACGGGTGATATACCAATGTTCATATAATAATACCATTTTGCTTGATTTGAACCACCATAGGAACTAACACCTGGGACCGATTCGAGCTGCGGGTTCACAAGAGAGTGATCGATCTCTTCAGCTCGCCAGAAGTGGTCAAGCAGATTACCTCCATTACCATTGAGCCGGGTGTTGAGGTTGAAGTCACGATTGCTGATAGCTAAGCCCCTCTCCTGTCACGTTGTCCTCTGCTTTTATGGCGCTTGGCATGAGTTAAAAAGTTCCGAGGACAAGAAGGAATGTGTTGCTCAAGGAGTCCCTAGGGATAATATAGTTGTTTTTGTTAGAATTCTGTCTGTTTTTGATGATTAAAGACCCAAGACATGTTAACATTATATTTGAACCCTGTATTTCAGTTATTGAGATCAATCAATTTTCTATCTTCTAATGTTCATTTTGATAATTCCAATGGTTGCTTTGGTAATTTTAAGAGAATAAACAAAGCTTTGACGGGTAATTAACCCAGAAGAAACAAAATATCTGCATAATTTTATAAGAACATTCTAAGATGAGACAGATACCACAGTTGTCATTACAAACATCTAATTGTTGAACAAAAAAAACAAGAGAGTACTAGTTTATCTTCGTTTTCTTGGACTTGGACTGCAGCTTCTCGTTGATTTCAGCATCATCTTCAGAGGAGCTCTCAACAAGCTCATCAGGCACGTCGGTTGGAACGTTGTGCCTGGTGATGTACTCCTTGAATATACCCATGCTCTGCTCCTTCATTAAAACTAGCTGTTCCGAAAGAGTTCCCTCATTTGCTGTGACTGAGTAGCTCTCTGATCCTAGGCGGAGCGAAACCTTTACAAGAGCTTCAGAAGCAACTTGAGCTTGGGCCTCCATTTTACATGCAAACTGTACAACACTCCATTTCAGATGTGTTGTTCACAAGGAATTAGAAAATCACAAGGATAAGGCAGAGAAGGAAGCACAAGATGTGGCACTATAAATAGGTGTCACTCCACATCAGAAGCACAAACAAAAGAAAAAAAAAGTATGATATTGAGCAAGACCACCATGCCCACTTTGTCCCCTTCACCCATCCGTCATCACACCAATTAGCACTACTGCTTTCCACCTGACACTGATACTGATAAATGTCCATGGAGGCCTTGGCTGATAACCTTTGTTCCAATGGTTCATTTTCTAATGGAGAGCCAAAAGAAAACAAGTGCTACGAACCCCTTCAAAAGCCCCAAAAACACTCCAAGAACCAAATCATCTGTAGCCATCCGTCCAAGGATCGATTTCGTGGCACTTCAGAACTCAGATACGAGATTACCTAGTCAACAGAGCACCGGAATAGAACCTGCAAGCCTCTTTTTCTAGCGTATACAATTCTAATAGAACAAACGTACTTTTCGAAACGAGGTAAGAGTCACGAGGAAATTCAACGCTTCGCTCAAATCTATAATCAGCTTTCGGCAGTTATGAGTTTTATTATCTACGTGCCTTTCATTTCACCAGCGCCACATTATATCCATGAGAATCGCGGAAAAACAGAGCCGAGAAACACTAACCTGAATTGAATTGAATAAGAAGAAGACCTGCGGGGTTCTCTATCTGACCGGAGAGTAGAGCCGGAGAGTAGAGCAGAGACTGACTAGGTAGGTTTCTCTTCAGGGATGAAATGAAGAGGAAGAAAAGAAACGAGGGTTTCTGGTGACCACAAAATTACATAATACTCCCAAGTATTTAAAATTCTACCCCTGTACAATCGGGAATGAGCAGGTGGATCCCATGCCCGAACTCGCCCATTAGGGCGGCGGCTTCCCACGCTTGGAAATGTGAAAACTTAGGTATAACATGTTTCATTGCCTTGGCAGAAGAGGTGGAAACTTTAAATGTCTTTGATTTTTATGGGAGGATGCAGGTGAGGTGTGGTACGTAAGAGTTGAATATAACCGGTCATATTCAGTTCTTTAAATATTTTAATACTCTTAATAATTCCATATAAATAGATCATCAAAGAATTATTTATATTCACTTTAATTGAATTTTACTTTAATATTACATATAATGCAAATAATATAATTTTACATTTATAATTTTGCTAGATGTTTCCAAATAATACCAAGTATTTTTTTAGGTAAAATCATTAACAACTAATATCGGTTTACACTAATTTAATGTATAATATCAGTTTTATTTTTCTATATCCCACCATTATATTTATTCATATTCGCACTTTTAATTACCAATTATAATTTTATAGTTCTACAATTTTGTATATATTCAATATATATCATGATTAGTTTTCATAAAATCTATTATATTTAACATATTTAGTAATAATAGGTACTTCAAATCACAATGGAACAAAAATAGTCATCAAAATGGCCTTACCTTACCTTGTCTCTTTGTTGGTCACTAACTCCATTATAATTCTAAACGGTGACCATATCCATGGGATAGATATAATGTATTTGTTGTTCACAGACCACACTTTTAAATTGAAAGAGTACCTAATTTTATATTTTCTTTTTCATCTCGATCACTAGATTTTTTCTTATTTATGGGATTGAGTGGTATTTAAAAATGTTGGGAAGTGAAATTAAATAATAAATTTGAAGATATTAAAAATTTTTAATAATGAATTACTTAACTAGAGATGGAGTGAAATTAATAATTATTAATAAAAAAATTTTAAATATAAATTTATCATTTTAATTAAAATAAATAATTTATTAACTAATATATAAAAATAAATTATATTAAATAAATTTTATACATTAATTTTTTACGCATACTATTTTTATTATATATTTATTTTATTTAATTTTATATAAAATATTATTAATATATAAATTTATTTAAATTATATAATAATAAAAATAAATTAAAATAATAAATAATAAATAAAATTATTAAAATAATTAAAATAAATAAATTATACAATTACTACAAATATTTTAAAATTTAGCTATAAATACAAGTTTGAATGTAATTATTCACCACATTAAATTAATATTTTTTTGTTATTAAATTAGTAATTACTCTACCACTTCAAATTAATACTATCAAAAAAAATAAGGATAAGCAGGGTGTTATTCTCATTCAACTCATACTTGGTTGGTAATGATCGGCTTATGGCTGAGGCAACCAAGACAAATGCTATAAATTTCAAAAGACTATTTTAGAAACATTTTGCAAGTGGAGTGGCCAATAAATTAATTAATGCAAATCAAGAAGGTTTTGATTTTCAAAAGGCTGAAGATGGACACAAAATATTTAGATAATCTTTTGCTTTTACCAAAAAAGGATCTATTAGTTACAGCTTAGAAAACAAAAACTGTTTTTGACAAGTAGGGCTACACTTGTATAATTAGATTTAAATGCAATACCAATATATGATGCCAGGTAACATGGCCCCTTTTCTAGGTGATGTCTGGTCACGAGATTCCAACTTGTATAAGGAATATATATATATATAGAGAGGTTTCATCAATAATGAGTTGTTCTTTCAAAGACTTTATGGTCCATATTGCGCAGTTCATGTACACTAAAGTAGGGGACGACAACAAGCTCCAAAGAGATAGTGGAGGGAGGGAAAGTGATGTCAATTGGGCCCTTCACCCTTTTTCATAGTCAGAAATGCCCGGGACC
Source organism: Trapa incisa (assembly GCA_030064435.1). Taxonomy (NCBI): domain Eukaryota; kingdom Viridiplantae; phylum Streptophyta; class Magnoliopsida; order Myrtales; family Lythraceae; genus Trapa; species Trapa incisa. Next base: position 12,377,307 of record CM057781.1, on the reverse strand, counting down.
CCCAAACCTCCAACTATGAGCAACAACAGGAAGAGTCGGGCATAATAACCATCCAAAGATGCAACATGGTGCGCTGGAAAAGGCGTGTTGTTAGAGTTACCCAAAGAGCAACATCGGCCCTCTTTTCCTGGAGACAAAGCATCACATACACTTCTACTCTAGTAGCTGAATCTCAAGCTCTACTTATTGCAGTTACATTTGCTAGAAACTGGGGATGCAAGAAACTATCCTCTCTAATAACATGTTGCAAGTCTGGCAGGAATTATAAAAAAAAACAAGAATTTCATCTGGAGTTGTAAAAGTAGACAGGCGAGTGCATCTGTTCTATCATCTCAAGTTTCGTAGTCTTGATGGGATCTAACATTTCATCTGGAGTCAAAATGTATTCGGATGCCTACACTCAGGGCCTTCAAAAACACAGGAGAATCTCGACAGTGTCCTACGTTGATATTTTAAAAGCCAAAGAAGCCGAGCTCGCTGGCTTTCTCCTTCTCAAAGGTCTCAAAGTACTGATAGATAATTGTGACGGCAAGCAGGATCCCTGTCCCTGAGCCGATTGCACCCATCAAATCTGCCAACACAGTCAGGGCACCAATGCACATTCCACCGAATGCCGCAGCTGTGGGGATGTAGCGGTTGAGTTCCTTGTACAAGTTGGAATCTCGGTGACCAGGCATCACCATTTGTTGTTCCTGCAGGATTCACGAAAGAGAAAGGGATGGATAGAGAATGAATGAGATCAGAAACAGTGTTCATGAAACTGCAGAACAGGCAAAAATTTTCAGATTCTGGGATAACAACCAATACGACTGCTGCAAGCATTATCTTCAAATAAGAAAAATCCAGCTAGCATGCAAATGGAACTTAAAATGCAGAAATTATTGTATCTGACTAGCTTATGGGTGCTTTTACAGAATGAATGTAGGCGCCAGACAAATATCAATCACAGTAACATCTTAAAAACAATTAATTATGTATCAAAAAACATCTTATACGACAATTCACAGAATATAGTACCCTAACTTGAACCTGAAGACCTTTTTGCACAATAAAGACCAAAATTGGAAAATCAATACCTTGAGCTGCTTAGCAACATCTCTAGCAGAAGATCCAGAAACTTCAATCCACGTTTTTGAGAATAGAGCACATGCACCCAGCATAAACACGATATAGAATAGTGCATGGAATGGATTGACCACCATATCAGCTACGCTGTGTGGCACAAGGAGCAAAATTGGTGAGTAGCTGCACAGCAAGTAAATGATGAAGGACAGGAAAGAACTGCATAGCAAATAAAAGTAGGAGAAAAAAAAACAACAATCACCTTGATGGTGCAGTGATGTAATATGCAATACCACCAACAGGGATAAACTGACCACCCGAATACTCGGACTCCTTCCATTTCCCCAGAAGGTTGACAATAAAGTTTCCACTGTACTTCCTATAGAGTAACTGCACAGACAGATGAAAGTGGGTTCAGAAGGTATGTATAAACCTTTAAGCTAAGAACAAAAACCAACTCCTAGGGCAGAAATGAATTTCAGACCTGTGAGATAAAGTAAACATTGGAGACAAGAGCAGATTGCAGAATGATGGGCATGTTAGAAGTATAGAAGAGCTTGATTGGATATGAACCCTGCTGTCCTCTAGCATTCTTCGATCTCACAGGCAAAACCACACGGAATCCTTGGAAGTAATTCACAATTCCAAAAATGAAGACTGTCGCAAGAAGATTTGTCACATTTGGCAAATTTTGCCGGTAAAATGCTTCCCTTAGTGCGCGGACCTTATCGGTACGGGTGATCAAAAGATGGAAAAGAGCAATTATTGCGCCTTCAAATTCAGCTCCTCGCCCACTGTTGATTGTGGTTGGGCTGAATGCCTTCCAAATAATGTTCTCACTGCAAGATATCAGAAATATGTATGTACTGTCACTACCTTTTTCAGGACATTATATTGATTGAGTTTACCCAGAAACCAACTTTAAAATAAAGGTTTTAACACAATACACCTGGATATTTGCTGAGTCCTTATGAACAGATTTGAATAAATAAAACTAATAAAGATTTGAAACAACTCACCAAATATTGGTCGCAATGAAAAGGGAAATGCCAGAGCCCAATCCATATCCTTTTTGGAGGAGTTCATCCAAGCAAATGACGATAATTCCCGCAAAGAAGAGTTGAGCAATGATAAGAATAGCATTACCAACTCCAAGTTGGCCAACGCTTCCATACATGCCCGAAAGAACATAAGCCACAGCCTCACCTATAGCAATCAGAATACCCAACAATTTCTGTGCTCCATTTCTGCGTATGCCAAAAGGGACTAAGCATATGTTGAAACAAAATACATGCTCCACAACTAAATAGGTAGTTATATAAATGCAGGATAAACATGATATAAGTGCCAAAATTCAATTCATTGCTTAAATAATTAACAAGTATGCAAAGATCATGCAATGCTAGCCCCAAAAGGTTATTTGATTAATATTATGTTGTGAAATGCACTGGTTCAGGCCATCCAATTTTATCACTGAATTGGTGCTTACAGAAGTGCACGATCCTCACGGACATTGTTATCCACCTCAATGATTTTTGAACCAACCAAGAGCTGCATCACCATCCCAGATGTCACAATGGGAGTGATACCGAGCTCCATGACCGTGCCTCGGTTAGAAGCAAGAATGACCCTCATCCAGTAGAACGGATCTGCACCAGTTGTGGAGTGTATACCATACAGGGGGAGCTGACTGCACACCAAGAAAATGAAGAGAGCAATCACAGTGTAGATGACCTTCTCACGGAAGGGAACCTTCCTGTCAGCACTCTGCACCTCAGGCAAGAAGGATAGAAAAGGCCTAACGAGATGAAGCACTCTGAATCCGCCCCCCATGATTCCTCAATGGTACTTCTTAAAGCCTGCAACCATTTAGACGATTAGTTTCATGACAAACCAATTAATCATTAAACTACCTATTTCAATTTTAATCCTACCAGAATTATTTTCATTTAAGCTCGCCACGATCAAAGCTAAGTCTAAAAATTTTCAGAAGTCAACTTTCATGGAGAACACGAAAATAAAAGCGCAATAATGAGAAACGATACAGATCGGGGAGGAAGAAAAGTCAGGAGTATGTGCACACATGTTGATTAACCAACAAATTTCATGGGGCTAATTGGACGGGAAATCTAAATCCACAAATCTCCGTAAACAGTTTCGATAATTTATCTAAGGAAGCATGCAGGTCAAATTCCACAGCACAATTCCAATGGAAAAAAAACACCTTTAACTGGGAATCGCATTCAATCACGGGAAATCGCTTGCATGTCCAGTTAGAATGGATGCATTGGATCATAAACGATCATGCTTTAACGCAACTTTTTATACACGAAATACAAGATGGATCTGAATTCCAGATCTAAGAAAAGAGGCTCCATGCCTTGACAGGAAACCCATGGATTCAAATCGGAAAAAGCATACCAGAGGCTCGTGGATACACAGGTAGCAAGTTGATGCGAACCTCTTGAGAGAGACCCTGATCTGATTTAAAGATATGACGAGGGCGGAGGAAATGACCCTTTTATGGCGAATGCCGTCGACATGGAAACTGAGACACGTTCATCAATGCCACGAAGAAACAACGAATAAAAACTGGCCACGTGGAATGGTGAGCACGGTAATCAGCGAGCGAGCCCGTTCCGAGACCGGTCTGATCAAACCGGGTCCAGACCGTATCAGGTCGGACTTCATCGAACCGGTGCGGAATTTTTTTTGACAGGTCGGTCCGTATCAACTTTTGAATTTGCGTCCTTTTGGATACTGATTATATTCTTAGGGTGAAGTTATGTTTTATTGAAATCACTTATTTGTAAAACTTTTTATCACTTCATTCATTAACTAAATAAATTAGAAATTATTTTATTTTTGGGCAGGTTGGTTAAAGTCATTACAAACTTGTTTTATGGTTCAATTAGACGTTTTGAAGATAATGAAATTTAATGCAACCTCAACACCCTTACATGCATTAGGTATTGGAGTCGTCTAACAAAGAATGGAAGTACTCCACTATTAAGTTCACTCGCAGTCCAAATGTACTTGTAGGTCTTATATTAATTTTGCATCATTATATTAAAAAATATTTTAAACATTTCCATATTAAATTGCTTGTAAATTACTTATTTTAGATTGGATGGAAGATGAATAATGCACTTTCAACTAATTATACAAGGTTAATTAATTCACTTATTTATCTTAATATATATGAACTTATACAAAAAAAATAGTATTTAATAAACAACTTAATTTCAATTCCCCTGCATACAAACAATTGATTATTAAAAAAATTTAATATATTTAAATTCAATTCTCAATGCGTCCTACAACCTTATCTCCAAATCACTCTAAACTAATTAATTTAAATATATCTTAAAAATTAATTAATTTTAAAAAATATTTTTTAATTAAAATAATATTAAATGACATTAATATATTTTTTCTATATATAATACAAATATATTATCTTTTTTTCTTATTTCTATTTTCTATATACATTTTTTTTATTCTTCACATTCTTATTTAATTTTTAATTAAATAAACTTAATTAACTATTTTTGAAATAAATTTGTAGTTTTTATTTTATCTACAAATATTTATATTTAATAGTTTTTATATAATATATTTTATATTTATTTATCAATTTATATTCATTATTTTTATCTACTTTAAATTAGTTTTTTATGGGTTCTTATAATAATTTTTTAATGTTTATATGCGATATGTTTTATATTTTATATTTAGTTATTATTTTTAAATATATTGAGAATTTGATATTTGATATTTATGTATTTATATATGTATATTATATATGTTATATTTTTATATATGAATTGTGAGATGTAAATAATACTATTATTGTATATAAATAAATGTAAAATACAATTACTAAATTTATTTATTTGTTTACTATTCATATAATTTTTTCAATAAAATATTTGATAATTTTATAATAGTATATTTATTTAAATATATATTTTATTTTTATTAATATTTTCTATTTTATAAATTATGATATTAGTAATCTAAATATTTTTTTTATTATTGTTATAATATATGTAATATATATATATATATAACTATATATAATAATAAAGAAATTAGATTTTGGTATAATTTAGAATTGACAATAGTATATTTTAAAAAATTTATAATTATTTTAAATTATTTAATTTAACATATAATAGTATATTTATATTTTTAATAATTTACACTTACCCTCAATCAAAATAATGAATTCAGAGGTATTTAATAACACTTACAAAAACTCATTCCTTCGCATATTCTTTAAACACGTATAAATTACTCAATCCATATACACGCAAGTGTATCCTCACTTTACAATATAATTTACCTGTTTAACATAATATAAATTGTTATATTACAGTTGGTCAAATACTTGCGAATCCTCTCGCCCCTACTGGTCGATTCCACCATAGTTCGTATTTTAGTAATTTTGATAAAAATATTTTATAAAATATTGTAGAAATTCGAAACCTTTCTCTTAAAAATTATTAGCTGATCATTTTTTTTTAAATATCACAGAAACAAATAGCAAATTAATAAGAATTTAAATAAAATTCACAAGCATTTGAAGAAACTTCCTTATATGATAAATGCCACTGAAAAATTTTTCCGCTTACTATCTTACACCTACTTGATTTCAAAATTTCATTTAGGGAATTCAACTCAACAATTGAGTGAATATAATACTAATATTAGGTAATTTCATAATTTACAAGTCAAACTATACTTTTAATACCACCTAATATAATTTTCTATTTTTTTAATTTAACTTATTTTTAGTTTATATAATTTATCATCCCACTCGAAATATTGTCTCCGGTCACATCCAGTCTAATTAGTCTATTACAAAATAAATAGTGACACTTACATAATAATGGCCGTGTCTCATCACCACTCAACTCCTACTCTTCAGCTATAATGTTACCATACGTAAAAATAGAGATTCAAGCGCCACCCATCAATAATTATAACATAATTAATGAATTAGAAAGAGGTTAATATAAAAAAGAATATATTTACAATATATAAAAAATTATTCTTATATTTTTGTTGTATATTTTATATAATAAAAATATTATTGTATAAGTATGTAATTTATTAAATAGTGATAAATGAGAGATAAATTAGCATTACAAAATATAAATATAAATAATTATAGTGAAGTTCAAATAAAAAAACATAAGATAAATTAGGAATGAAGAAATAAGCCATTCATTGCACTTCTCACCCGCATCACCACAAAACACCGGCCATGGCCACCTCCATCTCCTTCACCACCCCGAAGCTGACCTCCCCCTTCTCCTCTTCCCCAACTCTCCTCCAGACCTTACTCTTCTCCAGAAAGCTCTCAGCCTCCTCACTCCACTTTCCTGCTTCCTCTCCGCAAACCCTAGGCTCCGGCACCCACTCCCTCGGCCGCCTGCGCGGACTGCGCTGCTTCACCGTCCGCGCCGAGTCAGAAAACGGCGTCGAATCCTATGCCCCCCGTCACTATGACTTCGACCTATTTACTATCGGCGCCGGCAGTGGCGGCGTCCGTGCGTCTAGGTTCGCCGCTAATTTCGGCGCTACAGTTGCTGTCTGCGAGCTCCCCTTCTCTACCATATCTTCTGAGACCAGTGGTGGCGTAGGTGGAACGTAAGATGCACATTCGGGTTTATTTGATTCTTTTTTCGGGGTGGGGTAGGTGTGGGACGATCCCCTGAAGAAGCTTTATGAGGCAGACAGGCATATCAGTTCCAGCAAATGGGCATTTGCGTAAAAGTTATATTTTTAGGCAAATAGTATTAAAATTTCTACCGCTCATGTGGTTTAGGGTGAAAAGGTGGAGAAAGAGCTTATGGATATCATGCTAGTAATATATCATTCAATTTTATCTTTTCTTTTTTCATAGTTTCAAAAGTTGCAATTTTGTAAATTCAGGTCTCTATTCGATTTCGTCCAGGTATTACCTGATGCATAATAGGTTATATATAAAGTAGAACACATAAGGGTGTTCTTATCAGGAACAAAATATAGTATCATTCTAAGGAGTTCTTAGGACAATGATGAAGATTCAGTGGGTATTAGATAGCATAGAAATGATATAAGAATTTTTTAACAATTTATTTGAAGTTAAATAAGAATCCTTGGTTGACACTCATGTAGTTTCTCATATGGGAGTATTGGAACATCTACCTCCAAGGAAGTTCTTGCAGCTGATTTTAACAGTTCACTTAAGTTGGATATTGTTCTTATAATAGTAATCTACTGAATCTTGAAGTATGATCATGGACGGTACCAGGGGGGTGTGCAGGTGGTGATTGCTTCCTTTGGATTTGAGGAAAATATGCAATGCCTTTTATAAATGAAAATAACTTAGTTCAGATCCTTTCAATTTTTCTTTACATCTCTCTTTGATCTTCTTCCATGTAAAGAATTTCTAAATTTTTTCACCCATATGTGACCAATCTGTTTCTTGTGCATTTATTCTGATAAGTATCTTTTCATCCAGATGTGTACTTAGGGGTTGTGTTCCAAAAAAATTACTTGTGTACTCATCCAAGTACTCTCACGATTTTGAGGAGAGCATGGGTTTTGGATGGAAGTATGACAGTGAACCCAAGCATGATTGGAGCACCTTAATAGCTAACAAGAATGCTGAGTTACACCGTCTTACTGGAATCTATAAGAACATTCTGAACAATTCTGGTGTCACTTTGCTTGAAGGTCGGGGAAAGGTGGGTATAAATTATAATTTGTTTTATGATGGTCGGAGCCTGACTTGATTCTTATGGCTATGACTAGGTCATATAAGTTTTGTGAGTCCTTATTTGGGAAACATGAATGTATGTCCAAGTACACCCTCGTGTTTTAGATAACAAACTTGATTTCACAGAGCTGGACCTTTCTGGTTTTAATATGAAATTTAGCCCAAGTATAGAATACGAGAACTGAGCTCAAAGGAACATGGAACTAGCATCTTTAGAATCTTTTTTTTTCATCTCATGTGTCTGTACTCATTTTGGTTATAGTTCTGCAGATCATAGACCCACACACAGTTGATGTAGATGGGAAACGCTACTCAGCAAAGCATATACTAATTTCAGTTGGAGGTCGACCTTTTATTCCTGAAATTCCTGGAAGAGAATATGCAATAGATTCTGATGCAGCACTAGATTTGCCTTCAAAACCTGAAAAAATTGCAATCATTGGAGGTGGATACATTGCCTTAGAATTTGCTGGGATCTTTAATGGCTTGAAGAGTGAGGTCCATGTATTTATAAGGCAGAAAAAGGTTTTGAGAGGTTTTGATGAAGAGGTAAGAAGCTATGTGGACCACAGATGCTTGGGTTACTCATTGGATTACTGTACTAGACAAAAATGTTTTCTGATATAATTTTGTAGGTAAGAGATTTTGTGGCAGAACAAATGTCTTTACGGGGAATCGAGTTCCATACCGAGGAATCACCTCAAGCAATCCACAAGTTACCTGATGGCTTGTTGTCCCTTAGGACAACTAAAGGAACAGTCGATGGTTTCTCACATGTTATGTTTGCTACTGGAAGGCAACCTAATACTAAGGTTTCAACTTCATAGATGCTCAAATTTATTTGGTTTCAGATCTTTAAAAGTGTCGTGCTTAGAGTATGAATGCCTACTAACATTGATATGGAAAGCACTATATTTGCTAAAGAAAGAAATGTTGATCTAAAAAATTTCTGGTTCCTGCCCCTCAGAGTCTCAAATTTTCTAGTGTGGATATTTTTTCTCTTTTATGGGTGTTTCTGTTGGTTTACCTAGATTGATGTAGTTGAAACAGTGTACCAATTTTGAGCGTATTTTTTATAATTAATTATAAGTCTATTATATGTGTGCTTTGCAGAATTTAGGTTTAGACTCAGTTGGAGTGAAGATGTCAAAGAATGGTGCAATAGAGGTATACTTTCTTGTTTTATTGCCTTTTCTTTATTTGTGATAGTTGTTCTCTCTTGATTCTTATTGTGGTTGTAGGTTGATGAATTCTCCCAAACATCTGTACCTTCCATTTGGGCAGTTGGAGATGTCACTGATAGAGTAAATTTGACTCCTGTTGCCTTAATGGAGGGAGGTGCATTGGCAAAAACACTCTTTCTCAATGAACCAACAAAACCTGATTATGGGTATAGATCAGTACTTTTTTTATATTCTGCATATCTATAAGTTTTCCATGGTTGAGGCTTCTGTCTGAAGGCTTTAGTGAGAGTTGGGGATGCATTACAATTTAAATAGAGCCTTGATTCTCAAAACTTAATGCCTTTTTTAATGTTGTTTTTCTGTTGGCTTTTCTTATTTTGTTACACCCTTTTCAAAGGTCTTGGGTTGAACATGTGCATGCTTGTATAATTGTTGGGCTTCTTGAATAGATCTGGGAAAGAAAAATCGTTATTTTTATGGTGATTTTTTCATAGCTTTGTTTCAATATGATTGTCTCTTTTTCTCATTTTAAGCCTTATAGTTGGTTATTATTTTCAACAGAGCTATTCCTTCAGCAGTATTCTCTCAGCCACCAATTGGGCAAGTTGGCCTCACTGAAGAACAGGTGCAACGTTGATACTTCAAGACTGTTGCGGCCTATGGTTAAATATATATAACATTTGTTTATAATATTTGCAGGCAATACAACAATACAGTGATGTTGATATTTTCACAGCAAACTTCCGACCCTTAAAAGCTACTCTTTCTGGACTTCCTGACCGCATCTTCATGAAACTCATTGTCTGTGCAAAAACAAACAAGGTTCTTGGGTTGCATATGTGTGGAGAAGATTCTCCTGAAATCATGCAGGCCAGTTGCTTCTTTGAGTTAATCTATTAACTTAGCCACTGTACTATATAAATTCTCAAGTTTAATTGTTTATCTGGTTTTGGTTAAAAAATGGTTAGTCTAGTGGTATAAGAAATCAGAGACACAGCAACATAATACCAGGTTCCTAATCCCATAGGGCTAATATATGGGTTAAAACTAACATGGAAAAACGTGCTCTTTCTGATGTTTATGCCTTGAATTTTTTTACAGATCTTTTGGCCCAGAATTGCATGCACTAAGATTTTGTGTTCACAAACTCAAACTTCACTAAGTAAACTGCATACGGAGCTTTCTGTAAGATAAATACTAGAAGTGCATAATTCAGATCATGATGCAATTTTCCTCGCAACATTCAGGGATTTGCTGTTGCTATCAAGGCTGGTCTGACAAAAGCAGACTTTGATTCTACAGTGGGTATTCATCCAACAGCTGCTGAGGAACTTGTCACAATGAGGACTCCCACGCGGAAGATAAGAAATGGTTCTTCACCTGAGGTTTGCTGGGAGTCCAGGGCCCCTTCCAAATCAGCCTCATAAATTGACTGAGTTTATGCATAAAAGTGAATTTGTCTCTAGCCAATCAATGATGATAATTTGACTGCTTCTAGGCTTCTATAACAGGAGGAGATTGTCAATCTGATACTCATGCATTACCTTGACCGTGTTACTGGAAAAAATTCAGAAGAGCTTAATCAAATTATTTATGCATAGAAATTGAGAATTGCCATGTTATATATTTGTTTATGCATTGAGAGTTGCAAATGTTTTCAAGAGATACAATGACTGTGGAAACCACCCTATTGGGGTGGTCTTCATGAGCAAATAAAGATGAAATTGCTCTTTGGATAGAAAAAGAAAAGAATAAATTTCTCTGGCTTATCTAAATGTCTATCATAGAAAAGAGCCTCAATATATGTACTTTCATTGGCCTTTCTACTATAGCAACAAGGAAATGCCATTGTTGAAGGTTCTAGGGATGGCAGTGAGTACTGAGGTTTGGATAGCTAGGGTTTCAAACGAGAAAGAATTTTCATCTAGGAAGATTTTTTTTTTTCGTTTCAAAAAAAGTTTCCCTAGTTTCAAAATTATCTACATTATGGGCAGTTAGTTATCTAGATATAATTAATACAATGTTAATGGCAATATAGCACTTCCTCTTGCAAGTGTGCAATGTAGAGGTTCCTAGTAATGCTTCTTATTGATTATAATTATTTTTCTATATACCCGTATGGTGCTTGAATAATCAGAGCTTCTTGATTTTAATTATCTTGAACTTGCAAGATTAATTTTGTGGTGGCTATTACTTACCACTGGCCTAATGTTGAGTTCTCAATAATCTCTCAGGGCAAGGACTCTGAGGTAAATGCTGCAGCTGGGATCTAGTGTAGCACAAGTAGTAACCCCACATTCACATGTAGGCCAACTATTTTATCTCCACATACTCTTATAAATCATGTGTATTTGTTCTAGAGACTTTCAGGAAAATTACTTGAGTTATTTTCCATGGAATAAATTTATTTCCAATGAAAATGTACACAAGGTATCAAAAATCAAAGATTTGTGTAGTACAGATAGTAGATATTTGGATATACTCATTGCGGTATATAAATTATGGTAGACATGCTTGTTGAAATAGGGTTGGAAATTTGTATATTTTTACGTAGTATATCATCATTCAGCTTACTGCATTGTATTGTAACCCTGCTTAAATTTGTAGGAGGAAGTTGCCCAAGCGGGGTGTACACTGCCTGCTGCATTTGAACTGGTTGGTACGGTGGTTGGATCAAATTGATAGCTTTGGATGTGATTAGCTATTTCTTTTTTTACTAGTATATTAGGTTGTGCAATAATTTTATATTGTGAGCATGGAGATAGGGTACTACTTGGAGAGTTGGAGATTATTACCACTACAGATTTCATTTTTTGTTTTTGAACTTCTCTGAATAAAATGGTGCGTATCCATATTGTTTACTCTAGCCCTCTTTCTTTTATTTGGGGTGAATGCATAGGGAATGCAGGTGGTGATTTGTTCGTGTATGTTAGGTTGTGGTAGCCCACTTCTGCAAATTCTATTCACTCTGATATATATATATATATGTATATGTATTTGATTTGTGCGGGCTTGTGTTAGGTTTGAATCTGTGGCAAATGGTTCTAAATGAATTCGATTGAGATCTCAATTCACTATAGATTTACTTATCACAATATATGTTGTGTTTCCCTTTGTGTAGGACTCATTCAATCCCAGCATTGCAATTACCAGATGAGTTAAAACATACCTCAAATCCAAGAGGCTGGTAGGAAGTTTAGAGCTTAGACCCTTTATTGTTGCTTTTGCCGCTCAAATGTTAAAATAGGAAAATCATTTCTTATTATTTCATGCTCGGATCTCAATATATCACATCACTTCAATATTAAATTAGTGTGCATTACATTACTATAATATCAACATAAACGTAATTTTTATAATAAAATATAATAATTTTTAACAAGTAGAACTTTATAAAGAAAATGTAAACAATTATAAATATTTTATAAAATATGTTAAAATAAATAATTAAATTAATATACTTATATTATATTCAAAAATTTATACCTAAGTTGATAAAAATTAATTGAAGATTAGGATTCAAATTCTTTTTTTCTCTTTCAATTATCCTGAAATGAATTGAGAGTATTAATACTAAAATTTTATATTTTCAATTTAATTTATATTAAAAACTTTATTACGGAAATAACTTTCAAAGTCACTTGATTAACAACCGTATAATTTTTTAAAAGTTATTCACACCCACAAATTTATAAGGTACTATTTTCTATTTTTAAAATTATCCAATACCATGCTTTCTTTTAAAATATTGTATTGATTTTCTTTAAATATTTGGGCTCAACCATCATTTAAATGGTAGATTTTAGCTGTCTTCCTACGTGTTTATATTAGTACTTGTCTTTTCTAAATTTGTTGAACTCTTTCTAAATTGTTGGGAATATTTTCCATATTTTAATAAAATATTAGGTGTTTAGAAATCCTTAGTTAATTTTATAGCACCCTTCCTATTTTTTTCTACACCAATTTTCTAATTATGATTACATTTGAATATTCAAATATTGTTATAAAAAATTGTAAGTATGAATATTATTAGTCTAATTATACTCAACGTGTGTAATCTCATTCACATCTACTTAGATTTGTTTATTCCGTTAAATGTTCAATTATGTATCTCATTTGATCAACTAAGTCATCAAACCTACCAATATTATATCTATGTTTATATTTTGCTAGAGTATTTCAAGTCTAGTTTTACCGGTATTTTTTCTACTATCTCTTAATATTTTTTGTATTTACGAGTTTATCATTTTTACTATTCGTTTTACTTGATTCAATCATTTAAAAGCCTATAATATTTATACTTTGGTCACTAAACTCTCTAATTTCTCAATTTTACAAAGTATCAAAAAATGTGTTATATTTACAATTTGCTCACTAAACTTTTTATGATTATATTTAGGTATTTTCATTTAAACCCCAAAATCTTCCAAATTCTTTTTATGTCCTTAAACCACTCCTATTCCAATTTCAATCCTCATACATTTTAGAATTTTATTTTAGTTCCAAATTTTTTGAAATTTACACTTTAGTTCCTAAACTTTTGATTTCTTCTCAACTCGAGCTATAAGCTTCCAAATTAACCATAACCCAACCCTAATCAATTTCTCCATGTTCCCACGATTGTCTCGAGTTGTTACACGAATGATTTGATCCATTTTTATCCCAATTCTAAGCCTCAACAAAAAATAGATCACCAAGGAAAAAAAGATTGAAAATTCATTAATGACAAGTCGTTGGCCATAACTAAGGACATGAGAAGATAGCTTGGTTTCTTAAGGTTTTACTAGGATCAAGATGAACCCCAATTGGTCACTAGAGGGGCATGCATTCGACAATGATAAAAAAAAAATGGTTAAAACTAAACATAAAGTTTAATTTGCTATGATTGAAGGCAGGTTTGGCTTACCAAGGCCACACGAAAGTAGTAGGGGAGGCTTAGACATGTCTAATAGGTATTTAGGGAGCTTGCCCAACCATTTTTGGTGGTCGAAGGAGGTGGAAAATGTTTGACATCTGAATGCCATGTTTTCTAGTGTGTCGAACAATGACAATATTTGATCCCACTGACGCTACACTTGTAAACTCCGCCTTTTAAAGATAAGGAAAATCGAGAAAAGAATCGATCAACTCAAAAGAGAATCGAGTTGGTTCATGTACTTTAACCAATAGAGAAATGGCAAATCGAAAAATCCCAAGTGACTCAAAGAGTCATAAAAATCATGGAAAAGAACCTTGGGACAAATGGGAAGAGAAAACCAGACCGGTTCAGGGTGAATCCGACATGAACCGGATTGAACCGATTTGATCTATACTTGAACCGGTTGCTAAATTCATTTTTCTAGGTGGCTTAAAATATTCAAATTGGAGAATTGAAGCCACCATTAGATGTAAAATGAATTTAGAAAATTTTGATTTTGAGAAAACCAGTCGAATAGGGCCTAAACCGGTCGATTTACGCATTGAACCCGATCAGACCGGTCCGGTCCGGTTCGGAACAGTGTCATTTTCTTCCTTTGGATGACAACACTATTAATTCAATGCAGAAAATGGATAACACTGGTGAGGGAATATCGACTTCGATCAGGCCGTTTCAAGGCGAGGATAAGCTCGACCAAAATAGAAAGTTGTCAGATAGAGGGTCCCCGAGCTCCCTATATAAAGAACTACTCTCCATTCATACTCCACACACCTCAAATCTCCATTATCTCTCAACTGCTCCATTTTCCGGCAAATCTCGAACCAGAGCTCTGATATAGCCCTTTTTCTAAGCCTCATAAGGCAAGATCGAGTCCTACAGACTCCGGGGGTACCTAATAGCATTTTCCTTTCGATCCGAGGATTACTGGAGAAGCACCAGTAGAATCAAATAGTGAAGTAGCTCCGATGGACCAAAACTGCCCCGTTTTGGCTGAGTTGAATTTAGCCAAGTTCAGCCCTCCCCCGGCCAAACCAAGCCTCCCCAACACCCCCACAATCCTCACACGGCCACAACATAACTGAAAGGTAAGCCAATTTGACCCTCCTTTGTCATTGTCGGTCGGAATTAGAGAGAGAAATGCTAAAACTTTACTGACAAAATTTTCATTCGATTTGATGTCAATTATAGCAATTCTTGATCCTAGAAAAAAAACCTTATGATGAGAGCTACCTTCCCAGATAGAGAGCTTGGATCGCCGTACCTCTAACGGTACGCTTTCTCTCTATATGAACGATTTTCCGGCGAAACTCCGTTTAAGCTCGTTTCAAACTCAAATCATGCGATTCAAAGCTTAATTGAATCGTATGGAAGTGTAGAAACTGATTTATACCTCCAATCAAAGTAATTAACCCTGATTGGATGGCCAATTTGAAGAAATCAAATTCAGACCGTTTGAAGGGGAGAAATTTGGGAATTTCGAAAAATTGATGGACCTATTTACAATTTCCCAAAATTGAAGGCCAATTGGCCATGAGAAAGATGTTGGAGGACTAATTGGTTGATTTTTGGAACATTTAGGATCAAAGTGCCATTTTTGGAAAGTAGGGTCAAGATTGTAATTTTTGAAAAGTTGGGGACCAAATTGGAAATTTGAAAAACTTGAGCCCCTTATACAATTTTGAGTAAATTAAGGACTCAAAGAGAATTTTGGAAAACTTGGGACTCAATTTGGGGAAATGTTGGCGTTATGAACCTAAAGTTGAGATAAATAAACTTTATGGACCTAAGTACAATTAATCGATAATTTGTGAGCATAAGCTTTTATGTCAAACCATAATTGATAAGGCTGCCCAAATTGTGTAGAGACACGTGTGACCGGAATGCAAGAAAGATAAAGCTCGCGTAGACTCGGAAACTGACTAGGGACGAATACGTCACAGTCATCGAGTGAATGATACAGTTTAAATGTCATACCCAGTTGGGGTGATAAGCACCTTTATTAATTGAAAACCTACTTATCGGTTGTGAGTAGGCTTAATCACATCATACCCGATTGGGATGATGAACTTACTTTTATGAAAAAAAACCTACTTATCGGTTGTAAGTAGAGATGATCATACCCGGTTAGTATGATAAACTTTCTTAAGGAAAGGAGAAACCCGCTTACCGGTTATAAGTGTAGACATCATCACACTTGGTTGGTGTGATGAAGCGAAAAATATACTTTTTGTCAAAAGTGTTATCCCCTGACTGTGTGAGATTACTTAAACTATTTGGGAGACCTTCTTAACGAGAGCTAGAATAGCTTAGATAGGCCCGAGGCCTAAGTTTTTCAACTCGTAGGGCAAAATGGTCGGTTTTGAAAAATCACGTGCAATGGGCCCAAAGCCAGTGGGCATGAGCAGGAGCTTGTAAACAAACTTGAGTTAAGAAAACTATGAATCTTCAAATGAAATGGTTGTATGATTTCGCCATGGTACCAAGTTAGGACCGACAGTACTCGATGGTTTGGTGGTAGTACGTAAGGGCTAGGTCGATGGACCCACCTAGACAAACAGTTGCACGTTGGGTTGAGGGTCAGGGCCATTGGACTAGTGGCACCAAAGATAATGGTCATATGTGAAAAATTATTGTTTGTGCATGCACCTATGGTACATGACCATCAAGACACCCAAGAGGGGGAGTGATGGGTCCTAAGGGCTATTGGATGAAATGATGGAGATAAGGGCAGTTCACCGTGCCAGTCGGTCGGGAAGCTCAGAGTAGCTTTTTGCGCATGAGATCGAGGTGGGGTTGGAATGAGGTCTCTGTTCTCATACGGACACGGAGTGGCATTTGGGTCTGAGGGTCGGATGTCAAGCACATCCACTTAGACCCAGGGTAGAAGTGGAGGGACTTCTATCTTGATGTCCGGTAAAAATGCTTCGAGCCACAAGTGGGTGTAGTGAATGAGCTGTACCTGCGAATGTGTGTACCCTTCCTGATGAAGGGTGTGTGTTGTTTGCTAAACACACCTAATGAGATAATGGAAAAAAGGTTTTAAAAACTAGATTATGAGGAAGACTTTCTTTCAAAGTAAATGATAACCTTGGCACAATTTAATTAAAGCTATTTGTCTTGAAAACTTACTCCCTCTCTTTTACCCCTTTCAGGAGTAAGGAGATTTAACCAACAAAACCGTGAAGATGTATCCCCCATCAGGTATGTTTAAAATTACTTTTAAGCTTGTATTTTGATTGATTTATACTATTGCAGGGAACAAGGTTTAAAATTACGTCTGACTCCTCTTGATTAAAAGAAGGGGAAACCCCTCTTAAACCAAGAAAGCGATGGGTTGATCACGGGGATCCGACCAA
This sequence comes from Trapa incisa, assembly GCA_030064435.1. Taxonomy (NCBI): domain Eukaryota; kingdom Viridiplantae; phylum Streptophyta; class Magnoliopsida; order Myrtales; family Lythraceae; genus Trapa; species Trapa incisa. The sequence continues at coordinate 12,360,015 of CM057781.1, read as the reverse complement.
ATCGGGTCAGGGCGTGACAACTTGAGTGGTATTAGAGCCATTGTACCCTTGAAAGCATTATCAATACTATTCCATGACACTAAGAAAAACTCAACTACCCTATAGGAAGAAGAGTTCCTAGGAAATTCGTCGTACAAACTAAACCTACACACGAGATCGTGAAAAAAAAACGCCTACCTCGAGAGAGGCAACTGTCCAAATGTTCTTAGAGATCAAAAAGAGAGTACCCAAGGATATGGCAGAAGACTATAAGAAACTTGTTGGAGCATTATTAAAGTTAGAAGGCATCACATATCCTACTCCAAGACAAGAAGAGCCCATTCCTCCTCCAAGGAGCCTGACACCTCCACAAGCCTCGCAATAGCCTAAAAAGTCTCCAACTAAGAAGGAGGCCTGGGATAACTATTGGGATGCCCATGCCACCTTTATGAAAGTCCACCAAGTACCCCCACCAGCTCAATCCAACTTCAACTAAAAACCCCGTCCTTTGATAATAAGAAAAACAGGAAAAAAACTGGTCATTTCCAAAAAGAAAACTAGGTCGATTTATAAACCATAAACGATAGAGAAAGGGCAAACCAAAAAATTTATAAATCTCAAGTGACCTAAATAGTTACAAAAGTAATGAGAAAGGACTTTAGGATGAAGAAGTAAAAACCAGATTGGTTCAGGTGAACTAGATTTGAACCTGATCGAACCAGTTTGAACTATCATTAAACTGGATACTAAATTCATTTTTCTAGGTGGTTTAAAATATTCAAACTGAAGAATTGAAGTCACCGTTGGATAGAGAATGAATTTAGAAATTTTTAATTTTGAAAAACTTAGTCGAATTGGCATGAATTGGTTGGTTTAAGCATTTAACCCGGTTTAGACCGATCTAGTCCGGTTTGAAACAGTGTCGTCTTTTTCCTTTAGATGACAGAATTGTTAACTCGCCGGGAAAGCGAGCAGCACCGGTGAAGATGAAAAGTCTCAATTTAGGGCATTTTTATCCATGAATGATCCCCATAAAGGCGTCAATCAGATGACTAAGGAGTCCCCGAGCTTCCTATATAAAGAGTCCCTCCTCATCCATCCTCCTCACACACTTGAAAACTCCTCTCTCTCTACTACTCCAATTTCTGGTGAAGCTCAAACCAGAGCTCCGATTTGGGCATTTTTCTGAACCAAATAATGCGAGGTCAGGTTCCTTAGATTTGGGGAGAAGTCAGCTACCCGACGATAGTCTCCATTTGCTTAGAGAATCATCAAAGAAGCGCCACTATAATCAAACAGTGAAGTAGCTTCGGCGGACCAAAGTTGCCCTATTTAGGCCAAGCTAAACATGACCAATTTGAGCCCTTTTCAGGTCAAACCAAGCTCACCTAACACACCCACAACCCTCATACGACCGAATTAGAGTGGAAATGTAAGCCAATTTGGCTCCACTCTGTAATTTCTAATCAGAGTTAGAGAGAGAAATGGTGAAACTTCACTGATCGAATTCACCATCAATTCGATATGAATTGTTGCAATTCTTGATCATAGGAGTAACCTTAGGACGAGAACTATATGCCCTGATCAAAAGCTCGGATCGCCACACCCCGACGATAAGCTTTCGAAGCTTTCTCTCTCTAAGTTCAGTTTTTCGACGAAGTTCCATTTTAGCTCAATTCGGATCCAAATGACACGATTCAAAGCTCCATTGAATTGTATGGAAGTGTAGGAACTGATCCATATCTTCAATTGGATCAATTAACCCTGATTGAATGGTCAATTTGATAAAATTAAATTTGGCCAGTTTGAAAGGGAAAATTTTGGGAATTTTGGGAATTTCGTAAAATTAAGGGACCAAATTGTAATTTCCCAAAATTGAGGGTCAATTAACCATGAAAAGGATATTGGAGGACCAATTGGTCAATTTTTGAAAATAATTGGGGTCAAATTGCCATTTTTGTAAAGTACGGGCAAAATACTAATTTTTGAAAAGTTTGGGACCAAATTGAAAATTTGGGAAACTTGAACCCCTTTAAGTGATTTTGAGTAAATTGAGGACCCAAAGTGAATTTTAGAAGTTTTGGTACTCAATTTGCAGAAAAGTGTGCATTATGGACCTAAAGTCAAGGAAAATGAACTTTAGGGATCTAATTGCAAGTTTTGAGTTTAGTCGTTCATACGTGGGGAACAAAGGCTTTTATGCCAAGTATTAATAGATAAGGTTATCCAAATCATGTAGGAATACGAAGGACCGGAATGCCAGAAAGAGAATCTCACGTCAACTTTGGAAAATCAATCGAGGACGAACACGTCATGGTTAACGAGTGAGTGGGTGGTTATTCACATCATACCTGGTTGGGATGATGGGCACCTCGAAAATAAAAAACTACTACTATGTGAAATTTTAACATCATACCTAGTTAGAGTGATGTGAGAACTACGCAAAAAAACTACTTAATGGTTATAAGTAGATCATACCCGGTTGGTATGATGGACTTCCTGGAAGGAAGTAGAAAAGCCACTTACCAGTTGTGAGCGGAGATGTCATCACACCCTGTTGGTGTGATGGATGGAAAATATATTTTGTCAGAAGTGTTCTCCCCTGACTATGTGCCAATGCTTAAAACTTTTGGAAGACCTTTTTGACGAGAGTTGTAATAGTTGAGATAGGCCAGAAGCCTCGATTTTGGAACTTAAGGGCTAAAATGTCCGGTTTTGGAAAATTATGTAGAGTGGGCCCAAGGCCAGTTGGCACGAGCAGGAGCTCGTAAACAAACATGATGATAAGCTATGAAAATTTTTAATGAATGATTTATATGAGTTGGCCATAGTACCAAAACAGGACCGACATACTCGATGTACTGGCAGCAGTGCGACAAGACTAGGTCGATGGACCAATCTAGACTAATAACTGCAGGTCGAGTTGAGGGTCGGAGCCATTGGACTAGTGACACCAAAGATAAATGGAAAACTTTTGTTTGTGCATGCACTTGAGGTTCGAGGCCATCAAGACGCCCAATAGGGGGTAGTGATGCATCCTAGGGGCTACTGGACGACATGGTGGAGATAAAGGCAGTTTGTCGTATCAGCAGTCAGAGAAGCTTGACGTAGTTTCATGCGCATGAGACCGGGCTGAGGTCGGGATTAGGTCTCTGTCCTCATATGGACATGAAGTATTTTGGGTCTCAGGGCATGAGGTCGGAGATGTTCACTCAAACTCCAGGTAGAAGCAGGGACTTCTATTAGAGTAGATGGTAAAGATGCTCCAATCCACAAGTGGGTGCAGTCGACGTAACTATATCTCACGAATGTGTGTACCCTTCCTGATGAAGGGCGTGTGTTGTTTGTGAAAAATACCTAGTATAGAAATGAGAAAAAAGTTATGAAAACCTTGGAAAAATATTTTGAAAACCGAAATTTGAAGAAAATAATACTTTTAAAGAAAATAATGAGTTTGACACACTATAATTAAAGTTATTTTTGTGAAAACTCTCACTCAACACCCATTCACTAAGTTGTCGAACTCACCCCTTCCCTTTACCCCTTTTCAGGTAACCAATGGAAAACAAACCCAAAGATTTTCTTGTAGCCGAATGCACTTGTACAAGTGTCTTCCTTCATATTCATATCGATTTCTCACTAAGTCAGGTTATATTACTCTCTCCCTGATATGCCTTACTCATTCGAGTCTCTTTAGACACACTATAATTTGGGTCACTGACCTAAATATTGTTCTAGCTCTCATAAATCTCACTCGATAATTTTTTTATATATGTGTGTTCATCCCTTGCTTAATTAAGTAAGAACCTAACTTTAGTTAAGATATTGCAGTGCAAAATGTTAATATATATAATAATTTTATAACTTGTTACTTAATTGATGATTTTTCTATAATTAGTAGATTTTCATACTTTCTCCCACAAATTACACAAATTTAAAAAGGTTTTTGGCCAATTCTAATTAAATTAAATCATTTTCACTATTAATAATTATATTAAGTATAGAAATTCTAATTTTCCCACTTTCTATATTTAAAATAAGAGAAATATAATTTTAACGAAAATATTTTTAAAAAATCATTCAAATAGTAACATAACATATTATATTAAAGATTGTATTTTGTTTTTCTTTATATACAATGATCTATTCTTATTTAATAGCTCATAATTTATCCGTAAAAGATACAAACATAAAATACATATATCAGTAAATAAATATAAAAAATTAAAATTTCAACATATTTAAAAATAATAATTAAATATAAAATATAAAACTTAATACATATAAAAATTAACAAAAAATGATTATAAATATGCAAAATAACTAATCTAAAATGCATAAAAATAGTAAATATAAACATAAAATAAATAAATTATATATTATATAAAAAAACTCTTACTTATAAATATTTGTAAATAAAATAAAAATAAAAAAATATATAAAAATAGTTAAATTATAAATTTATTTAAATAAAAATAAAAACACTCCTTGAGATATAGGAATAGTAATAATAGGAGTAAAAATAAGAAATTAGAGAGTAAATAAAAATAAGAAAAGTTTATTATCATTTTAATTGAAAAAAATTACAATACTTTCAAAAATTGAAGAGATTTTAAGCCACCCAAAATTTTTTTTATCAAATTAGTGATTTCGTTCACACCTCTCCTCTCTGAACCACTCTATTCAAACCTCTCTACTTTCTCTCTTCACTCGCCCAAAACCCAAATTTTATTTATTTTTCTTCACGATGCATTTATAGTTGACGAAAAAACACTTGGACCTCTTCTCATCACTCACCCAAAAGCTTAGTCTATTACCTATCATCTTCTCCCCTCACTCACTTACTTTTCTTGTCCACCAAATATTTCTCAATTTTTTTATGTTGTTCAAATATTTCTTAATCTTACACTTATCTTCAACTTTGATACTTTTTTCGCCCACAACCAATGCCTTCTCCTTTAAACATCTTTCCTTTAATCACAATTCATATTTTTATACCAACTCTAGCACCAAATTAGGTGTCAGAAAGGATTATACTTAGGTGAAGCTGAATCACGAAGGTACTCTATATTCTCATCTAGAGTTCACGACTGTCTCTCATTTTTGCACCATGGCCCCTGGTAATATATGGTGTTGAATTAACGAAATTGCAGATATAGGAGAGATAGTTGAATATAAATATTATTTTCCATTGATGTACAGACAGTTTATATTACTCAGGTTGGTGGACAATTGATGAAGGGAGTCATGAGGAACAAGCTCGGTTTCTTGTTATCCTCCAGTCTAGACCAAATACAGTCAACAAGAGTTTGAAAGGCTTCAAAATGTGAAGTTCATTGCAAAAGTTGTCCTCACTAAATTGCTGACAGCAAGGTCTGCCATTATTCATTTCTTGTCAGTTGGATATTTTATTATTGCTATTATTTTTAAATGTCTGTATGGGATTTTTATCCAATATTATGCAGGGAAGTGTGCTTCCAAGGAGAGATCAGCATAGCCCTTCTTCCCTGCCGACACCGTGTTTGCTCTCTGCAAGTATCAAGGCTCTTTTTTTCATCTGCAACTAGCATTTCCAACATCTCTTATTGTCACTGCCATCACATGATTTCCTCAATTCTGATGCCTGCAGTGCTTGCTATGGGAAATGCAAGAAGTGCCCAATATGTGGCCTTTCCATTGAAGAGCGCTTACCCGTGTATGATGTTTAATGGGAAATCCTTCAATAATACCTCATTTTGATCAAGGGTTGAACAAAAATTAACAACTCCACATTTTAGGGCCCCATTAGATTTCTTATCATGCATGATTTTGATATGTGCCATACAAATATCATAAGAAAAAGGCCCATAGGATGTGTGGACGAATTGTTTGCCAAGGAAAAATAGAAAAAATCTTGAGATGGAAAATGCATAATGAATGAGTCACAACTCAGGCTTATGGCACTTTGTGGGAATGAATTGGAGTAGGTCCAAGTTAGAACTCCATCTTCATGGTTTCAATCGTCCATCTTCCTTTTGGGAAAAAAAAATAAAGTACATCAACTTGACCCCATCACGACTGAAATATTCCATTTCCTCATGATGTAACATCATTTTGCTTCCTTCCATCACTGATAGCAGCAGCTAACATGCCAAATTGACCAAATTGTGAATAAGTCCGAGCCCATATGTGTCATCATTTTGAGTGAAACAAGGAGACAAAAGTTTACGGTGTATTAGTATTTGTGCGCTTGTTCACTAGGAAGTCCATTATTAGGCACTTGCAATGCCGCCTCCTTCCACCTCTTAACTGTTCAAAGATTTTCAGCCCTTGGAAATGAACAGAACTTGCCAGAATGACTAAAATATCATACATCTCTAGACCTTAAACAAAGTGAATGAATCTCTTTGTTGTAGCAGCATAGCCATCCGAGGTAGGACCGATTGCCCATGATCATAAGATCCTGCCCTGTCCGGTCACCAAATTACTCCCTAAAGATGAAAATCTTTGATCAACCTTCATATGTTTGTATGTATCCATGCAGACACTTCGCCGTGCACCAGACAATATATCTCGTCATATGCATAATAACGGACAGCTTATTATTAAAGTAAATGGAACATCCCCACCTTCTAAGGTCACGTTTTTCGTTTTTTTGCTTCTTTTGGATTTCACCCTTGTCTTTGAGCGCCAAAGTGTAATCACCTAGACGTGAAAGTGCCCGCTATACTGCTATACACTTCCAGACAAATCATGGCATAGCACTGAGAGAAGGCTTTATGCTTTTCTGATCAAAAGGGCACACCCTTATTGAGTCCCAAATCACATGTCATGGGCCAAGATCTCATGTTGTTGATTACAGCTTAGAAGCATATCAGACCTAGTAAAGTGTCTGTCTATGAGTTCTTCTAGTTGCATCAATCCATCCGATAAACCAGGGGGCGGTGCAGCATTTCCTTCATCAGAAAGAACCAACTTCTTCTGGTAAACTCCTTGAGGCGTAGTAGTGATTGAGACCTAGTGCGGTGTCATAATAGTTGCAAATACAGCACCAAAGTTTACTAGGGGAATTAGGAATTCTAGCAGCCAGACATTTTTTTTATTATACGCCGCACCTCTTTCACTTGCACTCATTAAACCGATGACTAACAAGGAACCAGTATAGTACAGACAGAGAAATGAGCCAATCAGTAGGGGAGATAGGCTGTTGGAAAATTGGATATAGCATAATAGGATGCTGACTATACAAACATACGGCTTTCATTTGCAGGAAAAACTCTGAATGATCAGTCATGCCAGCAGACAAGCATTAGAATGCATCTCCTGATGATATAGAGTCTGCCTCTTTGTTCCTTAAAGAATCCTCCCAGTGATCCTTTGCAGGGAAGCTTTTTCTCAGAGCCTTCTCCTTCCACGGAAGAATTCTTCATCATGGCGGCTGCCACTGCAATCTTCATCTTCTCCACATCATACCCACTTATCTCTTCTCTACTCCTGTCATGTGAGTGGTCAACCATGAGTCATTTCTTCAACTCTATGCGGATGATGAATGCAGCACACCATGCACTAAAGGTAAGAAAATTCAAGAATCCAACTCATCCAATTCTCTCTTCTTAACGATGCAGGGGTAATGACTGAAGTGGAAGAGAGCGTTGGAAACCGGCACTGAGGACAACATTTATTATATAGACAGAACATACGTGGAAAGAGAAAGTGGCTTATATATCAACTGAGGTTCAAACATTAATTGCAGGAGGAGGCGGTTATGATTATCCCATTTTTGGAGTTTGGACGACAGAACAACCATTTTTATATTTAACTTTCCTACTTTTTGTATCACTCGGTAAGATTTTCGAGTGAGAATATTGAAAGCTTAGAATAGCAACATGGTACACCATGGATGGATGGACAAAATGGACCAGATCCATGTTACATCATGCCAGAGCAAGCACTAGACTGAACAAAAAGAATTTACAACGTGCACCAATCTGGCTGACAGACAGACAGACATATCACGTGAATATGAAATAATGCCTTTGTAAAGGTCTTATGTCCAATTTCCATAAAAAAATACAATCTATAGGTTGAATGGACAGATCAAAAAGCGAGCTGACAAAGCTGCAAAGGCATTGCTTCTGCAGATCCTCTTTAGTCAGTAGTCATCTGACATTTGTACCTCAGTTTAGATATCAACATCAAAGGAACCATAGCATAATATTCATCTAAAAAATGAATATCAATTTGTTGTTCTGATTCCACCAATAAGGTTTGATTAAGGCTCGACCTTGATTAGTATCAATCAATATTAATTAGCTTATCAAAGCCAATAGTTATACTAGAGTAAAAAAATAGCTTGGTTATTACGAGGGAAATGATGGGCCTTGATATTTTTCCATATGGCCCATTAAATTATAGCGGATATCGCCGACTGGGCCCAAATAAAATGTCTAGAGGGAATATTACTCGAGCCCTTGGGGGTGGTGACCACCCACCGACCCCATGTGACGTGGCAGCTCCTGAGCGGCTCTTCATTCTGTGGTACGCTTTGAGAAAACACCAAATTCGCTCTCTTCCATCCAAATAAAATCCTACCACAATATTTTTTTTAACAAAAATAAAATATGTTTAAAATTATAATTTTAAATAAGGTACGATGGGAAGAGAAGCGCATTATTATTGATTATATTTTCTACTTTTTTTTTCCTTTTAATTTTGTAATTATTGTTTTTCAACGCCTGATTAATTTGCTCTCTTCCTTCGTTCGGAGTCCCCCAATGAAAATATCGGAGAGAGTGGAATAGCTCAGGTCGGAGAAATCTTCTCTAGCTCATGGAGGCTTCCATCTGCGGCGGCCTTGCCCTTTCTCCTGGCCATATATTTAGCCCTTCAAAACCCGGTAGCCTCTCTCTTCCTCCCTCTCTCTATCTCTCTCACTCTCTTTCTGTATGCGCATTGCTACAATGAAATCATATGCTGGTAGATTTGGGGGGTTTGATCTACTGTTAGTATTTTATTGCTCCGTGCTGCATGCCGGTTTGTTTCTAAGCCCGAGTCGTCTAGAAGACACCGTCTGGTGTTGGGACATCGAATTTGAAGCTAAGGATTCAGTTAAGTGAACATCTGGGCATCTTCCCGCCAAAAGATTTATTAAACAGAGAGTTTGGGTGTTTCTCACATCTGTATTTTGAGTGTAGATTTCTGTTGACGCCGCCGATTCTATCGGCTTATCTTTGGGACGGATATAAATTCGCAGTTCATCGATCCTCTTGCCAGTCTCTTGAGACTCCATGGTTAGGCTGTTCAATAGAATCAAGACATATACAGAAGAAATAGAATCAAAACATGCTCAAAATCAATTCGTTCGTGGTTTCTGCCTGTGCCTGAACAAAAAAGCTATATGAGCATCTAGAAAGCACCAAAGAATAATTATAGTTAAAAAGGATTTTGAAATTTTCTCATTTAGTGACTTAAAGTTTGTATTATGAATCTAATGAGGATGTACCTGCCTTATTTTACTTTCTGTGATAGCGTTGGATCTATGATTCATGTTGCTTTTCCGATACTTGACAGGAGACAGGTATTGCCTTTTAAAAAAATGCACAAGTCCAAGCATTTTGATGGCAATGTCAGCCACGGCTCTAGGAAAGGGAGGTGGGCTATTGGAGAGGCCGACCATAGAGTCTACACCAGGTCGTGAGTCTGAGTTCGATGTAAGGTACATATAGATTCCACAATGCTAGGCCTCCTTAGCTTTACTTATTTTTTGCTTTCTAAGGATGCAATACACAGCAATGGATATTACTTTCTCATCAACTAGCAATAGAAATTGTCATTACAACTTGAGTATTTTTCAAGAAAGTGCATAGTTTTCTTATATTTTAATCCATGATCTTACATAGTCAGTTCTTCCATTGGGATCCCTTGGACCCTAGTTGCATCGGCAGTATTTTGAGTTGCAATCTAGCTTGTATCTGAATCAGTTCTTCCATTGGGATCCCTTGGACCCTAGTTGCATTGGCAGTATTTTGAGTTGCAATCTAGCTTGTATCTGAATATTTCTGACTTGTAGTCCTTAAGCCCTCTGAATATGACTGGCCTCTCAGACCTTTTAAGACTGTTTATACTTATTTGTATGTTCAATCATAAAATTGTACACAAAATTGTTCAGGCAATTCTTGTCTTGGCTCTAGAGTTTGCTGCAATTATAGTTATCGTACTGCCAGTTTGAGAAGATTTTACTGTTTCTGTACGCTGACCTTACATTTATAACATCCTGGTGTTCTCATTGGTCATGCGTATGTTATCTCCTCATACCATTACTTTTACTGCCCTCGTGTATTCATATGCAGATCAATTCTAATCATTTTCATATGTACTTTAAATGAGTTGATCTTGGATTCCAGCCTTTGTCTTTACGACAAGAGCAAGAATGATCCTTACTGATTTATTTCTTGGAACATTCTAGGAAATCGCGAAAAACTGCTCCACCTTATCGGGTCCTCCTCCACAATGACAACTTCAACAAGAGGGAGTATGTAGTCCAAGTTCTGATGAAGGTCATCCCAGGAATGACTCTCGATACCGCTGTCAATATCATGCAAGAGGCTCACTACAATGGGATGTCAGTGGTAATCATATGTGCCCAAGCGGATGCAGAGGAGCACTGCATGCAGCTCAGAGGTAATGGACTGTTGAGCTCGATCGAGCCGGCCAGTGGTGGCGGGTGCTGAGAAAACAGGAGTTGGCTGCATTTTTGTTGTTCATACAGTAAAATGAAACTCTCCTGCGTACATAAAATTTGAAACTGATCAGGGTATATTCACTGGATAGGTATGAGATCCATTTTACATGCCAGCTAATACTCTCTGGATCTGACCGTCACTTGACAATAAGTATGTCAGGATATGCTTTTGGGCTCAACTTGAAACTGGCCCTGGTGCAGCACCATGGATCTGTGCTTGGGCTGACAATGGTATGTAATCGAAAAATAATCGGAACATGCTTTTGGACCCTTGTTTCCTGGACCAACAGAAGTTTGGGCGGGCTCTTTCATTTAATATAGGATGGGAAAAGGGGGTGTGATGTCGTCCTTGCCTTTTCCATCTGTTAGCTAGGGTCATTAAATTGGGTGAAAAGCTAAACTGATGCCTAAGGCAGAGAAGCCATGGGAGAATTCAATTGCAGCAACCACCCACCTCTTTATTAAACTATTTGGGTATCCTTGTGAACTCTATATAATTCAACCAACCATTGAAAAATCAATATAAATTATAATGGGATTTGATCGTATTTATACTAGGAGCAAAAAAAATAGTACTTACATTATACCTAAACAAATTCCAATCTAGATTATGTCAGAAAAATAGATTACAAGAGTGGTCAGTGTCTACTCTCCGGTCAAAACTTAGCAGAGAAGAAGGAAAAGAAGAGCAGAGAGCCATTCTGCTCACTAAAGCTCTTTTTCCTTTTTACCTTCTTTTTTTCCGGAGACTAATCACCTAAAAAGAAGAACTTGAAATGAACCCATGGAGATTAATTAACACCGTCATTCAATCACCCTCCCTTCTTTTCTTAATAAGTTAGAGAGCGGGCAGTTCCTCCTCCATTACAGACAAAGAAGACACTGATAAAAATATATATACAGACAAAGAAGACGACATTAAAGCAGAGAGACCGCATATCCTACGGAGACATCTGTGCGAGCATTCGGCCCCCTCCCTTCTTATTTTCAGCCGTAATAAATTCCTTTCTTCCCTGCCCCCTTCCTTCCAAATCTGAATTCTCGTAGTTCACAACTCTCATCCATGGCTTCTTCATTGCTGCTACACCTCTCCTTTCTCTTCCTCTTCTTGTTTCCCATTTCCTTTTCCCGTACAGTCCCTTTTGAGTACTCTCAAATCGAAACAGCCATCCTCGATGTCTCAGCCGCTCTGCAGCAGACACAGGACGTCCTCTCCTACACACCTCAATCAATCCAAGAGGAAACCACCGACATCGCCGCAGCGGAGACGGGCTCGTTCAAGCTCCGCCTCCACCCCCGGGAGACCCTAACAGGTCACACCCACTTGGACTACCGGTCCCTGGTCGCGAGCCGCCTGGCCCGCGACTCCGCCCGGGTCTCCTCCCTGAATGCTAAGCTCGTCCTGGCCCTCGGAAACGTCAGCCACTCCGATCTCAAACCGGCGCGACTGGAATCGGAGATGCTCCGCCCCGAGGAGTTCTCGACCCCGGTGATGTCGGGGATAAGTCAGGGGAGCGGCGAGTACTTCTCCCGCGTCGGCGTAGGCAGCCCCGCCGGGCAGTACTACATGGTGCTCGACACCGGCAGCGACGTCAACTGGCTCCAGTGCCAGCCCTGCATCGAATGCTACCAGCAGTCCGATGCCATCTACAACCCCTCCGCCTCCTCCTCCTACAGGGCCCTCACCTGCAACTCTCCTCAGTGCAGCGCTCTCCAGGTTTCCAGCTGCCGGAGCAACCAGTGTCTCTACCAGGTCGATAGCTTAGCTGCATAGTCGTTTAAAAATTTTCCCCATTTAGATTTTCTTTTATAATTTTCTGAAGGGTTATTTATTTTATTTTTTGAAATTCTTGTTTAGGTATCGTATGGTGATGGATCCTTCACGGTGGGGAACTTCGTCACCGAAACGATGACGTTCGGGAGCTCTGGGAAGGTAGACAACGTCGCATTGGGGTGCGGCCACGACAACGAGGGGCTCTTCGTCGGTGCGGCGGGACTGCTCGGTCTCGGCGGCGGCCCTCTGTCGCTCACGAAGCAGATCAAGGCGAGCTCCTTCTCGTACTGTCTCGTGGACCGCGATTCCCCACGGTCGTCAACGCTGGACTTCAACTCCGCTGATATCGGTGCGGCCGACACGGTGACGGCGCCGCTGATGAAGAACGGAAAGATGGACACCTTCTACTACGTGGGCCTCACTGGCGTGAGCGTCGGAGGGTCGCCGTTGTCCATCCCGCCGTCGCTGTTCCAGATGGACGATTCCGGGAGTGGCGGCATCATAGTCGACTCCGGCACCGCCGTGACTCGGATGCAGACGGAAGCGTACAACTCGCTGAGGGACGCGTTCGTGAAAAGGACTCAGAACCTGAAATCAGCCGGCACGTTCGCCCTCTTCGACACCTGCTACGACTTCAGCTCGCTGTCGCAGGTGCGAGTCCCCACGGTGGCGTTCCACTTCGCCGGCGACAAGTCATGGACGCTCCCGGCGAAGAACTACCTCATCCCGGTGGACTCCGCCGGAACATTCTGCTTCGCCTTCGCCCCGACATCGTCGCCGCTCTCCATTATCGGGAACGTGCAGCAACAGGGCACACGCGTTTCCTTCGACCTTGCCAACTCCCTTGTTGGCTTTTCTGCCAACAAATGCTAATCGAGTTAGCCTGTCGGATGGGAAACCGAAAATAGATCCAATCGATAGAGAACCCGAGTAAAAGAAGTTGATCGGATCGGGTCAATGTGAGAGCAATGAATTATTAAAAGATAGCATCTCCGGCCCGGTCTTTGCATTGATATATAGGCAGCCTAAGATACAGTTTAATTTAAAGTTGATTTTCTGATTCGAGTAATGTACTTGGGGCGGTGAACTTACCGTTATGCCCTTTAAATGATATTTTAAATATCATCAATTCATTTCAGATGGTTATTTAATGGAGGGGATGCGGTAGGTGGAGACTGGTCCGGATGTGGTGCCCGGTCCAGCCCAACCCAGCTATTGTGTGGGGACAAAGTGAATTAATTTTTTTCAAAAAAATGAATAACTTACTATATTTTTAATAAAAAAACTGGTTGTACGATCTTTATGAGTAAAATATTGAAATTTTAATTTTTTTTAAATAAAATATTTTGGATTTTTTAAGGGGTGATTTTTTGTAGGCATAATACCGTGGCAACGTGAATGTCTCCTCCCGCTACCTTTCTTGTCTTTGGGAGGTTTGCTTTGCTGTGAGGTTTGTGTTTTTTTTTTTTTCTGGTGATGTATAAATATATATATATATATATTTATGTAGAGGCAATTAAACATCTTTTTCGTCTGAACTATGGAGGTATAATGCTCTAATGTACATATTATTTTGGATGCATATGTATAGTGGGGCATACCTAATTTTCTTAATGAGGTGTACATTCAATTTTGCTACAATTATGTTGTATGGATAAGAGGACACAAACGTGAATCGTCCATCCCACCCCCACTGGCTTTATTGCGGTCCCTCCGTCGTGGTGCGCGTAGGATAGCCTGGGGATCTGCTCCATCACGTGATGTAGTTGGGATGGGACCCTCCACGAGGCTAAAGGCGGTGAGTGACAGTGAGTGAGTGAGTGATTGGTTCTTTGGCTTTGGAGATTTTCAAAGATCCCAAAATGATGCGTTTGAAGCTGAGGGAAGCGCGGGCGGCGGGACGCGGGTCTTCATCAAGCCAATTGTCCTTGGCCTCGGCCTTTATTGGATGAGCTCGGCAAGTTCAGTTCAGTTCATGACTAAACTCATTATATGCAGATTAGGATGAATGCATCACCGAGGTTGTGGCTGCTCCTTTCTTACATGTATATGTATATATATATACACTAAGAGATTCCACCTGAAGAAATTTTCATACAACAATAATATAGGAGTGATGGTAGGCTGTAGATAATCAATCATAGTGTCACGGGATATCACTAGTCATGTCGGGGCCAGTGACTCATGTGGAAAACAGCAACAATTTCATCCATGTGCCAACGTACGCGGTGGGATGTGACTTCCCCTATAAGACATGTCTTCTAGGATTCAGTATTACTGATTAACAAGTCATCGTTATTGTGATGAAAACAGTCATTGAGAGTTTAAAATGAAAGCATTATGAGCTTTTAATCTCATCTCAGCCCTAATCGGCCAAGTTAGCCTCGTAAATGCCCTCCTAAGTGGGCTTGTACGAAGATCAGTGACGAAACCCGGAACAAGGCACGCATCATCTGGTTGAGTTTCTATGAAGGCTTGTTCTCGTCGAATGAGGGGACGGTATTTTTCTTTTCACGGCTTAAACTCGCTCGTCAGGCATCGTAATCCTTCACGGTTGTGGGGGATTGATTACTCCGGTGTGGTAGGGTAGGGTAGGTAGGGAACCAGGCTTGAGCGAGACATTGAAATACTTTTGCATTCAAACGTTGTGCTCGGGAATATCGATGGCACATATTCAAAATACCTTCTCAGCTATCGCTCTCTGTAATTAGCATTAGGAGATAACTCCATTCAGTGTTGTAGTCGGGCCACTTGTTTCATTCATTTTTCAGGGGCTGAGTGCTCGATCCGAGGAAAGGCCCAAGGGAATGCAATAGGTGAAATATTGTAAGCCCATTTACCTTACCGTTTGAGGAAGCTGCCTGCATCTAAATAAGTTAAGGTTACAAACTCAATTAAAAAAAAAGCTAATAGCACAGGCAAAACTACTTGTCTTATAAAAAAAATATATAGAAATACTAAATTTTTTGGTGTGTTATAAAGAAAAACTCAAAAATAATATACTAAGAATTAAAGATGGATCATACAACTCAATCTTGAACAAAAAAATACATAATAATTGGATTATTAAATTATTACTCTTGTATCTACTGTAGTGATGACAATATAAACACTAAATGTGTTCTTTGGAGAGTTAAGAAAATCATTTATGATAGGACTAATACTGAATTTTATAGCCATATCATATGGGTAGAAGCAGAACAAACAAACTTTTAATTTGGGACAAGAATTACAATATATCTGGATAGGTTTAATAATTTGGAACAAAAAATGGCAATGTAACGAGATAGGTTTAATGTGATCTTTATTCATACTTATTAGGATTTGATTGAGACCTTTTTTTTTTTTTTTGTCTAGAATCTCATTCGTACTCATATATTATTTCCACTGTTCTTTTAACTTTTTCTATATATGCCAGCCAACAAACCAACTAAAAAGAGACATTTTATTCTTATTTTAAAGTATCTAGCAGAAATGTTATATTTATGTCTTGTATAGTTCTATAATTTTATTTACAAAATTATATTTAAAATAATCTAATATAATGAGAGTGCTTTTATTACTAGTAGAGTTATTCAAAACAATATATGAGTAGTATACAAGTGTTCTCATTTTATACAATAAAAAAAGGGTAAAAAGTCATGTGCTATTAAAATGAATATTATAGAATAAATGATCATTTCTTAGAAAAACTATTAGAAAAAAAAAGAGTTTTGTTGAAACATTCATCCATTGAACTATTTTTGTATTTATTTAGTTTAATACAAGTTATTCATCAATTATAATATAACCCATCTCTTCCATATATAAATGGGCGACTAAGATAAGGTGACTTATTATTTATTTCCTTTTAATTTCGTTGGTAAAAACTCAATTCATCTTAGTAAATGATGTGAATTGGTTACTTTAAAGATGAATAAGTGGTATTCTCATGTATCTCATTTATTTCCTAAAAGTACCTTGACATATTTCAGGAAGGAATAATAAGCATACATTCATTATAAACATACTCAAAGGATAAAAAAATTACTCATTTATCATAGAGTGAGATAAGAGTATTATTAAATTCTATTATAAACTCCATCCAAAAATATATGATGAGTTATTTTTTATTATTATAGAATTGATGTGTGGTAGTTAATTCGCTTATACTTGGTTATGATGGGGGACAAAATAAAGAAATGGATTTAACATACCTAAAAAGAAATAGAAAACATATGACTAAATGAATTTTCAGCTTTTAATAAGATAAGGTTAATAAAGAGTATGCGATGATTGTATGTGTACTTTCATTCACTCTCGATTCTTACTATATAATTTGTAAATCTGTTTTTTTATAATAATAAAACACGAAATAAGAAATGAATCTTTTTTAGAAAATTAATATTCAAGTGAAGCAAATTTTTGTAAATGAAAATAAAAGAATGAAAATTTGAAAATTATCAAGTTGTCAATTAATATCCTTAGGAAAAAAACATAAAATAAAATAGATTAGAAAATAAGAACGGCTTATGGTGAACTTGAATTGAAACCGATTAAATTAGTTTAAAATTTTATTTTTCTATTTAACTTAAAAACATAAATTTGAGAAATTGAATATAACAAATTATAGAAAATTAATTTAGATAAATTTAAAAATTTTTAATTTTTAGAAAACTGGTCGAATCCGACTTAAACCAGTCGATTTTTTATTTCGAGTCATCGAACCGGTCAATAGACTACCTACCAGATCAGTACGCAACACGAGGCAAAGTGCGCCCAGTCTATCGTTTGGTAAGCGCCAGGAAGTATTGATAATTAGAACATAACACGTATCCCTAGTTAATGGCCAGACGAAGAAAATACACGTCACCGACGACTAACCAATGGGAGAACGACACGTATCCTTATTTAGCGGTTAATGGAGGAGAAACCTCGTCACTATGGCTGAACAATAAGAAGTTGACACGTGGCAAAAGTGTAATGTCAGCAACCGATTAGGATGTCAAAAAATAGCCACCAATTAGAGGTCAACACGTGGTAAACCATGATGGATGACTACAAACAACAAGAAGCTGAGATGTGGCAATAGTACAATGTGTCAGGAGATAAAGTTGACTAATTTAAATCAACCAATCAGAGAATGCCATATATTATGGTCAATGGATGGTTAAATTTGGTCAGCGGCCACCTTGGAAAAAGTGAACAATATGAGGTTGCCACGTGGTCAGTCAACGAGTTAAACGATGACTCGGACGCTGAGTAGGAAGCCGTGTCAGTGAAATCAACCAATAACAGTGCACCACGTGATAGCTCGCATGTGCGAAGCTCACACGCGTGCGCATATTGTCGTCTTCTTCCTTCATATTTCTAAATAGTAGAGTAGGTGGAAGGTTGCCATTACTCCGACAACCAATAAATCTCTCCAATAAGTGAGTAAATCGGAGAGTTAATAGTCGGTTGATTATTGACCAAATGAGAATGAAAGTTTCCGACCTCCTTATATAAAGAGCTCCCTTTCATTCATACTATCCACACCCAAAAGATTAGAGAACACAAACTGCTCATTTTTTTCAATCAAGCGTGAACTAGAGCTCCGACTTGGACACTTTTCTACACTTTCGAATGTGAATTCGGGTTCTATAGAATCATGTGAAAGTTTGCTACACGACTGCATACTCCGTTTGCCTCGTGGATTGCTAGAGAAGCATTGGCGAACTCGCATAGTACCATTGCTCACTCAGCAGTCTGCGACCAGAGTTGATCGAGCTCCATTCAAGCCACCATTGGGCAAACCACAGCCAAACCAAGCCCTCTAGACCTTCCCTAAATGAGTCAACACCTTCCCTGAATTGTCGTGGTAAGTCCACTCCACCATAATTTTCTGTTCACAGTATTTTCCCAAAAACTAAGTTAAGAAATTTGCACTACTCAGATTACCAATTGAGGTATGGTTTAATCCAAGAAGGATCTAAGAATAGAGCAACCAGTGAAATTGAAAGATTCGATCATTGGACCCTCACCGGTGAGTAATCGAAATTTTTTCTATTTAGGACGATTTTTCAACAAAACTCTATTTAAGCTCATTTCTAAGTTAAATTTAGTGCTTTAAAGCTTGAAATGATTAGGAGAATATAGGGAAGATGATTAGAATAATGTTAGGACTCAATTGGGAAGTATTAAGGTTGAATTGATGTTATTCAATGTTAGAAAATTAAATTATAATTTTTGAAAGTTTGGGGACTTAATTGCAAATTTCGAGAAATTGAGAATTTCTGTAATTAGCGAGAAATATTGTACACAATTGGAAAATTGAGAAATTAGGGACTCGAATAGAAGATTTGACAATTTCATAGACTTAATTGGAATTAAGGTATAACTTAAGTGCTAAATTATAATTATTAGAAAGTTACGAGTTTTAAGTTAAATTACATTATTACTTGGGACTTAATTGCCCAATCTATTGTGGTAACGAGTCACATATAAGTTCGTGCAAAGGAAAGTCACGCCAAGCTCAAAAATTCTTGGTACGAACAAGTCTCGTAATATAGGTGAGTGAGATTTTTGACATTGGAACCGATTAAACCGATTATAAGTATACTTAAGATTACGCTTTATTTTGAAATCAAATTTCCAGAAATATAATCTCCTACTATGTGAAACTTCTTAAACTTTTTGGGATTATATTTTTGAAAAAAAAAGTAAGATATAAGTTATTAGGACAACCTATTAACGATGTATGAATACAAATCAATGAATATGGTCTAGTCCGACCGTTGATGTCGGATATGGACGTGTCCCATGGTTGATAAGGGTGCGCTAGATCTATTTATGTGCAAGTGGGCCAAAGAGTACAATTTTTTGAAAGTGAAGTGGGCTTAATGCCATATTTTAAAAAATTCATACAAGTGGGCCCAATGTCAATAAAAACGAGTA
The DNA here is from genome assembly GCA_030064435.1 of Trapa incisa. Classification (NCBI taxonomy): domain Eukaryota; kingdom Viridiplantae; phylum Streptophyta; class Magnoliopsida; order Myrtales; family Lythraceae; genus Trapa; species Trapa incisa. The sequence continues at coordinate 12,340,627 of CM057781.1, read as the reverse complement.
GAGTAACGTAAATAAGTTTGATTTAATAGCATGTAAAAAATTATAACAATTTGATAATAATTGCTGATGCTATTATGCTGAATCTAGGTCGTAGTCTATTAAGTAGTAGAGCAAATATAAAGGTGTTAAATAAAAATACACTTGTATGTGATTACAATTATACAGAACCAAAAACATGCCTAGTATGAGGGTAGTGTTCGTTTTAAATGCTTATGGGTAGTAAGGTTGGTACCAGAGAAAATATGTTGTCTTGGTATGTTTTGAAACTTTAGGAATTTCGTGCGTATTAAGAATAAGTGGATAGAATAGTAATTTCTCACCTCTGTGTTTGGGTATCGAAATAGTGTAATTCATAATATTTTACGAAAGTGTACAAAAAATACGCTACTGACCATTAGTTTAATAATTCGATATTATAGTCTCTAATTATCTATTTTACGATTATTTCATCATTTTCTATAAAAAAATATTTGTATAATTACTTATTTACAAGTAAAAGTGGGTGTACATAATTAAATTACTACAAATATCCTTATTAAAAAATATAGTAATTAAATTATATTGAGTTGATGGGTAAATTGATGACAAGATATCAAACCCATCCATTCGCATTATATTCCAGAATAATGGCGTGTTTAATAACACAAATTTTATGATGTTAAAATTACTTATATTTTATAAAAAGTAAGTATACTCCAACATATTTTAATTGATTCGAGATTTGAAAAAATATTTAAGAACATGTAAATTAACGATACTTAGTCGGTTAATTTGGAACCATAAATCTCTTATTGTAATATTTTTTAAAGTATAATATAGGTAAAAAAAATTATTTATATCAATTTTGAAAAAAAAAAAATACATCGTATTTATATTTGTGTAACTCAAATAGAGTACATTAACACTCGATATCATTTTTTTGAATTAAGTATTTTATATCTATTCACCCAACATTTTTATTGAACCGAAAAAAAAAATTTAAATTAAGTATCAAGAGTAATAAGGATTTATTCAGATAATTGAAAGATTGAGATATAAATATTTGAATAATTTTTTATAGTATTAGTTTAGTGTTTATTTTCATGCGTATTTTAATGTTAGAAAATAATTACAATTACTTTTATCAAATTTGTTTACTAGAGATACTATATTGGATACCTAACTCACTTTTATAATATTAAGTAATTATGACGTGTTTTAAATGGTACAACTTAATAATTAAAATGACTTATTTTAAATGGTAAAAATATTCTATTTGCATAAAATACATCCTCATGAATTATTTTAAACTTTCATTAATGAAATATTGCCTAATACAAAAGATTACTTGAACGCTCTTAATGGAATCTTGTTGGGATTTAGCAGCTTTTTGTTTTGTACAATAGAGTTGGAACGTGAAATTTATCATTATCAAGATTTTTACATAGATTTTTTGTGATGTGTTCAATGGAGAAAAAAATTGGGTAATTACTATTTTTGGAACGCAGTAATCATAGTACAAGTAGAAGAATTGCAGTAAAGGGGGCACAATAAAAAGATCCGGAGGTTGCACGCAGGGACTTTGTTGATGGTAAAAGTAGGGGATAAGGATAGTAGAAACTGAAGAAGATCATAGGGATTATGTTGTCATAAGCGCTCTTATACTATAAAAGTATTTGGAGAAATGATTCGGATGGAGGGAATTTTTGGATTCCATTTGATCTCAATAATTGTACATGATGTAAGATACCATTCTTAATAGACATTGAAAGCTAAAATTCCATGTGCATTGATCCATGCAGGGCAGAGCCGTGTAGCGTAGGGGACGAGCTGTTGGAGTTGCCCACAAAATCAGGAGCTGTTGGAGTTGAGTTGAATTGCATTACTAGGTAAAATTGTTAATAGTAAATTAACGTTAAAATAATAATAAATTTAATTTTAGTATATTACATTTTTACTTTTAAAACTTATTTATACATTTCTTATAAATAATTATTTATTGTGACAGAAAATACTAATAAATTTATATTATATTATATTATATTATATTCATAATAATTAAAATTTTAAATAAATCATTTATATTATGTCTTAACTCGCCTTGGTTTTACACCAAATCTTTTATCTTTTTCACCTTTTTATTTATTAATTTATTTGGATCATATTCCTCCATTGTCCAATGGGATTGGAATAGTCAATTTTAGGATGGCCAAGGCCCCCTCTTTAGTCTCTGCAATATACCGTCCACGTCTACGTGACTTACCTAGTTCTTTCCGGAATAGGGGTAGCTGAGTACCTCGCCCAAAGTCCTTATTTTCTTACTAAACTCTAATAAACCTTAAAAAAATTTCCTCAATTAATATTCATAATTTATAATTTTCTTTTTATTATATGCATGCAATAAATAAATATTATTATATTCTTAAATAAATTCTCTAATAAAAAATATCGATATAATAATGAGAATAAAATAATATCATTGTCCTTACCAATTAATTACTAGTGAAATATTTCTTATTTTGTAATACCCACACCCTTTTCAAGAACATTTTTTCAAGGAGCACCTGTTACAACCTTGAAAAAGTGAAACTAGCATGAACACTACAGTCCTCCCAAAACCCAACGCCCATTACAAAAATTATTGGGTTACTTCTACGTAACAAATATAAGATGAAGGAAAGAATAGTAATTCTCTCTTTTGAAATTAATGATTAATTATTTGAGTATGATAGCATCCAATATTTCAACGTACACCTTTTGTCAGTCAAGATTTGTGGTAGTAGGATATCTGTAGAAAAATATTTATCAATAAAATAATTTCATATTTTAATATTAAGCATATTTCCCTTCAATTTCACGAGTCCAATTTTTACAAATCTATCTATAGACCAGATCAACAGTTCAAAGTAATCCATCTCAGGTCCATAAACCTACTACCTAAAGCCATCAAATGGCCGGCAACGACTCCTGCCGCCACAACAACTCCGACACATCACCACCGTCAAAGCCATCGTCGGTGTAATCATAGAAACCTCCTACCGCCGCAAACTGATTATCATTTGTATTATCATAACTACTGAAATCAGATACCGTCCCAATTCCGAGCTCAAAGGAGTCGTAGTTAGATAATTCGTTCTCAAAGGCTGAAGATCCGTTTATCTCAAACTCAACGGCCGACGTCACCGGCGGAACGGCCGGGTCGGGCTTCTGCCCTTCCTCCGGCGAGCCGAAGCTGGGAGGGAGGCCAAGCTCGTCATCGGAGGCTTCCAAGAGGTAGCCGAGCTCTGTCTGAGCAACAGGCAAGTCAGACCAGAGGTCCAACGTCGCCGGCGGCTGATCTGGGATGCCTATTTCCTCCTCGAAACTCTTGATAACCAAATCGAGGCCCTGAATCGCCGGATCTCGCTCGGAAGCGCCATCGGAATCATCGAGGATGTTCAAGAGATCGTCATGGATCCTCCTCGCCTCCGGAGATTCCAGATCCGGATCGATCCTTAGGCGCTTCGGCTCGGGAGAGCCTGGATTCGGCCCACCCGCGCATAACTCATCGATATCGGTCAGATCGGAACCGTACCGCGTCCGCTTATTCTCCTTCCAGCTGACTTCCGCCATGCGGCCTGATTAATGGTAGGTATAGAGAGAGAGCTCTACGAGGAGAGAGAACCGGAGCACCTTCCCGATTAAATCAGCAACAGAGAGAGATGGAGGACTCTAATCAGGGTTTAGCGAAGGGCAAACTCGGGTATAAAGGAATTTATACAGGGTAGAACCATGGAGGAGGTGAAGAGAGAGACAGAGAGCGGGAGTGGAAGAGTAGAGAGAGGAGGAGCCAAGAAAAGGTGACGTGTGAATGCGAGAGGAGAAAGTGGGTGTCGAGGGATATATATAGTGCCCCATATTTATGTCGAAGTTGTCCTCCCCAATTTCCCCCTTTAATTAATTAAATAATTAATCGAAATAAATCGAGTCAATAATTTAAAAAAAAAAACTAAAGCTAAAATCAGGAGCTTTATTATCTGAAATATTGGTATTTTAGATGGGAAGCTATAGAGACGGACAAGGAAATAGATAATGTGGTGGGAGGGAGAGTGGACACGCGCGTGGACAAGCATAAAAGCGCGTCACCACGTACGTTCATTTCCATCCATCTATCTACTCCGCTCCCAATTTCTCTTTCTTTTATTTTTTATTTGCTTTACTGAAAATTAACTATATTTAACTCCGGATTTGAAATCCGACAGTGGGCCCTACCAGGTTGGAGGTTGCGGACATGTGATTGGCGCCTTGTCAGAAGGGGAAAGAAACCGTCAGCCAAAAATATTTGTAGCAGAGAGGGCTGACACATCTAATCTACTCAGCAACCTATTTAATATCTTTACCAAAAAAAAGTTTTATTTATTTAATATGGCTCACCGACCGACTGACAGTGAAACTGCGCTGAAATTTAATAAATAAAATATTATTCTATAATTCACTTTGTAAATTTTTATATACTTAAATATATAAAATTTTGTGTAATGAATAAATATAAATATATTATTTAACTTAATTTAGTTATAATATTGACATTTAAGGTTGATTTTACATAAAAGAATCAAAGTATTTGTAGTAGGTAAAATAAACCGAATAAATAGTATATTTATATATTAAGTAATATTTATGATAAAATAAAAAATATTAATTGTTATATTTATATCGGCATTAGATATGTGATATTCAATTAAACACGTCTCATCGATTTTCCATGGGCAGAATTTGATGGGGGTGGCTTATCCTTATTATGTGAGGTTCCAATCCTTCACCCGTCAAAATTTTCACGTTCTAGAGATTTCTAGAGAATAGAAGTTTACGTTGATAATATATATTATTTTAATAGTATTATTAAGTGAACAAATGAAGCAATTAACTTATACGGTGTATTTGAATAAAAAAATCTTCAAAATTCCATTACATTGCACTCATATTTACCGTTTAAAAAGTGGTAAGCCTGCTCTATTATTAGTTAGCTTGAAGACATCCAGTCCAGTCCAAATTGTGGGCGTTTGGGGTTAGGGATGAAGCCACCTGCAATAACGCTAAGATGGTAGAGTTATGTTAGATTGTTGGTGCGTTTCTTTGTGAGACTGAATCTCACTCAATTGGTCGTTGTTGGTGAAACCAAACCTTGGACGGGTTCTATTCCACTCCATCATTTGATTTCTGAGTTGTACAACCTCTTTTCCACTTCCCTCTTCCCACTTCCCACCTCCCCCAACCCACCCACCCACCCACCACCACCCTTTTTCAGCGGTTTCGGCGGAGTCTTTGGTCTTTAGGCGCAATATTTGATGAAACTTGTTTTTTTCCCTAAATTTTGATGTTAGGTTTCTCTTCCCAGTTCCCATGATTTATTTTACTAATAATATTATTATTATTTTTAATCCTTTAATTTTCTTTTCAGATAATTGTATTACTTCCATCTAATTATATATTTATAGTATGGAGACTAATAACAAGTGAACTTAAATTAGAAGTGTCAAGTTTTAAAAATTAAAATTAAGTAATAAAATTATTAATATGTTATAAATTAAATAACTAAACCGTTAAGTAACTTTGACAAAAAAAATAGACAAATTAATATTTTTCTTGGATGATTGTCCCCTTTATTGGTTATTTCATTTTGTAGTTTCATTTTGAATTGTATAAAGTTTAACATTGGGGATATAAATTGTCAAAGAATTATATATTGGTTGGAACTTGGACCGTTGCCACACAGGCTTGGACTGCTTCCATCCCTTTGCACTAGCATTCAATTCAATTTTATTGTTCACTTTTCATTGTGCTTTGAAATATGAAAAGGAAGGATGACCGACAAGGTATCATACTTTTGGTATTGGATACCTACCTCTTTTATTATATTGAAGCTAGCTATTGTCCTATCCTCCATTCAGAGCATCTATCTACATTTTCCCATGAAGTGCCTTGGGAAATATTCCATAATTTTGGAATGAAACAGCTTATCTTGAAATTAATTATGATTTAAATTTAAATTATTTGATTAGGTAAAAAAGAGTCATATATATATATATATATATTACCCAAGAAAAAGTCACATCATTAGCATTTATAAGAGCAAAATAAAGGATAGGAAGCTTCCTTTTTTCTATCTACATATAGATCAGATTCCACCCTACCTAATAAATCAATCTCAAACTAGGTTAAGTTATTAAATTAACGCAAAATATTATTTTTTATACGTAAATATATCTCAAGCTGGAATATGAAGTAAGTTGCTAAAATAGGGCTTCTAATTAAATGATCAGTTGTGCAAAAAAAAAAAACACAATTCTATGACCACCATATAAGAGTTTGTTATATAAACATTAATGAATTTTTTATATGTATGATTTAAATTTTTTAAAAATATTTATACAATGTATTTCAAACTAAAAAAAATTGATACAAAAACTTTAAAATATAATAAATTTATATACACCCATTTCATGCTTTCACATAAAATTTCAAAATTTTACTAGTGACAATGCTAATATATGTAAATTTAGTGATATAATAATAATATAATAATATATACTAATTTTGGTATATATTTTAAAATACAAATATTTTCTTACAACATATTTAATTTCAGTGTAAAATTTATACATTATTAAATAAAATTATATCACGTTATTCTAATCTAATTTTTGATATATTTGTATTATTATAAACATATTTATGAAAATATAATTTGTATAAATCTATAATTGATAAATGTTATATTTATTAACATGTATATTTTTGGTTATATAAAATAAAATTAATATTAAATACATTCATTTTACGATATAATTAAATTTATTGAAAATTTTATGAATTTCTATATATTATATGAGTTTATATTACCATTAGAACACATATATTATATGTTGGGACCAATATAAATATGTTTATAAAAACATGATTTTATATGAGCATGTATATTAACAAAATAAAATTTATTTAATATATTTTTTTATATATGCATACGTTTTATGGATCATATTTGTATAGTATATATTTTATTATATATGAAAATATCATATAATTATCATCAATTAAAATACTTTAATGATGATATAATTAATTTTACTTTAGAAATTTATCAAATAATATTATATTACATATATTTCTGGTATAATCTCTTGATATTTTTAACTAATATATATTTCTAGTAACGTTGTCTATATAACCATAAATATTGATAAAATATAATGCATTCAATATATAATTTTGTTAATACATAATTAAGAATAATTTCTTAATATATATTTATATATATATATTCTTTATAACATATTTAAACTAATCAGAGTATATTAATACAACATATTTTTATTTATTATATTTTATTTTACTATTAGAATAACTTTTAATATGTATTTTTATTGCATACATTATAGTAAGAAAAATAATATGTAACTTAATAATATTATAATATAAAATATGATAAAAATATATATATTTTTCAAATAAATAAATATATTAAATAGTCGTGTTATTACCATTTATATATAAAAATTAGAATGGTTTCAATTTCTTTCCAAAATTTGAGAGATTTAGTTTTTTTGCTCGAAATGAAAGATTTAGTTTTTTACTCAATAAAATGAAAGATTTAGTTGAATTGTAATTTTAGTGCAAAGTTTTCAAACCCTTCAATAAAAATATACCTAATTAAATATTTTTAAAATTTTCACACTTAAGAAATATACACATAAAATATTTTAATCATGTTATATATAATACGTGTGTGATTTGTGAAGCTGGAATATGAAGTAAGATCGCTCCAATATAGAGATCTATTGATTATGATATAATGAATCATTATGAAGAATTGCTCTTATATATATATATTTAAAATTTCAATGAATATTATTCTCAATTTTAGAGGAAAGAAATAGACAGTAATTAAAAATAAAGTGCATATATTAAAATCCTATCACGTGACCCATTCTCACCATTTTGTAGGTCCGAAAATATTTTGGTCAGAGTTAAGTGATATATATTCCACCATAAAATTAAAAAAAAATATTATTATATCAAATCATACAAAATTTTAATTAAATTATAAATATGACATAAATTTAATTAATAGTTAAATTTATATTAATAACTTTTATTGTTATAAAATTTCATTTATAACTAAATCCAAACTATCTTACTTAAACTAACAAATAGTCTCATGTTGTCCGTTAAATGTGGCCAAAATATTTGAATTAAATAAAAATAAGTGAACTAATAAATATTTTTTTAAGTAAATTGTAAATTATGAAAAATAGAATGAATAAACTTATAGGTTATATAACATATATTATAAATTTATTCATGCAGGTGGGTGGATAAGCGTAGAGAGAAGAAACATTTAGCCAAGTGGAAGGATGCACAGAACATGCAGTGATACTGTTGCAGTTGCAGACTTAGTTGTCAGTTGGGAAAATTATTGTCTAAAATTTAAAGTCCATCGTAATGGATTTTTATTTTTGTACTTGTGTACATTTGTCTCTGATATGACCATAGAAAAGTAATATATCTATTTTAGGTTAATATCATCTATTTGATATTTTTTGTTAAAGATTATAATTTCAATAAGTTGCCTTAACAAAGTTTAAGCCTAATTTATATCAATAATCGCAATATTTTTATCTAATACAAAATATTCAAAAAATATATTATTAATAAAATTATTTAACAAAAATAAAGGAGGGTCACGAGATACGGCCACCCTTATCCACCCAATTTTTATTTAACTATTTATAAATTATATTTTTAAAAGTTTTTTATTCAAAATTTTTAATTAAATATAAGTTTAATTATTTATTAACCTATACTAATTTTTAATATGGTATTATATTGAGTAATTTCACACTCGTTCTCTCAACTACCGCTGCCGTACCTTTAATTGGAAACGTCACAAATCTTTGATAGTGCTTATGTACTTTTAATGGGTAAGGTGACCAATTTTTCATATTATTATTGATGTTAAAAGGAGTGTTCTTCTTACCAACATATTATTGAAAAAAATATAATGTTGAAAATTTTATTCACAAATTTTCATAAAAAATAAAATATTATAAAATAATACTATAATTATACGAATTACATCTAAAAAAATTATGCGAGGGTAACTTATATTATATTATAAGGTACTAATAATAATATTATAAAATAATACTATAATTATACGAATTACATCTAAAAAAAAATTATGCGAGGGTAACTTATATTATATTATAAGGTACTAATAATACTAACCAAGTATTATATTGAAACTTCCCATCTATATTATAATCACTAATATGTTACACTATATAAGTACTAACACAACATGTCCATACATGGTTTGAGTATTAATATAAGTAGAATTTGGTATAAAATACCTCTTGTTAAACATACCGACTGTGGTTAATAAGTAGTAATAGTTTTGAAAACCGAGAAATTGAGTAAATAGTTTTAAGAAAATAAGAAATTTGACACATTGCAATTCGAACTATTTTTTTTTGAAAATTAAGTTTTAAACACCAATTCACTGAGTTATCGAACTCACCCACCCTTTTTATCCTTTTTCAGGATTTGAGAATGAATAGGGATAACACCAGAATTTACCCTCTGTCAGGTATGCTTAATCTTCTCTTAAGCTTGCATTATTATTAATTTATGTTATTCTAATAAATAAGGTTGAAATTACGCTTGGCTTCTCTTGAATTAAAAAAGGGGGAACCCCTCTTAAATCAAGAAAGTTGCGGGTTGTTCACAGGGATTCGAACAAACCAGGAAAGGGCATGACATTTACAAAATTCCCAAATTTCACCAAAAATTTTCCAATTTTTTCCTTTCAAACTGGTCGAATTTGATTTAATAAAATTGACCATTCAATCGGGGTTAATTGCTCCAATTGAAGGTATGGATCAGTTCTTACACTTCCATATGATTCAATTGAGTTTTGAACTGCGTCATTTGGGTCCGAATTAAGCTCAAAGGGAGCTTTTTCGGAAAACTGAATTAGAGATAGAAATCTTCGAATGCGTACCGTCGGAGGTGCGACAGTCCGATCTCTCTATCGAGTAAGATATCTCTCTTACTGAGGTATCTTATAGGATCAAGAATTACTATAATTGATCCCGAATTAATGGAGAAATTCACTAGTGAAATTATGTAGTTTATTTCTCTAACTCTGACTTGCAATGATTGAGAAAGGCCAAATTGGATTATCTTTCAGATCAATTGAAGTCGTCTAACGGTTGAGGGGACGTTGGGAGAGCTTGGTTTGGCCGGAGGAGGGCTGAATTCGACCGATTTTAACTCGGCTGAAACAAGGCAGCTTTAGTCCGTCGGAGCTGCTTCATTGTTTAATTACGCCGGCGATTCTCCGGTGATTCTCGGAGTAAATGGAGACTACTATCCGGTAGCTGACTTCTCCCCAAATCTAAGGAACCCGACCTCGCCTTCTAAGGTTCAGAAAAATGACCAAGTCGAAGCTCTGGTTCGAGCGTCACCGAAAATTAAAGTAGTAGAGAGAGAAAGGAGTTTTCAGGTGTGAGAAGAAGGAATGAGGAGGAGCTCTTTATATAGGGAGCTTGGGAACTCCTTGGTCGTATGATTGGCACCTTTAATGTGCTCATTCATGGCCTGAAATGCCCTGAATGGAGACTTTTCACCTTCGCCAGTGCTGTTTGATTTTTCAGCGAGTGAACAGTGCTGTCATATGAAGGAAGAAGATGACATTGTTCTGAATCAGACCAGACCGGTCTGAACCAGATTCAATGTTTAAACTGGTCGGTTCAAGCCCGATTCGACCAAGTTTTTCAAAATTAAAAATTTCTAAATTCATTTTCTATCCAATGGTGGCTTCAATTCTCCAATTTGAATATTTTAAGCCACATAGAAAAATGAATTTAGAAACTGGTTTAATAGTGGTTCAAATCAATTCACTCCGGTTTAGGTCCAGTTCACCTGAACCGGTTTGGTTTTCTCTTCCAATTCATCCCTAAGTCCTTTTTTCCATGACTTTTATGACTCTTTGAGTCACTCAGGATTGGTAAATTTCCCGATTTGCCCTCTTTCTATCAGTTAAGGTTTATGAACCAACTCGATTTTCTCTTTGGAAATGACCGGTTCTTTTCTCGATTTTCTTATTATTAAAGGATGGGGTTTACAACTCTCTCCTCCTTTTAGGGGTTTTATCCCCAAAACAGTTATATGTCGAACAATTGAGGGTACTCATTCCTCATCACGCTCTCGGTCTCCCATGTCTCTTCTTGCACGGGTCCATTTTGCCAAAGAAACTTGACCATAGGAATCCTCTTATTTCTCAAGTTCTTATCCCTCTGGTCGATTATTCGTACCGATTCTGCTTGATAGGTTAAGTTCTCTTCCAGCTCTGGTAGAGGTCTGTTCAACCCATGGCTAGGATCAGGCTGGTACTTCTGGAGTACCAAAATATGGAATACATCATGTATTCTTTGTAAATCTAGAGGTAGTTCCAATTTGTAAGCCTCTGGTCCTATCCTTTGAACAATGGGATAAGGACTGATGTACCTTGGTTTCAACTTTCCCCGTTATTTAAACCTAAGTATTCCCTTCCATGGGGATACCTTTTAGAATACTTAGTCCCTCACATCTAATTCCAGATCCTTTCTCCTTTTGTCAGCATAGCTCTTCTGCCTATTCTAAGTGGCCTTGAGTCGACTTTTGATTATCTTGATCTTTTATGTGGCATCCTCGATTAGTTCAACCCTTTCCAGCTTTCTTTCCCCTACTTCTTCCCAAAATAAAGTTGTACGGCATGGTCGTCCATAAAGGGCTTCATAGGTAGCTATTTGAATACTAGTCTGATAACTATTATTGTACGCAAATTCCATTAGGCGCAAGTATTCCTCCCAACCCTTATTTATGGTGAGTACGCATGCTCTCAACATGTCCTCCAAGGTTTGGATCATTCACTCAGACTGTCTATCGGTCTAAGGATGAAATGTCGTACTCATGTGAAGCTTGGTTCTTAAGGCACTTTGTAAACTTGGCCAGAACCTTGAAGTAAATCTAGGGTCTCTATCCGATACTATGTTCACTAGGACACCATTGAGTCTTACTATCTCCCTCATGTATTAGACGACCAGTTGTTCTAGTGAATTTGTCACTCTTATTAGCAGGAAATGGGCGGACTTGGTTAATCTGTCCACTATGACCCAAATTACTTTTCATCCCTTCCTTATCACAGGTAATACCGTGACAAAGTCCATAGTGATGTGCTCCCATTTTTATTCCAGGATTGGCAAGGGTTGTAGCAGTCCTTATGGTTTCTGATGCTCAACTTTAATCTGTTAACAAGACAAGCATCTAGCTACATATTCTACAATATCCCTCTTCATTCCTTTCCACCAATATCCTTGTTTGAGGGTGTGGTATATCTTAGTACTGCCCATATGCATTGCATACATAGAATCGTGTGCCTCTTCAAGAATTAACCTCTTCAATTCCTTGTCTTGAGGCACACACACTCTACCCTTATAGATTAGTACTCTGTCGCCTCATAAGTTGTAGTTTGGTTTCGTCCCTCTATTAACTGGGTCCAAATATGATTGGAGCTCCTTATTCGCTTTTTGCTGGAATTTAATTTGCTCTGTTAGGCTAGATCTCACCACTACATCAGCCAACAAACATTTCTCCCTCTTGTCCACCTCCATTCTTCCTAGTTGTTGTAACAAGGGTAAGTAACTTGTCTTTATTTGCACTGCCTCAATTTAGTATTTGTGACTTAGGGCATCTGCCGCTACATTTGCATTCCGGGGTGATACTCTATCACAAGGTCATAGTTCTTAACCAATTCTAGCCATCTCCTCTGGCGGAGGATCAACTCCTTCTGAGTTAGAAAGTATTTAAGATTCTTGTGATCAGTGTATATCCTACACTTAACCCCGTTGAGGTAGTGTTGCCAAATCTTTAAGGCACACACAATCGTTGCTAATTCCAAGTCATGGGTAGGGTAATTCCTCTTATGTACCTTAAATTGTCGCGAGGTGTAGGCAATGGCCTTTCCTTGTTACATCAATACACATCCGAGTCTTGTACAAATGCATCGCTATAGATGGTGTACTCCCCCGCACTTGGGTCAGGAAGGGAGAGTACCGGTGCGGTTGTCAAACGAGTTTTCAACTACAAGAAAAACTTCTCACAACTTTCGTCCCATTTATACTCTACTCCTTTCCTAGTGAGCTGAGTTAAAGGGGCAGCTATCTTAGAGAAATCATGCACAAACTGTTTGTAGTATCCCGCTAGGCCTAAGAAACTTCATATCTCCAAAGGATTCCTAGGTGCCTTCCAATCGGATATGGCTTCCATCTTTGTCAGGTTTACTTTGACTCCATCTTTGGATACTATATGTCCTAAGAATCCTACATCCCACAGCCAGAGCTCACACTTGGAGAATTTTGCATATAAGCAGTTTTCCCGTAGTATCTCCAAGGTGATCGCCAAATGTTCTTCATGCTCCAACCTAGTTCGTGAGTATATAAGAATGTCATCTATAAACACTACCACGAACATGTCCAAGTATGGCTAGAACACTCGATTCATTAAATCCATGAAGGCTGCATAGGCATTGGTTAAGCAAAAAGGCATCACCCTAAATTCATAATGCCAGTATCAGGACCGAAATGTGGTCTTAGGAATATCTTCCTCTCTAAGCCTAAGTTGATGGTAGCCAGACCAAATATCTTTCTTGGAGAAGTCAGTTGCTTCTCTTAGTTGGTCAAATAGGTCATTGATCCTGGAAGTGGATATTTGTTCTTGATAGTGACCTGGTTCAGCCTTTTATAGTCTATGTAAAATTTCATGATCCCGTCCTTTTTCTTTATGAATAGAACTAGTGTACCCCATGTAAATTGGCTAGGACATATGAAGTCCTTCTCCAACAGCTCATCTAGCTGCTCCTTCAACTCTTTTAGCTCTGCTGGAGCCATGCGATAGGGGGCTTGGGTTATGAGGTTTGTTCCTGGATTAATTTCTATGGTCAACTCCAATTGTTAGTTTGGGGGCAGTCCAGCTAATTCTTCCGGAAATACTTCTGGATAGTGTTTAACCACTAGAATGTCTTCGAGTCCCTTTTCCTTAGACTTCTCATTGATGACCATGGCTAGGAAAGCCGTACAACCTTTATGTATCATCTTTTGGGCCTTTATATGGGACACCATATGTACTTAACTCTTCCTCTGGTCTCCTTGAAATTTCAGTCCGTTTGTATCGGGAGTGTGGAAGGTTACTATCTTCTTTCCATAGTTCATCCTAGGTTGATGGTTACTTAACCAATCTATTCCAAGGATTAGTTCTACATCCCTTAGAGGTAGCATAATCAAATATGCTTCGAGTTTGACTCCTCCAATTTTTATCTCACATCCCTTCAGCTATTTGTTCCTATTTAACCCTTCTCCTAAGGGTGTGAGGATGCTGATACTTTGTCCTAGAGGGGTGAGTTCTAGGGATAAACTTGGAATTAGGTCTTCTTTAATGAAAGATCTCTCTGCTCCTGAGTCAAAGAGGGCGTAAACCTCTTGTCCCCATAAATGTATGTACCCCGCTACTGTACTAGGGTCGTTCCTAGCCTTTTCTTGAGTGAGGTTGTATACCCTAGCTGGAACTCTGGCTGTGGCGTCCTGCTTGGGACTCCTGGGGTTCTCTTGAGGTGGTACAAGCGTATTTCGTTGCTTGTTCTCTCTTAGAGTGGGGAATTCCTTTGCAAAGTGCCCCTCTTGTCCTCACGCAAAATAGGACAAGCATGCACCCTCATGGTACCTTTGACACCTAGGACAACAAGGGTTTTCGTGTGGTAGGTTTGGGATTACTCTCTTGGGAGGTGGTGGTATATCCTTCCTCTTTTGAAATCCCACTCTATTTCCCCTTCTTGGACTATTATGCTCCTTCCATCCTCCCTAACGGTTTTGGCCCTTGTCCTCTTTCCGAGTTGTCTGCTCCATTCGGCGACGTCGAGTTTGCACCAGTCGCTCACATTCGTGAGCCATACTAATCACTGCCTCCAAATTCGTGGGGCATCCTAGCACTTCCATACTGTCTCGTATGTCTATATTGAGACCATCCACAAATGGTTGGCATATGTCTACCAGTCCAGCCAAGTCAGGAGCAAAGGGTCTTAACTCGTTGAATTTGGTCTCATACTCTGATATCGAGTTAAGCCCTACCGAAGTCGGAGGAAATCTTGCTTCTTCTCGTTAATCAGATAAGGAGCCAGGTACTCCTCCACGTACCTCTCCTCAAACTGCTCCTAGGTGGGTGTGGAGTTATGCAGGCTTCGGACATTGTCCAAACATCATTTGGCACTACCCTCCATGAAAAATTCTGTTAGGATCACCATGTCTTCTAGTGATATACTGACTATCCCCATTAGCTTCTTGATGTTAGCTAGACAGTCCATGGTGGCTCCCGCATCCTTCTCTCCAAGGAAAGGCTTACAACCCAGTTGACAGAGAGTTCTGAGATATTTGGGGATGTCAATTGGAAGTGGATGGTTAATAGGAGGAGGATGAGATTGTACTTCCTCTAGTTCAACTTGAGAGTTGTAAGTGCGGGAATGAGGTTAGGATGCCTAAATACTCAAGTGAACTCTTTGTACTACCTTTGGTGTTCTGAGCTTAGTCTAGGTGGGGTTGTTTTGGCTCCTTGGAGAGTTTCCATTGGAAGGGGTGGTTGGGCCGACTCTTGTTCTCTTGGTTCCTCTCTTGGGAGCCATCTGAAATTTTAAAATTATCCCTAATAGTTACTATGTTATTTAGTTTTGATAATGTATTCAAGGAAATAGACTCTGATACTACTCAAGTTGTCACACGCTGACCCGATTTGGTTGGATCCCTGTGAACAACTCGCCACTCTCCCAATTTTTTAAGGGTTTTTCCTTTCTCTAAACTGTGAGGAGTAAGGCGTCATTTTTACTTGTACCTTTCCTGGAATAATATTAATAAAAACTAAATATAATAACCTTACATACCTGTTTTGTAGGTTCAACTATTGGAAGGTATTTAGGTAGATTTTTCCTCGGTTACCTGAAAAGGGGTAAAGGGAGGGGGTGAGTTCGACAACTCAGTAAATGGGTGTTGGGAGAGAGTATTCAAAATATATTTAATTGGAATGTGTTAGACTCCTTATTTCTTTCAAAAATATTCTTTTCCTTTCATTCTCGGTTATTCAAAACTATTTTCCTCATTTCCATATCAGGTGTGTTTAACAATCAACACACGCCCTTCATCAGGAAGGGAATCACACATTCGTAGACCAACCCGTCCACTACACCCACTTGTGTTGTCGGAGCGACTTTACCAGTAACCTAGATAGAAGCGTGTTCACTTCTACCTTGGGAATGACTAAATGTTCGTGACATTCAACCCTCATAGCTGAAATCATCTTCGTGTCCGTATGAGTACAGAGACCTCATCCTAACCCCAGCCCAGTCTCATGCGCATCAAGCTACGTCGAGCTTCCCTGACTGCTAGTATGACAAACTGCCCCTATCACCACCATGTTGTCCAGTAGCCTCTAGAATGCATCACTATCTGTCTTGGGCATTTTGATGGTCCCAAACCTCAAGTGCATGCACAAACAAAAGTTTTCCACATAGCCATTTATCTTTGGTGCCACTGGTCCAACGGCCCTGACCCTCAACTCGACCTGCAGCTATTTGTCTAGACTGTTCCGTCGACCTGGTCCTATCGCACTGCCGCCAGTCCATCAAGTATGTCGGTCTATCTTGGTACCATGGCCTAATCACACAAATCATTCATTAAGAATTTTCATGGCTTATCATCATTTTTTTTACGAGCTACTGCTCGTGCCAACTGGCCTTGGGCCCACTGTATGTGATTTTCCAAAATTGAGAATTTTAGCCCCCAAGTTCCAAAACCGAGGCCTCTTGCCTATTTGAGCTATTCCAGCTCTTATCAAGAAGGTTTCCCAAAAGTTTTAAGCGTTGGCACATAGTTAGGGGAGAATACTTCTGAAAAAATAAAATTTTTCACCCATCGCACCAACCGAGGGTTACGACTTCTCCGCTTACATCTGTTAAGCGAATTTACTTATTCTTTACAGAAAGATCATCATACCAACCGGGTATGATCTACTTAGAACCGATAATTAATTTTTTTTCGCGTAGTTCTCACATCACTTTAACTAGGTGTGAGGTTAAAATTTCACATAGTAGTGGTTTTTCATTTCCGAGGTGCTCATCATCCCAATCAGTTACGATGTGAATAATCCACTCACCTAATATTCGTAGTGTATTCCTTCTTAATCGGTTTTTTGCCACCACATGAGCTTATCCTTGTTGACGTTTCCGTCATTAGTGTTCCTACATGATTTAGACATCCTCGTTTATTAACATTTGGCATTATAGCCATCATTACTCATGCATGAACAAAATACCCAAATTTTCAACTAATTACATTTAGGTCCCTAAAGTTCTTTTTCCTTGCCTTCAGGTCCCAAATGCTAACTTTTCCCAAAATTGAGTCCCGAAACTTTCAATTTTTCATTTTGGGCCCTCAATTTACTCAAAATGGTTAAAGGGTTCAAGTTTTCCACATTTCCAATTTGGTCCCCAACTTTTCAAATATTACCATTTTACCCCTACTTTACAAAGTGGCAATTTGACCCCAATTATTTTAAAAAATTGATTAATTGGTCCTCCAACATTCTTTTCTTGGCTAATTGGCCCTCAATTTTGGGAAATTGTAATTTGGTCCCTCAATTTTACGAAATTCCCAAATTTCCCCCAAAATTTCCCAATTTTCCCGTTTCAAATTGGCCAAATTTGATTTCATCAAATTGACCATTCAATCGAGGTTAATTTCTCTAATTGAAGGTATGAATTAGTTACTACACTTTCATACGATTCAACTGAGCCTTGAACTACGTCATTTAGTCAGAATTGAGCTCAAACAGAGCTTTGCTAGAAAACTGAACTTATTGAGAGAAAGTTTCGAAAGATTACTGTCGGAGGTGCGGCTGTCACGCCCCGACCCGGTTTGGTCAGATCCCAGTGAATAACCTACCGCTCTCTTAGTTCAAGAGGGGTGTCCCCCTTTTTAATTCAAGAGTAGCTAGGCGTAATCTTAACCTTGTTCCTTGGAATAACATATATCAATAAAAATGCAACTCAAAATATTTAAGCATACCTGACAAAAGGTAAAGTCTGGTGTTATCTCTAGTCATTTTTTTATTTCCTGAAAAAAAAGGATAAAAAAGGTGGGTGAGTTTCTAATTCTCAATGAATGGGAAATTTTAAAAATAATAAGGTTTCGATAAATTTTTTTTTGAATCGAAGTGTGTTAAACTCCTTATTTTCATTAAGATATTTCATCCTTAAAATCTCAGTTTTTCAAAGTCATTTCTCATCATTAACCACAAACGGTGTGTTTATTAACTAACACACGCCCTTCATCATGAAGGGAGCAGACATTTGCAGGGTTGCACGTCCATTGCACCCACGTGTGGCGTTAGAGCGACTTTACCGACAATCTAGATAGAAGTCCGTTCGACCCTTAATACCATAAATAAAACTTCGTGTTCGTATGAGGACAGAGACCTCATCCTAACCCCACCTCGGTCTCATGCGCATGAAGCTACATCAAGCTACCTTGACTGCTAACACGACAATCTGCCCTTATCTCCATCATGTCGTCCAGTAGCTCCTAGGATGCATCACTACCCCTCTTGGACATCTTGAAGGTCTCGTACTTCACTACATGCACAAATCAACAGTTTTCCTCATAAGCCATTTAATCTTTGGTGCCACCAGTCCAACGACCCCGACCCTCAACTCGACCTGTAGCTGTTTGTCTTGATTGGTTTGTCAACCTATCTTGTTGCACTGGTGTTAGTCCATCGAGTATGTCAGTCATATCTTGGTACCATGGCCAAACATATCATTCATTTAAAATTTTCATGGCTTAAACTCATGTTTCTTTACGAGGTTTTGCTCGTGCCAACTGGCCTTGGGCCCATTAGTCAAAACCGAGAATATTAGCCCCCAAGTTCCAAAATCGAGGCCTGCGGCCTATTTGATCTATTCGAGCTCTCATCAAGAAGGTCTCCCAAAATGTTTAAGCAGTGGCACACAGTTAGGGGAGAGCAGTTCTAACAAAAATAATATTTTAGCCATCTATCACACCAACTAGGTGTGAGGACATCTCCGCCCATAATCGATGAACGAGTTTTCTACTTCCTTCTAGGAAGTTCATCATACCAATCGGGTATGATCTACTTACTAGCGGTAAGTAGTTTTTCCACGTAATTTCCATATGAGTCCATTCAAGTGTGATGTTTAAAATTCCACTTAGTAATGGGTTTTCATTTTTGATGTGTTTATCATCTCAACCGGGTACGTTCTAAAAATCCGACTCACCCTATAACTCAGTGATTTCCTCTTAATTGGTTCTTTGTCTTCACGCAATCTAATCCTTGCTGGTGTTCCCGATGCTTCGTGTTCCTACACTATATGAACATTCTTGTTTATTATCCCTTGGCCTAATAGCCTTCGTTCATCACAAACTTTTCAATTATTGCAATTAGGTCCATAAAGTTCTTTTTCTTTAACTTTAGGTCCCTAATGCTGATTTTTCCCCAAATTGAGTCCTAAAACTTATAAAATTTACCTTGTGACCTCAATTTATTGAAAATCACAAAAGGGGTTCAAGTTTCCCAAATTCCCAATTTGGTCCTCAATTTTTCCAAAATTACCATTTTGCCCCTACTTTACAAAAATGGTAAGTTTCACCCAAAAAATTTCAAAAATTGATCAGTTGGTCCTCCAACATTTTTATCATACCCAAATTTCCCTCAATTTTAGGAAATTGCACTTTAGTCCCTCAAATTTTTGAAATCCCTAATTTTTCCCCCAATTTCAACCTTTCAACTTGTCCGAATTTGAATTCATCAAATTGACCGATCAAATGAGGTTAATCATTGAAATTTAAGTTTTTACACCTACATACGATTCAATTGCACTTTGAATCGCACAATTTGACGCTAGAACGAGCTCAAACGGAGCTAAGCCGGAAAATTGAACGTAGAGAGAGAAAGCTTTAAAAGCTTACCTTCGGGGGCGGGACGGTCCGAGCTTTTGATCTGGGCAGATAACTCTCATCCTAAGGCTCTTCCAAGAATCAAGAATCACCTCAATTCATGTTGAATTGAGGGAGAATTTGGTTAGAAAAGATTTGTCGGATCTCTCTCTAGCACCGATTGAAATTCACATAATGAAGCCAAATTGGATTACCTTTCCGCACTAATTCAGTCGTAGGAGAGCTGAGCAATTGTTAGGAGAGCTTGGTTTGGCCTGACGAGGGCTCGAATTGACTGATTTTAGCTTGATAGAAATTGGGCAGCTTTGGTCCGTCAGAGTTGCTTCACTGTTCGATCACACCAACACTTCTCCGACAATCCTTAGAGCAATTGGAGACTACCACCGTGTAGCTGACATCTCCCCGAGTCTAAGGAACCCGACCATGAATTCTTTGGCTCAGAAAAGACCCTATGTTGGAGCTTTGGTTCGAGCTTTGTTGAAAAACTGAGTAGTTGAGAGAGAGTGAGGTTTTCAGGTGTGTGGAGGATGAATGGAGAAGGGTTCTTTATATAGGAAGCTCAGGGACTCTCCGGTTGTCCATTTGGCACCTTAATGGCAGTCATTGATGGTTTGAAACTTACTGAATGGAAATGTTTCCTCTTCACTGACGCTGGTTCGATTTTCGACTAGTGAACAGTGCTGTCATATGACGGAAGAAACGACACTGTTCTGAACTAGACCAAACCGGGTTCAATGCTTAAACCAGCTGGTTGAGGCCCGATTCAACTGAATTTTTTTAAAATTAAAAATTTGTAAATTCATCTAAATTTATTTTCTATCAAATGGTGGCCTTAATTCTCCAAATTGAATTTTATAAGTCACTTAGAAAAATGAATTTAGCATATGGTTCAATAGTGGTTCAAATCGGTCCAAACCAGTTCAATCCGGTTCGGATTCGGTTCATTTGAACCGGTTTGGTTTTCTCTCCCAAATTGTTCTAAGGTCCCTTTCCAAGGTTTTTATGACTCTTTGGGTCGCTCGAGAGTTATAAATTCTTTAATTTGCCCGTTCTCTGATGATCAGGGTTTGTGAACTAGATTAGTTTTTCTCACTCGGTTTGACCGATTATTTCCACGGTTGTTCCTTAACTTTAAAAAGGGTGGGGTTTACAGTGGCGGTCTGATCTCATTATAGGGTAAGATAGCTCTCTTCTTGAGGTATCTTCTATGATCAAGAATTCCTACAATTGATCCCGAATTGAAGGAGAATTTCATTAGTGAAATTCTTTAGTTTCTCTATAAATTCGACATGTAACAACATAGAAGGGCTGAATTGGCTTACCTTTCAGGTCAATTGAAGTCATCTAAGGGCTGAGGGGACGTTGGGAGAGCTTGGTTTGGCCAGAGGAGGGCTGAATTCGGCCGAAATAGGACAGCTTCGGTCAACCAGAGCTGCTTTAGTGTTTGATTACACTGACAATCCTCGGAGCAAATGGAGAATACCGTCGGGTAGCTGACTTCTCCTCGAATCTAAGGAACCTAACCTCGCCTTCTAAAGCTTAGATAAATGACCAAGTCAGAGCTCTCGTTCGAGTTTCACCAAAAATTGGAGCAGTAGAGAGAGATGAGTTTTCAGGTGTGAGGAGAAGGAATGGGGAGGAGCTCTTTATATAGGGAGCTCGGGAACTCCTTGGTCGTCCAATTGGCGCCTTTATGGCACTCATTCCTAGCCTGAAACGCCCTAAATGGAGACTTTTCACCTTCATCGGTGCTGTTTGATTTTCCAACGAGTGAATAGTGTTGTCATCTGAAGGAAGAAGACGACATTATTTCGAACCAGACCGGACCGGTCTGAACTAAGTTCAATGCTTAAACCGTTCAGGCCCGATTCGACCAAGTTTTTCAAAATTAAAATTTTCTAAATTCATTTTCTATCCAATGGTGGCTTCAATTCTCCAATTTGAATATTTTAAGCCACTTAGAAAATTGAATTTAGAAATTGGTTCAATAGTGGTTCAAATCGATTCAATACAGTTCATGTCTGGTTCACCTGAACTGATTTAGTTTTCTCTTCCAATTTATCCCTAAGTCCTTTTCCATGACTTTTATGGCTCTTTGAGTCACTCAGGATTGGTAAATTTTCCAAATTTCCCTTTTTCTATCGGTCAAGGTTTATGAACTGACACGACTTTCTCTTTGGAAATGACTGGTTCTTTTTCTTGGTTTTCTTATTATTAAAGGACAGGGTTTATAGGACGGGTTCCACATTGTTGGTCCAGTATGTCGTGAAGCTCTAGGAGCTTTATGCGCATTGAGACTGAGGAAGAAAGGGAATAGGTCTTGTACCTGAATAGTGGACAAGAAGTATTGGAAATGTCTAGGATTTGGGAAATGGTGCTCACACAATCTTGGTAGAGGTGATAGCCTTTCACCATGATGGACGATAAAGTCATTTCATACCACAATTGGAATAGTCAGGGACTATTCTGTTAAAGAATCATACCTTTGATGAAATAGGGTGGGTGATAGTGTGTTTAAACTAAAACTCATGAAGGAGAATGTTGAAATTTGTTAATAAGTAAACAATCACGTAAATCCTTGATAATATACCTAATTACCTATTCACTAAGTTGTTGAACTCATTTCCCTCTATTAAACCCTTTAAGTAAATCATGAGGAGGAATGTATGTAAAAATTTAGCTACATGATACATTATGCTTTAATAATATTTTGGTATGTTTTATTAAAATATATTTTCCTTAATTTATATTGATATATTTTTTAGGTTACGTATGACTCCTACCGGGACTATGGTGGTGATTGTTGTTTTAATACCAGGAGAAGTGATGAGTTATTTATGTGATTTTGACTAAACTGTGTCATGTGTAACATCATCTATGGCCTAGGCAATACTTCCACCAATTGGAAACCTCGAGTTTTTCCTCATTTTTTGTTGAGTTCTAAGCAACCTCGATTGTGGGTACCTCCAAGTACCAATGAAGGTCCACTTGTTTCTAATAGATACCTAAGGAGTCTAGGTTTCTTCCCACCGATAAAAATCACTACTTTTTCTTTATAAAAAGTTTTTTATGATGAAGCTTCAATATTAGCTAAATCAATCTATTCAAAACTTGAAATGATGCTAGAAGTTAGAGAAGTCTATTAGGATCAAGTAAGAGTTGAATTAGGAGTTTATAAACATGAATTTAGGGAGTATTGAACTTGGTAGTTAAGCGGGGGTCATTCAAATTTTATGGGAAATTAGGGAAATTCTAGTGGTATTTTGGTAATTTATGTAAACAAGTGGTTTAAATATAAATAAAATAAATATGGGGAACTAAATATAATTATGAGAAAATTAGGGCTAAAATTAAATTTAAGGGTAAATGAAGGGACCTAAATATAAAAAAAATAAAAAATTTGGAGATTTAAGTATAATTTCTCAAAAAGATAAAATTGTAAAATTTGAAAAATATATATATCAATGTATCCAACCGAGGCAATTGCCTATAATCTCCAAATAGAAAAGAAATTAACTGAGCATTTGGGATATTTATAAGTTTGGAATTCTAAAATATCAAGGCAAGGCAAAACATTTGCACGGGCACTAGGAAAAACTTTAAATTTGATTTAAGTGTTTACTAACATTTTGAGTTAAGGGTTTACTAACATTAGTTTCAATTGGATAAATAAAATTTATACTTGTCAATTTATAAAATTATTGGTGTGATATTTGAAAAATTATTCATGAAAATTGAAAATTTAAGCCGTAAATTTTTATAAAAAGTAACTACTATTTTAAATTATTAAATAAAATAAAAATGATCAACTATCCAATATTTAAGAAATAATTTTTGAAACTCAAAAATACTTAAACCTCTTAGATTTAGAATGTAGCCCTTAAATATTGATTTATGATCTCTCGTGGTTATTAGAAATTTATTTATTAATATTGTTTGTGATTGAGTGAAATAGTTTGCCGCTAATAATTATCTGGAGAGTTAGTAATTATCGATTGACAGTTATTGATCTTTTTAGGGTTTTTACTTGGCATTCTGACATTGCCATTAGGGAATGATTATGTTGTTATTGATTCACATTTGGTTATGCAAGTGTATTTACTTTGAACACTACCTTATTTAAAATTGTTATATATATTGGAGTGTGCACTTTTTTTTAAATATATAATATCTTAAAATTTAATTTATTTAAATCAAGATATAATGTTTAAAATATTTTAAATATAGATTAAATTGAGAGTATAATGTAAGTTATTTAGAATTTTTTAAGTATTTCACTTACTATACCTAAACTTACTCTCTCCACCTTATTAAGTGGATTGGAAAGGAGTAAAAAATCTCCAAATTATATAAGTTGTAGAAAAATATTTATCTAAATACAGCAATTAACCGATGTTTATTTTAGTGTTAAAAATAATCAAATTATTAAGTTTTGGTACATTTATATGACATTTTTATTCGGGTGTAATGTCACTGTTATAATTTGTTGAGAGTGTGGCGGTTGATACATTGGTATACTAACAAGTTAGTGTGACAATAATTATTATATATTGATAATCATCATCTTTATAAATTTTTATAATTTTTCTAATTTAAATTTAATTTCGCACACATTTCCTTACTTTTTTTTAATCTCAGAATTTAGAATTTAGTTTAATTGACTTAATCCACATTTTAGAAAGGATAGTTTTATATTATCAAAATCTTGACTCATATATTACAAGATTATAGAAAAAATATCCCAATCGTTATTTTTGTTACCCACTATTCCAATACAAAAGTAATTATAACTTCTACACATTTGTTTATGAAAATTTAAAATAAAATGTGACAAGTTATCAATGTACGTGTTGAGATAATTCATTGCAAAATGATTAAAAATAGAAAAATATTTTAGTTATATAAAATTAAAATAAACGTATAATTTATTTATTTTAAGTATATATATATAGAATTTATTATCCACGCATCATTCTCTTTAATAACAAATATGAATATTCTATCTAATAAAAGTTGATCTCGTTAGTTAAATTTTATATATTAGTATGCAAGTAAAACTTTTTTAAAGAATTTATATCACACTCCATCATTGCTGCATCTACACATTTTATATCATAAAATTTTAAAGAATTTATATCACACTGCTTGCATCTACATATTTTATACCATAAATAACAACTTTACATTTGCCAAGGAAGTGAGCTAATTTCACCGGTAAAAAAATAGCTTAAACGATTTATCGTCCAACCACTATGTTTTTTGCTTGGAGTTGGGACAGTTTTTCAAATATACCTGGCGGGGAGCTGTCACTCTGCCAGTGTGGGTGGGGCAGGGTGTTTATCCGATGAGATCTCTCTTGCCTTGCCTGACTGACTTTCAAGACATTCTTTTCTGCTCTGTCCCAAGAACCATATAAGATAGTGCAATGTTGAAGAACTGGCTTAATGGCCAATATTAGCCCCTAATGATTAATCAATGGCTACAATATCCAGAAACCATTTATATTAAATTGGGGTTAAATGGGAGCACTGGTGGTTGGAAATAAATATGCAACAGGTGGGATAATTGGCATATTTCCCACCAACTGATTGCCTGTTTTCTCGTCCAGATACTATATTTTTGCCTAAATGGACCACGAAATTCAAGTCGATTGAGATCCTGATAGATTTTTGACTGTTGGGGCATGGCCTTCGCTCATTGGACTGGAGGTGGGACTGTCGGGTGGGTCGCCGTTAGATCTGATCCATTTCTCGGTAAGTTAGACCCACCGGATGTTACATCGGTGGGAGGAGAAACAAATAATGAACACACAAGTGAGAGGTGCCTGCCTCCTTTACATGTTTATATAATATATATATATATATGATATTTCTCTCTTGTGCTGACGTTGGTGACATGGCAGCCATTCGTTTGAAATATATACTTTTTATTGGTCGATATTGACGTGCATGGTGCATCATCATCCATCTATATTTTTGGAGCCTACGCGTGCCTCTCCTAAATTATCATCACCGAATAAGTTTTGGCCTTTTTGAATTTGTTTTCTTTTTCATCGAACTATAATTCAAATTTAATATGCAAATGAATATTTTTTAGCAATAATACCTCTCATAACTTCACGAGTTTTCTCTATTTAGGGATTCAAATTTAAATTATATTTAGTGAAATAATAATATTATTTATCTTAATTAATTACTCTTTGAGAATATTAGTTCTTGCTAACAATCGTTGGCTGGACATGACAAAATAAAATGCAAATGCCGATAGATTGTCGAGAGGATGACGACGACGGAAAACTTACATGATTATCGTTATATGAAGTTCAATTATTGTCTTTGTTATTTTAGTCTCGTGTTCGGTTTCCTTACATAATCGAGTGGTCATATCCCTCGTACGACTATTACTTGATGGTTTTTTAACAAATTATTATCTAATTTAAAAGTCTCTTAAAAAAATTAAGTTCCTTAAATTAATGTGTTTATTTTTTTTGCGCAATAATTAATGTATTTATGACAATAATAATAAAAATAATAGAGTAGAGTCTATGAAAAAAAAAGGCTGTTGGAATAATATCTAGCAATAAAATTATTGCCTCACCTATAAATAATATTTTTACGAAGCTAAAAATAACGTTAACCTAACTAACCACGCATTCCTCCAAAGCGTCTCTTTGAAGCTGCCAAAAGACTATATCATATCTGTGTTATTATTAGATGTAGGCATGTGATATGCATATTATATATACTAGTAGGCGTTGGATTTGAAAAATTTTCAAAATATATGATTTTGGTGACGGTCTATTTTTCTCCATTGGACGAGGCCCGGTTGAGAATTTTTTCCATTATAATAAAAAGTTTATAATAGTAGAAGTGATAAAAGTATGAGAATATGACACACATGATTTTTTAGAGCCCAAATGGAACATATAATTTCCGTGTTATTAATAATGTATTATATAATGATATTCATGGAATGGCTGGAAACCAAACACATGGAATATGAATAAAAGAGGGGTGACGTGATGATCTAGCACATATTTTCAATATGCATAGATTGGTACTCTGTCATTGTGGAACAACAGTATAAGGGGAGAATCAGATAAGGCGTGGCCTTTATAAAGCTCAGTAATGAAGAAGCTTGTCGATTCCCATGTAAGGTGGGACAACAAGAGGCATTGGCCGCCTCGTGACATGTCTGAATGGGCAAGAACATGAATCGTGCAGACATGTACTACTTCATAATTAATAGAAAGAAATAAAATATTGGGCTCCATCCCATCCCACCTTAGTTGTTGATGAAAGTGAACCCATAAATGTGGACAAATAGCATCAATCCAATGACTTCATATGAATTTTCCCGTCAAATTATAAACATTGTTTAAGTTTGGTGTCTTTCCTTTCCTTGTTTAATATTTAAAAATTATTTGTCATGTTGTATGATATAAAAATGCACTCACAGAAAAAGGGACTTGGTTGGTTTTACTTAGTGAAGGTAAAACTTTTATATGGTATGGAGTATCAAAGTCCTCTACCATAATCCACTAAATATATGGATTAATATGAGTGAGTATTGGCCTAAAATTTTTAAATATATAAACTTAAAGTATATATATTATTTTTTAAATAAATTATTCATTTCATAATTAAAAAATATGATAAATATGAAAGTAAATATATGAATTTGCCCTAAGAGGAACAATTGTACATAATTAAATCTTAAAAAAAATTGTATATAAAATATATACATTTATACATCAAATAAGTCATTCTGTAAATCAAATATGTTTTTTATACATCAAATAGGTATATTAATATAATATTCTCCATATCAAATATGTTATTGTACACATCAAATAGATATATAGGTTTTTTTGCACAATAAATAGATATATACGTTTATTAATTAAGTCTCTAATATATGTATACATTAAATAGGTCACTATGTTATTTAAAGAATATATTAATATTTAAAGAATATATTAACATTAAATAGGTCACTAATATATATGTTTTTTTCCATTAGTATCACTTACGTCAGTAATATTTTTATTGTCACTTTATTTTTTATAAATTAACATAATATTAATATATTCTTTATATTTATGATTACATATTAACATAATATTATTAGTATTTAATTATATAATAAAAATAGTTAAATATGTATTAATACTAGAATATTAAAAATCAAACATATTCAAACAATTAATGATCATAAAATAAAAATGATAAAATTTTCATTTACTTTCTCAAATATAAATTTATAATACCAATTGGCCGTGACATGACCACATTTGTTCATGGGTCCTGACCCATTTTGCTAATTCCGAAAACGGAGACTTCCACCATTCCTCACCTTTTAAAACTCTACAAGCACTAATACCAGGTCTCAATTTTCATAATAAAAAATTGACTAAAAATGATTTTTTTAGTCTTGTCCCTTAAGTTAATTACTCTTTTTTTTTCCTTTTTGTAAAGATAATTAAAAAATAGATTTCCTACCATAAAATTTTAATAATAAAAAAATACTATTTGTAAATAATAACTTAAAATTATATAAAGTTAAATTTTTTTATTTATAAGTGGTTTAAATATTTAATATTATATACTTGTAATACTTGTACATTTTAATGAATTTTATATAAATTCCCTTAACACATTTCTCTTATCTATTTACCTACACTAATTATATATAATTTTAAATTTGTACTTTTATACAGTATACACGACAAGTATTCCTTTTAGATATTTTATTCCATAATATCACAACTTGATAAGAGGTTGATTCTCATGCTATAATAAATAACATTGTAGATGGCAAATAATCAAACTAATATCAATTTAAAATTTATTAATTATAAATAATAAAACAGTTATAACTAATTTTCTTAATAATTTAAAATGAATAAAATTATAATTATAAAATTAAAGTAATAATAATAAAACTAATTGTTAATACAATTAATTAGATTAATTATTAACTTTAACATTTATAGAGATTTAATAGAAATATTTAATGTATACAAGAATCTAATGGATGTACAAAATATGTTTAATACCTAATTAATATATTATTGTGCACAAATAAATCAATTCATACATTTATTCTTAGGGAAAATATTTTATATATTAAATATAATATCAGAATTTACTTATATTAATTTAAACTTAATTGAATCAAAAATTAAAATTTAATTTAATAAGAACTAAAATTGAGAATTGTGATTAAATATAATTAAAAATGGTTTTTTTTAATAAAAACTCGATATTTTTGTACAATTGGATTAAATAAGTTAGGATAAAATAGGAATATAATTTAAATTATTTAGGGAATTTGAAAATAAAAAAAATAATTTTGAAAAAAATGTAAAATTATAAAAAAAAAGTGGTCAACAAGTCATGTGGCATGACTTAGACTCCCTATCATCCCCACTACTTCCCTCTCCACCCACTCCTCACTTTAACACATGTTTTGACGATTTATGGAAAGTATGCCAAATTTATTAAAAATTTCACCAAATTACATATAATAAATTATATAATTGAGATGATAACTACCATAATTATATTTTCTTTAAATTAATTGAATTATTTTATTAGATAGAATTTCTTTCTAAAATTGAGAAAAATTCTCCTATATATACCTAAATAATGAGAGGTTCACACCTTTATATTTTCTCTCACCCTACAACTAAATTAAATAAATAAGTAAATTTTGGTATTAAAATACGGTTAAAAGCCGTCAAAAATCACTTTATAATTATGATTTTTCTACTCTATTTTATGGGACAAAAAAGTCAGAAGTCTTCCTCCCTCGGCCACTACTATAATAGAAATTAATGCCAAAATGTAATCCATCTATCATCTACCTCCCACAAGTTTCACTAATTTTGTATAAGCATATTTTTAGTTGCCTAAAATATTTTTTTAACAGTGAGTCTTTTCTATAACTTTTAATTGTGATTGTTCAAAGTCAAAATTCATCTGGCTCAAACGGCCTTCCCTTTAACTACATTATGATCCGCAATCATACTTTCTCAGTTTTATCCATTTTAAGAAATAAAAAATGTAGACAAGGTAAGACCTCTAATTATTCCCACAATATCTTAGAAGATAAATAAAAATATTTGGTATATATTTATAAAATTTAAATTTAGTTGGAGTAATTTTTAAAGTTAAGTATTAAAGTGTAAACTTTAAAAAGTTTAAAACTATTTTTTAAAAATAATAAAACTTGTGAAAATAGTCCACAAATAAAAATTATGAATCTAGAATATGATTTTGAGATAAATAGAAATGTTACAAATGATTTTCACGGGATTTAAGTGAAAAATAATTATTTTTTTATAAATAAATAATAAAATGGTCATTTTTTACATCAATAAGGAAAATGGTCATATTTAGTAAATAAAGGACTAAATAGTTATTTTGGATTATTGGTGGACAAATTGATTATTTTTGCGTAAATGAGAGAAAAATTATAAATTTTGCAAAAAAGTGGGTAAAATTGTATTTTTTTGCATAAATAAGAGAAAATGATAATTTTACATAAAAAGACAAAATAATTAGTTTTGTAAAAAGGATGGTAAAATAGTAATTTTGAAAAGTAAAAAAAAAGTAAACATTAAATTTTTTACAAATAATAAACAAATAGTAATTTTGCAAATGTGACGGCCTAATGTGATTTTTGGAGGATAAACACCTAATAACCATTTTTGATAAATTTTGGAGAATTCACTAACTAAAAAAGATTAAATAAAATGATCGTGAAAATGGTTCATTGATGCACAAATCACGTGAACCTACCTTAGGAATAAAATCATACTTATGAAAAATTACGGGATAATATAATTTATATCTATATAGATGGATAATAAAGAGTTTTGAATATTATAATAATTTATATATATTATTTGTATAAATAAATATTCTTACCATGATAGTGCAAGTGGATAACAAAAATTTAAAGTACTTTTGGAACGAACAAGTCCCAAATAATAGGTGAGGGGGATTTTCGATTTTATGTCTGATTGGACCGAATTAGTTAATAATTCATGTTTTATAAAATGTTGATATAAATACTTTGAAAAAAATACTTGTAAATGCTAATACCAAGATTTTTTTTTTTTATAAAAAAGAGAGATAACCCTTAGTGGTGTTAAAAAGTAGGAAATACCCGGTAGCCTATAATAGACGGGTGTGAACCGAGTGGTTTATTGAGAACCCGACCCTTTACAATATTTATGAAAGAGATATATGTCAGAATTTTATTAAAGGGGTTAAGTACTATGTTTATAAAATGTGTTAGGCCAATATTTATTAAATGGGCATATGAGGTAATGTTTATAAAAATAACCAAGGGCCATATTTTTATTAAATGGACATATGACCTAATGTTTATGAAAAAGAGTAATACATGTTTATAAGATGTATTTGAACCAATATTTATAGAAGTGATATATAACTCAATATTTATGTAATATATTTTTGAACTAGCTAATACCAATATTTATGAAATGAACATATCACCATTGTTTATAAAAATGAGCTAACACCCTAAATTTATAAAAGGGGTTAAGGTATAAGGTTTAGAAAAGAGGAAGACCAATAGGAAAGGATTAAAACCCATGTTTATCAAAATGGGTTAAGGGGCTCAAATAGTTTGTTATAAAAATGGGGCTAAAGTTTGAATGGTTAAAATAATGGGTTAAGGCCCACACTACTTATATAAAAGGGGCTAAGACCCAAGTTGTTCTTAAAAATGGGTGAAGCCATGTTTGTTTATAAGGAAATGTTACGACCCACTTTTTAAGAAAAAATGGTACTAACATGATGGTTCTCTTTTTCAATGTAAACTTTCCTATAATGATGTTATGTGACTTTTTATGATCTGATCTGAATTGCTATAAGAACTACGAGTAGTGGGGTGGGCAATCAACATCGAAAATATTTGATATATACCGTTGATTTTATGGGTGTATTAAGGCGATGGATATGACAATATGGTAAGAGGTAGTGTTGATATCTAGGGTAGTCTAGGGTAGTTTGGAAATAGATAAATAAAGGGGAGAGATTATAGCTTACAACATATCGAAGAAGACATGCCATGTGGTTTATGTATACTTATGACCATGAGTTGGCGACATATAGTCATAGTATATGAGTGTTCAATGGTACTACATCTAATACCGTTATGAAGGGATACTTCTTATATAGAGCTAAGTTAGTGAGAATTGCACACATAACTCTCATAGATCACCATTAAGGGGAATATTTTTTGTGTAGAGTCGAGTGAGTGCATACCAGCAATGCACATACCCCTCATCGAACCTAGTTAGTCGATTAAGTGTCATTCGGGGACATGGGTGGACCATGGTGGTTGTTTGGAATAATATATAGCTTTGCATGAATTGTGATTTAAATTGGGGTTTCATGATGAACACAATTATGTCAAACCGTAAAATAATGACTTTTATATTGAGAAATAATTATGAATAACACTTTAAAGAAATACCTTGTAGTGGGGGATTATTGGTTTTTTAAAGTTAGTTTTGAAAAATGGAAAGGAAACATTTATAAACTTCGTATTAGTCATTTTGAGCGCATACAACATCGAGGTCATGAACAACCTGATAATTAGTTTTCGCATTCACATAACGTTGCTCACCCCTCCCCTAACATATTTTTCAGGAAAGAGAGAAGAAATGAATGGAGTAAAGGAGATCCTGAACTTTGGACCACATCTCCGAGTGAGGCTGAAATTGAGATGAACATCATTGAAGAGAATTTACAAAAGTTTTCCATTCAGTACTATATACTTTCCATAAGGTTTCAATGCTTTGTAACGTGTACATTACATTTATAAAAACTTTAAAATTTTTACTGAAAACTGTATGTGTTTTATATTATAAGTCTTGTATTTTATTGATGCTATGGTGATGAAAGGTCCCATTGCTAGAATTGAGAGTGGTACAACAGGTTGCTCACATTTTGACTAAAGAAGTGGGTCTAACCATTACAACTTAAGTGGTATCAAAATTCAAATTTTAAAACCTTCTATTTTAAAAAGTATGTATTGAAAAACTTGGGCAAGTGATAAAAATACTTTTTTGGAAAGATTCGTTTATGAAATTAAAACTTTTTTATGAGAAGTATTTCAAAAGTACTAATAAGAAACAAATCTCTAGTAAATCATGGTCTCTAAGAAGAGAACCACAAACCAAACAACTAGCACATGAGCAGAAACCCCAAAGAATTGTACCACAGAATCGATGGGTCACACGACTCAAGAAGCTTGGGGATAGACAATAGAATGATAGAAGAAAAGTTCCTATTAAGGAAGCCCTATCTTATCCTAGCCCAATTCCTGGGTCAAGTCCAATAACATCCCGACATACCTCTTGATGCTACAATAATGAGTGATTTCACCAATGAAGAATTGATAAGATATAAGACTGAGAATACTAAACATCTCAATTTTTGTAAAAAAATTGGACCGTTTATTAAAACAATGAAACAAGTTTATAAGCACATTTGAAACCTTAGAGAAAACATACAATAATGAATGGAAAGCTTTCGTACAATTCTCTTCAGGGATGTCCACCTCGATCTTGATTCCATTGAGGATGTATTTCAATCCTCGAGACTATTTTAATTTCTTCATATCTTCTATCTTCCCTAAAATGTGTTAGGGGAGGGGGTGAGTGGCGTTTGTGGCTATATGTGAAAAACTCTTGTTTGTGCATGCACTTTTGGTACAGGACCATCAAGACGCCCTAGGAGGTAGTAATGGGTCCTAAGGGCGGCTGGACGACATGGTGGAGATAAATGACAGTTCGTCATACCAATCAGTCAGGAAGCTCGGAGTAGCTTCTTGCGCATGAGACCAATGTGCTGTCAGGATGAGGTCTTTGTCCTCATACGAACACGGAGTGGCATTCGGGTCTGGGGATTGGATGTCGAGAACATCCACTCATACCCAAGGTAGAAGTAGACGGGCTCCTATCTTGGTGAACGGTAAAAACGTTCCGATCCACAAGTGGGTGCAATTGACGGGTTGCACTTGCGAATGTATGTACCCTTTCTGATGAAGGGTGTGTGTTTGTTTGCTATATGCCTCCCGAGGCAAGGAGATGTTCTAAGAGAGCTAAACACACCTAATACAAAAATGAAAAAGGTTTTGAAAACCAAATTTGAGGAAAAAAAATCTTTTTTAAAGGAAATGATGACCTTGGCATAGTTTGGATAAAACTATTTTGAAAACTCAATCACGACACTCGCTCACTGAGTTGTAGAACTCACCCTCTCCATTTTTACCCCTTTCAAGTAACCGAGGGAAACATTATACCTAAAGACATCCTGTATTGAAATTATAAGATATGTATGTCTATTTTAAAATATTCAGTTTTATATAATGCTATTCCAGGAATGATAGGTAAAATTGGGATACCATGAATATAAAAAATACATAAATAAATACATCCCTAAGACTTTTTCACTCATCCCCCTCTTATTAACCTTTTTCATGAAGGAACAAGACCGCCTCCGAATCTTTTACATCAAGCCTCGAACCAGGTACAAATTTCACTTTCAGTTTTATATGATATTATAACAGGAAACATGACAGGTAATGCGTCTAATTCTCTACGACCTAGGGGAGGAACCACTACTCGAGGCCTAGGAGAGTGGTGGGTTGATCACGGGGTTTCGACCAAACCAGGTTGGAGTGTGGCAAGAAGTCTCTCATATCCATAAGATTTCCGATTGAGGTTCCTTCGAGTATAACATTACACATAGGATGGGTTTATCCTACAATTTAGATTAGGCCAGTTAATTCTTTTCCAAACGTAGTAATGGAGAAAAGTTTAAGGAAATTATCAACAAATATCATAATAATGAAGGAAAGGAATATACCTTAAATTATAGGAAGGTTAAGATGGTTTATAGGAAGAAATGAATTACCCAATAATCCCAAGTGATCTTCCTTGAAAGTAATGCAAATGATTACTAAAGAAATTAGAGAAATTCTATCGGCATATCATACAAATAAATTCAATTTCTTTATCTGCCAAAATTTCTATGGAGAAATAGGGGTAATGATAAAAACTAACCAGAGACCTTCCAACCATAAAGAATGGTGAGCATTCATTCCCTAAAAATGGTGGGATCCCTTACATATCCACAAAATAGCAAAGAGTAAACTATGAAATACCCATCTCTGTAATTCATCCACTTACCTTTCCTAATTGACTGAGACAATTCTCTTCCTTCGAGTGAAGAGAATGAAAGCAATCCCTTAAATCAAGACACAAAACACCATGAAAAAGAGAGAACTTATCTATAGAGATTGTAGATGATGGAGTAGGTCAATCAAGCTTCCTTGATGAGTACCCCACTTCTTCTCAAAAGAGGAATGATTCCCAGTAGTGAGGAA
This sequence comes from Trapa incisa, assembly GCA_030064435.1. Lineage (NCBI taxonomy): Eukaryota > Viridiplantae > Streptophyta > Magnoliopsida > Myrtales > Lythraceae > Trapa > Trapa incisa. Next base: position 12,305,123 of record CM057781.1, on the reverse strand, counting down.
AATGCATGGAGCCACCTTCATATTAGTTCAGGATTTTCATAAAGAAAAACAAGTACTTCCTACTTTGTCATGGATATCTTACATTGAATTGATCCTAGGGTGTCAAGGGGACATATTATCCCCTTAATTTGGTTCTTTGCGAGAGGGATTTCTACCTTTCATTGAACAACATTCCTTAGATTTCCTCCCAAAACCAGACACCCTTCTTCTATAGAGATGAATTCTGGAGCACCCTATCTGGAACCCAAAGTCACATATTTCATTCGTTGGTAGCTCGACCAATGAACAAGGAGTGGAGGAAAGGTCATTTCACATGCATGCTAGGGATTAAAGTTGGGTGTGATGAGACCTAACTAGTGAAGTAGGAGCTATGTTGAGGAGAGTAGATTGTGGTCTCTATTGCCATCACTATTGATGGAGGTTGCTTGGAAAGATTAGGTTTTCTTGGTATGAAGGATTGTAACCTCTAAGGGGTAGTAGAATGGAGAAAGGTCTATGGCAAGGTTATCTGTAAGCTAAAAGTATTATCGGTGTGGAGCCCTTGCAACAAAGGAAGGAACGTTCACATCTGGATTCTTTTGATTGATGGGCTCCACAACTGAAGATTATCTTTCATAGTCACTATGAATACAAGTTCGACCCAAAAATTGGCCTTTCTAACTTGGTCATAGTCGTCGAGAGGAGGTCCCTCATCAGGCGAAGCTAAGTTGGGGGTAGAAGGAGGATTGGATATTTTTATTCATTTGAATAGAAGTTCTTGCTTGGGGATGCTCGTGAAATGGTGATCTCCCTTGTAACAATGGGCAATGGAACAAAGGGACGATCCCCCTAGTGGCGACAATCGAATCATGACATTCGACTAAGCTGGGGTTGAAGCTGAGGGATGGATAAAGAGGATGTTTAAGGGAAATAAGGGAAGCTCAATTTGATCGAGATGAGAGCTATGAGGAAACTTTGGGTGAGGGAAGTAAAATGATGGTAATGCCCTAAGCCATAGAGCGAAAAATCAATATTGCCTCTGATGGCATGTTTGGGCAAGCTTAGTAAAGGCCGCATTAAGGTTGTGTTTGGCACAAGGGGAAACATGTGTAAGACCACATTTGTTTATTAGGAATTAACGATGGGATTCATGATTCCAATTATTGACCTCAAACTTTGAAGGCAAGTAATTTAGAATTTATTAATTTTAACATAATTAGTATTTAACTTTGAACCGATGTATAAAGGAAAATCGTAATTTTGGACATATTATGTTATGGGGTATTATAGGACCCAAAGAATAAAGTATAATTCGTGAATGTTTGGTAAGGAACAATCATACTTGATTGTGCTAAAAGAACCACGAATACTTGAAAAAATTCTCTAGGATGAGCACATCCCCAAATGATGTGAATGAGATTTTGATTATGACGTTGGATTCAAATGGACCGACATATGCTTTCTATGTGTTTTTGAAATATGTGTTGTGCATTATGTGTGTTTAGAACTTTTTAAATAAAATTTAAATCGATATGGAAGCATTTACACCATATTTTTTAAATAAGTGTTTAGACCCATATTTTAGAAGGAAGGGGCTTCGACCCATATTTTGAAAGAATGGACTTCAACCCATATTTCAGAAAGAAGGGGTTTCGATCCATATTTTGAAAGAAGTGGCTTTGATCCATATTTTGAAAGAAGGGGCTTCAACCCATATTTTAAAAGAAGGGTGAGACCATGAATTAAAAAAGGACCCCGGTTAGCGGTTATGAAGAAGAGATTTTAGTCCAACATTAAGAATACATAAATATGCAAGTTTTGAAATGCCATCCATGACACCATGAATGTTGACATACATAAGTACATATGAAACACTCTTAGAGGGGTTGGTCAAATAGCAAGCCAACCTCTACCGCTGTCTTAAAAATGGTTGTGTCATAGAGGGGTTGTTTTGTGAGGAATTAGTGAATGTTTTGTAAGGAACAATCATACTTGATCGTGCTAAAGGAATTACGAATACTTGAAAAAAATCCCCTAGGATGAGCACATCACAGATGATGTGAATGGGATTTTTATCTTGACGTTGAGTTCGAATGGACCGACATATGCTTTCTACGTGTTTTTGAAATGTGTTGTGTATTATGTGTATTTAGAACTTTTTAAATGAAATTTAAATCGATATGGAAGCATTTACACCATATTTTTTTAAATAAATGCTTCGACCCATATTTTGGAATAATGGACTTTGACCCATATTTTAGAAAGAAGGGGTTTCGATCCATATTTTGAAAGAAGTGGCTTTGGCCCATGTTTAGAAAGAAGGGGCTTCAACCCACATTTTAAAAGAAGGGTTGAACCATGAATTGAAAAAGGACCCCGATCAATGGTTATGAAAAAGGGATTTTAGTCCAACATTAAGAACACATAAATATGCAAGTTTTGGAATGCCCTCCATGGTGCCATGAATGTTGACATACATAAGTACATATGAAACACCCTTATAGGGGTTGGCCAAATAGCAAGCCAACCTCTACCGCTGTCTTAAAAATAGTTGTGTCATAGAGGGGTTGGCCTAAGAGAAAGCCAACCTATGTGATTGTTATGATTTACTTGATGCATTGCTTGTGTTTATAGCAGATGTAGAACGATATCGGTAGACGCTTGTAAGGAGGAATAGTATCGAGTACTAAGGATATCTAGAAGGTGAGATAATAAAAACGAGATGTTTTTATCTCAAATATCCTTGAAAAGGGAGTCATAAGGCGTTGTCTAGTGATTGAGCAGGCGGTGGTTGGAGATGGTCACAATATTCCTAAGTTGTCGGTGTGTTTCAATGAAGGTTAGTGGAGAGTAGATGAGACCCATCACTTCGCACTGGCTAAGAGAGGTGTGACCCCACTGCTAGTTTGTGACCCTAATGTGCGAGTATTGTGATAACGGCCACAATACGATGTTTGTGAAGTAGTGCACAAAATCATTGTTATGTTTTGAATGTTATGTGGATGGAGACTTCTTCTCTTGATAAATAGTGATAATAAAATATATGCTTTAAAAGAAAAAAATATATTTTTAAAAGGTTTTCTCCATGTTGATATTTTAGTAGAGGTTTTACTTATGGACAAGAAATTTTGACATCAATGCCCTATTTATTGAGATTTACAACTCACCACTCTCCCTAACCCCTTTTACGTACAAATCAAAGAACGTAGCGAAAGCCCAAAAAAGAAGCAAAACTTTTTGAGGCGAAACTAGTAAAAGATTTTAGATAGAGAATTTTGTAATGATGAATTTTCTATACTTATATTTTGGAAATGAATTAAATTCTTACTGAAAATGAGATTATTTTATATTATATGTGTCTTATAGACCATCAGTTCTACAGTAGTGCAAACCCCACTATTTTAGAATAGGAATGATGTGGCGGTTGTGACAATGGTTTGACCCAAATAATCAGGTTGGGTCATTATACATCGGATGGGTCTTGCCCCTCGAAGTTGGATCTCGTGGTTGAGTCTAACTGATTAGATAGAGATCATTTTTATATCACTGAGATTTCCCAAAGCAAAGTCAAACTCACTTGGACACAAAAGTGAGAGTGAACCGAGAATACAACCCGAACTAGGAGTGGAAATCGAGTCGTAATAAGAATCGATTTGAACCAAAGTCGTGAAAATAGATAAGTGACATAAATTTATCTCCATTGAATTGCACGTGATTGGGAATTGAGTATCGGGAAAAGCCTGATTGAGAATTGTCTCAAAGTAGGACCAAACAAACACATGCTAAAAAATGCTACAATTTTTCCAACCGACCTTAAAAATAGGAAAATGGACATTCTTGACTCCAGATCATACAAAATTGACCAAAGAATTTCAGAAAAATAAATTGGGCCAAGAATCAGTCCGAAAAGAGTTGAACTAATCGAGGAAAGGCCAAAATTGGCTAAATAGGGTAATTTAATTATCGAGAACCAGCACAGTATGAACTGGCCCCACACATAATCTCCCTCATCTAACTGGGGGAGGGGGTCTGAAACTTGAATTCCGACCTGACTTGTATACACCTATTACCCACTTCTTTTAGAAATTCTCCTACAATACCAGAAAGGGATTCACTCATAAAACTCAATTTTAGACCAAACCCTATGCAATAAAATTTTTCATTGAGATGACAACTTATCATTTTGTCTCTCTATAAGAGCAATTTGAAATCCATGGTCTCATATAGCCGAATTTCGATATAAAAGTAGAGAGAGGCGCTCTTAGGTAAATCTTTGACCCTCAAGATTTTGAGATGAAATTCTCCCCACTCAAACAACCAAACTTAGTGATTTCAACATCCATGTGCTCACATGGAGGTCAGCTTTCACTTCCCATTGGTGTCCCGCACTGATTACCCCTCTATGGTGAGCTTAAATAGTGACCGGACCTTTTTCACCTAAAAGAGGCCAATGCTTTTCAAAGCCAAATTATCCATCCTCATGTGGCCTAAAATCCTCCAAAAAATTCTACAGACTACTCTCAACTCTAACAATGGAACTCCTGCTACCCTCAGGGTGAAAAGTAAGCTTAGTGGCTGCATTCCATTATTAAAGCTCTAGTAGTCCCCTATTTTTAGCACCACTTTGTAAATTGGATATTGTAGGTATCTCGAATCACCTCTAAGGGTGATCAAGGTGGCCTTAGACTTGTGGGAAAGTCATCTTTTTAGCCTCACCAGTGTCAACCTCCACTGCCCACTCTTCGGTGAGGTATAACTCTAAACCCAACATTGTGTTACTTTTTCAGCAACGGGTAAAAAATGACCAAATTGACATTGTTCTAGTTGTAGTCATCCGAAACATGCCCATAGGATCTCAAGGAACAAGCTTAATACCATGCTAGGGATATTTGTCAAAATTATGGAGATGTTTTGGTGAGAGGAAAAGTTGATGGACTAAATTGTAAAATTTTAAAAGTTTGAGGGTCATTCAATAATTTTAGTAAAAAGGGGGACCAGAGGACTATAAGAATCTAAGGAGGAAATTTAGAAAACATAAGGATATTAATTGGTAGTTTTAGAATGTTAGGGACTTAAAGGTATTTTTATGAAGTTTAGGGGTAAATGGTAAATAAAGTAAATATTTAGTGTCAAATGATAATTTTAAGTAATTGGGGACTAAATTGCGACTAAGACACAATGTAGGGTTTGAATGGAGAAATTTTCAAAGTTAAATCCTTAAATGGAAGAATTTTTAAAAAAATAGGTAGTCAAATAATTTATGAAAAGTTAAGGGTAAAAAATATAATTTTAGGAAAAGTAGGATTTATATACATGTGTAAAGACGTAGGGGCTCATAGGTAAATAAGAGTAAATTAGATGAACCACTATAGAAATTATGACTATTGAAGGGAAAGGGTGGTACGACCGAACCGAAAGAGGAAATGCAAATTTAGAACATTCGGAATAATACATATTTATCGAGTTGGATCCAACTAAATTTTGTGTTATAATTAAATTTGTGTAGCATAACAGTAACACACTCATGGATTGTGCAGAGTAAAAATTAGAACGAACGAGTTCCATTGGTTCATACGTGCATCTTTACAAGCTTTCTTATATTAAATAAATATAATGGTAAAAATTTGAAAAATATGAAGAAAATGAAACGCAAAATATATTATATAAATTGTATATATTTAATGAGAATTGGTATTAGACGAATAAAATATAATAATATATGGATAAATAATAAGCTAAGAGAAAAGGTAATTAGTTAATCACATGAGTAATATGATTTTTAAAATAAAAGTGAGTAGTTTTTTAGATGTTATATGCATATGATGGATGATAAATGCTCCTTATAATGTGATGTAATATTTTATTTGGGATGCATATTGTATGTTATGCTGTGATTGAGATCCATAGTACACCTACGAGATATGTTGAGGGTTGGGGTTGACCGATACAGAATTATATGACAGGTGTACGTGATATGATGATTTTTAAGTCACCCATTAACCTATCAAATGTTTAATTATGTTCCAACGTAAAATAGATAGGGACTATTAAAGTATAGTTATACATGAGTGCCGTAATGTGAACAACCTGGTATATAAATGTTTGAGGGCTCTCACTCAACATCCCAATAATAAGTCTCCTATAAGTTAACTTGGGAATACATTTTACGCAAATGTATATATCCATACGTTCCGTGCTCTATGAGGACTCGAGGGAATTAAACCACGTATATATATCATATATATATATATACTATGGTCAAATTTGTAAAATTTACTTCATTTAAGATATTTTGGGTAAATAATATATATACACATGGGCAAATTTGTAAAATTTACTCCATTTAAGATATTTTGAGTAAATAATATCGAGTATTAAAGTGACGAGACATAGATGAGCCCATTCACCGACTCTTTGAAATTACTTTTTAGGTTACCGGAGAACTTCACCAACCACAACGAATTACCTAATTTTCATCCTATAGACTTGATTTTCAATATAAAAGTTGTAAATTCTCGTGCGTTGTTATTTCCTAAACTTTTCGCATGTATTTTATAAATTTTATTATTTTGAAAAAAAATTGAATTGATATAATTTTTTTATATTTCAAGTATTCTGTTATTTATTTATGGGGTAACTTAGTATCAATAAAATATAATAGATTATTATAAACGGATTGAAAATATATGATTGGATGGTGATATTTTTTGCCCCATATTTTTATGATAGTTTGTCAGATAGATTAGTATATAAGAAAAATGAAAGCTTGGTATTCAAGAACAAATTAAATTTTACCCAAATTGACAAAAAGAGCCCTAGTAGTACAATCAATCGAGCGAGTATAATTTTTTTTCTTGTATAATACCTAATATGAGGTCGTTAAATAAGTAAAAAAATAAAAAAATCTTTGTCGCCTTGGGGCAAATTTTTTTCCCGTCCAAGGACTAAAAGGTTGCTGTTCTAGTATTAGGTAAAAAAAGAGGCCTAAAATAAACTCTAGTTGTTCAATTGATGGGACGAATAAGAGAAATAAAAAATCTTTAATCCTCTAATTAATCAAACTATGAGTTTAGAAAATAAAATAAATTAGATTGGATCTCAACCCTTATTATTGGATTCGACCGTTGGATATATATGGATGGCCATCACTATTTATATCTCTTCAGTCGTATTCAAACGACTTTCTTTCCTAGGAGGCAAATATATTCTTAATCATATTCTACTTGTTAATTAGCACCCTCTATGGACCTCTCATAAATGTGCCATTAAATTGGATCTTATAAAAGTGTATGACTAAGTAGACTAAAACCATTCTCATAACTACGAATTTCATGATGTTTTTTTGTATTGACTCTTTGCATTCTATATCAATTAATCGTTTCTAGGAGGATCATCCCATCCCTGTAATGCCTAGGATTCCCTTGTATGTGTCCTCTCAATATAGCATGGAATGAGGCAAGTGCGTGATAATTTATGTTTTGGACGTCCCCTGTTATCTTAGAGCTTTTGTTGATATACTCTAGTCAGCGATTTGGCATGGCGAGATCGGAGGGTGACCAGCTCGGTGGGATAGGCGGGGGAGCCTCCCCTTCCATGTACTACACAAAACTCGATTAGGTGTTTTTCTAATTTATGAGTATATCTTATTGTGAAAAAAAAATGCAACTACGGATATGATATTTTTTGCTCAATAAATAAGGATATGATGACTCACGACAAGTTGCATTAATAAAATATATGTCTAAAGAAGCGCGATATGCGCAAAGAATCGAAATAAAGGTTTGAAAGAAGGGAAAATTCGGCCATTGATGACCATTGCTTTTCAGGCCTATCCACAATCTACAGGCTTGCCTGCCTACCTGCCTAAACCACTTTTGAGTAGCCTAAATCCAACTACTTTCCCTACCCTCTTTATTTCCATAAATGCCACCGTCAAGGTCCAACTAAACTTACATGTTGAATTTGGATTAATATTGGGCAATTTTATTTTGGATTAATAAGAATTTAATGAATTTTTAATATGATTTAAATAGAAAAATGGTAGTGAAGTTAGTGCTCCATGGGCCATGAACACTCACAAATTTAAGAATTTAAGCTCCAGTATTATGCGCTTAATAGAAGATTTTAATTATATATTCCGTTAAATAATTATAAAATATTCACATAAAATATTATTCACACTTCAGTCATAAAACTAGATGTGGCGCTGGTAATCCGTATGAAAAATAATATTAAAAATAAAATAAAATATAATGTCATATTCTCAATTTATTTTATTTTAAAATTGGCTAAATAATTCTGGCAGGAGGTGGAATGATGATTGTCTGAAACTGGCCATCTCTGACGAAATTGGGTTATAGCCCACTTGAGATATTATATTATCCAAAATCTTTCTTTTTAACTTTTTTCCAATAGAACGTGGGATATGAATTCGATTTATTAAACCAAATTAGTATGCAAATCAACCCAGTAGGACCCAACATAATCATTTAAACTAAGAAAACTTGACTATAATTCCACTAACCACAAATTTTAAATACATTTTAAAGTTGCAACTTTCTTTGAAGACCATTCAAATATGCTAGTAACACTAATAAAATGTTCATAATTTTTATGATAGTTTGTCTAAAAGATTAGTATATAAGAAAAATGAAAGCTTGGTATTCAAGAACAAATTAAAAGTCTCCTAAAAAAAGGGAATGGGATTTGGTATAAATACAAAAGAAACAAGCTTAAAATTAAAAAAAACTATATATTTAAGAACATTTATATGTCACGGAAAGTTGCCCAAGCAGGTCTAGGTGGGGGTGGGTCCTCCCACATTGGATCTCTCTTGAATTTATTGAGTGATAGATAGATTGTGTCACGTGGGGTTGTCCTATATAAAAAATTATCTACCCTATGTCTAGCTCTTTTACGAATGTATGGCCAAGTTCCTGTTTGTGCATCCAAAGGACCATACGTGTGCCGATTGGCTTGTGCGGGAGGCACCCTATTGTCCTACAAATTTGAAACCCTCTCGTTTGGGAATAATATTTGAGGGGCGGTTGTATTGTATCTTGCTTTTCTTCTATGCAACTCTTTTATTGGGTCATAACCTCGCGTTTTTGTTTGAAAAAAAAAACTATATTCCTAATAAGACCTTCAAAATGCATCTTATATGAGCTAGAGACCTATTAATTGCTTCTACGCTTGTGGTTGATTAATAAGTTCCATTATTTAAAGGATGGATGTTCTATTTAGTAGTAGTGTGGTTGGTTGGTATGTTCCATTATCTAAGCATAGATGTTCTATTTAGTTGTATTTCTCGCCCCAATTTCGTAAAAAATATGAAAGTTATTTGAATTGAAATATATATTCATTACAAGTGTAATATATAATAGTTAATAGATATATGATAAATAAATAATATTTTTAGTGTATTGTGATTATATAATCTATAGTGCTCGTTATCTCTTAGTAGAACTTCATGTTACTTGTGTTCACTTACTATTATGCCCTTGTATCTTATGTATTAAATATAACATTTTATCCATTACTCCCGTCAACCTAAAGGTGAATACCCACACTGTATTTAAAAGAAATGAGTCATTATATCCTCTATTACAGGTTGAATGAGTGGTATGTACAGAATTAAAGTAAATATAATATAACTGTATATGTGTTGAATGGAGTTAATTTAGGTGTATCCTTTCACTGAGAAGATATGGGTAAATCACTAGAGAAGGAGAGTAGAGTTATGAATATGAACTAAAATTATTATGTAGTGTCCGGATTATAAAGTTAGGGTATAATAATAATCCAACGTGTATTTTCGATAATAAAATAGTGGATACTTTTATCAAATTAGTATCTATTAAACTAAAATTTATAATAAAATACTTATTAATTTATAGAGAAAATAATTTTTTTTTATAAATAATGTACATAAAATCTCATACAAAAATACAATAAGTGATAATTGCTTAATTTAAATTTGTGTATGCTTATTTGTAACTCAACTCGCACTAGTAATTTATGTAATATACTAACTTTGTATTTCATTAAATTTCTGGTTTCACCGGTAAATAATCTCACAATTAAGTGAATAAATTCATTGAAGTACAGCCATTTTGTGGATTGAACCCCAATCTCAACTCAAAATCTCTAGCATATAGATTACTAAGTAGCCTATCAATTTCTATTTGTATATAAGTTTGTGGAATATCATTCTTTAATAACTAAATCACATATTTCATTTCATTAATAACTTAATAGCCTATCAATTTCTATTTGTATATAAGCTTGTGGAATATCATTGTTTAATAACTAAATCACATATTTCATTCCATTAATAACTTAATTCACATTTCATTTATTAGTTATGCCACACATACTTAAATAAACATTATGGATTTGTTATGTCTACTAAAGTCTCATACTAAACTAGCCGTCTATGAAGAATATGTGCACTACACATAGACACTTGTAAATCACATCATCATATGATCGTCTCCGTTGATACTTTGCCATAAGCCATGTGCATAATTCATGACATGTCTCACCACTTTGACCATAAATATGTTTGGACTCCACCGTATGCCTCACTTAGTCCGTGGAAAGATCTAGAATTCATACTCTCTCTATTATACCTCAATTTTTCGTTTATCCTGTACGTAGACAACGCCTCTAATCATAAGTGTTATGTCGACACAATAACACATCCACCTAACATATAATTACTAGTGCATATTACACAAGTATCCATTCAACTAATATATCCAACTATAAATTCTTGAGTTTGGTTTGCTATCTAACTTAGCCCACTACTCATATTTATTATGTATATTCATCACTTATTACACACTATAAGAACAATTAGCCTAATTTCTTTTTAACTTTGTGCGTTAGTCCATTTCTTGTTATAATTCCTTTATGTAATGGTTTTAACCCATTTATTTATAATTATTATGGGTGTTGGCCTTAACCCATCTTATTATTATTATTATATATAAGTGGCCCTACCACATGCCTTTATAATTCTTAGGTGTGGACCTTAGCCCATTTTGATATGATTGTTACATTTATGGACCTTAGCCCATATCTTTTCAAATAGTATATAAGCAAACACTATTCCATTTATTTATATACCTTTTTGTGCGTACTTTATCCCCAATTTCTATAACCATTATAGTTATTAATGTCATGCTCCAACCCAATTTGGTAAGATTTTCATAATCAATCCGCCACTCTTTCCAGTTTATTAAGGGTTTTCCCTTATTTATAAACCGTAAAAAGTAAGGCATCCTTTAAACCTGTACCTTTCCTAGAATATATAAATCAAAACTGCATAAGAACTTTAACTTACATACCTGTCTTACAGGTATAATTAATAAGAGATATTTGGGTAGATTTCCCTTAGTTACCTAAAAATGGATATAAGGGATAGGGTGAGTACAACAACTTAGTTAATGAATTTTTAAAATTTATATTTTAGGAAAAATGCTTGATTCGGAGTGTGCTAGACTCATTATTTTCTTTCAAAATATTCTTTTATCAAATTATGGTTTTCAACACCTTTTCCCAAGGTTTTGCCAATTATTTTTCCAAGGATTCTCAAATCATTTCCAAGGTTTCCATAACCTTTTTCCCATTTCCATATTTAGTGTATTTCACAAATCACACACCCTTCATCATTAAAGTCAATCACATAGTCGCATGCCAGTATGTTCACTGAACCCACTTGTGGCATCAGAGCGACTTTACCGACCACCTAGATAGAAGTACGCCTACTTCTACCCTGAGAATGAGTGGATGTTTGTGACACCCGACCCTCAATGCCATAACAATTCTCCATGTTCGTATGAGGATAGAGGCCTCATCACGTCCCCACCTCGGTCTCATGCGCTTGAAGCTACTCTGAGCTTTGCAAGGTCACCTGGTACGATGAATTGCCCTTATAACCACCAGGTCGTCCAGGGCCATAGGACACATCACTACCCCTCTTGAGCATCTTGAAGGTCCCATAAACACAGTGCATGCACAATCAGTATTTTCATATCATGCCATATAATCTATGGTGCCACTAGTCCAATGGCCCTAAGCCTCAACTCAACCTGTAGCTATTTGTTTGGACTAGTTTGGAGATCTGTCATGTTGCACTGCTGCTAGTTGACTAAGTATGCCGGTACTGTCTTAGTACCATGGCCAAATAATTCAATTATTCAAGTTTTCATGGCATATAATTCATGTTTGTTTATGAGCTCCTGCTTGTGCCAAATGGCCTAGGGCCTACTGTTCGAGATTTTCAAAATTGGGCATGTTAGCCCCTAAGTTCTAAAACCAAGGCCTCCAGCCTAACAAAGCTAATCGAGCTCCCGTCAAGAAAGTCTGCCAAAATGTTTAAGTAGTGGCACATAGTTAGGGGATAGCACTTCCGATAAAATATACTTTTCAACTGTCCATCATACTAACCGAGTATGAGGACATCTCCGTTTATAACAGATGAATGGGTTTTCCACTTCGTTCGAGGAAGTTTCATCATACCAACCGGGTATGATTTACTTACAATCGATAAGTAGTTTTTCCCCTTGATTTCCACATCACTCCTCTTAGGTGTGATGATTAAAATACCACTTAGCAGTGGGTTTTCATTTTTGAGGTGCTTATCATCCCAACCGGGTATGATATAAAAATTTCCACTCACAACCGATAAGTTGTTTTTAACTTTAAATTGTGCTTATCATCCCAATCAAGTATAACGTTAGTAAGCCCACTCATAGTCGATAAGTGATTTTTAGCTTAATTCGCTTATCACCCCAATCGGGTATGATGTTAGTAAGCCCACTCACAGCCGGTAAGTGGTTTTTAGCTTAATTCGCTCATAACCCCAACTGGGTATGATGTTAAAAGTCCCATTCACCCGATAACTGTGACGTGTTCGTCCTCGGTTGATTTTTCAAGTTGACGTGAGCTTTCTCTTGTTGGCATTCTGATCACACTTGTCCCGTCGGAGGTGCGACGGTCCGAGCTTTCTATTGGGAAAGGTAGCTGTCTTCCTAAAGTACCTTCTAGGATCAAGAATTCCTACTATTGACCTTTCAGCTTCGTTGAGGTCGTATGAGGGTTGTGGGGATGTTGGGAGAGCTTATTTTGGCCAAAGGAGGGCTGAATTCAACCAATTTTAGCTAGGCCGAATCAGGGCAGCTTCATTTTGCTAGAGCAACTTCATTGTTTGATTATGTCGGTGCTTCTTTGGCGATCCTGAGATCGAATGGAGGTTGTTATCAAATAGCTGACTTCCCCTGGAGTCTAAAGAGCCCGACCTCTCCTTCTGAGGTTAAGAAAAATGCCCAAGTCGGAGCTCTTATTCAAGCTTCACCGGAAAATAGAGCAGTAGAGAGAGAGAGAGAGAAGTTTTCAGGTGTAAGAAAGATGAATGGGGATGAGGTCTTTATATAGGTGTAAAATTATTTATTAAATGGGGAAGATTTACTATTATTCTCATTAAATTGGAAATTGATAGGTATTTATTAGTATTAATTCTAATAATTGAATGTATGTATTAAATTATGGGTATTAATTCTAATAATTAAATGTATGTATTAATTTATGAGTATTTATGGTAGGGGCATAGGATTAATACTAATTAAACTAAATTCACTTAATTATCTCATTATTTTCACCTAAAAAAATTTACTAGGCAACAAATATTGAGGGGGTGTAACATGAATACTTCCTAGAGGAAACACACTTAACTTCGGAGTTTTGATGGGATATGGTGCAATAGTGCTGATATATATATATTTTTATTTTTTTTAACTGTGAAGTGAGATTAAATCGGGAATCAATGAGAATCAGGGAGTAAATCAAACCGAAAGGAGGAAAGAGGTCAATGAGAGGACATGAGGGGTGAAATAGGGTCAGGAGAAACCCTTAGGAGGATTGTGAGACTCGGAATCAAGGATTAGGAGAAAACCAGTTCAAACCGGATTCAAACTAGTTGGAGTCATAAACCCCCCAATTTTTAAGGGTTAAAACAAATCCACATTTAATGATTTTTTAGCCCATTCAATAGGAAATTGAATGCATAAGTTTTAAGTATTTTTATTTTCTCAAAATCTGGCCAGGAAGAAGGTGAACCGAGCAAAAAATCATTGAATTGGTCATGAAATTTACTAAAATTGGTTTTCTACAGTGCCAAACTAGTCAGCAGGGAAGTTGGGCGCATACACACGTGGATCGCGAAGCGTGGGGCACACGAACGAGTGGCCATGTGTGTGTATGTCATCTTCTTCGCCTGCCGCCCGACTCGGATCCCTTGTTTTACCTGACACCTCATCCTTTAACCCACCGACTCCATCGCTTGGGAAAATTAATTCATTGCCAACACCACAAGCTATTAATTAATGAAAGGAAGCTATGGATAGATTGCCACAGAGGTCTAGCACATAGCCATATAAATTGAGGATACTACCTCACCGGCAATTACTTAGAATTCTCTCCCAACTACCAACCACTCCAAACTCTAGTGACCTTACTACCAAAAAACATAACTTCACCATCAGACCACCTCCGACGACATTATAAGTATCCTTGGAAAGCTGAGGATCTCAGCTTTCCATTGCCACCCCTCTTAACCTTCAACTCTTCATCTACTTGCATCAGAAATATCGCACAGTAACCGATCTTTGACAAATAGAAATGGAGCGTCTATTTTTAGGGCCAATTCTGACGGCCTCGATAATGCTAGTGAGCTAAGGAAAATTAGGTGAGTCTTACACCACTAGCTTTCCACAGCCACCAGATTTGCCTACATTGATCCAGAAATGGGTCTGAATTAAATCGTGGAAGTATAAGATCATGGGAAGAGAGACCCATCTAACTAAAACGTTAATTGCAGGAGCTACATACCACCAATTGAGATCAAGTGGCTGCAGACTACTAGGGGTGTCAGCTTTCCAATCCCACCGGCCTCTATGGCCGATGTGCCACCTCTAGTGAGTTTTCGAAATTGACTTGATTTACCACGTGATGGGTTGACTTTCTTGATTGAGCTCGGTCGAAGAAATTTTGGCCTACGCCAGCCAAACCAACCATACGATGGGGTAGAGGGAGACTAGGGGGACCTCCCCACTTAATTTGAGAATTTTTTGAGATACTTCAATTTTGGGTCAAATGTAGGGGACCAATTTGTAAAGATTTGAAAGTTAGGGGACTCGATTTAGAATAAGCTTTTTATGGGGTTCTTCCTAATGGTCTATATAAGAAGGTAGGGGCTGATTGGGAAGTTTGGTGAAACTTGGGGACCAATTTTTCCTATTGGAAAATGTTTAGGGACCTTTTTGTAATAAAAGTAAAGTTTAGGGTCAAAGTGAAAATATGAATTTTTGTATTGCCCAAGTGAACTTTTGGGAAGTCCAAGGACATAAATGTAATAAAAAATAATTTTAGGGACATATGTGGGACATTTGGTGGTCAAACGGATCCCTGAACCTATGTCCTCAAGTTGGGGAGCAAAATTATAATTTTGCTAAAACTTAGGGCCTTTTGGCAATAAAAAAGGAATAATGCTTGGAAGCATTTCCAATGCCTATTGGGACCTAAAGGGGACCTAAAGAAACCTTTGGAACCGATTGGAAAGACTTAAGAAATGTCTTAGGCCCGGGGAAAATGGTACCTAAAAAGTGTAAGAACCATAGGAAGAGTACAATTGAAATAAGTGTAGGGGATTAGTAGAAAGATTGGCCCTGGGTTTACTATACTTTGCGGAGAATGCAAGGAGCATCAACCTTGAATGAGAGCGGATTCCAGGTGCATCATAGAATGAACGAGTTCTGTGAACATGGTGAGTGGTTTGTTTTAGTTCCACGTTGGTGGTGTGCCATATTGGACCGACTGAGCATGATTGATTGATTTTGTATGGCCTTGCATGCTATGTTATTTTAAGTTACACTTTGATAACTAAACCAATAAAAAGCATGCCTACTAAATTAAAGATCATTTTAAAAGTGAAAGAAAGAACTGGACATGAGAAATGGAAGGTTCTATGAATGCCAGTTTTTGAGAAACCGAGGAAAAAAACATAGATTTGACTTAGTGCCTTGTGTGATGTTTTGGGGAGAGGGATGCTAAGGGCCAGACTCCTGATATGTGTGTTGTCACACCCCGACCCGATTTGGACGAAACCTTATGGACAACCCACCACTTCTCCCAATAATATAATAGGTTTTGATTCCATCTTCATAGTATTAACAAAAGTAAAACTCAAAACCAAGAGAAAAATAGTTTATGAGATAAGTTTTTCCAAATATTTGTCAAAGTAAATGTTGCAATACATAAATATATAAAATAAAAATTTACGTACCAACTTGGTAATTCGTTCTCTAGGATTCTTTGTGCCATGTTCTATGACCTGTATGGGGTAATGGTGGGGGTAACTTTATAACTTAATAAGTAGGATTAAAGGTACAAGATTCAAGGGAATAATAAGATATCTTTTGTAGTATTAGAATTCTAGTTTAATGAATTTATTTTGGACAATAATCAAATATCATTTCTCAATAAAGGGATCAAACAATCGTAGAACAAACCTTGAGAGGGTACAACAACCATTTGTTCCACTAGTGGACTAGAGCGTTTTTATCGTCCACTCTAGTAAGAGGCCACAACCTTTACTATATTGCCTATGTGAGCACCTTGGCCCAACCCCCAGACTTATCAATACTTCAATCTCTATATGTAAGGGGTGAGACCTCACTCTTCTATTTCTTCAAACTCAATGCACACGAAACTCCCGGAGCTACAAGACATACCAAAACATCATAACTTCTCTTGTACCAATCTTACTATCCAGTAGCCCTTAGAACCAACACTACCCTGTACTGAGCGTCTCTTTGGTTATGTACGATTGCAATCACACACATAATTCTTAGGATTTAAGACCTTTATTTTTGCGCTGCTAGCCCAACGGGCTCTAACCCGACTCTAGCTCAACAACATTAGCAAAAGTTATCAATTTGTGATAATTTTTTAAAGCTCTTAAATTAGAAACTTATTTACAGGTTTGCCATGTTTCCATTGGCCTTGGGCCCACTCATGAGAGTTTTTAAAGCATGGCCTTAGGACTATTTCAATTTTCAAAACAAGGCCTTGGTCCCACTTGGATAGAACTCGATCTAGTCCACCATTGTCAATCATGAGCCTTGCCCATTTCTTGCATTGATGGTCAGAGCTACACCATTCCCCTTAAATTGTATCTGTACACCATCAAGGGTTTGTCCTAAAATCATATTTCATACTTTCTTCAAAAATATAATACCAAAAAGTTTAAGCGGTTTCACATAGTCACGGGATTATACTTATGGAAATTTGTTTTTAAAGTAAACATGGTCTTATGTATGCATCATCGGTCTAATCATACTTGATATCAGTATTCTCACTCACCCGAGGAACATGACTCGTTCATCTCGGATGGTATTCCAAAAATTCGGGTTGGATTCACATTGTAGGTTAGAGCTTTCCTTTCACACCTACATGATTATGAATAACCGATCCATCAATTATTCGATATTTTACATTAAGTCCATATATTTTTTTGACAAATAATATTCAAATATTTGCCATAATTTCCTCATTTTTATTTCATGAAATTTTCTTATCAAATAATTTGATCTAATATAAAATTTATTTAAAATCACAATAAAGCTTTTTAATTACTTTTAATTGAAATTAATTTCCTAAAAATTACTTTATTTACAATTAAGTCCCCAATTTCATTTAAATTCTCAATTGACCCTCAATTTATGTCAATTGCACAAAAATTCCCAAATTTCCACAAATCCTCAAATCACCCAATTTCTCCAAAAATTACTCTTTAGACCCCAAAATTTCATTTTATCAAATTTACTACATAAACTCAATTAATTGTCTCCTATCATGCATCTAATCATCTACTCTACCTCTCCACGATCATTTGAACATTTGAATCAATCAATTTGGCATAACATTGAGCTGAAATGAAGCTTTGTCGGAAAAGTTTATAGAGAGAGAAAGCTTCAAATTATTATCGGCAGGGATGTTGTTGCTGAAGTTCTTGATTTGAGAAGCTAGTTCTCATTGAGATGATCCTTCTACGATCAAGATTTACCTCAATTAATGCCATGAACAGGGAGAATTTGATAAATAAAATTTGGATAGTTTCTCTCTCTAAAATTTCACTATTTTTACGAAGGTGGCGTTAATTGCTTACCTTGAAGACTCTATGAGGCCTAGGCTCGGTCGTGGAGAATCGTGGAAGTGTCGGCCTGATGGTAGGAGGTCCAAGGTAGTTGTAATTTATCTCGAAGATTTCTGTTACTTCTCGACGGACAGAGTGACTATACTGTGCAGACTCACCGATGCTTCTCAGGTGATCCTCAAGCTAAAGGAGTCTGTAGCAAGGTAGATGAATTCTTCTCAATTTTAGGAAACCCAAATTCATGTTCAAAGGTGGAGAAAAGGATTGATGTCAGAGCTCTATTTTAGGAATGGTCAGAAACTGGAGCAGTTCATTTCTTCAAGCTTTCGAGAGATGAGGATGATGAATGAAGGGGGACACTTTTTATAGTGAGCTCGGGGACTAAACATTATGTCCATTCATCCATTGGCCAACCATTAACTCTCTTATTTAAGGCCTTGTCAGAGAGATTTATTGGTCGTTGAAGTTAGGGCTACCGTTTCGTCCATTCCCTTTTTATCCGTTCACATGTTAAAGACAACACTGTTTGTGCACGTACGAGCTTCACATGTGTGAAATGCCACCTGGCGCTTTGTGATTGTTTAGCTTTGCTGATGTGGTGTCTTACTTAGCATCTAAGTCATCTATTGACTTGTTGACTGGACACGTGGTGACTTCGCATTAGTCGCTTTGTCCTTCGTGGCGTTTGACCAGATTTGACCATTGGTTGACTATGACACATGGCATCCTTTGATTGGCTAATTTAAATTCGTAAATTTTTCCACCTGATGCACTGTGTCATTACCATGTGTCAGCTTTGAATTAGTTGTGGCCATCCGACGTGACTTTGCCACATGTCAACCTATCATTGGTCGACTGTAATCTAACATTCTAGTTGGCCGTTGACATGGCAACTCTGGCACGTGTCAACTCCTCATTGGTCAGCCATGCTGACGAGGTTTCTCCGTAGTTGACCATTGACTGAGGACACATTTCGCTCCCTCATTGTTTAGTCTTCGGTGACGTGGATTTTATCCGTCTGAACGTTGATCGAGTACATGTGCCATACTCTGATTGGTAAGCGCTTTTAGATGCTCACCAAGCGGCTGATTGGGTGTGCTTCACCATGTGTCACGTGCTGATTGGTTGTGTGTGCTAATTGGGCACTAACCTAGTAGGCGGTCCGTTTACTAGCTGAATCATTGACCGGTTTGGTGACTCAAAATAAAAAATTGGCTGGTTTACGTCAAATTCGACCGGTTTTCTCAGAATTAAAAATTTCTAAATTCATTTTCTACACATTGATAACTTCAATTTCCAAAATTTATATTTTAAGTCATCTAGTAAAATGAATCTTTGAACTGGTTTTTCCTAATTCAACTCGGTTTAGGTCTAGTTCACCTTGAACCGGTTCTGTTCTCACATACAATTTGGTTCATGATTCTTTTCCATCATTTTTGGATCTTCATTGAACACATGATTCGGTGTTTGTGAATTTATCAATAGAAAAGGGGAGACGTCCAAAGATTTCTGGCCTCTTATGTGTAAAACAAGTTTTTTAGCATGAAAATTGTGGAATGCATTTGGTATCCTAAGTGATGGGGAGATAGAATGTGTTGCAAAAGCTCTCGTTAACATTGTGCGAGTGGCACTTTTACAAGGAATGACCATGAGTGGCAACTTCTAATTGTCAGTTTGGTTGAAACCCTGTGACCAACCCGCCACTCTTCCCTATACCAAATTGGTATTTCTACCAAAATAATTTGGGGAAAGTAAAGGTGTATAAACACTTATTTTTTCCATAACAAAATTTAGAAAACCACTTAATAAAATTTTACCATCTCATGGTTATTTTAATTTTCTCATCTAGCCTTTACTTTTCCTAAATGGAGAACTTTCCTGAAAAAGGGTTTAGGGGAGGGATGAGTTATACAACTCAGTGAGTGGGTGATAAGGTGACTTTTATAAAAAAAAGTTAATTATTGTTAACATATAAAGCCATTTTGTTTTAAGGGTTTTATAGGTTTAACCCCACATCCTCTATCAAAAGGGGTATTTGATCATTCACCCTTTATGGGATTAGTTTAGCACACAATCACACATGCACTTTATCAAAATGGGATGATACTTTCGTAGAGCAGTTTTCGACTGCTCCACTTGTGGTTTGGAGTGCCTTTACCGGCCACTCTAGTAGGAGGTTGCACCTTCTACCATTAGTCTAAGTGACCCTTATCACACATCCCTCAGACTTGAATCATCTTTGTGTCTGCTATTGTGGGACGAGATCTCTTCCCCTGCTTCCTCGGTGAAAGTGCACATGAGGCCCTCAAAGCCTTTTAATGTACTCAAAAATCAAATTCCCTTATGCTCCCTCGGTCGTCCAACAACCCTTATAAGCAGCACTACCCCATATCGAGTGCCTCGATGGTGCCGTATCTATCTCAGCATGCACAAACATAAATGTTTTTAGTTAACACCTTTATCTTTGGCGTTACCAGCCCCCACAAGCTTATTGACTCGACTTCGGCTCGGTAACTACCAGCCCAACGAGTTGGATGACCCGACTTCGACTCGGTAGCTACAAGCACAACGAGTTTGACAACCGTGGCATTGGCATGGTAGCGAAGTCACACAATTTACCAGTTATGTGAGATTTCCATAGGTTCATAATTCATCTATTTATCTACAGGTTTAAGCCTGTTCCCATTAGCCTTGGGCCCACTTGAACTACTCTAGCTCTCCTCAGAAATAACTCCCAAAAAAGTTTAAGTTGTGTCATGCATGATGTCAAATATTCCTACTCACCCGTAGTTTGAAACTAGGTCATCCCGAGGATTTCCAATCTTGATGTGCCTTTCCTTTGCACGAACTTGTAGGTGATCTATTGCTATAATAAATTGGGCAATTAGGTCCCCAAATTAAGGTATTTACACTTAAGGCTCGTAACTTTCCAATAATTATGTTGTAGTCCTTGAGTATACTTGATTTCTAATTTAAGTCCCTAAGAATTTCAAATCTTTCATTTGGATTCCTAATTTCTTTAAATTTTCAATTGGGATACTATAATTCTCTTAATTATAAAAAATCACAAATTGGTTTGAAAATTTCAATTAAGTCCCCAAACTTTCCAAAAATTGCAATTTGGTCCTTTAACTTTTATTCCATCAATTCGACATGAATTATTCCCAATTGCATCCTAACATGGTACTAATCCTCTTCCCCATGTCCCCTGGTTCATTTTAAGCTTTGGAACACTTATTTTGGCTTAGAAATGAGCTCAAACGGAGCTTTGTCAGAAAACAGTTCTAGAGAGAGAAACTTTCAATTACTCACTGGTGAGGTGTCGACGACCGCAGATTTCGTTCCCATTGAATTCCTCTCTTCATGGGGATCCTTCCTAGATTGAACCTCAGCTCAATTGCTGACATGAGCACTAAGAATTTCTAAGTTTATTTCTCGGGAAAAATACATTGTGAATAGTAAATTTCGTTTGAGGGCAGTGGAGGGGATTTACCTAGACAGTTTAGAGGAGGTTAGGGATGCTTGGTTTGGTCGTGGTTGGTCAAAGAGTGGCTTAAATGAAGCTTGACTGATTCTGATCGCAAATGGTCAGGGAGCAATTTCACTATGTGAGCTCACCGACGCTTCTCTAGAAATCCTTGAGCTAAAAGGATGTTGCAGCAAGGTAGAGGACTTCTTCTCGATTTTAGAGAACTCGTGTTCGCCTTCTGAGGCTATAGGAAAGGCGTTCATCGGACCTCTGGTTCATGCCTTGCCAGGAAATGGAGTGCTTCGTCTTCTTCAATTGTTTGAGGGATTAGGAGGATGAATGGGAAGGAGCTCTTTATATAGGGAGCTCGACAACAGACAAGGCTACTCCATCATGCCTGACTCAGCTCCAATCTCGCCAGTCCTTGATTAGATCGAAGGGCATTTCGGGTCGTCGGAGACCGGGCAGTTTGCCCGATCTCTCTTTGCTAGCATTCCATTGGAAGAAGATGACATTGTGTTGCGCATGCGAGCTTCGCACGTGCAAGCTGCCACATGGTACACTATGATTGGATGAATTTGTTAACGTGGCATCTTACTCAATATCTAAGTCTTCCTTTGACTCATTGAGCAACCACGTGGCAGCCTCCCATTGGTCGTTCATTCCAACGTGGCCGCTGAATGTCCTCAACTAGCTGTGACCGTGACATGTGACATTCTCTGATTGGTTGATTTAAATAAATTGGATTTCCTTACTAAGCCACTACCATGTGTCAGCCTCTAATTGGCTGAAATCATCTGATGTGGCTCTACCACGTGTCGACCTCTCATTGATAGACCATTTCGCTGATGTCCTATTGGACCACTGATGTGGCATCATTATCATGTGTCAGCTCCTCATTGGTCAGTCTGGCTATTGATGCTTCTCCACAATGGACTGTTGACTAAAGATACGTGTCGATCTCCTATGGGTCGGTCGTTGATGATGTGGATTTGACCGTTGACCGAGAATACGTGTCATGCTCCGATTAGTTAGCGCTTCCAGGCGCTGACCGAGCAGCTGGCTAGGCGTGCTTCGCCATGCATCAGTCACTAATTGGTCACATCTGGTGACTGGGCACTGACCTGGCAGATGGTCCGTTGACTGAGTGAACCTTTGATCAGTTTGGTCAGACAGGGTTCGATGACCCCAAATCGAAAATTAGTCAGTTTAGGCCCGATTCGACATGTTTTCTAAAATATAAAAATTTATAAATTCATCTAAATTCATTTTCTATCTAATCGTGACTTCAATTTCCCAAATTTATATCTTTAAGTCACCTAGAAAAATGCATTTTTGAATTGGTACTTCGTAGTTCAATCCAATTTAGGTCCGGTTCACCCTACATCGACATGTTTCACCCTAAACCAACCTTGTTTTCCCATTCTATTCCATTCATGGTTCTTCTCCATGGTATTTGGGTCCTTATTTGCTACTTGGAATTTTTGAATTTCTTGTTTTGGCTCTTATTGATCAATTCTATTTCATTTCGATCCTCGTTTTTCCTTTGAAAATTTCTGGTTCACCTTTTCAGTTCCTTATTCCAAGAGATCGGAGTTTTCAACTGTCATGCCCCAACCTGCTTTGGTCGGATCCCCGTGATCAACTCGTCGCTCCCTTTGGTTCAACAGGGGTTTCCCCTTCTTGAATCAGGAGGAGCCAGGCATAAATCCAAATCTTGTTCCTTAGAATAGCATAAATCAATCTAAAGCAAGCTTAAATGAAACTTTAAGTGTACCTGACAGAGGGTACATCTTCACGCTCTCTCTTAGTTAATCTCCTTACTCTTGAAAATGGGTAAAGAGAGTGGGTGAGTTTCTACAACTTAGTGAGTGGGTGTTAGGAGTGAGATTCAAAATAATTTTAGTTTATTAAAACCATGGCAATGTTAAGATTTTCTTTTTAAAGGATTTCCTCAAACCCAAATCTCCAAAACCTTTTTCCATTACCATATTATTAGGTGTGTTTAGCCCGTTCCCTTGGCTTAGAAGGAGTTTAGCAAACAAACTTACGCCCTTCATCAGGAAGAGTACGCACGTTCATAGGGCAATTCTAGATTGCACCCACTTGGGGATCAGCGCGACTTTGCTATCCACCCTCATAGAAGCCTGTCCACTTTTACCCTGAGATTGAGTGGAAGTCCCAGATGTCCGACCCTCACACCTGAATGCCACTTCGTGTCCGCTTGAGGACAAAGACCTCATCCTGTCCTATCATGCCCATACCTAGTTTGGTCGGATCCCCATGATCAACCCACCACTCCCTTGGTTAAGAGGGTTTCCCCCTTCTTTTAATTAAGAGGAGCTAGGCGTAATTCAAACCTTGTTCCCTAGAATAACATAAATCAATAAACATGCAAGCTTAAAGGTGACATTAAGCATACCTGACAGAGGGTACATCTTTGTGTTTTCTTTTGTCAGGTTTTCTTACTCCTAAAAAGGGGTATAAAAGAGGGGGCGAGTTCTACAACTCAGTGAGTGGGTGTTGGGAGTGGATTTTCAAGAAAAATAGTTTTAGCTAAATTGTGCCAACGTTGTTGTTTCCTTTAAAAGAAGTTCTCCCCAAATTTGATTTTTAAATCCTTTTTCCCATTTCCATATTAGGTGTGTTTAGCAGACAACATATGCCCTTAGGAAGGGAACACACATTCGCAGGAGCAACCCGTCGACTGCACCTACTTGTAGCTCGGAGCATCTTTTCCAACCACCAAGATAGAAGCCCGTCCACTTTTACCATGGGTTTGAGTGAATGTTCTTGACATCTGACCCACAGACCCGAATGCCACTCCGTGTTAGTATGAGGACATTGACCTTATCCTGACCCACCCCGATCTCATGCACAAGAAGCTACTCCGAGCTTCCCGACTGACTTTCACGACGAATTGCCCTTATCTCCACTAAGTCGTCCAGTAGCCCTTAGGACCCATCACTCCCCCTCGTGGGCGTCTTGATGGTCATGTATACAAGTGCATGCACAAAACAACAGTTTTCACATATAGCCATTTATCTTTGGTGCCATTGGTCCAATGGCCCCGACCTGCAACTGTTTGTTTAGGCCGATCTTTCGACCTGGAAATGACACATTGTTGCTAGTCCATGGAGTATTGTCGGTTCTCACTTGGTATCATTGCGAAATCACACGACAAATTCTTTAGAAATTTCATGGCTTTCTCATTTCATGTTTGTTTATGAGCTCGTTGCCGTGCCCACTGGCCTTGGGCTCACTGTACTTGATTTTCAAAAACCGGGTATTTAGCCCCACAAGTTCAAAAACTGAGGCCTGTAACCTATATCAGTTGTTCTTGCTCCCGTCAAGAAGGTCTCCCAAATAGTTTAAGCATGGACACACAGTTAGGAGAGAACACTTCTGACAAAAATGTATTTTTCCTTCATCCCACCAACTAGGTGTGATGATATGTCGGCTTACAATTGACAAGCGAGTTTCTCCTTCCTTCAAGGAAGTTCATCATACTAATAGGGTATGATTTCCTCAACTTACAACCGGTAAGTATGTTTTAGCTTAAATTGCCCATCACCCCGATTGGGTATGATGTTAAAGTCTCACTTACAATTAGTTTTTCATTTCTAAAGTGCTCACCATCCCAATCAGGTATGATGTAAATATGCCTAGTCATAGTGGCTTCCAATTTAGAAAAGGTGCTCATCATCCCAACCGGGTTTGAAGTGTAAATTAGCCCACTCCGCCAATAACTATGACGTGTTCATCCTCGGTTGGTTTTCCAAGTCTACATGAGCTTTCTTTTGCTTGCATTCTGGTCACACTTGTTATACGATTTGGGCAGGCTTATAAATTACAGTTTGACATAAAAGCCTAGGCTGGCAAATTATCGATTAATTATACTTAGTACCCTAAAGTTCATTTCCTTTAACTTTAGGTCCCTAATGCCAACTTTTGCCCAATTTGAGTCCCAAGGTTTCCAAAATTCCCTTTGAGTCCTCATTTTACTCAAAATTGTATAAGGGGCTCAAATTTTCCAAATTTCCTATTTGGTTCCCAACTTTTCAAAATTACCATTTTGCCCCTATTTTTCAAAAATGGCAATTTGCCCCCAAATGTTTCAAAAATTGACCAACTGGTCCTCCAACATCTTTTTCATGGCCAATTGTCCATCAATTTTGGGAAATTTTAAAGAGGTCCCTCAATTATTCAAAATCCCTAATTTTTCCCAAAATTTTTCCTCTAATTTCCCCCTTTCAAACTGGCCGAATTTGATTTATTCAAATTGGCCATTCAATCAAGGTTAATTGCTTTAATTGGAGGTATAAATCAGTTCATACACTTCCATACGATTAAATTGAGTTTTGAATCACATGAATTGAGGCCGAAACAAGCACAAACGGAGCTTCACCGGAAAATCATTCATAGAGAGAGAAAGCTTATCGTCAGAGGTGCGACAATCTGAGCACTTTATCTGGGAAGGTAGCTCTGTCCTGAGGTTTCTTCTAGGATCAAGAATTGCTACAATTGACATCAAATCAAGGAAGAATTCTATTAGTGAAGTTTCACACTTTCTCTCTCTAACTCAGATCGGAATTGATAGAGTACGGTTGAATTGGCTTACCTTTCAACTCTGTTGTAGTCGTGTGAGGGCCGTGGGGGTGTTAGGATGGCTTTGTTTGGCCAGAGGAGGGCCGAAGCTGCCCTGTTTTGGTCGAGCTAAAAATGGCCAAATTGAGCCCTACTCAGGCCAAACCAAGCTCTGCCAACACTCTGATGACCCTCAAACGACCAAATTAGAGCTGAAAGATAAGCCAATTTGGCCACCCTCTATAATTTCTTATCAGCATTAGAGAGACAAACGATGAAACTTCACTGACCAAATTCTCATTCAAATCGACATGAATTGTTGCAATTCTTGATCCTAAAAGTAACCTTAGGCAGTTTTTTAGTGAAGGTTTGTTTGAGCTCGTTTTGGCCCTAATTCATGCGATTCAAAGCTCAATTAAATTGTATGGATGTGTTGGAACTCAATTATACCTTCAATTTCAACAATTAACCTCGATTGAATGGTCAATTTGATGAAATCAAATTTGGTCAGATTGAAAGGGAGAAATTTGGGGAAACTTTTGGGGGAAAATTTTGGGGGAAATTGGGAATTTCATAAAAATTGAGGGACCAAATGACAATTTCTCAAAATTGAGGGCCAATTGGCCATGAAAAGAATACCGGAGGACTAATTGGTCGATTTTTTTTTACAATAATTGGGGTCAAATTGCCATTTTTGTAAAGTAGGAGCAAAATGGTCATTTTTGAAAAGTTGGGGACCAAATGGAAATTTGGGAAACTTGAACCCCTTAAGTGATTTTGAGTAAATTAAGGACCCAAAGTTAATTTTAGAAAGTTTCGGGACTCAATTTGGGGAAAGATTAGCATTAGGGACCAAAATTCAAAGAAGAGGAACTTTAGGGACCTATATGAAATTAACTAGAAAGTTTGGGCATTTTGTTCATATGTGAGGAATTAAGGCTATCATGCCAAATGTTAATAAATAAGGATGTTCAAATCGTGTTGGAACATGAAGTACCGGAACACCAGTAAGGATAAGTTCGCGTGGATGCAAAAAGTCGACTAAGAAGGAAAACACTACGAATATTGGGTGAGTGGGATTAATTCACATCATACCCGATTGGGATGATGAGCACATCAGAATTGAAAAACCTCTACTATATGGAAATTTGACATCATACCTGATTGGAGTGATGTGATAAATACGCGGAAAAACTACATACCGGTTGTAAGTAGATCATACTCGGTTGGTATGATGATCTTCCTGGAAGGAAGAAGAAAACCCTCTTGCCGGTTGTAAGTGGAGATGTCATCACCCCTAGTTGGTGTGATGGATGGAAAATTTTATTTTTTCAGAATTGTCCTCCCTTGACTATGTGCTAATGCTTAAAACTTTTGGGAGACATTCTTGTCGAGAGCTGGAATAGCTTAGATAGGCTAGAGTCCTCGGTTTTGGAACTTGGGGGCTAAAATGGCCGATTTTTAGAAAATCACGTACAGTGGGCCCAAGGCTAGCTGGCACGAGCAGGAACTTGTAAACAAATATGATGATAAGCCATGAAAATTATTAATGAATGATTTTACTGATTTGGCCATGGTACAAAGACATGACCGACATACTTGATGGACTAACAGCAGTGCGACAGGACTAGGTCGACGAATTGGTCTAGACAGATAGCTGCAGGTCGAGTTGAGAGTCGTGGCCATTAGACAAGTAACACCAAAGATTAATGGCTTTATGGAAAACTTTGTTTGTGCATGCACTTAAGATTTAGGACCATTAAGACTCCTAAGAGAGGTAATGATGCGTTCTAGAGGCTACTTGACGACGTGGTGGAGATAAGGGCAGTTTGTCATGCCAGCCATTAGGGATGCTCAACGTAGCTTCATGCGCATGAGGTCGGGATGAGCTCTCTATCCTTATACAGATGTGGAGTTGATTTCGGGTTTGAGGGTCAGATATTGCAAACATTCACTCATTCATAGGGTAGAAGTGGGCGAGCTTCTATCTAGGTGGTTGGTAAAGTCGTCCGATGTCACAAGTGGGTGCAATGGACAGGTTGCCCTATGAATGTGTGATCTCTTCATGATGAAGGGTGTGTATTGATTGTTAAACACACCGATTGTGGATAATGAGGAAAAGTGTTTGAAAAACTGAAATTTGAGGAAGAAATGATCTTAAAGGAAATAAGGAGTCCGACACACTCCAATTAAAAACTATTTTTCAAACACCCATTCACTGAGTTGTAGAAACTCACCCCTCCCTTTCTATCACTTCTCAGTAATAGAGAAAATGACTAGAGATAACACCAGGATCTACCCTCTGTCAAGTATACTTAAAAGTATTTTTTTAAGCTTGCATTTTTATTGATATATGTTATTCCAAGGAACAATGTTGAGATTTCGCCTGGCTTCTCTTGAATTAAGGAAGGGGAAACCTCTCTTGAATTAAGGGAGCGACGGGTTGATCATGGGGATCCAACCAAACTGGGTTGGGGCATGACAACTTCGGTCCTTTAGAGGTGCTTCACTGTTTGATTCCACCATTGCTTCTCCGGCGGTCCTCGGGTTAAAAGGAGGTTGTTGTTAGGTAGCTGACTTCCCCGAGAGTTTATAGCTAACTTCCACATATTACATGGCAAATTAAGAAAACTCTGTTTTTTCATGCACTATAAGTAGGTGATCATCAAGACGCCCATGAGGGGTAGTGATGTGTCCTAAGGGCCCTAGACGACCCGGTGATTATAAGAGCATATCGTCGTTCCAGGTGTCTATGCGAAATTTGGAGTAGCACTAAGCGCATGAGACCGGGGTGGGGACGGGATGAGGTCTCTGTTCTCATATGGACATGAAGAAGCGATTTCAGGATTGAGGGTCAGATGTCGCATACGTCCCCTCATTCCCATGGTAGAAGTGGTTGTGCTTCTATCCGGGTGGTCGGTAAAGTTGCTCCGAAGCCACTAGTGGGTTCAGTAGGCATACTGACCTATGAATGTGTGTAACCTTCATGATGAAGGATGTGTGTTGGGTGATGACACATCGTGATAAATAAGAAATAATTGAAAAATCCGAATTTTTAAATGAAGGGATTTTTGAAAAGAAAGGAGTCTGGCACACTCCATATAAATGTTTATCTTAAAAGTTAAAAGTAGACCTTCGAAAACCCATTCACTGAGTAGTTGTACTCACCCCCTCCCTTATATCCCTTTAAGGGAATCTTGGAAAGCCTACCCTTAAAGACCATCAACTAAGATACCTATAAGACAGGTATGTAAAGTTTAAAATTTCATACAGTTTTGATTATGATATTCCAGGAAATAGTGCAGGTTTAAAGGACGCCTTACTCTTTACAGTTTATAAAGAGGGGAAACCCTTTAATAAACTAAGAGAGTGGTAGGTTGTTCACGGGGATCTGACCAAACCGGGTAAGGGCGTGAAATCGGTCCTATCTTGGTACCATGGCCAAACACATCATTCATTAAAGTTTTCATGGCTTAAACTCATGTTTGTTTATGAGCTCCTGCTCGTGCCAACTGACCTTGGGCCCATTGTTCGAGATTTTCAAAATTAGGCATTTAAGCCCCCATGTTCCAAAACCGAGGCCTCTAGCCTATCTGAGCTATTCGAGCTCCCGTCAAGAAGGTCTCCCAAAAGGTTTAAGTAGTGGCATACAGTGAGGGAAGAGCACTTCTAACAAAAATAACTTTTCAGTTGTCCATCACACCATCCGGGTGTGAGGATATTTCCGCTCATAACCGATGAATAGGTTTTTTACTTCCTTCCAGAAAGATCATCATACCAACCAGGTATAATCTACTTATAACCGGTAAGTAGTTTTTTTCGTGTGTTTTCTCACATCACCCCCATCCAGATATGATGTTAAAATCCCACATAATAGTGGGTTTTCATTACCGAGGTGCTCATCATCCCAACTAGGTATGATGTAAAAATCCCACTCACCCGTGAATGCAGTGAATTCCTCTCAACCCGCTTTTTGCCTCTATGAGAGCTTGTATTGGTTGGCATTCTCGGTACTTCGTGTTCCTACATGATATGAACATCCTTGTTCATTATCATCTGACCAAATGGATAAAATACACAAACTTTTCAATTATTTGCAATTAGGTTCCTAAAGTTCATTTTCTTTTACTTTAGGTCCCTAATGCCAATTTATCCCCAAATTGAGTCCAGAAACTTCAAAATTTTATTTTGCGGCATCAATTTATTCAAAATTATGAAAATGGGTACAAGTTTCCCAAATTCCCAATTTGGTCCCCCAATTTTTCCAAAATTACCATTTTGCCCCTACATTACAAAAATGGTAAAATTGACCCCAATAATTGCAAAAATTGACCAATTGGTCCTCCAACATCTTCTCCATGGCCAATTGGCCCTCAATTTTAGGAAATTGCACTTTAGTCCCTCGAATTTTCAAAATTCCCAAAATTTTATGCAATTTTGCCCCCAATTTCAACCCTTCAACCTATCGGATTTGATTTCATCAAAATGATCGATAAATCAAAATTAATTGTTAAAATTGAAGGTGGATTTGAGTTCCTACTCATCCATACGATTCAATTGCACTTTGAATTGCATGAATTGACGTTGGAACGAGCTCAAACGGAGCTTCACCGGAAAACTCAACGTAGAGAGAGAGAGCTTTGAAAGCTTACCGTCGGGGGCATGGCGGTCCAAGCTTTCGATGTGGGTAGGTAGCTCTTGTCCTAAGGTTCCTCCTAGGATCAAGAATCGCATCAATTGATGTCGAATTGATGGAGAATTTGGTCAATGAAGTTTTATCGGTTCTCTCTCCAACACTGATCGAAAATTACAGAGGGGAGGCAAATTGGCTTACCTTTCTGCTCTAATTTAGTTGTACGAGGGCTATGGAAGTGTTGGAAGGGCTTGGTTTATCCTTAGAAGGCTCGAATTGGCTGTTTTCAGCTCAGCCACAATAGGGCAGCTTCGGTCCGCCAGAGCTACTTGACTGTTCTATCATGCTAGCGTTTCTCCGGTGATCCTTAGAGCAAATGGAGGCTACCATCGTGTAGCTAGCTTCTCCTGAATCTAAAGAACCTGACCATGCCTTCTTTGGCTTAGAAAAATGACCAAGTCGGAGCTCTGGTTTGAGCTTCACCAGAAATGGAGTAGTAGGGAGAGAGTAGAGTTTTCAGGTGTGAGGAGGATGAATTAGTTGGGGCACTTTATTTAGGAAGCTCTTGGACTTTTTAGTCGTCCGATTGGCACCTTAATGGTGGTTATTCGTCGGCACTACTTGATTTTCCGACGAGTGAACAGTGTGGTCATATGAAGGAAGAAGACGACACTGTTTCGAACTGGACTATACTGGTCCGAAATGAGTTCAACGCTTAAACCAGCCAGTTCGTTCCCGATTCGACTGAGTTTTTCAAAATTAAAAATTTGAAATCCATCTAAATTCATTCTCTATCAAATGGTGGCATCAATTCTCCAAATTGAATTTTCTAAGCCACCTAGACAAATGAATTTAGCATCTGGTTCAATAGTGGTTCAATCCGATTCGGATCCGGTTCACCTGAACTGATCTTATTTTCTCTCCCAAATTATTCTAAAGTCCTTTTCCAAGATTTTTGTGACTCTTTGGGCCACTTGGGAGTTGTAAATTTCTCAATTTGCTCGTTCTTTGGTTATCGGGTTTGTGAACCGGTTCAGTTTTCTCACTTGGTTTTACCGGTTCTTTTCCTACTTTTTCCTTAACTCCAAAGGATGGGGTTTACACATTTGGTTCCTCATGGAGGGGCCATATCTATGAAACAGAGGCTTACTGTTTGATAGGTTTCTAGGGATTTAGTTTTCAAAACTTTGTATAGAAAACTATACTCTGATACCACTTAAGTTATCACGCCCTAACCTGGTTTGATTGGAACCTTATGACCAACTTGCCACCCTTTCCTGTGCTAAATTGGTATTTCTACCAAAATAGATCAGGGAAGGTAAAGATGTATAAACACTCATGTTTTCCATAACAAAATTTACAAAACTACTTAATAAAATTTCACATTCTCGTGGTGATTCTAACTTACTCATCTAGCCTTCACTTTTCCTAACAAGAGAGCTTTCCTAAAAAGGGTTTAGTGGAGGTGGTGAGTTTTACAACTCATTGAGTGGGTGATAAGGTGACTTTTATTAGAAAAAGATTAATCATTATTAACATATAAAGTCATTCTGTTTTAAGGGTGTTATGGATTTAACTCCACATCCTCTATCAAAAGGGGTATTTTATCATTCACCCATTCTAGGTTCGGTTTAGCACACGATCACACATGCGCTTTATAAAAAAGGGATCAAACTTTCACAGAGCAGTCTCCGACTACTCCACTTGTGGTCTGAAGCGTCTTTACCAACCACCCTGGTAGGAGGTTGCATCTTCTACCATTAGTCTGAGTGAGCCTTACTGCGCATCCCTCAGACCTAAATCATTTCTATATCTGCTATTGTGGGACAAGACCTATCCCCCTAATTCCTTGGTCTTAGTGTGCATGAAGCCCTCAAAGCCTCTTGATGTACTAGATGACAAACTTCCCTTATGCTACTTGGGTCATCTAGCAGCCCTTAGAACCAGCAATACCCAATATCGGGCGCTTTGATGGTTCCGTATCTATCTAAGCATACACAAACATAAATCTTTTTAGTTAAGACCTTTATCTTTGGTGCTACCAACCCCCACAAGCTTGCTGACTCAGCTTCGGCTAGGTAACTACCAGCCCAATGAGTTCGATGACCCAACTTCGGCTCGGTAGTTACCAGCCCAATGAGTTTGATAACCCTGACCTTGGCTTGGTACCGAAGTCACACTATTTATCAGTTATGTGAGATTTCCATAGGCTCGTAATTTATCTATTTATCTACAAGTTTAAGCTCGTTCCCATTGGCCTTGGGCCCACTTGAGCTACACTAGCTCTCCGAAGAAATAGATCCCTAAAATGTTTATGCATAGGAAACTATTTAGGGAAAATGGTTTTCAATTTGAAAACATGCTCATCATCCAAACTAGGTCATCCCGAGGATTTCCAAGCTTGACATGCATTTCTTTTGCACGAACTTGTAGTTGATTCGTTCTTACAATAAATTGGGCAATTAGGTCCCAAAATTAAGGTATTTACACTTAATGCCCATAACTTTTAAAGAATTATGTTTAAGTCCTTAAGTATACCTTATTTCCAATTAAGTCCCTAAGATTATCAAATCTTTCATATGTGCTCCTAATTTCTTTAAATTTCCAATTGGGATACTTTAATTTTCTTAATAATAGAAAATCCCCAATCTTTCAAAAAATTACAATTTGGTCCTTAAACTTGACTTCCATCAATTCAACCCGAATCCTTCCCAATTACATCCTAACGAGCTAAAACAAAGCTTCACCAAAAAATGGCTCTAGAGAGAAAGCTTCGATTACTCACCGATGAGGAGTCAATGATCGGAGCTTTCATTCCCACTGGATTCCTCTCTTCCTGGGATCCTTCCTAGATCAAACATCAGCTCAATTGATGGTCTGAGCAGTGAGAACTTCTAAGTTTATTTCTCAGGAAAAATACACTGTGAATAGTGAATTCCGATGAAGGGCAGCAAAGGGGACTTACCCAGATGGTTAATGGGAGGTTAGGGATGTGTGGTTCGGCCATGGTTGGTCTAGGAATGGCTCGAATGAAGCTCGACATATTCTGGTTGTAGACGGCCGAGGAAGCAAGTTCATTATGCAAGCTCATCAGTGCTTCTCCAGTAATCCTTGAGTTGAAAGGAGGTTGCAGCAAGGTAGAGGACTTCTTTCCGATTTCAGGGAACCCAAATTCACCTTCTGAGGCTGTAAGAAAGGCCCTTTTCAGAGCTCTCGTTTGTGCCTCACCGGGAAATGGAGTGCTTCATCTTCTTCAGTTGTTTGAGGGATGATGAGGATGGATGGGGAGTAGCTCTTTATATAGCGAGCTCGACAACTAACAACGCTACTCTGTTGTGCTTGACTTGGCACATGGCACACTGTGATTGGCTAGCTTTGCTGACAAGGCATCGCACTTTATGTCCGAGTCAACCTTTGACTCATTGATTGGCCACATGGCAGCCTCCCATTACTCATTCGTTCCAACGTGGCCACTAACTGTACTCAACTAGCCATTGACCATAACATGCAGCTTACTATAATTGGTTGATTTAAATAAATTGAATTTCCCTCCTGGGTTACTGTGGTATTGTCACGTGTTAGCCTTTGATTGGTTGAACTTCTTTGACGTGGCTCTGCCACGTGTCGACCTCTAATTGGTTTACTATTTCTTTGATGTCCTACTCGGTCGGTGATGTGGCATCCTTGCCAACTGTCACCTCCTCATTGGTCAACATGGCCATTTGGGGGATACAGGCAATTAGAAGTAGGTCAGATGACCCGAGTCTATGTTCCAAAGGGGAGGAAGTAAACCACGGGACTCGTATGGGGGATACGAGCAATAAGAGTAGATCTTGTATGCTAGGTAGTTTATGGGATAGGTATGAGTTGTAAGTCATGTATTGGTGTGATATCAGCGTCCCATTCATTGAGGTGTGAGCTCACCAACTACTCTAACAATTGTGTAGATAAGTAGAGGAAGCTGGTAAGAGAGAAGAGGAAATTCAAGATCGAGACCCCCTTGCTATGAGATAAGTACACCTCTACTTACGAAGGTTGAACCCCCTATCATATCATGACTGTAATATTCCCATGATTTTTAACCATTCATTTTAGAAGCCCTGCATGAGTCTTATTACTAAAAGTGTGAAATTTTACTGTAGTTTCTATGATTTCACAATTCTGAGCTTTGGTCCTATCAGTATTACTTTGGTGAAGGTACCCACTTCTATAACGTCGGGGGGATTGGCGAGGGGTTCACAGGTCCTCAGCTGAGGGTTTCAGGCCGATGCGTGACACCCCCTTCGAGTGGTATTAGAGCGGGAATTTTTAAAAACCAAAAGTTTGAAAATAGAACCATTTCAAATAAATGCAAACAAGACTAGTCATGATAGGACATTCGTTGAAAGTATTAAAAATGAGAGAATGATCTTATATTAATACAAATGTTACCTTCCACATAAATGGAGCACACCAACGAGTTGGTGGGTGGACCCAACCGAGGATACCTCAAGGAAGGGTTAGTAAGAGTTTCATCAAGGAACTCAAATGTGGAGGCAAGAACTCTAAGGTACATATGAGCTTTATGGGACTTTTTTAGGGAATACAGCATATATGTGGCATCGATAGCAGTCCCATTTCCCACAGCAGCTCCAGTTGCGTAGTTACCGAAGTTAGCACCACCTCTAGAAGGAGTACCGGCTCTAGTTAAGGAACCTCTTAGGTTCGATGTATCCTGTAGCCTCAAAGCATTAAGTTATTTGGAGTGTGCGACCTTCACTAGAGAAGGGGATGTTGTCACATCAATGGATTGGTTGGGAACAACAAAGAAGTATCTAGTCATGGTCGAGGTTCCAAACGAGTCCAAGGTGACCATGATGGAGTTCTTCCTAGGAGGGAACGTTGGCCAATGGTGGCTAAATCTACAAGCCATGACACCTACACCCCTCAGTTGGGAGACCTTTGAGAGGAAGTTTCATGAGGAGTATCTGTCTCCCTACCTCATGAATGAGAAGAAGCAGAAGTTTCAAAGACTTTGACAAGGCTAGGGAACGGTGATGTAGTATCAACATTGTTTCAATGCCTAAAAGGCATTTGTGCCAAATTTGGCGAGCCCTATTGATACTTTCAGCACTTCATGGACAGGTTGGACCAGAATGTGCGACGCTGCATGGGGAGTTTGGGGTTCCCAACTGAGTTGGCCAAAGTGGTCAGCTCTGCTCATGAACGCGAGCGAGTTTTGCACAACCGCCAGCTCCAAAAGGGTGTTGGGGATAAGCACAAGGAGATGTATCCTCCAGCTACACCTCCATGGAAGGCTGCTAGGTCAACGACGTCCTACTCCGAATGACCCTCATAGAACATCAGGCTATTTGTGACTAAATAGGAAGGGACTATTTATTGGATGGTACCCGATGAATAGTGTTGGGCCCTCCTGAGCTAGTAGTGCCAGGAGTAATACAGGTGGTTCCAAGAGTGCGGTCCCACACTATAATCAGTGTAGAAGGTTCCACTAGGGACCTTGTGTGCCGATGCGCTACTACTAATGCGGCCAAGTGGGACATAGGGCAAGGGATTGTCGGCCAGCCAATAATCATCCAGACTCAGGAGGAAACAATGCAGGATGACCTCTGCCCTATCCAGTAGCACCAACCCAAGCTAAAAATGACCAAGTTGCAGGACAAGGGAACTATAGAGCGGAAGGGCCCAAGAACCAGGATCGAGTTCTCGCTAGGTTTTATAACCAGACCTAGAAAGAGGCTAGTACAGAACTCAACGTCATTGCAAGTACCTCCCATAAGCCTTGAACCTTCCTCTCCTCAAGAAAACTTTTTGGAATGGTATAAGGGAAGTACCATATATATAGTGGAAATGTGGGTCGAGTGGGCCATGATACTAGATTTGTAAAGAGTGTAATTATTAATAAAGTATTTTGGTATTATCTTAGGATTCATACACCTAAATGGAATCGTGGTCGTTGCTCTTATAGACTTAGGAGCAAACATGTCGTATGTATGAGAAGGACTAGAGCCCAAGATTCCAATAATGCCATCCCCATTGAAACTAGGACTAATGGTGTATATGCCATTGGGTGAAGGGATCCTTAGGGACTTGGTCCTAAGGGTATGCAAGGTTTTTGTGGAAGGGAAAGTCCTTAACGTTGATTTAATACCCCCATTTGTAACTGAGGTAGATCTCCTCTACACTAGGCTAGGATGGATTGCAAGAACAAGACCGTGACACTTTAGTTTGGGAATGTCACGCCCCGACCTGGTTTAGTCAGAAACTCGTGAACAACCCACCACTCCCTTTGGTTTAAGAAGAGTCGCTGCTTCCCAAGATCGCGAGGAATCAGGCGTAACTTATGACCTTGTTCCCTAGAATAACATTATACAAAACTCAATAGCTTAAAAAGAATGATTTTAAGCATACCTGACTTAGGGTACATTTTTTTGGATTCTCTAGGGTTGGTCTCCTTTTCCCTAAAAAATGATTAAAGGGAGTGGGTGAGTTTCTACAACTCAGTGATTGGGTATTGGGGTGAGTTTTAAAAAATGGTTTGTCAAGCAGTGATCAAAACCTTCATTCTTTTAAAATTATTTCACTATTATGTGTGCTTAGCTCCTTTTTGTCACTTCCCCTTGCTCAAGAGGCTTTTGGACAATATTCACATGCCCTTTATTATAAAGGGAACAAACATTTACAGAGTAGTCCCATACTGCACCCACTTGGGGATCAACACGCCTTTGTCGTCCACCCTGATAGAAGTCCCAGACTTCTACCGTGAGTCTGAGTGGATGTCCCAGATGTCTTACCCTCAGACCTGAAATTTTTTGTGTGTTCATATGAGTAAAGAGACCTCATCCTGACCCCGCCCCGATCTCATGTGTAAGAAGCTTCCCTAAGCTTCATGACTAAGTGGCATGACAAACATGCCCTTATTGCAACCAGGTTGTCAAGTAGCCCTTGGAATCTATCACTACCCCTAATGGGCATCTCAATGGTCCCGAATCAGAGTGCATGCATAAACAATAGTGTTATCATATTAGCCATTATCTTTGGTGCGAACGGTCTAACAGCCCCGACACTCGACTCGGCCTATAGTTGTTTGCCCGACCGGTCCATCGACCTAGTCCTAGTGTACTGCCACTAGCCCATCGAGCCTTATCAGAAATGATTTTGTACCGTAGCAAGTCACACATTAATTTGCCATTTAGGAAAGCTTTCATGGCTCTTATCATCATATTTATCTACGGGCTCTAGTCCGTACCCACTGGCCTTGGACCCACTTCACGAGTTTTTCAAAACTGGGCCTTGAGCCCAATTAATTAAAAAACGAGGCCTACGGCCTATTGGAGTTGTTCCAACTCTTGTCAGAAAAGTCTCCCAAATATTTTAAGCATTGGAATGTAG
Source organism: Trapa incisa (assembly GCA_030064435.1). Classification (NCBI taxonomy): domain Eukaryota; kingdom Viridiplantae; phylum Streptophyta; class Magnoliopsida; order Myrtales; family Lythraceae; genus Trapa; species Trapa incisa. The sequence goes on along the minus strand of CM057781.1, from coordinate 12,266,846 downwards.
TTAGGGGAGATCATTTCTAAAAAAGGGGTTTTAAGCTCAAAATGCAACCACCATACCAACTGGGTATCATGATAGAAATTCTCACTCTTGATGGCCTTTTCTTTCAGTAAAGGAGTTCATCATACCAACTGAGTATGCCGTTAAATAATCCCACTCACAACTAGTATGTAGGTTTTTAATTTAATAAAAGTGTTCACCACTCCAACCGGATATGATGTATAATTAAGTCCACTCACCCGATAATTGTGGCATGTTCATTCCTAGTCGACTTTCCAAGTCCAAGTCATGATCCCCTTTGCTCATGTTCTGGTCCAAAGTGTCCCTACACAGTTTGAGTGTCCTCATAAGAAAGGGTTCGACATGAAAGCCTTCTTGTTCTCACATATTGGTAACTAGGCCCTAATCTTTGGTTTTATTGCACTTAGGTCCCTAAAGTTAATACTCCTTAACTTTAAGTCCCTAATGCTAACTTTTCTTCCATTAAGTCCCTAGAATTTCAAATATCCTCCTTGGGTCCTTAATTTCCTCAAAATTGTAATCGGGGCTCAATCTTTTCCAAATTTCCAATAGGTCCATCAATTTTTTAAAAATTACCAATTGGCCCTAAACTTTCCAAAAATGATCGATTGGTCCTCCAATACCTTCTTCTTTGCCAGTTGACCCTTAATTTTGAAAAAATTGCACTAAGGTTCTTAAATTTTTTGAAATCTCCAATTTTCCCCAAAATCCTCCCCTAATTTCACCCCTTTCTACTGACCGAATTTGATTTTTTCAAATTGACCTTTCAAATGGGGTTAATAGTTCCAATTCATGGTGTCAATCGGTCCCTTCACTTCCATACAATCCGATTGAGCTTTGAATTGTGGTTTTTGTGTTCGAAATGAGCTCAAACGAAGCTTCGTTGGAAAAATGAATGTAGAGAGAGAGAGCTCCAACAACTTACAGTCAGAGGTATGGCGGTCTGAGCTCTTGATTTGGGAAGATAGCTCTCATCCCCAGGGTCCTTATAGGATCAATATTTGCTATAGTTCATGTAAGGATTAGTGGGAATTTGGTTAGTGAAATTTGGCATTTTCTCTCTCTATAATCAAACTTTTCCGATGAAGAAAAGCTTAATTAACTTACCTTTTTCCTTTGGGGAGGTCGTGTGATGGCTGTAGGGGCTATGAGAGGGCTCGGTTTGATCGTAGGAGGTCTGAATTGGCCGAATTTAGACTGGGCAAAACAGGGCAGCTTCAGGACTTCTCTCGTGGTCCTCGGGTCGAATGGAGGTTTTCGTTAGGTAGCTGACTTCCTCCGGAGTCTGTAGGACCTGAATTTGCCTTTGAAGGTTGAGAGAAGTGTTCAAGTCGAAGCTCTGGTTTGAGCGTCGTCGGAAAACTAGGCACTTCTTCTTCTTCGGAGGTTTGAAGTGTGTGGAGGATGAGTGGTGGGGAGCTCTTTATATATGGAGCTTGGAGACCCTCTGCTCTACCAGTTTTTATATTGGTCGAGCTTATCCTAATCAGAAATTGCCCACATCGGAAGGAATATTCCCTTGCTGGAAAAGGAAAGAAAATATTGCCTCGATGAACAGTGTCATCGGATGGAGGAGAAAGACAACACTGTTCCACACGTGCGAGCTTCGCAATTGGGGAACAGCCACATGACACCTGATTGGTTGGTTCAGTTGACAAGGCGATCCAACTCAGCCACCATGTCAGCAGTTGATCGAACACGTGGCAACTTCCCATTGGCTATTCGTGTCGGCGTGGCTACTGATCGAGTATCCGTTGACCATTGACCGGTCCGGTCCGACCGGGTTCGATGACCCGAAAATGAAAATCGATCGGTTCAGGCCCGATTCGACCAGTTTTCTAAAAATTAAAATTTTTTAAATTTATCTAAATTAATTTTCTATATAGTGGTGGCCTCAATTTCCAAATTGATATTTTTAAACCAAATATAAAAATTAATTATGAAATTGGTTCATCACGGTTCAATCCGATTCGGGTTCAGTTCACCCTGAACCGGTTCAGTTTTCTCATCTCATTCACTTTATAGTTATTTCCCATGATTTTTATAAATTTTTGGTCACTTGGGATTTTTCAATTTCTCATTTTAACCCCTTTTTTTTTTTATCATTTTTAGCTCATTAAATGGCTCAGTTTCTCTCATATAAATTACCAGTTCTTTTCCCCAATTTCCTTGGTCTGAGAGGATGGGTTTCATAGGGAATGCCAAGGAAGTGGTATTCCAGGGATAAAGGAGATTAAGTAAGCCATACCTGATATCCAATCTCAAGGCCCAAAGGATGATGTGAAAAGGGTGTGAAGTGTTCCTAACATAGGTCACAAGTGCCTAGAAAGAGATCACCACACCAGATGATACACTAGTAGTACAGGAATACTTAGATGTATTCCCAGAGGAATTGTTTGGATTGCCCCCAGATAGAAAGTTTGATTTCATGATCGATGTCATCCTTGGGACTAATCCAATATCGCAAACGCTATATCGAATGGCACCGACAAAACTCAAGGAGCTATATGAATAGTTGGAAGTTCTTTTGGAAAAAGGGTTCATAAGACCCAACTATTCTCCTTGGGTGCCATAGTTTTATTCGTAAATAAGAAGGATATTTGTGCATAGACTATCGTCGATTGAATCAAGCGATGATCAAGAACCGTTACCCATTGCCCATGATTGATGACCTATTTGACCAACTGACAAGGGAGGCACACTTCTCCAAGATCGACCTTAGGTTTGACTATTACCAGTTTAGAGTCAAGGAGGAGGATATACAAAAGATCACCTTTAGGAAATGGTATAGGCATTATGCAGTTCAGACTTACAAATGTCCTGGTTGCATTCTTGGATTTAATGAGTAAAACATTTCAACCCTACATTGACTGATTTGTGATCATCTTCATCGACGATATCCTGGTGTACTTCCAAACCTAAGTGGACCACGAGGTACACCTCCAAATAGTGTTGGATGCACTACGAAAGGAACAATTATACGAAAAATTCTTGAAGTGCGAGTTTTAGCTAAGAGAAGTGGCATTCCTAGGGTGCGTGGTGTCAGGGAAAGGGATTTGGGTAGACCCCACCAAGATCAAGGCAGTATCTAACTAAGAAGCACCTAAGAACCCCACAAAAATGAGGAGCTTCCTAGGACTAGTTGGATACTACCGAGATTCATGGAAGGATTCTCCATAATAGCGGCCCCAATGACGTAGGTGGCATGAAAGGGAGTCAAGTATGAGTATAGTTCAAATTGTGAAACAACATTTTATGAGCTAAAGAAATGGCTCGAGTACTAACCCTCCCTGACCTGAATGGAGGAGAGTATATGATCTACAGTGACGCGTCAGGATATGGGCTAAGGTGGGTGCTGATGCAGTAGGGGATGGTCATCTCCTATGCATTAAGGCAATTAAAGAAGCACGGAGTAAACTACCTAACTCATGACCTAGAGTGGGCATGCAACGTATCCGCGTTAAAGATATCGATGCATTACCTCTTCGGGGTAACGTGTTGGATCTTCATCAATCATAAGAGCCTCAAGTACCTATTGACTTAGAAGTAGCTCAATATGAAGCAACGACGATGACTAGAATTAATAAAAGATTATGACATGGTCATAGAGTACCATTAAGGGAAGACAAATGGTTGATGCTTTAAGTCAGAAATACGAGGTGAGCGTGGATCAAATCAGGTCGGTATCCCTACCTATGCTAGAACAACTGAAGTAACTCTGCAGCTCCCTAAATGCAGAGGAGGGGTCTTCAGGTTTGGTGGCTAACATAACTGTTCAACCTACCCTGGTAGACCAAATCATAGTCAAATAGAAAATAGACCCCATCATGAAAAAGTATGTGGACCTACTTACAGACAGACGAATTAATGGCCTACAATGGCTGGTTGGTGATCCCTAAGGATATCGAGCTTAAGAATGCCATACTAGAGGAGGTACATGACTCTGTATATGCAATGCACCCCAATAGTACCAAAATGTATAGGACTTTAAAAAAGAGTATTGGTGGCCAAGTATGAAAGAGCGATAGCGAAGTACATGGGCTGGTGTCTCTCCTATCAACAAATTAAGGTCGAGCATTTGAAGCCGATAAGACTCCTTCAACTGCTGCCCATTCCAAAGTGGAAATGGGAGAAGATAACAATGGACTTCGTGACGGGATTACCCCCATCAGCCCGAGAACACGACTGCATATGGGACATAGTGGACCGACTCACCATAGGTGCTCACTTTCTACCCATGAAACTGACTGACCCCATAGAGAAGCAAGTCGAACAATACATCCTTGAAATAGTACATCTGCATGGGGTTGTAGGGTCGATAGTCTCCCATAGAGATCCGAGGTTCACCTCAAGATTCTTGACGAGTCTATAGAAGTCCCTCGGAAGGAGGTTACGCATGAGCATTGTGTTCCATCCCAAACAGACAGTCCGAAAGAACAATTCAAACGTTGGAAGACATGCTTCAAGTGTGTCTCCTGAACTTTTCATAAAGGTGGAAAGACTACATTTTTTCTAATGGAGTTCGCATATAACAACCAATACTAGGCCAACATCCAGATGGCCCTGTATGAAGCTCTATATGGTAGAAAGTGTCAAACGCCATTATATTGGGATGAAGTGGGAAAACGCAAGTTGGAAAGGGTCGAGCTGATCGAAGATGCAACAAACAAGATCCACATCATTCGCAATCAGCTCAATGCAACGCACGACCAACATATGAGGTATGCCGACAACCGACACTGAGAGTTAAGCTCCGAGGTAGGGGACCAAGTGTTTCTAAAGGTGTCCCCATGGAAGGGGGTCATCAGGTTCAAAAATTGGGGCAAACTAAACTCGAGGTACATCAACCCAAACCACATTACTAAAAAGATTGAACCGGTCTCATATAAGTTGTCGCTTCCACCAAAACTGGATCAGATCCATGACATCTTCCACATGTCTATGCTGAAGAAATATGAAGCGAATCCCAGATATGTAGTAGACCGACCTCCTCGAGAGTTATAGGAAACTTTGACCTACCCAGTAAAACCGGTGTGCCTACTAGACTGATAGGACAAGAGCCTCTGGAACAAGAAGAATCCCATGGTGAAGGTGCTATCGCGAAATAGTCAGATAGAAGAAGAGATGTGGGAACTCAAGGCAAGGATGGGGGAAAATATTCAAGGTTGTTCGGATCTTCCCTTGACCCAAAAGTGTAAATAAAGTTATGTATATAAAGAATGGTTTTACCATAGAAATAAAAAGTCAAATTTTGTGGACAAAACTTCTAAAAATGAGAGGATGGTTGTAAAACCAAGGGAAATCCCACTTCATAACTAGGTTGGACCGAATCGAGAAGCGGGATTAAATTGGAAAATGATGGGTAACCAGGGAGTAGATCAAATTGAAAGGAGGAAAGAGGTCAACGAGAGGCCATGAGGGATGAAATAGGGCCAGGAGAAACCATTAGAAGGATTGTGGGACTCAAAATCAAGGATTGGGAGAAAACTAGAAGGAAACTGGTTCATATCGAATTCAAGCTAGATGGAGTCACAAAACCCCCCAAATTTTTAAGTAGTTAAAACAAATCCACATTTAACAATCATTGAGTCCATTCAATAGGAAATTGAATATAGAAATTTTAGGTATTTTTCTTATCTCAAAAATCGGTTGAGAAGATGGTGAACCAAGCCAAAAATCATTGAACCAGCTGAGAAATTTATCAAAAACTGGTTTGTTACAGAACCGAACCGGTTATTAGGAAAGTTGGGTGCATGCGCGCACTGCACACATGGAGCACGAGGCGCACATGTGGCCACGCGCGTGCATGTCGTCTTCTTCGCCCAACTCTCGACCCAGATTCCTTATTTTAATTGACACCTCATCTATTGACCCACTAACTCCACCGCTTGGGGAAATTAATTCATTGTCAGCACCACATGCTATGAATTAATAAAAGAAAGCTATGGATAGATTGTCATGGAGGTCTAAAAATCAACCAAATAAATTGGGGCTGCTACCTCACCGTCAATTGCTCAGAATTCTCTTCCAACCACCGATTGCTCCCAAGTTTGGCGACCTTGGTACCAAAAAACATAACTTTGTCATCTAATCACCTCTAATGACGTTCTAGTTATCCTAGGAAAGCTGAGAACCTTATCTTTCCATCGCCACCCCTTTCGACCTCCAACTCTTCCTCTACCTATACTAGCAAGATCACACATTAACTGATCTCAGGTGAACAAAAACAAAGCACTTATTTTCAAGGTCAATTCCGATGGCCTCACGGTGCTTGTGAGATGAGAAAATTTTGGTGAGTTCCTTGCACACCAACAATCTATAGCCACCATATTTGCTCGAATTTATTTAGAAATGGGTCTGAATTAAATCGTGGAATCACCGAATCACGGGTAGAGAGACACATCTGATTAAAACATCAATTGCAGGAGCTACAGACCATCAATTGGGTCGATTCAAGTGGTTGCAAACTTCTGGGAGTGTGAACTTTCAAACATCACTAGCCTGGATGACCGATGTGCCACCTCGATGAGTTCCCGGCATTGACCTATTTATTATGGGATGGGTTGACTTTTCGAATTCAGCTCGGTCGAGTCAATTCTGATAGACATCGGCCAAACCAACCATACGATGGGGTAGAGTGAGGCCATAAGGATCTCCCCAATTAATTTGAGAAGTTTTGAAGATTCTTGATTTTTGGGTCAAAGGTGGAAGACCAATATGTAAAGATTTGAAAGTTGGGGAACCCAATTGGGAATAAGCTTTTTATGGGGTCTTTCTAATGGTTTAAATAAGATGTTGGGCTAATTGGGAAGTTTGGTGAAACTTGGGGACCGGTTTTGCCCATTAGGAAATTTTTAGGGACCTTTTTACAATAAAGGAAAAGTTTTAGGCCAAATTGCAAATATGAACTTTTGCATGACCCAAGTGTACTTTTGGGAAGTCCAAGTACCTAAACATAATAAAAAGAAAATTAGGGACTTATGTGGGAAGTTTAAGGGTCAAATGGATCTCAAAACCTAAGTCCTCAAGTTGAGGGGCAAAATTGTAATATTGCCAAAACTAAGGGTCTTTTGGTAATAAAAGAGAAATAAGGCTTGAAAAAATTTTCAATGCCTATTGGGACCTAAATTGGACCCAAGGAAACTTTAGGGACCGATTGGAAAGACTTAAGAAAAGTCTAAGGTTCAGGGAAAAAGGAATCTTAAAAATTGTAAGGACCGTAGGAAGAGTTCAGTCGGAATAAGTTTAGGGGATCAATAGAAAGACTAACCTTGGGTCTACAATACCTTGCATAGAATGCAAGGAGCATTAACCCAAAATCAGAGTGGATTCTAGGCGCATCACAAAACGATCAAGTTCTATGAATTATGTGAGTGGTTAGTTTTAATTTCATCATTAATGATGCGTCCTATTGGTCTGACCGAGCCTGATTGTTTGATTATGTGTGGCCTTACGGGATATGTTATTTTATGTTTCACTTTGATAACTAATACAAAATGTGTGAACTAGTAAAAAGCATGCCCACTAAATCAAAGATCATTTTGAAAGTGAAAGAAAGAATAGGTCAAGAGAACTAGGAGGTTAGATGAATGTCGATTTTTGAGAAACCGAGGAAACAGCATAGATTTGGCTTAGTGTCATGTGTGAAATTTTGAGGAGAGGGTGGCTGAAGGATGAACTCCTGATATGTGTGATATGATTTCTATGATTGTGATCAAGTCAATTTTATGCGATGAAACCTGAGCCTAGGGTCGTTGGATCGGTTGCTTGAAAAGGGAAGTCGACTCACAAAGAGTCGAGCTCCCGGTGTTTGTGCATTTATCAAAAGAAAAGAGGAGACGTCAAGAGAGTTCTGGCCTTCTGTGTGTAAAACACATTTTTTAGCGTAAAAATATTGGAATGCATTCAGTATGGTAAGTGATGAGGAAATAGCATGTGTTGCACAAGCTCCTAGTAACGTTGTGCGAGTGGCACTGTTACAATGAATGGCCATGAGTGACATCTTATGATTATGAGTCATATTGTTTAAATCGGTATTGGTGGTGCGGTGACGAAGGGGCACCTAAGAGGTGGTGCTGTCAACCGAGGGAAAATAGAAAGGAAATGGGGGTAGGTACAATGTGATACTTCCATGTTTTTCTGGGACACTTGGAACACGTACAGGTATCGTCCTAGTACACTTCTGTGACAGGTAGATGGCGGGATGAGTCGTAAGTGTAGGGGCCATAGGAAGGCGAGAGGTGGTAATGTGGCCATGACCCGAGTGCTGAGAACACTAGTTGTGAGTTCGAATAAGGTTTGCAACCCCTTCACTCGAGTTCCTATTTGGTGTTGTCCCATGTGGTGGGGCATTCTAGGGTGTTTGTTATGTCTATATGGGGCCTAAGTAGCCCATTGGTGTGTAAACCTAAGTGCACAAGGTGTTCTGGAATGCGGCAAGAGTTCTGCCAAGACCTTGGGGTGCTAAGGCACTAAGCTGGAAGGTGACACATATGAGGTGCCAGTGGGGGATGAGAGCCTTGGGGCCTCCATCACTCTAGCTCCCAGTCTGAGATTGGCTTAATGGCCATCCATTCCGGGTGGATTTGTGCTTGTGTGTTTAGGGCCATGAGTGTCCCTTGTTTATCTTGTTTCCCTAAGTTGTCGGGATGGGGGACAGGTTGAGATAACCCGGGAGTGTCGTTCGAATAGAGACCATGTTATTTTATTGGACCACGTCCCTTGTTTTAATTATGTTAATTAAATGCGGGAATACCCAATAAGGATGAGAAATAAGAATAACCCAACCGTAAGATAGAAGCAAGTCAAATGACCCGAGACTATGTCTCAAAGGGGAGGAAGTAATTCGCGTGACTCGTATGGGGGATACGAGCAATTAGAGTAGATCTTGTATACTAGGTAGTTTATGGGAAAGGTTTGGGTTGTAAGCCATGCAGTGGCGTGGCGTTAGCGTCCCACTCACTAAGCTGTGAGCTCACCCCCTACTCTAAAAATTGTGCAGATAAGTCAAGGAAGCTGACAAGAGAGAAGGGGAAAGTCAAAATCGAGACCCCATTGCTATGAGGTAAGCACACCTCTACTTACAAAGGTTAAACCCCTATCATATCATGACTCTAATATTCCCGTAATTTTTAACCATGCATTTCAGGTTCCCCACGTGAGACTTATTACTAGAGGTCTAAAATTTCAACTACAATTTTTATGATTTCACAGTTCTTAGCCTTGGTCCTGTCGGTGTTACCTTGGTGAAGGTACTCACCTTTGTAACGTCGGGGGGATTATTGAGGGGTTCATGGGTCCTCAGTTGAGGGTTTCAGGTTAGGGCATGACAATCCACATGTTTTTTCCTTCTCTTAAAAAATGTTTTGAGAGGGGGTGTGCTCCCAACTCACTCAATGAGTTTACTAGCATTAGGCCACTACAAGACTTACGACCCGAGACTTTACAAAAATATTTATCCATGGATATTTTCTTCATAGGGTTTTATATTAGTTTGTTTCCAATATTTACCGACCCTTAAAACCGATGTTTTAGGGTTTTCACATGTATGAATATTTCTGGTGAAGCCATCTTCCACCATTCATCAACACAATAATGGCACATATGCATCGATCTCAATTCACACAATAATATCAAGCCCAAAGGTCAAACAGACACAAGGTGGTAATACGAGTGCACGTGAGGCCCGTCCCACTCTCACCTAGTACTATATAGTCAGTCACTCATAAAAATATTGAGATTGTGACCTCTAACACTCCCATATTGGCATTCCTCGCCATCCACACACCAGTATATATATTATGACAATCCCCACCATCCATGTATGGGTATCATCATCCCTTTCATTCCCCACTATCCATGCAACTCGATATACTAGGATCTCCATCAATCCAACAATAATAGGTATATACCGATCATAGTTCATAAACACACAGACACATAACTTAGTAATTGTTCTCGGAGCACAAAACTCACCCAACTTTCTAACCTATTTTTTTATCGCGTGTCACAAAGGGGAAATATGTCAGGAAGTGGGTGAACAGGTTATAATTCTGATCAGAACTTGGGTCACAAACTGCTCGATCCGACGAGGAATACAATGTGTGTGGTGCCTTGGCATGTCTCACTGCCCATGCGTACGTGTGATGCTTGCGACACACAATTGATTTACACTATAGAAAATTTTTTACCTTTTTTTTGGCTAGTTCACCTCTTTCCCGACTAATTCTTAGCACAATTTATTTTTCTAAAAATTTCTTGATAAATTCTCTATGATCTGAAACTAAGAATTTCCATTTCCTTATATATTTGAGCTCCTTTAGAAAAATTATAGAGTTTCTTGGCTCATTTTGATTTGATCCCGATTAGAACCGGTTATGGATCAGGCTTTTCATGTTCATAGATTCACAATTAGGGAAAGTTCAATGAAGATAATTTTTAGGGCACTTATCTATTCCCATGGTTTTGGATTTGAACTGATTCCCATTGTGACTCGATTTCTACTATTGATTTGGGTTTGGATTCCGAATTAACTTTTGGTTTCCGGTCCAATTGAATTATTTTTGTTTTTGGAAAATCTCAGTGTCACAACTCCTTCCCTCCTCCCCTTTTAAGAGTTTTGTCACCAAAATATTTATTTACTAGAGAAGGCAAATCTCTTGTAACAAGTTGTTCCACTCATTACCTCAATCATATCTACCTAGGTGCTCTGTCATTTCACATTTTAACATTCCCAAATTGACCTTCTCCTTAAAATTCCCTCTCCTTTAGTCAAAGCTCCTTATTTGTTCTACCCCATCTTATGTCTTAAACTTAGGGTAATCATTTTCAATGAATGTTTTGGAGACATATTTTGTCCCATGTAGCTATCTCTTCAGAGTTGTTCTAAGAAGGTTTCAACCATTATCTATGCATGTCAATAGTCTCTATAAAGAAATCAATTACTCTCTCATTTTCCTTTATAGCATTTACATCCCAAAAAGGCATTTGTGGTTATCCCATTTTGTTCCAAATTTGCCTCATGATATTTTGAGTACACACCTTTCTAAGTAACCTCTCCCATTCCTTAGGGCTTGCATATCACCCTAATCCGGAGTGTTCATGTCAAATCATTTTTCATGTGTCTAGGGTAAAACTCCCTCCATTGAGGTATAAGGGAATACGAACCCACTAGGTCATAATAGTCTAAGGTTGTGTACCCTTCTAACACATCTTTACCTTAGTGTTTGGCTTCCTTTAGTATGGTGACGCTAACCACTTGGCCCCTTCTACAACTCACTCGGATATCCTCATATCTCCATTACTTTGTATGCTCATGACTCATGCTCCTAGTGGAATTTCTTAAGTTCAATCTCATAATGTGGTTCTTGAAAGCTTAGTTACTATCTCGATGGTATTATGTTTTCCTTTTATAGACTAAGAATCCTATCAGTTTTTGAACTATATTTCAACTTGATGTCCCATTTTACCATGCTTCATCTATAATGCCCGACTTATAACTATACGTCTTTCATTCATTACCTATAAACAACCCTTGTTCCTTGTCCTCAACTCTTTGGTACTCATGCATTTCTATCTATATAGTCTAGTTTGACGGTTATGGTGTCAACGCCTCTAGATGGTATGATATTTATAGGGTGAAAATTTCCTTGTTACTTGCCCTTGGGTGGTGCTCTCCTAGCACTTATCTCTCAATCCTGCCACATTTTCCTCGTGTGTTAATAAATAATGAGGACAATGAAGGTGAAAGTAATCTACACCATCCTCATTAGAATAAGTAAAGGGCAACCTTTTGGAAGGGAAATGACGGACCAAAGTATTGGAAATGATCTATGGAAAGATAAAAAGTGTAAAAAATAAATAACTAAATGATTGGTCGTAGAATGACCGTGCATTCTTTATGAAAGAAATTTTTGTGATCATAATGAAGGAGGATTTAAAAATTGACATGAGGACTAGCACAAAATTAATGGGGCGAGATTAATGATGCCAAAACAAAAGTGGCGAGATTAATGTCATCAAAATTAAATGAGTGGAACCTCTCAAGGAAATCACTAAATGACAAAGGAAAAGAGTGTCCATAGTGACATCTTGCCAAGGCAAAAAGATGAGCGAAGGAACGCTCAAAGGAAAAGAAATGGGAGGTCAAATTACTAGAGATCTTTACCTCAAGTTCAAATGCCCGATCATGCCATTAAAAATAGAAGTAAGATAATTGGTGGATAAAATGACACCCAAGATGGGAGAATGAATGATTGAAAGCCAAAAAAGGGAAGCAATCGTGAGTTATACTCCAGGAAGAGATGACTAGATATAAAGTATGGTAAGTAAGGTGCCAATTAAAAATGACATGAAGCTTTGGAAACACCCCAACCAAAATGGTTATAAGAAACTGTTGATAACTACCTAGGATGTGTGGTTAGGTAATTAGAATAAAGAGGCAATGAGAAAGGTCATAAATAAACTTTCCATAAGAAAGGTAACAATAAGAAAGTAAATCAATATTTTCATAAGTAATACTCTAAGAGTGTAAACCCCATCCTCTCAAAACAATGGAACCGGAAAAGGAAACCAGAAATTTTCAAGAATAAATCGAAGGAATAAAGTGAACTAAACAAGGGAAAAAATTAAAACGGAAAATTGGAAAATCCCAAGTAACCAATAAATCACAAAAATCATGGAGAAGAACCATGAAGTGGATTGGATGTGAAAATCTGATCGGTTCAGGGTGAACCGGACCTGAACCAGATTGAACCATGAAGAACCGCTTCAAGGATTCATTTTTCTAGTGGCTTGAAAACATCAAATTGGAAAATTGAAGCTACCATCAGATAGAAAATGAATTTAGAAATTTTAATTTTTTGAAAAACCAGTCGAATCGGTCCTGAACTAGCTGATTTTCCATTTCATATCATTGAACCTGATCGGATCGGACCAGTTAATGGTCCAACCGGTCAACGAACCACTGCAAGGTTAGTTGCCAATCAACAGGCATGACCAATCAGTGTGTGACACGTGGTAGAGCATGCCTAGTGAGCCGCTCAGTCAATGCTAACCAATTAGAGTGTAACACGTGTCCTTAGTCAATAGTCAAAGGAGGAAAATCCACGTCAGTGATGATCGAGCAGTAGGAGAGCAACACGTGTCCTGGTCAACAGTCAATGTGTCAAAAAGGCCCCGTTAGAAAGGCTGACCAATGAGGAGGTGACACGTGGCAAGGATGCCACGTCCGCATTTGACAAGGATGTCAGAGAAACGACCGAACAATTAGAGGCTGACACGTGGTAGTGCCATGTCGGATGACCTCAGCCAATCAGAGGCTAACACATGGCAATGGAATTGTGCATCGAGGAAAATCTGATGCATTTAAATTAGCTAATCAGAAGATGTCATGTGTCACGATCAACGGCTGACCGAACACGGTCAACGGCCATGGAGGACGGACGACCAATAGGAGGCAGCCATGTGTCTGGTCAACAAGTCAAAGGCTAACCAGGCCGCATCAACAAAGCCAGCCAATCACTGAGTGACATGTGTCGTTTACCTTCAGATGGGTAGAAGAGAGGGGGCCAAAATGGATGTACTTTCTCTGACAACTAATAAACTCCTTTGAAAAGGTATTAAATTGGAGAGTTAATGGCCAATTGATGGGGTAACGCATAGAACAGTCAGTCCCTAAGCTCCCTATATAAAGAGCTCCTCCCCGTTTGTCAACCTCTCCCTTCAAACACCTAGAGAAGAAGAAGTGTTCATTTTCCGATGAAGCTCGAACTAGAGATTCGACTTAGGCACTTTTCTCCATCTCCAAAGTCGAATTTGGGTTCTCTGGAATCCTGAGGAAGTCAACTACATGACGACATCCTCCATTCATCTTGAGGATCGCCAGAGAAGCACCTACGAGCTCGCATAGTACCGTCGCTCCTCGACAGTCTGTGACCCGAACTGGTTGAGCTCAATTAGAGCCACCCTTGGACCAATTCCAACCAAACCAAGCTCCCCATACCACCCCTAGAAGTGTCCTGACCAACCTTGAGCTACATTGATAAGTCCCATTTGTCGCTCTTCGTCGAAAAGTACTATTCATAGTGCATTTTTATTGAAAATTAAAACATGAAATTTGCACTACTCAGTCCACCAATTGAGGTATGGTTTGATCTAGGAAGGATCCCCAGGAAAAGAGCAACTCAAAGGGAGCAAGAGCTCCAATCACCTAATCCTCACCAATAAGAAATCGAAATTTTCTCTCTCTAGACCGATTTTTCGGCAAAACTTCATTCAAGCTCGTTTTTAAGCCATTTTCAGTGTGTTAAAGCTTGAATGGAGAAGGAAACATAGGGAAGATGAATTAGATCATTAAAGGGGGTCAATTACATGAGTTTAATGGTGCAATTGAATGAAATAAGATTTTGGGTGTAAACCCCGTCCTTTGATAATAAGAAAACTAGGAAAGGAACCAATCATTTTCCAAAGAGAAAACCAAGCCGATTTATGAACCGAAACCAATATAGAAAGGACAAACCGGGAAAATTATGGATCCTAGGTGACCTAAAGAAGTCACAAAAGTCATGATAAAGGACTTTATGGTGAATTGAAGGTGAAAACCAAACTAGTTCAAGTGAATCGGACCTGAACCGTATTGAACCGGTTTGAACCACTATTGAATCAGTTTCTAAATTCATTTTTCTAGGCGGCTTAGAAAATTCAAATTAGAGAATTGGGGCCACCAATTGATAGATAAAGAAATTAGATGAGGCCACCAATTGGAGAATCGATCGAATCGGGCCTGAACTAGCTAGTTTAACCATTGAACCCGGTTCACAATTGTCTGGTTTGGTTTGGAATAGTGTGGTCTTCTTCCTTTAGATGAAAGCACTGTTCACTCGCCGAAAAATCGAGCAGCATCAATGAAGATGAAAAGTCTCTGGCTAGGGAGTTTCAAGAAATGAATGACCGCCATTAAGGCACCAATTGGATGGCCAAGAAGTCCCCGAGCTTCCTATATAAAGAGCCCCTCCTCATTCATCCTCCTAACACCAGAAAACTCCAATCTTTCCCCCACTACTCCATTTTCTAATGAATCTTGAACCAGAGCTCCAACTTCGGCATTTTTCTGAGCCAAAGAAGGCGAGGTCGAGTTCATTATATTCAGCAAGAAGTTAGCTATCCAACGGTAGTCTCCATTTTCTCCAATTGTTGTTAGAGAAATGTCGTCGTAATAGAACAATGAAGCAGCTCTAGTGGACCGAAGCTGCCCTATTTTGGCTAAGCTGAAAATGGCCAATTCGAACCCTTCTCGAGCCAAACCAAACTCTCTCAACACTTTCTTAGCACTCATACGACTGAATTAGAGCAGAAAGGTAAGCTAATTTGGCTCCCCTCTATGAATTCCGATCGGTGCTAGAGAGAGAACCAACAGATCTTTACTAACCAAATTCTCCATTAATTCGACATGAATTGATGCAATTCTTGATCGTAGGTGTAACCTTAGGATAAGAGCTACCTTCCCAGAATGAAAGCTCGGACTGTCGCGCCTCCAACGTTAAGCTTTCGAAGCTTTCTCTCTCTACGTCGACTTTTTCAGTGAAGCTCCGTTTGAGTTCATTCTGGCATCAATTCATGCGATTCAAAGTGCAATTGAATTGTGTGAAGGTGTAGGAACTCAAATCCACCTTCAATGTCAACAATTAACTTCGATTGATCGGTTAATTTGATGAAATTAAATCCGGTCAGTTGGAAGGTTGAAATTGGGGGAATTTTGGGGATTTCAAAAATTCGAGGAAATAAAGTGCAATTTCCTAAAATTGAGAGCCAATTGGGCATGAAAAAGATGTTGGAGAACTAACGGGTCAATTTTGGAATTATTGGGGTCAATTTTACCATTTTTGTAAAGTATGGGCAAAATGGTAATTTTGAAAATTTTGGGGACCAAATTGGGAATTTTGGAAACTTGAACCCCTTTGTGTAATTTTGAATAAATTGAGGTCCCAAAGTAAATTTTTGAAGTTTCAAGACTCAATTTGAGGAAAATCGGCATTAGGGACCTAAAGTTAAAGAAAAAGAAATTTAGGGACCTAATTGCAAATAATTGAAAAGCTTGGGTATTTTATCTATTCGTGATAAATAAAGGCTATTAGGCCAAAGGATTATGAACAAGGGTGTTCATATCGTGTAGGAACATGAAGTACCAGGAACGCCAGCCAAGAAAAGCTCACGTGAAGGCAAAAAGTCGAATAAGAGGAATTCACTGCATTTGCGGGTGATTGGGATTTTTACATCATACCCGGTTGGGATGATGAACACCTCGGAAATGAAAACCCAGTCTAAGTGAAATTTTAAACATCACCCCTAGATGGAGTGATGTGGAAATTACGTGTAAAAACTACTTACCTATTGTAAGTAAATCGTACCCAATTGATATGATGAAACTTCCTCGAAGGAAGTAGAAAAGTCGCACATCGATTATGAGCAGAGATATCCTCATATCTAGTTGGTGTGATGGATAGATGAAAGATTATTTTTGTCAGAAGTGCTCTCCCTTGAGTGTTTGCCACTGCTTAAACTTTTGGGAGTCCTTTTTGACGAGAGCTTGAATAGCTCAGATAGGTCGAAGGCCTCGATTTTGGAACTTGGGGGCTAATATGCCTGATTATGAAAATCTCGTATAGTGGGCCCAAGGCCAGTTGGCATGAGCAGGAGCTCATAAACAAGCATAAGTTTAAGCCATGAAAAATTTAAATGAATGATGTGTTGGGCCATGGTACCAAGTCAGGACCGACATACTCGATGGACTAGCGGCAATGCGACAAGATAGGTCGACGGACTAGTCGAGACAAACAATTGCAGGTCGAGTTGAGGGTCGAGGCCGTTAGACCAGTAGCACCAAAGATTAAATGGCTTAGTTATACCCCCACTAAGTCGTTGAACTCACCCCCTCCCTTATACCCCTTTTCAGGTAACTAAGGGAAAGCCTACCCAAAGACCTGAAGTTAACCACACCTATAAGACAAGTATGTTAAGTTTAAATTTCTTTTAGTTTTGATTAATGTTATTCTAGGAAAGGTACAAGTTTAAAGGACGCCTTACTCCTCTCAGTTTAAGAGAAGGGGAAAACCCTTAATAAACTAGGAGAGTGGCAGGATGATCACGGGGATCTAACCAAACTGGGTCGGGGCGTGACATTGGGGGTCAAATTGTAATTTTTGGCAAAATTGGGCAATTTGGGAATTTTCATAAAATCAAGGGTCGAATGGCAATTTATGAAAAATTGGGAGGTTTTATGAAATTAACTCCCAATTGAGGATCAATTGGTAATTTTATGGAAAATTGGGGATCAATTGGTAATTTTGGGAAAACTAAGGATCAATTGATAATTTTGAAAAATTAAAGACCTATATGTAAATATTTAGAAATAAGAGGTCTTTTATGCCAAACTATCCTTATGTGAATATTTGAAACATGTAGGAAATGATTGTACGAGTACTAGTACAAAGGAGCACATTGGTAACTGGAATCTAGTTGGGACAAACACGTCTTAGTTACCCGATGAGTGGGTTTATAACATCACGTCTAGTTGGGGGTGATGAGCAACTTTTCGCTTTTAAAACAAATAGAGCCCAAGGCTCAGTTTTGAAAGATTTGTGAGTGGGATTTCCAAAATCATACTCGATTGGGGTGATGAACACCATTTTCAATTTTGAAAGGCATTTTCTAGGAATGGTCTCCACTAACTATGTGAAACTACTTAAACGTTTTTGAGAGTTGAAATTGCTCTAGTAGGCTTGAGATCTCAGTTTTGAAACTAATAGAGCCCAAGACCCAATTTTGGAAAACTTTGAAGTGGGTCGAATCCCGTAGAAAAATATGCTTATGATACAAGAAAAGTTTTCGTATCTAGTTAATTGTGTGAACCGGGTCGTCAACTCGATAGGCTAGTAGTTGTTGAGCCGAAGCCAGGTCATCAAACCTATTGGGCATAGCGATTATGGAGCCGAAGTTGAGTGTCGAGCTCATTGGGTTGGTAGTACCAAACATAATGGATATAATTCCTAAAACTATTGTTTGTGCATGCTATGAGTTTGGAACTATCGAGGTGCCCAATATGGGATAGTGTTGGTTCCAAGGGCAGTTGGATGAACTAGGGAATATAAAGGAAGCCTATCATCCAACATGTCAAGAAGCTCACGGAACTTCATGCGCACTGAGGTCAAGGTCGGCGGGGGAGAGGTCTCGACCCATATCACGGACATGAAGTATCTTCGGGTTTAAGGGTCAGACAATTGATGTCCACTCAGACTAAGGGTAGAAGTCACAAACTTCTATAAGGGTGGATGGTAAAGACGCTCCGATCCACAAGTGGATACAGTCGGCGTACTCCATATGTGAATGTTGAACCTTTTTTGTTAAAGCGCGTGTGATTGAATGCTAAACAAATCTCGAGCAAGGGGAAGAATTAAAATATTTTTCAAGAGGAAGTTAAACTCACAAACTTGTGAACAAGAAAAATGCTATGAATTATTTTGAAAACTCACCCTAATAACTGCTCACTAAATTATAGAAACTCACCCCCTTCCTTTTAAACCTTTTTTAGGAAAGAAGACAGCCGTTTAGGGAATCCTTACACCAAGCCTATAAATCTGGGTAATTTATATTATTAGTTTTGTATAATTTATTCCAGTGAACAATGGCAGAAGATATGTCTATCTACTCACAGTTTTGGAAGTGGTGACTCTTACTAGACCAAAGGGAGTAGTAGATTACTCACGGGGTTCCAACCAAACCGGGTCGGGGTGTGATAAAAAAAAGTGATGAAAAGAGATTGGGAAAATAAACATGAAGTATCAGATAAAATTTTGTAGAAGTACCATTTGTTGGATTAAATGGTGGAACTTTGGTACTAAGAAAATTCAATGAGACAAATGAAGATTTAAAAATAAGTAAAAATTACTAAATATTAAAGAAGTACACATTGAACATTTGGGTGATGTTCACCAAATATTAAGGATGGATGAAGTTCCATGATCCCTATGAAATAGGAAATGGATATTTTCTAGAAAAAATATTCTTGAATAATACACCGTTTATCGAATCATGATAATACCAAACGAAAATTTTGAGAAGACCCAAATGCTTATAAGTGAGATAAGCCACTTTCGAGCTAGTAAGTTAAAAATGGGCAAATTGACAAATGAAGGGTCCCCGAAGGAAGGACACTTGAATAAAAAGAATTTTGAATATGGATTATTTGAGTTGGATAATAAAAAACCTTAAGTTTTGGTAAGACGTTAAGTTCAAAAGTAAAAAAAAAAGAATCTATTCACACTAGATGGGTGAAAAACGGAAGGGAAGAATACTAAATATTAACCAAGGATCACATAATCAGGATAACGGTACAAGTTAATGGAATTTGATTATAGATGATTTGGATAAGCATATTACACACCATATGAAAACACAGATCAAATCTTAAGGAAAGATCCTGATGTGACCATGAGACAAAAAGGTATAAGAGAATACTTGAATATGGATCTTATAATTTATAACCCTTGAAGTAACTACCGAGTGAAAGGAAAAAAGAAAATCTCCAAATTATAAATGATGAGTTTGATAAAAAGCTAAAAATTAAAAAGATAAAACTGGGATAAGAATCTATCATATGAAATGAAGTATACCCGAATTAACGATTGACAGGAAAATAATCTTAAGAATATAAAGATTGCAAAGGTAAAAGTATTGTGGCATAGTAGTCCGATTAAATAAAATACAGGGGAAACAGATTCTTTGATAAGAGAAACGTATCTCCAATCAACTTATGTGTTACAAGTTTTGGAAACAAAACTTTTTAAAAGAAGTGTACTAGTTGTAAACACCATTTCTCAAAAATAAGAAAGTTGGAATGGAGAATCGAAAATTTAAAAAAAAAAATTTGTGGTTCAAATTGAACCAAAATTGATAAACACAAATTAAAATGGGAATTTAATGATCCTAAGTGATTAATAAAAATTCAAAAATCAAGTAAAAGGATTTTATTATAAATTGAATGTGAGAACCAAACCGGTTTAAGGTGAACTGGACTCGAACCGGGAAAAACCAATTCAAATATTCATTTTTAGAGTTGACATAAAAATGTCAATTTGAAAAATTTAAGTCACCACTATTTGAAAAATAAATTTAGATAAATTTAAAAATTTTTAATTTTTAATTTTTAAAAAACTGGTCAAATCGGGCCTAAACATGTCAATATCTGATTTTGGGTCACTGAACCCGGTACAATTGAATTAATTAATAGTGCAGTCGTGTCAATTAACCGATCGCCTAACAGGTCAACACGTGACGCATATTAATGCGCAACTCATCACGAACGCTAAATTAGCATA
Source organism: Trapa incisa (assembly GCA_030064435.1). Classification (NCBI taxonomy): domain Eukaryota; kingdom Viridiplantae; phylum Streptophyta; class Magnoliopsida; order Myrtales; family Lythraceae; genus Trapa; species Trapa incisa. Next base: position 12,246,456 of record CM057781.1, on the reverse strand, counting down.
GGAAAGTATTGAACAAATAAATTGTTACACACGTATTCAGTAAACGTCATGTGAAAAAATATTTTTTTTGTTATGGATCGAACGTACAAGCTCAACCCCATATGATTGTAATATTTTGGAATGATAAAATGATAGAAAATTGTGAAAGGTAATTTTATTGCTTTTAACCGGTATTTATTCGCATATACTTTGTCTTGCCTTTAAGGTCATTGTTCATCTAATAAAATGATGAGATTTAATTCTACTTCTAGGTTTATGTATTCCATTTTTCATCCTTAATTTATTGTAATTATTAATATTAATATTGATATTAAGGTATTTGGAGAAATGTTTAGGAGAGTGATTTGTAATATTTGAGAAATTAATTATTTGGTAAAATGGAGTGTATGAGTTTAAAACATGATTTTTATCACTTTTTTATTTAAATAGTTGTAATATATTTTTATATATTTATATTATTCTTTATTCATATATATTTTAAATTATTTTTATTTATATATATTTTAAATAAACTTATATATTAATGATATTTTATATAATATAATTATATAATAAATATATTATACAAAAAAATAATATATCGTGCATATATAATATAGTTATTATATATATTATTTTTATTGTTATTATTATATAATATTTATATATAACTATTATTATATAATTAATATTATTTATTTTTGTATTTGTAATAATAATACTATTATTTTATATAATTTAATTATATAATAAATTGTAAAAGGTATAATTTATTATATATAATATAATTATATTTTATTTTATCATTTAATATATAGTATATGTAATATAATATAATATTATTTTATTTAATTATATATATTTTATTGCTTAATTAATTATTTTATTTTATTTAAAATATAATTTTTTTTCTTTTGAATTTTTCATTAAGTCTCCCTCCATCATAATAATGAATTTTTGGGGCGAATAAAATACTTTATTTCACCTTTCCTCCAAAGCATGTTCTTGAATACAGATGGCATATTATCACCTCTGGAATCAAGCTAATATTGTCCCATAGTTCAATTAAGGATAGAATTTATATGAATTTAGAGTTTAGTGTTTTCTCATTTAAAACTTTACAAGGATAATTAGAAATTTTTTATTAATCAATGGGAATAAATCAATCTACCCACTATCATATTTATACAAAATAAAAATGGAAATAGAACTCATTCTTATAATAATATCTAGCTAAATTTTTAAACAAGATATAATTTCGTGTACAATAATTTAATTTATATATAAATATTTTATTTATCAAATTTTATGCTAAACTAAATAATTAAAATTTATTTGGAATTTTAACCATAATATATTAGCCAATATAAGCAATCACCATTATAAAAAGTAAAAAATGGGAGAGGGGCCTTAGTATACTAGTATTACTTTCTCCAAACCTACTAATCTTATGTATTAAAAAATCAAAATTAGCAGAAAATTTCTCCTTTGGTCCGAGGAAAGGAGCACAAACTAGAGAAAAATGAAAATATTCCGCATGTCCCCCATTTGATCTGGCACGCACGCCACATCAGCCTTAATAATTGCACCTCCTCATCACCAGCGCAACACCCTTTGTCCAGCCGGCCGCAGACTCCGAGGACTTAGTGGCCGTCCTTCGGCGAGCTGTTCAAGTCAAACAGATGATGGCCAACATCTCCGTCCATCTCCTCCTCTTCCTCATCCTCGTCGATCTCCTTGTCGTCAACTTGAAGAGGATTATCAACTTTCTCCTGCTCGTTAACCTCCTCCTCCTTGCCGCACACCATGGCCACTACCTCTGCCTCCAAGGCGGTGCTCCAGCGCCGGTTTCCGGCTCCGCCGTGGCCCCTGCAGTTGAAGTACAACACCGCCTCGTGCACCCTCTTCAGGATCGCGAAGAACTCCTCCACCTCCTCGTCGCTTGGAGGAGCCTTTGCAGCTCCTGCAAGTTTTTTCTCAGCCTCTGGTCCCCCTTCTCCCATCACGGCCTTCTTCTCACTGCAGCCAGCAATACCAGAAGGAGCGTCTTGATGATATGCAATTTCCCTTTGCCTTTTACTCTTCTTTATCTCCATTATTCCAACTTCCGAGTCTCTATTATGGGATGTGTGATGGAAGGAGAAAAAAGAGAATATCATAAAGTGGCACATATACATACATATATGAGTTTATATATTGTGATACAACACAGGAGAAAATAAATTATTGAGATGAATTGACAGCATTATTCTAAATGAGGTTTCTACATAATGTATGGAAAATTCAGGACTATAATGTTAGACCATAACATTAATGATATAAACACAAGTTCTACCGGTCAAAGTACAATACTTAGATAAAGAAGACCTACAAAGCTGAAAGCAACTGAAGAAAACCATTAATGGTGATGTCAAAAACACCTAATATGAAAAACAACGTACTTCCAATAAGGGTAGTGTAGATAATTAATGGGTATATCTCATAAATTCATTGAATTATCCTAAGTTTAAATCTCTCTCATCTGAAAAATCAATTATGGTAATGTTTGTATTTTTTGGGACCTCCACCCATTCGGAACATGGGCTTGCGTGGGATAGATAGATCAGGTGCTGCAAGAACCATCCCTCACTAGCCCAGTATTATCCTTTGCCATCAAAACATTAATAATTCTATAAAAAATTTAATTATAATGTAATTGATCTAAAGTTAAGTTGGAAAGGATTATATAGAATTATAAATGGTTGTAATTTAATATTTTTAATAATCTAAAAGATCGTATATTCTTATTATATAAATGAACTTTATTTATTTTTTTAATTCCGCATTCCTACTATTATTTTATATTAATGTATATTATATTATAAATGAAAAAATATGTTGATGACCTAATAGTGAAATTTCAAGATGATGTCATGATTTTTACTATTAAAATACCAAGTTTTTTTTTTTTGCATTTTATTATAATAAACTACCATAATTTTAGATATCACATCTTTTAAATGTTAACCATAGAACTTCACTATATATATCACTATAAATGTATATATATATATATATGCAAGTTGCCAAGTTTTGCTTGAGAATGCCAAAGGAACAAGTTTTTTTGCCCAACAAGAACAAGTTGGAAACATTAATAATTCAAATCGCAAGACTATAGGGTCAAGATGCCAATGAATACACATCATTTCGCTACTTTTGACATCCCAATTAATTCTAATTTAATTCTGTTCAGCATAGAATTATTCTCTTAAAAACATAAAAAATAAATCACAACAGGAATTCGTTTTATTTATAGTAAAAATATGGATCCATTTGTAAGGGAGTTATTTATACAAATTAGGTCCTAAAGATTATTGTGCCTAAATCATATTTTTCTATGCAACAAATAAAATTGATTTGTATATTAAATAGGTTTTTTTGTACATAAAATATGTTTTTTCCAAGTGGGCTAATATCACAAATTGGTAGTGGAGGCAATGGAGTGTGGGAAGACAGGATTTAGTATTAAGAAATTTCCTCCCAACCAATAGACGATGACCATACACACCTCTCAATATACATCATCATTGAAAACTTCAAAGTTCACCTAATTAATGACCAAATCACCTTGCAATAAGTATAAGCTATTCAATCCATCTTTTAAGCCAATATTAAGAAATATTGATATGGTCACGAGATAAAATATGTATTACAACTCTTATATTCCTTTTATTTGCACATAATAATTTGATCTCAATCATAATATTAGCTGGTTCTTTCTACTCCTACATGAACTTTCTATTGTTAATAATACATAATATTTGCATACTCAACACTCTTATAGATAAATTTTAGAGAAGTATAAGCCTAAGTGTGACATGGAGGATAACAATATTATGGTGGGAGGGGTGTACTAATTCAATAGCTGCTATGAAAGGGACCAAAAGGGAGTGTGATGGCAGTGGGAGAATATGGAGAGTCTATCAAAATAGAATAAGGCCCGTAATAAGAGAATTTACGATCAAGTAGATCCAATACATGTAATTTTAAGATAAATGTGATGTTTCACTTGATATATGATTACACATAATGCAAGTATTGAAGTTCTAGTGCTAAACTCGAGAATGGAGATTCATAGAATGTGGGTGAGATTCTTTCAAATTTAGTCATCCAGTGAAGCCTATGGGCTAGTCGAGTGGCTCAAACTAATGAGGGAGCTCGGACTAAAGGAAGGTTATTTGCAGAGGGACATTGAGATAATGAGTAAAGCATTCCGAAAAAAAATTAATGATTGGTGTCATGTGTTCATATATATTGCTAACATTTAAGTATATTACTCAATGCAAAAAAAAGTCTATTACTATTATGTCTAGTTAGTTATATGCTACATTTGATAATCTCTTCTTAATATTTAGGGAGGTGAACATTCCAATTTAATTGAAACACGTCTTTGGTAAAAAAAAAAAACAATGACATTAAATAGATCAATTTGTACATCAATTATAACCATCCATATAATATCTATGAGTTAATATCAATTAAATCTTTCTTGCTAATTATAATTTAAATTTCTAACCATCATCTCTCTTTCTCCTTGTCTTACCAAAAAAAGTTCTCTCTTTCTCCTCTCATTCTCACTCTCTTCCCATCTCTCTTACAATTACAACTATAAGAAATGAATGAGGATTGTAAGAGGTGAAGTGTTTCTTCTCTCATTTACAATATTTAGTTTTAATATACTCTCACTAAAGTGGTAGACAAAATAATATGAGAATAGGGATGGCAAGAATTGTGCAAAAAAAAAAAAAAAGAATAGGGATGGCAAGAAGCTGGGCGGGGAGGCGCAAATCCTCTCCCAACGCGTGGCAGGTCTAAAGGTCTGTGTGCTTGTACCTCTCCTAAGTCCTGAGTCCAAAAAGAGGACTTGAACCGTCCCATACATGGAAAAATGGGACCCATCCACCCACTCTCTACCTATGGGTTTTAAGGTCAGTTAGAGGACGAGTGAGAAGACTAGGGAGATAAATGAGGGAGAGAGATATATACTTCAAAAACTCTTTTTAAGTTTTTAATTAAGATAATTTGTTAAAAAATTAAAGTAATAATAAAAATATAAAATTAAGAATTTATGTACTAATAATTAAAAATAATCTAATCAATAATATGCTTATTTAACATTAATTATTAATATTAATTGATGGAGGGATCTAATTAATGTGCAAGCTTAGATCTATTTAATGTATACATATATAAAAATTCTAATTAATGATTATATAACTCAAAGTTGGCCATAGAAAATATGTATTGCCATATGATGTCCATATAAATATATTTAATTTACCCAATTTTCTGAAATCTTGATTAATGTACAGACGCACTTGGATGGATCGTTATATTTACTATTTTATTTAGCACACTTCCCCTTATAATATCGCATATTTGGATAAACGCTTAGAAGATGAGTGGTTTGTGATGGGAGTGTTCTGTCATCATTCTGAGTAGACCCGTGATTGACTGCATAGGGTCCTCCATTTTTTCAATTATCTTCCTTCATTTGTTCTTATTCCCTTATTTTATGTTTTCATTGTATAATTCATCAATTCGATTTTTTATTATATATTAGTTGACCAAATCAAGTAAAAAAATAAAAAAAAATAAGGTATGAGCCTGCGATTCTTGACTTTTTGAGTCTTGATATTACAAAAGAAAGCAAAATAATCAATAAAAAAAGAATATTGCAAAAAATATAGGATAACACAACCCTAACTCGTGAAATAATGGTCGGAATCAGGATATAATAAAAAACAAACCAAGTTGCGAGCTTTCATTCGTCACAATGTTACCCCATGGAGGCTTCTGCCATTACAAGTTTGGCCATTTATCTTATGAAGTGTTTTTTTCTTAAATATTTTTTTAATATAAGTAGGTGTAATGTAATATCCTAATTTTATGAGATGGATAAAAATATTATTATATTAATTCCATTTATGAATGTACTATATTGATTAATAGCTTAGATAAATGTTGAAATTCATGGTTTGTTTACCAATACCAACATTACTCCTATTTATCAATGTCATTTATTGCTCACATAAAATGTTGAAATTCATGGTTGCTTACCAATAACAACATTACTACTATTTATTTCCTACATTGATATGTTGGGTCTTGTTAATGATTGGAAATTTTCCTTTATAAAGACTAGTAGAGAAGTATGGAATACTTAATTTCAAATAGACTTAAAAAGACTAGTTTTAACTCTAGATGACACTGGAATATGATGGTAAAAAATAATTAGTAAAGTTGTTTTATCAAAATTCGTATAGAAGGAAATTGTAAATCGAATAAAATTAAAAATTAAATTAGATTTAATAAAAATATTAAGCACACCTCAAATTTTGAGGTTATACATGAATAAGGTAGGGAAGTAAAGAAAAAAATATTTTAAAATTAAGAATTTAGAGCGAAAATCAGATTTAGATTTATAATAATAATAATTTGATTGCAATTGGAATATAACTTATTGATCATATAAAATTAAAAATTTATAAGATAATTTGAATAAGGTAAAAATATAATTTTTTTATTTTATAATAAATAAAAAAATTAATTTTTTTTAAAAAATAAATTGGACCAATTTAATTGGGATGACCAGACACAAAAAAATAATCAAAATTGATTGAACCAGTCCAAAAAATTTGTCAAAAACCAATTTAAATAGTTACAGTGGACTGTCGTGGACCAGACTATCAAGTCAATATCAATCACAACATGACACGTAACCAATTGAATGAGTGTGACCAATTAGAACGTGCCACATGTCAAATGAATATTGTGTTCTAAAATTAGAACACGTTGGATGAGGGAAACCAATCTGGGAATGATATATGTGAATTGGATATTGTAGATGAAAATTGATGTAACACCCCGACTCGATATCTTAGGTTAAATAGTCGTTACCATTGTCACGTACTCCCAATACTACAATAGTGTGACCCTCACTATTGTAGTATCAACAACTCATAAGGATTATGAAATAAAAAGTAACATAATCTTCCCATAAAATTTATTTCACAAATTTATTAACCCAAAACTACACAAGTGAAAATACTGTATAACTCGAAAATCCTCTATTATAAATACTCCTATAGTTATTGTCGAGATGGTTTACCTCGAGTTGGGTATCAGAAATTTGTCAAGGCTTTGTAACTCAAGCAATACATTAATTGAAAGGGGGTTAGGGAGTTGAGAAAATAAAAATAAATAAAAATTATATATTCAATTTTCTATTGAATGGACTCAAGAATAACTCAATTTGGATTTGTTTTGTCCAAGACTTGGGGGGTTTTATGACTCCACCTAGCTCGAACCTAGTTCAAATTGGTTCCCTCCCGGTTTTTTCTCAATCCATGATTTCGAGTCCCAAGACCATCCCAAGTATTTATCCTGACCCTTATTCGCCCTCTTGGCCTCTCTATAAATCTCTTTCGTCCTTCTAGTTCATTCTTACATCTTGGTAATCCTTCGATTTTTCTTGTTTGATCCCACTTCTAGGTTCAATTCGGCTCGATTATGAAGTCGAGATTTTTCTTGGTCTCACATCAATACTATAAGGGTGAAGATGTCATCCAATGTAGCATTGAGGTGAAGTAACAAGTTGTACTCGAATCACAACCAGGGAATTTAGATGAGGGCATGACAACTTTTGTGGTATTAGAGCCCAACTTTTCCAAACATATATCATTTTTAGAAATGAAAGAATTTTAGAACATGGACAAATAGGAATAACACTAATAAGCCCTCTATTTATAAAATAAAAATATTTTTATGAGAGGAATTACTCAATAATATTAATATGAGACAATTTTTTGTATAAATAGTCAATAGAAGTGGACTAAAAATAACCCAACCTACTATTGAGTAGCCAAACCCTGAGAACCATACCATGAAATTAGTGGGTTATCTAACAAAAGAAGTCGAAATATATGTAAGGAATAATAAGAAAAGTGAGATCTATGCTAGGCAACCCCACTACCAGTGGATGAACCCATAAAATATTTGGGAAAGTATTACATATATTAAAGCTTTTGGTATATTGCCAAAATTTACCTAGATGGCTTCTCTCACTCTAGAGGAATTAGAACAATGATCAACGGTGTGGTCATTACCTTTGATATTTGTTAAGAAGGTTGAAACCAAAGCCTTCAAGTTTGTATAAAAGAGAGCAATGTAGGGGCACCAACAAGCTTACGAAGTGGCATAGGTGGGACACATGTCCCAAGCAAACCACAAAACTTCCACATGAGACTATCTATTACGTCCCAACCTGATCTCAAGAATAGAGGTTCGATAGCAACCTGCCATATCTCCTTGATTCTATAATTGTGGGTATCTTCACCAAAGTAATATTAATAAAAGTATGGGTCAAAATAAAAAAAAACTTACAATTTTTAGTAGAAATTAAAACTTTATTTCTAAAATAATGAACCTAATCATTCATACAAAATTCTCTTGAATATAACAATTGATAAGCAAATAATTTAAGCCTTCGTACACATGCTTTAAGATCTGTACAACAAGTCACACTCGTGATGTAGGTGATGTCTCAAGTCTGTGCCTCATAGACTTCCGCTTTCACCTGTAATTATTTTGGGGAAGGGAGTGAACTCACATCTTAGTGAATGAGGTTACTGACTTTGAACAATTACATGGCTTATGACCCCATACTTCACGAAACATTGTGTACATGGATAATTATTCATAATTTTGTCTATTATATTGCTTTCATAATTTTTCCGACCCTTAGTACTCATGCCTTAAGATTTTCATAGTCATGTATAACTAGGTCAAGCTCCCGCTCACAAATTACCATATAAATAAATCAATTATATGTTCTCACCAGAACGAACATGACCTCACTATGTTCCAAACAATCACACATGTCTCATATGAATGTTGAGTATGCTTCCTCGTCCATCCATATACAATGATTGTCCCCTCCAACCATGTAGTCAAGTATACGCATACTTCAAACAAAGCATACATGGCACATTTCACTCCCGACCTAATTTTTCAGCCAGGAGCTGATGCACAACCACCACATCCTCTTGGCGTTACTAAAGTAGTACCTCACTATGTTAGAACAGATTGGTCGAAAGGTTCCAATAATTTATGCAGAGGAAATCACTCGTAATTTAAACTTTTGAAATATTTTTACAAGGTCCAAGAATAAAATATCGGGAAATAAATATCTATTATAAATTCACTTATTGTATACTAAATTACATTGTCTTGAGACTTTTGCTCGAACAAGTGTCCTTATGCTCGTGCTCATTCCCTTGGGAGTTCCTGAAATATTTTAAAAGGAGGGATGAGCTCACAACTCATTGAGTGCGAAAACTGCTCATTATGTCTTTCATGGTCTCGATACTATCGCAACTCAAACTAAATATTTGATTTTTTTACATTTTATTTTGCTTTTTAATTCTTTCTTAACAGGTTCCTAAACCTTCAGTTTACGTACTAGGATTTATACTCCTATCCTAACTCACTTTTGTTGGACAAGAACATATTATCTAAACCAACAACGAGATCGTGGATGTGTACTTATCATCCGAACCAACGCTCCCTTCCAATATAATGGGTACTACATTTGGACAATGAACGGGTACAATCTTTCGAACCAAACACACCATATTAGTTGACGGGTATTGACTCTCTACACCAAAGTCTCCTTCCACTACTTGGGTACTTCCTATAGATGATGGACGGCTACACTCATTTGAGCCAAACTTTCGTGATCTATTGGATGGGTACAATCATCCAAACTAATTCTCCCTCTAACAATCAATCAGGTATGGAGGATGACACATTAATTTTCATCCCCATAATAATTTATTATTGAGTTAACCCATGCGATAAATTAATATATATACACAAGTAATATTTATGAGTATTCTTCTAGGGTCACACCCTCTATTTCAAATCACTTGCTTTCGATTTTCTTCAAAATTGTACACAATTTATTTAGTCTTTCAATTGCATAAGTAAGCATTTATGACATCGATCCGATCAGACTCAAAGTCGGTAATTCCACTCACCCATATTGTTGGGACTCATTCATCCCAACTCTATTTTTTCTTGTCTCAGAATTCTAGATCCTCATATGATTAGCCACAATTATTGCTCTACATAATCAAATTGTATTATCCAAAATAAGTTCATATTTTAACCTGTAAACATATATCATCCTATTAATTTTCACAATTACAATTCTCACCTCACCAGCTTGGTTCTTTCGACCAATATGTTGGTGAACCATTAAATGTACTAGCTCTCATCTATGATTTAACTCCACATATCATAGATTATGAACACATTGATCTTATTTACTAAAATGTTATAAGCTTCTAAGTTTCCCCCAATTATAAAACTAAACTTTTACAAAATTTTCATTTTAGTTCTTAAGTTGGAAAAATTACCATTTTGCCCTTAATCACCAAAATTTCATCATTTTGGACCCTAAACATTCCAAGTTTCTCATTTAGGTCCAAAAACTCATTTACACACATTTAGGCTAAAAAATATATTTAATTAGACTTTTTCCCTAAAATGGGCAAAATTACCATTTTGCCACTAATTTGCAAAATACCCAATTTTTGCATATTTATTTTGTCAAAATTATCGTTTTGCCCTCCATAGTTCAAAATGAATTATTTCACATCCATTTGGACATAAATAATCATTTTGCCCCTCCTTTACTAAAATTTACAATTTTGCTCCCTAACTTCTGAAAATGAATTTATTTATCTTCATTTATCTTAAAATCACCCCTAAGCCCCTTAGGCTATCTTAGACACATTTTTTATATTTGCAATTTGATCCCCAAACGTTCTATAATTGTATTTTAGTCCCTAATCTTTAGAACTTGAATCAAACAAACTTCTAAATTCATGTTAAATCTCATTATACTCCTAATGACTTGTGGTAGGAGTGGGGGGGGGGGGGGGGGGGGGGGGGGGGAGGGAGGGAGGGGGGGCTTACTTCAGCCACCCATAGTCGAATTTGGTCATTTTCCAAAACTGGCCGAAATAGAGCTATCTATGGAGTTGTTGGAAATTTCTCGAAGCTTAGGCGTTTTGCAGCCAAGGTTCAAACAAAACTTTCTATGGTAGTGGACGATCGAGTTGTCACCGGAGGTGGGAGAATTTGGTCATCGACTGGCCACTATCGGGCTGAATTCGATAAACCTAACGGTGGTTGTTGACTTCTACTGACCGATTTGTCCCTTGCCGTAGGTGGCCCTTGCTATGGGGATGTAGAGGGGAGGTAGGCAGTCACTTTGGCACTGGTGGCTGCTAGAATGGTGGCCGGAGGATGGAGAATTTGGCTCTACAAGGCCACCAATGGCAAGTAGAAAGTCTGTCGTGGATTAGGTCATTAAAAACAACCTTCGTGTGACATTTTCTTGCCACTAACAAACCGGGACCTAGCCATAGGCTTCAAGAGAATTCAATTAGTGGCATTTTGACACCAAAATCACTTCATTTGGCGATCAAACGAGAGAAAATTACTAGTTTTTCCAATCGAAGGACTTGCTGAAATCCGAGAATAGAAAATCTAAATTTAAAGTCAAAATTCGATCAATGCAGGTGGAGTTAATGCAATTAACTTCATAGGGAGACTACTAGCTCAGTTATATACGGATCTATGCATTTGTTTGTGTGCAATTGGATAAAGAATTGATGAATTGTAGTGGAATTTATGATGTTGTGCGACCGTAATTTCGGTTAGAGGGGAAGAGGGCCCCACGGGTGAGTCATCTAAGTCGGGTCGACCCAACTTCACTTCTTTTCTTTGTTTTTTTTGAAAATTAAATTACATTTTTTCCCTTGATGCATTTTGGTAATTTAATCCAAAAATCTCAGTCACGTTCGGGTGAAAACTATCTTTTTCCAAAGATCTAGGTTTGTGTGCTTGAGACTCTGATCTATAATTTGTTCGGATTCCCTTTTCTGATATCAGATTCCCTTTCCATATTCAATAATTGGGTAATGTTCTGATCGACTTTCCAAATCCTAACTCAGGTTTCATTCCTAGTTTGGGGTTTGATTATCAATTTAGGTTTTGTGCTCGATTTGGGATTCCATTCCTAGTTTCTAATATCATTCTCAGTTCGAGATTTCATTCCTGGTTTTGGTCCTCATTCTCAATTTGGGATCCCTTCCCGATTTAATTTTTATTCAAGGTACAAACCAGCTTGAATCCAAATTTTGGAAATTTCGGTATTATAACTTCTCCACTTCTTTTTAGAGTTTTGACCTTAAAACATTCTTTCATTAACATCAACCAAGTGCAAAAATTAAAATAATATATAACTAAAAGAGATAGGGGTACTTCTCCATCATGACTACCTCAGGCTCCCAGGTTATTTCCTCTACTTGGTTGTTATGCCACAACACCTTGATCATGGGAATCTCCTTGTTTCGCAGGTGTTTCTTCTAGTGATCCATGATGCCTACCAGTTCTATAGCGTAAGACATCGTATCTTCCAATTCGAATGGTGACTAATCTAGCACGTGTTTTGGGCCAGGTTCATAATTCCTTAGTATAAACACGTGAAAGACATTGTGAATTCTTTCAACTCGGATGAAAGTTGTAATTTATAGGCTACTAGGCCAACCCTTTGTACCACTGTGTAAGTCCCAATATAGGGTGGGTTTAGCTTCCCCTTGCGTTGGAACCATAGTACACCCTTCCATGGGGATACCTTCAGGAACACTTTGTCCCCTACTTCAAAGTTTAGTTCCCACCACTAGTTATCGATGTAACTTTTCTGTCTATCCTAAGTGACCTTAAGATCCTTGATGACTTTTATCTTCTCAATTAGATCCTTGATTAACTCCAACTTTTCCAATTTCGGCTCACCAACTTCATCCCAATATAGGGGAGTTCTACATTTCCTCTAATACAATGCTTCGTAGGGGGCTATCTATATGATGGCTTGATAGCTATTACTATAAATAAACCCCATCAAGCACAAATCGTCCACCCATTTCTTTATGAAATTCATCAGACATGCTCATAGCATATCTTCTAAGGTATGTATGGTTCGTTCTGATTATCTGTTTGTGTGAGAATGGAAAGTTGTACTTAGGTGCAGTATTATCCCTAATGAGTCTTACAAACTTGACCGGAATTAGGACGTAAATTTTTGGTCCCTATCTGACACGATTGATATTGGCACCCCATGTAGTCATACAATCTCTACAATGTACAACTTAGCCAACTTTTCTACCATGTCAGTCAACTTGATGTGTAGAAAGGGGGCAATTATGGTGAGTTGATCTATAATCGCACATATAGAATAATGTCATTTTATTGACGGGGGTAATCCGACGAAGTCCATCATGATCCTTTCCCACTTTAATTTAGGAATGGGAAGCTATTGAAGCATTCATGCTAGCTTCTAATGATCTACCTTAATTTGTTAACAGGATAGGAAGCGTGTAAACCCCGCACTTTTGAGTTAAGGAAAATCATAAAAGAACCGGTCAAACCGAGTAAGAAAATCGAGACGGTTTACAAACACGATCATTTGGGAACAAGCAATTTGGAAATTTACAACTTCCGAGTGATCCAAATGGTTTATTAAACCTTGGAAAAGAAACTTAACACAAATTAGAATAGAAAAACCAAATTGGTTCAGGTGAATGAGAGTTTATAAGAACTTTAAAGTTAAGTGTGCTTACTTGAGAGTAGTGTGAGGATGGGCGACCACTTGGGAAGTATGATTTTTTGTAACATAAAATTTCGGTCAAAATTTTTTATGCGAACGTACGTCTTATCATAAATAGCCATAAATTAATATATATTTAATTATTATAATTAATACTAATAATTTAATACCAAAATTAAATTATTGGAATTAATATAAATAATTTAATACCAAAATTAAATTATTAGAATTAATACAAATAATTTAATACCGAAATTAAATTATTGGAATTAATACCAATAATTTATGGTAATATTAATACTATTAATAAATCTCTCCCATTTAATACACGGTTTTATATCGATATAAAGAGGTCATCCCCTTTCATTCTCCTCACACCTGAACACTTCCCCCTCTCTCTCTACTACCCCATTTATCGGTAAAACTCGAACTAGAGCTTCGACTTTAACAAAGGTCGGGCTCTTTAGAACCGAGGAGAAGACAGTTATTTGATAGCAAACTCCAGTAATTTGAGAATCGTTGGAGAAGCGCCGGCATGATAGAATAGTGAAGCAGCTCCGGCGGACCGAAGCTGCCCTATTTCGGCCAAGCTGAAATCGGCCATTTCAAGCCCTCCTCAGGCCAAACCAAGCCCTCCCAACACTTCCTCAGCCTTTCCATGGTCGAATTAGGACCGACAGGTAAGCCAATTCGGCTCCCCTTTATAATTTTTAATCGGTGCTAGAGAGAGAGAGAGAGTCCACCTAATTTCAATGACGAAATTCTAATCCAATTCTGCATCAATTGATGCGATTCTTGATTCTAGGATGAACCTTAGGATGAGAGCTATCTGTGCAGATCGAAAGCTCGAACCGTCGTGCCTTCACCGATAAGTAATCGAAGCTTTCTCTCTCTATAGTTCCTGGCATTAAAACTTGTGATTCACATTTCTGATGAATCGTATGAACATGTAGAAACTCAATTACAACAATTGGAAATGTTTGATGGGTCAATTTGATGAAATCAAATTCGGTTGTGTTAAGAAGTTGGAATTGGGGGAAAATTGGAGATTTTTGAAATTCGAAGGACCAAAATGAAATTTTATGAAATTGAGAGTCAATTGGGCATGAAAATAATGTTGGAGGACCAATTGAGGGATTTTGAAATTTTTGGGGCAAAATTTACCATTTTTGTAAAGGAAGGGCAAAATGGTAATTTTGGATAAGTTGGGGGACCAAATTGGAAATTTGGGAAATTAAACCCCTTTTTGTGAAATGGAATAAATTGAGGTCCTATGATAAATTTTAGAAGTTTCGGGACTCAATTTGAGGAAAAACCAACATTTGGGACTTAAAGTTAAAGAGAAATAACTTTAGGGTCCTAATTGAAAATAAATGAAAGTTTGACTTTTTCATTTATTTGGAATGAATGAAGGCGATTAGGTCGAAGGATAATGAACCAAGATGTTAATATCGTGTAGGAACGTGAAATATCGGGAACGTCAGCAAGGACAAGCTCGCGTAAATACAAAAAACCAGTCTAGTGGAATTCATGGCATTAACGGGTGAGTGGGTTTACTGACATCATACCCGGTTGGGATGATGAGCACAAGTAAAAGTTAAAAACCACTTACCGGTTGTGAGTGGGTTTACTAACATCATACCCGGATGGGATGATGATCACAACTTATAATTTAAAAACCACTTTCCGGTTGTAAGTGGGTTTACTAACACCATACCCGGTTGGGATGATGATCACAACTTATAATTTAAAAACTACTTTCTGGTTGTAAGTGGGCTTACTAACATCATACCCGGTTGGGATGATGAGCACACCTTATAATTTAAAAACCACTTACCGGTTGTGAGTGGGTTTACTAACATCATACCCGGTTGGGATGATGAGCACAAGTAAAAGTTAAAAACCACTTACCGGTTGTGAGTGGGTTTACTAACATCATACCCGGATGGGATGATGATCACAACTTATAATTTAAAAACCACTTTCCAGTTGTAAGTGGGTTTACTAACACCATACCCAGTTGGGATGATGATCGCAACTTATAATTTAAAAACCACTTTCTGGTTGTAAGTGGGCTTACTAATATCATACCCGGTTGGGATGATGAGCACACCTTATAATTTAAAAACCACTTACCGGTTGTGAGTGGGTTTACTAACATCATACCCGGTTGGGATGATGAGCACAACTTAAAGATAAAAATCACTTACCGATTGTGAGTGGAAATTTCATATCATACCCGGTAGGGGATGATACGTACCTCGGTATAAAAACCCACTATTTAGTGGTATTTTAATCATCACCACTTAAAGAAAGTGATGTGAAAATTATGCAAAAAAAAAAAACTAATTACCGGTTGTAAGTAGATCATATCCAGTTGGTATGATGAGACTTCCTCGAAGGAAGTTGAAAACCTGTTCATCGGTTATGAATGGAGATGTCCTTATACCGGTTGGTATAATGGACAGTGAAAACCTATTTTGTCGGAAGTGTTCTCCCTTGACTGTGTGCCAATGCTCAAACTATTTGGGAGACCTTCTCGACAGGAGCTCGAATAGCTCTGATAGGCCAGGGGCCTCAATTTTGGAACTTGGAAGCTAAATGGCCGATTTTGAAAATCTCGTACAATGGGCCCAAGGCCAGTTGGCACGAGCAGGAGCTCATAAATGAACATGATATATGTGCCATAAAACTTAATAAGTTAATTGTTTGGCCATGGTACCAAGATAGGACCGACATGCTCAGTCAACTAGCGACAATGCGACATGACAGGTCGACGGACTAGTCAAGACAAACAGCTGCGGGTTGAGTTGAGAGTCGGGGCCGTTGGACTAGTGGCACCACAGATTACATGGCAATATAAGAAAACATTGTTTGTGCATGCACTATGAGTACGGGATCATCAAGACGCCCATGAGGGCTGGTGATGCGTCCTAAGGGCACTGGATGACCTGATGGCTATAAGGGCAGTTCGTTGTTCTAGTAGTCTGTGCGAAATCTGGAGTAACACCAAGCGCATGAGACTAGGGTAGGGACAGGATGAGGTCTCTGTCCTCATATGGACACGAAGAAGTTATTTCGGGATTGTGGGTCGGATGTCACGTACATCCACTCATTCCCAGGGTAGAAGTGGTCGTACTTCTATCCGGGTGGCAGGAAAAGTTGCTCCGAAGCCACTAGCGGGTTCAGTAGTGATATTGACTTGCGAATGTGTGTAACCTTCATGATGAAGGATGTGTGTTGGGTGATGACACACCGTGGTAACTAAGAAATAATGGAAAAACCCGAATTTTTAAATGAAGGGATTTTTGAAAATAAAGGAGTCTGACACACTCCATATAAATGTTTTTCTTAAAAGTCAAAAGCTTTTAAAAACTCATTCACTGAGTAGTCGTACTCACCCCCTCCCTTATATCCCTTTTAGGAAATCCCGAAAAGCCTCCCCTTAAAGACCGTCAACTAAGATGCCTGTAGACAGGTATGTAAAGTTTTAAATTTCATGCAGTTTTGATTATGCTATTCCAGGAAAAAGGTGCAGGTTAAAGGACGCCTTACTCTTTACGGTTTACAATAAGGGGAAAGCATTTAATAAACCGGGAGAGTAGCGGGTTGATCACCGGGATCCGAACAAACCGGGTCGGGGCATGACAAAGCGTGCTACATACTCCACTATTTCTCGCTTCATCCCTAAACAGCTATATCCTCTTTTTAATGTAAGGTACATCTTGGTGTTGTCAGACTACGTATCATAGACTGAGTCATGTGCTTCTTCGAGTATAACATTCTTCAACAATTCTTCATTAGGCATCACGACTCACCCCTTGTAAGCCAATACTTCATCCTTTCTTATAGTAACATATGTTATTATGGAACCCATGATCTTATCTAAGTATTTCTTCATCCCAATATCCGAACTTCGCTTTTCTTTAATTTGCTCCACCAGAGTGGGTCGACAATTACTGGAAACCTTGTTTTCACAAAATAAGAACTCGAAAATGAGAACTGATAAATTTTGAGAGAAAATCGAGGATCAAAGTGAAACAGAATTGGTAAATAGGAGACAAGATGAGAAATAAGAAAACCTCAAGTGTTCAATTTAGATACAAAGATGATGGAAATGGATTATGAACCAAATTGGATGTAAGAACTAGACCGGTTCAGGGTGAACCGGACCTGAACTGGATTGAACTTGGATGAACCAGTTCAAATATTCATTTTTCTAGATGACTTAAAAATATCAATTTGAGAAATTGAAGTCACCAAAGTGTAGAAAATTAATTTAGATAAATTTAGAAAATTTTAATTTTTTGAAAATTGGTCAAATTGGTCTTAAACCAGCCAATTTTTTATTTTGGGTCATCGAACTCGGTCCGATTAAACCAGTCAACGGTCCAACCGGTCAACTAATCACCTGCCAGGTCAGCGCCCAATCAACACACACGACCAATCAACGTGCAACATGTGGCAAAGCGCACTCAATTAGGCGCTTGGTCAAGTGCCCAAAAATGCCAACCAATAAAAGCGTGACATGTGTCCATAGTCAACGATTAGATAAACAAAATCCACGTCACTGATGACATACAAATAAGAGAGCGACACGTGTCCTAAATCAGTGGTCAACGAAGGAGAAACCTCCTCAGCAGGGCTAACCAATGAGGAGCTGACACGTGCCAAAGGTGCCACGTTAGCAACCAACTAGGATGTCAGAAAACATTCAACTAATTAGAGGTCGACATGTGACAAAGCCACATCAGATGACCACAACCAACAAGAGGCTGAAATGTGTCAATCGTACAGTACGTCAAGAGGGAAAGCTAATGAATTTAAATCAGTCAATTAGAGGACACCACGTGTCACGATCAATAGATGGTCAAATTGGGTCATCAACAACATTGGAACGAGCGACCAATGGGAGATCACCACATGGCCAGTCAAGGAGTCAACAGCTCACTCAGATATAGTGTGGGAAGTCACATAAGTGAAACCAACCAATCACAGTGTGCTACGTGACAATTTGCACGTGCGAAGCTCGGACGCGCGCATATTGTGTCGTCTTCTTCTTTCAGAATTTTGAACAATAAAGCAGGAGGAAGACTGCCAATACTCCGACGGCTAATAAATCTATCCGACAAGGTAGTAAATTGGAGAGTTAATGGCTGGCTGATGGATGACTGGATAGGAACGGAAGTTCTCGAGCTTCCTATATAAAGAGCACCCTTCCATTCATCCTCTCCACAACTCGAAAGTTGAGGGAACACAAACTGCTCATTTTTTCTATCAAGTGTGAACTAGAGCTCCGACATAGGTACTTTTCTCCACATGGGAAGGTGAATTCGGGTTTCCTAGAATCCTATAGAAGTCAGCTACACGACTGCATACTCTATTCACCTAGATGATCGCTGGAGAAGCACCGACGAGCTTGCACAGTACCATCGCTCGCTTAGTAGTCTGCGACCATAGTTGATCGAACTCCACTTGAGCAACATTTCGGCTAACCACAACCTAACCAAGCCCTCCATACCTTCCCTAGAGAAGTCCACACTTTCCCTAGACCATCATGGTAAGTTCCATTCGCCGCCCTTCGCGGGAATTTACTGTTCACAGTGCATTTTTGCCTGAAAACTAAGTTAAGAAATTTACATTACTCATGCCACCAATTGAGGCGCACTTTGATCCAGGAAGAGAGCAACCCATTGGAATCAAAAGCTCTAATTGTCGGACCTTCATCGGTGAGTAATTAAAGCTTTCTCTCTCTAGAACGATTTTTCGGCGAAGCTCTGCTTAAGATTATTTCTAAGCCAATTTTAGTGATTTAAAGCTTGAAATGATTCTGGGGACATATGAAAGATAATTAGAATCATGTTAGGACCCAATTGGGATGGATTAAGGTTGAATTGATGATATTTAAAGTTGGAGGACTAAATTACAATTTTTAAAAGTTTTAGGACTTAATTATAATTTTTGAAAAATTGGGGAATTGTTTTGTAATTAGTGAAAAATATTGTGCCCAATTGGAAATTTGAGAAATTTGGGAGCCAAATGGAAGATTTGACAATCTTAGGGACCTAATTAGAATTAAGGATGCCATAAGAGGCAAATCATAATTATTGGAAAGTTATGGGTTTTAAGTGTAATTACCTTATTACTTGGGACTTAATTGCCCAATCAATTGTAGTAACGAATTATCTACAAGTTTATGCAAAGGAAAGGCACGCCAAGCTTGAAAATTCCTGGGATGATCAAGTTTCGAAATACGGGTGAGTGGAATTTATAATATCGGGACCAGTTTGACATATTATTAGCATATTAAAGATCATGCTTTATTTTGAAATCACATTTCCAAAAACATAATCCCTTGACTGTGTGAAACTGCTTAAACTTTTTGAGATTATATTTTTGAAGATAGAATGATATATGTTATTAGGACAACCCATGAACTTTGTATGGATACACCTCAAGTGATATGGTCAAGTCCGACCGTCGATGCTCGATATGGGCGAGACCCATGGTCGATAAAGGTAGGCTAGATCTAGTTTTGTGCAAGTGGGCCCAATGCCACAATTTTTGGAAAGTGAAGTGGGCCCAAGACCATGTTTTGAAAATTTGTACAAGTGGGCCAAGAGCCAATAGAAACAGGTCCACTTTCGTAAATAAGTTTGATTTAATAGTATGTACAAAATTATCACAACATGATAATGCTTGTTGAAGCTATTATGACGAAGCCAGGTCATAGCATGTTGGGCTAATAATGCAAAGATAAATGTTTTAAATAAAAAATTACTTGTATGTGATTGCAAACGTGCAGAACCAAAGAGATGTAAAGTATGTGATAGTATTAGTTTTAAGGGTTACTGTACAACAAGGTTGGTACAAGAACTTAATCTTGTTGGGTCCATTGACTCTTTATTGGGATATGTACTTCCCTACGACTCCCTTCCTTGGTAGATCCCTTGTCTTCCTGGAACTCATTCTTGAGTTTACCTAATCTTTAACCCAGCTTCATCATCTTCACCCACTTACTTGTCTGTGGAAATCTTTGCGGACCATCCTTGGTATCCTTTCCTTTATTCATATCCTTTAGAAGTTTTCCTACCTCAGGGAAACATTCGGGTCTTATTGTCCTGAAGCTTCTTGGCTTAATTTGAGACTACCCGAGGCTCGAGTTAGGTTGTCCTAGAGGTTATCATTTAACACCTACTCCTTCTCTTCCCTTGATTTCCTTTCTATTTTCCTTGGAACTTTTGTTGTGAGTGAGATTTACCTGTAGTCTTTCTCCTTTCCTTCGATGGTTTTTATTATTTCTACCTCCATATACTACTTCGATCTTGTCATTTGCCTTTTCTTCCTTAGGGAAATTCAAATCCCTAGATATCGTGTGATAACTTATCTTCAATAAGAAAGACTTATCGTATTTTAAAAAACTATTGAATTTTATTTATCACGAAGTAGTTCTTGTCGTTCTCAGCTTATTACAGGCGTTTGGTGCTACTCTCTTCCTATTCTGTCAGGGTCATATGTTAGGAGTCTGCCTCAGACTTGTTTCGGGATTCCTGGTCAGAGGGCTCTGAAGGCGTCGAGCTCGTGGATGTCCATCCGTATTCCTGGTAGGCATCCATGTTGGGGCGGGCTCTGACCCCATGGAACACCTCGAGTCTGTAACTTCTGAGCATCTTTGCCTCACACTCGTATGCCCATCTTATCTAGTCTATGGGTTCCACGTTGATTTGGGTGGGTGAGGGCTCCTAAAAGACCTTCATATAATCCGCATGAGCTTCTCAATAGTTGTTCGAGGCTTCCCTTTGTGTCGGGGTCTTCTCTAGATGTCGTGGTGCTGGGGGAGGTGTTGGGTCTCTCTGGGGAGGTATTGGCTCTCCTTTCCTTTGGGGAGGATTCTGCAAGTTACTATGTTTTAGTACTTCCTCAAGGAGTTTCCTATAATCTGAATAACATTATACAAAACTCAATAGCTTAAAAAGAAGGATTTTAAGCATACAAGACTTAGGGTACATGTAAAGACCGCTCTTTGGAGTTAAGCAAAAATTGGGAAAGAACCGGTCAAACCAAGTGAGAAAACCGAACTGGTTCACAAACTTGATTATTGAGGAATGAGAAAATTGGAGAAATTTCAACTTTCATGTGACCCAAAAAGATTCATAAACCTTGGGAAAGAATGCTAGAACCAATTGGGAGATAAAAACCAGACCGATTTAGGTGAACTGGACCCGAACCGGATTGTACCAGTTTATGAACCAAGCCAATTTATTAATCGAAACCGATAGAGAGAGGGAAAACTGGGAAATATATGGACCCCAAGTGACCTAAAGAGTTACATAAGTCATGAAAAAGGACTTTATGATGAATGGGGGATGAAAACCAAACCAGTTTAGGTGAACCGAATCTAAACCGGATTTAACCAGTTTGGACCTATTTGAACCACTATTGAACTAAATGTTAAATTCATTTTTCTAGGTAGCTTAAAAAATTCAAATTTGAGATTTGAGGCCACCATTGGATAGAAAATGAATTTAGATAAATTTAGAAATGATTAGATTTGAAAAATTCGATCGAATTGGGGGTAAACCAACCGGTTTAAGCTTTGAACCTAGTTCGGTTCGATTCATAATATTATCGTTTTCTTCCATCAGATGACAGCAGTGTTCACTAGTCGAAAAATTGAAGCAACGTCATTGAAGAAGAAACATTTATGTTCAGTATTTTTAAGGCCATGAATGACTATCATAAAGGTGCCAAACGGACAATTGACAAGTCCCAGAGCTCTCTATATAAAGAGCCCCTCTCCATTCATCCTCTCAACACCTGAAATCCTCACTCTCTCTCAGCTGCTTAGTTTTCCGTTGAAGCTCGAATGAGAGCTCCGATATAGGGTCTTTTCTAAGCCAAAGAAGGCGTGGTTGGGTTCTTTAGAACCGGGGAGAGCTCATCTACACGGTGATAGTATCCATTCGCTTTGAGGGTCGTGAGAGAAGTGCCGACGTGATTGAAGAGTGAAGCAGCTCCAGCGGACCAAAGCTGCCCTATTTTAGCCAAGCTGAAATTGGCCAATTTGAACCCTCCTCAGGTCAAACCAAGCTCTCCCAACACCTTCTCAACCCTCCTACGACCGGATTAGAACTAAAAGGTAAGCCAATTTGGCCCACTCTACAATTTTTGACTAGTCTTAGAGAGAGAACTAGCAAAATTTTGATGATAGAATTCTCACCAATTCGACATCAATTGATGCAATTCTTGATACTAGAAGGAACCTCACGAGGAGAGCTATCCGCCTAGATTGGAAGCTTAGACCGTCGCACCCCTGACGGTGAGCAATTGAAGCTTTCTCTCTCTACATTTTATTTTCCAGCGAAGCTTCATTTGAGCTCATTCCGGTGTTAAAACTTGCGATTCAAAGTGCAATTGAATCGTATGAAGATGTATAAACTCAAATTTAACTTCAATTTCAACAATTAGAAGGGTTTGATGGGTCAATTTGATGAAATCAAAATTCGGTTGTGTTAAGAAGTTGAAATTGGGAACATTTGGGGATTTCTAAAAATTCAAGGGACCAAAATACAATTTTATAAAATTGAGGGTCAATTGAGCATGATAAGAGTGTTAAGAGACCAATTGAGCAAATTTTAGAATTTTTGGGGTAAAACTTACCATTTTGTAAAGGAAGGGTAAAATGGTAATTTTAGGAAAATTGGGGGCCAAATTGGGGATTTGGGAAACTTGAACCCCTTTTATGAAACTGAATAAATTGAGGTCTCAAGGGGAATTTTAAAAGTTTCGGGACTCAATTTGGGGAAAAACCGGTAATTTGGGACCTATATTAAAAGAAAAATAACATTAGTGACCAAATTGCAAATATTTAAAAAGTTTAATATTTGGTTATTTATAATGAATGAAGGCGATCAAGCCAAATGATAATGAAAAAAAATGTTCATTTCGTGTAGGAACACGAGACATCGGGAACGCCAATTGAGATTAAGCTAGCAAGGGACGAAAATCGACTAAGAGGAATTTCACTACATGATCGGGTGAGTGGAATTTTTATATCATACCCAGTTGGGATGATAAGCACCTCGAAAATGAAAACCCACTGCTAAGTGGTATTTTAAACATCACATTTGAGAGAAGTGATGTAAAAATCACGTAGAAAAACTACTTACCGGTTGTAAGTAGATCATACCCGGTTGGTATGATGAAACTTCCTCGAAGGAAGTGGAAAACTCGTTCATCGGTTATGAGCGGAGATGTCCCCATACTTGGTTGGTATGATAGATAGTTGAAAAATATAATTTTGTCAGAAGTGCTCTCCTCTAACTGTGTGCCACTGCTTAAATAATTTGGGAGACCTTGATGGGATATCAAATAGCTCTGTTAGGCCGGAGGCCTCGGATTTGGAACTTGGGGCTAATATGCCCAATTTTAAAAATCTTGAACAATAGGCCCTAGGCCAGTTGGCACGAGCAAGAGCTCGTAAACAAACATGATTTATATGCCATGAAAACTTAAGTAAATTAATTGTTTGGCCATGGTACCAAGATAGGATCGACATACTTAGTCGATTAGCGGTAATACAACATGATAGGTCTCCGGACTAGTCAAGACAAATAGTTGCAGGTTGAGTTGAGGGTCGGGGCCATTAGACCAATGGTACCACAAATTATATGGCATCATGTGATAAATGTTGATTGTGTATGCACTATGTTTATAGGACCTTCAAGACACCCAAGAGGGGTAGTGAGGCATCCTAGGGCCCTGGACGACATGGTAGATATAAGTACAGTTAGTCATATTAGAAGTCCTGCGAAGCATGGCATAGCTTCAAGTGCATGAGACCGGGGAGGGGTCAAGATGAGGTCTTTGTCCTCATACGGACACAGAGATTTATTATGGGATTGAGGGTCAGATGTTGCGAACATCCACTCATTCTCAGGGTAGAAGTGGACATACTTCTATTTAGGTGGTCAGTAAAGTCGCTCCGACGCCACAAGTGGGTTCAGTGGACGGGCTGGCCTGCGATTGTGTGTTTAACTTCATGATTAAGGATGTGTGTTGGGTGATGACACACTATGGTATTAAGAAATGATTTTTGAAAACCGAGTTTTGAAGATGAGAAAATTTAAAGGAATTAAGGAGTCTGTCACACTCCAACTTGAAAAACTAATTTTTTTTAAAACTCTATTTTTAAAATACCTATTCATTGAGTTGTAGAAACTCACCCCTCTTTTCTATCACTTTTTATGAAATGACTAGGAATAACACTGGGTCTTACCCTCTATTAGGTATGCTTAATTTCTCCAAAGCTTGCATTTTATTTGATATATGTCTTTCCAGGGAATAAGGTTGAAAGTACGTCTGGCTCCTCTTGAGTTAAAGAAGGAAGAAACTCCTCTTTAACCGGGAGAGCAACGGGTTGTTCACGAGGATCCGACCAAATAGGGTCGGGGCGTGACAATACATCTTTGTGGATTCTCTGGGGTTTGTCTCCTTTTTCCTTTAAAAAAAAAGATTAAAGGGAGGGGGTGAGTTTCTATAACTCAGTGAGCAGGTATCTGAGCAATTTTCAAAAATGGTTTATCAAGCAATTATCAAAATCTTTCATTCTTTTAAAATTCTTTCACTATTATGTTTGTTTAGCTCCTTTTTAGCACTTCCCTTGCTTGGAAGGCATCTAGTAAACATACACAAGCCCTTTATCATAAAGGGTACAAACATTCATAGGGCAGTCCCAAACTACACCACTTGGGGATCAGCACGACTTCGTTGTCCACCCTGAAAGAAGTTCATCCACTTCTACCCTGAATCTGACTGAACGTCCCAAACATCTAACCCTTAGACCCGCAATTACTTTGTGTCTGTATGAGAATGGAGACCTCATCCTACCCCCACCCTGGTCTCATGCGTAAGAAGTTTCATCGAGCTTCATGACTAATTGGCACAACAAACCTGCCCTTATCACAACCAGGTCGTCCAACAGCCGTTGGAACACATCACTACCCCTCACAGGTGTCTCAATGGTCTCTAATTAGAGTGCATGCACAAACAATAGTCTTAGCATATTAGCCATTATCTTTGGTGCCAACGGTTCAATGACCTTGACACTTGACTTAGCCTGTAGTAATTTTTCTGACCGATCCGTTGATCTAGTCCTGGCGCACTGCCACTAGCACATCGAGCCTTGTCAGTCCTAATTTGGTACCATGGCAAGTCATACAAACTTTTCGATTTTATGAGAGTTTTCATGACTCTTATACTCATGTTTGTCTACGAGCTCCAGCCTATGCCCAATGGACTTGGGCCCATTTCATGAGTTTTTGAAAATTAGGCCTTGAGCCCTATAAGTTCAAAAATGAGCCCCCCCTGTCACGCCTCGACCCGATTTATTAAGGGTTTTCCCCCTTCTTTAAACCGTGAAGAGTAAGGCGTTCTTTATACCTGTACCTTTCTGGAAATAACATTAATCAAAACTGGACAAATAAAACTTACATACATGTCTTGCAAGTTTAGCTAACAAAATGTCTGTAGGTAGGTTTTTCCCTCGATTACTTGAAAAGGGGTAAAGAGGGGGTGAGTTCGACAACTCAGTGAATGGGTGTTTGAAACATGAGTTTCTATAAAATAGTTTGAATTGGAGTGTGTCAGACTCCTTATTTCATTAAAATCATTCTTTCCTCGAATTCCCGATTATTCAAAACCAATTTCCCCATTATCCACAATCGGTGTGTTTAACAATCAACACACACCCTTCATCATGAAGGGATCACACATTCGCAGGGCATCTTGTCCACTACACCCACTTGTGGCATCATAGCGACTTTACCAGCCACCTAGATAGAAACTCGTCCACTTCTACCCTAGAAATGAGTGCATGTATGCAACATCCAACCCTCAAACCCGAAATGAAACTTCATGTCCGTATGAGTATAGAGACCTCATCCCGACCCCACCCCGATCTCATGCATAGGAAGCTACATCGAGCTTCCATGACTGCTTGCACGACAAACTGTTCTTATCTCCACCATGTCATCAAGTAGCCCTTAAGACACATCACTACCTCTTTTTAGCGTCTTAATGGTCCCAAACATCAAGTGCATGCACAAACAAAGTTTTCCATATACGCTATTAATCTTTGGTGCCACTAGTCCAACGATCCCACTCTCAACTCAACTTGCAATTGTTTGTCTAGACCGGTCCGTCGACCTGGTCTTGTCGAACTGCCGGCAATCCATCAAGTATGTCGGTCCTATCTGAACTATTCGAGCTCTCATCAAGAAGGTCTCCCAAAATTTTTAAGTACTGGCACATAGTCGGGTGAGAACACTTCTAACAAAATACTTTTCACTGGTCTATCATACCAACCGGACGTGATGACATCTCTGCTTACAACCGGTAAACGAGTTTTCCACTTCTTTCCAGGAAGTTCATCATACCAATTGGGTATGATCTACTTATAACCGGTAAGTAGTTTCTCCGCTTATTTTCCACATCACTTCAATTAGGTGTGATGTTAAAAATTCCACATATTAGTGGTTTTTCATTCAAAGGTACTCATCATCCCAATCGAGTATGATATGAAAATTCTCAAACACTAGATAAGTGCAATGTATTTTCCACTAAAGCAGCTTTCTGCCTCCACACGAGCTTATCCTTGCTGGCGTTCCCGGTCCTTCGTGTTCCTACATGATATCAACATCACTGTTCATTAACATTTGGCTTAATAGCCTTCATTCCTCACGAATAAACAAAATGCCCAAACTTTTAATTATTTGCATTTAGGTTCCTAAAGTTCTTTTCCTTTAACTTTAGGTCCCTAATACCAATTTTTCCCAAATTAAGTCCCGAAACTTTCAAAAATTCTCCATGGGTTCTCAATTTATCCAAAATCCCAAAAAAAATTCAAGTTTCCCAAATTTCCGATTTGGTCCCTAACTTTTCAAAATTACCATTTTGCCCCTACTTTAATAAAATGGCAATTTGACCCTAAAAAAATTCAAAAAATTAACCAATTGATCCTCCAACATCTTTTTAATCGCCAATTGGCCCTCAATTGTGGAAAATTGCACTTTGGTCCCTCAATTTTTTGAAATTCCCAAATTTCCCCATTCAAAAATAATGAATTTGATTTCAACAAATTAACCATTCAATCGAGTTTATTTTTTGAAATTGAAGGTAAAATTGAGTTCCTACACAAAAAGATAGTTTCAAAAGCTTACCATTGGAGGTGCGGCTGTAAACCCCGCACTTTTGAGTTAAGGAAAACCGGGAAAAGAACTGGTCAAACCGAATAAGAAAACCGAGCCGGTTTACATTTGGGAATAAGCAATATGAAAATTTACAACTTTCGGGTGATCCAAAAGGTTCATTAAACCTTTAAAAAGAAATTTAAGACAAACTAGAAAACAAAAACCAAATTGGTTCAGGTGAACTAGATTTCATAAGAACTTCAAAGTTAAGCGTGCTTTCCCGAGAGTAGTGTGAGGATGGGTGAGTTAAAATTGGCCATTTCCAGCCCTACTTAGGCCAAACCAAGCCTTCCCAACACTTTCTCAGCCTTTCCACGACCGAATTAGGATCGAAAGGTAAGCCAATTTGGCGCTCCCCTTTACAATTTTTGATCGGTGCTAGAGAGAGAATCGTCTAAATTTTAATGATGAAATTCTAACCCAATTTCACATCAATTGATGTGATTCTTGATTCTAGGATGAACCTCAAGACGAGAGCTATCTGCCCATATCGAAAGCTCGGACCGCCTGCCTTCACCAGTGAGTAATCGAAGCTTTCTCTCTCTATAGTTCATTTTCCAGCGAAGCTCCATTTGAGCTCGTCTCGGCATTAAAACTTGCGATTCACATTTCTAAAGAATCGTATGAACATGTAGAAACCCAATTTCAACTTCATTTTCAACAATTGGAAACATTTGATGGGTCAATTTGATTAAATCAAATTCGGCAGTGTTAAGAAGTTGGAATTGGGGGAAAATTGGGGATTTTCAAAATTCAAAGGATCAAAATGAAATTTTATGAAATTGAGAGTCAATTGGGCATGAAAATAATGTTGGAGGACCAATTGAGGAATTTTGAAAATTTTGGGGCAAAATTTACCATTTATGTAAATGAAGGGCAAAATGGTAATTTTGGAAAAGTTGGGGGACCAAATTGGAAATTTGGAAAATTAAACCCCTTTTTGTGAAATATAATAAATTGAGGTCCTATGATAAATTTTAGAAGTTTCGGTACCAAATTTGAGGAAAAACCGGCATTTGAGACTTAAAGTTAAAGAGAAATAACTTTAGGGACCTAATTGTAAATAAATGAAAGTTTGACTTTCTCATTCATTTGGAATGAATGAAGGCGATTAGGCTGAAGGATAATGAACCAAGATGTTCATATCGTGTAGGAACACAAAGTATCAGGAACGCCAGCAAGGACCAGCTCGCGTGAATACCAAAAACCGGTCTAATGGAATTCACGACATTAACGGGTGAGTGGGTTTACTAACATCATACTCAGTTGGGATGATTAACACAACTTAAAGATAAAAACCACTTACCGGTTGTGGGTGGAAATTTTATATCATACCCGGTAGGGGATGAAAAGTACCTCGGTATAAAAACCCACTATTTAGTGGTATTTTAAGCATCACCACTTAGAGAAAGTGATGTGAAAATTATGCGAAAAAAACTACTTACCGATTGTAAGTAGATCATACCCAGTTGATATGATGAGACTTCCTCGAAGGAAGTTGAAAATCCTTTCATCGGTTATGAACGGAGATGTCCTTATATCGGTTGGTATAATGGACAATAAAAACCTATTTTGTCGGAAGTGTTCTCCCCTGACTGTGTGCCAATGCTTAAACTATTTGGTATATCCTTTGGTTCAAATCTTCCTTTGCTTAGGGCAACATTCTTCCTCTTGAAACCCTTTGCCCAATCGTTCTTGTATCCAGTTTTTCTCTTTATCTTTGAAACCCTTAGCTTAGTGTCCTTTCAAGCGCTACATACTTGCTTCCACAGGCTTTAGTGTTATCACCTTTTCATCCTATATTGACCTTTTCATCATTCGTTGTTTATCATTCCTTGAAGGGTTCTTTCTTTCTTTCTTCACACCCCTTTCTATGTTAGCGTATTTGTCCGCTTTGGATCCTTCTCTATCTACAACTTCTATTTCATCCCTTATTCCTTACTTGAGATACTTCCAATTGTCGGTATTATTATGTGTACTTCATACTATGCTCAGTCGTCCACTCTTTAGGCTCCATTATGCATGTGAGGACTGCAACCCGTCTTACTCTTTGTGGTTATTCCTCCTTAGCCACTTCTTATTTGGAGGGCTTACTTTCCCAATGTTTCTTGGACGTTCTTTCCTTTATTTCCTTATTTTGGGTAGTCCACTCATTCTTACTTGTCACAATATCTTTTGTTGCTAACTTTCTATTTACCAGTTCCTTAGGTTTAACTTATTCCTTAGGTCATCCTAGTACGCTTCCCTGGTTCTTTCACCTCAACTTGCACTTCATTTGCAAGTTTATCTCTTTATCCCTTTCAATTGGTTCCATTACCTCTCAGTTGGGATACATATGCCTTTCCAGGGTTTCCTTCCTTGGTAGGACTCTCCCCTTTTTATCCTGGAATTCATTTTTCATTTGCTCTAGGGAATATCTACCCTTAAATGGCATCCTTTGATGTCGTCATCTCCTGTTTACCCTGGCTCTTGATCTTTGTACCATATCCTCATCCCCACTTGTACCACAATACACGTCTATTTCTTTTAGGGAGAGTTCAAATCTTCCTTGTTTCAAGATTTCTTTATCATTATGTGAAAGGCTTGCCTACTCCTCTCTTGGCTTTTAGTTGTTAATTTGACCATTGGTCTTTTTAAGAATTTCTTTCATCCTTCTTTTTCCCAATATTTGGCCTTTCCACCTCTCCCTTCTTTGTTGGAGCTAAAATTATGACCTTCATGAGTATTAGTTTGTTAACTGCCTTGTCCTTACCATTCCCTTGGTCTAATTGTCTTAGGGCAGTTGTTTCTCGAGTCTTCTTGTCCTTAATGTCCATCCTATTGCCCTTTTAGAGTGTAGTCCTTTCTACTTCCCGATCTTCCTCAGGGAATCATTTATTCTCATTGACTATCTTGTTGTTACGACTTGCTTCCTTCGGCCATGTTGGTCCGAAACTCCAATTTGGCTTCATTGCTTTTTCCAAAGTGAGTCGTACTTGTAATCCCTAGACATCCCATTTGTCATCAAATGCTCGACTTGTCTTCTCTTGTGGATGGATTCCCTTTTTTTCTCCTAAATTGCTGAAACTTTGTTCTTTAAGGGAGAATTCTCTTTGTTCTATGTGTGGTTTATCGAGGTCCTACCTTCGGTGCTTTTTCCTTCCTGCCACTACACTAGGATCTTGAAGAGCTTCCTCGTGACTGTGGTTCAAATCACGAGCAAGAGTCATGTTTCTTGGGATGGAATTATTTCAGATTCCTATAGTTGTGGGGCGTTATTCTTGGAAAGTACTATTTTAAATCCTAGTGGTGTGGGACAGGCCTTCACTTCATGTCTCATTTCCTATGCACCTTGTAATAGGTTGTTTCATTGCCTAGTTATTACTCCAAGAGTTCTCCTAGACTCCTTATCTTGACGGTTTTCTTGTCATGCCTTCTTTTCTGAATAATTTTCTTGATTCATTCCTTTATTCGAGATGGGAATCTCCTTGGTCTCTGTGGTGTCTAGGGTAACACGGGTTTGTTTGGTTACTTTTCTTCTGCAATCTTTATATAGCTGAGGCGCAAAGTCACATCATTTTTTAGAGATATAGTTTTCTAGGAACTTGGAGTTCTTTATTAGTGGAGAAACATTAAAATGTGTTGGGGTCTTAGCCCTATTACAAGAAGTGGTTACGAAATAGATGGGGAGCTACGGGTTCTTGATAAGTGTACTCATTGACAAGGTTATAAGCCATTGATGGTGTTTCTGGCCTTAGGCTTGGCTCCCTTCATACTTAGGATGGTGACCTCAACAAGTCCTGGCATCATATTCTTAGATACTTCCCACTAAAGTCTATTGGTTCTTTAGGACTTCTCAGGTATGGAAGAGCTTTTTTAGGGTGATCTTCCTACGGGGATAGGGTGTTGAGTAGAGTCTGTTCTAGTTTTCTTGGTTCCTCTCCTAAAAGCCATCTAAAAATTTTGAAACTTTCTCTTAGTTACTATGTTATATAGTCTTGATAATATATTTAAGAAAACAGGCTCTGATACCACTCAAATTGTCGTGCCCCAACCCGGTTTGGTCGGATCCCCATGAGCAACCCGCCACTCTTTCGGTTTATTAAGGGATTTCTCCCTTCTTTAAACTATGAGGAGTAAGGTGTCCTTTATACATGTACCTTTCTTAGAATAACATTAATAAAAACTGAACAAATTAAACTTACATACATGTCTTCCATGTTTAGCTAGCGGAATGTCTATAGGTAGGTTTTTCCCTCGGTTACCTGAAAAGGGGTAAAGGAAGGGGGTGAGTTCGACAACTCAGTGAATGGGTGTTTGAAACATGAGTTTCTATAAAATAATTTGAATTGGAGTGTGCCAAACTCCTTATTTCTTTAAAATCATTTTTTCCTTGAATTCCCAGTTATTCAAAACCAATTTCCTCATTATCAACAATCAGTGTGTTTAACAATCAACACACGCCCTTCACCATGAAGGGATCACACATTCGTAGGACAGCATGTCCACTGCACCCACTTGTGGCATCAGAGCGACTTTACTGGCCACCTAGATAGAAGCCCATCCACTTCTACCCTGGGAATGAGTGGATGTACATGACATTCAACCCTCAAACCCAAAAAAAAAACTCCATGACTGTATGAGGATAGAGACCTCATCCTGACCTCACCCTAGTCTCATGCACATCAAGCTACGTCGAGCTTCCCTGACTGTTGGCATGACAAACTACCCTTATCTCCACCATGTCGTATAGTAGCCCTTAGGACGCATCACTTCCCCTCTTGAGCGTCTTAATGGTCTTGAACCTCAAGTGTATACACAAACAAAGTTTTCCAAATAAGCCATTAATCTTTGGTGCTAGTGGTATAACGACCTTGACTCTCAACTCGACCTGCAACTGTTTGTCTAGACTGGTCCGTTGACCTGGTCTTGTCGCACTACCGCCAGTCTATCGAGTATGTCGGTCCTATCTTGGTACCATGGCCAAATCACATCATTCATTAAAATTTTCAAAATCGAGCATTTTAGCCCCCAAGTTCCAAAATAAAGGCCTCTAGCCTATCTAAGCTATTCGAGCTCTCATCAATGTCTCCCAAAATTTTTAAGTAGTAGCACATAGTTAGGGGAGAACACTTCTGACAAAATACTTTTCACTTGTCTATCACACCAACCGAGCATGATGACATCTCCGCTTACAACTGGTAAATGAATTTTTTACTTCTTTCAAGTAAGTTCATCATACCAACCGAGTATGATCTACTTACAACTGTTAATTAGTTTTTCCGCGTATTTTTCACATCATTCCAACCAGGTATGATGTTAAAAATTCCACATATTAGTGGTTTTTCATTTTGAGATACTAATGATCCCAACTGGGTATGATGTGAAAATTCCCACTCACTCGATAAGTGTAGTGTATTTTCCCCTAAAGTGGCTTTCTACCTCCACACGAGCTTATCATTATCGGCATTCTCAGTCCTTTGTGTTCCTACATGATATGAACATCCTTGTTCATTAACATTTGGCTTAATAGCCTTCATTTCTCACAACTGAACAAAATGCCCAAACTTTTAATTAATTATATTTAGGTCCGTAAAGTTTTTTCTTTAACTTTAGGTCCCTAATGCCAACTTTTCCCCAAATTAAGTCCCGAAACTTTCAAAAATTTACCATGGGTCCTCAATTTATCCAAAATCCCAAAAAGGGTTCATGTTTCCCAAATTTTCAACTTGGTTCCCAACTTTTTAAAAATAAATATTTTGCCCCTAGTTTAAAAAATGGAAATTTAACCCAAAAAATTTTTAATTGATTAATTGGTCCTCTAACATCTTTTTCATGACCATTTGGCCCTCAATTTTGAGAAATTACACTTTGGTCCATCAATTTTACAAAATTCCCAAATTTCCCCTAATTTTTCCCCCAGTTTCCACCTTTTAAACTGACTGAATTTGATTTCATCAAATTGACATTTTAATCGGGTTTAATTGTTGAAATTGAATGTAAAATTGAGTTCCTACACTTACACATGATTCAATGGAACTTTGAATAATGTCATTTGGATCTGAATTGAACTCAAACAGAGCTTTGTCAGAAAACTAGACTTAAAGAGAGAAAGCTTCAAAAGCTTACTATTAGGGGTGCGGTGGTCCAAGCTTTCGATCTGGGCAATAGCTCTCGTTCTAAGGTTACTCCTAGGATAAATAAGTGCATCAATTCATGCCGAATTGAGGGAGAATTTGGTCAATGAAGTTTTGTCGCTCTATAGCACTAATCGGAAATTACAGAGTGAAGCCAAATTGGCTTACCTTTCAGCTCTAATCTAGTCGTATGAGAGCTATAGAAGTGGTGGGAGAGCTTGGTTTGGCCTGAGAAGGGCTCAAATTAGCCATTTTTAGCTCGGCCAAAATAGGGCAGCTTCGGTCCGCTAGAGCTGCTTCACTGTTCGATCATGCTGGCACTTCTCCAATAATCCTCAGAGCAATTGGAGACTACCTCGGGTATCTGACTTCTCCCCGAAACTAAGGAACCCGACCTCTTCTTATTTGGCTTAGAAAATTACCCAAGTCAGAGCTCTGGTTCGAGCTTCACTAAAAATAGGAGCAACGGAGAGAGAGAGAAGTTTTCAGGTGTGAGGAGGATGAATGAGGAGGAGCTCTTTATATAGGAAGCTCGGGGACCTCTTGGCCATCTGATTGGCACCATTATGGCGGTCATTCATTACTTGAAACTCCCTGAACGGAGACTTTTCATCTTTGCTGGCGCTGCTTGATTTTTTGGTGAGTGAATAGTGTTGTCATCTGAAGGATGAAGACGACACTGTTCCGAACCATACCGGACGGGTCCGAACTGGGTTCAATGCTTAAACTGACCAGTTAAGGCCTGATTCGACCAAGTTTTTCAAAATTAAAAATTTCTAATTTCATTCTTCCAATGGTGGCTTCATTTCTCCAATTTTAAATTTCTAAGCCACTTAGAAAAATGAATTTAGAAATTAGTTTAATAGTGGTTCAAAGTGGTTTAATCTGGTTCACCTAAACTAGTTTGGTTTTCACTTCCAATTCATCCTAAAGTCCTTTCTCACAACTTTTGTGACTCTTTAGGTCACTCGAGATTTATAAATTTCCAGGTTTGCCCTTTCTCTAACGGTTGGGGTTCGTGAACATGTTCGATTTTCTCACCCGTATTTACCGGTTCTTTCCCCAGTTTCCTTGTCTTTAAGGGACGGGGTTTACACCCCCAGCCTATTGGTGCCATTCTATCTCTAGTCAGAAAAGTCTCCCAAATAGTTTAAGTATTAACACATAGTCAAGGTAAAACATTTCTGGAAAAGGATTTTTGAACTTCAACACACACTCATCATCCAACCGGGCATGATGATGAAAAATCCCACTCTTGGTGGTTTCTCATTTCAGTAAAAGAGTTCATCATACCAACTAGGTATGACATTAAATAATATCATTCACGACTGGTAAGTAGGTTTTTAGCTTTAAAATGTGCTCACCACCCCAACCGGGTATGATGTATAAATATGCCCACGCACAAGTGGTTTTTCATTTCAAAATGGTGCTCACCACCCCAATCGGGTATGATGTATAAATATGCCCACTCACAATTGATAAGTAGGTTTTTAACTTTAAAATGTGCTTATCACCCCAACCGGGTATGACATTTAAAATGTCCTACTCACTCGATTATTGTGACGTGTTCGTCCCCAGTCGACTTTCCAAGTCCAAGTCGTGCTCCCCTTTGCTCACGTTCTAGTCCAAAGTGTACTTACACGGTTTGAGTATCCTTGTATGGAAGGGTTCGACATGAAAGACTTCTAGTTCTCACATATTGGTAACTAGGCCCTGATCTTTGGTTTTATTACACTTAGGTCCCTAAAGTTCATACTCCTTGACTTTAGGCCTCTAATGCTAACTTTTCTTCCATTAAGTCTATAGGATTTCCAATATCCTCCTTGGGTACTTAATTTCCTCAAAATTGTAATCGGGATTCAATATTTTCCAAATTTCCAATAGGTCCCTCAATTTTTTTAAAAATTACCGATTGGCCCCAAACTTTCCAAAAATGGCCAATTGGTCTCAATTCTTTAAAAAATGACCAATTTGTCCACAAATACCTTACTCTTTGTCAATTGACCCTCAAATTTGGAAAAATTGCACTAAGGTCCTTCAATTTTTTGAAATCCCCAAATTTCCTGAAAATCTTCCCCCAATTGCACCCTTTCTACTGATTGAATTAGATTTCTTCAAATCGGCCTTTCAAATGGGGTTAATTGTTCCAATTCATGGTGTCAATTGATCCCTTCACTTCCATACGATCCGATTGAGCTTTGAATTTTGGTTTTTGGATCCAAAACGAGCTCAAACGGAGCTTCGTCAAAAAACTAAAGGTAGAGAGAGCTACGAGAACTTATTGTCAAAGGTATTGTGGTCTGAGCTCTTGATTTAGAAAGGTAGCTCTCATCCATAGGGTTCTTCTAGGATCAAGAATTGCTATAATTCATGTCAGGATTAGTGGGAATTTGGTTAGTAAAATTTAGCATTTACTCTCTCTAGAAATGAACTACTCTAACGAAGAAGAGTTGAATTGACTTACCTTTTCGCTCTGGGAAGGAGTCGATTCAGCCATAGGAGGTCTGAATTGGCCGAATTCAAATCAGGCAAAAGAGGGCAGCTTCGGGACTAGTGGAATAGCGTCGCTATTTGGGCCCGCCGACGCTTTTCCAGTGGTCCTTAGGTCGAATGAAGGTTGTGTCAGTTAGCTAAGAAGTGCCCAAGTCAAAGCTCTGGCTTGAGTGTCATCGAAAAATCGGGCACTTCTTCTTATTCAAAGGTTTGAAGTGTGTGGAGAATGAATGGAGGGGAGCTTTTTATATAGGGAGCTCGGGGACCCTCTAGTCTACCAATTTCCATATTGGTCGAGCTTATCTTCATCGAAAATTGCCCAAATCGAAGGGAATATTCCCTTGTCGAAAAAGGAAAGAAAAATATTTCCCTTGTAGAGGAGGAAGATGACACTATTCCGCACGTGCGAACCGGCCACGTGGCAGCACGTGATTGGTTGGTTCAGTTGACATGGGATGAATGGAGGGGAGCTCTTTATATAAGGAGCTCGGGGACCCTCTTCTCTACTAGTTTCCATATTGGTCAAGCTTATCCTCATCGAAAATTGCCTAAATTAGAGGGAATATTCCCTCGCTGAAAAAGGAAAGAAAAATATTGCCTCGATGAACAGTGTCATCGGACAAAGTAGGAAGATAAGCCTGTTCCACACGTGCAGACCAACCACGTGGTGACAAATGATTGGTTGGTTCAGCTAACATGGTGATCCAACTCAGCCATCGCGTTAGCCATTGACCAGACATGTGGTAGCCTCTCATTGGCTGCTCGTGTCTGTGTGGCTATTAATTGAACATTTGTTGACTATTGACTATTGACCAGTCCGGTCTGACCAGGTTTAGTGACCCGAAAACGAAAATCGACCAGTTTAGGCCCGATTCAACCAGTTTTCTAAATTTTAAAATTTTCTAAATTAATATAAATTTTTTTCTATTAAATGTTGGCCTCAATTTCTCAAATTGACCTTTTTAAGCTACTTAGAAAAATGAATTATTGAACCGGTTTACCACGGTTTAATCTAGTTCACCCAAATCGGTCTGATTTTCTTATCCAATTTCCTTCATGGCTCTTTCCCATGATTTTTATAACTTCTTGGTAACTTTGGATTTTTAATTTTACCATTTTTGGCTTACAAAATGGCTCAATTTTCTCATAGAAATTGCCCGATTCTTATCCCAGTTTCATTGGTTTGAAAGGACAAGTTTCACACGGATATTTGAGTAATTTATTATGTGTGATAATGTAGATGTAAAAGGAAGACTTCTACCTACGACTACAATACCGTTCAGTGATAAGCAGAAATCCATCTAGGATGAACAAGTTACAGATTTCTAGTGAGTGGGATTTCTGGCATCATGCCCATTTGGGGTGATGAACGTACTTTCGTATTACCCGAAAATTAAAACCATTTTCTAGAAATAGTCTCCATTGATTGTGTGAAACTGCTTAAACAAAATTTGGGACTTATTTCTATTGAGAGCATGAAACACGTACCTTATAGAGCTAGAATTGTTCTAGTGGGCCCAAGGTTGCGATTTTGAAAGAGAAATGTGCCCAAGGTCATGTTTTCAAAATTCGTACAATGGGTCCAAGGCCGATGGAGACGAGTCCAATCTTGCAGATAAATTTTGATTTATGAGTCTAGTAATAAAATTATCACAAATGGATAAATATGTGTAAGCTACTGAGCCGAAGTCGGGTTGTAGCTCGTTGGGCATGTCGCACGAAGAGAAAGGTATTAACTAAAAGACTATTGGTTGTGATTTGCAAATCATACATAAACAAGAAGACACCTGATACAAGGGTAGTATTGATTCTAAGGGTGTTGAACAACAAGGTTGGTACAAGGAAAGAAATGTTGTATCAGTATGTCGTGGAGCTCTATGAGCTTTGTGCATATTGAGAATGAGTAAGAAGGGGGAGAGATCTCGTCCCTCAATAGTGGACAAGAAGTTCCATAAAAGTCATGGAGTTGGGCAATGGTGCTAACATAGACTTGTGATAGAGATTGCATACTCTTACCAAGGTGAATGGTAAAAATGCTATGGGTCACAAGTAATACATACCGAAGTTATAGACTCAAATGTTATATTATGTGAAAGTATGAAACCTTTGATGCTAAAGTGAGTGTGATTGTTTGTTTAAAACAAAACTTTATGAAGGAGATTGGTAAAAATGATTGATGTTACTTACACTTACATATATATATATATATATATATATCAGTGATTACCCATTCACTTAGTTGTCGAATTCACTTACTACCCTAAATTCCCCGTAAGAAACTACGTATATCGTCAAGAGGTAGGAAATCTTGACTATTCAACTAATGTATCAATGTATGGTTTAATGAATTTATTTTCTAAATTTTGACTTGAAAAATACTTATATTTCATGCATTTACCTTGTATGAACTATCACGGTAGAAAATACTGTTGTAGTATAGAGAATGGTGGCAGGTTGCTCGCAGTGTTCCGACCAAATCAGGTCGAGTTGTGATAATATTGAGGTTCATGGGGCCATTTCTAATCACCGTTGAGCTCGACCAAGACCACTGAGATGTAGAGTAGGTTATGTGTAAGGAAACTTGAATTTATTCATAGTTGGAGTCGGTGTCGACGAAACTCTAAAACTTAGTTGTAAAAAAATTAGAGCACTAAAGTCGGTTTCACCATTTTAAAGAGAATTTAGACTAAATACTAGTAAGAAAAAAGGTTGAGATTTATATGAAATCCCAAGGAAAATTTGGGTAGTTGCACGTGCCCTTAGTTGCTTCCAAATTAATGTCAAATTGCATTTCCATTTTATTGAGGTAGGAGCTATGGATCTACCCTAATTCCGACGTGATTCGACCGATTTATTTTATAAGATACTTGTTCGATCTAAATTTTTATCTAATTCGATTTTAAAAATTATAATTCAATTTTATTTATGTTTCGATTTAATTTTTAGGATATTTATTCGATTTGATTATCATTTCAATTCAATTTATAATAAGTTCTGGATGCTAAAATTATTATTATTATATTTAAATATTTTTTACATTTAATTGATTTCAATAAATTAATATATAAATTTTGGAAAAAAAATGTACATATTACTTGGAGAACTAGTTAATATGCATAAAGATTTATTTGACATACTTATTTCGTATTGAGATATTAATACACAAAAAATTATTATACTCACATACTACTTATTTTACTTGTGACTTTGTTCCTATCACGAGGTTGAACTAGAGTTACGAAGTTGTACGCTCCAATTTTTCAGATTACATTGCTACTTAAACCATGGGGTCCTATCCATATTATAATTGAATTTCGAGAAATATTTTAAAAGAATAAAAAAAATATGAGTTGAAACTGCATTTTACGATTTAATGATCGAATGTTGTTGATACCTGATCACGCGTAACCTAAAATTCTATAATTCGGGGATTCCAATATACATAAGGATATCTCATGCATACCTTTTCAACCTTCTAATTATATGACTGCTTATTTTATTAGTTTATTTTTAATTTCAATTTAGCTCTAAGAGTTGAAAAAAGCTTTTATTTTACAAATCGAGGGAGAAAGATATCATATCTTAGCTGGATTAATTTAATTAAACAAAACGCATATTTTACCTTGATATTGGTGGATTATTTTTAATAATAATATTTGTTTTTATAAGATTTATAAATATGTCGTTACTTATCCATCTATTATGATTAAAATCAATTTATGGTTGGCCCAATGTGAACCTAAAATTCTTTAATATATGTTATAGATTTTCAACTACTAGATTCATATAAAATCTTCCTATTAACTATTAATCAAATTTTATTTTAAGAATTTTATCTAAAATTAGGTCTAATTATTTAATTCATGTGATATAATAAATTATAATATAAATATATTTATGAATATTAATTTAGACAATATGATTTATTTAATGCAAATATAACACTAATGATTCGAATATATGTGTCAATGTGAAAATATTAAAAGAATTTTAAAACATGAACCATTCTAAATATTTTACATTGCTGATCAAATCCAATGTTTAGCAAAAACCCACCACTTCCATAATTCATCTGGTTGAAGTAAATAAGACATATTTTTATGCTTTCCTTGGACGAAAATCGAATCTTTACTCGTGAAAAGTGGGGATGCTACTTGTCACACCTTCCGTGGCCTGAGAAGGTACTGGTGGTCGATGGTGGTTGAGCTCCGGCGGAATAGCCTTCCGGCGAAAATCAGTTGTCATGGAGTGGAATGATTGCTAGGATGTCAACTTCCATCAAAGATATCTATCACCAGGAAAATACAAATATTGGCTCTCTGTTTTAATTTTCCTGCATGGCTATCAGCACTCTAAAGTTGCAGGAAACGATCTCACGATCGTGAACGAACTAGACCTAGACTTGCCCGTAGCAGCTGAAATCCAATCACTTCCATCATTCCCGTAGGGAGCCACAAAAAACAACAACAAAAGGACCTCACCTGAATCGAACAAAAGTGGCTGCAAAGAACGTGATAAGAAAAGGTGTCAGAGGATGCCGTGCTCTAGAAAATGAAGGGTACAGGCGAAGATTGGCGATGGGAGAGAGGGACCAAGATGAAGACCAAAACCAGTTGGTTTTTTTTTATTACAATGGATGAAAAAAATTGGACCGGTTCAACTAATGGAATCCGAAATCGTTCAGATCCAGATTTTAAATCCTTACCCGGCTATCCGGTCTAAATTCAAGCCATCCCATTCCTATCTGGAACTTCACTTCCATGAATCGGACTCAAGCGACCTCCGTACCCAATCGGATCCGGGTACAGGTAGAACCGAAGATTTTTACAACTCACAATGACAAACTTTCTTCCTCATATCAAGTGAGGGTTAAAACTAACAACTCAAATGGTGGCTGGGCTGCCATTGAAAATGGAAGAAAAAGGTCGATTGGAGAAGAGAAGTACCGAAAAATCCGGCGTGATGAAAAAGGTTGTGGATTATGCTCCCATTATTAGCCTATCCACTAGGTCAGTTAATTGAATAATTAATTAATTAAATGGTCTCCAAATTACACCAGCTGTCATGAATGGAACACAACTCATAAACAAGCTTGAGTAGATTATGCTCCTACTATAGGTGGATTATTTTTAATAATAAGATTTGATTTTATAGGATCTATGAGTATGTCATTACTTATCCATCCATTATGATTAAAATCAATTTATGATTTTTCCAATCCGAACCTAAAATTTTTTAAAATATGTGGTAGATTTCTTAAATACTAAATTCATGTAAATTCATCCTATTAACTATTAATAAAACTTTGTTTTAAGAATTTGATTTAAAATAAGGTTTAATTATTTAATTCATGTGATATAATAAATTATAATATTGAATATATTGAATATATTCATGAATAATAATTTATTTACGCTTGCCGTCATAAGCCTTGGATAGTTAGTATGTGACAGGAAAAACAAGGCAAAATCAACGGCTAAGAGATACGCGTGAAGGAAAGAAAATTACTTATACTTAATCTAGATTGAATGCCCAATTATTGTGTTACTAGTAAGGGTAGTTTCTCATTGTAAAGTAAGATAAGGAATGATTAATGAAGTATTGAAGTGTTATGGGTAGATGTTGGTTCTCTTAAAATAGAATAAATTTCTAAAAATATATTTATTTTTGCCTTTGATTACCCTACAGTGGGAGGGATAAGATTGTTGGACAAATGGATTTATCTCTATTATTAATTTGACTTCAATACACGCGCTTGTTCTAAATTAAGTTATAGTTAGTAATGAATGAAAAATTAGAAAAATTATTGGGATATCCTTTTAAGTATATGATCATCTAGCTCCCATGTATCTACTCGAGAAGCATATACCACTATCATATCCTTTTAAATTAGAAAACATTTCAATCCTTTGTCGAATGTATCACTGTACATAATTTATTCTTTTCCATTGGTATTTGGAAATGCTAGTACTAGTATTGTCGTTAATTTTCTTTTTATTTTTTCAAACACTTTATTGCATTTCATCGTCTATTTATACTTTATATCATTTCGGGTTAACTTGGTAATTGGGAAAATCAGTATGAAAAAGCATTTTACAAATTTTTCATAATACCCAACAATTCCTACGGAACTCCAAACTTTGGTGGGATTCTTACATAATTCCTAATTAGACACTATCTCAATCTTTGATTGGTCGACCATAACTTCTTTTTCTGAGATGACATATCCTAGAAGTATCACATCTCTCAACCAAAACTCACACTTCATGAAATTTGCATATAATTGATTCTCTAA
This sequence comes from Trapa incisa, assembly GCA_030064435.1. Lineage (NCBI taxonomy): Eukaryota > Viridiplantae > Streptophyta > Magnoliopsida > Myrtales > Lythraceae > Trapa > Trapa incisa. Next base: position 12,203,607 of record CM057781.1, on the reverse strand, counting down.
TAGGATTTGTAGTACTATTTTCAAATATATTTTATGGTGTTCCTCTGATTCGGAATAGATGAGAATGTCATATATGAACATGTTGACAAACTCATCCAGGAAAGGTTGAAAGACCCTATTTATTAGGTTCATGAATGCAGTGGGTGCATTGGTTAGTCCAAATGACATTACTCGGAACTCATAATGTACATAACGAGTTCGAAAAGCTATTTTTTGGATATTTTCTTCTTTTATCCTTAATTGGTGATATCTCTATTGTAAATTAATCTTGGAGAAATACGATGCCCCTAGTAGTTGGTCAAACAAGTTGTATATCCTTGGGAGAGGGTACTTCTTCTTTATTATGACTTGGTTTAGTTATCGGTAGTAAACACATAATCGCATGCTCCCATCCTTCTTCTTTATAAATAATATAGGAGCACCCCAAGGAGAGTGACTTCGGCGTATGAATCATTTTTCTAGCAACTCGTCCAATTGTTATTCGAGCTCCTTGAGCTCTTCTGGTGCCATCCTGTATGGGGCTTGGGAGATCGGATGTGTTCGTAGAATTATATCTATCACAAAGTCAAACTACCATTCCGAAGGCAGTCTAGGTAGCTCTTTAGGGAAAACACTAGGGTACCCATTTACTACCGACACATCTTTCGGAGAGGGTCCTTCCATCTCTTCACTTGATATACGAGCCAGAAAGGTTGCACTCTTTCTGAATCATCTCTTATGCCTTAAGACTTGAAATTAGGTGCCGTTTCATTCTACCCTTTTCCGCTCGAAACACTGTTCATGTAGTGACAACAATATGAAATGTCACTTCTTTCTTTTGACCATCTACCTTGACATGATTCATTGCCAACCAATCAATTCCTAAGATTAAGTCAATATCACTTTAGGGTAGTGGAATCAAGTCTACATTGAGCGTCCTTCCTTTGATTCCCACTTTACATGCTCTTATCACTTCATCCCTTGTCAGCACTTCCCCAAGGGGTTTGTGTATCAATATTCAATGTTCTAATTGAGATGGTGATAATGATACTCTTTGTGCCATTCTTTAACTTAAATAAGTTCGATCCGCCCCGGAATCGATAAGGACAAAGGCCTTGATGCCTTCTACTTCTACATACCCTGTATTTCAAAAAGAAATATTCCATTATTCCTTTGTCCAAAAAAGGCCTTAAAAGGTCAAAGGTACATTAACTGGGAGGAGAATCCAACTCTTTCTTGGAAATTCAAAAGGAGAAGCATCTACTCATTTTCCAGTCCCTAGATAGTTATGTTCTAGGTCAAGGGTTTCAGGATGTACCTGCCATGACACCGGGGTCCATTTTGGCATACTCCTATGTCAAGTTGAAGACCCTTGATGCGACTCTAGTTGGCTGTGAAAGTGCTCCTTGTCCACCACACCTTAAGCCACTTTCAGATGTTGCATTGTTTCCTCTAAAACAATCACAAGGATTATGTGGCATAATTGCTATTGGGGGAGGTCCATTTGTTCAAAAATTTATTTTTCTAGGTGGCTTAAAAATATCAAATAGGAATATTGAAGCCACCATTAGATAGAAAATGAATTTATAAATTTTTAATTTTTGGAAAACCGATCGAATCGGGCCTGAACCGATCAATTTACGATTTCGGGTCACCGAACCCAATCGGACCGAATCGGTCAACAGTCTAGTCTGTCAATAGATCGTTGCTAGGTCAGCGCCCAGTCAGCAGACGCAACCAATCAATGCATGCCCAGTCAGCGCCTAGAAACACTGATCAATCACAACGTGACATGTGTCATTGGTCAATGGTTAAAGGAAGAAAATTCATGTTAGCGACGATCGACCAATAGGAGAGCGACATGTGTCCCAGTCAACGGTCAATGTCGGAAAGGTCTTGTCAACAAAGACCGACCAATGAGGAATTGACACGTGGCAAGGGTGCCATGTCAGTATCCGATAAGGATGTTAGAGGGCATAGTATTGATAATGTTTTAATGGAACTTAGCTCTCATACCACTCAAGTTGTCACGCCCTGACCCGGTTTGGTCGGATCCCCGTGAGCAACCCACCGCTCCCTTGATTCAAGAGGGGTTTCCCCCTTCTTTAATTCAAGAGTAGCCAGGCGAAATCTCAACCTTGTTCCTTGTAATAATGTATATCAATAATAATGCAAGTTTAAGAGAAATTAAGCATACCTCACAGAGAGTAAATGCTTGTCTTATCCCTAGTTATTCTCTATTCCTGAAAAGGGATAAAAGGGTGGGTAAGTTTATATAACTCAGTGAATAGGTATTTTAAAAATAAATAAATTTTCAATAAAATATTTTTGAATTGGAGTGTGTCAGACTACTTATTTCCTTTAAAATATTTTATCCTCGAAATCTCAGCTTTCAAAACCATTACTCATCATTTACCACAAACGATGTGTTTAGCAACCAACACATGCCCTTCATCATGAAGGGATAACACATTCGCAGGGCAGCTCGTCCACTACACCCACTTGTGGCGTCGAAGCGACTCTACCGACCACCTAGATAGAAGCTTATCCACTTCTACCCTGGGAATGAGTGGATGTACGCAACATTCGACCCTCAAACCCGAAAAAAAACTTTGTGTCCATATGAAGACAAAGATCTCATCCCGACCCCACCCCGGTCTCGTGCGCATGAAGCTACGTTGAGCTTTCCTGACCACTGGCACGACAAATTGCCCTTATCTTCACCATGTCGTCCAGTAACCTCTATGACGCATCACTACCCCTCTTGGGCGTCATGATGGTCCCGAACCTCAATGCATGCACAAAATAATAGTTTTCCTCATAAGCCATTTAATCTTTGGTGTCACTAGTCCAACAGCCCTGACCCTCAACTCGACCAACAGACCTTGGGCCCATTGTACAAGATTTTCAAAATTGGGCATATTATCCCCTAAGTTCCAAAACCAAGGCCCCTGGCCTCTCTAAGCTTTTCGAGCTCCCGTCAAGAAAGTCTCCCAAAAAGTTTAAATAGTGGCACACAGTCAGGGGAGAACACTTCTGACAAAAATAATCTTTTCAGTTGTATATCACACCAACCGGGTGTGAAGACATCTCCACTCATAACCGATAAGTGGGTTTTCTACTTCCTTTCAGGAAGTTCATCATACCAATTGGGTATGATCTACTTACAACCGGTAAGTAATTTTTTGGCATTATTTTCACATCACTCCTCTAAGGTGTGATGGTTAAAATATCACTTAATAGTGGGTTTTTATATCTGAGATACTCATCATCCCAATCGGGTATGATGTGAAAATTCTCACTCAGCTGATAGCGTAGTGAATTCTTCTTAATCAGCTCTTTGCCTTCATGCGAGCTTGTCATTGTTGGCTTTCCTAGTACTTCATGTTCCAACATGATATGAACATCCTTATTCATTATCCTTTGGCCTAATAGCCTTTATTCGTCACGAATGAATAAAATACCCAAACTTTTAGTTAATTACATTTAGGTCCCTAAAATTCTTTTTATTTAACTTTCGATCCCTAATGCCAAAATTTCCCCAAATTGAGTCCTGAAACTTCTAAAATTTACTTTGAGACCTCAATTTACTCAAAATCATAAAGAGGGGTTCAAGTTTTCTAAATTTCCAATTTAGTCCCCAACTTTTCCAAAATTACCATTTTGCCTTTACTTTAGAAAAAATGGTAAATTTCACCCAAAAAATTCCACAAATTTACCAATTGGTCCTCCAATTTCCATGCCCAATTGGCACTCAATTTTAGGAAATTGCACTTTAGTCCCTCAAATTTTCGAAATCCCCAATTTCCCCCTTCCAAACTAGCCAAATTTGATTTCATCAAATTGACCGATCAAACGAGGTTAATTGTTGAAATTGAAGGTGGATTTGAGTTCCTACACATCCATATGATTCAATTGCACTTTGAATCACATGAATTGACATCAGGACAAGCACAAACGGAGCTTCGCTGGAAAACTAGATATGTAGAGAGAAAGTTTCAAAAGCTTACCGTAAAGGGTGCAGCAGTTCGAGCTTTCAATCTAGGTAGATAGCTCTCGTCTTGAGGTTACTCCTAAAATCAAGAATCAACTCAATTTATGTCAAATTGAGGGAGAATTCTCAATCAGTAAATATTCACTAGTTCTCTCTCTAGCACCGATCGAAATTCACAAAGGGGAGCCAAATTGGCTTAACTTTCCACTCTAATTCGATCGTATGAGTGAGTGTTGGAAGAGCTTGACTTGGCCTGAGTAAGGCTCGAATTGACTGATTTTAGCTCAATAGAAACAGGGCAACTTCGGTCCGTCGGAGCTGCTTCACTGTTCGATCAAGTCGATGCTTCTCCAGCGATCCTCGAAGCAATTGGAGACCACCGTCAGGTAGCTGATTTCTCCTTGAGTTTAAAGAACCCGACCATGCCTCCTTTGGCTCAGAAAAACCCCCAAGTCGAAGCTCTGGTTCAAGCTTCATTGGAAAACTAAGTGGCTAAAAGAGATTGAAGTTTTCAGTTGTGTGGAGGATGAATGGAGAGGGGATCTTTATATAGGAAGCTCGGGGACTTCTTGGTCATCCGATTGACACCTTTATGGCGGTCATTCATTGTCTGAAACTCTTTGGCCAGAGACTTTTCATCTTTGTCGGTACTGCTTGATTTTCCAGCGAGTGAACAGTGCTGTCATCTAAAGGAAGAAGATGACATTGTTCCAAATCGGACCGGATCGGTTCAAACCGGGTTCAACGCTTAAACTGGCCGGTTGAGGCCCGATTCGACCGAGTTTTTCAAAATTAAAAATTTGTAAATTCATCTAAATTCATTCTCTATCAAATTGTGGCCTCAATTCTCCAATTTGAATTTTTTAAGCCACCTAGAAAAATGAATTTAGAAACTAGTTTAATAGTGGTTCAAACCGGTTCAATCCGATTTGGATCCAGTTCACTTGAACCGGACTGGTTTTCTCTCCCAAATTGTCCTAAGGTCCCTTTCCAAGATTTTTATGACTCTTTGGATCACTCGGGAGTTGTAAATTTCTCAATTTGAATTTTTCAAATGGTCGGGATTTGTGAACCGGTTCGGTTTTCTCACTCGGGTTGACTGGTTCTTTCCTAGTTTTTCCTTAACTCCAAAGGGCGGGGTTTACAGATATCACCCAAGTAGCACTACATTTCGTGTATGTTATTGCATGTATAGTGTTGTGAGTAGCCCATGTTGTTTGGGGCCTGAATTAGCCCATGGTTGTGCAAGGGAGTGGTGATAAAGCTGCCATGACTCGAGTGATGAAACACCCAGCTGTGAGACAGTGCACGAGAAGTGTCGATTGTGGTCCAAGTGCCTTAGTGACTCCCACACACCAACTCTCTTGTTTGCTCCTGCCCATGAGATGATACATTTTAGGTATTTTGATTGTGGATAGGGTTTTGTGTAGCCCAAATTTATTGAGGCCTGAGTAGTCGGGTTGAGGCCCCGGTCGTAAGGTGTCCGAAAGTGCCCCCCAAGCGTAGGTCAAGTCACGAGCACGGGACGAGGATTCCTGGTATTCACATATATGTATGCGGCTAATCGGTTAAAAACCAAAGGGGGAGACTGATGATAACTTGATCGTAGTAGAGACTGCGAGTCGGACGGTTTGAGACTTGTGTCTCCGATGGTAGAATAAACCACGAGACTCGTATGGGGTAGTACGAGTGATAAGTTAGAAATCATGCTAGGTGGTTTATAGGAAATATCTAGGTAATGAGGTATGTAGTGGCACGATGCCAATGTCTCCCTCACTGAGCTATGTGCCCATCTCATCCCCTAAACATATTGCAGGTTGAGCCAAGGAGGCGTGAGAAATAGAGGAAAGGATCTTCCCAAGGCGTACGATAACCTAAGGTAACCTAGGACCCTGCACATGAAAGGTTTCATTTATTATCATGTTGCTACTATTCTCGAGTTATTTTACAAACTATTTCGTGAGCTAGCACATGAAACTTTTAAGAAAATTTTCAAATTTTCACTGCTTTTTTATAGTTTTTTTTTTATTTTGAGCCTTGGTTTTGTAGGTCTTATCTTAGTGAAAGATCCTACTATTGTAAAATTGAGAGAATTAGCGAGCTACATGAGTTCTCGACCGACCGAATCGGGCTAGGGCGTGACAAGACTGGTTTATGAAAAGTAAAATGTGTTCCTGAAATTAGAAATTTTATATGGTGTGTATGTTCCAATACTTTGTCTGTTAGTGTTAAACTGATTAAGAGACATCTAGGAAATGGGACTAACTATTTCTTGTGTGAAAATATTAAGACAATTGACCATATGTTGTTTGAATGTTCCTAGATGCGGCTCATATGGTTTGGTGTTTGTGAATTTCATATATACAATAGTTTAAAAATATATTTTATGAATTTACTAGATAGTATTATTGGAAATGATGTGATGAGTAAGAATATCAAAGAAGATATACTTAGCCTTATTGCTTATACTATTTAAAATATTTGAATTACTAAAAATAGAACATTATTTGAATTTAAAAATTTTATATTAGATTATCTTATTTGTAATATTTTAGTTTTATTCCATCAGTATAAGAACTATAAGTCAAGAGTAAGGAGTGTGAGTTGACTACTACATCAACCTTCCATATCACTACAACTATCATTGTATTATGATCAACTATAATAGGGTTTTTAATAAATTGTTTGAGTATACAATAATATTATATATTGTATGTGTTGATTTAGGGAAGGAGCTAGGTGAATGCTCATCTAAAATGTGATTGGTTTGTTTTAATAACCTAAACAAGTTTTATTATATAGTCTTGCAAAAAAAAATGCTAATTCTCTATCATTAATCTAAAGATATGGGTCTAATTTTATAAAATCAAAAAGTTTGAATTTTTTAGATTTATGTAGAGTTGAGTTCCATTTATAATACTAATAATAGTGACCCTTAATATAAAATAAGTAATAAAAAGTGTTTGAGTTGAAAATTATATCTATATATTAGATTTGTGTATAAACATTTACACTAAATTATGAATGACTCCCCTTCCAAACACGCCTTAAGGTGCGCTACTTTTTTTTGGCAAACTTAAGCTATGCCTCTGGATAGGACCATCACAATCACAACTTTCTTCTCCATCTAAAATGACCGTGAAAACTAACAACTTCAAATGGCAGCTGGGGGAGCTTCCCCTCCTTAAAAAATGCTGAATTTTAGTATTAATATTAGAATTCAACTATTTTAAATTCATAGTAACATGGATTTTCTCTACAATTGCCTCTTGGCTGCCTTTGAATATGGAAGAAAAAGGTAAGAGGGCGTACTAGAGCACATCATGATGAAAAGGTTGTCTCCTTAAACACAAGAAAAAAAAACTATTTAATGAGATTATTTATTTGTATAACACTAATATTCATAATTTATAATTATTTATTTGATTTTTATTTATAATTACTTATTATTATGTTTAGGATGGTAAAAATCTTTGTTCGCACAGGAAATTCAAGTGATTTGAGTAGACGTATAGCAGAACATACCAGATGTAATCGTTCTTTTTTATATCAAAATAAACTATAATTTATTTTAATATTATTAAAATTCGTATAAACCATCTATATTTCATAATATAATATTTAAAATATAAATATTATATTATAAAAGTTAATTGAACAAAAATTAAATTTTAATAAAAAAATTTATTTATTTTAAAATATTTTTATTTAAATTAACATATATATTATTATTAATTTAATTATAAATTTAAATTTACTAATTAAAATAATATATTTTAATTATCAAATTCACTGTTAAACAAGTTTCAAGTGATATAATTAAATCCCGTCCTATAATCGAGTATAAGATTAATTGAATTAACACGATTAACATAGTATCCAACTATTGTATCCGCATCCGGAGTCCCGTTACTATCAGGTCTGATCCATTTAAACTGAGTTAGTTACCACCCATCCGCATTCGGAGTCCCGTTACTATCAGGTCTGATCCATTTAAACCGGGTTAGTTACCACCCATCTATGTTCGGAAGGAGATGACAATTTTCTCCTATTATTGGCCTATCCGTGAAGTCAGTTAATTGAATAATTAATTAATTAATTAAATGGCCTCCAAATTCTAGAGAGAAAGTGAAGTGGAAGAAATGGAGGGAGATCTCTCTTTCTGCCTCTGAAAGAAGGGAGGAGGGGGGAGGAGGGGTGATCCTCTGAGCCAAGAAGCTCTCTCCAGCGGAGAAAGAAGCCAGACAGAGTGAGTGGTTGGACGAGGGGAGAGCTGGCATAAGAGGGAGACATCACTCTTTGTCACCGGGTATGGAGAAGTACCCATCTTTTTTATGATTCTTTGTTCGAATTTTCGGCTTAATTCTATTCCCTTACTGATTGGATTGCTGATGGGAAAGAACCCCATGAATATGCTTCTCAGGTCTCAGATTCTTGCAAGATTTCCGTTTCAAGGAGGGGAACCATCGATCATATATGTCGTCAGGCTCTGATCTGATCACTGGAGCTCCGAAGCAGCTCTGCCACTCCTCGAACTCACAGTTCTTGCTCAGACACGGAATCTCGCTTTCCATCTTCTGGTGCATGCAGTTCTTTTGTCTGATCGTGGCTCAGGAACAGAGCATCCCCCTCTCCCACATGCTATTAAGACCATACTGGTAAGAGGGTCTATTTTCTTCATCGAGCTCCTCTCTCTTGACAACAGAAGACCCTCCTGGGTCTTGGTCTTTGTTCTCGAAGGTGCTTTTTCTTTCCTCTGTTTTCATGGCTGGTGGTGATGTATGAGTTCAGGGTTTTGATGGGTTTTAGGGTTTGCTTGAAAATTGGCCTCTTATCTAATTCCAGCCTCGTTACTTTTCAGGAGCTTCTCGGAAACAGAGTTCTTTGGACAGAATCAACAGAGGACACACATTCTTAATTCAATTTTGAGAGATCTTGGATTCTGGGTCTTTCTTAAGATCCTGCAAGGCTAAGATTTCTTCACCATACCTGCTTGTCGGAGACATATAAACATATACATATATATTGAACAGAGATGGCTGAGCTTGATATTGAAAGTCTGTGGTTGAGTTCAAGCCTTAGTACTACTGAGAAGCTTATGAAAAGCAAAATAAGCAGGGGAGGGGATCTCAGTGCAGTGAGGAGAGTTCGTGTGATATACAGAGACCCCGATGCAACCGAGTCTTCGAGTGATGAAGAAGGCGGCTGTTATGGTTCGAGGAGGGTTCGTACGGGTCACAGACGCATAATTAAAGAGATTGTAGTTCCTGTTGGGAAACAAGCTTTGGGTGGGGGTAACAGTGTTAAAAGGCCAAAGTGCGTTAGTTTAAGGGAAAAGTTTTACACGAAGAAGGGAAGCGGACATTCCTCTTCTGCGTATAAAGGGGTTCGGAGGAGGCCCTGGGGGAAGTACGCGGCTGAGATTCGGGACCCGATTCGTGGTATCAGGGTTTGGCTCGGGACTTATGGAACAGCCGAGGAGGCTGCAATTGCCTATCAGAGGAAGAAGGTCGAGTTTGATCACGCATTGTCATCAAGAAAAAGCAAGACTTTGAAGAATGATGGCTCAAACACTGGGTTCCAGGAGACAAATGCTGCTTTGGTCGGCCTCCCATCGCCGTCCTCGGTGCTTGATACCCAGAATTCTGCATCGTTATGTTCTGCTCACTCATCAATTGCAGTAGGAGAGGTCAAAATTCCAGAAAGCATCAACGGTGGCACATTTCAATATGACAAGCAGTCCTTCCAACCAGCTGGGACATCATCTCTTCTGGTGAATCCAGATGTAGATCTGCAGCCCGAGGATGGATTGCTGCTTGGAAGTGGCTTCTTGGACCCTCCTGAGTTAGTCAATTGGTTGGATGATCTTCCCAGTTGTGGTTTTGAAGAGGGCCAGGCCCTGGATCTGCAGGAGATCGATCTAAGCCTAGAGGAGGAGCTGAACCTCCCAAACATTGAGCTGAGCCTGGACAAGGAGGAGCTGTCATGGGTGGAGGATGCACTTAACATTGCACACATGTGAGTTTTGCAGCTAGTATATAATATATATCTTGTTGAAGTATAATATAGTTCTGGTTTGTATGATGAGGTGAAAGAATTCAAAGAAGCATGCAGTGGAGTTCTGAGTGTTAGATTGCCATGCTTGTTTTGGTAGAATAGGGTATCTGGCAGACGATTATACCTTACTTATGAGATGTTGCTGCTGTGACAAATAAATGTTATAGCAAGTGGGTTTGTCTTAAACTAATAATTTGTCCACAGACGGAGAGACAAACAGACAACAGTGTCAAGTCAAAGTTTTGCCTTGGAAATCTGTCCTTAGGATCCCATGCTTAGATTCAAAGGAACTGGTAAAGATAGCTGCGGCATATCTTTGTGCTGTTCTGTATGTCCCTAGGATTTGCAAGATTTGGACAAGTATGAGAAAATAAAGGAACATCATGGGATCTTTAGAAAAAGGGGGGAAACGTTGAAGCTTGAATGTGAATTTTCATTTTATCCGAGAACTCGAATCTGGAATCTTGGTATAAGAAAGCAGCAGGTCTGCTTTAATGGAGGGCAACAGGGGACCAGCTGACCTGTTTCTTCTCCATCATCCTTGTAACCTGATTCATTGGAATCCTCCATGTTTCTGGTCAAATACACCACCACCACCAGCTGCCTACTTCTAAGATAACGTATGCTAAGTAAGAATTGCAACGTTTTCATGGGACATGAAAATTTGCCAAAACATCTACCTCGAGTAGTTATTATATGCACTTTTCGTGACTAGAAATCTGTGAATAGAAATCAGGAGACATCTTCTTCACCCTTTGATAATTTTAATTGGAAATCAATGATGTAAAACGCGGACATGGGATTGATTTCACCCACCCAGAGGTGGTTTATCTTGCGCCATCACATTTCCACTTAAGATAGAATGCAAGTTTCAATACTTGATCTGCACCGATTTTCTTGTTGAAGGTTCACTAGTCTATTTTACTAACCCCCAAAGAACAGGGGCGATATTGGAGCTCCTCCACTATTTTCTATTGAACAAAGAAAAGTCATGCAACCATCATATTTCATAGCAGCGGGGGAGATTATTTCATCGGCTTTTGAGTGCTTTTCAGAAGCCCAAAGATATGACCAGTGAAAAAAAGGCCACCGGCAGTGATAGAATAAACCTTGAAAGCAATTTTCTTGAATTGATATAATTCTCAGCCTCTTTTTTAATTTTATATATATATATATAATATTTTTCTAATATATTTTTATTTTAATAAATGTGATATTTTTCAACATTTATATAATATTTTTTTATTTTAATCAATATAATAATATTATTTTTCAATAATATAAAACGTATATATACATATTTACCACCTACCATTTTAGACTTATAATTAACAATTATTTTTACGAGTTAAATATATTTTTTTATAAATATCAAGTTTAATATAGGTACAAATTAAGTGAGTTTAATATAATATTAGAAGTATAATTCATCTATAAGAAATTATATAAATATTTAATTAAAAATAATTAATTACATGTTATTCCTTCTGATTTTGAATAGCTACAGTAAGTAGTAAGTTTGAGAGCTCTCCAAATTTATCTCGGCAGCCACATATGGTGATGGATATTTACAAACACATATAAACATATAAACAATGGAAATGGAGTATCATACTTTGTCCAGAGAAAAAGTAAATGCTTCCCGAGATTTTTGGCTGAAGAGGAGAAAGAAATTACCTACATCATTATGGTTACTAGTAATTTATATTTTTGCTTGCTTTGAACCTAGAAGATAGTTGTTCCATCAAACTCTTAATTTTAAAACAATCATATCATCACTATCTTTCAAATTTATCTTATTTCATTTTCTCAAGTTTTAAAATTAAACATAATATCACTAATTATCAAAATTATTTTCTTTCAATGCTTTGTACAATAGCATCCCATCATTCAACTCGAAAAATCTAAGTCAAAATTTTGGTTTTTTGTGTGCGAAAAATGATTTGTTAGTTATAATTTCGTTTTTCCAACACAAACTAATCAACCCCGGTATACAATAAAATAGACGCTGCACACTAATGCACCAGAGTCAATGACTCACCCGGACAAATAAAATATTTCCCTTATCGTCAATTGGCCAATCTATCACAGATAGTCTCGTATCAATGTTCACGAGTATCGATGCCTTATTACGGTAAGAATTCACCCCTTGCATCTTTGTGTACTGTTTCATGTCTTTGGCCATGCATTTTTATGAATACAAAGTTAGTGTAAGCTTCAAACCATAAAATTAATCATTTTCATAAAGCGAATTTGGGCTACGCTCACATTTTACATAAACTGAGAGATTTCAGTCACTGCCACATCGCAAAAATATAAATATCCGTGAATATAGGTTTTGTACACATCACATTAAAAATTCCGCTTATAATTCATATAATGATCAGACCTTCATTTGTTATTTTAAAAATACATAGGTTTTCCTTTTTTTCAGAAAATTATCACGCTAATTCATTTTTTCAAAAATATTGGTTCTATCATTCTTTTATAATGTTAGAATAATAGTCCATTTTATAACGTTAAAACCCTAGTCCATTTTTTTTAAAATGACACTGTACCCTTCAATTAATATGTGTATCTTAGTTCTATTACTTAAAGAATACAACTTTCTCAAAATATTTTTGAGTTTTAGTTCATTCCTTAAAACTAATTTGGGTCTCATCCTATAACACCGTATTTATTAGAACTAAATATTTCAATAAGAAATTTAACATAAATTATTTTTTAAACTTAAAATAAGCCGATTTAATTCGAGAATTAGATAATTATTAAAAAAAATAAGTTCATAAATATATATATATATAAATATAAGTATAAATCTGAAGACACATAATTATATATACTGGGATTGTATTAATACAATCCCAATCAAAATATGAAAAAAAATAAAGGGAGGGAAAGGGCTAACTCATATTATACATTTGTCAAGACCCAAACCACATAAAAGAGTGTGTCTAAACACATACATTAAATCCATATGGATTGGTTAGAGAGTTAATGGTCGATCAATGTATTAATGGATTGTAACAAAAGTTTTTGAGCTTCTTATATATTTTTATTTTTCATAGACTAGTTAAAAAAATGGTGAACCGAACTAAAAACTACTGAACCAGCCAAGAATATCGTTAGAAATCGATTATCTATAGTATCAAACCAGTCATGTAGGATGCGAGGCGGGATGCACGCACACACGACCACGTGTGCGCATGTCGTCTTTCTCGCGTGACAGCTTACCCGAATTCCACTATTTTTATCCAACAGCTCACCCAGACAACTTGTCTCATGCCCCGACCCGGTTTGGTCGGATCCTCGTGATCAACCCGTCACTCTCCCAGTTTATTAAAGGGTTTCCCCTTATTATAAACCGTAAACAGTAAGGCGTCCTTTAGACCGCACCATTTCCTTGAATAACATAATCAAAACTGCATGAAATTTTAAACTTACATACATGTCTTACAGGTATCTTAGTTAATGATCTTAAAGTGTAGACTTTCTGGGATTTCCTGAAAGGAATATAAGAGAGTGGGTGAGTACGACTACTCAGTAAATGTGTTTTCAAAGGTCTACTTTTAACTTTTAAGAAAAAAATTTATATGGAGTGTGCCAGACTCCTTTCTTTTAAAAAATCCCTTCATTTAAAATTTCTCTTAGGTTTTTTCATTATTTTATAATTACCGGTGTGTAATCACCCAACACACATCCTTAATCATGAAGGTTACACACATTCGCAAGTATCACTACTGAATCCGCTAGTGGCTTCGAAGCAACTTTTCCTGCCACCTGGATAGAAGCATGACCACTTCGACCTTGAGAATGAGTGGATGTTCGCGACATCCGACCCTCAATCCCGAAATTGCTTCTTTGTATCCATATGAGGACAGAGACCTCATCCTGTCCCCACCCCAGTCTCATGCTCTTGGTGCTACTCCAAATTTCGCACAGACACCTGGGACGACAAACTGCCCTTATAGCCACCAGGTTGTCCAGTGCCCTTAGGACGCATCACTACCCCTCATGGGCGTCTTGATGGTCTCGTACTCATAGTGCATGCACAAACAATGTTTTTTCATATTGCCTTATAATCTGTGGTGCCACTGGTCCAACAGCCTCGACTCTCAACTCAACCCACAGTTGTTTGTCTTAACTGTCCGTCGACCTGTCATGTCGCACTGCCGCTAATTGACTGAGCATGTCCGTCCAATCTTGGTATCATGGCCAAACAATTCACTTATTAATTTTTATGGCACATATATCATGTTCGTTTACAAGCTCCTGCTCATGCCAACTAGCCTGGGGCCCACTGTACGAGATTTTCAAAATCGGGCATTTAGCCCCCAAGTTCCAAAACCGAGGACCCTGGCCTATCAAAGCTATTCGAGCTTCCATCGACAAGGTCTCCCAAATTGTTTATGTATTGGCACACAGTTAGGGAAGAGAACTTCTAACAAAACATATGTTTTCTCTATCCATTATACCACCCGTGTATAAAGACACCTCCGTTCATAACCGATGAACGAGTTTTCAACTTCTTTCAAGGAAGTCTTATCATACCAACCAGGTATGATCTACTTACAACCGGTAAGTAGTTTTTCCATATAATTTTCACATCACTTCCTTTAAGTTGTGATGTTTAAAATACCACTTAATAGTAGGTTGTCATACCGAAGTACTTATCATCCCCAACTGGGTATGATACAAAATTCCCACTAACAACTGGAAGTGATTTTTATCTTTAAGTTGCGCTCATCACCCCAACCGGGTATGATGTTAGTAAACCCACTCACTTGTTAACGTAGTGAATTCCACTAGACCAGTTCTTTATATTCACGTGAGCTTGTCCTTTCTGGTATTCCCGGTACTTCATGTTCCTATATGATATGAACATCTTGGTTCATTATCCTTTGGCCTAATAGCCTTCATTCATTCCAAATGAATGAGAAAGTCAAACTTTCATTTATTTGCAATTAGGTCCCTAAATTTATTTCTATTAAACTTTAAGTCCTTAATGCTAGTTTTTCCTCAAATTGAGTCCCGAAACTTTTAAAATTTATGAAGGGACCTCAATTTATTCCATTTCACAAAAAGGGGATTAATTTCCCAAATTTTCAATTTGGTCCCCCAAGTTTTCCAAAATTACTATTTTGCCCTTCCTTTACAAAAATGGTAAGTTTTGCCCTAAAAATTCCAAAATTTTTCAATTGGTCCTCCAACATTATTTTCATGCCCAACTGACCCTCAATTTCATAAAATTGTATTTTGGTCCTTTGAATTTTGAATATCCCCAATTTTCCCCAATTCTAACTCGTTAAAACAGCCGAATTTGATTTCATCAAATTGACCTATCAAACCCCTCTAATTATTGAAATTGAAGTTGAAATTGAGTTTCTCCATGTTCATACGATTCCATAGAACTTTGAATCATGAGTTTTAACGCCGGAACGAGCTCAAACGGAGTTTCGCCGGAAAACAAACTCTAGAGAGAGAAAGATTTGATTACTCACCAGTTATGGCAAGTAAGAACGAGCTTTCGATCTGGGTAGATAGCTCTAGTCCTGAGGTTCATCCTAGAATCAAGAATTGCATCAATTGATGCTGAATTGGATTAGAATTTTGTCATTTAAATTTGGTCAACTCTCTCTCTAACACCGATCGAAAATTGTAAAGGGGAGCCGAATTAACTTACCTTTCGGTCTTAATTTGGCCGTGGAAGGGTTGATGAAGTGTTGGGAGGGCTTGGTTTGGCCTGAGGAGGGCTCAAAATGGCCGATTTTAGCTTGGCCAAAATAGGGCAGCTTCGGTCTGTCGGAGCTGCTTCACTGTTCTATCATGCTGGCGCTTCTCCAGCGATTCTCGGATTGACTGGAGTTTACTATCAGATAGCTGTCTTCTCCCTAGTTCTAAATAGACCAACCTCTCCTTTCAAGGTTAAGAAAAATGTTCAAGTCGAAGCTCTGGTTCGAGTCTCACCAGGAAATGGAGCAGTAGAGAGAGAGAAGTGTTTAGGTGTGAGAAGAATGAATGGGGATGACCTATTTATATCGGTGAAAAATTGTGTATTAAATGGGAGATATTTATTACTAATATTAATATTACCATAAATTATTGGTATTAATTCTAATAATTCAATTTCAGTATTAAATTATTGGTAGTAATGACAATAATTAAATATATATTAATTTATGGCTATTTATGATAAAACGTACTTTCGCATAAAAAAATTTTACTCGGGTTACAAAAAAAATCATACTTCCCAAGGGGTCACCCATTCTCACACTACTCTAGAGCAAGCACACTTAACTTTAGAGTTTTTATGGATTCTCATTCACTTGAACTAATTTGGTTTTTCTCTTTTAATTTGTCTTAAGTTTCTTTTCCAAGGTTTAATGAACTCTTTGGATCACCCGGAAGTTGTAAATTTCCAAATTACTTGTTCCCAAATGATCGGGTTTGTAAACCGGCTCGGTTTAACCGGTTCTTTTTCCTAGTTTTTCTTAACTCAAAAGTGCAGGGTTTACAACTCTCCCCTCCTTTTAGGAGTTTTGTCCCCAAAACTTAACCAATATATTCCACATCGGGAATAATTTCCCTTAATGTCAACTTGGGTTTTCTTGACATGCTAACACTTCAATTGCTCTTTCGCTTATTCCCCGTAATCATTCATCTAATGAATTTCTTTTCATTTATCATGCTTACTCCTTCCATGGAGTTATAATAACGAGGTATGCATGGCTCATTAATCCTAATGTATATTCTTAGGTTTGCATCTCCCTTTATTTAGGATAAGGTTCTTCCTTTTGGGGATTTTACTCAAGATTTCAGGATTGGGAGTTCCAAGGTGCCCAATCTTTCCTTTGTCTAGTTATTCTCTTCATCGTTGAAACCTCTAGCTCAACGTTTTTTCGAGCATTACATACTTGTTTTCACAGGTTTTTGTGTTATTATTTTTTCGTCCCAATTTGACCCATCCTTCATCCATCATTGATTACAACTTCAGTCAAATTTATGTTTGACCTTGTTATGTTTACCAACTGACTCCTTCTTACTCGAGTTACATTTTACTCGGGATTGTTGGTGCTTATATGTCCCTTACGATATGACATAGTTCTGAACCTGTCTCAGTCCATCAGACTCCTACAACACCTCTTTTAGGGTTGTTTCCAACTTTCTAGCCTTCCAAGGACTATATAATTTCATCCCTCTTTTCATCGGGTAGTATTCCTTAACTACCTTTACTGTTACCCAATTATCATTCGTATCTTGACAACATGTCTTATATAACCGTGTCAGTTTTCCTTACCCACTCGTCCTTTTCTAATTTCTTTATTGGGTCTTTCTGGTGCCAATTATTTGGTTTCCCAATAGTTTATCAACAAATTGGGTTTCTTTCCTTCTTAAGTCCTTGGCATTCCTTATTCAAGGGTTTTTCCTGTTTCCTTAATCCATTTTTACTTACTCATAATCACTTCATGATTCTTCATTCTACAATAATTACTTTCGATCTATGTGTTGATTACTTTGCTTGGAAAGATTCCCTCCTTCCGGTTTTGTTCTCAACTATGTCCCTTACAATAGAGATTTTCATCTTAGGAGTTACATGCTCAACCTCCTTATCATTCATTGTATAGTTCTTTCTCCCTTTCTTCGCACCCTTATCTATGTTAGGGCATCTGTTTTCTTTGGATTCTTCTCTATCCACAACTTTTGTTTTATCCCTTATTCCTTAGATGGGATACTTCCTATTATTGGTTTTATTTCGTGCATTCCACCCTATGCTCGGTCGTCCACTCTTTAAGCTTCATATGCGCGTATGGACTATGACCTGTCTTACCAAGTGTGGTTATTCCTTCTTAGACACATCTTATATGGGGGACTTACTTTCACAATGTTTCTCGAACATTCTTTCATTTATTACCTTAGTATGGGTTGTCCACTTATTCATACTTCTCACAGCATCTTTTGGTGCTAATCCGTTAGATTATTTCCGTTTAAGGAGGGTTCACATCCTCCTTGTTTCAAATTCTCTTGTTCGCCCTTCGTGAGGCTCACTTGACCGTCTTAAGTCTATAAACCCAGTTTTGGCCATCGATTGTTTTAATGATTTTCCTTCATTCTTCTTTCCTAATGTTTTGGCCTTTTCACTTCTCTCTTCTTTGTTGTGGTTTAAATCCATGGTTCTCTCGAAGACTAGTTCTTTAACTGTCTCTTTCTCTTTATTTTTCTGGTCCTATCGTCTGGGCAGTTGTATTCATGCCCATCCTATTGTCTCATCCTTTCTTAGGGTTTTGTTCATTTTCTTTGGTTGTTCGCGTTACTAGTTTTCCTCTTTCTACATAGTTCTTCTATTCTCTCCAAACAGGTCACACTGGACCATTACAATACTCCTTCATTGGAAAATATTTACTAAATAAGGGTTGGTTCCATTTTCTCTTAATTGGGATACACATGTCTTTCTGGGGCTTCCTTCCTTGGTAGGATTCTTTGTCTTTCACCTGACATTCATTTCTTACATTTGCTCTAGGGGATTTCTACCCTTAAATGACATCCCTTGATGTCATCTTCTCCTATTTACCTTTACTCCTCAAATCTTGTAGGCACATCTTTTATACTCTATCTACATCCTTATTCGTACCTAGTACCTATCTATTTCTTTAGGGAGCATACAAATCTTCCTTGTTTCAGGATCATTGAGTGAGAGGCTTGTCTATTCCTTTCTTAGCTTGAGTTTAGTCGTTAATTGGCCTTTGGTCTTTTTAAGGATTTCTTGCATCCTTCTTTTCCTGAGTATTTGACCTTTCCGCCTCTCTCTTCTTTGTCGGAACTTACATTATGGTTTTCCGTGCATTAGCTCATTAACTGCCCCGCCTTTACCATTCCTTTGGTTTAGGTTTTTCTTAGGGCAGTTTTCTTCTCGAGTACTCTTGTCCTTAACATCCATCTCACTGACGTTTTTAGGGTGTAGTCCTTTCTACCTCCCGGTCTTCCTTAAGTTGTCGTTTATTTTCTTTGACTATTTTGTTGTCACGGTTTGCTTCCTTCTGTTATGTTGCTCTGAATCTCCAATGTGACTTCTTTACCATTTTCCTAAGAAAGTTGTACTTAAAATCCCAAGACATCCCATTTGTCGTCAAACGCTTGGCTTGTCTCTCTTGTGGCTTCCCCCCCCTTTTCTCCTAAATTACTAGAAATTTCTTCTTTAAGGGAGAGTTCTCTTCAACTACCTTTTGTTCTGTTTATGGTTTTATCGAAGTGCACCCTTTTTTTTCCTTCCTGCCACTTTGCTGTAATCTCAAAAACTTTCCTCTGGTCTGTGGTTGAAATTATGAGTGGGAGCCGTATTCCTTGGGATGGTATCCTTCTTAGTTTTCCCTTCTTAAGAAGAAGTTTAAATTTGGCATTCACCTCGTCCTTTCTTGACCTCTTTGTGAACCGCTTACTTAAACCTGCTTCATAGTTTCGGTTTCTAGTCCTTCATGTCTTTAGTGATCTTTGAGGAGCTATTCCCCTAAATCTATGAGGTGTGGGACACTCCTTATTTCCTTACACCTATAATAGTTTATCTTGGTACTTGTCCTTAGTAGGGTTGGGCACTCTTCAAGTAATGTCTCATCGTTATTCCCTTACATGGATTGTTGTGGTTTCTTCTTTCCTTCGAGCGGGGCTTTTCCAGGGTTACTAGTGGTTTGGTGCTTTAGCATTCTTGAGTCTGATCACTTTAATAGTTTTCTTGCTGAATCACCTTTGCTAAGGGTCATGGTAAGAGTCCTCCTAGGTTTCTTAATTCATCTCCCATCACTGGGATGTGACTTTTCCTTAGTTTCCAGGATAGTGTGGGTTTGTTTTATTTTCCTTAGGCCATATTCCTAGTAAGATCACATTCTCAGAAGATAGAGTTTTGGAGAATTTGAATATTTTATTAACACGGGAATACAAATGGTTGGGTTCTCAACCCTATCATAGAAAATGGTCACAAATTAATTAGGGAGCTATGGGATTCTTGATAAGCATCCTCCTTTACACTTAGGGCTGTGCCATCAATAGGTCCTAGCACCATTCTCCAAGATACTTCCGCATTTGGTCTTTCGACATTTTTGCTAGGTATTAGGCATTTGGGAAGCTTCTAGGGTTGTCTTCCTACGAAGGTAGGGAGTTGAGTAGAGCCATTCCAAGTTTTTTTGGTTCCTTTCCTGGGAGCCATCTGAAAATTTTAGGATAAATCCTATTAGTTACTATATATTCTAGTCTTGAGTATGTATTAGAGGAAATAGGCTCTGATACCACTCTAGTTGTCACGCCTCGATTTGGTTTGGTCGGATCCCCGTGATCAACCCGCCACTCTCCCGGTTTATTAAAGGCTTTCCCCTTATTATAAATCGTAAAGAGTAAAGCGTCCTTTAAACCTGCACCATTTCCTAGAATAGCATAATCAAAACTGCATGAAATTTAAACTTTACATACCTGTCTTACAGGCATCTTAACTGATGGTCTTTAAGTGTAGGCTTTCCGGGATTTCCTGAAAGGGATATAAGGGAGGGGGTGAGTACGACTACTCAGTGAATGGGTTTTCAAAGGTCTACTTTTAACTTTTAAGAAAAAAAATTATATGGAGTGTGCCAGACTCCTTTCTTTTCAAAAATCCCTTTATTTAAAATTTCTCTTAGGTTTTTTCATAATTACCGATGTGTAATCACCCAACACACAACCTTCATCATGAAGGTTACACACATTCGCAAGTAAGTATCACTACTAAACCCGCTAGTGGCTTCGAAGCGACTTTTCCTGCCACCCGGATAGAAACACGACCACTTCTACCCTGAGAATGAGTGGATGTTTGTGACATTCGTCCCTCAATCCAGAAATCGCTTCTTTGTGTCCATATGAGGAAAGAGACCTCATCCTGTCCCCACCCTGGTCTCATGCGCTTGGTGCTACTCCAAATTTCGCACAGATACTTGGAACTACTCATCGGGTCGTCCAGGGCCCTTAGGACACATCACTACCCCTCATGGGCGTTTTGATGATCCCGTAATCATAGTGCATGCACAAACTATGTTTTCTTATCAAGCCATGTAATATGTGGTGCCACTGGTCCAACGGCCCCAACTCTCAACTCAACCCGCAGTTGATTGTCTTGACTAGTCCGTTGACCTATCATGTCGCACTACCGCTAGTTAACTGAGCATGTGGGTCCTATCTTGGTACCATGGCCAAACAATTCACTTATTAAGTTTTATGGCACATATATCATGTTCGTTTACAAGCTCTTGCTCATGCCAGCTAGCCTTGGGCCCACTGTACGAGATTTTCAAAAAACTGGGCATTCTAGCCCTCAAGTTCCAAAATCGAGGCTCCTGGCCTATAAGAGCTATTCGAGCTCCCGTCAAGAAGGTCTCCCAAATAGTTTAAGCATTGGCACACAATCAGGGGAGAACACTTCTGACAAAATAGGTTTTCACTGTCCATTATACCAACCGGTATAAGGACATCTCCGTTCATAACCGATGAACAGGTTTTCAACTTCCTTTGAGGAAGTCTCATCATACCAAACGGGTATGATCTACTTACAACCGATAAGTAGTTTTTTTTTTTGCATAATTTTCACATCACTTTCTCTAAGTGGTGATGATTAAAATACCACTAAACAGTGGATTTTTATACCTAGGTACTTATCATCCCCTACCGGGTAGGATATAAAATTTTCACTCACAACCGATAAGTGGTTTTTATTTTTGAGTTGTGCTCATCATCCCAACCGAGTATGATGTTAGTAAACCCACTCACCCGTTAACACAGTGAATTCCATTTGACCGGTTCTTTGTATTCACGCAAGCTCGTCCATGCTGGCGTTCCCGATATTTCGTGTTCCTACACAATATAAACATCTTTTTTCATTATTACTCGGCATAACAACCTTCATTCATTTCCAATGAATGAGAAAACCCAAACTTTTAGTTATTTACAATTAGGTCCCTAAAGTTATTTATCTTTAACTTTAAGTCCCTAATGTCGGTTTTTCCTGAAATTGAGTCTCGTAACTTTTAAAATTTATCTTGGGACCTCAATTTATTCAATTTCACCAAAAAGGGGTTTAATTTCCCAAATTTCTAATTTGGTCCCCCAATTTTTCTAAAATTACCATTTTGCCCCAAAAATTCCAAAATTCCTCAATTGATCCTCCAACATTACTTTCATGCCCAATTGACCCTCAATTTCATAAAATTGCATTTTGGCCATTTGGACTGAAAGGTAAACCAATTTGGCTCCACTCTACAATTTCCTGCCGGTGTTAGAGACAGAACCGGTAGAATTTCAATAATTAAATGGTAACTCAATTCGACATCAATTGTTGCGATTCTTGATTCTAGGATTAACCTCAAGATGAGAGCTTTCTGCCTAGATCGAAAGCTCGGACCGCCGTGCCCTCACCGGTGAGAAATCAAAGCTTTCTCTCTCTATAGTCTGTTTTCCGGCAAAGCTCCATTTGAGCTCGTTTCGGCGTTAAAATCTGCGATTTAAAGTTTTTTAGAATCGTATGAACATGCAAGAACTCAATTTCAACTCCAATTTCAATAATTAGAAGTTTTTTATTGGTCAATTTGATAAAATCAAATTCGGTAGTGTTGAAGAGTTGAAATTTGGGGAAAATTGGGGATTTTCGAATTCGACCGTGGGAGGGCAGAGGAAGTGTTGGGAAGGCTTGGTTTGGCCTAAGTAGGGCTCGAAATGACCAATTTCAACTCAGCCGAAACAGGGCAGCTTCGATCCGCCGGAGCTGCTCCACTATTCCATCATGTTGGCGCTTTTCTAGTGATTCTCGGATTGACTGGAGTTTGCTATCAGATAGCTGACTTCTCTCCGGTTCTAAAGAGTTTGACCTCTCCTTCCGAGGTTAAGAAAATTTTTCAAGTTGAAGCTACTGTTTAAGCTTCATCGGGAAATAGAGTAGTAGAGAGAGAAGTGTTCGGGTGTGAGGAGAATGAATGGGGATGACCTCAAACCTTACTAGTATTAATATTGCCCTAAATTATTGGTATTAATTCCAATAATTTAATTTTGGTATTAAATTATTTATATTAATTCCCAAGAGATCACCCATCCTCACACTACTCTTAAACAAGCACGCTTAACTTCAAAGTTCTTATGGATTCTTGTTCACCTAAACCAATTTGGTTTTTCTCTTCTAATTTGTCTTAAATTTCTTTTCCAAGGTTTAATGAACCCTTTGGATCACTCAGAAGTTGTAAATTTCTAAATTGTTTGTTCCCAAATGATCGGGTTTGTAAACCGGCTTGGTTTTCTTACTCAGATTGACCAATTCTTTCTCAATTTTCCTTAACTCAAAAGTGCGAGGTTTACAACCCGACCTTGCCTTTTAAGGCTGAGAAAACTGCTGAATTCAGAGCTCTCGTTTGAGTTTCATTGAAAAATGGAGCAGTTGAGAGAGAATGGAGATTTCAGGTGTGAGGAGGATGAATGGAGAGTAGCTTTTTATATAGGGAGCTCGGATACTCTCTGCCCAACTATTTCGGTCAAGCTTATCCTCGCCCCGCAACGGCTTGAACGGAAACATTTTCTCTTCATCGGTGCTATCCATTTATGCATTGAATGAATAGTGTTGTCATCTAAAGAAAGAAGACAACACTATTCCAAACTGGTCCGACCGGTTCAATGCGTAAATTTGCTAGTTTAGGCCCGATTCGACCGGTTTTCTCAAATTTAAAAATTTCTAAATTAATCTAAATTCATTATTTATCAAATGGTGGCTTCAATTCTCCAATTTGAATATTTCAAGCTATCTAGAAAAATGAATTTAGAAACTAGTTCAATCCGGTTCACCTGAACCGGTCTAGTTTTCTCTTCCAATTTGTCCCAAGGTCCTTTTCTATGACTTTTATAACTATTTGAGTCACTTAAAGTTTGTAAATTTCTCAATTTACTCTTTTCTTATCAGTTGTAGTTTGTGAACCGGCTCATTTTTCTCTTTTGAAACGATTGTTTATTTCCCCAATTTTATTATTTATGAAGGGACGGGATTTACACATTAGGTGATCAATAAGGGAGTTAGTGATTCTTAAGGAAATGCTTAATAGAATGAGCATATATATGAGCCTAGAAGGTTCCGTAGAGAGGACTTGGCCAAGAGAAGGGTCACCGGTTATCAAGCCAAATAATCGGAACCTAAATAAGAACCTAAACCGTAAGACTGTAAAAGGAAATACGGTAGGTTAAGTTTTATGGCCAAAAGTGGATATGACCTTATTATGCTATCCTTTCATATTAAGCAACAATAATTATTGTTCGACCTCAATTTATACCCTATTTTTTTAAAATTATGTTGTAAAATAAAATGCTAGTTGCATTTTATATGCTACTTTAAGAAATTTTCCCTTTAGATGAACAATTGGAGACTATAAGTTAGACTTTTAAGGTATTTTGTTTCTTTGACTATAAGGTATAATATTAGTATTTTATATATAATCAAGCAATTGTATTTTTGTATAGTAGTATGATTTGAGTATGAAATATCACTAATTTGAATATGGTATGATTCTAATGGTCGTGAGGGGTAAAAAAAGCTGTTGGGTCTGGTCGTGTCTCGCAAAGACTCGTGCCCAGCCAATGTTGGGATCCAACTAATATCACTAGTGGATATTACTCGTTTAATTTAATAGTGTGTCGCCATTAAATATAAATAAATGTATCAAGATCGTGCAAAAAAAACCAAAATGACTTGCAAGAGACTAACTTAAATAAATATTACATATTTAATAGATATTATTCAGTTATATTATTTATTAAATTTTAATAAATATTCATATAGTTTTTATGATTTTTAAAATATTATTTGAATTTTTAAATTTTAAAAATATTATATTTATCTATTTATTTTACAATATTAATAGTGGAATAAAAGAACAAGCTACCTAAGCAAGCTCATGGTCTCAGTTTGTTGAGTTGATGATCAGACAGATGAGACGGGCTTGCTTATGGTCGGGGCCGATCACAGCCTTGGCACCATCTACCTAAATCAAAGAATATGTAGACCCGTCATTGATAACTTCAAGCATTTGCAAATTGCTAAGCAATCAAGATAAGGAGGAAGCAGGATGCAACAATTTTGATTTATTTAGTGCTGCTATGTTCTGACAATACAAATTACGCAGTTTACTGAAATGGTTGAAAGCAAAGGCCCTGCAATGCATGACCCGTTCTGTTCACATAGAAAGACATGAACGATATACATTCTGTCAAACTGTAGCCAAATGTAAATGTTCTCCCATCTCTTCTCGCCTTGTAAGAAACATGCACGGAGTTGCAGTGCCACCTGCAAAAATAAAGATTCAGATTCTTCTGCCATTCGTTATACTTGTTTTAAGAACTGGAAGAGACCATCCCATGACTGGAATACATAGTAATGAAAGAAAAGCCAATCCATGAAATGCTCTATGGTAGGACAGCCAATCGATGATCTCATGGTTTCATTTTAGATAGATAGAACAAACATACTAGCAATTAAGATACCAGCTCTAGCTAATCAACTGAAAAAGATCAAATCAAGCATTCCTACTCAGATTATGTAACAGCCAAGACCTTTTGAAGATTATTTCTCAACATGTGAAGCATCATGTGGTGATAGTTTTCCTTCACAGTTTTAACTTTTGGCATTTTTTACCCATCTTCAAATGTTGAGAAGAACGTGATTTCGCATCTCTTTGGCAATGACAATGTGAGAGTTTCAGAAGAAAAGGCTCAAATATATGGGAACAAGCAATAGAAAATTATTAACTACGGCCTAGAGAAAATAGAAGCCAAAATAATACTTCATGCCCCAATTACTAGAATACCTTCTTCCCCTAAATCTTATTCCAGCATAAGATGATCTCAAGCTGACAACCATTTCCAGAGAAGGTACTCCCTACCCCAAGCAGACGGAAGTAAGATACAAAAATATTTTTTAAGTCCACATAAGATGAAGACCTATGTCCATCCGCTAGCAGAGCATTCTTATGGCATCTAAATGCAGGGAAGAAAAGCTTCATTAGGGATGGAAACACTATTCATTATCCCTGTATACAGAGGTGTCCAACAATGTGCCACCGGATTACGGCTTGATATAAAGATGAGCTCTGAGAATCAACTACGAGGGTGTTTTTTGTTGAGACACAACATAGATGGCCGATGGCTAGACCAGCAAATAGCTGGTATATTAAACTACCAAATAAAATCACGTCCTCAAGTTCATAGTCTAGCAAATTACCAATGCATCTGAGTTTTCCAACAATGGCACCTGAATTCGAAATATCCATCAATTCATACCCAAACCAAAGTAACATGAACTGATATGCACAAATACCAAAAATCCATTTTTCTTTTTGCCATTTCGCTCAAAAGGACCAAAAAAGACAATGTAGAACAACAAAATGTCAATCATGTTACCTCTAAGTTATTGAGGTGAGAATCATTCAGTTTCGACAGCCTCAGGCTTTGGACCTGTATCATATCAGCAAGAAAGGCATCAGACCGACAGGGAAGACAGCGTGGATATTGCACTAAGCGAGTAATTAACCAACCATTCTCACAACCTCCAGCATGTCAATGGCAGACAGCAGAAAAAAACTACTAACTTCTGAACAAATAGTTCTACAAAGAAAAGGCAGCAGAAAAAAATGGAGCCCATTTGTCGCAAATTGATTTAACATCCCGCGGTAGAAATTACAACAACACTACAATTCGTCATCCAATAGTCCAATTACTAGTTATCCAGTCACGAGCAGCATAAAATTGCAGGAAGAAGGTGAAAAATAATTTTGATCAATCACAGAATTAGAAGTCAATTAGCCAATAAATCAAACCCTTACTCCAAGGAGCCAAGCAAAGGAAGAGCGGCGGGAATACCGTGGAGGGAAGGGTGGCGACCGTCCTTGCCCCAGCCGATGCCGCGGGTGGATTCAAGATACTGACGGACGAGGTGGCGGCACTTCTGGAGGTGGTTGATTCCCTCGATGCGGTAGCACCACTTGAGCTTCTCCCGAATGATTTTCGCCTTCTCGATATCGATCCACTTCTCCCTTACCAGGTGCTCCCTCATCTCCAGCATGGCTACCGGATCCTTATACGGATCCGACGGATCAAAGTCATCCGGCGGCGACTCATCGAACTCCACTGTCCCCTTCTTCCTTCCCATGTTTCCCTTGCCGAGCTGACCTCTCAATGCGTACTCTCCCCCTTGTGAATGAGTTCTACTTGTGGGCGTGGGAGGGGCTACGGTGGGATTCGACTCCGCACTGCCACCTTTGGGCCCTAGTGACCCAAATTTTTGGCATTCATGGGCTGAATCTGGGCTACATCCTTCCTTCTTCCGAACATAACATACAGCAAAATATGACATATTTTTGCATTCTACTGCCATCATCTCTGCATGTGCTACATCTTTATCAACATCCCAAGTCTGAGAGGTATGCAAGTAGATCCACCTTAATTTTCTCTGACCCTACCCAGAGAGTGATATGGTCCTGTAGTTCAACAGGTCCTTGATGAATACCTCTCATTATCTTAAAATTTTCGTTGACAAAACTTGGCCAACTGCATCAACTTGACAACGAGGAGCCCCATTGTGATCATTGATCATCAAACTTCTTTCAAATTACAAATACAATACAAGTGAGAGATGATACCAAGAGCAATATAAGTAGTTCCTTCTTTGCACACAAAACTAAACTTAGGACTCTCTGAACCACCCAAACAAAGAAAAATAAAACCTAACAGAGACGATGAAGACAAAGGGTTTCCCTTGCCCTCCTCCCCTTTTATCCTCCAAAAATATTCTCCATCTTAATTTATATGTACATATCTCTTCAGATAACAAGACACAACCCCCAAAGCAGTTCATCGAGGACATCTCATTCAATATATACACAAGAAAAAAAATATCAATCCTTCGAGGATTTTGATCAGCTCCATCTACCATCTCAGATTTCCCAACCTTACTCTCTTCTCTTCAATGTCAAAAATTTTTATGCCCCTTGTCTTCTTTTAGCGTCTCCAAATTGGTTAAACCAATTTAAGCCTTTGTAGAGATGCTGCAGTTCCCACGGTCAAGGCTCAGGCAGTCGAACCCTTCAATCCTCAAGCCTGCAGGCCTGTGAGGAAACTTCGTTCTGGCCTGGCCATTGCCCTTCCAGGCTGAAGAGGGTGAAGAGAAGGACACATCCAGAGAAAATGGCAAGACAGCCTCGGTCCCAAATTGGGCATCTTGAATAACTGGATTAGGTGCTCGTACTGGTGGTGATCCACAGAAGAGTGGTGGCGATGTGGCTATCAAAGTAGAAGATCTCTCATCTCCACAACTTCCCTGCAAATATCAGATGAAAATAAGCAATCTGAAAATTGAATATATATCATCGTAATATTCACAACAGTGGTCAAACTTGTTTTATGATCAAATAGTAGTAAAACTAGTCAGCAAATGACCTTCAACTATATACGGGCACAAATCATATTTCAAGTGCTTTTGCAACCAAAAAAAGTCGCAACTTTTTCATACATTAAGAAATTATTTGAACCTAAGTCACAGTCCCGCACACACATGGAGAGGAAGAGGACCTTAGTGAAAATGATATCAAGCAGTTCAGATCCAGCTCCTGAATCTCCAGACATAGAATAGTGGCTGGTAATAAAGGAAACAGCATGAGAAATTTCATAAAGACAATACAATATAGTCAAAGGATCAATTCAGTAATCCACTCAGTCCACAAATCATAATCATTAAAATTTCAAATGGAAACGAGGTATGGATTATATTTACTTGACAGGCCACAGAAAAGGTCTAATGGGCTCAGTTGTGGAGGGACTTAAAAGGCAAAGTCGTCGAGGTTTTGGACACACCACAGCTTGCACACCCATCTCTTCGCTTTCGCCCATTACGTTCTGCTGGTATTCCCAGGGGCTCGTCTTGGAATGATCTTATCTACGCAAACAAACAGAAACGCCTGCAAAATAAAGCAGAAAGCTTGTAACTCTTCAGTAAAAAAAGTGGAGTTCTGCCGCACGAGGCGATATTTTCTCTGGTTTTTCCAAGGGGAAGATGCCTAGGCTCGCCACCAAAGCTCCTCCTTGTGTAGAAGAGTAAAGGAGGGAAGAGACTCACAGAGGAGACGCTTCAGGGACAGATTTTTTTATCACTCTCTTTCCCCTTTTGCAGACCCAGAGCATTGACAACAAGATTAGATGGTGCTGCCTTTTTCAATTGAACGGGTCGGGTCTGAATTAGATGTGGACCGTTAGATGGAGAACATCAGTTATTATTAACGTAGCGGTGGCCGGAGCCGCTCTACTAACTTAAAATTAATTTTATTATTTATATTTAAAACTGATATTTATGCTTTTTTTTTTATTTTTTTCCATGTTAATATTCTTTTTTATCAGTTGTATTTTTAGCCGTACCCGTGTGACATACAATACACTGCACTGCGGTGGCACTGCAGCGCAGTACTGCGGTGGCATTGATTTCTCCACATGCTCATGCGCTTGGTTTGCCTATTTTGCTCCATTATTTGGTAGATTGATTACGACCCATCCACCAGAGTTCCTATCCTAACCCCATCATGTCATGTGCTGTGAGATGGGTGTATCATGGAAACAGAAGGTCGGATCACACGACAGCTTACCCGTCAGTTGTTCCGGAGCCACAACCCTCTCCTTACACTTACACGATGCTACCCTCTAATATGTGACGTGAAAACCCATGGAATTTGCGAATGGTCTCTTGTCTTTGTTTATGAAGGATCAGAACTTTTGGAATTGGGACACCTTACTTTTTTTTTGCACATAAATGTATACAACCTACTTTGGTTTTACAAGATGAACCATTCATCTAAATAAATGTATGCAACTTACTTGGATTGAAGAATAGGAAAAGTGATGGATCGTGTGGGGCTACCTTCAATTTGGTGGGCCGATATGAATTTGGAGTATGATGAATGGACCACAATTAAGCCCGCAAACTTGAAAATCGGTAGGATATAATTAGGCACATTTTTCTATTTAATTTTACTCTCAATTGTTTCACCGTACTCTAGAGGTAAGGGGAAATCACTTTTATCTAATTTTCCTCCAAAAAAAAGTTATTTTTTGTATATTTTTTCTTCCGGGGAAAAGGTAAGACAATTCTTTACGATGAAAAAGTCATTATTCAATGGTGAGAAAAAGTTTGTTTGGCCTTGCTAATATTAAATTCAAGAGTCCGACTAATCCACATTATAAAAATGGTTCCCATTTCCCAATATCCCAATTAAATAAGAATGATATCTCAATATGTAAAAGGCTCAACTATTTAACTTACCATATCCTAATGTGTAGTGTATATATAGTGTATTGTGTGAACAAAACTATCATATTAAAACATTATTTATATGTAAAAAGATAAAAAAAATTGTTTAGTTTACATATAAATTATTTATAAGGTGATGAGTTTTTTTTTATTTTTACTATTAATTTATTTTCAAACTAAACAATTATACAAAACTAGTAAAATATATTAAAAGTTATTGTATAACTGTAAGTATTTGAGTTTATTTGTTGTAATCTATAAATAGTGTAATATTTTTAATATTATAA
Source organism: Trapa incisa (assembly GCA_030064435.1). NCBI lineage: Eukaryota > Viridiplantae > Streptophyta > Magnoliopsida > Myrtales > Lythraceae > Trapa > Trapa incisa. The sequence goes on along the minus strand of CM057781.1, from coordinate 12,172,964 downwards.
AATTAAAACACTTGTTTATTTTAGTTAATATAAAATTATATTTTCAAAACTCGTTCTTAAATTAAATATAAATACATTTGTTAATTTTAATTTTAAATATGTATTAAAAAAATAATTATATATATATGATTCAAGTATTATTTTTTCGGTTTCGTAAAAATAAAATAATAAATTTGAATTGAGTATTTTTACTTTATATTCTATTATTTTTATTTGGTTACTAGTAAAATCTGATATTATATAAGAAAATATTATTTACTTATAAGTATTTTTATACATATATATTTAAAATTAATTAGTTATAAGTAGTAAATAATATAATATTTTTAATATTATAAAAATATAACGTTTCTTAATTTTATCTAAATATAGATAATATTCTTAATAAAATAAATTATTTTGTTGTTGGTGTTAATCTCATAATCAATTTCATTATATAATCATTTTTTATTATAATAAAAGACTCCTGACATAAATTGATAGTATAATAGAAAACAAAGTACAGTCATTTTTCTTCAACATATCAAATATGATAAGTCACAAGTAAGTAATGTGTGACGATGGTAATAGCGCTGGTCCGGGTTATCGATGACACACGACACGAACGTGTCACGGACCCGCTGATTCAAAAGGCTGAAGCTATCCGCATCACAAGGACTTTCCATCGATCATCATCGGGCGGGTTCTACGATCAAAGGGGTCCCCCCGAACTATTAAGAAGGTATGCACACTCTCCCATTTCGTATATATTGTATATTTCTGAAATTTCCACCATTGGACCAATTTATCTTGATTCCTCAATAGATTCCTATGATAACAAGTATACGATCAGTGAATTCTATATCTCATAGTTGTTTTTATAATAGAATGATATGATGGGAAGAATGATGCTTTGTCTAGATCGGTGGCGCATAGTTTGGTAACCATTCTTAACTACTCTAGACGAAGCCAATGGTTGTTGTGTGTTTATATTAAACTATCTGATGCCTGGGAAAAAATATCTGAATAAACCGATGAACAATTAAAGAAATAGTGCGTGCTGTGTGTTCATGCTTGCATGGAAGCTGGTCCCATTTCCAAACCTCCAGTCCGGTCCATGCATTTATGATTTATGAATCCCGTACCATTTGAATAAGTTCAATATTTCTTAATTAAAATTTTAATTTTTTAAATTATAATGTAAAATATAATAATAATAATAATAGAATATTTATGAGTATTATTTTTTAACTTGAAAATTGTGTTACCTTATTTATTATAGTGACATTATCTCTAACATCCAAATAAAATTTTATGGGTTTGAATCTCAAATTTCAATTAATCCTAATTCATTCAAATTTAAGTATTTTAATTTTATTTATTTATTACGGGTTGTTTCGAATCGAATCTAACGCAAGTAAACATCCAATGAGTCAAGTGGACGGATGTTGGAACCGGTTTATTGACATCCTAGTTAAAACCATATTCCGCACCGGCGACTGTCACCTAATTTAGCTTTGGGAGACATATTTATAGTTAACTATATAAATATATATATATATATATATCAGTATAAGTGACCAAGCTTGATTTGACGACGAGGAATTGGGGCATGGGGGAGAAGTCAAAGGTGGAGAAGGTGTTCTCATTTCGGGTGGCTCAACAGCACCCGGTTTTCCCTTGTTTGGTGGGCCAAATCAGATTTTGGTTTAAAGGTTGTTGAGTTGAGGTGAGGAACAACTTCTTTTTTTTTCCATAAATATGACAAGTAGAAAGCATTCATCTTTGTGATATACACATATGAATATATATATATATCATATTTATAACATGTTTTTTGGGTACTAAGAAAGCATATGGGCTTAGAAATAGGGGAGAATCAATAATAAATCAGATGCACTATCGCACTATCGCTATCGAAATACGTAGTCGTCTTCCATAATAAATTGGGGACCATTGTAACGTAGTTTCCATTAAACAAAGTGACTCCTCTCTCTACATTTTATGGTGGTGAGCTTATTTATAGGCACCGCCCCAGCTAGCTTCCTCAATTCTGCAACGTGCATCTTTTACTCAGACCAATTCTGTGATCTCTATCGAGCATCAATCCATAAGATCCGGTCGATTTCATGGGCGATATGGCGGATGATTTTCATCTTCCACCCGGGTTCAGGTTCTTCCCGACCGACGAGGAGCTCATCACGCATTACCTCATCTGCAAGTCCTCCGACGAGAACTTCACCACGAGGGCCATCGGAGTGGTCGATCTCAACAAGTTCGAGCCCTGGGACCTCCCTGGTTCGTGTATATATAGCTAACTGTCATAACGAATTGATGTTCATGTGGAAGCTCTCACGGTAAGTAACATGTTTATATGTATATAGGAGAGGCTTCCATGGGAGAGAAGGAATGGTACTTCTTCAGCTTGAGAGGGCGGAAATACCCAACAGGGGTCCGAACCAACAGGGCAACTCGAGCCGGGTACTGGAAAACAACCGGTAAGGACAAGGAGATATACCGTGCTGATCATCAGCGTCTGATAGGGAAGAAGAAGACGCTGGTCTTCTACGAGGGCCGAGCTCCGCGAGGGGTAAAGACGGACTGGGTCATGCACGAGTACAGGCTTGAAAAGAACCGGCGTTCCCATGAATCAGCCAAGGTAAACACTTAACTTGCATATGTTTTATGGACGGCAGGTGTAGCCAGCGACCCTGCTTTTCTATATGATGCCTTTTATTGCTAAAATCATGTACAGGAAGAATGGGTCGTATGTCGAGTCTCGAAGAAGACCTCGGCTGCAGAGAAGTCACAACGATCCACATCTTCTGTGGGTCTGGCTAACGAGACAGCTGACACCATAGCAAACTTCCAACCCAAAGACACGGAGATGGCTGGTCCATATACAGCGCTGGATTCATCAGTAGGGTTCTCCAGTAGATCAGATATCGGTACATTATCTACCATGAAGATGAACTGCTTTGACACAATACCGAGTTATGGGCCTGAAGCGCTAAACAGGAATGACCTACCCGTTGATTACAGTGCCTTGCTCTTCAAGGCATTGGAGCATAGGACTAAACAGGCTAGAGATGAATTACTAGCTATCCTGGGTAACAGCAACCTTGCTGGGTCCATTTCTCCTCTTTTCTTCCTGTAATTGGTCGATCCACAAGCACCACATCCTAGAAGAGACAGGGGAGGGGGCCGCTAGCATAGCTGAGTGTAACCGGAGAAACCAACAGTTCATCAGAAATCTCATGTGGGAGTTGCAACTTTGAGAAACATCATATATTTGAATGCAATAAACAAACTTATTATTTGCTGGCAGCCGGAATGGAGGAAGGAATTCAATGTATCTACATGATATGCAGTCAATTAGTCCTTAAAATCCCTATATTATATAATATTGTCCTGTCCCATATTCATCTACAAGCACTCTGTATTGACTTATCTAGTTTCTATTTCCTTCCACAATAAATGAAAGAGCTTTTACATCTGATTTACAATTGTACCTCTCACTATCTCCTCTTCGTTTCGTCCTTCTCACTTTCAAGAACTACAGGGGCATCAGGTATGCTGAACCACCACTTCCCCAGCCTCCTACACCGCCTGTATCTGCTTGCCCTCCTCAGGAGTGAATGCCTCGTAAACGCTTCCAAATAAACCATCATCATAATATACCTTTCTGGTCGAATTGCGAGAACTAGGGCTGAGATCAATAGTGCAACCATGGGAACCCACAGAAGGTTAGTCCTGCACTTTCATGGAGAAAGTTGGGGAAGCTAATTGTAACAGTAGTGTGTAAAAAAAAAACAGGTCTGATATATCATTTCAGGATAACAAACTATTTTCAAGAGATGATTATATGATACCTACCGATGATGAGAGAGCTTTCCAAACAAAAGATAGAAGAATTCAAGGATTCATCCCTAGAAAAAAGAGAAAGGGCCCGGTCTATCAATTGAGGGAAAGAAGCAATTCCTTCAAGGGTGTAAAAATATCATGTCTTGGATGGGAACATGGAAAACAAACATAATGTGGCTTACGGTCTCAAAAAAGTTGTCATGTTTAGATGTTCTTTAACTATTATGGATCTATTAACTATATCCATTGCATACATAAAATAAGAATTTCCTAGGTTTCATGCAGAGTAGATATATATAAAATCTTCAAATATTTGAATCAATTGATTTGAATAAATACCTTCTATACACATTCATTTAAAATAAAACATAATTTCTCCATTTGTTTTTTTTTTAATTTTGAGAGATTTTCATTTTATTATTTAAATAATTTTATATTTTTATGTTTTTTATTTTAATTTATTTTTATATATTTTAAATGAATTTATATATTATTAATATTTTATATAAAGTTATATGATAAAATTATATAATAAAAATATTATATATAAAAATATATATTGTGTATATATAATATATATTATTTTTATTGTTGCAATTATATACTATTTATATATAACTATTATTATATAATTCATATTAATTTATTTTTTATTATAATAATAACTCAGTTGTATTATATAATTGATTATATATAATATAATTATATATATGTTATTTAATATTATATTAATATTTAAATTAATCCTATATTACCTATAATATAATATAATTAAATCATATATATATATTATTTACTAAATTATTGAATTTAATTAAAAATAGAAATTTATTTTTTAATTTTTTTTATTAATGATCCTTCCAAACACTTTAATTCACATCTCCTCCAAATCAAAATGCTCACTCCAAATAATCCCCTCACCTCTCTGGATAGATCAATTTTGGAGGTGCAATATCTCCAAGATTGAGTTCAATAGGATCACTTCTGATACTCCCTCCCAGACAAGTCCATTACTCTTTAAAATGGAAAATCTTCCATTCATAACGATAGATAGATGAAAGAATGGAGAAAGAATAGTATAACACAAGTATGTAATTTCCCACTTGTGTCATCCTATGAGTAAATGGTTTACATTTATACAATTTATATAGTACTAAAAACAAGAATATAATATTAAAAAAATATTTTGTTACATGAACCACAACAAGTGATGTGGTTGAAATGATAAGAGGTGCAACATGGAAATGTTTGTGGAGGTCTAGAAACCAAGTATTGAACCGGAAATAACCAAAGCTAAAATGGGAATAAGACATTCATTTGATTAGAAGATCGACCAACTGAGTATGGGTGTTAATAAATCGGATGCAAGTAGACACTAACTTATATATTGTCGAACAAATTGATAATTAATTTTAATTTATTTAATATAAATGTGAAAATATGATTGAAACTAAGATAAATAATAGATAAATTATCGTACTACAAGGTGGATAAATTATCGTACTACAAGTTCATGAATAAGTGATTAAATCTATATAAGCTCAGTAATAGCGTTAGCAATACATTTATATTCAAATTAAGTGTTAGATGAACAATTTCTTTTTAGTTTTACAAGAAATGAGATTGTGCCCAAGTAAAATAGAAAAAACCACTTAAATAATGACAAACTTTCGAATTGTCGATCCAATCAGTATTAGAGAAATAATGAAGAGTGGTAAGCAAGTCATACCAGATAAAAAAAACCCAAAATAAATAGTGCCCTAAAAATTGTGTAAAATATGTTTGACAATAATCAAATGAGCAGAGGTAGAACTAAGTATGAATTGACACATTTGATGAATAACATAGGCTAGATTAGGACAAGTAAGTGTTCTAAAGAAAGCTAACAATGAAGAGGAATGCCAATCATACGAGAAAGGCATAGGCTTGAGACAACTAGAGTTTATATAGGTCGACAAGTGGTTATAGCATCTTTGGAGTGAATGTTGAGAGCACACTTATTTTGTGTAAGATAAATATCATATGAATGAGAGTGAACCTCAATGTCAAGTAAATAATAGAGTGTACCCAAATCCTTAATAGAAAACTTGGAGGGTCGCAAGAATTTGATCATGAGGAGCATGAGTCGAACTAGTGAGAATGATGTTATAAATATAGATAAACAAGAAAATGAAAAAAATCCTTTGTACAATAAATAAACAAAGAGGTATAAGTAATTGAACCTTGAAAACTCAATTGAGAGAGAAATTAGTTTATACATAAGAACAGAGTATGATGAGCTTGCTTTAGCTCGTATAAGGAACAATGAATACAACATATGTGGTCAGGAGAAGTAGCATCAACAAATCTAGGGGTTGAGTTATGTAGACTTTCTAAGTGAGATTACCATGCATAAAGGAACTGTTCACATCCAATTGGCGAATGACCCATTCGTAGGAGATAGCCAGAGAGAATGACACGAATGGTGACCGACTTGATAATCGAGCTAAATGTGTCATCATAGTCCAGATCGGATAATTGAGAGAAACCTTTATAAATAAAACAAGTTTTATAGCGAGCCAAAATCCCATTAATGTGTTGTTTGATCTTGTAAATTTATTTGCAAATGAAAATATTGCATCAAAGAGGTGGGGTACCAAACCCCAAGTATGATTTTGTCGGAGGGAAAAAATCTTAGAGTTCATGGCTTCAACCCAATAAGTATATTGTTGAGCATGAGAAAATGTCTTAGGTTACTATATAGCAAGAAAGAAAGATGAGTCAATGGTAAACCATCAAGGAGGAAGGGTGCCATCATGAGAGTGTGTGATCCGAGGAGCTGTAGGAGGATCATCAGTTGGGGGAACACTTAGGGGTGATCAAAAGAGATATCGGGAGCCAAATGAGATAATGAAGCATCAAGAGTTGTCATAGATGAAGAGCATATACATGAGCCTTGTGGTGAGGGGAGAGGAATAGGAGAAGGGGGAAAAGGTAAGATGGGAGAGGAGCTCTAAGAGGAGGAGGGGAGAGCACACTCCCTGGTGGAGTGGAAAATAGAAATACAAACTCACAAAAAAATGAACAATATGACAAATGAAGATGTAACCATTTATATGATTTAAATAACAATATCCAAGAAAAATGACATGGCATCTAAGGAAAACATAAGGTTTAGACCAAAGCTAAAGTTTATAAAAGCGATAAGAACGAAGATAAGGAAAATAAAGATAACAAAAAATACAAAGGGTGTAATAAAGGGCAAAGTCGAAAAGATGATGATATGGAGATGAACCAACGCGAGTGGGAAGATAATTTATGAGATAAACAACTATTTCAAAGGAAAAATCTTAAAATATTTTAGGAAGATGTGCTTGAGCTAGTAGAGTTAAGCCCATATCGACAATATGACAATCCTTTGGTTCAACATAGCTATTATATTAATGAGTATGAGAACAAGAAAGGCCATGAGAAATACCATGAGAGTGGAGTTCAACTTAAAAGTGGTTAAAGATAAATTTTTTAGCCCCATCAATTTGAAGAGTATTAATTTGTATCAAAAATATTTTTAACTTGAATACAAATGCACAAAAGAGAGATACAATGTCATAGTAGTGTTTAAGAACAAATAAACATGAGAATTTACTGAAATTATATAAAAAAATCAATGTAATAGATTTGACTTATATGTGAGGAGATAGATGTCAGTTCCCATATGAAGATACGACTTGTTATAGGATGAAAACACTAATAGTTATAATAGCTAGGTGGGTACTTAAAAAAATACATGCAAGGTAACGATATTAAAATTTATGAAATTGATTGAAGTGTAAATATGGGTGATAGAAAAATCACAAAACCTTTGGTGGGGTTGCATGTAATAAAGCAAAAAATGTGGGTTGTTGAATTAAAAATAATGTGCGGGTAAATAGTTAATTAAGAAAATGATAGTATCAAAGGAAAAATATGGAGTACTTTTTAACAATTGTGCTGAATCATTTTATTAGGTAGACATCAGATTCAATGAATAATTCCATTGATTAATAATTTTAACTAAAAAAAATTTGAGAGAAATTTGTCATCACTATCATACAAAAAAACTTTTAATTTTTTGATTGAATCAATTTTCCATTGAAAGTATTTAAGGTACTAAAAATATGGAGTACTTCTCAACCATTAGGCATGAATAATAATTATAAATATTTATTATAATTATCATTAAAATAAATTTAATAAATATATCCAATGAAATTTGATTGGTGATAGTACTCAAATGTAAGAAATATTGGGTCAACGAAAATAAATGCAAAAAAGTTTTGTGTATTGCACATGAATTACGAAAATATAGAAGAAATATTAGTAATAAGACAAGATTTTATTAAAAGAAATGTCTTAACACCGAGTAATAATTTCATGTGTGAGAGTACGTAGGCACCATTCCAATAAGTAAATAGAAAAAGAAAAATATACATTACTACGACAAATAGGAAGTTGATAAATAAGCAAGTGGAAGAAACCTCCTCTACACTTTCCCACATGAGTTCCAAATGTGTTTTAGAGTTCTTGATACGAAAATGGACTGATTTTGCAGTACGTTTGAGATTAATAACTTGTAAAATGTATAAGATTGATTGTTCCGTATCTTTGTACTTTTAGGCTAAATAGTTGAGATACCATAAGAACTTGATAATTGAAGAGAAGAAGGGATGAAAAATGCTAAAATCAACTTTGTTTTATCACTCAATTCAATGAATGTGTAATTTCATTTGCATACATTATATAAGTAATCTCTAACTATCTTAATGACCAATTATGGACTTTCAGCTGTTGTTGATGATTGTGTGGTTGGTACCTTAAGAATACATACTGAATTTTAATAAATTACGTTAATTGTAACACTAGTATGGGCAACTAATATCCGAGTGTCCTTGATATCAGGCATAGGCGATTGGTATAGTTTATAGAGATTAAGGTACGACCCATTATACTATAATATAAACAGTACGGCCAATATTAACAACTCCATAGGCATTGACCGAGCTGGGTTCCCCATGACCAATCTGCAATTAGGATCATATTGAAGATGGGGCCGACAAAAGCTTGGATGATTAACTTGGTGCACACCTAATGCACTAATGGAATGTAGGGATAAGCTAGTCAATACCCTACATCATGAATTCATGATTGGTGTGGACCTACTAGCAAACAAGATTTATGACAAGCCAACAACCAATTGATTGATTCCACTTCCAACACCAAATGAAGGTCGGCAAATGAGTGTTTTGAGTGAAAAGGAGATGGAAGGAAGGTTGGTCATAAGCCAGCCCTAAACTTGACCCATTTAATATGTGGTATATGATTAGTTGTCTTCTCAAACCCTCACCTAATCTTATCGTATGAGGAGTGTGCCCCGATCTGCATTGAGAGTGTGACCACCGCCTCGCCCATTTAATTCAGGCGCTGGTCCCTCCAAGATCAAAAAGAGAAATTTATTAATTTCATTCGTTGAATGGATGCTGAGTGAGTGCAGTGCTAGATGAATTGTGTGCTTGGCATTTTGATGCGTTTGTAGTTATTCGTGACACTATCTGCACTAGAGGAGTGTCTTGGATTTTTAGGGTCCTACCCCAAATCCTAGTTCATGCACATTGCTATCCAAGAAATGCATGCAAAGTGAATGGTATTTACTCAAAAGCAAGTCAAGTCAAAGCAATAGATTGTATTTTCTACTCATCAAAAGTGCCTTTTTTGGGTAAATCAAAAGAAAAAAAAAGTGGCCTTAGATAGATGGATTGATTCATTAGCCCTCATCATTTAAAGGAACGAATATAAGGAGAACCCCCATATGCTCCATCTTCTTTTAGGTCATGCTATGGCCCATTGAAGTTGTCTTCTCTCCCCTCAAGCTATATCCCCCCCTTCTCCAATCACTTTGATGCAATGCACCTGCCTATTTTTTTCCCTTTATTCAATTCATCCTTTTAACTTGGACAAAAGGATCAATTTTTCTTTCAGTGTATGAATATTAAAGCATAAATCAAATTTCCAGTGATAGAAAGAGTGACCAGGATCCACAAAAGTTTTTACGACATGGATCTGTCAAGTGGCCTACTGCCCTGCTAAAATTATTTGGATGGTCCTTTGTGTCCACACAAGATGAGAGGTTCTTTCTAGGTCCTTTTGGGGCTTGTCATTGAACATTTGTACACACCCACCTCTCCCTTATGCCCAGATACACATTGTATGTGTATATACATTTATGAATTTACCAAGTGAAGACTATGGTAGAATAATATCGCCATAGTATTATGATATATAATATACGATAATTTGAATCACATTATTATAGCTCGTACATGTATGGTTATAAGCATAAAATTGATATAAATAATAACCTACAGTAGATTAAATGGGAAAAATGAAGCATGTTCATTTTTTAGTATTTGAAATAATCTTAATATGTGCTTAATGTATGGATGAATGGACACACACCCTATAAAGCGTTTCTCTATAAAGGGACGTGAATGGTCAAAGAGACCAAGTACAAGCCTTCATATATGCCAATCCACAGCATATACAACTATTTTTTGTGAGAAAAAGATGTGAAATTTCATAATGTCTAAATTTCAATTTATGTGCCCAAGCACCCATGACTATATGATAAAGAAAGTTCATTATGCATACAAGTATTTTTCAAACCAAATATGTGATAGAAGGCCGTAGGCATATAGGAATCAAATACATTTCCAGATAAAAGTACACCTTAACTGTGTTATGTATAAATCTTGTATAGTTTCTAAATTCATTCTATCCTCTCTCTCAATTTTACATCTGTAAAAGTAGTTAATGAGCACCTGCATAACTTGATTGATATATCTTTTTAATTTTGCATAGTATTTCATTTTGGAGCATCTTTATTGAGAAGAGTTTAAGAAATAACAGATCTCAAACTGATCTACTTCAAATTTGTGTAAGTAAATTATGTATTTATACATTCCCTTTGGCATCCATACTACTTTACTTCATGGTTCCCATCATCTGTAATACATACTTGAATATAAGAAAATGTACTATTTTTCCTAGTTGGGCCACTTACAAGCATCACACTTACATACCTAATCATCTTTGTGAGCTCTGCCAGTAACCTCTTTCCTATTAATGAGGTTCCGGTGTTACAATTCAATTTTGGACACTGATCCTTCCTCACCTCACCTCACCTCACCTCACCTGCTGATTCTTCTGCCTGTATTGGAAACCAAGTAACAAACATGATACATAGCTTATAAGCTTAATGGTGCCATGATCTTGAGTGGAAATTGTTGGATTGGGTTCCTTCATGGCTCCCTTCCCTAGCTACCCTCTGCAACTCTTTTGGTTCTCCTGCCATTGCCCTCTGCAATTCCCACCATCCCAAAACCGCAATCAGTATTCCAGTGTCACAAAACAGAGAGATGATAGAGGAATACAGGAATGAATAATCAATCAATCACCTGCATTTTGTCAATAGCATCCGACTCCGAGTTGAAGTCATAGTATGAGCTTGCTGCTGTGAGTTTCATTGACAGGAACTGGAACACAGAATATTTAGTTAGTTAGGTCAACTGATCAAGATGGGTCAGATGACGATCTATTTTTCAGCTTCCTCCTTACCTCAACCTGACTCTGCAATGACTGAACATAGTTGATTATCTCATCCAACATCACTGCCAATCCCATGGTCTTGTAGCATCCTGGAACAATGTCCTGTAAGCACCTCAGCTTCTCGTTGATTTTCCCTCTTCTCACCTGCTTTCCATTAAAAAGAGATAGGTTTGATTATCATCCATCGAAATAAAGGCTTTTTAATCTTGAAAACTAAACAGACGATCAATTTATCCATTTCTTCGGTTACCCTTTCAGCTAAACTGTGGCTATCAGTGGCTTGTCCTCTCCTGGCTCTGACATGGACCACTTCCTTTTGTTTCTCCTCCTCCTCCCCCTCCTCTAATTTTCCAACGTTTTTCAACCTCTTTGCCTTGCCTGAATCCTGTTAGCACAAGAAAAGAGAGAAAAAGGTCAATCCATTGCCACAAGAAGATAAAAAAAAAAGGGGGAAAAAAGCATCCTTTTTGCAGGAACTTGTTGGTCTCCTTACAGTTTTCTTCGTAGTGACACATCCAGAAGCAGGAGAAGAATGGGATGAGACCCTGGAGCTGCTCTCAGAAACAACATCAGCATCCTTCCTCTTCCGTGAATCGCGCATCTCGTTTTCTATCGGAGTCTGCTCTCCTACTACTGTATGGAACATGATCCCCGCAGGAATAGTGTCGGCCAAGCTCCCCGGAAACTCAGGGAAACCCATGAGGTGGTTCTGGTTCTGTAAGTTTAAGGCCGAAGGGAGGATCGCCGACGAGGCATCCAGCATGGCGGTCACTGACATCGGCGCGGGATTGATCAGATGATGATCTGGGAAGTGGAATTGACCCATGCTCGAATCCATGTCTAGGAAGCTTGAAATGGGGGTTCTGATTAGGCCATGGAAGTCTGTCCCTGTGAAGTCATGAGCCATGGAAGCGGATACTTTTTTGAGGATCTTTGGCAACGTGCCTTTGTTGGATATGTTTGTTGTTTGGAGGAACCCAAGTTGGGAGTTTTCTATTATCTAGATAGATAAGAAGAGGCTGCCATGCACTTGCATCTATTTATAAGCAGCTCTAGAGATCTTGAGAAAAAATGGCCAAATGGCCAATGGTTTCTTCTTCTTTAATAAATGAAAAAACTTTTACTTTCCTCATGAGCATTAGAAGAGGCCGCGTGGCAAATTTGAGTTTCTGGTTCTATGTCCCCTTGGTGGGACTGTGCATATTCAGGGGAGGGTACTTATCCAGTGAATGGTAAGTCCAGTGGCAACCTTCTCATAAATTATTTGGGTCCCTCATCTAAGTTTGAGTGCTTAAGAATCTTTCCTAGCCTCTCTCTCTTGAAATGGAGTCATCATTCATCAAATTCTTCGTGTTTTATGGTACAAGTATAGTTAGCTTTTAGATAAGCAGATTTCTGTTCCATGGTAATGATCACTAATGCAATAGTAAGTAGATGTGAAAATGATAGTAGAATATGATTTGTCCAATGCAGCAAAAAGAGGAGCCCATGACAATTATGGACAAGGATTGATTTACTGTGCAATGCCACTATTTGCCACTGCTACATGGGCGTATGTGTATGTGAATTTGGTCCGGAAATGTGACTTTCAATGGCTCATATATATACCAATCAAGACTGGACCATCTCATTTTTACATGTTTTTGGTGGAAATACAGATCAGAGGCACAACCTGTGGATTTATCCGTACCACATATATATATATATATATATAAATATATTGAAATTACAAAGTATCGGCGCCTACTGTTACCACATGAGTGGTTTTGCCATTAATGTCTTCATCCAACTCTTTAGACTTATGGCTCACTTTGTGACCCGAAAAATAAAATGGAGGATAATAGAGCGGGGTTCAATATATTAAAATTTTATTTTTACAAGTGTTCAATATAATATAAATTATTAGTATTAAATTTACGTGAAAAAATGTTATTAACAAAATATTTTCATTTTTATCTAGAAATATATTAATTTTTATCAATCATAAAATTGAAAATTAAATATATATTTATCATTTAAAGTTAATAAATTTTAGTTTTGAAAAATAATTAACTGAATTCGATTATAATAAAGAAAATAATTCATCATTAAATTGGAAAAAAAGAATAATCAACGGCAACTTGAAGCATATGAAAAAATAGCAAAAAAGTAAAACAAATTAAATAAGATTACATAATTTTGAGATCAAGAGTTTATTTTTTGACAAAATTTAAATTACAATAAGTTTTGATAAGTTGTCACACGGAAAATAGTTTATAAACTTATTTTTAAAAATAAGTTGTGCAAAAATGAGTAATATTGACTGTTTATATCAATTTCATTAAGTTATATGCACTTCCAAAAAATAACTTGATTTTAGAATATTGACCAGTAATTTTTGATAATTTTCATACTTGAAAAAAATTGACACAAAATTTCTGGGCCCAAAAATTTGATTGGCCCTAGGCCACTCTTACCATGCTATGATTCAATAACTCCATGATATGTTGTTAATAGCAATGCATTTACTAGCAGTATATAAATACGGTATACTATATAATTGGATGTACAGGCGGTTGCAATGACGTCCATCATACACTGCCGACATAAAAATGTAAGATTAAAAAAAAATAAAAATTTAGGCGTATTTTATACAGATGCTATTATATATATACAATTAAATACGGAGTATACTGATTGCTCTACGACGACTTCCAAGCAAAGTGATAGATGCATGCACTATCTCTCTCTCTCTGTCCATTGGAAAGTTAGTGACTATTCCCTTTGACACTTGCAGCTAGCAGTATTCTGAAACTCTTGAGGTATATCGAACATTCGAACCAGCGCTCACTTATCTTGAGCACGTGACAGTGACAGAGAGAGGGGCTTGCGATGATCCATTTCCTATCCTTTCGTACGTGTCGAAACCCTAATTGATTAGGTTTTGGAAAACCGGGCCTGCACATACATCTCTTTCAGTAGTTGAAGAGGTCGTGGTAGGGTTGTTTACATTGTCAGTATTAGATGATAAATGTACAATTAATTATATATTTTAAAATTCTCAATATTTGAGTTATATATATATTTAAAGTATTTTTTTAATCTTATATATCTAAAAATTGATACTTCAACTATATATATATATATTTAAAATAATTTTTTAAATTTCATATTTTTATATAATTAATATTTTCGATTTCATCCATGATAACTTTTTATAACATAAAATGTTACTACCTCGTATATGCGAGGCCACATAAACACTATATTGAGAGATACATTTTTGCTAGAAAATTGATGATAAAATATATCTTTAGCGATGGTTCATGCACGTTTGATCACGTGTTGCCACTCCTATGTGTTGTTTTCTTCTTTATACTTACAAAACTAAAAGCCAATATTATTGGTTTTTCCACTATTATACCAAGAGCAAAAGCAAAGCCGAAATTGTAGTTAGTGGCCATGGGATGGGAGCCGCAGACCTAATTTCATTCAGCAAGTGCTTGACACTTCCCCTTCAGGCCATCTCAATCACAAGCGAGAAAGAACTTATGGTTCGCATGTGCTTCCTGACCTACATGCCATTTTACGTGGGACAATGATTTTCCAATGCAAGTTATGGTCAAACCACAGCTATTTACAGCTAGGGTTCATTAATGATATGGAGGGGGAATGGTAGAAGACCAATGAAAAGTTTAAGGTCCATCTCTATCTCCATCATCCAATTCGTGTATCTGTACTTGAAGGAATGGAAGAATGGGAAATGCTTTAATCGAGCATGGGCGTAAATCATGAAAAAAGAGTGAAAGTACTCCCATAATTTTATAAAATACTAATTATTTAGTCCCTAAATTTTAGTTTTATTCTTAAATTTCCGATGATTTTTTATTCATCTATGGACTAAAATTACTAAATTATTAACAAAAAAATATAAATTAATGAATTAGCCTATTAGAAATTGAAATTGTATTAGATCTAATGATCATGAGAACGCCCACAAGTGAATTCTTCAAGGCTAATTGCCTCCCTCAACAGTCTTCATTGGTTATATGTAGGGGACCGTAGTGTGATGGTAAGTCAATGGGAAAAATAAGTTGCTAATAGAAAAAGGAATTTAGGAGGCTAAATAAATTCCAAAATCTCTTTACTGATCTTTGAGCTGGTTGCTGTATGATGGTATGGACACCAATATATTTGGTTTTATTATAGTGTAGGGGGGAAGAGAGTTAAGAAGGTGATTGATGGGGTTGAGTTTAGTATGCGAACTGTAAGATTCAATCAACTTCAACGTAAACAGGCATTAGGATTGGACCGTGTACATATTTTGAAGTACAAATTGGGGAGAGAGTGAAGTAAAGAAGAAATTTTGATTTGATAATGTGTAGAAACTTCAAATAGTTGTCATAAGATAATCAAAGAAGATTGGAATGCATTTGAGAGTGGCAATTTAGAAGATGAGAGATTCTTACGGTAGTGTCGTTCCAACATAGGACGATGGAGTAAGAAGTTTTGCTCCAATAATAATGGTAGGATAGAAGAACTCTACAAAAAAAAAAAACTGCACAAAGAACTCTACCCTAATATGAAAGATTGCTTAGTTGAGGCAATTAATGGTTTGTGTATAATATATATTGGGAAGAATGAGATAATTCATCAAACTATTATGTATAGATATCCTATATTAATAGTATAATTGTGAATACAAATACATTTGCAAATAATACATATGTATTAAATATTATATTACAATATGAGTATTGCTTATAAATTTGATAAAAAATATTTAAATATATTTTATCCTATAATATTCCTATATAAGCACAAATGTTGAACTTGAACCTAAGAGGTAAATCAAGTTTTATCAATATATTTTATCTTTTAATATTCCTATATATATATATATTATATATATATAGAGGTAGATTAATGGCCTCCATTCTACCTCTTCACTATCATTGTTCAACCTACCAGAAATGAAAAATTTATGGTCACAAGATAATTTTCACCTTTAGTAGTTAATTCGTACTCAAATTCTCTCAACTCTTCTAACTACTTGGTCGAGCTCCACAGCATAACAACTTATCTCGATTTTGACTTCAAAATAAATTAGTTTGGGCAATTTATAAGACAGTGGAGATTATATTAATAATGTTTAAAATTTAATTACTTTTATAATTTTTATCCCACCTTTAGAATTAATGCCTTACACTTCTCGCATTCGTATTTAGATATCTAGATACTTGGGTCAAGCTCTTTTACTTTAGAAATCACATTATTAATTCATATGCACAAAATAATAAATATTGTCAATTTATGAACAATGCCATATTCAAACGTTATAAATATGAGATTTATGTGTTATATGTACTTGACACAATTAAGACTGCACGAGTTCGTATATAAATGTTACAAATCCTAAGATCATGATACTTAATCAACCAATCTGCACAGATGCCCATGATAAAGAAATATTTTGATTCAAGACTTTATAAACCTATTGAATTAAGATTGGACAACTTAAGGAAGTCCTCCTTGTTAGTGAATTGAGTAACAAAAACTTTAAGGTTGAATGTGGAGTAATTGAACGAAATTTGGATAAAAATTGGATCGAATTGAACCAATTTAGAAATATAAAAAATTTTATTAGAGACTTAATAATAAATAAAAATGTAATTTTTCAACATAAATCAAGACAAATATTTAATAATTTTTAGAAAAATAAATTAGGACAAAAATTTATCAAGTTTTGGTTTAATTGGGCTAATTAATGTCGAAATCGGTCGAAGTGGCTAGAAAATTTGCCAGAAATTGGTTCAAAGAGTATCACCCAAAGGGATGAGTAAGACCGTCATGTCAATAGGTGTGGCCAATTGCTTCACATCGTATGGCAAGATGACATCATTAATAGTGAATAAGCCACATCAGACGTGGTAAATCATCGCGTTGCAAACAAATATTATTTGAAGTGCTTTAGTCACATTAATATACTACAACCAATTGTCATATGATGCATGATGACAATTACACATTTATTAATGACTTATTCGTAATTAATTATGACACACCATGTGGCAACTTATGTAGTTAACAAATTATAAACTTAGTCAACTAACTATGCCAACGGGTCACAACCACGTGGTGTCTCACCCATGTGACCACACACACGTACACGTACAATGTTATCTTCTCCACCCATTCCCTCGACGAAACAATAGGGCACGCCATTAGACTATTTTAAGAAACTTTTGAATGGTGTTTCTTTCCTTTAACACAATGTTAAATTACCACCAAATTTCATGAATCATAGAGAGGTGAATTCATAGTTAGTCTGGGAGCTCAACCGATAAAATCAACCCTCATCTACTCTCCAACTCATCGGATTTTCATCTGGTGTGCATGATACTCCAATTTTTAATGATTTTTTTAATTTTTTGTTCTATTGAATTCCTTCTTGTGTATGAAAATTTCACAAATTTATTGCTAAAGTTTCTCTTGACCTCCTTTACATGGTGATGACCTTGTTGGATATCGTCGTAGCCGAAGCAACATTAGTAGAGGGTGCATAGTAACTCATGTCAATGAGCAAAGAATAGAGCACTTCCTTCCTAAGCATATTTGGTCCTTCCCCATTGCCAAAATTGGATAGGATGACTTTTTGGCCCCCTCAAATCTCCTTCTCCTCCCTTTAGGAAGGGAGGATTCGAGGTGTACTCATTCAACCTTGGTCCATAGTTTTGTCATTCATTTTTTAGGGGCTTAGTTTTATTGGATCTTTAGGTAACTTTAGTGGCCAATTAAAGTGGGGCTTGACCCATGGAGATTACCTGAGAAGTCTCTAATATTTCATTGTTAGTAGTCCCACCCAACTCGCCATCGTTAGTGAAATTCCAATAAATTGCGCCAATTGCACAATTCTTCGGTGAAACTCCAATTAAAGGCTAAGCATGACTAAATTGTTCTGCTCAAAGCTTAGATTTATCCTCCTATGATGGGAGCAAATTCGAAGCTTTTAGGATGCATTTTGATGCAATTATAAATTGAGAGAATTGTATAAATTGGGGGACTTAAATTCAATAAATGAAAATTTAAGGACTCAATAAAGATATTATAATGTTTAAAAGTTTGATGTAAAAATAGAGAACTTGTAGAAACCTAAGTGCAAGTAGAAGAAACCTAGTGACCTAATTGTAAATAAAAAGATTATGGGATAATATAAGGGAAATACTAACATAATAAAGTTAAAATACCTTAAATAAGTATTAATCGAGTATATTAAATAGTTGTTGATAGTAGGACGTAGTTCACAAGTATGAAGTCAAGGTAGTACTCATGAAAGAATTTGGACATTAGTTCAGGTGAGTGAATTTATATGGGTATTAACTCTGATTAAACCCGCATTTGTTGCTTATAACTTTCAAACTATAATATCTAGTGTGATTTTAAAATATGGTGGTGAAGGTTAGAAAATATGGGGCATTCTAAATGTTTATGAAAGTGGACTTAGGTCCAATATTTATGAAAACGGGCAATGATCCATATTAATGAAGTGGACTTAGGTATGATGTTTATGAAAATATGAAAAAAATTCATAATTTATGAAAGTGGATTTATGCTCAATGTTTATGAAAATGAAATAAGATCCAATGTTTATAAAGAGAGAAAAGTCCCATATTTCTGGAAAAAAATGATGAAGGCACACTATTTTAGAAAATGGATTAAGGCTTGATGGTTATGAAGAGAATATTGGCTAATGTTTATGTAAAATGGGCATAATCCTAATATTTGAGGGGAAGTTTGATGGATTTGGAGGTGTTAAAAATTTTTAACAATCAATCGTTTGGATGGATATGAAGTGGGGGGAAGGATTATTAATGAAAAATTAGAAAGATAAATTTATCCTTTTAATTAAATTAAATAATTTATTAGCTATTATATATGATTAAATTATATTAAAATATTTTGTACAATAATTTTTTATTTATAATATTTGTATTATATATTTTATATAAATATTATTAATATATAAATTTATTTAAAGTATATAAGAATATAAATAAATAAATAATAATATAAACAATAAATGAGGGTATTAAATTAATTCCACTTTTGTAGAGATTATGTTGCAGTGTAAATGGTGGAGTTGAAGGGGTTTAGAGATGATTTTTTTCCCTTCAAACCCCTCCATTTTTTACCAAATTAGGGATTTTTCCACCCTCCACTCTATGTTAAAAATTTTAGTAGGTGTTAAGATAATGAACTTAACATCTCGATGTTAATACTTAATTCACTGAACCTTACAACTCACCACTCTCTCTAACTCCCTTTTTGGTACTAGATCGAGGGAGAGTAATTAGATGAATGAGTTATCGTGGTAAATACTTTAGTGATAATTCAAAAAATGTTCTTTTCGGTAGATTAAATGTTATTTATATATTATTTTGTAAAGTATGAATTTTATGTTTAAAGGATTAAATTATTTGTAATATTCAAATATTTTTATTATTTGAGCCTTAAGACATGTTAATCCTAGAGTAGTGGAGACTATACTATTGTAGTATCAAGAGGGTGTGGTAGTTGTAATATCAGTGCAATCCAAGAATTGGGTCAGGGCATTACACTATTTTACAAGATGAGCTTGCGAAAGATGAAAATATGGAAATTGTAGACAAGAAGGTGTTGAGTGGGTCAATTGAAGGCAAAGATGGCAGTTGGGCGCATAGGACTCACATGGCTAAATTCATACACTTGATGTAGGTGTCCTTATTGTTAGACAGGTTGGATAGGAGCAACAGGTGGGCTAAGAGTTGTTTGACCCAAATCTCTTTGTCGAATGAAACTCATGTGGGTGAAATTTTCGTGGGATGAGGTGAATGATCGTTGGGATAAATACTGATAAATTGAAGCCCAAGGTTAGGAGAAAGCATGAAATGACACCATAGAGCTAAAGGCTCTAAGGAATCATCAAGGGACAAAATTTCCTACTGAAGTTGAGCTTTAGTGGTAAAAAAAAATAGGGCCCGTTGACCTAGAGGAGCTTTGTATCATGTTGATACATGCGTTGAGGAGCTTCGAAGCCTACCACTACAATTGATTTAGTTCAGGGGAACATAACATTGGTCGGAGCGACATCAAGGAATCTTGACAACAACATTGTCCCAAGATTCTGAATGTTACGCCACGACCCTATTTGGTTAGATCCCCGTAATCAACCCGCCACTCTCCCTATTTATTAAGGGTTTTCCCTTTTTTATAAATCATAAAGAGTAAGACATCATTTGAACTTGTACCTTTTCGGGAATAACATAAATCAAAACTGCATAAAATTTTAACTTTTCATACCTGTCTTGCAGGTGTAATTAACAAGAGGTCTTGGGTAGGCTTTCCTGGGTTACCTGAAAAGGAGGTATAAGGGAGGGGGTGAGTACAACGAATCATTGAATGGGTTTTCAAAAATTAAATTTTTAGGAAAAATGTTTGATTTGGAGTGTACCAGACTCCTTATTTTCTTTTAAAAATATTTCATTCTCAACTTTATTTTTGTCACCATTTCTTATTAGCCACGATGTATCATCACCTAACACACATCCTTCATCATGAAGGTCAAACACAAAATCGCAGGCCAGTTCGTCCACTAAACCTACTTGTGGCGTCGAAGCAACTTTAACGGCCACCTAGATAGAAGTACGTCAACTTCTACCTTGAGAATGTGTAGATGTTTGTGACATCCAACCTTCAATCCTGTAACAATTCTCAGTGTCCGTATGAGGATAGAGATCTCATCCCGTCTCCACCCCGGTCTCATGCGCTTGAAGCTACTCCGAGCTTCGTAAGGTCACTTGGTCCGATGAATTGCCCTTATACCCACCAGGTCGTCCAAGGCCCTAGGACATATCATTACCCCTCTTGGAGGTCTTAAAGGTCCCGTAAATACATTGCATGAATAATCAATATTTTCACATCATGCCATATAATCTATGGTGCCAATGGTTCAACGACCCTGACCTTCAACTCAACCTGCAGCTTTTTGTCTTGACTAGTCCGGAGACCTGTCATGTCGCACTGCCACTAGTTGACTAAATATGTCGGTCCTGTCTTGGTACCATGGCTAAATAATTCATTTATTTAAAGTTTTATGGTATATAACTCATGTTTGTTTACGATCTCTTGATCGTGCCAAATGTCCTATGGCCCATTATTCGAGATTTTAAAAAATTGGGCATAATATCCCCCAAGTTCCAAAACCGAGGCTTCCAGCCTAATAAAGCTATTCAAGCTCCTGTCAAGAAGGTCTCCCAAATCGTTTAAGCAGTGGCACACAATCAGGGGAGAGCACTTCCGACAAAAATATATTTTTAACTATCAATCATACCCACCAAGTTTGAGGATATCCACGCTCATAACTGATGAATGGGTTTTCCACTTCCTTTGAGAAAGTTTCATGATACCAATCGGGTATGATCTACTTACACTAGTAATTAGTTTTTTCGTGTCATTTTTACACCACTTCTCTAAGTTGTTATGTTTAAAATACCACTAAGTAGTGAGTTTTCATTTTCGAGGTACTTATCATCCCAACCAGGTATGATATATAAATCTCACTCACCCAATCGTGCAGTAAAATTCCTCTTAGTCGGCTTGTTGTCCTTACTCAAACTCGTCTTAGCTGGCGTTCTCGGTACTTCTTGTTCCTACACGATATAAATGTTCTTGTTCATTATTCTTTGGCCTAATAGCCCTCATTCATCCTAATTGAATGAGAAAACCAATTTTTTCCTTTATTTGTAATTAGGTCCATAAAGTTATTTTTCTTTAACTTTAAGTCCCCAATACCGGGTTTTCCTCAAATTGAGTCCTGAAACTTTTAAAATTTATCTTAGGATCTCCATTTATTCAAATTCACAAAAGTGGTTTAATTTCCCAAATTTCCAATTTGGTCCCCCAACTTTTCCAAAATTACCATTTTTTGCTTCCTTTACAAAATGGTAAGTTTTACCCCAAAAAATTCTAAAATTCCTCAATTGTTCCTCTAACATTCTTATCATACCCAATTGACCCGTAATTTTATAAAATTGCATTTTGGTCCTTCAAATTTTTGAAAATCCCCAATTTTCCCCCCAATTTCAACTTCCTAACACAACCGAATTTGATTTTATCAGATTGACCAATCAAACATTTCTAATTATTGAAATTGAAGTTAGAATGGAGTTCTTACACCTTCATACGATTCAATAGCACTTTGAATCGTGCGATTTGGTGTCGGAATGAGCTCAAACGAAGCTCCGCCGAAAAATTGGACTTAAAGAGAGAAAGCTTTGAAAGCTTACCATTGAGGGTGTGGCAGTCCAAGCTTTCAATTTAGGTTGATAGCTCTCATCCTGAGGTTCATCTTAGGATCAAGAATTGCATCAATTGATGCTAAATTGAGTTAGAATTTTATCATCGAAATTCTGCCGATTCTCTCTCTAGAGCTGGTCGAAAATTGCAGAGTGGAGCCGAATTTGCTTACCTTTCAGCTCTAATTCAGCTATAGAAGGGTCGTGGAGGTGTTGAGAAGGCTTGATTTGGCCTAAGGAGCGCTCAAATTGGCTGATTTTAGCTCAGCCAAAACAAGGTAGCTTCGGTCCACTAGGGCTGCTTCATTGTTCCATCACACCGGCGATTCTTCGGTGACCCTCGGGGCAAATGGAGACTACTGGTGTGTAGCTGATTTCTCTCGGGTTCTAAAGAACCCGACCTCACCTTGTTTGGCTCAAAAAAGTGCCCAAGTCAGAGCTCTGTTTCGAGCTTCACTAGAAAATAGAGCAGTTGAGAGAGAATGGAGTTTTCAAGTGTGGAGGGGATGAATGGGGAGGGACTATTTATATATGAAGCTCGAGGACTTCTTGGCCGTTCGATTGGCGCCTTAATGGCGGTCATTAATTGCCCGAAACTCTCTGGCTGGAAACTTTTCAGTTTTGCCGGTGCTGCACGATTTTCCGGCGAGTGAACAATATTATCATCTGAAGGAAGAAGATGACTATTCAGAACCGGACCAGACTAGTCCGAACCGAGTTCAAAGCTTAAACCGGCCGGTTCACCCCCGATTTGATTGAATTTTTTAAATCTAAATATTTATAAATTTATCTAAATTCATTTTCTATCTAACAGTGGCCTCAAATCTCAAATTTGAATTTTATAAGCCACCTAGAAAAATTAATTTAGCATCTGGTTCAATAGTAGTTCAAACCAGTCCAAACCGGTTCGGATCTGATTCACCTGAACCGATTTGTTTTCCATCTCCAATTCATCCTAAAGTCCTTTTTCTTGACTTTTGTGACTCTTTTGGTCACTCGGGATCCATAAATTTCTCGGTTTGCTCTTTCTCTATTGGTTCCGGTTCATGAACTGACTTGGTTCATAAACCGGTTCAATCCAATTGGATCCGGTTCATCTGAATTGGTATGGTTTTTCTATTTCAATTTATCCTAAGGTTCTTTTCCAAGACTTTATGAACCTTCTTGGGTCATTTGGGAGTTGAAATTTCTCAAATTTTCCCGTTTCCCAATAAACGGGTTTGTGAACCGGTTCAGTGTTTCTCACTCGGTTTGACCGGTTCTTTTCTCGGTTTTCCTTAACTCAAAAGGGTGGAGTTTACACTAAACCTTGTATTTCCGCTTTGATTCTTGCTACAACATGTATCACCTTGGGGTGTCAATAAAGAGGACACTAAACTGGAAGGCAATGTTGTAAATCAGAGAATCCCTACAAACCTCATTTCCAAAAATAAGAAAGCGAAAATGGGAACTAGAAAATTTTGACAGAAAACCAAGGTTCAAAGTGAACTGGAATTGGAATAGAGAAGGCAAAACATGAAATTGGAAAATTGCAAGTGTTCAATTAAGATCTAAAAATGATAGAAATGGATCATGAACCAAATTGGATGTGTGAACCAGACCGGTTCAAGGTGAACCAGACTTAAATCGTGAATAATTAGTTGAAAGATTCATTTTTCTAGGTGTATTAAAAATATTAATTTGGGAAATTGAATTCACCATTGTGTAGAAAATGAATTTAGACAAATTAAGAAATTTTTAATTTTTAGAAAACTAGTCGAATCAGGCTTGAATCGGATGATTTTCAATTTTAGATTACCAAACTCGGTCCGACCGAACCGGTCAATGGTCTAATATATCAATGAACCGCCTAACAGGCCAGTGCCCAATCAGCACGCACGACCAAATATTTCGCATCACGTGGCTAAGCACCCCCAGTCAGCTGCTTGGTCAACATCTAGAGGCACTGGCCAATTAGAGCATGACACGTATCCTCGGTCAATGGTCAAAGGAAGAAAATCCATGTCACCATAGACTAACCAATGAGGGAGTGCCACACGTCCTCAATCAACGGTCAACTAAGGAGAATCCTCATTAGCAGGATTGAGCAATGAGGTAATGACTTGTGGTAATGATGTCACGTCAGTTGTCGACTAGGATGTCGGAGAACGGTTGACCAATCAGAGGTTAACACATGGCAAAGCCACGTCAGATGGCCACAACCAATTAGAGGCTCACACATGGCAATGGCACAATGCGTCAGGTTTGAAAATTGACAAATTTAAATAAGCCAATATAAATACGCCATGTGTCATGGTCAATGGAGGCATAAATTCGGTCAGCGACCACGTTGATGTATGGGACCAATAAGAGGCCACCACGTTCAACGAATCAACGAGTGACTTGAACGTTGAGTGAGAAGCTGCATCAGCGATGCCAGCCAATCACAATTTGACATGTGGCAAACTGCACGTGTGAAGCTTGGACGCATGCGCAGTGTTGTCTTCAACCTCTAAACGTGTTGATAAGGATGGATTGAATGTTGACCATTACTTCGACAGTAAATAAATCCTCCTAACAAGGCCGTAAATGGGTGAAATCATGGTTGATTGATTGGTGAATGGATGGAATAGTCAGTCCCCCAGCTCCATATATAAAGAGATCCCTTCCATTCATTATTCTCATTCCTCGAAAGCTTAAAAAATAAGAAGAATAACACAATTTTTCGACCATCTCTGAACTAGAGCTCCAATATTGACCTTTTTCTCCACCACCTACCGCCCAATTTAGTTCCCTAGAATCTTGAAGAAGTTCTCCACTTTCCTACATACTTCATTTAGCTCAAAGGTCATTGGAGAAGCGTCGATAAGCTCACACAGTACCATCGCTCCCTTGGTAGTCTACGACCAGAGTTGATCGAGCTCAATTCGAGCCACCCTTGGGCTAGCCACGACCAAACCAAGCCCTCCAAACCTTCCCAGCAGTCCACACCTTCCCTGAACCATCGTGGTAAGTCCACTCCACTGCCCTTCATTGGAATTTACTATTCATAATGTGTTTTTACCTAAAAACTAAGTTAAGAAATCTTCACTACTCAGGCCACAAATTGAGGCACAATTTGATCCAAGAAGAGTCCTGAGGAAGAGAGCAATCTAGTGTAAATAAAAGCTCTGATCGTTGGACCATCACCGGTGAGTAATTGAAACTTTCTCTCTTTAGGATGATTTTCCAGCAAAGCTCCGTTTAAGCTCATTTCTAAGCTAATTTTAGTGATTAAAAGCTTGAAATGATTCTGAGGATATATGGAAGATTATTAGAATCATGTTAGGACTCAATTGGGAAGGATTAAGGTTGAATTGATGATATCCAAAGTTGGAGTAGTAAATTAAAATTTTTGAGAAATTGGGGAATTTTTGTAATTAGCAAGAAATATTGTACCCAATTGGAAATTTGAGTAAATTAGGGACCAAATGAAAGATTTGACAATTTTAGGGATCTAATTGGAAATAAGGTATAACTTTAGGGTCAAATCATAATTTTTGGAATGTTACGGGTCTTACGTGCAGTACCTTATTACTTGGGACTTAATTGCCCAATCTATTGTAGGAACAAATCACCAACAAGTACATGCAAAGAAAAGGCATGTCAAGCTCGAAAATCACCAGGACGAACAAGTCTTAGAATACGGATGAGTGGGATTTCTGACATCGGGATCGATTGGGCCGATTATAAGTATACTTAAGCTCATGCGTTGTTTTGAAATCATAATTCCAGCAATATAATCACCTGACTGTGTGAAAATCCTTAAACTTTTTGGGATTATATTTTCGAAGAAAGCATGAAACATGATATTAGGACAACCCATGAACGGTGTATGGATACACCTCAAGGGGTATGGTCTAGTCCGACCGTCAATGTAGGATATGGTCGAGGCCCTTGGTCGACAATGGTGGACTAGATCTAGTTCTATGTAATTGGGCACCATGCCACAATTTTGAAAGTGAAGTGGGTCCAAGGCCAATGGAAACGAGTCCAGTCTCATAAACAAGTTTGATTAAGAGCATGTAAAAAATTATCACAATTAGATACTGCTTGATGAAGCTACTATGTCGAAGCCAGGTCGCAGCTTGTTGGACTAGTAGCGCAAAGATAAAGTCTTAAATCAAAAGATACTTTTATGTGATTGAAATCGCTCGAAACCAAAGAGACGCCCAATATGGGGTAGTGTTGGTTCTAAGGGCTGTTGGACAATAATGTTGGCACAAGGGCAAAAATGTTTTTATAGTATATCGTGGAGCTTTAGGAGCTTCATGCGCATTGATACCAAGGAAGAAAGGGGTAGAGGTCTCATCCCTTAATAACATACAAAAGAAGCAATGAGGTGTGGGGGTTGGGCAATGGTGCTCATACAAACTATATGGTGGAGGTTATGAAATCTCACCAGAGTGGACGGTAAATGCGTTCTGGGCCACTAATGGAACAAATTGAGGTTGTTGACTCCAATGGTATGTTATGCAACTATTTGATCATTTTATGGATAAAAGGTGTTTGTTTGTGTGAAACAAACCATAGTAGGTTTATTTAATTAAATCTCTCCAACTAGAAAGTTACCTACCCTAAGCTTGATGAAATAAGCTATAAAATTTGTGAGAAAACTTATCATGAAAGAGGAGACAAGTAGTGGCTTGTTATTTTTAAGAAATGAAAATTTTGCATAAGTACATACTGAATCATGGATATGAAGTCATTATTTTATGTAAACTATGCTCATTGAGTTGTCGAACTCACCCACTCTCCCTAATCCTCTTTTAGGGAAGGTTTTACACCAAGAAAAGTGAAAGCTTGAGAAACAAATTAGGATTGCCACGAGAAGGTAATTTTTATTAAATTATTTTGTTAATTTTATTATGTATATATATATATATATATATGATTATAAGCATTTATATTTTCTGGTCTATTTTAGTAGAAATACTAATTTAGTACAGGAAGTGGTGATGGGTTGAACACAGAATTCCAACCAAACTAGGTTGGGGTGTAACAATCTCAGTCTTCCATTAGCCCATCAAGGAAATGCTCATTGATTTTGACATCGATTTTGGGAGATCTGATTTGGGAAAAATGACTTGCAAGGGCCACAACATTCATATGGTATATTAGTGCCTTTCTATAAATCTTTTCATGGTTGATTATGTAATTCTTCTTTCTATAAATCTTTTCATGGTTGATTATGTAATTCTTGTTGAGATTCCAATTATGAATTATATTGTGTCATCCCTCTCATCCAGAGCTTCTCATATGGCGAACTCAGGATTGGATACTCAACATTGGATACCAAAACTAATCTTGAGCTTCTCGAGCTTCTCATCAATGTGAGTAAGTGGGTTGGAATTGTACCAAAAGCATACTTGGTGAGTCCATAGGGTATCATATTGTTATGCAACATATAATAGTTAGATTCGTCTAATTTAATAAATGTAGTTGGAAGGGTATTTCGGAGATATCTAAATACATATCTAAATACATGAATATTCATGTTCATGATTATTTATAGGTAGAAAGATTATTTGATGATTGTTGAATTAAGAAAACTAAGTAGTGGGGTGGCTTGAGTGGAGTAGGATGACTCTTATGTTGTTTGAAAGTGAGCGAGTAGAGGGTAAGGTAGAGAATAAAGTTGAGTTTGTATTAAATTATTTAGAAAGTGATTGGACAAGTCACTCCATCAGGATTATGGTGAACACAGGTTAATTTGGATATGAGGTTGCTTTGAATCAATTGTCAAAGAATATTTTGGAGAAGGGTGCAAGGGGGTGTCATACGATCGGATATCTGAGTAGAAGATTGAGACCGATACTGCTTATTAGCTTGGAAATAGAGAATTGTGATGCAAGTTAACATTGATTAAGGGATTTTATGATATGAGAGAATTGTATAAGAATAGAAGATATGAAATCACTCAATTATATATACAACAATATTTCCAGTATTTAAATAGAGGTTAGTTAGATCGTATTAAATAACTATAGACCATAGACAAGTATATTTGTGATGAGGCGGTTGTTTGATCCAGTAATACAGGTACGGAGCTCTTCGCTATTTGGTCCAAACAAACACATGAGGTGGGCCCTCCCACCAATCTTCATCTTTAGGTTTAATTTTTTTTATCAAAAGTTCAATGCCATATAAACATCTATACAATTGAAAACTAGCATTGTTAGCTGTTAAATTAATTTAGACTTGCAATAAGTGTAAAATGCCAACAATAGTGCAAAAGGGAATGTAGTACTGAAAGATATAAAAAGGACCATTAGTCAACACATGAACGTGTCTATACATGATTGTCCGAATATCATATATTCCAATATCGTGCAACTTGCTTCGGAAATAACGAAAATTTTGAAGAGTTTGGTTCCATACATACATGTATTTGACTTTAGACGTTCATTATTGGCGATGGGTTGTCCAAAGCATTCCCCCATCAACATGTGTATATATTTGGCCTTGGAATTCAAAGGGTAGGTCTTGCTACTGTTGGCTAGGTACAAGGAAAACTCTATGGAGCCGGTCTAAGAATAACCTAAGTCGCTATCGAAATATTCAAAGCAGTTGTATATAGTCTTTGATAATATAAAATTTCTCTATTTAGATAACAATTTCGTATAGTTTCTGACGTATAAATTGGGTGTCGCCCTAAATAGAGAAAAAACGAAGCTGTATGTTATATATACATATATTTATGACGGTGGATGAAATGAGAAAAGATCAATATGATATAATGATGAAAGCAAAATGTTACAAATTGGCCCATATGGGATGGGATCCATGAGGATGACACCGACATGGATCACGACAAAGGGAGCAGTCTATCAACTATATATATATATATATATGGGCAGTTGTTGTACAAGCTAGGGCCAAACGAATTAAAGGAAGGCACATCCATGATTGGTTTTAATAGAAAACTTGCAAGTGGCTTGATTTTTTCAAGCGAACAAGAACAATTGAAGGGCTCTCTTGTTATGGGGTTATAATCTCCATGCGCGGGGTGCATTTCTTAAATAATAATAATAATAATAATAATTTATAAATAATAAAAATTAATATTTTATCAATTTATAATATTCTCTAATATATTATCTTACAAGTACCTACACTATCAAAAATTTCGAAATTTGACAGAAAAATACCTCGTTTATAATAATTGTTCTACATGTTACAAGATTGTAAAAATAATTATTGATTGGTAGACGGTTGAGGGTTAATATTGAGAGAATGGATCTTAAATTTATTAAAAATGTGCAATTATTCCATGCATGAAATGGCTTAATCAAAACGATTCTACTATAAAACCAACTCTTACATATAAATTTGTTGGCTTATAAGACTTACGAATGCCTCATCTCTCACTTCTCTTTGATTTCACTCTAACATTATTGAGCTTACACCTTCTTAATTTTGTCATCTTCCTTAAGGCCCTTCGTATTCCTCCATATTTCATCTCAAGCTGCGCATATTTGTGGAAATAAAATAACTGGCTCTCCATGTTACAAAACTTCAAATGCAATACCACTACCAATAATCCTTCTAGCACTAGAATGCACTCGTGATTTTCAATAAGACTAGCAAAATGAGAATTGT
Organism: Trapa incisa; assembly: GCA_030064435.1. Classification (NCBI taxonomy): domain Eukaryota; kingdom Viridiplantae; phylum Streptophyta; class Magnoliopsida; order Myrtales; family Lythraceae; genus Trapa; species Trapa incisa. The sequence continues at coordinate 12,142,569 of CM057781.1, read as the reverse complement.
GTTTATGCAAAATAATGATGGGTACCACATTATGTTAGAATATAGAAACCTAAATCTTATATTATAACTTTCATACTCAAGTCTCAAATCAAAATATAACAACATTTTTTTTAAATATCTATCCTATTGAGTTTTTATTGTATCTTTATAGTATATTTAGTTAATAATTGTATCAAAATCTTTCACTTTTCAGTATTAATATGACATTAGTATCTCTTATATATTTTTTACTTTTTTTAAATGTTAGAGAGACAAAGGTGAGAAAATACTTAATAAGGAATGAATTAAATGAGTATTACTCAAAGCTATAAATAATTTTAAACACATTTATAACACTTATAACTTAAGTAACAATTAATATTTTAGAAAATACCTAATATTTTTTATGTGAATGGTTATACATTCATAAATCCTTTAAAGATAAAGAAGATTATCATTTCGAAAAATAAGCATAATCAAACTTATTGTCATTACATATTAGGAATGATAACATTATCATCTATTAAAACAAGAATTCCACGTAACATTACGAGATCATTCAACCTCTCAATCTCTCAATAATTTTTGGAATTTTTTCATCTATACAATCAATAATACAAATGTATATTTATTAACAAATCGATTTGTTTTATATAATAACTCAAGAAGAATATATCAATTCACAACAACTCTAATAAGTTTTATCATATAAAATATCGGGTCATTACTTGTTTTGATAACATAATTTTCTAACCATTTTCAAATTGTATTATTATCCTTTCATTACTAAACTCATTTTTGTACAATAATTTTTTATTTCACATGTTTCATCATCAATTTCTCATAATTTATGTAATTTATTCATCAAGTTCAATAGGAATCCATTTCAATACACTCACTCACCTTAATTTGGGATCATGATATTTCGGTGAGTATTTGATCTCGTCTTAATTTAATGTAAGAGATATTAGTTTACTCCATTATAATATATTTGTTTATAAAAGAGAATCTTATCGATTCTTACTCATATTGTTTCTTAAATTCTCTAATTTTATATTTTAGTTATTAACAACTAAATATACAATTAACTTACTCTAACCCTTATTATTTTTCAATTCATACCTAAAATTCAAATTTAATGATATTAGCCAAATTTACCATCCCTACTTTTCCAAAACTTTACAAATTAGTAATCTAAGGTTTCCTTAATTATATTTTAGTCCCTAAAACTCACTTTTACAAATCATCAAATTGTTTTCCAAATCTCATAATTTGAGTCATTTTCATCAAATTTCTAGAAACTCCCTAATTGTTTGTAAAATTGCACTTAGGTCCTCAATCTTTACAAAAATCACACATTGATCCCCAATTTTTTCCAATATCATATTTCTTCCCAAAACATGAAATTTTATCATGTATTCATATTCATATTCCAAAATAATTTTCCCAAATTTCTAATATTTGCAAAATAGTACTTGGATTTTTCAAAAGTCACATTTTAGTTCATAAAATCTTCTTTCTATCATTTTTTTCATACAATCTTTACAATATTCACATATAGCCCTTCAACCATCCACATTTCAAGCTCATTACCCATATTTTCCAAATTTGCAAAATAATCCCCAATGTTCCCAAATTTTTTATTTTAGTACGTAAACTTTTAAACACTTTTCAACTTAATCCTTAACCTTTGAAATTCATTCAAAACACTTCCTTTCATATTTACATAGCTTCTACAATCAATTTGTGACCTTAAATCACCATTGTAAGCCATTCATGGACATTTCTTAAATTTAGTCGAAAATAGAGTATACATGAAAAACCGGGAGAAAACATAACAGTAAAAGTGAATTTGATAGCTTTGGGGTTTTGAAGGATCAAGAGGCTCTTGTGGTAGTTATCTGGATTGAAAATGGCCAATGGAGGTGCTAAATTTGCATGTTAGACCTTTGATCAGCCATTGAAACATAAAACCCAAAAGTAGAGCATTCAACGTCATGAGGAGGGAGTCTTAATAACAGTGTGTGATGCCTTAGGAAGACAACCCTAGCAACCTCATTCGACAAATAAAAACCTTCTCCAAAAGACACCCTTGACTGAGTTGAACACATCTACAATGATCATTTCACCCTCCCGACATGTCGATCACAAACCTAGGGAGTATAGGTGTGAGCACTCATTTTTTAGCCTTGTTGATGTCAGATCCAGAAGTGGGAACCCTAGACAAACCCCCTCCCAATGATGGCTACTATATATCTAGCCTAGAAAAGGGACATACAATCTTTTACAGCCCCGACGACCCTAGATCTGGGCAAAGTAGTCATGAATAACCCTCCTTCCAGCGAGGTAATCCTCGGATTTGAGAAGAAAAACCTCATATGACCACTCTTCCAACTATGCATGCTTTAGATCTAGATGAAACTATCTTAGGCGGTCCCTTGCGGTCGTAGAACACTTTTGACTAGATTTGACTTTCTTAGATATGAGAAGAGGAGTCACGAATAATCCCTCCTATCACACCGTAGGTTCCTAAACTGAGCAAAGAAGGTACGAGTAACATCTTTCAGTCTTAGATTTCTTCAAATCCATATGAGATAAGCCTTACCAAGAGTTCCACTGATCCTATAGATTCTTCCCCGACCACACATGCCCCAATTCTAAGCGAGATGTCACTCCTCCAACCTTGACTACATTAGATTTGAGACGATGTGTAATACCTGAATCCCAAAATAATTAATTTAATATAGCTTGGAACATAAAAAGTGAAATAAATTGAAATAAGAAAGGGAGATAAAGGGACTGTAACTTAGAGTGTTATTTGAATTGAGATTCAAAGTGGATCAAGAGAAATTTTCTTGATTTGGAAAATCAAGTGAGAATATTCGATTAGGAAATTAAATGTGGGATTATCGAATTAGACTCAATTTATTAGATAAATTCAAGGAGATCAAATCAGATCGGGTTAAGTAATCTAGAGGAAAATAATTTAAACATGGGAAATTAAAATTTAAAACATAATAAGTGAATACATGTATATATATACATAGTGTAAGGGAATGGACTTGTGAAGGAATTGGGGATGAAAACCAAACCGGTTCAGGTGAAGCTCCGTTTGAGCTCGTTCTGGCGTTAAAATCTGCGATTTAAAGTTCCTTAGAATCGTGTGAATATGTAGGAACTCAATTTCAATTCTAATTTCAACAATTAGAGGTGTTTAATTGGTCAATTTGATGAAATCAAAGTCAGCAGTGTTGAAGAGTTGAAATTAGTGGAAAATTTGGGGATTTTCAAAAATTTGAAGGACCAAAATGTAATTTTCTAAAATTGAGGGTTAATTGGTCATGATAAGAATATTAGAGGGCTAATTAAGAAATTTTAGAATTTTTGGGGTAAAATTTACCATTGTTCTAAAGAAGGAGCAAAATGGTAATTTTAAGAAAATTGAAGGACTAAATTGAAAATTTGGGAAATTAAACCCCTTTGTGTGAAATCAAATGATTTGAGATCCTAAGATAAATTTTAGAAGTTTCGGGACTTGAATTTAGGAAAAAACCGGCAATAAGGACTTAAAGTTAAAGAAAAATAACTTTAAAGACCTAATTGTAAATATATGTAAAGTTGGGTTCTCTCATTACTTGGAACGAATGAGGGCTATTAGGCCAAAGAATAATGAACAATTATGTTCATTTTGTGTAGGAGAATGAGGCATCAAGAACGCCAGTCGAGGTCCATCTTGCTAAGGACAGAACCCGACTAAGTGGAATTTCACTACACTATCGGGTGAGTGGGATTATGTATCATACCCGGTTGGAGATGATAAGTACCTCGATATAAAAACTCACTGTTTAATGGTATTTTTAATCATCACTACTTATAGAAAGTGATGTGAAAGTTATGCGGAAAAATTACTTACGGGTTGTATGTAGATCATACCCGATTGGTATGATGAGATTTCCTCGAAGGAAGTTGAAAACCCATTCATCGGTTATGAATGGAGATGTCCTTATACTGGTCGGTATAATGGACAGTAAAAACCTATTTTTTGTCGAAATTGTTCTCCCCTGACTGTGTGCCAATGCTTAAACTATTTGGGAGACCTTATTGACGGGAGCTCGAATAGCTCTTATAGGCTGGAGGCCTCGGTTTTGGAACTTGGTGGCTAAATGCCCGATTTTGAAAATCTCGTACAGTGGGTCCAAGGCCAGTTGGCACGAGCAGGAGCTCGTAAACGAACATAATATATGTGCCATAAAACTTAATAAGTGAATTGTTTGGCCATAGTACCAAGATAGGACCGACATGCTCAGTCAACTAGCGGTAGTGTGACATGACAGGTAGACGAACTAGTCAAGATAAACAACTGCGGGTTGAGTTGAGAGTCAAGGCCGTTGGACCAGTGGCACCACGTATTACATGGCAATATGAGAAAACATTGTTTATACATGCACTGTGAGTACGAGATCATCAAGACACCTATGAAGGGTAGTGATGCATCCTAAGGGCACTGGACGACTTGGTGGCTATAAGGGCAGTTCGTCGTTCCAAGTGTTTGTGCAAAATTTGGAGTAGCACCAAGCGCATGAGACCAGGGTGGGGATAGGATGAGGTCTCTATCCTCATACGGATACGAAGAAGTGATTTCAGGATTGTGGGTCGGATGTCGCGTACATCCACTCATTCTCGGGGTAGAAGTGGTCGTGGTTCTATTCGGGTGACAGGAAAAGTCGCTTCGAAGCCACTAGCAGGTTTAGTAGTGATACTGACTTGCGAATATGTGTAACCTTCATGATGAAGGATGTGTGTTGGGTGATGACACACCGGTAACAAAGAAATAATGAAAAAACCCAAATTTTTAAATGAAGGGATTTTTGAAAAGAAAGGAGTGTGGCACACTCCATATAAATATTTTTTTAAGGTCTGAATCCCATTCACTGTGTAGTTGTACTCACCCCTTCCCTTATACCCCTTTCAGGAAGCCCCAAAATAGTCGAACCTTAAAAGACTTGCGCAATTAAACGCCTGCAAGACAGGTACGATTAAATTAAATTACTATACAGTTTTGATTTATGATATTCCTAGAAAAAAATGCAAGTCTAAAGAATGTCTTACTCTTTACGGTTTATAATATAAGGGGAAATCATTTTGTAAATCGGGAGAGTGGCGGGTTGATCACAGGGATCTGACCAAACCAGGTCGGGGGTGACAACTAGAGTGGTATTAGAGCCTATTTCATCGAATACATAGTCAAAACTAGAAAATATAGTAACTAATAGGATTATTTTAAATTTGACAAAATGGCTCCAAAGAAAGGAACCAAGAGAACTAGGGCTGCCGTCTCCAACACCGCCCAACCACCCCTACCGATAGAAACTCCCAGAATAGCCTAGACAACACCTCTTAGACTCAGCAGAGAGCATCAAAGATTGTACGAAGAGTTCACTCGTGTATTTGGTCAACCTAACCTTACTCCTGAGGCAGGCACCAACTCACAGGCTGAGCTCAAGGAAGTGCAACCCCACCCTCCCCCTACTAATCCAACCACTCCAACAGACATACATAGGAATCTCAAAACTCTTTGACAACTAGGATGTAAACCTTTCCTCGGAGAAAAGGATGCTGGGACCGCCATGGACTGGCTGGCCAATATCAAGAAGTTGATGGGAATTGTCCGGATACTACTAGAGGATAGGGTGATCCTGATGGAATTCTTTCTGGAAGGAAGCGCTAGACGGTGGTGGGACAATGTCCAAAACCTACATGCCACCGCCTCCATTTGGAAGCAATTTGAGGAAAGATATTCGGAGGAGTACTTGGCACCCCACCTAATAAATGATAAGAAATAAGAGTTCATACGACTTCAGCAAGGGATTAGTTCCATAGCAGAGTATGAAACAAAATTCAACGAGTTAAGATCCTGTGCTCCTGACCTAGCTGGACCAGCTGACATATGCTAGAGGTTTGTGGACGGTCTCAACTTGGATATTCGAGACCGTATGGGAGTACTGGGACGCTCCACAGACTTGGCAACTGTAATTAGTATGGCTCATGAATGCGAGCAACTAGTATAGACCCAACGTTGTCGAATGGAGCAGACGACTAAAAAGGGGGATAAAGATTCAAACCGTCAAAGAGTACGAAGAGAATATACCAACCCATGGGGAGGAAACAAAAAGGTATTGCAACGAAGAAGGAACATGTCTCCACCCCTTCCCAGAGTAGTCCCTACCTTACCCCAAGGGAACCCTCACTGTCCGAAGTGTCAAAGGAATCATGAGGGAGCATGCCATGCCTGTTTCACCTGCAGACAAGCGGGACACTTTGTGAATGATTGTCTTACTCTTAGGGAGAACAGATAGAAAAACACTCTTGGACCACTTCAAGGGAACTCTAGGAACCCTAGACCAGAAGCTACGACAAGAGTACCGGCTATAGTATACAACCTCACTTAGGAGGAGGCTAGAGGAAACCCTAGCACTGTAGCGGGTACATCCCAAAACCCTACCAACTAGTCCAAAAGAGTCATGTAAACTGAACATCTTTTGAATTAATAAAGAGAATTCCTTCTAAAATATACGTTTCTTAAATCAGGGTATATACAGTTGTGGGGACAACCAGTTTATGCTCCTTTTAACTCTGAAGCAAAATGATCATTTATCAAGGAAGAGTTAGTTTATAAGATACCCCTAGAGCTCACTCCTCTTGTACAAAGCCTTAACGTCCTTATACCCTTAGGAGAAGGTCTGAACAAAAATAAACAACTAAAGGTGTGTGAGATAGTAATTGGAGGAATCAAACTTGAAGTTGACTTGATTCCGTTATCTCTAAGGGAAGTGGAAGTAATCTTGGGGATGGACTGGCTGAGTAATCATCAGGCAAGAATGGACTGTAGAAGGAAAACAGTAACTTTTCATACCTCCAAGAATAGGGGACTAAAGTTCCAGGGAAATAAAAGAAAAGGTGAAGTAAATTTTGTGTCCCACTTGAATGTTCAAAAGATGATTCAGAAAGAATGTATAGTTGTGCTGGCCATGGTGGTAAACGAAGATTTTGAAGAAAAGAAAATAGAAGACATTCCGATAGTCAGCCATTTTCTAGAAGAGCTACTTAGACTACCTCCAAGTCGTCAAGTGAAGTTTACTGTAGAAATAATCCCAGGAACCAATCTCATATCCCAAGCCCCATATTGCATGGCTCCAGCAGAACTGAAAGAACTAAAGGAACAACTGGACGAATTATTGGAAAAGGATTTCATTCATCCAAGGCAGACTCCATGGGGTGCTCCTGTTTTGTTCGTGAAGAAAAAGGACGGGAGTATGAGACTATGTATTGAGTACATGAAGCTAAATCAGGTCACCATCAAGAATCGATACCCACTCCCAAGGATAGATAATTTGTTTGATCAGTTAAAAAGAGCAGCATACTTCTCAAAAATAGATCTTCGATCAGACTACCACCAACTAAGGATTAGAGAAGAGGACATCCCCAAGATGGCATTTCGATCCAGATATGGACACTATGAATTTTGAGTGATGCCGTTTGTATTGACAAATGCCCCTGCAGCTTTCATGGACCTAATGAACTGCGTGTTCCAACTACATCTGGACAGGTTCGTGATAGTATTAATAGACGATATCCTTATATACTCACGAATCAGGTCAGAACACGAAGAGCATTTGGCAATTACATTGGAAATCTTGAAGAAAAACCAATTATATGCAAAGTTTTCCAAGTGTGAATTCTGGTTGCAAAAAGTAGGATTCATAGGGTACATTGTATCTAAGGACGGAGTTAAGGTGGATCCAGCCAAGGTAGAAGCTATATCATAATGGAAAGCTCCAAGGAATCCTACAGAAATTAGAAGTTTCTTGGGATTGGCAGGATACTATAGGTGGTTTATGCAAGACTTTTCTAGAATAGCAACTCCTCTAACTCGACTCACTAGGAAGGGAGTTGAGTATAAATGGGATGAGGATTGTGAAAAGTCTTTTTAGGAATTAAATACTTGACTGACAACCGCACCAATACTCTCCCTTCCCGATCCTACTGTAGGAGAGTAAACAATCTAAAGTGATGCCTCGGGACAAGGACTGGGATGTATTTTAATGCAATAAGGGAAGGTTATCACGTATTCTTCGCGACAACTGAAGATATATGAGAGAAATGACCCGACTCACGACTTGGAATTAACTGCAATAGTGTTTGCCTTGAAGATATGGCGACACTACATTTACGGGGTTAAGTGTAGGATATACACAAATTACAAGATCCTTAAATACTTCCTAACTCAGAAGTAGTTAAATTTTTGTCAGAAGAGATGGCTAGAATTGGTGAAGGACTATGATCTTGTAATAGAATACTACTCCAGAAAAGCAAATGTGGTAGTAGATGCCTTAAGCAAATCAAGACAAGCTACTTACCTTTGTTGCAACAATTGGGAAGAATAGAAGTAAATTTGAGGATGGACCAACAGGAAAAATGCACAGTGGCATTGCTTGCCATAGTTCGAAGGTTCTCTTCTGTATTCTATATGGCTTTCTTAGTTATTAACTTTGTGAGTTCAATGTTCATATCATGTGACACTATCCATTTGATAGTTCTGGCGACTACCACTACATTTTGACCAATCTCTTATTTCAACAAACTGGAACAGAAGTAATAGAAGTATGTTTTTATATTGTCTTCCTTTGTTTTCCAATTTTCATTGTCCCAGCATATCTGCATAATAGTATTCCATGCTTTATTATGCATAGTTAGATGGAAAAAAAATGTAGTGTTAATGTCTTCTTCCTTCATCCATTCCATTTCATTAGGGTACTCTCTTGCGAGAAATCTCTTTTTTCTCACCGTAACTAGTTAATTCAGGTTACTAGCCGCTTCTCTTCATTTTTATATGCGCAAGTTTTCCTCAACTGATTTTGTCGTTCCCTTATTTCAACTGATGCGTTTCGATGTTGCCGGTACTCCACTTTGAGAGATCAATCCCGGTTTTTCGCAACCTTACCTTCAAGCTAAATTGGGTGTCGTCCTAATGCTTATTCTAGGCAAAATTTATTGTCGGTTGGCAATCACTTTTTATTATCCACTTGTACTCAAATGAAAAAGTATTTATACTTTAGACATCTTCCTCCTACAATCCAATTATAAGGGGTGTATGATTGGATCTTAGGTAGTAGTCCCGAGGTAGAATCAATTTTCTCTAATATGGTAAGGGGTTCACGGTAGGATTCCCACCGATTTTTTGTCTGGCCCAATACTGTGTGTGTTCATTCATCTTCATCTGGTTGTATAATTAAATTAATTGAAAGAGAGTAAGTTTGGAGCAGAAACAAAGTATGGCATACCTAACATTCGTACTTTACTTACGCATGCATGCATGCATGTGTTTGGAATTTCTCCGTACCCACCTTTGATACCGTACAATCATTAATATTTGATTAAACAACATCAATAGGGCTAGGCTAGGCTAGGCTAGGCTAGGCTGTCACACACTTGGACCTTTCTATATCCACCATAATTATTCCACAACTCATCATTTTAGTTTTTTTGCTCTAACACATCTCATCATTTTGGTTAATAATATATTTCATAAAAAGACATATTGGACACATTGGTTCACACGCATTCATACTGTCTTTTTACAATCAATAGTACATTACAATTGTCCATAAATGTAGCATAATATCTACAATTGATCTATATCTTTATAAATAATAAATGAATATGAACGTGTAAAGCTTCAATCCTCTAGTTCTTTCGAGTAATTGCATATTCACACCAATTTACTAATTAATTAATCATGTTTATACTAGCTTTTGAATATAGGGGAAAAGAGGCTAGTTTGACACTGATATATTTCTAGCAAGGTGTTCATACACCTATTTTGACTATCCATTGAGTATCGCATTGGGTAAATACCCATGATGCATTCAATAAGAGTATTGTTGCCTCTACCTCCATACTTTGGCTGCACTCAAATTAGGAAGTCTCCCCACCACAAAGTAGTATCGCCAGCTTGATTTCTCGCCTCCAATTATATTTTTTAATTGGAGCTACGTTTCCAAGAGATAAATTTCCTAATTTTGGTCAATTTTCAAAAATATTATAATTTAATTATAAACTGTTCAAGTTATAAATTATATTAATAACATTATATTATATTAATTAATTAAATTATTATTGGTTTTAGATTATGATAAAAATAGAATATTATGTCAAAACTACTAATTAGGTTAATAAAAATTTATGTAAAAGTACAAACAAATAAGTACATTTAATCTTTTAAACCGATTAACCAAGCATGAGAAAAAACGGAAATTGTGGGGACTTGGTTCAATTAAATGATGATAACGGGGCGGGGAGAGGCAGATCATCCATCCATATACCATGCACCAGAAGACAAGGCCGCTGTCTCTGTCCTACAAAGGGAACACGAACACGTGAGGCCTACTAATTTTAATTTGGACCGGTTTAAAAAAACGATTATATAAATCACTATCCTACAAATATATGAAAATTAAATTGTTCCGATGAATGAGAAAAAAACAATTTCGTTGAGTCAGTCGTGTCCAGTAGTAGTTACAAAGCCATAGAGAGCCCTACAGCTATAGTTTTTGTGGGCACCACCCTTTATATACAGGAGAACATCACGTGGATCATCCTAACCCGCACGTCCACTCCCTTATCCATTTAATCTATCCCATGGTTTACTCGCATACTATGGCGTTAATTGCACACCGATATGGCCATTCTAGTGGACTTTTTTAGTTCCAAATTGAGGGTCCGGGCTCTCGCTACGAGTGATCTTGATCTTTCAATAATTTAAAGATGATCTCTCCAAATATGATCGTTCACACGTATTCCATCAATCTAACTTGATTAGATTAAGTTTATTAGGCTTCTGAAAATCAAATGAAAATGAGAATTGAGTTGATTTTCTTGTCGTTGGCCAATGGGAGATGATGAGAATCAATAATTTTTTTCCAGAAAAAAAAAAAAGAAATTTAGTTATATGATGAGAAAATGACAGTAGAGAGAGAGCGGTGGGGAGGTGGTGATGGGAAATCGAGGCCGTGGATGTGGTCCCGTCCGTCATCTTCGCACGAGGACAGATGGGGTCCTCTTAGGTCACACGTGGATCCCGATGGAGGGTTGGAGCTGAGCCCGGAGGAGGTTGGTTATTCCGTTCAATCATCTTTGTCCAGGCTGTCCGCCGTGTGTCTGCTGCCCGCGGACTTACCCGGTCGCCTCTTCCCTCGTGCGGAAAACAACCACCTCCCCCATCCGCTTTCCCAAGTGTGCATGTGCATCATCACCTTCCTTTCATCAATTTGGCATCCGGTGGTTCCCCTCTCGGCCTCATCCCACTTTGCCCCCTTCCAAGTGTTGACTTTGATTATCATCCTTCCTAATAGGGAACCCTCCAAATGAAAGATGAGACTATGATAATATACAACATGTTCGATAGTTTGTTAATGAACAGAGCCAGCTTATTACAGCAGGAGGAACATTTGCAATACTGCACATGGACAAACCTGTATTTCTTCTACTTTCAAGTATACGAGAAACAAGACTCTCTGTGATGATTACAACATATATTGCATATACATTAGAACTAGGGAGATACAGAGGGAAATTACAAAGGATCCACCCATCTATCCACCAATTCCCTCTTTTTATGGAGGCTACAATGTAAACTAAACACATACCAATAGAAGATGGTGAAGAAGACCAAAAAAAAAGAACAAAAGGAAAACAGGAACCAGCTCAGTCTCCCTCTCCTCTCCGGAAAGAATCGTCGGGAAAAATCAATCGTTCGGTCTGACTTTCCTTCATCCGCTCATTTAACCCTTTCAGCTCTAGTGCTTGACGGAGTCAGCAGCTTCCTTGAACTCATCGGGTACCTCCTTTATGCTCATCTCCATGATCTCGACAGGTCCGAACCCTCCATCATCAGTGGCAATGGTCGAGACGGAATCGAACCCAGACCCCGCTTGGATCTCCTTGAACATAGCGAGAACCTGGATCATTGTGGGCCGTTTGAAGGGTCGGTCGTCCAAGCAGGCGCACGCGACCTTGAGGTGCTGTAGCAACTCGATCTCCAGCCCCGGGTCCTTCTTCAAAAGGACGTGATCGAACACATCACTTATCCTCAGCTTCGCGTGCTGCTTCACCCACCCAACAAGGTTATTATCACCAAAATCAGCCGAGTCAGTCGGCCTCCTCCCTGTGAGGAGCTCCAATAGGACCACCCCATAGCTGTAAACATCGCCCTTTGTTGAGCACCGGAAACTCTGGTAGTACTCAGGAGGGACATACCCCGGAGTTCCAGCTATGGTGCTGACACTCAAGTGAGTGTCCATTGCGCTCATCAGCCTCGCCATCCCGAAATCTGACACCCTAGCCTCGAGGTTTTCGTCAAGGAGAACGTTGCTGGATTTCATGTCGCGGTGGATGATGTGTGGGATGCAGTTATGGTGGAGGAAGGCCAGTCCCCTGGCCGCTCCGATGGCAATCTTCCGCCTCGTGGGCCAGTCCAACTTCATGCTGCCAACCTTCTTCTGGTCGTGGAGGACGTCCTCGAGGCTGCCGTACTTCATGTACTCGTAAACCAGGAGCCGCTCCTCCTTAACCTTACAGTAGCCAAGGAGGGAGACTAGGTTCCCATGCTTGATCTTCCCTATAGTCTCCATCTCGGCTGTGAACTCCCTATCCCCTTGGCCGCTAACCTGGATGAGCTTCTTGATTGCCACCACGCTCCCGTCCTTGAGGTGGGCCTTGTACACATATCCAAACCCTCCCGACCCGATCAGGGCATCGTTGTGGAAGCCATTAGTGGCTTCCAAGAGGTCCGCAAAGGTGAGCTTCTGGAGCGGCTTCTCGAATGTGGCGAGGTTTATGCTTAGGGCCTCCCTTGCACTGGTCAGCTTCCTGCTCATGTTCCTTCCAGGTCCGACATACACATCGAGGGCAGAAGAGCATGCATCATCCTTCTTCCTCCGCTTCCTCATCTCCATCACCAAGAACATTAGTCCAAAGATACAGAAAAGAGAGAGTAACAGCCCCATCGCAACACTGCCCGCAAGGGAGGCTTGCCGCCTCTTCTGGTATTGGGTGGTCGCATTAGAGCCAGAGCCCACACCGCACGGGACCAATGGGATGCCACAGAGCCCCGGGTTGTTGAGGAAGCTCGACATAGGGAACGTGCCCAGCTGACCCATCTCTGGGATGGGGCCGGAAAGGAAATTGTTGGACAAGTTGATCTCTGTCAGCATGGAGCAGCCCTCTAGAGCCTGAGGGATCGTTCCTTCGAGATGATTATTCGATAGATCAAGAATGTTCAAAATCCTCAGCTTCCCCATCTCAAGGGGGATGGACCCTGATATATTGTTGTACCCCAAGTTCAGCACGTACAGGTAGAACATTGACCCGATCTCCTTGGGTAAGCTGCCCGACAAATGGTTGTGAGAGATATCCAGGAAGATGATCGACCCGTTGTTCTTGAACGTGAGGGTCGGGTCGATGATTCCCTTATAAACCCGAGTAAAGTTGCAGGGATTGCGAGTCGATATCCTGTTGAGCTGCTCCGGCCGGATTCCTGCGAATTCAAGCAGGTTCCCAGCTCCATGGCACTCTTTATTTCCGTCGTTCTTGATGTAGGCATACCTCTTGTCGATCAGGAACTTCACCGATATCTTCCCCGACTGAGCAAAAAGCTCTGGCGGTATGGCCCCGCTGAGGAGATTGGTGTTTAGGTCGACCCATATGAGACTAGGAGCTTGGCCGAGCTCCGACGGGATGCTGCCGGAAAAAGAGTTGTTGCTGAGCTTGAGGATGGCGAGGTTCGAGAGCTGCCCGATCCAGCGAGGGATCTCCCCGCTGAGGCGGTTGTTGGAGAGGGAGATCCAGTTCAGCCCCGTGCAGTTGCTGAGCCCTGAAGGGATGCTTCCCGTGAGATAGTTGAAGTCCAGGATGAGATTCTCTAACGTCTTGATGTACATGAGCTCCCTGGGGATCTCACCCTCCAGTTGGTTCAGCAGAAAGATGAGATCTTTGAGCTCCAAGAGGGACCCGAGGCTGGAAGGGATGCTTCCTGATAAGTAGTTGAAGCTGAGGTCGAGGGAGACGAGCTGAGAGCAGTTACCCAGGGATTGCGGGATAGAGCCCGTAAGGATATTGTTCTGAAGGTACAGGATTTGTAGCCTGTTGTTTGGGTTCTGGCACAGGCCTCCAGGGATGGGGCCAGAGATGTTGTTGGAGCTGAGATCCAGTGTTTCCAGTCCGGGGAGATGGGAAATAGAGTCCGGCAGCCACCCGCTGAAGTAGTTGAATGACAGTACAACCTTCTTCAGGCCTGTCATACCGGAGAAGAGGACGTCGTTAGGTAGGTCGCCGGTGAAGTTATTGCCAGAGAGGTCGAGGTACTGAAGAAAAGAGCAGGAGGCGAGGCTGGCAGGGATGCTGCCGGAGAGGTTGTTGTGAGAGAGGTCAAGTTCCAGGAGGTTCGGGCAGGCATCGGAAAGGCTCGAGGGGATCTCACCTTGGAGGTTGTTGCCCGAAAGGTAGAGGAACTTCAGGTTCTTGTATGGCAGGAGGGAGGAGGGAATTGGTCCGGAGAACTGGTTGGAGGAGAGGTTGAGGAAGGTGAGCTGCGAGCAGCCGAAGAGAGAGCTTCCAATCCTGCCGAACAAATGGTTGGAGGAGAGGTCGAGGTGTTCCATGGCCGAACAGTCGCCGAGCTTCGGGAAGGTTGCACTGAGGTTATTCGATGAAACGTCCAGGTGGAGTAGCTTCCCGCACTTGGAGACGTCGAAGTTGCCGGTAATCTTGTTACCCTGAACGAACAGACGGGCCATGTCGGCGCAGCCGGCAGAGGAGACGATCCAAGGCATAAGACTTGGCCCTGAAATCTTGTTGCCAGAGAGATCAAGAGTCTGCAGGCTGAGCCTCAGACCTGCCTTGTCTTCCACAGAGGAGTCCAAGGAGTTGCCCGATAGATTGAGGCTCTTCAGGCTCGAGCAAGAGGCCAGGTTGGAGATGCTGGAGAACGGACCGGAGAGGGAGTTAAGGGACAGATCCAAGGTGGTCAGGGAGGTCCCGCACGTGGCACCTGCAGGGGCGGAGATGGTGCCGGTGAGGTTGATAGACCGCAGGGTGAGGGTCTCCAGATGGTCGAGCGGGAGCAGGTAAGTAGCCACCGAGTGGAAGCTGGCAGAGAGGTCAACGAAGGCGAGACTTATGGAGGAGACACGGAGGGACTTGCAGGTGACACCGTTGAAGCTGCAGGGGCTCTGGGAGGGGACCCAGTACTGGAGCTGGCTGGGATTGCCAATGGCGGACTTGAAGCTGAGGAGTTGCTGGACTTCATCAAGGGGAGTTACTGATGAGCTAGACTGGATGAAGAGGAGGGAGCTGATGAGAAAATGGCGGAGAAGAATGGATCGACATATGTGCAGGAGAAGGGGTTTCTTCATCTTTAAGAGCTTAAGCTGGAGAATGAGAATAGGGAAGAGAGAGATAGAGAGAAAGAGGCAAGGTAGCTCCGCCCTTGAGGTCTTTTCAGGGCCCGAGCTCATACTCGACCATTGCACACGCTGCACAGACTTAGAGAGATAGGGAAAAAGCTCATGCTTAGCTATGGAGGTTAGAGAGAGAGTCAAAAGGCATACAAGTAAAGTAGGAGCGGTATATATTTCACAACACAACAAGCAGAAGAGAAATTGAGCAAAAAAAAGCAAACAGAAGAGAGAGAGTGGAGGGAAGTATGGGCAGGAGGACAAGAAGAGAGAGAGGGGAGGACACAGCTGTTTGCTCACATGGTATGTGACACTCTCTTCTCTCTCCTCTTAACAAACTCTTCCTTCTCCCCCTGCAATAATTATATCTCGATTTGATTAAATATTTTAATTTTTACCTAATTATGATTTTTTCAAAATAGTAGTTCTACTTTTTTTAACCATAGATCAACATAAATTCAATATTAAATTTTACTTAAAAAAATATATCAAATTAAATGAATTAATTATAATATATTATTTCTAGACAATTATAATTATTGTGGCCAGAAATGAGACAATTAAGCAAGTAATTTTTTATTCATTAATAAAATTAAAACTCCTATCATGGGCATCTTCTTGTTGCGACCCACCATCCATATCACTCTCTCCAATCAGTTGAAATCAACTCTCTCATATTAATAATGCGCCCAATTAGTGTGCTAATCATCAGTTGATTAATTAATTACTTAATTAATGAACCCTTGACCTTGCTGCTCTTTTTGTTCACGAGTAATTAGAAATGATTTTCCGGATAACCATATGAGCAGTCAAACTTCCCCTCACCCTCGACCTTTTACTTTTGATTTGTTTTTTTATTTTCTTTATTTACCAAATACGAAAAGCTCCTACGTGTCTCTAATAAATATTCTTCAATCATCCAACAATTAGCATCCTTACGTATGACATCCATGCACATGAGCATGGAACCCACAAACACATAAGAGCTGTCGAGTTATTATCCACTATGCACTTGGGTCCACTCCACCACACTTCAAAATAATTAAACAATATTATCATTCTCTAATTCTGAATTTTATAGAAAAATTGACAATGATTTTTCTCCCAAAACCATAACAGTATAATATGATATGTAGTGATACCCTTCCACTATTTTCATTCAATAAATGTAATACAGTTACGGTTATCTAGCGAGGATCACGTTCTCCCCGTGGCAAAACAGTCATTTCGTCATCTTTTGGCACTCGTGTATTCCGCAAAAGGCTGCTACAAACACTGTTTCAGAATTTATTACTCTTTTGGATCGGATCCACTCTACTAAACAGCGCGTGAAAACCACTCTCTCCGGGAACAGAGACAGCAATTAATACTCCGGCTTGCAGTTCGTCCGTGTCATGCAGACGCTGGTGATTGGGCCCCGCGTAGCGACTAAGTGCAGCAGGACTGTCTCGGCCGTCCGTGGGAAATGGACGGTCTAGATATGATGAAATGAATGCTCCTTATGCATCCACTCCTTTTTGTGGTCCGGGTAATACTCACAACTTATTTCCTCATACCCAATTGACTGAATATATCGAGGATATTCAAACATAACATACCCGACTCCGACTCAGACTCGGTTTAGTAATCCTGTCAAAATAATAGAATATTTGTACAGATCATTCTTTCTTCTATAATCCAACTGCTATAAAAAAATCCATTTGAACCATTACTAATTTAACTCTAACAATTCGAAATAAATCTTTTATAACATGATTTTGTTTGCTCTAATTAAAAACCATGTGTTCTATAAGGGAACGTGCAAAAATGACCCACTAGTATATGTTATGATTAATATGTGCCAATGAGAATTTGATCTTAAACTCTCAAATTACATGAGAATGGACTTTAAATCACTATATTCTCAATTTTTTAAAACTAGCTTGTTATATGGAGAGTATTTATAGTATTCCTATTGTTATTGTTGCTGATCCTCCACCAACCACTACTAGAGGAATCTCATGTATTTAACATGGTGTTCTCACTCTCTCTTATTATCATACTTGCAATTTATATATTATACATAAAAACCTCAATAGTAGTGTGAAAATAATTTTTTTTTCTATATGGTGAATTCTACATCTCTCCTTCCTAGAATTATATCTATCATATTCACAAAAGCTTTCATGGTAATATATAATGGGTTAGGTTAAGAGCATATATTATCTCGATATAAATTTCTCACAATCTCTCAATAACATATTATATAGTAGAATTCCTACCGTCTAATAGTCAAGGCATCATACCATTCAATCAAATCAACAGTTTGGAATTCCAATCCAATCAATCCTTCATATAAATTTAATAGTAATACCCAAATTTTCAAAAATGAAATTTAATTCAATTCAACCAAAAATTAAAATTAAAATAGAAATAAAATATAAAATAAAATTATATTAAAAATCTATTTTTTGAAAAATAATACCTAAATCTAACATATATCAATTAAGATACCAAAAATATAAATTAAATTATCAAGATAATTCAATAAATATAAATAGGTCATTTTTAAAATAATGTAAAATTATAAAAATTATTAAAGTAATCATTGGACAAAAATATCATATCCAAATGATTTGATTACTTACGAGTAGATAATCTCAACCGAAATTAGGTTCGTATATTAGTATACTTATGATCTCATTATAATTATACAAATATTAGACAACACACATTTATATCACTCGACTTGTAGCTTATTTATACAAAATATAACACTTAATTTAATAAAAAAATAAATTAGAGCAATATATGTAATGATACAGTATAAATCTTCTCGGCTAATGTTTGGTAGCTTGCGGGTAAGTAGTGAGAGTTGAATGACTCTAACCAACTTGATTTTTTTTTTGTAATTTAAATTATCATTTTATCCTTTTTGGATGTTTTCTGTCAAGTCTTGACCCGGTTTGGTCGGATCCCCATGATCAACCCGCTACTCTCCCAGTTTATTAAAATGTTTTCCCTTATTGTAAACCGTAAAAAGTAAGCCGTCCTTTAACCTGCACCTTTTTCCTGTAATAGTATAATCAAAATTGTATGAGATTTAAAACTTTACATACCTTTCTTACAGTCATCTTAGTTGACGGTCTTTAAGGGGAGGCTTTCCTGAAAAGGATATAAGGGAGGGGGTGAGTACGACTACTCAGTAAATGAGTTTTTAAAAACTTTTAACTTTTAAGAAAAATATTTATATGGAGTGTGCCAGACTCATTTGTTTTAAAAAATTTCTTCATTTAAAAATTCGAGTTTTTCTATTATTTCTTAGTTAACACGGTGTGTCATCACCTAACACACATTATTCATCATGAAGGTTACACACATTCGCAAGTCAGTATCACTACTGAACCCGCTAGTAGCTTCGGAGCGACTTTTCCTGCCACCCAGATAGAAGTACGACCACTTCTACCCTGGGAATGAGTGGATGTACGTGACATCCGACCCACAATCCCGAAATCACTTCTTTGTGTCCATATGAGGACAGAGACCTCATCCTGTCCCCACCCCGGTCTCATGCGCTTTGGTGCTACTCTAGATTTCGCACAGACACCTGGAACGACGAACTGCCCTTATAGCCACTAGGTCGTCCAGTGCCCTTAAGATGCATCACTACCCCTCATGGGCGTCTTGATGATCCCGTACTCACAGTGCATGCACAAACAATGTTTTCTTATATTGCCATGTAATTTGTGGTGCCACTAGTCCAACGGCCCCGACTCTCAACTCAACCCGCAGCTGTTTGTCTTAACTAGTCTGTCGACCTGTCATGTCGCACTGCCCCTAGTTGACTGAGCATGTCGGTCCTGTCTTGGTACCATGGCCAAACAATTCACTTATTAAGTTTTATGGCACATATATCATGTTCGTTTACAAGCTCCTACTCGTGCCAACTGGCCTTGGGCCCACTGTACGGGATTTTCAAAATCGGGCATTTAGCCCCCAAGTTCCAAAACCGAGGCCCCTGGCCTATTAGAGCTATTCGAGCTCTTGTCGAGAAGGTCTCCCAAATAGTTTAAGCATTAGCACATAGTCAGAGGAGAACACTTCCGACAAAATAGGTTTTCACTGTCCATTATACCAACCGGTATAAGGACATCTCTGTTCATAACCGATGAATGCGTTTTCAACTTCCTTCGAGGAAGTCTCATCATACCAACCGGGTATGATCTACTTACAACCGCTAAGTAGTTTTTTTTTTCGCATAATTTTCACATCACTTTCTTTAAGTGGTGATGATTAAAATACCACTAAACAGTGGATTTTTATACCGAGGTACTTATCATCCCCTACCGGGTATGATATAAAATTTTCACTCACAACAGGTAAGTGATTTTTATCTTTAAGTTGTGCTCATCATCCCAACCGAGTATGATGTTAGTAAACCCACTCACCCGTTAATGCCGTGAATTCCACTAGACTGGTTCTTTGTATTCACGCTAGCTTGTCCTTGCTGGCGTTCCCGGTATTTCACGTTCCTACATGATATGAACAACCTTGTTCATTATTACTCGGCATAACAGCCTTCATTCATTTCCAATGAATGAGAAAACCCAAACTTGTAGTTATTTGCAATTAGGTCCCTTTAACTTTAAGTCCCAATGTTGGTTTTTCCTCAAATTGAGTCCCATAACTTTTAAAATTTATCCTAGGACCTCAATTTATTCAATTTTACCAAAATGGGGTTTAATTTCCCAAATTTCCAATTTGGTCCCCTAATTTTTCCAAAATTACCATTTTTCCCTTCTTTTACAAAAATGGTAAGTTTTGCCCGAAAAATTTCAAAATTCCTCAATTGGTCCTCCAACATTATTTTCATGCCCAATTGACCCTCAATTTCATAAAATTTTATTTTGGTCCTTTGAATTTCGAAAATCCCCAATTTTCCCCCAATTCCAACTTCTTAACACAGCCGAATTTGATTTCATCAAATTGACCCATCAAACGTTTCCAATTGTTGAAATTGAGTTTCTACATGTTCATACGATTCTTCAGAAATGTGAATCGCAAGTTTTAATGTCGGGACGAGCTCAAACGAAGTTTCGCCGGAAAATGAACTATAGAGAGAGAAAGCTTCGATTACTCATCGTTGAAGGCATGACGGTTCGAGCTTTTGATCTAGGCAGATAGCTCTCATCCTGAAGTTCATCCTAGAATCAAGAATCGCATCAATTGATGTGAAATTAGATTAGAATTTTGTCATTGAAATTCGGTCGATTCTCTCTCTAGCACCGATAAAAAATTGTAAAAGGGAGCCGAATTGGCTTACCTTTCGTTCCTAATTCGGCCGTGGAAAGGCTAAGGAAGTGTTGGGAGGGCTTGAAATGGCCGATTTCAGCTTGGTTGAAATAGGGCAGCTTCGGTTCGCCGGAGTTGCTTCACTATTCCATCATATCGGCGTTTATCTAACGATTCTCGGATTGACTAGAGTTTGCTATCAGATAGCTATCTTCTCCCCGATTCTAAAGAGCCCGACCTTTGTTCAAGTCGAAGCTCTGGTTCGAGCTTTACCGGGAAATGGAGCAGTAGAGAGAGAGAGAAGTGTTAAGGTGTGAGGAGAATGAAATGAGGATGACCTATTTATATAGGCATAAAACCCGTGTATTAAATGGGCGAGATTTATTACTAGTATTAATATTGCCATAAATTATTGGTATTAATTCTAATAATTTAATTTCAGTATTAATTCCAATAATTTAATTTTGGTATTAAATTATTTGTATTAATTCCAATAATTTAATTTAGGTATTAATTACAATAATTAAATATATATTAATTTATGACTATTTATGATAAGTCGTACGTTTGCATAAAAAATTTTGACCGAAATTTCGGGTTACAAAAAATCATACTTCCTAGATCCTCACACTACTCTCAGGCAAGCATGCTTAACTTTGAAGTTTTTATGGAATCTAGCTCACCTGAACCAATTTGGTTTTTATTTTCTAGTTTGTCTTAAGTTTTTTTTCCAAGGTTTAATGAACCCTTTGGATCACCCGAAAGTTGTAAATTTTCATATTGCTTATTCCCAAATGTAAACCGACTTGGTTTTCTTATTCAGTTTGACCGGTTCTTTTCCCGGTTTTCCTTAACTCAAATGTGCGGGGTTTACATATTCAATAATTGAATTCGAAATTCCAATCCTATAAGGCAGAAACTAACTTTCCCCAAATTTAACTTTCCTATCTCATTTTCAATCATTAGGTTATGACCTAAATTTAATTTTCCAAATTACGACTCACCTTCCATTTCTCCAAGTTCCATTCTTATTTTAGGTTTTTATCTTTGGTTTATTATTTCATTCTTGATTTCAGATCCGATTTTAGGATTTTAATTTTATTCCCAATTTTGGTTCTCATTTTTAATTCGGTATCCCATTTACCGGCTTATAGTCTTATTATTAGTTTATGATTCTATTATCGGTTTACACCACATTTCTGGTCCACTTGGGCTTAATCTAAGTTCCGGAAGTTCTGGTGTCACATCTTCGGTAGTTTAAAAATGGCTAAGAGCTTTATTGCTCTACTTTTAGAGTAAAATTTGAGGTTTTAAGATCAAATGAGCTCAATTGCACTTAAGGAGAGGTAGATGGACAAGTTACTTGTTTATCTATACCCTTATTAATGTGAACTTTGATTGAAAATGGTTTGTCAAGAGAATCCCTTTTTAAAGATACAAGGAAGAAAATCACAAAGAAAATAACAAGAAAATTGGTGAGTTGAGTTGCGGATAAAGTTAGTCACACAGAGAATGGGCGTGTGCATGCGAAATAGAGGAAGTCTCGCGCTGGTGTGTGAGGAAGTCATGCATTGGCGTGTGAGGAAGTTGTGCGCTGGCACTTTCAATGATGATTGGTGATTGATATGACATCTATTAACTAGTTTGACACTATTTGAATCAATTTTTGATGAATTAATCATTTGGTTCGACCAATTTCTAACCTTTTTCCTTGGTTGGTTCACCACCAATTGGGTCGATTCTAATTCTAATTTATTTTTCTAAAAGTTACTTGGCTCATTTCCTACAATTTATGACCAGTAATTTCCTCTTTTTTCTTTCTAAGGTTTCTTGGTAAAATTATTCTAGTTCAGTCTAATTTGATCCCGATCCAACTAGGTGTTCATCATTTCCTAATTTCTGATCAATGGGATCCTAATTGATGGATACTCATCACATTTATGAATTCCTATAACCCACATTCATATTAATTTTCCAAATTCATATTTTAATTCCCAAAGTTTGGTTCATTTTTCTTTCTAATTTAAACTTGATTTCTAGTCCAATTATCTTCACTTCACTTCACTTCACATTTTAGGTAACACGATGTTACAACCCCTCCATCTCTTCTTCTAGCTCTTATGCTACCTTTTCCTTCCACTGATCCACCATGCATGCCCTGGTATCCGGATAATTTATCTCTTCCTACATTTACTTAGCATGAGGTCTTTCCCGACATCACACTTCTAACAACTCCGCCTCAATCATATCCACTATTCACATTACCCTCCACGCTGAATGATCACTCACTAGTAAAATGAAACTCTTTCTCATCGCTAGTTCGATATATATGCTGACCATGCTCCATTTCATGTTTCTTTTTTTTTAGGCTCCCGAACCTTTCTTTAAGCTAGTTGTCATGATTGTTGTTGTTCAGACATGACTCGTGAGTATTCCACACTTATGTGGAACAATACATGAGATCTTATTCCTCCAACTTCAGGAATGAAAGTGAGTGGATCTAAATAGGTCCATAAGATCAAACAAAGATATGATGGGTCCACTGAGCTATATAAAGCTCACTTGGTTTCCAAATGCTATTCTTAAGAGGAAGGCTTGGATTCTAATGCTACTTTTAATCTAGTAGTTAAATCATTTACCATTAAACTTATTCTTTTTATACCAGTCTCTTGTGGTTGACCTCTTTGTCAATATGATGTCAACAATTATTTTAACCATGCTTATCTTGATGAATAATTGTATATATAACACTATATTCTCAAAACCCAAATTAAATTGAGATAGAAAACGAATTGAATATGAAATCGATTCGATAAGAGGTTATAAATGATGACTGGTCAAATTTGGATTGGGCTGTGTTTTATTGTCACACCTCAACCCGGTTCTTCAATTGCACCCGCAAACAACCACCACATCCTCTTAGTCTTACAATAATGAGTATCTTATCATTATAAACCCGACAAAACTTAAGGCTCAAAATAATAAAAACTTGTCAATATATATTTCAAAACATTCTTTAAATAGGAAAACAAGTTTGATAAAACACACTGAAAAATAAGTACCAAATGTAGGTGTACCTTGGTTATTTCGACTTCTTAGCACATTATGTTTCCCTTCAAGATTTAGTTATCTAAAAAAAGGGGGAGGGGGGATTAGAGGGGGTGAGTTTTACAACTCAGTGAGAAAGATTAGCTGACACCATGACATCATGTACATGAGTCAACACCTGCTCAAAATAGGGTATACTTTCAAAGGCAAATACATGGCTCATTCCAAGGCAATTGAGGTTGTCGCATATGGGGTTTGTATTTAGTGAACATTTACACATATCCACTCCACCATGGAGGGATAACATATGCTTAGGATATAAAATGCTTTATTGAACAATTCATAGGATTTATTCCATAAGGATTAAGGTGTTAAACATTTGGGGTTTATTTCAAACAATCATTCACATACCCACACCATCATGGAGGGACCACACGGTCGTAGAACATAACTCCCTTATGTTTCACTTGTGGTATGAAACACCTTTACCAGCCACCTGTTTGTGAGGATAAAGTGCTTGTGTGAGCACCATCACCCAACCCGCAAACATAATCGAGTTTATTCGCTATTGAGTGACGAGACATTTTTCCCTAAGCCAATGTCTGATGCACATAGGACTCTTAGAGTACTTAACATACTGGACTAGCATTACTTCCCTTGTACCAACCTTGCTGTCCAGCAACCCTTTGAATCACCACTACCCTATATCGGGCGTCTAGTAATTTCACATCAACAAACACATGCATGTATCTTTATTATTAATTCATTATCTTTGTTCTTTAAGCTCTTATGGGGGTAAGACCCATCTCTAGCTCGATAGAAGTTACCAGGTATGGCCTGTTGAACGCACACAAACCAATTATCCAGTTTTTTTTTATAGTTTGGCTCATAATCAATCAAGGTCATTTATGGGATGATGTCCATTCCCATTTGCCTTGGGCCCACTTGTCGAGTATTTTCAAAATACAATTTGGATCAACTTCATTTTAGAAAATGATGGCATTAGGCCTACTATGATATATGGATATAACAATGGTATTCCAATTCATGATTCATGCATATAACATGAATATATCCGGAAAAAGGTTTTAAGTATGGTTCACACAGTCACAAGAGTCTATTCTTAAAAAAAAAAGGATTTTAGCATTAAATTTAAGAGTAATAACACGTCATCGGTCAAATCAGACTCATTCACCTTTATTGTAAACCATGTTCTCTCAAAACAAGAAGCTAAAAATGGGAACCGAAAAATATTGAGAGAAAACTGAGGATCAAAGTGAATGAAATTGGTAAAGAAGAGTGAAAATGCAAAATTAGAACATACCAAATGTTCAATTAAGATCCATTGATGATGAAAATGGATTATGAACCAAATTGGATATTTAAGTAGTAGCACAATAAGGTCTCATCAATAAGGTCTCCCAAAATGTTTAAGTAGTAGCACACAGTCAGGGGAGAGTACTTTCAACAAAAATATATTTTTCAACTGTCCATCATGCCAATCGAGTATAAGGACATCTCCGCTTATAACTGATAAGCGGGTTTTCCACTTCCTTTAAGGAAATTTCTTTATACCAACTGGGTATAATCTACTTACAACCGATACGTAGTTTTTCCGCGTGATTTCCACATCACTCCTCTCAAGTGTGATGATTAAAATATCACTTAACAGTGGGTTTTCATTTTCGAGGTGCTTATCATCCCAACCGGGTATGATATTAAATTCCCACTCACCCGTTAATGTAGTGAATTTCTCTCAACCAGTTCTTTGTATTAACATGAGCTTATCCTTAGTGGCGTTCTCGGTACTTCATGTTCCTACATTATATGAACATCATTGTTCATTATCCCTCGGCCTAATAGCCATCATTAATTTCAAATGAATGAGAAAACTAAACTTTTCATTTATTTGCAATTAGGTTACTAAAGTTATTTTCCTTTAATTTTAAGTCCCTAATACCGATTTTTCCTCAAATTTAGTCTCGAAACTTTTAAAATTCACCTTGGGACCTCAATTTATTCAATTTCACAAAAGGGGTTAAATTTCCCAAATTTCTAATTTGGTCCTCAAAATTTTCCAAAATTACCATTTTGCCCCTACTTTACAAAAATTGTAAGTTTTGCCCCAAAAATTCCAAAATTGCCCAATTGGTCCTCCAATATCTTTATCATGCCCAATTGGTCCTCAATGTTATGAAATTGCACTTTAGTCCCTTGAATTTTTGAAATTCTCAAATTTACCCCAATTTCAACCTTCTAACTCAGCCGAATTTGATTTATAAATTGACCGATCAAATATGTTTAATTGTTGAAATTGAAGTTAGACTAGAGTTTCTACACCTTCATACGATTCAATTGTACTTTGAATCGTATGATTTTATGCCGGAATAAGTCAAATGGAGCTTCACCGGAAAATTAGACTTAGAGAAAGCTCCGAAAGCTTACCGTATGGGGAGCGGTGGTCCGAGCTTTCAATCTGTGTAGGTAGCTCTTGTCCTGAGTTTTCTCCAAGGATCAAGAATTGCATCAGTTCATCCTAAATTGAGTGAGAATTTTATCATCGAAGTTATGTCGGTTCTCTCTTTAGCACAGATGAGAAATTACAGAGGGGAGCCAAATTGTCTTACCTTTGAGCTCTTCTATTCAGGGTATTTCAGGTCTTCAATGTTAGTCATAATGGCGCTAAAAGGATAGCCAACGGGTCTCCAAGCTCCCTATATAAAGAGCCCCTCCCCATTCATACTCTCTACACCTGAAAACTCTATTCTCTCTCAACTGCTCCATTTTTTGGCGAAGCTCGAACCAGAGCTCCGACATGGGATCTTTTCTAAGCCAAACAAGGTGAGATCGGGTTCTTTGGCCTAATAGCCCT
Source organism: Trapa incisa (assembly GCA_030064435.1). NCBI lineage: Eukaryota > Viridiplantae > Streptophyta > Magnoliopsida > Myrtales > Lythraceae > Trapa > Trapa incisa. The sequence goes on along the minus strand of CM057781.1, from coordinate 12,115,887 downwards.
CATTCATTCCAAATGAATGAGAAAATCCAACTTTACATATATTTGCAATAAGGTCCATAAAGTTATTTTTCTTTAACTTTAAGTCCCTATTGCTGGGTTTTTCCTAAATTTGAGTCCCAAAACTTTTAAAATTTATCTTAGAACCTCAAATTATTTAATTTCGCACAAAGGGGTTTAATTTCCCAAATTTCCAATTTGGTCCCCCAACTTTTCCAAAATTACCATTTTTCCCTTCCTTTACAAAAATGGTAAGTTTTGCCCCAAAAATCCCAAAATTCATCAATTGGTCCTCCAACATCATTTTCATGCCCAATTGACCCTCAATTTCATAAAATTGCATTATGGTCCTTTAAATTTCGAAAATACCAAATTTCCCCAATTTTTACCCCAATTTCAACTCCTTAGCACAATCAAATTTGATTTCATCAATTTGACCGATCAAACACCTCTAATTATTGAAATTGAAGTTAAGATTGAGTTCCCCCATCTTCTTATGATTCAATAGCACTTTGAATTGCAAGTTTTGATGCCGGAACGAGCTTAAACGGAGCTTCGTCGAAAAATGGACTATATAGAGATAAAGCTTCGATTACTCACTAGTGAGGGCACGACAGTCCGAGCTTTCGATCTGGACAAATAGCTCTCATCTTGAGGTTTATCCTAGAATCAAGAATCGCATCAATTGATGCCAAATTGAGTTAGAATTTCATCATTGAATTTCTAATAGTTCTCTCTCTAGCATCGGCTGAAAATTGCAGAGGGGAGCCAAATTGGCTTACCTTTCGATCCTAATTCGACTGTGGGAGGGCTGAGGAAGTGTTGTAAAGGCTTGGTTTGGCCTGAGGAGGGCTCGAAATGGCCGATTTCAACTTGACCGAAATAGGGCAGCTTTAGTCCGCTAGAGCTGCTTCACTGCTTCATCACGTCGGCAACCCTCGGAGTAAATGGAGACTACAGACATGTGGTTGACTTCTCCCCAGTTCTAAAGAACCGACCTCAACTTGTTTGGCTTGAAAAGACCCCATGTCGGAGCTCTGATTTGAGCTTCGCCGGAAAATGGAGCAGTTAAGAGAGAATGGAGTTTTCAGGTGTGGAGAGGATGAATGGGAAGGGGCTCTTTATATAGGGAGCTCGGGGACCCGTTGGCCGTCCATTTGGCACCGTTATGGTTGACATTGAAGACCTGAAATGCCCCGAACATAAGCGTTTCTTCTTCACCGGTGTTTCTTCAGTTTCCCGGTGAGTGAACAGTGCTGTCATCCTAAGGAAGAAGATAACACCGTTCTGAACCGGGTTCAAGTTTAAACCGACCGGTTCACCCCTCATTCGACCGAGTTTTTCAAATCTAAGAATTTCTAAATTCATTTTCTATCCAATGGTGGCCTCAAATCTCAAATTTAAATTATTTAAGCCACCTAGAAAAATGAATTTAGGATTTGGTTCAATAGTGGTTCAAACCGGTCCAAATAGGTTCGAATCCGGTTCACTTGAACCGGTTTGGTTTTCATCCCCAATTCCTTCACAAGTTCATTCCTATGAATTTTGTGACTCCTTAAGCCACTTAGGGTCCATAAAATTCGCAGTTTACCGTTCTTTTATCGATTTCGGTTCATAAATCGACTCAGTCCTTAAACCGATTCAATCCGGTTTGGGTTCGATTCACGCGAACCGGTTTAGTTTTTCTCTCCCACTTTGTTCTATGGTACCTTCCCAAGATTTATGAATTTCTTTGGGGTACAATGGAGTTGAATTCCTCTGTTTTGCCCGATCTCTATCAGTTCCAGTTCATGAACCGACTCGGTTCATAAATCGGTTCAATCCTGTTGGACCCGATTCATCCAAACTGGTCTAATTTTCTTTTCCAATTCATCCTAAGGTTCTTTTCCATAGTATTACGAACCCTTTGGATCACCTGGGAGTTATAAATTCCTAAGTTGCCCATTCACAATTGATTGGATTTATGAATCGGTTCAGTTTTCTCACTCAGTTTGACCGGTTCTTTTCCCGGTTTTCCTTAGCTCAAAAGGGCGGGGTTTACAATTCAACTAGGTATAAGTGCAAGTGTAAACCTCGTTCTCTCATAATAAGGAATCGAAAAGGGGAACCAAAAGTTTTTGAGAGAAAATTGAGTATTAAAGTGAATCGAAATTGGTAAAGAATGGTCAAATAAGGGATTTGGAAAATCTCAAGCGGCCAATAAATACCTAAAAATCACTAACAAGAACCATGATGTAAACCCCGCACATTTGAGTTAAGAAAAACTGGGAAAAGAACCGGTCAAACCGAATAAGAAAACCAAACCGGTTTATATTTGGAAATAAGCAATATGAAAATTTATAACTTTCGGTTGATCCAAAAGATTTATTAAACATTGGAAAAGAAACTTAAGACAAACTAGAAAACAAAAACCAAATTGGTTCAGGTGAACTATATTCCATAAGAACTTCAAAGTTAAGCGTGCTTACCTAAGAGTAGTGTGAGGATGAGTGACCTCCATTTCCCGGTAAAGCTCGAACCAGAGCTTCGACTTGAACAAGGGTCGGGCCCTTTAAAACCGGGGAGAAGACAACTATCTGATAACAAACTCCAGTCAATACGAGAATCGTTGGAGAAGCGCTGACATGATGGAATAGTGAAGCAACTTCGGCGGATCGAAGCTGTCCTATTTCGGCCAAGCTGAAATCAGCCATTTCAAGCCTTCCTCAGGCCAAACCAAGCCCTCCCAACACTTCCTCAGCCTTTCCACGGCCGAATTAGGACCGAAAGGTAAGCCAATTTGGCTCCCCGTTATAATTTTTTATCGGTGCTAGAGAGAGTCGACCGAATTTCAATGACGAAATTCTAATCCAATTCCGCATCAATTGATACAATACTTGATTTTAGGATGAACCTCAGGACGAGACCTATCTGCCCAGATCGAAAGCTCGGACTGTCGTGCCTTCACCGATGAGTAATTGAAGCTTTCTCTCTCTACAGTCTATTTTCCGGCAAAGCTCCATTTGAGCTCGTTCCGACGTTAAAATCTGTGATTCAAAGTTTATTAGAATTGTATGAACATACAGGAACTCAATTTCAACTCCAATTTCAATAATTAGAAGTGTTTGATCGGTTAATTTGATGAAATCAAATTCGGTAGTGTTGAAAAGTTGAAATTGGGTTAAAATTTGGGGATTTTCGAAATTCAAAGGGGCCAAAATACAATTTTATGAAATTGAGGGTCAATTGGGCATGAAAATAATGTTGGAGGACCAATTGAGGAATTTTGGTAATTTTGGGGAAAAACTTACCATTTTTGTGAAAGAAGGGCAAAATGGTAATTTTGGAAAAAATTGGGGAACCAAATTGGAAATTTGGAAAATTAAACCCTCTTTTGGTGAAATTGAATAAATTGAGGTCCCACGATAAATTTTAAAAGTTATGGGACTCAATTTGAGGAAAAATCGACATTAGGGACTTAAAGTTAAAGAGAAATAACTTTAGGGACCTAATTGTAAATAACTAAAAGTTTGGATTTTCTCATTCATTAATGAATGAAGGCTGTTATGCCGAGTGATAATGAACAAGGTTGTTCTTATTGTGTAGGAACGTTAAATACCGGGAACGCCAGCAAGGACAAGCTCGCGTGAATACAAAGAACCAGTCTAGTGGAATTCACGGCATTAACGGGTGAGTGGGTTTACTAACATCATACCCGGTTGGGGATGATAAGTGCCTTGATATAAAAACCCACTGTTTAGTGGTATTTTAATCATCACTACTTAGAGAAAGTGATGTGAAAGTTATGCGAAAAAACTACTTACGGGTTATAAGTAGATCATACCCGGTTGGTATGATGAGACTTCCTCGAAGGAAGTTGAAAACTTGTTCATCGGTTATGAACGGAGATATCCTTATACCGGTCGGTATGATGGACAGTAAAAACTTATTTTTGTCGGAAGTGCTCTCCCCTGACTGTGTGCCAATACTTAAACAATTAGGGAGACCTTCTCGACGGGAGCTCGAATAGCTCTAATAGGCCGAGGGCCTCGGTTTTAGAACTTGGGGGCTAAATGCCCGATTTTGAAAATCTCGTACAGTGGGCCCAAGGCCAATTGGCACGAGCAGGAGCTCATAAATGAACATGATATATGTGCCATAAAACTTAATAAGTGAATTTTTTGGCCATGGTACCAAGATAGGACCGACATGCTCAGTCAACTAGCGGTAGTGCGACATGACAGGTCGACGGACTATTCAAGACAAACAGCTGCGGGTTGAGTTGAGAGTCGGGGCCATTGGACTAATGGCACCACAAATTACATGGAAATATAAGAAAACATTGTTTGTGCATGCACTGTGAGTACGGGATCATCAAGACGCCAATGAGGGGTAGTGATGCGTCCTAAGGGCACTGGACGACCTGGTGGCTATAAAGGCAGTTCGTCGTTCCAGGTGTCTGTGCGAAATCTGGAGTAGCAAGAAGCGCATGAGATCGGGGTGGGGACAGGATGAGGTCTCTGTCCTCATACGAACATGAAGAAGTGATTTCGGGATTGTGGGTAGGATGTCATGTACATCCACTCATTCCCAGGGTAGAAGTGGTCGTACTTCTATCCGGGTGGCAGAAAAAGTCGCTCCGAAGCCATTAGCGGGTTCAGTAGTGATACTGAATTGCGAATGTGTGTAACCTTCACGATGAAGGATGTGTGTTGGGTGATGACACATTGTGGTAACTAAGAAATAATGGAAAAATCCAAAATTTTAAATGATGGGATTTTTTGAAAACAAAGGAGTCTGGCACACTCCATATAAATGTTTTTCTTAAAAGTTAAAAGCTTTTAAAAACCCATTCACTGAGTAGTCGTACTCACCCCCTCCCTTATATCCCTTTCAGGAAATCCCAGAAAGCCTCCCCTTAAAGACCGTCAACTAAGATGCCTGTAAGACAGGTATGTAAAGTTTTAAATTTCATACAGTTTTGATTATGCTATTACAGGAAAAATGTGCAAGTTAAAGGACACCTTACTCTTTATGGTTTACGATAAGGGGAAATCCTTTAATAAATTGGGAGAGTGGCGGGTTGATCACGGGGATCTGACCAAACCGGGTCGGGGCGTGACACATGAAATGAATGGGATTTGAAAATTGGACTGATTAAGGGTGAACCAGACTCGAACCAGAATGAACTCTAAAGAACCAGTTTAAAGATTTATTTTTCTAGGTTGATTAAAAATATCAAATTGAAAAATTGAAGCCACCATTGGATAGAAAATAAATTTAGTTAAATTTAGAAAATTTTAATTTTAACAAAATCAGTCTAACTGAGTCTGTACCACATTTTCAAATTCGGGTCATCGAACCCATCTGATCGGACCGATCAACGGTCCAGTTGTTCAATGTACCACTGCCAGGTCAGTGCCTAGTCAGCAAGTACAACCAATCAACAGGAGATGCGTGGCGAAGCGTGCCCTATCAATGCTTGAAGCGCTAACCAATAAGAGTGTGACACATACCCTCGGTCAATGGTCAAGAGCATGAAAATCCACCTCAACAATGGCCGACCTATGGAACCTGTTCCCTCAGACCAAGGAAACCGAGAGGAGAATCGATACTATTGTTGAAAAACTGGACCAATTTAATCAATAGAAAATAGTAAACAAGGGTTAATGTGGGAAATTGGGAGATTCCAAGTAACCAAAAATTCACAAAAATTGTGAGGAAGAACTCGGAAGTGGAATTGAGGAGAAAACCAGAACGGTTTGGGTTAACCAGACCTGAACCGGACTGAACCGATTTGAACCATAGTGAACCGGTTCAATAATTTATTTTTCTAGGTGGCTTAAAAATGTCAATTTGGTCAATTGAGTCCACCATTAGATAGAAAATAAATTTAGATGAATTTAGAAATTTTTAAAATTTTAGAGAACCGATCGAATCGGGTTTGAACTAGCTAATTTTTGAATTCGGGACAATAAACCCGATCAGACCGGATCGGTTAACAGTCCAACCGGTCAACAGTCCGATCTGTCAACATACTAAACCGGTCAATGGTCCAACCCATCAATAGACTAGACCGGTCAACGGTGCCACTTCAGTAGCCACGTAGACATGAGCAGCCAATGGGAGGCTGCCACGTGTCTGGTCAATGGTCAGTAGGCAACTCGTCAGCACGCCACATAGACACGTGCAGTCGATGACCGGTTGCCACATGTCTGGTCAACCGGTCAACGACTGATGTGGCGGCCAAGCTAGAACTCCACATTAGAAAATTTGGTCAATTACAGCGTGCCACGTGGCATGCCCACCATGTCATTGTATTCAACCTTCAGCTGCTGATAGAGAGAATATAGGAGAGAGAGAGAGGCTGGAAAAGCTAGAGACTCCGGAGACTCGAAAAACTCTCCAGTTAGGTCACCAGTAGCCAAAAAACCCACCAAGGAGCCATACTGTGCCAGCACAACCCCTTTGAGATCAACGAGTGAGTGGGAATTAATTTAATGTCTATTCCGGTTGGAATGACAGTTCACTTTGAAAAAGAAATGATTTTCTCAGAATTAGCCTCCCCTGACTGGGTGACTCTCCTTAAAATATTTGGGAGCTAATTCTGGGCTTAGGCCTGATATGCAAGTGGGCCCAAGGCCGATGGACACGGGTATGGACTCGTCTAGAACTAGCATCTGATAAGTAATGCTAAAATATCCAATTAATGGAAAATTATGTGTGATACCTACTGATCCAAGTTTGAGTTGTTGAGCTTGTTGGGCCAAACCGCTGCACCACCAAAGCTAGATCGTCGAACCTGTTGGGCTAGTACGCGTGAGCCGAAGCCAAGCCAATAGATCATTGCACTGAAGGGCCAAAAAATAATGGTTATAACTTGAAAGACTCTTGATTGTGCATGCACCATGTGATTCAAGCCATCAGGACACTTGGTATGTCACGCCCCGACCCGGTTTGGTCGGATCCCCGTGATCAACCCACCACTCTCCCGGTTTATTAAAGGGTTTCCCCTTATTGTAAACCGTAAAGAGTAAGGCGTCCTTTAACCTGCACCTTTTCCCTGGAATAGCATAATCAAAACTGCATGAAATTTAAAACTTTACATACCTGTCTTACAGGCATCTTAGTTGACGGTCTTTAAGGGGAGGCTTTCCAAGATTTCCTGAAAGGGATATAAGGGAGGGGGGTGAGTACGACTACTCAATGAATGGGTTTTTAAAAGCTTTTGACTTTTAAGAAAAATATTTATATGGAGTGTGCCAGACTCCTTTGTTTTAAAAAATCCCATCATTTAAAAATTTGTGTTTTTTTTCCATTATTTCTTAGTTACTACAGTGTGTCATCACCCAACACACATCCTTCATCATGAAGGTTACACACATTCGCAAGTCAGTATCACTACTGAACCCGCTAGTGGCTTCGGAGCGACTTTTCCTGCAACCCAGATAGAAGTACGACCACTTCTACCCTGGGAATGAGTGGATGTACGTGACATCCTACCCACAATCCCGAAATCACTTCTTCATGTCCGTATGAGGACAGAGACCTCATCCTGTCCCTACCCCGGTCTCATGTGCTTCATGCTACTCCAAATTTAGCACAGACACCTGGAACGACGAACTGCCCTTATAGCCACCAGGTCGTCCAGTGCCCTTAGGATGCATCACTACCCCTCATGGGCATCTTGATGATCCTGTACTCACAGTGCATGCACAAACAATATTTTCTTATATTTCCATGTAATATGTGGTGCCACTAGTCCAACGGCTCCGACTCTCAACTCAACCCGCAGCTGTTTGTCTTGACTAGTCCGTCGACCTATCATGTCGCACTGCCGCTAGTTGACTAAGCATGTCGGTCCTATCTTGGTACCATGGCGAAACAATTTACTTATTAAGTTTTATGACACATATATCATGTTCGTTTATGAGCTCCTGCTCGTGCCAACTGGCCTTGGGCCCACTGTACGAGATTTTTAAAATCGGGCACTTAGCCCCCAAGTTCCAAAACCGAGGCCCTGGGCCTATCAGAGTTATTCGAGCTCCCGTCGAGAAGGTCTCCGAAATAGTTTAAGCATTGGCACACAGTCAGGGGAGAACACTTCTGACAAAATAGGTTTTCACTGTCCATCATACCAACCGGTATAAGGACATCTCCGTTCATAATCGATGAACGGGTTTTCAACTTCCTTCGAGGAAGTCTCATCATACCAACTGGGTATGATCTACTTACAACCGGTAAGTAGTTTTTTTCATATAATTTTCACATCACTTTCTCTAAGTGGTGATGATTAAAATACCACTAAACAGTGGGTTTTTATACGGATGTACTTATCATCCCAACCGGGTATGATGTTAGTAAACCCACTCACCCGTTAATGTCGTGAATTCCACTAGACTAGTTATTTGTATTCACGCGAGCTTGTCCTTGTTGGCGTTCCCGGTATTTAACGTTCCTACACGATATGAACAACCTTGTTCATTATTACTCGGCATAACAGCCTTCATTCATTAATGAATGAGAAAACCCAAACTTTTAGTTATTTGCAATTAGGTCCCTAAGTTATTTCTCTTTAACTTTAAGTCCCTAATGTTGGTTTTTCCTCAAATTGAGTCCCGTAACTTTTAAAATTTATTGTGGGACCTCAATTTATTCAATTTCACCAAAAAGGGGTTTAATTTTCCAAATTTCCAATTTGGTCCCCCAATTTTTCCAAAATTACCATTTTACCCTTCCTTTAAAAAATGGTAAGTTTTGCCCCAAAAATTTCAAAATTCCTCAATTGGTGCTCCAACATTATTTTCATGCCCAATTGACCCTCCATTTCATAAAATTGCATTTTGGCCCTTTAAATTTCAAAAATCCCCAGTTTTTCCCAATTTCCCCCAATTTCAACTTTTCAACACTACTGAATTTGATTTTATCAAATTGACTGATCAAACACTTCTAATTTTTGAAATTGGAGTTGAAATTGAGTTTATGAATGTTCATACGATTCTAAGAAACTTTGAATCGCATCTTTTAACGTCGGAATGAGCTCAAACGGAGCTTCACCGGAAAATAGACTGTAGAGAAAGAAAGCTTTGATTTCTTACCGGTGAGGGCATGGCGGTCCGAGCTTTCGATCTAGGCAGATAGCTCTCATCTTGAGGTTCATCCTAGAATCAAGAATCACATCAATTGATGTCGAACTGAGTTAGAATTTCGTTATTGAAATTCTACCGGTTCTCTCTCTAGCACCAACTGGAAATTGCAAAGGGGAGTCGAATTGGCTTACCTTTCAGTCGTAATTTGGCAATGAGAGGGCTGAGGAAGTGTTGAGAAGGCATGGTTTGGCTTGAGGAGGGCTTGAAATGGCCAATTTCAACTCAGCCGAAATAGGGCAACTCATTTTGACCCTTCCTCCATTCTTTTTATAGACATGCCTTTACCTTCCCTGTATCATTAGGGTGGGAATACCCAAATGATGTAGGAAAGGGTGGCGGGTTGATCATAAAACCTCGACCAAACTGGGTTGGGGCGTGACACAACCAATAGGAGAGCGACAAATGTCCTTAGTCAACTGTCAATGCTTGAGAAGCCCTGCTAGTTGGACTGACCAATGGGAATTAGACACGTGGCAAAGGTGCCACGTCAGCATCTAACTAGGGTGTTAGAGAAACTACCGACCAATTAGAGGTCGATACGTGGTAGAGCCACATCGATTAGTCTCAGCCAACCAGAGGCTAACATGTGGCAATAACAATGTGCATCACGAGGGAAATTTGATGTATTTAATTTGGTAACTCGGAGGATGCCACTTGTCATAGTCAACAATCAACAAAAATACGGTCAGCAGCCATGTTGGAATGAACGACCAATGGGAGGCCGCCATGTGTCTCATCAGCGAGTCAAAGGCTAACTAGGCTGCGGAGTAGGAAGCAACATCAACAAAGCCTGCCAATCACAGTGCGCCATGTGGTAAGCCCACATGTGCATAGCTCGCACACACGACATAATATCCTCCTCCTCCTCCTTGGAAACGCTGGCAAAAAGAGGGGAAAATGAGAGGGATAGTCTTCGGCGACCTGAAAAAATCTCCGATCTAACTACCGATGAGTGGGGTTAGGGGTGAGTCCTATACCGGTCAGTAGACCAGTTAGTTGTCGAGCTTCCTTTATAAAGAGCCCCCTCCACTCGATTTCCTCATCCCACAAAGGAGTGAAGAAGGAGATGTACTCCATTTTCCGGTGAGACAAAAACTAGAGCTCCTATGAGGGCCTTTTCTGCAATCTTAGAAGGCGCATTCAGGCTCTTTGGAATCGGGATGAATTCTCCTACCTCGCTGCCACCTCATTTCAGTCTGAGGTTCATCAGAGAAGTGTCGGGGAGCTCTCACAGTACCATCACTCAAGCGGTCCCGAAACTACAAAAAATCTCGAGCTGAATTTTGGCCACCCCCGCTATCTGGCAACCAAGCCGAACCTCCCACAACTCTCCTCGACCAACCCCGACCTCTAGGAACCTTCGAGGTAAGCCAATTTCACCAATTTCACTAGAACAGTGAAGTTGCAAAAAATGGAACATTAAAACTTATTTACTCGAATTCTCCGTGCTCAAGCAACCAATTGACCTGAAGTTGATCCTGGGAGAATCCCCGAGAAGAGCATCAGCCACCCCTATCTAGAGTTTGGATCGTCGCCCCCTCATCGGTAAGAAAACTATGCTTTCTCTCTCCATAAAACTTTTCTGAGAAAGCTATGCTTGAGCTAAAAAATGGATAAATTGAAGTCATTTAATAGCTAGGATAATCGTTGATAAATAGGGGGAGCGATTAGTAGCATGATAGTTAACAATTAACCAAGTTTAAGAGGTCAATTCGATGAAATGAGAATTTGGGTGTCAAAAGTGCAATTTTGGTAAAATTGGGGAAATTGGGGAGTTTTGGAAAATTCGTGGCCAAATTGCTATTAAGGGAAAATTGAGGACTTGGGTGAAAATAAGAAGAAATTAGGGACCTAAGAAGGAAATTGGAAACCTTAGGGACCTAATTGAAAAGAAATTGAACATTAGGGACCTAAAGGCAAAGTTATGAACTTTAGGGATCTAAATATAATTAAGGCATAAATAAGGACCTATGTGCAAATACATGAGAATATGAGGTCCTTATGCCAAGCCCTCCTTATGTGAATGCTCAAACCATGTAGGAACGGGTTGTCTAAGTAATTGTGCAGAGGAGCATGTCCTTGATAGGAATTCATCTGGTACAAACATGACACAATTATCGGGTGAGTGGTATTCTCAAGATAATGCCCGATTAGGATGATTAGCACTTTTTTGAATTGAAACCATTTTCTAGAAATAGTCTCCCCTAACTGTGTGACCCTACATAAACATTTTGGGAGATGTTTCTTATTAAAGCTAGAATTGCTCTAGTGGGCATAAGACCACAATTTTGAAACTAATATGGCCCAAGGCCAATGGAAATGGACTTAAATCCGTAGATAAAATCTTGATTTTAAGCCCTATTAAATATTTACCATGAATGGTTAAATTGTCTGCTAAATCCACCCATCCGAAGTCAGATCATAGAACTCGTTGGGTTGGTAACTATCGAACCAAAGTCGGGTTGTCAAACTCGTTGAGTTGGTAGTTACCCGGCCGAAGCCGAGTCATGGAATTCGTTGACCTGTTGGCACCAAAGATAAATGTCTAAATAAAAAGACTACTGTTTGTGCATGCTGAGATATAGAACCATTGAGACACCCGATATGGGGTAGTGTTAGTTCTAAGGGCTATTGGACGACCCAGGGTGCATAAGGGAAGTCTTGTCATCCTGTAAGTCTCAAAGCTCAAAGAAGCTTCACGCACATTGAGACCGAGGTCGGAGGGGGAGAGGTCTCATCCCATATTAGCAGACATGAAGGAAATTAGGTATAGGGATTGGGCAATTGATGCTCACATAGAATTGGGGTGGGAGGTATCACCTCCTACCAGGGTGGTCGGTAAAGTCGCTATGGGCCACAAGCAAAGCAGTCGGAGACTGCTCTACGAATTTGTGAAACCCTTTGTGATAAAGGGCGTGTATGATTGTATGTTAAACAAAACTCGAGCTAGGGGAAAAGTCAAAACATTTTTCTAATGAGAGGTTAAACCCACAAAACCCACAAACAAGAAGGGTAGTAATTATAAACCTTTTTTTTTCATTTTTTACTAAAAGTCACCCTATTAACCACTCACTAAGTTGTAGAACTCACCACTCCCCTAAACCCTTTTTTTTAGGAAAACCACTTTTCAATAAAAGTGGAAGCTAGAAGACCAAGTCAGACGTACCACATGAAGGTAAACTTTTATTTAGTTGTTTTGTTAAAATTTGTTGTGGAAAACATGTGTACTCAGGAGCCTTTACCTTCCTCGGCCTATTTTGGTAGAGATGTCGATTTAGTACAGGGAATGGTGGCGAGTTTATCACGGGGTTCCAATCAAACCGGGTTGCACATGACAACTTTAGTGGTATTAGAGCATAGTTTTCCAAACAAAGTTTCCAAAACTAAAATTCTATAACCTTAACGAACGATAAACTTTTGTTCTGTAGATATGACCCCTCCAAGAGGAACCAAACAAACTCGCGCTACCGCAGCCACTAAGGGACCAGTCGAAAATCTTATCCAAAATAAGGGAATGAGCCTTTGAGTTAAGAAGTCTAGGAGGACTCGATCCATTATACTTGGGGTAACCCTCTAGTAGAGAAGACTCTACTAGGAATTTGTAAGGTGTTCAGGAAACCTTACTTTCGGCAAAGGAAGGGGGACTTCCCCAAAGGAAGTGCACGCCCCAAAGATGGGGAAGTACAAAATCACAAGCAGCCACCAAGGAAAACTTCCCAATGCCCGAGGTGTAGAAGAAGCCACAAAGGTCCATGCAAGGAAATAACATGTTATAGTTGTGGATAGTGGGGACATTACGCGAGGAAGTATCCAAAACCACTAAGGGATGCGGTACCAACACTTAGGGATGCCACACCCACTAACGGGGAAGGACAAGAAGGAAGGATGAGGAAGGAAGAAAAAACAAACAGGGAAAAGGATATCTCTCAATACCATAAATGTGAGATGAACCACATTGGAGCATGCACCGAAATGACCTGTTATATGTGTGGACAATTAGGACATGTTATGTGGGACTGACCCACACCCAGAGGATCTATGACAATACCTCTTAAGAACAACACCTACTCGACTACCAGGGTCCAAAGGGATAGAAGTCAGGAAACCACCACAAGAGCCATAACTCCAACTAGGGTTTACAACCTCACCTCCAAGGAAGCTCATCAAGACCCTAGTATAGTAGCGGGTACTTCCCGACCTTTCATTGTAACTACCTCCTTGTAGTTGGGACAAAAGCCCAAAACATATTGTACTCCTTTCCAATAATGAATAAATGTCCAATTTTCAAAAACGTTTGTCTCTTGAATCATGATACATCCCATCAAGATTCAACGTGATTTCATACCTTAACCAAAAAGCTTATAAATATGAGCAAAGGAAAAATTCTTAATAGGAAGGTTAGGAAAGTCATAGAAGGATGAGGAAAATCCTTAAGTCAACTAAAGGTTGAAAGAGACAATACTTTAAAGACTAAGACTAAAATAGTAACCAATAAACTAAGAAAGGATAAGTGAAGCCTTTTGGTACTCTTGACAAGGAAGTTAGGAAATCTCGGAGCAAGATACTCGGACTTCCCTTATGGATGTAAACTTGTAAATGGAAAGCAAGATGGAATAAAGGTTGAGTACAATGATGTACTCACGAAATTGCACAAAAGAAGTTAACCCCAATGAATGGGTAAAACCGAAAAATGGCATCAAGGATGTCATAAAATTTTTTTTGATGTGTTAGATACCCATAAAGATAGAATAGAGAATGTTCTGGAGAAGTGCATACTTCATTAATGGAGAAATGATGGTAAGGATATGTGGACATCAAGGAGAAAGAAGTCGGACAATCTCTACTTAATAGAGATCAAGATTGATGGTAGGGCATTGTGTGGAGTACAATATATAAGACCCAAAAACCGTAAATTCCTTGGATAGGAAATAAAGTTCAAAGGGGAAATTCAAAGTTGGTAAAGGAATGGAAATGGACGAATGCACCAATATAAAAGGGTGTAAGAATATGAAGAATGGAAGCCTTAACAAAATGGTCAGAAGGTCGGAAAACATGTGTACTCAGGAGCATTTACCTTGCCCGACCTATTTCGGTAGAGATGCCGATTTAGTACAAGGAAGGGTGGTAGGTTGATCACAGGGTTCCAACCAAACTGGGTTGGGGCGTGATAGGGAGCATTATTAGTGAAACAACGTATATCGCTAAAAGATGGTTGTGTGGGCATTCAGCATTCAATTTTCAAATCCTATTTGTCTAGGAATTGAAGATCGACCAGGGAATATACGACAATGGTTGAGGATGATGAAGTTTCAAATCCCATTTGTTTAAGAATTCTCTCTCTCTAATGGAGGGTCGAGGACGACGATTTCCATATGATGAAGTGGATGAATCACAATGATAGTTATGATGAGAAACAGTGATGAGTGGAAAACTATTTGAGGAGCAAAGTCCAAACACTAGGAATGTAAAATCACTCGAGCAATCTTGTATTCCATTTTTGCTTCTTGTGACAATAATAGAGTTTTGAGTTCATCAAACATGGTGTGAGCGAGGGTCTATGTTAGGGCCATGCAGATGGATTGCCTTTCCTCCTCCAATCTCGCAAGGATTCGATCTTTAATTTCATATTCGAATTTGGGGAGATCAATTTGAATGTAGTATGTGGATAGGCTCACGATGGTGGTTAGATAAACGCTGATAGTTTTGTCTTCTTTGATTGTATTTGTCACACCCCAACCCGGTTTGGTTGGATCCCCATGAGCAACCCGCCACTCCCTTTGGTCAATAAAGGGATTCACCCCTTTTTAAATCGCGAGGAGTAAGTCGCCCTTTTTCCTGGAATAACATTGTACAAAACTGAATATATTAAAATATACATACTTGTCTTAGAGTTTCAATACATGAGGGTCTTTAAGGTTGGGTTTTCCTTAGTTACCTGAAAGGGGTAAAAGGGAGTGGGTGAGTTCTACAACTCAGTGAACGGGTGTTGGGAGTGGGTTTTCAAAACATCTTCGATTTATCATGCCAAGGTTAACATTTCCTTTTCAAAAAGGGTTTCCTCAAATTTAATTTTTCCAAAACCTTTTTCCCATTTCAACAGTAGGTGTGTTTAGCTTTCGTAGCCCATCCCCTTGCCAAGTGACTTTCCCATTTTATTCAATTTATCATATCGTGTCTACTGGCCTTGGGCCCACTGCACGTGTTTTTCAAAATTGGGAATTTAGCCCTAAGAGTTCAAAATCGAGCCCCTGGCCTATCTGAGATATTCTAGCTTCCCTCAAGAAGGTCTCCCAAATGTTTTAAGCTTTAACACATAGTGAGGGAAGAACACTTCTAGCAAAATCTCATTTTTATCTCACCACACCAACTAGGTATGATGATAACTTCGCTTACAACCGGTAGGTGGGTTTATCCTTTCCTTAAGGAAACTCATCATACCAACCAGGTATGACATTTATTCCTACTCACAATCGGTAAGTAGGTTTTATTCATTAAAAACCATGCTCATAATCCCAACTAGGTATAATGTTAGATAATCTCTATCATGCCACAACCCAATTTGGTCGGATCCCCGTGAACAACCCGCCACTCTCCCGGTTTATTAAAGGGTTTCCCCTTATTATAATCTGTAAAGAGTAAGGCGTCTTTGAAACCTGCACTATTTCCTAGAATAGCATAATCAAAACTACACGAAATTTTAAACTTTACATACCTATCTTACAGGCGTCTTAGTTGGGTAGGCTTTCCGAGATTTCCTGAAAGGGATATAAGGAAGGGGGTGAGTACGACTACTCAGTGAATGGGTTTTCAAAGGTCTACTTATAACTTTTAAGAAAAACATTTATATGGAGTGTGTCAGACTCCTTTCTTTTCAAAAATCCCTTCATTTAAAAATTTGGATTTTTCCATTATTTCTTAGTTACCGGTGTGTCATCATCCAACACACATCATTCATCATGAAGGTTACACACATTCACAAGTCAGTATCACTACTGAACCCGATAGTGACTTCGGAGCGACTTTTCCTGCCACCCGGATAAAAGTACGACCACTTCTACCCTGGGAATGAGTGGATGTACGCGACATCCGACCCACAATCCCAAAATCACTTCTTTGTGTTCGTATGAGGACAGAAACCTCATCATGTCCCTACCCCAATCTCATGCGCTTGGTGCTACTCCAAATTTCGCACAGACACTTGGAATGACAATCTGTCCTTATACTCACTGGGTCGTCCAAGGCCCTTAGGACACATCACTACCCCTCATGGGCATCTTGATGATCCCGTACTCATAGTGCATGCACAAACAATGTTTTCTTATCAAGCCATGTAATATCTGGTGCCACTGGTCTAATGGCCCCGACTCTCAACTCAACCCACAGTTGTTTGTCTTGACTAGTCCATCGACCTGTCATATCGCACTGCTGCTAGTTGATTGAGCATGTCGGTCCTATCTTGGTACCATGGCAAAATAATTCACTTATTAAGTTTTATGGCATATATATCATGTTCGTTTACGAGCTCCTACTTGTGCCAACTGGCCTTGGGCCCACTGTATGAGATTTTCAAAAAACTGGGCATTCTAGCCCTCAAGTTCCAAAATTGAGGCCTCCGGTCTACAAGAGCTATTTGAGCTCCCGTAAAAAAGGTCTCCCAAATAGTTTAAGCATTGGCACACAGTCAAGGGAGAACACTTCCGATAAAATAGGTTTTCACTGTCCATTATACCAACCGGTATAAGGACATCTCCGTTCATAACCGATGAACGGGTTTTCAACTTCTTTCGAGTAAGTCTCATCATACCAACTGGGTATGATCTACTTACAACTGGTAAGTAGTTTTTCCGCATAATTTTCACATCACTTTCTCTAAGTGGTGATGATTAAAATACCACTAAATAGTGGGTTTTTATACCGAGGTATTTATCATCCCCTACCGGGTATGATATAAAATTTCCACTCACAATCGGTAAGTGGTTTTTATCTTTAAGTTGTGCTAATCATCCCAACCGGGTATGATGTTAGTAAACCCACTCACCCGTTAACGCAGTGAATTCCACTTGACTGTTTCTTTATATTCACGCGAGCTCGTCCCCACTTACGTTCCCAGTATTTCGCGTTCCTACACGATATGAACATCCTTGTTCATTATTACTCGGCATATCAGCCTTCATTCATTTCTAATAAATGAGAAAACCCAAACTTTTAGTTATTTGCAATTAGGTCCCTAAAGTTATTTCTCTTTAACTTTAAGTCCCAAATGTCGGTTTTTCCTCAAATTGAGTCCCGTAACTTTTAAAATTTATCTTGGGACCTCAATTTATTCAATTCACCAAAAAGGGGTTTAATTTCCCAAATTTCCAATTTGGTCCCCCAATTTTTCCAAAATTACCATTTTACCCTTCCTTTAAAAAATGGTAAGTTTTGCCCCAAAAATTTCAAAATTCCTCAATTGGTCCTCCAATATTATTTTCATGCCCAATTGACCCTCCATTTCATAAAATTGCATTTTGGCCCTTTGAATTTCAAAAATCCCTAGTTTTCCCCAATTTCCCCCCAATTTCAACTCTTCAACACTATTGAATTTGATTTCATCAAATTGACTAATCAAACACTTCTAATTTTTGAAATTGGAGTTGAAATTGAGTTTATGCATGTTCATATGATTCTAAGAAACTTTGAATCGCATCTTTTAACGTCAGAACGAGCTCAAACGGAGCTTCGCCGGAAAATAGATTGTATAGAGAGAAAGCTTTGATTTCTTACCGGTGAGGGCACGACGGTCCGAGCTTTCGATCTAGGCAGATAGCTCTCATCTTGAGGTTAATCCTAGAATCAAGAATCACATCAATTGATGTTGAACTGAGTTAGAATTTCGTTATTGAAATTCTACCGGTTCTCTCTCTAGCACCAACCGGAAATTGCAAAGGGAAGCCGAATTGGCTTACCTTTCAGTCGTAATTTGGCAATGAGAGGGCTGAGGAAGTGTTGAGAAGGCATGGTTTGGGTTGAGGAGGGCTTGAAATGGCCAATTTCAACTCAGCCGAAATAGGGCAGCTTTGGTCCACCGGAGCTGCTTCACTGTTACATCATGTCGGGGCTTCTCTAATGATTCTCGGATTGACTAGAGTTTGCTATCAGATAGCTGACTTCTCCTTGGTTCTAAAGAGCCCAACCTTTCCTTTCGAGGTTAAGAAAAATGTTTAAGTCGAAGCTCTAGTTTAAGATTCACTGGGAAATGAAGCAGTAGAGAGAGAGAGAAAAGTGTTTGGGTGTGAGGAGAATGAATGGGGATAACCTCTTTATATAGGTGTAAAACCCGTATATTAAATGGGAGAGATTTATTACTAGTATTAATATTGTCATAAATTATTAGTATTAATTACAATAATTTAATTTCGGTATTAAATTATTTGTATTAATTCCAATAATTTAATTTAGGTATTAAATTTTTGGTATTAATTATAATAATTAAATATATATTAATTTACGGTTATTTATGATAAGCCTTACATTCCCATAAAAAATTTTGACCGAAATTTCGAGTTACAAAAAGAAATCATATTTCCCAAGAGTTCACCCATCCTCACACTACTCTCGAGTAAGCACACTTAACTTTATAGTTCTTATGGATTCTTGTTCACTTTAACCAATTTGGTTTTTCTCTTCTAATTTGTCTTAAGTTTCTTTTTCAAGGTTTAATGAACGCTTTGGATCACCCGAAAGTTGTAAATTTCTAAATTGCTTGTTCCCCAATGACCGGGTTTGTAAATCGGCTCGGTTTTCTTACTCGGTTTGACCGGTTATTTTCCCGATTTTCCTTAACTCAAAAGTGCGGGGTTTACAATCTCACTCACACGGTGACTGTGACGCGTTCATCCATAGTCAGCTTCCAAGTCCACGCTAGTTTTTCTCTGTTGGTGTTACGGTCTCTAATGTCCCTACACAATTTGGGTATCCTTATCAATTAAGGTTTATCATAACTACCATCATTTTCTCACGTATGAGCGACTAGGCTTAAAATTGTTGGTTTATTACTCTTAGGTCCCTAAAGTTCATTTTTCTTAACTTTAGGTCCCTGATGCTATCTTTTCCCCAAATTGATTCCCAAGGTTTCCAATATCCCTTTTGGATCCTCAATTTACTCAAAATTATGTAAGGGGCTCAAGTTTTCCAAATTTCTAATTTGGTCCCCAATTTTTCAAAAATTATGATTTTTCCCTAGTTTCCAAAAATAGAAATTTGGCCCCAAATATTTCAAAAATCGGCCTATTGGTCCCCCAACATCTTTCTCATTGCCAATTGGCCTTCAATTTTGAGAAATTGCATGGAGGTCCATCAATTTTTTGAAATCCCCAATTTTCCTCAAAAATTTCCCCCAATTTCTCCCATTTACACTGATCAAATTTGATCTTTTCAAATTGGCCATTCAATCGGGGTTAATTGCTCTAATTGATGATATGAATCAGTTTCTACACTTCCATACCATTCCGTTGAGCTTTGAATTACATGATTTGACTCCGAAACGAGCTCAAAGAAAGCTTCACCAGAAAATTGTTCGTAGATAAAGAAAGCTTGGAAAGCTTACCGTCGGAGGGGCAGTGGTCCAAGCTCTCAATCTGGGGAAGTAGCTTTCCTCCTGTGGTTCCTTCTAGGATTAAGAATTGCTACAATTGAAGTATAATGAGGGTAAATTTTATCAGTGAAATTCGACACTTTCTCTCTCTAACACCAATCTACAACGACGGAGGAGGGCCAAATTGTCTTTCCTTTCAACTTGGTTGAGGCCGTGTGAGGGTCGTGAGGGTGTTGGGGAGGCTTGGTTTGGCTGGAGGGGGTCTGAATTCGGTCAAATTCAGCTCGACCAAAACAAGGTAGCTTTGGTCCGTTGGAGCTGCTTCACCGTTTGATTCTGCCGGCACTTCTTTGACGGTCCTTGGGTCGAAACGAGGTTGGTGTCAGGTAGCTGAATTCCCCCAGATTTTGTAGGACCTGACCTTACCTTTTAAGGTTAAGAAAAATGCCCAAGTTGGAGGTTTGGTTCGAGCTTCACCGGAAAATGGAGCTATTGAGAGAGAATGGCAATTTGAGGTATGTGGAGGATTAATGGAAATGAGCTCTTTATATAGGGAGCTCGGGGACCCTCTACTTGACCACTTTCCATTTTGGTTGAGCTTATCTCGCCCAAAAAATCCTTGATCGGAGTGAATATTCCTTCGTTGGAGAAGGAAAGTTTCTAAACTGATGAACAATACTGTCATCTTAAGGAAGAAGACGACAATGTTATGAACCGAATCGACCCGATCTGACCAAGTTCAATGGAAAAAATTGGTTGGTTTAGGCTTGATTCAACCAGTTTTCTCAAAATTAAAATTTTCTAAATTAATCTAAATTCATTTTCTATCTAATGGTGGCTTTCCCAATTTGAACATTTTAAGCCACCAAGATAAATGAATTTAGAATTTGGTTCATGTATGGTTCAAACCGGTTTAATCTGGTTCAGGTCTGGTACACCCTAAACCGGTCCGGTTTCCTCTTCCAATTTACTCCATGGTTCCTTTCCATGATTCCTATAACTCTTTGATTCAATTGGGATTTTCAAATTTCTCACTTTACCATTTCTTTATCGGTTTTGGTTCGTTAACCGGCTCGATTTTTCTCTTTTCAAACGACCAGTTCTTTTCCTGGTTTTCTTATCTTTAAAGGAGCAAGGTTTACATTATCTCTCCACTGAAAGTTCAGAAGATCTTGTTGAACCCGGACCTGGCTAAAGAAGAGTAACTCCAACTTGTCTCACATGTAAGTTGCATTCTGAATTTTTATCACATGCAAATTGATGTGAATATCTAAAGATCCGAGAAGAGTGGTCAAACATAATTGTTCACGAATTTTTCATGTGACATAGGTTGAATTTGGAGTGTGGGATTAGTCATCTCTCTTTTTAGTTTTTAGGAATTATAGGGGTGTTGAGATGGTTTATCAGCATACCCTAGAAGTTGACATGTATTAATCAATGACATTATGTTATTACGTCATAATAAATAGTTGGTTCCATCCAACTTAATTGGTAGCATTGGAATGTTGCTACGGAGATGATAGTTGATGTTTTAGCAGATATTTTGATCACAAATACTGATTTCGTTCTTACAAGTATTTCAGCAACTATAGATAGCGGCATAATAGATTTCGATTGCTTGAGGGAGTCCTTATCTAATTGCTTGAGTATAAATGTAGTTTATTGATACTTGTGTATTCAGTTGATCAATAGAAAATAAGGATTACGATATTTATTTTATTGAGCAATTTGAGCTATGATACCATAAAATAAATTGAGTAAAAGAAAATAGAGATATGAATACTTGTATATTTTGATGTGAATTGTTATATAATTAACATTTCTATTTATAGGTTAAATCAGGTATATAAGTAGTTGAATATAAAAATAAATAATTCATTAATAAAATATTATTCAAATTGAATATACTTAATTTGAAGGGTTTTCTTCAATTCAAATAGACGAATTCAATAAAATGTGATTTATTAATTTAATTTGAAATGTATTATTGGATCCAGTGGACGGATTTCTAATGAATGTGGTTTATTAAATATTAATATTTTACCAAATTAGGAAGATATTGGAATAAGAAAAAAATGAAATTTCAGGTGTTAAGAGGATGAATGGAGAGGGGTAGGAGCTCGGAGACTCGTCGGCCATTCACTTGTCACCTTTATTAGAGTCATTGATGGCGTGAAATGTACTGAATGGAAATGTTTCCTCTTCATCAATATTACTTCGATTTTCTGGCTAGTGAACAATGTTGTCAACTGAAAGAAGAAGACGACACTGTTCCGAACTGGGTTCAAAGCTTAAATCGGCCAGTTCAGGCCCGATTCAACTGAATTTTTTTAAATTAAATTTTTTAAATTAATTTAAATTCATTATCTATCAAATGATGGCCTCAATTCTCAAATTGGAATTTTCTAAGCCACCTAGAAAAATAAATTTAGCATCTGGTTCAATAGTGGTTCAAATCGGTTCAATCCGGTTTGGATCCAGTTCACTTGAACTGGTTTGGTTTTCATCCCCCATTCATCCTAAAGTCCTTTTTCATGACTTATGTGACTTTTTAGGTCACTTGGGATCCATAAATTTCCCGGTTTACCATCTCTCTATCAGTTCCGGTTCATAAACTGGCTGGGTTCCTACACCGGTTCAATCAAGTTCAGATCTGGTTCACCCAAACTGGTCTGGTTTTTCTCTCCCAATTTGTCCTAAGGTTCTTTCCCAAGGTTTATGAACCCTTTTAGATCACTTGGGAGTTGTAAATTCACCAATTTGCCCGTTCGTCGAGATCGAGTTTGTGAATCGGTTCAGTTTTCTCACTCGGTTTGACCAGTTCTTTTCCCGATTTTTCCTTAACTCCAAAGAACAGGGTTTACAGGACAAGATCTAGATGATCCACGATAGGCTCAAAGCAACTCATGATCGATTGAAGAGTTATGTCGATAACCAATGCTGGGAGCTAAACTTTGAGGTAGGGGACCAAGTGTTCCTAAAATTGTCTCTATGGAAGGGGGTCATCATATTCTAGAACCGGGGAAAATTGAACCCATGGTATATTGGTCCCCACCCAATCACCAAGGAGATTGAATCGGTGGCATACAAACTCCTCATTTCACTAGAATTGAACCAAATATATGATGTATTCCACGTGTCTCTATTGAGAAAGTACGACCGAACCCTAGACATGTGTTAGATTACCCTTTTCTATAGTTGGAATAAACTCTTTCCTACCTAGGAGAACTTGTGCACCTACTCGACCGCTAGGAGAAGAGACTTCAGAATAAGAAGATTCCAATGGTGAAGGTCCTATGGCGAAATAATCAAGTAGAGGAAAAGGTTTGGGAACCCAAGGAAAGGAAAAGGGAAAAGTATATGAGGTTGTTTGGACTCTCCCTTGACCTAAGAATGTAAATAATTATTCATATAAGGTTAATTTTATAAATATATACAACCAGTTTTGAGAAAAAAACTCCTAAAAAGGAGTGGATGGTTGTAAGACCGAAAAAACCTAACTTGATAATCTAGCTGAGTTGAACCGCATAGTGGGAGTGATCCGGGAGAGTAATGTTAAATCGGATGTTAGTACGGGTTAGACACATCCCCTACTATGTAAGCTCTAGCATGGTCACATGCACCAATAAAAAGTTTTGGCCAGTACGGCTTTAGCCCCGACTATCATGCTGCAGGTTTGGAGCCTTTAAAAATATCCAACTATAACCTGTTGACATCTATATCACTAGATAGTTCTACCAGGCGGGTGGGGTGAAGGGTAATTTGACTGTGGAAAAAATGCAAGTAAAAGAAAGGGGTCTGGTGTGGATGAGGGTTTGGGAGTATAGCGGGAGGATGGCTTGTTCATTATATCACCATGGTTCTCTCTTATTTTGGTTTTTTGTTTGTAGGCATGGTCATGAATGATTGTATGTATGACTGTCCCCAGTCAGCTGTCACGACTTTATTTAGTGATTATGATTGAATTTTCCCCCTTTTATATTTTATTTTCCCTCGTGCCCAACCAACTTTAATGTAAGCACCTTGAAAGGTCTTCGTTATTACAACATTTTTGCATTCGTTTTATGAAATACTGCCCATCAAACCACAACTTGCTCCCTTGCTTGCTACAACCAACCAATCATAAGTATAAGGTTCAATCCAGCGAAAGTGAGTAATGATACGCCTATGTAACTTAGCACTGTTCTTCCCTATTGTTCCATCCAACAATTTGCACCATCATGGCCCAAAATATCCAATAAGAATCTCCACTTGATGAGTAGTCATTCATGGTAACAGGAGTATGTGTTTGTATTATTTCATCACATAGGTTAAATTTTAAATAATTCAGTATGAATCACATCAATTTTATTCATATATAATTATTTTTAAAAAGTATACATTTAAAATAAAAATGTATAATCATTACAACTAAATTCAGATGTTGAACTACGTAGATTTGCCTTTTTACTTGGCATCCTTTTTTATCGTACAAATGGTAATATACCAGTTGATGAAAATGAAAATTAGGTCAAATTTGGACACGAGAGTGAAAAAACAGTGTGTTTTTCCTCTGCCGGATTGGCAGATGATCGATGAGGAGATGACATAAGTGTCAGTGTGTCTCCATCGTGATGGGTCCCCCCACCCCCGACTCTTTACTACTACTGCTGCTCATGCTTGTCCATGATTTTCAACGAAATGGGCATCTAAAATTTTGGAGAGGCAAAGCTCTTGCGTGCATCAAGCATGGACCATCCTCGTAGGATAATTATAACTCTAACTCATGTTTACTCAGAGACTTAGACTTAAATGTCGGTTGTGTGGTATCTTTTTATTTTTGGCAAATATTCACGTCGAGGGTGACGTTGTGGAGGTGGTAAAAAGAGAGTACGGCCATTGTCCTCCTGTTAATGGTCACAATGAGTGAGCACATAGTATAGTGGACATTTTTTCAATGGGGATGTGGGGGCACATGCAGACTGCAAGCAGCACGTGACACTGTCCAAGGCTAGCCGACGTGGACCGACCTTATCGCAGGCGCGGAGACTCTCTCAAGAAAGTAAATTTATAAATGTGCCCATATTTTCATTATTGATAGAACTTAATAATATGAGTAATAAGGGACATAATATATTTGTTGTATGTGAGATTGATTCTTCCTAGTTGGGAGAGAGTCTAGGGCTTATAGGATAGGAGAAGAGACAGCATGAGTGGCTTATGATAAGGTCCGAATCAATAGAATAAGCTAAAAAACGGTAGTATATGATATGGAACTTGCCATCAATGGCTAACGTGCGCATGGGAGTCGCATTAAATTTGATGAACACCACATGCGCCCCCGGGAGTGTAAATTAATAACGTGCTTTTTTCGATATGAAAATTAGCTCAGAATATATATTAATATTAATTAATCGAGATAAATAAGATTATCTTTTCTCAAGTAAAACTATGGTTGGAGTATTGTGACTCAAAAAATTAATGTATTGAGACTTTTCACTAATGGGTCTTCACACCTTAAAACACATGTTACATCATTAATAGATTAATCAAAGGTTAAGGTCACAACTAACAAAATAAATTATCAACTAACATTATTAACAATTATACGTTCTATTATCTGTCTACACTAAAATTATTTTAAAAATAAATGAGATTATATATTTAAAATAAAAATATTTATTTTATGCCATGCATTTAATATAAATATAAAATGTGTATTAAAATATAAATGGTGCGATGTACGAATTGAAGTATAATTTATATGAGTTGGATGGATTGGAATAGTAACAGTACAAAACAACAAACGGCTCTGTTCTTGTCGAAAGGGGAGGAAGGGAGAAACGGGATAGGGCGGTGGCGTTCGTTAAACACTGCACGTGCAACAAACACGCGCACGTAATGAATGGGTTCTGTGGGGCCCATTTGAATGTTTGGCTGGGACCCACTTCATTGAGTGGTAGTTAGATTTTCGGATTTTTAAATAGTGGGAGAGAGAACAGTAGCAGTAGACTGAATCCGTGGGGCCCGCATGTGCAGGATATGCCTGTTAGTGTCCCCGCACCTTTGCTAATTCCCGTTGCAGAAATTCGGCACCCAAACGAAAATAAAATAAATGAATATAATATTTAGTATCGCATATATACATATACTTTAAAATATAATATAAAATTTATTTTGTATTTAATAAATTTGTATACAATTTTATTTTAGTTAGTTAAAATATATTTGTATATTAATTACTGAATTTTAAAATATATATTTATAAAAATAGAATACTTAATAAAAATTATATAAATTTTGAATTATTAATAAACAATTACTTGTAATTTGAATTATTTATAAATTATGTTAAATAAAGTATATATACTCGAGTAAAATTAGAGATTATTTTCTATATATTAGACTATCAATCAATCATATAATAAAAAAATAAGAAAATATAAATATAATAATTAATGATAATACATATATATTAATATTTTCCACTCGTCATTTTAAATAATCCATCATAATTTATAAAATATTATAATATGATTTTTAAATAAATATTTTGCGAAATAATTTAGGATGATATAATATATTATATGCATGCACAGTACAAAAGTTATGGATTTATTGAAAAATCAATGGCACAGGATCATGAATTATCTTTTATAATATATATAATAAAAGAAAATAAGGAGGGGAAACACATATGTGGGGACCACCAAATAATAATTTAGGTATCATCAATGAGAGAGAGAGGGGTGAGTGGACCACAGTGGGATTGGTGCCGGAAATTTTGAATTGGGCTATTGATAAGTTCCGAGAAATACTTGGGTGATCCCATCTGCTATTACAAGCCACTAGTAAGAGTAATTAGTCTAAGACCTCAATCAATATAATGCACTATTATGTTTACTTATGCTGAGTTGAACATGCGCATTTATATCTTATAATAACTTACGGGAGTTTATTTAAAAAAAATAATCTCTTACCACAAACTTGTTAAATCTTACATAAATTATATTTTTTTTACTTTTTTTTCCTTTTTATTTGTTTTCTTATGATTTTGTTCCTTATTTTTTATATTTCACAATTTATTATTTTTTGTATATTGCATTGTTTTAATCAAATTTCACTTACAGTTAACATTTTGATCAATCAATTTTATTTTTCAACTTTTTAGTCATTTAATTACACTTCTAGTGATACTTTGGCCCATTTATTTAATTGTCACGTAAAATGGTCCAAAGTGTTGAGTTTTTTTTGCTCAATTAGCAAAGTATCGGGTAAATTTGAAATTACAAGAGTAAGTTCTTAAAAAAATATCAGATAAAAATGATGGTAAATAAAAAAAATGGAGGACGAAACTGTTAAGCTAGGAGAGAAGAGAGCAATTATTCACAATAATGTTTTGGGACCAAGAGGCCCATTAAAACATTTGATCTGAAAAGACAGTTGCTGCTGCTGTGCAAGCTGGAGGAGCTCAATGTCTGAGTTATGGTCATCAGAGCAAAAGCCACCAAATCCTTTGATCAAATTGTTTGTTCTCAGAATCCCGAGAACGGAAAACGATAACACATCGAACTACTATACGACTCAACAGTGCATCCTCAGTCATGCCATTATTGCTTACAAGAGGACTGACTAACACATAATGGGCGAGAAGGCACGGAGTGGGCCAACCAGAAAGGGTATAACCTCTCTATTCTGAATAAATTACCGCAGAAAATTAGTCACTCTTACAAGGATGCACATGGGAAATCGACAGACCTTTGGATGTTCCCTCAACTGGACTTGAAAGAAGAGTTGAATACAAGAGCAATATGCCATGGATTGAGGAAATGATAAAAGAGAACAGGAAAAAGCCCTATGCAATGTTGTGTAATGAACTATTCTCTTGCAGCTAAGCTGTCTCGTCCCCTCTTCTCAGTTTTCCAATCCTAGGCCTTCTCTTCGCAGTGAATTCCAACAAACTATACTTCTCTCCTATCTTGAAATTGGGGGAGTAGCTAAGCCGTTCTTTGCCCCTGGGCTTGGAGGAGGCATTCCCGTACGAGATCATTCCGGCAACTGCCCCAATTATTCCTAGTACAACCTGCAGGTTGAGACCTTCCTTGCTGAAGAAGATGAACCCGAGGATCAACACGAGGATTGTTTTCATGTGGCCAACCATCTGGAAGGAGACTGCTGTGAAACGTCCAATGCATATGAATTGGCTTAGATTAGTTCCCACGGCAATTGTGCATGAGAGGAGTATGAATGCCCGCAGACGATCAACAATATGTTTTATTGCAAACAAGGATTTGTGAGCTTTCACTTCCCCAAGCAAGTCCATAAAAATTCATGTCCATTGAATTGTATGAAAACAAGAAGATGATTGCAGACTAATGATGAAAAAATGGAAGTGGTAATTCACAACATTTACCATAGAATTCAAAGCATAGTGATAGGCATCAACCCTCTGATCAGTCAACCAGTAGTCAACCAGTAATCAGTCGAGAAATAGACCAGCTATGAGAAGAGAGGTAGCCTGCACAGGAGGTGTATGCCCAGCAAGTTGAATGATCCCAGAGAGTACTTGCTCTGTAGATAATGTACGTACTGCACAGAAAGGGGGCCACTTAGAAAACACATCATTACTTTAGGTTTCTCATAATCTATAGCAATTACGGGTACAATTTGGGGAGTAAAATATTCCGACCAATAAAACTATGTATCAAATATATTATCCAGGACCTAGGAAAAGTTTTCTAGCTTACATTTGTTTAGATTGCAGCAAGAAATCATTGCCTTAGTCATTGTCCACATGCAACAAAGCATGAAGAAACCTTTGAATCTACCTTCATACACCTACATGGCACACATATAGTTCAACAAAATGAATAGTATTTTGTGAGAATTATTTTCTTTTCCCTTTCCAGTACCCATCCCTACCTTAGCTCCCCAAATAAAGAGAGATTTTACGAGGATATCACCAAAATCATAAAGGATACTCACATATTATCGCAGAGCAATGCTTCAAACTGCAATCAGGGCTATTGAAAAACCCTTTACGTTTGACATTCGTAATTGTCCATACTCTAACTGTAAGAAAAATATCAGAAAATTAAATTAGGTAAAGATAATATATTGATGGAGAGGCAATAGGTATAGAAAATTAAAATAATTCATTTTTCCATACTCTAACTTAATAATAGATCTAACTCAATAATAGATATGCCTATTTATAGACTCATATTATATGATAACCATTTTAAATAGAATTTATAATATAATCTTAACTAATAAGATTATATCGTAACTACATTAAATATCTTAAACTATTTCAACACTATCTATTATTATAATCTTATTACAAATATTGATTCACTATTTAGCTCCTAACCCTTTAATTAAATAATCAACTAATTGTTCGCTATTCTTTATATAGTGTAGCTTCATAATCTTACTCTCAATTTTCTATTTGATGAATAATCGATCAATTTTAATATGTTTGGTCTTATCATATTGAATTGTATTGTTAGCAATTCCAATCGTTAATTTATTATCACACCATAACTTAATGAGTTCTTTTCTGAATAAAAATAACTCCATCAATAAGTTTTTTTTCCATATTATCTCACATATATATTGAGTTATAGCTTTATATTTTGCCTTTGTCGTTGATCTGGCGACAACCTCCTGTTTCTTACTTCTCTAATATACAAGATTACCTCCAACAAATACGTATTAGCCTGATGTCAATCTTCTATCATCTGCACAACTAACCCAATTAGAGTCACAAAATCCTTCCACTTTAGTATGACCTTGAGACTTGAACCAAATGCCTTTTCTCGGGCTACTCTTTAGATATCTCAATATTCGCATAAATGCATCCCAATATTCTATTCTAGGATCATGCATATATCTACTTACAATACTAATTGCATATGTGATGTCTAGTCATGTGTGATACAAGTAGATAAGTTGTCCCACAATTTTTTGATATTGTTTTTTATCCACTAGGTCCCATAATTGAGCACATAGCTTACGATTTGGTTCAATTGGAGTGGAAGTAGTTCGACAACTCAACATCATTATTTTAGTAAGTAGATCCAATACATATTTTCTCTAAGAAAGCACTATGCCTATCCTAGATATAACTATCTCAATACTGAGAAAATATTTAAGTGGACACAAATCTTTCACTTCAAATTCTTTGCTCAATCTTTGCTTTAGTTGCAATATGTCATGCCCCGACCCAGTTTGATCGGGGTCCATGATCAACCCGTCACCCTTACCTGCATCATCCGAGTATTACTACTTGAATGAGACATGGAAGGTAAGGGCATGCTTATGCTCAAACCCTTACTTTAAGTTGGGGTAGGAGACGTACCTTGAAGGTCTAAGCGCGTCTGGGAACTTTTTGTATTAGTGCTACCTTAAAAAGGGGGGGGGGGGGGGGGGGGAATGAGTACAAAATACTTAGTGAGGGAAACTATTATAACGTTTACTTGAATTTATTTCTTTGTCCTTTAAATTATTTATCTATCGTTATTCACACATTTCACATTATCAACAATCGACCTCCTATCATAGAAATGATCACACGTTCGTAGAACGGTCCCCGACCATTCCACTTGTGGGTCGGAGTGCCTTTAATGTCCACCCTAATAGAGGTGCATTGCCTCTACCAGGAGTTTGAGTGGACATCAATAGTTCAAACCTCAAACTCTGATCACTTCACCATGTCCGTTTTGTGGGACGAGACCTCATTTCCTCTACTGCCTCGGTCTTAGTGCGTAGGAAGCTTCTTGAGCTTCACGGCCTACTGAACGACATACCGCCCTTATGCACCCTGGGTCGTCCAACAATCCTCGGGCTCCATCACTACCTCATGCTAGATGTACTGATGGCTGAACATCACAGTGCATGCACAATCAATAGTCTTTTAGTTATAGCCTTTATCTTTGGCCCTCCAGCGCAACGGTTTGTCGATTTGGCTTCGGCCTACGCGTATTGGCGCAACAGGTTGGACGACCTGGCTTCGGTAGAGCAGCGGTTTGGCCTAACAAGCTCGACAACTCAAACTTGACTCGATGGGTATCACACAAATTTCCCATTATTTGGATCTTTTAGCATCATTTATTATGTACTAGTTCTAGACGAGTCCATGCCCGTATCCATCGACCTTGGGCCCACTAGCATATCAAGCCTAAGTCTCAGAATTAGCTCCCAAACATTTTAAGTAGAGTCACCCAGGGGATGCTATTTCTAAGAAAAATTGTTTCAAAAAGAACCGTCATTCCAACTGGAATTGATGTTATAGCGGTTCCCACTCACTCGGTGATCTTGGTGGGGTTGCACTGGTGGAGTCTCTTTCTTTTGTGCACTTTCGGGGGCCGACGCTCGAGTAGTCCGTTCCTGCACGGTACAAGTGTCTGTGTCAAATCTTTCGAAGCTTTCTCTCTCTATGAGTGATTTTCCAGCGAAGCTCCATTTGAGCTCGTTTCGGCATCAATTCATGCGGTTCAAAGCTCAATTGAATCGTATGGAAGTGTAGGAACTAATTTATACCTCCAATTGAAGCAATTAACCCCGATTGGATGGCCAATTTGAGAAAATCAAATTCGATAAGTTTGAAAGGGGAAAATTAGGGGGAGGGGGGATTTTGGGGAAAATTGGGGATTTCAAAAAATTGAAGGACTTCTTTGCAATTTCCCAATATTAAAGGCCAATTGGCCATGAAAAAGATGTTGGAGGACAACTTGTTCGATTTTTGAAATATTTGGGCTCAAATTGCCCTTTTTTGGAAAGTAGGGGCAAAATGGTCATTTTTTAAAAGTTAGGGACTAAATTGGAAATTTGGAAAACTTGAGCCCCTTATATAATTTTGAGTAAATTGAGGAGTCAAAGGGAAATTTGGAAGCATTGGAACTCAAATTGGGCAAAAGTTGGCATTAGGGACCTAAAGTTATGAGAAATGAACTTTAGGGACCTAAGTGCAATTATCGATATGTTGTGAGCCTAGGATTTTATGCCAAACCGTAATTGATAAGGCTGTCCAAATCATGTAGAGACAAGTGTGGCCGGAACACAAGCAAGAGAAAGCTCGCATAGACTTGGAAAACTGATCGGGGACGCACCCGTCATGGTTATCGGGTGAGTGGGCATATTTACATCATACCCAATTGGGATGGTGAATACTTTTAGAAACGAAAAACCACTTGCGAGTGGGACTTTGACATCATGCACAGTTGGGGTGATGGGCAAATTAAGCTAAAACCTACTTACCAGTTGTAAGTAGAGGAAAATCATACTCGGTTGGTATGATAAACTTCCTTAAAGGAAGGAGAAACCCGCTTATTGGTTGTAAGTATAGATATCATCACATCTGGTTGGTGAGATGAAGTGAAAATATATTTTTGTCAGAAGTGTTCTCCCTTGACTGTGTGCAGCTTAAACTATTTGGGAGACCTTCTTTACGGGAGCTAGAACAGCTTAAATAGGTCAGACGTCTCAGTTTTTGAACTTATGGGGCTAAATACCCGATTTTGGAAAATCATGTGCAGTGGGCCCAAGGCTAATGGGTATGGTCAGGAGCTTGTAAACAAACTTGAATTAAGAAACCCATGAAATCTCCAATGAAATTGTTGTGTGATTTTGCCATGGTACCAAGTCAGGGCCGAAAGTACTTGATGGACTGGCGGTAGTGCGTTAGCGCAGGTCGACAAACTGACCTAGACAAACAGCTGTAGGTCAAGTTGAGGGTCTGGGCCATTAGACCAGTGGTACCAAAGATAAATGGCCAAATGTGAAAACTATTGTTTTATGCATGCACTTGTGGTACATGACCAACAAGACGCCCAAGAGGGGTAGTGATGGATCCTAAGGGCTATTGGATGACATGGTAGAGATAAGGGCAGTTCGTCATGCTAGTCAGTTGGGAAGCTTGGAGTAGCTTCTTGCACATGAGATCGGGGTGGGGTTGGGATGAGGTCTCTATCCTCATACAGACATGGAGTGGCATTCAGGTTTTGAGGGTCGGATGTCGAGAACATCCACTCAGACCCAGGGTAGAAGTGGACGGACTTCTATCTTAGTGGTCGATAAGGATGCTCCGAGCCACAAGTGGGTGTAGTGGACGGGCTACACCTACGAATGTGTGTACCCTTCCTGATGAAGGACATGTGTTATTTGCTAAATACACCTAATGTGGTAATTGGAAAAAGGTTTTGAAAACCTAAACATGAGAAAAACTTTCTTTTAGTGAAAACAACAACCTTAGTACAATTTAGTTAAAACTATTTGTCTTGAAAATTCACTCCCAACACCCATTCACAGAGTTGTAGAACTCACCCCCTCTTTTATACCCCTTTTTAAGAGTAAAGAAACATGAAAAAAGAAAACACGATGTACCCTCTGTCAGGTACGCTTAATGTCACTCTTAAACTTGCATGTTTATTGATTTATGCTATTCTAGGGAACAAGGTTTGAATTACGCCGAGATCCTCTTGATTAAAAGAAGGGGGAAACCCCTCTTAAACCATGGGAGCAGTGAGTTGATCACGAGGACTCGACCAAACTGGGTCGGGGTGTGACAACTTGAATGGTATCAAAGCCATTGTTCCCCTTGAAAGCATTATCAATACTATGCCTTGACACTAACAAAAACTTAACTACCCTATAGGAAGAAGAATTCCTAGGAAATTCATTGTGCGAACCAAACCTACGTATAAGATTGGGAAAAAGACAGCTACCTCCAAAGAGGCAACCGTCCAACGGTTCTTAGAGGTTGAAAAGAGAGTACCCAAAAATATGACAGAAGACTATCGGAAACTTGTTGGAGCCCTATTAGAGCTAGAAAGCATCGGACTCTGAGGGAACTCAACTATCTGATAGCAATCTCAATTCGATCCGAGCACCGTGGAGAAACGCTGGCTGAATCAAACAATGAAGAAGCTCAAAAGGACCAAAGCTGCCATGTTTCAGCCTAGCTGAAATCAGCCAAATTCAGCCATCTCCCAGCCAAACCAAGCCCTCCCGACACCCCTACGACCCTCATACGACCTCAATGAACTAAAAGGTTAGCCAATTCGACTCTCCTTAGTCATTGTAGGTCGGAGTTAGAGAGAGAAACTAGGAAATTTCACTGACAAAATTCTCCCTCGACTCAAGGTGAATTTTAGAAATTCTTGATTCTAGAAGGTACCTCAGGAAAAGAGCTACTTCCCCGATAGAGAGCTCGAACTACTGCACCTCCGACAGTAAGCTTTCGAAGCTTTCTCTCTCTACGTACAATTTTCTAGCGAAGCTCCATTCAAGCTTGTTTCGGCCTCAATTCTTGTGATTGAAAGCTTCATTGAATCATATGGAACTGTAGGAACTTATTTACACCTCCAATTGAAGCAATTAACCTCGATTGAATGGTCAATTTGAAGAAATCAAATTCAGCCAGTTTGAAAAGGGTGAATTGGAGGAAAATGTTGGGGAAATTTGGGGATTTCGTAAAATTGAGGGTTAATTGGCCATGGAAAAGATTGGAGGACGAATTGGTCAATTTTTTGAAACATTGGGGTCAAATGACCATTTTTGGAAAGTTGGGGCAAAAGGGTAATTTTTGAAAAGTTGGGGGACCAAATTGAAAATTTAGAAATCTTGAACCACTTATATAATTTTGATTAAAATGAGGGCTCAAAAGGAATTTTAGAAAATTTGGGAGTCAAATTGGGCAAAGGTTGACATTAGGGACTTAAAGTTAAGAAAAATAAACTTTAGGGACCTAAATGCAATTTATTGATAAATTATGAGCCTAGGCTTTTAGGCCAAACCATAAGTGATAAGGCTGCCCAAATCATGTAGGGATAAGTGTGATCGAAACGCAAGCAAGAGAAAGCTTACGCTGACTTGGAAAACCAACCAGGATGAACATGTCACGATTTACGGGTGAGTGGGCTAATTTATATTTCATACTCGGTTGGGATGATTAACTCCTTTTCTAAATTGGAAGCCACTATGAGTAGGCTTATTCACATCATACCTAGTTGGGATGATGAGCATTTTAGAAATAAAAAGCCACTTATAAGTGGAATTTTGAAATCATACCTAGTTGGGGTGATGGGAAAACGAAGTTAAAACCTACTTACCAATTGTAAGTAGAGGAAGTCATACCCAGTTGGTATGATGGACTTCCTTAAAGGAAGGAGAAACCCGCTTGCTGGTCGTAAGCGGATGTATCATCACATCCGGTTGGTGTGATAAAGTGAAAATTATATTTTTGTTAGAAGTGTTCTCCCCTAACTGTGTGCCAATGCTTAAACTCTTTGGGAGACATTCTTGATGAGAGCTAAATTAGCTCAAATAGACCAGAGACCTTGGTTTTTGAACTCATGGGGCTAAATGCCCGGTTTTGAAAAATCACGTACAATGGGCCCAAGGCCATTGGGAATGAGCAGGAGCTCATAAACAAACATAAGATATGAAAGCCATGAAAATTCTTAATAAAATGGTTGTGATTTTGCCATGGTACCAAGGCAGGTCCAACAATACTCGATGGACTTGTGGCAGTGCGTTACGACCAGGTCTACGGACCGGTCTGGATAAACAGCTGGAGGTTGGATTGAGGGTCGAGACCGTTGGACCAGTGGCACCAAAGATAATGGCTATGATATGAAAAATTCTTGTTTGTGCATGCACTTGAGGTGCATGACCATTAAGACACCCAAGAGGAGTAGTGATGGGTCCTAAGGGCTATTGGACGACATGGTGGAGATAAGGGTAATTCATCGTACTAGTTAGTCATGAAGCTCGGAATAGATTCTTACACATGAGACCGGGGTGGGGTCATAATGAGGTCTCCATCCTCATACGAACACGAAGCATTTTTAGGTTTGAGGGTTGAACGTCTGGAATATTCACTCAGACTCTGGGTAGAAGTCAAGGACTTCTATAAGGGTGGATGGTAAAGATGCTCCAATCCACAAGTGGCTATAGTCATCGTAACTACATCTCGTGAATGTGTGTATCCTTCCTAATGAAGGGTGTGTGTTGTTTGTGAAACACACCTAATATGGAAATTAGGAAAAAGGTTTTGAAAACCTTGGAAAGGATTTGAGAATTCTTGGAAAAAATTTGTAAACCTTGGAAGAAGGTTTTGGAAAAGAGATTGAAAATTTAGGAAAAATCATTTTAAAAGAAAATGTTAACCTTGGCAGGGTAAAGGTTTTGAAAACCTAACTTTAAGGAAAAACCTCATGTTTAAAGAAATGATAACGTTGGTTTGGCTATTTTTAAAACTCACTCCCAACACGCATTTACTAAGTTGTAGAACTCACCCCTCCCTTTTACCCATTCAGGTAACCAAGGGGAAACTAAAACCTAAAGACCTCCTTGTAAGACATGTACGTTAGTTTTAAAATATTCAATTTTGTATAATGTTATTCTAAGAAAGATAGGAAAGAAGGATGACTCAATCCTCACAATTTAAAAGGGTGAAACCCTTTACGGCCCGGAAGAAGTGATGGGTTGCTCATGGGGATTCGACCAAACCGGGTTGGGGCGTGACACGTTTGATTGCTCCTATTTTCCCCTCATTTCCAAGATTGTTAATGCTCTTAGTTTAGTATTCTCTCTGACTCTTCGTCCTTAATCTTGTGGATTTTGATATACTTTCCTTCCTTATCTTATTTTAATCCTTCATTTTTGGTTTACCATAATTTTGGTTCCATTTCTTAAGTTTGACAATCGGACTCGGTCCTACTTGGGTCACTTTTCTTGGAACTGTTGGCACTACATGTTTCTTACAGTATGATCTGTTCTGGAATTATCCTTGCCTAGTATGGTCTCCATAGTATATATCCTTGGTAACGGTTTTTGCCCTTTCCATTTGTTCAGGACTCGTAGGGCTTCGTTGCTTCCCACTACTCGGTAATGTTTCCTAACCACTTCCTATGTAGTCCAATTGTCCTTTAAATTTCTTAATATCAAAATTGTTTCGGTTCCCTTTATCTACTCATTCTTTACCAACTTCCCTATGGTTTTCCCCCGGTTCCAACCGTCGATTTTTCCTGGTGGTTTAACGACACCTTAGGATCCTTTCTCACTTATGTCATTCCTCATTTGCATTAGTGTCTTTTACTCAAGGCTTTCCCTTACTCCATCTTTTCTTGTTTTCTTATGACCATTCCTACTTTGTCATTCCGAGTTGACCCTTTTTTTGGTCTACATAATGTTTTCTTGTTTTGGGGGAGGTCTCCTTTTAGGGTTTACCTTCTCTACTATGTCCTTTAAAGTAAAGAACTTCCATTTTAGGGTTATACCTTTGATCTTCTTATTAGTTCCTTGAAAGTTCCTTCCCTTTACTTCCCTACACTCTCTTTACTTTGGGTCATTTGCCCGCTTTTAATCCTCCATTGTCTTAAAATTCCCATTTCATACCTCATTCCCTATGCAATGAACTTCTAGTTTTGGGGTCTTATTTCGTGTATTCCACACTATGCCTAACCATCATCCTCAAGGCTCCATTAAGTGAATGTGGACCACGATAAGTATTGATGTCTATGGTCGTTTCCATTATCCATTTCTTAAACGGGAGGGCTTACTTCTCCAAGGTTTCTCAGGTAGTTTTTCCTCTATCTCCTTATTATGGGCAATCCACTTATTTCTTACTTGTATGACATCTTTCGATGCTATCTTCCCATCTACTTGTTCCTTGGGTTTAACTTACTCATTGGGTTCTTGGGTAAACTTCCCTTGAAACTGGTCCTTTATTCCCAATTTGCATTCCATTTGAAATTTACCTTCTATTCCACATTAGTTGGGTTCATTATTTCTTCGTTGGAACATATATATGCCTCTTTAAGGCTCCTTTCCTTGGTTAGCTTCCTCCTCATTTCCCCGAATTTCCTCTTCCTTCGTGTTTCTTTGGTATCTATTTTTTCACATCCATTTGTTGACATCTTTTGATGTTATCATTTCTTGCTTTCCCTTACTTCGAGAAATCTTACTGGCACATCCCTTATACCTTGTATTTATTCCAACTTATGCTCACTAAAACCTGATTTCTATCATGGAAGGGTTTTCGATCTCTTTCCTTTCGAGGTTTCTAAATCTCCTTCTAAGAGTTTACTCAATCTCTTTTGCGGCTCGAGTTTGGTCATTGATTAGTTCTCAACTATTTATTTCTTCAAGGATTTCTTCATCCTTCTTTTTCCAATGTTTTGACCTTTCCACCTTTCTCTTTTGTGGTGGAGTTTAAATTTATGGTCTTCTTGAGGGTCAGTTCATTAATTATTCGTTAATTGCCTTGTTCCCACAAATCTCCTGGTCCACTTGTCCTGGAACAGTTGTCCTCTGAGTTTACTCATCATTGATGCCTACCCCATCGTCCTTTTTAGGGTGTAATCCTTACTATTTTTCGGTCCTTCATAGGGCGTCATTTATTTCCTTGATCATTTCATTATTTCTCGTTGTCTCCCACTTGACTACTCTCCTTTTTCCATAGCAAGTCGCACCTGTCATTCAAAGACATCCTTAACTACTTATGCCCCTTTATGGTTTTCTTATTCCGGGTTATGTCTCTTATAATCCACCCTTCAGTTCTTAGCTTGGAAATTGTCTTCTCATGGTCTCACTACCTACCTTCATCCTTTTTGTTAGGGACTTCCGTCCTAGAATTTTCGCATTCAACCTCCCTAATGCTCCTTGTGGGTCTTTCCTTTTTTCCTTTCGTACACCCTTCCTTCATTGGTACGGTTATCTGCCCTTAATTCCTTTTCGTCCTTTAATTCCCATTTTGTTCATTATCCTTCCTTCGAAGAGTTCCTGATTGTTGGTGGGTTCCTAGCACTTTACATTATGTCCATCTGTCTATCAATGGTTCCTTCAAGGGTACTTATACATTCCTTCAGGGTTCCTTTTCCTAGCACATTTCTTTTCCTCTTCACACTTACCGTTTGACCCTAGAGTTGCCGGAAGAGGTTTTCTGTGTTCACCCTTATGGGGGGTTCTTCTTCCTTACCTCCCTTCTTGGTTATCTTTCATAAATTTGGTTCTTCTCAAAGGTAATCCAATTCCTCTTTGCTTCCCAAGAGGCTCTCTTAATCCCTATTTGGTCCTTAGGATTTCCTCCATTCTTCCTACATCTTTTAATGTCACCTTCCCTTTTTCCAAATTCACCCTATTCTTTGACTCTACTTTCATTATATTAGACCCTTTATGAACCCAACCTTTCCCTTCTTCCCACCATTGGTTAGGGTATGTCTTTTCTAGGCAGGCCCTTGGTTCTTCTCTGGAAATTCCTTTCCCAGTCTTATTGTCTTGTTACTCCATGTTCCTAGTTCTTGTGGGGGGAACTATTTAGGTTGGTTATCTTAGGGTTAGTGTTAACTACAAATGAGTTGTAATCTTCCTCCTTAGGTGGCCTTCTCTCCATCTACTACCTCGATCATGATTGGTATACTTCCAATTTGTTAGTTGTACTTATCATTATTAGGAAGATTAACTTTTAATTAAGGAAAACTAAGCTTTTATTCATTCAAAGAGGTAGTTTCTTGTCGTACTCCTCTTATTATAGGTATGACCTACTTCCTAGTCCCTTGGAGTCATAGGTCGGGAGTTAGCCTCCGAATGGTTTCAGGATTTATGGTTTGAGGGCTCTGATGAATTGGTTGATGTCCATCCATACTCTCGTTAGGCTTCTCTAATAGGACGAACTTCATGAATTGCCTCGAGTCCGTAGCTTATTAACACCTCAGCCTCGCACTCATAGGTCCACCCCATCCATTTGAAAGGGTTGAAGTTGGATTGAGCTGGTGGGGGTACTTGGTGGACCTTCATAAAGGTGGTGTGGGCATCCCAATAGTTGTCCCAGGCCTCCTTCTTAGTGAGAGTCCTTTTTGGTTGTTGTGGGATCGAAGGGGGTATCAGACTCCTTGAAGGAGGGATAGGTTCTTCCTTCCTTGAAGGAGGCTTTCTAAGGTTCAGAAAACTGCCCAAGTTGGAGCTCTGGTTTGAGCTTCACCGAAAAATGGAGCAGTTGAGAAAGAATGGAGATTTTAGGTGTGAGGAGGATGAATGGAGAGGAGCTCTTTACATAGGGAGCTTAGGGACTCTCTACGCGACCATTTCACATCTTGGTCAAGCTTATCCTCACCTGGGAATGACTTGAACAGAGTCAATTCCTCTTCACTGGCACTGCCCGTTCATGCATTGAATAAATAGTGTCGTCATCTGAAGGAAGAAGACGACATTGTTTCGAATCGGACTGGATCGGTCCGATAGGGTTCAATGCTTAAACTAGTTGATTCAGACCCAATTCGATCGATTTTCTCAAAATTAAAAATTTCTAAATTTATCTAAATTCATTATCTATCCAATGGTTGCTTCAATTCCCCAATTTGAATATTTTAAGCCACCTTGAAAAATAAATTTAGCAATCGATTCAATAATGGTTAAAACCGATTCAATCTAGTTTAGGTCTAATTCACCTAAACCAGTTTGGTTTTCTCTTCCAATTTGTCTTAAAGTCCTTTTCAATAATTTTTATTACTCTTCCAATTTGTCCTAAAAGGAGGGGAGAGATGTAAACCCTGTCCTTTAAATATAAGGAAAATCGAGAAAAGAACCGATCAACTCACAATAGAACCAACCAGATGGAACCTGTTTGAACCATACTTGAACCAATTGCTAAATTCATTTTTCTAGGTGGCTTAAAATATTCAAATTGGGGAATTGAATCCACCATTAGATAGAGAATAAATTTAGATGAATATAGAAATTTTTAATTTTGAGAAAACCGATCGAATCGAGCCTGAACCGGCTGATTTACACATTGAACCCGGTCAGACCGGTCTGGTCCAGTTAGGAACAATGTTATCTTCTTCCTCTGAATGACAACACTATTTATTCAATGCACAAATGGATAACGCCAGTGAAGCTTGAATTGCTCCGATCAGGCCGTTTCAGGGCGAGGATAAGCTCGACCAAAATGGAAAGTTATCGAGTAGAGGGTCCTTGAGCTCCCTATATAAAGAGCTCATCTCCATTCATCATCCACACACCTGAAATCTCCATTCTCTCTCAACTACTCCAATTTCCAGTGAAGCTTGAACTAGAGCTCTGATATATGCATTTTTCTCAGGCTTAGAAGGCAAGGTTGGGTCCTACAAACTCTTGATGAAGTTAGCTACCTGATAGCATCCTCCTTTCAACCCGAGGACCACCAGAGAAGCACCGGCGGAATCAAATAGTGAAGCATCTCCGACGGACCAAAGCTGCCCTATTTTGGCCAAGCTGAAATTGGCCAAGTTCAGCTCTCCCCTGGCCAAACCAAGCCTCCCCAATACCACCATGGCCCTCACACGACCGCAACAGAGCTAAAAGGTAAGCCAATTCGACCCTACTTTGTCATTTCCCATTGGAGTTAGAGAGAGAGAGTGCGAAACTTCACTCATAGAAATCTCCCTTGATTTGATGTTAATTGTAGCGATTCATGATCATAGAATGAACCTCAAAATGAGAGCTACCTCCCCAGATAGAGAGGTTGGACTGCCGCACTTTTGACGAATAGCTTTCGAAGCTTTCTCTCTCTACGAGTGATTTTTCGGCGATGCTCCATTTGAGCTCGTTCCAACCTCAATTCATGTAATTCAAAACTCAATTGAATCGTATGGAACTGTAGTAACTGATTTATACCTCCAATTGAAGCAATTAACCTCGATTGAATGGCCAATTTGAAGAAATCAAATTCGGTCAGTTTGAAAGGGGGAAATTGGGGAAAACATTTTGGGGAAAATTGGAGATTTTGAAAATTTGAGGTACTTCTTTACAATTTACCAAAATTAAAGGCCAATTGACCATGAAAAAGATGTTGGAGGACCAATTGGTCAATTTTTGAAATATTTGGGGTAAGATTGCCCTGTTTGGAAAGTATGGGCAAAATGGTCATTTTTGAAAAGATGGGGACCAAATTGAAAATTTGGAAAACTTGAGCCCATTATACAATTTTGAGTAAAATGAGGACTCAAAGTGAATTGTGGAAACCTTGGGACTCAAATTGGGAAAAAGTTGGCATTAAGGACCTAAAGTTATGAGAAATAAACTTTAGGGACCTTAGTGCAATTAATTGATATGTTGTGAGCCTAGGCTTTTATTCCAAACTGTAATTGATAAGACTGCCCAAATCGTATAGGGACAAGTGTGATCAGAATGCAAGCAAGAGAAAGCTTGCGTAGACTTGGAAAATCGACCAGGGATGAACCCGTCATGATTATCAGGTGAGTGAGCATATTTACATCATATCCAGTTGGGATGATGAGCACTTTTAGAAATGAAAAACCACTTGCGAATGGGACTTTCACATCATGTCCAGTTAGGGTGATGGGCGAATTAAGCTAAAACCTACTTATCGGTTGTAAATAGAGGAAAATCATACCCGTTTGGTATGATGAACTTTCTTAAAGGAAGGAGAAACCCGCTTGTCGGTTGTAAGTGTAGATATTATCACACCCGGTTGATGGGATGAAGTGAAAATATATTTTTGTCAGAAGTGTTCTCTCCTAACTGTATGCCAATGCTTAAACTATTTGGGAGACCTTTTTGACGGGAGCTAGAACAGCTCAGATAGGCTAGAGGACTTGATTTTTGAACTTATGGGGCTAAATGCCCGGTTTTGGAAAATCATGTGTAGTGGGCTCAAGGCCAGTGGGCACGAGCAGAGCTCGTAAACAAACTTGAATTGAGAAAGCCAAGAAATCCCTAATGAAATTGTTGTGTGATTTCACCCATGTACCAAGTTAGGACCGACATTACTCGATGTACTTGTGACAGTGCGTCAGGGCCAGGTCGATGGACCGACCTAGACAAACAACTGTAGGTCGGGGCCGTTAGACCAGTGGCAGCAAAGATATGACCAAATATGAAAACTATTATTTTGT
This sequence comes from Trapa incisa, assembly GCA_030064435.1. NCBI lineage: Eukaryota > Viridiplantae > Streptophyta > Magnoliopsida > Myrtales > Lythraceae > Trapa > Trapa incisa. The sequence continues at coordinate 12,073,306 of CM057781.1, read as the reverse complement.
GCATGCACTTATGGGACAAGACCATCAAGACGCCTAAGAAGGGTAGTGATGGGTCCTAAGGGCTACTGGACGACACGATGGAGATAATGGTAGTTCGTCGTGCCAGTCAGTCGAGAAGCTCAAAGTAGCTTCTTGCGCATGAGACCGGGGTGGGGTCGGGATGAGGTCTCTGTCCTCATACGGACATGTAGTGGCATTCGGGTTTGAGGGTCGGATGTCGAGAACATTTACTCAAACCCAGGGTAGAAGTGGATGGACTTCTATCTTGGTGGACGGTAAAGACGCTTTAAGCCACAAGTGGGTGCAGTGGAGGGTTGCACATGCAAATGTGTGTACCCTTCCTGATGAAGGGCATGTGTTGTTTGCTAAACACACCTAATGTGGTAATGGAAAAAATATTTTGAAAACCGGAACATGAGGAAAACTTTCTTTAAAAAAAACAACTTTGGCACAATTTAGCTAAAACTATTTGTCTTGAAAATTCACTCCCAACACCTACTTACTAAGTTGTAGAACTCACTCCCCCCTCCCCCTTTTACACCCCTTTTCAGGAGTAAGGAAACATGACAAAATAAAACATAAGGATGTACTATTTGTTAGATATGCTTAACGTCACTCTTAAACTTGCATGTTCATTGATTTATGCTATTTTAGGGAACATGATTTGAATTATGCCTGGCTCCTCTTGATTAAAAGAAAGGGGAAACTCCTCTTAAACTAAGGGAGCGACCAAACCGGGTCGGGATGTGACAGTGGTGACTTAAGCTGTGGGTTAGGGTGGCTAGTGCTCTTCCTTGGGATACTCTTAGGATCAAATTGCGGGTCAATTGAGTGCCTGAGGACATAGAATTTGATGAGAGAAGTTCTAGTGTTCCAATTTCTACAACTTCAATGTTCCGATGAAATAGACTGGAATTGGCTTACCTAGAAGGTTACTTGAGGTTGAGGGTAGGTCGAGAAGGGTTGTGGGAGGTTTGGCCTGGTTGTAAGAGGGCGGAGGTGATCGAAGTTCAGTTCGAGCCTTTCTGTAGTTTTGGGACCGACAGAGTGATGGTACCGTGTGATCTTCCACGCACTTCTTTGATGATACTCGAACTGAAATGAGGTGGTAGCAAGGTAGTGAACTTCTCCTTGGTTCCAAAGAGCCCGAATACACCTTTCGAGGTTGCAAAAAATGCACTCTCGGAGCTTTGTTTTTTGTCTCACTAGAAAATAAAGTAACTCTTCTTTTTCGCTTGTTTGTAGGATGAGCAAGTTGAGAGTAGATGTTCTCTTTATATAGGAAGATCGACAACTAATAGGCATATCGACTAGCATAGGAATATTTCTCATTTTTATAAAATAATTTCATAACTTTTTTAAATTATACTTTAGTTTGAAAACTTTCACATACTCTCTCAAATCAATCATTAACCTTAAAAAATTATCCAAACCACTCATTTCCATCATTTTCAAGCTTTTTCTAACTATTTAGGACCTTAAACAACCTATTTAAGTCATTCCTAAATGTTTTTAAAACTTTCACAAAAAATAGTGCAAGATGAACAAAAATGGGCAAAAGTCACCTATCATTTAAATTTAATTTAGTATATATTTTAATGATTTTTGTATGTGATATATGAAAGTTTTAATATGATTCTTACACTCTTAATATAATATAGTTATATATAACTCAATTGTAATGTTAAGAAAATGTGAAAAGTCATTATAAAAGTACTATTTAAGGATATATAATATAGAGACTCACACATAATGAAAAGGCCTAATTAGTGTATACTACTACTATACATAACCAATTAGGTGAAGGCCGAAGTAGTCTCTACACTACTATAGATAACAAATTAGCTCAATTATAGATAACAAATTAGCTCAAATTTTAATATCTGATAAAGGTAAAGACTACTTGATCATTAGATTTGAACGTTGTTATGGGGTTTAACCTCTCTTTAATTATTGAGGAATGAATACACCTTGAGCAAAAAAATCCGGTCCAGATGGTAGCGGTTCGATGTGGACCCGTTTTTATCATAAGTTCGCCTCGACCGTTCCAAATTGCATTCCTCCATCTCCACGCTTCATCCCATCTCCATTTCCCTGAAAATTGAGTCATCAATACAATCCACCTCTTTTTCTCTATCCTGCACCGTCTCCGATGGCGAAGAAGAGGAAATCTGCCGCAACGCCGCTGGACGAGGTGGACCGGACGCTATACAGCTCCTTCTGCGGCGCCGCTAACTCCCTTTCCCATCTCTACTCCCAGGCTATGAATCACCAGCGCGTCTCGTTCCAAGCCGGTGAACGTCATGCCCTGGTTCGTCCCCTTGACCTTTGTCCTCTCTCTTACGTGCTATTCGGGCGTATGAATTCGTTGAAAGTTTGTTCTGATCGTCCCTTTTACGGAAAGGCTGTCCAATTTGGAAGAAGACTATAAAGAGGGAAAATTGACAGCCACTTCTTTTTTGTATAATCTTCTGATCGGGTTATTAGTTAATTTTGTAGTCCAAATCTCAATATAATAATGCTGAACACTTCACTCCACTTTGGAGATGGACAATCTCAAATCTTGGATATTGTAAAAGCTGAGCTAAACTTGTCAGATTTTCAGCTGGATATCGTCACCAGCTCTGTTCAGATTTTCTATCGGCACTAATTAGATTACCACTTAACACTCGGAGCTCTACCCCGCATGTAGTAGCTTCAATTACATCTTACAGTTTTAACCCATTTTGTTGATTTGCGGTGAAACTGAATTCCGTCACCGAATGTTCAGTCCTTTGAATATGGTATTGGAAAGAAGTAATATTAATTTGGCGATTTTATGGCGGAATTATGTTGGGAAATGATAGTAATAAAAGGCTCTTCTGATAAGGATGGAGTTAGTGTGAAGGTACTTAAAAAACTTACCTTTGGAACCGGCGCAATTGATCTGTATTCTGAGATGATACAAGTCCTTTGCGCGGCTTCTCTGTCTGTCACAAAAGACAGATCATGCGCCGGATAAGAAGCTGAGCTCTCTCTTATATGGTATTGTAGAACCATGTTTGACATAAACCTCAAATTTTCTTGTGCGTTCTCATCACATGATTGACTAAAAAGGCATTACATGGGAGCATAAAGTTTTCTTATCATTTTCCCCTATGATTAGCATTCTAGGTTACACGGAATTAAACAAAATCCCTCATCTATCATCCAAAAATGAGCACCTATCTCCTTAGGATCTCCTGATAGTTGGTGTGAAAAACTTGAAAGCTCTCAAAGGGTCATTGCAGGCTTATGTTTAGCTATGTAGTTCCTTTCATTATTATTGGGTGGATAGCTTATGATTTACCATGCATCCCTCTCTTTACATGTTCTATTTTTACATAGGATAAGCTATATCAATGGATATTGAGGCAGCAGGATGGTGGATCGAGAACGGCTACAATTGATATAGTTTCTTATTTGCAGGTTTGCTTATTCTCAACTAAATGGCAACACTTCCATTTTATCAGTTCCACGCATCAACATTTTACATATGGATTCTTGTATAACATGGGCAGGAACTAGTTGTTTATTTTCATTACCTCATTGTAGAAATTGCACTTGGGATATTTTTTTGTATCATGTCCTTTACTGTAAAAATATTGATTTTCTTTGGCTATAGCATGAGCTTGAATACGGGACAAATGAACACCCACAAACTGCATCAAACTTAACTAATTTGCCAGTAACCCCTTCACCATCAACTCCCTTCATGCCGACCGTGAAGAACCCTGTCTTTTCAAATGCTCTCTCTAGCCCAGTTCGAAGAAACCTGCAGAACTACCACCTCACTCCAAGAAGCAACGAGAACAGCTATCCTCCTGCACATCAACAGCAGCACAACCACCAAAGCAATAGGGAGACGAACTCCAACGACACTGCCATGGATATGCACGCCGACAGCCCTGGTCAAGACTCGATTTACTAAGGTTTGCTCGTGCCAGTGAGGTAGTGGAGTATAGATGTAAAAATTTCACAGCTAGCTGGTTGAGGATAATGTTGTGGATTGTGCTTTATATTTCTGTTTGCTGATGTATGCTGTTCATAGGGGTTTCTTATATATATACCAATGGATCTGGATCTGCTCCTTTCATATTCTATAGGTTACCAAAAATTAGTACAATATCCTCCAAATTGTAAGAGCTTCCATATCAACTCTCACCTCCGGAAAATCTACTGCCGTTGGATCTGCCCCCATGGCCGGAAGGTTGTGCGAGTGTACAAATGTTGAATGGCAGTGCATAAAAAATCATAGGATTATTCTTGTGTACAGAATTGCAAGTGAGCATCGCCCCTATGGGGTGGACGGATCTTGTAAAGCAAATGCATATGAACGGATCTTGTAAAGCAAATGCATATGAACGCACGTACCTGTATTAAAAGCTAAGTCAAACTAAGTTGACTGACTTAGACATCGCGATATCATAACATGTATGCTTAGTTGTGTGTAGACCAACTTTTGTGCGTAGGACAAGGAGGAACATGGCAATATTATAACACGTATAGAAAAATAAATAATACCAAATCATTAACAAATGATTTTTTTTTGGAAAAAAATGTTTGTTGGTAAAAAGTGTATTGTTAGATTTTAAACTAGTTTTAAAAAAAATAAAAAAATAACTATAAAATTTGTAGGTTCATGGTAAAAAGTGTATTGTTAGATTTTAAACTAATTTAAAAAAAATGAAAAAATAACTATAAAATTTGTATTATTTATTTTGATTGTATACGAGTAAATAAATAAGCTAATTATCCGTATTTATCCTCATTAAAAATTGCTAATTTCAGTTCAAATTATGTGGATGAACACTAGTAAGCCTTCAACTATTCTCATTAATAACCACTATTTTGGGTAAACTTGTTATATTTAGAAGGGTAGAAACTAAAGTTTCTAACCAAACTTGTGTAAAAAGCGGTAAAAATTAAATTTTTTTTTAAATTTTACGCATATAAATTAATTTATAAAATATATTTTAAATTATATAAATATAATAAAAAAATAATCATATTTCATGGGTAGTGTATGACAAACGTGTGCCTTGTACTTCAACATGTTTATAATAATTGTTAGCTTACCAATTAATGAATTGAATACTCGTGTGGTGTTATTACATAACTTATAACCTAAATACTTTGTAAACCATTTAATATTATTTTCTATCATATTACTTGTATTTAACAATTTCGAGTTTTGTAGTTTATTTTTTCTCTATAAGAAGGTATTGTTAATCGATAATTGGTCGGACTTATATCTACTTAAAAGTTATGACTTGTAAGTAGTAAAATATTTTAAATGTTATAAATCCATAATATTTCTATATTTTATCCAATATAAGATCATATTCTTAACAACCCCTATTGATAACCAGTCTCGATTATCTGACACTCAGTCTATGTTGTGCTCAAGATATCATCTGTCTCCCTCAATTGGTTTTCCCTAACAAAAAATGTATTATTACTATATGTATACACCTGAGAACTCAAGTCTAACACACAAGGGATGACCTACATGCAGCTGACACTCTTGGGCTACTCACGACCCATGCCTCATCTCGAGCTACACAATCCCTAAACACAACGACTACCCAGGTACTTAACACAACAAACACCTCAGAGTGTACCATTGCTTGGATGATACCAAACTAAGAACTGTAGTGTGGGAGTCACACAAGCACTTTACCACAATCGGCACAACTCGAGTGTCATCTCATACCTAGATGTCTCATCACGCATGCTCATGGTAGTCTTGCTGTCACTCACATGCACAACAATGGGCAACTTAGGCCCACACAGAATTTGGGCTACTCGGGCCCACAATTATATCACCCCTGTAGTATATCGGCAGTTAGATGATACCAAACCAAGAACTGTAGAGTGGGAGTCGCGCGATAACTTTACCACAACTGACACTACTCAAGTGTCGTCTCACAGCTATGTCTCAGCATTTAGGGTCATGGTCGCATTATTACCACTCGTCAACCCATGCCTAGTATACATGTAACTTAATTCCGCTATCGTCTCATCACAATAGTGTATTGTGACAATATACGTACATAATATGGGTGTCCCAGGAAAAAATGAAAGATTTCACATGATTTCTCCCCGATCTCCTTTCCGTTTTCCCTTCGGGTGATAATACAATCACTCAGGTGCCCATCTATCACCCTCTCTCTCTTATATCAGTATTTACAACAAGCAATATCATGACCCATGTTCATACTCCAAACACTCTTGGCCATATCACATTATGGTACTTACAGTATATCATTACCTATGAGCTCAGTGCATCACTCGCTCAATTCCCCAATTAATATAACATAATAATATAACAATCAACATGCTTATAACATGGAGATACTTGGTTGTCCGATCTCTAATTGGACCTACTCCCCACAAAATTAACCATCTCAAGTGACTAGTAGGTTGCTCAGTTGTCTCCTCATATCACATACTTGGCATCATGTCCTACACTCCAGGTCACACGATATACTCTATGCCCTGACCGCTAAGTCAGCACACGACATAGAAATAACACTTCTTGGCAAGCCCGATAGTCACTCGACCATCTTTCACAAAAAAACAACATGGATCAAGACCATAAATATTTCACCAGTCCCTCTAGACCATATTCATGTCATTTATCCTGGTCTTATGACCGATTCCTTCCATTACCATTAGTCATTTTGCACTTTTTATATAAGTTCTAAGGTTAGCCTTATAATCATATGTACTCAATCAATCAAACATATATTTAATACTTTGGACAGTCCAATTGAACTCGTTAATGCCTACTCACCTCACAACACAAAACTCACTGGTTTCCTGGGGTTTTCGAAATCTGCTCTTGATCCTACTACAATATTTCTTCCATTCTCTAAAAGAATTTACAATAATGGGGTCAATTCTACTTTTGACCATTTCACTAATTCACTGATTGTACTCTTACTACGATTTTACGATTTAGCAATTCCAGCCTCAGTCACCTGACATACTAGCCGATAACCTATCATCAGTTTAACTTTGTCTAAGTTTGACCCATTGGGCCTAAGTTCATTCTCTTTTTACTTAGTACTCATTGAAGTGTCCATATTTTTTTTACTCACCACCTATGAGTTCAATTTTCTCACAAATTAATATTTGGTCCTTTTTTGGGCAAGATTACCATTTTGCGCTTATACTTTACAAATTCTTAATTTTAGTCCCTAGAGTTTCTCAAATTTTTCAATTGGGCCCTTTAAGTTTACTTGTGTCCTATTATGGTCCCAAATAGGCATTGAAAAAAAAATTCCAAACTCTATTTTTCATGAATTCCCAAAAAGCTCCTAAGATTTGGCCAAAGTACCATTTTGCCCCCTTTTCTTGAGAACTTAGGCTTTGAGATTCATTTGACCCCCAAATTTCTCATTTGATTCCCTAAACTTACTTTAATTAAGTTTAGGTAATTGAATCACCCAAAAGTCATCTTTTGGCTGCTCAAATATATGAAATTGCACTTTAGTCATTAACTTTGCATTTATTGCAAATAAGTTCATAAACCTTTCACAATAGGCAAACCTAGTCCCCAACCTTCACCAAACTTTTCAATCAGTCACAATACTTCATTGTACCCCTTACAAAGACTTCATAAGCAATTTGGTCCACTAACTTTCAAATCTTTATAATTTAGTCCTCGACCTTTGACCCACTAACCAATTTTCTCGAAATATTATCAAATTAAGTGGGGAGGTCCCTCGGGCCTCCCTCTAGGCCAGAGTCAATCGAAGTTGCTCCGATCATACTTGATCAGGAACTCGCATACTGACGGGTAAAAGTCGGGTCAAAGATAGGAACTCACCAGAGAAGGCTCATCGATCATTGAGGTCAATGGGGTATGAAAGTTGACTATTCAAGGAGTTTGTGGCCACTTGAATACCTTATTTGGGTCTTTAGCTCATGAAATTCACATTTTAGTCAAATTTGCCACTTAGCTCACCGGAGAAGGCTCATCAGTTGATATGGTCAATGGGGGTCAGAAAGCTAACTATTAAAGGAGTTTGTGGCCACTTTAATCACCTTATTTGGGTATTTAGCTCTTGGAATTCACATTTTAGTTAGCTCGGCCACTTAGCCCACGATCTGAGATTTAAACGATTTAATTCTCCTTCAAATTTTAATCAAATCAAGCAAGGCCAAAGGCTATGGAAAGCTAGTGGTACAAGGGACTCACTGAATTTTTCTCATCTCATGAGGGTTGTCGAGGCTGTTAGAATTGAGCTATGAAGTAGCTGTCCTGTTTTGGGTCACCAGAGATCGTGTATTATAGAGTTCAGGGTCAAGAGAGGTGGCAATGGAAAGTTGAGATCCTTAGCTTTCCAAGGGTACCAGGATAGTCGTTGAAGGTAGTCAGGCGGAGGAGTTATGCTCTCTGGTAGCAAGGTCGCCGAAGTTGGGAGTAGTAAGTGGTTGAGAGAGAATTCCAAGTAAGCATTAAATGAGGGAATAACCCCAATTTATATGGTTGTGATCTAGACTTACCTGGCTATCCATACCTTGTCTTATTAATCCATAGCATGTGGTGTGGGCAATTAATTAATTTCCCAAGCAGTGGAGTCGGTGGTCAGCGATGCGTTGTCAGGTTAAAACAAGGGATTCAGGTCTGGGAGTCAGGTGAGGAAGACGATACACACACGCGTGACTCACATGCATGTGCATGGAATTAAACACTGCCTAGTTTACACTATAGTGAATCGGTTTCTTGCGAATTGTTTGGCTAGTTTGACAATTTTTGGCTCAATTCACCTCTTTCCCAGCCGGTTCTTGGAAAAATATAATTACCTAAAAATTCTACATATAATTTCTTATTGAATGGACTAAAGAATCATTTCATTTTGATTTGTTTTGATCCTTTGAAAATTTAGGGGGTTCTATGACTCCACATAGATTGAACTCGGTTCAGACCAGTTCTCTCCCAGTTTTCTCCCAATCATTGACTCATTGTCCCAAGACACTCGTAAGGTTTCTCATGACCCTTTCTCATCTCTCTTGGCCTCTCGATCGATTCCTTCCTTAATTCAAGTTCCATTTCCTTTTCCAATTTAACGTTACTCTCTAGGATCGCTCCCACTATGCGGTTCAACTCAGCTAGATTATCAAGTTGGGTTTTTCCGGTCTTACAACCATCCACTCCTTTTTAAGAGTTTTTTCCTCAAAACTGGTTGTATATATTTATAAAATTAACCTTATATGAATAATCATTTACATTTTTGGGTCAAGGGAGAGTCCAAACAACCTCATATACTTTTCCCTCTTCCTTGCCTCGAGTTCCCATAGGACCTTCACCATTGGAATCTTCTTATTCTGAAGTCTCTTCTCCTAGCGGTCAAGTAGGTGCACAAGTTCTCCTAGGTAGGAAAGAGTTTATTCCAACTATAGAAAAGGGTAATCTAGCACATGTCTAGGGTTCGATCGTACTTTCTCAGCAGAGACACGTGAAATACATCATATATTTGGTTCAATTCTAGCGAAATGAGGAGTTTGTATGCCACCGATTCAATCTCCTTGGTGATTGGGTGGGGACCAATATACCATGGGTTCAATTTCCCTTGGTTCTAGAATATGATGACCCCCTTCCATAGAGACACTTTTAGGAACACTTGGTCCCCTACCTCAAAGTTTAGCTCCTAGCATTGGTTATCGACATAACTCTTCAATCGATCATGAGTTGCTTTGAGCCTATTGTGGATCATCTAGATCTTGTCCTGTAAACCCCGTTCCTTGGAGTTAAGGAAAATCGGGAAAAGAATTGGTCAAACCAAGTGAGAAAACTGAACCGATTCACAAACTCGATTCTCAAGGAGCAGGAAAATTGGTGAATTTACAACTCTCGAGTGATCTAAAAGGGTTCATAAACCTTGGGAAAGAACCTTAGGACAAATTGGGAGAGAAAAACCAGACCAGTTTGGGTGAACCAGATCTGAACTTGATTGAACCGGTGTAGGAACCGAGCTAGTTTATGAACCGGAACCGATAGAGAGATGGTAAACCGGGAAATTTATGGATCCCAAGTGACCTAAAAAGTCACATAAGTCATGAAAAAGGACTTTAGGATGAATGGGGGATGAAAACCAAACCAGTTCAAGCGAACTTTAGGACTTTAGGATGAATGGGGGGTGAGTACGACTACTCAGTGAATGAGTTTTTAAAGGTCTACTTTTAACTTTTAAGAAAAACATTTATATGGAGTGTGCCGGACTCCTTTCTTTTCAAAAATCCATTCATTTAAAAATTTGGGTTTTTCCATTATTTCTTAGTTACCGGTGTGTCATCACCCAATACACATCCTTCATCATGAAAGTTACACACATTCGCTAGTCAGTATCACTACTGAACCCGCTAGTGGCTTCACAGCGACTTTTCCTGCCACCCGGATAGAAGTACAACCACTTCTACCCTAGGAATGAGTGGATGTACGTGACATCCGACCCACAATCCCGAAATCACTTCTTCATGTCCGTATGAGGACAAAGACCTCATCCTGTCCCCACCCTGGTCTCATGCGCTTGGTGCTACTCCAGATTTCACACAGATACCTAGAACGACGAACTGCCCTTATAGCCACCAGGTTGTCTAGTGCCTTTAGGATGCATCACTACCCTTCATGGGCGTCTTGATGATCCCGTACTCACAGTACATGCACAAACAATGTTTTCTTATCAAGCCATGTAATATGTGGTGCCACTGGTCCAACGGCCCCGACTCTCAACTTTACCCGCAGTTGTTTGTCTTGACTGGTCCATCGACCTGTCATGTCGCACTACCACTAGTTGACTGAGCATGTTGGTCCTATCTTGGTACCATGGCCAAACAATTCACTTATTAAGTTTTATGGCACATATATCATGTTCGTTTACAAGCTCCTGCTCGTGCCAACTAGCCATGGGCCCACTGTATGAGATTTTCAAAAAAACTGGGCATTTTAGCTCGCAAGTTCCAAAATCGAGGCCCCTGGCCTATAAGAGCTATTCGAGCTCTCGTAAAGAAGGTCTCCCAAATAGTTTAAGCATTGGCACACAGTCAGGGGAGATCACTTTCGACAAAATAGGTTTTCACTGTCCATTATACCAATTGGTATAAGGACATCTCCATTCATAACCGATGAATGGGTTTTCAACTTCTTCGAGGAAGTCTTATCACACCAACCCGATATGATCTACTTACAACCGGTAAGTAGTTTTTTTTTCGCATAATTTTCACATCACTTTCTCTAAGTGGTTATGATTAAAATACCACTAAATAGTGGGTTTTTATACCGAGGTACTTATCATCCCCTACCGGGTATGATATAAAATTTCCATTCACAACCAGTAAGTGGTTTTTATCTTTAAGTTGTGCTCATCATCCCAACCAGGTATGATGTTAGTAAACCCACTCACAACCAGTAAGTGGTTTTTAAATTATAAGGTGTGCTCATCATCCCAATCGGGTATGATGTTTGTAAACCCACTCACAACCGGTACGTGGTTTTTAATTTTAAGTTCAGCTCATCATCCCAACCAATTATTATGTTAGTAAACCCTCTCACCCATTAATGTCGTGAATTCCACTAGACTGGTTCTTTGTATTCACGCGAGCTTGTCCTTGCTGGCATTCCCGATATTTCACGTTCCTACACAATATGAACAACCTTGTTCATTATTACTCGGCATAACAACCTTCATTCATTTCCAATTAATGAGAAAACCCAAACTTTTAGTTATTTGCAATTAGGTCCCTAAAGTTATTTCTCTTTAGCTTTAAGTCCCTAATGTCGGTTTTTCCTCAAATTGAGTCCCATAACTTTTAAAATTTATCCTAGGACCTCAATTTATTCAATTTCACCAAAAATGGGTTTAATTTCCCAAATTTCCAATTTGGTTCCCCAATTTTTCCAAAATTATCACTTTGCCCTTCTTTTACAAAAATGGTAAGTTTTGCCCCAAAAATTCCAAAATTCCTCAATTTGACCTCCAACATTCTTTTCATGCCCAATTGACCATCAATTTCATAAAATTGTATTTTGGCCCTTTGAATTTCGAAAATCCCCAAATTTTCCCCCAATTTCAACTCTTCAACAGTACCGAATTTGATTTCATCAAATTGACCGATCAAACACTTCTAATTATTGAAATTGGAGTTGAAACTGAGTTCCTGCATGTTCATACGATTCTAAGAAACTTTGAATCGCAGATTTTAACGCCAGAACGAGCTCAAACGGAGCTTCATCAGAAAATAGACTGTAGAGAGAGAAAGCTTCGATTACTCACCGGTGAAGGCATGGCGGTCCGAGCTTTCAATCTGGCAGATAGGTCTCGTTCTGAGGTTCATCCTAGAATCAAGTATTGCATCAATTGATGCAGAATTGGATTAGAATTTCGTCATTGAAATTTGGTCGACTCTTTCTCTAGCACTGATCGAAAATTGTAAAGGGGAGCCGAATTGGCTTACCTTTCGGTCCTAATTTGGCCGTAGAAAGGCTGAGAAAGTGTTGGGAGGGCTTGGTTTGGCCTAAGGAGGGCTTGAAATGACTGATTTTAGCTTGGCCGAAATAGGGCAGTTTCGGTCCGCCAGAGTTGCTTCACTATTCCATCATGTCGGCGCTTCTCCAACGATTATCGGATTGACTGTAGTTTGCTATCAGATATCTGTCTTCTCCCCGATTCTAAAGAGCCCGACCTTTGTTCAAGTCAAAGCTCTAGTTCGAGCTTTACCGAGAAATGGAGCAGTAGAGAGAGAGAGAGAAGTGTTCAGGTGTGAGGAGAATGAAATGGGGATGACCTCTTTATATAGGCGTAAAACCCGTGTATTAAATGAGCGAGATTTATTACTATTATTAATATTGCCATAAATTATTGGTATTAATTTCAATAATTTAATTTTAGTCATACTTCCCAGGAGGTCACCTATCCTCACACTACTCTCAGGCAAGCACACTTAACTTTAGAGTTCTTATTTGCTCTAGTTCACCTAAACCAATTTGGTTTTTCTATTTTCTAAAGTTTCTTAAATTTCTTTTTAAAGGTTTAATGAACCCTTTAGATCACCCTAAAGTTGTAAATTTCCATATTGTGTGTTCTCAAATGTAAACTGACTCGGTTTGACTGGTTCTTTTCCCGGTTTTTCTTAACTCAAAAGTGCGGGGTTTACATCAAGGGTCGCTAGAGAAGCGTCGACGTAATCGAATAGTGAAGCAACTCTGACGGACCAAAGCTGCCCTACTTCTAACGAGCAAAATTTGGCTAATTTGAGCCCTCCTCATTCCAAACCAAGCTCTCCCAACACCTACTCAGCCCTCCTACGTCCGAATTAGAACTAAAAGGTCAGCCAATTCGACTCCCCTCAGTAATTTTCGACCGGTAATAGAGAGAGAACCGATAGCATTTTGATGATAAAATTCTCACCCAATTTGATATAAATTGATGCAATTCTTAATCTTAGGAGGAATCTCAAGAGGAGAGCTATCTAACTAGATTGAAAGCTCAGACCGCTGCGCTCAAATGGTGAGGATTTGAAGCTTTCTCTCTCTACGTTTTATTTTCTGACGAAACTCCGTTTAAGCTTGTTCTAGTGTCAAAACTTACGATTCAAAGTGCAATTGAATCGTATGAAGGTGTAGGAACTCCAATTTAACTTCAATTTCTACAATTGAACTTGTTTGATCGGTCAATTTGATTAAATCATATTTGGCTGCGTTGGTAAGTTGAAATTAGGGAGGAATTGGGGATTTCAAAAATTTGAGGGACTAAAATGTAATTTGATAAAATTGAGGGACAATTGGGCATGATAAGAATGTTAGAGGACCAATTGAGCAAATTTTAGAATTTTTGGGGTAAAACATATTATTTTTGTAAAGGAAAGCCAAAATGGTACTTTTGGAAAAATTGGGGACCAAATTGGGAATTTGGGAAACTTGAACCCCTTTTTGTGAAATTGAATAAATTGAGGTACCAAGGAGAATTTTAAAAGTTTTGGGACTCAATTTGGGGAAAAACTAGCATTTGGGATCTAAAGTAAAAGAAAAAAAACTTTAGGGACCAAATTACAAATATTTGAAAAGTTAGATATTTTAGTCATTCATAATGAAGGCTATCAAGTTGAATGATAATGAACAAAGATGTTCATATCGTGTAGGAACATGAGATATCTGAAACGCCAGTTGAGGCGAGGCTCACAAAGGACGAAAGTTGATTTAGAAGAAGTACAATGCACGATCGGGTGAGTGGGAATTTTATATCATACACGGTTGGGATGCTAAGCACCTCAAAAATAAAAATCCACTACTAAGTGGTATTTTAAAGATCACATCTGATATAAGTGATATAAAAATCAGGTAGAAAAACTATATACCAGTTATAAGTAGATCATACCCGGTTAGTATGATGAAACTTCCTGTAAGGAAGTGGAAAACCTGCTTATCGGTTATAAGCGAAGATGTCCTTATACTTGGTTGGTTTGATGGACAGTTGAAAAGTTTATTTTGTCAGAAGTGTTCTCCCCTGATTGTGTGTCACTGCTTAAAATTTTTGGGAGACCTTCTTGACGAGAGCTTGAATAGCTCATAAAGGCTTAAGGCCTTGATTTTGGAACTTGGGGACTAATATGCCCGATTATGAAAAATCTCGAACAGTGGGCCCTAGGCCAATTGGCACGGGCAGGAGCTCGTAAACAAACATAATTATTAAGCCATGAAAATTTAAGTAAATGAGTTTTTTGGCCATGGTACTAAGACAAGACCAACATACTCATTCGACTTGCGGCAGTGCGACATGACAGGTCTTCGGACTAGTAAAGACAAACAAGTGCAGGTCGAGTTGAGGGTCAGGGCCGTTGGACCAAAGACACCACAAATTATATGGCTTATGTGAAAAACTATTGATTTGTGCATGCATTGTGTTACAAGACCTTCAAGATGCCCAAGAGGGGTAGTGATGCAGCCTAGGGCTTTGACGACCTGGTAGATATAAGGGCAGTTATTCGTACCAGAAGTCTTGCGAAGCTTAACGTAGCTTCAAGCGCATGAGACCGGGGTGGGGATGGGATGAGGTCTCTACCCTCATATGGACACGGAGTTTTGTTATGGGATTGAGGGTCGAATGTCGCGAACATCCACTCATTCTTAGGGTAGAGGTGGATGTACTTCTATCTAGGTGGCCTATAAAGTCGCTCCGATACTACAAGTGGGTACAGTGGACAAGCTGGCCTACGATTGTGTGTTCCTTCATGATGAAGGGTGTGTGTTGGTTGATAAATACACCATTGTGATAAGAAATGATTTTGAAAATCGAGATTTGAAGATGAGAAACTTTAAAGGAAATTAAGAAGTCTGGTACACTCCAATTTGAAAACTATTTTTTATTGAAACTTCATTTTTTTTAAATACCCATTCATTGAGTTGTAGAAACTCACCCTTCATTTTATCCTTTTTTCAAGAAATAGAGAAAATGACTAGGGATAATACCAATCCTTACCCTCTATTAGGTATGCTTAATCTCTCTTAAGCTTGCATTATATTTTATATATGTCTTTCCAAGGAACAAGGTTGAAAGTACGCTTGGCTCCTCTTGAGTTAAAGAAAGAGGAAACTCCTCTTGAACCAGGAGAGCGGTGGGTTGCTCATGGGGATCCAACCAAACCGGGTCAGGGCGTGACATGTCTGTTGCATCCTCGATCATTTCTAGCCGCTCTAACTTACGTTCCCTCAGTTCATTCCAATATAGAGGAGTCTGACACCATCTCCCGTACAGTGCTTCATATGAAAGTCATCTGAATGTTGGACTAGTGCTGATTATTGTACGCGAATTTCATGAGACATAGGTAGTCTTCCCACCTTTTCCCAAAGTTCAGGAGGCACACCCTAAGCATGTTCTCCAAAGTTTGGATTATCCTTTCGGACTGCCCATCCATTTGGGGATGGAACATTGTGCTCATGTGAAGTTTCGTTCCGAGCAACTTCTAAAGATTTGGCCAGAATCTCGATGTGAACCTCGGACCCCTGTTCGAGACTATGGATTGTAGGACCCCATGCAGTTGTACTATCTCTGAGATGTATATCGTAACTAGCTTTTCTAATGGGTCCGTCAGTTTTATATGTAGGAAGTGGGCGACCTTAGTGAGTCAATCCACTATGACCCATATAGAATCGTGTCCTCGGACTAATGGGGGTAACCCCATTAAAAATCTTTGGTAATCTTCCATTTCTAGTCTGGAATGGGGAGCGGTTAGAGGAGCCCTACTGGCTTCTAGTGTTTGGTCTTCATTTGCTGATAGGAGATACATCATGTAAACCCCGTTTCTTAAAAATAAGAAAACTGGGAAAAGAACCGGTCAATTCAAAGGAGAGAACCGAGCTAGTTAACGAATCGAAACCGGTAAAGAAAGGGTTAAATGGGATATTGGAAAATCCAAAATGACTCAACGAGTCATAAAAATCATGAAAAAGAACTATGGGGCAAATTGGAAGAGAAAACCGAACGAGTTCATAGTGAACTAGACCTGAACCAAATTGAACCAGATTGAACCTGTAAAACCCGCCCTTTTGAGCTAAGGAAAACCAGGAAAAGAACCGGTCAAACCAAGTGAGGATTTAGAACCGGTTCACAAACCCGATTATTTCTGAACGGGCAAGTTGGGAATTTACAACTCTCGGGTGATCCAAAGGGTTCATTAAATCTTGGAAAAGAAACTTAAGACAAATTAGAAAATAAAAACCAAAGTGGTTCAAGTGAACTAGATTCCATAAGAACTTTAAAGTTAAGCGTGCTTACTTGAGAGTAATGTGAGGATGGGTGATTTACTGGGAAGTATGAAATTTTTTTGTAACCCGAAATTTCGGTCAAAAATTTGTATGTACGCCTTATCATAAATTAATATATAATTAATAGCAATAATTTAATACCTAAATTAAATTATTGGAATTAATACAAATAATTTAATACCAAAATTAAATTATTAGAATTAATACTGAAATTTAATTTATTAGAATTAATACCGAAATTAAATTATTGGAATTAATACCAATAATTTATGGCAATATTAATACCAGTAATAAATCTCGCCCATTTAATACACGGGTTTTACAACTATATAAAGAGTTCATCCCCATTTCATTCTACTCACACCAGAACACTTCTCTCTCTCTCTCTACTGCTCCATTTCCCGGTAAAGCTCGAACGAGAGCTTCGACTTGAACAAAGGTCGGGCTCTTTAGAATCGGGGGGAAGACAGCTATCTGATAGCAAACTCCAATCAATCCGAGTATCGTTGGAGAAACGCCGACATGATGGAATAGTGAAGCAACTCCGGCGGACCGAAGCTGCCCTATTTCGGCCAAGCTGAAATCGGCCATTTCAAGCCCTCCCAACACTTTCTCAGCCTTTCCACGACCGAATTAGGACCGAAAGGATGAACCTCAGGATGAGACCTATCTGCCCAGATCGAAAGCTCGGACCGTCGTGCCTTCACCGGAACACGAAGTACCGGGAACGCCAGCAAGGACAAGCTCGCGTGAATACCAAGAACCGGTCTAGTGGAATTCACGGCATTAACGGGTGAGTGGGTTTACTAACATCATACCCGGATGGGATGATGAGCACAACTTAAAATTTAAAACCACTTACCGGTTGTGAGTGGGTTATTCAGATCATACCCGGTTAGTATGATGAGACTTCCTCGAAGGAAGTTGAAAACCCGTTCATCGGTTATGAACGGAGACGTCCTTATACCGATCGGTATGATGGATAGTAAAAACCTATTTTTGTCGGAAGTGTTCTCCCCTGACTGTGTGCCAATGCTTAAACTATTTGGGAGACCTTCTCGACGGGAGCTCGAATAGCTCTGATAGGCCAAGGGCCTCGGTTTTGGAACTTGGGGGCGAAATGCCCGATTTTGAAAATCTCGTACAGTGGGCCCAAGGCCAGTTGGCACGAGCAGGAGCTCGTAAACGAACATGATATATGTGCCATAAAAATTAATGAGTGAATTGTTTGGTCATGGTACCAAGATAGGACCGACATGCTCAGTCAACTAGCGGCAGTGCGACATGACAGGTCGACGGACTAGTCAAGACAAACAGCTGCGGGTTGAGTTGAGAGTCGGGGCCGTTGGACTAATGGCACCACATATTACATGGCAATATAAGAAAACATTGTTTGTGCATGCACTATGAGTACGGGATCATTAAGACGCCCATGAGGGGTAGTGATGCATCCTAAGGGCACTGGACGACCTGGTGGCTATAAGGGCAGTTCGTCGTTCCAAGTGTCTGTGCGAAATCTGGAGTAGCACTAAGCGCATGAGACCGGGGTGGGGACAGGATGAGGTCTTTGTCCTCATACGGACACGAAGAAGTGATTTCGGGATTGTGGGTCGGATGTTTCGTACATCCACTCATTCCCAGGGTAGAAGTGGTCGTACTTCTATCCGGGTGGCAGGAAAAGTCGCTCCGAAGCCACTAGCGGGTTCAGTAGTGATACTGACTTGCGAATGTGTGTAACCTTCATTATGAAGGATGTGTGTTGGGTGATTACACATCGATAACTAAGAAATAATGGAAAAAGATAAATTTTTAAATGAAATGATTTTTTTGAAAACAAAGTAGTCTGGCACACTCCATATAAATGTTTTTCTTGAAAGTTAAAAGATTTGAATCCCACTCACTGAGTAGTTGTACTCACCCCCTCCTTTATACCTCTTTCAGGAAATCCCGGAAAGCTGAACCTTAAAGGACTTGCGCAATTAAACGCCTGCAAGATTGGTACAACTAATTTAAATTACTATGTAGTTTTGATTTATGATATTCCTGGAAAAAGGTGCAGGTAAATGCCTTACTCTTTACGATTTATAATATAAGGGAAAACCCTTTAGTAAATCGGGAGAGTGGCGGGTTGATCACGGGGATCTGACCAAACCGGGTCGGGGCGTGACAGAACCGATTTGAACCATACATGAAAAAATTTCTAAATATACTTTTCTTGGTGGCTTAAAGTGATCAAATTGGAAAATTTAAGCCACCATTGGATAGGAAATGAATTTAGATGAATTTAGAAATTTTTAGATTTGAGAAAATCGGCGGATCGGGTCTGAACCGGTCGATTTTTGCCATTGAACTCGGTCAGACCGAACTAGACCGGTTTAGAACAGTGTCGTTTTCTTCCTAAGGATGGCAGCACTGTTCATTAGTTCAAAAACTTTCCTTCTCCAGTGAAGGAATATCCTCTTCGATTAGGGCATTTTTGGGCGAGGATAAGCTCGACCAAAATGGAAACTAGTCGGGTAGAGGGTCCTCGAGCTCCCTATATAAAGAGCTCATCTCCATTTATCCTTCACACACCTCAAATCTCCATTCTCTCTCAAGTGCTCCATTTTTTGGTGAACCTCAAACCAGAGCTCCGACTTAGCACTTTTCTTAACCTTAGAAGGCAATGTCGGGTCCTATAGACTCTAGTGGAAGCGTCAACGAAATCAAATAGTGAAGTAGATTCGATGGACCGAAGTTGCCCTACTTTGGCCGAGATGAATTTATCCAAATTCAGACCTCCTCCGACCAAACCAAGCCTCATCGACGCCCCAACGACCCTCACACGACCTCCATAGAGGTGAATGTAAGCCAATTTGGCCCACCTCCGTAGTTGTAGGTCGGTGTTAGAGAGAGAAAGTGTTAAATTTCACTAAGAAAATTCACCCTCGTATAGACTTCAATTGTAGCAATTCTTGATCATAGAAGGAATCTAAGGACGAGAGCTACTTCCTCAGATTAAGAGCACAAACCGTTGCACTTCTGACGGTAATCTTTCGAAGCTCTCTCTCTACGAATAGTTTTTTGGCAAAGCTCTATTTGAGCTTGTTTCGAACGTAAATTCTGCAATTCAAGGCTCCATTTGATCTCATGGAAGATAGGAATCGATCCATGCCATCAATTAGAGCAATTAACCCTGATTGAATAGCCAATTTGAAGAAATCAAATCTGGTCATTATAAAGGGGTGAAATTGGGGAAAATTTGGTGATTTCGAAAAATTTAGGGTCCTCCATGCAATTTCTCAAAATTGAAGGTCAATTGCTGATGAGAAAGATGTTGGAGGACCAATTGGTCAATTTTCGAAAGATTTAGGTCCAAATGGCTATTTTTGAAAAGTAGAGACAAAATCGTAATTTTTGAAAAATTGGGGACCAAATTGAGAATTTAGAAAATATGATCCCCTTACACATTTTTAAGTAAATTAAGGACCCAAGGAGGATTTAGAGGTCCTCGCGACTTAATTTGAGTGAAATTTAATACTAGGGACCTAAAGTCAAAGTATGAACTTTAGGGACCTAAGTGTAATAAAATAGAAATATAGGCCCAGTAGCCCATATTGAAAAGATGGGAAGCTTTTATTCAAAACTCTAATAAATAAGAGTGGCCAAACTCTGTAGGGACTCTTGAAACTGGAACGCTAATAGAGGAGCCAGACTCGGACTTGGAGAATCGGCTAGGGACGAGCGCATCTAAGTCACCGGGTGAGTGGGCTTACTAACGTTATACTCAGTTAGGGTGATGAGTATGTTTTTAAATTGAAAGCCACTATGAGTATGATTATTTAATGTCATACTCGGCTGGGATGATGAACACTGTTTTTAACGAATAAAACCTACTTACCGGTTGTGAGTAGGAATAAATATCATACCCGGTTGGTATGATGAGTTTCCTTGAGCAAAGGAGAAAATCGCCTGTCGGTTGTAAGCGGATCCATCATCACACCCGGTTGGTGTGGCGAGATAAAAATATGATTTTTGTCAAAAGTGTTATCCACAAACTGTGTGTCAATGCTTAAAATATTTGGGAGACCTACTTGACGGGAGCTAGAACAGCTCAGATAGGCTAGGGGCCTCGGTTTTTAAACTCATGGGGCTCAATGCCCTGTTTTGGAAAACACATGAAGTAGAAGAAAGGCCAGTGGGAATGGGTAGAAGCTTGTAAACAAACTTGATTAGGAAGAGCCATGAAAACTCCTAATTAATGGAATTGATTGTGTGTTGTGCCACAGTACCGAGTCTAAACCGACAGTATTTGTTAGATTGGCAGTTATGCATTAGGGCCAGGATCACGCACCGGCCTAGACAAACAGCTGCAGGTTGGGTTGAACGTCGTGGCCGTTGGACCATTGGCACCAAAGAGGATGGATAACTATATGAAAACTCTTGTTTGTGCATGCACTTGTGGCACGGGACCATCAAGATGCCCTAGGGGGTAGTGACGGGTCCTAAGGTTTGTTGGATGACATGGTGGAGATAAGGGCAGTTCGTCATGCTAGTCAGTCTTAAAGCTCTAGGAGCTTCTTATTCATGAGATTGGGCTGGGGTCAGGATGAGGTCTCCGTCTTCATACGTACACAAAGTAGCATTCGGGTCTAAGGGTCGAACGTGTGGGACATCCCCTCAGACTCAGGGTAGAAGGGAATGGGCTTCTATAACGGTGAACGATAAATACGCTCCAATCCACAAGTGAATGCAATGGACGTGCTACACCTGTGAATGTATATACCCTTCCTGATGAAGAACGTGTGTTTGTTTGCTAAATGCCTCCCAAGGAAAGGGGTTGGGCTAAGAGAGATAGACACACCTAATATGGTAATGGAAAAGGCTTTGGAAATCTGAATTTGAGTAAAATCCTTTTAAAGGAGAAAATGATAACCTTAGCATGTTTTTTATAAACAAAAAATGTTTTGGAACTCACTCCTAACACCCGCTCACTAAGTTGTAGAAACTCACCCCCTCCCCTCCCCCTCTTTACCCCTTTTTAGGAGTAAGGAGATAAATTAAATGTGAAGATGTACCCTCCATTAGGTATGCTTAAAGTTTTTTAAGCTTGCTTTATATTGATTTATGCTATTTCAGGGAACAAAGTTTAAATTTACACCTGGCTCCTCTTTAATAAAGAAGGGGGCAAAACTCTCTTAAACCAAGGGAGTGACGGGTTGATCACGGGGATCCGACCAAAACTGGGTCGGGGTGTGACACATCAGGCCATGTACTCTGTAATCTCCATGTACCCTACCACCAATAACCTTCATTTAAGGTTTTGTACATTTTGGTACTCACTAGGTGCATTGGATATACAGAGTCATGCGCCTCTTCAAGTATTACATTCTTGAGCTTTGAGTCTTTAGGGACAACCACCAACTCTTATGGATGAAAATTTCATCTATCTAGAAACAAAATTATGAGGGGGTTTTCTCCATCATCATGTCCACGTACTTCTTTAAATTAGGGTCTGTCTTTTGTTTGATCCTGATTTGGTTCACTAGGATGTGTCGAACCATTAGATTCACCACCAAACACATGGTCCTCTCCTCCATGTTTAGTGATATGTGGAGCTACTTCAATTGCTCTAGCATAGGTAGGTACACTAACCTCACGTTAGCTGCCTTGATGCATAGGAGATTACTTTCTCGTGTTGCATTAATATGAAGAAATACATAAATTAGAAGTTATGGTAGGAACTTTACACAAAAAACTTAATGAAGACATGTGATTGTATATTGTTAATTTCAAAAGCATATAACATTTTTATCTAAACATATCATCCTTATTAGTTGTAAAGAGTATTTTCTTAAGACATATAAACCAACATTTAAGTGTCCTATTTATCTAGTACCATCAATTTAAAAGACAATAATGTCTTAAACTGCCAATCGATAAACGAAGTGACATTAACGTTCTATAAATAGGGACTCAAATAAGCTTATGAGAGAAACACAACAAATCCATACAATCCATCGAGGATTTTCCTTCCCCGGACAAAATTCATACATGAGGCGGTTGTCCTGCTCTTGATTTCCTTAGCATTAGAGACAATGAAGTACAAATAAAAGTTTTAGAAATAAACCTGAGGCTGATGAGAGCATCCAGATTGCAAGAGTAATCAAGAGACACCATCGTGAAGATGGAGGGATGAGGGCCAACAAAGGGACTCAATGGGTGCCGACTATTAGCAATTGACTAACTAATGGATAATTTATCTATATAGAGGAAACAAAGAACGACAAAAACAAAAATTGAATCCCTTCCAATGAACCAAAGTACTCTAAGATGTAATATAGATAAATAAGAAGTAGAGGAGTTAGAAGGTACTTGCACAATCATTGTACATTGGAGCTCCTTTCTTTTAAAAAATCTCTTCAGTTAAAAATTCAAGTTTTTCCATTATTTCTTAGTTACCGGTGTGTCACCACCCAACACACATCTTTCATCATGAAGGTTACACACATTCGTAGGTCAGTACAACTACTAAACTCACTAGTGGCTTCGGAGCGACTTTATCGATAAAATAAATGAGAAATCCATTTTATAAAAATATTCAAAAATGCGACAACGGATTTTCCAACAAGCCTTACAAGGGGCTCACCCGGATAGAAGCACGACCACTTCTACCCTGGGAATGAGTGGATGTACGCGACATCTGACCCTAAATCCCAAAATCACTTCTTCGTATCCATATGAGCACATAGACCTCATCCTGTCCCCACCCCAGTCTCATATGCTTGGTGCAACTCCAAATTTCGCACAGACACCTAGAACGACGATCTGCCCTTATACTCATCGGATCGTCCAGGGCCCTTAGAACGCATCACTACCCCTCATGGGTTTCTTGATGATCCCATACTCATGGTGCATGCACAAACAAAGTTTTCTTAAATTGCCTTGTAATATGTGGTGCCATTAGTCCCAACGGTCCCGACCTTCAACTCAACCTGTAACTGTTTGTTTTGACTAGTTCAAAGACCGGTCATGTCGCACTGCTACTAGTTGACTAGGTATGTCTGACATGCCTTGGTACCATGACCAAACAATTCTTTTATTAAGGTTTAATGGCACATGTATATCATGTTCGTTTATGAGCTCTTGCTCGTGTCCATTGGCCTATGGCCCACTGTTCGGGATTTTTCAAAATCGGGCATATTAGCCCCCAAGTTCCAAAACCGAGGCCCCCGGCCTATAAGAGCTATTCGAGCTCTCGTCAAGAGGGTCTCCCAAATAGTTTAAGCATTGACACACAGTAAAGAAAGAGCACTTCTAACAAAATAGGTTTTCACTGTCCATTATACCGACCGGTATAAGGACATCTTCGTTCATAATCGATGAACGGGTTTTCAACTTCCTTCGAGGAAGCCTCATCATATCGACCGAGTATGATCTACTTACAACTGGTAAGTAGTTTTTCATAACATTCACATCACTTCTTCTAAGTTGTGATGATTAAAATACCACTAAATAGTGGGTTTTCATACCGAAGTATTATCATCCCTGACCGGGTATGATATAAAATTCCACTCACCCGATAGTATAGTGAAATTCCACTTAGTCGAGTTTCGTCCTTAGCAAGCTGGACCTCGACTGGCGTTCCCAATGTTTCATTCTCCTATACGAAATGAACATAATTGTTCATTATTCTTTGGCCTAATAGCCCTCATTCATTCCAAATGAATGAGAAAACCTAAGTTTACATATAATTGCAATTAGGTCCCTTAAGTTATTTTTCTTTAACTTTAAGTCACTATTGTCGAGTTTTCTCCTAAATTTGAGTCTTGGAACTTTTAAAATTTATCTTAGGACCTCAAATTATTTAATTTCACACAAAGTGGTTTAATTTCCCAAATTTCCAATTTGGTCCTTCAATTTTTCCAAAAAATTATCATTTTGCCCCTTCTTTAGAAAAATGGTAAATTTTGCCCCAAAAAATCTAAAATTTCATTGGCCCTCTAATATTATTATCATGACCAATTGACCCTCAATTTTAGAAAATTACATCTTGGTCCTTCGAATTTTTGAAAATACCCAATTTCAACTATTCAACACTGTCGAATTTGATTTCATCAAATTGACCAAACAAACACCTCTAATTGTTGAAATTGGAGTTGAAATTGAGTTTCTACATGTTCAGACAATTCTAAGGAACTTTCAATCGCAGATTTTAACGCCGGAACGAGCTCAAACAAAGCTTCGTCAGAAAATAGACTATAAAGAGAGAAAGCTTCGATTTCTCACCGGTGTAGGCGCAACGGTCGGAGCTTTCTATCTAGGCAGGTAGCTCTCCTCTAGAGGTTCTTCCTAGGATTAAGAATGACATCAATTGATGTTGAATTGGATTAGAATTTCTTTATTGAATTTCGCCCGACTCTCTCTCTAACAACGATCTGAAATTGTAAAGGGGAGCCGAATTGGCTTACCTTTCGATCCTAATTCGGCAATGGAAGGACTGAGAAGATGTCGGAAGAACTTGGTTTGGCATGAGGAGGGCTCGAATTGGTCGATTTTGACTCATTGTTTGATCACACCAGAACTTCTCCTGTGACTCTCGGGACGAACGGATGCCACCACCGTGTAGCTGACTTCTTCTCGATTCTAATGAACCCAACCTCGCCTTCTTTGGCTCAAAATTGATCCTATATCGAAGCTCTGGTTCAAGCTTCGCCTAAAAACTAAGCAACTGAGAGAGTGTGAGCTTTTCAGGTGTGGAGAGGACGAATGGAGAGGGGCTCTTTATATAGGGAGCTTGGGGACCCGTTGGCCGTCCGTTTGGCATCTTTATGATAGGCATTGAAGACCTGAAACGTACCAAACGGAAACATTTCTTTTTCTCCAGCGCTGCTTCAATTTTTCGGCGAGTGAATAGTGATGTCATCCTAAGAAAGAAGATGACACTGTTCTGAACCGGACCGGACCGGTCCGAACCGGGTTCATAGTTTAAACTGGCTGGTTCACCCCTAATTCGATCAAGTTTTTCAAATCTAAAAATTTTTAAATTGATCTAAATTCATTCTCTATCCAATGGTGGCCTCAAATCTCCAATTTGAATTATTAAAGCCACCTAGAAAAATGAATTTAGGATTCAGTTCAATAGTGATTCAAACCGGTCTGAACCGGTTCACCTGAACTGGTTTGGTTTTCATCCCCAATTCCTTCACAAGTCCATTTCCAGGTCTTTTGTGACTCCTTGGGTCACTTAGGGTCCATAAAATTCCTGGTTTACCACCTCTTAATCGATTTTGGTTAATAAAATGGCTCGGTTCTTAAACCGGTTTAATCTGGTTCGGGTCCGGTTCACCCGAACCGATCTGGTTTTTCTCTCCCACATTGTTCTAAGGTTCCTTCCCAAGGATTATAAATCACAAGAAATCCATAAACTTCTTGGTTAACTCATTCTCTATCGGTTCTAGTTCATGAATCAACTTGGTTCATATACCGGTTCTATCTAGTTTGGACCCAGTTCTCTTGAACTGCTTTGGTCTTTCTTCCACATATCATCCTAGGGTTCTTTTTATGAATATTTTTTAGTCACATGGGAGTTAGAAATTTGCAAATTTGCTTGTCCCCTAATAGTCGAGCTTGTAGACCAATTCGATTTAAAGATCACATTGACCGGTTCTTTTCGAGTTTTTCTCATTACTAAAGGACGGGATTTACAACTCTCCCCTCCTTTTAGTGGTTTTGTCCTCAAAACATTTACACGTTAAATAATTGGGGATAACTAACCCTCACCATAGACTCGATTTCCCATGTCTCTTCCTGCACGGGTCCATTCTGCCACAACACCTTGACCATAGGAATTTTCTTATTCCTCAAATTTTTGTCTCTTCAGTTGATGATTCGTACCGACTCTGTCTGATAAGTCAGGTTCTCTTCCAGTTTCACTGGAGGTCAGTCCAGTACGTGACTAGGATCAAACTGATATTTCCAAAGTACTGAAATGTGGAATACATCATGTATTCTCTGCAGTTAGGAGGCAGTTCTAATTTATAAACTACTGGTCCTATCCTTTGAATAATGGGATATGGACCGATATATCTGGGTTTTAACTTTCCTCTTTACTAAAACCTAAGTATTCTTCTCCATGGAGATACTTTGAGGAATACCTGATCGCCCACTTCGAACTCCAAATCTTTCCTTCGATTGTCTGCATAACTCTTTTGCCTATCCTATGCAGTCTTAAGATGACTCCTTATTAATTTTATCTTCTCTATGGCATCCTCTATTATCTCAGTTTTCTCTAACTTCCTTTCACCCACTTCTTCCCAAAACAAAGCGGTACGACAGGGTTGTCCATAAAGGGCTTCATAGGGAGCCATCTGGATGCTGGCCTGATAACTATTATTATACGCAAATTCCATCAAGCATAAGTATTCCTCCTAGCTTTTATTCATGGTTAGTACACATGCCCTTAGCATGTCTTCCAAGGTTTGGATGGTTCGCTCAGACTGACCATCTGTCTGAGGGTGAAATGTTGTACTCATGTGGAGTTTGGTTCCCATGGCGTTTTGCAGACTCGGCCAAAACCTAGAAGTAAATCTCGGATCTCTATCTGATACTATACTCACCGGGACACTATGGAGTCTTATTATTTCCTTCATGTATAGGATGGCCAGCTGTTCTACTGTGTCCCTCACTTTTATAGGAAGGAAATGAGCTGATTTGGTCAATTTATCCACAATTACCCAAATCGCATCTCAACCTTTTCTGGTCACCGGAAGGCCTGTGACGAAGTCCATGGGGATGTGCTCCCATTTCCATTCTAGAATTGCTAAGGGTTGTAGTAGCCTTGATGGCTTCTGATACTCTACTTTTATCTATTGACAGGACAAGCATCAAGCTACATATTCTTCAATGTCCCTCTTCATACCCTTTCACCAGTATCCTTGTTTGAGGGTGCGGTACATTTTAGTACTGCCTAGATGCATAGCATACACTGAATCGTGTACCTCTTCCAATATTAATCTCCATAACTCCTTGTCTTAAGGCACACATACCCTACCCTTATAGGTTAGTACTCCGTCACCTCACACATCGTAGTTCGGTTTCCTTTCTCTGTTAGTTATATCCAAGTAGGACTGAAGTTCTTTATCAATCTTTTGTTGGGCCTTTATATGCTCGGTTAGACTTGGCCTTATAGCTACATTTGCCACCAGGCATTTTTCCTGTCAGTCCATCCTCAGACTCACTTCCATTCTTCCCAATTGTTGCAAAAAAGGTAAGTAGCTTGTCTTGACTTGTGTTGCCTCAGTTTGATACTTGCGACCTAAGGCATCTACCACCACATTTGCCTTTCCAGGGTGGTATTCTATCACAAGATCATAGTCCTTCACCAATTCTAGCCATCTCCTCTAACAAAGATTTAACTCCTTCTAAGTTAGGAAGTACTTAAGGCTCTTGTGATCTGTGTATATCCTACACTTAAACCCGTAAAGGTAGTGTCGCCATATCTTCAGGGCAAACACTATTGCAACTAATTCCAAGTCATGAGTCGGGTAATTCCTCTCAGGTATCTTCAGTTGTCGCGAGGCATACGCGATAACCTTCCCTTGTTGCATTAAAACACAACCCAATCCTTGTCCCGGGGCATCACTATAGATTGTGTACTCTCCTGCAGTAGGAACGAGTAAGGAGAGTACTAGTGCGGTTGTTAGTCAAGTTTTTAACTCTTGAAAAGACTTTTCACAATCCTTATCCCTTTTATACTCAACTCCCTTCCTAGTGAGTCGAGTTAGAGGAGTTGCTATTTTAGAAAAATCTTGCACAAACCACCTATAGTATCCTGCCAATCCTAAGAAACTTCTAATTTCTGTAGGATTTATTGGAGCTTTCCATTCTGATATAGCTTCCACCTTGGTTGGATCCACCTTAACTCCATCCTTAGATACGATATGCCCTAAGAATCCTACTTCTTTCAACTAGAATTCACACTTGGAAAACTTTGCATATAATTGGTTTTCCTTCAAGATTTCCAATGTAATTGCCAGATGCTCTTTGTGTTCCGACCTGGTTCATGAGTATATAAGGATATCATCTATGAATACTATCACGAACCTATCCAGATGAGATTGGAACACGTGGTTCATTTAGGTCCATGAAAGCTGCAGGGGCATTCGTCAATCTGAATGGCATCACTCGGAATTCATAATGTCCATAACTGGATCTAAACGTCGTCTTAGGGATGTCCTCTTCTCTAATCCTTAGTTGGTGGTAGCCTGATCGAAGATCTATTTTTGAGAAGAATGCTGCTCCTTTTAACTGATCAAACAAATCATCTATTCTTGGGAGTGGATATCGGTTCTTGATGGTGACCTGATTTAGCTTCCTATAGTCAATACATAGTTTCATACTCTCGTCCTTTTTCTTCATGAACAAAACAAGAGCACCCCATGGAGATTGACTTGGACGTATGAAATCCTTTTCCAATAATTCGTCCAGTTTTTCCTTTCATTCTTTCAACTCTATCGGAGCCATGTGATATGGGGCTTGGGATATGGGGTTGGTTCCTAGGGTTATTTCTATAGTAAACTCCACTTGGCGACTTGGAGGTGGTCCAGGTAGCTCTTCTGGATAATGTTTGACTATCGGAATGTCTTCCATTTTCTTTTCTTCAAAATTTTGATTTACCACCATGGCCAACACAACTGTACATTTTTTTCTGAATCATCTTGTGAACCTACAGGTGGGACACAAATTTTACTTCACTTTTTCTTATATCTCCCTGGAACTTTAGTCCCTTAGTCTTGGAGGTATGGAAAGTTACTATCTTCCTTCTACAGTCCATCCTTGCCTGATGATTACTCAGCCAGTCCATCCCCAGGATTACTTCCACTTCTCTTAGAGGTAACGGAATCAAGTCAGCTTCAAGTTTGATTCCTCCAATTTCTATCTCACACCCCTTTAGTTATTTATTTTTGTTCAGACCTTCTCCTAAGAGTGTAAGGACGTTAAGGCTTTGTACAAGAGGATTGAGCTCTAGGGGTATCTTAGAAACCAACTCCTCCTTGATAAATGATTGTTCTGCTCCAAAGTCAAAAAGAGCATAAACTGGTTGTCCCCACAGCTGTATATACCCCGCTACAATGCTAGGGTCTCCTCTTGCTCCTCCTGAGTGAGGTTTTATACTCTAGCCGGTACTCTTTTCGTAGCTTTTGGTCTGGGGTTCCTGGAGTTCCCTTGAGGTGGTCCAAGAGTATTTTTCTGTTTGTTCTCCCTAAGAGTAGGACAATCCTTTACAGAGTGTCCCACTTGTCTGTAGGCGAAACAGGTATGGCATGCTCCCTCATGGTTCCTTTGACACTTCAGATAGCGAGGGTTCCCTTGGGGTAAGGTAGGGACTACTCTAGGAAGGAGTGGAGGCATATTCCTTCTCCATTGAAATACCTTTTTGTTTCCTCCCCTTGGGTCGGTATATTCTCTCCGTCCTCCTTGACGGTTTGAATATTTATCCCCCTTTCTAGTCGGCTGCTCCATTCAACGATGTCGAGTCTGTACCAGTTACTCGCATTCATGAGCCATACTAATTACAATTGCCACGTCTGTGGGGTGTCCTAGTACTCCCATACGGTCTTGAATATCCAAGTTGAGACCATCCACAAACCTCTAGCATATGTTAGCTGGTCCAGCTAGGTCAGGAGCAAAGGTTCTTAACTCATTGAACTTTGTTTCATACTTTGCTATGGAACTAATCCCTTGCTGAAGCCCTATGAACTCTTGTTTCTTTTCATTTATTAGGTGGGGTGCCAGGTACTCCTCCGAGTATCTTTCCTCAAATTGCTCCAAAGTGGAGGCGGTGGCATGTAGGTTTCGGACATTGTCCCACCACCGTCTAGCGCTTCCTTCTAGGAAGAATTCCATCAAGATCACCCTATCCTCTGGTGGTATCCGGACAATTCCCATCAACTTCTTGATATTGGCCAGCCAGTCCATGGCGGTCCCAACATCCTTTTCTCTGAGGAAAGGTTTAAATCCTAGTTGTCGGAGAGTTTTGAGATTTCTAGGTATGTTCGTTGGAGTGGTTAGATTAGCAAGGGGAGGGTGGGATTGCACTTCCTCGGGCTCAACCTACGAGTTGGTGCCTGCCTCAGGAGTGAGGTTAGGTTGGCCAAATACACGGGTGAACTCCTCGTACAATCTTTGATGCTCCCTGCTGAGTCAAGGAGGAGTTGTTTTGGCTACTCTAGGAGTTTCTACCAGTAGGGGTGGCTAGGCAGTGTTGGAGACGGCAGCCCTAGTTCTCCTGGTTCCTTTCTTTGGAGCCATTTCTATTAGTTACTATATTTTCTAGTCTTAACTATGTATTTGAGGAAATAGGCTCTAGTACCACTCTAGTTGTCACGCCCCGACCCAGTTTGGTCGGATCCCCATGATCAACCTGCCACTCTCCGGGTTTATTAAAGTGTTTTCTCTTATATTATAAACCGTCAAGAGTAAGGCGTTCTTTAAACCTACACCTTTTTCCAGGAATATCATAAATCAAAATTACATATTAATTTAAATTAATCATACCTGTCTTGCAGGCGTTTAATTGCACAATTCTTTTAAGGTTCGACTTTTCGGAACTTCCTAAAAGGGGTATAATGGAGGGGGTGAGAACAACTACTCAATGAATGGGATTCAAATCTTTTGACTTTCAAGGAAAACAGTTATATGGAGTGTGCCAAACTCATTTCTTTTCAAAAATTACTTCATTTAAAAATTCAGGTTTTTCCATTATTTCTTAGTCACCGGTGTGTCATCACCCAACACACATCCTTCATCATGAAGGTTACACACATTCGCAGGTCAGTACGACTACTGAACCTGCTAGTGGCTTCGGAGCGACTTTACCGGCCACCCGATAGAAAGCACGACCACTTCCACCCTGGGAATGAGTGGATGTACGCAACATCCGACCCTAAATCCCGAAATCGCTTCTTCGTGTCCATATGAGGACAGAGACCTCATCCTATCCCCACCCCAGTCTCATGCGCTTGGTGCTACTCCAAATTTCGCACAGACAACTGGAACGACGATCCGCCCTTATACTCATCGAATCGTCCAGGGCCCTTAAAACGCATCACTACTCCTCATGGGTGTCTTGATGATCCTGTACTCATGGTGCATGCACAAACAAAGTTTTCTTAAATTGCCATGTAATATGTGGTACCATTAGTCCCAACGGTCCCGAACCTTCAACTCAACCTGTAGCTGTTTGTTTTGACTGATCCGAAGACCGGTCATGTCGCACTGCTACCAGTTAACTAGGTATGTCAGACCTGCCTTGGTACCATGACCAAACAATTCTCTTATTAAGGTTTAATGGCACATGTATGATCTACTTACAACCGGTAAGTAGTTTTCTGTAATATTCACATCACTTCTTCTAAGTTGTGATGATTAAAATACCACTAAATAGTGGGTTTTCATAACGAGGTATTTATCATCCCCAACCGGGTATGATATAAAATCTCACTCACCCGATAGTGCAGTGAAATTCCATTTTGCATCCGGGTTCCGTCCTTAGCAAGCTGGACCTCGACTAGCGTTCCCGATATCTCATTCTCCTACACGAAATGAACATAATTGTTCATTATTCTTTGGCCTAATAGCCCTCATTCGTTCCAAATGAATGAGAAAACGCAACTTTACATATATTTGCAATTAGGTCCCTAAAGTTATTTTTCCTTAACTTTAAGTCCCTATTGCCAGGTTTTTTCCTAAATTTGAGTCCCAAAACTTTTAAAATTTATCTTAGGACTTCAAATTATTTAATTTCACACAAAGGGGTTTAATTTCCAAAATTTCCAATTTGGTCCCTCAATTTTTCCAAAATTACCATTTTGCCTCTTCTTTAGAAAAATGGTAAATTTTGCCCCAAATTTTCTAAAATTTCTCAATTGGCCCTCTAATATTCTTATCAAGACCAATTGACCCTCAATTTTAGAAAATTACATTTTGGTCCTTCGAATTTTCAAAAATCCTCAATTTCAACTATTCAACACTACCGAATTTGATTTAATCAAATTGACCGATCAAGCACCTCTAATTATTGAAATTGGAGTTGAAATTGAGTTTCTACATGTTCATATGATTCTAAGGAACTTTGAATCGTAGGTTTTAACGTTGGAACGAGCTCAAATGGACCTTCGCCAAAAAATAGAATGTAGAGAGAGAGCTTCGATTTCTCACCGGTGAGGGTGCAACGGTCTGAGCTTTCTAATTGGGCAGGTAGCTCTCCTCCAGAGGTTCTTCATAGGATCAAGAATGACATCAATTGATGTCGAATTATATTAGAATTTCGTCATTGAAATTCAACCCACTCTCTCTCTAACACTGATCGAACATTGCAAAGGGGAGCCGAATTGGCTTACCTTTCAGTTCTAATTCGGTCGTGGAAGGGCTGAGGAAGTGTTGGGAGAGCTTGGTTTGGCTTGAAGAGGGCTCGAATTGACCGATTTCAACTCGACTGAAATAGGGCAGCTTCGATCCGTTGAAGCTGTTTCATTATTCGATCACACCGGTGCTTCTCCGATGACTCTCAAAACGTACGGATGCCACCACAGTGTAGCTGACTTCCCCCTGGTTCTAATGAACCTGACCTCACCTTCTTCAGCTCAGAATTGACCCTATACCAGAGCTCTAGTTCGAGCTTCACCAGAAAACTAAGCAACTGAAAGAGATGAGCTTTTCAGGTGTAGAGAGGACGAATGGAGAGAGGTTTTTTATATAAGGAGCTTGAGGACCCATTGGCCATCTGTTTGGCACCATTATGACAGGCATTGAAGACCTGAAACATACCGAACGGAAACGTTTCTTCTTCGTTGGCGCTGCTTCGATTTTCTGGTGAGTGAACAATGTTGTCATCCTGAGGAAGAAGATGACAATGTTCTGAACCGAACCGGACCGATACGAACCAGGTTCAAAGTTTAAACTGGCCGGTTCACCCCCCATTCGAACGAGTTTTTCAAATCTAAAAATTTCTAAATTTATTTTTTATCCAATGGTGGCTTCAAATCTCAAATTTGAATTATTTAAGCCAGTTAGAAAAATAAATTTAGGATCCGGTTCAATAGTGGTTCAAACCGGTTCGAATCCGGTTCACTTGAACCGCTTTGGTTTTCATCCCTAATTCCTTCACAAGTCTATTTCCATGACTTTTGTGACTCCATAGGTCACTTAGGGTCCATAAAATTCTTGGTTTACCATCTCTTTATCAATTCCGGTTCATAGATCGGCTTGGTTCTTAAACTAGTTTAATCCGGTTCAAGTCCGGTTCACCTGAACTAGTCTGGTTTTTCTCTCCCACATTATTCTAAGGTTCTTTCCCAAGGATTATAAATCTCTTTGAATCATAAGGGATCCATTAGCTTCTTGGTTTACCCATTCTCTATCATTTCTGATTCATGAATCAATCTGGTTCATAAACCGGTTCGAACCCGGTTCTCTTGAACTGCTTCAGTCTTTTCTCCTCATATCATCCTGGGGTTCTTTTCCCAATTTTATGAACCCTTTTGAGTCACATGGGAGTTAGAATTTCTCAATTTTCTCATCCCTTACAATCGGGCTTGTAGACCAATTTGGTTTAAAGATTCAAATTGAACAGTTCTTTCCCCAGTTTTTTTCTCATTACTAAAAGATGGGGTTTACAGCGACACTGTTCTGAACCGTACCGGACTGGTCCGAACCGGGTTCAATGCTTAAATCGGCCGGTTCAGGGCCGATTCGACCGAGTTTTTTAAAATTAAAATTTTCTAAATTCATTCTCTATCCAATGGTGGCTTCAATTCCCCAATTTGAATATTTTAAGCTACCTAGAAAAATGAATTTAGAAACCAATTCAATAGTGGTTCAAACCAATTCAATCTGATTCAGGTCCGGGTCACCTGAACTGGTCTGGTTTTCTTTTCCAATTCTTCCCAAAGTCCTTTTCCATAACTTTTATGACTCTTTAGGTCAGTCAGAATTTATAAATTGCATTTTTTACCCTTTCCTTATCGGTTGTGGTTTGTGATCCAACTCGGTTTTCTCACTCGGGTTGACCGGTTCTTTCCTCGATTTTGTTAACTTTAAAGGACGGGGTTTACAACTCTCCACTCCTTTTATGAGTTTTTTCCCCAAAACTAAATTAACATTCTTTGCCTCGGGAATAATTTCCCTTGATGTCCACTTGGGGTTTGATTGATATGCTAACATTTCGTTTGTTCTTTCACTTAGCCCATTTTAAACACGCACCTCAAGAACTTCTTTTCCTTTCCACTATTTACTCTTTCCACGAAGTTTATCATAACTAGACAAGTCTTATCCACTATTCCAAAGGCACATCTTTAGGCTCACTTCTCCCATTACTTAAGGAAAGATTCTTACTCTTGGGGTTCTTGCCCAGGTCTTTAGGATTGGGAGTTCCAAAAATGTCCAATCAATCTTGTGTCTAGTTATTCTCTTAATCGTTGAAACCCTTAGCTCGGGGTTCTTTCGAGCATTACATACTTATTTTCATGGGTTTTGGTGTTATCCCCCCCTTCGTCCTATTTCAACCTTTCATCCATCTGTTATTTATTACAACTTTAGTCAAAACCTCGTCATGCTTACCAACTAACTCTTTCTTACTTGAGTCATATTTTTCCTCCGTATTGTTGGGTTCACATGCCCCTTATAGCATGATATACTTTTAACCCTTTAAATTTTTTGGAGTTTTGTGACTCCACCCAACTTAAACCCGGTTCAAACCGGTTCTCCCCTAGTTTTCTTACAATCCTTAACCCCGTGTCTATTGACACTACTAAGGGTTTCTCATGACCATTTTCCATCCCTAATGATCTCTTATTTGATCCCTCCTACTTCTCGGTTCAACTATTTATCCCAGTTTGATCATATTTCCCGGTTTGACTCAGCCTAATTACTAAGTTAGGATTTTTCCGATCTTACAACTCTTGTCACTGTTTGTCCCGATCAATACCACCATCATGTAGAGAAGGTTGCAACAATTCTATAGAGACTAAAAGGGGATCATTTAGTGGCCGTGAGAGTGAGAATTGAATGTTTAAAATAAGGTTATCGAAAAACTAACTAGTTGGTGTTCTAGAGAGGCTTCTGGTCAAATTCCATAAAGAAAGTGGCCCTCCTTTCATAGGGAGCTTAGGGAGAGACATGGATTATGTGCACATGTCTTTTATTACTTCTAAATCGGTTCAAAATCAAGCAAGAAATCATTTTTCCCATTGGTGGTCAGTCAAATTTTTCCTGCATGGAATGGGTACTATTTTCAATTAACTTTATTTTCTAAAATCATTTATTTACAGTTAAAATACAAATTTATCATTTTTTTATTTTAGATTATTTAAATAAATTTATTACGGATTTAGTTCGATCTAATTTCTTAACTCATTTCCGATTTCCAACTCGATCTCAACTCATATAATCTACAATTAGTGATTTTCGATCGAGTGATCTTTTGTATTCATTATAACTTATTTTGATTGCTCTCTAATTTGTTGATCTAAATTAACTTTTAATTCAATTTGGTCTAATCTTGAATTCATATTCTTTAATTTTAAATTTAATTTTTTATTAAACTTCTCTCCATCATTAGTTCACCATTAACGATTTCATTTTCAAGACTTCTTCTTGTTTGGTTTAAATTAATTTTTAATGTAATTTAATTTTTAAACATTTATTCAATTTAAATTACCGGTATAATTCCAATTTTTAATTTAATTTATTTTAAATAACTTTTGAAAAGTGGAGTGTTATATGTTTAGTGGTCGGTACTCTTTTCTCACAAGGTTATAATATTTATATAATATTTTAAATAAGAGTGAATTTATTCAATTTAGTTCAATTGAAATTTTGATATCAAATAAAGTTTAAGTTTTGATATATGCCATATTCTTATTTGTTTATATATATATATATATAAAGTAAAATTTATATTGGACGATCTTATTTACATTATTATACACTTCGAAAAGAGTAGGACTTTTATTTAAGTGAGATTTTCTATAACGTTTATTTAAGTGAGATTTTCTATAAATGTATTGTTAATGCCTGCAATACCATATTTATTGAATACCAAATGAATATAAATGTATTGTTAATACATATTTTATAAAATAATTTTATCATTAAATAATAAATAAAATAAATTTTCTATATTACAATATTATTTAAAAAGTTATACAATTTATGTAATTTTACCTTATCATTATTTTTTATTATGTAGTTAACAATATATTTAAATTTTCACTGGTTTAATATATATATATATATATACATCATATGCACGTCTTTGACGATAATTGCCTATTATTAATATTTCACGTGAGGATGCACTAAAGTATTTTCTTATTGGATTATTAACATAATTGTCCCACGATTATCTCTTACCCAAATCCTCAACCAATATAACGTTGACGGTTTATGATTAATATGTGATATTCAGTGCACGCAACACAACTGTTCTATTATAAAATATATAATATACCAATAATTGTGCTTTTAGGTAATTATCAATATTATTATATAATTAAGAGATTTATAACAGACAGGTCCACAAACATATATTTAGTTAGGCAGAAACATGTGGTCACTTATATGAAAATCAATAACGCGTTAAGCAAGCTGTGGGCCTCCACCGCCAACAAATCCTCAACTAACCCCGTTGTTATCAACTTGTTCAAGAGTAATGAGCAAAAAAACTCGTTCAAGAGTAGGATGATACTTGTTCTCTATGACTTGATATCACAAACGCGGGAATGGGAAAAAGGAACAGAACAATGTTTTTGTAGGCCCAGAGGATTATTTTGACATTGTAAAAAATATAATAACTGATATCGTTTTTTTTTTTTGCCAAAGGTAATAAATATTAGAATATGTAAAATATTTATTTATAAAAAATAACATTTTTTGGTCAGAAAATTAAGATATAGTATGCCGACAGTAGAGGGTGGGCATGTTTCCGCCGGGTTAGTTGGTGTTGCGGACAGTTGACCCACCGCCTACATTCCCTTGCTTCTTACCTCGTCCAATCTCCACTTCTTTCCCTCTCTCTCTATCTCCCCCTCCCTGGTTTATTCAGCTCAACATCAGTCACCTGTTTTGACGAATGGCAGGGGGCCCACCACCATCGGAGGTCCAAATCAGGGTCCTTCCCCCCTCCTCGTCTCGGCGGAGCGGCGGCGTCCGCAACCTCGTGCACCCGGTGGATGAAGATTCCCCTGCTCTACGTCGGAATGCGGTTGGGGGAGTGAAGCACTTCAAGAAATGGTGGCCATGGCTTATCCCAGTCTTTGTCGTAGCCAACACCGTGATGTTCGTCATCACCATGTATGTTAACAACTGCCCCAAGAACTCAGTCTCCTGCATCGCCAGGTTCTTGGGCCGCTTCTCGTTTCAGCCTTTCAAGGAGAATCCTCTCCTGGGTCCTTCTTCCTCCACGTGAGCTTCCTTCACCTTTCCCTGATTAGACCCATTTTTCATATACCAAACTGAGATTTCACTGAGATTCTGTAGTCGTGTGGTAGATAGAGCCTCTGGCACTTAAAAAGTTAAAAGTGGTGAAATTGATAGCTCAGACCATGCAAGTTTGCTTTCTGTGACATGCTTATTTGATGCTTTCGGCTGCCAGTCATTTTCTGTACTAGATTTTGTTTCCGTTGTGGAACTCTATATGCCTGGCTCATCATGACACACTTTAGCGGTTATCATTACATCTGGTATATATTTGTTTCAGTTAAACGAACCTTGAGCTGGGCCGAAACTAATGTGATCTGGTCTGGAGATTCAATATAACCTAAGTTACATCTTTTTTGTGAAATATATTCTCGGTATTGACTGCATCGGTTCTGCTTTTTCCAGCCATTATTGTTGTTAGATCATCTACATATAATAGAAGATCCTTATTTAATGATGTCTTAGTCTATAAGCATTGGCTTTTGGAAAAAGCTAAATCATACTTCCACATATATTTAGCTTTTGTTTGGTTGAATGAGAGTTTAGGGCAGTCTCAAAATTTGCCTCTAGAAACTTAACGTTTACACTATGTTAGTCTTACAAAGTGGGTAATTATGTAAGAAGGTTAATCTTATAAATTAAATGATAGTTGTCATCTCAAAATGTTAAAATTTCGGTGTTATTCACTTCACTTAAGCTGTATGGAAAGTGATAACTGGTTCTTGAGACTTGTACACTTCCCGGTTTCATATTATAATGCTATTAGGGCAATTTATATCACATGGATAGCCGTCGTACAATCTCATTTAACATTGACTAAAACCATTATGTTCAATTATTAGTTGTTACGGGATCTCGTCCATCTATGATTTCTTTAATGATCTCCACAGTGGGCACTTTCCATTTTATTTCTATTTTGCTGCTTTTCTATAAGCTAAGTTATTCTGTAGGCTTCAGAAGATGGGAGCATTACGAGTAAGCAAAGTGGTTGACAAACACCAGGTGTGGCTCCTTATCACATGCATTTGGTTACACGGAGGAGTTTTCCATTTATTGGCGAATATGCTGAGCCTATTGGTTATTGGTATTCGTCTTGAGCAAGAATTTGGATTTGGTATGTACACAGGAATATCAATTCCACCTTATTCTTGCATGTCATCTCAATGGAATGCACTAAGAATGTTACACATATTCTAATATAGAGTTTGCTGAGTATTTCCAATGTGTGACCACTATTAAACTAGATGCCCGTCATTGCTGGTGTATCACCCTACAACATTTAGTCTCTTTTGAAAATTTGACTTTAATATAGGTATTAAAGTGGGAGATATAAATTTCATTCTAAACCTTGAAGCTCTGCTATGTCATATAGTTAGTGGATCTATCATTTTTCTTTCTGGTACTCAGAATTTCACATACATGTGTTAATCTCGCTTGATAATATGTTATTGGGATCATTATGCAAAATGTTGAGAATCACACATTGGATAAATAAGAGAAATATTATGTGTTTATAAGTTGAGTTTATACACTTATGAGCTTAAGCTTTTAATGGATATGGGCTCAATTCCTTATTGGCATATAATATCTTCTCACACAAAACACAACTTTTATGTAGTATGTGCCACCATTGCTTTTACATTTTTTCTTTTTCTGTGTTAAAAAAAACAAAACAAGTGTTCATGTTCATGATGGATTTTTTGTTTGTACCCCGATGACACATGGGGGTATATTCGATTTCAGTGCCTGTTCCTGGATTTCTGAAATTCCCTGTTAGCATTTGCTTGATTATGTGAAATACTATTCATTAAAATGGAGAAAGGGAATGTGGAAGATTGTTTATCATGGTTGATGTATCTATTTGGTGTATTTTGCTACTAAGGAGCCTCTCAAATAAATAAGTTGCTAGCAGAAGAAGATGGGTTTGCATTCAATTTTATGGTTCTATAACTGCATGTTTACCTTTTTCCATTTTCAATTTTGTAGTACGAATTGGCTTGCTATATATTATTGCCGGATTGGGTGGAAGTTTGATGTCAGCACTTTTCATCCAGTCAAACATCTCGGTAGGTGCCTCTGGTGCACTTTTTGGCTTATTAGGAGGGATGCTATCCGAACTCATCACTAACTGGACCATATATGCCAATAAGGTACTTACTAATGTATATGAATACAATATGGTGGGAGGGCCTTTCTTATGTGAAAAGTGAAAACATACTGTAGCAATTGGTAATTAAGCATCATTTATTATTAATTTGTCCCCAGGTTGCAGCTTTCATAACTCTTCTGGTCATCATTGTCATTAACCTGGCAGTGGGAATTCTTCCACATGTGGACAATTTTGCTCATATTGGAGGGTTCTTATCAGGTTTCTTCCTGGGTTTTGTGTTTCTAATCCGCCCTCACTTTGGTTGGGTTAATCAAAGATATGCTTCTCCTGGATATCGAGCGAACTCTGTGCAGTCTAAATTCAAGATGTATCAGTGCATACTATGGCTCGTGTCTCTTATCATCTTAAT
Organism: Trapa incisa; assembly: GCA_030064435.1. NCBI lineage: Eukaryota > Viridiplantae > Streptophyta > Magnoliopsida > Myrtales > Lythraceae > Trapa > Trapa incisa. Next base: position 12,032,539 of record CM057781.1, on the reverse strand, counting down.
TGTTGGGTAAGGATTACAGGACATCCTATATACATTTGTGTGAGGCAAGCAAAATGGTCCTAGAAGTATGTCCTGAAATCATTTGAAAGTTGAGAGATATAAATGCAGTCGTTGATTGAAAGCATATTTTAGCACTCAGAAAAAGGATAATTCATTATTCTGCACCCAAAAGGTGCATGAAGTCACATATGGTACTTGAAAAAGCTATACAGTATCATGAGTATGAACATAAACCACTACTGATCATTGAACAGTAGTCCCTATGCCCTCTTCTTTGAACTTGAATATAAAAAAGTGGCAGAGTAGCAACTTATTAATGTTGAACACTTTGATTCTGATTTTATGTTCCCTTTGTTTCATTGTGCTTCCTTCAGTTTTACTGTTGGTGTTGTGATGCTTCTTCGGGGTGTTGATGCAAATGACCATTGTTCATGGTGTCACTATCTGTCATGTGTCCCTACTTCAAGATGGAGTTGCAATTCCCAGCCAGCATCTTGCTCCATTGTAAGGATTCCCATGAACTTTCTTTAATCCTCATTTCAATATTAAATTTTTGTGCATACATAACAGATGTAATTATACAACAGTCCGGCTCTCTCATATCTGTGGCTTTGCAAACCTTGTTATTCGTATATTCACACTATGGCTGGTTACTGTGGGGCCTCTTAGGCTTTCCTCCACTGCACTCACTGACTGCAGCATTAGCATGCAGCTGGTTAATGGATTGTGCACATGAATGGTGTAGATTTGTCACGATGTTTTCATATTAATGCAGGAATCTGGGATCGGGAGTCAATTGAACATCACTTGTGTGAACAATGGTAAGTCTGGGCTATACAACCTCTCCAACCCGAGTGACTCACAGATCCAGGGGCTCTGTTCTCAGCTGTGTAACTGATTTCCTCCCTCCTATGTGACACTTAGTGCATACTTAAACATACCACAGCCATGGCTCCACTCCCATGAGATTGATATTTTTTCTGGATTCAGCAGTTTGTTACATCCATCAGATTGACTGTTTTTCCTTTCTTGTGCTTCATGGTGTACAATTTGTCCTGTACAGTGCTGCATTTACATTTGGATACCTGAATCATTAGTTCATAGCATCAGATTGACTGTTTTTCCTTTCTTGTGCTTCATGGTGTACAATTTGTCCTGTACAGTGCTGCATTTACATTTGGATACCCGAATCATTAGTTCATGGCATCAGATTGACTGTTTTTCCTTTCTTGTGCTTCATGGTGTACAATTTGTCATGTACAGTGCTGCATTTACATTTGGATATCTGAATCATAAGTTTATGGATGCTTTTCTTGGTTCAACTTTTTTTCTGGGTGCAAGCTATATGATATTCAGTGTTCCATTAGCCCATTAATCCAAATTCAAGTGACTTCAGTTCATTTAAGTACAATCTTTTTAATTGTGCAAAAAAAAAAAGTACAATCTTTTTAAAATATAAATTATTTCCATATATAAATAGAAGTGGTAATGGGATCCGGGTTTGACCGAATCTGATTAGACTCGGTCCATTGGGTCTAGGTTTAGAAGGATAGATCCGATGGACAAGTCTCTCGACCCCGTAGAGGAGGAACGTGGATTTTTTTTATCTCACATATTTAAAATATATTTATTTTGATATTAATAATATTCAAATACCCCATTTAAGAATGTAAGAATAAGTTGATTTATCAATGGAATTGATGTATAATAATAAGTTTGATTTACTAATTGAATTGATGTTAATTTTATTATATATTTACAATATAAATATTATATTATAAAAGCTAATTATACAATAAATTTAAAATTTTGAATTTTGGTTGAAATTTTTTTATAAATACTTAAAAATTTTATATTATATTATAAAATTTACATTTTTAATAAATAATCAAAATTAGCCATACTTTATTTGTTAGATTATAAATTTTAATATTTTTATGGTATATTCAAATATTCTCGAATACAAAATATATTTTAGATAATGGGTACAATCGAACCCGATTAAATTTGAATTAATCGGGTCAAAAGTAGCCGATAAAATCCGTGGTAGAGTGTAAAACCAAATGTATATACTCAATGGTATATATGATAATTTAAACCTATAACATGAGGCGACATAAACATTATGATATACCTCTCTCCATTTATTATAATCTCATCCATATGTTGGGTTGTTGGCTATATATCACGAATTTTATGCTCTAAATTAACATATTATTGAATGTAAGTGGGTTTATAAGGTCAAATAACATCCAAGTGACTCTTTATAATATAATTGGCTTAACCACCTATTTTCCTTGATGCATCTCGTCCCTAACATGTTTGACGTCCTTGTAATTTCATTTATAATTTGAAACATAAGGTATTATTAATCGATAAGGCGTAAGGCACATTTCTATTTAAAAGTCATAACTTATAAATAGTAGTATACTTTCAATCTTATAAACCCATAACACTTCTCTATATTATCTAACGTGGGATCATATTCTCAATACTATTTATCTATCACACTTCCACATCTGTTATCTATTTGCTCATATATGTGGATAATATCATTATCATTAACTCAGTGTAAACCCCGTCCCCTCAAAATAAAGAATCGGAAATGGGTACCCGTAAATTTTCTAGAGAAAATTGATGATTTAAGCGAACTGGAATTAGTAAAGAAGGGTCAAAATAGGGATTTGGAAAATCAAAAGTGGCCAATAAAAATCCAAAAATCATGGGGAAATAACCGTTCAATGAATTAGATGTGAAAACCGAATTAGTTCAGGGTGAATCGAACCTAAAATGGATTGAATCGAATTTAACTGTGAAAAGTTAATTCAAAGATTCATTTTTCTAGTTGGCTTTAAAATATCAATTTGGAAAACTTATGTCATAATTAGATAGAAAATTAATTTAGACAAATTTAGAAAATTTTAATTTTTAGAAAACTAGTCGAATCGGGCCTAAACCGGGTGATTTTCAATTTCAAGTAACCGAATCCAGTCCGACGGAACTGGTCAATGGTCCAACCGGTCAACGGACCACTTGCCAGCTCAGCACCCAGTCAACCGCTTGGTTAGTTCCTAGAAGCACTTACCAATCATAGCATGACACGTGTACTCAGTGAAAGGTCAAATCCACATCATCGATTACCGACCAATAGAAGAGCGACAGGTGTCCTCAGTCAACAGTCAACTGAAGAGAAGCCTTGTAAGCCAAGTTGACCAATAAGAAGTTGACACATGGCAAAGGTGCCATGTCAGCAGTCGACCGGGATGTCGGACAAACGGTCGACCAATCAGGGGTCAACACGTGGAAGAGCCACGTCGAATGGCCTTAGCCAATCAGCGACCGATACGTGGTAACCGCACAATGCATTGGGAGAGACATATGATTTATTAAATCAGCCAATCAGAGGCCAACACATGGCAGCCGCATAATGCACCATGAGGGAAATCTCGTGCATTTAAATCATCCAATCAGAGAACACCACGTGTCACGGTCAATGACTAACTGAGTATGGTCAGCAACCATGTTGGAATGAATGACCAATGGGAGGTCGCCACATGCCTGATCAACGAGTCAAAGGGTGACTCGGACACTGAGTAGGATGTTGCACCATCAAAACTAGCCAATCACAACGTGCCACGTGGTAGCTCGCACGTGCAGCATAGGGTCATCTTCAACCTCGTGCAGATGACTTGAGCGAGATCGTCGAAGAGAGACCGAGTCTCCGACGACCGAAAAAAATCCACCACCTCCATCTCAAATGGGCGAGTTTGGCACCGAGTCGTGCGCTGGTGTTAGCCTTATCAGTTGTTGAGCCCTCTATATAAGTAGTGCCTCCCCACTCATCCTCCATATCCCTTAGGCGGCCATAGAAGATGGAACACTTCAATTTACGGTAATTTGCAAACCAGAGCTACGACAATGGGACTTTCTGAAACCTAAGGAGGCAATTTTAGGGTCCCAGAACCAGTAGGAGTTCCTCTACCCCATTGCAATCACCACTCGACTCGAAGACCACCAGAGGAGCGTCAAAAGGCTCGTGTAGTACCGTTGCTCCGACGGTGACAAAGTTGCCAAACCACTTCAAGTTGAATTTCGTCGTTGTCGACCTTCTACTGCTAGGCCAACCCTCTCCTAACTCTCTTCGACCGACACTCGACCTTTAGAGACCTTAGAGATAAGTCAATTTAGCCCTTGTTCGCCGAAATATTTTTACTTTAGAATGGAAGCACTTAAAATTTCTCTCATCAAATTCTCTATGCTCATGCTATCAATTGACCCACACTCTGATCCTAGGAGGATTCCCAGGAAGAGCACAAGCCACCCCTACCCGGAGCTCCGACCAACGCCCTCTCATTGGTAAGAAAACCAAGCTTTCTCTCTCTAGAGAAATTATCCGATGAAGCTTTGTTTGAGCTCGGATTTGGGTCAAATTAAGAAATTCAAAGTTTTGGATGATCATAAGAAGTTGGGGGGGGAGGGGTTCGATTAGCAGTATAAGAGGGGGAAATTAGCAAAGTTTAGGCAGTGAATTTGATGAAATGAGAATTCGAGGGTCAAAGTGCAAATTTTGGACAATTTGGAGATTTTTGAAAAAAATATTGGGGGCTAAATTGCAATTAAAGGAAAATTTAGGACTTGAATGGAAATAAGAGAACCTTAGGGACCTAATTAAGGTAAAGTGGATATTGGGGGCCTAAATGCAAAAGTATGAACTTTAGGGAGCAAAGTGCAATTAAGGCATAGTTTAAGGACCAATATGTAAATACATGAAAATTTGATGTCTTTCATGATGAGTTGCCCGATGTGAATACTTGAACCATGGAGGGGTGGGTGTCCGAGTACTTGTGTAGAGGAGCACATCGTGGATCGAATTTTAGTCGGGACGGACACGTCACGGTTACCGAGTGAGTGGGAAATTTCCGGCATGAGTCCCGGTTGGGATGATGAGCAATGTTTTAAATTTGAAACCATTTTTCTAGAAATAGTCTCCCCTGACTAAGTGAAATTGCTTAAACATTTTGGGAGCTATTTCCGAGTAGAGCTAGAGATTCTCTAGTGGGCCTAAGACCAATGGACACAAGCTTAGGCCCGTATACAAGAAGATGAGTAATGAGTATATGAAAACTAAAAAAAAGTGGTGAATTGTGTGTGATAGCTACCGAGTCATGACCAAGGTTATCAAACTTGTTGGGCTGGTGGTTACCAAGTCAAAGTCGAGTCGTCAAACTCGTTGGACTAGTAGCACCACGTCGAAGTCAGGTCAGCAAGCTCATGAGTACCGATAGCACCAAAGATAAAAGGTCTTAAACTAAAGACTTATGTTTCATGCGCATTGAGATCGAGGAAGCAGGAGGAGAGGCCTCATCCCACTTTAGTGGACACGAATAATATTGAGGTGTGAGGGATGAGCAGTAAGGCTCACTTAGACTTTTGGTAGAAGGTGAGACCTTCTACCAAGGGTGGTATGTAAAGGAGCTCCAAACCACAAGTGTAGTATTCAGGGAATGCTCTACGAACATGTGAACCCTTTTATGATAAAATGGTGGATGTTGAGTAATAAACGACATTGTTATTATGAATAATGAAACTACACAAAGATATTTTCCTAAAAGTATGCCATAGAAATTACCCCTCACTGAGTTTTGAAACTCATCCCCTCCCTTAAATTTCTTCCAGTGAAATTTTCGCACCAAGTAGAGTTGCAGCTTGAATGCAAAGAAAAACCTCCAAGGTAACTATATTTAAGAAGTTTTGTAAACTTGTTATGGAAAACATATGTACTGGTAAGGCTTTCCCTTTCTTGAACCATCTTGGTAGAGATACCATTGTGGCTCAAGGAAGGGTGACGGGTTGATCACATGAATCCGCCCAAACTGAGTCGGGTTGTGACACTCAGCCTCTGCCCCAATCTCCTCCATCCTCTCAACCCTCCATTAGGAGTTTTCAATGAAGGATCTTGACCATTTACACCATTTGTAAGTATCAAGGTACACATGACCTCTTATGGCATGATGCACACTCAACATTAATGATTTACTATGTCACGCCTCAACCCGATACATCAACTGACAGTCCCGTGCACCCCCACCAATCCACTCGATGTCACTATGGTGAGTACCTTCACTACAGTGAAACCAGAGGCACTAATGTGTAAACTCCGTTCTCTTAAAACAAGAAGATGGAAATGAGAACTAAATTTTTTTTAGAGAAAACTATGGTTCAAAGTGAACCGAAATAGGTAAAAAGAAAAACCAAAATGGGAATTTGACAATCACAAGTGTACAATGAAGGTGCAAAAATAAAGGAAATGGATCATTAACCAAATTGGAAGTGAAAATCGGACTGTTTCAAGGTGAACCGGACCTGAACTAGGTTGAATCAAGAAGAACCGATTCAAAAATTCATTTTTAGGTGAATTAAAAATATTAATTTGGGAAATTTAAGCCACCAAAGTGTAGAAAATAAATTTAGATTAATTTAGAAAATTTTAATTTTTAGAAAACCGATTGAATCGGGCCTAAATCGACCGATTTTCTATTGCAGGTCACCGAACTTGGTCTGACCAAATCAATCAACGGACCATCTGCCAGGTCAACGCCTAGTTAGTGCGAGCGACCAATTAGCGTGCTCGACACGTGGTAAAACACACCCTATGAGCTGCTCAGTCAGCATCTCAAAGCACTGACCAATAAAAGTGTGACACATATCTCTGGTCAATGATCAGACAAGGAAAATCCATGTCACCAAAGACCAACCAATAGAAGCGTGACATGTGTACTCAGTCAATGGTCAACTGAGGCGAAGCCTAGTTAGCAACGCTGACCAATGAGAAGTTGACTCATGGTAATAGTGTTAGGTCAGCGCCGACTAGGATGTTGGAAATCGATCAACCAATATGAGGTCAACACATGGCAAAGCCACATTGGATTATCACAACCAATTAGAGGTTGACACGTGGCATTAGCACAATGCGTCAGGTGAAAAAACTGACAAATTTAAATAAGCTTATCATAGTATGACACGTATCTCAGTCAACCAACTATCAGATTTGATCAAAGGTCACATCGAACAAAGCAACCAAAGGGAGGTCGCCATGTGTCTGGTCAAGGAGTCAACATACGACTTGGACGCTGAGTAAGACACTACATCAGCGGAGCCAGACAATCACAGGCGACATGTGGTAGATCACACATGAGAACCTTACACGCACAAGCATAATGTCGTCTTCAACCTCTGAATAGGCAAAGAATATAAAGGCCAAAATGACTGTCATTACTCCGACGCCCAATAAATCTCTTCGACAAGGCCTTAAATCGGAGATTTAATGGTTGACCGGTGGATGAATAGATAGAACGGTCAGTACTCAAGCTCCCTATATAAAGAGATCCCCTCCATTCATCTTTTCCTTCACTTGAAAGCTTGAAGAAGACGAACTGCTCCAGTTTCTGACCATCCTCGAACCAAAGCTATGACATCGACCCTTTTCTCCACCACTGAACATGAATTTGGGTTCCTTGGAACTAGGTAGAAGTCATCTACCTTACTACATACTCTCTTTAGCTCGAGTATCAATGGAGAAGCAGCAATATGCTTGCACAGTACAATCGCTCCGATTGTCAAAAAGTAGCAGAAAATTTCGAGGTGAATTCTAGCCACCTCAGACCTCCTAGAGCCAGGCTGAACCACCAATGACTCTCCACAACCGAGACTAGTCCTCATTGAGCCTTCGAGGTAAGCAATTATTGCCACCTTTGCTGGAATAGTGAATTTACAAAGAGAGAACTGCTTAAACTTTGTTGATCGAATTCTTATTGTTTAGAGCACCAATTAAGGTAAAATTTGATCCTATGAGGATCCTTACGATGAGAGAACCTCCCCAAATTAAGAGCTCCAGCAACCGCATCCTTGCTGGTAAGAATTCGAAGTTTTCTATCTCTAGAAATATTTTCAAGTCAAGCTTCGTTTGAGCTTGTCTCTAGGCCAAATTAAATTATTCAAAGTATGAAATGATCATGAAGAGATAGGGGATATGGTTAGCAGCATGATAGCAGACAATTACTCTAATTTAATCAGTCAATTTGATGAAATGAGATTTTAGGGATCAAGTGCAATTTTGGAGAAATTTGGCAATTTGGGGATTTTTGGTAAATTGAAAATTTTCAATTTACATAAATTGAGGGTCAATTGAGGATTTAATTTAAATTGGGGGCTTAATTACATTTAAAATAATTTTTAGAGAATTTAATTACAATTAAAATTTAATAAAATGCTTTATTTGTGATTTTGAATAATTTTATTTTAGATAAAATTATTTATGGATTAAATTACAAATAAAGTAAATTGAGAAAAATGTGGTAAATAATTTGGAGTTTCTTTGTCAAGAAAATAACTTAGGGACTTATGTGTAATTAAAGGAAACATAGGGATCTAAGTGTAATTATCGGATAATTGATAGATCCATTATCCGTAATCATGTATTTGTGAAAAAAAAGTCTATACCAACAATCGAGAATCAAGCCCAAGGTATTGGAATTTTGTCCTATATGAACAAGTCACAAATTTCGGGTGAGTGTGATTACTAACATCGAGTTTGATTGGACCGATAACACATACTTGAAAATCATGATTTATTTTTTAACTTAATTTTTCAGAAAATATAATCCACTGAGAAATCGCTTAAAATTTTTGGGATTATATTTTTTAAGAAAGCATTAAGTATGTTAATATGACAACCCTTGTATAGTGTATGGATACACTTCAAATGATATGGTCTAATCCGACCTTCAATTTAGGAAATGGGCGAAGCCCATGATCGATAATGGTGGGCTAGATCTACTTTTCTGCAATTGGAACCAAGGCCATAGTTTTAGAAAGTGAAGTAAGCCCAAGACCATGTTTTGAATACTCGTACAAGTGGGCCCAATGCCAATGAAAAATAAGTCCAGTCCCGTAAATAAGTTATGATTTAAGAGCATGTTAAAATTATCAAAATTTGATAATTCTTATTGAAGTTACTATGCTAAAGCCAAGTCGCATCCGATTGAGCTAGTGGCATAAAGATAAAGGTATTAAATCAAAAAAATATATTATATGTGATTGTAATCATGCGAAACCAAAGAGACATCCGGTACAGGGTAGTGTTAGTTCTAAGTGCTGCTGGACAGTGAGGTTTGAACAAGGTTAGTTATGTTGTTCTAGTATGTCATGAAGCTTAGGTAGCTTAGTGCGCATTGAGATTGAAAAATAAGGAGCAGAGGTCTCGTCCCTCAATAGCAGACAGAAAAACTGAAAATGTCTGGGGTTAGGTAATGGTGCTCACACAGACAATGTGGTGGAGGTTGTGGCCTCTCACCAGGGTGGACATCCATGTCATTAAGAGTTAAAGGTATGAGGTATGCTTCGTGTATTGTTTCCCCTATTTGCACTTTACAAGACCGAAGTATTACATCTCTTTGTGCCTACTCGTCGAGTGGCATTCAAATTAGGATTCTTGGACTTAATGGGGATAAAGGTCGTGGTACCTTGTGTACAAACTCCTCTCTTAGATACGATCGATTTACCTTGTAATCTATTAGAGCAAAGGCTTCTAATATGCATTCTTTTAAATGCCCTGTTTTAAAAAAACCATCCACTAATTTTCATGGTTCAAAAAGGGATTCATACATCACTCCTACTAGAGTCACCTGCTGTTTGACCAAAAACGACAATATTACTACGCCATTTCGAAAAGTATTACATATAGTACACTCAGTCGATGATTCTGAGATGCACTCACCACAACGTTGGGGTATGTCCTAGCATTCTCCTAAGTCAAGTTATAAACCCTAGCTGCGATTCTAGGCGGTTGTGGAGGTGCTTGTTGTCCTACGTTCCTTGAGCCATGTCAAGATGTTGCATTATTTCCTCCTTGAGGGTCCCGAGTAATATGAGGCATAGTGGCGGCTAGGGCAGGTTCACCTACAAGACAATTTTGGGATATATATTCCGATTGTCTACCCTTGAAGCACACTATAAGGTGGCACAACCCATTGTGCGTGGAAAGTTCTATATACGAGACCATACCTTATATAATAGCATTGTGGATGAACTCGTCTAGTTACCAACTATCCTGCTTAGGTTCGAATATAGGCTTATGTCAATCTAACCGTCACTTTCTCTGTAAAACCCGCCCTTTTGAGCTAAGGAAAACCAGGAAAAGAACCGGTCAAACCAAGTGAGGATTTAGAACCGGTTCACAAACCCGATTATTTCTGGACGGGCAAGTTGGGAATTTACAACTCTCGGGTGATCCAAAGGGTTCATTAATATAATTAATTTGTATGTACGCCTTATCATAAATTAATATATAATTAATAGCAATAATTTAATACCTTAATTAAATTATTGGAATTAATACAAATAATTTAATACCGAAATTAACTTATTAGAATTAATACTGAAATTTAATTTATTAGAATTAATACCGAAATTAAATTATTGGAATTAATACCAATAATTTATGGCAATATTAATACCAGTAATAAATCTCGCCCATTTAATACACGGGTTTTACAACTATATAAAGAGTTCATCCCCATTTCATTTTCCTCACACCTGAACACTTCTCTCTCTCTCTCTACTGCTCCATTTCCCGGTAAAGCTCGAACGAGAGCTTCGACTTGAACAAAGGTCGGGCTCTTTAGAACCGGGGGGAAGACAGCTATCTGATAGCAAACTCCAATCAATCCGAGTATCGTTGGAGAAACGCCGACATGATGGAATAGTGAAGCAACTCCGGCGGACCGAAGCTGACCTATTTCGGCCAAGCTGAAATCGGCCATTTCAAGCCCTCCCAACACTTTCTCAGCCTTTCCACGATCGAATTAGGACCGAAAGGATGAACCTCAGGATGAGACCTATCTGCCCAGATCGAAAGCTCGGACCGCTGTGCCTTCACCGGAACACGAAGTACCGGGAACGCCAGCAAGGACAAGCTCGCGTGAATACCAAGAACCGGTCTAGTGGAATTCACGGCATTAACGGGTAAGTGGGTTTACTAACATCATACCCGGTTGGGATGATGAGCACAACTTAAAATTTAAAACCACTTACCGGTTGTAAGTGGGTTATTCAGATCATACCCGGTTAGTATGATGAGACTTCCTCGAAGGAAGTTGAAAACCCGTTCATCGGTTATGAACGGAGATGTCCTTATACCGATTGGTATAATGGACAGTGAAAACCTATTTTGTCGAAAGTGTTCTCCCCTGACTGTGTGCCAATGCTTAAACTATCTGGGAGACCTTCTCGACGGGAGCTCGAATAGCTCTGATAGGCCAAGGGCCTCGGTTTTGGAACTTCGGGGCTAAATGCCCGATTTTGAAAATCTCGTACAGTGGGCCCAAGGCCAGTTGGCACGAGCAGGAGCTCGTAAACGAATATGATATATGTGCCATAAAACTTAATAAGTTAATTGTTTGGCCATGGTACCAAGATGAGACCGACATGCTCAATCAACTAGCGGCAGTGCGATATGACAGGTCGACGGACTAGTCAAGACAAACAGCTGCGGGTTGAGTTGAGAGTCGGGGCCGTTGGACTAGTGGCACCACAGATTACATGGCAATATAAGAAAATTTTGTTTGTGCATGCACTATGAGTACGGGATCATCAAGACGCCCATGAGGGGTAGTGATGCATCCTAAGGGCACTGGACGACCTGGTGGCTATAAGGGCAGTTCGTCGTTCCAGGTGTCTGTGCGAAATCTGGAGTAGCACTAAGCGCATGAGACCGGGGTGGGGACAGGATGAGGTCTCTGTCCTCATACGGACACGAAGAAGTAATTTCGGGATTGTGGGTCGGATGTTTCGTACATCCACTCATTCCCAGGGTAGAAGTGGTCGTACTTCTATCCGGGTGGCAGGAAAAGTCGCTCTGAAGCCACTAGCGGGTTCAGTAGTGATACTGACTTGCTAATGTGTGTAACCTTCATTATGAAGGATGTGTGTTGGGTGATGACACATCGATAACTAAGAAATAATGGAAAAAGATGAATTTTTAAATGAAATGATTTTTTTTGAAAACAAAGGAGTCTGGCACACTCCATATAAATGTTTTTCTTGAAAGTTAAAAGATTTGAATCCCACTCACTGAGTAGTTGTACTCACCCCCTCCCTTATACCTCTTTCAGGAAGTCCCGGAAAGCCGAACCTTAAAGGACTTGCGCAATTAAACGCCTGCAAGATTGGTACAACTAATTTAAATTACTATGCAGTTTTGATTTATGATATTCCTGGAAAAAGGTGCAGGTTAATGCCTTACTCTTTACGATTTATAATATAAGGGAAAACCCTTTAGTAAATCGGGAGAGTGGCGGGTTGATTACGGGGATCCGACCAAACCGGGTTGGGGCGTGACAACTAGAGTGGTATCAGAGCCTGTTTCCTCGAATACATAATCAAGACTATAAAATATTGTAACTAATAGGATTTATCCTAAAATTTTTAGATGGCTCCCAGGAGAGGAACCAAGAAAACTAGGAATGGCTCTACTCAACACCTTATCTTCGTTGGAATACAACCCTAGAAGCTTCCCAAATGCCTAAAGCATGGCTGGAATCTCAAAAGAGCAAATGAGAAAGTATCCTAGAGAATGGTGACAGGACCTATTGAGGTCACAACTCTAAGTATAAAGGAAGCCAAGCGTGAAGCCATAAAATGAGGCATATAACCTTACATAGGAGGATGCTAATCAAGAATCTCGTAGCTCCCTAGTTATTTGGTGACCATTTTCAGTAATAGGGACAAAATCCCCAACATACTGTACTACTCTATTAATGAAGTACTCCAAATTCCTAAAAACCGTGTCCCTCAAATGATGTGATCTTCAAGACTCAAAAAAAAAAAAAACTCTCGCGGTATCCAGACTTAAGGATGAAGGAGCACTAAAATTAACAATTTCTAAGAAAACGCCAAGAGGAACCACTTATGTTCATGTAATTACAAGCATGAATGATAGGGACACTGCATGGAGAAGTGCCCAACCCTACAAAGGACAGGAATCAAGTTAACCTAGAGGGGAATAGGACACGAAGTGAAAAATTATCCCACATCGCTAGGAGTCAGGACAATATTTTCCAAGAATAAATACCCCACAACTATAGGAAATTCAAGAGGATACCATCCCAAGAAACGTGACTCCATTTGCAACCACAAATGAGAGGAAACTCTTCAAAATCTTAGCAAAGTGGTAAGAAGGAAAAAGGGGTAAAGGTAGGACCTCAATAAAACCACAAACAGAACAAAGGATAGTTGAAGAGAATTCCCCCATTAAGAAGAAAATCCAAACCATTTAGGAGCAAAGAAAGGAGTGCATCCACAAGAGAAGACAAGACGAACATTTGTTGACAAACGGGACGTATTGGGATTACAGGAATAAATCACCTTGGAAAAAGCAACTATGTCAAATAGGAAGTTCGGACCAACAGGACAAGAGAAAGCAAGTCGTTACAACAAGATAGTCAGAGGGAACAAATGACACCCTAAGGAAGACCGGGAAGTAGAAGGGACTACACCTTAAAAAGGTCAGTGAGATGGATGTTAAGGATAGGAGGACTCGAGAAACTACTGCTAAGAAACTTAGACCAAACAAATGGTGGAGGCAAAGCAGTTAACGAACAAATACTCGGGAAAGCCATAATGTAAGTTCCGACAAAGAAGAGAGAGGCAGGAAGGTCAAATACTCGGGAAAAGAAGGATACAAGAAATCCTAAAAAGGACCAAGGGCCAATTAACGACTAAACTCAAGCCAAGAAAGGAATAGGCAAGCCTCTCCCACAATGATCCTGAAACAAGGAAGATTTGTACGCTCCCTAAAGAAATAGACAAGTACTGGGTACGAATAAGGATGCAAATAGAGCATAAAAGATATGCCTAAAAGATTCGAGGAGTAAAGGTAAATAGGAGAAGACGACATCAAGGGATGTCATTTAAGGGTACAAATCCCCTAGAGCAAATGTAAGAAAAGAATGTCAGGGGAAAGGCAAAGAATCCTACCAAGGAAGGAACCCTCGGAAAGACATGTGTATCCCAATTAAGAGGAAATGGAACCAACCCTTATTTAGGAAATGTTTTCCAAGAAAGGAAGTATTGTAATGGTCCATTGTGACCTGTTTGGAAAGAATAGGAGAACCATGTAGAAAGAGGAATACTAGTAATGGCGGACAGCCAAAGATAATGAACAAAACTGGATGGGTGAACCTTCCCAAGCAAAGTAATCGACACATAGATCGAAAGCAATTATTGTAGAATGAAGAATCATTAAGTGATTTATGAGCAAGTAAAAGAGGATTAAGGAAAAAGGAAGTCATTGAATAAGGGATGTCACTAAAGAAGAGAAAGGACATAAGAAAAAAAAATCCTCGTATGTCAATAATCATTAGGAAACCCAACTATTAGAATTGAAAGGACAAAATAAAAACGTTTTGAAAGGATGAGTAGGTAAGAGAAATCCATGCAGTTATGTGAGACATAACTTCAAAAGCATGATGGATGAGAGGATAACGGTAAAAAGGATAGTTGAGGAATGCCATCAAAAGAAAAGAGGGATGAAGTTATATGATCCCTGAAAGGTCAAAAAAAAAAAAGCTAAGAGAGACCCTCAAGGAGATGTTCTAGAAATCTAACAGACAAAGACAGGTCCTAGAAAATGCCATGTTGTAAGGGGTATGTAAGCCCAACAATCCCGAGGAGAATATGACTCAAAGTAAGGAAGAGTCGGCTAATAAGCATGACGAGGTCTAATATAAAAATTTGGACTGAAGTTATAATAGACAACGAATGGAGAAAGGGTCAAAATGAGATAAAAAAGTGAGAATAAAGAAAACTATGGCAACTAGTATGTAACACCCGAAAGAACATTGAGCTAAAGGTTTCAACGACCAAGGGGTTAACTAGACATAGGAATGGTTAGGTATCTTGGAATTTCTAATCTTGAGTACAGAACCTCAAAGGGAAGAATGTGCTCTAAGCAAAGAAAGATATAAATCTAAAAATATACCATGAAGTAAGGTATGTCTCGTTATGATAATCTCCATGAATGGAGTAAATAATATAAAGAAAAAGAAATTCCTTAAGTGAATGATGTAAAAAGGACTAATTAAAAGAACAAGAGAAGACTTTGCATCTTAAGCAAACACTAAAGGGGCATCAAAGGAAATAATTGCTCATGCAAGGATGTTAACTAAGTTTTGGGGACAAAACTCCTAAAAGGAGGGAAGAGTTGTAAAACCCGCCCTTTTGAGCTAAGGAAAACCAGGAAAAGAACCGGTCAAACCAAGTGAGGATTTAGAACCGTTTCACAAACCCGATTATTTCTGGACGGGCAAGTTGGGAATTTACAACTCTCGTATGATCCAAAAGGTTTATTAAACCTTGGAAAAGAAGCTTCCATATCCCCTCGAGGAGGAAGCAGTCGCTCGCGGCGACCTCGAATCTCCTCGACTCGATCCTCTCCGCTATTCGGTTCAGAAGCTCCGATGCTGACTGCAGCCAGGCCTCTAGGATCTGGTGGATTGTGTAGAGAGCTTGATTCTCTTTGTTTTCAATCTGATCACTGTAAGGATTCTGCCTGAACGCATGGAGCTCGTCCGGCTTCACCACTCCGTCGTAGTCAAGGCACTGTTTTGCGGCAAGGTTCGGCTCTCCCAGGCCGAGGGTGAAGGGATACCCCCGCATCGCGCACTCCACGGCATACTGTATCCTCTCTGCGGCCGCCTCCGATCGCCTCCACGAGGCCAGTCGAGGCAGGAGACTGGCCTCGCTGATCATGCACACCACCGTGTCGGCGCCGTCAGCTGGCACCCGCCAGATCTCCAAGGCGCTTCCGCCACCGCGTGAGAGCCCTCCGCCTCGGAGGTTCGGCGATAGGGGACGGGCCCTCCCCGCTCTAAGCCAATGCCGCCACGAGCTGGAGCTGGCTGGTGCTGAGCCACTCGAGCCGCCGTTCCCGCTCACCGGAGTTTAAGTACGGCCTCAGGTTGGTCCTTCCAAATCGACCCGAGCATTGGGTCCCGGCAGGTTCGAGTACAGCAGACTCAATATCGGGTCGGTTCTAGACCCGACGAAGTGGACCCGTTCTCGGATCCGGTGCGGGTTCGCCAATACCCACCCCACCAAAGTAATTTACATCCTTAATGCTAATTCTATCTGCATTATTTTGTTGAAGCACTAGACTTTATCTAATTAATTTTTTTGCTCAATAAAATATTATTTTATTAATTTATTAAATAAGATATCATATTTACATAAAAAATAAAAATTAAATAATTTTATTATTATCAATAATAAATATAAAATTTTCGAATAAATCAGTATTCAAACTACACTTTATATTAGTTAGTTAATTTTGACGATACTAAATAATACCAGTTGGTAGCTTGAAGAATCATCGTTGGACAACATCCACCGCATGATCGAGCCAACCACATCTCATTGTCCTTGAAATAAGCGTACCTTGGAACTGATTCTTAGTCCGCACTTCCACTACTCCAATGGCTGGCCACCAAATTTATTCGTGTTGTGCATTATATATTGCATTGTATTTTTTATGATAAGGACTAATAAACATTGTACAGTATTCAAAATTTACCTTTAGTCTGTGTGATATATGCAATTTTTTGTGAGATTTTTAATTTGTATTCTTTTATACTGATATGATAATGATTATTTTGGACAATATATATATATATACATATATCAATATGATTATTGTAGCACCAAAATGACTTATGAGGAGATTTCTTTTTCATTTGTCAACTCTAGTCTCAAATGCAGCTATCCGTTTGATTATTTATCCATAGATGAAATCCGGGTATAGCCTCAATTCACATGATCTTGCAGTGTCAGAATCTTTTGTCCTCCAATTTTCACATCATAATAATTCTAACTAATTTCATGAAATGTCCAAATGATCAGATATGCAGGAATTGAATATATTCTATTTTCTCCTATGGTGCAGTTGATACAGCAACACCAGAAACACGTATCAAGGTGGTTAATCCAGAGGAACCAGATCCGTCAATCAATCCCTATGTGGAAGACCAATCTGATCCTGCCTTTGGTTCTCAGAACAACATTCCCTTACCTTACAGAAGCCAGCCCCAGTCCAACCTAGATCTATCACACATTTTCCCATTTCTAGAGGGACCTCTTCGGAATTCTTCTATTCTTAAAATATTGAGAGGTGCAGAAATCGATTTCAGGAAGTCCGTACGTGCAATTCACCCTTCCATTCGTCCATATCTGAATCTTATTGCACACTACCAGGTGAATGTTTCATCCATTCTCTTAACAAGTATTAAGAATATGGATTGGTAAACTAATCTTTATCATAAAAATACCGAGCATTGGTGCTGAGATTCATCACGGACCGGACTGCCGCTCCGTGTGAGTATCTACTCCATACTCTTGTATGGATGATCGTGATTTTTAAGTGATGGAACAGGACGAACACCTTTGTTTTTCAAAGAATGCAAAGTGAATATAATGGAATAATTACACGAATTGGTCTCAATTTTATAGTATCCATCCCAGAAAATGAAATGTAACATTGTTGCACTCTTCTCTACGGATTAAAAATAGTGGATCGTGTTTGATTTTTTCGAACTCGTGTATGAGGTCGGACAACAAGCTTCTGCATGTGTGTCGGTGGGTAGCGAGGTGGGTGATGAAGTACTTGTCCGGGTGGAAGAATCTTATCCTCGTGGCACACAAGATCGATCATCCCTCAGATGAAGTACCCAACAGTTGCTTCCTTGGCATTGGGTCCAGCATAATTTTGATGAGTACGACTAAGGGTTATTGATAAAATGTCCAAATTCTTGGTATAATATTTTGGGGAGTGGTAAGACGGAGTGTGAATTTGGTCCCGTAAACAAGGCTAACTCATCAATGTACGGAAGGGAATCCCCAATTGCTCCCCTCAAATTTGGTATGTCGGGATTGGCAGTGGGCAGCCAACAGTTTGGTTCCAAAAATCATTTCTAGCCACAAGTTGGACACTTTCCTCCATATGTAGATACCATACTGACATACATGCATTTGCATTCCTCATGCGTTAGCGGTAGGATATATGGAATAAGTTGTGAAATAAATTTAATTTTTAATTTATCAAACCACAAGATACACTTGGTTTTATTTGAAGAGTTGGGTCCGGGGTATGGGGTCCTCACTTGGTGGGCATCCACTCACATGGCTGTATTTATACCATATGTCTGGCGATAATCATTCCTCCTTTGCCAATTGGATCCAGCTCTATCATATACTCGTAGGGTTCGTACCTGAATGCGTCGGTGCCCCCAAGTGCTTATGTGTGTGTTAATAAGACAATATGACATAAGTAAGGTCAAAGAGGAAGGTGCCCTTTTACATGGGAAAAAGGTATGGGGGATATGGAATTGATTAATCCAATCTCATCTTCTAAAGTTAATTTAAATTTTTATTCCAAGTCAACAAATTTATCTATATAGATAATGAAGTGAAAAGCCTGGGAAATGGGTAATGATTTGGGCATCTTGTTAGTGGACGGACAGCATTTCCCTCCTTGAGGAGAAAGAAGTTTTCCTTCCTTTTGTTGTTACTGATAATCTATTATGGATAGATGTATATTATATACATATGTTGATCAACATTGGCATTGGGAGTGTGAACCAAGTTAATGAGGAAGATGAAAATGACTATTTATTATTATTATTAATTAGATAAGATTTGCTAAGCAAAGCACAATTTTCACGATGATGACGGTGGTTGAATAACGCAATACATGCACACAAAAACCAATTTGGGGAATGGAATGATTGATGTGGAAATCCATCCACCCAAATAATGCTGACGGTGCAAATTGAGTTGAAATTATCATACTTTTTAATACCATTTAGATATTTTTTCTTACAATAGTAGTGCATATGTCTAAAAGTCTATGTAAACGTAAGGTTTAAGAGAAAAAATATTGCTTTACAAATTAAAGATACTCTTAATTATTTGGTATAATATTATGTTAATATATTATATACTTTTTTACTATATTAATATTTTTGGGTGAAAGTTTTTTGTATTTTATGGTAAAATTTAATTATATTTAATATTAAATATTGAAAGAGGACTAGGAGTTACGGGGAACAGGAGAGACGGAGGAATTGGAAGGACACGGAGTAAATTTAACTTATTTCAATAAATAAATTATATAAATAGTAGTTTATTATTATTATTTTGAAGAACAAATTTGATGTTAAAAAAAAAAAGCGTAATTAGCCCTGGTGCTGATAAATAGCCTCTCTACCTTCCTTCGTTTTCCTCCATTAGCCCACTTTTCTTCATCTACTCTCTGCTCTCACTCGCCCAATTCTTCCTCCATCTCTCTGCTCCCTCTGGAGATGGCTCGTTTCCAGGATGCTCTCTGTAGCATGGGCGCTATTCTATGCTTCCTTGTGGTGGCGGAAGGTCGCATTCCCGGTGCATTCACCGGTGGTCCTTGGCAGGGCGCCCACGCTACGTTCTACGGCGGTAGCGACGCCTCCGGTACAATGGGTGAGTCCCTCGACATCTCGCTTCTAAGCTCTGTTCCTTCAGAGTACTAGAGACATGAGTTTCTCTTCTGCGTTGCTGACTTGCTGTAGTCTCACGCGATGTTTCTTTCTTTCTTTATTTTTTTTTTGCAGGTGGGGCGTGTGGGTATGGGAACCTTTACAGCCAGGGGTATGGTGTTAACACGGCGGCGCTGAGCACTGCTCTGTTCAACAATGGGCTGAGCTGCGGGGCGTGTTACGAGCTCAAATGCAAGGATGACCCCAGGTGGTGCAATCCTGGAAATCCCTCCATCTTCATCACTGCTACCAACTTCTGCCCTCCGAACTTCGCCCAGCCTAGCGACAATGGCGGCTGGTGCAACCCTCCTCGCCCCCACTTCGACCTCTCCATGCCCATGTTTCTCAAAATTGCCGAGTACCGAGCCGGCATTGTCCCGGTCGCCTTCCGCAGGTCAGTCCACTCTTCCCTCTTCTCCCTCCTCTCTCTGTTCACCGAGTTTCAGCGCCCTCCTTATGTTATTTATAAAGAACCCAAGTTCCTTGTTTACTAGTTTTAAGCTTTCTGCTAAACTAGTTTGCTAGTAGATGTGGTGGAATATTATTGTTTATTGAGCGAATTTTGTTTGGAAAGATTGACCGGTTCCCCTCATTAAAACACAATTTCGAGTGGTATGGCCAATTTGTCGGTGCTACTAATTTTTTCACTGAGACGATTCAGGAAACTTTTCAATGTCCCGTTCGTGCAGTAGTCATCTTCCACGTCTAGTTGCAGAAATAGTTCCGCATTTCTTGTAAATTGTGGGTAAGCCCTGCAAATGAATTTACTGTCTTGTCCAATCTTCCCCTAACTTTTCACCTTGAAAACTGGATAGAAGCTTAACTTAACTGATGCATCAACCCATCTTTTATCTCCAGGGTGCCATGCCGGAAGCAGGGGGGTATAAGGTTCACCGTCAACGGATTCCGCTACTTCAACCTGGTCCTCGTCACCAACGTGGCCGGCGCCGGCGACATAGTGCGGGTCAGCGTCAAGGGCTCCAATACGGGTTGGCTGAGCATGAGCCGCAACTGGGGCCAGAACTGGCAGTCGAACGCCGTACTCGTGGGCCAGTCCCTCTCCTTCCGAGTCACCGGCAGCGACCGCCGCACCTCCACTTCCTGGAACGTGGCGCCGCCCCACTGGCAGTTCGGCCAGACCTTCACTGGCAAGAACTTCCGCGTCTAAGTAATATCTCTCCTGCCATCTCCATTAATTAGTTGTGGCAATATAGGAAAAAAGGTATTTAATATTTTTTTTGGTCCTTTCTCGTGTTTTCCGTGATCATGCGGGTGACGGCTCCCGCCTCCTGTTTTCCCATATATTTTACGGGGGGAATTTGAAATGCCGAGGGAGGGAATCGTTAAAAGTGTGTTGCCAAACAGTGTGTAGTGTTGTAAAGGTGTGGGGGAGAGAGTCGTTAAAGGTCCTTCCTTTGTCCATCTTTGATGTTACTTGTGAGTGCTCTTTTTGCTAGCGATGGTAAAAGTAAAATGACCCCAGCCTTGCAGAAGAGTAATGTGGCCCCCAAGCCTTTTCCTCCGCCTTCATGTCAAAGCTTATATATGATACATTCAAAGTATGAATGTGAATAAATGAAGGTACATGTGCTTGGTGATTCAAGTCTAGGAACTTGGGCGAGTGCTAGTTTAAGATCAATGTTGTTGCAATAAGCAGCACTCACGTATCCGAGGTATTATGGACGGTCACCTACTTGATTGACATAGGACATGGCCACCGACATTTAGCCCTGGTTGAGGACATAGGTTCTCCAGAGGAGGATCCATTTGAAATCATGGAACCATGGTGGTGTTATTTGCAATAATGTATCTTTTCTGTAGGTTCTGACTGCCATATTTTCTCCATTCTTTTCGCATACATAAGATGGTAGAGTTAGAAGGTTGCCCTAATAGAGGTCTTAAACAATTGATTTAAGGCCATTGGATTGAATGGATGACTTGCAAAGCATGAAAGCTTGACAAAATTCTGGAACCTGTTAACTAATCATGATTCTATCACATTACAATATTAAAATTACATGAACATTATACACAAACCTTGTAACAATATGATAACAGACATTAAACGGTCAGTTCCACAACCCTCTGCTCAGTAGAAGATATTTTGTAATCCTGTGGCTATAAAAATTACAGCCTTTTTAATTCAATCTAAAAACTGAATGGGTTAATATATGCTCATCAATATGAAGCCCATGGTGATCCTCCATTATACTTCTAAATATGGGTTCCAATTCTATGACTTCTCTTCTCTAAAATTTCGACATTAATTCTACTTTGTATTTGAGCGGTCCACTAGTCACTCTATTTATATCAAACTTATTGCATAATTTTGCTCTTAGAAATGCATTTGCACCACTTTTATAGTAGTAGTATCGCAACATATTTTTGTTGTATTTTCCATTTATTCCTTTGCATTACTCAATACAGTTATGTCTATGACATTTCTTAATTTGGGTTGGCCTTTTACTTTCACTCTCTACCTCCTCCGAATCATTGAAAGTGTATTCTTTTGGTACTCACTCTCTTGAATAATATTTTTCATTTTCACGGTAATGTGTCTTTTATTTCTAATTGCATAATTATCCAAGCAGCATGATCTTATATATCTCATCAGGTGATTACAATGATATTTATGACTTTTGGTAATCGTTCTTTTATTTATGGCTTTCACTGAATCCCCTTGTACATCTCAATTATGCCTACAATATTATGATTACATGTATTACATGACAAAATTAATCCCTTTATCTTTTATTGTTCTACTAGCTTATTTTATTTTACTTTTTCAGGATGTATTCACTCTTTTAATGATTTGTTATATTTTTAGTAACTTATCTTAATATAGTACCAAGTATCGATGTCATATTTACTTATTTCCAACGTTGATCCTAACTTTCTTCTCCATATTTTTGTTACCAAATTTTTGTTCCATTAACAAGAGTATTATTTTGGCTTCCTTCATTTAGTCATCAATTTTTCCACTTCAATTGTATCTATTAATATGTTTGTCTACATTTCCTTTCCTAGTTAAATTCTTCATATTAGAGAAATTTTACTCATCATTGTTTGATTTCTTATTTATTCTCTTATATTTTCTTTTTATTTTTGAGCCCTTAAAGTGAGTCTAGATATCTTCCTTACTTGGTTATTCTTCTTAAGTCTATACATTTAATTTAGATGCATTTTTTCTAAACTCATTATCCTCATTCAACCTCCAATGGAGTTTTCAAAATTGTCATGCCTCAACTTAGTTTCGTTGGAATCAATCTCGTGATCAACCCGCAACTTTTATGGTATAAAATAATAACTATGGTACCGATAGTAGTAAAGTGTAACCTGAAAATATTTTTAAAATAATTTATGGAAATAATTTTTTTCATAAAACATACCATAATATAATTATGGCATAATACTTACCAAGGGGTATACTGTAAACCTCGTACTCTTGAAATAAGAAACAAAATTTTTTTTTCAAAAGAATTCAATAATTTAAGTGAACTCGAAATGGTAAATAAGGGTAAGAACGAGAATTTGGAAAATTTCAAGTGACCAAGAAATAAAAAAAAATTATGAAAAAAATCATAAAGTTGATTGGATGTGAAAATCGGACCGATTCAGGGTAAATCGAACTTAAATCGGATTGAACCGTGAATAACCAATTCAAATATTCATTTTTCTAGGTAGCTTAAAAATAAAAAAATTAAAAAATTGAAGCCACCACCTCATAGAAAATGAATTTAGAAAATTTTAATTTTTGGAAAACCGATCGATTTACGTTTTAGGGTCACTGAACCCGGTCGGACCGGTCTGGTCAACGGACTGTTGCTCGGTCAACGCCCAATCATCAGGTGCGACGCGTGGCGAAGCGTGTCCCGTCAACGTACAGTTAGTGCCTTGAAGTGCTGACCAATCAAAAGGCCATGTGGCAAGTTCTGCATGCGCGAGAGAGATTCATCATTTACCTTCGGATGAGCAGAAGAAGGAAGGAAAAAAATGGATGCCTTTCTTCGGTGGCCAATAAACTCCTTCAACAAGGCCTTAAATTGGAGAGTTAATGGCCAATTGATGGGATAACGGATAAAATGTTCAGTCCCGAGCTCCCTATATACAAAGTTCCTCCCCATTCATCCTTCTCACTCCTCAAACACTCGGAGAAGAATAAGTGTCAATTTTTTGATGAAGTATGAACCAAAGCTCTGACTTGGGCACTTTTCTCCATCTCTGAAGCCAAATTTGGGTTATCTGGAATCCTGAGAAAATCAGCTGCATGACGACATCCTCCATTCAACTAGAGAATCGCTGGAGAAGCACCAACGAGCTCGCACAGTACCGTCACTCCTCAATGGTCTGCAACCCGAGCTGCTTGAGCTCAATTCAAGCTCTCCTTGGACCAATTCTAACCAAACTAAGTTCCTTCGACCACCCCTAGAAGTGTCCCAACCTTCCCTAAGCTAATTTGGTAAGTCTCCTCCGCCACCCTTCGTCGGAATCCACTGTTTGCAGTCGGTTTTGCCTGAAAACTAAATTACAAAATTTAAATTGCTCAAGTCACCAATTGAGGCACGGTTTAATCTAGGAAGGATCTCCAGGAAGAGAGTAACCCATTGGAATCAAAAGCTCTGAACATCAGACCTTCACCGGTGAGTAATCGAAGCTTTCTCTCTCTAGATCGATTTTCCAACGAAGATACATTATAGCTCATTTTTAAGCTATTTTTGGTGTACAAAAGCTTGAAATGATGAGGGAGACCTAAGGAAGATGAATAAGATAATGAAAGAAGGCAATTACCCAAGTTTAAGGGGTCAATTAAATGAAATGGGATTTTGGTGGTCAAATTATAATTTTTGGCCAAATTGGGCAATTTGGGAATTTTTAAAAAAAAATCAAGGGTTGAATTGTAATTTAAGGAAAATTGGGAGGTTTTTGTGAAATTAACTCTCAATTGAGGGCTAATTGGCAATTTTTGGAAATTTGTGGACCAATTGGTAATTTTGAGAAAAAAAAACTAAGGACCAATTGGTAAATTTGGAAAATTAAGGACCAATATGCAAATACATGTAAATAAGAGGCTTTTATGCCAAACGTTTCTTATGAGAATACTCGAACCATATAGGAATTGGTTGTACGAGTACTTGTGCAAATTAGCATACTTGCGATCGGAATCTAGCTGAGACGAACACGTTATAGTACCCGGTAAGTGGGATTTTCCAACATCATATCTAGTTGGTGTGATGAGCCCCGTTTTCAGTTTTAAAAATCATTTTTTTCTAGAAATGTTCTCCCCTGACTACGTGAAACTATTTAAATGTTTTGGGAGATATTTCTAACGAGAGTTGGGATAACTCTAATAGGTCGGAGGCCTCGGTTTTGAAACTTATAGGGCCTAAGGCCCAATTTTGGAAAACTCGTGAAGTGGGCCCAAGGATAATGGACATGGGCCAAAGCCCGTAGACAAGTAAGCTTATGAGCTGTGAAAACCTTTTATAACCGGTTAATTATGTGAACCGCCACCGTGCCGAAGCCGGACCGTCAACTGGATGGACTAGTAGTTGTTGAGCTGAAGCCAGGTTGTTGAACATGTTGGGCATAGCCAAGTGTTGGGATCGTTAGGTCGGTAGCATGAAAGATAATGGATATAATTCCTAAAATTATTGTTTGTGCATGCATCGATTACGAAACCATCGAGGCACCCAATATGGGGTAGTGTTGGCTCTAAGTGTCACTGGATGACACTGGTTGCATAAGGGATGTTGGGCCATCCAGTGAGTCTTGAAGCTCAGAGTAGCTTCCTACGCATTGAGACCAATGCGGGGTTAAGAGAGGTCTCATCCCACATTTGTGAACACAAAGTATTTTCAAATTTGAGGATCGATGATTTATGACCACTCAGACTCAGGGTAGAAGTCATAGACTTCTATCAAGGTGGACAGTAAAGATGCTTCGGTCCACAAATGGATGCAATCGGTATACTGCATCGAAGAATGTTTGAACCCTTTTTGTTAAAGGGTGTGTGATTGGATGCTAAACAAATCTCGAGCAAAGGGAAGAATTGATATGTTTTTCAATGAGGAAGTTGAACTCACAAATCTGTGAACAGGAAAGATGCTATGAAATTTTTTGAAAACTCGCCCTAATACCCGCTCACTGAGTTGTAGAAACTCACCCTCCTCCTTTAAACTTCTATCAAGGTGGACAGTAAAGATGCTTCGGTCCACAAATGGATGCAATCGGTATACTGCATCGAAGAATGTTTGAACCCTTTTTGTTAAAGGGTGTGTGATTGGATGCTAAACAAATCTCGAGCAAAGGGAAGAATTGATATGTTTTTCAATGAGGAAGTTGAACTCACAAATCTGTGAACAGGAAAGATGCTATGAAATTTTTTGAAAACTCGCCCTAATACCCGCTCACTGAGTTGTAGAAACTCACCCTCCTCCTTTAAACCTTTTTCAGGAAAGAAATCGACATTTAAGGAATCCTTATGTCAATCCCATAAACTCATGTAATTTATTTTATGTTAGTTTTGTATAATGTTATTCAAGGGAACAATGACAGAAGGTACACCTGACTTCTCGCAGTTTTGGAAGTGGTGACTCTTCCTAGACCAAAGGGAGTGACGGGTTGCTCACGAGGTTCTGACCAAACCGGGCTGGGGCGTGACAACTTGAGTAGTATCAAAGCTAAGTTCACTCGAATTCATTATCAAGACTATATAGTCTAGAAACTAAATGAAAACTATCCATCTTGTATGAATAATGGCCCCAAGAAAATTTGCCAAATGAATTCGTCCAACCCCCAAACCAGTAGGGACTGCCACCTCAGGCAAGAAAAGTAGCAAGGGAACCTACGGTCTCAAAGAGCTCGACCCAAGGAAATAGCCGCATATAGTAGGGCACTCCACGAACAATTAAGGAAAATGCTCAATCGGTCAAACCCTCCCCAAGAAAAAAGGAGAACCCTTAGCGGAAACCGCATCTCCTTAGAAGGACCAAACACCTCCCCTAACACCCCAACAACCAGAAAGAAACCTAACACAAGAGGAGTCCTAAAAGAACTATTGGGAGGCTTATGATAACTATGTGAGGCTCCATGGTGTCCCAGTGAGCATAGTATCGAACCGAGATATGAGGTTCACCTCCTAGTTTTGGCCTAGCGTCCAAGATGCCCTAGGGACCAAACTCCACATGAGCACCTCTTTCCATCCTCAAACAGATGGATAGTCCGAGCAGACAATCTAGACCTTGGAGGATATGCTCCGAGCATGTGTCCTAACGATGAATAAGGGTTGGGAGGACTATCTATGCCTCATGGAGTTCAACTACAATAACAGCTACCATGTGGAACCTGTCCCATCGGACCAAGGAAACCAGGAGGAGAACCGACACTATTGTCGAAAATCAGGCTAATTTAATAAATAGAAAATAGTAAATAAGGGTTAACATGGGAAATTAGGAGATCTCAAGTGACCAAAAAAATTCACAAAAATTGTGATGAAGAATCGGGAAGTGGAATTGGGGAGAGAACTAGACCAGTTCTGGGTGAATCGAACCCGAATCGGACTAAACCGAGATGAACCATAGTGAACCAATTCAATAATTCATTTTTCTATGTGACTTAAAATGTCAATTTGGGAAATTGAGGTCACTATTAGATAAAAAATGAATTTAGATGAATTTGGGCGTGACAACTTGAGTGGTATTAGAGAATAACTTTCCTGATAAGTTTTCCCCCAACCCATCCTAATCCTTGATTCCCAACAACCCTTGCAGAAAATATGAACGGAAACACCACCAAAGAATATATCCCATTGATACATACCATGGAGCAAAGGGTAGAAGTGCTAGAAGAACCTATCCCATGGGATGCACCTTGAGAAAGAACCCCTCCCTATTCGATGGAGGACGAGATTTCCATACCCAGGGAACTGAATTAAGCCCAGCTTCGAGAAGAGGCTGAGAGAAATTTTTGGGAGGCATACACTAATTATGTGAGGATTTTCCGCCGACTCCCCTGATACAAAGTAGTGCATGTACCACAGGCCCCATGCAACACGCCCACGATGTTGTAGTCATAAACCGGTATGGGATAGATATCACGTCGCCAGTACAAGCCAGGAGCTTGTTAGCATCCATGGAGTTTGAGGAACCCAACATGAACTCGTGCCCTTACTACGGGAGGTACCATGGAGGCGAATGCCCACCTAGGCGGAGGAGATGCGTCCAGACACCCGATGCTGAATTTCACAACCCGCCTAGGTATAACTCTAGGCCAGTTAACTGGAGGGGTTAGAAATAGGGCAATAAATTCTTGAGATTAGTTATAGTAATAAACCCTGATCCGGGGTTTTCTAGTCCAGTAAATAAAAGATTTCAAGTATTCTCGTAGAAAGCCAAGTGTGAGGAAGGTGAATAACCCCAACATGGAAAACCCGAAAAAGGAACCCAAAATTCTTGACCCAACTCCCGAAAGTTGAGAAACCCCAGGACTACTGGAGTAGGTACTTACAAAAAGGGGAATACAAAGGAAACACGACATACCGAGGAACCCTAGGAGAAGACCCGAATCTAGCCAAACTCTAGGTGGACTAGCCATGTCACACTGTGTTTTTAGTAACCTGAAATTTCGGTCGAAAATTTTGCTGTAATTGTATTATAAGTTTAAAATTCAATTGATATAATTAGAATAATTTTGATTTAAAATAAAATAAAAAAATGTTGTTTTGATCGAAATAAATAACTCGATGGAATGGATATGGTAAATACATAGTAAATTTTTTTAAGTGAAAATAATGAGATAATTATGTGAATTTGGTTTAGTAAAAAACTATTAGCACTTTGTAGTATTAGTTCTACGCCTCTACTATAAATACCTATAAATTAATACATATATTCAATTATTGAAATTAATACTATAAATACCCATAAATTAATACTTACATTCAATTATTGAAATTAATACCATAAATACTCACAAATTAATACCTATATTCAATTATTGGAATTAATAGCATAAATTCTCATAAATTAATACCTAAATTAAATTGTTGAAATTAATACCAATAAATACCCATAAATTAATACGTACATTTAATTATTGGAATTAATACCCATAAATACCCATTATTTTCCAATTTAATGAGAATAACTAAAAATATTAATATTTATAAATACCCATAATGTAGTAATAAATGTTCCCAATTTAACAAACAAGTTTACAACTATATAAGGAGCTTATAACAATTTATCAAAATGACACTTGAAAACTTCATTCTCTTTCAACTATTCTATTTTCAGGTGAAGCTCGAACCAGAGCTCTGACTTGTGTAGTTTTCTTAACCTCAGAAGATGAGATCGGGTTCTTTATACTCTAGGGGGAGTCAACAATCTGATAGCAACCTCTGTTCGATCCGAGGACCACCAAAGAAGCGTAGGCGGAATCAAATAGTGAAGCAGCTCTGACAGACCGAAGCTACTCTATTTCGGCTGAGCTGAATTCGACCAAATTCAGCCCTCCTCTAGCTAAACCAAGCTCTCCCAACATCCCTACAACCCTCATACGACCTCAACAAAGCTGAAAGATCAACTGTAAACCCCACACTTTTAAGTTAAGGAAAACTGGGAAAAGAACCGGTCAAACCGAGCCGGTTTACATTTGAGAACACGTAATATGTAAATTTAAGAAAATTTAGAAGACAAAAACCAAATTGGTTTAGATGAACAAGTTCCATAATAACTTTGAAGTTAAGTGTGCTTGCCTGAGAGTAGTGTGAGGATGGGTGACCTCCTGTGAATTATGAATTTTTTTGTAACCCGAAATTTCGGTCAAAACTTTTTATGTACGTCTTATCATAAAAAACCATAAATTAATATATATTTAATTATTTATATTAATACCAATAATTTAATACTTAAATTAAATTATTGGAATCAATACAAATAATTTAATACCGAAATTAAATTATTGGAATTAATACCAATAATTTATGGCAATATTAATACTAGTAATAAATCTTGCCCATTTAATACACGAGTTTTACACCTATATAAAAAGGTCATCCCCATTTTATTCTCCTCACACCTGAACACTTCTCTCTCTCTCTCTCTCTCTCTCTCTCTCTCTCTACTGCTCCATTTCTCGGTAAAGCTCGAACTAGAGCTTCAACTTGAACAAAGGTCGGGCTCTTTAAAACAAGAGAGAAGACACCTATCTGATAGCAAACTCCAGTTAATACGAGAATCGTTGGAGAAGCGTCGACATGATGGAATAGTGAAGCAACTTCGGCGGACCGAAGCTGACCTATTTCGGCCAAGCTGAAATTGGCCATTCCAAGCCCTCCTCAGGCCAAACCAAGCCTGCCAAACACTTCCTCAGCCTTTCCACGGCCGAATTAGGACCGAAAGGTAAGCCAATTTGGCTCCCCTTTACAATTTTCGATTGGTGCTAGAGAGAGAGTCGATCGAATTTCAATGACAAAATTCTAATCCAATTCCGCATCAATTGATGCAATTCTTGATTCTAGGATGAACCTCAGGACGAGACCTATCTGCCCAGATTGAAAGCTCAGACCGACATGCCTTCACCGGTGAGTAATCGAAGCTTTCTCTCTCTATAGTCTATTTTTTGGCGAAGCTCCGTTTGAGCTCGTTTCGGCATTAAAATCTGTGATTCAAAGTTTCTTAGAATCGTATGAGCATGAAGAAACTCAATTTCAACTCCAATTTCAATAATTAGAAGTGTTTGATCGATCGATTTGATGAAAATCAAATTCGGTAGTGTTCAAGAGTTGAAATTGGGGGAAATTTTGGGGATTTTTGAAATTCAAAGGGCCAAAATACAATTTTATGAAATTGAGGGTCAATTTGGCATGAAAATAATGTTGGAGGACCAATTGAGGAATTTTGAAATTTTTGGGGCAAAACTTACCATTTTTGTAAAAGAAGGGCAAAATGGTAATTTTGGAAAAAAATGGGGGACCAAATTGGAAATTTGGGAAATTAAACCCCTTTTTGGTGACATTGAATAAATTGAGGTCCCAGGATAAATTTTAAAAGTTACGGGACTCAATTTGAGGAAAAATCGACATTAGGGACTTAAAGTTAAAGAGAAATAACTTTAGGGACCTAATTGCAAATAACTAAAAGTTTGGGTTTTCTCATTCATTAGAAATGAATGAAGGCTGTTATGCTGAGTAATAATGAACAAGGTTGTTCATATCGTTTAGGAATGAGAAATACTGGGAATGCCAGCAAGGACAAGGTCGCGTGAATACAAAGAACCAGTCTAGTGGAATTCACGGCTTTAACGAGTGAGTGGGTTTACTAACATCATACCCGGTTGGGATGATGAGCACAACTTAAATATAAAAACCACTTACCGGTTGTGAGTGGAAATTTTATATCATACCCGGTAGGGGATGATAAGTACCTCGGTATAAAAACCCATTGTTTAGTGGTATTTTAATCATCACCACTTAGAGAAAGTGATGTGAAAATTATGCGAAAAAAGAACTACTTACCAGTTGTAAGTAGATCATACCCGGTTGGTATGATGAGACTTCCTCAAAGGAAGTTGAAAACTCATTCATCGGTTATGAACGGAGATGTCCTTATACCGGTTGGTATAATGGACAGTGAAAACTTATTTTGTCGGAAGTGTTCTCCTCTGACTGTGTGCTAATGCTTAAACTATTTGGGAGACCTTCTTGATGGGAGTTCGAATAGCTCTTATAGGCCGGGGCCTCGGTTTTGGAACTTGAGGGCTAGAATGCCCAGATTTTTGAAAATCTCGTACAGTGGACCCAAGGCCAGTTGACACGAGCAGGAGCGTGTAAATGAACATGATATATGTGCCATAAAACTTAATAAAGTGAATTGTTTGGCCATGGTACCAAGATAGGACCGACATACTCAGTCAACTAGCATCTGTGCGACATGACAGGTCGACGGACCAGTCAAGACAAACAACTGCGGGTTGAGTTGAGAGTCGGGGCCATTGGACCGGTGGCACCACATATTACATGGCTTGATAAGAAAACATTGTTTGTGCATGCACTATGAGTACGGGATCATCAAGACGCCCATGAGGGGTAGTGATGTGTCCTAAGGGCCCTGGACGACCCGGTGAGTATAAGGGCAGATCGTCGTTCCAAGTGTCTATGCGAAATTTGGAGTAGCAGCAAGCGCATGAGACCGGGATGGGGACGGGATGAGGTCTCTGTCCTCATACGGACACGAAGAAGTGATTTCGGGATTGTGGGTCGGATGTCACGTACATCCACTCATTCCCAGGGTAGAAGTGGTTGTACTTCTATCCGGGTGGTAGGAAAAGTCGCTCCGAAGCCACTAGTGGGTTCAGTAGTGATACTGACTTGCGAATGTGTGTAACCTTCATGATGAAGGATGTGTGTTGGGTGATGACACACCGGTAACTAAGAAATAATGGAAAAATCTAAATTTTTAAATGAAGGGATTTTTTGAAAAGAAAGGAGTCTGGCACACTCTATATAAATGTTTTTCTTAAAAGTTAAAAGTAGACATTTGAAAACCCATTCACTAAGTAGTCGTACTCACCCCCTCCCTTATATCCCTTTCAGTAAATCCCAGAAAGCCTACCTTGAAAGACCATCAACTAAGATGCTTGTAAAACAAGTATGTAAAGTTTAAAATTTCATGCAGTTTTGATTATGCTATTCCAAGAAATGGTGCAAGTTTAAAAGATGCCTTACTCTTTACGAATTATAATAAGGAGAAACCCTTTAATAAACCGGGAGAGTGGCAGGTTGTTCACGGGGATCCGACCAAACCGGGTCAGGGCGTGACATCAACTGTAGGAATTCTTGATCCTAGAAGGTACTTTAGGAAGAGAACTATCTTCTCCGATAGAGAGCTCGGACCACCGCACCTCTGACGGGACAAGTGTGATGGGAACGCTAGAAAGAGAAAGCTCGCGTCAACTTGGAAAACCAACTGAGGATGAATACGTCACGGTTAACGGGTGAGTGGGTTTATTCACATTATAACCGATTGGGATGATGAGCACCTCGGAGAAAAAAAACCACTTATATGTGGGATTTTAACATCAAACCCGGCCGGAGTAATGTGAGAACTATGCGAAAAACTACTTACCATTTGTAAGTAGAGAAAACCATACCGGGTTGGTATGATAGAGTTCCTTGAAGGAAGAATAAAACCCGCTTGCCGATTGTAAGCGGAGATATCATCACACCTAGCTGGTGTGATGAATGGAAAGATGATTTTGTCAAAAGTGTTCTTCCCTAACTGTGTGCCAATGCTTAAAATTTTTGGGAGACCTTGACTAGAGCTAGAACAGCTCAAATAGGCTAGAGGCCTCGATTTTGGAACTTGTGGGGGGCTAAATACCCAATTTTGGAAAATCATGTACAGTGGGCCCAAGGCTAATTGGCACGAGTAGGAGCTTGTAAACAAACATGAGATATTTAAGCCATGGAAACTCTTAATGAATGGTACCAAGACAGGACCGACATACTCGATGGAGTGGCGGCAGTGCGTTAGGGCTAGGTCGACGGACCGACCTAGACAAACAGCTGTAGGTCGAGTTGAGGGTCGGGGCCGTTGGACCAGTGGCACCAAAGATAAATGGCTTTTTGGAAAAACTATTGTTTGTGCATGCACTTGTGGTTTGGGACCATTAAGATGCCTAAGAGGGGTAGTGATGCGTCCTAAAGGCTACCGGAGGACATGGTGGAGATAAGGGCAGTTTGTCGTGCCAGTAGTCAGGAAAGCTCAACGTAACTTCATGTGCTTGAGACCGGGGTGGGGTTGGGATGAAGTCTCCGTCCTCATATGGACACAAAGTATTTTGGGTTCAAGGATTGAAAATCTGAAATGTTCACTCAGACTCCGGGTAGAAGCGAGGGACTTCTATCAGGGTGAATGGTAAAGACGCTCTGATCCACAAGTGAGTGCAGTCGACGTAACTACATCTTGCGAATGTGTGTACCCTTCCTGATGAAGGGTGTGTGTTGTTTGTGAAACATACCTAATATGGAAATGGGAAAGAGGTTTTGAAAACCTTAGAAAGGATTTGAGAATCTTTGGGAAAGAATTGGTAAACCTTGGAAAAGGGTTTTAAAAACTGGTATTTGAGTAAAGAACATTCTTAAAGAAAATAAGGAGTTTGACACACTCCGATTAAAAGTTGTTTTGTTTATGAAAACTCTCTCCCAACACCCATTCATTGAGTTGTAGGACTCACCCTTCCCTTTTAACCCTTTTAGGTAACCAAGGGAAAACCAAACTTAAAGATCTCCTTATATGGGAACTGTAAAGATAAGTATGTCTGTTTAAAAGATTTTCAGTTTTGTATAATGTTATTACAAGAAAGACAGGAAAAAGGACGCCTTACTCCCCACGGTTTAGAAAAGGGTGAAACCCTTCATAAACCAAAGGGTGTGGCGGGTTGCTCATAGGGATTTGACCAAATCGAGTTGGGGCTTGACAACTTGAGTGGTATCAGAGCTTGTTTCATCGAATTCATTATCAAGACTATATAACATAGTAATTAAGAGAAATTTTTAAAAATTTCAGATGGCTCTCAAGATAGGAACCAAGAATACTAGGATTGATATTGTAAAACCCGTCCTTTGATAATAAGAAAACCAGGGAAAGAACTGGTCATTTTCAATTTAAAAACCGAGTTAGTTTACAAATTGGAACTGATAGAGAAAGGGGAAACCAAGAAATTTATGGATTCCTAGTGACCCAAATAGTCCCAAAAGTCATAAAAAAAAGGACTTTAGGATAAATTGGAGATGAAAACCAAACTGGTTCAAGTGAACTAGATCCGAATTGGATTGAACCGGTTTGAACAACTATTGAACTAAATGCTAAATTCATTTTTCTAGGTGGCTTAGAAAATTCAAATTTGAGATTTGAGGCCACCATTGGATATAAAATGAATTTCGATAAATTTTGAAATTTTTAATTTTGAAAAATTCGGTCGAATCGGGCCCGAACTGACCAGTTTAAACTTTGAACAGTATCGTCTTCTTCCTTCAAAAGACAGTAGTGTTCACTCACCGAAAAATTGAGCAGCATCGACAAAGCTGAAAAGTCTCCGGCTAGAGAGTTTGAGGTAATGAATGACTACCATTAAGGCACCAATCGGACAGCCAAGAAGTTCTCGAGCTTCCTATATAAAGAGCCCCTCCTCATTCATCGTCTACACACCTGAAAACTCCATTCTCTCTCAACTGCTACAATTTCCGGTGAAGCTCAAACTAGAGCTCCGATATGGGGTCTTTTCTAAGCCAAAAAAGGCACAGTTGAGTTCTTTGGATTCAGGGAGAAGTTAGCTACATGTCTGTAGTCTCAATTTGCTCCGAGGATCACCGGAGATACACCGGTGTGACAGAACAATGAAGCAGCTCCGGCGGACCGAAGCTACCCTATTTCGTCTGAGCTGAAATCGGCCAATTCGAGTCCTTCTCAGGCCAAACTAAGCCCTCCCAGCACCTTCACAGTCCTCCTACAGCTGAAATAGAGCTGAAAATTAAGCCAATTTAGCTCTCCTCTGTAATTTTTGACCGGTGCTAGAGAGAGAACCAGCAGAACTTCGATGATAAAATTCCTACTTAATTCGACATCAATTGATGCAATTCTTGAAACTAGGAGGAATCTCAGAACAAGAGCTATCTGCCCAGATTGAAAGCTCAAACTAGCATGTCCCCAATAGTAAGCTTTTGAAACTTTCTCTCTCTAAGACTAGTTTTCCGGTGAAGCTCTTTTTGAGCACATTCCGACATCAAATCGTGCGATTCAAAGTGCAATTGAATCGTATGAAGGTGTAAGAACTCCAATTTAACTTCAATTTCAACAATTAAACTCATTTAATTGGTTAATTTGATGAAATCAAATTTGGTAGAGTTAGAAGGTTGAAATTGAGGGAAATTTGGGAATTTCGAAAATTTGAGGAACTAAAGTGAAATTTCATAAAAGGGCCAATTGTGCATGATAAAGATGTTGGAGGGCCAATTGGACAAATTTTGGAATTTTTGGGCAAAACTTACCATTTTTGTAAAGCAGGGGAAAATGGTAATTTTGGAAAAGTTGGGGACCAAATTGGAAATTTGGGAAATTAAACCCCTTTTTGTGAATTTGAATAAACTAAGATCCAAGGTGAATTTTGGCACTCAATTTTAGGAAAAACCGGCATTAGGGACTTAAAGATAAAGAAAAATAACTTTAGGAACCTAATTGGAAATAAAGGAAAAGTTTGTTTTCTCATTCATTTGGGATGTATGATGGCTATTAGGCCAAATGATAATGAATAAGATTGTTTATATTGTGTAAAAACACGAAGTACTGAGAACGCCAACTAAGACAAGTTTGAGTAAGGATAACAAGCTGGCTTAGAGGATATTTACTACACTACCGGCTGAGTGGGATTTAATATCATACCCGGTTAGGATGATAAGCACCTCGAAAATGAAAACCCCTCCTAAGTAGTATTTTAATCATCACATCTGAGAGGAGTGATGTGAAAATCACATAAAAAAAAAACTACTTACCGGTTGTAGATCATACCCGATTGGTGATGAAACTTACTCGAAGGAATTGGAAAATTCGCTTATCGGTTATAAGCGGAGATGTCCTCATACCTGGTTGGTATGATGGACAGTTGAAAGGTTTATTTTGTTGGAAGTGCTCTCCCCTAACTGTGTGCCACTACTTAAAATTTTTGGGAGACTTTCTTGATGGGAGCTCGAATAGCTCATATAGGTCGGAGACCTCGGTTTTGGAACTTGGGGGCTAATATGCTCGATTTTGAAAATCTCAAACAGTGGGCCCTAGACCAGTTGGCACGAGTAGGAGCTTGTAAACAAACATGATTACTAAGCCATAAAAACTTAAGTAAATAAGTTGTTTAACCATGGTACCAAGACAGGACCAACATACTCAATGGACTAGCCGTAGTGCGACATGACAGGTCTTCTGACTAGTCAAGACAAACAACTGCAAGTCGAGTTAAGGGTTGGGGCCGTTGGACCAGTGGCACCACAAATTATATGACTTATGTGAAAAACTATTAATTGTGCATGCATTGTATTATGGTACCTTAAAGACGCCTAAGAGGGGTAGTGATGTGTCCCATGGTTTTAGACGACCTAATGGAAATAAGGGTAGTTAGTCTACCAGAAGTCATGTGAAGCTCGATATAGCTTCAAGCACATGAAACCGAGGTGGGGATGAGATGAGGTATTTGTCCTCTTACGGACATGGAGTTTTGTTACGAGATTGAGGGTCGGATGTTGCAAATATCTATTTATTCTCAAGGTAGAAGTGGACGTAATTCTATCTAGGTGGTCAGTAAAGACACTCCGAACCACAAGTAGAGTAGTCGTTAACTACTCTATGAATGTGTGATCCATTTTTTATAAAAGGGTTTGTGTGACTGTATGTTAATCTCGAACAATGGGAAATATTGAAGAGTTGTTTTCACAAATCTGCAAACAAGAAATATATTATAAATTTTATTTTGAAAACTTATCCTAATACCCATTAACTGAGTTGTAGAATTCAACCATCCCTTTTAATATTTTTAAGGAAAAAAATAATTTTTAGCGAATTCCAAGCCATTAAATCAGACAACTTATTTTAAGTTATTAGTTTTATATAATATTATTTCTAGTTAACAATGATAGAATATACGTCTAACCACTCACAATCTTAATAGTAATAACTGTTTTTATACCAAATTAAATGGTAGATTAATCATTCGTATGAAAGCGTAACATATATTATAATTTTATTTTTACCTAAATTTGTGAGTTTTATATAATTTTTAGTTTTGACCATAACTTTATAGATGAAAAAGATCGATAACTTGTAGATTTAATTCTAAATATTGTATAGTGTACAGAAATAATTTATCATGCACATCCCATATTTTATAGGGTGAGTTATTAAGTTCAATTTTTTTAATTATTTTTTATAGAGATGGAGGTAAGAGTTTTTTAAGGGGAATAAAATAAATTTATCTATAAAAGTTAGTATTGATAAAATTATATTATTCTTTCAAATGTAATAATTTAAGTTATAAGATTATTGGACTGTGGGTAAACTCGGAGTAAGAGAAATACGTGAGATTGATGATTTGGGTGGGGTCACTTTTGGTTTTGCATAAGTCAGAAGAAGCAAAAGATGTAATTGGACGGAAATGTGAGAA
Organism: Trapa incisa; assembly: GCA_030064435.1. Classification (NCBI taxonomy): domain Eukaryota; kingdom Viridiplantae; phylum Streptophyta; class Magnoliopsida; order Myrtales; family Lythraceae; genus Trapa; species Trapa incisa. Next base: position 11,994,713 of record CM057781.1, on the reverse strand, counting down.
AAAATAGAGGAAAAAATAGGTGGACTTAGAGGGTGCTTTAAATAAAAAATCACTTATATGGAATAGAGAAAAAGCAAAGTTTGCCTCTTGAGGTAATTTAAGAAAGTAGTAGACAATATGCTTTAATATCATGAAAGTAGCTGAGATTAAGGTAATGTAAAATAATTTTAGTGGCCTCATTTATTTCATCTCTTTATGTACAATATATATACACAAATGTGTGAAAGTACAATATCATGCATCTAGCTATATTTAGATATTATAATGTGGTAACAACTCTTACAAATGAACATATAGAGGTGGTAGCGGTAACTCTTACGGATAGAAAGGTAGATGTGGTAAGGTTTGGAGGTAGAGGTCGCTAGTTGTGTAATTAGTGCTGGAAAAGAAATTAAAGTGCATGGTTTGGCTGTGTGAAAAAAAACTGGTTATGTAATTTCGTTTATGACCCACCCCTCAACATAAAAGGCATGTTGGAATTCTGATCCAAAATTAATGAACAGAAAGCTCATTGGATAGTGATAGTAGATAACTTTTGGTGATTTTATTGAAATGCCAGGCAACTAAACTGATAATGAAGAGGGAGAGCATACCCATATCTTTTCCTTCATAGGGAAAATAATTCGAAAAAAACATATACCGATTAAGAGTGACGGGTGTAAAGAACAAGAATGACAACAAACCTATAATGATAAAGAAATGAACTTTTTTGTGCCTAGTTTAATTCGGAATGCAAAAATTTATGATAGTAATAAAAGATTATTTACTAAAATTAATTTTCTACAATTTACTAAGAAAGTTGAAAAAAAATAAAAACCTTTCTGGAAAGCAACGAATTAATCATACCTTGCGTGCAATTATCATCGGAAAGCATAATCTCATTTATTAAAATAAAATATTATTTTAAATTCACCCTCCTCCCGTCCTGTATTATAAGGTGCAGTTTCAGAGAGAGAGAGAGAGAGGAGATGAAATCGGTGATTGCTAGCTTGCACTAAGCTTTATTCCGACAGTCGCTGTGAATTTAATGCTCGGACTACTCGATTAACCGTATCAGTGCGGGGAAGAGGGGGTTTGGAAGCAAACCTGGGGAGCGAGAGCTCGCGATAGAGGCGCTTCCTCTGCTGCGCGGACATTGTCTCTCGTTTGGTCTTGTTCTGTGGTATGGACAGCATGGACATCGATTCCCCGCTCGAGAGTAGCAGCCTCGCCAGCTTCGAAAATCGAATTGTGGCGGTGCGTCATACCGATGATCGTGTCTTCTTCCTTTTCCTGGATTTTCAGTACTCACTTTTAGCCACCATTCTACATGTTCTTTATATGCATGCAAAAATTTCTTGGCTTTTCTTTTGAAGTGCTGTTGTGCCTTACTAGTTTGCTGTGAATGCGTTAATTTTTGCAGAAGCTTACTCAAATTGGAGTACCGGAGGAGTTCCTTTGCAACCTCCAATCTGGTCTTGTTGATTTTGTCAAAGGCAACGAGTCTTGGGTACCAGGCCTGGTCTCTGCAATTTTACCTTCAGATGAGGAAGTCTTAGAGCTTCAACGAAGATCAAAAGTAGGATCTAAAAAGAGTTCTGGCATTCAAAAAATGAAGGAACGTCTAAGGATTAGTATGCTTTGGTTGCAATGGTTGATGTTTAGGTCTGAACCAAAGAATGCCCTCAATTATCTCTCTGAAATGAATGTGGGTGAGCGTGGCGTCTGTGATGCTGTCTGGGCAAATAATGATATTGCATACAGGTGCCGAACCTGTGAACAGGACTCGACATGTGCAATATGTGTACCTTGTTTTGAAAATGGAAACCACAAGGACCATGATTATTCTACCATATATACTGGCAGTGGTTGCTGTGATTGTGGAGATATAACTGCTTGGAAGCGTGAGGGTTTCTGCTCGTCCCATAAAGGTGCAGAACAGATAAAACCCCTTCCACCAGAGATTGCAAAGTCTGTGCAGCCAGTTCTTGATGCTCTTCTTTCATATTGGTTGGCTAAGCTGGTGCTCACTGAATCTGCTTGTTTGGAGAAATGTAAATCAAGCAGTGATGTTGTAGAAAACACGAAAGCTGCAAATGAGCTTACTTTAGCTGTGGTCAATATGCTCTTGCAATTTTGTACTCGTAGCGAGAGCTTGCTTAGTTTTGTTTCCAATAGGGTATTCTCATGTGGTGGCTTGTTGGATATACTAGTGAGGTCTGAGAAGATTTTGAATGAATTGGTAGTGACAAAGCTCCACGAACTGTTACTGAAATTTCTGGCAGTGCCTTCATTCAAGTATGAGTTTGCAAAAGCATTTTTGGGCTACTATCCAATTGTTGCACGTGAATCTGTAAAAGAATGCAATGATGATGCTTTCAAGGGTTTTGCTGCAATATCTAGGTTTTCAGTACAGATTTTAACTGTGCCCACATTGACCCCTCGCCTTGTCAAGGAAATGAATCTATTGGAAGTGCTTTTTGGATGCTTAAGAGAAATATTTTATTCCTCTGTTGGTGGAGATAATCGTTTACAGGTAAATCAACTAACGATTTTTTCCTATAATTGATAGGACATGTAGGATTTTTTGTTGCAATTGGTAACTATAAACTGATGGGAAACACTGCCTTCTTCATCCATTTTCTTTTAATGAGAAAGGATGGCATATTCTTCTCTAGGTTTTCTATGCAATCTCCCTTTAATATTTCTGATGCAAAAATTACATCGGTGGTACAAACTTTTACAAAATGTTGCAAGATGGTCCATTTTTTTCCATTTGTTAGTTAATGGTATAATTCTTTTACAAAATATTGCTTAGTGTTACATTTCTTTTCACTTATTGTTTAATGGTACAATTATTTTACAAAATATTTCATGATAGTACAACTATTTTAAATAATATTTCATAATTGTATATTACATTTTTAATGATACATTATATTTCTTAAATATCTTAATAATACAATTAATTTAAAATATGCATAGTATAAACTAATAAAAAAGATTATAAAAAATAGTAATAGCCAAACACGTTTGTTCATTAAATATTTTTAACTTGTTAAATGATTGAGAAATTTATCGCTTAAATGATAATTTTTCCTTGTAATTTTTTATCTCACATGACATATTATTATCAATTACAAAAACCATTAACCTAATTTACCAAAATAAATTCAGGTATGTTCCCAGTATCAAAAAATAGTAACTATATTTGGTTCTGGTAGAGCACACATGTTATCCAACATCGGACCTGGAACTTGTTAGATAATTTTTATAGTAATAAACTTCAATATTTCATAAAATTTTCATTTGTTTTATGATTATTATATGGTTTGAACTATTGCACTCCTAACTAGATGTTTTTATTTGATGTAAAAGTTATTTATATTTATTATAGTTTAAAAAAGAACATATGAAAGCATTTTAAGAAAGTATGTAATATACAATAAAATTTCCTCAAAAATTAATATTGCAAACTTGATTTTGGTTAAATCATTATACTAAGTGAATAAACAATGATTTATTTCATTGAATTTTATTGGTTATAAATATTTAAACATTCAAAGGAGCAATGAAATGGTTCCAACATGGTATATGAAACCTGTGGTATAATACAGGTTTTGGGTAGGGTTCTATTCCTATATTAAATAGGGAAGGATTTCATTCCAAAATTTTGGAACACGTCCCATAAAAGGTAATTTTTACAGGGTACCGACCATGCACTCCTTTAAATAAATGTAGTGATTTTCCTTATTTATTATCCATAAATGATATGTTGGAATTATTAAGTCTGTCCTTTCTGCTTGCTAATTGATATATATATTCTTGTGATTCAAGTTCTCGTACATTTGTCATCTCTAGAAAATGTAAGCATCCGTTTATTCTACTGCTTTAGCTCAAATCTATTTTCTCGGTCTGAAAAGCATAAAACATACTAATGTTGATTCTTTCCCCTTTTCACTAAAATTTATTGTAGAAATGGCTGTGGGATTATAAAGGATCATATTCTCAACACCAATCCACATGTGAACTACTTTGCTTGTTAGAGATAATGATTTATCAATGTAGGAAATATTATATTCATCATATATTATGGCTAGGATTTTTAGTATACTTATGGTTGATGCAATATTATGTTATGACTCAAAGTTTCCTAATTTTGCCATGTTTGTGAGCCTATAAATATGCTGGTTATTAGTTATATTTTCTTGAGTCAGCTATAAATAGAACTCTTTTTTCAGTGTCTTTAACACATCTATCCTCTTCTCTTCATTCAACCTTCTCCCCTTCCTCCTAATTATGTGAAATTTGTTATAGTATTGGAGCCAGTTTGCTCCTATGAGGACTCCTCCTAGTAAAAGTTTAGAGTTGATTGATTGAGCCAAGTGGCAAGTCAAGTTTATGGTCCTCTAATGTTTAAGTCGATTTTTCTAATGTCTCTGCCAATAAGCCACAGTTGCAGTCAAGCTTGATCACATCCTCATCTTCAAATATCAAAGTGCAAGATACACTATAAGAGATTGAATCCATTTTCATTTAAAAGTCTAAATTGATAAGTTTTGATATTATCTTCTTATAACAAACAACACTTCTCTAAAACTATCAATATACTTCTTTTAAACTATCCTTGTGTAATCGTATTCTCAACAATTTTATGATAACCAACTGCAATGGTTACTAGGTCTATGATGATCTTCACATTCACTGAGAGAGAGTTCTTAATCATTATTTTGTATATTTAATTTATTAAATCATTTTCAACATATGGTAACCATTAATAGATCACTTATTGTTCAAAAATTGTGTAGTTTCCACTTAAGTGTTTCTGGAAATGGCTGATATTGTCTATCTGTAGGTTACAAAGTGGCAAGGCTTGTATGAAATCACCATCCGCATTGTGGAAGATATTCGGTTGGCCATGAGTCATGCAGTAGTTCCTAGATACATACTTTGCAATCAGTGCGATGTCTTACAAACCTGGATGAAGCTATTGACTTTTGTTCAAGGAATGAACCCCCAAAAGAGAGAAACAGGTATCCCTGAGGAAGAAATTGAAAATATGCACTTACCATTTGGTTTGTGTTTCTCAATTTCGAGTATTCATTCTCAGTTGGTCAATAGTGCATTTTCTGATGCACCTGTTGATGAAGTGAATGGTTACTCTTTTCTCGATACTCGTCAAAAGAACAATGATGACATTGATAATCTAAGACATGCAAAAGTAGGACGATTGTCAAAGGAGAGCTCTGCCTGTGGTGGTTTAGGGGTGAACATCACATCAACTTATGGATCCAAGTCTTTTGATACTGATTCTACCACTACTTTTCAGCTTTCAGTTCCATCATCTGTGATATGGTTGATAAGTGAATGCTTGATGACTATTGAGAACCAGTTATTAACAGATAATACCTTTAGTGCTCCTTCAGTTATCTCATCTCAGAATTCTAGCCTTGTCTCCACAAGCAAGTTTTCAACACTTAAGAAGATACTGAAAATCAGAAGAGGCAGATCCATTTTCAGTAGACATAATAGTTCTGAGATTCATCAGGTTCAGCAATCTAAACAAGTAGATTCTACTATGACTTTTGAAGGTGGAAAAAATTCGAAATATATGATTAAATTAATGCCAAGAGATGGTCAGTTAATCTCTGATTCCATGACAGGGTCCACTAGTAGGCATGCTGGGGGAAGTTATAGTGATCCAGAGATGGAAGAACCGCTCATTTTGGGTCTATCAGAATGGCCAAATATTATATATGATGTCAGTTCTCAAGATATATCAGTTCACATTCCATTGCATCGATTGCTCTCATTGCTTCTACAAACAGCTCTTAAACAATGTTATGGTGAATCTACTGTTCCAATCTGTCATAATCCATCAACTAGCCCATTCGACTTCTTTGAGTGTGTATTGGGTCGATGCCACCCGTTAGGATTTTCTGCCTTTACCATGGAGCATCCTCTACGTATTAGGGTGTTTGTTGCAGAGGTGCATGCTGGAATGTGGAAAAAGAATGAAAAGGCTGCTTTATTGCTCTGCGAGTGGTATCATTCTGTTAAATGGTATAATCATGCTTTATCTGCTTCATATATATTTTATATGTTCTCCTTATCCTTGCAGAGTGTATATCTGTATGTCATCTATTTTATAGTTTTCTTTTTCCTCTTTGTAATGTTCATAGCTCATAAGTTCTTTGTTTCTTTAGGAAATATTTTGCCACATAAACAAACTTTAGTTTGTCCCTGTTGCAGGTCGGGACAGAGCTTGGAGCTTGACCTTTTTATGTTGCAATTCTGTGCTGCACTGGCTCCGCCTGATCTTTATGTCAGGAGAATTGTAGAACGTTTTGAACTCTCAGACTACCTTCTTCTTAATCCAGCAAGGAGTAGTGAGTATGTACATATTCTTTTCAGGGAATTTGAAATTTATGGCTCTCACAATGTTATCTTCCTTTTGAGAGGAAGTTATTACTTTTTCACATGTAATGGTTGTGTATAAGCATGATTATGATGATGATATATTGGAATGTACATATCTAGTCCAGCCACATGGTTTTCTGTCCTGTAAGTTCTAATTTATAGTCGACTTACATCTTAGGACCTAACATTGTGGTATGTCAACAACTGGGGACTCCACATTTTCATTGCATCACTTTTGCCCTCAACATTGCATTTCTGGTACACTATTATTGTTTGGCCCAACAAATGAATTCCACATGAATGCTCAATGTATTGGTTACATAGGATGGATGATAGTGTAAGAGAAATGCAATGTTGATGGCAAAATGTTATGCAAAATAAAAAAAATGAGGTCCCTACTGTTTGTTCATCAAAATATTAGGTTAGTCCACTTTTAAATTTTCTGTTGTTGTTTGTTATATTACTGTTCACTAGACATTGATAAGTAGGAGGATCTGCCATTGACAGGTATGAACCAGTTCTTGTGCAGGAAATGCTCACTCTTATTATTCAAATAATTAAGGAAAGGCGATTGTGTGGACTAACTACAGCTGAAAGTCTGAGACGAGAGTTAATTTATAAGTTGGCTGCTGGAGATGCTACTCATAGTCAACTTGTGAAATCTCTTCCCCGAGACTTAGCAAAAATTTCCATGCTTCAAGAGGTTTTAGATACAGTTGCTTCATATTCCAATCCCTCTGGCTACAGTCAGGTTTGATCTACCCCTTCAATTGCCTTTGCTTTGATTATCAGCAGATATGTTGGAGGATATCTTGTGTTGATCTACTATCCTATTCCAGGGAATGTATTCATTAAAACAGCCATATTGGAAGGAACTGGATTTGTACCATCTTTGTTGGAATCCAAGAGATCTACAAGTTGCAGAAGAAAGATATGCACGGTTCTGTTGCTTCTCAGCCCTAACAACTCAGCTTCCTAGGTGGACTCCCATTTATGCACCTCTATCAAGTATTTCTGGAGTAGCTACTTGTAAAATGACTCTTCAATTAATTCGTTCTGTGCTATTTTATGCCATTTTGAATGATAAACCATCAGAATCTCGAGCTCCTGAGTCTGTCCTTGTACCAGCATTGCATTTGCTCTCTCTTGCGTTGGACATTTGTTTTCAACTCAGAGAATCTGGTACTTCAATGTTTTACGGTGGCAATTCATTACCTATAGTGACCTTTGCCACTGAAGAAATTGCTCATCAATCATCATATGGTTTTGGTGAGCTGAGTTTGTTGTCACTTCTTGTTATACTGAAGAAGTTTCATAACCATGACGGAGAGCATCTCCTGGATGTAGGAAGTGTTGACCTATTGTCTCTGACTGAGAGCTTATTGAAAAAGTTTGCAGAGCTCGATTCTAGCTGCATGGTCAAATTGCAGCAACTTGCACCTGAATTGGTAAATCATATGGCTCAGTCAGCTTTGGACATTGGCCTAGGCATTTCCAGAGCTGGTTCTGATTGTAAGAAACACAAGGCAAAGGCCCAAGAGAGACAGGATGCCATAATGGTAGGAGGCAAGCCAGTACAGCATATTGCAAGCTCTGCCATTTGTTTAGTGTGTAACAATTTTTAGACTAGATGATTGTTGACCAGAGCGTTCTTCCTCAATATGCTCATAGTATGAAGTTTGCTGATATTGTACTCTTAAGATGAACATCTAATGCTATGCCAAGAGAATTTTTTCCTCGAAAGAAAATGCATTCTATTTACTTCCAAAACTTTTATAATCCTCTACACTTGCAAGATTCAAATATAATGGAAGAAAATCAATATCTGGTTCTCTGCAGTTATTCAATCATTTTTCAAAATGGTAGCATCTTTTATTTACTATGAATAGCAGGACAGCTTTCATGTTTTTGCTGGAACCTTCAATAGGAAAAATGGTTGTGTGAAGATAAATGTACTTGCTTCCTAGCCCTGAGTTGAGCCTTGTTTTGTATTACAATGATATTTATTCAGTTCTACTTTTGAGGCTTACTCAAGGTTGTTGCAGGCAAAAATGAGAGCCGAGCAGTCAAAGTTTTTGGCTAGCATGGATTCATTAGATGATGATTTATCCTCAGAAAAGGTCGCCCAATCAGTAGCCACAGATGGCATGCATGAGTATGGCCTAGATGTGTGCTCTCTGTGTCATGATGCCACCTCCAAAATTCCACTTTCTTACTTGGTTCTTCTTCAGGTATGAAGAAATCCACTTCTCCTGTATCTATGTTAATTCTCTCCCTCTTTATTACACATTCAGTAAAATTAATGTGAATTTCATTCTTTGACCTAGAAATCAAGGCTTGCAAGTCTCATTGACAAGGGACCAGTGCCATGGGACAAGATGCGACAGCCTGAAGAAGATTGTCTACCTTATATGGACAGGAGGGAAAGTAATCTATGCGGAACTACCTCTTCACATGTTGCTCCAGAAGCCATTTCTCATTTGCAATTGTGCCAATTGGTTCAAAATGTCATCAGAAAATTTGCTTCCTATGGTTTTCCTGGGGAAGTAAATGCTTTTCTGGAATTTGTGAAGACTCAATACCCTTCAATAAGGAATATCAACCTGCCTTACATTTCAAATGTTAGAAAGGAGAGCAGTGAATGTAGATTCAAGACACTGGAGCAAGATATGTACCTATCTTTCAGAAAAATCCAGTGTCCGAACCCTTCTCTTTTAGAATCAGTTTGTGATGTCAATCTGTCAGCGACGCAAGGAGTTCCAAGGGAAAAATCAAATGCTGATAACATTTTGTTTGGAAAATACATAGCTTGTCTCTCACAAGAGAGAGCCAACAACCCTTCTGCTTCTCAAAATGTTCATAATGAAGAGGGGACAGAGACATCTGCAGTAAAGGTGTCAGCATCTGATGGCTTAGGTCCCACTGACTGTGATGGCATATATCTATCTTCATGCGGTCATGTTGTGCATCAAGAATGTCTAGATCGATATTTGTATTCTCTGAAGGAAAGGTACTCATATCTTGTTTCTCTCAATGAATTTGTTCAGAGAATTTAAAGGATTTATGCATTAACTACCACCTCAGTTCATTGAACTCGGTTAATCTTCTGACAAGTTCATGCATTTTACTATTTAGCTACAACTATATCAGACTGTTTTTTGTAGGTTAAAGTTAAGAAAAAGTAAATGCATATTATTTTAAACTTTTCTCCTTGGAAGTGAAACCCATTATCTGGATGGACTCTTGTAATTCTAAATGAAAAAGAAGTTTCTATGAAGGCTCTAAGCCATTGTTATGTTACATGGTACAGGTATACTCAAAGAATTGTTTTTGAAGAGGGGCACATAGTTGATTTGGATCAGGTGCTCTTCTGTTTCTGATTGTTGATGAAATCCTCTTTTTTAACTTTTCTGAGTTATTTAGTCCTGACTATTTTTGTTGGTGGTAGGGTGAATTTTTGTGCCCAGTTTGTCGACGACTTGCAAACTCTGTATTGCCTGCAGAACCATCTGCTCCTCGAATAGCTTGGGATCAACTTTCAAGTTCAAGTTATAATGTTCTTCAATGTCCTTCAGTGGCAGGAACTGATATTACTAGCATTCACCTTCCAAAGGCCCTTTTTCTGTTGAAGTCTCTGGCTGAGATGGTTAACAAGGGTGATATTTTTAAAGATATTTCCTTGCAAAGTAATTCACATTTGAAGATGAGACTTGAATCATTATTTGGGGTGCTGTCAAAGATGTATTTTCCAGGAAAAAAATTGTCAGGGTCGACGAGGATAAGCCGCTCAATTATTATATGGGATACTCTTCGGTACTCCCTTATATCAACAGAAATATCTGCTCGCTCTGGAAGTGCTTCTCTTACATCAGATGTTTCTCTCCATGCTTTGTGCAAGGAATTTAAATCTGGAAAATTTATTTTGTCCTTGCTTCTGAAGATTGTTCAAAGAACAAGGACTGAGAACACACTGGATGTACTTCAAAGGTTAAGAGGTATCAAACTCTTTGCAGATTCTGTTTGCTATGGAATTTCCTCAGATTACCCACATGACCTTGATGAGAGAGGAGGTATTCTGCTATTAATTTTGTCCTAGCCTTTTTTTTCTTTTTTTCAAAATACAATTAAACATCATATGCAGATTCAATATTCACATCTGTTTTTTGTACTTGAATAACCATATTCTAGAAGATACAATTTAGCCTATTTCTTGCCACCAAAGTCAGCTTGGGCAGAGGAATTTAATTGTTCTATGATGATGTAGTTGGGCTTTACATAAACCTCAGGCTGATGCATCTGATTTCTACTTGCAGGTAATATGTTTTGGATCTTGAAAGATGCTGGAAAGGAAATGTCATATATTGATACCCAGTTTTGGAAACGGGCTGCTGATCCAGTCCTTGCCCATGACCCTTTTTCATCATTAATGTGGGTTATGTTTTGTCTTCCTTTTCCATTCTTATTCAGTGAGGAATCCTTTGTACCTCTTGTGCATGTCTTTTATGCTGTCTGTGTTGCTCAGGTATGCTGTTGGCATCTACTTGTTTATATGTTGTACTAACTTGCATATACTTCTGTTTGCATCCCTACCAATGGCCATGCACTATAAAATTACTTCATTTAATGCATATTAAATTTGAATCAAGCAGGTTATAATTACATACTCCGGGTTGAATGGATTCAAACAAGATGAATTTGGTTCTGATTGCAGTCTAATTTCTGACATCTCCAAAATGATGCCTGAGTTTAGATGCCTCAACAAATATTTTGTTTCATATTACATGGACTACTCTTCCAGTATAGGTAAAACCATACAACGGTTTACCTTACCTTATTTGCGGAGGTGTGCATTTCTGTGGAGGCTGGTGAGTTCTTCAACACCTACACAATTTGCTAACATGGACGGCCAATTTGATACATCCTTCCAGTTTGTGGATAGCATGAATGAGTCTAGTGATGTTTTCAAGCAAAGAGAATTTCAGGAGCTTGAGAAAATGTTCAAAATTCCTTCAGTTGATATTGTCCTCGAGGATGAAAATTTTCGGCATCTGCTTGAGAGGTGGTTATCTCATTTCTGGAAGGAATTTGAACATCATAGATTCAATCGGGTGGTACATTGCACCCCTGCAGTGCCCTTTAGGTTGATGGAGCTACCCCACCTGTACCAGGATCTCTTGCAGAGGTTTATCATCTCATTTTCCTTCAACATTGAAACTTGGTGGAATTTATGTTTCCACCTCTATGTTTAATTTGTGCACCTTAGCTGGGTTGCAATTATAAAATTCAGGTACATAAAGCAGCCTTGCCCCAACTGCAAATCTATTCTAGAGGAGCCAGCATTGTGCTTGTTATGTGGTAGATTATGCTCTCCACGTTGGAAACCCTGCTGCAGGTTCAATTGCATTTCATGATTATCAATTTTTTTCCTTTTTTTCCTTTTAGATTAATCAAATAAATTTATCTAAAGAACTTGCTCTCCAGTGAAAGTGGATGCCAAAATCATACAACTATCTGTGGTGCTGGTACTGGTGTCTTCCTGCTGATCAGGGTATGGATGTTCAGGAATTGTTCTTTGAATTTCTTATGTGGTTCTAACTGGATATATTGGTTTTGTGCCATTGTCTATATTGCTTCAGAAAACAACAATATATCTGCAGAGGTCTGAAAGGCAGGCACTTTGGCCATCTCCATATCTGGATGTATTTGGTGAAGAGGTTGCTGATTTCTCCTGCATTATCTGAATTCAGTAATTTCTGTGCAAAAATATATGATGTGTGAGCAATTGTATTGATTCCTGAAATATGAGATTGCAATACATAATGATCTGTCCATGATAAATCTTAATCAGGATTCACTACCTCCATGATTTGCAAATTCTGGCACACTGTTTGCTGAGTGTATCATTCTTTAATGGCATTTATTTGTCATATCTCATACCTCGTAATGTAACAATTTTACACTTTTTCCATCTTTAAGCTATTGCCAATGGTTGAACTTCAATGAAACCTCTTAAAATCTCATTTGCACACGTGTTCTATAATTGTCAGGATGTCCATATGAATCGGGGGAAGCCTCTCTATCTGAATGAGGAACGCTATGCTGCTCTAAATCATTTGGTGAAAACACTTCCTTGTCTGGATTCTTTACATAATATATATGGCAACCCATGGATCAGTTTATTTTTTTCATTTATGTTTGCTAATGGTATAATCTCTGCTCAGTAGACTAATAACTAATGGGAGGAAAACTTTATCTCAGGTTGCTTCTCATGGATTTGAGAGAAGCTCCAGGGTTCTACGTCAGACAACTATTGGTGCCTTTAGGCTCTAGGTCAGCTTGACTTGATGTCTTTGATAGAGGCCACCACTGGTATACTCATTTCTGATCAATCGGTGGAGCAAGTCTTGTAATGAAGTCAGTTCATTATTGCATTGCAGAGTCATGGGCCAAAATGATGTCCAGCGGTAATTATTAGGGTTTGACAAACTGGTATATCATATGGAGATAATAAACATCAGAGGCATATCCAGCATCCAATACTGTGGCAGGGGATTGTACAGTTAAAACGGTAAGTCTTCTCACTATGGTCTGTCAATATATTAGTCTTGGATCTTATTTACTATCTCATTTTAAGGGACTTCTGAAGTCCTAGACATAGCCTGACTTATGACTAAATTCAACTGTATCTATCCATCTAGCTAGCTAGCTATGAGTTTCAGGTAATGTGGGTGTATATTTGCAAGAGCTCAAGACCTGTTTCCATGTCGTAAATCTGTACGGTTTTTCCCTACTGCTAGGTGAACCATAACGGCACGTAGTCCATGCCCTGCCCTCTGTTGATGGTTAAATTGCTAAAACAGTCTGTGATGATCTTATAAGGGAGGGATTAGCATCTGAATTGATATGGTGTAATTGATTTTTCCCTTGTTTACATTCTCCAGTTGTCATCTTGTTTCCTCTTCATTGGTCTTTCCATGTTTAATATCCGGAAATAATTATTCTGTCAAAGGAAACGCTCGAAAAGAGTTTTGAAGTTCGGATACTCCGGGCTTGCTTGATTTGGCAACCGTTCTCAATACATCCAAAAAAAGGTAACCGAGTTTCAAACTGGTTTTTGCTGAACGGGTTTTGTATTTTGTATTTGGCCTTAGAGACTGACTCAAAAAAATGTGGCTATGGCTTGAGCATGTATCTGACCTATAACACTGATGTGAAAAAGCTGGTAAGACTAAAAATTCATGGCCGTAGTCGTCGAGGTGTATTACAGTATTACATTGGAGGATTAAAGATAAATTTTCTAAGTATTGAGTCATTGCAGGAGAAAGGATTGTGTTCAAACACAATAGGCAATGTGTGTATCATAGAAAACGAAGCCCATTAATGCAATCTAAAGCTTAAGCTTTGCGCTTAAGCTTTGAAGAACAAGATGTTGGCCATAACTCCACTTAAATCCAGTCCTCTAAAAAATCCATAGACTCTCAAGCTTCTTCCTTCTTATTAGAAAAATGATCACAACTCCCCTTAATATGTTGTTTATGAGCTCTATCGCACTTTTCTTTATGAACTCTGTTCAGGCTTATCGAGATTTGCACGATCTATTTCGGAGCCACTTGTTCTGCTCTATTTTTTAGCTCTAACATTGCTTGACTCAGTCTCGCTCATTCTCCGGGAGTTAAATCGCGCACCTACACTTCATCTTCTGAGCATCACAAGAAATATCCCTTGATCATGCCGTTTTGCTAGCCCCTCCTCCACCTACACTTCATCTTCTGAGCATCACAAGAAATATCCCTTGATCATGCCATTTTGCTAGCCCCTCCTCCCTCATCACCTTAAACAACCGTCAATCTCTCATTCCCAGCTTTTATAAAATTTGTTATCAGTCACTTCTACCAGTCCCTATATATTTTATTAGAATCATACGAGCTACTAGGTTATACACGAGACCATATACACCACTTTTAGTTAACTCCAAAGCGGATGATAATACAAAATCATAAGGCCACATTGTCCAAGATGTGTTATCCTAAACCCATAATATACTGCTTAGCATACTTTTGACCATTTTTCTCTTGCTACCATCCTAGCTTTCCTTAATCATTGAAGTCAACCTAAAAGTTATAAAAACTACAAGTTATAGAAACTACTTCAACAAGTGCATCTTGGTCCAAATTAAGAAAACTCTGTAACTATCAAATTTGAGCACATAATGATTTGTTAGATCAATAGTGGAAAGATCTAGCGGAGGTGACAACGCTGGTGACTAAGTTCTCCCACATTGGTCAGCCAAAATTAGACAGTGTGTTTAAAGAATGAATAGTTTGGGCAATGAATGTGAGACCTTATGTCTCACCATTGCACTTACTATTGATTCATTGACATATTCTCTTTAATCCTTCATTCTCAACAAAAAAGCAAAATGAGAGTATCAATGCAAATACTTATTTTCAACATTTTAGGCCTTTATCTATTCTACTCAAATGTGCACCTTCTTCCCATACCACTACAATTGCCTTGTGGCTCTTTCTTTATTGTTACCATATTGTAACTTATCTTGAGCTCCATACAGTTACCCCACTTGACTCCAAACATGGGCTTGGGCCAAACTCTTTGGCCCATTTCTTTCCACTTAATCAATAGCGAAGTTTTCATACTTCTTTTGATCCATTGACAATAAATGCAGAGATAGTAATCATAGTGAGTAATTAACATAACTCTCTACTACGAGATAGTGACTTCCAATTTTATTCGACAAACACATTGGAAGTCGAGTCACGAGCCCTATTGGAAGAATTAAAAATTACATAAGAACAAAGATGTCCCAAAATCATACTTAAATCTAATTTTCGTATATTATGTACTATACTTTAGAAGTAGTAACTAGAAGTTTCATGAATTCTCCAACCTTATATTGATGAGTCGCTATATTACATGAGGTTTTTAGAGTGTTAAGTGACACTAGTTAAACGATTAAACAACTCCTGTACAGATGCATTAGCATGTTTCTATAGGAAGAATCGGAGCTCAAGCATTTTAAATATTACTGTACCCGATAATGTTAGATCTATTATTGAAAATAAGATATTTATTTCATTTTCATCTTCTTATTGTACTCATATTATATTTGATTTGATAAATTAATAAAATAGTATTTTGTTGAAAAAATCCTAATTCAAGGGCATACATACTAAGAGCATGCATGCATAATTACCTCCCACTTTTCTATGCCAACTTTGCTTCCAACTAGGATGTCTTGTTGTATATTGCTAGTATCTTATGCACAATTTTCAGCTTCCACGCATTAACATGACTTGTGAAAGTGATTCAAGAGCACATCGCGTGGATTGGTACATTAACTCTATTGCTACTCATTATTTAATGCGTACTTAGAAGATTATCAAATTATAATATCAAAATTTTCAAGAAAAAAAATTAAGCTAATTAGACCGTAAATCAAGGTCGAACTAATTTATAAACCAAGTCAGATTGAAAATCGACCCAAATTAGAATTTAAGAATTTCCTAAAATAACTTAGAAAAATCACAAAGAAAAGTAAGGATAAGAAGACATTCGATCAAAGTCAGATTGAAAATAAAAAACCCGAGCAAGAAACTAGAAATTTTGGAAAGCTTGTATATACCAAAATGTGGTTTAAATTATCAAAAAAACCCCAAAGGGGAAAATGTAATTTTAAGATAAATGTAAAAAAAACTCAAGTTAGGTCAACCCACCTCAAAAAGTTAACTTTATCTTCTTCCCTTTCACCCACTCCTGCTCTATTTTTGAACTTCCTGCACTCTACGGAAAAATTACCCTATAAAATTTAATATTTTTCTTCATCTCAAGCTTCCATTAAAAGTAATTGAAGTTTCACTTTACCATTTGAGTGTACTAACCTGAGGAAGTAAGAGTTGAAGGTTGCATCTCGGGAATAAACAGTCGCGAGAAAAGCTCACAAAAATTCCATCTCTTTACTGAATCTCACCCCCACAAAAGTATGATTGAACTCATAACTTCCTCCAACATTTTATTTGAAGACACTTATGCCCAACTCGCCACCGGTGAGTGGCAAATCGCTCTAGAAGTTCAGCCATTAAAAACAGACTGTATTATCTTCGATCCACACCTGTCACAAAAATCTTAATGGAGAGCTTAATGTTTGACCGATTTTCATGCAACAAAAGACATAAAACAACTCTAACTTTCATTCCTAGTTTTTTTTTAAACGCTCAAATTTCTCCTCAAAAGTTAGGTGCATAATTCACATCCAGATTTTAGGTATCAAGATTCAAATGATCGATTCACCCTCTTCCTACCTTCAAGTGACTTGATTCTTGTCCTTATGGAACCGCCTTGATCTCCTATACAAGTTGATGGTCTTGGTCGAGCAAGGAGATGACCACCAGAGTTTCGACAAGCCTCGAACCGTGAAGGTGTATCCCGGGCAAAAAAATCAGGTTTCATTCTTGACTAACTCTACCTCGTCTAGCGACCCCACTAACAAATGGATGACCTTGAAAAGCCATGAATGACCTCAGTTAACTTTCCCCTGCACATAGGACTACCTTTCCAGCCATCTCCACTAAGTTTTGTAGCAAAAATTTCTATTATTACTATTTCGACCATGTTGGAAAGTTTGGAAATTGGTTTGTAAAATGATGAAACTTTAGGGGAAATGTTTTAGATGAAAACTTGAGGACTAGAATGTGATTTGTGAGAAGTTTGAAGTCTCATAAGTGATCTTCGAAGTTCGAGAACAAAAATGCAAACTTTAAAATGGTTGAGTACTATGTTGCATAAAGAGGTGCAAAATGATTATTTTTGCATTAAAATGGCAAAATAGTAATTTTTGACAAGTTAGGGGTAAAAATGGTCATTTTTGCCAAATGAAGGGTAAGATGATCATTTTTACCTAATGAGGGGTAAGGTGGTAAATTTTTCCCAAAGATGGGTAAAATGGTTATTTAATAAAGAAGGGCAATATGATTATTTTTTATTAATGAAGGAAACAAATGATAATTTTGCAAGCAAAGAGGCAAAACTAAAGATTTTTGCAAGGGGCAAATTAGTAAGTTTGCAAATATGAGGGTCTTAATATGATTTTTGGAGAATAAGAACCTAATAGTCATTTTGATATGTTTTAGGGAAGCATCACAATATCCCTTTCCAGGAGTAGAGAAATTATGACTAAAGAAAATAAAGTATCTACCATTTTTCAGGTATACTTAAAAGTTTTTTTAATCTTGCATTTTTATTGATTTATGTTATTTCGGGGAACAAGGTTTAAATTACATCGAGCTACTCTTGATTAAAGAAAGGGGGAAATCCTTCTTAAAATAAGGGAGCGACAGGTTGCTCATGGAGATCTAACCAAACTAGGTTGGGGCGTGACCGACTATATGTGCCTAATTGGGGTTAAAATACAATAATAACTATCGGGCTAATAAATAGATGGCTCCCTATGAAGTACTATATGGGTGGAAGTGTTAGACTCCCTTATATTGGGATGAAGTGGGCGAGTAGAAGTTGGAGATGGTGGAACTAATCGAGAATGCAACAGAAAAGATTAAAGTCATAAGGGATAGACTCAATACCGCCCAAGATAGACTTAAACCAATGTCGAGAGATGAACTTCAAAGTAGGGGATAATGTATTCCTAAAAGTATCCCTATGGAAGGGTGTACTGTGCTTTCAACACCACGGGAAACTTAACTCGTAGCATATTAGTCCCTTTGCTGTGATACAGGGAGTTGGTGTTGTGGCTTAAAATTTACAACTACCACACAAGCTATAAAGGATTCATAATGTATTCCACGTGTCAATAATAAGGAAGTACGAACCCGACCCAAGGCACATGTTGGATCAAACTTGTAAACCCTGTCCTTTTTATAATAAGAAAACTGGGAAAAGAATCGGTCTTTTCCAAAGAAGAAAATCTGAGACAGTTCACGAACCCTAACTATTAGAGAAAGGGAAAATTGGGAAATCTTTAACTCCTGAGTGACCTAAAGAGTTATAAAAGTCATGGAAAAGGACTTGGGATAATTTGGAAAAGAAAACCAGACCGGTTTAGGTGAATTGGACCTGAACCGAATTGAACCGGTTTGAACCATCGTTGAACCTATTTCTAAATTCATTTTTTTAGATGGCTTAAAATATTCAAATTGGGGAATTGAAGCTACTATTGGATAGAGAATGAATTTAGAAATTTTTAATTTTGAAAAAATCAGTCGAATCGAGCCTGAACCGGTTGGTTTAAGCATTGAACCCGGTTCGGACCGGTCCGTCCGGTTCAGAATAATGTCGTCTTCTTCCTTCAGATGATAGCACTGTTCACTCACCGAAAGAACGAACAATGTCGGTGAAGCTGAATCATCTCCGTTTAGGGCATTTCAGGCCATGAATGAGCACCATAAAGGTGCTAAATGGATGACTAAAGAGTCCCCGAGCTCCCTATATAAAGAGCTCCTTCTCATTTATCCTCCTCACACCTGAAAACTTCATTCTCTCTCAACTGCTCTATTTTTCGGTGAAGCTCAAACTAAAGCTTTGACTTGGGAAGTTTTCTCAACATTAGAAGGCGAGGTCAGGTTCTTTATACTCCGGGGGAAGTCAACTATCTGATAGCAACCTCTATTCAATCTAAGAATCACTGGAGAAGCATCGATGTAATGAAACAATGAAGCAGCTTTGATAGACCGAAGCTGCCCTATTTCGTCTGAGCTAAAATTGGCCGAATTCAGCCCTCCTCCGGCCAAACCAAGCTCTCCCAACATCCCTACAGCCCTTAGACGAACTTAACTGAGCTGAAAGATAAGCCAATTCGGCCCTCCTTAGTCGTTGCAGGTCGGAGTTAGATGGATTGCCTTTTTCTTTCCCGGGGAGGCCTTGTGCGCCCTAAGTTTCAGATGAGCGAATGGAGCCTACTAGATGACACCCAAATGTTGGATTGGACGGGAGTCATTGGGCTGAAAATCTCCCATTAGGGGTTCTATCATTCCATCGAGCAGAACCTCCAAGTGGTTCAATATGTTGATGAGAGCTTGGAAAGAACCTTTGTTATGATTGTTGACCTACAAAACGAAAAGGAGGCATAAGAGGCGTTGAGAGGATACTGCGGGAGCTTCGGGCAGCTACAGTAGCTACGAGAGGCTGAGATATGTTGGTAGCTCATGTGATTCTAGATAGAGGTGTAGACCCTGAATTGATTCCACACTCCTGAATATGACGAACGTCCTAGGCAAGCATCAATGCCTTCAAGGAGTCTAGAGTCATGGCATCTAGAACGAGTGACATAGTAAGGGTGAGTGCCTCACATTCCCTAACAAGACCATTAAACAATTTTTCTTTGATTTCGTGGTTAGGTTTGGGGCGACCGATTTGGGCAAAGTTGGTAGTGAGGATTGAGATGATGGAGAGGTAGATGGCCATGGGTTGATCACCCTTCTATAGCTCTCGCCATTGTTGGTCGAGAATGTCTATTTGAGCACGAGTTTGAGAGTTATATAGAATCTCTAGCTTGCCTCGTGCTTCAACTGATGTGAGAACGCCAATGATCTGCAAATTGACTTCTATATATAGAGATGTGGTTAGTGCAGTCAAGGTGAACTTATCTCGGACCACCCATACATCATATTTTGGGTTGACAATCTTCAGTTCCTTATCTTCTTCTTTCACCAGCAAGGTAGGTTTTGGCTGAGATATGCTACCATCGACATAGTCATACAGTTGATAGGCTTGTAACATATTACTGATGTTATTCCGCCACAGGTAGTAGTTGGTATTGTCAAGTTTGATTGGCAAGAAGGGAAGTGAATTAGGAAGAATGATGGTGGTCGAAGAACTCATTTTGAGTGTTCAGGGTAGTTATGTGTTTGAGAAAATGCTTGAACAAGAAAAGATGATACTATTCAGGAGCCAAATTTCCACGAGAAGGAAGCTGTTGAGCGATATGCTCTCATACTGTGAGAGATTCCTGCAGCCTGCAATTTCAACTAGAAAGATTTAGACAAAAATTCTTTGGCCCCATCATATTGTAAGTATTTGATTTTGAAATTAAGTTGATTTTCAACTTGTAAATGAAATGATCGAAAAACAGAGATAATGTCAAAATGGTACTTCATAACGTAAAATCAATAAAACTTACTATAATCATCAAGAAAGTGTACATAGTAAATATGACCCGTGTGAGAGAGAATGAGAGTGGGTCCCCATATATCGGCATAAATTAGCTCAAGTGGAATGAGATTCTTATGATGGGTGAGAGGAAATTGTTGCTGAATAATTTTACCATAAGAACAAGATTCACATAATAGCAACGGAGATATATTTTTCATAGAGAGATTATTAGAAAGCACATGACTAACAATGAGAAAAGCAGGATGTCCTAAATGTTGATGCCAAATAGAAATAGACACAACATGACTAACATAAGTAGCAAGAAAAATGGGAGAAGATGTACAACTTGTGCAAAGATAGTAGAGTCCGCCCTTACAACTCCCGCACAACAACTCTTGATGAGAGAAGAGATCTTTGATAAGGAAATATGTAGAATAAAATTCAAAATAATATAGTTATCTCGAGTAAATTGATTGACAGAGAGAAGATTTAAAGAAATCTGGGGAACATAATAGATACGATTGAGAAGGAATTTATGAGGTGGAGAGTGAAGATAAGTAGAACCAGAGGATAAAATTGGTAAACTTGTCCCGTTGCCAATCATTAGATGCCCAGGAAGGGTCGGATCGTCCTAAATAGACATGTGATACAATGCCTTAGTGATATGTGTGGTAGCACTGAAATCAACATACCAATCAAGTTGATGGGGGGTGGGCTCCGAATTGTAAGAGGAATGAGCTTGAGGTGTGACAGGCTTGAGCTCGTATGGTGGACAATGGGTGGCCATGTGGCCCATTAATCCACACAGTTGGCATGTAGGCTGGAAAGGCCGTAAGTTGGGCCTTTTAGATGGATTGCCTTTTTCTTTCCCGATGAGGCCTTGTGCGCCCCAAGTTCTAGATGAGTGAATGGAGCCTATTAGATGACACCCAAATGTTGGATTGGACGGAAGTTGTTGAGCTGAAAATCTCCCATTATGGGTTCTATCATTCCATCGAGCAGAACCTCCATGTGGTGCAATATGTCGATGAGAGCTTGGAAAGAACCTTTGTTGTGATTGTCGACCTGCAAAATGAAAAGGAGGCATCAGAGGCGTTGAGGGAGATCGCGGGAGCTTCGAGTAGCTACAACAGCTATGAGAGGCTAAGGTATGTTGGTAGCTCCTGTGATTCTAGATAGGGGTGCAAACCCTGAATTGATTCCATGCTTATGAACACGATGAGCAACCTGGGTGAGCAATAATGCCTTCATGGAGTCCAGAGTCATAGCATCTAGAACGGGCGAGTGCCTCCCATTCCCTGTCAAGATCATCAAACAATTTGTCTTTGATTCCGTGGTCAGGTTTGGGGCGACCGATTTGGGCGAAGCTGGTGGCGAGGGTTGAGATGATGGAGAGGTAGATGGCTATGGGTTGATCACCCTTCTTTAGCTCTCACCATTGTTGGTCGAGAATGTCCTTTTGAGCATAAGTTTGAGAGTTGTATAGAGTCTCCAACTTGTTCCATGCTTCAGCTGATGTGAGAACACTTCTCTATTTTATCTAATATGAGATTCTATTCTCAACAAAAATAAGGTTGGAAGGGTTCTACTACTTAAAATCATGACTTTTAAGTAAACATGGGTCCGACCCTTTATAGGTCCACAATACCTTCTCACATGGTATCAGAGCTAGTGGGCTCACACCCATACTTGACCCGAGACTGGAAACCCAACTCGTGGTATGCCCAAGTATAAAGAAGGAAAAAAATACCAAACTCGAGGCCATTGTTCCCCCCTCGTCCATGACCGAAAGAATAATACCGGGCTCGTAGACAATTGTTGAGGGCGAGTGTTGAGAATTGCACGTGACAAGTGTATCCATGTTGCACGTGAGAGTGCGTGTTGAGAATAGAATCTCATATTGGATAAAATAGAGAAGTGTTATGGGTTTATAAGGTTGGAAGGGTTCCACTACTTACAGGTTATGACTTTTAAGTAGACATGGGTTCGACCCCTTATCGCTCCACAATACCTTCTCAAAAGGTATCAGAGCCAGTGGGTTCACACTCGTACCCAACCCGAGACTAGAAACCCAACTCTTGGTTTGCCCAAGTATGGAGGAGGAAAAATACCCAACTCGAGGCCATTGTTCCCCCCTTGTCTGAGACCTAAAGAAAAATACCCGACTCATAAATAGTTGTTGAGGACGGATGTTGAGAACTACACGTGAAAAGTGTATTCACATTGCACATGAGGGCGTATGTTGAGAATAAGATCTCACATTGGATAAAATAGAGAAGTATTGTGAGTTTATAAGGTTGGAAAGGTTCCACTACTTACAAGTCATGACTTTTAAATAGATATGGGCCCAACCCCTTATCAGTCCACAATACCTTCTCTCACATAAATAAATCTATGAGCAGGGTCCCGTATAAGTGGAGCTGGGCAATCGAACGAATTGCTTCCACCCGTAGGATGATCTCCCCTAGGAGGACCGAGAGTATTGTGCCCCATGATTTCCCAAAGGTCAAGGCCGCTTTCGGCGAGCCGATGCAGTCCATGTTGGCATCAATTGAACTAAGTGTTCATCTAGCATGTCCGCCATGAACTCATTAGGCTTCAACCCCAATATCCGATTGGTCATGAACCAAACCCTCTTGCTCTAATCCTTGGCCCTCTTGAGAGCTAGCTTATTCCTTTTCTTGAACTAAGTCTGGTTGAGGCGACCCAACACCTCCTAGGACTCGTTGGCCATGCCCAGCTCTAATGCCTCGTCGGACGCTTCAACATCCCTAGTTTGGTTGTTGGGTTCTTCTTCGGGAATGCTGGTCGGAGACGGCAAGGGCCACGAAGGTGGGTGGGTCTGGATGAAGAGATTGATATGGGGCCACCTGACGGCAGGAGAGGCTCGACTATAGGTGAACTTCTTGGGGCTGATAGAGAGTTGGTCGGAGAGGTGGTGGAAGTGAAAGAACCGGCGGTGGCAAATAAGCGACTGTGAATTGGACAACAAGAGATAGAAGGGCCCTTGAAATGGATTAGAGGACAACGAGTATGAGTGCACCAACAGGAAAGTTGTAAGAATGAAGACTTTGATGCTCGTACTACCCATTGCTTTAGCTTAGCATTGAATCAGATAAAGAGAAGATGATTTTAGCAAAACGACGGACGTAGAAGATGATTAAGAGAAGAGTGTGGCTGAAGTGTTGTGAGTTTATAAGGTTGGAAAGGTTCCACTACTTGTAAGCCATTACTTTTAAATAGACATGGGTCCGACCACTTATCGATCCACAATACCTTCTCTTACAGAAATAAATCTGTGAGCGAGGCCTGTATAAGTGGAGTTGGGCAATCGAACGAATTGCTTCCACCCGTGGGATGATCTCCCCCAAAAGGTCCAGAAGTATTGTGCCCCATGATTTCCCAAAGGTCAAGGCTGCTTTCGGTGAGCCAACATGATCCGTGTCGACATCAACTGAATTGAGCGTTCATCTAGCACGTCCACCACAAACTCGTTAGGCTTCAACCCTAGTATCCTATTGGTCATGAACCGATCCCTCTTGCTCCAATCCTTGGCCCTCTTGAGAGCCAACTTATTCCTCTTCTTGAATTGAGTTTGGCTGAGGTGACCCAACTCCTCCTAGGACTCGTTGGCCACGCCCATCTCTGATGCCTCGCCGGATGCTTCAGTATCCCTTGTTCGGTTGTCGGGTTCTTCTTCAAGAATGTTGGTCAGAGACGACAAGGGCTACGGAGGTGGGTGGGTTTGGACGAAGAGATTGAGATGGGGCCACCAGACGGAAGGAGAGGCTGGATTGTAGGTGAACTTTATATATATTCAATAAATATTTATTTTCACATATTTCCTCGAATTTAACCCCGTTACTCTAAATTATTTAAACTGACTAAATTAGTTATAATCAATTAAATAAATTAGGTGTGTTTATATCAAATTTGAAATCAAATCCATTGAATAAACTCCGAAGTAATTTATGACTTTTGTTAAAAAATATTGGCTTTATAGTATTACAGTCTCATTTCTTATAGTATAATACAAACAATAATCTTTACAAGGTGTGACCTATTTTAATATTTGTCATTATTCTCCGAGCATAATTTTATTCACAATAAACTTTTCAATAGTTTTATCATGGAAATTTAGCACACTATCTGATCAATCCCTCCTACTATTATTATTTACAAGATTAGACATTTTTAGTTTGTCCAAAATATCATGAGAGGGGGTCACTTTACTTTTAGGGTCATGACCTAGGGTCAACTTTTACGAGTGTTATCAAAACATAGCATTTGACCCACTTATTTTGAAAACAATGGTATTAGGCCTATTTTATGAAACGATGGTTCGACCCATTACCGTCAACTATGGGCTTGGCCTAGTTCTCATGTGGGGATAAAACTAGATCCTATTTTTTAGAAAAGATTTTCTCAAAACTTTATCCCAGATAATTTTTTATCTTTTCAAAATATTTTTTAAATAGTACTCATATTTTAAAGAAATTACGAGTGATGATGCATCATTGGTAAAATTGGGCGCAATGCTATAAATCTCACTTACCAATATTTCATGGTCGTGTTCACCATATAGGGATTCCCAAGCTTTCGTGCTCTTTCTTGCACAAATAATTAGTTATAATTCCTATAATAATTTGAAAAATATTTATGAATATATTGGGTTCATCTCGTAAGGATATTATTTCATCTACCTTGTAATCTTCCAAAATTTTACGATTTTACCCAAAAAACCTTGTTGGTCTCTTGAACTATTGGTGGTATCCATTTTTACTATCCGAGCCCTAACTTCTCAAAATTATCGAAGTTTTCCAAAAAAACTAGACCTTATTTAGAGTTGGTCCTATTTAACAAAATATTTGAACTTAGGTCTCTATATTTTTACTTATTTGCAAGTAGGTCCCTAAGTTTTATTTATTTTTTAATTGGATCCATAAAATTTTTTAGATCTTTCCTTTAAGCTCTAATATTTCCTTTATTTTCACTTGGGTCTCTAAACTTAACTTTATTTATAATTTAGACCCATAACTCTTCCGAATTTACAAAATGGTTCCTAGAAATTTGTTCTTCATGGAACCAAGTTTAAACCTCTAAATTTTAACACTATCAAAATACTAACCATCATCCACATGTCTTCACGATTATTCCAACCTTTGAATCGAATGATTAGGCCTAGAAATGACTAAGAACAAAGCTTTGCTAGAAAGTTAATTTAGAGATAGAAAACTTCAATTTCTTATTGGTGATGGCATGAAAGTCGGAGTTGTTGAGATGGGAAGTTAGCTCTCTTCCTTGTGGGTTCTCTAGGATCAAGCGATGTCTCAATTGGTTGTCGGAGCTATCAGAATTTGGCGATGGGGACGCTTACCTATAACTAATGGGGAAGACTTGGACATAACTTAGGGTTGTTTAGGTGTACTAGCCCAATTGTGATTAGCCATGGGAATGCTCAAATTCTCCTTAAAAAAGTCAGCATACCCTCGAGCTCATGGAGTCAGATTATTATGCAACATCGACTGGACTTCTATGATCATCCTCAAGCTCGGTTAATATTGCTATCATGTAGAGAACTTCTCCATGAATCCAAGAAACCTGAAATCATCCTTTTTGGTTAAGAAAAAGGGGCCTTGTTAGAGCTCTCATTTGAGCTTTGTAAAAAATTAGAGCTATTAGAAGAAGAGAGGATTTTGAGGTGTAAGGAAACTGACGGATGGGCTCTCCTTTATATAAGGAGCTCTGCGACTCTCAAGGCTATATGACCCATGTCTATCAACTATTATCTCCCTGGTATTCTCGTAGTCGAAGTAAATATTCCTTTGTCCTAGAAGGAAACATTTTTAAACAAGGGAGGCTCATGTTTGAAACATGGTGTTTGGAGGAAGAACACCACATTGTGTGTGTAAGTGCGAGATTTGAATGTGTGAGCTATCATATGGCACACAACGATTGATTGGAGTAACTAACGTGGAGTTTCACTCATTTTTTATGTCATCCTTTGACCATTTGACATACTATATGGTGTCCTTCTATTGGTTATTTGGTCTAAAATTGCGCTTGGCTATATTTGATTGTAATATAATCATTATGACAATGTAACGTGTTGTTATCTAATTGGTTGATTTAAATATGTCAAAATTTTCATCCACTGACATGTGCCAATGCCATGTGTCATTTTTCGGATTTGTTATATTCTCTAATATGGCAATTTCACGTTTCTAATGATGATTGGTCAATTCACTCAAACATTTGAGTTGCCTGCTAACTCAACACACCTTCCACACAATACTCTCAAATTGGTCCGTCTAGCTAACATGACTTACTAATGAAGATTTATTTTCGTTAATCGTTAACGACTGCATGTGTCGCACAGTTATTGGTCAATGTTTCATATTACTTGTCTACTAGTTAACTTGTTGTTCTTTCCATGCCACGCTGGCTCGTTGGTCACGTCTGGCACTAACATAGCAATTTGGTCCTTACCTTTGTTAGACCCATTAACATGATCTAACCATTGATTAGTTCAATTAAACTAAATTCTGATGATCCAAAATAATATTTTGATCACTTTAGGCCCCAATTCGAATGATTTTTTAATTTTTAAATTAATTTTTTAGATAGTGATTATCTTAATTTATAATTTTTCCTTTTTTGAATTATCCTAAAAAATAAAATTTTAAACTAATTTTTTTTATTTTAATACAATTCAATTCACTCCGATTTTTACTTCCACTTACAGTGGGAATAATTTTATTTGACATTTGATAAATTTTGTCTCTATCATTTTATATTGATTAATTTTTTTAATCGGGCTCAAACCGAATCTTTATTTTCTTTAGTGAGGCATCACACTATTCCTAATAAGTAGATAATTTTTTTATCATACCTGTGAATAAAAAATTGTCTCTAATTTATCCTACATGTAGTTGATGTGTTGATCTTGATTACATACATGTTCACATCGGTAGATAGAGATGTATGCAAGGTTGTAAGGCATGTTCGATCGAATGTATTTGAGAAGATATGATTTGAATTCACTCATATAGGATTATTGGCAGCAGTGAATTCTAAAAACTAGGTGGTGCGAAGATTGTATCCTCCACATATTCCATCAAAATGCAAGTCCCTTAAAGGGTAACAATGTTGTACCTTCACAAATAATAGTTGGCATGATCTTGTTTAAGAGAAAGTGTCAAAATTGTACTAGGTTGAATAATATTAGGTAGAGTATAAAAGTTTACTTAAATGTTTATTGTTGAAATTGCTTAACTTGATTTTATGAGTTAATTCAATTCTTACTTAACTAATTTATTATGTTGCTAGTACAGTAGTTGTGTGTAGAACCTTGTGGATGGTCGAATGATTAATATTTTTGTTAATTTAATTAAGTACTTGCACACCAACGGGACAAATGGAGACAATAATACCAAGGCAATACTTAATATTACAATAAATAAGACCCTCTTACTTTTGACCGTTTCCCATGGTTCTTCAAGCTATGCAACCAGATTATTGCAAACCATAACCGCCCCTTCTTTTTCTCCCTTCCGTCCAGAGTCTTCCCCTTCCTCCACCAAACGAGGAAAGGCCATATCAAGTTCTCTTCCTCATCAGACGACACCACTCATCCACCATCCTCAATATCCATCCATCTCAATCGTCAAAGTTCGAGATCGACACCAATGGGTGAGAATGGCTACCGCAGGACGATCTCAGTGAACTGGGAGGGCCTAGATGATGCCGATGACGATGACAACTACTTCGAGTCCTGCGACCGCATGTCCTCTGCGGCCGCTGCCCACCTCGTCTCTGCTGGCTCCGACGACGATGAAGACGATGACGACGCATTCGATGACCCGAGGATGTCATTCTCCTCTGCCATCTCCTCCTCCGGCGAAGAAGCCGTCGATTTCCGGTGTATATCGGGTATCGGGGCATCGACCTCCTCCGACGTGGCGGAGACCGACGCTGCCTCCCATGAGGAATATAACATATGGTTGGCCGACCCCGGCTCGATCAACGAGCGGCGGAAACGCCTCTTCCACGGGATGGGGTTAGGGCTATCCAACAAAGAGTTCCTTAGGCTAGCTAGCGCCGAGATTCAGCGTGCAGTCTCAAAGAAGATCGGCGCCAACTGCCAGGTCTCCCCAATGATTATCGAGGAGTCTTCTTCGTCGCTGCCAATGCCGCCGAAGGCCGAGGCATCGTCAGAGAAAGCGGCAGAGCCACCAGACTCCTCTACCGGTCACCCTCAGCAGGTCACCCTGACCCGGTCGAGGTCCGATGGGTACATAGACTTCCTCGACATTGCCGAACGGAAGGAAGAATTCTTTGGCGCCACGTCGAAGAAACGTTTGACGAGAAGGGCCAGTGATGTCATAGTCCCCGTCGCTGCCCGGACCTGCCGCCACCCGGACTCCGTCAGAGTCTCTCCGAAGAGAGCGGGGGCAAGATCAACCATCGGCGGCCACAAGGGCAGTGGCTTGTCTTCCGTCCTATCGACCCGCTTCGGGGCCATCTTCTTGATAAAGAACCTGGATACTGGCAAGGAGTTCATCGTGAACGAGTACGACAAGCAGGGGATGTGGAACAGGCTGAGCGATCTCCAGACAGGTAAGCAGCTGACGATGGAGGAGTTTGAGAAGAGTGTCGGATACTCCCCCGTGGTCAAGGAGCTCATGTCTAGGGAGAAAAACGCTCGGATGGCCAACGGAGGAGAAGCCGGAGGGACCCTTGACCGAAAAAGCATCGCGAACACTTACCTCTCGAAGAGCCTGAGGATGAGCAAAAAGAGTGGGGTGGCCCTGCTGAAGAACATCAAGGGGGTCGCTAATTCAGTCAGCGGCCTGATGGGGGAGAGCCAGACCCAGACCCAGGCCCAGGCCCAGACTCAGACCCAGGTTCAGGCCCAGGCCCAGGCTCCGGTTCACGATGCAAAACCACCGACGGCACCGTCCTCCGACGAATGGGTGAGAGTCCGGCAGTGTGGGAAATCTTACAAGGAGCTCAGTGCATTGAAGCTGTGCCAGGAGATACAGGCCCACGAGGGCTCGATATGGACGATCCGGTTCAGCTTGGACGCGCAGTACCTTGCCAGCGCCGGTGAGGATGGGGTGATTCATGTGTGGGAGGTTCAGGGGTCCGAGCTCATGTCGTTGAGGCCCGATGAGTGGAGCTTGACGCCGCTGCATCCATCTGCCGGTGGAGGCTTGCCGGACCGCTTCGAGGGCTCTCCGGCTGGGTCCCTATCGCCTGCCCCTTCGGATAAGAAGAAGAAGGGCATCAAAGGCCCGCAGAATAATGGTGGGAAGAAGGGGCTACCTGACTACGTTTCCGTGCCGGAGTTGGTATTTGGGCTATCCGAGAGACCCGTCTGCACTTTTAAGGGTCACTCCGATGATGTCCTGGATCTTTCATGGTCCGGATCTCAGGTTAGATTATACATCACTGCCCATCATGTATCTAGTAAACAGGGAAAGAGACTGAGAGATTGTTGAATTCGTGGACCTACAGCTGCTGCTGTCATCTTCAATGGACAAAACTGTGAGGCTATGGGATACGGACACAAAGAACTGCCTGAAGTTATTTGCCCACAATGACTATGGTACTTCCCTCTGTTCATGTTCATGGTGATATTTGCATGGAACCATTAATTATGATGATGTTGACCTTCCGACCTTCCTCTTCTTGGTCTGATTCTGCAGTAACCTGCATTCAGTTCAATCCGATGGATGACAGATATTTCATTAGCGGATCCCTGGACTCCAAGGTCCGGATATGGAGCATACCAGACAGGCAAGTCGTGGACTGGACTGACGTCCACGAGATGATCACCGCAGTTTGCTACACTCCTGATGGCCAGGTTCATCTTTCACCCATTGTTCCTGCATGCATATATGATTCCTCCATCAAGGCAGTACTATCTATATATAGAAAAATAAAAGCTCGTTTTATTGAATGTGATTGATTATGCATTACTGATATCAAGGGTGCTATAATTGGATCCAACAAAGGGAGCTGCCGGATCTACAGCACTGAAGGTACAATTTCATCTATGAGTGCTGTTTTGTTTTTCTCTTCTCTCTGGCGTGTGTGTATATATATATAGTTCTGAATGATCCAAGTGGTGATCCTTATGTATCATTTCTTACTGTCCATATAGACTGCAAGCTGAATCAAACAAGCCAGATGGACGTCGCAAACAAGAAAAAGTCCCAGGCGAAGAAGATAACAGGCCTCCAGGTGATATTCTCAACAATCATTATCTATTATTAATCAATCAATCCATATCTATCCTAAGCTAAACCAACTTATTGCATATTTTACACATCTATGGATACAGTTTTCGCCTTCCAATCCATCGGAAGTCCTAATCACATCCGCTGATTCCCGCGTTCGAATTGCAGAAGGTGCAGACATCACCCAGAAATTCATTGGTAAATTCGACTGCAACTCATAAACTGAATCCCTTGTCATGATTTCACGGACGAGATTGAACCTGAAATTTCCTCAGGTTTCCGAAACACGAGCAGCCAAATCGCCGCATCCTTCACGCAGGACGGGAAGTACATAGTGAGCGCGAGCGAGGACTCTAACGTCTACGTGTGGAAGCACCAGGAGGCCCACAATGGGAAGTCCAAGAGTGCGGTGAACATTCAATCTTATGAGAGCTTCCAGTGCAAGGATGTCTCGATGGCTATCCCGTGGCCCGGCAGCATCAGAGCAGAGCCGCCGCGGCACATGGGCACGCAGAGTAAGCGTCAATCGAAGCGGTGCTCTGCTCCGCCGAGTCCCTCCCGCTCTGTTGAATCTCCGACTCGCGAAGAAAATGCAGGAGCCAGCATTGCTAGGTATGTATGTGTACGTATGGCTATGAAATACTGTCCTCTACATGACAAAATATGAAGTTTATCAGGTGAAAATCAACTTTTAAATTTACCAAAATGTTAGTCCTGCTTACTTTTCTTCTACAAACTATCACACGTTGTATAAACAGCAAAAGGCAGCTGCCGCCCCTTCCCAAGAAGCCCAATGCAGTTGACAAAACGGCGACCCCGCCGCCTGAGGAGGAGACCGGTGCTCAGCTGTCGAGGGTCGACTCGGGGGCCGAGATCGGCGAATCGTTCGGCTCGGCCTCAGCCAGGTACGGAAGCGACTCCCCGTCCATCTCGTCCGCAACGAACCCCTCGAGCAGCTCGTGGTCATCGTCATGGTCATGGTTTGATGGTGGGAGCAGCAATGGCGCCATGCAGGGGACGGCGTGGGGGATGGTGATCGTGACAGCAGGTCTTGGTGGGGAAATCAGAGCTTACCAGAATTTCGGGCTTCCTCGCAAGGTGGGCCCGAACCTCTTTAGTAGTACTTGATCGCGAAGTAGCCGCATATCCAGCGTTTGGAAAACACAACCGTATTTTCCGTGTGCTCTTCGTGGTCAGATCCAAGTCATGAATGGACATTTTGCACGGTATGTGTTTGTGGTGAAGTTAGTGTAAGGTCGCGGAAAACAACCAATTTTCCATAGTTTTGTAAGGTGTGCCATAGTTATAAACTTCAGAGATGAGTGGAGTATATGGATAATGAACTGTATGTTTGTGATGAAATCTGCAGATTCCATTTTGTTGACATGACAAAATCTGCACCAACCTTTCAAAAAGAAGGCGATACAGCAAAACGAAATTTTGTCCAATGAAAAATTATTATAGAAATTGGTTGGAGAGATAAAAGGATTAATTTTTTTAGACTCACAGGGATGGATGAAACTTTTAGTTCATGTGTTCAACTTCCTTACTAATCATACCATCCCATATATTGCTTTCTCATTTCACTAGCCCATTTGATACTTAGATGTAAAAAAATATTTATCTTACCATAATTTGGAATAAGTTTAAATGTAATAATCTTTTAGTTTCATCAATCTTGTTATGAACATTATGTAAAAAAGTGGAAGATAAAGGAAAATACTTGGATAAATTATGTTGTACTTTTTATTTATCATTTTTATTGTAATTTATACAATTTGTTTATGTAAAATGACAAAATATAACAGAAATAATATATTATTATACAATGGAGTTGATCACTACTACACTTTGACAATGATTATTTGGAGATTTTGTCTTTTCGGTGATTTGGGGCTTATATGTGAACGCTAACATGACTTACTACTCTAATAGTTGATGTTATCCTTGCAATTGGTGTGGTGCTTGCAAGTAACGTGACCTAGCTTTTACTTCCTGCAAACTCAAGCGTAAGTATTAGAGAGGGAGGGTGAAAGCATCAGAGAGGGAGAGAGCCATCCTTAGAGCGAGTAACCATGCAAGGAACTCATGAACATGTAGGAGAGACCTGTAAAGAAGTTTCATGTATACTCAAAGGAGAATGAGGAACCATACTTGAGTTCAAGAGCAGTTGTCACGCCCCGACCCGATTTGGTCGGATCTCTGTGAGCAACCCGCCACTCCCTTTGGTTTATGAAGAGTTTCACCCTTTTTTAAACTGCTAGTAGTAAGGCATCCTTTTTCCTGTTTTTCTTAGAATAACATTATACAAAAGTAAATATAAATTTTACATACATGTCTTAAGGTTTGGCTACATAGAGGTTTTTAAGGTAGGTTTCCCTTGGTTACATAAAAAGGGTAAAGGGAGGGGGTGAGTTCTACAACTCAATGAATGAGTGTTGGGAGTGAGTTTTCATAAATAACTAGCTTTAAACAAAGTGTGCCAAAATCCTTATTTTCCTTTCAGAGTGATCTTTCCTCAAATTCCAGGTTTTCAAAACCTTTTTCCTCATTTCCACATTAGGTGTGTTTAATAGTCAACACACGCCCTTCAACAAGAAGGGATCACACATTCGCAGGGCAGCACGTCCACTGTACCCACTTGTGGCTCGGAGCATCTTTACCAAGAATCAAGATAGAAGCCCGTCCACTTCTACTCTAGGTCTAAGTGGATGTTCACAACATCCACCCTTAACTAGAAACCGGTTCAATGTTTGTTCAAATCGGTTCAGGTCCAATTCACCTGAACTAGTCTGATTTTCTCTTTCAATTCATTCCAAAGTTCCTTTCCATGGTTTTTATGACTTTTTGGGTTACTCAGGATTTCTAAATTTCCCAATTTGCCCTTTCTCTATCAGTTGTATTTTGTGAACCAACTTGGTTTTAATTTTTGAAACAACCGGTTCTTTTCCCAGTTTTATTATCTGTAAAGGTATGGGGTTTACAACTCTCCCCTCTTTTTAGGGGTTTTGTCCCTAAAATAGTTTACATATCAAACAACTAAGGGTACCCCTCCCTCATAATGCTTTCGGTTTCCTATGTCTCCTCTTGCACGGGTCTGTTCTGCCAAAGAACACCATAGGATTCTTTTTATTCCTCAAATTCTTGTTCCTCCGGTCGATGATTTGCATCGGTTCTACTAGATAGGTCTGGTTCTCTTCTAGCTCTGGTAGAGGTCGGTCCAACACATGGCTAGGATCAGGCTGGTACTTCTAGAGTACCGAGATATGGAATACATCAGGCTGGTACTTACATCATGTAAGTCTGGAGGCAGTTCTAGTTTGTATGCCATCGGCCCTATCCTTTGGACTATGGCATATGGACCGATATACCTTGGTTTCAACTTTCCTTGTTGCTGAAACATATGTATTCCCCTATATGGGGATACTTTTAAGAACACTTGGTCCTCTACATCAAATTCTAGATCTCTTCTCCGATGATCTGCATAACTCTTTTGTCTGTCATGAGCGGCCTTAAGTCGACTCCTGATTATCTTGATCTTCTCTATGGCATCCTCAATTAGTTTGACCCTTTCCAATTTCCTTTCTCCCACCTCTTCCCAAAACAAGGGGGTACGACATTGTCGGACATAAAGGGCCTCATAAGGGGCCATTTGAATACTAGTTTGATAACTCTTATTGTACACAAATTCCATCACGCATAAGTATTCCTCCCAACCCTTATTCATGGTGAGTACGCATGCCCTTAGCATGTCTTCAAGGGTTTGGATCGTTCTGTAAACCCCGCACTTTTGAGTTAAGGAAAATCGGGAAAAGAACCGGTCAAACCGAATAAGAAAACTGAGCCGGTTTACATTTGGGAACAAGCAATATAAAAATTTACAACTTCTAGGTGATCCAAAGGGTTCATTAAACCTTGGAAAAGAAACTTAAAACAAATTAAAAAAACAAAAACCAAATTGGTTCAGGTGAACTAGATTCCATAAGAACTTTAAAGTTAAGCGTGCTTGCCCGAGAGTAGTGTGAGGATGGGTGACCTCCTCCTATGAGAACGTACGACTTATCATAAATAGCCATAAATTAATATATATTTAATTATTAGAATTAATACAAATAATTTAATATCGAAATTAAATTATTGGAATTAATACCAATAATTTATGACAATATTAATAATAGTAATAAATCTTTCCCATTTAATACACAGTTTTACACTAATATAAAGAGGTCATCCCCATTCATTCTCCTCACACCCAAACACTTCTCTCTCTCTCTCTCTCTCTACTGCTCCATTTCCCCATTTCCCGGTGAAGCTCGAACCAAAGTTTTGACTTAAACATTTTTCTTAACCTCGGAAGGAGAGGCCGAGCTCTTTAGAACCGGGGAGAAGACAACTATCTGATAGCAAACTCCAGTAAATCCGAGAATCATTGGAGAAACGCCGGCATGATGGAATAGTGAAGCAGCTCCGACGAACCAAAGTTGCCCTATTTCGGCCAAGCTGAAAGCGGCCGTTTCAAGCCCTCCTTAGGCCAAACCAAGCCCTCCCAACACTTCCTCAACCCTTCCATTGCTGAATTAGGATCGAAAGGTAAGCCAATTCAGCTCCCCTTTATAATTTTTGATCGATGCTAGAGAGAGAGTTGACCAAATTTCAATGATTAAATTCTAATCCAATTCTGTATCAATTGATGTGATTCTTGATTCTAGGATAAACCTCAGGACGAGAGCTATCTGCCCAGATTGAAAGCTCGGATCGCCGTGCCTTCACCGGTGAGTAATCGAAGCTTTCTCTCTCTATAGTTCATTTTCCGGTGAAGCTCCGTTTGAGCTCGTCCCATCGTTAAAACTTGCGATTCACATTTCTAAAGAATCGTATGAACATGTAGAAACTCAATTTCAACTTCAATTTCAACAATTGAAAATGTTTGATGGGTCAATTTGATGAAATCAAATTTGGCTGTGTTAAGAAGTTGGAATTGGGGGAAAATTTGGGGATTTTCGAAATTCAAAGGATCAAAATGAAATTTTATGAAATTGAGGGTCAATTGGGCATGAAAATAATGTTGGAGGACCAATTGAGGAATTTGAAATTTTTGGGGCAAATTTTACCATTTTTGTAAAGGAAGGGCAAAATGGTAATTTTGGAAAAGTTGGGGGACCAAATTGGAAATTTGGGAAATTAAACCTCTTTTTGTGAAATCGAATAAATTGAGGTCCTATGATAAATTTTAGAAGTTTCGGGAGTCAATTTGAGGAAAAACCGGCATTTGGGACTTAAAGTTAAAGAGAAATAACTTGAGGAACCTAATTGCAAATAAATGAAAGTTTGACTTTCTCATTCATTTGGAATGAATGAAGGCGATTAGGTTGAAGGATAATGAACCAAGATGTTCATATCGTGTAGGAACACGAAGTACCGGGAATGCCAGCAAGGACAAGCTCGCATGAATACCAAGAACCGGTCTAGTGGAATTCCCGACATTAACGGGTGAATGGAAATTTTATATCATACCCGGTTAGGGATGATAAGTACCTTGGTGTAAAAATCCACTGCTTAGTGGTATTTTTAATCATCACTACCTGGAGAAAGTGATGTGAAAGTTATGTGAAAAAACTACTTACGGGTTGTTAGTAGATCATACCCGGTTGGTATGATGAGACTTCCTTGAAGGAAGTTGAAAACCTGTTCATCGGTTATGAACAGAGATGTCCTTATACCGGTCGGTATGACGGACAGTAAAAACCTATTTTTGTCGGAAGTGCTCTTCTCTGACTGTGTTCCAATGCTTAAACAATTTGGGAGACCTTCTCGATGGGAGCTCAAATAGCTCTGATAGGCCGGGAGCCTCGATTTTGGAACTTGAGGGCTAAATACCCAATTTTGAAAATCTTGTACAGTGGGCCCAAGGCCAGTTGGCATGAGCAGGTGCTCGTAAACGAACATGATATATGTGCCATAAAACTTTATAAGTGAATTTTTTGGCCATGGTACCAAGATAGGACCGACATGCTCAATCAACTAGTAGCAGTGCGACATGACAGGTCAACAGACCAGTTAAGACAAACAACTGCGGGTTGAGTTGAGAGTCGGGGCCGTTGGACCAATGGCACTACATATTACATGGCAATATGAGAAAATATTGTTTGTGCATGCACTGTGAGTACGGGATCATCAAGATGCCCATGAGGGGTAGTGATGCATCCTAAGGGCATTGGACGACTTGGTGGCTATAAGGGCAGTTCGTCGTTCCAAGTGTCTATGCGAAATCTAGAGTAACACCAAGCACATGAGACCGGGGTGGGGACAGGATGAGGTCTTTGTCCTCATACGGACACAAAGAACTGATTTCGGGATTGTGGGTCGGATGTCACATACATCCACTCATTCCCAGGGTATAAGTGGTTGTATTCTATCCGAGTGGCAGGAAAAGTCGCCCCGAAGCCACTAGCGGGTTCAATAGGTTTAAAGGACGCCTTAATCTTTACGGATTATAATAAGGGGAAACACTTTAATAAACCAGGAGAGTGGCGGGTTGTTCACAGGGATCCAACCAAACCAGGTCGGGGCGTGACACGTTCGCTCAGACTGTCCATCGGTCTAACGATGAAATGTCGTACTCATGCGGAGCTTGGTTCCCAAGGCACTTTGCAAGGTAGGCCAGAACCTTGAGGTAAATCTAGGGTCTCTATTCGACACTATGCTCACTGAGATGCCATGGAGTCTTACAATCTCCTTCATGTATAAGACGACCAATTGTTATACTGAATCTGTCATTCTTATAGGTAAGAAATGGGCGGACTTTGTCAATCTATCCACAATGACCCAGATTGCCTCTTGTCCCTTTCTAGTCATAGGTAGTCCCGTGACAAAGTCCATAGTGATGTGCTCCAATGTCAATTTCGGAATTTGCAAGGGTTGTAGTAGTCCTGATGTTTTCTGATGTTTAGCTTTAATCTACCGACAAAACAAGTATTGGGCAACATATTCCACAATCTGCCTCTTCATCCCTTTCCACCAATATCCTTATTTGAGAGTGCGGTACATTTTTGTACTGTCTAAATGCATTGCATAGACAGAATCACGTGCCTCTTCCAAGATTAATGTAAACCTCGTCCCTTTAAAACAAGGAAACTGGAGAAAGAACCGGTCAACCCGAATGAGAAAAACTGAACCGGTTCACAAACCTGATCATTAGGGAACATGCAATTTGGGAATTTACAACAACCGAGTGACCTAAAGGATTTATAAAGTCTTGGAAAAGAACCTTAGGATAAATTGGAAGAGAAAAACTAGACCGATTCAGATGAACCGGATCCAACTGGATTGAACCGGTTTATGAACCGAGTCGATTCATGAACCATAACCGATAGAGAAAGGGCAAACTGAGAAATTTATGGATCCCAAGTGACCTAAAAAGTCACAAAAGTCAAGAAAAGGACTTTAGGATGAATTAGAGATGAAAACCAAACTGGTTCAGGTGAACCGGATCTGAACCGTATTGAACCGATTTGGACAGTTTGAATCACTATTGAATTGAATGCTAAATTCATTTTTCTAGGTAGCTTAGAAAATTCAAATTTGAGATTTGAGGCCACCATTGGATAGAAAATGAATTTAAAATTTTTATATTTGAAAATTTTGATCAAATTGGGGGTAAACCAACCTGTTTAAGCTTTGAACCCGGTTCGGACCAGTTCGGTCCGGTTCGGAATAGTATCATCTTCTTCCTTGGATGATAGCACTGTTCACTCGCTGGAAAATTGTGCAGCATCGACGAAGCTGAAAAGTCTCCAGGGAGTTTCAATCAATGAATGACCGCTATTAAGGTGCCAATCAGATGGCCAAGAAGTCCCCAAGCTTCCTATATAAAGGGCCCCTCCCCATTCATCCTCTCCACACCTGAAAACTCCATTCTCTCTCCACTGCTCCATTTTTCGGTGAACCTCAAACCAGAGCTCCGACTTGGGTTCTTTTCTAAGCAAAAAAAGGTGAGGTTGGTTTCTTTAGAATCGGGAGAAGTCAGCTACACGCCTGTAGTCTCCGTTTGCTCTGAGGGTCGCTAGAGAAGCGCTGGCGTGATCAAACAGTGAAGTAGCTCTAGTGGACGGAAGCTACCCTGTTTCAGCTGAGCTGAAATCAGTCAATTCGAGCCCTTTTCGAGCCAAATCAAGCCCTTCCAACACCTCCATAGTCCTCATACAGCTAAATTAGAGCTTAAAGGTAAGCCAATTTGGCTCCCCTATGCAATTTTTGACCGGTGCTAGAGAGAGAACTGGTAGAACTTTGATGATAAAATTCTTACTCAATTCGGCATCAATTGATGCAATTCTTGATCCTAGGAGGACCCTCAAGACGATAGCTATCTGCCTAGATCGAAAGCTCGGACAGCCGAGCCTCCGATGGTAAGCTTTCGAAGTTTTCTCTCTCTAAGTCCAATTTTCTAGCAAAACTCAGATTGAGCTCATTTCGACACCAAATGTGCGTTTAAAAGTGCAATTGAATCGTATGAAGGTGTAGGAACTCTAATCTAGTTTCAATTTCAACAATTAAACTCATTTGATTGGTCAATTTGATAAAATCAAATTTGATAGAGTTAGAATGTTGAAATTGGGGGAAATTGGGGATTTTCAAAAATTCGAGGGACTAAAGTGCAATTTTATAAAATTGAGGACCAATTAGGCATGCTAAAGATGTTGAAGGACCAATTATACAAATTTTGGAATTTTTGGGGCAAAATGGTAATTTTGAAAAAGTTGGGGGACCACATTGGAAATTTGCGAGATTAAACCCCTTTTTATGAAATTGAATAAATTGAGGTCCTAAGGGTAATTTTAAAAGTTTCTAGACTCAATTTGAGGGAAAACCAGCACTAGGGACTTAAAGTTAAAGATAAATAACTTTAGGGACCTAATTACAAATAAATGAAAAATAGTTTTCTCATTCATTTGGAGTGAATGAAGGCTATTAGCCTGAGGATAATGAACAAGGATGTTCATATCGTGTCGGAACATGAAGTATCGGGAACAACAGCAAGGACAAGCTCACGTGAATACAAAAATCGGTTGAGAGGAATTCACTGCATTAACGGGTGAGCTTGATGAAACTTCCTCGAAGGAAGTGGAGAACCCATTCATCGGTTATGAGCGGAGATGTCCTCATACTCAGTTGGTATGATGGACACTTGAAAAGTTTATTTTGTTGGAAGTGCTCTCCCCTGACTGTGTGTCACTGCTTAAACATTTTGGCAGACCTTCTTGACGGGAGCTTGAATAGCTATGTTAGGTCAGAGGCCTCAGTTTTGGAAACTTTGGGGCTAATATGCCCGATTTTAAAAATCTCGAACAGTAGGCCCTAGGCTAGTTGGCACGAGCAGGATCTCGTAAACAAACATGAATCTGAGCCATAAAAATTAAATGAATGAATTGATTGTCTATGGTACCAAGACAAGACCGACATACTCGATAGACTGGCGGTAGTGCAACATGACAAATTGACAGACCAGTCAAGACAAACAACTGTAGGTCGAGTTAAGGGTCGGGGCCGTTGGACTAGTGTCATCAAAGAGTAAATGGATTTTAAGGAAAACTTTGTTTGTGTATGCACTTGAGGTTCGGGACCATTAAGATCCCCAAGAGGGGTAGTAATGCATCTTAAGGGCTGTTGGATGACATGGTGGCGATAAGGGAAAAGGAAGCTACTAGGTTTGTGTTTCTCATCATACCAGTTAGTCATGGAGTTCTATGTTTGTACTCCACGGAGTTTCTATGTTTGGACTCCACGAAGCTGCTGTGTTTGAGACTTCCTAAAGCTTGTTTGTTTGAGTTTCATGTGTACGAGACCGAGATATGGTCTTTGTCCTCATACGAACATAGAGCTTTAATCATGTGTGTTTCCTTCAGGATAAATGTCGTGTGTTACTTGGACACCCATTCACTGAGTCATTGAACTCACCCCCTCCCTTATATCCCTTTTCAGGTAACCAAGGGAAACCTACCCAAAGACCTCTTGTTAGTCACACCTACAAGATAGGTATGTAAGTGAAAATTTTTATGCAGTTTTAATTTATGTATTCCAGGAAAGGTACATATTTAATGGACGCCTTACTCCTCCCAGGTTTAAAAGAGGGGAAAACCCTTAGTAAACTAGGAAGAGTGGTGGGTTGCTCATGGGAATCTGACCAAATCGAGTCAGGATGGGACAATTAATCTCTTAAATTCCTTATCTTGAGGCACACACACTCTACCCTTGTAGGTTAGTACTCCGTCGCCTCGAAGGTTAGAGTCCAGTTTTGTCCCTCTATTGACCGGATCCAAATAGGGTTGGAGTTCCTTATCCCCTTTTTGTTGGACCTTAATTTGCTTTGTTAGGCTGGGTCTCACCACTACGTCAGCCAATAAGCATTTCTCCCTCTTGTCCACCTTAAGGTCCACTTCCATCCTTCCCAATTGTATCAACAAGGGTAAATAATTGGTCTTGATCTGCGTTACCATAGTTTGGTACTTGTGACTCAAAGTGTCTGCCACCACATTGGCCTTACTAGGGTGATATTCTAT
This sequence comes from Trapa incisa, assembly GCA_030064435.1. Taxonomy (NCBI): domain Eukaryota; kingdom Viridiplantae; phylum Streptophyta; class Magnoliopsida; order Myrtales; family Lythraceae; genus Trapa; species Trapa incisa. Next base: position 11,953,396 of record CM057781.1, on the reverse strand, counting down.
CGCAAGGTCATAGTTTTTAACCAACTCCAACCATCTCCTTTGGCAGAGGTTCAACTCTTTTTGATTTAAGAAGTACTTAAGACTCTAGTGATCTGTATGTATCTTACATTGAACCTCATATAAGTAGTGTCGCCAAATCTTGAGGGCAAACACTATAATAGCTAACTTCAAGTCATGGGTAGGGTAGTTCAGCTCATATACCAGTTGTCACGAGGCATAGACGATAACTTTTCCTTATTGCATCAATACACATCCCTTGTGATAGGTGATTGTGCTTCAACTTTTAACCTGTGCTCCCCATGAGTATCCCTTGTGATACCTTATACACTTGATTGTGTTTTGGGTGTTGTAGGTTATGGGTAATTCTTCACAAAGACATTGACTCTGCTTGCCTATAGTTCTCCACCCTTTAAGCTTATGTAACACAACCTTCATGACCGTTTGTGGTATTCTCTTTAGTTATACCTCAAGTTCCTTGGTAATGTTATTACTTACTTATTCACCTTTGTGATACGTTTATAGGTTATTTCTACAAATTGATTGTGAGTTTCATTCAAACCAGTCGATTGTCTCTTCTAGTGAGTCATAATTGTTTCTTTCATTTAGTACTTTTCATTTGATACCTTCTTAAACAATGAAGGTATTTGGAAAAAATATCAATGGATTATTCAACTAACTTATGTCCCCATCATTATTCTAGTTTCTCTCCACATTACTTTATGGTTTCTTTTATATAGATACCATAGTATCCCTTGGGCCTTACATACCATATATTATTTTAATCATTTGTGTTTTTATCATCCATGATAAGACATCCTACTTTAGTAGTATCATTTTTCCACATAGTTACACTCATGTATTGATGTATTTGATCATAACCATATCGCTGTTATATTTAATTTACTCACTTATAATTTGCTCCTTATTCAAAGGACTTTTATGTTTTTGAGGTCTTACTTTATACATCCCACACTTGCCTTGTCATTCCATTTAATCATTTATGATGAAAAGTGACCCATTTCTCCTTAATATCTTCTAATGAAAAATATTTTCCAGACTTACTGTTGGTTCATAAAATATTTGTTGCCACATTTGTGTAACGATCAAGGGGTCCCATCAAGCCTCTTTAATGAGTTTTTAGGTGCAAGTCCCCTTTAATTCATTAGAGGATATCACTCCCTTTGGGGGCTCCCTGTATGAGACTTTAGGTAAGGGTTTGGTGTTTTTCCTTCTATCTTACTCTACTTCCTTGCCAAGAATCATTCACATGATTTTTTTGTATATCATTTTAGCTTTCTAAAATTTTGATGAATACTTTCTAAGGATAATTTCTCGATTTCTCCCATAAATCTTTATAACACTTTCTTGGTTTCACTCATATTACTTTTGTGGAGGTCTTCCACTATAGGTTTTCCCGACATCCTTGGGTGGATATTCAATTTGACCTATTCCTCATGATCACTTTCATACTAGGGTTATAGACCTAGCATTTCATTTAATAAAGGTATTTTATGGATGAAGGTTAACGGTATTGGGTTATTTGGGTAATAAAAATGTATAAGACTTACACAGTACTTTCGAAAATGTTTTCATTTTCCAAAAACCAAATTCAAAAAATAATTTTGTTCTGATGCCACTAAAGTTATGACACCACGACCTGGTTTCCCCGATCGGACCTGCAGACAACCACCACATCTTTTCAGTTTTACAACAATGGCCGCCTCATCATTGTAAATCTGATAGGGTGCAAGATTCAAAACAAAATATCTCAAATTATTTTCCAAAATTAATAAATTGAACTTTTGGAAAATAAATTTCAGAAACCATACCGGGACTATATATTGAATGTAAAACATACCTTTGGTTTATGTTTGGCTTTTCCCATCAACATATATCCTTCTTCACCATTATTACCTAAAAGTGGTAATCAGAGGGGAATGAGTTTGACAACTCAGTGAGAGGACTTTGCTGACATCATAACATCATATCCATGATCCAGCACATACTCCAAATAGGATTTCAAGGAGTTTGGGTAAAACATGGGTCACCATAGGTAAGCTTATAGAGATTTAAAAAATTGACTTATATTTGACAAGTTTGAAATTCATTCCTTTTATCAGAAGGAAGTTATACTCAAGTCCATCATAACACGTCTTGAAGGTTTACTTGTATTTACAATGAGCAACAACTCACACATCCGAATGCTCATACATACTACTTTTCCTTAAATCCCTATTATATGGTATTCCACTTAATAAGTCCCCACTTGTTTATTATTGAAAATAATTTCACACAATCTTCAATTATTACGTTTTAAGTTTAGCACACACATAATCATATGCCCTTTATCATTAAATGGATGATACTTTTCAGAATATTCCTCAACTGTTCCACAATCATACGCTCTTTGTCGAGCTCCCTATATAAGGAGAACCCTCCCACTCGTCTGCCTCACCTCTCAAGCACTCTCTAAATACCAACAGCTCACTTTTCGACAAAACTCCAATCAAGGCTCAGACTATGGGCAAATTTACAACCAAAGTAGCTCCAAAGGGTGGCATCAAAATCGGGGAGAAGTCCTCTAGCTCATGAAGCCCTCAAAGTGATTGGAGGACTACTGGAGAAGTGCTGGAGTGATGCCACAATAAAGTTGCTCCGGAGCCTAGAACAACAAGCTCCCAACCCTCTCAATCCTTCTGTCGCTAGAACTGACCACCTTCGACTGCTTGAGATCCCCCAACCCCTTAGAGGCACACAGTAAGCTCAATTTCACCTCTCCTTGTCGGATTTTCCGAGTTTCAGAACTACACTCACGAAACTTCTCTCTTCAAATTCCCACAGTGTGGTCGCGAAATGCAGCGGAACCAAACCTAGTCGGACCCCCTCGACGAGCACTAGTGTCACGCCCTGACCCAGTTTGGTCAGATCGTCGTGATCAACCCGCCATTCTCCCGGTTTATTAAAGGGTTTCCCTTATTGTAAACCATAAATAGTAAGGTGTCTTTTAACCTGCACCTTTTCCTGGAATAGCATAATAAAAACTGCATGAAATTTAACACTTTACATACCTGTCTTACATGCATCTTTAGTTAACGGTCTTTAAGGGTAGGCTTTCCGGGATTTCCTAAAAGGGATATAAGGGAGGGGGCGAGTACGACTACTCAGTGAATGAGTTTTTCAAAGGTCTACTTTTAACTTTTAAGAAAAACGTTTATATGGAGTGTGCCAGACTTCTTTCTTTTAAAAAATTCCTTCGTTTAGAAATTTGGGTTTTTCCACCATTTCTTAGTTACTGGTGTGTCATCACCCAACACACATCCTTCATCATGAAGGTTACACATATTCGCAAGTCAGTATCACTATTGAACCCGCTAGTGGCTTCGGAGTGACTTTTCCTGCCACCCGGATAGAAGTACGACCACTTCTACACTAGGAATGAGTGGATGTACGTGACATCCAACCCACAATCTCGAAATCACTTCTTCGTGTCCATATGAGGACAGAGACCTCATCCTATCCCCACCCTGGTCTAATGCGCTTGGTGCTACTCCAGATTTCGCACATACACCTGGAATGACGAACTGTCCTTAGGACGCATCACTACCCCTCATGAGCGTCTTGATGATCCCGTACTCACAGTGCATGCACAAACAATGTTTTCTCATATTTCCATGTAATCTGTGGTGCCACTGGTCCAACGACCCCGACTCTCAACTCAACCCGCAGTTGTTTGTCTTGACTGGTCCATCGACCTGTCATGTCGCACTACCGCTAGTTGACTGAGCATGTCGGTCCTATCTTGGTACCATGACATAATAATTCATTTATTAAGTTTTATGGCACATATATCATGTTCATTTACGAGCTCCTGCTTGTGCCAACTGGCCTTGGGCCCACTGTACAAGATTTTCAAAATCGGGCATTTAGCCCCCAAGTTCCAAAACTAAGGCCCCCGACCTATTAGAGCTATTCGAGATCCCGTCGAGAAGGTCTCCCAAATTGTTTAAGCATTGGCACACAATCAGGGAAGAGCACTTCCAACAAAACATATGTTTTCTCTATCCATTATACCGTTCGGGTATAAGGACACCTTCGTTCATAACCGATGAACGATTTTTCAACTTCCTTTGAGGAAGTCTCATCATAAAAACTAGGTATGATCTATTTACAACCAGTAAGTAGTTTTTCCGCGTGATTTTCACATTATTTCCTCTAAGTAGTGATGTTTAAAATACCACTTAATAGTGGATTTTCATACCAAGGTTCTTATCATTCCCAACTGAGTATGATATAAAATTTCCACTCACTACCGGTAAGTGGTTTTAAAATTTTAAGTTGTGCTCATCATCCTAACCGGGTATGATGTTAGTAAACCCACTCACCCGTTAATGCCGTGAATTCAACTAGACCGGTTCTTTGTATTCATGCGAGCTTGTCCTTGATGGCATTCCCGGTACTTCGTGTTCCTACATGATATGAACATCTCAGTTCATTATCCTTCAGCCTAATCACCTTCATTCATTCCAAATGAATGAGAAAGTTAAACTTTCATTTATTTGCAATTAGGTCCCTAAAGTTATTTCTCTTTAACTTTAAGTCCCTAATGTCGGTTTTTCCTCAAATTGAGTCCCGAAACTTCTAAAATTTATCATAGGACCTCAATTTATTCCATTTCACAAAAAGGGGATTAATTTCCCAATTTCCAATTTGGTTCTCCAACTTTTCCAAAATTACCATTTTGCCCTTCCTTTACAAAAATGGTAAGTTTTGCCCCAAAATTTCCAAAATTTTTCAATTGGTCCTCCAACATTATTTTCATGCCCAATTGGCCCTCAATTTCATAAAATTTCATTTTGATCCTTCAAATTTCAAAAATCTCTAATTTCCCCCCAATTTCAACTCTTCAACATTGCCAAATTTGATTTAATCAAATTGATTGATCAAACACCTGTAATTGTTGAAATTGGAGTTGAAATTGAGTTCCTACATGTTCATATGATTCTAAGGATCTTTGAATTGCAGATTTTAATGCCGGAATGAACTCAAACAAAGCTTCGCCAGAAAACAGGCTGTAGAGAGAGAAAGCTTCGATTTCTCACCGGTGAGGGCACACAGTCTGAGCTTTCAATTTGGGCAGATAGCTCTCATCCTGAGGTTCATCCTAGAATCAAGAATTACATCAATTGATGCCGAATTGAGTTAGAATTTCATCATTGAAATTTTGACGGTTCTCTCTCTAGCACTAGCCAGAAATTGTAGATGGGAGCCGAATTGGCTTACCTTTCAGTACTAATTCTTCCGTGGGAGGGCTGAGGAAGTGTTGGGAAGACTTGGTTTGGCCCGAGGAGGGCTTGAAATGGCTGATTTCAACTCGACTGAAATAGGACAGCTTCGATCCACCGGAGCTGCTTCACTATTTCATCACGCCAGCATCTCGTCGGCGACTCTCGAAGTGAACAAAGACTATAGACGTGTAGGTGACTTCTCCCCGGTTCTAAAGAACCTGACCTAGCCTTGTTTGGCTCAGAAAAGACCCCATGTTGGAGGTCTAGTTCAAGCTTCGTCAGAAAATGGAGTAGTTGAGAGAGAATAGAGTTTTCGGGTGTGGAGAGGATGAATGGGGAGGGACTCTTTATATAAGGAGCTCAGAGACCCATTGGCCATTTGTTTGGCATCGTTATTGTTGACATTGAAGACCTAAAACACCCCGAATAGAAGTGTTTCTTCTTCGCCGACGTTTCTTCAGTTTCCCGGCGAGTGAACAGTGTTGTCATCCTAAGGAAGAAGATGACACTATTCCAAACCGGATTCAAAGCTTAAATCGACTGGTTCACCCCCCATTCGGCCGAGTTTTTCAAATATAAAAATTTCTAAATTCATCTAAATTCATTCTCTATCCAATGTGTCCTCAAATCTCCAATTTGAATTATTTAAGCCACCTAGAAAAATGAATTTAGGATTCGGTTCAATAGTGGTTCAAACCTAGTTAAACTGGTTCGAATCCAGTTCACTTGAACTGGTTTGGTTTTCATCCCCAATTCCTTCACAAGTCCATTTCCATGTCTTTTGTGACTCCTTGGGTCACTTAGGGTCTATAAAATTCTCGGTTTACCATCTCTTTATTGATTCCGGTTCATAAACTGGCTTGGTCCTTAAACCGGTTCAATCCAGTTCAGGTCCGGTTCACCCGAACCGGTCTGGTTTTTCTCTCCCACTTTGTTCTAAGGTTCCTTCCCAAGGTTTATGAATTTCTTTGGAGTATAATGGATTTGAATTCCTTTGTTTTGCCTGATCTCTATCGGTTCCGATTCATGAACCGACTCGGTTCATAAACTGGTTCAATCCTGTTGGACTCGGTTCCTCCAAACTGGTCTAATTTTCCTCTTCCAATTCATCCTAAGGTTCTTTTCCATAGTATTTTGAACCCTTTGGATCACCTGGGAGTTTTAAATTCCTAAATTGCCCATTCAAAATTTATCGGGTTTGTGAACCGGTTCGGTTTTCTCACTTGGTTTGACCGGTTCTCTTCCTAGTTTTCCTTAGCTCAAAAGGGCGGGGTTTACAACTAGCTGCCCCCGCCTCAAGCTCTGACCACCGCCCCTACACCGGTAAGCTAAGCTAGCTTTCTTTCTCTATTGTAAATTTTCTGACGAAGCTCAAAACGCAACCAAATTCAGAAATTTGAAGTGTAGGACAATCGAGGGGAGCTGGAGGAGGCGAATAACAGTCATAAACGAAGAAATTAAGGACTTACAGGCCGTCAATTGGATGAGTTAAGATTCAAATGTTCAAATGCTCAAATTGGGGATGAAGAAGGGGGCAATTTGAAGATTTTTCAAAGAAAGGGGACTTTTGTGCAATTCTTAAAAAAATGGAGGGTCGAATGGCAAATTGATGAAGTTGAGGGAATTTTCATGAAACTTAACATATCAACTAGGTATGATTATTTCTACTTATAACTAGTAAGTAGGTTTTATCTGTTAAATATAGTGCTCATCATCCCAACCGGTATGATGTATAAATTAGCCCACTCACCTGTTGATCGTGACACGTTTGTCATGAGTTAGCTTCCAAATCCAAACTAGCTTTTCATTGCTGGCGTTCCAATTTCTCGTGTCCCTACACAATTTGGGTATCCTTATCAATTAAGGTTTGACATAACAACCATCGTTTTCTCACGTATGAGCGACTTAGCCCAAAATTATTGGTTTATTACACTTAGGTCGCTAAAGTTCATTTTTCTTAACTTTAGGTCCCTAATGCTAACTTTTCCCCCAACTTGAGTCCCAAGATTTCTAAAATCCTTTTAGGATCCTTAATTTACTCAAAATTGTGTAAGGGGCTCAAGTTTTCCAAATTTCCACTTTGGTCCCAAAATTTTCAAAAATTACAATTTTGCCCCTACTTTCCAAAAATAGCAATTTGGCACAAAATATTTTGAAAATTGACCAATTGATCCCCCAACATCTTTCTCATTACCAATTGGCCTTTAATTTTTAGAAATTTCATATAACTCCCTTAATTTTTTGAAATCCCCAATTTTCCCTAAAAATTTTCCCCAATTTCTCCCCTTCAAACTCACTGAATTTGATTTCTTCAAATTGGCCATTCAATTGGGGTTAATCAGTCTAATTGAAGGTATAGGTCAGTTCCTAAATTTCCATATGATTTAATTGAGCTTTGAATTGCATGATTTGAGTCTGAAACACGCTCAAACGGAGCTTCGCCGAAAAATTGTTCGTGGAGAGAGAAAGCTTTAAACGCTTATCGTCGGAGGTGCGGCGGTCTGAGCTCTCGCTTTGGGGAAGTAGCTCTCGTCCCAAGGTTTCTTCTAGGATCAAGAATTGCTACAATTAACGTCCAAATGAGGGTGAATTTGGTTAGTAAAATTCGACACACTCTCTCTCTAACACCGATCTGCCACGACGGAGGAGGGCCGAATTGGCTTACCTTTTAGCTTTGTTGAGGCCGTGTGAGAGTTGTGGGGTGTTGGAAAGGCTTGGTTTGGTCAGAGGAGGAGTGAATTTGGTTGAATTCAGCTTGGCTAAAATAGGGCAGCTTCGATCCGTGAGAGTTGCTTCACTATTTGATTCCGCCAACGCTTCTATGATGGTCCTCGGGTCAAAAGAAGGTTATTGTCAGGTAACTGACTTCTCTCGGAGTATGTAGGGCCCAACCTTGCCTTCTGAGGATAAGAAGACTGACCAAGTTGGAGCTCCAATTTGAGATTTACTAGAAAATGGAGCAGTTGAGAGAGAATGGCGATTTGAGGTGTGTGGAGGATGAATGGAGAGGAACTCTATATATAGGGAGCTCGTTAACCCTCTGTCCGACCACTTTCCATTTTGGTCGAGCTTATCCTCACCCAAAAATGGCATGATCAGAGTGGTTACACCTTTGTTGGAGAAGGAAAGTTCTTGCATTGATGAATAGTGTTGTCATCCTGAGGAAGAAGATGACATTGTTCCGAACCAGACCGGTCCAGTCCGACCGAGTTCAATGGAGAAAATTGGCCGGTTCAAGCTCGATTCGAATAGTTTTTTCAAATCTAAAAATTTCTAAATTCATCTAAATTCATTCCCTATCCAATGGTGGCTTTAATTTACCCATTTTATCAATTTAAGCCACCACAAAAAATGAATTTAGAATTCAGTTCATGTATGGTTCAAACCGGTTCATTCCGGTTCTGATTCGGTTCACCTTGAACCGGTCTGGTTTTTTCTTCCCATTTGTTCCAAGGTTCTTTTCCATGATTTTTATGACTCTTTGAGTCACTTGAGATTTGCCAATTTCCTATTTTACCCTTTCTTTACCGGTTTGGATTCGTTAACCGGCTCAGTTTTCTCTGTTGAATTGACCGGTTCTTTTCCCGGTTTTCTTATCTTTAAAGGATGGGGTTTACACTATTTGTGAGGAAGTATATATGAAGATTCCACCTGGATTTGGTACGATGAAGACTGTGGGGAAGGTATGTATATTGAAGAAATCTATGTATGGACTCAAATAGACGCCGAGAGCATGGTTTGATCGATTTCGACGTGCAGTAGTCAAAATGGGTTACCGGCAGTGTAACGGAGACCATACGGCTTTCTATCGACGCTCTAATGGTCGAGTTGTTATTCTTGTAGTATATGTGGATGATATTATCATCATTGGGATGATGATGTTGAGATATTGCAATTGAAAAAATAACTAAGTAAAGAATTTGAGATAAAAGACTTGGGTACTGTAAAGTATTTTCTCAGTATTGTGATTGTAAGATTTAATAAAGGCATAATACTTTCTCAGAGAAAGTATACATTAGATTTACTCACTGAGACAGGGATATTAAGCTATTGAATCGCTTTGACACCTATAGAACCGAATAATAAGTTATGTGCTTAGTGAGGTGACCCAGTGGATAAAGAACGATATTAGGAAATTATGGGACGATTGATCTATCTATATCATACAAGACCCGATATCACATATGCAGTCAGTATTATGAGCAGATATATACATGATCACATGAAAAATCATTGGGATACTACCATGAGAATATTGAGATATTTAAAAAGGAGTCTGGGTAAGGAAATTTGGTTTAAGCCTCGGAGTTACAACAGAATGAAATGCTTTTGTGATTCAGATTGGGCTAGTTGTGTGGATAATAGAAGATCTACGTTTAGCTATTGTATAATTGTTGGAGGTAATCCTATATTATAGAGGAGTAACAAACAAGAAATAATTATACGATCATAAGAAGAAGCAGAGCACAGATCAATTGCTCAAACTATTTATTAAATAATTTAGATAAAAAATCTTACTATTAGAGTTTCGCCTATTTATACAGTAACCTATTAAGTTGTGTTGTGATAACAATTATGCTATAAATATTGATAACAATACAGTTCAATATAATAGAATTAAATACATGAAAATTGATCAATTTTTTATCAAATAAAAAATTGATATGAAAATTGTTTAACTGTAATATACGAAAACCAGTGGATAACTAGTAGATTTTTTAAATAAATGTTTAAGTTCTAAATAATAAAATAATATTTTTAATAATATTGAAATGGTAGATATTTATTTTTATATTAAGAGAGTAAGTGTATAATATTAATAAGTTAAAGTTATATTTATAAATAATATAAATATACCCTATATATATTTTTAATATAATTTATTAGTAAATATTTACAATATTCAATAATATCATACCTAACAATCCATCCTTACATATAATCATTATTATATCTTTTTTTTTTTCTGTTTACACTTGATGCCGGTTCGAGTTTAGGTGATGATGGAGACTCGTTTTAAATCGTTAAATTATGCAAAGATGAGCTCTGTTCACAAGAGGAGTGAGTCACTTACACTTTGACCATTGACTACCGGATTCAATCATCTTGGTTTTGTGATTGAACGATTTTCCTTTTCTGAATAAATTATTGTAATCCAAAGATTTCACGTCTAAGAAAAGTTACACATCAACACAATGTGCAGTTTGTAAAATAACATATAGGAGCTAAGCTAATAAGGAAGATAAACAATGTAGGGTGGTGGGGCCGGTCAGTCTCCGAACAGCCATTGGTCTCCACCTACTGGCTATCAGACCATTGTTGTTAGGAGATTTACTTAGGGTGGCCGTGGCTATACCCGCTTATATGTAGACGTATTACCATTAGTAAGTGATATAATTAATGGTGGCTCGGCCCACCATGTCCAAGATGGCCTGTCTCAGACATTCGTTCTTTGCACTGCTCATACCGCATCTCATCTCAAGAGGCAAAGTCAAATGAGTAAGTATTTTTCATTTCAGCTTCTATTTAGCAGAGGAAACAGAGAGCACATCAATAGAGACAAGACAACCCCCAACCAACCCAATAACTGTGCACGCTTGAAGGAAGCTTCTGAACTTTACGAGGGCATATTAGCGAACCTATTCATGTAGAGGAATACCTAATTGTAGCACATTTTCAATCAATCTTCCATGTTTTAATTGATCTATAATTCTATTAGGCAGCCGTCCTATCCGCATCCCTAACCCTAACAGAGTTCAAACCAAGCTTGAGGCGTCAGGCAGGCCTTGGACGTGGTCGGAGTTTCTTGCCGCGGCGGAGGCATTCGAGGCTGGTCGCCTCTTCACGGCAACTGGGGCGCGGCAGATCGGGCAGCTGGCGTGGGATCTTAGCCACGTGTCAATGCACGGCTCATGGAAGTAGTGGCCGCAAACGATGAGCTGCTTCACCTCCTCTCCTTCCCCGAACGCCGAGAGGCACACCGGGCACTCTCCCTCCACTCCCTTCCGGAGCTTCGCTTCCACCGCTGATAGAACTGGCTCGACGTAGATAGCACGGCCGATCTCTCGCGAGGAGCTCCGGCGTCTGACCAAGCAGGGGCACTTGATGGCAACGATGAGAGTATAGATTACGAGGGGGATGGTGATGGCGGCCATCATGACGAGGAAGAACTCAAGGGGGGACAAATCGACGCCCTGTGAAGACAGCAGGAACGGCGGTGGCAGTGGCGGCGGCGGCGGCGACGACGACGGGGGCAGCGGAAAGATGAGGGGAGCGGTGGGAGCGAGCTCCATAACTTGGTTTAAGGCAGGATAAGATCGTCAATTAGGCTGACGTCCCTTCCAAAGCGGTGGCATTTCTTCTCTCTCTTTGTATTGTTCTTTTTTCTCGGGGTGAGGCCTGCGGAGTGGAGGTGGACTTGTTGATATTTTGCTTTTTTATCATTTTATTTTTAGGGTTATTAATTGAATTTTAAAAAATAAAATATTAGCAATAAATTCAAGACTTGTGAGATTACAGGAAAAATATTTATTTAACTGTTAAATTTTTTAATTTATATTTATTAATTAATAATTTTATCTTATAATTTATTTTCAAATAATACTTTAATTTCTCTCGGGTAAATGAATTATGCAATCTCGTACCAGCACATCAATTTTCGGATCTCTTATCTATATTTTATTAACTAAATAATTATAAATTTCATCCACATATATAATTTTAAAAAATATTTTTCTATTTATTTATATTTTTAATAATTTTTTAAATATTTTTCAGCTTAAAATCCTTTATTGTAGCAATCATACTCCATCCATCCCGTCACCGACACACATCACCAACACCCTCTGTTTCATCTTCGGAGATGCCGTCATCCAACAAAACCCTACCCTCCATCGGGTCCCTGATACCAACGGTTGATTCCCAAGGGGGGTTGGCTCCTGTCGCGGAATGGAAGTGTTTGGGTGGTGGGTGGTCCACCCTAACATGTTCCTTAAGAACCCTCATCGGGAATCTCTCAGATTATTTCTTGATGGAGACTAAAGTACCAAACCATGCTGTTGTGAAAAACTGAGCCGGGTGGAGTTGTTTCAAGTTCATTGTTGTACCTGCAAGTGGGTGGGCTTGACAAGTGGTTTGAGAAATAACACTCCCTTTAATGAGGTCCACTTCTCTAGTAATATCAATGATATTAACTTATATGTCAAGTTAATCAAATCTAATAAGTAACTTTAACTTATTTGTCAAGTAAATTAAAACTAACACAATCTTAAATAGATGAAGCTTATATTTTTGTATCACGTGCATCTCAGTTTATGCAATTATCACGGACGATCGTAAAGACCAGTGCCAATTTCGACATGTGCTACCACTCCGATTAAATCCAATGATGGACGAAAGTTCGCAAAGGAGGACGATACCTGTTTCGATAATTCCATCACTGATGGTTCAGAGTACGCTAACAATTGAAAGAACACAAGGGTAACCATGATGAATTTCCTGAGGCTTTCAAGAATGAAAAAAATTCTGAAATAATTTCCTTCATAGCAAAAAACCGTTTTAACTGAATTTCCCTCTGTTAACAGCTCAGATAAACGGCACGGTTCACCCTCTATTTAAAGTGATGTCATTTTATCATCTGTTGATTAGTACCATAGTGAGTTCAGCAGGTAACGTCTTGTATTGATTTATCCCCAATCTTCAATTTGCTGAGTTTATGCGACAACCTCCACGGTTTGCTTAGTGGATACAAACTCGTCTTAAATCTGTCGATTATCAACAACATAGGTTGAAGTACCCCTTTCTATCGCTTCCAAAATCACTCTTAATATACTTATATAGTGATATTGTTTCATTTCTTATTTATAAGAAATCCATATAACGTGATAATTTTAAATATCTTAATATTCATTTTCTTACTTTTCTTAAGCTAAATTAGCACATAGTTAATTTAGCACAACTTACTCCTTACTTAACACCACTTTTAGTCTTACCCTACATGTCGTTACTATCTCGATAAATATTTTGACGAAGCTCATATTAAAAAATAACAGATATATATCAATTTAGTAGTAAAAAAATCATATTTACAAGATAATTTTAGCCATAATTCAATATTTTAAAAGTATGGTTCCTATTCTGACCATCTCTACTCAATGCACACGTCATATCATATGGGAAGTTTGGTTTGTCACTTGATCATCTCCCAAAATTAACAAGTTGGACACACTACCCCAATATCCAGCCCCAATGGACCTCAATAAAATAATACACTAGTCTTACAATATTTTCTTACTTTTAGTTTTTAAAAAAACATTTGTTTTAGTGGATAAATACTTAGTTATTTTACAATTCTTATATGAGTTCTAAAGTAAAGATTTATATTCCTTTCAAGATAGTTATTAAAGCATACAAAGTACTTCAGTCGGTCCAATCGAACTCGTCGTCAATACTCCTACTCACCGTTTTCATCATGACTTACTCATCTCGATTGTTATTTAGTCTCTCTGGTTGAGCGATACTCGTGTGATCCATTGTAGTATTCATTCTACATGAATCAAATTACATAACTGTACCAATTTAGATATCTACTAAACACTTATAACTACTATCCCGTAATTTCTCACATATTATAGTTTTGCCCCTTAAACTATGTTATCTCGACTAATGTGTTGATCACCCTTCATAATCACTAAACCAACTTATGATTTCCTTCCAAATCAAAATTAAACCTACAGTAGGTCTTATTTACCAAAATGTAGCACGTAGTTAATTTTAGCTCAAGAAAATACCACTTTCAGTCTTACTCTAGGTGTTGTTACTATCTCGAAAGATATTTTGACGATGCTCATATTAAAAAACAATAGATATATACCAACTCAATAGTAAAAAATCATATTCACAAGGCACTTTTAGCCCTAATTCAATATTTTACGAGCATGGTCCCCATTCCGACCATCTTTACTCAATGAACACATCATATCATATGGGGAGTTTGGTTTGTCACTTGACCATCTCCCAAAATTAACAAGGTGGGTACACTGCCCCAATATCCAGCCCTAGTGGACCTCAACAAAATAATACACAGTTTCACAATATTTTCTTACTTTTAGTATTTAAAAGAATATTTATTTTAGTGGATATACACTTAGTCATTTTACACTTCTTATATGAGTTCTAAAGTCAAGATTTATATTCCTTTCAAGGTAGTTATTAAAGCATACAAAGTGCTTCAGTCGGTCCAATTGAACTTGTCGTCAATACTCTCACTCACCGTTTTCATCATGACTTATTCATCTCGATTGTTATTTACTCTCTCTGGTTGTGCGATACTCGTGTGATCCACTGTAGGATTCATTCTACATGAATCAAATTTCACAACTGGACCAATTTAAATATCTATTAAACATTTATAACTGTTATCCTGCAATTTCTCTCATATTACGGTTTTGTCCCTCAGACTATGTTATCTCGACTAACGTATTGATCACCCTTCAGAATCACTAAACCAACTTATGATTTCCTTCCAAATTAAAATTAAACCTACAGTATGTCTTATTTACCAAAATGCCCAAAAATTTTCTAATTTTCTTACTTAGATAACTCAATTTTTCTAAATTTTACATTTTGGTACTTAAGTTGGGCAAAATTGTCATTTTGCCCCTACTCATCAAAAGTTCCACAATTTGGACTTTAGACTTCTCAAGTCTCTCATTGTGGTCCTTACAACTCCTTTAGACACATTTGGGCCCAAAAAATGTATTTATTACACTTTGGTCCCTAAAATGGGTAAAATTACCATTTTGCCACTCACTTGTAAAAATATCTATTTTTGCATATTTACTTTGGCAAAATTACCATTTTTCCTTTCATAGTTCAAAATGAAATATTTGATATTCATTTATGCATAATTGACCATTTCCCCCTATTTTACATAATATTTATGGTTTTTCCATCGAATTCCCGATAATTACTTCAGACATTATCATATGTCTTAAAATGACTTCTAAGCCCCTTAGACTACTCTCAGGGACATTTTCCATAATTTTCTCATTTTTTCAATTTGGTCCCCAAACCTTCCATAATTGCATTTTAGTCCCTAAACTTTAGAAGTCGATTCTAATGAACTTCTAAATTCACAATTTACCTCAAAATGATCTCATCCTACCCTCAATGGCTCATTGAAGGAGTGGGGGGCCTTACCCTAGCCAACCATGATTAAATTTGGCCATTTTTCTAAACAAATCGAAATTTAGCAACTAAGGGGGTTGTTGGAAATTCTCACGAGAGGTGGTTAGAGCTTAGGCGTTTTGTAGCCAAGGTCCTGATAAATCTTTCTATGGTGGTGGCCGAACAAGTGGTCACTAGCGTTAAGCGAATTTGGCCATCGATTAGCCGTGATCAAGCTAAACCCGTCAGACCCACCAATGAAAATTGGCTCCTATTAGCCAATTTCTCTATTTCTAGAGGTCGACCCTGGCCATGGAGGGGTAGAAGGGAGGCAAGCTGTCACTTTGGCACCAGTGGCTGCTGGAGTGGTAGCTAGAGGAAGGAGAATTAGACCTTGAAGGGCCATTAACAACGACTGATCTTGTTGTTAGGAATCGGGGTCAGTCAAAATGACCTTTGTGCAGGCTTTTTGGACCACTAATAGGTCTAGACCCAACCATAGAACTCAAGCTAAACCAATTACCAACATTTTGACACCAATATCACCCCATTTGGTAATCGAACAAGAGAGAATTGCTCGTTTCAGTGACCGACAATCATGGAGCTTTCCACGATTAGGAATTCTGACTTTGAATGCCAAATTCGAGCAATCTAGGAGGTGTTAGTGCAATTAACTCCATAGGAGACTGATAGCTCAATTCGTAGCTTATATCTGCAATTTGTAGTACTCAATTTGATAAAAATAGTGACTCAATTAGAACGACATTTGGAGCAATGCAATAAAATCTTGTTGGTCTATGTTCGGTGGTTCGAGATAAGTCGGATCGACCCGATTTGGTCCCCACCAACTCGATTTCCCTTCTTTATCTTTATTATTTTTAGATATTTAAATTACCATATTTCCATTTTTGGGTCCTTTCGTTAATAAAATTCAAAATTCATGCCTTATTTGAGCAAAAACTGACTTTTCCCAAAAACCTTGGTTTTTGCGCCTGGGAATCCGATCCCAAATCCAATTGAATCCTAGTCCCGACATCGAGTTTCCTATCCCATTTCCATCATTGGGTTATGATCCAAATTTGACTTTCAAAATCTCATTTGGTTTCCATTTCCAGCTTAGGGTTCCGTTCTTAGTTCCGATTTTTGTTTATAGTTTGAGATTTCATTCCCGATTTCCCATCCCATTCAAGGTTTAGAATTTCATTCCAGATTTTGGTTCTCATTTTTACTTCAGGATCCCATTTCCTAGCTTAGGGTCATATTCTCAATTTGGGATTCTATTTCCAATTTACACTAGGTTTCCGGTTCACTTGGGCATAACTCAAGTTCTGGAAATTCTATTGTTACAATATTTCTTTGCTTCAATGCCTTCAATTCCTATTGGGATTTTATTCTCTATATTTAATTATCTAAAAATTTCATCTGGAAATTATTCATAGTTTAAATTTATTTATGTTTCCTTCCAATTCGAGCTTTCATTTTCACAGAACACTACATCTTTCCTAGTTATTATAGTTTGTTTTAATAGGGTCATACAGTCTATATGTCCTAGATTATTTGTTGTAGCAAAGAAAATACAATTTTATCTTCTATCATCAAGTTTATTTTTGTTAATTTCATTTATATATACCTATACAATATATACAAATACTCTAAAATAATTGACTGAAGGTTTAAGACTACTTTGTCTTTTTTTGTTGTTTTGTTCTTAAGTGAGATTGTAGAACTTCTATTTAGTACATGAATAGCCCATTTCATTACTTTTCCCCAAAAATATTTTGGCAGTTTTTTCATTTAACATTGTGGGTAGCATGTGAAGTAATGTTATACTTAGTTGTTATTTAATTCTATTTTCTAAACAAAATTTATTAAATGTGTTAGATAATAATTGTCACGCCTTGACCCAGTTTGATCGAGGTTCGTGATCAACCCACCACCCTTTTCTACATCATCCATGTATTCCTACCCAAATGATATAGGGAACGTAAATGCGTGTCTATGTTCAAACCCTTACTTTAAGTTGGGGGTAGGAAACGTACCTTGAGGGTCCAAGCTCGTCCAAGAACTTTCCACCTTGATGCTAGCCTAAAAGGGTGAAAGGAGGGAAAAATGAGTACATAATACTTAGTGAGGGAAACTACTATAACGTATACTTTAATTCATTTCTATGTCCATTAAATTATCCATTGGTCATTTTTCACATATTCACCATGCATCAATCACCTTCATATCATAGGAAGGATCACACATTCGTAGAATGATCCCCAACCGTTCCACTTGTGGATCGGAGCGCCTTTACCATCCACCCTAATAGAGGTGCACTGCCTCTACTCGGAGTTTGAGTGGACATCAAAATTCCAACCCTTAAACCTTGATCACTTCATATTGTCTGCTTTGTGGTACAAGACCTTCTTTCCCCTACTGCCTCGGTCTTAGTGCGCAGGAAGCTCCTCGAGCTTCTCGACCTACCAAATGACATACCGCCCTTATGCACCCTAGGTCGTCCAGTAGTCCTTGGGCTCCATCATTACCTTATGTTAGGTGTCCTAATGGCCCGAATCTCACATTGCATGCATAATAAACAATCTTTTAAGTTATAAACTTTATCTTTGGCCCTCTAGTGCAACAGTCTGTCGGCTTGGCTTCGGCCCACGCATACTGGCCCAACAGGTTTGACGACCTAGCTTCAGCAGAGCAGTGGTTTGGTGCAATAGGCTCAAGAAATTAGACTTAGCTCGGTGTGTATCACCCATAATTTCCCATTATTTGGATCTTTTAGCATCATTTATCACATGTTAGTTTTGGACGGGTCCATACTTGTATCTATCGGCCTTGAGGCCATAGGCATACCAAGCCTAAGCCTCAAAATTAACTCCCAAACATTTTAAGCAGAGTCACCTAGTCAAGGGAGGCTAATTTAGAGAAAAATTGTTTTCAAAAGAACCGTCATTCCAACCAGAATTGACGTTATAGCGATTCCCACTCACCCGTTGATTTTGGCAGGGTCGTGCCATAGAGTATAGTTCCTTAGTATGCTTCTGGGGACTGGTGCTCAAGTAACCTACTCCTGCATGACACAAGTGTCCGTATCGGGACGTGTTGACTAAGAAGTTGCATAATTTCTCGTATTTGCACATAGAGCCTCATATTTTACCTTAATTGCACTTAGGTGCCTGATTGCCTCTTAGTCCCTATTAAGCCCCTAGGGTTTCCAATCATCCTTCATGGGTCCTTAACTCATTAAAATTCATCCGTTGGCCCTTAATTTTACCAAAATTGCTCCTTAGTCCTTAATTTTCCAAAAATTACAATTTAGTCCCCCAACTTTTCAAAATTTCCAATTTGTCCTCTATTTTGTCCAAATTGCCCAATTGGCTCTCAATTGGGAGTGAATTTCATGAAAACCCTATCATTTTCGTCAATTTGCCATTCGGTCCTCCAATTTTTGAAAATTGCACAAAAGCCCCTAAAAATCCCCAAATTGGACTTCATCTTCTTCCCCAATTATGAGCATTCAGATCTTACCTCGTCCAATTGGTGGCATGTAAATCCTTAATTTCTTTGATTCTTGCCTCAATTTGTCACCTCCAACTCCCCTCGATCGTCCTACACTTTGAAATTTTTTTATTTTGGTTAAGTTTTAAGCCTTGTTGGAGCTTCGCCGAAAACATTACAATAGAGAGAGAAAGCTTGCTTATCTTACCAATGGAGGGGCGGTAGCCAGAGCTTGAGGTGGGGGCAACTAGTGCTCATCGAGGGGAACCTACTAGGATTGAATCCCGTTGCAATTTGCCGCTGTCCTGCGGGAATTTGAAGAGAGAAGTTTTGGGGTGTGTAGCTCTAAAACTCGGAAATTCCAACGAGGAGAGGCGAAATTGAGCTTACTAGTGTCTGTAGGGGGTTGTAGAGGGTCTTAGGCGGTTAGAGAAGGCCAATGTGGGTGGCAGATAGGCCAATAAAGTCGGGGATGGGTCAGTGAGGAGCTCATTGTTTCGAGCTCTGGAGCAACTTCAGTGTGCGATCCTTTTTACGCTTCTTTGGTTGGCCTCTGGTCGCTCTACAAGTGTCTGGTGCAAGAGCACTCTTCCCGAGTTTCAATGCCACTCTTTAGAGCTTCTTTGGTTGAGATATTGCCCGTCGTCGGAGCTCTAGCTTGCTGCTCGTTGGAAAATGTACTCTTCTTCTTCTTCACTTGATTGTGGGATGCTGAGAATGAATAGAGAGGTGTTCTATATATAGGGAGCTCAATAACTATTTAAGCTACCTGCCGACGTAAGACTTGACTTCTGACTCGGCCACCGGCGACCTGACCGGAAAGTTTTTCGAGTCACTGGAGACTCTAGCTTTTTTGGCATCTCTCTCTCCTCCATTCTCTCTGTTAGCATCTAAAGGTTGAAGAAGATGACGTGGTGGGCGTGCCACATGGCGCGCCGTGATTGGCAAGTTTTTCTAACGTGGAGGTCCAACTCGGCCGTGGCATGGACACATGGCAACCTCTCATTGGCTGCTTGTGTATACATGGCATGCGAACGGTCACCCACTGACCATTGATCGGACACGTGGCAACCTCCCATTGGCTGCGCGTGTCTATGTGGCAGTCTCCCATTGGCTGCCCGTGTCTATGTAGCAGTCTTCCATTGGCTGCACATGTCTACGTGGCTGCCCGTGAACGGTTCATTGACCGGTCTTGTCAGATCATTGACCAGTCCGGTCCAACTAGGTTCGTTGTCCTGAATTCAAAAATTAGTAGGTTTGGAACCAATTCGACGTGTTTTCTCAAATTTAAAATTTTCTAAATTCATCAAAATTAATTTTCTATCTAATGGTGGCTTCAATTTTCCAAATTTACATTTTTAAGCCATATAGAAAAATGAATTATCGAATTGGTTCACTATGGTTCACCCCGATTCAGTCTGGTTCGGGTCCATTTCACCCCTAACTGGTCTAGTTCTCTCCCCAATTCCACTTCCCGGTTCTTCCTCACAATTTTTGTGAATTTTTGGTAACTTGGGATCTCCCAATTTCTCACATTAACCCTTCATTACTATTTGATATTAATTAAATTGGCCCAATTTTCAACAATAGTGTCGGTTCTCCTCCCGGTTTGCTCAGTCCAAGGGGATAGATTCCACAACTATCCCTTCCTTTTAGGAGTTTTTTCCTCAAAACTCTGTCATTCCTCTTTTCTCTCGGAAGGGGATACTCCCTATTGTTTAGGGTCAAACCTTTTCTTCTGAAGGGCTTTGTCTGGAGTCAGGGTTCCGACGTGTCTAATCTTACCTGGATTTGTCTACTCGTTGTTCATTGGGGCTCCATGGATTCATTATCCCTTTGGCCTTTAAGTGTGTCCTTCTTAGTGTTACTTCCCTTTCTTGGTCCTCTAGTCCGTCCTTTCGTACTCGAGTTCTCTTTTTGTGTTGGCGAATGAACTTAATTTTTCCTAGCAATGGGACTCTTGCACCCTACAACTCTACCCCGAGCATGAGGCCTGGACTGTCTTGCAGTTGGGACCATGTCCACTTGCTCTTGTCCTTAGAGCATGCTCTCTCTTGTTCTTGTCCTTTACATTATCTAGGTTATTTCATTACTCGAGTATTTTACCCTTGGGTTCCAATTTCATATGTCCCTTCCATGTTCCAATGTCCCTCGGATATAGATGTTAGTCTCCTTATATGAGTTTGGAGGTTTCCCATGTTTATTCGTTCTATTCTATCCTCGTATTTGTGCCTGCCTGTCTCCAACTGTTGGGTTTTCAGCCCCCTACTGGTCCATTGATCCATCTGTTTCCCTTCCTCAGTCGGTTCTCACGTCCACTGGCGCTTTCCGACTTGTGAGGGGTCCTTCTCTTCCCCTGCTTCTCTCTTCTTTTTCGGCTTAATCCCTATCAAGGTCGTCCTCACGAGACTTCTCCCTTCTTCTGACAATTACCCTTCTTGTGGGACATGGCGAGGGTGTTTCCAAGTTTTCACATTTGTTTTAGGGTATGGTCATAGGCCTCTTTCTTGATGACTCGGGGGTGGGTCCTCCCTCGTCAATCCTCAATCACTCTTTTTGGATCATCGTTCCTTTTTTACTCATTGGGTTCCCCACTCCTCACTCGATTTTTTCATGCCTATATGGAGATCCTCCCTTCCTAGGGTTGTGCTCCCCTTTGGGTTTGGGGTCCATGCATCCCTAATGGCTTGGAGTGTTCTAGACTTGCTTTTGCTTCCTTGGATCTCTCTCCCGTACTCCCCTAACTCCTTTAAATTTCCGAGCTTCATTCTTCGTTATAGCTTAGTAGCGCTTCTTTCCTACCTTGGGGCCACCTAGTGATTTACTGCTTCTACCCCTTGTTTGGACACTTCTTCTTGACCCTGTAGGTGTCTATTCTCCTGTAATTTCCAGTGCGAGTGTAGGGTATCCTCCCGCGCTTTCCTTCTTACGGGGTATACTGCTCTTCCGACCCTGTGTTCTCCTCGAGTGTCGGGTTTCCCATTATGACTTCCTTATGTAGCTGCCTAGTTGACTTTATAGTCTCCACGCTTGTCCATCCATCCTTTTTGCTTTCCCCTGATCTTTGGTATCAGGGTGTCCCATTCCTTCGTCACTGGTTTGCTTCTCATTCTTCCATTGCTGGAATACTTTGTCATTATCCATTGATTATCTTGGTTGTTACTCACTAGGGTTCTATGAGGCAGGTAGTTCTTCTCTCGATTTATCCTTGACCTGCCTTCCGTTTGTTCGTGTTTCCGGCCTTGAACTTTCTAGTTCATAATTGATTTTCACTCTAATGTCATTACTGGTTCGTGTTCTTCCTTTCCCTCTGGCCATCCTCTTAGGGGTCACCTTCCTAGTCCTCAATACGGCTCCTCGTTCTCCCTTTGGTTCATCGAGCCTTTCTTAGGGTCCTTGTTCGTTAGTATATTGATGGCTCACTTATGGTGCCTTATCCTAACACATTCCGTATGGTTCCCTACTTTGCCCGTCTATGCTCACTATGGTTTACCCCATTGGGTCCAAATTTCCTTTGTCCTTCGAGGTTCTCCTCGGGCTCTCTTGCTATCCTAGTCTCGTCATCTTTGTAAACCTTGTCCATTCAAAGATAAGAAAACTGGGAAATGAGAAATTGGCAAATTCCAAGTGACTCAAAGAGTCATAAAAATCATATAAAAGAACCTTGGAACAAATGGGAAGAGAAAACCATACTGGTTCAAGAAGAACCGGATTGAACCGGTTTGAACCATACTTGAACCAGTTTCTAAATTTATTTTTCTTCATGGCTTAAAATGTTCAAATTGGAAAATTGAAGCCATCATTAGATAGAGAATGAATTTAGATTAATTTAGAAATATTTAATTTTGAGAAAATTGGTCGAATCGGGCCTAAATCGACCGATTTTTGCCATTGAACCCGGTCGGACCGGTCCAGTTCGGTTTAGAACTGTGTCATTTTCTTCCTCAAGATGACAACACTGTTCATTAATGCATGGAATTTCATTCTTTGGTGAAGGTGTAACCACTCCAATTAGGCCATTTTTAGACATGGATAAGCTCGACCAAAAAGGATTGTGGTCGAGCAGAGGGTCCTCGAGCTCCCTATATAAAGAGCTCCTCTCCATTCATCCTTCACACACCTCGAATTGCCATTCTCTCTCAACTGCTCCATTTTCTGGTGAAGCTTGAACCAGAGCTCCAACTTGGACATTTTTCTCAGCCTCAGAAGGCAAGGTCGGGTACTACAGACTCTAGGGGGAAGTTAGCTACCTGACAGCAACCTTCTTTCGACCCGAGGACTACTAGAGAAACACTAGTGGAATCAAACAGTGAAGCAGCTCCGGTGGACTAAAGCTGCCCTATTTTGACCGAGTTGAATTTAGCTAAATTCAGCTCTCCTCCAGTCAAACGAAGTCTCTCCGACACCCCCACAACCCTCACACGGCCTCAATAGAGCTAAAAGGTAAGCCAATTTGGCTCTCCTCCATCATTGCATATTGGTGTTAGAGAGAAAAAGTGCCGAATTTCACTAACCAAATTTACCCTTATTTGGACATCAATTGCAGCAATTCTTGATCCTAGAAGGAACCTTAAGATGAGAGCTACCTCCCAAGATTGAGAGATCTACCGCCACACATTCGACGGTAAACTTTCGAAACTTTCTCTCTCTACGAACAGTTTTCTGGCGAAACTCCATTTGAGCTCGTTTCGGACCCATATCATGTAATTCAAAGCTCAATTGAATGATATGGAAGTGTAGGAACTGACACATACCATCAATTGGAGCAATTAACCTCGATGGAATGGCTAATTTGAAGAAATAAAATTCGGTCAGTTTGGAGGGGAGAAATTGGGGGAACTTTTGGGGAAAATTGGAGATTTCGAAAAATTGAGGGACCTCTATGTAATTTCCCAAAATTGAAGGCCAATTGGCCATGAGAAAGATGTTGGGGGACCAATTAGTTAATTTTTGAAACATTTGGGGCCAAATTGCTATTTTTGGAAAGTAGGGGCAAAATGGTTGTAATCCCTACACTTTTGAGTTAAGGAAAACTGGGAAAAGAACCGGTCAAACTGAGTGAGAAAAATTGAAACAGTTCACAAACTCGATCATCAAAGAATGAGCAATTTGGGAAATTTACAACTCTCCACTGACACAAAGGGTTCATAAAGTCTTGGAAAAGAACCTTAGGACAAATTGGAAGAGAAAAACCAGACCGGCTCAGATGAACTAGGTCCAACTGGATTGAGCCTGTTTATGAACCAAGTCGGTTCATGAACCGGAACCAATAGAGAAAGGGCAAACCGGGAAATTCATGGATCCCGAGTGTCATGCCTCGATCGGTTTGGTTGAATCCCCGTGATTAACCCACCACTCTCCCGATTTATTTATAAGTTTCCTCTTATTATAAACCGTAAGGAGTAAGGTGGCCTTTAACATGCACCTTTCTTGGAAAAACATAAATAAAAATTGGATATTTTTTTAAATTTATCATACCTATCTCACATGTGTATTAGTTGGTAGTTTTTGAGGGCATGCTTTTCGGAGTTTCCTGAAAGGAATATAAGGGAGGGGGTGAGTACAATGACTTAGTGAATGGGTTTTCAAAATTCTATTTTTAGGAAAATTATTTGTTTTGGAGTGTGCTAGACTCCTTATTTCCTTTCAAAAAATTTTCATTTCAATTTCTTGTTTTAGCACTATTTCTTATTAATCATAGTGTGTCATCACCCAACACACATCCTTAATCATGAAGGTCAATCACACAATGTCAGGCCAACATGTCCATTGAACCCACTTGTGGCGTAGGAGCGACTTTACCTGTCACCTAGATAGAAGAACGTCCACTTCTACCCTGAGAATGAGTAGATATATGCGACATCCGACCCTCAATCTCAAAATCAATTTTCAGTGTCTGTATGAGGATAGAGACCTCATCCTAATCCCCACCTAGGTCTCATGGGCATGAAGCTACGCCGAGCTTCGCAAGGTCACTTGGTTGACGAATTACCCTTGTACCCACCAGGTCGTCGAGGGCCCTAGGACACATCACTACCACTATTAGGTGTCTTGAAAGTCCCGCAATCACAATGCATGCACAATCAGTCTTTTCACATCATGTCATATAATCTATGATGCCACTGGTCCAACGGCCTCGACCCTCAACTCAACTTGTAGTTATTTGTCTTGACTTATCTGTCGACCTATCATGTCGCACAACCACTAGTTAATTGAATAAATCGGTCTTGCCTTGGTACCATGACCAAACAATTCATTTATTTAAATTTTTGGGCATATAACTTATTTTTGTTTACAAGCTCCTACTCATGCCAACTAGCCTATGGCCCACTGTTCGAGATTTTCAAAATTAGGCATATTAGCCCTCAAGTTCCAAAACTGAGGCCTCTGGCCTAATAGGGCTATTCGAGCTCCCGTCAAGATGGTCTCCCAAATCGTTTAAGTAGTGGCACACAGTCAAGGGAGAGTGCTTCTAACAAAAACATATTTTTAACTATCTATCATACTAACTAAGTGTGAGGATATCTCTGCTCATAACCGATGAACGAGTTTTTCACTTCCTCCGAGAAATTTTCATCATACCAACCAGGTATGATCTACTTACAACCAGTAAGTAGTTTTTTCGCGTTATTTTCACATCACTCCTCTAAGTTGTGATGTTTAAAATTGAACTTAGAGAGAGAAAGCTTCAAAAGCTTACCGTCGGGGCACGACAGTCTAAGCTTTCGATCTAGGCAGATAGCTCTTGTCCTAAGGTTCATCCTAGAATCAAGAATTACATCAATTGATGCTGAATTGAATGAGAATTTTATCATCAAAATTTTGTCGGTTCTCTCTCTAGCACTGGTCAGAAATTGTAGAGGGGAGCCGAATTGGCTTAACTTTCAAATCTAATTCAGCTGTAGGATGGTTGTGGAGGTGTTGAGAGGCCTTGGTTTAACTTGAGAAGGGTTCGAATTGGCCAATTTTAGCTCAGCCGAAACAAGGTAGCTTCGGTCCGCCAGAGCTGGTTCACTGTTCGATCACGCCGACACTTTGCCAGTGACACACGGAGCAAATGGAGGCTACATGCGTGTAGCTCACTTCTCCTCGGTTCTAAAGAACTCAACCTTGCCTTGTTTGGCTCTAAAAAGTGCCCAAGTTGGAGCTCTGGTTTGAGCTTCACTGGAAAATAGAGTAGTTGAGTGAGAATGGAGTTTTCAAGTGTGGAGAGGATGAATGGGGAGGTGCTCTTTATATAGGAAGCTCGAAGAGTTCTTGGCTATCTGATTGGCACCTTAATGACAGTCATTCATTGCCTTAAACTCCTTGGCTGGAGACTTTTCAGCTTCGCCGGTGCTGCGCGATTTTTAGATGAGTGAATAGTGCTATCATCTAAAGGAAGAAAACGACATTGTTCCGAACCGGGTTCAAAAGTTAAACCGGCCAGTTCACCCCACATTCGATGGAATTTTTCAAATCTAAAATTTTTTAAATTTATCTAAATTCATTTTCTATCTAATGATGGCTTCAAATCTCAAATTTAAATTTTCTAAGCCACCAAAAATATGAATTTAGAATGTGGTTCAATAGTGGTCCAAGCCGGCCCAATTCGGTTCAATCTAGTTCACTTGAACCAGTTTGGTTTTCATCTTCAATTAATTCTCAAGTCTATTTCCATGACTTTTTGGATTCTTTGGGTCACTCGAGGTCCATAAATTTCCCGGTTTGCCCTTTCTCTATCAGTTCCGGTTCATGAACGCACTCAGTTCATAAACCAGTTCAATCTAGCTGGATCTGGTTCATCTAAACCGGTCTGGTTTTTCTCTTCCAATTTGTCCTAAGGTTCTTTTCCAAGAATTTTTGAACTATTTGGATCACCTAGGAGTTGTAAATTTCCAAATTTCCTGTTCCCAAATGATCGTGTTTGTGAACCGATTTGGTTTTCTTACTCAGTTTGATTGATTCTTTTCCCAGTTTCAAAAGGGCGGGGTTTACACCAAGTGACCTAAAGAGTTACAAAAGTCAAGAAAAAAGACTTTTGGATGAATTGGACATGAAAACCAACCGTTTCAAGTGAATCGGATCCGAACCGGATTGAATCGGTTTGGACCGGTTTGAACCACTATTGAAACAAATGTTAAATTCATTTTTTAGGTGGCTTAAAAAATTCAAATTTGAGATTTGATGTAAACTCAACCCTTTTGAGTCAAGGAAAAGCGGTAAAAGAACCCACAAAACCGATCATTTGTGAACGGGCAATTTGGGAATTTACAACTTCCGAGTGATCCAAAGGGTTTATAATACTATGGAAAAGAACCTTAGGATGAATTGGAAGAGAAAAACTAGACCGATTTGGATGAACTGGATCCAATTGGATTGAACCAGTTTATGAACCGAGTCAATTCATGAACCAGAACCGATAGAGAAAGGACAAACAGAGAAATTGATGGATCCCTTGTGACCAAAGAGATTTATAAACATTGGGAAGGAACCTTAGAGCAAAGTGGGAGAGAAAAACCAGATTGGTTCGGGTCTGGTTCACCCGAACTAGATTGAACCGGTTTAAGGGCCAAGTTAGTTTAGGAACCATAATCAATAAAGAGATGGTAAACTAGGAATTTTATGGACCCTAAGTGACCCAAGTAGTCACAAAAGACATGAAAATTAACTTGTGAAGGAATTGGGGATGAAAACCAAACCGGTTCAAGCAAACTAGATCCGAACCAGTTTGGTCCGGCTTGAACCACTATTGAACCAGATCCTAAATTCATTTTTTGAGGTGGCTTAAATAATTCAAATTAGAGATTTGAGGCCACTATTGGATAGAAAATGAATTTAGATGAATTTAGAAATTTTTAGGTTTGAAAAACTCGGTCGAATGAAAGGTGAACCGGCCGGTTTAAGCTTCAAACCCAATTCGGAACAATATCATCTTGTTCCTCAGGATGATAGCACTATTCACTCATCAGAAAATTGAAGCAGTGCTGGCGAAGAAGAAACGGTTCCGTTCGGTACGTTTTAGGTCTTCAATGCCTGTCCCCGAGCTCCCTATATAAAGAGCCCCTCTCCATTCATCCTCTTCACACTTGAAAACTCCATTCTCTCTCAACTGCTCCATTTTCTGGTGAAGCTTGAACCAGAGCTCTGATATGGGGTCTTTTCTGCGCCAGACAAGGCAAGGTTTGGTCCTTTAGAATTGGGGAAAAGTCAGCTATACGCCTGTAGTCTCTGTTTGCTCCGAGGGTCGCCAGAGAAACGCTGGCGTGATGAAACAGTGAAGTAACTCCGACGGACCGAAGTTGCCATGTTTTGGCTAAGTTGAAATCAACCATTTTGAGCCCTTCTAAGGCCAAACCAAGCCCTCCCAACACATCCTTAGCCCTTCCACGACCAAATCAGGACTGAAAGGTAAGCCAATTCGACTCCCCTTTACAATTTTTGGTCGGTGTTAAAGAGAGAGTTGGCCAAATTTCAATGACAAAATTCTAATAAAAAATTTGACATCAATTGATGCGATTCTTAATTCTAGGATCGACTTTAGGATGAGAGCTATCTATCGAGATCGAAAGCTAGGTCCGTCGTGCCCTCACCAATGAGTAATCGAAGCTTTCTCTCTCTATAATCTATTTTCCGGCGAAGCTCCGTTTGAGCTCGTTCCGACGTTAAAACACGTGATTCGAAGTTCTATGGAATCGTATGAACATGGAGAAACTCAATTTCAACAATTAGAGGTGTTTGATCGGTTAATTTGATGAAATCAAATTCGGCTGTGTTAAAGAGTTGAAATTGGGGGAAATTGGGGATTTTTGAAAAAACTGAAATGCAATTTTCTAAAATTGAGGGTCAATTGGTTATGATAAAAATGTTAGAGGGCAATTGAGGAATTTTAGAATTTTTGGGGTGAAACTGACCATTTTTGTAAAGGAAGGGCAAAATGGTAATTTTAGAAAAGTTGGGGGACCAAATTGGAAATTTGGGAAATTAATCCCCTTTTTGTGAAATGGAATAAATTGAGGTACTATGATAAATTTTAAAAGTTTCGGGACTCAATTTGAGGGAAAACCAGCATTAGGGACTTAAAGAGAAATAACTTTAGGGACCTAATTGCAAATAAATGAAAGTTTGACTTTCTTATGCATTTAGAATGAATGAAGGCTATTAGGCCAAAGGATAATGAACCAAGATGTTCATATCGTGTAGGAACACGAAGTACCGGGAACGCCAGCAAAGACAAGCACACGCGAATATAAAGAATCGGTCTAGTGGAATTCACGGCATTTAAGGGTGAGTGGGTTTACTAACGTCATACCCGATTGGGATGGTGAGCACAACTTAAAGTTAAAAACCACTTACCGGTTGTAAGTGGGATTTTATATCGTACCCAGTTGGGGATGGTAAGCACATCGAAATGAAAATCCACTACTATGTGGTATTTTAAACATCACGACTTAGAGCAGTGATGTGAAAACCATGTGAAAAAACTACTTACCGATAGTAAGTAGATCAGACCCAGTTGGTATGATAAAACTTTCTCGAAGGAAGTTGAAAACTCGTTTATCGGTTATAAACGGAGATGTGCTTATATCGAGTCGGTATAATGGACAATGAAAACATATTTTTGTCGGAAGTGTTCTCCCCTGACTATGTGATAATGCTTAAACAATTTGGGAGACCTTCTCGACAGGATCTCGAATAGCTCTTATAGGCCAGGGGCCTCAGTTTTGGAACTTGGGGGCTAATATGCCCGATTTTGAAAATCTTGTATAGTGGGCCCAAGGCCAGTTGGCATGAGTAGGAGCTCATAAACAAACATGAGTTATATGCCAAAAAACTTTAAATAAATGAATTGTTTGGCCATGGTACCAAGATAGGACTGACATACTCAGTTAACTAGCGGTACTGCGACATGATAGGTCGACGGACCAGTCAAGACAAATAACTGTGGATTGAGTTGAGAGTCGGGGCCGTTGGATAAGTGGCACCATAGATTATATGGTATAATGAGAAAATATTGATTGTGCATGCATTGTGAGTATGAGACCATCAAGACGCCTAAGAGGGGTAGTGATGTGTACTAAGGGCACTGGATGACATGGTGAGTATAAGGGCAGTTTGTCGTACCAGGTGACCGTGCGAAATTTGGAGTAGCACCAAGCGCATGAGACCAGGGTGGGGACAGGATAAGGTCTCTATCCTCATACGGACACTAAAAATTTATTCCGGGAATGAGATTCGGATGTCGCGAACATCCGCTCATTCTTAGGTTAGAAGTGGACGTACTTCTATCCGGGTGGCCAGTAAAGTCACTCCAAAGCCACAAGTGGGTTTAGTGGATGTACTGACCTACGAATGTGTGTTTAACCTTCATGATAAAGGATGTGTGTTGGGTGATGACACACCGTAATTAAATAAGGAAATGGTGATAAAACCCAAGATTTCAAATGAAATAATTTTTGAAAGAAAGGAGTCTGACACACTCCAATACAAATCTTTTTCATAAAAGTAAAAGTATTGAAAACCCATTCACTAAGTAGTCGTACTCACCCCCTCCCTTATATCCCTTTTAGGAAATCCCGGAAAGCCTACCATTAAAGACCATCATCTAAGATGCCTTTAAGATAGGTATGATGAAGTTAAAATGCTATGCAATTTTGATTATGCTATTCCAAGAAATGGTGTAGGTTTAAAGGACGCCTTACTCTTTACGGTTTATAATAAGGGGAAACCCTTTAATAAACTGGGAGAGTGGCTGGTTGATCATGGGGATCCGACCAAACAAGGTCGGGGCATGACATTTGAGGCCATCATTGTATTGTAAATGAATTTAGAAAATTTTAGATTTGAAAAATTCAGTCGAATTGGGGGTGAACCGGCCGGTTTAAGCATTGAACTCGGTTCGAACCGGTTCAGAACAGTGTCATCTTCTTCCTTCAGATGACAATAATGCTCACTCGCCGGAAAATCGTGCAGCGCCGGCGATGCTGACAACTCTTCAGCCAGGGAGTATCAGGCAATGAATAAATACCATTAAGGCGCCAATCAGACGGCCAAGAAGTTCATGAGCTTCCTTTATAAGGAGCCCCTCCACATTCATCCTCTACATACCTGAAAACTCAATCCTCTCTCAATTGCTCCAATTTCCGGTGAAGCTCGAACTAGACCTTTGACTTGGGCATTTTTTAGAGCCAAATAATGTGAGGTCAGTTTCTTTAGAACTAGGGAGAAGTAAGCTATACGCATGTAGTCCCCATTTGCTCTGAGAGTCACCAAAGAAGCGCCAGCATGATCGAATAGTGAAGCAATTCTAGCAGACCGAAGCTACCGTGTTTCGACTAAGCTGAAATTGGCCAATTCGAGCCCTTGTTAGGCCAAATCGATCCCTCCCAACACCTCCATAGCCCTACTACAACTGAATTAGAACTGAAAGGTAAGCCAATTCGACTCTCCTCATTAATTTATGAACAATGCTAGAGAGAGAACCGACAGAACTTCGTTGATGAAATTGTCACTCAATTCGATATCAATTGATGCAATTATGGATCCTATGAGAAACCTCAGGACACAAGCTATTTTCCCAAATCAAAAGCTCGGACAACTATGCCCCCAATGATAAGCTTTTGAAGCATTCTCTCTTTGAGTCCTATTTTTCGGCGAAGCTCCGTTTGAGCTCATTCCGACACCAAATTGTACGATTCAGAGTGCAATTGGATCATATGAAGGTGTAGGAACTCCAATTTAACTTCAATTTCAACAATTAAACTCATTTGATCGGTCAATTTGATGAAATCAAATTCGGTAGAGTTAGAAGGTTGAAATTGGGGGAAATTTGGGGATTTCAAAAATTAGAGGGACCAAAGTGCAATTTCAAAATATTGAGTACCAATTGGGCATGATAAAGATGTTGGACGATCAATTGGGCAATTTTGGAAATTTTGGGGCAAAACTTACCATTTTTGTAAAGTAAAGGTAAAATGGTAATTTTGGAAAAGTTGGGGGACCAAATTGAAAATTTGGGAAATTAAACCCCTTTTTGTGAATTTGAATAAATTGAGATACTAAGATAAATTTTAAAAGTTTCAGGACTCAATTTGAGGAAAAATCGGTATTAGGGACTTAAAGTTAAAGATAAATAACTTTACTGACCTAATTACAAATAAAGGAAAATTTTGGTTTTCTCATTCAATTGGGATGAATGAGGGCTGCTAGGCCAAATAATAATGAATAAGAACATTTATATCGTGTAGGAACACAAAGTACCAATAATGCCAGATAAGACGAGTTCAAGTAAGAACAACAAGCCGGCTAAGAGGAATTTTACTACACGATCGGGTGAGTGGGATTTTTATATCATACTCGGTTGGGATGATAAGCACCTCAAAAATAAAAATCCACTACTAAGTGGTATTTGTTATGAGTGTAGGAAGGTGGGACAAATAGCAAGGAACAGTCCCACACTGCAAGGAATCCAAGTGATTCCTTCTAATAAGGACAGCTCCACCCCTATAGAAGTTTAAAGGAATGACATTACGAGAACCACAATTGCGACTAGGGAACCCAATCTCACCCAAGAAAAAATTCCTCTAGACTATAGTTTAGTAGTGAATACTCCCCAATCCATCATTGTAACAATCTCCCTCAAGAGATGTTGAAACCCAAATTGTATTCTTACTTCAATAAATAAGATTCTAAGTTTGTAAAATTTCTCTATCCCCTAATAATACGGTAGCATGCCTCAATAGCTCGAGGAAGGATCACGAAAAGAAGATCAAGGATGAGACCTTAAGAAAACCCAAAAATAGTAGAATATAGATAAAGGGAAGTTAAAAGAGCACTAGAAACCGCCAAGGTGCAAAGAACGAAATAGCTCCTCCATAGAAGACAAGTTGAATGATGAAAGACAACTAGAATGCCTCAAGATAGTAAGGCATGATCTACCTTGGAAAAATAGAGGAGTCAAGTAGGATTGTAGACTAACCTAAGAAGGAAGGGGATGTGGAAATGCCAGAACGATGGAAAGGAAGAATGAAGAAAACCCTTGAAGAAATAAATGGCCAAAAATGAAATGATGACTACACTCAAGCCATAAAGATGATTTAGTAAGTCCCGGATAAAGATGTCTTGGAGAAAATAAGTGCCTGAGCTTTTCCCAAGGAAGAAGACCTTAGGAAAGTATACATATCCCAATTAAGAAATAACAGACCAAGTAATGAAGGATGAGGAGATGAAGTGCACACCAAGGTGAAAGAACCAAGGGAAGTACATTAAAAGGACCCAAGGAGAAAGTTAACCCCAAGAACGACTAAGTAGGAAATAACATCAAATGATGCAGAGACAAGTGAAAATGGGTGGGCTAGCCATCATAAGGAAATAGAGAAAAGAACATCTGGAAAACCTTGGGAGAGTAAGCCCTTCAATTCGGAAGAGGGTAAGGAGAAAACAACCAACGATATCAAGACTGTTCGTGGTTCACACTCACTTAATTGAGCCCAAAGAGTGTATAGCTGGACATAAAGGGTGCTAGGAATCAATCTATAAGCAGGAACTCTTTGAAGAGAGGATAAGGAATGAAAAGGAAATGGAAGACAGTGAAGGATGAAGAACATGAAACAATACCGACCTTAGAAGGATGTAAGAAGGAGGCAACTTGTAACAAAAGGATAGTTAAGGAGAATAAACGAGACCATAGGAAAGAGAAGGGACTAGTGGAGACTACACTCTAAAGAAGGGCAATAGAGTGAGTATAGTGTTAAATACACGAAATAAGACCCGACGATCGACAAATGAATAAAGGTGGACAAAAGCCCAAATTCAAAAGGGTGTAAGAATGCGAAGGAAGGAACCTTCAAGGAGTAGTAAGAAATTTGAGCATCTAGCATCTAAAGGGAAATCTCTACTTTGAAGGACATATTAGAGGATGAAAATCATTAAAGGAGAATGCCCTAAAAATGACTGAATCGTGAAATGATCACAAGCAAATGAGAATGAGTTTAAGGAATAAAGAAAATCCTTGAGTAAAGAACGTCACCAGAAATGAAGAAAAACATAAGAAGGGAATAATCTCAACATGTCAATAAGTCATTAGGAAATTCAATAATTTGCACTAGAATGACCCAATAAAGAAGCTAGAAAGGACGAGTGGGTAAAGAAAAATCAACATGATTATGTAAGACACTTTGTTAAGACACGAAGGATAATTGGATAATAGTAAAGGTAGTTGAGGAATACTCCCCGATGAAAGGAGGGATGGAATTATACAATCACTGAGAGATTGAAAAGTTGAGAATAACCCTAAAGGAGGTGTTCTAGAAATATAATGGAAATAGAGACAAGATCTAGAAAATGTCATGCTGTAAGGGGTAGGTAAACCC
Organism: Trapa incisa; assembly: GCA_030064435.1. NCBI lineage: Eukaryota > Viridiplantae > Streptophyta > Magnoliopsida > Myrtales > Lythraceae > Trapa > Trapa incisa. The sequence goes on along the minus strand of CM057781.1, from coordinate 11,919,099 downwards.
AATAGTCCCGAGGAAAACATAACTCAAGATAAGGAAGAGTCAGTTAGTAAGCATGACAAGGTCAAACATAAAATTTGGATTGAAATTGTAATGAACAACAAATGAAGGAAGAGTCGAAACAAGACAAAAAGGTGATAACAAGGAAACCCGTGAGAACAAGTATGTAATGCTCTAAAGAATATCAAGCTAAGGGTTTCAACGATCAATAGGTTAAGTAGACATAGGAATGGTTAGGTATCTTGGAACTCCAAATCCTGAGTATAAGACCTCAAAGGGAAAAATATTGCTCTAATCAAAGAAAGATGTGAATCTAAGGATATACCCTTAAGTAAGGTATGTCTAGTTATGATAAACTCCATGGAGGGAGTAAATAATATAAAGGAAAATAAATTCCTTAAGTAAATGATGTAAAAACGGCTAATTGAAAGAATAAGATAAGAGTTTGCATGTTAAGCAAACTCCAAGTAGACATCAAAGGAAATGGTTCCTCAAGCAAAGGTTGCTAATTAAGTTTTGGGGACAAAACGCCTAAAAGGAGGGAAGAGTTGTAAACCCTGCCCTTTTGAGTTAAGGAAAACCGGGAAAAGAACAGGTCAAATACAGTGAGAAAAATTGAACCAGTTAACAAACTCGATGATTAGAGAATGGACAATTTGGGAAATTTACAACTCTTGAGTGACCCAAAGGGTTCATAAAGTCTTAGAAAAAACCTTAGGACAAATTGGAAGAGAAAAACCAGACCAGTTCAGATGAATCGGATCCAACTAAATTGAACCAGTTTATGAACCGAGACGGTTCATGAACTGGAACTGATAGAGAAAGGTCAAATCGGGAAATTCATGGATCCTAAGTGATCTAAAGAGTCACTAAAGTCAATAAAAAGGACTTCAGGATGAATTAGAGATGAAAACCAAACCAGGTGAATCGGATCCGAACCAGATTGATCCGGTTTGGACCGGTTTGAACCACTATTGAATCGGATAATAAATTCATTTTTCTAGGTGGTATATAAAAATTCAAATTTGAGATTTGAGGCCACCATTGGATAGAAAATGAGTTTAGATGAATTTAGAAATTTTTATATTTGAATTTAGAAAATACATTTTCTTGACGACAAGGTGGAGATAAGGGCAGTTCGTCGTGCCAGTCAGTCATGAAGCTCATAGTAGCTTCTTGCGCATTAGACCGAGGTAGGGTCGTGATGAGATTTCTATCCTCATACAGGCATGGGGTGACATTCAGGTCTTAAGGTCGGCCATCAATAACATCCACTTAGGCCCATGGTAGAAGTGTACAGGCTTCTATCTTGGTGGACGGTAAGTACACTCCGATCTATAAGTGAGTGCAGTGGACGTGCTGCACCTTCGAATGTGTGTACCCTTCCTAATGAAGGACGTGTGTTTGCTTGCTAAATGCCTCCTAAGGCAAGGGGATGGGCTAAGAGAGCTAAACACATCTAATATGGAAATGGAGAAGGCTTTGAAAAGTGAAATTGAGGAAAAATCCTTTTTAAAGGAAATAATAACCTTGGTATGGTTTGGATAAATAAAGCTATTTTGAAAACTCACTCCCAATACCCGCTCACTGAGCTGTAGAAACTCACCCCCTCTTTTTATCACTTTTTTAGGAGTAAGGAGATAGAATGAAAGAGAGCATGAAGATGTACCCTCTGTTAGGTATGCTTAAAGTTCCTTTTAAGTTTACAATAAATTGATTTATGTTACTCTAAGGAATAAGGTTTGAATTTACATATGGCTCCTCTTGAATAGAAGAAGGGGGAAACCCCTCTTAAACCAAGGGAGCAGCGGGTTGATCATGGGGATCCGACCAAACTGGGTCAGGGTGTGACTGTAAACCCTTCTCTTTGGAGTAAAGGAAAACATGAAAAAGAACCGGTAAAACCGAGTGGGAAAACCAAACTGGTTCACAAACCCAATCATTAAAGAATGGGCAGTTTGGGAAATTTATAACTTCCAGCAAAATTTTGATGATAAAAGTCTCACTCAATTCAGCATCAATTGATGCAATTCTTTATCCTAGGAGTAACCTTAGGAAGAGAGCTATCTGCCCAGATTGAAAGCCCGGACCGTCGTACCCCCAACAGTAAGCATTCGAAGCTATCTCTCTCTACGTTCTGTTTTTCAACAAAGCTTCGTTTGAGCTTGTTTCAGCGACAAATCGTGCGATTCAAAGTGCAATTGAATCATATGAAGATGTAGGAAATTTAATTTAACTTCAATTTCAACAATTAAACTTGTTTGATCGTTCAATTTGATGAAATCAAATTCGGCTGTGTTAAAAAGTTGAAATTGGGGATTTCAAAAATTCAAGATAATAAAATGCAATTTTATAAAATTGAGGACCAATTGGGCACGATAAGAGTGTTGGAGGACCAATTAAGCAAATTTTGAAATTTTTAGGGTAAAACTTACCATTTTTGTAAAGGAGTGACAAAATGGTAATTTTGGAAAAATTGAGGACCAAATTGGGAATTTGGGAAACTTGAACCCATTTTTGTGAAATTGAATAAATTGAGTTCCTAAGTGGAATTTTAAAAGTTTTGGGACTCAATTTGGGGAAAAATCGGCATTTGGGGCCTAAAGTAAAAGAAAAAGAACTTTAGGGACCAAATTGCAAATATTTGAAAAGTTAGATATTCTTAGTTATTCATAATGAATGAAGGCTATCAAGCCAAATGATAATGAACAAAGATGTTCATACCGTGTAGGAACACAAAATATCAAGAACTCTAGCTGAGACAAATCTCGCAAAGGACAAAAGCCAATTTAGAGGAAATATAGTGCACAATTGGGTGAGTGAGATTTAATATCATACTCGGTTGGGATGATAAGCACCTTGAAAATGAAAACCCGCTATTAAGTGGCATTTTAATCATCACACTTGAGAGGAGTGATTTGAAAATTATACGAAAAACTACTTATCAGTTGTAAGTATATGATACCCGGTTGGTATGATGAACCTCCTGGAAGGAAGTAGAAAACTCGCTTGTCTGTTATAAGCGGAGATGTCCTCATACTCGGTTGGTATGAAGGACTATCAAAAAATTATTTTTTTTGAAAATGCTCTCCCCTTACTATGTGCCACTACTTAAAATTTTTGGGAGACCTTGATGGGAGCTCGAATAGCTCATATAGGCCAGAGGAGTCGGTTTTAGAACTTGGGGGCTATTATGCCCAATTTTGAAAATCTCGAACAGTGGGTGTCACACCCCGACCCAGTTTGGTCGGATCGCCGTGATCAACCCACCACTCTCCCGATTTACAAAAGGTTTCCCCTTACATTATAAACCGTAAAGAGTAAGTCGTTCTTTAGACCTGCACCTTTTTCTAGGAATATCATAAATAAAAACTGTATAGTAATTTAATTTAATCATACCTATCTTGCAGGCATTTAATTGTGCTTGTCTTTTAAGGTTCGGCTTTCTGGGACTTCCTAAAAGGGGTATAAGGGAGGGGGTGAGTACAACCACTCAGTGAATGGGATTTAAATCTTTTGACCTTCAAGAAAAACATTCATATGGAGTGTGCTAGACTCATTTCTTTTCAAAAATCCCTACATTTAAAATTTTGGGTTTTTCTATTATTTCTTAGTTACCAGTGTGTCTCACCCAACACACATCCTTCATCATGAAGGTTACACACATTCACAAGTCAGGATCACTACTGAACCCGCTAGTGGCTTCAGAACGACTTTTCCTGCCACTCAGATAGAAGTACGACCACTTCTACCCTGTGAATGAGTGGATGTACGCGACATCTGACCCACAATCCTGAAATCACTTCTTTGTGTCCGTATGAGGATAGAGATCTCATCTTGTCCCTACCCCGGTCTCATGCGCTTGGTGCTACTCCATATTTTGCACAGACATCTAGAATGACAATCTGCCCTTATACTCACCGGGTCGTCCAGGGCCCTTAGGACACATCACTACCCCTCATGGGAGTCTTGATGATCCCGTACTCATGGTGCATGCACAAGCAAAGTTTTCTTAAATTTGACATATAATATTTGGTGCCATTTGTCCCAATGGTTCCGACCTTCAAGTCAACATGTAGCTGTTTGTCTCGATTGGTCCGGAGACCTGTCACGTCGCACTGCTACTAGTTTACTGAGTATGTCAGACCTGCCTTGGTACCATGACCAAACAATTAACTTATTAAGTTTTAATGGCACATATATATATATATACATATATATATATCAAGTTCTTTTACGAGCTCCTGCTCATGTCCATTGGCCTATGGCCTACTGTTCGAGTTTTTAAAAACTGGCATTTTAGCCCTCAAGTTCCAAAACTGAGGCCCCCAACCTATAAGAGCTATTTGAGCTCTCGTCAAGAAGGTCTCCCAAATAGTTTAAACATTGGTACACAGTCAGAGGAGAACACTTCCGACAAAAATAGGTTTTTACTGTCCATTATAGCGACCAGTATAAGGACATCTCTGTTCATAACCGATGAACGTATTTTCAAATTCCTTCGAGAAAGTCTCATCATACCAACCGAGTATGATCTACTTACAATCTGTAAGTAGTTTTTCCGCACAACTTTCACATCACTTTCTCTAAGTAGTGATGATTAAAACATACCACTAAGTAGTGGGTTTTTATACCGAGGTACTTATCATCCCCAACCGGGTAGGATACATAATTCCACTTAGTCGGGCTCCGTCCTTAGCAAGTTGGACCTCGACTGGCGTTCCCGATGTCTCATTCTCCTACACGAAATGAACATAATTGTTAATTATTCTTTTGCCTAATAGCCCTCATTCACTCCAAATGAATGAGAAAACTGAACTTTACATATATTTGCAATTAGGTTCCTAAAGTTATTTTTCTTTAACTTTAAGTCTCTATTGTCGGGTTTTTCCTAAATTCGAGTCCCAAAAGTTTTAAAATTTATCTTAGGATCTCAAATCATTTGATTTCACACAAAGGGGTTTAATTTCCCAAATTTTCAATTTGGTCTTTCAATTTTCCCAAAATTACCATTTTACCCTTTCTTTAGAAAAATGGTAAATTTTGCCGCAAAAATTCTAAAATTTATCAATTGGATCTCTAATATTATTATCATGACCAATTGACCCTCAATTTTAGAAAATTACATTTTGGTCCTTCGAATTTTTGAAAATCCCCAAATTTCCCCCAATTTAAACTCTTTAACACTACTGAATTTGATTTCATCAAATTAACCGATCAAGCACCTCTAATTGTTGAAATTGGAGTTGGAATTGAGTTCCCACATGTTCATACGATTCTAAGGAACTTTGAATCACAGATTTTAACGCCAGAACGAGTCAAACGGAGCTTTGCCAGAAAAAAGACTGTAGAGAGAGAAAGCTTTGATTTCTCATCGGTGAGGGGCGGCGGTCGGAGCTCTCTATCTGGGTAGGTAGCTCTCTTCCAGAGGTTTTTCCTAGGATCAAGAATGACATCAATTGATGCCAAATTGGATTAGAATTTCTCCATCGAAATTCGACCGACTCTCTCTCTAACAACGATCTGAAATATAAAGGGGAGCATAATTGACTTACCTTTCTGTCCTAATTTAGCCGTGAAAGGGCTGAGGTGGTGTTGGGAGAGCTTGGTTTGGCCTGAGGAGGGCTCAAATTCACCAATTTCAACTCGACCGAAACAGGGCAGCTTCGGTCTGCTGGAGCTGCTTCACTGTTTGATCAAGCCGGCACTTCTCCGACGACTCACGGGACGAACGGATGCTACCATCGTGTAGCTAACTTCTCCCCAGTTCTAATGAATCTGACCACACCTTCTTTGGCTCAAAATTGACCCTATATCGAAGCTCTAGTTTGAGCTTCATCGGAAAACTAAGCAACTGAGAGAGAGAGAGCTCTTCAGGTGTGGAGAGGATGAATGGAGAGTGTCTCTTTATATAGGGAGCTTGGAGACCTGTAGGCCATCCGTTTGGCACCGTTATGACAGGAATTGATGACCTGAAACGTACCAAATAGAGGCGTTTCTTCTTCACCGGTGTTTCTTCAATTTCCCGGCAAGTGAACAGTGTTGTCATCTTGAGGAAGAAGATGACACTGCTCCGAACTGGACCGGACTGGTCCGAACCATGTTCCAAGCTTAAACCAGCCGGTTCACCCCTCATTCGACCGAGTTTGTCAAATATAAAAATTTCTAAATTCATATAAATTCATTCTCTATCCAATGGTGGCCTCAAATCCAAAATTTGAACTATTTAAGTCACCTAGAAAAATGAATTTAGGGCTCGGTTCATTAGTGGTTCAAACCGGTCTGAATCAGTTCGATGGACTAGTGGCAGTGCAAGATGACAAGTATATGGATCAGTCAAGACAAATTGCTGCAGGTCGAGTTTAGTGTTGGGGCCATTGGACCAGTGGCACCACATATTATATGACTCATATGAAAAAATTGTTGATTTGTGGAAGCATTGTGTTACAGAACCTTCAAGATGCCCAAGAGGGGTAGTGATGCGTCCTAGGGCTCTAGACGACCTAGTGGAAATAGGGGCAATTAGTCGTACAAGAAGTCTTGAGAAGCTCGATGTAGCTTCATGCACAAGAGACCGGGGTGGGGATGGGATGAGGTCTTTGTTCTCATACGGACACGGACTTTTGTTATGGGATTGAGGGTTGGAGTGGGCGTGCTTCTATCTAGGTAGGCGGTAAAGTCGCTCTGATGCCACAAGTGGGTATAATGGATGGGCTGGCCTACGAATGTGTGTTCCTTCATGATGAACGGCGTGTGTTGGTTGATAAACACACCATTGTGATGAGAAATGATTATAAAAATCAAGAATTGAAAATGAGAAAAAAATTTTTTAAGTAATTAAGGAGTTTGACACACTCCAATTTGAAAACTATTTGTTTACCGAAACTTCATTTTTGAAAATACCCATTCATTGAGTTGTAGAAACTCGCCCCTCTTTTTCTTCCTTTTCAGGTAATAGAGAAAATGACTTGAGATAACACCAAGCCTTACCCTCTATCAAGTATGCTTAATTTCTATTGAGCTTGCATTTTATTTGATATATTTCTTTCCAGGGAACAGGGTTGAAAGTACCCTTGGCTCTTCTTGAGTTAAAGAAGGAGGAAACTCCTCTTGAACCAAGAGAGCAGCGGGTTGTTCATGGGGATCCGACCAAACAGGGTCGGGGTGTGACAACTTAAGTGGTATTAGAGCCTAGTTCCCTTGAAACATTATCAATATTATGCCCTGACATTAATCCAACTTTAAACTATCATATAGGAAGGAGAGTTGCTAGGAAGTTCGCAGTGAAATCTAGCCCTCCACCAATAACCTTGAAAAAGACACCCAACCCAGGGAGGAAGTTGTACAAAGATTCTTAAAAGGTGAGAAAAGAATGCCCAAAGACATGGTGAAAGACTACCGCAAACTGGTAGGAGCCTTATTAGAATCATAGGGCATCACATACACTCCTCCAAGATAAAATGAACCAATATCTCCTCCTAGAAGCCCAACCCCTCCTCCTCCAGCCTCTCAGGGATAACTACTGGCATGCATATGCCACCTTCATGATGGTTCACCAAGTACATCCACCTACTCAACCTAGCGTCAATCCCCCCCAATGGGTGAAGTGAACCTATGAGTGTGAGATTGAGCTACTACGACGGTACGGATTGGAGGCCTTACATGAGATTCATCCTATAAGGGAATACGAGTGGAGCCTAACTAGTTCCTCAGAACATTCTGATCAAGAATTCCACAACCGCTCTAGGGTTAACTCTCGACTGATGACCCTAAGGGATTAGGGGGTAGAAATTTTCTGTAATAAGCTAAGTATGGCAAGAAAAATATTTTCTTGAATGAATGAAAGTAAAAATTTTTGCTAAAACTTTTGAGTTCCTTGTAAAAAGAGTTTGATAATAAAGATTAATGTCACGCCCCGACCCAGTTTGGTCGGATCCCCGTGAACAACCTGCCACTCTCTCGGTTTATTAAAGGGTTTCCCATTATTATAAACCGTAAAGAGTAAGGCGTCCTTTAAACCTGCACCATTTCTTAGAATAGCATAATCAAAACTGCATGAAATTTTAAACATTACATACCTGTCTTATAGGCATCTTAGTTGATGATCTTTCAGGGTAGCCTTTATGGGATTTCTTGAAAGGGATATAAGGGAGGGGGTGAGTACGACTACTCAATGAATGGGTTTTCAAAGGTCTACTTTTAACTTTTAAGAAAAACATTTATATGGAGTGTGCCAGACTCCTTTCTTTTCAAAAATCCCTTCATTTAAAATTTCTCTCGGATTTTTCCATTATTTCATAGTTATTGGTGTGTCATCACACAACACACATCCTTCATTATGAAGGTTACACACATTTGCAAGTCAGTATCACTACTGAACCCGCTAGTGGCTTCGGAACAACTTTTCCTACCACTCGAATAGAAGCACGACCACTTCTACCCTGAGAATGAGTGGATGTTCGTGACATCTGACCATCAATCCCAAAATCACTTCTTTGTGTCCATATGAGTACAGAGACCTCATCTTGTCCCCACCCTAGTCTCATACGCTTGGTGCTACTCCAAATTTTGCACAGACACCTGGAACGACAATCCGCCCTTATACTAACCGAGTCATCTAGGGTCCTTAGGACACATCACTACCCCTCATGGGCGTCTTGATGATCCATTACTCATAGTGCATGCACAAAAAATGTTTTCTTATCAAGCCATGTAATATGTGGTGCCATTGGTCTAACGGCCCCAACTCTCAACTCCACCCGCATTTGTTTGTCTTGACTGGTCCGTCGACCTGTCATGTCGCACTGCCGCTAGTTGACTGAGCATGTCAGTTCTATCTTGGTACCATGGCCAAACAATTCACTTATTAAGTTTTATGGCACATATATCATGTTCATTTACGAGCTCCTACTCGTGCCAACTGGCCTTGGGTCCACTGTATGAGATTTTTAAAATCTGGGCATTCTAGCCCTCAAGTTCCAAAACCGAGGCCCCCCGGCCTAAAAGAGCTATTAGAGCTCTCGTCAAGAAGGTCTCTCAAATAGTTTAAGCATTGGCACACAGTTAGGGGAGAACACTTCTAACAAAATATGTTTTTACTGTCAATTATACTGACCGGTATAAGGACATCTTCGTTCATAACCACGGGTTTTCAACTTCTTTCGAGGAAGTCTCATCATACCAACCGGGTATGATCTACTTACAACCGATAAGTAGTTTTTCCGCATAATTTTCACATCACTTTCTCTAAGTGCTGATGAATATTCTTATCATGACGAATTGATCATCAATTTTAGAAAATTACATTTTGGTCCTTCGAATTTTCAAAAATCCCCAAAATTTCCCCCAATTTCAACTCTTCAACATTGTCGAATTTGATTTCATCAAATTGATTGATCAAACACCTCTAGTTGAAATTGGAGTTGAAATTGAGTTCCTGCATGTTCATATAATTCTAAGAAACTTTGAATCGCAAATCTTAACGCCAGAATGAGCTCAAATGGAGCTTCGCCGGAAAATAGACTGTAGAGAGAGAATGCTTCGATTTCTCACCGGTGAGGGCTCGGCGGTCAGAGATTTCTATTTGGGCAGGTAGCTCTCCTCCAGAGGTTCTTCCTAGGATCAAGAATCACATCAATTGATGTCGAATTGGATTAGAATTTCTTCATTGAAATTCGGCCGACTCTCTCTAACAACAATCTAAAATTGTAAAGGGGACTCGAATTAGCTTACATTTCGGTCCTAATTCAACCGCGGAAGGGCCGAGTAGGGCTCAAATTGGCCAATTTCAGCTTAGCCGAAATAGGGCAGCTTCGGTCCGCCAGAGCTGCTTCACTGTTCCATCATGTCAGCGCTTTTCCAGTGATTCTCAGATTGATTGGAGTTTGCTATCAGATAACTGACTTCTCCCTAGTTCTAAAGAGTCTGACCTCTCCTTCTAAGGTTAAGAAAAATGTTCAAGTCGAAGCTCTGGTTCGAGCTTCATCGAGAAATGGAGCAGTAGAGAGAGAGAAGTGTTCAGGTGTGAGAAGAATGAATGGGAATGACCTCTTTATATAGGTGTAAAATCGTGTATTAAATGGGAGAGACTTATTACTAGTATTAATATCACCCATCCTGGCACTACTCTTAGACAAGCACGCTTAACTTTACAATTCTTATGGGATCTCGTTCACCTAAACCAATTTAGTTTTTCTCTTTTAATTTGTCTTAAGTTTCTTTTCCAAGGTTTAATGAACCCTTTGGAACACTCAAAAGTTGTAAATTTTGAAATTGCTTGTTCCCAAATGATCAAGTTTGTAAACCGGCTCGATTTTCTTACTCAGTTTGACCGGTTCTTTTCCTGGTTTTCCGTAACTCAAAAGTGCAGGTTTATAGGTTAGCTTCAGTCCACTGGAGCTACTTCACTTTTTTTATCACACCGACGCTTCTCTGGTGACCTTCGGAGCAAATGGAGACTACATGCAAGTAGCTGAATTTTCCGCGAATCTATAGAACCCGACCACGTCTTCTTTGGCTCAAAAAAATGCTCAACTTGGAGCTCTAGTTCGAGCTTCACCAGAAAATGGAGCAATTGAGAGAGAATGGAGTTTTCATGTGTGAGGAGGACTAATGAAGAGGTGCTCTTTATATAGGAAGCTCGGAGACTTCTTGGCCATCATATTCATGCCTTAATGACAGTCATTCATTGTCTGAAACTCCTTGGCCAAAGACTTTTCATCTTCGTTGGTGCTGCTCGATTTTTCTGTGTGTGAACAGTGCTGTCATCTAAAGGAACAAGACGATAATGTTTCAGACCGGTCCGAATTGGGTTCAAAGCTTAAACTGACTGGTTCAGGTCTGATTCGACCAAATTTTTCAAAATTAAAAATTTCTAAATTCATTATCTATCTAATGGTAGCCCCAATTTCAATTTTCTAAGCCACTAAGAAAAATGAATTTAACATCTAGTTCAATAATGGTTCAAACCGGTTCAATCTGGTTCGAATTTGATTCACCTAAACCGGTTTGGTTTTCATCTCTAATTCATCCTAAAGTCCTTTTTCATGACTTTTGTGACTATTTAGGTCACTCGGGATCCATAAATTCCACGGTTTGCCCTTTCTCTTTCGGTTCCAGTTCATGAACTCACTCGGTTCATAAACCAGTTCAATCCAGCTTAGATCTAGTTCACCTGAACCAATTTGGTTTTCTCTCCAAAATTGTCCTAAGATCCTTTTCCAAGGTAACCCTTTGGGTCACTTGAGAGTTGTAACTTTCCCAAATTGCATGTTCTTTAATGATCGTGTTTGTAACCCAGTTCAATTTTCTCACTCAAATTGACCGGTTCTTCTCCCGGTTTCCTTAACTCCGAAAGGGCGAGGTTTATAGTGTATTCCCTTCCTAATGAAGGGCGTGTGTTATCTATTAAACATGCCTGATGTGGAAATGAGGAAAAAGGTTTTGAAAACCGGAACATTGGGGAAAACTTTCTTTGAAAGAAAACCATAACCCTAGCACAATTTAGTTAAAACTATTTATTTTGGAAATTCACTTCTGACCCCCACTCACTGAGTTGTAGAACTCGCTCCCTCTTTTATTTCCCTTTTTAGGAGTAGGGAAAACTTGACTAAAGAAAACACTAGGATTTAGCCTCTGTCAGGTATACTTAATGTTACTATTAAGCTTGCATGTTTCTTGATTTATATTATTCTAGGACATAAGATTTAAATTACGTCTAGCTCCTGTTAATTAAAAGAAGGGGAAACCTCTCTCAAACCAAGAGAGCAGTGGGTTGATCACGGGAATCCAAACAAACTGGGTTGGGGCATGACAACTTGAGTAGTATTAGAGCATTGTTCCCTTGAAAGCATTATCAATACTATGCCCTAACACTAACGAAAACTTAACTATCCTATAGGAATAAGAGTTCCTAGGAAGTTCTTCGTGCGAATCAAACCCTCACATGAGATCATGAAAAAGACACATACCTCTAGAGAGGCGACCGTTCAACGGTTCGTGGAGGGTGAAAAGAGGGTGCCCAAGGATATGGTTGAATACTATAGGAAACTTGTTGGAGCCCTACTAGAGCCAGAAAGAATCGTATATCCTCCTCCAATGTAGGAAGAACCTATCCCTCCTCCAAGGAGCCCGACATCCCCTCCAACCCCACAACAGCCAAAAAAGACTCCAACTAAGAAGGAGGCTTTGGATAACTATTGGGATGTCCACGCCACATTTATGAAAGTCCACCAAGTACCTCCACCAGTTCAATCCAACTGCAACCCTTCCCAACGGATGAAGTGGACCTACGAGTGCAAGGCTGAGGTGTTGAGAAGGTACGAACTCGAAGCAATCCAAGAAGTTCGACCTATTAGGGAAATCCGAAGGGAGTATGGATGGACTTCAACCAGTTCATCAAAGCCTTCGGACCATGAATCCTAAAACCATTCAGAGGCTAACTCCCGACCTATGACTCCCAGGGACTAGAAGATAGTGGAAAATCTTTGTAATAAGTCGAGTGTGGCAAACTACCTCCTTCAATAAATAAAGACTATTTTTCTTTAAACTTCAATCTTACCTAATAATTAACATATTGGAGTAAACCAATCATGACCAAGAAATAAATAGAGAGGACCACCTAAGGAGGAAGACTACCCCTAAGATAGCCTAAATAGTTCCCCACAAAAAACTAGAAAACTCTGAGTAACAAGGCAACAAGACAAAAGAAGGAAGAGTAAGGAAAGCTTAAGGACCATAAGGGATTAAGAGAGCCCCTCATACAAGAAACCAAGAGGAACCGGGTTGCCCCAAGAGAAACCAGTGAATGAAAGTTAACCAAGAGGAGAAGCAAGGTATAAGAACCCCTAAAAAAGGGGTGAACATGGAAAACCTCCTCTAGCAACTCTAGGATAAGATACAGTAAGAGGGAAGAAGAAAAGAAATGTGCTAGGAACGGCAACTCTGAAGGAATGAATAGGACTAAGTACTCTTGAAAGAATTGTTGAAAGACAGATGGATCTAACATAATGTGTTAGGAACCCACCCACAATTAGGAACCCCTCAAGGAAGGATAAGGAACAAAAAAAGGAATTGAAGGATAGAGAAGGATTAAGGGTGGACAACTATACCGATGTTAGAAGGATGTGAGAAAGAAAAGAAGGAAAAGCCTTCCAGGAGCGTTAGGGAGATTGAATGTGGAAATACCAGGACGAAAGTCCATAAGAAAAAGGATGAAGGTAGGAAGTGAGACTATGAGAAGAAAATCCCAAGCTAAGGAACTGAAGAGTGGTTCATAAGAGGCATAACATGAAATAAGAGAACCAAGAAGGGAGCATATGTAGATAAGGATGTCTCTCAATGATAGGTGCAACTTGCTTTGGAAAAAGGAAAGTATTCAAGTGGGAGACAACTAGATATAGTGAAATGATCATGGTAAATAAAATGGCGCCTTGTGAAGGACCAGAAAAATAGTAGGGACTACACCCTAGAAAGGACAATGGGATGGGCCTTGAGGACGAGTAAACTCAAAGGACATCTATTACAAGACAAGTGGACTAGGAGAGTAGTGGGAACGAGACAATTAACGAACTAACCATCGATGAGACCATAAACTTAAACTCCAGCAAGGAAGGGAAAGGTGTAAAGGCGAAATAATTAGAAAGGAATAATGAAGGAATCCTTGAATAAATAAATGGTCAGAAATGAATCGACAACCAAACCCAAGCCACGAAAGGGATATTAAGCAAGCTCTTAGAAGGGGATGGAGTAACCTCAAAAGGAAAAAGACTGAGAACCCTTCACCAATAGGAACAAAAATCATAGTGAGTACAAGTTGAGATAAAGACAAGAATAAGGGATGTGCTAGTAAAACTCCCCAAAGTAAGGATGAGTCGGATTGGATGACATCAAGGATGTCATGAAGCTAAATTAAAGATAGATAACCAAGATGACGAAGGAAAGAGAAAATTTGGGAAAAAGAGGAAGAAGTTAACTAAAGAAAGGAGCTTAGAATAGGCATACATATTCCAACGGAGAAGTAATGAACTCAACTAAAGTGAGATAGAGGAGAAAAGTTTCAAATAGAATGCAAGTTGGGAATAAAAGACCAGTTACAAAGGAAGTTTACCCAAAGCCCAAGGAGTAAGTTAAAACTCAAGGAACAGATAGAGAAGGAGGTAGTTCGAAAGATTTCGTATAAATAAGAAAGGGGTGGATTGCCCATAATAAGGAAATAGAGGAAGGACCAACTAAGAAACCTTGGGAGAAATAAATCTCAAATTAAGAAGTGGATGATAAAATGACCATAGACATCAAGACTTATTGTATAGCCTTAAAGTGGAAGGCTTTACCTTGAAGGACATAGTAGAGAAAGGAAACCTAAAACGGAGACCTCCCTAAAAACAAGGAAACATTACATAGGTCGGAAAAAGGGTCAACTCGGATGAGAAATGGGGAATGGTCATAAGTAAGCAAGAAAGGACGAAGGAAAGGAAAGCCTTGAGAAAAATACGCTAATGTAAATGAGGAAGGGCATAAGTGACAAAGGATCTCAATGTGACGGTAAGCTAGGAAAACTGACGGTTGGAATAAGGGGTAAAGATAATTTTAGAACAGATCATACTATGAGGAACATGTGGTGCCAACAGTCAAAGTAAGCTGACTCAAGTAGAACCGAGTCTGATGGCCCAACCTAAGAAATGGAACCAAAATTGTGATAAACCCAAACATGGAGGAAGGACCAAATAAGATAAGGAAGAAAGAATATCAACACACACGGTATCATGCTCCGGCCTAGTTTGGTTAGATCCCCGTGAACAACTCGTCACTCTCTTGGTTCAAGAGGGGTTTCCCCTTTCTTTAATTTAAGAGGAGCCAGGCGTAATTTAAACCTTGTTCCCTGGAATGACATATATCGAATAAAATGCAAGTTTAAGAGAAATTAAGCATACCTGACATAAGGTAAGGCTTGGTGTTATCCCTAGTCATTTTTTTTCTATTTCCTAATAAGGGATAAAAAGGGTGGGTGAGTTTCTACAACTCAGTGAATGGGTATTTTCAAAAACAAATGAAGTTTTAATAAAATATTTTTTAAAATTGGAGTGTGCCATACTACTTATTTACTTAAAAATATCTCATTCTCAAAATCTCTGTTTTTATAGCCATTTATCAATCCTCAATTATAATTGGTGTGATTATCAACCAACACACGCCTTTCATCATGAAGGGAACACACATTCGCAAGGCAGCACGTCCACTGCACCCACTTGTGGCGTCGGAACGACTTTACTAGCCACCTATATAGAAGCACGTCCACTTCTACTTTGAAAATGAGTGGATGTATGCGACATCCGACCCTCAATCACATAAAGAAAAATACATGTCCGTATGAGGACAAAGACCTCATACTGACCCCACCTCAGTCTCATGCACATGAAGCTACATCGAGCTTCTCTGACTACTGGCACGACAATCTGCCCTTATCTCCACCATGTCATCTAGTAGCCCCTAGAATGCATCACTACCCCTATGGGGCGTCTTGAAGGTCTTGTACCTTAGTGCATACACAAAACAATAGTTTTTCACATAAGCCGTTTAATTTGTGGTGCCACTGGTCCAACGGCCCTGACCCTCAACTCGACTGCAGCTGTTTGTCTTGACTGGTCCGTCGACCTATCATGTCGCACTACCGCCGGTCCATCGAGTATGTCGGTCCTGTCTTGGTACCATGGCCAAACATTCATTCATTTAAAGTTTTCATGGCTTAAACTCATGTTTCTTTATGAGCTCCTGCTCGTGCCAACTGGCCTTGGGCCCACTGTACGAGATTTTCAAAATCAGGCATATTAGCCCCCAAGTTCCAAAACCGAGGCCTTCGGCCTATTTGAGCTATTCAAGCTCCCGTCAATAAGATCTCCCAAAAAGTTTAACCAGTGGCACACAGTCAAGGGAGAGCACTTCTGACAAAATAATCTTTTAATCTGTCCCTCACACCAACCGGGTGTGAGGATATCTTCGCTTATAACCGATAAGCGAGTTTTCTACTTCCACTTAGGAAGTTCATCATACCAACCGAGTATGATCTACTTACAACCGGTAAGTAGTTTTTTTGCATAATTTCCACATCACTCCTCTCAAGTGTGATGGTTAAAATATCACTTAGTAGTGGGTTTTCATTTCCGAGGTGCTAATCATCACAACCGAGTATGATATAAAAATCACACTCATCCGTGAGTGCTGTGAATCCTTCTTAATCGACTTTCATCTCCTTGTGAGCTTTGTCTTAGTTGGTGTTCCTGATACCTCATGTTCCTACATGGTATGAACATTTTTGTTCATTGTCACTTGGTTTGATAGCTTTCATTCATTATGAATTAATAAAAGTTCTAACTTTTCAAATATTTGCAATTTGGTCCCTAAAGTTCTTTTTCTTTTACTTTAGGTCCCAAATCCCGATTTACCCACAAATTGAATCCCAAAAATTCAAAATTATACTTTGAGAACTAAATTTATTCAAAATTACATAAACGGGTTCAAGTTTCCCAAATTCTCAATTTGGTTCCCAATTTTCCCAAAATTACCATTTTGCCCCTACATTACAAAAATGGTATCTTTTGACCCAAAAATTGCCCAATTGGTTCTCCAACATCTTTATCATGCCCAATTGGCCCTCAAGTTTATGAAATTTCACTTTAGTCCCTTTAATTTTTGAAATCCCCAATTTCAACCTTCTAACTCAACCAAATTTGATTTCATCAAATTGACCAATCAAATGAGTTTAATTATTGCAATTGAAGTTAGATTGGAGTTCCTACACCTTCATACGATTCAATTGCACTTTGAATCCTACGATTTGATGTTGGAATGAGCTCAAACGAAGATTCACCGGAAAATTGAATGTAGAGAGAGAAAGCTTTCGTCAGAGGTGCGGCAGTTCGACCTTTCGATCTAGCCAATAGCTCTCGTCCTGAGGTTTCTCCTAGGATCAAGAATCACAGCAATTGATGTCGAATTGAGGGGGAATTTAGTTAGTGAAAATATGTTGGTTCTCTCTCTAGCACCGATCAAAATTTATAGAGGGGAGCCAAATTGGCTTACATTTCCGCACTATTTCGGTCGTGAGAGGGATGGGGAGGAGTTGGGAGAGCTTGGTTTGGCCTGAAGAGGGCTCGAATTAGCTGATTTCTGCTCGACAGAAATAGGGCAGCTTCGGTCTGCTGGAGCTACTTCACTGTTCGATCATGCCGGCTCTTCTTCGGCAACCCTCGGAGTAATTAGAGACTACCACCATGTAGATGACTTCTCCCCAAGTCTAAGGAACCCGACCATGCCTTCTTTGGCTCATAAAAGACCCTATATCAGAGCTCTAGTTTGAGCATCGCCAGAAAACTGAGTAGCTGAGAGAGAGTGAGATTTTTAAGTGTGGAGAGGATGAATGGAGAGGCGCTCTTTATATAGGGAGCTTGGGGACTCGTCAATCGTTCGTTTGGCACCTTTGTGATAGTCATTGATGGCCAAAAATGTACAAAACGGAAATTTTTCCTCTTCACCGGCATTGGTTCGATTTTTCAGCGAGTGAACAGTGTTGTCATCTGAAGGAGGAAAACAAAACTGTTCCAAACTGGACCGAACCGGTCCGAACTGGGTTCAAAGCTTAAATCAGCCGGTTCAGGCCTGATTCGACCGAGTTTTTCAAAATTAAAAATTTATAAATTCATTCTCTATCAAATGGTGACCTCAATTCTCCAATTTTAATTTTCTAAACCACCTAGAAAAATGAATTAGCATCAGTTCAATAGTGGTTCAATCCGGTTCGGATTCGGTTCACCTGAATCGGTTTGGTTTTCATCTCCAATTCATCCTGAAGTCCTTTTTCATGACTTTTGTGACTCTTCAAGTCACTCAGTATCCATAAATTTCCCAGTTTGCCCTTTTTATACTAGTTTCAGTTCATAAACCGACTCAGTTCATAAACCGACTCGGTTCATAAACCGGTTCAATCTGGCTCTGATCCGGTTCACCTGAACTAGTCTATTTTTCTCTCCCAAATTATCCTAAGGTCCTTTTCCAAGGTTTTTATAAACCCTTTGGGTCACTCGAAAATTTTAAATTTCCCAAATTACCCGTTCTCTAATGATCGGGTTTGTGAATCGGTTCAGTTTTCTCACTCGGTTTCACTGGTTCTTTTCCTAGTTTCCCTTAACTCTAAAGAGCAGGGTTTACACATGGGGATAAGGATGGAGAGTTAGAAATTATGCTAAATTGGGACCATCAACAATATAGAAAATGAAGGGAAAGCAGGAAAAATCAAATGTACATGGAACATCCAACCCAATGACACGAATAATAACCCTTAAGAAGAAAAGTCTTACCCTGAGTGGAGTAAGCAGGAGACCTAAGGAAGTACCTAGGGATGGGGAATTTGGAACATGACTAATATGACACACTCCGTAGAGTGAGTGGAATATATAAATGAAGAAAGACTACTTAGGTACATGCTAAGGGACCAATTGAAAGGAACAGCCAAATAGATAATTACCAAGCAAACCCGAGGAAGACCTAAAGGAAAGTCACCCTTAGTGCAAATAATTGTTGACTTAAGTTTGGGGGAAAAAACCCCTAAATAGAGGGGAGAGTTGTAAACCCCGCCCCTTAAAGATAAGAAAAACCGAGAAAAGAACCGGTCAACTAAAGAGAGAAAACTAAAATGGTTCATGAACCTTAACCGATAGAGAAAGGGCAAAATGGAAAATTGAAAAACCCCAAGTGACTCAAAGAGTCATAAAAGTCATGAAAAAGGACCTTGGGACAAATTGGAAGAGAAAACTAGACCGGTTCAGGTGAACCGAACCTAAATCAGATTGAACCGGTTTGAACCATCCTTGAACCGATTGCTAAATTCATTTTTCTAGGTGGCTTAACATATTTAAATTGGGGAATTGAAGCCACCATTAGATAGAGAATGAATCTAGATAAATTTAGAAATTTATAATTTTGAGAAAACCGGTCGAAACAGTTCAAAACAGTGTTGTCTTCTTCCTTCAAATGACAGCACTGTTCATTAAATGCGGGAATGGATAATGCTAGCAAAGCTTGAATTGCTCTGATCATGCTATTTCAGGATGAGGATAACCTCGACTAAGAAGGAAAGTTGTCAGATAGAGGGTCCCTGTACTCCCTATATAAAGAGCTCCCCTCTATTCATCCTCCACACACCTCAAATCTCCATTCTCTCTCAACTGCTCCAGTTTCCAATTAAGCTCGAACCAGGGCTCCGACATCAGCATTTTTCTTAGTGTTAGAAGGTGAGGTCAAGTTCTTTAGACTCTTGGGGAAGTCAGCTAACTGATAGCAACCTCTATTTGACCCGAGGACCGCCAGAGAGGCTCCAACGAAATCAAATAGTGAAGCAGCTCTGAAGGATCGAAGCTGCCTTGTTTCGGCCGAGTTGAGTTTGGCCAAATTCAGCCCTCCTCCAGCTAAACCAAGTCATCCCGACACCCCCATAGCCCTCACACGACTATAATAGAGCTGAAAGGTAAGCCAATTCGGCCATCCTCTGTCATTTTTTGTCAGAGTTAGAGAGAGAAATTATGAAACTTCACTAATGAAATTCTCTATCGATTCAATGTCAATTGTAGAAATTCTTGATCCTAGAAGGTACCTTAGGAAGATAGCTACCTTCCCGAATAGAGAGATCAGACTGCCTCACCTCCTACAGTAAGCTTTTGAAGCTTTCTCTCTCTACGCACAATTTTCCGGCAAAGTTCCTCAATTCATGCGAATCAAAGCTCAATTGAATCATATGGAAGTGTAGGAATTGATTTATACCTCCAATTGAAGATATTAACCCTGATAGTATGGCCAATTTGAAGAAATCAAATTTGGTCAATTTGAAAGGAGAAAATTGGGGGGGGGGGGGGGGGGGGGGGGGGAATTTTGGGAAAAATTGGGCATTTCAAAAAATTGAGGGAACCTTTCGTAATTTCCTAAAATAGAAGGTCAATTGTCCATGAAAAAGATGTTGGAGGACCAATTCGTCAATTTTTGAAACATTTGGGGCCAAATTGCCATTTTTGGGCAAAATGGTAATTTTTTAAAAGTTGGGGACCAAATTGGAAATTTGGAAAACTTGAGCCCTAATACAATTTTGAGTGAAATGAGAAGTCAAAGGGAATTTTGTAAACTCTAAGACTCAAATTGGGCAAAAGTTAGCATTAGGGACCTAAAGTTAAGAAAAGTAAACTTCAGGGACCTAAGTGCAATTTATCAATAAATTGTGAGCCTAGGCTTTTATGCCAAACCGTAAGTGATAAGGCTGCCCAAATCGTGTAGTGACAAGTGTGACCGGAATGCAAACAAGAGAAAGCACACGTTGACTTGGAAAACAAACTGAGGACTAACACGTCATGGTTATCGGGTGAGTGGGCTTATTTACATCATACTCGGTTGGGATGGTGAGCACTTTAGAAACAAAAAAAACCACTTGTAAGTATGATTTTAACATCATACTCA
The DNA here is from genome assembly GCA_030064435.1 of Trapa incisa. Classification (NCBI taxonomy): domain Eukaryota; kingdom Viridiplantae; phylum Streptophyta; class Magnoliopsida; order Myrtales; family Lythraceae; genus Trapa; species Trapa incisa. The sequence continues at coordinate 11,898,609 of CM057781.1, read as the reverse complement.
GATGGGATGATGGGTGATTTAGGCTAAAACCTATTTACTTATCGTAAGTAGAGGAAATCATACCTGATTGGTGTGATGGACTTCCTGGAAGGAAGGAGAAACACACCCAGTTGGTGAGATGAAGTGAAATATGTTTTTGTCAGAAGTCTTCTCCCCTAATTGTGTACCAATGCTTAAAATTTTTGGGAGACCTTCTTGACGGGAGCTAGAACAACTCAGATAAGCCAGAGGCCTCAGTTTTTGAACCGGTGGGGATAGAAGCCTGGTTTTGGAAAATCACGTATAGTGGACCCAAGGCTAGTGGGCACGAGTAGGAGCTCGTAAATAAACATGAGTTATATAAAGCCATGAAATTTATAATGAAATGGATGTGTGATTTCACCATGGTACCAAGATAGGACCGACATTACTTGATAGATTGGCGGCAGTGCATTAGGGCCAGGTCGACAGATCGACCTAGACAAACAGCTGCAGGTCAGGTTGAGGGTCTGGGACGTTGGACCAGTGGCACCAAAGATAAATGGCCAAATGTGAAAATTATTGTTTTGTGCATGCACTTGAGGTACAGGACCATCAAGATGCCCAAGAAGGGTAGTGATGGGTCCTAAGGGCTACTGGACAACATGGTGGAGATAAGTGCAGTTCATCGTGCCAACAGTCTAGAAGCTCGGAGTAGCTTCTTGCACATGAGACTGAGGTGGGATCGGGATGAGGTCTCTCTCCTCATATGGACATGGAGTTGCATTCGGGTCTGAGGGTCGAAGGTCACGAACATCTACACAGACCCAGGGTTGAAGTGGGCGGTCTTCTATCTTGGTTGCCGATAGAGACACTTCGAGCCACAAGTGGGTGCAGTGGATGGGTTACACCTACGAATGTGTGTTCCCTTCCTGATGAAGGGCATGTGTTGTTTGTTAAACATACCTAATGTGGAAATGAGGAAAAAGGTTTCGAAAATTGTAACATGAGGAAAACTTTCTATGAAAGAAAATAAGAACCCTAGCACAATTTAGTTAAATCTATTTGTTTTGAAAATTCACTTCCAACCCCCACTCACTGAGTTGTAGAATTCGCCCCCTCTTTTATATCCCTTTTCATGAGTAGGGAAAACATGACTAAAGAAAACACCGGGATTTACCCTCTATCAGGTATGCTTAACGTCACTCTTAAGCTTGCATATTTATTGATTTATACTATTCCAGGGAATAAGGTTTGAATTACGTTTGGCTCCTCTTGATTAAAAGAAGGGGGGAACCCTCTCAAACCAAGATAGCAGTGAATTGATCACGGGGATCTGACCAAACCGGGTCAGGGTGTGACAGGGTTCGTTGTCCCAAATTCAAAAATCGACCGGTTCGGACCTGATTCGACCGGTTTTCTAAAATTTAAAATTTTCTAAATTCATCTAAATTAATTTTCTATCTAATGGTGGCCTCAATTTCCCAAATTGATATTTTTAAGCCACCTAGAAAAATAAATTATCAAATCAATTCACTTTGGTTCACCCCGATTAAGTCCGGATCAGGTCCGGTACACCTTGAACCAGTCCAGTTTGGGTCCGATTCACCCTGAACCGATCCGGTTCTCTCTCCAATTCCACTTCCCGATTCTTCCTCGCAATTTTTGGGAATTTTTGCTTACTTGGGATCTCCCAATTTCCCACATTAACCCTTCATTACTATTTTATATTAATTAAATTGGCCCAATTTTTTACAATAGTGTCAGTTCTCCCCTTGGTTTGCTCGGTCCGAGGGGATAGGTTCCACAACTATCCCCTCCTTTTAGGAGTTTTGTCCTCAAAACTCTATTGTTCCTCTTTTCTCTTGGAAGGGGATACTCCTTGCCGCTTAGGGTTAGACTTTTCCTTTCGGAGTGTTTTGTTTGGAGTGGGGGTTCCGACGTGTCCAATCGTACCTGCATTTATCTACCCCCTTGTCCATTGGGGCTCCATGGTTTAGTCATCTCTTTAGCCTTTGCGTGTGTCCTTCTCGGTGTTACTTCCCTTTCTTGGTCCTCTAGTCATTCCTTTCATACTCGAGTTTCCTTTTTGTATTGGCGGTTGAACTTAATTATCCTTGGCAGTGGGACTCCTACGCCTTGTGGCTCTACCCTAGGCCTGAGGCCCAACCTGTCTTGTGGTTGGGACCACATCCTCTTGCTCTTGTCCTTAGAGCGTGCTCTCTCTTGTTCTTGTCCTTTGCATTATCTAGGTTATTTCATTACTCAATTATTTTACCGTTGATTTCTGATTTCAAATGTCCCTTCCATGTTTTGATGTCCCTGGGATATTGATGTCAGTCTCCTTATATGAGTTTGGAGGTTTCCTGTGTTTATTCATTCTATTCCATTCTTGTATTTGAGTCTGCCCATCTCCAACTGTCAGTTTTCTAGCCCCCTGCTGGTCCATTGACCCATCGTTTTCCCTTCCTCAATCGGTTCTCACGTCCACTAGCGATTTCTGACTTGTGAGGGGTCCTTCTCTTCCCTTGCTCCTCTCTTCTTTCTCAGCTTAATCCCTATCGAGGTCATCCTCATGGGACTTCTCCCTTCTCCTAACGATTACCCTTCTTGCAGGACCAAGTGAGGGTGTTTCCGAGTTTCCACATTTGTTTTAGGGTATGGTCCTAGGCCTCGTTCTCGATGACTCGGGGGTGGGTCCTCCCTCGTCGATCCCCAATTGCTCTTTTTGGGTCATCATCCATTTTTTACTCATCAAGCTCCCCACTCCTCACTCGATTTTTTTCATGCCTATATGGCGATCCCCACTTCCCTAGGTTGTGCTCCCCTTTGGGTTTGAGGTCCATGCCTCCATAATGGCTTGGAGTGTTCCAAACCTGCTTTTGCTTCCTTGGATCTCTCTCTTGTACTCCCCTAACACCTAAAGGAAATAATAATATTGGCACACATTGAACAAAGCTATTTCTTGAAAACTCACTCCCAACACTCACTCACTACGTTGTAGAACTCACCCCCTCCCTTTTTACCCCTTTCAGATAACCAAGGAAAAACCTTTGCTAAAGATCTTACAAATTTTGGAACATGACATGTATGTCTATTTTAAATTACTCAGTTTTGTATAATGTTATTCTAACAAAAATAGGTAGAAAGGATGCCTTACTCCTTGCGGTTGTTCATGGGGATCCGACCAAACCGAATTGGGGCGTGACACCTTTTAACCACCATCTTTCCATAGCCTCCATCCTTGCTCGATTTGAGTAAGATTTCGAGATGAATTAAATCATTTAAATTATAAATCACTGGTTCAGTAGCTAAGCTGACTAAAACGTTGATTGTAGGAGCTACAAGCCATCATTTGAGGCCATTCAAGTGGCTTAAGATTCCTGGGAGAGTCAGCTTTCTAACTCCATTGGTTTTGATGGTTGACGTGCTACTGCTAATAAGTTCCTAGGTCTAGCCTGGTTTCAACTCGTTTGCATGTGTGTTTCTGATCAAGCTAGATCAAAGCACCTCTAGCCAACCCCGACCATACTAAGTTTTCAACGACCTAGAGGGAGGCCAGGGAGACCTCTCCACTTAGTTTGGTATTTTTTTAGAAATACTTTAGTTATGGGTCAACGGTCGGGGGCCAAAATGCAAAGTTTTGAAAGTTAGGGGACTCAAATGCAGTTAGTCTTTTTGTGAGGTCTTCCTAAGGAGTAAAATAATGTTATGGGGATAAATGGAAAGTTTGGTGAAGGTTGGGGATCGGGTTTGCCTATTGAAAAGTCTATGGATCTTTTTGCAATAAAGGCAAAGATAGAGTCTAAAATGTAAATGTGAGTATTTGCATTGCCAAAAGGCTATTTTTGGGTAGTCCAATGACCTAAACGTAATTTATGAATATTTAGGGACCTACATGAGAAAATTTGGGGTCAAATAGATCATGAAACCTAATTTCTCAAGAAGAGTGGTAAAATGGTAATTTCGCTAAAACTTAAAGGCCGTTCGATAATTTTGGGAAATAGAGCTTGGAAATGTGCCAATGCCTATTTGGGACCTAAATGGGACTCAAGAGGACTTGAGGGACCTAAATGGAAGACATGGAAAAGTCTTAGGTCCAAAAAAAGGCAAGTTGTAAAGTATAAGGGCAAAATGATAATTTTGCCCAAGTTGTGGACCCAATTATAACTTGGTAAAAATGGAATCACTAGGTGGTTAATAGAGGAATAATAGGCACTTCATTTAGTACTAAGTGGAAAGATCATAAGCTCAAGCCCTAGAGAAAACAACCTTATTGAAGGTTAGATCAAGGGACGAGTTACCTATTAATGAGTTGGGTTGCTTGGATCCAAGAGGGCTAAACTATAGAGATAGTATGGTAGGTTGATGTGAAGTAGTCAGGAGAAATGCTGACCCAATTGATGCTTAACCTTGCAGAGAATGCAAGAAGGAAGCTAGCAGAACCGATAAAAGATTCCAGGAAAAACCTTGTGGAACGAACAAGTTCTGGGAAAAGAGGGGAGTGGATTTTTTATGTCGAGTCCTATTGAACCGATCAGGGCATTAAATAACATTCTTGTGTGATTATGTGCTTCTAATTAGCAAGATGGATTTAGAACTCATATAAGCAGTGTAAATGAATAAGATCATGACTACTAAATAAATATGAGTTTTCTAAAGGATGAATAAGAACCGGTCATAAGACTGGAGCATGTGATGTGAAAAATCGGTTCTGAGAAACCGAGGGGAAAAGGTATGGTTTTAAGTCTTGTGTGAGTAAGAGAGATGGTCGTTGAAGGGTTAGGCTCCCATCATGCTTAGCATGTTATTTTGAATGACCAGGTTCCAAGATAGGCCGTAAGACCCGAGTCTAAGGTCGAATAACCAAATTATGTGATACGGTAAGATGGGCCCATGACGGACCAAACTCATGGGTTTGTTTTCATGGCATGGAGGAGTCGCCCAGTGAGGGATCAGACTCCCTAACATCACCATGTATAGCATGTTTGAATTACTACATTATTGTTTATATGTGTGATTTGGTGAAAATGGGGAGAGATATGCGCTGAACTCTTGGTAACGAGATGTATTTATCACCATTACAAAAGTGGCCATGGATGCCACAATTATGACCATAGGTTATGTTGTTTATTTTTGTGAATACTAGTATAGGAGAGTGGAGTGATGGATGGATGTCTAACGGGTTGTGTCGTCGCCCGAGGGAAAAATGGAAAGGAGATCAGGGAGTGCATTATGTGATATCTTCCATATTTTCTCAGGACACCCGGATGATGTATGAGTATCGTCTTAGTACACTACTTTGACAAGACGATAGTGGAATTGAGTCACATGTGTAAGGAGCATGGGTCGTTGAGAGGCGGTTAAGCAGCCATGACCTAGGGTGTTGAGTCACCCAACTATGAGACGACATGTCAAGGTGTCGATTGTGGTTAGAAGGTTCGTGACCCCCTCACTCCAGTTCCCTGTCTATTATCATCATAGAAGGATGGTACATTCTGGGGATGTGTTATATATATATATATATATATAGGACCCAAGTAGCACATTTATGTGTCGGCCTGAGTGCCCAAAGTATGTGGGAGAGTGGCATGAGACCGCGAGAACCCCAGGGTGCTGAGACACTAAACTGCGAGATGATATGAGTGAGGTGCATGTTATGGGAAGAGTGCCTTAGGCCTCCCACACTCTAGTTCCCAATCTAGTATTCCCCGAGTGGCGATATATTTTGGGCGTGAGATTGGTTGCTATAGGGCAATGAGTCGCCCCTTACTTTTATTAATGCCTAAGTTGTCAGGTGTAAATGCAGTTTGTGAATAGTACAATAGTGTCGCCCGATCATAGGTTATGATTGTGTGTGGGACTAAGTCCTCATACTTGCATATAATATGCTAGAGGCATTAGATAGAAAGTGGAGACTGAGAATAACCTAACCATAGCTTAGAATATGAACCAGATGGCCGGAGACTCTAGTCTCGAAGGGTAAAAATAAACCACAGGACTCGTAGAGGTATTAAGAGTAAATGATATATAATTCTATGCAGGTAGTTTATTGGAAAGAACTAAGTTGTAAGCCATATAGTGACACAACATCAGTATCAAACTCACTAATCTATGAGTTCACCCCTCCCGTAAACATTTGTTGCAGGTAGCCAAAGAGCGCACGAGGAGAATAAGAGAAACACATTCTCAAGGTACAAGGGTGCCCAAAGTAACCTCGTATCCTTCACACGCAATTAAATTCTTATCATGTTACAATTATTCCTGGGCTTTTTGGATTAAATCCAGTTTAGGGCTCTCGTGCGCCTTTTCCATGAAATTTTTTTAAATTTTTGCTGCATTTGAAAAAAGGGTGTTTACTATTATGAGTATGGGTTTTATCGGTTTTACTATGACGTAAGATCCCGTCTACATAACATTGGGGGAATTAGTAAGACTGCACGGGTTCCCAGTCGAGTAGATCGGACCAAAACATGACACTACACCTATTCCAATAGCCCTTACACTGTCGAGAACAAGAAGCTTAGGTGTGGATTATGTAGATGGGTCAATCCCTGATGATCGATGTTGATTTAACAACTAGTATGAGCAAACAACGGTAGGACAACAAAATGAAGATGGAAATAGAATCTAGGCCCCGACCAGATTCATGTGCCTAGGATGACAAATGTTGTTCATAGACAACGGGATTCGACATTGGAGAAGTGCAACATACCCTATCAAATGACATGATGAACGACGATAGTAAGCGTAAAATCTGATCAATATAGGGAGATGTACACAAATGAAACTTGTTCATGGGGTTATACCAAAAAATACTTGATCACCGCACAGGATAAACGGTTCAGGACTGGAGACGGGAAACACAACGAGGTGGGATGAGAGGTTGTTATGAGTTGAAGCCAAATGATAACTTTGATGAAATGGAAGACCAATGAGGGTTAAGGTTTTCTTGTACAATACATCAGGGAGAGAAACATACCATCTTGATGGAGCATAAAAAATTCAAAATTGACAAAAAAATCATAGCATTGTAATATGTAATGCCATAAAAGAGTCATTTAAAAATTAGGTATTGGTTGAGTCTCTATCTCTTAAATTTCTAAACAATATAAGCTAAAGATTATGGTGAGGAATAATAATAATATAACTAATGTTAGCTTTAACATGATTTTAGCTTCTAATGCACTTATGATGAAATAATTTCATGTAAAGTTAAATGATATCTAGTTTCTAAGTACAGGCTATAGTAATTTGGGACTCACAACATAAATTTTATGAATAATGAAGCATGGTACACTTTTTTATAGCAAAAACTTTACGATAAGATAACACTCAACCATATCTTATTTGGTGCATGATATTCATTGTCACGGTACCTTATAATATTTTCAAATAGAATTAATTGAAGTTAATTATTAATAAAATAACATAATATAGAATGATAAAATGGATCAAGTGTACAATGTTATAAAAAAAAAAACCTTAACATGATATAGTATTTGTAAACACTAAGTGACTAATAAAGGTATACGCATTGATATGATATGACAAATATATATATATTTCAAAATGTGATATGGTATAACCAAGAATATTTATGTAAATATAATTTAAAATAAAATATTCTAGAAGGTGATTAATACAATGACAAAAAATATTCCCTTTATCCATAATGTATTGACCTAAATCCAAGTAAAGTCCAAAAGGTTTCCATAAATTCAACTAAAATTTAAATATAAGATATACTATATGCTTAAAAATAATGTAAAGATAAAATAATTTATTCAAAATCAAAAGTGCCCGCAATTTCACATGTCATTATGTTGAATGAACATAATTAAGAATTTTTTGAAAATGGAATAAGAAACGTAATAAGAATAGTAAGTATGGTGAATCACAAATATATTTTTTTAATGACAAAATTAGACTTAAAAAGCAAAAAAAAATATGTATAAAAAATTATATATGTTGGGGAGGTTAAATTTTAGGATTAAATAGACATTTAGAAAGTTTAAAGATCAATATTTATAAAATCAAAAGTTTTAAAACACTGTTATCTTAGTCAAATTAAATTGATAAAAATAATCGCGATAAAGGTAATGTTTCTCATAGGCTAGTTCTCTTTGAGAATGGCACGTGCAGTTTGGACATTCGCACGAAATCTCAGGGTTTAGCGTAAAGCTCTGGTAAGCAGATTAGATTGAGTTAGACTAGAAAGTTTGAAGGTGCGGGAAGGAGATGGACAAAACTGTGATGGGTGACCTTGATTCCCTTCCCGAAGATGATAAGATCCGGATGTCCGCCATTATCGACCGAATCCAGAACCGCGATAGGTCTGCCACTACTCCGCTCTCCCCTCGTTTGCAACATTTCTTGCTTCTCGCTGTCGTTCGTTTTCCCTTATTTTAATGATTTTGAGATGATCGAGCTTATATAGTTTCTTTTAGGTACGATTTTAGAGATTGTTCTTCGCAAGCTGCAGCATTTCTGATATTTTCATAATGCGGACATCTGGTCGGTCACCCTCCTTGATGCAAGGAAGTATGGTTTCAATAGCCAATTGATTAAATTTACTGTATTGTCACTGCAGCTAGAGTGATTTTTGGGGGCGTATGGAAAGGTCGTTTGGCATTGATCTCTTTTAATTTCAGAAGCATGCCGGTGCTTAGCTCATATAGCTTTGAATAGGAAAAATTTTATACTTCTCTTCCACAATCATGATGCACTTCTTGTTATATGTCAGCTGCAATTTGAACTGTAGAGATGAGGGCCTGAACAGCTGTTGATGTGCATGTCTGAAGTGTAGATAGCTTCCAATAGGTCTATAATGTTCTTGTGTTGTGCTGTGCCTCTGGAATTTAATAATCTATTTCTGAAAAAAAGGAGCAAATAGAACTATGAAAAGAAGCTCTGTTGAGTCCTGTGAGCTCACTTCCCATAGTGACCACAATGACAATTACATTGTTCTCTTATATTTTTGTTTCTTTTCTTCAATCATCTTTTACCAAGATAAAGGTTTCCTGACCCATGCATAGAATATTATGCATTTTTCATGTTTAGACTTACTTCACGGAACTCAACTCTTATGTTACATTAGTGCCATCTGATTTCATTATGTTAAACCTTATTAATGCTTCTACGGTATAAGGTTATACAATTCTTTGGTGGAGAGATGTTTTGCCGACTGCGTCGACTCTGGGCAAGCATGAGGAGAGATGTGTTATCCACTGTGCCCAGAAGTTCTTGAAGGTGTCTGCTCTCGTCCGAATAAGATTAGCGTCGGAATAAGGTTAGCAGAGCTTAAAGGTGCAGAAGTTCAAGACAAGCCACCCTAGACAGACAAATTTTTGTAGCACAAGGTTTTTGAATTTAATAGACCCATCCTTTGCCGACCACTGGGCAAAATGCTTCTCTATATCATTCCATGATATGAAAGTCCCCAACTCTTATAGAAGAATTCCCCTTCTCTACTCAATTGCCATATGATGCCAGGACTTAGCTTACTCCTTTTAATTAGAATAGGATAACACTACCTCCTCATAATATGGGCGGATAAATTATGGGGTCCAATCCATTAGCCAAGTAAGCTAATTAAAACAAAAGAGACACTATCATAAACTATGGATTATGGGAAGAATGTTTTTGGACATTATGGTTTGTGCTGATTGATTTGTTGAAGAGGGACCAAATTCTTATTGGAACAAATTTATATGGGGTCACAATATTTATATTCCTATATTTATTCTACCATAGAGAATTATTTACTTATCATTCTTAAATTTATAATTATTTTTAATTTATTGAAAATTTTATAAAAATAAATTATTTGTAACTACCTCTTATAAAAAATAAATATATTGATAGCAGTCTATTTGCTTATACGAATAGATTTATGTTATAAAGTATATTTTCATTATAAAACCAGAATACACCTTCGCTCCAAATCCAACGCCCAATATTAACCCGGGAAGAAGAGATCCCATCTACACCGTCTAGGTCCACTAGATAGGCACTTGAGGATAGAGTGCCGTTTGAGGTTTAAAGATTTCGAGAGGATGGATGGGAGTCCCCTAACGCCTGTAGAGGAGACGTCATCCTGCCGTCACAGGGCTTCCCGCGACCTCACACCATCATTCCATGAGGATCAACGGCAGTAAACGGTGACATCGGTGCTATCACTGTAGATAGAGTCGTTAGAATATATAAAGAAAACGTATCAGTTGCCCGCTGATGATATTTTATATGTATATATATATATTTCCATCTTTGTCTTTTCCTCTTTCTCTCACTCCCGTGCTTCTCTCTCTTGGTTTCAACGGGCGACGATTTTTCGAAACGAATTCATTGCTTATCAGAAAAGGGCGAACTCTTCTTCTCCTCAATGAGTTGAGAGTTTCATCCTTGTTGATTGATGAGTTAGAGTTCGGATCCGTGAAGTCGGAAGAGGTAATATGCTTTCAGAGATCGACGGGTTCCTCTTTTGAGAACAGTATCTTGCTGTTAGTTTAATTGGTGTTTTGCATCAAGTCACGTTTTAGGAGCTTACAAAGCTCTGATTTGCGTAACCTGAATTCAAGTTTCTGTTTTTTGGTTGATTAACCCTAGAATTATGGAAGATTTTGGCTTTTGCTGGGTTATCCTAATCCGATTGATGAGACTGAGATTTGTCCGCTACCGTCTGAGCAGCGGATGGATTTGTTTCTTTCCTTGGGGTTCAAGTATATATATTCACTGTTTGAATGGAAATTGAAATTTGTTGTTGAATTTTATTCAGCTTTATTTTTTATACCGTTGAGTAGGATATTGGATTTTGGAAGAGATTGTTGAGATGGGTGAGCTGAAAATAGAAGAGGCTTGTCTGGAGAACAAACAACCTCCAGCCGTGTCAAGCTCCTCTTTGTCACAAGGCAGTGGGTGCAGTATTCCAAGGTCTCCTGGAGTATCGAATTTAGCCATAAATTCACCTTCTTACAGGTACTAGTTACAAAGTTCTTGTTTCTTCTGATGATAATTCCCCACAAATTCATCCATTTTTGTCTAATCAGCTTGATTCTGAGGTTGGATTGAAAAATGGTGTTACATATCCGTTGTACTTTGGATAACCCCTAGAACAGTCTCTATCTTCACGAGAGTAGCAATGCACTGGTATAAATTGCTTGGATAGAGCGCTTTGTCTATTGAATTTGTTTTTGTGCAGGAGGACAACAGGACCTATCAGGCGAGCAAAGGGTGGTTGGACTCCAGAGGAGGTCAGAAATTTCTATTTTGTTTAAACTTTAACAACTGTTTTTTTCCTATTTCCTGCCAGAAAAAAATTCAAGTACTGTTGGCTAGCCACATTATTACCTGCATTGAATTTATTGCTTTTATAACTCTGTCCCAATTATCTTCAGGATGAGACACTAAGAACTGCTGTTGCTACTTACAAAGGAAAGAACTGGAAGAGAATTGGTAGGTCTTGTTTCAGTGTTACAGCTAGAACATCTGCGAAGATATGAGACTAACAAAATTTACTGTTGTTTAAGCATGTTAACTGACAGATGGACATATAGATAATTCTGCAGGGAATTTAGTATTTATTCATCATTTGTGGTGACTGTGATTGCTTAAATAGGTCTTCATTCTTGCAGCGGAATTTTTCCCTGATAGATCTGAGGTGCAATGTTTGCATCGCTGGCAGAAAGTTTTAAATCCTGACCTTGTTAAAGGGCCTTGGACTCAAGAGGTTAGAACATATTATTTATATTGTGGTTGTTTCATATATTTAGCAAGTGATCATCGTGGATGTGACTTTCTATGTTCTCTATATGCTTATAGGAGGACGAACAAATTATTGATCTGGTGAAAAAATATGGTCCTTCTAAATGGTCTCTCATTGCGAAATCATTGCCTGGGCGTATTGGGAAACAATGCCGAGAGAGGTAGGCTTCTGAAAATAAGTTCCTTATGATTTTTACATTTATGATTATTTTACTTGCTGCTGCAAGGATCTGAAAGGATTCAATCGGTTATTCCACTTTTTTGTACAAGTTCTTTCACCTCTGGATCTTTTTTTGACTTGAAATTTTTTATGAAATAAGATTGTTTATTGATAAAGTCATCATGAAATACTACAGGTGGCACAATCATTTGAATCCTGATATAAAGAAGGATGCTTGGACAGCAGAGGAAGAGCTAGCCTTGATGGGTGCTCATCAAGTATATGGGAACAAATGGGCTGAAATAGCTAAGGTCTTACCTGGAAGGTAACTATCAGATGTACAGATTTTGGCATGTATTGATTAACAAATTATGGTAGTAAGAGAGGTAGATAGCCATGTAAAAAAGAAGTTGAAGAAATGGTGTACTATGAAGCTAGAATGTCAACAATAATATTAGAAAGATATGCCAAATGTATTATAGTTTACCTTAGGTGGTTTCCTTCTATTTTTCATGTCCTAAGTTGTAGGAAAAAGTTAAGATTCCTTATTCAACTGATGCACTCTATTATGGCTTCTAACTGGAATTATAATGTACTCTAAAATCACTAGTGGTTAATTAATTGAAAGCATGATGGCTTTATGACTGCCTTTTTAATATGCAGGACTGATAATGCAATCAAGAATCATTGGAATAGTTCCTTGAAGAAAAAATTGGATTTTTATTTGTCCACCGGGAAACTCCCTCCAGTTTCTAAAAATTGTGTTCAAAATGGGAGCAAAGATTTCAGCAAGCCTCCTATAGCCAAAGCATCGATTGCATCCTCAGAAAGAGAGCCTCATTTGCATCCTCAGGCTTTGCCCAGAGCTGAAAGAGTGTCATTAGCTCCACAGCAAGATGAGTGTGCTTCGTCGAGCATTTTGGCAAATGAATCTGCTGCTTCTGAAGGTACAGAATCGAAAGTAGATGCATCTAGCATAGAGCTTTCAAGCTGTTTAGGTCCCTTTCCAACGCTTGACAACTCGAGAATGGGAGGTTTGAATGATCAACTAGGACCCTTTGAAACACCATTGCGGCGGCTGACTTTAGATCACGGCTCTCTCTATTATGAGCCAGTCTGTTTTCCTTCAGATTCAAATACCATGAACAGGCATCTTATGCAGCAGGGTTACCCTGATAATCCAGGTATCTCACCTAGTTATTTCTGCACCCCACCATCTGTTGACATGGGAAGTTTCAGTTCACGATCCCCTGAGTCCATATTGCGTCTCGCTGCTCTGAGTTTTCCTAATACACCATCAATAATCCGGAAGAGAAAGTCATACATACAAAAGGATGTTCTTTCTTGCAATGTTACAAGAGCTGATGCTGGTTTTGCTAGTAGCAGAGTTTTTGATGCCAATGACAGCCAAAGATGTAATGGCAGTTTGGAGAAAACTGATTCTCTGGATGAGATGAAAAGTCCACCTTGCATTGGTGTCATTTCGCCAACTGGTAATGCATTTAATGCTTCTCCCCCATTCCGGTTAAGATCCAAGAGAACTGCAGTTTTCAAGTCTGTGGAGAAACAACTCCAATTCACAAATGAGGAGCTGATAAACCCCAATAATGCCAAACTTGTTACTGCTTTACAAACCAAGGGAAGTGCTCAACATAAAGAAGACAGTGTAAGCCCAACAAAGATGGGCGTGACCTAGATTAAAAGTGTAAGTCACTATTTCTCTGCTATCCAAGTTGTCACTTACCTGCTCTCTAAGTTATTACTTTCTATCTCCTTGTTTCATTTGCCATATGAGTACTTGACATTTGACAGGACATCCTTACTGTGTCAAGTTTCAAATTCTAAATCATATTATGTAGTTCTGTTCCTTTTATTGTGCTACTAAAAGAGAAGGGCGTTATTGGAAATATGAAATTTCCATTGGTATGATGTCTAATTGTCTAAGTGGTAATGATAGTATCCTGTACCTGAACCAGTGACAGACTATTGGACACTCTTCAGAACTTTTTTACCAAAAGAAAAACCCTCCAAATGAGAGGAAAAATCTGGTGTTTAGGGTTTTTGGTATTTACCAAAAGAAAAACCCTCCAAACCAGTGACAGTTTTTCTTCTTTTTATCCTAGATTTTTGGTATTTGTCTTTGTTTGCTGTTGTTTTCTCATTGATTCCTGAACCAGTCAATGTGATTTTGCCTTACTCATGTTTTAGTGTAGGTAAAGAGCTCAGAGATACAACTAATACCATCATTCAAACAATAGGGATGGAAAGCTCATTCCAAGAGGTAGCCTGAAAGTTGATAGGTACATAGCGTTTTTTTTTAATTAATTAACATTGTCAAGGAAGCGGGCTCACAAGAATTCTTTTAGTTTTCACCCAGTGCCATCACTGATGGGATAAACTGCAACACAGGGAAGGGTCTTGTTGGAGATTGGATAATAAGATGCTAGGATTTGTCGTTTACATGAAAATGCACCAGAACTTGTACAGATATCTATTTGGGTGAAATGTGTACATTGTACTCTTTCATGCAGAGGAGCAATTTCCTTTGAATGAATTATCATTTCTTTGGTGGTGAATCATATCAGGTGATTGAGCAAAAAAAAATCATATCAGGTGGCGGGAGCGGCTCTGTGCATAAGTGTAAGAACCGCCTTCTAATATTCCTTTTAGATATATCTGAATATCATATTTTGATTAATGATTATGGATCTTTTGCACTATGATTCACGTGATTTTCAATTTTCTTTTTTATATTCAAATTTTACTGGGATCGTATTGTAGCCCGTAGCTGTGCTGTGGCAATAAAAAAACAAAAAATGTAGTCTGAAGTATGGTCCAACTCTAGATGACAATAGAGTTACATATGGTTCGGACTCAACAATTCTAACTTAGGATGGGTCTACCTCGTTCTAGCTCAAGATGGACTTGGGTTCAGCTCATTAATAAGAGTAATAAGGTCCAATTTCAAGATGTAGCTCATACCAGTTTAGAACCATTAATTGCCAGGACCTTGGGACTGGCTAGCTGGTCTAATTATATATTTTATTTTATATATATGATATTTTAGACTTAAATTCATTTCTAGATGCCAAAGAAACAATTTTTAAACCCTTTCCATTTATCATTTTTAAAATGTAATAAATGTGAAATTAGTAGAGGGGAGGAAAAGAGAGGTGGTGTGCAATGAAGGTAAAATAAATAAAGATAAAGTAATGGAATTTCTAATTGTATTCACTGCAAAAGTGTCCAGTACATGAGTGAGTACTTACACACCAAGAACAAACGGTTATATGTACAAGTGGTGGGGACCAGTTGCTGGACATGCAGAGAATGTAGAGTGGAGAATGTTTAAGGGTGAGTTGCACGGGAAAGGCATGGACATGTGAACATGTGAACATGTGATATGGGTAGTTATGGGATGGGCTTTAACTTATTGTAGAGGAAGAAGTAGATGGATTGCATGTTAATGAGGCACATGCTTGCTTGTTGTTCAACCACTAAAAAAAAATATGGATGATTAGATTAAACAATAGAGAAATGAACTTGATAGATATTTAGTGATTGCATTCCAAAGGTAAATATTAGTCTCAATTAAAATAATTAAAAAAATAGATAAATTTTAGTAATTATTTGGTGTTTGATACACTTATCATATTTTTTTATATATAAATGAAATAATAAAAAAGATCAATTAATTGATTTACAATTTTTAATATACCGTAATTAATATATAATAATTTATAAGTTACAAAATTTTGAATAATTAAATTTAATTAAATATTATCTAGTTATTATTACTACAAGTTAAATTATAAGTCTTAAAGTATTAAGTTTGTAATAAATTATGGAGAAATTATGAAAAAATAGTCACTTGTTAAATATATTTGCAATTTTAGCGCTAGTTTTAATAAAACAAATGATAAATTATTTGATAGCAACTAATTCTCGAATAAAGTGATAATCTATCTAAATTTGCTTGGTAAAATTATGAAATACAAGATTATCAATGAGATAAATGATATACATTATCACACCATAAACTAAAATAATATGAAAGCGAGAAACCAAGTTCCTTAATAAAAATTTTGTGTAATATTAATAAGTTAATGATATATTTATAAATAGTACAAATATATCTTATATATTATAAATATATCATTATATATATTTTTAATTTAATTTATTATTTATATTATTCTATTTTCAATATTAAATATGGTATTAGAGCTAGCATTTTCTTGTATTTTCAAGTTCTAGCATATATGAAGAATCAAGTGAGCTCGAAAGGGCTCGAGATGCAAAATAGCTTAATTGTCGAAGGAGATGAAAAGTTATCTCTACGATTTGTCGATGTCGGGAATTGTGACCACGAGACCAAAAAGACGTAATGGATTCGAGAGAGTTGAAAAATATGAATAGTAGATTAATTATGGTAATCAGGTATAAACATTTGAATCTTCCAGACAATTATGTAAATATTGGGTTATTGATCTTGGTATTTCAAGACATATAACAAGATAATTAGAAAAGTTTAATACATATGATGAGTATACTCAAACTAATAAGGGAGTTATTCACATAGCAGATAGAATAGTACAATCTATCAAATGGAATAGCTATGTTATATGTACTGATTTGACTACATTATAATCTGTTTTGCATGTTTACTTTTTTCTAGTTAATTTATTGTTAGTTAGTAGTATTATTGATCAATTGAATTATCAAGTAATTTTTTATGGGGATACTTGTATCTTTTGAGAGAGAAACACTAAGAAAATACTTGGAACTGGCAGCAAGCGTGGATGATTGTAGTATCTCAGTAGAAGAGTTGTTGCTAAAAGTTTGAGTATTGTAGTAAATAGTAAAGAAGAAGATGAAGTAATGTTAGAAAATTGTCGGTTGGGACAACCATCTTTTTAGAGTCTTAAAAAGTTGAGACCAAAGCTGATAAGTAAAGTAGAACACAATAAACTTGTTTGTGATGCTTGTGAGTTTAGAAAACACACAAAAACAAGTTATAATTCTACTGAATTAAGAAGTATGGAGACATTTTTATTGATTCACTTGGACGTTTGGGGTCATGTCTTATTACCTCTACAAGTGAATTCAGATGACTTATTACCTTTATTGATTGTCACTTTTGGATGACGTGTTTATATTTGATGAAGCACAAATGAGAAGCACTATTATGTTTCAAGAATTTTCTAGCTATTGTTCAAACTCAATTTAATACTAAAGTTTGTACTCTTAGAACAGACAATGATACTGGGTATGTGAATGGGGAATTTTTGTCTTATATATCTAGTAAGAGAATTATTCATTAGACTACATGTCCAGATACCCCTAACAAAATGGTGTGGCAGAGAGGAAAACCGTCATTTGTTGGAAGTTGCTTATTCTCTTCTCTTCAAGATTAATGTACCAAAGTATTTATGAAGTGAAGTTGTACTAACAACAACATATTTGATTAATCGAATACCCTCGTAAGTGTTGAACTTTAGATCACCTTGTGAAATATTGATGGGAAAAAATACATACATAGTCCCTCCTTGTGTGTTTGAATGTGTATGTTTTGTGAAAGAACATCAACCTGCGATAAGTATGCTCGATCCTCGTACATTGAAATGTATTTGTGTAGGTTATTTCAGTACTTAAAAGGGATACAAGTGTTGGAGTCAAAGTGAGAAGAGACTATTTGTGAGTATGGATGTGACTTTTCGTGAGAATGAACCATTATATAAGAAATCAACGTAATGTGCAACAATATTACAAGAATTTTCAATTCCTAATATATGATAAATAAATGAAGAAATTGTTAATGATCAAAGTGCTGAAAATATTATTGTAGGAGTGACTTTGTGTCCTATAATTTAGAGTAACAAAGATAGAAAAAAGGATGAGCCATAATTGAAGGTATATATCAAGAGAAAAAAAAAAGATTTTGATAAGGGGGAGAAAGATGAGTTAGGTGATGATGAGACACAAGGACAAATACTTATACCACAATCCATGCCCCTAGATGTCTTAGGTATTAATCAACACTTTGACAGTTTCTCAACATCACCAACAGGTAATGACTCT
The DNA here is from genome assembly GCA_030064435.1 of Trapa incisa. Classification (NCBI taxonomy): domain Eukaryota; kingdom Viridiplantae; phylum Streptophyta; class Magnoliopsida; order Myrtales; family Lythraceae; genus Trapa; species Trapa incisa. The sequence goes on along the minus strand of CM057781.1, from coordinate 11,880,647 downwards.
ATACAAGAACAAATATTTATTCCACAATACATACTTGTAGATGTCTCTGGTATTCATCAACCTTCTAATGGTACATCCATATCATCAGATGGTAATAATTTTTTACCTATTGTCATTAGTAGAGAACGTAGAGCTAATGTAGGGAAACCTCCAATTAGGTATGGTTTTGAGAATTATATATCTAATTATATTTCATATGCATCTCTTCCACCTGCATACAAGTCATTTATTGTGTCACTATAGACAGTACACATACCAAAGAATTGGAAAGAGGCTAAATAGGATATGAAATGGCTTGGAGCAATGCACGAGGAGATGAAAGCACTAGAGAAGAATAAAATGTGGGAACTTTCTCAACTTTCAAATGGAAAAAAGCTGTAGGATATAAGTGGGTATTCAATCTGAAACAGAATGTTGAAGGAGAAGTTGTGAGATACAAAGTAAGGTTAGTGAAAAAAGGTTATAGTCAAACATATTGAATAAACTATGATGAGACTTTTGCACTAGTAGCTAAGATAAGCACTATCAGAATGCTTATTTCATGTGCTACTAATTTTGGGTGAACATTACATCAAATGGATGTAAAGAATTCAATTTTGCATGGAGACCTACAAAAGAAAGTATATATGAAGATTCCACCTAGATTTTCTACTATGAATACTATGGGGAAGGTATGTAGATTTAAGAAATCTCTGTATGGACTCAAATAGTTATCGAGAGTTTGATTTGATCGATTTTGACGTGCATTGGTCAAAATGGGTTACCGACAGTGTAATGGAGACCATATAATTTTCTATCGACACTTTAATGGTCGAGTTACTATTCTCGAGTATATATGTGGATAATATTATCATCACTGGGGATGATGATGTTGAGGTATTGTAGCTGAAAAAAAAACTAACTAAAGAATTTGGGGTAAAATACTTTGGTACTCTAAAATATTTTCTTAGTATTGAGATTGCAAGATCTAGATTTACTCACTAAGATAGTGACATTAAGCTGTCAAACAACCTTGACACCAATATAACTGAATCATAAGTTATGTGCTTAGTTAGGTGACCTAGTGGATAAATAACGATATTCGAGAATTGTGGGACGACTGATCTATCTATGTCATACAAGACATGATATCACATATGCAATCCGTATTGTGAGCAGTTACATGCACGATTCTAGGGCATATCATTGGGAGGCTACCATGAGTATATTGAGATATTTAAAAAGGAGTCTAGGTAAAATACTTTGGTTTAAGGCTCAGAGTCATACTAGAGTGAAAGGTTTTTGTGATTCAGATTGGGCTAGTTGTGTGGATGGTAGAAGATATATGCCAGGCTATTGTGTGTTTGTTAGGGGTAATCTTGTACCATGAAGGAGTAAGAAACAAGACGTAGTCGCCCAATTATCAACAGAAGCAGAATATAAATCAATGGCTCAAATAATTTGTGAAATAATTTGGATAAAAATTTACTAATGGAGCTTCACCTATTTAGAGAAAAGCCTATGAAGTTGTGGTGCGATAATAAGCCTACTATAAATATTGTAAACAATCCAGTTCAACATTATAGGACAAACATGTGAAAATTAATCGATTTTTCATCAAAAAAATTAATATGATGATTGTGGAATTACAATATATGAAAACTAGTATACAACTATTAGATTTCTTAACTAAAGGTTTAGGTTCTAAAGAATAGGATGATATTTGCAATAAGATAGTAATAGTAGATATCTACTACCCATCTTGAGGGGGGTGTGCAATATTAATAAGTTAGAAGTATATTTGTAAATAGTGCAAATATACCATATATATATTCTTAATGTAATTTACTATGTACATTATTCTATTTTCAATAAGATTGAATCTATATTAGTTTAGATGTAGCGTTTCCCAAGGTTTTATATTCAACTTTAGTGCTAGATTGTGCAACTGTGCGTTATTTCTTAGCACTCCTTGAAATCAAATTGTTGACAAGAAAAATTGAGAAACCATTGATATAACGTCGATCATTAGGATTACCAACCCAATCGAAATCGGAGAAATAATGGAGTTGAGATCGAGAATTCGAAGATGTCCTCACTCCTAGTTAGTGTGATGGACTACTAAAAGATTATTTTTGTCAAAAGTGCTCTTTCCTGACTGTGTGCCACTGCTTAAACTTTTTGGGAGACCTTCTTGACAGGAGTTCGAATATCTTGGATAGACCAGAGATCTCAGTTTTGGAACATGAGGGCTAAAATGCACGATTTTGAAAATCTTATACAGTGGGCCCAAGTCCAGTTGGCACGAGAAGGAGCTCGTAAACAAACATGAGATTAAGCCATGAAAACTTTAATGAATGATGTGTTTCGCCATGGTACCAAGACAAGACCAACATACTCGATGGACTGGTGTAGTGAGACAAGGTAGGCCGATGGACCAGTTGAGACAAACAGTTGTAGGACAAGTTGAGGGTCGGGGCCGTTGGACCAATGGTACAAAAGATTAAATGGCTTATGAGGAAAACTATTGTTTTGTTCATGCATTGAGGTTCAGAACCATCAAGACACCCAAGAGGGGTAAGTGATGCGTCATAGGGGCTATTGGATGACCTAGTATAGATAAGGGCTATTTGTTGTGTCAGCAGTCAGAGAAGCTTGACGTAGCTTCATGCGCATGAGACTGGGGTGAGGTCGGGATGAGGTCTTTGTCCTTATATGGACATAGAGTTTCTTTTTGTGATTGAGGATCAGATGTCACGTACATCCACTCATTCTTAAGGTAGAAGTGGACGAGCTTCTCTCTAGGTGGCCGATAAAGTCGCTCCGATGCCACAAGTGGGTGCAATGGATGTTCTGCCCTGCGAATGTGTGATCCCTTCATGATGAAGGGCGTGTGTTGATTGTTAAACACACCGACTGTGGTTGATGAGGATTAATGGTTTTGAAAACTAAGAAATTTAGGAAGAAAGAATTTTTAAGAAAATAAGGAGTCTGGCACGCTCCAATTCAATCTATTTTCTGAAAGTCAAGTTTTAAACACCCATTCATTGAGTCGTTGAACTTACCACTCCCTTATACCCCTTTTCAAGTAACCAAGGGAAAACCTACCCAAAGACCTCCAGTTAACTACACCCGCAAGACAGGTTTGTAAAGTTTAAATTTCATGCAGTTTTGACTAATGTTATTCCAGGAAAGGTACATGTTTAAAGGATGCCTTACTCCTCACGGTTTAAAGAATGGGAAAAACCTTAATAAACTGGAAGAGTGGTAGGTTGATCACGGGGATCTGACCAAACTGGGTCGGGGCGTGACAACCAGAGTGGTATCAAAGCCTATTTCCTCGAATAAATTATAAAGACTAGAAAAAATAGTAACTAATAGGAATGATTTTAAATTTTCAGAATGGCTCCCGAGAAAGGAACCAAGAGAACTAAAGCCGCAATCTCCAACACTGCTCAACCACCCCTACCTATGGAAACTCCCTGAGGAGCCTAGACAACCTCTTCTAAACTTAGCTCAGAACACCAAAGGTTGTACGAGGAGTTCACCTATGTATTTGGGAAGCCTAACCTCATCTCTGAGGTAGGTACCAACTCTCGGGTCAAACCAGAGGAAGTATGATCCCATCCTGCTCCTATTAACCATCCCCTTCCAGTAGACATTTCCAGAAATCTCAAGACACTACATCAACTAGGCTGTAAGCCTTTCCTCGAAGAGAAAGATGCTGGTGCTACCATGGATTGGTTGGCAAATGTAAAGAAGCTGATGGGAATAGTCAGGATACCACCACAAGACATGGTGATCCTAACAAAATTCTTCTTGGAGAGAAGTGCCAAAAGGTGGTGGGATAATGTTCGAAACCTGCATACCTCCACCCCCACCTGGGAGCAGTTTAAGGAGAGGTACTCGAAGGAGTACTTGGCTCCTCATTTGATTAATGAGAAGAAGCATGAATTCATCAAACTTCAGCAAGGGCTTAACTCCCAACCTAGCTGGGCCAGCAGGCATATGCCAGCGGTTCGTGGACGATCTCAATATGGACATACGAGACCGTATGGAACTACTAGGACACCCCCACAGACTTGACAGCGGTAATCAGTATGGCTCATGAGTGTGAGAGACCAGTACAAATCTGACACTAACGGATGGAGTAGACGATACAAAAGGAGGATAAGGGTCAAAAATATCAGGGAGGACGAAGAGAGCATAACAGTCTGAGATGTGGAAATAGGGTGGTATTTCAAAAGAGGAAGGGCATGCCACCCACCTCCCTAGAGAGTAATCCCCACCTTGCCCCAAGGAAACCCTCACTGTCCTAGGTGCCAAAGGTACCATGAGGGAGCATGCTTGACCTATTTTGTATGTGGATAAGTGGGGTACTTTGCAAAGGAATGCCCCACACTTAGGGAGAAAAAATAGAGGAATACACTTGGACCACCTCAAGGGAACCCCAGGAATCTTAGGCTAGACGCTACTACATGAATACCTGCTAGGGTATACAACCTTACTTAGGAAGAGGCTAGAAAAGACCCTAGTACTGTAGCAGGTACATCCCAAAACCCTCCCAATTAGTTTAAGCAAAAGTTGTAATTGAAAATTTTATTCAATAAAGAAAACTTTTCCCCTAAAAATATACGTTACTTCAATGATGGTATGAGCATTTATGGGGACAACAGATCTACGCCCTCTTCGATTCAGGAGTTGAGAGATTCTTCATCAAATAAGACTTAATTCCAAGCTTACCCGTAGAGCTTACTCCTCTAGGACAAAGTCTCAACATCCTAACACCCTTATGTGAAGGGCTAAATAGGAACAAACAATTAAAAGAATGTGAGATAAAGATTGGGGGAATCAAACTCGAAGCAGACTTGATTTCATTGCCCCTGAAGGAGGTAGAAGTAATCCTTGGAATGGATTGGTTAAGTAACCATCAGGCTAGAATGGACTGTGGAAAGAAGACAATGACCTTTCACACTCCCAAGACAAATGGATTAAAATTCCAAGGTGACCAAAGAAAGGGTGAAGTACAAATGGTGTCCCATATGAAGGCACAAAAGATGATACAAAAAGGTTGTACGACTTTCCTAGCCATGGTCATCAACGAAGAGTCAAAGGAGAAGATACTAAAAGACATTCTAATGGTTAAACACTATCCATAGGTATTTCTAGAAGAAATACCTAGACTACCTCCCAATTGGCAAGTGGAGTTCACCATAGAAATTATCCTAGGAACAAACCCTATATCCCAAGCTCCTTATCGCATAGCTCCAACGGAACTGAAGGAATTGAAGGAGCAATTGGACGAACTATTGGAAAAGGATTTTATACGTCCTAGCTAGTCTCCGTAGGGTGCACCCATCCTATTTATAAAGAAAAAGGATGGAAGTATGAGACTGTACATAAACTATAGGAAGTTGAACCAGGTTACCATCAAGAATAGATACCCACTTCCGCGGACTGATGACCTATTCAACCAATTAAAAGGAGCAGCTTACTTCTCCAAAATAGACCTTCGATCAGGCTACCATCAACTCAGAATCCATGAGGAGGACATTCCTAAGACAACATTTCGTTCCCAATATGGACATTACGAATTTAGAGTGATGCCATTTAGATTAACAAATGCCCCTGTAGCCTCCATGGATTTAATGAACCGTGTGTTCCAACCACACTTGGACAGATTCTGATTGTATTCATAAATGATATTCTCACAAAATCATGAACTAAGTTGGAGCATGAAGAACATTTGACGATCACTTTGGATATATTGAGGAAAAACCACTTGTATGCAAAATTCTCCAAATGTGAGTTATGGTGGTAAGAGGTAGGATTCTTAGGCCATATAGTGTCCAAGGATGGAGTCAAGGTAGATCCAGGAAACGTGGAAGCCATATCGGATTGGAAGGCACCCAGGAATCCTACAGAGATACAGAGTTTCTTAGGTTTGGCAGGATACTACAAATAGTTCGTACAAGACTTCTCTAAGATAGCAGCCCCTCTGACTCGACTCACCAGGAAAGGAGTTGAGTATAAGTGGAATGAAAGCTATGAGAAATCTTTCTTAGAGTTGAAGACTCGATTGACAACTGTAGCAGTTGTAAACCCCGACCTTTTTATTTAAGGAAATCCAGGAAAAGAACCGATCAACCCGAGTGAGAAACATTGAACTGGTTCACAAACTCGATCATCAGAGAATGGGCAAATTGAGAAATTTACATCTCCTATGTGACCCAAAGGGTTCATAAAATCTTGGAAAAGAACCTTAGGACAAATTGGAAGAGAAAAACCAGACCGGTTCAAATGAAATAGATCCAACTGTATTGAACTGGTTTATGAACCGAGTCGGTTCATGAACCGGAACTGATAGAGAAAGGGAAAACTGAGAAATTTATGGATACCGAGTGACCCAAAGAGTCCCAAAAGTCATGGAAATGGTCCCAAAAGGCACCAATCAGACCACCAGGAAGTCTTCGAGCTTCCTATATAAAGAGCCTCTCCCCATTCATCCTCTCCACACATGAAAACTCTATTATCTCTCAACTGCACCAATTTCCGGTGAAGATTGAACTAGAGCTCCGACTTGGGTACTTTTATTTGAGCCAAACAAGGTGAGGTCAAGTTCTTTATAACAGGGGAGAAGTCAGCTACATGCCTGTAGTCTCCATTTGCTCCGAAAGTCATCGAATAAATGTTGGCATGATAGAATAGTGAAGCAGCTCCGATGGACCGAAGCTGCCCTATTTTGGCCAAGCTCAAATCAGCCAATTCGAGCCCTCCTCACATAAAACCAAGGCCTCCCAACACCTCCACAGCCCTCCTACAGCTGAATTAGAGCTAAAAGATAAGCCAATTCAGCTCCCCTCTCTAATTTTCGACCTATAGTAGAGAGAGAACCGACAAAACATTGATGATGAAATTCTCACTCAATTCGGCATCAATTGATGCAATTCTTGATCCTAGAGGAACCTTAGGACACAAGTTATCTGCCTAGATCAAAAGCTCGGACCGTCGTACCTCTCACAGTAAGCTTTCGAAGCTTTCTCTCTCTAAGTTTAGTTTTCCAACGAATCTCCATTTGAGCTCATTTCGGCACCAAATTGTGTGATTAAAAGTGCAATTGAATCATATGAAGGTGTAGGAACTCCAATTTAACTTCAATTTCAACAATTAAACTCATTTGATCGGTCAATTTGATGAAATAAAATTCGGTAGAGTTAGAAGGTTAAAATTGAGAGAAAAATTAGGGGAAATTTGGGAATTTTGAAAATTAGAGCGACTAAAGTGCAATTTCATAAAATTGAGGACCAATTGGGCATGACAAAGATGTTGGAGGACCAATTGGGCAATTTTTGGGGCAAAACTTACCATTTTTGTAAAGTAGGGGCAAAATGGTAATTTTGGAAAAGTTGGGGGACAGAATTGGTGATTTTGGAAATTAAAACCCTTTTTAAGAATTTGAATAAATTGAGGTCCTAAGATAAATTTTAAAATTTTGGGGACCCAATTTGAGGTAAAACCAACATTAGGGACATAAAATTAAAGAAAAATAACTTTAGGGACCTAATTGCAAATAAAGGAAAATTTTGATTTTCTTATTTGAGATGAATGAAGGCTATTAGGCCAAAGAATAATGAACAAAGAACGTTCATATTGTGTAGGAACACGAATTATCAAGAATGCAAACTAAGACGAGTTCGAGTAAGGACAACAAGCCGACTAAGTGGAATTTTACTGCACTATCGAGTGAGTGAGATTTTATATCATACCCGGTTGGGATGATAAGCACCTCGAAAATGAAAACTTACTGCTAAGTAGTATTTTAAACATCAAACCTGAGAAGAGTGACGTGAAAATTATGTGGAAAAACCAATTAACGGTTGTAAGTAGATCATGCCCAATTGGTATGATAAAACTTCATCGAAGGAAGTGGAAAGCCCATTCATCAATTATGAGCAAAGATGTTCTCATACTCAGTTGGTATAATAGACAGTTGAAAAATATATTTTTGTCGGAAGTGCTCTCCCTTAACTGTGTGCCACTACTTAAACAATTTGGGAGACCTCCTTGACGAGATCTCGAATAGCTCTGTTAGGTCGGAGGCCTCGGTTTTGGAACTTAGGGGCTAATATGCCCAATTTTGAAAATCTCGAATAGTGGGCCCTAGGCCAGTTGGCACGAGGAGGAGCTTGTAAACAAACATAATTTATATGCCATGAAAACTTAAATAAATGAATTGTTTGGCCATGGTACCAAGACAAGACCAACATACTCAATCGACTAGCGGCAATGCGACATGACAGGTCCCCAGACTAGTCAAGACAAATAGCTATAGGTCAAGTTGAGGGTCGGAGCCGTTGGACCTTCAAGATGTCTCAAGGCTTTTGGTACGACTACGGTGGTGTCACACCCCGACCCGGTTTGGTCGGATCCCCGTGAACAACCCGCCACTCTCCCCGTTTATTAAAGGGTTTCCCCTTATTATAATCCGTAAAGAGTAAGGCGTCCTTTAAACCTGCACCATTTCCTGGAATAGCATAATCAAAACTGCATGAAATTTTAAACTTTATATAACTGTCTTATAGGCATCTTAGTTTATGGTCTTTCAAGGTAAGCTTTCCGGGATTTCCTGAAAGGGATATAAGGGAGGGGGTGAGTATGACTACTCAGTGAATGGGTTTTCAAAGGTCTACTTATAACTTTTAAGAAAAATATTTATACGGAGTGTGCTAGACTCCTTTCTTTTAAAAAAAATCCCTTGATTTAAAAATTTGGGTTTCTCCATTATTTCTTAGTTACCGGTGTGTCATCACCCAACACACATCCTTCATCATTAAGGTTACACACATTCGCAAGTCAGTATCATTACTGAACCCGCTAGTGGCTTCGGAGCGACTATTCCTGCCACCCGGATAGAAGTACAACCACTTCTACCTTGGGAATGAGTGGATGTACGTGACATCCGACCCACAATCCCGAAATCACTTCTTTGTGTCCGTATGAGGATAGAGACCTCATCATATCCCCACCTCGCTCTCATGCGCTTGGTGCTACTCCAGATTTCGCACAGACACCTGGAACGACAATCTGCCCTTATACTCATCGGGTCGTCTAGGGCCCTTAGGACACATCACTACCCCTCATGGGCGTCTTGATGATCTCGTACTCATAGTGCATGCACAAACAATATTTTCTTATCAAGCCATGTAATCTGTGGTGCCACTGGTCCAACGGCCCTGACTCTCAACTCAACATGTAGTTGTTGGTCTTGACTAGTCCGTCAACCTGTCATGTCGCACTGCTGCTATTTGATTGAGCATGTCGGTCCTATCTTGGTACCATGGCCAAACAATTCACTTATTAAGTTTTATGGCACATATATCATGTTCGTTTATGAGCTCTTGTTCGTGCTAATGGGCCTTGGGCCCATTATACGAGATTTTCAAAAAGCTAGGCATTCTAGCCCGCAAGTTACAAAATTGAGGCCCCCGGCCTATAAGAGCTATTCGATCTCCCGTCAAGAAGGTCTCCTAAATTGTTTAAGCATTGGCACACAGTTAGGGGAGAACACTTCCGACAAAATAGGTTTTCACTATCCATTATACCAACTGGTATAAGGATATCTCCGTTCATAATCGATGAACGGGTTTTCAACTTCCTTCGAGGAAGTCTCATCATACCAACCAGGTATGATCTACTTACAACTGGTAAGTAGTTTTTCTGCATAATTTTCACATCACTTTCTCTAAGTGGTGATGATTAAAATACCGATAAATAGTGGGTTTTTATACCGAGGTACTTATCATTCCCTACTGGGTATGACATAAAATTTTCACTCACAACCGGTAAGTGGTTTTTATCTTTAAGTTGTGCTCATCATCCCAACTGGGTATGATGTTAGTAAACCCACTCACCTGTTAATGCCGTGAATTCCACTAGACTGGTTCATTGTATTCACGCGAGCTTGTCCTTGCTAGCGTTCCCGGTATTTCGCATTCCTACATGATATGAACAACCTTATTCATTATTACTCGGCATAACAGCCTTCATTCATTTCCAATTAATGAGAAAACCCAAACTTTTAGTTATTTGCAATTAGGTCCCTAAAGTTATTTCTCTTTAACTTTAAGTCCCTAATGTCGGTTTTTCCTCAAATTGAGTCCCGTAAATTTTAAAATTTATCATGGGACCTCAATTTATTCAATTTCACTAAAAAGGGGTTTAATTTTCCAAATTTCCAATTTGGTCCCCCAATTTTTCCAAAATTACCATTTTGCCCTTCTTTTACAAAAATGGTAAGTTTTGCCCCAAAAATTCCAAAATTCCTTAATTGGTCCTCCAACATTATTTTCATGTCCAATTGACCCTCAATTTCATAAAATTGTATTTTGGCCCTTTGAATTTCGAAAATCCCCAAAATTTCCCCCAATTTTAACTCTTCAACACGACCGAATTTGATTTCATCAAATTGACCGATCAAACACTTTTAATTATTGAAATTGGAGTTGAAATTGAGTTCTTGTATGTTCATACAATTCTAAGAAACTTTGAATCGTAGATTTTAACGCCGGAACGAACTCAAACGGAGCTTCATCGGAAAACAGACTGTAGAGAGAGAAAGCTTTGATTACTCACCGGTAAAGAGACGTCGGTCTGAGCTTTCAATCTGGGCAGATAGGTCTCATCCTGAGGTTCATCCTAAAATCAAGAATTGCAACAATTGATGTGGAATTGGATTAGAATTTCGTCATTGAAATTCGGTCGACTCACTCTCTAGCACTGATCGAAAATTATAAAGGGGAGCCGAATTGGCTTACCTTTCGGTCCTAATTCGGCTATGGAAAGGCTGAGGAAGTGTTGGGAGGGTTTGGTTTGGCCTGAGGAGGGCTTGAAATGGCCGATTTCAGCTTGGCCGAAATAGGGCAGCTTCAGTCTACCGGAGTTGCTTCACTATTCCATCATGTCGGCGCTTCTCCAACAATTCTCGAATTGACTGGAGTTTGCTATCAGATAGCTGTCTTCTCTCCGGTTCTAAAGAGCCCGACCTTTTTTCAAGTTGAAGCTCTAGTTTGAGCTTTACCGAGAAATGGAGCAGTAGAGAGAGAAAGAGAAGTGTTCAAGTGTGAGGAGAATGAAATGGGGATGACCTCTTTATATAGGTGTAAAACCTGTGTATTAAATGGGCAAGATTTATTACTTGTATTAATATTGCCATAAATTATTGGTATTAATTCCAATAATTTAATTTTAGTATTAAATTATTTGTATTAATAAACCGGGAGAGTGGCGAGTTGATCACAGGGATCTGACCAAATGTCGGGGCATGACAACTTATATATACACACATATACATAAGCCCATTTATTTATTCATAACTTCTTTTAATTATTACATAATTCTTCTCGTTTAAATTGAATCTTTAGATTTTAACTTACTTAACCTAATTAAATTCCATTCAATTTATTCCACACGATTAAATAAATGTTTGAAATTTTTGGGTTCGAAAAATGCGTATTACCGATTCTTTTATAAGATTAAAGTTGAGAGATTTACTCACTTACTAATTAAACCTAAAACTTTTTATAGACAATAGAGCACACGGACGAGTTGGTGGGAGGACCCAACCGAGAGATAGCTATTGAGGGGTCAAGAAGAGTTTCGATTAGGAACTCACATGTAGGAGCTGTAATGCCTACATATATTGGGGCTTACCAAAGTTTCTTGAGGGACTTCGGCTTGGATCCGGAGTCGATGGGAGTACCCCTCCCTGCAACAGTCCCAATAGTTGGAGTGCTAGAGATAGCACTACCTCCGAAGATAGCGCTTGTTCCTAATCGGGAACCCTAGGGCTTCGATGTCCCCATGAACCTTAAGGCCTTACGACAATTAGGGTGCAAAACTTTCTCAAGATAGAAAGATGTTATCACTACCATGGATTGGCTCATGATAACCAAAACGTTTCTGACCATGGTTAAGGTCTCTGAAGCAGATAGAGTGACCATGGTTGTGTTTTCCTAGATGGAAATGCAAACCGCTAGTGGTTTAACCCACATGCCACAACACCAGCACCCCTAGGATGGACTGCCTTTGAGGAGAAGTTTGTCAAGGAGTACTTGTAGGCCTACCTTATGAGCGAAAAGAAACATGAGTTTCTTAAGCTTCGGCAGGGCCCGTGAATGGCGAGCAACTATGAGAATCGTTTCAACACTCTTTGACAATTTTCCCCGGACCTTGTCAGCATTGCAGACACCTGCTTGTAATTCCTGGATGGGTTAGACCCCAACATCATATGTTGCATGGCAAGGGTGTAAATGTGAGCGCAGTCTGCGCACTCACTAGCAACCGACCAGTACTGTGGAAAAATGTAAGGAGTTTTCTATCTAGGTGGCCGGTAATGTCACTCCGATGCCACAGGTTGGTACAGTGGATGGGCTGGCCTATGAATGTGTGTTCCTTCATGATGAAGTGCATGTGTTGGTTGATAAACACACCGTTGTGGTGAGAAATGGTTATGAAAACCAAGAATTGAGAAAGAAATATTTTTTAAAAGAAAAATAAGGTGTCTGACACACCCCAAATTCAAACTATTTTTCTAAAAGTAAATCTTTGAATACACATTCACTGAGTCATTGAACTCATCCCCTCCCTTATATCCCTTTCAAGTAAGCCCGGAAAGCTTACCCAAAGACCACTAGCTAACACACTTGTAAGGCAGGTATGAAAATTTTAAAATTTTATTAAGTTTTTATTTATGTTATTCCAGGAAAGATGCAAGTTTAAAGGATGCCTTACTCCTCACGGTTTAAAAGAAGGGGCAACCCTTAGTAAGTCGGGAGAGTGGCAAGTTGATCATGGGGATCCGACCAAACTGGGTCGGGGCGTGACACCCTTAAATAATTATGAGTAAATTGAGGACGCAAAGTGAATTTTATAAGTTTGGGGACTCAATTTGGGGAAAAGTTTGCATTAGGGACCTAAAGTCAAGGAAAAAGAACTTTAGGGACCTAAATGCAATTAATTGAAAATTTTGGGCATTTTCATTCATACGTGAGAAATGAAGGTAATAATGCCAAATATTAATATATAAGGATGTCCAAATCATGTAGAAACATGAAGGATCGAAATGCTAGCAAGGAGAAGTTAGTGTGGAGGCAAAAACTGACTAAGAAGGAATAAACTGCGATTATTAGGTGAGTGGGTTTATTCACATCATACCCGGTTGGGATGATGAGTACTTCGGAAATGAAAAACCACTTTTATGTGTAATTTTAACATCACATTCGGTTGGAGGGATATAAGAACTATGCAAAAAAACTACTTATCAATTGTAAGTAGATAGATCATACCCGATTGGCATGATGGACTTCCTAGAAGGAAGGAGAAAACCGTCTTATCGGTTGTAAGAAAAGATGTCATCACACCCAATTGGTGTGATAGATGGAAAGTTTATTTTGTCAGAAGTGTCATCATACTCTAACTGTTTGCCAATTCTTAAAAATTTTGGGAGACTTTCTTGACAAGAGCTAGAACAACTCAGATAGGCCACATGCTTGTACAATGGGCCCAAGAGTAGTTGGCATGAGTAGAAGCTCGTAAACAAACATGTGATATTTATGTCATGAAAATTTTAAATGAGTGGAATGTGTTATTTCCCTATTGTACCAAGACAGGACCGACATACTCGATGAACTAGCAGTCGTGCATCAAGGCCAGGTCGACAGACCGGTCTAGACAAACAGTTGCAAGTCGAGTTAAGGGTCGGGGTCGTTGGACCAATGGCACCAAAGATAAATGACATTATCGAAAAAAATATTGTTTGTGCATGCACTTGAGGTTCGGGACCATTAAGACACCTAAAAGGGGTAGTGATGTGTCCTAAATGCTATTGGACGACATGGTGGAGATAAGGGCAATTTGTCATGACAGCAGTTAGGGAAACTCGATGTGGTGGGTTTGGGATGAGGTCTCTGTCCTCATACAGAAAAGAAGTTGATTTTGGGTTTGAGGGTGGGATATCATGAACATCCACTCATACCTAGGGTAAAAGTGGATGGGCTTCTATCGAGGTGACCAATAAAGTCACTCCGACGCCACAAGTGGGTACAGTGGACGGGCTGTCCTGTGAATGTGTCATTCCCTTTCTGATGAAGGGCGTGTGTTAACTGTTAAACACACTTATTATGGATAATGAGGAAAGAAATTTTGAAAACAAAAATTTTAGTAAGAAATAATCTTAAAGGAAATAAGGAGTTTGACAAACTCAAATTAAAACTATTTTTATGAAAACTCATTCCCAACACCCATTCACTGAGTTGTAGAATCACTCCTCTTTTCTATCCCTTTTAAGGAGTCTGGAATATGACTAAGGAAAACACCAAGACCTACCTTTTCTCAGGTATGCTTAAAAGTTATTTTTAAGTTTGTATTTTTATTGATTAATGTTATTCTAGGGAAAAAGGTTAAAATTATGTCTAGATACTCTTGATTAAAGAAAGGGAAAACCCCTTAACCAAGAGAGCGGCGGGTTGATTATAGGGATCCGACCAAACTAGGTTGGGGCGTGACAATATTTTTGCTGCCGAAGTTACTTCCTACACTACTCACCTAGTAGGGTTAGCATCTCCGAGATGGAATCTCTTGGAGAGGGTCTACTCTTATTACGTTCCAAGTAGCAACTGTTGATGCTCAGGGATTGGCTCCCAGGGTAGGACATTGCAATTCGAGGGTATTTCTTGGGAGGAGTTACGTCCACTTCTACCCTAAGAATGAGTGGATGTTTGCGACATCCGGCCCTCAGTCCCATAACAAAACTCTATATCTGTATGAGGATAGAGACCTCATCCTATTTCCAACTCGATCTCATGCGCTTGAAGCTACATCAAGCTTCACAAGACTTCTGGTACGACTAACTACCATTATACCCAACAGGTTGTCCAAAGCCCTGGGATGCATCACTACCCCTCTTGGGCATCTTAAAGGTCTCATAACATATTGCATGCACAATCAATAGTTTTTCACATAATTACATATAATCTGTGGTGTCACTGGTCCAATGGCTCTGGCCCTCAACTTGACATACAGCTGTTTATCTTGACTAGTCCAAAGGCCTATTATGTTGCAATGTCGCTAGTCCATTGGGACATAAATTTAATTAAATTCACAAAAGGGGTTTAATTTCCCAAATTTCCAATTTGGTCCCCAACTTTTCCAAAATTACCATTTTGCCCATACTTTACAAAAATGGCAAGTTTTTTACTAAAAAATTCTAAAATTTGCCCAATTGGTCCTCCAATATCTTTATCGTGCCCAATTGGCCCTCAATTTTATGAAATTGCACTTTAGTCAATCGAATTTTTGAAATTCCCAAATTTCCCCCAATTTTCCCTCAATTTCAACCTTCTAGCTCAGTCAAATTTGATTTTATCAAATTGACCGATTAAATGAGTTTAATTATTGAAATTGTGAGAAGGTGAATGAGAAGGGGCTATTTATATATGAAGCTTGGAAACTTCTTGGCCGTCCAATTGACACATGATATCCGTAAACGGACATCCTGCAAAGTCAATGGAGAGAGGAGGTCAGCTTGCAGCACTGGCATTGGATTGGATATATCTTGTAGATGAAAAAAGCACTCCATGAATCAAGATGCGCCTTCACCTCTTGTAAACTGGCTTCCCTGGGAGCACTTGATAACAAAGAGTTAACTGCCCATAAAAAAACAATGAAAAATTTGCCACCTTGTTGAATAAAGAAACATTTTATGTGTTTAGTGTTTGGAAAGGATTGGCTTTTGGAATTTTTGACACCAAAATGTTGATTTGAACAAAGGTTTGGCCGATCGGTACAATTGTGCCTTAAAGAAATTAATCACTCGTTTTAATCACTCGTTACATAAGTAATCACTTGATATGTCTATTGTACATAGCCGTAGAGTATGTCCATTGCATGAGAAAAGAATGCTAGTAAGCTTAGTTTATTATATATTATGAAAAAAGTATTTTTTATCGATAATAATTCATATTTATTTATAATTAAAAACTATTATTTATAATTAATATAATATTTTTAAAGTTATAAACTAAAAAATATTTTTCTATTTTATTAAATATATGTTTGTATTCTCAACTATCAATAAAATCCTTAGAATTATCCGGCCCTAAATCATTAAATTGATCAAGTGTTGCCCTACCAATCTTCCAAGTCCCCATCCCAATCAACGACTCTCCAAAATGTGGCAATAGTTGCGTGATCCGACAAGATTCTCATTCAAAATAAGTGTATCCTATTCGTCCCTCGTCATTTCCATATTTGCCGAATCTTGTTCTGTCGGTCCTCAACATTATCAGGACGCCCAAATAATGCATGTAAGCGTATAGTAGGTAGGTATGTACGTCTATGCTCCTAAATGATTTGATTATAGGACAATCGAATCAGAATATTAATCGAACTCATATACACGGATAGAAATGTGCACTTTTTATTTTGTCTGCACATTTCCTATTCGATTGCAATATGCCTCTCCCCTTTCTTCCTTTCCATCCCCATGTTGAGTGGTGCTAGAATCTCCTTGCCCAAAATAAGAGGAAGCAAATTTAGTTGGATTTACATTGAGAGTTTATGTACAATTTAATCTCATAATAATGTTATTTCTTCTAAACTCATAAACACCATATTATAATTAAAAAATCAAGCAAACAACGAAAGTGGAAGTGATTTGGGTGGTTGAATAAGATCATGATGTATTCATGTTGAGTGAATAGAATGTCATGTACATGACAATGATATGTGCATTAATTTCCAAGTGATTTAATGGACCGAGGTCTTTTTAGAGAAAATTCCTTATAAAGTGTATTAATAGGATGTCATCCACTTTTACCATAACAAATATAGTGAAGTACGATATATAATAGATAAATAGAGAACTATAATAAGTGGAGCTCTCAAACCAAATAGTGAATAAGAAAAAGTTTAGCTAGAGAAACCAAGGTCATTGAACTTGTTTAAAGAACGACACAATCAATAAAAATAGATTAGAAAATAAGGATGAGCAAAACTAAGAGCACAATCATGTAGATTTTTAAAATAAGGATGAACAAAACTAAGAGTACAAACGGAGGGACCATTGGGCGAGAGTGACAAGCTTAATCACATAGTTGAAAGTGTAATGTTTTCTTGTTGAAAAAAATTTTGTGCAACAAAATGATATTTATAGAGGGCAATAGGGTTATCCCGAGTGTTGTTTTATTTTGTACATTCATTTACAACCCACAACGTGACTCTAAGTAGAGTTGGACGAAGATCCCAATTATTTTTGTGCAATAGAGTCTGATATTCACGTTACATGACATGCAATCAATGGTCACGTCGAATATGAAACCTCGGAGGTGGGAGAAGTATATATTACTAATGATGATTGAGCATTTTGAAGAGAAGAAAGGGCGCAGCAAGTAGATATGCTAGGCAAACTTGCTCAATCACCCATCAACATATATTTTGTTGCACCACGATACTACTCGATATATAAGAAAGACAAATCATTAATAACATGATTTGTAGTATCGTGACATATAAAAATATTGAATAAGGTGAAAATACGTAAATTCGTAATAAATAGATGAATCAAACAATTTACTTCTTATAGGAAAGTTTACATAAATTCTTTTACATATAGAAATAGTCAAATAATTAGTTGTTAAATAGATGATATTTTTGTTGAGATAGTTGCAAATAGATTATATTGTTATTGAGATATAAAGGTTGTTGCATATATTACGTTGCTCGGGGAGCATCTATCAGGTTAGAATGGGCCAGGTTATTAGAGTTGAATATAGTTTTTCTTTTCTAAAATATGAAAAAAATGACAAGTTGAATATTTTTGTTTTATACCCATTTTGATCACGAGTTTAGTTTTTATGTTAGGTATAATTGAATGCACACAAGCTATAATACCATATTAAAAATATTATATGCCCATAAGTGAAATACTTCAAATATTATGTACTTATAATATTTTTTATTTTAATAATACAATATCAATTATCTCAAAATTTAAAAAGAATTGGTAAAATGAAAATTGAGAGATGTAAAAGATAATATATTTTTTAATAGATAAGGAAAATGGTGGTTCATATAAATATATATATATATGTATAATGTTTAAACTTCTTACATAGTTGAGTCATGTGCTCAAGAAAAGGGCAACCAATTGAAATGGAACATCAAGGAAAAAGGGAGTAGTAGATGATGATGTGCATGTAAATGAATATATGGAGCGACCTTAGATTCCACATGGCCACAGTAAACGGACAGAGTGAGTCGAGGACCCACCCACCCGCAGTGGAGACTCTCATCTATTATGATCATCTAGTGAGGATCCATATCTTTTTGTTAGGTTAGGTCTTTGGTGGATGGATAATCTATTTCCACGATTGAGACTCTTGAGAAGCGCATCGGACAAGTGGAACAATCTTGCTACCTCGAGCTGAGATATACTTCATGCATTTATCTGTGTACTTTCTTTGACAAGTATACTATATGTTAAAACTGAGATGTAAAAGATAACATATTTTTTAGTAGAGAAGGAAATTTGTGATTCATATAAAAATACAAATATATATATATATATATTTAAACTTCATAGATAGTTGGCTACATGTGCTCTATAAAATGGCACACCACGAGATGGAACATCAAGGAAAAAGGGAGTAGATGTCGATCATAATACGCTACGAGTCGATGATGGGTGGAAGGAGAGAGACTTGTCCTCGCCAAAGCTGCTGGTGTGCATGTAAATGAATATATGGTGCGACCTTAGATTCCACATGGCCACAGTAAACGGACAGAGTGAGTCGTGGACCCACCCACCCGCCATTTATGTGATCTATTATGATCATCTAGTGGGGACCCATCTCTTTTTGTTATGATAGGTATTTGGTGGATGGATAATCTTTTTCCACGATTGAGACTCTTGAGAAGCACATGAGCCAAGTGGAGCAAGCTTGCTACCTCGAGCTGAGATATTCTTCATGCATTTATTTGTGTACTTGCTTTGACAAATATACTATATGTTTATATAATAAGGTGTCATATATCGATGGATATATAAACGAAACCTCCAATTACATATGCATAGCTTATATTTACAGTCGACCCACTAATCAATTTGCAATTAGTTAATCTGAAATCACAATCAAATTTATTGATACTACCTAGCATCGCTACATGTGATTAATAAAGATAATATTAAGATATAAATAACAAAAAAATAAACAGTTAGAATAAAGTAAATAAATTAAATTATAATAAAAAAAATGAAAAGATGAGAGTTAAAATAAAGTAAATTAAAATATATAGTTATAATATAATTAATTTATTATTTAAATTGTTACCTACCTACTTTTCATTACTTCCTATTAATTATTAATGAATAAGTAGAATTATTTACTATAGTATATTTTTTTTTCTCAATTTCTTCTATAATGTTATTAAAACTTTAAGAGTAAAACTCCAACATATATCATTATGATTAGGTGTAGACCGTCCAACCCGGACTGACCACGGCTCTTCCATTTTTTTTGCCACTAATTTCGTTTTTCAGCTAACATTAAAAAAATACTTTATATGGCTGCGCATTCTCGGATTCTTCTTCTATTACCATCCGTCCAATTTTTCACCCTTTTTTTACAACCTCTACATCTTTGGCTACCTTTTACTTCCGACTTCTTTTTCTTTGGTGTTGTTGTTCTTTGTCTTTGGTGTTGTTCTAGACTATTGGGGAGTCACCTCTACAGCTTGCTGGGTCAAATATATTCAACAAACAATCTGCAATATCACCGACATTTGATTGAAATTCTTTTTAAAATCAAAGTTACTCCACTTTCCCATAACCTTTCCACCAAAACTTCCTATCAGTGGTATTGAAACCACACTAAAGCGAGTTTTTGAACTGTCTCCTCTCTGTCATTGATATACCCCTAGTGGCATAAGCATAACATAACATTAACCTGATTCTCTCAGCAAAAAATAGGGCACAAGCTTCGGAGCTTATCCCAACCCGCTCGACGGCTAACATTCTAATTTTTTTTTGGAAACTACTCTCAAAGTCACAGTGGTCGTTCAAGCCATTTGTAAGTCTAATGACCATGAAGCGTTTGATAAAATCAAATATTTTTTACACAATAATCTCATCTATCTATTAGAAATTTAAAGTATAATACAATTTATCAAAATATTTCGATAATTTTATCTCATTATCTCAAAATAATAAATGTGATAAAAAATTAGGTATAATAGTAAAACACCTACTTAAACCTTAATTCGCTTAATATTATCATGTGATAGCATCAGAATATTCGTTAGCTTCCCTATTAACCAAACTAAATCTAAGTCGGTTAAAACCAATAAAAATAACTTGAAGCTCATTCTAGAAAGGAACGACTCCCCAGTTCTTGTTACATGTCTCCTACTTAATATTTTGGAATATTTCAGTAGAGTCGGTCTCTATAATGATGTTTTTGATATTATTTTCTCTAGCTAATTGTACACCAAAAACTATAGCAGCCATCTCGCTTTCTAAGGCAATGCTATAGTTGACTTGTTGTCCACCACCAAAAAAAAATTTTCCTTCCTTGTCTCGAGCTATTATTCTTATTTCTGCTACATTCTGCCCCATGACAAAGGAACCATCACAGTTAATTTTTACACTGTCTTCCAGGGGTCGTTGCTATCTCTTGGGTAGGGTAGCCTTATGTCTTTCTTGTATTAGAGTTTGCCTATTCCTTATCTCTCCACATTCCTTTATGGAGATATGCGCTGCTTGTTTGACTCGCATGGGATCCAGTAGAATCCCTTCCCGCTTTGCATGATTGCATTTCTTCCAAATATTCCAGCAAACTATGACCATTCTCTTTGCCTGTTCCAATTGATCCTCTTTTGACTACATCCCTTCCAATTTCCAGTTCTCCATCCATCTACGAAAACAAGTAATAGGAACAGCATCTATTCTAATACCACATATCGCAAGTCACACCGCTCGGGTCCAGTCACAATGTACCAATAAATGTTCGACAGATTCATGCTTTTAACAAAATATACAACAACTATTATACCTCATATGCCTATTATAAAGATTCTCATTAGTAGCTAATGCATTATGACAGACATTCCACATAATGATAAGATCAAGTAGCTCTTTATTTTGACATCGCTCTGTAAATCTGAAATTACATGAGACTCTGACCACCTCAGAAGATGACCAAAGTGTCCACGGACTCATGAGGAAGTCAATTACTCAACCCTCTAACATAGATCGTCACCACTTCCTGAATTTTTATCAACTCACGAGACCTATCGAGACTATCAAAATTGGCCTCTAAAATAGCTGCCCTATTTTTGGTCATTGTTGATCGCGTACTATACGATCTCACCGAAAATTGTAGAGGCAGAGTTGAGGGTCGAGAGAGATGACAATGAAAAGCTGAGGTCCTCAACTTTTGAGTGGTATTAGGATGTTCATTGGAGGTGGATGGAAAGAGGAACTATTCTCTCTAGTAGTCATGTCACCGAAGTTGGTAGTAGTTTGTGGTTTAGAGAGAATTTCAAGCAAATTTTGATGAGGGAGCAACCTAAATTTATATGGTTGTGATATAGACTTGCATGGCTATCTATCCATTAATCCATAGCATGTGGCGCTAGCAATAAATTAATTTCCCCAAGCGGTGGAGTCGGGCTATTTGTCGAGAATTATCGGGTAAAACATGGGATCCTAGTCACTTGTTTAGGTAAGGAAGATGAGACACGTGCGTGTGTGGCCGTACGTGCATGTGCCTGCTGTTACACGCCAATCGGTCTACACTATAGAGAACTGGTTTCCAGCGAATTTCTCGGCCGGTTTAGTAGTTTTTTGCTCGATTCACCCCTTTTCTAGTGTTCTTGGAAAAATAAAAATAACAAAAAAATTATATTCAATTTCCTTTTTAATGGACCCATGAACCGCTTAATTTAGATTTATTTTGCACCCTTAAAAATTCGGAGGGGTTTGTGACTTCGCTTAGCGTGAACCCACTTCAAATTGGTTATCTTCTAGTTTACTTCCATTCCTTGACCTCATGTTCAAAAACACTGCTAAGGGTTTCCCATGACCCTTCTCACCCCTCTCGGCCTCTCAATCGATCTCTTCCTTCTTTCAAGTTTGATTTAACTTCCCAGTTTAAGTTCATTCTCCCGGTTTGATCCCACTTTCCGGTTCAACTCGGTCTAGTTATTAAATTAGAATTTTCGGTGTTACACTAATGGACAAGGTTTTAGCCTTATACTATGGTGGTAAAGACGCTTTGAACTACTAGTGTAATAGATGAGATTTATGGTCTACGATTTGATTATCCCTTCCATGATGGAATGCGTGGTTGTGTTGTGTGCTAGGTTTTTGCCAATTATAAACTCCATAAGTAGCAAATTATAATATAAGCCTTTCTTTTAATCATATAAAATCCTATAGAGAAAATGTTAAAAGTTTAAAATCAGAACATTTCTACTCAATGAGTTGTTGAACTCACTCCCTCCCTTAATATTTTCAAATGTAATGAAAAGAAATATTTACAATGGCATACCTGCTTGGTACATACAAATTTACAGATTTATGTATAGCATACACTCATATTATTCTGGTATAGTCATTTATAAAATAAAATTTTGAAAGGAAACTAAATTATTATATCGTTATTTTGAGAACTCCTACTGAGATAATATTAGTAGTTGCTAATATAGTACCGATAGGAGGGGGAGGTTATTCATAGGTTCGGACAGGCCAAACCGGGTTAGGGTGTGACAACCCTCATGAGTTAAACCCAAGTTATTTACTATGAGAAAGGTAATATGAACCGATAAGTGGTCAGACCCATGTCTACTTAAAAGTCATAGTGTAACCTTTCAAACCTTATAAACCCACAACATTTCTCTATTTTATCCAATTTAGGATCTATGAGAAGGTATTGTGGACCGATAAGGGGTCGGGCCATTCCAACCTTATAAAAGTCATATCTTGTAAGTAGTGGAACCATTCCAACCTTATAAACCCACAATACTTCTCTATTTTATCCAATGTGGGATTTTATTCTCAACACCCGCCCTCACGTGAAACATGGATACACTTGTCACATGCAATTCTCAACACCCGTCCTCAACAACTGTGTCACGCTCCAACCCGGTTTGGTCGAATCCCCGTGAGCAACCCGCCACTCTCATGGATTATTAAGAGTTTCCCCTTTTTTAAACCGTGAGGAGTAAGGCATCTATTCACCTGTATTTTTTCTAGAATAGTATTAAACAAAACTGAATATATTAAATCTTACATACTTGTCTTTCAGGTTCTGCTACAGGAAAGTCTTTTAGGTTTGTTTTCCCTTGATCACCTGGAAAGAGGTAAAGGGAGGGGGTGAGTTCTACAACTTAGTGAATGGGTGTTGGGAGTGAGTTTTTATAAAGAAAATAACTTTAATCGGAGTGTGTCAAACTCTTTATTTCCTTTAAGAATGCTCTTTCCTCAAATTCAAGTTTTCAAAACCCTTTTTTTCTCATTTTCCACATTATGTGTGTTTAACAGTTAAGACACGCCCTTCATCAGGAAGAGATCACACATTCGCAAGGCAGCCCGTCCACTATACGTACTTGTGGCTCGGAGCAACTTTACGGGCCACCAATATAGAAGTTTGCCTACTTCTATCCTAGGTCTGAGTGAATGTTCGCAACATCCGACCCTAAAACCCGAAATCAACTCTGTGTCCGTATGAGGACAGAGTCCACATTCCGACCACACCCTAATCTCATATGCAGGAAGCTACGTCAAGCTTCTTTGACCGTTGGCACGACAAACTGCCCTTATCTTTACCAGGTCATCCAGTAGCCCTTATAACGCATCACTGCCCCTCTTCTGCATCTTGATGGTCTTTAACCTCAATTACATGCACAAACAATAGTTTTTTCCACAAAGCCATTTATCTTTGGTGCATTAGTCCAACGGCCCCGACCCTCAACTTGACCTACAGCTAGTTGTTTCTCTAAGCCTGTCCGTCGACCTAGCTCTGACGTACTACCACCAGTCCATCGAGTATGTCAGTCCTATCTTGGTACTATAGTGAAATCACATAATCCATTAATTACAAATTTTTATAGCTTTAATATATCATTTTTTATGAGCTCCTACTCGTGTCAGCTGGCTTTGGGCTCACTATTCGTTATTTTCTAAAAAAAAATAGGCATTTAGCCCCATAAGTTCCAAAATCGAGGTCTTTGTCCTATGTAAGCTGTTCTAGCTCTCGAAAGAAGGTCTCCCAAAAAGTTTAAGCATTGGCACACAATCATGGGAGAACACTTCTGACAAAAACAGCTTTCAATTCATCACCCCAACCAGATGTGATGATATCTCCGCTTGTAACCAGCAAGCGGGTTTTCTTCTTCCTTCAAGGAAGTCCATCATACCAACCGGTATGATTTTCTTTACTTACAATTATAAGTAGTTTTCTGCTTAGTTCTCACATCACTCTAATCGAGTGTGATGTTAAAATTCCACATATAAGTGGTTTTTCCTTTCCTAGGTGCTCATTATCCCAACCGAGTATAATGTGAATAAACTCACTCACCAGTTAACCGTGACGTGTTTGTCCTTGGTTGGTGTTCCAAGTTGACGTGAGCTTTCTCTTGTTGGTGTTCTGATCACACTTGTCCCTACATGAATTGGGCAGCCTTTTCACTTAAGGTTTGGCATAAAAGCCTAGGATTACAATTTATCGATAAATTACATTTAGGTCCCTAAAGTTTTTTTTCTTAACTTTAGGTCCCTAATGCAAACCTTTGCTCAATTAGACTTTGAAATTTTCCAAAATTCCCTTTGAGTCCTCATTTTACTAAAAAAAATGTATAAGGGGCTCAAGTTTCCCAAATTTCTAATTTGGTCCCTAACTTTTCAAAAATTGCCATTTTGCCCATAGTTTCCAAAAATGGCAATTTGACCCCAAATGTTCCAAAAATCAATCAATTGATCCTCCAACATCTTTTTCATGGTCAATTGACCCTCAATTTTGGGAAATTATAATTTGGTCCCTCAATTTTACGAAATCCCAAAATTTTCCCCCAATTTCCCCTTTTCAAACTAGTCAAATTTGATTTCATCAAATTGACCATTCAGTCGGGGTTAATTGCTTCAATTGGAGGTATAATTCAGTTCCTACACATTTAGATGATTCAATTGAGCTTTGAATCACATGAATTGAGGCCGAAACGAGCTCAAATAGAACTTCACCAGAAAATTGTGCATAGAGAGAGAAAGCTTTAAAAGCTTACCGTTGGAGGTGCAGCGGTCCGAGCTTTCTATCTAGGCAGTTAGCTCTCATCTTAAGGTTTCTCCTATGATCAATAATCACAATAATTCATATCGAATTGAGGGAGAATTCTGTTAGTAAAGTTTTCACAATTTCTCTCTCTAACGTTGACCGAAAATGACAAAGGGGGCTGAATTGGCTTACTTTTCAGCTCAATTGAGGTCGTATGAGGGCTGTAGGGATGTTGGGAGGGCTTGATTTAGCCTGAGAAGGGTTAAATTCGACCAATTTTAGCTCGGTTGAAACAGGGCAGCTTCGATCCATTAAAGCTGCTTCACTGTGTGAATCCGCCGACGCTTCTCCGACAGTCCTCGGATCAAACGTAGATTGCTATCACATAGCTTACTTCCCCTGGAGTCTAAAGAATCTGATCTCACTTTCTGAGGTTAAGAAAACTGCCCAAGTCGGAGCTCTGGTTCGAGCTTCACTAGAAAATGGAATAGTTGAGAGAGAATGGAGTTTTCATATGTGATGAATATGAATGGAGAGGAGCTCTTTATATAGGGAACTTGGGGAATCTCTGCCAGACCGTTTAACATCTTGGTCGCGCTCATTCATAACTTGAAATGCTCTTAATAGAGGCGATTCATCTTCACAAGCGTTGTCTATTCTTTCGTTGAATGAACAGTGTCGTCATCTGAAGGAAGAAGATGACACTATTCTGAACCGCACCATACCGGCCCGACCGGGTTCAATGCTTAAACCGGCCAGTTCAGGCTCGACTCGACCAAGATTTTCAAAATTTCTAAATTTATTTTCTATCCAATGGTGGCTTTAATTCCTCAATTTAAATTTTTTAAGCCACCTAGAAAAATGAATTTAGAAATCGGTCCAATGATGGTTCAAATCGGTTCAATTTAGTTCGGGTTCGGTTCACTTGAACTGGTCTGGTTTTCTTTTCCAATTTGTCCCAAAATCCTTTTCCATGACTTTTATAACACTTTGGGTCACTTGGGATTTGTAAATTTCCATTTTTGCCCTTTTTCTACCGGTTAAGGTTCATGAACCGACTCGGTTGTCTCTTTTAAAACGACAGGTTCTTTTCCTGGTTTTCTTATTTAAAAAGAATGGGGTTTACAAACTGTCTACAAGCCGAGTTTTTTGTATCAGGTCGGGTACGGTTGTGAGCCCACTAGCTTTGATACTATATTGAATATTAGAAAATATAATCCACTACTAGTAAATTAAATTAAGAATATATATAGGGTATATTTGCACTATTTACAAATATACCCCTAACTTATTAATATTAACATATGATCTTATTCTCAATATTTGCCCTCATGTGCAACATGGATACACTTGTCATGCCACGTGCAATTTTTAAACCCGCCTTCAACAACTATCTACGAGTTGGGCTTCCAATCTTGGGTTGGGTACGGGTGTGAGCCCACTAGCACTAATACCATGTGAGAAAGGTATTGTGAACCAATAAGGGGTCGGGCCCATGTCTACTTAAAAGTCATGACTTGTAAGTAGTGAAACCTTTTAAACCTTATAAACCCACAACACTTCTCTATTTTATCCAATTTGGGATCTTATTCCCAATATTCATAAATATTTGTCAAACTATTTTAGGGACTATGCCTACTTGTTCCTGTGAGAAAGGGCATGAATACTAGGAAATCCCTTTGTGATGAACACGTTAACATAATACCGGTTAGTGAGATTTCTTGTATCATATTCGAATGGACTGATGACACGTTATCACTCAAAATTTATTAAAATTCAAGTATGCTTTATGAACTCTTTGGGAAAAGATGAATACTATGTGTGATCATTTTTGGAAAATCTTTTCTAAAGTTTGGGTATAGTCTCGACCATTACATAAGAGATGGGCTAAGCCCATAGTCAATAGAAATGGGACAAGCACGTGATTTATGAAAGAAATGAGCCTAAGACCATGTTTTGAAAAGGGGGTCATGATCCCAACCTTTTCAAAAATAAAGAAATTAAATTTGAAATAAGAAGCAAATTTTACTACGTATATTTTGAATCATTGACAATGAAATATGAGTAGTTTGAATTGACTAGATAGCAAGCCATGTCTCAATAATAAAACTATTTAATTACTTATTTTGTGAAATGGGTGCACACCTGATAATTACTGTTAAAATTAGAAATGGAACACACCCCGTAGCATTTATAGTAAAAAAATGAATAGATGGGATTGGTTCGATAGGAAGTCAACTCTCAATTATTAAAACAATATTGATTGTGTTTGAGATGTGGGATCATGAGATATCTAGTAAGATGTAGTGATAATCTTAGAGTACTACTCAGTTTAAGGAAGGATAAGGAAAGATACTGGTCCAATACACTAGGGACCATAGGGCTTCGATGTGCATAGACCTAATTGATGGTGGATGGTCTAGTCATTCAATAGCGAATATTATTTTACATATGTGATGGGTAACTTGGTCTATACAAACTAATCTGATATTTTTAACATGATCCATACAAACTTGTGGTCGGGAATGTGTCTTTGTACTAGGTTGGTTGGTAAAGCCACACTAAAGAACAAACAGAATGGTAATGTACCTCCATTTTACACTTATGTGATCTTTGCATGATGGAATAGATACGTTTGTGAGGGTTAATTCGGTCCATACAGACTTATGTGTGGTTGCATTAATGTTTGAAAGGTACACATCTCAACATTATAATACATGTGATTGTAGATGTGACATATCAACCCTAAGTATTAATAAAATAAATCTTAAATCAAATCTTTACAAATGTTTATGCAAATATCCCATGTAGAAATTTTAGAGTATTTGTTGATTTAATGAAGAGAGGTATCAGTTTTTGTTATCCCTACTTACTGAGTGTTGAACTCATCCCCTCTCCATACTCATTTTAGAAAATTAAGAGTAAAGTAAATGTGATAGTCTAGATTAATTGCATAGTATGCACCTTACCAATATGATGATTTCTATTTAGTATGATATTATTACATGTTTATTGAATTATTTTCCATATTTTACAAAAGTAATACTTTGTAAATGTTGAAATTATCTTTTTTATTATGAGCCTTAAGTTATGTCAATCATATAGAGGTGAAAGCTCTCACTATTGTAGTATAGAACAAATGTAGCAAGTTGTTTGCCTCACCGAGAAACTGGGTTGGGGTGTGACAGACTAGGTTATTCTACCAATTTTCTAAAATTTCAGTTCAGGTCGATTTCAAACATTACTTGATTTCAAATCCCGGTTCGACCTCAATTTCCAATTTAATTAGATTAAATTCACCTTTTGAAAACTTCCAATTTTTCAACATATCTTTCCTTATACGAGGACACCTATCGACCACTTATTCAACCAAATTCAAGTTTCTCATGTTCTGATCTAGTACATATCTAAACAAAAAAAAATAAAGAATTATGAGACTCATCGGTTGTTGCACAGTCTCTCTAGAATCTTTTCTCAGCATCCTCACTTTGTTTTTCAGCAACTCCTATATGGTGTATCCTTAGTCTCAGCCTCATAAGTCAATCAAATCTTCATATCTAGTCTCGTACTCCTTTATTTCTATATTACCTCGTTTGACCACTTCTCTTGCTCCCACATATACAACTAGATCCAGTCTCTATCTATCTTCTTAGCTCTCTTATAACCTCGCATGCCTTTGTTAACTTTCTTACTAGTTACTCCATTTATGTTATGGGTATACAATATCCTTACAAACCCTAAATTTTTCTTATCTTATTTGCTTTTAGCATCTTATTTTATTTTGCATATTTATTTTTTTCACTATTCAACCCAACTCGATATGTGGTATTTTCTCTTAGCCCAACACATTGTTTTTACCTCCCCTCTATAATCCACCTTCACCCTTCCTAGTCCGTTTATGCAATTTTAAGTTTCTTCACTTCAACGTTTTCCCATATCATCATTTTTTTGAAGATGTGACCCACCAATCTAGTATACCCCATTCAACCTTTTAGCCATGGCACATTAGTTTTATTCACTTTGAACTAGTAATTTTCAATATCATACTGCTTCTATCAGTTCATCTACTTATTAGACAAAAAATAATTCCAACCATAGTTTTCTTATTGAGTTCCTTTCTTCCGAAACTAACTTAATATCCAATATCAAGTTTATTAACTTTATTCACTTTTTGCTAACATGGGTACGATCTTGTGACCAACTCCAATTAGTTCCATACTTTTTTTATCACAAATTAATATCTAATCTCAAGATCAATATCTCTATTGAGATTGTAAGGGAGCAATAGAGATAATATTAAGAAATCAATAAAAAAACAAAAAGATGAGAGATACAATGGATGAAATGAAGATAGTGATAATAAGTTAAATGAAAAGATGAGAGTTATTAATAGAGATAATATTGAAAACAGGAATAGTGGTTAGAATATCATTAATTTATCGTATTTAATTTTCTACCTATATATTGTACATCATCTATCTTGAGTGAATAAGATAAATTATGATTATATGTTTTCTCTCTATAAATTCTTTCATGGTATCATAACTTATTTGAGAAAACTTTGAATAGTACTATCTTTAGGGGGTCGGGCGAAAGCTCGACCCTAGAGCAACATCTTCTTTGGTTGATTTGTCGCCTTCTGCATCATTTTGCATTAGAACTACACCCGATGAATTCGTACTATTCTACAATGCTACTATATCAAGATTTCTAGTATTAATTTTCGTAGAGTAAGTTCTCTCTTGTTATTCTTCATGAGATTTATATTTTTTTTCTTAGAGTTAGAAATATCACTCCCTTTAGAAGCTTATTGGTTTGTCTCGAGGGCACTATCTATTGAGTGGTTTTCCTTCTTATTTATTTCTTTGTCATTGGAATCAGGCTTGTCCTGACCACCATTAACAAATTTAGAGTTAAATGCTTTATTCTCTTGCCCAACTTCGTCTTTCTCCTTTTCCTTTGAGTGCTATTCAAAATTAGAATTCTCTGTGCTCATTTTCAAATAATGATTCTCCTGCCTATCTGTTTCTTTGTCATTATAACCAGACTTGTCCTGACCACCATCAACAAATTCAGAGTCAAATGCTTTATTCTCTTGCCTAACTTCGTCTTTCTCCTTTTGCTCTAAGTGATTTTCAGAATTAGAATTCTTTATTTTACTCTGTTAGTCTTTCCTATTCTGCTCATTTTCATATAATGATTCTCCTCCTTATCTTTTTCTTTGTCATTGGAATCAAGCTTGTCATGATCACCATCAATAAATTCAAAATCAAATGCTTTATTATCTTGTCCAACTTTGTCTTTCTCCTTATACTTTGAGTACTTTTTAGAATTAGAATTCTCTGTTTCACTCTATTGTTCTTCCACATTCTGCTCATTTTTATATAATAATTTATGTTCTACTGCACTTGATTCACCATCACCCTTGTAGTTTTCCTCTCTTTCGTCCAACCCTAGAGCAAAATCTTGTCTTCACCATCAATTTTATAATTGCAGTCATTGCTTTAGTCGAAATGCTTTCAAATCTATTATTTTAACTCAATAACATCTCATATCTCCTACAATCAAAAGTTATTATCTTTTTGAATTTGTCGGATATTCAAATTTTGGTTTTCCGACAACAACTTATTCATCACCATGTCTATGTTTTGTGCATCTCCACCCAAAATATGTCATTTTTATAATTGAGTCACCTTAATCGACCTTCTCTCCTACATGGACCATTAGCCTATTCTCAAGTATCATTAGATCTCTATGATTTTTCTTGATCTAACTAGCATTTCTAATTTTTTCAATGTCATTTTCCTTTTTCCACCCTTTAATCTTATCCCCAATAGAGTAGATGTCTTAGTTTCCCCTTATTTCTCTCACTCTTCATCTCTATAGCACTTGCACTCATTTGAACAAAAACTACATAACTCTATTTGATACTCTCATCCCATATTTTATTAATTATAAAGTCTATTTGACATATTTACCAAATAACTAGCAATATTATTATTTTTATTTTACATATCAAACTTTTTTCAAGACTTTATATTGGTTTTATTGTAGATATAGCCCACAAATTCAATATAAAGATCAATCTATCCTTCTATTAATTAGTACACTTTTGAGTTTCTCCTTTACTTGTATTTTCTTCTGCTTTTCAACATGCAAGAAATTACTCTTATTTTAATATTTTAATATTTTTTTTTACATTTTGCTAAGTCTAGCAGTCGGGAGTGAGCAAATCCAACCGATTTTAACCTATTCAATAAATAAAAATTCGATTTTACAAATAATTATATATTTTTTAAAAAATATTATTTTATGTCAACGTAATTTAAACTGTAGTTTTTTTGGTCAATAATTTAAACTGTATTTTAATCTTATATTTTTTTTTCTTTCTATTATTCTTTCATATATATATATATATATATATATGACTCCATTAATTCAAAATACAAAAGTAGGAATAAAAAAGAGGAGGGGGTACCTCCACCTTTTGTTGTCCGGATATGTCAATATAATATTTTACTTTCTTTCACCATAGCATCAATCCATTGAATCTCTCATCCCACCATTGCTTTGGGAGAAGATCCCCGTTGAAAGAAGTAGGGAGGGACCGGCTACGACGTGACAACCTTTATAATAATATAATAGTATGGGTCCATACAAATTCTTTTCTCATCATGGTGATGGGGTTTTTTGTCATTTTAATATAAAAATATAAAAAATAGGTTATAGTAGTAGGGTATTCAATATTTAGTGAAATAAATAGTTAATAAGGGTTGAGAAATAATAATTAAATATTTGATAAAATATAAAATTATTGTAATATATAAAATATTTAAATTATTTTACTATTTATAAAAATATTTTTTTATTTAAATATGAGTATATATTATTATAAATATAAAATAATTTCTCTCATACATGATTTTAAATTCATTGGTCTCACAATTTGTGGTTTGCGCTAAATATCCAAGAAAAAAATATACTAGTGTTGTGTTGTTAGCATATACGGGCAAACAGAAGATATTAGAGTATAAAATTTAAATTATATTTAATAAGTATATTTGTATTTTATATGAGAATAATTGTTGAGAAATAATAATTATATATTAAATAAATAAAAACTGTTAATATTGTATAAGATTAAAAAACATCACTAATTTATAAGATTATTATTTTTCAATGAAAAGTACTAAAAAATAATAAAATAATTTCAATTTAAAAAAAAATTAAAGATGGGGTTGGCCGGAGAGGGCACACAAGGTCATCCGTCCCAAATAAACCATGGAGGGTTTGAGAAAGGGGAGATCCAGGATCCTCCCTGACCATCACTTCCGTATGACCACTCGATTGGAAGACCATCAGAGGGTCATCAACCCCTTGACCAGGCCATTGGGTAGTTGTGGTTGGGGGGTCACGGGAGGTTGCCTGGCTTCGATGTAGCTACAATGGGGAGAGCCCTTGAGCCTCAACTCCCCATACCCATTAAGAATTTTAGGAAAGGGAGGGCCGATGGACCTTCCTGGGTTGACCACCTTCCCGTGACTTATTCTTCGGGCGACCGGAGAGAGGCAGCGGTGGGTGAGGGGACATCAATCCTCCAATCCTAATTACACTATGAAATCTATACTTAATTACGTACACATAACTCTTATGGTCAAGGCACAAATGGTAACTCAGGTCAGGATCGTCAGATGTACTTACCGATTGCACAAATCTGCAGCCTATAATGGGCCGGGCTATTGAGATGTAAGGACTTCGACGACCGTTCTATGTGACGGAGAAGTCGATCTCGGATCTACACGATCTTCGCCCGGCAGGATACTGCCACGTGGATGGTGATGTCTCCACCCTCGTCTCCTATAAATCACGGCCCTTCCTCTATGCTGAGATACACATTCGAGAGTGAGTTCTTGCATAAATCATCTTGTCGTGCGAATCTCTTCACCCACTGTTCCATCAAGAATGTCGTGCTGCGGAGGAAACTGTGGCTGTGGCTCTAGCTGCCAGTGCGGCAACGGCTGCGGAGGGTAAGCGTTTCGTCCTCTCGTGCGATCTCGTTCAAATATATCCCTTGAAATTCCCACCTGTGAAGACTTTGTGGTATTTCATGCCATCTGTTTGGATGTTTTCTCGTCCGATCGCCAAATCATTAGTGCATGCACAAATTGTTCCTGATTGCTATCTGCTCAGATCCTTTATTCCACCGCAGATTGTTATCTTATCTGCAATCGAGTCTATCCATTACTAATCTTTTTTGCTGGAATTGATCATGTAGATGCAAGATGTACCCTGAGCTGAGCTACTCCGAGAAAACCACCTCGGAGACCCTTGTCCTCGGCGTTGCCCCCGCGAAGCCGTATGTGCAGCTTTGCGACTCTCAACCATTCTCTTCCTTTCTCTTATGCAAAATCTATAGAATTAGTGTTGATTTGTTTTTATAATAAAACTTGGGGGATCTTGCAGGACCTTCGAGGGAGCCTCCGAGATGGGATTCGGGGCTGAGAGCGGCTGCAAGTGCGGCTCCAATTGCACCTGCGATCCCTGCACCTGTAAATGAGAGATCCTTGCCGTCTCCACCTAGAAGCAGAGAGAGTTGTCGGCTATCAACTAATATATAGTACTAGTCTCTATTATAACCAAGTGTCCAGTGTCTGCTCTTAGAATAAAAGCAGACACAGCCTAGAAGTTTCCCCTTCGCTGCGTGTGACTGGGATCCGCATGAAGAACCTTGTGTCTGCTTTTGTGTTTGGTTTTTTTTCTCTGTGTCTGTTGTTAACTCTCCTCTGCTGGGGTTGAAGATCTCCATGGGCTCCTGCTGTTTAAATATATGAAATGGCCTGAGCTTTTTCATTTGCTGTTAGTATGATGATGAATGATGATCGCCTTCAAAAGTAAAGTTTTAAGCAACCAGACGGTTTTGGACTTGATCCATTGCTTGATGATTGATGAATTATTGCTAGTATAGTATTAGATAGGATAGGATAGGAAAGGTCGTTTTCATGGGGTGGAATACATGTCCCTATTTTTCTTCTTGACAATCTTATTTGATGGAGAAGAAGATATCTGTCCAAATTAAAAAACTTAAACTACTGGTTTTATCACAAAAGACAAAGCTCAAGTTTGCTGGTGAGTTAAGCTAGCATGGCCTTCTGAAGATCAGGGCATGAGATATTAAGGAAGAAAAAAATTTCTCTTCTCGGATAGGATCGATCAGAGCTCTAAAGCTCAACAATGTTAATTGATCCTATCAGCCATTTTTGTTACTAACTTCAACCAGAAGGTGCATCCACTGGCAATGAAAGCTGCATCAAAGAAACTGCCTTTTGAGTTTGTATTCCCCTGACAACTTAACCGGGGCAATGAAAGCTGCTTTTTTCCTTTTTCGTGTTGTACTTGCACACTCACATCACCCTAAATTTGTGTTCCTGCAAAAGCTGCATCACAAAAGCTGCTTTTTTTGTGTTATGTAATAAGTTTTCAACAAAATGAACTGTCACGTCACATTCCTACTTGACTATTAAGAGAGCTACCAGTTTTGCCTAAATTAGGCGTTTGAAAATTGAGACTGAAATCAAAGATCGGATTTTGGATGGATTGGGCAATGAATGGAGCCCAGCATTAACATTAGCATTAGCATTAGCACTAGCAATCACACAAATAACTCTAGATGGATTGAAATATCTACTCTTGGGACAAGAAGTGAAGAAAGATTATAAAAGAAGTAACTTCTCTTGACTATACTGTCAGCGTTCTTATTCTCTGATGCCTCTCTGATTGCCGTCGTTCCGATGTCTCCGTTGCCATCAACCATCATTGGGAATTCCGTCCCTTTCTCAACGATTCAGGACCCTAGTGGCGAAAGGAAACCGAACAATCGTGAAAGAAATTTTGACGACTGAAGAGGTTGGAATTTGAATGCATTGGGAACGCAGCATTTTAGACAGGCTGATAATTTAGGCATTCCATACAACAGAGCGAAGCCCAATGATATGGGCCCTTACATTCCCATGCTAGACAGCTCGTCCAAAATACCCATGATGCATCTCAAGGCCAAATTTTCAGAATCCCAATGTTTCACAAATCCGACTCATATCAGCCACGTGAATAACATTCACAAGGAATAATGTACCGGTGTGCCAAGTTAGTGAAAAAAAGGCATATGGTGGCAGAGTGGTCATAATACCCGACAAATTATAATTCTCCTCAAATTAATGTTGATTAGGGAATATACCTGCTTAGGATTTTATTGTTGTAAACACTTATCCCATTTACCAAATAATTAATTATTATGTTCAATTATACTACTAATCATTAATTAATTATTATGTAAGTGTTCAATTATACTTCTCTATTTTTTATAATACACTCAAACAAAATAAATAATGTTGTTCTCCATGTTTTATGGAAAACTCAATAAAATCCCATTTGCTCTAGTTTTATTTTTGTAATTCATCTTCACTCAAATAATTTATCCTAAAAGTCATAAAATAACATTTAATTTTCAAATATATTTTTTATATGATTATAATAAATATTTCTATTTTATCTTGAAAATATTAGTAACACTTATTAACTTGATTTTTGCCTTTAAATTTAAAACTTCATTGATAAAAAAATAAATTGTGCCAAATATTTTCTTTAATCTACATTTCAAGGTAAACGTTATATTGGGATTATACATATAATTTCATGCTCATACACATTGTTGTTAAGTGTTGATTACTAGTTCACTTCTTTCCATAAATTTTTCAATGTTGTATTTGAATTATAACACACCTTACCAAATTTCTACTTATTCTCTTTATTATAAATCTCATTTATTTATATCTCCTAATTATCAATTTATTTGGGTAAATAATCGTTTTTATTATATTTATTTTCATAAATTTACAAAATTCTACTCCTTCTAAAACCTATATATTTTTGAAATACTCTATTGATATTTAGATAGTTGCACTCAATCAACTTTAATGACAACTTGTTAATAAAAAAGCTCCTACATTACCAACCGTAATTTTTTTATAAGATGAAAATTCATATTTTTAATAAGGTTATTTATACACCAACAAATAAGCATATTATCACTCATTATTAGAATTTCACATTATCTAATTATTATTATCACATATTGATCTAATTTCTGATTCGAATCACATAATAATAATAATATATTATTATATTAAGTTGTTATAGTTGTGATACATTCACTATTATATAATTAAAATAATACAAGACTTATAATAAAAATATATAATTTCTTATCAAATTTTAAATATTTAAAAATGTAATAAAAATATTTACAAAATATATAAATACTACAAAATAACATTAACTTAAATAAAATATATTCTAAATTCTCTTCTAGACTCATGCTAGAGTAAGTATTTTTTTTCGTCTAGCTGATTCTCCTGTATTGATCTCTGGCGGAGAATTAAGGAGTGGGAATAAACTTATAATAATGTTGATATCATCAATTTTAATTTTTACTCAAAATTTAATAGAGAGGAATTTCTTTTAAAATAACTCATTTTTTAAAACCTGCATTATTATTTTCAAAACATGTATTTGTTTAGAGTTTTATTCTTGAAATAACCTTCTAAATGTTGCATATGACATACATTTAGACATATTCAATCAACATTCAAATATAATATTTTCTTCCAAGAACTAAATTGTTAGAAAGTAAATTTATACGTTGAATAACTAGATAAAGTATCTAACATTCATGATCTTTGGCTAATAAGAAAAATCATAACCGTTAACCAACTAACTTCTGGTCTAATGTTTGTTTGACCCATGTCCCTATACCTAAATCATTGCTTACTAGATAATAAATCTCTCATTGTACTTACCCAACATCCCATAGTCATACAGTGACCGCCCATCTTTTGGACTTACGAGAAAATGGTAATGTTTCATGTCTACCATATGTACAATCAAATGAACATGGAAATGCCAAACAAAAAAGTGTACATACAAAACGTACCATATGGTGCCACATGGACTATCTCAAAATACCCGTGATGCAGTCTAATTCACATAAAATATCAAGACTCAATTAGTCTTGACATTGAACACGGAAATGCTAAACAAAAAATCGTACATACAAAACATATCATATGGTGCCCCATGGGCTATCTCAAAATATCCGTGATTCAATCCAATTCACATAAAATGTCAACACTAATTAACTTCTAGTTTAATGTTTGACCCATGCCCTACACCTAAATAATGCCGTGCACCTAAGTCATTGCTTACTAGATAATAAATCTCTCATTGTATTTACCCAACATCCCATAGCCATACAGTATCCGCCCATCTTCTGGACTTAGAAAATGGTAATGTTTCATGTCTAGTTACAATCAAATGAACATATCATATGGTGCCTCATGGGCTATTTCAAAATACTCTGTGATTTAGCCTAATTCACATAAAATATCAAGACTCAATTAGTCTTTCTCAGTTAGTATTTCTTAAACAATAAGATATTAATTTATTATAAGCAATTCTATACTAGACCAGGCTTTCATAATAAACTAGTCTTAGCTCATTTTTATAAATAATGAGATCTTAGCGAGTTTCTTATAAATAATCTAGGTCTCGAACCATTTTCTCCATAACTGAGTTTTAACTCGTGTTTTATAAATAATTGAGCCTTACCTTTATAAATATCTAAGGCTTAACTCATATTTCATAAATAACAAAGCCTTAGTTTCTCTTTTATAAATAATTGAGAATTAGCTCGTATTTCACAAATAATCAAGTTATAGCTCACCTTTTATAAATAAGTGAGTTGTAAGTCATCTTTTATAATTAACCAAGAATTAGCTCATCTTTTATAAACGAAGGTCATAACCCGTCTTTCATAAATATTTTGGCCTTAACTTGCCTTTTATAAACCATCGAAACTTAGCTCATTTTTATTTTAAACTTTTAGACCATATCCTAATTTTTCTTAAGCATCTCAGATTTTGCCCGCCTTTCATAAACAATAGGGACCCACCATCCATAAACAATCGGGTTCTAATATCTCTTTTATATACATTCAGGCAATAGTCCATCTTTCATAAATGAATAGTTTCTAACCCATCTTTCATAAATATTGAGGTTCTAATCTACCTTTCATAAACATTTGAGCATTAACCCATCTTTCATAAATGAATAGTTTCTAACCCATCTTTCATAAATATTGAGGTTCTAATCTACCTTTCATAAACATTTGAGCCTTAACCCATCTTTCATAAATGAATAATTTCTAACCCATCTTTCATAAATATTTAGGTTCTAATCTACCTTTCATAAACATTTGAGTCTTAGCCCATCTTTCATAAATAATCACAACTTAGCCCATCTTGCTTTTAAATGTTCAAAACTAAGACGGTTCTTTCTTAAATTTTCAAGACTTATCTTGTCTTCCATAAATGATCAGGTTTTGACCTGTATTTCATAAACATTCGGACCTTAGTCCATCATTCACACCGTTGTTTCTCCGACAATTCTCAGAGCAAATGGAGATTACTATTGGAGAAAAACCCCAATGTCGGAGCTCTAGTTCAAACTTCATCTGAAAATGGAACAATAGGGAGAGAGAGAGAGAGAGAGAGAGAGAGAGAGAGAAGTTTTCTAGTGTGAGGAGTATGAATGAGGAGAGACTCTTTATATAGGGAGCTCGGGGACTCCTTGGTCGTCCGATTGGCGCTTTTATGGCGGTCATTCATTGCCTCAAACTCCCTAAATGGAGACTTTTCAGTTTTGCAGGCACTGCTCAATTTTCTAGCGAGTGAATAGTGTTGTCATTTAAAGGAAGAAGACGACACTATTCCGAACCGGACTAGACCGGTTCAAACCAGGTTCAAGATCGATTCGAACGAGTTTTTCTAAATTAAAAACTTGTAAATTCATCTAAATTCATTATCTATCCAATGGTGGCTTCAATTCTCCTATTTGAATTTTTTAAGCCACCTACAAAAATGAATTTAGAAATCGGTTCAATAGTGGTTCAAACTAGTTCAACCGGTTCAGGTTCGGTTCACCTGAACCGGTTTGGTTTTCACCTCTAATTCATTCTAAAGTCATTTTTCACGACTTTTGTTTAGGTCACTCGGGATTTATAAATTTCCCGATTTGTCCTTTCTCTATCGGCTACTGTTTATAAACTAATTTGGTTCTCCCTTTCGAAATGATTGGTTCTTTTCCCGGTTTTTCTTATTATCAAAAGATGGGGTTTACATACGACCAGTAAGTAGATTTTCTTTTTATAAAAGTAAGCTAATCATCCCAACTGGGTATGATGTGATTAAGCCCACTCACAAGTGATTTTTTTTGTTTCTAAAGTGTTCACCATCCCAACTGGGTATGATGTAAATATGCTCACTCACCCGATAACCGTGATATGTTCGTCCTCGGTCAGTTTTACAAGTCTACACGAGCTTTCTCTTGCTTGCATTCTAGTCACACTTGTCACATTTGTAGGCCAGTATGTCCACTGAACCCACTTGTAGCGTTGGAGTGACTTTACCAGCCACCTAGATAAAAGCACGTCCACTTCTATCCTGAGAATGAGTGGATGTTCATGACATCTGACCCTAAATCCCGTAACGACTCTCTGTGTCCGTATGAGGACAGAGACCTCATCCCGTCCCCACCCCAATCTCATGTGCTTGGTGTTACTCCGAATTTCGTATGATCACCTGGTACGACGAACTACCCTTATACTCACTAGGTCATCACTACCCCTCTTGGGCGTCTTGATGGTCTCGTAATCATAGTGCATGCACAATCAATATTTTTTTATCATGCCATATAATCTGTGGTGCCACTAGTCCAATAGTCTCGACCTTCAACTCAACCAGCAACTGTTTGTCTTGACTAGTCCGAAGACATGTCATGTCGCACTACCACTAGTTAACTGAATATGTCAGTTCTATCTTGGTACCATGACCAAACAATTCATTTATTAAAGTTTTATGGCACATATCTCATGTTTGTTTACGAGCTCCTGCTCGTGCCCACTAGCCTATGGCCCACTTGTTCAAGATTTTCAAAACCGGGCATAATAGCCCCCAAGTTCCAAAATCGAGGCCCCCGACCTATAAGAGCTATTCGAGCTCCTGTAAAAAAGGTCTCCCAAATCGTTTAAGCATTGGCACACAGTTAGGGAAGAGCACTTCCGATAAAATATATTTTCAACTGTCTATCATACCAACCGAGTATGAGGACATCTCCGCTCATAACTAATAAACGAGTTTTCCACTTCCTTCGAGTGAGTTTCATCATACCAACCGGGTATAATCTACTTACAACCGGTAAATAGTTTTTCTGTGTGATTTTCACATCACTTCTCTAAGTTGTGATGTTTAAAATACCACTAAATAATGAGTTTTTCATTTCGAGGTACTTATCATCCCCAACCGGTTATGATATAAAATCTCACTCACCTGTTAATGCAAATAATTCCACTAGACCGGTTCTTTGTATTTCACACGAGCCTGTCCTTGTTGGCATCCTCGGTGATTCATGTTTCTACACGATATGAACATCTTGATTCATTATCCATTGGCCTAATAGCCTTCATTCATTCAAATGAATGTGAAAACCTAAACTTTTATTTATTTACAATTAGGTTACTAAAGTTATTTTTCTTTTACTTTAAGTTCCTAATGTCGGTTTTTCCTCAAATTGAATCCCAAAAATTTTAAAATTTCCCTTGGAACCTCAATTTATTCAAATTCACAAAAGGGGTTTAATTTCCTAAATTTTCAATTTGGTCCCCAACTTTTTCAAAATTACCATTTTGACCTTCCTTTACAAAAATGGTAAGTTTTACCCCAAAAATTCTAAAATTCCTCAATTGGCCCTCTAACATTCTTATCATGCCCAATTAACCCTCAATTTTATAAAATTGTATTTTGGTCCTTCAAATTTCAAAAATCCCTAATTTTCCCCTAATTTCAACTTCTTAACACAACCGAATTTGATTTTATCAAATTGACCAATCAAACACTTCTAATTGTTAAAACTGAAGTTAAAATTAAGATCTTACATCTTCATACGATTCAATAGCACTTTGAATCGTAAGTTTTAACGTCGGAACGAGCTCGAACGGAGCTTTGTCGGAAAACAGACTGTAGAGAGAGAAAGCTTCGAAAAGTTACCGTCGGGGGCACGGCGGTCCGAGCTTTTGATCTGGGCAGATAGATCTCATCTTGAGGTTAATCCTAGAATCAAGAATTGAATCAATTGATACCAAATTGAGTTAGAATTTTATCATTGAAATTCTATCAGTTCTCTCTCTAACATCGGTCGAAAATTGCAGAGTGGAGCCAAATTGGCTTACCTTTCCACTCTAATTCAGCTGTAGTAGGGCTGTAGAGGTGTTGGGAGGGCTTGGTTTGGCCTGAGTGAGGCTCGAAATGGCAAATTTCTGCGCGGCCGAAATAGAGCAGCTTCGGTCCGCCGGAGCTGCTTCACTGTTCCATCACGGCAGTGATTCTTTGGCGACCCTTTAAGCAAACGGAGACTACAGGTGTGTAGCTGACTTCTCCCCGGTTCTAAAGAACCCGACCTCGCCTTGTTTGGCTCAGAAAAGTGCCTATGTCGGAGCTCTGGTTCGAGCTTCACCGGAAAATGGAGCTGTTGAAAGAGAGTGGAGTTTTCAGGTGTAGACATGATGAATGGAGGGGGGCTCTTTATATAGGGAGCTCGGGGACTCGTCAAACGTTCGTTTGGCACCTTTATTGACATTGATGGCCTGAAACATATTGAACGAAAATGTTTCTTTTTCACCGGCGCTGCTTCGATTTTCCAGTGAGTGAACAATGCTATTATCTGAATGAAGAAGACGACACTGTTCCGAACTGGACCAAACCGGGTTCAAAGTTTTAACCGGCTGGTTCACCCCCCCCCCCCCCCATTCGACTGAGTTTTTCAAATGTAAAAATTTCTAAATTCATTTAAATCATTTGCTATCCAATGGTGGCCTCAAATCTCAAATTTGAATTTTTTAAGCTACCTAGAAAAATGAATTTAAAATTCGGTTCAATAATGGTTCAAACCGATTCAACCCGGTTCGAATCCGGTTCACCTGAACCGTTTGGTTTTCATCTCCAATTCACCCTAAAGTTCTTTTTCATGACTTTTATGACTCCTTAGGTCACTCAGGGTTCCTAAATTTTCCGATTTACCATCTCTCTATCGGTTATGGTTCATAAATCGGCTCGGTTCTTAAATTAGTTTAATCCGGTTCGAGTTCGGTTCACCCGAACCGGTATGGTTTTTCTCTCCCACTTTGTTCTAAGGTTCCTTCTCAACGTTTATAAATCTCTTTAGGTTACAAGAGAGTTGAAATTTCTCTAATTTGTCCGTTCCCCAATAAATAGGTTTGTGAACCGGTTAAGTGTTTCTCACTCGGTTTGACCGATTATTTTCATGGTTTTCCTTAACTAAAGAGGGCGGTGTTTATTAGGAACTCCAAAAGTGTGCATAAAAACTAATATATATTTGCTTATCAATTGCTAAATTCTCGTGAAAAATTTTACTTATTTTTGTGCACACTATTTACTTTTATAAAATATTTAAATTTTCGCTAAATTTTATAGGTTTTTATTCTAAAGTCATTGTGCTAACGTTACTAATTTTGTAAAGGTATCAAACATGGTAAATATCAAATGAAAGTAGCAAGTTGTTATCAGCTCCCTAGTTCAGATGATTAGATCGGGCATGAAATAAACCTTTCAAAAATTCCTATATGTATGTTGTTTGCTTATCCAATATAACCACTATATATGAAAACTTTAAACCGTTTTTCATTATTAAACATGGTTAAATATTTTTTAAAATATCCTTATAATTATTTTTAATTTGTTTAATTCACTTACTCTATTATACTTTTTGGTAATATAATGTTGAAAAGAACTTTACCGGCTGATCTACTAGACTAGTATCTTCTTATTTTTGCAAATTTAGGTTTAATATTATAAGTGTTAGTTGGCCAAGACAACAATAGTAATAGTAACCAATTTCGTAGTATTGGAAAGTTAAGACTATTATTTCCATTTTTTGAATCCATAAAGGGGTTGTAGCATTATACAAAATTACCATTTTCCTTGTTAAGATTCGGTTCATTTCAATCATATTTTTTTGATTTATTTTTTTATTTAATTTTAATTAAACAATTTAATATTTTTTATTATTTATTAAGAGGCATTTCTAATTTCAAGTTTGATTAAATATAATTTGAGTGATTGAAAAAACTTGTTCCTATTAAATTATAGTTCAATTTAATTCTATATATAATTTTTGGTACTAATAAAAATATAATATTATAACAGCCTATCTCATTTTTTGAATTTTATACTAAAATCTTATTAAATATTAAATAATTTAGTTAACTGTACTCAATCCCTACCCACACCACTTTAACCAAACTTATTAATTTTCTTCAAATATGTTTCCCTTCCCGCTAATTTATTTGTATGAATGTTGGGATTACATTCCATCAAAATTTATTATTGATATATATATATATATTGCTCATCATATATATATACTTTAGATGTATTTATATCGTGATCCCTATTCAGTGGGTTGAGTTTGGGATCTACAGGCACGGGTCTTCCAAAATCATCTCCTATTCATAACCCTAGAAATACCCGCTGGCTGGGCGAAGTCTGTCTTTCCGTTCAAATGGCAGCTCATTCGACCTACTGCACTCGAGATGTCCGACAAACTTGAAGCTAGTGCTGAATGTCTTTCTTTCGCCTACCTCGGGTTCAGTTCGATCAGTCTCCAGGTACGAAATCTGCTCGGCTCAATCATCGATCACCGCTCCCTTTCTGCTCGATCAATCTGTAGTGCTCAGTTCTCTGCAAAATCACCACAATATCTAAGGCGAGAGTCCGTTTGATTACTTATAGGCGAAGTTTAAAGTCAATCGGAGTTCATGATTCGAAGTTTAACTCAATCGGAGTTCATGATTCAAAGGTTAACTCAATCGGAGTTCATGATTCGAAGTTTAACTTTTCACTTTCCTCCGTGGGGTCTTCACGCATTGAACAATTACCCATTTTGACTTGTTATCCTCATGATTCGAAATTCGTGAGCAGTGTGTGAAAAAGGTAAATGTGGTTTAACTTGAGGTTAAATTTGGATATGCGAGTTTGCATATCTCTGACTTTTGGGCTTTTATCCATGGAGATAATTTATTACTAAGTGTAGCACGCTCTCTTTTCGATTAAGAGATTCTTGATTCACTGCCTCCAAGACCCTTAGATACTGATGTGTAGTTAGGGCGTGCATATTATTCACAATTTCCTTGTATTTATTTTCAGTGGATTTTGCTCGCTTTTCTTGGTACTATTGGCTGACTTGTTGTAAATTCTATTTGGTACTATTGTATACTCTGAACATCCCGCTTCTTAGTTTACTTGATT
Organism: Trapa incisa; assembly: GCA_030064435.1. NCBI lineage: Eukaryota > Viridiplantae > Streptophyta > Magnoliopsida > Myrtales > Lythraceae > Trapa > Trapa incisa. The sequence continues at coordinate 11,835,916 of CM057781.1, read as the reverse complement.
CTATAAGCTTGGATATTGACATGGTAATTCACAAATCACTTCACCATAAATGCAAATGGTTGATTCTGTTTTTGACATTCTGATTACATTGAATATCTCTTGGTAGATACCTTTCTAATAATCATTAAAGAATGGGTAGTTCTCAAGATAAATATATTTTAAGCATTAGAAAATATCTTGATGTAATTTCTATTTGACAGTTGCCTCCATAGATCAACTAAAGATTCTGGTGCTGCTGTGTCCTCAACAAATTGTGGTTAGAGCCAGTAAAAGTTAAACTAAAGAGATGGCCAGCTCACCTGAGGAAAGTATTTTGGAGGAAATTATATTTGGTATCAAAGGTTGGCCTACTATCTCACAACAATCAGTTTACCGAGTATCATTTCATCTAGGTCGGTTACTGAAGGGAGTTAACAAGGGCTGATGTGTATATGAACTATCATTCTTCTTAATGGGGCTCAACCATTGGTAAATTAAAGTAAATAAAAAACTTAGCAATACATTTTCTATAATGATTGTTGTGCTAGCTATGCTAAAAAAAACAATAGATCCTTGCATATGCTATTTGATATCATGAATGCTTTAATGTTTCATCTACAGATGATATAGAGAGAGCAGAACAAAGCCAACCCGCGGGTGTATCCAAAGCAAGCAGTTCACATTTTCAAATTCCTCAAGAAGTTAATTGCACCAAACCACGAAATCTAGATCGTGGAAAAGTTCAGCTAGATGTAAAGACTGAAGTTCACCATCCTTCAGTTTCTTTGGTGCTGGAAGAGCTTCCTGTAAGTAAATCCCGCCTCAATCCTCTTGCTGCTCGTGCAGCGCTGGCATCACTGGTTTCAGCTGCTTGTGATTATGGTACAAATGGGACAAAATCAAATTATCACCAAATAACCAAAAAGTTGTCCCCTATGGACAAATGTTCATTGAAAGAACCTAATAATTTGTTCATAAATGAACATCATGGTTCACTGGATTCACAACTTGAGAAATCCAATAAAGTCAACAATGCTAATGCAAGGTCAAAGCATTCAACAACAGCTCTGAAATCAACCGTGTCTACAAAAAATGGTAGAGTAACTCGGTCGTCCATTCAGAAGGCTAATAGTGCTGCAGAAGACACAGAAAACATTTCAAGAAGCAGCTATATGCACAGTGAAGTCTCTGCTCTTCCATCTGGTCTCAGGGATGAAGCTAATCTCACTTTCAAAGAAGAGAAGGATGCTCACTTCATTCAATCGACAAATTCAAGTAATCCTAAAAGAAGCAAGCCAAAGAAGACTGTAACAACTAAGAAGCAAGGAGAGCCATCAGAAATGGAAGGTGGAACATATATTCCTGCTCAGGAAGTTCGAATGCAATCACCCTTTGATGTTGTTAGTAAACATCTAACTGAAGGTTTTATATAAAGCTCTTTGGATTAGCCTTAAGGAAGATGCTCTGCAGCTTTTTCTGACTTTATTAACATTAAATTTTGCTAATATTAATCAGTTTAAAACATATCCAGGATTAACAGACTAGAAATGTTGACAGATTGATTACTTTCTGCCATATGTTCTATTTCTGATAGAATTTAATTTTCCAGAGAAAGCAAAACGTCAGTATTTGAAGAGTAAGTTTGTTGAGGCCCAGCCAAAAGGCAGATTGACTCGCTCAGCTGCACAAAAGGCTACTGAAAATGTAGATGGTGGTGCCCAAGGCAAATCCCATGATCAAGTTAAAGAGAGGGTCACAAAGAAGGCACGGAAGCTAGACAGGGATAACTCTGTTGAGAGTACCAAGGCAGATAACTCTAAAATGAACATGTTGGAGGAGGAGACCATTCCATCCCAGAAGGAAATGATCTCATCACAGATGGCTTCACTCGTTCAGAGACCTGCAAGAGAGAGAGTTAAAGCAAATAAATCTATTCCCACTAAAAACGCACAACAAACAGAAGGTTTTTTCCTTATGCCCTGATTCTCAATTATATATACAGTTTTTCCTCACCCCATAGGCATGTTGCTGACAAATAAGCTGTATTGCTGGTTTTTTTTTACTATTTGCATGGTGCACTCGGAGGGAAAGACTCAACAATGTGTATATTAGGATTAAACTATCCCATTTTGCATCTAACCAACAATATATATGGTGTATCAATCAAAAGGTTTTCTTATTCTAACAATGCTTAAATTATTTATCTACTAGTGGAGAAATCAGGGAGCCTGTTCTATGTTTTTTTTACTGGAAACAAAGAATTTGATTGATTTTTATTTCCATGTTCTATGGCTTAGTTCACCATTGGATGACAGGTAAATCTGCTGGTGGCACAACAAAGAGTCATGAGCAAGATAAGAAGTCTTCCCTTAGCAAGAAGAGCAAGAGCTCCACCTTGGACATTAAACAGGAGAAGAGGTTCTCCCATCGACTACGATTCCTCCCACGGACCCGTTCACAAGTGAAGTCCTAGAACTAGAAGTCTCTCCCCTCCACATTTTGATACACACGTGGTGTCATTGGCTTATATTAGTCGCTTTTGCTTGATAAGACTCGTATAAGCTTGCTTAGGAACTCTTAGGAACTTCTGTCAGGGAGGTGGAGACTACATCTGTGCTAGAGCTCAATCATGTAACTGGAATATTTGGGTGCATTTTTTTCATTACTTAATTTATCTCGCGTGCCACTTATGGGTCGAACAAGTTTCATGCTTCAATTGAAAGGAATATTTTCACTAGATGCTCAATACCTAAGGGGGTAGATGGGTACACTGAAGAACTTGTGCCAAATGCTTGAAGTGTCTAATGGCATTTATGTCCTCTGATTCATTATGGTTAAGCTGACAAGTAAAATCAACTATCTCTATGACGAATCTGAAGCTGGTTGATGGAGTGTCTCTGCAGCTCTGCCCTGCAACTCGATTGGTGACTTAGTCATACTTGAGGTAGGCCATGGCCATGTACAATATGATAGGCTATCACAGGCACTAATATGAAGATGCCGAGGAATGTGGCGAAGTCACGGGCACGTTAGAAGCCCTGAGAACAACTACATTGCGATGGTCCAAACTAGAGTGGGCTAACTAAACGTGAATAAGAAGAACTAAGGAGACGTACTAAAAATATAATTTTGTAAAACATAAAAAGCTTTGAAAAGTGTGGCTGCTGGGATTCGAGCCCAGGTCTCCACGGCCACAACGTGGAATTCTTACCACTAAACTACAGCCACAATGTTGCTGAAAATGATTATTTAAATTATAGATAGTCTAATCTTCACTGTACACAAAAATTTAAATGCGATCAAAATAAATGAGAAATATGAACAGTAAATTTTAAAATGTTATTACAAAGAATGTTTAACTTAAACCATAAAATATAACTTTTATTGATATGACTTAATTAAGTATGTATATTTATAGATTTATAATATTATTAGAAATAAATAATAATAAGATAATATAATATAAATCAAATTTAAAGTATTGCAGTCCCCGTTATTTTGTCTCTACTAATTGCTTTTAGAAAAAAAAATATAATGGTGGCATAAAGCATTTAAAAATGTTATCCCGACATAAAAGTATATCAACTTCTGCATCTCTTCTTTCTAAAGCCTAGAACAACATCACGACATCAAATGGATAAAAGTAATCCCACGTGTTTAATTTTAGCTAGTAACCAAGTTTCATTTAGGAAGAGTTTATGTGATTTTAATGATGTTTAACATTGCAGGTTCTGCAAAAGAAGATGCTGCCAAAACCGAAGCTACTGCTGGTGCTATTCCTAACACAGGTGAGTTTGACTTTTTTTTTTCTTATGCTGTGTTTCTCAATTTTATAGAAACTTTAATAACAGTTGACATTTTGGGTAGAATGCTCCAGGAAGAAAAAAAAAACATACTCTGTAAGGAACAGTGAAATTTAGCATTCTTAAAGCACTCGATCGATGCTAACATCATCAGAAAGCTTAATGCCATAGTTGGTTTCAAATACCAATCAGCCATCCAGGTCAGGTGGGTTCTCCAACATAAACTGCAGTTACTTTCTATCTGAAAGACCCATTTTAGTGGTTAGCATTCTACATTTTGCCCATATATTTGTGGGCATGACTATGTAGTATTCTCTGAAATCCTCCCAAGAGAGATATGCCATAAAGTCATTGATTCTGTCAGTTTTGCTTAATCATTTTTATGCCTGTGCTTAAATTGAGAATGATATCCTGATCGGCTGAATTGCGATTCCTATGACCTCCGTGCAATATTTTGTCATTTTACTTATCAATCTTCTCATATGGTATTCTCATGAAGGATATTATTGCCAAACTTGGCATGCTGGATGAATGAACTATCGATACATACAATGAGTTCGGTCGTATTGCTCGACTGCTTATCAAAGTATCCAGGAAGATAAATTATTAACTATTAGTAACTTTTTGAGCTAATAAATGTGACAATATTGCTTTCACACTAAGAATCAGCTTTCTTTGTAATCTTCTACTGATTAAGCGTCCCAATGTTCTATTTATGCTCAGAATCAATGTTTCTGGTGTTTAATGCATGACCAAAATTGTTGACTCAGAAGTTTATATCCTTGTTGAGGAGTGATTTATGACAAATTTGGTGTATCACTACTTTTATTACTTTTAACTTCTTACCATGTAGCACCACAATTTTTTAAAAAATAATAATTTTTATTTAATTTAGAAATAGAGAGATTTAAGACGTACAGTAAATAAAATAAACGAAATTATAAATCAATTCGAACTAATAATCTAAAGGTATATAATAAAACAAATATAGCGACAAATATAATTTAACCTAAAATCAAGATAAAAAATTGAATCAATCTGGTCAAACCCATATGAACACAATTAAATTAAGTTAAACCTCATATAAACCCATATGAAAGAAATTAGCTAAACTAACAAATAGATCAATTAAAATGGAGTTTAAAATCAATTGAATTAGTAAGAAACCATTTTGATTGAGTAAATGAGTGAATAATCAGTCAAATTAAAAATAAATTTATTTGAATCATACTTAAATTAAATTGGACCAAGAAAGGAAATTGAGACTTGAAAATTAGTTTAAATTGAGAAATGAAAATATTATTTATGCTTGAATCAAACCTAAATAGACATTTGTGATCTAAAATAAAAAATTTGGAAATTCTTGAATAAGATCATATTGAAATCGAATAAACCAAATTAGATAAAAATGAAAAATAATTTAGAGGGGTTAGAGAAAGTGTAAAAATATAATTATTAATGCTAAAATCAAGAAAAGAGTTGAATAATTAAAAAAATAAAGTAGGTAGAAAATTGATTAAATTGGTGGTGAACTAGTCAAAAAAATGTTAAAATTAGTCTAACAAGTTAGAAAATTTGTTGAAAATTGGTTCAAATAGTGTTGGTCAAATGTAATAATCAACAATCGGTGTTTAGTCAAATTTGTCATATCAACATGCACGACTAATCTGTTGGAATATTATATAGTCAATAGATATTAAGACATATTAGAAGTGCGACTAATAGTCACGCACCACTTATAATCACATACGATCAATGGAGAATCGAACCTAATCATATGGTCACATCATCATGATGTAATAATCACAACGTACTATGTGACAAAGTTACGCAGTTAACAATGACTAAAACTAGTCAGATAGTCACAACCAATCGTTGTGTGTCATGTGACAAGTTACACAAGCAGCGAAGACCAATATCGACTCAGCTAGCTACATTATCATAACGTATCCGATCATCGTGCACCACGTGATAGTATACTGTTTATCTTTAACCTCTAAAACCCGCTTATAATATTGGTTCTTTTGAAAACTTATGATGTGTCTTTTCCAAAATTTTTTGCTATAAAAAATGAACTATTGGAAGTATTTGAGACTAATTTAAGCCCTACAAATTTGTGAGATAAAAAATGAACTATTGGGAGTATTTGAGACTGATTTAAGTCTTACAAATTTGTAAGTCAAACCCTTTGGATGTCGCGAGCCTATATAAAGACTATCCCTTATCTCATCCTCTACAAATCACAATCTCCCCTAAACCTCAAGATACTAACTTCTTTAGCGAACAACATTACATATATCCAACATAATACATTCTATCAACCAAATTTACTAATTCTTACTACGTTGGAATTCTACAAAAGTTATCTTTCCAATGGGGTAATGACACAATTAATCGATGACAGGAATGTTGTCGATCATATGAAATAATACTACTATGATTGAAGCAAAACTTCTTGAGTCCATTTCTACCTCTTTCGACGATAAAAAATGGCTTAGAAAGTTTTTATATCATCTCTAAGATGTGATTAAGCTTCATCCATAGGTTTGACGAGTCAATAATCACCTAATTTCAGTCTCCACCACAATTAAAGCTCAAACTTAGATTAGTTTTACTGGAATTTCAAACGGAAGCTATTGCATGCACTTCTTGTAACACCTAAACTCGAATACTATTTATATGACCCAAAAACCCTAAATTAGATTAAATCGGGAATGAAACTTAAAATAATAATAAATTAAGTGTAAGACAAATTTCAAGGTCAGGACATGAAACAATGAGAAGGGAAGTCAGAAAAATTATCCTAGACTTGGAGTTTTAGAGTAGGAAACCTGAAATACGAAATGTGTAATGATCAGAAGAAAGATAGTGTTGAAATTGGAACGAATTGCACGGATCATAGAGCAATGAAGATTTTTTAAGGAAATTCAAGTGGGGCAAAAATGTAATTTTTGGCACTATAATTAAGAAAATTAGTCAAAGAATTTTTAGAAAAATAAATTTAGCAAACAATCAGCTAAATTGGGGGTAAATCAGAATAAAAACAGTAAAAAAAATTACTAAATCGATCGAAAAATTTACTGAAAACTGGTCTAAATAGTGTCGATCGATAGTTGTGGGCCAGACTGCCTCGAGCTGTGATCAATTATGGCGTGCCACATGGCTAGGTAGCTAATCACCGCGCACTACGTGTCAATGTTGTCTGATTAGTGAATGTTGAGCCACATCATCAGGCATGACCAATTAGAGTGTGTGACATGTCAAATGGACATTATGGACTACATTCATGACGCGTTAGACAAGGATGACCAATCAGAGTATGTCACATGTGGAATGGACATTGTAGTATACAACTAGGACACGCCGAATGAGTGGAACTAATCGGGGAATGCCACGTGTCAAATGGACATTGTAGACGACAGTTGAAATACATAAGATAAGGATAACCAATCACATAATGCCATGTGTCAACAGTTACATAGTCATATTAATTTTTCTAATCAACGACAATGATCAATTGCATTGAGCCATGTGGTGATGTACGACTAAGACTACCTAGATGAATGAGGAATCTACGTTCAAATGAGATCAGGACCACTTCTCACTAGATAGTAAGATTCTGAGCTAAGGTAAGTGAGTTTATACGAGTGTGAGGTCTTATTGGACCAACATTTGCTATCTACAACTTTTAAAAATTATAATACTCCATGTAAGTTGAAAATATTTATTGTAAAATATAAAACAACATGGAGGTTATATGGGATCTTTATAAAACATATTAATATTTTTCATTTATAAGAAAAATGGGCTTAAACCCATATTTTGAAAACAAGCTAAGACTAACTATTTTAGAAAATGGACTAATGCTCGAACTTTAAAAAGAGGGAATTTGCTCGATATTTATGAAAAAGGGCGAATGTCCACTATTTAAGAAAACAAAGTATTATAAAGAGGGCATATGCCTAATATTTATGAATAAAGTCAATGATCACTACTTATAAAAAACAAGCAAGGACCCAATGCTTATAAAGTTGGTGTAGGATTGATGTTTATGAAAACAGGTGAACACCCACTATTTAAGATAATTGTCTAAGATATGATGTTTATAAAAAAAAACTAAGGCCCAATATTTATGAAATGGGTGAATACCCACTATTTAGGGAAAAGAGACTATGATCCCATGTTTTTGAAAAGGGGGCAGTCCTAGAAAATGAGGTAATGTAATCCAAGGAAGTTAGAGACCTTAATGGTCCAACTAAAATTACTTATGAATTCTTTAGAGATGTTGATTAGATACAAGCCAACATCTATTACTTTTATGTATTATTTGTGATCAAGGTGGTTGAAGTACAATATTTTAATAGATGTATGCATAGAGAGGTTGTGTTGGCTGTCAAGCAATATATGGGATGAGTTGGAATAAGGGAAGATTATTTGTTCTAGTTTTTAGGAATATTGAGTTATACAATGGTATCCAATTATTGAACAAAAGTTGGTTGGATATGGTCACCATGTTTCATTTAGAAAATGTTATAGGTCATTATCCATGAAGAGTGAGTATGCCCCACATTCAAAGAATGCTGATAGAGAGGATTGTGCCCCCAAGGTGTCTGAAGAGAGTGGTGTTTTCCGCTGCTCGGTTGTTACCCATCATGTGTATGTACTATATTTTGTGTGACATACATTCGGTTAAATAAAAATACACGTTTGAGATTTATCATCTTAATAAGAATTGTATATTTAAATACCTTATATTGGTTGAAGTACGAAAGAAAACCTCCATAAAATATATCTCAATGTTATATATTTTAGTAGGGTATGAGATTGTAAACTTAATATCAAAATATCAGTACCCTATTCACTGAGACTTAACATTCACCCTCTCCCTAACCCCTTTCATGTACTTGATCAAAGAAAAGAGTGTAAACCATGTTTACTCATAATAAGAAAGCTGAAAATGAGAACTGGAAAATTTCTTGAAAATACTATTGTTCAAAATGAACTAAAATTGGTCAAGAAAAACCAAAAAAAGAATTTAAACGACCCCAAGTGATAAATTAAGATAAAAAAAATAATGAAAATGGATCATGAAGTTGAATGGTTATGAGAACCGAACCGAACCTGATTCGAGTTGAACCGGGAAGAATCAAGAATAACCAGTTCAATGATTCATTTTTCTAAATAACTTAAAAATATCAATTTGGAAAATTGAAATAACCAATGTGTAGAAAATGAATTTATAAATTTTTAATTTTGAGAAAACCGATCGAATTAGGCATGAACCAACCGATTTTCTATTTTGGGTCAACGAACCCAATCTGACCGAACCGGTCAACGGATCACCTGCCAAGTCAATGCCCAATGAGCATGCACAACCAATCAGTGCACGACGTGTGGTGAAGCGTGCCTAGTCAGCTGCTTGGTCAACGTTTGAAAGCGTTGGATAATTAGAGCGTGATACACGTTCTTGCTCAATGATCAGATGAAAAAAAAAGACACATCATTAGAAACTGACTAATAAGAGCGTGACACGTGTCCTTAGTCAATGATCAGCCGAGGAGAATCCCCATCAGTTAGGCTGACCAATGAGAGGCTAATAGGTGACAATGGTTCCAGGTCAGCGACCGACTAGGATGTTAGAGAATGATCGACCAATCAAAAGTCGACACGTGGCAAAGTTATGTCGGATGACTACAACCAATTAGAGGCTAACACGCGGCACAGTACGTTAGGTGTTAAAACTAACGAATTTAAATCAGCCAATCAGAGGACACCATGTGTCACGGTCAACGACCAAGTAGGAGAGAGCAACCAATGAGAGGTTGCCATATGGCTAATCAATGAGTTAACGGATGACTTGAACGATGAGTAAGGCGTCAGCACCACGTGTCATCTCACACATGCGAAATTCGCACACACACGCACAATGTCATCTTCTTCCTTTAGACAACTTAACAGAGAGGCTGAAAGTTGCCTTAACTCTAGTAGCCAATAAATCTCTCCAACAAAGTAGTAAATTAGAGAGTTAATAGTCAACTGATGGGTGAATGGATTGGAATGAAAGACCCTGAACTCCCTGTATAAAAAGCCCCCCTCCATTTATACTCTTTATCCCTCGAAAGATTGAAAAAGATGAACTACTCCAGTTTTTTATCATGCTTGAACCAGTGCTCCAACAACAACCCTTTTCTCCACCTTCGAATGTAAATTTAGGTTCCCTAGAACTGGGAGTAAGTCATCTACCTTACTGCATATTCCTTTTAGATCTTTTACAATTTGTTGGACGGTCTTCCTAATTTCATATTTTATAGGTCAAGCTCTATCTCTCCTAAGTAATACACCTGCCTCCATTGGAACTTCCTCTGGAGAATTCAAGTTCCCTAATATTTGCTATCATTCTCGTAGAGACATTCGAGGTATCTTGGCCCAATCCTTGTCCTTTGTTTTACTATTGGTATGAAATCCCTAATTTGGATTAATTGATCCTCATTTCCATTGAGTGAGAGGATTCTACGTGGGGGTGTTTCATTTGGTCAAAGGGAAGGAGTGATATGAAACATCTAATAGGAGGGGTTTCAAGGTAGCCTTTCTGAATATTGGAGAAAATTCTGGGATTAGCTTCTCAACTCATAGGTGAGGAAAAATTGGGTTGTCTTCCATGATATGTTGAGTACTCCTTTTTATAGGAATACTAGCGTGAGAGTTTTATTATATTATTGAATAACTTCATGAATGTAAATAGTCCTTATCATTGCTATAACTTCTTCTTTATCTCTTTAAATCTCATTTTATTGATAGTAACAGGTTGGGCCCTTCATCAGCTAGCGTAGCTCCTGTATCTAAGATGTGGTTCTTAAAATTTTTAGGGCATGTACAACTAAATCTATAGGACTTGTATTGGCTTGAGGTAAGTCTTTGATGTTTGGCTTAAAAAACCCAACTCTTATATGTGTTTCTTTGTTAATTTGAGCTCTTTTCTTATTTCTTATATTTTTTTCAATGATAACATTTTCCCCTTATTTATAAGTACATAAATTGGGCTCTCCCTGGAGTTAATTTTTTAATGTTAACTAAGAAATCATTCCACTTATTCTCTTAAATACTGAGGTTAAATTCCTTCCTTTTGTTTATTTCAAGAGAATATCTTAAAGTATATTTATAAGATTTGAATTTTCTTGTTTAGGTGCACGAGAAGTTCATTTCAAGAATTTCACCCTGTTTATACTCAATTATTTATGATTACTATTATTATTTATCCATGGTCTAATACAGTTCGAAATATGCATTTTCATTTTTTTAAATTCTATCTCTATAACACCTACGTAGGTTTCTGATCCAAACATCTAATGAGAGTACTCTAATTCAGTTTTCACTAACTACTCCAAGTACTTTTTCGCTCTGAAATTTCAAGAAATTCCCTTTTCATACTTTCCTATTGAGATTGCTAGTAAGTTTAATTAATTAACTTTGTATTTCATTTACCATAATTTTATAACATTACTAAATCGCATAAAACTATTTTTTTATGCTTGTAACGGTGAGTGTATTTTTCCTGTATTAATTTGGGTATACTAGACCCAAACTTACTATTGGATGGGTGATTATGGGGACTATAGTAATATAGTGTCCATTGTTAAAATTTACTATGCATTTCTTGTAATATTCTTATTTTTTTTCAAGAATCAAAGATGTTATCTTTGGTAGACATCTTCCTTGTGATCACGGAGTGTCTTCCTAAATTCTATGAAGGTAAAAAAGTTTGGATTTTTTTAGTTATTTCTATTCAAGTTTATGGGTCTAATGTAACAACTTATTCATTTTCTTTCTTATTTTCTTTAGGTTAAAGATCAAACTCGTCCTTCCTTTTATATGTGACCCGTCTTGAAAAATTTAGCTGATTAATTTTTCCTTACTTTTGGGTTTATTGTATCTCCTCTGTAATATTTTTATCCTTTTTATTTATTCATGGATTTTATCTTGTATTTGTACTCTTAATATACTAGGGGCTATATCATTATTTTAGGGCATTTAAACCTTTATTTATAGAGTTAATTTTAATTTGTATTATCTTCTTAACCACATCTAATAAATTCTTACCGAATTAATTTAAAAAGAAATTTTCAATTTAACTTAATTTATAATATAGAACATTTCCTATTAAAATTTTAAATTATACTGAATGGATTATATTTGGTTCATGCATCTAACCCGCTTCAATTTGTTTGATCCTTTTTTAGGTGTGCAACTTTCATGTTACATTGCTTTTAGAGTTTCATGCTTGATAGTCATCCATGATTAATTGGAATGGTTGGATCAATCTCTCATTGACATCTTAGAAAGTCTCAAATCTTGCTCTGCTTCTTGATTCTTTCCCTTCCTAAGACGGACCATATTATGTTTGATCTAGGTGCTTAATTTGGTAGATTTTTACTCAATGAGAAAACCTCCCACATCTAGCAATCTCTCTTAATTTAATTAAAACTAAATGACAATTGACACGGTTAAGAATAAATTTAATAATAATAGAGAATAACCTTTAGGGAACTAAGGATTGTCAACTTTAAGCATTTTACCTATTCTTTTTCAAATTCTTCCTCCATTTCTTTATACTATTTGGTTTCTAGTTAGTTGATGCACTTGTACTCCATATGGACATGGATAATAAATCTAACCATAACATTGCATCCCATATGAACATGAATAATAAATCTAACTATAACATTGCACCCCATATGGACATGGACAATAAATCTAACTATAACATGCGAGTTTCCTCTTCACTAGCACAATAACATATTATGGCCTTAAATTAACTATTAATATAGATTTTATCTATAATTTTATAATTTTCAAACTCAAAGTTGATTGTATTATCTACAATATATCTACTTTCAATACCCCTAGTTCTCCCCCATGAACATTTCAGTATTCAATTTAACATTCTCATGTTATCTTTTTTTCGTAAATAACTTTATATATAAGAATGACTTTCCCATATTAAATAAATATTATTTGAATATTAGTTTGATAATTAATATTGAATCGAGATATATTTAAAATTACTTGAATTTTATATGGTCAAATAATAAATGTATTTTTAGGACGATTAATGTTATGTGATTTTTTAAATTATTTAATTATGTATGAAATTAACAAATTTGTATTTATTATTTTAAGAATAAATTAATATTAAGGATATGGTAACATAGTTTCTCCTCTCTCATAATTTTTTTAGGAAACTTTAAAAGAAAACGAGGATTGAAAATAATAAAAGGATTTCCGCATAACACGTAGATGGAGTTATAAGATGTGGTATAAAATACAATTCTATATTTTCCCTTTATTTGAATATTTTATAAACATTTACATTTTTATTTATTAAAATTTTAAATTATTATGAAAATTGATATTTCATACTTTTAGTTTTATACTATCTCAATATTATAGTGGTGTGGGTTCAATCAACACGTGACTGAGTAACAGTATTCACAAACCAATTGAAATCCAAATATGCGTATGATTTAGATCTACCAATCAGCTTGAAACATGAAGAAAGAAGCTTTTCAGAAAATCTTGCAACAGATAAATGAAGATTCAGACTCCCTGGTTAGGTGAATGGAGGTGAAAATCTTGACACTAGCGGGGAAGGCTGGTTGTGTCGGTCGATTGAGAGGAATCAATTGCAGACGGAACTAATTTGACAACGAGCGGTAATTTCAGCAGAGTCGGAAGGTTTTCCGGCAAACTATGCCTCACAGGCTTCTCATGAAAATAATATTAAATATGGTAAGTGTGGGAGTGGGACCCACCAGGGTCCCTTTCAAATGGGCCCAACATAAAAATATTGAATCTTTACCACTCCCATTGAACGGCCCCAAGATTTCCAGCTCTCTGCTGGTGTGTAGTGACATCTACCACCCTGTGCGATTAATTAATTAATTAATTAAAGCAGACAACACGATTCCATATCGAAAGTTGAGTACCGCCTTTAAAAATGTGAATAGTGATGAATCCATTAGCAGGAGATGGATGGCAGAGAGACATAGGCAGAGAAGGAAAAAAGCAAATTTTGAGAGAGAGATCAATGGGGAAAGGGAGGAGAATGGAGGAGAGTGTAGACTATGTGGTAGTGCCGGTGGGGCTGATGGTGCTGCTGATGTATCACGGGTGGCTCCTGCTGACTGTCCTCCGCCACCCTCACCGGACGGTGATTGGCCTCAACGCCGAGTCCCGCCGCCAGTGGGTCCACTCTCTCATGGCTGTACGCATCGATAATCATCTCTTCAGTCTTCCTCTCTCACTCTCTCCACTCCCCAATCTTCTCTTGTATGGGTGGCAATTTTCATCCTCTTGTGCGAATTGAATTGAATTGCCTTTGTTGATTGTTGATATCGTGAAAAAATCACAGCTTTTTGCGACGTGCTTAGTCTTTACGCATGAAAGACTAAACCCCGAATTTGTGCGAAGATGAGCAGAGGTCTGAGCATGAAGGAGTTGGTCATCATCTCACTCTGCTGCCTTTAGAGCTGAAAACCCAACTTTCCCATTCTTCATCAATGTTTTTAGTGAATCAGCTGGAGAAGCTGATGGTCGATCTCGGGATTCATGCACTTAGCATAAGTTCTTATTATGCCCAGTTGATAGATCATTTGTGATTAATAAGTCTGCAAATTTTCACGGTCCGTTCTGAATCACATTTGACAAGTGACCTGCAGAACTTTACTTAAAATTTTCTAGACCATGCATCTCTCTTAGCTAGATTTGAATTAGTCTTGTCATTTTCCCTTATTTCTCAGGATCCCCTCAAGAACGGAGTTTTGGCAGTCCAAACAATCCGAAACAACATCATGGCATCGACCCTCTTGGCTACAACAGCCATCACTCTCAGCTCGCTCATCGGCGTCTTTGTCAGCAGTTCCTCTAGCACCTCCTCGTCTCATCTCATCTACGGGAACACCACTCCCCTCCTCACCTCAGTGAAGTACTTCTCCATCTTAATATGCTTCCTCGTCGCCTTCCTCTGCAATGTTCAGTCCATTCGGTACTACGCCCACGTGAGCTTCTTAGTCACCCTTCCCACCTCTCAAGGGAACAGGGAACCCATCGAATACGTTGCAAGGAGCTTGAACCGGGGGAGCTACTTCTGGTCGTTCGGTTTACGGGCATTCTACGTCTCGTTCCCTCTCTTCCTCTGGATCTTTGGGCCCATCCCCATGCTTGTCTGCTGCATCATGATGGTCACAGTCCTATATTTCTTGGATACCACCACCAGCTTCACAAGACAGCTGCACACCCACTCTATGAGGAGGGAGGGGGAAGAGAAAGCTGATGGTCAAGAGTCAATGAGTCCTACTCAGCCATAAAAGCTAATGCAGTTCTCTACTGATGCAGATTTATGGTAATTGGGACGGTATATAGTAGACAGAAATATTGTAGTGACTGCATGATTTTACGTGTATGAATAATGAAATAACATGCAGATTGGCCTAACATTAAACGCTGTCCTACAAATTAGATTACTATTTCATGTTGTATTGCTGTTGATAGCAAGTAAATCTGCAATACCATTTAATTTGAAATCAAATTAAAATTAGGTTGAATCAAATGAAATGGTGATTTATTTTTTGAGTGGCCATAAATGAAAAAAAATAGATATAAATTTTAAATAAATAAATTTGTAAAATTTTAAAAAATAAGAAAATTTGGAAAATCGGTAAAGCTGTTGAAAATCGATCAACTACCTAAAAATCAGTCGAACCGTTAAAAACCAATCGAACCACAGAAAATCGATATGATCAACGAATATGAACTAGTTAATAGATGGAGAGTGCACATGGGCCATGTGTGATTTGTGCGCGCACGGACACATATCCCACGTGATCATCCCTATTGGGCATCATGAAATAAGATATGAACGATTGAGTGGTATGTTCTTGGTAGCAATAACTCTCACTTGGAAAATTCAATTCAAACGGCAATTTCCGGGAAATTAAATGTCGACAAACGAGCACATTGGTTGCCCTATACATACCAGATCTCCTCATAAAAAGTCAGCACTCCCTATTTCTTCTCTTCACAGAAAATCCTCTATAAAACCAAATTGGTCGTTTTTCCAATAATAGGAGCTCCAATAAGTCACGATTGGGAAACAAAAGAAGTCATTCATAAGTTCTATAGAATCCTACCTACCTACTCTACATGAGTGATCTTCCGTGAGTCGATAATGGTTGGATGAGCACCAACCTTATCGAAGTTTCATAGGTTATTGGAAACAAGACATTCCACTCTCGATAATATTTTGTCTTCTCCGATGGTAAAAAATAGTTGAAAAGTTCTCTAAGAACCTCCTAAACATTACTAATCACTCCAAAACTTTCACATGATATTCGTAAGTCTATTCCGTCCCCAATTGCCGTGAATTTTGAATTTTATTTAGTTTTAATCGAAGTTGAATGGATGCACCTCCAACGATTAATTAGAGCGTCATTTGATTGTAAGAGAACCAAAAAAAGCCCATCTACATTTTCCATGACATATCCAACCAATATATTGTCATAAGTGAGTTTCTAACCACTTTTTCTTTACTTCTTTATTTTTGTAAAACTTAAATATTTCTAAAAATAGACTAAATTAATTGTGTAAAAACTCAAAATGATAGTGGGAAAATAAGAAAATCGATTAGGATCGTGTTATAGCAAGGGGACGCTCGTGAGCTTTTGCCAATCGTATAGCGATTATATTCCCTAGAGTTTTGATCATTCATCGAAGAAAGAAATTATGCATGACTGAAAATAAATGCATCCGATTTCAACGAAAATTTTGGAGAAAAGGAGATGTAATTCCTCTATTGGTGGCTGAAGGAAACATTCATTATACTAAAAATTTTCTCTACGCTTTGAAGCTTGTTCAAGATAATTCTCTCATTCCCTAGAGATCTTTTATGATAACTTGGAATATTTCCATTCGATTATTCCTTGGCAATTTTGGGGGAAATTTATAACTTTTATAATTTGAATGTATGAAATAATTATGTAACCTTGATTATAGAAACGACAACTTCTATAGATGGAGGAATTCACTCTACATCATCATAAGAATTGTCACGTCCCGACCCGATTTGGCTAAAATTCTGTTAACAACCCACAACTCTCTTAAATCTTGAAAAGTGGCTACTTTGTAAGATTAAGAGAGTTAGGCATAGTACGTATCATGTTTTCCCTAAACAATATTAAACAAAATTGAAACTTTAAATTGGTGTACCTGGTTTGGGATCCGGGGAGGAAAAGTTGGTGCAATTGCGTTCCTTTCTGAAAATGTTTAGAGGGAGGCGGTGAGTTCAACAACTCAATAAGTGGAGAATAATCTTTTATGAAAGTTCAATTTAGCAATTATAATTATTTGATAATTCAACAGTTTCTTCTTGGGTTTCTCAAATCAACAATCGCCCTCCTTTCATAGGAGGGATCACACATTCGTAGAACGGACATCGACCGTTCCACTTGTGAACCGAAGCACCTTTACCGTCCACCCTGATAGATGTATATTGCTTCTACCTGGAGTTTGAATAGATATCAATAGTCTGACACATCAAACCCCAATTACTTAACCGTATCTACTCCATGAGACGAGACCTCATTTCTCCTACTGTCTCGATCTCTATGCGCGCGAAGCTACTCGGCTTCACGACCTACTGAACGATGAAACTGCCCTTATGCACACTAGGTCATCGAGCAGTCCTTGGGCTCCATCAGTACCTCATGTCAAGTGTCCTAATGGCCTAAACATCACAGTGCATGCATAATCAACAATTCTTTTTTAATTATAACCTTTATCTTTGGCCCTCTAACATAATGGTTTGTCGGCTTGGCTTCGGCCCACACGTACTGGCCCAACAGGTTCGATGACCTGGCTTCGGCATAGCAGTGGTTCGACCCAATAAGCTCGATAATTTAGCTTGGCTTGACGGGTATCACACAAAGTTCCTATAAATCCCGCCCTTTTGAGCTAACAAAAACAGGGAAAAAGAATCGGTCAAATAGAGTGAGAAAATTGAACTGGTTCACAAACCCATTTATTGGGGAACGGGCAAATTAGAGAAATTCCAACTCCTTTGTGACCCAAATAGATTTATAAACCTTGGGAAGGAACCTTAGAACAAAGTGGGAGAGAAAAACCAGACCCAAATCGGATTAAATTAGTTTAAAAATCAAGCCGGTTTATGAATCGGAATTGATAGAGAGATGGTAAACCGTAAAATTATGAACCCTAAGTGACCTAAGAAGTCACAAAAGTCATGAAAAAGGACTTTAGGGTGAATTAGAGATGAAAACCAAATCAATTTAGGTGAACCAGATCCGAATCGGGTTGAACCGGTTTGGACTGGTTTGAGCCACTATTGAACTGGATTATAAATTCATTTATCTAGGTGGCTTAAAAAATCTAAATTTGAGATTTGAAGCCACCATTAGATAGGAAATGAATTTAGAAAATTTTAGATTTGAAAAACTCGGTCGAATGGGGGATGAACCGGCCGGTTTAAGCTTTGAACCCGGTTCAGACCGGTCCGATCTGGTTCAGAATAGTGTCGTCTTCTTCCTTCAGATGACAACACTATTCACTCACCGGAAAATCAAAGCAGGACTAGTGAAGAAGAAACATTTTTGTTCAGTATGTTTTAGGCCATCAATGTATGTAATAAAGGTGCCAAACGGACGACCAACGAGTCCCCGAGCTCCCTATATAAAGAGCCCCTCTCCATTCATCCTCTCCACAGCTGAAAACTCAATTCTCTCTCAACTGCTCCATTTTCCGGTGAAGCTTGAACCAGAGCTCCGACATGGGCACATTTTTTAGCCAAACAAGGCGAGGTGGGTTCTTTAGAACTGGGGAGAAGTTAGCTACACGCCTGTAGTCTCCGTTTGCTCCGAGGGTCATTAGAGAAGCGCCAACGTGATGGAACAGTGAAGCTGTCACACTCCAACCCAGTTTGGTTGGATCACCGTGAACAACCCGCTGCTCTCTCTCGATTCAAGAAGAGTTTCCTCCTCCTTTAACTCGAGATGAGCCGGGCATAATTTTAACCTTGTTCCTTGGAAAGACATATAACAAATAAAATGCAATCTTAAGGAAAATTAAGCATACGTGATAGAAGGTAAGGCTTGGTGTTATTCCTAGTCATTTTCTCTTTTATTAAAAAAGGGATAGAAAAGAGGGGTGAGTTTCTACAAATCAGTGAATAGGTTTTCAAAATTTTACTTTTAACTTTTAGGAAAACATTTGTATTGGATTGTGTCAAAATCATTTCTTTCAAAAATCCTTTCATTTAAAATCTTGGGTTTTTCCACCATTTCCTTATTTAACCACGGTGTGTCATCACCCAACACACATCCTTTATCATGAAAGTCAAACACACTTCACAGGCCAGCACGTCCACTGAACCCACTTGTGGCTTCGGAGCGACTTTACTGGCCACCTAGATATAAGCACATCCACTTCTACCCTAAGAATGAGTGGATGTACACGATATCCTACCCTCAATCCTGAAATCAATTCTTCATTTTCATATGAGGACAGGGACCTCATCTCGTCCCCATCCCAGTCTCATGCGCTTGGTGCTACTCCAAATTTTGCACGGTTACCTGGTACGACGAACTACCCTTATACCCACCAGGTCGTCCAGTGCCCTTAGGATACATCACTACCCCTGTTGGGCGTCTTGATGGTCATGTAATCACAGTGCATGCACAATCAATATTTTCTTATATGCCATATAATTTGTGGTGCCACTGGTCTAACAGCCCAGACCCTCAACTAAACCCGCAGTTGTTTGTCTTGATTGGTCCATTGATGTAAACCCCGCACATTTGAGTTAAGGAAAACCGGGAAAAGAACCAGTCAAACCGAATAAGAAAACCAAACCGGTTTACATTTGGGAATAAGCAATATGAAAATTTACAACTTTCGGTTGATCCAAAGGATTTATTCAACATTGGAAAAGAAACTTAAGACAAACTAGAAAACAAAAACCAAATTGGTTCAGGTGAACTAGATTCAATAAGAACATCAAAGTTATTGGAATTAATACAAATAATTTAATACTAAAATTAAATTATTGAAATTAAATTATTGGAATTAATACCAATAATTTATGGTAATATTAATACTAGTAATAAATCTCGACCATTTAATACACAGGTTTTACGACTATATAAAGAGGTCATCCCCATTTCATTCTCCTCACACCTGAACACTTCTCTCTCTCTCTCTACTGCTCCATTTCCCGGTAAAGCTCGAACCAGAGCTTTGACTTGAACAAAGGTCGGGCTCTTTACAACCGGGGAGAAGACAGCTATCTGGTAGCAAACTCTAGTCAATCCGAGAATTGTTGGAGAAGCGCCGACATGATGGAATAGTGAAGCAACTCCCGCGGACCAAAGCTGCCCTATTTCGGCCAAGCTGAAATCGGCCATTTCAAGCCCTCCTCAGGCCAAACCAAGCCCTCCCAACACTTCCTCAGCCTTTCCACGGCCGAATTAGGACCGAAAGGTAAGCCAATTTGGCTCCCCTTTATAATTTTTGATCGGTGCTAGAGAGAGAGTCGACCGAATTTCAATGACGAAATTCTAATCCAATTCTGCACCAATTGATACAATACTTGATTTTAGGATAAACCTCAGGACGAGACCTATCTGCCCAGATCGAAAGATCGGACTGCCGTGCCTTCACCGGTGAGTAATCGAAGCTTTCTCTCTCTACAGTCAGTTTTCCGGCGAAGCTCCGTTTGAGCTCGTTCCGACGTTAAAATCTGTGATTCAAAGTTTCTTAGAATCTTATGAACATGCAGGAACTCAATTTCAACTCTAATTTCAATAATTAGAAGTGTTTGATCGGTCAATTTGATGAAATCAAATTCAGTAGTGTTGAAGAGTTGAAATTGGGGGAAAATTTGGGGATTTTCAAAATTCAAAGGACCAAAATACAATTTTATGAAATTGAGGGTCAATTGGGCATGAAAATAATGTTGGAGGACCAATTGAGGAATTTTGGAAATTTTGGGGAAAAACTTACCATTTTTGTGAAAGAAGGGCAAAATGGTAATTTTGGAAAAATTGGGGAACCAAATTGGAAATTTAGAAAATTAAACCCCTTTTTGGTGAAATTGAATAAATTGAGGTCCAACGATAAATTTTAAAAGTTACGGGACTCAATTTGAGGAAAAACCGACATTAGGGACTTAAAGTTAAAGAGAAATAACTTTAGGGACCTAATTGCAAATAACTAAAAGTTTGGGTTTTCTCATTTATTAATGAATGAAGGCTGTTATGCCGAGTAATAATGAACAAGGTTGTTCATATCGTATATAAACGTTAAATACCAGGAACGCCAACAAGGACAAGCTCGCGTGAATACAAAGAATCAGTCTAGTGGAATTCACGGCATTAACGGGTGAGTGGGTTTACTAACATCATACCCGGTTGGGGATGATAAGTGCCTCGATATAAAAACCCACTGTTTACTGGTATTTTAATCATCACTACTTAGAAAAAGTGATGTGAAAGTTATGCGAAAAAACTATTTACGGGTTGTAAGTAGATCATACCCGGTTGGTATGATGAGACTTCCTCGAAGGAAGTTGAAAACCCGTTCATCGGTTATGAACGGAGATGTCCTTATACCGGTCGGTATGATGGACAGTAAAAACCTATTTTTGTCGAAAGTGCTCTCTCCTGACTGTGTGCCAATGCTTAAACAATTTGGGAGAACTTCTCGACAGGAGCTCGAATAGCTCTAATAGGTCGGGGGCCTTGATTTTGGAACTTGGGGGCTAAATGCCCGATTTTGAAAA
The DNA here is from genome assembly GCA_030064435.1 of Trapa incisa. Taxonomy (NCBI): domain Eukaryota; kingdom Viridiplantae; phylum Streptophyta; class Magnoliopsida; order Myrtales; family Lythraceae; genus Trapa; species Trapa incisa. Next base: position 11,814,289 of record CM057781.1, on the reverse strand, counting down.
TCTCGTACAGTGGGCCCAAGGCCAGTTGGCACGAGTAGGAGCTCGTAAATGAACATGATATATGTGCCATAAAACTTAATAAGTGAATTGTTTGGCCATGGTACCAAGATAGGACCGACATGCTCAGTCAACTAGCGGTAGTGCGACATGACAGGTCGGCGGACTAGTCAAGACAAACAGCTGCGAGTTGAGTTGAGAGTCGGGGCTGTTGGACTAGTGGCACCACAGATTACATGGAAATATAAGAAAACATTGTTTGTGCATGCACTGTGAGTACGGGATCATCAAGATGCCCATGAGGGGTAGTGATGCGTCCTAAGGGCACTGGACGACCTGGTGGCTATAAGGGCAGTTCGTCGTTCCAGGTGTCTATGCAAAATCTGGAGTAGCACGAAGCGCATGAGACCGGGGTGGGGATAGGATGAGGTCTCTATCCTCATACGGACATGAAGAAGTGATTTCGGGATTGTGGGTAGGATGTCACGTACATCCGCTCATTCCCAGGGTAGAAGTGGTCGTACTTCTATCCGGGTGGCTGGAAAAGTCGCTCTGAAGCCACTAGCAGGTTCAGTAGTGATACTGACTTGTGAATGTGTGTAACCTTCATGATGAAGGATGTGTGTTGGGTGATGACACACCGTGGTAACTAAGAAATAATGGAAAAATCCAAATTTTTAAATGATGGGATTTTTGAAAACAAAGGAGTCTGGTACACTTCATATAAATGTTTTTCTTAAAAGTCAAAAGCTTTTAAAAACCCATTCACTGAGTAGTCGTACTCACCCCCTCCCTTATATCTCTTTCAGGAAATCCCGGAAAGCCTCCCCTTAAATACCGTCAACTAAGATGCCTGTAAGACAGGTATGTAAAGTTTTAAATTTAATACAGTTTTGATTATGCTATTCCATGAAAAAGGTGCAAGTTAAAGGATGCCTTACTCTTTACGGTTTACGATAAGGGGAAACCCTTTAATAAACCGGGAGAGTGGCGGGTTGATCACGGTAATCCGACCAAACCGGGTCGGGGCATGACAATTGACCTGTCATGTCACACTACCGCTACTTGACTGAGTATGTCGGTCCTATCTTGGTACCATGTCCAAACAATTCCTTTATTTAAAGTTTTATGGCATATATCTCATGATTGTTTACGATCTCTTGCTCGTGCCAACTGGCCTTGGGCCCACTATACGAGATTTTCAAAATTGGGTATATTAGCTCCCAAGTTCCAAAACTGAGGCCCCCGACCTATAAGAGCTATTCGAGCTCCCGTCAAGAAGGTCTCCCAAATCGTTTAAGCATTGGCACTCAGTCAGGGGAGAGCACTTCTGACAAAAATATGATTTCAACTGTCTATCATACCGACCGGGTATAAGGATATCTCTGTTTATAACTGATGAACTGGTTTTCAACTTCCTTTGAGAAAGTTTTATCATACCAACCGTGTATGATCTACTTACAACCAGTAAGTAGTTTTTCGCATGATTTTCACATCACTTCTCTAAGTTATGATGTTTAAAATACCATTTAATAGTGGGTTTTTATTTCGAGCTACTTATCATCCCCAACTGGGTATGATATAAAATCCCACTCACCCGATCATGCAGTAAAATTCCACTTAGTCAGTTTCTGTCCCTAGCAAGCTTGACTTCAGATGGCGTTCCCGATGTCTCGTTCTTCTACACGAAATGAACATAGTTGTTTATTATTCTTTGGCCTAATAGCCCTCATTCGTTCCAAATGAATGAGAAAACCCAACTTTCTATATATTTGCAATTAGGTCCCTAAAGTTATTTTTCTTTAACTTTAAGTCCCTATTGCCGGGTTTTTCCTCAAATTAATTCCCGAAATGTTTAAAATTTATCTTAAGACCTAAATTTATTCAAATTCACAAAAAGAGATTTAATTTTCCAAATTTCCAATTTGGTCCCTCAACTTTTCCAAAATTACCATTTTGCCCTTCCTTTATAAAAATAGTAAATTTTACCCCAAAAATTCTAAAATTTCTCAATTGGCCCTCTAATATTCTTATCATGCCCAATTGACCCTCAATTTTAGAAAATTTCATTTTGGTCCTTTGAATTTTTCCAAAATCCCTAATTTTCCCCTAATTTCAACTCATTAACACAACTGAATTTAATTTCATCAAATTGACCAATCAAACACCTCTAATTGTTGAAATTAAAGTTGAAATTGAGTTTCTACATGTTTATACGATTCAATTGAACTTTGAATCGCAAGTTTTAACACCGGAACGAGCTCAAACGGAGTTTCGCCAGAAAATAGACTTTAGAGAGAGAAAATTTTGATTGCTCACCGGTGAGGGTGCGGCGGTCTGAGCTTTCTATCTGGGCAGGTATCTCTCCTCCTGAGGTTACTCCTAATATCAAGAATAACATCAATTGATGTCGAATTAGATTAGAATTTTGTCATTGAAATTTGGCCGACTCTTTCTCTAATATCAATTCTAAATTATAGAGAGGAGCCAAATTGGCTTACCTTTCGGTCGTAATTCGGCCGTGGAAGGGCTTAGAAAGGGTTGGGAGGGCTTGGTTTGGCCTGAGGTGGGCTTGCATTGGCTAATTTCAACTCGGCCGAAATAGGGCAGCTTCGGTTCGCTGGAGTTGCTTCACTGTTGATCACGCTGGCGCTTCTCTGGCGACTCTCTGAATGAATGGATGTACCACCGTGTAGCTGACTTCTCCCCGGTTCTAAGGAACCCGACCTCATCTTCTTTGGCTTAGAATTGACTCTATATTGGAGCTCTGGTTTGAGCTTCACCGGAAAACTAAGCAATTGAGAGAGAGTGAGCTTTTCAGGTGTGGAGAGGATGAATGGAAAGGGGCTATTTATATAGGGAGCTCGAGGACTCGTTGGTCGTCCGTTTGGCACCTTTATGATAGGCATTGATGGCCTAAAACGTATCGAATGGAAAACGTTTCCTCTTCGTCGGTGCTGCTTCAATTTTTAGGCGAGTGAACAGTACTGTCATCTAAAGGAAGAAGACGAAACTATTCCGAACTGAACAGGACCGGTCCGAACCGGGTTCAAAACTTAAACCGGCCGATTCACCCACCATTTGACCAAATTTTTTAAATCTAAAAAATTTTAAATTTATCTAAATTAATTATCTATCCAATGGTGGCCTCAAATCTCAAATTTGAATTATTTAAGCTACATAGAAAAATGAATTTAGAATCTAGTTTAATAGTGTTTCAAACCGGTCTAAATCGGTTCAATCTAGTTCACCTGGACCAGTTTGGTTTTCATCTCCAATTCATTCTCCAGTCTATTTCCATGACTTCTATGACTCCTTAGGTAACTTAGGGTCCATAAAATTCCTGGTTTATCATCTCTTTATTGATTTCGCTTCATGAACCGGCTCGGTTCTTAAACCAATTTAATCCGGTTCAGATTCGGTTCATCCGAACCGATCTAGTTTTTCTCTCCCACTTTTTTCTAAGGTTCCTTCCCAAGGTTTATAAATCTCTTTGGATTACAAGGGATCCACAAATTTCTCGGTTTACCCATTCTCTATCGGTTCTAGTTCATGAATCAACTCAATTCATAAACGGGTTCTATCCGTTTCGAATCCAGTTCTCTTGAATCGATCCAGTTTTTCTTCCCCATTTCATCCTAAGGTTCTTTTCCTAAGTTTATGAACCATTTTGAGTCACAAGGGAGTAAAAAATTCTCAAATTTGCTCGTTTCCTAATAATCGAGCTTGTAGACCAATTCGGTTTTAAAATTTGAAATCGATCGGTTCTTTCCGAGTTTTCTCATTATCAAAGGATGGGGTTTACAGAATCACCTCTGATGGACCAGTTGAAATCGGCAATTTTGAGTCCTACTCAGGCCAAACCAAGCCCTTCTAACACTTCTTCAGCCCTTCCACGGCCAAATTAGGACTTAAAGGTAAGCCAATTTGCTCCCTTCTGCAATTTCTGACCTATGCTAGAGAGAGAACTGACATAATTTTGATGATGAAATTTTAACTCAATTCGACATCAATTGATGCGATTCTTGATTCTAGGATGAACCTCAGGATGAGAGCTATCCGCCGAGATCGAAAGCTCAGACCGTCATGTCCCCGATGGTAAGATTTCGAAGCTTTCTCTCTCTACAGTCTATTTTCCGACAAAGCTCCATTTGAGCTCGTTTGAATTGCGATTTAAAGTGGTATTGAATTGTATGAAGATGTAGGAACTCAATTTTAACTTCAATTTCAACAAATAGAAGTGTTTGATCGGTCAATTTGATTAAATAAAATTCGGTTGTGTTAAGTAGTTAAAATTGGGGAAAATTTGGGGGAAATTGGGAATTTTTGAAATTTGAAGGACCAAAATGTAATTTTATGAAATTGAGTGTCAATTGGGCATAATAATAATGTTAGAGAACCAATTGAGGAATTTTATAATTTTTGGGGCAAAACTTTTTTGTAAAAGAAGGTCAAAATGGTAATTTTGGAAAAGATGGGGGGACCAAATTGGAAATTTGGGAAATAAAACCCCTTTTTGTGAAAGTGAATAAATTGAGGTCCTAAGATATATTTTAAAAGTTTCGGGACTCAATTTGAGGAAAAACCAGCATTAGGGACTCATCCGAGATGTTCCTATCGTGTAGGAACACAAAGTACCGGGAACGCCAGCAAGGACAAGCTCGCGTAACTAAAAACAACTAGTCTAGTGGAATTAACCGTATTAATGGGTGAGTGGGATTTTATATCATACCCGGTTGGGGATGATAAGTACCTCGAAATAAAAGAAAAATCCACTATTTAGTGGTATTTTAAACATTACAACTTAGAGATTTGATGTAAATATCATGCGGAAAAACTAATTACATGTTGTAAGTAGATCATACCCGGTTGGTATGATGAAACTTCCTTGAAGAAAGTGGAAAATATGTTCATCAGGTATGAGCGGAGATGTTCTCATACTTGGTTGGTATGATAGACAGTTGAAAACATATTTTGTCGAAAGTGCTCTCCCCTGACCGTGTGCCAATGCTTAAACGATTTGGGAGACCTTATTGACGGGAGCTCGAATAGCTCTTATAGGCCAAGGGCATCGATTTTGGAACTTGGTGGCTAATATGCCCGATTTTGAAAATCTCGTATAGTGGACCCAAGGCCAGTTGGCACGAGCAGGAGCTCATAAATAAACATGAGTTATATGACATAAAACTTTAAATAAAGGAATTGTTTAGCCATGGTACTAGACAGGACCGACATACTCAGTCAACTAGTGGCAATGCGACATGAAAGGTCAATGGACCAGTCAAGACAAACAAGTGCAGGTTGAGTTGAGGGTGGGAGCCATTGGACTAGTGGCACTATAGATTATATGGCATGATAAGAAAATACTGATTGTGTATGCACTGTGATTATGGGACCATTAAGATGCCTAAGAGGGGTAGTGATGTGTTTTAAGGGCAATGGACGACCTGGTGGGTATAAGGGCAGTTCGTCGTATCAGGTGACCGTGCAAAATTTGGAGTAGCACCAAGCACATCAAACCGGAGTGGGGACTGGATGGAGTCTTTGTCCTCATACGGACACGAAGAATCGATTTCGAGACTAAGGGTCAAATGTCACATACATCCACTCATTCTCAGGGTAGAAGTGGACGTGCTTCTATATAGGTGGCTAGTAATGTTACTCCGACGCCACAAGTGGGTTCAGTGGAGAGGCTGGCCTGCAAATGTGTGTTTAACCTTCATGATGAAGGATGTGTGTTGGATGATGACACACCATGATTAATAAGGAAATGGTGGTAAAAACCGAGATTTGAAATGAAAAGATTTTTTAAAGAAAGAAGTCTGACACCTCCAATACAAATCTTTTTCATAAAAGTAAAATTTTGAAAAACCCTTTCACTGAGTAGTCATACTCACCCCCTCCCTTATATCCCTCTCAGGAAATTTCGGAAAGCCTACCCTTAAAGACCATCAACTAAGACACCTATGAGACAGGTATGACAAATTTAAAATATTATGCAGTTTTGATTTTTGTTATTCCAGGAAAAGGTGCAGGATTAAAGGACGCCTTACTCTTTACGGTTTATAATAAGGGGAAACCCTTTAATGAATTGGGAGAGTGGTGGGTTGATCATGAGATCCGACCAAACTGGGTCGGGGTGTGACAGTTCCCATTATTAAGGTCTTTTAGCACCATATATAATATATCCATTCTGGATGGGTCCACGCTCGTATCCATCAGCCTTGGGTCCACTAACATCTCGAGCCTAAGCCCAGAATTAGCTCACAAATGTTTTAAGCAGAGTCACCCAGTCAGTGGAGGCTAATTCTGAGAAAATAGTTTTTAAAACTGAACCGTCATTCCAACCAAAACTGATGTCATAGCAATTCTCACTCACCCGGTGATTGTGGCGGGTTCGTCCCGGCAGAATCTAGCCTCGGGGTCTCTTTTCGGAAGCTGATGCTCAAGTAGTCAACTCATACATATCACATATATCCTCATTAGGGTATAAAACTAAGAGACCACATTTATGTGTGCATTTGCATATAGGCCCTCATATTTTGCCTTAATTGCACTTTGGTCCCTAAGGTTTGTGCATTTATCTTTAAGTCCTTATTTGCCCCTTTTTCTTCAATTTGGCCCCCAGGTTTTCCCATTATCTTTTTTGGCCCTTAATTTTATCAACATTGCCTTTGGGCCCCTCAATTTCTAAAATTGCCATATAGGCCCAAATTTTTCCAAAATTGCAATTTGACCCAAAATTCTCTAATATCTTAATTGGTACTCCATTTGATCCAATTTTCCCAATTGCCCCTCAATTGGGAGGAAATTGCATGAAAAGACACTCAATTTTATCAATTTGCCAATCAGTTCCCAATGTTCCCAATCTTTTCAAAATTTGTATTTTGGTCCGTGAATCACAAATTCATTCAATTGACCCCTGAAACTTGGTTAATTGCCCTCATTCTTGATTTGAATAATCTTCTCTATGTTCTTCTCATCATTTCAAGCTATGAATCGCTCGATTTGGCTCGTAAATGAGGTCAAATGGAGCTTTGTCGAAAAATATAGTCTAGAGAGAGAAAGCTTTGATATCTTACTAGTGAGGGTCCGATAATTAGAGCTTTGGTCACCACCGTGTTGCTCTCATCACGGGGATCCTCCCTATATCAAACCACGCTTTAATTGATGACATGAGCAATGTGAATTTTAATGTTAGAGTTTTTGTAGAATTTGGTCGTGCATAGTGTTTTCCAATGAAGGGCGGTGGAGAGAGTTTACCTTCTTAGCTCAGGGGAAGGTAGGGACACCTTTAGGAGGGGCGTAAGGGGTTTAGCTTTGCCACAATTGGTTGGGGGAAAGCTCGAAGCATGCTGTAAGAGGTTGGTTGTTTAAGATTACTCGTTCCTCCTCGATGGTTCTCAAGCTGAATGGAAGGTATGGTAAGGTAGAGGACTTCCTCATGATTCCGAAGACACCCAATGTAGCTTCGGAGGTTGAGAAAAGTCCCGTCATTAGAGCTCTAGTTCGCAGCTCACCGAAAAATGTACTCTTCTTCTTCTTCACCTGATTATGGGATGCTGAGAACAAATGAGGGGGTGCTCTTTATATAGGGAGCTCGACAACTGTTCAGGCTACACGCCAACATAAAACTTAGCAGCCGATAACCTGACCGAAGAGTTTTTCGAGTCGTCAAAGACTCCAACTTTTTCATCGGCTCTCTCTTCTCCCTTCTCTTTGTCAGCGTTTGAAGGTTGAAGATGATGATGTGGTGGTCGTGCCACATGGCGCACTATGATTGATTAGTTTTTCTAACGTGGAGTACCAGCTCGGCCGCCATGTCAACCATTGACCCATTGACCAAACACATGGTAGCTTCTCATTAGCTACTCGTGTCTGCGTGGTGATTTCACCATGGTACCGAGTCAGTACTAACAATATTTGATGGGCTGGCAATAATGCATCAGTGCCAAATCGATAGATTGACCTAGACAAACAGGTGCAGGTCGGGTTGAGGGTCGGGGCTGTCGGACCATCGACACCAAAGATAATGGCTAATGGAGATAAAGGTAGTTCATCATGCCAGTCAGTCGGGAATCTCATAGTAGCTTCTTACGCATGAGACCGAGGTGGGGTCGGGATGAGGTCTATATCCTCATAAGGACATGGAGTGGTATTTAGGTCCGAGGGTCGGATGTCAAGAACATCTTCTCAGACCCAGGGTAGAAGTGGACGGACTTCTATCTTGGTGACCGGTAAAGATGCTCTGAGCCACAAGTAGGTGCAGTGGACGGGCTGCACCTGCAAATGTGTGTTACCCTTCATGATGAAGGGCGTGTGTTGATTTCTAAACACACCTAATATGGAAATGGGATAAAGGTTTTGAAAATTGTAACTTGAGGAAAGATCCTTCTTGAAGAAATGATAATCTTGGCATACTTTGAACAAAACTATTTCTTGAAAACTCACTTCCAACACCCGCTCACTGAGTTGTAGAACTCACCCCTCCCTTTTTACCCCTTTCAAGTAAATGAGGAAAGACCCTTCCTAAAGACCCTACTAATTTGGAATAAGATAGGTATATCTTTTTAAAATACTTAGTTTTGTATATTTCTATTCCAGGAAAGATAGGTAGAAGGACGCCATACTCCCCGCGATTTAGAAAGGGGGAAACCCTTGATAGACCACGAAAATGGCATGTTGTTCATGGGGATCCGACCAAACCGGATTGGGGCATGACAAACTATCAATTCAATATCATGCTATGCAAACAATAGTGCATATTGACAATCATGGCCCAAGCCATGCCATAAAGTCATGTCATAACTCTGATCAGGTAAGATGAGAGTGTGTGCATCACGTGTACTCCCCACAATTGATACCCCTTGGGTTCGTCTCTTATTCGGGAAGGCTTAGCATCCAAGGTCATGACACAAATTCGATGCTTCTTTTCGTAGCGGTGTAAGATTGGGACCACCCGTACATCAACAAGTGGTCCTTAAGAAATTTGTAAGGAACAATTTCAATCTCCCCTTATCCACCCTTCAAATTTGCCATGAGTGTTGATACTACCTAGGAAGGCGTCAAGTCAATGCCCTCCGTTTCTTACTGATACATGATATACTGTCACGCCCTGATCTGGTTCGGTTGGAACCCCATGAATAACCCACTACTCCCCTTTAGTCTAGGAAGATTCACCACTGCCCAAGATCATGAGGAGTCAGATGTAGTTTTTGCCCTTGTTCCTTGGAATAACATTATACAAAACTCGATAGCTTAAGAATTTACATACCTATCTTGAGGCTAGTTCTCGAAATACCTTTATCATCCTCCTCCTTTCCTGAAAAAGTTTTAATGGGAGGGGGTGAGTTTTTATAACACAGCGAGCGAGAATTGGGGAGTGAGTTTTAAAAAAAAACAATAGTCATAAAAAATGTTTAATTCACTGTGATGTGAGTTCATCTCTTTTTAGCACTTTCCCTTGCTCGGGACGCATTTAGCAAACATTCACACGCCCTTTCTATCATAGAAAGAGGTCACACGTTCGCAGAACAGTCCCTGATTGTTCCACTTGTAGACCGGAGTGTCTTTATCGTCCACCTTGATAGAGGTTAACAGCCTCGACCCTAAGTTTGAGTAGACCTTACGTGTCTAACCCTGAAACCCCATTCATACTTTGTGTTCGCTTTGTGGGATGAGATCTCGTTCCCCCTACTACCTCGGTCTCAGTGCACAAGAAACTCCCAAAGCTTCTCAACATACTGGAGGACAATCCGCCCTTATGCTCACTAGTTCGTCCAGTAGCACTTGGAACCACCACTACCTTATACCGGGCGACTTGACGGTTCTGCATCTCATGCAAAAACAAACAAAGTCTTATCAAGTAAAGCCATTATCTTTGGCACTACTTGGCCCAACGGGCTTGACAACTTGGCCTCAGTTTCGTAACCACTAGCCCAACGAGTTCGATGACTCGGCTTCGGCTCCGTGGTTACTGACCCAATGAGTTCGTCAGTTTGGCTTTGACATTGTAGCTAAATTTCACAATCAACTTGTTAAGTGAATGTTTTAAGCATGTACGCTTAAATTTTTCTATGAGCTTCAGCCCGTGCTCATTGGCATTAGGCACGCTTCTCGAGTTTTTCAAAATTGGGCCTTGGCCTTATTATTTTCAAAACCGAGGCCTCAGACCCGCTAGAGCAATTCCAACTCTCATCAGAAATGTCTCCTAAAATGTTTAAGCCATTTCACGCAGTAAAGGGAGACCATTCTTGGAAAAGGGTTTTCAAGATTAAAAACGGTACTTATCACCCCAACCGGGTATGACGTTGAAAATCCTACTCACTCGAAAACAGTAATGTGGTCGTCCTGGTGAGATCTCAATTCGTGGTGCGCTCCTTTGCACAGGTACTTAGACAACCAACTCCTACATGGTTTGAGTATCCACATCAAGAAAATTAACATAAGGGACATCATACTTTCAGGTATTTGCGCAAAGGTCCTCACACTATGCCTTAATTGTATTTAGGTCCCTTAAAGTTTATAACTTTACATTTAGGTCCCTACTCTTCATTTAACCTCAATTAAGTCCCTAGTACTCCCAATTATCCAGCATGCATCCTTAGTTTTTTCAAAATTACCAATTGGCACTCAATTTTTCTAAAATTGCTAATTGGTCCTCAAATTTCCAAAAATTGCCAATTGACCCTCCATTTCATCCAATTGCCCAATTGGGCCTCAATTGAGAGCTAATTTCATAAAAATGCCCTACTTAAACTGGTCGGTTCAAGCCCGATTCGATTGAGTTTTTCAAAATTAAAAATTTCTAAATTTATCTAAATTCATTTTCTATCCAATGGTGGCTTCAATTCCCCAATTTGAATATTTTAAGCCACTTAGAAAAATGAATTTAGCAATCGGTTCAATGATGCTTCAAACTAGTTCAATCTGGTTCATATCTGGTTCACCTGAATCAGTCTGGTTTTCTCTTTCAATTCATCCTAAAGTGCTTTTTCATGGTTTTTATGACTCTTTAGGTCACTTGAGGTTTGTAAATTTCCCAATTTGCCCTTCTCTAACAATTGAGGTTCATAAACCGACTCAGATTTCTCTTTAGAAACGACTGGTTCTTTCCCCAGTTTTCTTATTATAAAAGGATGGGGTTTACAAGGGAGGCCGACAATTTGGCACTAGTGAGGGTGGGAGTGGTAGTTGGAGGATGGAGAATTGGCTTGTGAAATGGTCGTTGGCGGCGGCCGATTTTGTTGTCCAGAATCGGGGTAGGAAAAAATGGCCATGTTTCAGCCTTTTTTTCTGACACTACCACATCGGAGACTAGACATGGATCTCTAGATGACTCAATTACCATCACTTTGACACCCATATCACCTCATTTGGTGATTAGACCAGAGAGATATGCCCATTTTACTGATAGGAGGTCATATTGAAGTTCAGGAATGGGATTTCTCACTTTGAATGACAAATTCGAGTTATCCATGCAGAGTTAATGAAATTAAACTCATAGGAATGCTATTAGTTTCATTCCTATATGATCTGTCAAATTTGTAGCACTCAATTTGATAAAAAAATTGGGTCAATTAGGGTGATATCTTAAAGTGGTGCAACATAAACTATCAGTTGGTGTTCGGTGTTCGGTGGCTCAAGGTGAGTCGGGTGACTCGGGTCAAAACAACTCATTACTTTCTTCTTTTATTTCCATTTTTGAACTTTTAAATTAACATTTTGCCCTTTTGGGTTCTTTTGGTAATTAAATTCTTAATTTCAGCCATATTCGGGCGAAAATTGGCTTTCCCCAAAAATCTTGATGTTCGTGCTTGGGAACCCAATCCCAAATCCAATCGGATCCCTAGTCCTGCCATCAGGTTTCCTATCCCATTTCCATCATGGGATTATGATCCAAATCCTAACTTTCTAAATCCCAACTTGGGTTCCATTCTCGGCTCGAGTCTTGTTCCCTATTTTGGCTTTTTCCTCTAAATTGAGACTCGCATTCCCGACTTTCGATCCCATCTCGGGTCTAGAATTTCATTCCCAGTTTTGGCTTTTATCTCTGACTTTGGGATCCCATTTCCCGGGTTAGGGTTTTATTCCTAGTTCGAGATTCTATTCCAAGTTCACACTCGGTTTCTGGTCCACTTGGACTTAACCTAGGTTCATAAGTTTTGGTGTTACAATCCGAGCTCCCAAGTTTATCCATGTTTAACATGTTGATTGAAGCATGAATTGCTTATGTGTGTGTGACGTGGGGAAAGTCAGGCATGAGTGCGTCGAGCTCCCAGTAACGTAATGTCTGTAGCACCATTATGAGAATGGCCATGAGTGCTACGATTATGACCATGGATCTTGTTATTATTTATGAATACCAGTATTGGAGATGGGGTGACGGATGGACACCTAAGAGGTTATGTCGTCACTCGAGGAAAAAATAGAAAGGAGATCAGGGAGAAACAGTGTAATCTTCCATGTTTTCTAGGACACCTGGATGATGTATGGGTACCATCCCAGTACATTGTTGTGATGGGGAGATGGTGGGATTGAGTCACATGTGTACGTGCATGGGCCGGTGAGAGGCGGTTATGCGGCCATGACCTAGGTGCTGAGACACCCAACTGCAAGACGACACGTGAAAGTGTCAGTTGCGAAAAGGGTTCACAACCCCCGAACTCCCATTTCCCTATCTAGTATCATCTAAGAGAGGTGGTACATTGAGGGGGTGATATGTGTTTATGTGTGGGGCTTGAGTAGCCTATTTATATGTGAGCCTAAGAGCCATCTTATATGGAAGAGCGGTTATAAGGCAGCTAGAACCTCAGGGTGTCCATGCACCGAATTGTGAGATGGTACAAGCGAAGTGCCAATTGTGGGAAGAGAACCCCAGGGGCCTCCTGTCACACCCCTACCTAGTTTGATCAGATCCCCATGAACAACCCGCCACTCTCCCGGTTTATTAAAGGGTTTCCCCTTATTATAATCCGTAAAGAGTAAGGCGTCCTTTAAACCTGCACCATTTCCTAGAATAGCATAATCAAAACTGCATGAAATTTTAAACTTTACATAGCTGTCTTACAGACATCTTAGGATTTTCAGGATTTCTTGAAAGGGATATAAAGGAGTGGGTGAGTACGACTACTCAGTGAATGGGTTTTTAAAGGTCTACTTTTAACTTTTAAGAAAAATATTTATATGGAGTGTGCCACCACCCGGATAGAAGTACAACCACTTCTACCCTGGGAATGAGTGGATGCACGTGACATCCGACCCACAATCCCGAAATCACTTCTCCGTGTTCGTATGAGGACAGAGACCTCATCCTGTCCCCACCCCGGTCTCATGCGCTTGGTGCTACTCCAGATTTCGCACAGACACCTGGAACGACGAACTGTCCTTATAGCCACCAGGTCGTCCAGTGCCTTTAGGACGCATCACTACCCCTCATGGGCGTCTTGATGATCCCATACTCACAGTGCATGCACAAACAATGTTTTCTTATATTGCCATGTAATCTGTGGTGCCACTAGTCCAACGGCCCCGACTCTCTACTCAACCCACAGCTGTTTGTCTTGACTAGTCTGTCGATCTGTCATGTCGCACTGCCGCTAGTTGACTGAGCATGTCGGTCCTATCTTGGTACCATGGCCAAACAATTCACTTATTAAGTTTTATGGCACATATATCATGTTCATTTACGAGCTCCTGCTCGTGCCAACTGGCCTTGGGCCCACTGTACGAGATTTTCAAAATCGGGCATTTAGCCCCCAAGTTCCAAAATCGAGGCCCCCGACCTATTAGAGCTATTCGAGCTCCCGTCGAGAAGTTCTCCCAAATTGTTTAAGCATTGGCACACAGTCAGGAGAGAGCACTTCCGACAAAAATAGGTTTTTACTATCCATCATACCGACCGGTATAAGGACATCTCCGTTCATAACCGATGAACGGGTTTTCAACTTCTTTCGAGGAAGTCTCATCATACTAACCGGGTATGATCTACTTACAACCGGTAAGTAGTTTTTTTTTGCAAAATTTTCACATCTCTTTCTCTAAGTGGTGATGATCAAAATACCAGTAAACAGTGGGTTTTTATACCGAGGTACTTATCATCCCCTATCGGGTATGATATAAAATTTCCACTCACAACCGATAAGTGGTTTTTATCTTTAAGTTGTGCTCATCATCCCAACCGGGTATGATGTTAGTAAACCCACTCACCTGTTAATGCCGTGAATTCCACTAGACCGGTTCTTGGTATTCACGCGAGCTTGTCCTTGCTGGCGTTCCCGGTACTTCGTGTTCCTACACGATATGAACAACCTTGTTCATTATTACTCGACATAACAGCCTTCATTCATTTACAATGAATGAGAAAACCCAAACTTTTAGTTATTTGCAATTAGGTCCCTAAAGTTATTTCTCTTTAACTTTAAGTCCCTAATGTCGGTTTTTCCTCAAATTGAGTCCCGTAACTCTTAAAATTTATCCTAGTACCTCAATTTATTCAACTTTACCAAAAAGGGGTTTAATTTCCCAAATTTCTAATTTGGTCCCCCAATTTTTCCAAAATTACCATTTTGCCCTTCTTTTACAAACATAGTAAGTTTTGCCCCAAAAATTCCAAAATTCCTCAGTTGGTCCTCCAACATTATTTTCATGCCCAATTGACCCTCAATTTCATAAAATTGTATTTTGGCCCATTGAATTTCGAAAATCCCCAAAATTTTCCCCCAATTTCAACTCTTCAACACTATCGAATTTGATTTTATCAAATTAATCGATCAAACACTTCTAATTATTGAAATTAGAGTTGAAATTGAGTTCCTGCATGTTCATACGATTCTAAGAAACTTTGAATCGCAAATTTTATCACCGGAATGAGCTCAAACGGAGCTTCGCCGGAAAATAGACTATAGAGAGAGAAAACTTCGATTACTCACCGGTGAAGGCACGACAGTCTGAGCTTTCGATCTGGACAGATAGGTCTCATCCTGAGGTTCATCCTAGAATCAAGAATTGCATCAATTGATGCAGAATTGGATTAGAATTTCGGTCCTAATTTGGCCATGGAAAGGCTGAGGAAGTGTTGGGAGGGCTTGTTTAGGCCTGAGGCTGATTTCAGCTTGGCCGAAATAGGGCAGCTTTAGTTCGCCAGAGTTGCTTCACTATTCCATCATGTCGGCGCTTCTCTAACGATTCTCGGATTGACTAGAATTTGCTATCAGATAGCTGTCTTCTCCCCGGTTCTAAAAAGCCCGACCTTTGTTCAAGTTGAAGCTCTGGTTCGAGCTTTACCGAAAAATGGAGCAGTAGAGAGAGAGAAATGTTAAGGTGTGAGGAGAATGAAATGGGGATAACCTCTTTATATAGGCTTAAAACCCGTGTATTAAATGGGCAAGATTTATTACTAGTATTAATATTGCCATAAATTATTGGTATTAATTCCAATAATTTAATTTCGGTATTAATTCTAATAATTTAATTTAGGTATTAAATTATTAGTATTAATTATAATAATTAAATATATATTAATTTATGGCTATTTATGATAATCCGTACGTTCGCATAAAAAATTTTTACCGAAATTTCGGGTTACAAAAAATCATACTTCACAAGAGGTCACCCATCCTCACACTACTCTCAAGCAAGCAAACTTAACTTTGAAGTTCTTATGGAATCTAGTTCACCTGAACCAATTTGATTTTTATTATCTAATTTGTCTTAAGTTTCTTTAGTAAGGTTTAATGAACACTTTGGATCACCCGAAAGTTGTAAATTTTCATATTGCTTATTCCCAAATGTAAACCGGCTTGGTTTTCTTATTCGATTTGACCGGTTCTTTTCCCGGTTTTCCTTAACTCAAATGTTCAGGGTTTACACCTCCGATACTCCAGCTCCTGGTCAAGAATCACAAGAGTGGCGACCCAATTTTGGGCGTGTAATTATGTGTTTTAGGGTCATGAAGATGCCCAAGCTTTTCCTAAGGCCTAAGTTGTCGGGTTGAGGCATGGGTTGTAAATAACACAGGAATGTCGACCGTGCAAAGGTCATGCTTGTATACGGAACTATGTCCCAATGTTTGCCTTTAATGTGTTAAAAGCATAAAACTAAAAAGGGGAGATTGAGGATATTCCAACCGTAGCTTAGACTATGAGTTGGATGACCCGAGACTTATATCTCAAGGGGGCGCAAGAAAACCACGAGGCTCGTAAGAGCAAATATGAGTATGGAAGTAGGGTATCATGATAGGTGGTTTGTGGGAAAGATTTGGGTCATAAGTCATATAGTGGCACGAAATCAATGTCTCACTCACTAAGTTGTGAGCTTACCCCTCTCCCCTAAACCTATGTGCAAATAAGACAAAGGAGTGCAGGAAGGAAAGGAAAGAAAGGCTAAAGCCCGAGGCATCCCTGCTTAGAGGTAACCTCACCTCCCGTTTATGAAGGTTTGATTTTCATATCCTATCATGTTATTAATATTCCCGTGATTTTTTGTTAAATATTTAATGGGCTCCCAAGAGTGACTTTTGAAACAAAAAGTTCCAAATTTTCACTGCATTTTTTACTAATTTCCATTGTTTTGAACCTTGGTCCTGCCAACATTACCTTGGTAAAGTTACTCCCCTCTATAATAACATGGCGATTAAAGGGGTTGCACGGGTCCCCGACCAAGGAAAATCGGGTCGGGACTTGACAAATTTAATAAAAAAATCGAATTAATTAGGTTATTTTATCTAATAGCGTGTATTTAAAATCGATGATGGAAGAGGAAGGGGAAGAAAGGGGGCATAGGCTGATGGTTTTCAAGTCAGGTCAACCCAAATCGTATCTATTGACTCGACAACATTTCACTTTTTTTAATAAAATTAAATTACATTTTCCCTTCTAAGTCTCCCTAGTAACTTAACCTAAAATCCTTCGATATCGACCAGTCTGAAACGACTTTTCAAAAAATCTCAATTTTTTGCTTGTGAAATCGATCTCTAATCCGATTGGATCTCAATTCCCAGCTTAGATTTCCATTATGGGTTCAATCTCGATTTTTAGTCTGATCTATTCTCTCTCAATTTGAGTTTTTAAATTTCACCTTTGTGAAGTCACTCGTACATGATAACATTGGATCGAATGCATCGTGCGTGTCGTCTTCACCCTACCCCTGGATCCAGATCCAACACTATTGGTCCAACTCAACTGAAATTTTTAGCACAAATCCTAGGTTCCAACCACCGAGAAACATAAATGCAAAGTCAACCTATAAAGCCCTATTATGACTAGAGGAGACCATAGATAGATAGTCCATCAACTCATAAAACTCCTTATATAAGTCATGGTTGCTCACTCGCTTGCATTTCTCCATAATTACTTCTATAATCCAAATCCCTTAGTTTTTGGTGACCTCACTACCATAGTACATAACTTCCAATTTTGAGCCCTAAACTTGATAATTCTTATGGAGTTGGAACTACATTCGAGTTAGATTTCATCCCCAACATTTCCTTGAATACATCTCTACTAGCACCGATGAAGTGGAACAATAAACCTACTCAAACACCCAAAAAATAGGTATTCATATTCTAAGGCTAATTTCGGCATCCCTCGGAGTCAAACACAATCAAGAATAATTCCACAAACTTCTATTAACACCCTCTAGCAAATCTCAACAACCACCCAAATCAAAGGTAAGACTTGTTGTCATACTGTGTCGTGGGCATGTTGTTCGAGTAACCAAAATAACAATTTAGTAAAGTTGGAGAACCTAAATAAGAAAAATTGGGGCACACAAATTGGAAAGTGTTAGGTACTTAAATAAAAATTTTAAAAATTTAATAACTCAAATAAAAAAATTAAAAAATATAAAGAACTAAATCAAATCTTAAAAAATTTTAACAGCAAAATGGTAAATATGATTCGATCCACCGATTTAAATATTTTTTTAATTTTATTTATTTACATATTATACCTAAAATTTTATATCTATCAAATTTAGGTCAATTCAGGAAATAAATATCCTTTTGATTTTTTTTCGAGATCATGGTATTGTAAATTCACCCAAGGTAGTTAGAGCGAGAACAACGTGAAATCGAGTGGGAGAGGATGTCACAAATAAGGAAATTTCCCTATGAAATCTCGATTAAGGATGTGAGTGTAGACTAGAACACGAGATCTGACATGCGTCGGAAACTCAACTCGAGCTCCTGTCGGGTTTAAGTCCAGCCGCACGGACCCTGATTCATGTTTGTGTGGGCTCGGTCTCTTGGACTCGAAATTGAGTAAAGTTCGAGTCCGATTACATGAACTCGGGTTTGGGTCGAGTTCAGAGCCATGAGACATGATCCTGGGTTTGGATCCGATTGTATTTGAGGTTCTCTATTTGTGGAACCTCTGTTTTGTGTGCGAGTTCGATTGTTGGACCTGGTCGCATGAACCCGAATCCTGGGTTCGGGTCTCCTAGACTCGAGTATGGATCAATTCTAGCATAATTACACAGACCTGAGATCGGGTTTATGCGAGATCATGTCTCCCAAATCTAAGTTCGGATGGGTTGCATGCGAGTTCTAATCTCCCATAACTGAGCTCAAGTCGGAATCAGGTCATAAGAAACCTGATTCAACCGAAATTTTGAGATAGCTAATATCCATTGCGAGTAAGGTCAAGGCCCAAGTTTTTGCACACAACACCACTTGATGAGATAAGTCCAAAAATGGGCGTAGGCACGTTATGGCGAGTAATACATGTTATGGTAAATCACCCAATATGGGTCAAGCGACCAAGCACTTGGTTTCTGGACAAGGTGCAATGCGACGCGTTCCCTAGATGATGCAATCCGAAGTAAGCAAGGGTTGACACGCGAGTAGGCAAAGTACCTACGAGACCACATGCAGGCAAGCCTAGTATATAAGCAAGTAAGTGGACTACTCCATGGGACAATATGCGATCAAGTACGCGGGACTAACCACGCGTATGCAGGGGTCGACGAGGCTACATGCAGAAAAGTACGTGTGGTCATAATTTTAACCCATCGGCACGGAGGGCTAGAAAAGTAGCATCCAAGTAATCCACTTACTAATCACAATGAGCATAACAAGTAGCACATGTTGGACTTATGATAACGTGAAATGATTTACACATGTGACGCCCTACGTGAGCTAACAACCAGGGTGTTCTACGGACAAACTTATGTAAAGTGTGCATACCTAGCGGATGGTCGACTCATGGAATTGTTGGCCATTAGCTATTTGACTTTATTCACTTAGTCAACTTAACTTTTAATATACAACTTTAAACTCCCACCTTTTTATTAACTTGATATTATTTTTCTATTAAGCGATAAGTGTGTAACAATGGACTTGAGCATAGTATTTTTTTATATATCACTAGCAAGATTTTAAGTTTTAGATGTGCGTGCCAACTCACTTTAATAGTATGCTATATATTATTTTAGGAATATAAATTATCAAATATATATTTACTTAAAAATTATAAAATATAATTAATTATAAATTTCAAATCTTATAAATTTATATCATTTTATTTTATCTAATTTAATATAATATTTTTAACAAAAATAAAGCCACACCCCTATCCACCTGCCAATTGAAAAATAAGCCATTTCTTATATGGAGTCCACCTGGTTAAGAGAACTCTAGATGGGGGCAAGGCCACTCTCTAGGGAATGGGGCAAATTTATCCATCTACATCTACATAGGGATGATCCACCTAATGGATGAAGCTTATAGGACATACTTGCATCTAAAAAAAGAAAGAAATCTACAGCACTTACTTTCTCAAATATCAAAATATTTTACTTTTTAAAATTAATTAGAATATTATCACATATATTTTCCTTGAATACAATTTGAGAATTTATGAAAATTAATAATTATATAAAAATATTTTTGCTAAATGGACTCTTCACCGCATGATGGTAAATTGGGGTGTAGTAGGGCGCTCTTTACTAGCTTAGCTGCTGCTCCTTGGTTAAAACTACATGGCAAGGACGAATTATTTTATTGCTCTGCTGCTACTGCAACGGCAGAAAATAATGCCGAAGGAATGTAAGCTCGTCCCACAAGACAGCTAGCTAGCTGCAAAAAGGTCACTCCCTCCACGATATAGTAGGCAACTCCAGCCTTCATCTTCCTTAGCAGCACAGCTATTTATTCACCGGCACGATCACCATTATTCTGTTGGCTTTACCTCCACACCATATATAAAAATAATAATAGCATTAACTAACACAACAATGACCGGTAGGGTGGGTTCGACTTGTGTTGCAGAACCCGTCTACAATTCAATATCGTACCACTACTACTACTACTCTTTGATCTTTATTGGTCTGCGTCTACACAATTAACTCCATTTATGTCTCATGGACCCAATCTTCCTCCTTCCTTCCTACTTCTGCTCACTAACCTTCTCACACTCTCTCCCTCTTTCTCTCTCTGACAAGCCTCTAACTGACAACTATATTCTGCTATGGTCTGATCTCTCTCACTTTCTCATTTCCTCAACAGATAGCTCAATATCTGGAAACTATGTGTTCCGAGATATGCCCTCAGACTCCTCCATTCTCCGGAGATCTCAAGGAGGAGGAGGATGATCCAGCGCAGCCCATGATCTGCGAATCGGCCGGCTCGGACTTTGAGTTTGAGTTCAGCTTCGCCAGCGGGGATCTCGGGTCGGAGTCCTTCCAGTCTTCCGCTGACGAGCTCTTTCAAGACGGCATGATCCTCCCCTTCTTCCACAGAGCTGCGGCGAATCTCCCTGTCGTTGGACCCAGGAAAGCCGCACAACCGCAGCTTCCTGTCCACGAGAAGCCAAGCCAGGCGGCGGAGGAGAGTCCGGAGGCGCCCAAGTCGGCAACGAGATCCATCTGGGGGTTCAGGAGAAGCACCAGTCTCGGCAGTGACATCAGAAAGGGCCTGTTGCCTCTGCTGTCGAGGAGCAACTCCACCGGCTCGGTCCCGAGCCAGAAACGGCCGCTGCAGAAGCAGCCATCAGTCAAGATGGTCAAGTCTTCATCCCTCTCCTCCTCCTCCTCCCCCTCCTCCGCGAGTAATTCGCTGTCGGGCTCCGGCCGCCACGTACGGAATCCTCAAAGCCAGAGGCCGCCCTTATCGCGGACCTCCAGTCTTGGATCATCATCAACTAACGGAGTTAACAGGGTCGGTCCCGTTCTCAACATTCCTTCTCCTTACATAATCGGGACCACCAATCTCTTCGGGCTGAGCTCCTTCTTCTCCAATGGGAAAGATAAGAAGAAGATCTGCCTTAACAAGCCAACAACTCTTCCTTCATCACCTCCTCCTCCTCCTCCCACTTTGAATTAGTACACTATTATATAATTATGGGGATATGGACGCAAATAGACTTGGTTCAGTCACATGTTATCGGGTTGTCAAGGCTAAGGTCCTGGTTTTAGTTGTGATCTGTATCTGAGCTCCATCAATCATTTCATCACCCACTTACTTTTATTCATGTCTTTCTAGGCTACTATGAGACGCTAAGCTGATGGAGAAGGGCAATTTAGTGAACATTGCTATGGACATACAAGTATAGGGTAAGGGGACATGAAAACACGGACCCTCATATTCAGGCACCCCTCTCTCTTTTCTCTTCATCCAATACAATTCTGAACCATGTTTTTTTCTCCTCTGTTTTTTGGGGATTTTGGGCTGAGGTTTTTTATAAGAAATTATGCCAGAGGAACTTTTTTTTTGCATAATGATGGTAGAACAAATAAAGTAATGTGAAAAGTGTAATTATTTTCTTTGATGACTTGTCTTTGATTGGCGGTTATCTACTTAGCAATCAAGGGACGTGTGCGGTTACTTGTTTCCTTCTAATGATGCATCTCTCCCTCCAATCGTGCCTAAATTTCCAAATTTTTTTGCACATTCCCATTATCTACTTTTCTTGCCATAGCATGAAGGTTCAATGGGCAGACATAAACTAGATGTAGTAGTGATGGGCGATTCAGCGGCTTAATTCGAACCAGATGGGAGCTTTCGGGTCACCCTCACTCTAATATAAATTTAATAATATACAATATCATAATTTATTTGGAGGAGAGAAAAGTAATTGACTCAGACAAAATAAACATCATTTGCATAGTATTATGAAAGGTCAATTTATGCCTTAATAAATATCATAATTATAACATTTCTTTTTATTATTAATCTAAGTGATCAAGCTATAATTTTTAGATTAAAATATCAAATATTATATAATTTTTGTGCCAGTACATATTTTTTTATTAATGGTTAAATTCAAAAATATGAATTTATAAAAATTATTAATCTATTTTTTACAGAATAATTGGCAATAATCAGATATAAAATGAAATAAATAATAGTAATAAGTTGGTAAATTGTTTTTTTTGCCAAGCAGACAATTTTGTGGCTTTTCAAACAGAGGCCTTGTCCTGAGGTCGTCACTGCCACATGCCACAGCTTCAGCATCTCGCTTAGGCATTCCTCCAGTCTCCGACATGAAAATGACTCACCTCTTCCGTCTGCAAGATAAGCTTATACCTCCCATAAAGATTTAATCTTGATGCCAATCCCGAAGCCATTTCCCTGAAATCGAGACAACCCAAATCCCTAATTCCCTTGCCGGTCCGTTTTTCGATGTCGAGTCCTTCCATCATGGAGACCCTCTTCCAGCGGACCCTTGAGGACTTGATCAAGGGGTTCCGCCTACAGCTTATTGGTGAGTCCGCCTTCATCTCCAAGGCAATGGAGGAAATCCGGAAAGAGATCAAGTCCACCAATCTACAAACCAAATCCATCGCCCTTCAGAAACTCTCTTATCTCAGCTCCCTCTACTTCGTGGACATGTCTTGGTCCGCTTTTCACTGCATCGAGTGCATGTCTTCACCCCGCTTCTCTCAGAAGAGGGTCGGGTATGTCGCCGTCTCACAGTCCTTCTATGATGAAACCCCTGTTTTATTGCTTATCACCAATCAGCTCAGGAAAGATCTTGGTAATGTTAACGAGTTCGAGGCAGGCTTAGCTCTCGATTGCTTAGCGAGCATAGCCACTGTTGATCTTGCTAGAGACCTCACTCCCGATGTATTCAAGTTGCTGGGAAGTAGCAAGATTCCTCTTAGGAAAAAGGCCATTGGCGCCATCCTTAGGGTGTTCGAGAAATATCCAGATGCTGTCCGGGTGTGCTTCAAGCGATTAGTTGAGAATTTGGATAGTCCGGATTCGAGAATCCTGTCAGCTGTGGTTGGGGTGTTCTGTGAGCTTGCTTCTCGGGACCCTCGCTCGTACTTGCCCTTAGCTCCTGAATTTTATCGAGTATTGGTTGATTCCAAGAATAATTGGGTTCTGATTAAGATCTTGAAGATATTTGCAAAGCTGGCAGCTCTAGAACCAAGGGTAGCTAAAAGAATAGTGGAACCAGTTTGCGAGCATATGAGGAGGACTGGAGCTAAGTCATTAATGTTCGAATGTATCAGGACAGTGGTGAGTAGCTTGAGCGATTATGAGGCCGCCCTGAAACTGGCAGTCTCAAAGATTCGGGAATTGCTTGGTGATGAGGATGCTAACCTCAAATATCTTGGTTTACATGCCCTCTCAGTTGTCGCCCGGAAGCAGTTGTGGGTGGTTCTAGAGAATCAGGAAATTGTGATTAAGTCCCTGATGGATGCTGATGCAAATATCCGGTCTGAGTCTCTCCGACTCGTGATGGCAGTGATTTCGCGGAGCAATGTCTTGGATATCTCTCGAGTCTTGCTCAGTTATGGGCTTAAATCTGACCCTGGTTTCTGTAATGAGATTATTGGGTCACTTCTGTCAGCATGTAGTCATAATTTGTATGAAATAGTGATAGATTTTGATTGGTATGTATCACTTCTCGGGGAGATGTCAAGAATTCCCCACTGCCAAAAGGGTGAAGAAATCAAGAATCAGCTTATTGACATTGGAATGAGAGTCAGAGATGCAAGGTCCCAGCTCATCCGTGTGAGCCGCAACTTGCTTATTGATCCTGCATTTCTTGGGAAGCCTTACTTGTATGGGATATTATGTGCTGCTGCGTGGGTTTGTGGGGAGTATGTGGAGTTTTCAACAAATCCCACTGAACTTGTGGAAGCACTGTTGCAGCCTCGTACAAGCATGTTGCCCCCATTGATAAGAGCAGTATATCTTCAGTCCGTCCTAAAGATCTTGATTTTCTGCATGTATTCTCATTTTCAAAAGTGGGGCAGCATTTCATTTCCATCCTCTCATAATTTGGAAGGTGTCCTTTCGGAATCTATCTCCAAGGGGACAGCACTAGAGTCCTCTGATACACTAACTTCTGCACAAGATGATGTGTTCAATCCAAGGGTCTCAGAGAACCTCTTGTGTGAAGATCTTCCACTAGAAACTAAGGGAGAGAATTCGTCTTTCGTTTCTTTTGAGAAGAACAGATTCAGTCAAGAGTCTATTGTCAAATTGTTGAATGTCATTGAGTCAGCTCTAGAACCATTGCTTGGAACCCTTGAGGTGGAAATATTGGAGAGGTCACGGAATGTTCTTGGCCTGATTGAGCTAATCAAACAACAAATTCCTGATCAGTTGTTCCCCGAGGAAGAAAGCTTGAGCAGAGAGGAATTAGAAGTCTGGAAATTGATCAGATCAATGAATGATGCCTCCTGTGAAGAACTTGGCCCTGTCTCGTTCACTGCCCAGGAAAAGATTCGAATACCAGAAGGGCTAGTCCTTGAGGAGAATCTCAGAGAGTTGGACTTAATCTGTGGCAATCTTCAACCGCGGTCCTTGAGCTTTTTTCCTCAGCGAGAGGAGAGAGTGGATGAATGGCATGATTCTGAATTGCGAAGCAGAGAGGATTTGGAACCATCAAATGAGTCTATGTCTCTACTTGTTGAACATCGAAAGAGACACGGTTTGTATTATCTTCCTTCAAGTGCATCAAATGATTACCCGCTTGCAAATGATCCAAGATCAGGAGAACATGTTCCTGATGAAACTGAAGATCTTGTTAGACTTGCTGCCCAGTCTCTTGCCCCTAAGAAGAAGCCAAACTATTCGAAGCCAAGGCCTGTGGTAGTAAGACTGGGTGAAGGAGAAGCCACCTTTCCTGTTGTATCCAATAGGTCAAACTCAAAATACGATTTGCTCTCTGAAGTTGTACATGATGTTCTCCAGGAAACAAATCCAATGGATAAATCATCACAGAAAGGCAAGGAAAAGGTGAGAGGTGATATTCCTCCAGGTTCAAAGGAGAACTTGCAGGACCTGGTAGACCCTAGGAGGGAGAAGTTGGGTTCGGGTAAGAGCAAGCACCGGTCCCATGGAAAAGATAGGGGCCACAAAATTCCCCAAAAGGTTGATGGGGAGAAGGATGAGAATAGTGAGAGAGCAAGAAAGAAAGGTAGCCATAGACATGGAAGGAACAAGTTGCGACAAAGAGCAGAAGAGCAAGCAGACCTCCTTGCTCAGACACCGGATCAAATCCCTGACTTCTTGTTGTAGCAGTGAGCATTGTATTCTTGTTTGTTTTAGTTTGTAGGACTGATGGATGAGCTGCTTAGGAGCACCTTCTGCTGTAGATTAGATACTCTCTTCCTTTTGGTGATAGTATTCCATCCGTTTCTCCTGTCATAAAATGCCAGAACATTGGTTTCTGAGAAAGGAAATTGAGTTGGTTTGGATTGTTCTGCAACATCCAAATCCAATTTTTGCCAGGGAAAAACTTGTTGCAGGATGGATTTTTTGCCTCATATACACACGTGATACACAAAAATTGGGCAATGTCCAAATATGATTTTATTTAGTCAAAATATACTCAATAATCCAACTATATAAAATATAATAGATATAACTTATTAGCAGATTTTCAAGTCTAAATCACTGTTTTTTATTTCTATCTCTTTATAATATTTGCAAATATCCACAATTGCTTAATTAGAAAATGAGTTTGAACTTCAAGTTTGTTAAACCCACTTCAGTCCATAATCCGTCACTCAGTATGAAACGGAGATACGATAGATTTCATTCATGTGTTTCCCCTCGCTTATTTTGAACCATTTTCTTCTTTTTTTTCCCTCTGTTCTCTCTAATCCCACATATCCACTAAACAAGAAGTCTAGCAATAACATGATTAATACATATCCCTTTATTCAACCACGTAAGTTTCAATAAGTTCTAATGGTGAACAATATTTTGAAATAGTATTTTTTAAAATATACTCTCGTAAAGTAAAATAATCTCAAAATAAGCTTTAGAGAATGAAGCATTAATATGCTGAGGAGACTTACCACCATTCTTCTTAACCACCTCAAATAGAATTTTCACATCCATGGCTATGATAACCATGTTCCAAATTCGTGAACTTCATTGATCACTTGTACTATTGCTAAGGTTAGCGCTTCTAAGGAGGGAGTGTATTTGTGACGCCATCCTCTTCCAACTTGAAACTCCCCTTGTCGTCACATATGCGATAAAACATGATTCTAATATTCAGATGAAAGAATCCGGTACAATTAACATTTAATGTACTTGCACTATTTCAATTGTCCTTGTTTATGTGTGTGAGACGGTCTATGTTGCGCCTAGTTTATTTTGCCTCTTGCTTGTTTATGTGTGTCCAGAGTTCCATTCTATAAATCGTGTCGTTGTGGAAGAACATTACTGAGATCACTCGCATAATATATTGTTGCTATATTGCTGATCACTCCATGTTGGGACATGTTGTCTAGGTCCTTTCTCCTTAAGAATGGCTCAAATCGGGTGAACAACACTGTTTGAGGGTACGGGCAATTTAACGTGTTATATATTCTCATGGTCCCAACAAAATAAACAAGTAACATTATGAGAGAAATTAATTAATATGTCAGATAGTATTTAACTGAAATCTCATTCCAGTTGTTTGTTGGCATATTTTACTTTAGTTCAAACATTCGTTTGATAATCCTGCAAATGCTCTTCTCATAGCATTTTGTGAATTAAAACACTGTCTCTTAATTAGATTTGGTCTAATAAGTATCTGCATATTAAGTCAACTGTCTATTCTCATAGCATTTTGCGGTGTTACGACCCTCTTCTCCCTAAAAAACCTTCCTCTCACTGGTAATTAGATAGAATTTTCTCTAAAATCCAACTATCATAATTTTTTAGTGACCTCCATATCAAAGTTTACCATTTCTTCCTCCGACTACCAAACATGGTCATTAGAGTGTCCTTAGAGCTTGGTAAAAGTCAAATTTCCAAAAACACCTCTCCCCAACACCAACATGCCATCTACCCATGTCGATCGTGATGGAATAGTATCACTATTCCATCGACTGAAAATATGGTAGGAGCTTTGTAACCTTGCCCTACCTCCTCAATGACCAAACACATGCCAAATTAAATCAAGAAGCTCCTTTCAGTCCCCTCTCGCCAACCCCAGTGGACGATCGTGCTATATGTAAGCCTTGTGACCAAAAACATCTAACAAGCTTCAGTAGATCTTTATTTCTTACACCTTCCTATAAATCGAGAATTACAGGAGATTCAAACTATTGCAGGAGGTGATCAAGGTGTCTATAGATTCGTGGGAAAGTTAGCTACCCAACCACACCAACATTGGACATCACCACTTCCTCTCCTATGAGTTTTTTACCAAAACCTGTCTCGTGTATGTTTTCCGATGAGACTCTGATTGGGGCTAAAACGATACTGTTCTGGCCAAGGCCGACAAAAAAATTATTGTTGGGACCTATGGAATAATATGAGGGACCTAGAAAAGGGTTTTGAAGGATTTATGGAGTCCTTTTGAAGGAGATAAAAGTTATGAAACTAAATCATAATTTTTGTAAAGTATATGGATCAAATTACAATTTTAGGAAAATGAGGACCCAAATGAGACTCAATAAAAGTCCAAAGACATGAAATAAAGCGTGAGAAAACTTGGGGACCCAAAGAGATAGCTTAAAAGAGACTAGAGACCCAAATGAAACTTTTAGAAAAGTTTGAGGGGCAAAGTTGTATATATTGAGAATTGTGGGACAAACAATAGAATTTCTAAGAATGTGAGGACTCAATTGATGTAAACCCCGCACTTTTGAGTTAAGAAAAATCGGGAAAGAATCGGTCAACCCAAGTAAGAAAACTGAGCCGGTTTACAAACCTGATAATGTGGGAACAAGCAATTTGAAAATTTACAACTTCCGGTTGATCCAAAGGGTTCATTAAACTTTGGAAAAGAAATTTAAGATAAATTAGAAAAAAAAAACTAAATTGGTTCAAGTGAACAAGAATCTATAAGAAATTTGAAGTTAAGCATGCTTGCTTGAGAGTAGTGTGAGGATGGGTGACCTCCCGGGAAGTATGATTTTTTTTGTAACCCGAAATTTTGGTCAAAACTTTTTATGCGAATGTACGCCTTATTATAAATAACCATAAATTAATATATATTTAATTAATTTATTGAAATTAATACCAATAATTTATGGAAATATTAATACTAGTAATAAATCTCTCCCATTTAATATACGATTTTACACTTATATAAAGAGGTCATCCCCATTTATTCTCCTCACACCCGAACACTTCTCTCTCTCTCTCTACTCCTCTATTTCTCGGTGAAGCTTAAACTAGAGCTTCGACTTGAAAATTTTTCTTAACCTCGAAAGGAGAGGTCAGGCTCTTTAGAACCGAGGAGAAGTCAGCTATTTGATAGGAAACTCTAGTCAATCCGAGAATCAATAGATAAGCGCCGACATGATGGAATAGTGAAGCAGCTCCGGCGAACCGAAATTGCCCTGTTTTGGCTGAGTTAAAATTATCCATTTTGAGCCCTACTTAGGCCAAACCAAGCCTTTCCAACACCTTCTCTGCCCTCCCACGACCGAATTAGGACTAAAAGGTACGCCAATTCGGCTCCACTCTACAATTTCCTACCGGTGTTAGAGAGAGAACCGGTAGAATTTCAATAATAAAATTCTAACTCAATTCAGCATCAATTGATGTGATTCTTGATTCTAGGATGAACCTCAAGATAAGAGCTCCTGGGAAGTATGATTTTTTTTGTAACCCGAAATTTCGGTCAAAACTTTTTATGCGAATGTACGCCTTATTATAAATAACCATAAATTAATATATATTTAATTAAATTATTGGAATTAATACCAATAATTTATGAAAATATTAATACTAGTAATAAATCTCTCCCATTTAATATACGGTTTTACACTTATATAAAGAGGTCATCCCCATTTATTCTCCTCACACCCGAACACTTCTCTCTCTCTCTCTCTCTACTTCTCTATTTCTCGGTGAAGCTTAAACCAGAGCTTCGACTTGAAAATTTTTCTTAACCACGAAAGGAGAGGTCAGGCTCTTTAGAACCGGAGAGAAGTCAGCTATCTGATAGGAAACTCTAGTTAATCCGAGAATCAATAGATAAGCGTCAACATGATGGAATAGTGAAGCAGCTATTTTCCGGCGAAGCTCCGTTTGAGCCCATTTCGGCGTTAAAATCTGCGATTCAAAGTTTCTTAGAATTGTATGAACATGTAGGAACTCAATTTCAATAATTAGAAGTGTTTGATCGGTCAATTTGATGAAATCAAATTCGGTAGTGTTGAAGAGTTGAAATTGAGGGAAAATTGGGGATTTTCAAAATTCAAAGGGCCAAAATGCAATTTTATGAAATTGAGAGTTAATTGGGTATGAAAATAATGTTGGAGGATCAATTGAGGAATTTTGGAATTTTTGGGGAAAAACTTGCCATTTTTGTAAAGGAATGGCAAAATGGTAATTTTGGAAAAATTAGGGGACCAAATTGGAAATTTGGGAAATTAAACCCCTTTTTGGTGAAATTGAATAAATTGAGGTCCCAAGATAAATTTTAAAAGTTACGGGACTGAATTTGAGGAAAAACCGACATTAGGGACTTAAAGATAAAGATAAATAACTTTAGGGACCTAATTGCAAATAACTAAAAGTTTGGGTTTTCTCATTCATTGGAAATGAATGAAGGCTATTATGCTGAGTAATAATGAACAAGGATGTTCATATCGTTTAGGAATGCGAAATACCGGGAATGCCAGCATGGACGAGCTCGCGTGAATACAAAGAACCGGTCAAATGGAATTCACTACGTTAACGGGTGAGTGGGTTTACTAACATCATACCCGGTTGGGATGATGAGCAAAACTTAAAATTAAAAACCACTTATCGATTGTGAGTGGGAATTTTATATCATACCCG
This sequence comes from Trapa incisa, assembly GCA_030064435.1. Lineage (NCBI taxonomy): Eukaryota > Viridiplantae > Streptophyta > Magnoliopsida > Myrtales > Lythraceae > Trapa > Trapa incisa. The sequence continues at coordinate 11,784,096 of CM057781.1, read as the reverse complement.
GTTGGGGATGATAAGTACCTCGGTATAAAAACCCACTGCTTAGTGGTATTTTTAATCATCACTACTTAGAGAAAGTGATGTGAAAGTTATGCGGAAAACTACTTACGTGTTGTAAGTAGATCATACCCGGTTGGTATGATGAGACTTCCTCGAAGGAAGTTGAAAACCTGTTCATCGGTTATGAACGAAGATGTCCTTATACCGGTCGGTATGATGGACAGTAAAAACCTATTTTTGTCGGAAGTGCTCTCCCCTGATTGTGTGCCAATGCTTAAACAATTTGGGAGACCTTCTCGATAGGAGCTCAAATAGCTCTGATAGGCCGGGGGCCTCGGTTTTGGAACTTGGGGGCTAAATGCCCGATTTTAAAAATCTCATACAGTGGGCCCAAGGCTAGTTGGCATGAGTAGGAGCTCGTAAACAAACATGATATATGTGCCATAAAATTTAATAAGTGAATTGTTTGGCCATGGTACCACGATAGGACCGACATACTCAGTCAACTAGTGGTAGTGCGACATGACAGGTCGATGGACCAGTCAAGACAAACAACTGCGGGTTGAGTTGAGAGTCGGGGTCGTTGGACCAGTGGCACCACAGATTACATGGTAATATGAGAAAACATTGTTTGTACATGCACTGTGAGTACGAGATCATCAAGACACCAATGAGGGGTAGTGATGCATCCTAAGGGCACTGGACGACCTGGTGGTTAAAAGGGCAGTTCGTCGTTCCAAGTGTCTGTGCGAAATCTGGAGTAGCACCAAGAGCATGAGACTGGGGTGGGGACGAGATGAGGTCTCTGTCCTCATATGGACACGAAGAAGTAATTTCGGGATTGTGGGTCGGATGTCGTGTACATCCACTCATTCCCAGGGTAGAAGTGGTTGTACTTCTATCCGAGTGGCAGGAAAAGTCGCTCCGAAGCCACTAGCGGGTTCAGTAGTGATACTGACTTGCGAATGTGTGTAACCTTTATGATGAAGGATGTGTGTTGGGTAATGACACACCGGTAACTAGGAAATAATGGAAAAATTCAAATTTTTAAATGAAGGGATGTTTGAAAAGAAAGGAGTCTGTCTGGCACACTTCATATAAATATTTTTCTTAAAAGTTAAAAGTACACCTTTAAAAATCCATTCACTGAGTAGTCATACTCACCCCCTCCCTTATCCCTTTCAGGAAATCCCGGAAAGCCAACCCTGGAAGACAATCAACTAAGATGCCTGTAAGATAGGTATGTAAAGTTTTAAAAGACGCCTTACTCTTTACGGATTATACTAAGGGGAAATCCTTTAATAAACTTAGAGAGTGGCAGGTTGATCACGGGGATCTGAACAAACCGAGTCGGGGCATGACAATTGAGATCATAAAATGTATGGGGACCTCAAATGAACTTATTGAAGAGTTAGCCTTTTCAAAATGGATAAATGAAAAGTATAAAGGGCATTATGGTAATTTTTGGGAAATTTAGGGACCAAAATACAAAAGGGGGGAATTAAGGATCAAAGTGATAAACTTAGGCTTTTTTTAAAATGGACAAATGAAAAGTGTAAGGGCATTGTGTTAATTTTTGAAAAATTTAAGGACCAAATGTAAAAAAGGAAAAAAAATAAGGTTTAAGTGAGAAACTTAGAGTTTTGGGGGCATTTCGACAAATATGACCCAAAATGAGTGTAAACCTAGAGTAGTGAAAAGAAATAACGAACATGGGTTAGTCATGACAACTTTGTAGACACATGTGTGTTGAGCAAACCTAGCCCGAGGGGCAAAATCGTAATTATTGGACTAATTCTAAGGTAATATATGAACTCTAAGTTAAGGTTGAGGCTCACCCAATATTTCTTCTAGATTTATTTATAGGAATTCAACAGCTAGCATACATGAATCATGCCTTCCATGATGAATGGAAATATCGTCGGGACGAACAAGTCCTGACAACAACTATTAACCCCGTCCTTTTATGATATGAAAACCAAGAAAAGAACCGGTAATTTCCAAAGAGAAAACTGAGTTATTTCATGAAACTTAACTGATAGAGAAAAGGTAAAAAGGGAAATTTACAAATCTCGAGTGACCTAAAGAGTCATAAAAGTCATGGAAAAGGACTTTGGGATGAATTGGAAGAGAAAACCAGACCGGTTCAGGTGAACCGAACCTAAACCGGATTGAACCGATTTCTAAATTCATTTATCTAGGTGGCTTAAAATATTCAAATTGGGGAATTAAAGCCACCATTGGATAGATAATGAATTTAGAAATTTTTAATTTTGAAAAACTCTGTTGAATAGGGCCTAAACAAGCCAATTTAAGCATTGAACCCGGTTCTCACTGGTCCATTCCGGTTCAGAACAATATTGTCTTCTTTCTTCAAATGACGACACTATTCACTCGTGGGAAGAACAGACAGCACCGACAAAGCTAAATCGTCTCTGTTCAGGGTGTTTCAGGCATGAATGAGCGCCATAAAGGTGCCAAACGGATGACCAGAGAGTCACCAAGCTATAAAAAGTCCCTCTCTATTCATCCTCCTCACACCTAAAAACTCTACTCTCTCTCAACTGCTCCATTTTCTGGTGAAGCTCGAACTAGAGCTCTAACTTGGGCAGTTTTCTCAACCTCAGAAGATGAGGTTGGATTCTTTAGACTCCGGGGGAAGTCAACTATCTTATAGAAACCTCCGTTCGATCCAATGACCGATGGAGAAGTGCCGATGTAATCAAATAGTGAAGCAGCTCAGATGAACCGAAGCTACCCTGTTTCGGCCGACTTGAAAACAACTAAATTCAGCCCTTCTCAGGCCAAACCAAGCTCCCCCAACATCCCCACAACCCTTAGACGACCTCAACTGAGCTGAAAGGTAAGCTAATTCGGCCCTAGTCAGTCGTTGTAGGTCGGAGTTAGAGAGAGAAACTACAGAATTTCATTGATAAAATTCTCCCTCGATTCGAGGTCAATTGTAGGAATTCTTGATCCTAGAAGATACCTCAGGAAGAGAGCTATCTTCCTTGATAGAGAGATCGGACCGTCGCACCTCCGACAGTAAGCTTTCGAAGCTTTCTCTCTCTATGATTTGTTTTATGGCAAAGCTCCATTTGAGCTCAATTCGAACCCAAATGACGCAATTTAAGGCTCAATTGAATTGTACGAAAGTGTAGAAAATGATCCATACCTTCAATTGGAGCAATTAACTCCGATTGAATGGTCAATTTGATGAAATCAAATTCAATCAGTTTGAAAGGGAGAAATTAAGGAAAACTTTGGGGATTTCATAAAATTGAGGGACCAAATTGTAATTTCGCAAAATTGAGGGCCAATTGGCCATGAGAAAGATGTTGGAGGACCAATTGGTCCAGTTTTGAAAATAATTGGGGTCAAATTGCCATTTTAGTAAAGTAGGGGCAAAATGGTAATTTTTAAAAACTTGTGTAACAAATTAAAAATTTGGGAAACTTGAACCCCTCAAATAATTTTGAGTAAATTGAGGACCCAAAGTTAATTTTTGGAAGTTTCAAGACTCAATTTGGGAAAAGTTAGCTTTAGGGAGCTAAAGTCAAGGAAAAAAACTTTAGGGACCTAAGTGTAATTAATTGAAAATTTTGAGTATAGTTGTTCATATATGAGAGAACGAAGGCTATTATGCCAAATATTAAAAGATAAGGATGTCTAAATCGTGTAGGAACATGAGGGACCGGAACGCCAGCAAGGACGAACTAGCGTGGATGTTGAAATCGATTGAAGAAGAGTATTCTTCTGTTATCGTGTGAGTGGGTTTATTCACGACATACCCGGTTGGGATGATGAGCACCTCGAAAACAACATCACACCCGGTTGGAGTGATGTGAGAAATAGGTGGAAAAACTACTTAACGATTGTAAGTAGATCATACCCGGTTGGTATGATGGACTTCATGGAAGGAAGGAGAAAACCCGCTTGCCAGTTGTAAGCGGAGATGTCATCACACCCGATTGGTGTGATGAGTTGAAAGATTTTTTTTGTCAAAAGTGCTCTCCCCTAACTATGTGCCAATGCTTAAAATTCTTGGGAGACATTTTTTACGAGAGCTAGAACAGCTCAGATAGGCCAGAGGCCTCGATTTTGGAATTTGTGGGGCTAAATGCCCAGTTTTAGAAAATCACGTGCAGTGGGCCCAAGGCCAGTTGGCACGAGTAGGAGCTCGTTAAAAAATATGTGATAATTATGCCATGAAAATTCTTAATCAATGGATTATGTGATTTTGCCATGGTATCAAGATAGGACCGACATGCTCGATGGGCTGGCGGTAGTATGTCAAGGCCAGGTCGACGGACCGGCCTAAAGAAACAAATGCAGGTCGGGTTGAGGGTTGGGGCCGTTGGACTAGTGGCACCAAAGATAAATGGCTTTGTGGAAAACTTTGGTTTGTACATGCACTTGAGGTTCGTCACCATCAAGATGCCTAAGAGGGGTAGTGATGCGTCCTAGGGGCTACTGGACGACATGGTAGAGATAAGGGCAATTTGTCGTGCCGGCAGTCAGGGAAGCTCGATGTAGCTTCATGCACATGAGACCGGGGTGGGGTCAGGATGAGGTCTCTGTCCTCATACAGACATGAAGTTGATTTCAGATTTGAGAGTTGGATGTGGCGAACATCCACTCATACCAGGGTAGAAGTGGACGGGCTTCTATATAGGTGGCCGGTAAAGTCACTTCGACGCCACAAGTAGGTATAGTAGACGGGTTGCCCTACAAATGTGTGATACTTTCCTGATGAAGGATGTGTGTTGAATGTTAAACACACCTAATGTGGAAAATGAGGAAAAAGGGTTTTGAAAACCTTGATTTGAAGAACGAATATTTTTAAAAATAAATAAGAAGTTTGGCACACTTCGATTAAAGATATCTGGTTTATGAAAACTCTCTCCCAACACCCATACACTGGGTTGTCGAACTCAACCCCTCCCTTTACCCCATTTCAGGTAACCAAGGGAAAACCCACTTAAAAACTTTCCTGTAGCTGAACCTGCAAGACATGTATGTAAGGTTTAATGTATTCAATTTTGATTAATATTATTCCAGGAAAGATATAGGTGAAAATGACATCTTACTCCTTGCGGTTTAGAAAAGGGTAAAACCCTTCCTGGACCAAAGGGAGTGGCGGGTTGCTCACGGGGATCTGACCAAACCGGGTCGGGGCATGACAACAACGACGAGTGAGATTTTTGATTTAGTGTCTGTTTGGACCGATGTTGCATATGCTCGCACTTTATGAAATGCTATTGTGAATATTTTGAAAATATTTATGGAAAACTAAGAAAAAGCTGACACGGTAGATTTTATCAAAAGACGAAGAAACATCCTAAATGATTTTGAAAAATGAATCAAGAACCGATAACATAATATGGATGAGTAGGAACTCAAGAGTCATAGAGAGATGAGATCCCCACCCTTTACGATGTTTATAAAAATGAGACATATAACCCATGCATTACAAAGGGGACTAAGCTTAGAGGAAAAAAAGGTTAAGGCCTCATCTAGAAGTACGAGACTAAGATCGTATGTACGAAATGAGTTAAGGCTCATGTTTAAAATTTCTCTTCATTGCATTTGGGTCCTCCAATTAACCATGATTTACACCATTACCCCTTATTTGGGGTTTCATCAGATTTTACCTTAACACTTCAAATTTTCTCCCACAAATTATGTCATGCCCAAACCCAATTCACTCGATTGATGTCTAGTGAACCCTGCTAATCCCCTTAATTTTACCATGGTGTGTACCTTCACCATAGTAAAATTAGAGGGCCTAAGGTTTCCTTTCTTGTTGTCTCTGTTATTTTGTAGTGGAAATTTGAATTTTTCTTTTAAAAAGGGGAGAGCCCAAATTCTCATTTATAAACCACTCGAGAAATATTGCAATTGATAAATATCTATTAGTAACCTTCGTGAGTAGGAAAAAAAGCTACCACGTTTGGCACTTCAAGGAAGATTCTCCCCTTCTCACATCCTGAGATCCCTCATCTGTTACCTACAATGATTTTGGGGAGAGGGGTGAGCTCACAAATTAGTGAATAAGACTCTGACATTGGGCCACTTCATGACTTATGACTTAGACAATCCGAACCAAATCCCTACTCAATTATTACTGTAGTTCTTAATCTTTTCAACTAATAGGTTCATTTAGCCCCTTGAGACTCCTATCTCGGGACACTCGTATCCATGCTCTCTTTCACAGTTGGGTCATTTTTCAATCATATCATTTACTTTGCCCCTTGAGACTTATGTCTCTGGCTGCTCGTAACTGTGCTTCATCTCACGGTCGGGTCATTCTCGGGTTATTCCCTTCCCACACAGTTTAACAAAACAAAAATCACAATAATAGCATAATTTAATACAACATCGAGCGCTCATGAACCACACATTTTTGGGGTACTCATGACCCTCATACATGGGCATTTCACTTGCCCTTATTCATTTTCGGTGGGTATTTCATGATACCGATCGAATCTAAGAGAGTGTGAAAGCCTCATGTACTATTCCACAATAAATGCCGCTTAGACTTATCTCTCTCTCTCTCTCTCTCTCTCTCTCTCTCTCTCTCTCTCTCTCTCTCTCTCTCTCTCTCTCTCTCTCTCTCTCTCTCTCTCTCTCTCATAGATACCTTTGCATTCCCTGGGGTCATGACCAACATTCCCATTGACTATCTTGCTAATGCCCCCTTACACATGTGATTCAATTTTGTTTCCTTCTCATCGTAGTGGTGTAAATGGGATGATACTTGTACATCAACCAGATGTCCCGAGAAATGTGGAAGTTTCATTTCAATCCCCCTTACTCATCTTCCAATTTCACGCGACATTGACACTATCTCAAAAGGTGTCCTACCAATTCCCACTCCACTTCATATCGGTATATCAAAATACAATAAAATAAGCAATTAATTTAAGAGGCTTTATTCTAGCCTTTTCTTATTTGTTTGTGAGCATGGTCTTATCCTAACTATCTCTTGCTAACTCATTTAGAAAAACACACAAATAATAAATCTTGGTATTTTTGGTCTGTATCTCGACCAAACTCTACTCAATCACACAAAATGGGTGCATAGCCCTAATCACTTTGGCCTATCATGCCACTACAATGGTTATTTAGTGCATAAGACCTTTTTCAGTTCTCATACTCTTCAAATGCTATTTTCATTAGTTGACATGTCATTAAGTCATTTTACACTTCTTATATTAGTTTCAAACCTCGAGATTCATGCTCTTTTAATATTTGCATTTAGAAAATAAAGAAGTTACTCCAATCAGTCCAATCAAAACTACCATCATTACTCCCACTCACTATGAATTCTAGAACTTGTTAGTTCTCGAAGAGATTCGTATTCTTGCTCTAAGGTCCCGCTCGAGTGACATCTTGTTTCTTCTACAATGTTTAGCAAACAAGAAGATCAGTTTCAAGCACTATAGTACCATTAACCGGTACTTCATAAATCTCTTAAAAACTTAGAGTTTTGCCCCTACAAGCCTAGTTTACTCGACCTACTATTCATGGAACCATCCCTTTCACTAACCCTCTTTGAGGTTAGTCTCGATGGCTTATGGTTATAACCTCTTCAGTTACACTTTCCTATGTGTTCATAGTTCCCTTATTTACCTCTTAGGGGTATGATATTCCCAAATTTATAATTTAGTCCTTAACTTGGGCAAAATTACCATTTTACCCTTTACCTTAAAACTTCCCCTCCTTGAACCTTTAGACTTTCTTAAACCTTTCATTTGGATCCCCATGTTTCCTTGAGCCCATTTCTGATCCCCAATAAGTCTAAGAACATTTTTAGGCCTCATTTCTCATTAATTACAAAATGGGTCCAAAGTACCCTTTTTAATTCACTTTCCAAGACTCATTTATTTCTCCATTTTTTTCATTTAGGTCCCTTGACCTTCTTTAATCACCTTTAGGTCCTTAAACTACCCAGACATTACCCCTTCGGGCGCACAAACACCCTTATTTGCACTTATGTCCTTAACTTTATGTTTTGTTGCATTTAGGTCTTTAGGCACCCCAAAGATGTCAACCCATCACCACAACTTTACCAATCTCTCCAATTAATCCTAAAACTTTGTTTAGCCTCTAAAGAAGACCCCACATAAAAAGTTTTCATAATTGGGTCCTATAACATTTCCTTATTTATGTTTTAGACCCTGGCCTTTTTGTCTCTCAAAAAATGACCCCTAAAAATTCCCAAACATTTGTACGGGGTCTCCCTGGCCTTCCCCTAGGCCATTGTGGTATTTGTTTAATTGGGCTTGGCTAGAACATTGTTGATAAACTTTAAATATAACCACCTAACACAACAAATTGAAATATGGTAAATGCCAGGAACTCATCGGATATGGTGTCATGGTCACTAGCATTGATGCCATTAGAATATTGGTTCCTAGAGGAGTTCGTGAACACCATGATCGTCCTCAACAGATGCCAGGGCTACCTACAATTAGTATTCCTCAACAGATGCCAGGGCTACCTACAATTAGTATTCCTCAACAGATGCCAGGGCTACCTACAATTAGTATATTACAAGTATTTGTTATTTCTGAAGCTAATCTAAGTTTCAATGATTTATTTTTGCCTCTACACTTACCCAAAATGTGTAAGGTCAAGACATTGGTACACTGAGACTTCAAGGAGTCTCCTAAATATTTTTAGGCCTTGGTTGTTGGAGCCACCGAAAATGACCCTTGAAATATTTTCTCTCTTTTTTATTAGAGAAGTCCCAGTATGATTTGATCTTGTCAGCATTGATAGAGTGGTCGTCATCTATCGAGAGCAGTGGCTTTGGAAAGATAAAGGTCTAAGCTTTCCACAACACTAAGAAGTCCTAGCTTGATTGCTAGACGGAAGAGTAGTGCTCTTTGCAACCTCTCTCACCAGAAATTGGAGTGCTTCATATTTCAAAGCAAATTTTGATCCCAAAATTAATGGTGAACATCCAAGTTTTCTATTGTTGGATTCTAAACTTACATGGCTATCCAACCATAGATTCCATGTATCTATCCATAGCTAGTGCCCTTAAGGATTAATTAATTCCTAAATCGGTCATTTTTGGAAGTTAGTTGGGGAAATTAGGGTTTTAGCCTTTTTTACTTTGAGCGGTGACAAAGACACGCGTGCACGTGCCCGCGCATTTGTGTACCTCATGCTTCACACATGCATGCACCGGAGTGGCACGCTAACTAGTTTGCATTGTAGCAAATTGGTTTCTGGCAATTTTTTTGGCCAATTCGGCTTTTTCTTGGTTGGTTCACCCTTTTTCCGATCGATTCTTGTCTAAATAAAAATACTTCAAAAATCTTCATTCAATTTCCAATTGGATTGACTCAAGAAACGTCCTATTTTGATTTGTTTAGCCCCTCTCAAACTTGGGGGGAGGGGGGTTGTGGCCTAAGTCGGTCCAAACTCGATTCACTAAGACTTCAAGGAGTCTCCTAAATTTGTAAGGTCAGCGACATTGGTACATTGAGACTTCAAGGAGTCTCCTAAATATTTTTAGGCCTTACTTGGTTGTTGGAGCCACCGAAAATGACCCTTGAAATATTTGCTCTCCTTTTTATTAGAGAAGTCCCAGTACAATTTGATCTTGTCGGCACTTGTAGAGTGGTCGTCAACTGTCGAGAGCAGTGGCTTTGGAAAGATAAAGGTCTGAGCTTTCTTTCCATAACACTAAGAAGTTTTAGCTTGATTGCTAGACAGAGGAGTAGTGCTCTTTGCAACCTCTCTCACCAGAAATTGGAGTCCTTCATATTTCAAAGCAAATTTCGATCCCAAAACTATTGGTGAACATCCAAGTTTTCTATTGTTGGATTCTAAACTTACATGGCTATCCAACCATAGATTCCATGCATCTATCCATAGCTAGTGCCCTTAAGGATTAATTAATTCCTAAAGAGGTCATTTTTGGGAGTTAGTTGAGGAAATTAGGGTTTTAGCCTTTTATACTTTGAGCGCGGACAAAGACACGCGTGCATGTGCCCGTGCGTCTGTGTAGCTCATGCTTTGCACATGCGTGCATCGGAGTGGCACGCTAACTAGTTTGCATTGTAGCAAATTGGTTTCTGGCAATGTTTTTGGCCAATTCGGCTTTTTCTTGGTTGGTTCACCCTTTTTCCGATCGATTCTTGTCTAAATAAAAATACTTCAAAAATCTTCATTCAATTTCCAATTGGATTGACTCAAGAAACGTCCTATTTTGATTTGTTTAGCCCCTCTCAAACTTGGGGGGAGGGGGGTTGTGGCCTAAGTTAGTCCAAACTCGATTCAAACATGTTTTTTCCCAATCCTTGATTTTTTTTACCTTAGAATGTTTTCTAAGATCTTTTATGACCCATATCATCATCTTAAGTTTGCCTCTCGAACACATTTCCAAGCCCGATTTGATTCAAGGTTCCATTTCAAACTTCCTTTTTCGGTTTATTATTATTTTCAAGTTTGGGGATTTCTCAATTTTACAACTATACCCTCATTTTTAGAAGTTTTGCCCATAAAATTTATTGCATATTTATTTCAATATTCATTACAAAGTTTATTTACAACTAAGCCTAGAGAGAGTTAGAATAGAATTGGGTACTTCTCCTTCATCTTGGCATGGGGTTCCCAAGTTTTCTCCTCCACCTTATTGTTCTACCAAAAGAACTTGACCATCGAGATGTTCTTCCTACAAAGATCCTTCTTCTGACAGTCCATAAGGTGTATCGGTTCCACTAGGTATGTGAGAGCTTCTTCAAGCTCTAGCTCTAGAGGAGGTTGATCTAGCACGTGCCTTGGGTCGAGTTTGTACTTCCTCAGCACAAACATGTGGTATACATTGTGGATCCGACTTTGTTTAGGTGGCAACATTATCTTGTATGCCACCGATCCGATTCTATGAGTGATCAGATATGGTCCAATATATCGAGAGTTCAATTTGCCCATGTTTTGGAACCTGATTACCCACATCCATGGAGACATCTTTAGGAACACCTGATCACCCACCTCAAATAGAAAATCCTAGTATCGGTTATTGGCATAGCTCTTATGTCAATTGTTTGTCGCTATAAGCTGAGGCTAAATCACCCTAATCTTCTTGGTTACTTCCTTGATGAGCTCTATTCACTCCAATATTTGTTCACCTGCATCATCCTAGTACAATGGAGCTCAGCACTTCCTACCGTACAATGCTCATACAAAGCCTTTTGTATTCTGGCCTGATACTAGTTATTATACGTGAACTCCATGAGGTACAGGCAGTCTTTCCATCCCTTTCCAAAGTTTAGAATACAAGCCTAGAGCATGTCTTCTAGTGTTTAAATTGTCCTTTCAGACTGTCTCTTTGTCTGGAGGTGGAACACCATGCTCTTATGCAGCATTGTCCCTAGCAACCGTTGCAAACTCAGCCAAAATCTGGAGGAGAATCTTGGAACTCTATCCGACACTATAAATTTTGACACTCCATGCAATCGTACAATCTCAGCTATGTACTACTTGGCTAGCTTTGCTTTTGAGTTTGTATCCTTGATGAGTAGAAAGTGGGTGACCTTTGTAGGCTAGTCAATGATGACCCATGTGGCGTCGTGTCCTCGTGTAGATGGGGGTCACCTCGTCAAGAAATCCATCATGTTCTTCTCCTATTTCCTTTCTAGAATAGGGAACAATTGAAGGAATCATGCTAGCTTCTAATGCTCGGCCTTAATTTGTTCACAACACAAACACCTGGCAATGTATTCCGTAATCTTCCTCATCATGCATGGCCACCAATATCCTTTCTTAAAGGTTCTGTACATTTTGCTATTATTAGGGTACATCACATGGTCAAAGTCGTGTGCCTCTCCAAGGATGGCTTTCTTTAGTCCTACATCATCTGGTACCATCACCTAGCCCTTAAAGGAAGGATCTCATCCACTCTTATGTAGAAGTCGATGGTTGTCACTTCCATGATGCTGTCAACATTCCTCATAAGGCTTGGGTCAATCTTCTTCCTATCTCCTACCAAGGACGACCTTTCTTTTAAAAGGGTTTTTCCTCAATTATCAATCTCTTTTTCCAAAACCTTTTTTTTCCCAAGTTTTACCAATTCTTTTTCCAAGTATTCTCAAATCCTTTCCAAGGTTTTCAAAACCTTTTTCCTATTTCCATATTGGGTGTATTTCACAAACAACACACGCCCTTCATCAGGAAGGGTACACACATTCGCGAGATGCAGTTACGTCGACTTCACCCACTTGTGGATCAGAGAATCTTTACCATCCACAGTGATAGAAGTCACTAACTTCTACCCAGAGTCTAAGTGAACATCTTAGAAGTTCAACCCTCAGACCCAAAAATACTTCGGGTCCGAATGAGGATGAAGACCTCATCTCGACCCCACCCTGGTCTCATGTGCAAGAAGTTACCGAGCTTCATGACTAACTTGCATGACAAACTACCCTTATCTCCACCATGTCGTCCAGTAGCTCTTAGGACCCATCACTACCCCTCTTGGGCATCTTGATAGTCTTGTACCACAGGTGCATGCACAAACAATGTTTTCACATAAGCATTTATCTTTGGTGCCCCTAGTCCAACAACCCCGACCCTCAACCTAACCTGCAGATGTTTGTTTAGGCCAGTCAGTCAACCTGGACTTAATGCATTGTCGCCAGTTCATTGAGTACAGTTGGTCCTATCTTGCTACCATGACTAAATCACACATTCATTTCATTACAAATTTCATGGCTTTATATATATATATATATATATATATCTCATGTTTGTTTACGAGCTCCTACTCATGCCCATTGACCTTGGGCTTACTGCATGTGTTTTTCCAAAATTGGGCATTTAGCCCCACAAGATCAAAAACTAAGGCCTCATGCCTATATGAGCTATTATAGCTCCCGTCAAGAAGGTCTCTCAAAGAGTTTTCAGGGGAGAACACTTATGACAAAACACATTTTCACTTCATCACACCAACCGGGTGTGATGATATCTCTACTTACAACCGACAAGCAGGTTTCTCCTTCCTTTAAGGAAGTTCATCATACCAACTAGGTATGATTTCTTCTACTTACAACTGGTGGGTAGGTTTTAGATTTGTTTGCCCATCACTCCAAATGGGTATGATGTGAAAATTCCACTTACAAGTGGTTTTTCTTTTCTAAAGTGTTCATCATCCCAACCGGGTATGACGTGAATAATCCCACTCACCCGATAACTGTGGCGTATTCTTTTCTAGTTAGTTTTCAACTCCACACTAGCTTATCCTTGCTAGTGTTCCGGTCTTTCGTTTACCTACACGATTTGGGCACTCTTATATATTAGAGTCTAGCATAACGACCTTCATTTCTCACATATGAGCGACTAGGCTCAAAATTGTTAGTTAATTGTACTTAGGTCCCTCCACTTCATTTTCCTTGACTTTAGGTCCCTAGTGCTAACTTTTCCCCACATTGAGTCTTGAAACTTCCGAAAATTCACTTTGGATCCTCAATTTACTCAAAATTGTTTAAGGGGCTCAAGTTTTCCAATTTTCCAATTTGGTCCCCAACTTTTAAAAAATTACCATTTTCCCCCTACTTTCAAAAATGGCAATTTGACCCCAATTATTCCAAAAATTGACCAACTGGTCCTCCAACATCTTTTTCATGGCCAATTGGCCCTCAATTTTGGGAAATTGCAAAAAAGTTCCTCAATTTCACGAAATCCCCAAATTTTCGCAAAATTTTTGCCCAATTTCTCCCCTTCAATATAACCAAATTTAATTTCTTCAAATTGGCCATTCAATCGGGGTTAATTGCTCCAATTGAAGGTATGGATAAGTTCCTACACTTCCATATGATTCAATCGAGCTTTGAACCGCGTCATTTGGTTTCGAATTGAGCACAAATGGAGCTTCGTCGGAAAACTATGCATAGAGAGAGAAAGCTTACCATCGGAGGTGCGGCGGTCCGAGCTCTCTTCCTAAGATACCTTATAAGATCAAGAATTCCTACAATTGACATCGAATTGAGGGAGAATTTTGTTAGAGAAATTTCGTAGTTACTCTCTCTAACTCCGACCTCCAATGACTGAGTAGGGTTGAATTGGCTTACCTTTCAGCTCAATTGTGGTCGTATGAGGGTTGTGGGGATGTTGGGAGGGCTTGGTTTGGCTGGAGGAGGGCTGAATTTGGCCGATTTCTACTCGGCCAAAACAGGGTAGCTTCGGTCCTTTGAAGCTACTTCACTGTTTGATTCCATCGGCGCTTCTCCGGTGGCTCTCGAATTAAACGAAGGTTGCTATCAGGTAGCTGACATCCCCCGAAGTCTAAAGAACCCAACCTCACCTTCTAAGGCTAAGAAAACTGCCCAAGTTGGAGCTCTGGTTCGACCTTCACCGGAAAAATGAAGTAGTTGAGAGAGAATGGAGATTTAAGGTGTTTGGAGGATGAATGGAGTTGAGCTCTTTACATAGGGAGCTCAGGGGCTCTATGCCCGACCGTTTCGCACCTTGGTCAAGCTTATCCTCGCCCTGAAATGGCCTAAACGAAGATGTTTTCTCTTCATCGGCGCTGTCCGTTCATGCATTGATTGAACAGTGTCGTCATATGAAGGAAGAAGATGACACTGTTCCGAACCGAACCAGACTGACCGGGTTCAATGCTTAAACCGACCGGTTCAGGCTCGATTCGACCGATTTTCTCAAAATTAAAAATTTCTAAATTCATCTAAATTAATTATCTATCCAATGGCGACTTCAATTCCCCAATTTGAATATTTTAAACCACTTAGAAAAATGAATTTAGCAACCGGTTCTCTGACGGTTCAAGCCAGTTCAATTCAATTCAGGTCCTGTTCACATGAACCGGTCTAGTTTTCTCTTCCAATTTGTCCCAAGGTTTCTATAACTCTTTGGATCACTTGGGATTTGTAAATTTCTCAATTTACCCTTTCCTTATCGGTTATGGTTTGTGAACCGACTCGATTTTTTCTTTTGAAATGACCGGTTCTTTTCCCGATTTTTCTTATCTATGAAGGGACGGGGGTTACAACTCTCCCCTCCTTTTAGAAGTTTTGTCCCCAAAACTAAATTAGCATCCTTTTCCTCGGGAATAATTTCCCTTGATGTCCATTTGGGGTTGCTTGACATGCTAACAATCTTTGAATCGATTCTTCAAGGTTCAATCTAGTTCAATATGGATCATGTCCGGTTCACCCTAAACCGGCCTAGTTTTAAAACTCAATTCTCTTCGTGGTTCTTTTTCCATAAGTTTTGAGTCTTTATTGATCACTTGGGATTGTCTAATTTCCCATTTTGACTTTTATTTACCACCTCTAGTTCCCTTAAATCCCTGATTTTCCTTTGAAATTTCTCGGATCTCCTTTCTGTTCCTCATTTTGTGAGAACGGGGTTTACATTTTACATAGCAGAAATCACTCATAATTTAAAATTTTGAAATATCGTTTACATTGAACATGACCCAAAAATAAAAATATCAGGAAATAAGTATTTGTTATGAATTCACCTGTTGTACACTCGAATAACTTGCCTCAAGTTTTTTGCTCAGACTTGGGTTCTTATCATCGTGCTCCTTCCCCTTAGAGTTCCTAAAATATTTTAAAAGAGAGGGGATGAACTCATAGCTTAGTGATTACAAAAACTGCTCAAACTTAGAGTCCTTCATGGCCTTGATGCTAGTGTAACTCAAACTGCATATATGGTATTTCCATTTTCTTTCCCTTTTGAAATTCCTTTTTAATGAGATTCCTTGCTGAATCTTTTGTTTACATACTAATATATATCTTCTATCCTAACACATGTTTATTGGAACCAACAATGGGATTACGGTCGAGTATAGTTTTCAGAGCCAATGTGTGCCCTTCCAATCTAATGGGTACTACATTTGGACGATGGGTGGGTACAATCTTCCGAACCAAATGTTTGAGATCATTGGACGGGTACTGACCCTTTGCACCAATGTCCCCTTTCACATCGTGGGTACTTCTTATAAACGATAAACAGGTATATTCCTCTGAACCAAACGTTTGGGATCTATTGGATGGGTACAATAACCCGAACCAACTCTCCCTCTAACAATCATTCAGGTAAGCAGGATGACACATTACTTGCCATCCCCACAATAATTTTTCATTGAACTTAAATCATACAGTACGTAAATGTATATTTATACTCAAGAAGCATTGTGAGTATTTTGTTTGGGCCACGCCTTTCACTTTTTAAAATCACATGCTTTTGGTTTTCTTCCCAAATCACAACGCAATTAATTCATACTATCAAATGCATAAATAAGCATTGATGACATAGGTCCAATTGAACTTCGGTAATCCCACTCAATGATATTGTTAGGACTTGTTCGTCCCAACACTATCTTTCCTTGTTTCTAAACTTTGGATCCTCGTATGATTTGACTCACTAGTTGCTCTACGTAGTCAAATTGTATCATCCACAATCAGTTCATACTTTTATCTTGGTACTCATATACCATCCCGTAATTTCCCACAATTACTATTCTCATCCCTCGGACTTGGTTCTTTCAACCATTATGTTGGTGAACTATTAGAGCTACTTGCTCTTATTTATGATTTAACTCCCCATAACATAGGTTAAGGCCACATTGGTCTTATTTACTAAAGTTTTCCCAAACTTTTCATAATTACATTTTGGTCCCTTATCTTTAGAGCTTAAATGAAATGAACTTCTAAATTCACATTCTACCCCCATATGATTTAATTATACTCCTAATGACTTGTGGTCGGGGGGAGGGGGGGCTTACCCCGGCCGACCATGACCGAATTTGGTCATTTTCCCAAATTGGCTGAAATTAGAGCTATCTATGGAGTTGTCGAAAATTCTCACCTGAGGTAGCTAGAGAGATGGCCAAAGTTTAGGCATTTTGAAGCCAAGGTCTAGGTGAAACTTTATGTGGTGATGGCTAGCCGAGTGGTTACTAGAGGTAGGAGAATTTGGTCGTTAACTGATCGCTATCAAGTTGAATCTGATAGACCCGATGATGGTTTTTGGCTCATACCGGTCGATTTATCCCTTGTCAGAGGTCGGCCCTTGCAATAGAGCTATAAAGGAGAGGTAGGTGGTCACTTTGGCACCTGTGGTAATCAGAGGATGGAGAATTTGGCCCTAAAAGAGCTATCAGCGGCGAGCATAAGTTTTGTCGTGGATAGAGGTAGTGGAAATAACCTGTGTGCGACATTTTTCGGCCATTAACAAATTGGGACCCAACCACATACTTCAAGAGTAGTCAATTAGCGTTATTTTAACATAAAACCCACCTCATTCGGTGAACCACATATTTCAAGAGTAGTCAATTAGCGTTATTTTAACATAAAACCCACCTCATTCGGTGAACCACATATTTCAAGAGTAGTCAATTAGCGTTATTTTAACATAAAACCCACCTCGTTCGGTGAACCACATACTTAAAGAGTAGTCAATTAGCGTCATTTTAACATAAAACCCACCTCATTCGGTGAACCACATACTTCAAGAGTAGTCAATTAGCATCATTTTAACATAAAACCCACCTCATTCGGTGAACCACATACTTCAAGAGTAGTGAATTAGCGTCATTTTAACATAAAACCCACCTCATTCGGTGAACCACATACTTCAAGAGTAGTCAATTACCATCATTTTAACATAAAACCCACCTCATTCGGTGATCAGGCGAAAGGGAATTTATAGTTTTCCTAATCGGTGGCATGTTTGAAACTAAGAATGGGAAATTTGACTTTAAACTCAAAATTTGACCAATCCAGGTGGAGTTAATGATATTAACTTCTTAGGGAGACCAATAGCTTGATCTCTATATTTTGTTGTGTGTAATTTGATCAAGAATTGATGAATTGTGGTGGCATTTATAAAAAATTGTTTAGATATGTTATTCGTTTTTCGAGCATTTCATTTGCAATGGGACTCACATTCTTAATTCATTCTCATACTTCAACAAAAAATTGGGTTTTACCTTTGATACATCTGTCTATCTAATTAATCGTCTTCCTACTCATCCCTAAGGTTTCGTTCTCTTTATCAAATACATCATCATACCCCTCATGATTATAAATCTATATGTGTGTTTGGGTGTATTTATTTTCTCTACCTTCATCCCTACCTCTCTCACAAACTTCAGCCCTAATTTACTCCTTCTATTTCCCTTGGCTATCCTTATTATTATGATGGGTACCACGTTTTGGATCCTCGTACTAATCGCATCTTCATTTTTCACACTATTCTTTTTAACAAAATATTATTTCCCTTCTTAGCAAACAATACGCCTCTCTCATGTTTCATGGAGCACTCTATCGTTCCCCTACCCACTCCCTAGCCTATCCCAACTCCGGTTTTAGACTTAAGTATGTCACCTCCATTTTATCCCACTAAAATGTTGACCCTCCTAATCTAGTTGTCTCTTCCACAAACCGAGACCCTATTGTGGCACATCCTCTACCTCATATGGTCACTCACTCGGAGGATGGCACCTTGTCCCCGTGATATTTTACTATTGACCCTTTTGTATTTCTTGCAACACCACAAGAACCTCGCACCTACACACATGCCTATTGTCATGCCCTGGTGACAAGTGGATCTACAAAATTAAAGAAAATCCCGATGGCTCTATTGCTCGATAAAAGGCTCGTTTTGTTGCCAAAGGATTCTACAAACAACATGGGCTTGATTATGATGAGACTTTCAGTCATGTTATTAAGTTGATTATCATTCGGGTGATTCTTTCTATTGTTATTTCACTTCATTGGCATATTCATCAATTGGATGTCAATAATGTATTTCTCCATGACCATCTTGCTGATGAAATATACATGCAACCATCACCATGTTTCGTTTACTATCTTTTTCCTCATTATACCTGTCAGTTTCGTAAATCACTTTATGGTCTAAAGCAGGTGTCTCACGCTTAGTTTATGCCATCAACTCTTTTCTAACTCAATTGGACTTTCATGGTTCTATTACGAACATCTCACTCTTCATCTAGTGTGCATCCACCTTTATCATGTTTATGCACATCTATGCCAATGATATCATTATTATTGGATCTCACAATGCCACTCTCAACTCCACTCTTCATGCTCTATAATGTGAATTTTCCATTAAAGATTTGGGGCCTCTCCATCATTTACTTTTGGCATTATAGTCCACAATCATCCTCATAACATTTATGTCACTCAATTAAAGTATATTCGGGATTTATTATATAAAGCTATCATGGATACTTGTAACCCTATAACTACGCCTGTTACTCTTGGATCACATCTCTACCGTAAGGATGGGACACCTCTTTTGGATCTCACTCCGTATCTCATATTGTGGGTTCACTTCAATATCTCACTATCACTTGTCTCGATCTTGCCTATGTCGTACATCAAGTATCTCAATTTATGCATCAATCCACCGATATTCATTAGATTATTGTCATACACATCATTTGCTAGTTTAAAAATACTATTTATCATGGTCTTACACTTTGGCGTCACTCCCCTAGCTCTCTCTATTGCATCTTTGATGTCGAATAGGCTAGAAATCATGATTATCGTTGTTTTATCAATGACTATTATATTTTTCTCGAACACAATCTTATTTTCTAGAGTTACAAGATGAAAAATATATGAGTATTGGTAATATAATTACTAAACTTATTTGGATATGATCTGTTATTCAATAACTTGATGTACCACTTTCCACTTCTCATAAACTTTGTTGCGACAACCTATCAGCTATTTATCTCACGACTAAACCTATTTTTTATGCACGTACTAAATATATCGAGATCAACTATCAGTTTGTTCAGGAACAAATTGGTCGTATTCTCCCTAATATTTACTTTATTGACATTGATGCTCAAATAGTTGTTATACTCCTCAAATATTTATTATTTAATTAATTTCACTTTTTTTTGGGACAAATTCAATTTTCATTAACTAATTTTTAGCTTGGGGGTAGTAATATAAATGCTTATATTTATAATAAATGTTAAAATATTCTAAATTATTATTATGATAATAGTTATATTATATATAATATAATTTTAAAAGTTAAAATTATATAATATTTTTTTATTTTTATTTATTTTTATTTTTACGTTATTTTAAACATATAAATAAGTGTGTTTCTATTTAATTTAATAAGTTATTTATTAGTAAAAATTTATAAACTATAATTTCTATTATCAATATTTTATATTTCACTCTTTTAGATTTCTATAGAAATATATCAAAGTTGGTCAACCGGCTAACGAGTCTAATTATATGAGGTATGCCTCATTAAAAAAATGTCTTATTAGTATATATTAGAGATGGAATAAAAAAACCTACCAATGCGTGAGTGCCAAATAGTGTTAGCATGTAGAAAAACCTATATTTCATTAACCATTCACCTCTAGCCAACATATTGAAAGTAAAATGGGTCGGTGACATATTAATATTAGAAGGAAATTAAAATTCATCCCCATTACTAGGCATTTCATATTTGATCAATGAAATGCCATTCAAATGGGGGTTCAACTCAACTGCATAAGTATGGTGTATGCATATGTGATCATTCCCGAATTGCTCTTCTACTTATTCTTCTATTGGGTACGGTACTATTCCTCTTGTCCTAATATCTCATCGTGTGTCCAAGTGGAATTGTTCTTATTCTCCCGTAGCCGTTGGCAATCATAAACTCGAGTAAGATTCCTATTCCTTCTTCTGTTCCTTTCGGATGAAATACGGGACCAAGCATGTCCCGAGACGTTTCACTTATTCTTATTCTTTTTTTTCGTGTCCTGTAGTGTACTGACACATAAGATCGCACCGTGTTAATCTTCACAGCGTCTTGGTTGTCAAGCTAAGTGTTTATTACCGACACATTCACATCTTAAGGGATTTTTTTCCATATTCTGTTTTTATTATGGGTTAATTCCTTTTTTTTGCACCATATTATGGGTTAATTCACTTATATCCATTAAAGCATATACTGGAGTAAATGGATTTTCTACTCCCCATTTACTTTTGGAAAAGCATTCATGTCTCCTCTATTTCAATCCATGTAAACATGTCCTGTTTATTCAAAACATTGGAAAAAAATCAAGGCAGTCTGATTTGAGTTTACATGAATGATGACCAACTGAAATTTAGACAATTAGACAGTGCATAATATTGCAATATCAAATGGATACTACTAATATAGTAAAAAGGAAATAAACAGATGCTTGGAATTATGAGAAAGGGACAAGCAAAGGTAGTGATGTACCAGCAGTCCAAAATTAGCTGATCTCATCACAAAAATCCAAAATAACAGTCTATATTCTCGGTTGGTTGGTGCTTCTTTCTTTAAAATAAAACTCATATGTGAAGAAAATGAAAGGAAAATAATTTTACAAATGAAAATTTATAATTTTTAAAAAATTAATGTAAATTATTAATATTTAATTTATCTATAAATTTATTATAAAAATATAATAATTTAATTTATTTTCATTTTTTTCTTTGAAAAACATTTTGATTCTTCTGTCAATCATAAAAATAGAAAAATAAATTTATATTTATAATTTGAAATGTATAATTTAATCGTAAAAAAATTTAATAAATATAATCATACCAATGAGAATAAGAAATCATTGAGTAGGAAAAAAAAAGAAGAATAAAGGGAAAGTAAAAAAAATGATGAAAAAGGTAAAAAAAATCTTGAATAATCTCCCTAGGTTTTGATCAAATAGGATCTTTCTTGACAAAACATCAACTTTATAAATTTTCATATGGTAGATAAGGTTTGATTAATAGTTTAAAAACTTAGGGTAAGGTCCAAATAAGCTCTCTAGATATGTCCTTGCACCTAAGATTAATGACCTTGCACCTAAGATTAATGACCTTGGTAAAAGGCAAGAGTTCCTGGGTCTTCATAGATTTGTTGTGAAAAAAAAAGGAAAAGCTCCAAAGCAAAAAATGGTCTTTTAGGTTATCTTCTAATTATGAGGAATGTAAATTCACAGGAACAAGACATCCAAAGAGATTGATAGTCCTCTGTCATACTTCATTTTATAGGAGGTGAATGTGTAGCTTTACTTTTTGTACAGTGTTACTTACATGTTTCCGAGGACTCGAACAACATTGAATAAGACATTCTTGCATGAATGTGCACAGTACAGTAACACAATACTCTTCTAATAACGAAGATTTTGTGAGTTCAATTCATAATGAGCCATTCCCAGTCTCATTTAACCATTTGTTCCTATAGTCTAATATTAACACTATATAAGCACTCAGAAGAAACTGTCGTTTATGGGAAGACAATGATTGAATTAGTTGTTTCAAATGTTACAGAAAGAAAAGGGAAAGAAGAACAACTTGTGCGTGTATGTGTGTCCCTCTTTCGTCCACACAGCATATCTACTGTTTTATACATATGTCGTGTCCCACTAAAGCAAGTGGAATCTGCGCATCTCCTCGATACAGGAATCAACCCATCAGACAATAATTCATACTGCATGCATCCACTGACAATAAAGTTAGCGGACATGTAAATATATATTTCATGGATCAGATATTAATTACCCGTGTGATAGCATTCCAACAAGCCCATGTCTAGTTTGCATCTTCTAGGATTAACAGGATAAACAATGGTCTATGCAGAGATTTCGAGGTGGTTTCTGTGAGGTTCATGATATAGTTACCTCGTTAAAGAAGATCTGCAGACTGTTTTGTTACGTTAGTTCTGATGTACTCGATAAAGGAGAGACTGAACGAAGTTGGATGAAAAGAAGAAAAAAAAAAGAGAGAGAGACTGGAGAGACTTCCTCGGCGTCTCATGAGCGAAGCCTGCAACATGCAGTAACCTGATGATTTCAAACGGAAAGTTGAGAAAATCAAATAATCATCAGGAAGTTTGAATATTGTTGATAATTACAGGATCAGCATCCAACAAAATTATATGAAATCGTATGAGAAGAAGAGGGCTCCCAATATAGGAGGGGCATACGGACTAAACAAAGTAAGTGATGACAGAAGTATAGAGAGCACAAAGGAAAAGAGATGCCATAAAAGCTTGGCAAGTCCTCATCTGTGCTCTCTATCTTCTGTCAACAACACCATACCATATGCCTCCTCCCTCTAAGAATCCCTACCTCCTATGAAACCCAAATTTAGCTGAGGAGGTCCTGTCAGAAGGGCAAGCTATGAACTCTCATGATCATTGAAGAATAGGTGAGGGTGATGATAAGGTAAGGTTTCTTTATATGGAAAGGAAAGAGGGTTGGTGGTCTCCCAAGTGATTTAGGGGCTTCTTTAGGGAGATAGATAATAACTATATCAATAACCATTCCCTCTATTTATAGGGCTATTTTCCCTTTTTCTTAAAACAAAACCAAATGCCCCCAATTGAGAAAATGAATATGTCCCTTTAAATATCTGTGCTGTGCACCCTTTATTGACTAATTTAAGTCCCAACAAATATTCTTGCAGTGGAAGAATATGTAATTTTAGAATCCTGTTGTAATGAGCATAAACTAAATACACCAATCAACTAATGTCAATAGCTACACAATATTCTATCATGTTTTGTGACACTACACTAGGTTTGAGGGCCCCACTTGAATACAAGCTAATATGTACAAGTTAATTTAAAATATTTTTATATTAATGGTATATGAATGAATGTTGTAACTTTTTTAAGGTATTAGTAGTTGGACTGCTGTATTGGGTAAAAATATTACAGGATAAATACTTGCACTTAAAAGGGAATACATACATACATACATACTCCAATCTTCAATAATTGATGTAGCAAAGTGCATTTGGTGGGTAAATATCTAAATTAAAACACATAATTCACCTTGGATCCCCATCACCTCCTATGGTCCAGCGAAATATACGAATCTTACGAGGATCTATGGGCATTTAAATGTTTGACATGGATATATATACAAAGGTCCACTCACATGATTATCTAGATGGAACCATGTTATACGTTAGGTTAATCACTTGGGTATATAAGTATATAAACTTTTGTGATTCACGTTATAAAATATTTTAAAAGTGTATCTTATTGGTACAAATAAACACATTCATTAAACGAATTGATTTGGTATGTGTGTCAACCTTTGACATGAAAAAATAGTCACATACCTTGCAGGTGACTACTTCTTGTAGAGAGAAGCACTCGGGAGGAGGAGTCATCGTTGGCATTGGGAGCAGATGCTATCTACAGCAGAAAATGATAATAGCAAATAATAGAGTAGTTTCTTGAAAGTCTCTTAGATCGTATTAATAGAAAATGTATAAATCGGATTATATTTTGTGACACTTTTGTCTCCTATACCTTTCTAATCAACATAATAAATACACGGCCTATCATTCCCGCTCTGAGTACCAAGAATGGAACTCACTTTCTCCGCTCTAGTCACCTTGACAGCGGAAACTTTATCCACTCTAATCACATGGGCTTGTAATTGAAAAGATTCGGTTGTGTTAAGATGAGTTGTCCAATTATTTTTCATATTTTTTTTGTTAAATAATCGAAAATTGGATTGCAACAACAAAAATCGACCAATGATCAAATCGAGGGGAAAGGGCAGGTGCACGCATGGGCACGCGATCAGCTCCGCGCATGACACACGTTCCCTACGTATCGTCTTAGCCCGATGAGGGGATTCGCAAACTCGGATTCCAACTCGACTTGACCCGACAATATTTTTCCCTTAAACCATTGAATGAAAGATTTTACCTCCGTGACATACGAAAGAGAATTAATCAAAAAACTCAATTTTTTTTTATCAAATTTTTTGCAATAAAAATATAGTTGAACTGATAATTCGTCCATATATATCTTATCATCATTAAGAAAAATTTGAATTTCGTTACTTAATATGAACGAATTTCACTATAAAATTAGATAAAGAAACACTTCATAAACTTTTGACAACTAAGACTTTCAAGCGAAAATTCTCCCTTCTCTAGTTATCTAACTAGGTGATTTTGACGTTATTGTGCTCATCTAGAACATAATATGCTTTTCCCAACTCTATCCGACACCATTGATCTCTTTACTGACCGAGCTCATCTAAGGTCAAATCTACCACCCTCGACGACCAAAAATAAACTAAATATTTCCATCGACTCTTCATGACTACCTCTAGCAAATTACATCTGCATTTCAAGCCAAAAGTAAGTTTCGTGACGATATTTTACAATAAAAGCTCCATCACTCAATTTTTTTTTATCAAACTCCGAAAATCGTAAATTGTAGATGATTGCATACACTATTTGGGATGATTCCAGAGCTAAAAAAATGCACAAGGGGATGGCTTTCCAATCCCACCTATGCCGACCATCGACACCTTGTCTCTGGTGAGTTATGGATTGAAATTCTGTATTTTTTTAGTGAAGGCCCGAACATGACCTAAATGACATTATTTCGGCCAAGACATATAGAAAAGTGACCATATGGTGTGGAGAAAGTGTTTAGAAGCATGATATGAATTTTTCATGAATTTAGAGATGTGTTTTGGAGGGGAAAGAAGTTTGGGGGCCAATGTGTAATTTTAGATAAATTTATATATGAAAATAAAAAATACTAGGAAACTTAAGATGAGACATAGGAAAGGTTTAGCGATCCAATTGAAAGATTTGAGAAGGGTAGGGTTCTCTAATAGAGACAATTTCATGCAATATAGGAAAAATGATAATTTTACCTACAAATGAGCAAAATGGCAATTTTGTTAATCGAGAGGAAAAACGATAAATATTTTAATATTTCAGGATGACATAACCTAACCTAGTTGTATCTAGCTTAATATTGAACCCATATATAATATATGTGCATGTGAGGTTATTTTCTATGTTTAAGTACAAGAAGAATGTAAGGAAAATTGGAAAACCCCTGGGATGAAGAAGTCCTAAAGATAATGGTGAGTGAGTTTATTGATGTTGAGTCCAATTGGACTGACTATTGCACTTCACTTCTTTATAAAATGTAATATATGTATGTGTGTTTGAAATATTTTTAAAAGCCATAGAAAAACTACATGGAGAAATTGTTTATATGAAAGGAGCTAATACCTAATTGTTTAGAAAAAAAAAAAGGATAATGTCCAACGTTTATGAAAGGGACTAAGTCCAATTGTTTATAAGTAAGGAGCTAAGGCCTAACAATTGTCCACGCTTTGAGAAGGATGAGTAGTGACCCAAAGTTTCTCTTTAAATAGTAAACTTCTCCATGGATGAATGAAGTGAATTTCTATAATAAATACAATTAGCAGGGTCGACCAGTTAGCAAATTGAGCCTTAACTAATGAACTTACTATAATGAATGATTTGCTATATGATTTATATATACCATTGTGAATGATAAGGTGCACAGCATGACACATATTCAGAGGTAGGGTTGACACATGGTGGGGGACAAGGGGAGAAGATTATGACTTCCATATCACTTGGAACTCTTAGAAGACATACGAGGAGGTATATGTATACTTTTGGCTTGTAGTTTGCATAATATTTTTATAAGTATAAGGATGTTCGATGGTACCACATTGACATACCAATGATGGGATGATCATTTATAGTATTGAGTGAGTGTGTACACACACGACACACACTCCCATTGCACCAATTGATCAATCGAGTGGTATTTGGGGACATAACTAGGCCATGATTGTTTTTCATGTGTTACTTGTTATGTATTTGTGATTGGAATTAGGGTATTCATGACGAAACCCAATGATGCCACATTTTTTTAATGAAATGAACCTTATTTTAAAGAATGTGTGAACACCCATTGAAAATTTTATGAAAATTCTCTATACTAAATATTTTGTGTAATGTTAGGATTGATGCCATGAATGATATTAGTAACCTCATTTACTGGGTTGTGAACTCACCCCATCCCTAAACCCCTTTTTGGTAGAATGGGAGGTTTGAGGACAATATACAAAGTCACCTAAAGATTTCCTCACTTGCTGAACTTCGAGGTAAAAGTCCCATAGAGTCTGCACGAATGACTTTATGCTTAAAATTTAATGTTCTCCCCAGATTACATACAAGTCCTATGATCTTTATATTTCCTTATTGAAAGTTTCAATATTTTTATTGAAAATTGGATGTGTTTTATATTTCAAGCCTTGCATTTTGTCGATATTATAATACCCGAAAGATTCCTATAAATATTATTTAGAACATTAGGAATAGAAACTGTGCAAGACCTTGTACCAGAAATGGAACTAGGCTAAATAGATAAATTGAGTTAAATGAAAAATTTTGGAATGAGTGGGAATTGAGAAGATGAAAATAAAGATGTCATCCTTAATAAGGAATTAATGATATGTGACCATGAATTTAATGTGTGGAATGATCAGAAAAAAAATCCATTTTAAAATTTGGTTGAACTGAACCTATCATAGAATATTATGAATTTTTGGAAGAAACTAAAAGAGGTAAAAAAAATATAATTATTGGCTCTAAAATTTATGAAAAAAATCAAAAGATTTTTAGAAAAAAATGAGGATGAGAATTCGTTAAATTTGGGTGAACTAAGTGAAAGAAGGTGAAATTTAGTTGATTCGTGCAAAAACTTCATGGGAAACCAATCTAAATAGTGTGAGCCAATAGGTGGGGATCAAAATTTCATGTTGGCAAACACAATTAACGACCATGCACTATGTGGCCAAGCAGCCAATCATCGTGTGTCACATAGAAAGGTAGCTTGGCCAGTGCCTCATAAGCTACGTTAATAAACATGACCAATCACAGTGCCCCACATGGTGAACTAACACTGTTGGCAACAGTTAAACTATGTTAGACGTGAGCAACCAATCATTAATCTCCACATGATAGCATTTGTACAATTAGTGAATGACTTAATTCGATCAGCCTAGCATGACTAATCTCTGAGCCCCATATCGTAGCAAACACAATAAAAATATTTTAATCCAATAAGTTGACCACGTCAGTGGGCCATAACCAATCATTATGTGCCACGTGGCGATGCACACACAGGTGCAGATACATTGTCATCTTCTTCAAAGAACCTAAACTTAAAATAGGGGAAGGATGCCTGAATATTTATGTAACCATTCCGATGATCCTTATAAGCTCTGACACCATTGCAAGTCACCACGAAACTTCATGAATCCCACAACGGTGAATTCACCATCAGCCTACCAAGCTTCACATATAAAACTAGCCCTCCTCTCTTTCTCTTTTCATTAAAACCTCTCCCTAAACATCAGTAGCTTAGTTTTCCAGTGAACTGATTTATGAGCCTAAGCACGTGCTACTCAAGGAATGAAAGAAGTCCGACCATAATCCAAATGTCATGCTCTGACCCGATTTTTCCGGTTGGAAGCTATTAACAACCTGTCACTCCTCCCGATGCTATAATAGTGGGTACCTTCACTATTATAGTCTTGGCTAGGGTAAGGCATAAAATAACATTACAAAATCATCTTACTTTCCAAAATATTTATGGAATTTAAATATGGCATTGAACTCACTTCTTTTAAAAATGTTGGACTTAGGACTACTTCTCAAAATATGGATATAGTCTATCTCTATCGACCATTGGCATGGCCCATTTCCTACATCGTGGAATGAATCTAGATCCAACCTTTGATAACATTTTCACAACATCCAATTCCAAAAGTAAACTCCTAAGCAAGGTTCATGCTTTATCATGAATATGATCCAAAAATACTTTTATCGATGTTATGCTATTTATGAGAATATACTCTGTAAAAACGTTTTAAACTATTCATGTTATTAGGAGTGTGAGTATTATAGCATCATCAACCCAATCAAACTTGATGTTATAAATCTCACTCACCTGTGTTCCATGACTTGTTCGTATTGGGGGATTTTCGATTCTTAGCGCCTTGCCTGCACACGTATGTAGATGAACAGTCCCTACAACAATTTAGACAATTAAGTCCTACCACATAAGGTAATCACACTTAAGACTCTGTATTTAAACCTTGTCCTTTGATAATAAGAAAACCAGAGAAAGAACTGATTATTTTCAAATTGAAAACCGAGTCGGTCTATAAACCGGAACTGATAAAACAAGGGCAAACCGGGAAATTTATGCATCTTGAGTGACCAAAAGAGCCCCAAAAGTCATGAAAAAGGACTTAAGGATGAATTGGAGATGAAAACCAAACCGGTTCAAGTGAACTGGATCTGAATCGAATTGAACCGGTTTGGACCAGTTTGAACCACTATTGAACCGGATGCTAAATTCATTTTTCTAGGTGGCGTAAAAAATTCAAATTTGAGATTTGAGGCCACCATTGGATAGAAAATAAACTATTCATGTTATCAAGAGTGTGAGTATTATAGCATCATCAACCCAATCAAACTTGATGTTAGAAATCTCCCTCACCTGTGTTCCATGACTTGTTCGTATTGGAGGATTTCCGATTCTTAGCGCCTTGCTTGCACACGTATGTAGATGAACAATCCCTACAAGAATTTAGACAATTATGTCCTACCACATAAGGTAATCACACTTAAGACTCTATATGTAAACCCTGTCCTTTGATAATAAGAAAACCAGGGAAAGAACCGATCATTTTCAAATTGAAAACCGAGTCGGTCTACAAACCGGAACCGATAAAAAAAGGGCAAACCGGGAAATTTATGCATCCCGAGTGACCAAAAGAGCCCCAAAAGTCATGAAAAATGACTTAAGGATGAATTGGAGATGAAAACCAAACCGGTTCAGGTGAACTGGATTTGAATCGAATTGAACCAGTTTGGACCAGTTTGAACCAGATGCTAAATTTATTTTTCTAGGTGGCATAAAAAATTCAAATTTGAGATTTGAGGCCACCATTGGATAGAAAATAAATTTAGATTAATTTTTAAATTTTTTATTTTGAAAAATTTTGTCGAATCGAGGGTGAACCGACCTATTTAAGATTTGGACCCAGTTCGGACTAGTTCGGTCCGGTTCAGAATAGTGTCATCTTTTTCCTTCAGATGACAACACTATTCACTCACTAGAAAATTGTGTAGCACTGGCAAAGCTGAAAAGTCTCCAAACAGGGAGTTTCAGGCAAGGAATGATCGCCATTAAGATGCCAATTGGATGGCCAAGAAGTCCTCGAGCTTTTTATATAAAGAGCCCCTCCTCATTCATTCTCTCCACACCTGAAAACTCCATTCTCTCTCAACTGCTCCAATTTCCGACGTAGAACCAGAGTTCCAATATAGGGTCTTTTCTAAGCCAAAGAAAGTGTGGTTGGGTTTTTTAGAACCGGGGAGAAGTCAGCTACCCGACAGTAGTCTCCATTTATTTCGAGGGTCGTCGGAGAGACGTCGGCGTGATAGAATAATGAAGCAACTATGACGGATCAAAGCTGCCCTATTTTTGGTGATCTAAAAATGGCTAATTCGAGCCCTCCTCAGGCCAAACCAAGCCATTCCAACACATCCACAATCCTCCTATAGTTGAATTAGAGCGAAAAGTTAAGCAAATTTGGCTCCCCTCTATAAATTCCAATCGGTGTTAGAGAGAGAACCAACAAAATTTCGATGACTAAATTCTCATTAAATTCAGCATCAATTGATGCAATTCTTTATCCTAGGAGAAACCTCACGACGAGAGCTATCTGCCCAAATCGAAAGCTCGGGACCGCCGCACCCCCGACGGTAAGCTTTCAAAGTTTTCTCTCTCTAAGTCCAGTTTTTCGGCAAAGCTCCCTTTGAGCTCATTCCGACATCAAATCGTGTTATTCAAAGTGCAATTGAATCGTATGAAGGTGTGGAAACTCCAATCTAACTTCAATTTCAACAATTAAACTCATTTGATTGGTCAATTTGATGAAATCAAATTCGGTTGAGTTAGATGGTTGAAATAGGGAAAAAAATTGGGGGAAATTTAGGAATTTCAGTAATTTGAGGGACTAAAGTGCAATTTTATAAAATTGAGGACCAATTGGGCATGATAAAGATGTTGGAGAACCAATTGGGGAATTTTGGAATTTTTGGAGCAAAACTTACCATTTTTGTAAAGTAGGGGCAAAATGGTAATTTTGGAAAAGTTGGGTGACCAAATTAGAAATTTGGGAAATTGAACCCCTTTTTGTGAAATTTAATAAATTGAGGTCCCAAGGTGAACTTTAAAAGTTTTGGGACTCAATTTGAGGAAAAATCGACATTTGAGACTTAAAGTTAAAGAAAAATAACTTTAGGGACCTAATTGTAAATAAATAGAAATTTTAGTTTTCTTATTCATTTGGAATGAATGAAGGCTATTAGGGATAATGAACAAGGATGTCCACATCGTGTAGGAATACAAAGTACCGGGAACACCGACAAGGACAAGCTCGCATAAATACAAAGAAACAGTCGAGTGGAATTCACTACATTAACGGGTGAGTGGGAATTTAATATCATACCTGGTTGGGATGATAAACACATCAGAAATGAAAACTCACTACTAGGTGGTATTTTAATCATCACACCTAAGAGGAGTGATGTGGAAATCACGCGAAAAAACTACTTACCAGTTGTAAGTAGATCATATCTGGTTGGTGTGATGAAACTTCCTCGAACGAAGTGGAAAACCCACTTAATGGTAATTTTGGAAAAGTTTGGGGGACCAAATTAAAATTTAGTAAATAAACCCCTTTTTTGTGAATTTGAATAAATTGAGATCCCAAGGTGAATTTGAAAATTTTCGAGACTCAATTTGAGGAAAAACTGATATTTGGGACTTAAAGAAAAATAACTTTAGAGACCTAATTGCAAATAAAGGAAAAGTTTGGTTTACTCATTCATTTGGGATGAATGAGGGCTATTAGGCCAAAGGATAATTAACAAGAGTGTTCACATGTAGGAACACGAAGTATCGAGAATGCCAGCTAAGACAAGTTCGAGTAAGGACAACAAGTTGGCTAAGAGGAAATTTAATACACTATCGGGTGAGTGAGATTTAATATCATACCCGGTTGCGATGATAATAACCTTGGAAATGAAAACTCATTGCTAAGTGGTATTTTAATCATCACATCTGAGAGGAGTGAGTGAAAATTACGCGTAAAAACTACTTACCGATTGGTGTGATAAAACTTACTCGAAGGAATTTAAAAACTTACTTATTGGTTATAAGCGGAGATGTCCTCATACCCGGTTGGTATGATGGACAACTGAAAAGTTTATTTTGTCGGAAGTGCTCTCCCTTGACTGTGTGCCACTATTGAAAATTTTTGGAAGATGTTCTTGATGGGAGCTCGAATAGCTCATAAAGGTCGGAGGCCTCGGTTTTGGAACTTGGGGGCTAATATACCCAATTTTGAAAATATCGAACAGTGGGGGCCCTAGCCAAGTTAGCACAAGCAGAAGCTCGTAAACAAACATGAATATTAAGCCATGAAAACTTAAGTAAACGAGTTGTTTGGCCATGGTACCGAGACAGGACTTTCATACTCAATGAATTAGCGGCAGTGCGATATGACAGGTCTTCGGACTAGTCAAGACAAATAGCAGTAGGTCAAGTTAAGAGTCGGGGCCGTTGGACCAGTGGTACCACATATTATATAACTTATGTGAAAGTTGTTGATTTGTGCATGCATTGTGTTACGGGACTTTCAAGACGCCCAAGAGGGGTAGTGATGTATCCCATGGCTCTATACGATCTTGTGGGAATAAGGGCAATTAGTCGTACCAGAAGTCTTGCGAAACTTGACATAGCTTCAAGCGCTTGAGACGGGGGTGGGGACAAGATGAGGTCTTTGTCCTTATATGGACATAGAGTTTTGTTACGGGATTGAGGGTCGGATGTCATGGGTGGCCGGTAAAGTCGTTCCGACGCCACAAGTAGGTTCAGTGGATGGGCTGGCCTGCAATTATGTGTTTTTCCTTCATGATAAAGGATATGTGTTGAGTGATAAACACACCGTGGTAATAAGAAATGGTTATAAAATCCAAGATTTAAAAATGAGAAAATTTAAAGAAAATAAGGAGTCTAACACACTCCAATTCAAACATTTTTCCTAAAAGTTAAAATTTATTGAAAACCCATTCAATGAGTAGTTCTACTCATCCCCTCCCTTATACCCAGGACTCAGGTAATCCCGAAAAGCTTACCCAAAGACCACTCATTGAATGGGTTTTCAATACCTGTGAGACAGGTATGTTAAGTTTAAAATTTTGTGTAGTTTTGATTTATGTTATTCCAAGAAAGGTGCAGATTTAAAGAATGCTTTACTTCTCACGATTTATATTAAGGGGCAACCCTTAGTAAACCGGAAGAGTGGCGTGTTGATCACGGGGATCCGACCAAATCGGGTTGGGGCGTGACAAATTGAGTGATATCAGAGCCTGTTTCCTCGAATACATAATCAAGACTAGAAAATATAGTAAATAATAGGATTGATTTTAAATTTTTCAAAATGATTCCAAAGAAAGGAACCAAGAGAATTAAGGCTGCAACCTCCAACACTGTCCAACCACCCCTACCTATATAAACTCCCAGGGAAGCTCAGACAACTCCTCCTGGACTCAGCAGAGAGCACCAAAGTTTATACGAGGAGTTCACCCGTGTATTTAGGTAACCTAACCTCGTCCCTAAGGCAGACACCAATTCTCGGGTTGAACCGGAGGAAGTGCAATCCTATCCTTCCCCAACTAACCATTCCCCTCCAATAGACATTCCCATAAACCTCAAGACTCTCTAACAACTAGGGTCCTCGGAGAAAAGGATGCTGGAGCCACCATGGATTGGTTGGCAAGCATTAAGAAGCTGATGGGAATCGTTATGATACCACCATATGATATGGTGATTCTGACAGAATTCTTCTTGGGAGGAAGTGCCAAACGATGGTGGGACTATAAAACCCGCCCTTTTGAGCTAAGGAAATCAAGAAAAAAAATCGGTCAAACCATGTGAGAATTTAGAACCGGTTCACAAACCCGATTATTTCTGAACGGGCAAGTTGGGAATTTATAACTCTCGGGTGATCCAAAGGGT
This sequence comes from Trapa incisa, assembly GCA_030064435.1. Lineage (NCBI taxonomy): Eukaryota > Viridiplantae > Streptophyta > Magnoliopsida > Myrtales > Lythraceae > Trapa > Trapa incisa. The sequence goes on along the minus strand of CM057781.1, from coordinate 11,750,136 downwards.
TCATTAAACCTTGGAAAAGAAACTTAAGACAAATTAGAAAATAAAAACCAAAGTGGTTCAGGTGAACTAGATTGTATAAAAACTTTAAAGTTAAGTGTGCTTGCCTGAGAGTAGTGTGAGGATGGGTGATCTCCTGGGAAGTATAAATTTTTTTGTAACCCGAAATTTCGGTCAAAAATTTGTATGTACGCCTTATCATAAATAACCATAAATTAATATATATTTAATTATTGAAATTAATACCGAAATTTAATTTATTGGAATTAATACCGAAATTAAATTATTAGAATTAATACCAATAATTTATGGAAATATTAATACTAGTAATAAATCTCGCCCATTTAATACATGGGTTTTACGCCGATATAAAGAGGTCATCCCATTTCATTCTCCTCACACCTGAACATTTCTCTCTCTCTCTCTACTGCTCCATTTCCCGGTGAATCTTAAACCAAAACTTCAACTTCAACATTTTTCTTAACCTCGAAAGGAGACGTCGGGCTCTTTAGAACCGGGAAGAAGACAGTTATTTGATAGCAAACTCCAATCAATCCGAAAATCGTTGGAGAAGCGCCAGCATGATGGAATAGTGAAGCAGCTCCGACGAAACGAAGCTGCCCTATTTCGACCAAGCTGAAATCAGCCATTTCAAGCTCTTCTCAGGCCAAATCTAGCCCTCCCAAGACTTCCTCAGCCTTTCCACGGCAGAATTAGGACCGAAAGGTAAGCCAATTTGGCTCCCCTTTGCAATTTTCGATCGGTGCTAGAGAGAGAGTCAACCGAATTTCAATGACGAAATTCTAATTCAATTTCGCATCAATTGATGCAATTCTTGATTATAGGATGAACCTCAGGATGAGACCTATCTGCCTAGATCGAAAGCTCGGACCGTCGTGCCTTCACCGATGAGTAATCGAAGCTTTCTCTCTCTACCGTCAGTTTTCCGGCGAAGCTCCGTTTGAGCTCGTTCCGACGTTAAAATCTGTGATTCAAAGTTTCTTAGAATCTTATGAACATGCAGGAACTCAATTTCAACTCTAATTTCAATAATTAGAAGTGTTTGATCGGTCAATTTGATAAAATCAAATTCAGTAGTGTTGAAGAGTTGAAATTGGGGGAAATTTTGGGGATTTTCAAAATTCAAAGGACCAAAATACAATTTTATGAAATTGAGGGTCAATTGGGCATGAAAATAATGTTGGAGGACCAATTGAGGAATTTTGGAATTTTGGGGCAAAACTTACCATTCATGTAAAAGAAGGGCAAAATGGTAGTTTTAGAAAAATTGGGGGACCAAATTGGAAATTTGGGAAATTAAACCCCTTTTTGGTGAAATTGAATAAATTGAGGTCCCAGGATAAATTTTAAAAGTTACAGGACTCAATTTCAGGAAAAACTGACATTAGGGACTTAAAGTTAAAGAGAATTAACTTTAGGGACCTAATTGCAAATAACTAAAAGTTTGGGTTTTCTCATTCATTGGAAATGAATGAAGGTTGTTATGCCGAATAATAATGAACAAGGTTGTTCATATCGTGTAGGAACACGAAATACTGGGAACGCCAGCAAGGACAAGCTCGCGTGAATACAGAGAACCAATCTAGTGGAATTCACGGCATTAACGGGTGAGTGGGTTTACTAACATCATACCTGATTGGGATGATGAGCACAACTTAAAGATAAAAATCACTTACCGGTTGTGAGTGAAAATTGTATATCATACCCGGTAGGGGATGATAAGTACCTCGATATAAAAACTTACTGTTTAGTGGTATTTTAATCATCACCACTTAGAGAAAGTGATGTGAAAATTATGCGAAAAAAAAACTACTTACCGATTGTAAGTAGATCATACCCGGTTGGTATGATGAGACTTCCTCGAAGGAAGTTGAAAACCCATTCATCGGTTATGAACGGAGATGTCCTTATACCGGTTGGTATAATGGACAGTGAAAACCTATTTTGTCAGAAGTGTTCTCCCCTAACTGTGTGCCAATGCTTAAACTATTTGGGAGACCTTCTTGACGGGAGCTCAAATAGCTCTTATAGGCTGGGGGCCTCAATTTTGGAACTTGAGGGCTAGAATGCCCAGTTTTTTTTGAAAATCTCGTACAGTAGGCCCAAGGCCAGTTGGCACGAGCAGGAGCTCGTAAACGAATATGATATATGTGCCATAAAACTTAATAAGTAAATTTTTTTGTCATGGTACCAAGTTAGGACCGACATGCTCAGTCAACTAGCAGTAGTGCAACATGACAGGTCGACGGACTAGTCAAGACAAACATCTGTGGGTTGAGTTGAGAGTCGGGGCTGTTGGACCAGTGGCACCACAGATTACATGGCAATATAAGAAAACATTGTTTGTGCATGCACTGTGAGTACGGGATCATCAAAACGCCCATGAGGGGTAGTGATGTGTCCTAAGGGCACTGGACGACCTGGTGGCTATAAGGGCAGTTCGTCGTTCCAGGTGTCTGTGCGAAATCTGGAGTAGCACTAAGCGCATGAGACCGAGGTGGGGACAGGATGAGGTCTTTGTCCTCATACGGACACGAAGAAGTGATTTCGGGATTATGGGTCGGATATTGCGTACATCCACTCATTCCCAGGGTAGAAGTGGTCGTACTTCTATCCGGGTGGCAGGAAAAGTCGCTCCAAAGCCACTAGCGGGTTCAGTAGTGATACTGACTAGCGAATGTGTGTAACCTTCATGATGAAGGATGTGTGTTGGGTAATGACACACCAGTAACTAAGAAATAATGGAAAAACCCAAATTTTTAAATGAATGGATTTTTGAAAAGAAAGGAGTATGGCACACTCCATATAAATATTTTTCTTAAAAGTTAAAAGTAGACCTTTAAAAACTCATTCACTGAGTAGTCGTACTCACCCCCTCCCTTATATCCCTTTCAGGAAATCCCGGAAAGCCTACCCTTAAAGACTGTCAACTAAGATGCCTATAAGACAGGTATGTAAAGTTTTAAATTTCATGAAGTTTTGATTATACTATTCCAGGAAAAAGGTGCAGGTTAAAGGACGCCTTACTCTTTACGATTTACAATAAGGGGTAATCCTTTAATAAACCGGGAGAGTGGCGGGTTGATCATGGGGATCCGACCAAACCGGGTTGGGGCGTGCCAGGGATAATGTCCGAAACCTACATATCACCATCCCCACTTGGGAATAGTTCGAGGAGAGGTACTCGAAGGAGTACTTAGCACCCCATCTATTAAATGAGAAGAAGCAGGAGTTCATACGACTTCGGCAAGGGCTTAACTCCATATCGGGGTATGAGACAAAATTCAACGAGTTAAGACCCTTTACTCCTGACCTAGCTGGGCCGGCAGACATATGCTAGAGGTTCATGGACAGTCTCAATATGAACATTCGAGACCGTATGGGAGTATTGGGATGCCCTACAAACCCGGCAGCCATAATCAGTATGGCTCATGAGTGTGAGCGACTGGTTTAGACCCAACGTCGTCGGATGGAGCACACAACCCGAAAGGAGGAGAAGGGTCCAAACCATCAGGGAGGACAGAAGGAGCATAACAGTCCAAAATGGGGAAATATAATGGCATTTCAAAGGAGAAGGGACATGCCCCCACCTGCCCCCTAGAGTAGTCCCCACCGTACCTCAAGAAAACCCTCATTGTCCAAAGTGTCAAAAGAACCATTAAGGACCATGTTTTACTTGTTTTGCATGCGGGCAAGTGGGACACTTTGCAAAGGATTGTCCCACTCGTAGGTAAAATAGATAGAGGAACACTCTCAGACCACCTCAAGGGAATTCTAGGAACCCTAGGCCCGACGCTATAGCACGAGTACTAGCTAGGGTATACAACCTCACCCAGGAAGAGGCTAGAAGAGACCCTAGCACTATAGCGGGTACACCCCAAAAACCCTCCAAATTAGTTCAAGAGAATTATGTAAACTGAAGATCTTTTTATTTAATAAAGGAAACTTTCTTCTAAACTATACGCTTCTTCAATTAGGATATATACAACTATGGGGACAACAAGTCTATGCCCTCTTTAACTCCAAAACTGAGAGATTCTTTATCAAGGAAGAGTTGATTTCAAGAGTACCCCTCGAACTCACTCCATTAGAACAAAGTCTTAATATCCTTACACCTTTAGGAGAAGGTTTAAACATGAATAAGCAATTAAAAGGATGTGTGAGAAAGATTGTAGGAATCAAACTTGAAGCTGACTTGATCTCATTACTATTAAAGGAGGTTGAAGTGATCCTTGGGATGGATTGGTTAAGTAACCATCGGGCAAGGATGGACTGTGGGAAGAAGACGATAACCTTCCACACTCCAAAGACGAAAGGATTAAAGTTCCAGGGTGATAGAAAAAAAAGTGAAGTACAAATGGTGTCCCATCTGAAAGCCCAAAAGATGATACAAAAAGGTTGTACTGCTTTCTTGACCATGGTTGTAGACAAAAAGTCTGAAGAAAAGAGACTGGAAGACATTTCGGTAGTTAGACACTACCCAAAGGTATTTCTAGAAGAGCTACTCGGACTACCTCCAAGTTAGCAAGTGGAGTTCACCATAGAAATAATCCCAAAAACAAACCCCATATCCCTAGCCCCATATCATATGGCTCCAGCAGAGTTGAAGGAATTGAAGGAACAATTGGACGAATTATTGGAGAAGGATTTCATATGTCCTAGTCAATCTCCATGGGGTGCACTTGTCCTATTCATAAAGAAAAAGGACAGAAGTATGAGACTGTACATAGATTACAAAAAGCTGAACCAGGTCACCATCAAGAATCGATACCCACTTTGGAGGATAGACGATTTATTCGATGAATTAAAAGGAGCAGCTTACTTCTCCAAAATAGACCTTCGGTCGAGCTATCATCAACTCAGGATTTGAGAGGAGGACATTCCCAAAACAACATTCCAATCTAAATATGGACATTACGAGTTCAAAGTAATGCCTTTCAGATTAACGAATGCCCCTGCAGCTTTCATGGATTTGATGAACCGTATGTTCCAACCACATTTGGACAAGTTCATGATAGTATTAATAGATGACATCCTTATATTCTCACGAACAAGGTTAGAACATGAAGAACATTTAGCAATCATCTTGGAGATATTAAAGGGAAATCAATTATATGTAAAATTCTCCAAGTGTGAGTTATGCCTGCAGGAAGTAGGATTCCTAGGACATATAGTGTCAAAGGATGGAGTTAAAGTAGATCCATCTAAGGTGGAAGCCATATCATATTGGAAGGCTCCAAGGAATCCTACAAAAATAAGAAGTTTCTTAGGTCTGACAAGATACTACAGACGGTTCGTGCAAGACTTTTCTAAGATAGCAGCTCCTCTAACTTGACTCACTAGGAAAGGAGTTGAGTATAAGTGGGATGAGAGCTATGAGAAGTCTTTCCTGGAGTTAAAGACTCAACTAACAACCTCACTGATACTCTCCTTACCTGACTCTAATGCAGAAGAGTACACCGTCTATAGTGATGCATCTAGACAAGGACTCGGGTGTGTTTTAATGCAATAAGGGAAGGTTATCGCCTATGCCTCGCAGCAACTTAAGATACATGAAAGAAACCACCCAACTCATGATTTAAAATTAGCTGCAATAGGGTTTGCCCTAAAGATTTGGTGACACTACCTTTACGGGGTTAAGTGTAGGATATACACATATCATAAGAGTCTTAAATACTTCCTAACTCAAAATGAGTTAAATCTCCGCTAGAGGAGATGGCTGGAATTGGTTAAGAACTATGACCTTGTGATAGAATATCACCCCGGAAAGACAAATGTGGTAGATGCCATGAGTCGCAAGTACCAAACTGAGGCAACACAAGTAAAGACGAATTACATACCCCTGTTGCAATAATTGGGAAGAATGGAGGTGGACCTGAAAATGGACAAGCGAGAAAGGTGCCCGGTGGCTAACGTGGTAGTGAGGCCTAGTCTAACTTAGCAGATCTATGCTCAACAAAAAGCAGATAAGGAACTTCGACCCTATCTAGATCTAGTTAATAGGGAAACTAAACTGGACTACAATCTGTGCAGTGATGGGCTACTGACCTACAAGGGTAGGGTATGTGTGTCTCAAAGTAAGGAACTAAAGAGGTTAATTCTGGAAGATGTACACGATTCAGTATATGCTATGCACCCATGCATTACTAAAATGTATTGCACCCTCAAATAAGGATATTGGTGGAAATGTATGTAGAGGGACATTGCTGAATATATAGCCCGATGCTTGTTCTGTCTGTAGATAAAAGCAGAGCATCAGAAACCATCAGGACTGCTACAACCCTTACCAATTCCGGAGTAGAAATGGGAGCACATCACCACAGACTTTGTCACAGGATTACCGGTGACAAGAAAGGGTCGAGATGCAATTTGGGTCATCGTGGATAGATTGACCAAATCAGCACATTTCCTTCCTATAAGAGTGACGAACACAGTAGAACAACTGGTCATCTTATACATGAGGGGAATAGTGAGACTCCATGGCATTTCGGTGAGTATAGTATCAGACAGAGATCCAAAATTTACTTAAAAGCTTTGGCCAAGCTTACAAAGTGCTATGGAAACCAAGCAACACATGATCACGACGTTTCATCCCGAGACAAATGGACAGTCTAAGCAAACCATCCAAACATTGGAGGACATGTTAAGAGCGTGCATAATCACCATAAACAAAGGTTGGGAAGAATACTTATGCCTGATGGAATTTGCTTACAATAATAGTTATTAGGCATGTATTCAGAGGACTCCCTATGAAGTCCTTTATAGATAACCATGTCGTACCCCTCTATTTTGGGAAGAAGTGGGGAAAGGAAGGTTAGAAAGGGCAAAACTAATCGAGGATGCCACAGAGAAGATAAAACTAATAAGGAGTTGTCTTAAGACCACACAAGACAGGCAAAAGACTTATGCAGACAATCGAAGGAAAGATCTAGAGTATGAGGTGGGAGATCAAGTATTTCTCAAGGTGTCCCCATGGAGGGGAATACTTAGGTTTCAACAAAGAGGGAAGTTGAAACCAAGGTATATTGGTCCATATCCCATCATTCAAAGGATAGGACCAGTGGCCTATAAATTGGAACTACCTCTAGACCTGTAGAGAATACACGATGTATTTTATATCTATGTGCTTCAGAAGTATCAGCCTGATCCTAGTCATGTATTGGTCCAACCTCCATTAGAGCTGGAAGAGAACATGACCTATCAAATGAAACTGGTACAAATCATTAACCGGAGGGACAAGAATTTAAGGAATAAGAGGAATCCTATGGTCAAGGTCCTGTGGCAAAACGGACCCGTGCAGAAAGGGACATGGGAAACCGAAAGTGTGATGAGGGATAGATACCCTCAATTATTTAGCATGTAACTGTTTTGGGGACAAAACCCCTAAAAGGAGGGGAGAGTTGTAAACCCCTTCTTTTGATAATAAGAAAACCGGGGAAAGAACCGGCCATTTTCAAATTGAAAATCGAGTCGATCTACAAATCAGAACCGATAAAGAAAGGGAAAATTGGGAAATTTATGCATCCCAAGTGACCCAAAGAGCCCCAAAAGTCATGTAAAAGGACTTAAGGATGAATTGGAGATGAAAACCAAACCGGTTCAGGTGAATTGGATCCAAATCAGATTGAACCGATTTGGATCAGTTTGAACCACTATTGAACCATATGCTAAATTCATTGGTTGGATTCCCCTCCGGTTGTTGTGGGACTAGAGGAGGAGGGGTTGAACTTATGGGAGGTGATACTGGTTCCTCTTGTCTAGTAGGAGTGTATATGATACCATCCGATTCCAGTAAGGTTTCTACCAGTTTCTGATAGTCTTCCACCATATCCTTAGGTACTCGTTTCTCACCCTTTAGAAACCTTTGTACGGCTTCCTCCCTTGGGTTGGGTGTCTTTTTTAGGGTTATAGGTGGAGTACTAGATTTCACCGTGAATTTCCTAGGAACTCTCCTTCCTACATGATAGTTTTATAGTTGGATTAATGTTAGGACATAATATTGATAATGTTTCTAGGGAACTAGGCTCTGATACTACTCTAGTTATCACTCCCTGACCCGGTTTGGCCGTAACCCCGTGATCAACCCGTCGCACTCTTGGTTCAAGAGGAGTTTCCTCCTTCTTGAACTAAAGTGAAGCCAGACGTACTTTTAACCTTGTTCCCTAGAAAGACATATATCCAATAAAATGCAAGCTTAAAAGAGATCAAGCATACCTGACAGAGGGTAAGGTTTGGTGTTATCCCTAGTCATTTTCTTTATTTTCTGAAAAGGGATAAAAGAATGGTGAATTTCTACAACTCCGTGAATGGGTATATAAAAAAAATTTTAATTTCAAAGGAAAATAGTTTTCCAAAATGGAGTGTGCTAAACTCTTTAATTTTTTTTAAATTTTCCCATCTTCAAATTTTGGTTTTTTAAAAAATTCTTTCTTATTACCAGATGTGTAATCACCCAACAAACATCCTTTATCATGAAGGTAAAACACACAACCGTAGGTCAGCCTGTCCGCTGAACCACTTGTGGCGTCAGAGTGACTTTACCGACCACCTAGATAGAAGCACGTCCACTTCTACCTTGAGAATGAGTGGATGTTCATGACATCCAACCCTCAATCTCATAACAAATCTCCATGTTCGTATGAGTACAGAGACCCCATACTGTCCCCACCCCATTCTCATGCGCTTGAAGCTACTTTGAGCTTCTTAAGACTTCTGGTACAACTAACTATCCTTATATCCACTAGGTCGTCTAGAGCCCTGGAACGCATCACTACCCCCCTTGTGCATCTTGAAGGTCTCGTAACACAGTACATGCACAATCAATAGTTTTTCACATAATGCCATATAATCTGTGGTGCCACTAGTCCAACGGCCCCGACCCTCAACTCGACCTGCAGTTGTTTGTCTTAACTAGTCTAGAGACCTATCATATCGCACTACCGCTAGTTGAATAAGTATGTCAGTCTTGTCTTGGTACCATGGCTAAACAACTTATTAATTAAGTTTTCATGGCATATTAATCATGTTTGTTTACGAGCTCCTGCTCGTGCCAACTGGCATAGGGTCCACTATTCGAGATTTTCAAAATTGGGCATATTAGCCCCCAAGTTCCAAAACCGAGGCCTCTAGCCTTTATGAGTTATTCGAGCTCTCGTCAATAAGGTCAACCAAAATGTTTAAGCAGTGGCACATAGTCAGGGGAGAGCACTTCCGATAAAAATATATTTTTCAATTGTCCATCATACCAACCGAGTATGAGGACATCTCTGCTCATAACCGATGAATGGGTTTTTCACTTCCTTCGAGAAAATTTCATCATACCAACCGAATATGATCTACTTACAACCGATAAATAGTTTTTTTTCGCTTGATTTCCAAATTACCCCTCTTAGGTGTGATGATTAAAATACCACTTAGCAGTGGGTTTTATTTTCGAGGTACTTATCATCCCAACCGAGTATGATATATAAATCTCACTCACCTAATCGTATAGTTTATTTCTTCTAAGACAATTTTCTGTCCCTTGCGAGCTTAATCTCAGTTGGCATTCCCGATATCTCGTGTTCCTACACAAAATGAACATTTTTATTCATTATCATTTGGCTTGATAACCTTCATTCATTATAAATTACAAAAATATCTAACTTTTCAAATATTTGCAATTTGGTTCCTAAAGTTCTTTTTCTTTTACTTGAGGCCCTAATTGCCGATTTTTCCCCAAATTGAGTCTTGAAACTTTTAAAATTCCCCTTAGGACTTCAATTTATTCAATTTCACAAAAAGGGATTCAATTTTCCCAAATTCCCAATTTGGTCTCCAATTTTTCCAAAATTACCATTTTGCCCTTCCTTTACAAAAATGGTAAGTTTTACTCCAAAAACTCTAAAATTTGCTCAATTGGTCCTCTAACACTCTTATCATGCCCAATTGGCCCTCAATTTTATAAAATTGAATTTTGGTCCCTCAAATTTTTGAAATCCCCAAATTTTCCCCAATTTCAACTTCCCAGCACAGCTGAATTTGATTTCACTAAATTAACCAATAAAATAAGTTTAATTGTTGAAATTGAAGTTAAATTAGAGTTTCTACATCTTCATCTGATTCAATTTCACTTTGAATCACAAGTTTTGACATTGGAATGAGCTCAAACAGAGCTTTGCCGAAAAACAGAACATAGAGAGAGAAAGCTTCAAATGCTCACCATCGGAGGCGTGGCGGTCCAACTTCCAATCTGGGCAGCTAGATCTCCTCCTAAGGTTTCTCCTAGGATTAAGAATTGCATTAATTGATGCTGAATTGGGTGAGAATTTTATCATCGAAATTCTGTTGGTTCTCTCTAGCACTAGTTAGAAATTACAGAGGGGGGTCGCATTGGCTTACCTTTCAGTTCTAATTTGGTCGTAGGAGGGCTGAGAAGGTGTTGGGAGATCTTGGTTTGGCCTAAGGTGGGCTCGAATTGGCTGATTTCAACTCGGTTGAAACAGGGCAGCTTCGGTCCACCAAAGCTGCTTCATTGTTTGATCACGCCAACACTTCTTCGATGACCCTCGGGGTGGTTGAAGACTACCATTGTGTAGTTGACTTCTCCCCAGTTCTAAGGACCCCGACCACGCCTTCTTTGGCTAAAAAAAGACCCTATGTCGGAGCTCTGGTTCGAGCTTCACCAGAAAACTAAGCAACTAAGAGAGAGTGAGGTTTTCAGGTGTGGAGAGGATGAATTGAGAGTGGCTCTTTATATAGGAAGCTCGGATACTCATCGATCGACCGTTTGGCACCTTTATAAGTGTCATTGATGTCTTGAAACGTACTGAATAGAAACATTTCCTCTTCATCGGTGCTGCTTCGATTTTCTGGCGAGTGAACACAGTCATCTGGAGGAAGAAGACGACACTATTCCGAATCGGACCTAATCGGTCCGAACCGGATTCAAAGCTTAAACCGGCCGATTTAGGCCCGATTCGACCGATTTTTTCAAAATTAAAAATTTCGAAATTCATTATCTATCAAATGGTGGCCTCAATTCTCAAATTAGAATTTTCTAATCCACCTAGAAAAATGAATTTAGTATCTGGTTCAATAGTGGTTCAAATCGGTTCAATCTGGTAAGGATCGGTTCACCTGAACCAGTTTGGTTTTCATCCCCCATTCATCCTAAAGTCATTTTTCATGACTTATGTGACCCTTTAGATCACTTGGGGTTTCATAGTTTCCCCGGTGTGCCCTCTCTCTATCGGTTCCAATTCATAAACTGGCTTAGTTCATAAACCGATTCAATCTAGTTCAGATCCGATTCACCCGAATTTGTCTAGTTTTTCTCTCCCAATTGGTTCTAAAGTTATTTTCTAAGGTTTTATGAACCTTTTTGAGTCATGTGGGAGTTGTAATTTCTCCAATTTGTATGTTCCTCAATGATCAGGTTTGTGAACCGATTCAGTTTTCTCACTCGATTTGACTGGTTCTTTCCCGGTTTTCCTTAACTCCAAAGAGCAAGGTTTATAGGCTGAGTTGGAACGCTACGTTAGAAAAACCATCCAATCACAGCGTGCCATGTGGCACGGCCGCCACAATATTATCTTCAACCTCAATCTACTAACAGAGAGAGAGAACAACAAAGGGGGAAGTCTCCGCCCCCATAGTGTGGGGGAGTATGTTTATTATCAAAAATAAAGAAATACAGGCCCAATTAGCGATGTTTCACAACCAGGGGGACTAAATTTCTGATTTTTATGAAATCAGGGCATTTTAATAATTTTGGAAAACTTTGGGGGAAAATTCTTAAATTGATACATCAGGACAAACTACAAGATTTTAATAAAATTAAAGTCCAAAATTCAGCTACAAGGAGTTTGGAAGCTTGGATCGGGTGAAGCGGGCCCCATAGGAGCTTACACCAGAACACACAACCGGAGGCGGATCCCAGTCAGAAGGACGTGACATGACTACCAGGTGTGTGGGAACTCTACAACATCGATTTTGATTGAAACAATGGCTTGCTTTAAAAATGATTTTCTCGTAATTAGCCTCCCCTGACTGGGCGACTCTGCTTAAAATATTTTGGAGCTAATTCCGAGGCTTAGGCTCAATATTACAAGTGGATCCAAGACCAATGGATACGAGTATGGACCCGTTCAGAATCAATATGTTGTGAACTCCTAAAAGACCAAATAACGGGTAATTGTGTGTGATACCCACCGAGCCAAGGCTGGGATGTTGGGCTTGTTAGGCCGAATAGTTGCTAAGCCGAAGCTAGGTCGTCGAACTTATTGGGCCGGTACGTATGGGCCGAACCCAAGCCAACAGACCCTTGAGCTGGAGGGCCGAAGATAATAGCTATAAATGAAAAAAAAAACTCTTAATTGTGCATACACTGTGATGTGGGATCATTAGGACACCTGAAATGGACCGTTGTATAAATTCTCCTCACTGAGTATATATATGTGTATACTCATTCCCCTAGTCTCACCCTTTCAGGAACCTCGAAAAGGATAAGGACCAAAGAGAAATAAAAGCTCCAAGCAAAAGCTTGGGCCTTCAAGGTACGTTCTATATCTCAAACTCATAGTAAGAGAATGAACGTAGGTACACATTTATCTTCATTGTATTATCAAAGTAGGAACACTAGGATGATGTATGGAAGGGTGGTGGGTTGATCATAGGACTCCGACCAAATCGGGTCGGGACGTGACAATATATCTAAGTATAGATTGTCTCTACTCGAATGTTGGGGGTCATACACACTTAACACTGAACTAATACACTTATTAATCTTCCAGCAATTGTTTTAGAAAGCTCATGTATTTTACCCCCAAATTGACATATATTTCAACTCTAATTGTGACATATTGATATTTTCTTCTAATTTGCATAATAAAATAATTTAGTACTCAATCGACTAAATACTACTTTCTATCACTTTTTAGCCATAAATTTATCAGAAAATTCAAACGAGAAAATATTGATTCCAAGACCTTCACTTCTCCGAGTACAATCTTGTCATGCCCACTTGAAGACTACTATTAGGTATCCAACTTATCCTCCTTTTAGTCACAATTCTATCTATCACTATACACAAAATTCTAGTAGGAAAAGGCAAAAAATCCAGATCATTACCTGGGATTTCGTAGTCATTCCTAGCGGGAGTGGCCAACTTCTACCATTAGTGTACCATTCTTGGTAAGTAAATGTGAGGCCAACAATGGAAAAGGGAACAAGGAAAATGGTATAAGGTAATGAATTTAGAGAAAACAAATATAAAAAACGAATGGAAGAAAGTCCACAAAATTGGGATAACAACCAAGGCTTAAGGTCCATGTGCTCGGAGGACGAGGCCACCGAGTCTCATCTACTATGGAAGGGCTAACTCCCGAATATCATTACGGTATGTGTCAGATGACATTGGGATGAAAACTCCTATGACTCAAATTGCCCGAGGTAAGGAACGGGTCGAATCTAAACTCTCGAGATTAGTGGGTACTATGGTGATTCGAATGAGCACTTCTGGAGAGGAAAGGCATTTGAGTAGGAGAAACTCCCGAGGGACTCAATCCCAACAAATTACCATGGATGCTCCGATTTCAAACAACCAAAGGTCAATCAAACAAGGTAGAGGCACTAGAGCAGCTGAGAGTATCCATTCCGACAATATATTAGGTGAGAAAGAAGGCTGAAATCAAACTCTGACCAATGCAAGGCGGAGTTAAACAGGGAAACGCTAGGGATGGGGAATTTCTCACATAGGAAGACGTGAGCTCAGGTGGACCTTGAAAGCACCAAAATTCCTTTTGGATAATATATGAATTGACGCCAAGTATGAATGAGCAAGTTTGGATCATGGACAATTACCGAAAACGTGACTGGTGTTAATTATATACGAGTATGGAGATTGAGACTATCTCACATTAGTCTTAAATAAAGATTCATAGTCTACAATGTATTGAATATTATTATACTATCCCTCAAAACTTGTATAATGTAAAAAAATTGGTTCTATTATTAATCAATTTATGAAATGTAATAAGAATATCAAACCACTTGTTTTTTAGATGAATATTAATGTTTTATTGATTAAAAACATGTTATGAATGGGGAGGGGCTTTGGCAAAAAAAAAAAGGGAGGGCTAAAACCATCAAGGAAAATAGTTGTTCTTACAAGTGCGAAATCAGCAGGTGGTGGGACACTGCAGGAATAATTGAGCCTCGGAGCTTGGACATATATTAGGTCTAGGGGTGTTTGTTTAGATGTAAATTATATGGCCTAGCAAAAGAAAGGGTCTATCATATATTCCATTAGAGTAGGATCCGCATAGATGAATGAATGATTCTTGATCTAATATATGTGATGTAGTGTAAAAATAGAATGAATTTATTATTTTTTAAATTCACTATTCTTCTATATAATAAAAAATTAATAATGGCAATAAGATATACATAATGGTTTTGCTTAACCACACTAACATTCGTCAATTATTAATAGAAAAATAATCATTTCTGGGAATCATTGAGGCATGTTGGAGGGTGGAATATCCCTAGGAAGGGAGCTACCAGTGAAATTCCTATTGTAGGAGTAGGACGTCATCAACACCGAGCACTGAGGTCTATAAAGCTTGTGTACTCCTTTCATGATATATTCCACCACATACATTTGCCCTTTCTCCCACTACATATATATCAGCAATAATCCAGTGGCTAATCCAACTATATAATCAATCACAAGTACTATATCCTTATCACTCATCCAACTCAGTGACATTACCACATGCACAGCCCAGGTCCACTTTCCATATACTTTCGTTGACTGTTCTGTGCTGATTTTTGAGCTACCAGAAGAAATCGTGGCTGAGATGAGAGCTGGAAGCAGCCTCCGACTCTTCCGTGTCTTGGGACGGTGTGTGCATGTGACGGCCCTCGTAGGTTGTTATGACCATCCTCGGATCTTCGGCCAGCCTCTCCACCCTCTTCTTCACTCTGCAGTTCTCCTGGGTGCACCTGTAGTAGCTCCTGCATATCGACAAAGTAGTTGACAGACTGACATTGCTGGAACAGATTGCCCATGTAGTGTTAATTGCAGAGGGTCAGCAATGGAAAGATGGAGATGATGCTCTCCTCTCCTGATCTAAGATTGCCCAACATGGAACTCAATTGCATACAAACATTTGTATGCCGCACATGACTTCATCAACAATTAAAAGGTAGTGGGTTTGATTTACACCATGGGACTTAACTGTACAATCCTCTATTCTAACTATCCAACTATTGTAATAGAAAAGAAATGCATAAATGCCAAAATCTTCAACACCTAGTCTAGAAGATAGCAATTAACATTCACCACCGCTAGGAAATCTGATAGATACAACCTGTCACCCACTCCAGTGGGTTTAAAGGCTGAATCTACAGCAGTTATCCAGTTGCCATCATGAAGTTCTTTTCAGTTTCATTCTTTTTCTACAAAGAAGAAGACAGATAAAATAGAGTCTATCATCAGGTACTAAAAGGGCATAATTGTGCCATCATAGTGGGTGCAATTAATTTAGCCTCCCACTATACTGAAGGACGCGATTACAAGTTGCATATTAATTCTCTTCATAACCTATCTTTTTCCAAGCATTATAGCTCAATAATTGGTATCTCCAAATTTGACTTTCTTTTATATATCTTCAAATGTATTTACTTGCAAGTAGGGTTTCATTAATGTCCCGTGAAAATTTACCCAAGAAAAAATGGTGCAACGATCAAAGAGTTACCCTATCATCCATCATCAATACATAATGCATGTAGATGCAGCATTTATACGGGCGATATAGCGAGTAGCACATGTTCCAGGCATACCTCGGATGCTGAGTGTTCTTGACGACTTTCTGCCCGTACTTTCTCCACTTGTATCCGTCGTCCAACACGTCGATCTCGCTGAGAGTCTTGAAGCAAAACCGAGGATCCCTCATCTTTCTCCTCACCTTTACCTTTTTCATCTTGATCGTCGAGATCCCTGATAATGAGCTGCTAGTGTTGCTGCTAAAACGTTGTTGGCAATGGTGATTGCTGTCTCCTACATCGGCTAAACCGCGGCTTCTCATCAGCTTATTGCTCAACAGGTCATGATTCAGCTGACCCCATGATGCCCTGTGCTCCAAAGACAATATATAGCATGATGTTTTGCATAAATTTTGATTAAAAATACACCATTGCGCGTTGGGTCAAATTTCGAGAGAAATACTAAGTACAGGTATTTCATTTTTTTCCAGATGAATTATGATGAAGTCGACTAAAATACGGTTAGATCATGGGTTTTTTTCACGAAGGAAGGAAATGACACCCTAATCTATTGAATGATCGAGAACACAGGTTAGTGAGTCTGTTTTGATGATTACCAATAACTACAATAATCGAGCTAAGATCCTCTTTGTCTATCTCGAGGATGATATCTACGGCATGGTATATTTCTATCCTTGGGAGAATATGGATAATGATGAAAGCAAGTGGAAAGGATCCGCTGCCCAAAGACTCACCAGATGTTGCTAGCAGAGGCCGAGGCCGTGGCCGAGGACGAGTCATTGAGCTGCAAAGGCAGGATGCACGGGGCCGCTGCGACTTTCATCAAAGCTATTTCTTGGAGAGGAGCAGCAGTGGCTGTGGCAGGTGAAAGTAGGGTTTCGACGGAGACCGGCGAGGATGAGTTAGAGGAGAGATGGTTGGACCGCGGCATGACAGGCAGCGAGGCCGTGGGGTTGATGTTATTAATAGCGCCGGACGATTTCAGGGCAGGTGAGGAGGAGGATGAACAGATGAAGGTGGGGGAGGGGAAATTGGAGAAAGCAGCCATGCTTGAACAGATCTGCTCATGTTGGTCTGCAAATAGGCCATGGTGAGCACTGTTCAACAAAGCTACCTGGGAAGTGGTTGACATCTCTCTTTCTCTCTCTCAATCTCAACAAATCGGAATGCTCTTCTTCTTCCTCGTGAAGTGTGCAAAAGATCAACCGCAGGAAGGATGGAGTAATCTTTTATTCTTTATATACAAACACGAGGCTGATGCTGCCGTCTTTTAAATTCTCCAGCAACTGGAAAGTTTTGGAACCCTACCATTTTACTGTTGCACCTTTTTTTCCCTTCCCCACCTTGTAGCATAGAGTACCCATCCCGAATCCATGGGACTGCAGCAGCACCACCTCGCTAATTGACTTATTATGTCTGCCAACATGCCCATACCCAATTTTCATTCCCATTAAATCCTTTAAACCCCTATCATTAATGTGAGAGTACGTAATGGTAAAAAAAATGGAGAAAACATGTGTATTAATTAGTAGCTAATTAAAACTAGGCAATTAAAAATTAGGTGGCAAGAAGGGTAAAAAAAAGTTTTCGCTTTATGCATATGAAAAGTCCAGAAGGAAAAGGCAAACTGGTGAATGCATTCATTCATGATTATAGAAGAGGTGAGCTATGCTATTCTCTTTGTGTATGGAGAAATTTGGTGGGGAAAAGGAAATACCATCATTCACCCGTATCTACTAGTGATTTTTTCCTATTTTAATATATATATATATTACAATTTAATTAATTTTCAATCCATAACCATTGATATTAAAAATATAATGAAATTATTATTTTCCACTTATTCATTTTCACCAATGAAAACCTCTAATTCTCAACTTATATACAAAAAAGGCAGTAAATTATTTCAATAATATCGTACCTATGAAAACCGATTTGCATTATTTGGACCAAGCTTCATTCCAATAGATAAATTAAATTAATTGAGATGAGTTGAGTTCTCTTTTAATGAAAAAAATCAATTATAAAACATTTTGCCCTTTTACCGATTGGAGCTATTTTATTAATAAATAGATCTAATTTCTGAATATCAACAATTAAATTGAAAAATATGTTACCTTTACAGCTACCATTTGGTAGGGTCATAATTTTTGAAATTTCATATATATAAATAATAGAGCGGGAAGATGTTTTCCGGGCACCAGTTGGCCTAGTACTCCTGAAAATTCAGGAAAAAAAAGACAAATGGAATGAATAGTGCATTCCCCAAAGTTTAAAAATAATAAAAAATAAATAATTTATATTGAGGAGGAGGATATCAAGGCAATGATGATGAATCTTGGATGGGAATTGCAAATCTGAAATGTGACGGTGAAAAATATCATTGTGATTTTGATGGGAAATCGCCCCTTGACTTTTTGCAGCTAAAGAAGAATATATATATATATATATATTTTTTTTTTCCTAATAAAACTATTATGTTTCCCCTAATTTCTTGCCTCATGATGAATAAAAGTATAGTGAAAAGTCCAATACTACACTCTATCCCACCAATCATTCAACCCCATCTAACTTATAATTCACATATTACACACCCTAATAAGCTTTTATATAAATATTTGATCATTTATCTTTCTATACGATTCTGGTAAGTCAGGCTCTCTTTGCACGGGCAAAAAGTGAAATTTCCTCAATTCGACTGTTTATTTTTCTAGCAAGCGCAGAAATTAGGGCACTATTGAAACTTTAGAAAGCCTGCTATGAAAAGATGATCAATAACTCAAGAAATTTTGATACCTTCAAGATAGTCCCTTAAATTGAATGATCAAAACATTAATTCACTAAGTTTTCTTGAAATTTTATATTTTAATCCATTTTATAACATTTTAAATAAATTTATTGTCAGCATCATAATCATAATTTTTACAATATGGGTAGGACAAAACATGGACTAGACAAGCCCTTTATGAAGTAATATTTCATATTAATATACTTATTCCTCTAATGTAGGATTAGTTGAGAGTTTAATTGTTAAACTACTACTTCTAGAAGTAAAGTAACACTTCTCATCCATACCTCTTGACATATACACTAAGCAACAATAATAAATCCATCTTCTATGGTGAATAGTGTTATCACATGCTGCTTCTAAGAAAATTAGGAAGTGGCCACGGTGGTATCATAAACACATATCCCAACATATTTTTTTTTATACTCGGGATACCCTAAATATTCACTATCTAAGAAGATAACCTACTCAATTTCACTTTCCCATTTGTATATGAATCATTAATCAAGGCTTGCTTTAACATAGTCAAGGATTTATTTTGCCATCATCATGTGTCCCTCCTTCTGTTTGAACATAAATTAGCTCGTTAGTCTAACAAAAATACAATACTTGCTCTTGTTAACTTTATGTAAATTAGATTTCCCACCAACCTTGTATATTTACTTTTATCATAGTCATATCCACCTCCTTTGTAATTCTATTTCCTAGCACAATAGGACAATTCAATACATTGGCATCCCAAAATTTTTAAGAATTTTCTTACTTATTAACCACTGCCAAAAAAATATCCCACTCTTCTCAAATCTAAAATTTTAAATTCATTTCTCATATAATATCTAAATTCCCTTACCATTTACTAGTAGATCAAATCATCTATATAAATACTTATTATCACACCAAAATTTTTTTAAAAAAAATTTAAATTATTTATACCGAAAATCAACATTGAATAATAAATTATAACAAGTTAGCAATTAAGATTAAATTGAATTAGAAATCGATTTTTCAAATAAGAAATTAAAATTTTTTTAGAAAGCAGTTCAGAAAAGTTTGGAGGGATATAATTTAAATTATAGAGAGTATTTAGAGAGGATAAAAAAGTAATTTTGGGATAATTTAAAATTATAAAATAATAATTATTATTATTATTAAAATAAAAAGGGATCACCGAGTCGATTTTTTAGGGTCGGGTCGTCGAACCCGACCGTATTCGTCCATCCTCACTTGATCGGACAAGCGCCCCTCCACCCACTCCTAAACCAAAATTGCACAAACTTGCCTTCGAGAAATCATTTAAAACAACTCGATTTTTTGTCAAACAACTCTCATACATCTATTTATAAAAAATTAATTGAGTTATCTTCTACCCATCATATCAAATTAATCTCTCAAAGTCAAAAAAAACTATTCTGGGATATACTCCTAACTACTGAAGCTTTAACCTCCAAATTCTCTCTAATTCAACTATCAAATGAGGTGATTTTGTCTTAAAATATTGCTAAGGGACTCCTCTCAAGTTCTATAGTTTAATTCCAACCCATAAGTGGTCACAAACCACTACATGAGTGTCATTTTCACAACTTTGTTTATGAGACAAAAAACTTGTATGAAGCAGCTAATTTTTAGAGTCTGAATTCAACCACCATTGACCAACTCTCTGGCAAGTACCAATGCCAAAAGAACCATCCCCTCACCTCTACCTTCTATAAGCCATGCCCGACCTCTAACTTCCTATTGTGACTGTTTGAGACCAAGATTCGACCAACTCTAGTAAGATTGAGCATCACCACAAAATAAGTCATTTGGTCATTGGCTTCATTTCTTCTTTCCCCAACCATTGGCGGTGTCTTCTCTAATGAGTATTTTCAACCACCCTTCTAGTAGCTCAATTCCGACCATTTTTAGAAAATAACCAAATTTTGTTGAAATAAGACATTCAACTACTCTAACAAGCTCTTAGAAGATAAATAAAAGTATTTAATGGTGATTTTGTAAAATTTCAAGTTGGTTGGAGTGCTTTTCAAAGTTCAAGGAAAATTGTGCAAAATTTGAAAAGTTTTTCATTTTGAAATAATGAAAAAACTTGTGAAAATATTTCATCGGCTAGGAGGTAATTTTGGTACAAATGAAGATATCATAAATGATTTTCAAGAATTTTGGGTAAAATTATAATTTTTTTTGTAAATAAAAGGCAAAATTATCATTTTTACATAAAGGGACAAAATTGTCATTTTTGAGTAAATGTAGGGCAAAATGGTTAATTTGAATGAATGGTGGCAAAATAGTACTTTTTTTTTTGCATAAAATGGTAAATTTGGCATAAAGTGGGCAAAATTGTAATTTCTCCTAAAGAGGGCAAATGGATCATTTTACACAATGAGAGACAAAATAATAAGTTTTGACAAATGGCCTCTCATTAATCTCTTTTCTCTTTTCAATTTAATCTACTTCCTAGTTTCCCTTCGGTTTCGGTTCGATCCCACTTTCCAGTTTGAATCAATTACAAAGTCTGGATTTTTTTTGTCTTACATTGGTTCACTCTAAAAAATAAATTTTCGAACTGTTTACTTAACAGTTTGGTATGGTTCTATTTGATTCATGTCCTATTCACCTTGGTTGGATACAGTTCTTATTTTAATTAGTTAATTTCTCTTCTACTTAGGTGCATGGATTAATTTTAATCATGTATTAATCATTTGGTATAATTATAGATCAATCATGAAGTTAATTTTTATTTGAATTTTTTATCTTATTATGGGTTCTCTTATTTGGGGAAGAATGGCTTACATATGTTTCAATATCATTAAACTTGTTCAGTGAGTTTTAAGCTCAATGACTCTCTAAAACCATTAATATAAACTAAAAAAATCCAATGAGGTAAATATTCCAAATATCACTTATAAACACAACTCAAGTAAATAAATGAAAGTGTGTATTAAAATTTAATATTATTAATTATCAGTGGTTGTATTTATAGGAAAATTATATTTATTATAGTTACACTTTTTTATTAAAAAAATTAAATTTGTACTAAAATTTATAAATATTTTATATTCCAATCATTTTATCTTAGATTCTCATTAGTACTAAAATAATAAAAGCAACCACATTGTATGTTTACCGTTGTTATTGGATCACCAGCCTCACAAATATTATAAACTATTAATGAATATTTATTATTATATAATATTTAAATTAAAATATACTAAATTTAATTTATTTATCCAAATTTTTTTAATATAATTAATAAAAATATTATTTTAATTTCATTATTTTGATAATAAAGATAATTGGTACCCTCTAAATAGAAAAGCTAAAATATTAAGCCTTGATGAATGGGTTCAACAGTAGTGAACGAGATGCCTACCTTACAAGTATACATTTTCTATGAAGTATTGATATATTTTATTATAGGCAACTAATTATTGCCCCTATATCAAATGGTTTACCATATATCAATAACTTCACTCGTTTTATAATTTGCCTAATCTCATTCCTATCGTAGAAATCTAAAATATACTAGTATAAGATATTGAAATATAGGCTAAATAATGGAAAGAAAATTTTAATTTATTGATAAAATACTTAATAAATTATATATATATATAGTATTTATTTATATTATATTATATATTAATTATTTAAAATAATATTATAATAATATATTATAATATTTTAAAAATTATTCTCAAAATTAACATTAATATTACTTTCTAAAAGTATCTTTTTAGAATTTGGAGTGCCCTAACGAATTACTGCACTTTGCCATTTTGGAATTTGGAGTTCCCTAACTTGACCAAATACTGCACTTTAAAAAGATATTTCTGCCTTTAATAACACTAATTTGATAGTTGTTTTGTGGATTTGTAGGCCTAGGCGGTGGAATGTGATAATACCATATTAGATAAATTGCATTATTTATGTAATATTTTAAAAACTTGTAATAACTTTGAATAAAATGTTTAAAATGTAATGATTTAATATACAATTTTAAAAAAGTATTACTGTATTATACAAACAATACAATTGGGTTCTACGCCACACATTAATTATTTTCCGATATGGTCAGGATGATGGCGTCATGACATCATTATATTCTGGGAGAAAATATTTTTTTATTAAAAAGAATAAACCCTTTATTTTCCTAGAATATGATATGATTGGTGGGCCCATACTGGCTTGTAGATAGCCCGTAGCCACGAGTAAAAGTGATGTGGGGCACCAGGTTTGGGTGACCGATTGATTTATTTTATTTGTTCATTTAATATAATAGAAATTTTATTCTTATATATTTATCATTACTTGTATCATCAAAATTGCGATTCACAAATATTAATGTTCTGTCATCAATTAATTAATAATAATATTAAATAAAACTTGACAATGTCATGTAGAAAGTGATACGGCATTTTGACTATTAAGGCAGTTGGTTGGGTTGAGATTGACACGAAGCCCTCATTCACACATGAATCTTAATAAAAGTCCATCCACAGTAGTGTACTTCCTGCTGTAATTATAATGCTTGCCATCAAAAGATAGAGATCATTATTGTACATATCTTGACTACGCTCTCCTTTTCTGACAAAGTACATCGGAATTTTTTTTCTGCATGTAAAAAGAAAATATACGCTCAAATTCTAAATGAATGGTAAAAAAATGGTTTTCTTGAATTATGATTTTTTAAATTAAAAATACTTTTTTTGTCAAGATTTTGATTTCATTATCACAATTAATCTTTTCGATATATATATATATATTTAATCAATTTCATTAAAATACTATGTAATCCACTCCATAAGTACCTGAATGACTATTTAAAAAAAATGTGCAATGGGTTCATTGGAGGGTAGCTGGAGTGAGGTGGGAAAGGGTGGCAGGAGCGGGCCCCCTGACCACCCACTCTCTCTCTCTCTTTCTTTTTCATTCTTTTATAAATATTATTTTTGAAAAAAATTAATTAAATTACTTTAATTCAGTTTAAATAACACATATTTGGTTCTTATTTAGTGTTTTTACATAGATATGCCAAAATTTTAAGTTTTTTGACAAAAAGAAAATAGTAGAATAATCAAAGTTACTAAAGGAATCATTTTCAAAATTGAAGATCAAAATAAAAAAATAACAAATTAACCTTTTTAAACGGAAAAAGAATAAATAATGATTTAAGAATTTTCTCGTAGTAGTGGAAAAAGTATTTGAGATTTCAGCTTTTA
The DNA here is from genome assembly GCA_030064435.1 of Trapa incisa. Lineage (NCBI taxonomy): Eukaryota > Viridiplantae > Streptophyta > Magnoliopsida > Myrtales > Lythraceae > Trapa > Trapa incisa. The sequence continues at coordinate 11,726,349 of CM057781.1, read as the reverse complement.
AATTAAAAAAAATATGGATAATATAGGAGGTGCAATAGAGGTGCTAAAATAAGTCGTGGCTTCATGTAACACCGGATATCAAGGTAGAATTGGCTCAAAGTTTTATATGGATGTGATGATCCGATATGATGTGATTTGAATGAACTCAAAATCACTCATGATCCGTATCACATCATGGAAGGGGAAGGGGAAGGGGAAGTGGATGGTGTGGTGTGGTGTTGGAGAGAATAATATTGTACGAGTGATAGTGACAAGTGACAGATACAGTGACGACTGCAGTTGTTCTGGTGGTGGTCCGGTTCAGCATGGTGGGCTTGGTCAGCCCCCACCTGCCGGATGTTCTTTCTTTCCTCGTGAAAGACTTACGGGCCAATTATTAAAAATCGAAATTGTATATAAATGCTGCACAATTTGGGTAAGTTCTCTTCTATTTTTCATCTCGTACTTTTTCTTTTAAGAATGATGTATTTCAATGGGTTAATAATAAATTGTGATTATATATAATTAAAAATTATAATTTATAATTAGTATAAATTTACAGTAAAATTTTTAAACACGTATCAAATAATTGTATATAAACCCATTATTATTTTTATTTTCTCTAACAACTAAAATAATTAATATAATTTAAATATTTTTACTATATATTTAATTTTAATATTATATAAAAATATATTTTGTATGAATAATTAGTTTATATATATTTAAAAATTTATTATTTATAATTAATATAATATTTTTAATATTACAAATATACAAAACTTGCATATTTTATATAATTTATCATTATATTCTCAATAATCTCATACTATTATATATATATATATATATATTCATTTATTCTTCTATTCTCCTCCAACAATTAACCCTAACTTTTGCGCTTTTCCCGATCAGTGAGTCTATTGGACAACCATTAATGAATTTGATTTCCTTGTAATTATTTTATATTCAAGTGACTAGTAATCCTATAAGAACGTGTAATATTCAACCCTCTCCCATGGAACCTATAAATGATTAGGGAACAACACTACTACAATGTTTAGGGAACGGATCACCAGAGTAAGATATTCCTCGTAGTATCCTTCATATGTTGGCTAACATGGAGCAGCATATTTAACCTCGGGACAGCAGGAGCAACCCCGAGTGATGACTCTACACGTATATGCCTATTTCAGTCACTCCTGAAGAGCACATTGTCTCATGATATTAAGAGTATTAGCGAGCTGAGCCAACCCAAACATGTTAATATAAATCCTAGCTATGTTAAGCTCACTCGCATACATAATCTGATGGTAATAATGTGTACCCTTAACTATGTTGTTTTACTTAATGTAACTATCCCACTTTCATTAAAAAATATGTTGTCTACAATGCAGTGGAACGCCAAATCTCCTCTAATTATGTTATCCACAATCCACAGTAAGCATATATACAACTACGAAGAATTATCCACATTGCTGTGAAGCATTGCAAATGGACAAATGTTTAACACTCTCATATATGATATTTTCATGACTATATACTGTACTCCATAGAAAATAATCAAGAATAAGAGCGTTTTCTTTTAACTAGAACAACTCTAAGAGGTGATAGAACTCTATTTTGAAATAATAGGACTCAAGACTTAGTTTTAAAAAATACGTTTAGTGGGTCCAAGGCCAGTGAGCACAATCTGAAGCCCGTAAACAAACATTAATAGGAAAAACCATTAAAACTCTTATTTAAATAGAAATCAATTGTGTAATTTGCTACTGTGCTAAATTAGGACTGACAATATTCGATGGAACTGGTAACAGTGTGTTAGGGTCAGATCGACAGTTCGACCAAGAAAAACAGCTACGAGCTAGGTTGAGTGTTAGTGTCGTTGGACCATCAACACCAAGATAAAGAGCTAAATTATGAAAATTATTATTTGTGCATGCACTGATGGATTTGGGACTATCAAGACGCCCTAAGGGTAGTAATGGGTTCCAAAGGTTGCTAAATGACATGGTAGAAATAAAGGACAATTCATCGTGCTAGTTAGTTATGAAGCTCTGAGAGCTTCTTGGATATGAGACTGGGGTGGGGTCAGGAGAAGATCTCCGTGCTCATACGGACACGAAGTGAATTTTGGGTATAAGGGTTTGACGTTTGGGATATCCACTTAAACTCCGGGTAGAAATCAGAGACTTTTATCAAGATGAATGGTAAATACGTGTTGATCCACATGTGGGTGTTGTCATTGTAACTAAATCTCGCAAATGCTTGAACCCTTTTTGAAAAAGTGTGTGTTTGTTTGCTAAATGCCTCTCGAGGTAAGGGGGTGTGCTAAAAGAGCTAAACACACCTAATATGAAATTGGTAAAAAGAACTTGAGATTTGAGAAAAATATTGAAAATGATGCTAAACTTTAGCATAATTTTGACAAACTAAACATTTTTGAAAACTCATTTCCTAAATATTTACTCACTAAGTTGTAGAAACTCACCCCACCCTTTAACCCCTTTTCAAGAAGGAAAACGAACCCTTAAGGAATATTTTGAAGCCAAACCCTTAAGACAGGTATGTAAAAATTTTAAAATATTAAGTTTTATATAATGTTATTATAGGAAAATCAGTTAAAAAGGAAGCTTGACTTCTCACAATTTAGAAGGAAGTGAAATTATTTTTAGACTAAAGGGAGTGGCGGGTTGCTCACGGGGACCCGATCAAACTGGGTTAAAGCATGACAACTTGAATGGTATCAAAAATAATTTACTCAAATACATTATCAAAACTATATAAAATAAGAATTAAGATAAAATTTTTAAAATTTTTGGATGGCTACCATGAGAGTAACCAAAAAAACTAGAACTGTTGTCACCAACATCACCCAACACTCTATACTCGTACGAATACAATCCTAGAAGCCCTATAATACCCGAGGTATAGTAGAAGTAACAAATGACCAAAATATATTATGGAGAAGTACCTAGTACCACCAAGGAGTATGGTAACAGGATATGCTGGGGTTATAGCCCCGAGCGAATAAGTGAATAAAGCTTAAAATATATAATAACTAAAATAAATAAATAAGTATTAAAGTAATTTAAATAAAAAATTATACATCCTACAAATTTGTGAGTGGTGCGGGCTAATATCAAATAATCATGACTCTAAATACTTGAGAAAACAAAGATAATTGATAAAATTCGGGCTAATATCAAATAATCATAACTCTAAATATTTGAAAAAACAAAGATAATTGATAAAATTCTAAATGTTTGCAATGATAATTGATAAAATTAGGTATGCATGCGCACTCGGTCAAAGTTCAATTGCTACAAGATCACCGACTAATATGAATTTAACATATTCTTTTGTCCAAATGGTTAGTTTTATGGACTGAATTGCTAGAACAATTTAAAATCGGAGGATTAAATGGTCGATATTATATATTGATGGACAAGAGTGAAGATATGTAGCTCACTGGTTACCATTTCATCAATAAAAAGAAAAATCAAGTTTATAAAGATCAAACAAGAACAAAAAATCTAACATATACCAAAATAGCAAAATAATAAATAATCAATTCATATTCACTAATTAAATTGGGATAATGATGTAATTGACATATACCAAAATAGGAAGCAATCAAATAGTAATTTAAACATTTTATTTTCTATACATTTTTTTATTATTATATATTTTATTTTAAATCATTTTTAATTTGTATGCGAGATGTAAGTATAACACGTTCACACTTTATTAATATGATGTAACACCTTAAATAATAAATTTTAAAATTTATTTCAGCCTATTTTAAATTTAAACAGTTTGTAAAATGTTAATTTTATAATTTTTTTATGTTAAAGTGATATTTAATTGAAAAGTTTTATATAAAATTATAATTTTACTTATTTTATTTTAGAGTGTTGGTATTCTTATATGGTACTAGAAGTGAAGTGACCCATTTTTAAGAGATATTATTCACTTACACGATCAATTGATTCACGTAAAAAAATAAAATTAAAAATTTAAGTAAAATTTTAAATGAAATATTTTTATTTTTATTCAAATAAATAAGGTCATATTTTTTTTTCGATTTCGATTAATTAAAGAGTTTGACATGTGTACAAGTATATATATAATACATAAAATTAAACTTATGGTGCCTAAAGTTGCTTAAATTATTATTATTATTATTTTGAATTAGAGTATTATTTAATTAAAAAAGAATTAACCATATTTAAGATTTATTATAAATATAAAGATCTTATTTCATTAAAAAAATAACACTATTTAAGATTTATCATAAATATTAGGCTTTATTTGATATTTTAAAATAACCTTAATAATAAAATTCTTCATTTGTAGTAAGATATATCATGAATTCAATTTATTGAGTCAACATATTTGATTTAATTATATACTCATACCATGTAGAATATATTAATGGACACATTGTTCAAATAGTAGAATATTATGAAATAATAAAATTAGAAGGAGAGTTGCCAACTATCTAGAGGCCTTATTTATGTTGATTTAATTAGATTTTTTTGCACTAACTTAGGTATATATTACTCTCACTTAACTTACTTATATATTTAGAGTGACCTGTGATCTGATTTTCTGTGACACCCCATCACCATTTCCATTATGATATGCTGATTTTCTAGCTATTAGGATCCAAAGAAGTTAGACATGATCAATGAAATGGATAATCTGTGTATATTTTACATTGATTATGTCTCAACTTATAAAATATATATATATATATATATATTTATTTTAAATTAATCTAATATAGACAAGATTGGTAGACAGTAGAGATAATTAGGTGAACATGAAGGAAAATGAAGCTAAGCAAGGTACTGGTAAACACTACCATCACATGGTGACAGTAAAAAGGCCTTGCTAGACACAGTATAGTGTATCATTTGATTCTTAGTAGGACTATATATTATTATATATCTTGAACGGGTCAGATTTCTGGCCCTGATTTTGAGGCAGAGGAAATTTGTATTCTCCAGCCATGCTAACAAAGTAGTACCAATAACTGAACTTATCAAAGAGTCATCATGCTAACAAAGTACCAATAACAGACCTTATCAAAGAGTTCTCAAATGAACTAAGCACGAACAAGACAGACGGATCCCCGTAGAACAACCAAAAGATCCTATTATTCTTAAGTTATCATAGCTCCTAAGCTGCACGCCATGCACTAAATAGATCAGACGTTGATCTCATTTAGATCACTGGATGAGATCAACAATTCATCAAGCAACTAACCTGTGATCGATCATAGCCCAACACCAAGAAAGTCTATGAATGGGACGTCCTTCTTCTGCAGGATGGTTTCATCATCGCCTCCGATTTGGAGTTGCTTGGAGTTGTTCGTCTTCAACCCCCACCAAGTCTTTGTCGATCGACCATCGCCAAGCTCCCATGCCTGACCTCTTCTTCCAGCTGCTTCACTAGTACTACCACCTCCATAAATGACCCCTCCCAAGTTGCCAAATGGAGTCGGTTCAACTGATCCCCAGAAGTTCATGGAATCTGCAAATTTGGCCCTGCCTTCGAGATGATCATCACCGCGCAATGCAGAGGAGCTCGGAACGTTCATGAGGAGCTGGGCTCTTCCATTTGGGGCTGCTGCTGGCGGAGCGGAAATATTCCAGGAGTACGAGGGAGGATTCGGGGAAGGAATTGAAGAAACAGTCCTGTCCTTAGAGGGTGGATCTTGGAACTCAGAGATTACTGATCTAGTTCTATCACCACTACGTTCTAATAGCTCAAAATTTGTGATCTTGGACGCTTCTGCATGAGGCGCTTGAGGTTTTCTGCAAAACAAGCCCTTGCCGGAGGAGTCCGGAACGGGGTTAGTAGACACCGGTTCACGGCCAGGGTCTCTAGTACTGCTGCTCGATATTTTCGTCTGATCCCTTTGCTTTCGGGCCATCATGACGTGCCAGTGGTTCTTCACGGCATTGTCTGTCCGTCCCGGAAACAGCCTCGCTATCATCGCCCACTTGTTTCCATGAGTGCGGTGCGCGGCCAGAAGCTTCCGCTCTTCTTCCACCGTGAAGGGTCCCCTGTTAATCCTGGTATCAAGTTGCTTGAACCATCTCAATCTACAGCTGTGTCCTGCATATAATACACCAAAAATTTCGGACTGGTTTAGATCTGTGGAGATCTGAAAGATTTTTTCATGTGCAAGATCTTATACATGTTAGATCCTGAGTTTCTTTTGCATACAAATCATGATAACAGGGTGGAAATTTTGGATCTTGTCTAAACGAAACAATTTAGGACTGTGAGTTTGCTCTAATCTGGAATCTTTAGTATTTAAAGTGAAAGGAAACCTAAATATAATCTCAGCCAGTGCCTTGAAGATCAATGCATCTCATTAAACATGTAGGAGAAATATAGTTCATTCAAACAAAAAACCCTAACTAACCTGATCGTCCCAGGAGATTCTCGGCGATCGAATTCCAGTTCTGAGGGCCGTTCTTCTCTACATGCTGCCGAAGCATCTCGTCCTCTTCCGCTCTCCAATAATCACGATGACACCCTGCCACAATCGAAGCTGCCTTGCCCTCATCACTGAACTCATCCATTCCCAAGAGTTCACAGCCGGGATTCTTCAGCTGGTCGTCCGATCGGAACCTGAAGATCGATGGAAATGCTTCGGAGGGAGGATCTGAGCGAAGGCTAGAGAAGGAAAGGAAGAAATGATGTGTGTGTGTGTATATATATATGTCTGGGTGCGTTAGATTCTAGGGTTTTTGATAAAAAAGTTTCTTCCACTCACCCTCGGCTTCTGATTATTTATCGCTCGGCTTCTGATTATATATCGACACAAATTTTGAAACCACACACTATGTTAAATCCTAGGTGATGCACCCAGGAGCAAATCAAGGGTTTTGTGTTGTGTTTCAGTAAAGTGACAGCTCTCCTAGTTCAAAGAAGGGCATTGCTACTGCTTTTGCTTATTCCTAACCTGTTTTTTCTTCATTTGAAATTATTATATATATGTTCAGTTTTACCACTTTCAGATGCAGAGTACTGTAAGGTCATTACTTAAGTTTATAGGTGGAGATATTGACACAGCTGTTTTGAAAGAAATTTACAGTATTCCATTTTTACCTTTCTTGGTGAAGTTACTACATACTCTTGCATCCACTCGATGAAAATCGCATCTTCTTGATCTTCCCACATATATGAACTTTCCGAAAATCTGATGGGGGAATTAAATAGAACATCCAAAGGCGAAATTCTTAGCCAATGGTCTGTCTCCAATGTTGTTAACGGCGTGCACAAACCCTAGCTAGGACGCACGCTGTAATTTCTTTACCCAAGGTATTTTGGGCACCAGTTTAAAACCAGAAAATTTACCCCTATATGCCAAATGCAAGTATGTAAGCAATTCTGTGTGCGCGGTACTAACTAAATAAGAAGGTGAAATGTGCAGAATGAGCCGTTTGTTTATACGCTCACTTATAAAGTTATCTTTATTGCGATGACGATGACAGGGGAGAATTCACATCTTGGTCAGATCACGAATTGACTCTAGCTACCTCCTTTTGTTTATATATGGGATAAAATTATTTAAACACGCTTGGCCATTGAAAACAAGCTTACTAAACATATAAAAGCTGGAACTAAACATATTTGAAATAAGTATTAATATATATACCTCTCGAGCATTTACATATATATGTATAGATGAATTTGTTAATTTGTTGTTGTTGGGTCATGAGGCTTTAGCAAGCTCAAGGTGCAAAATTCCATGCCGGTAAGAAGCTACCCGATTCACATATTCTTTCCATATCTTAGGGCTTGCATATTAAGCATTTGTGTTAAATGGATGATCCATCCATGCTCGCACCACCAATACAAGTCGGCATTACTAAGACTAATAATGTTGTGTATATGTGACGTGTTATCCATTCAAGTTAGAAAGCTAACTCTATTAGGAAATTGTGGACACTTTTAATAACCTTAAATGTTGGTATATAGCTCATACAATCAAACTATGCATTCAAAATTTTGTGAATGAAAAAGACTTAAATTCTTTTTAGAAGATTCATTCCACATTGGTCCAACTTATCAATCCCATTCATAATTAATTTTAATAAAAAATGAAATCGTACTACTTTATTTGTTTGTTGTTCTCCCTTTTTTTCTTTATTTTACTTATCCACATTCTCCATATTTTACATGTAGTCTAGGATGTAGGGTTTGCCATGATCCTTTTGCACTCGTATGCGATATAAATGGTGTACTCCATGTTCGTATGACATTTTAACCCATCGAGAATGCAACGTAAGAACTGATTTAACATTTGGATGAACCGTTGGCGGATGGTGTCGGGTTATATACAGTATAGAGTGAAACATTGAAGCCGCATAAACTCACTTGGACAATTAAGGATGATGTTATACTTAAGCTGTGTCTAGCAATGGCCACGAATTTCGAATTGATGTCCGAGGTAAACTCATCCTATTTCTCCCATATGCAAAACTAGATACAAAAGTTGTTTCATACATTCCAGCCGAGGTATATTTGGTCTAATGAGTATATTAGCATAAGTTAATATGTGTTGATAGTGTAATAAGATAGATGGTTTTCCATGTACTTAATATGTGGATAGATCGTATTCCATGTATACATACCCAAAACTAGTCCTAAGAGTAGGATCGTATCATGATTTTTTTTTGTTTCTTTTCTTTTTTAGCCTACACCCAACTCATCATTGGTCAATGACACAATTTCTTTAATTTTTTAGAATAATTGGAGTATATAAAAGAAAACCTATTCAATCCATTGTATTTATTGATAGATGCATTTGAATATGAAGAGTAAATTCAACAAAGTGCCTTGGAAGATAGCATAATTTTAATACATAAAACAAAAAAATACATTTTTAGGAATCAAACTATAAAAAAATGCTAAAATGGTATAGCAAAGGTCCACACCTCCTCTTATGATTGTGCAATGCAGCTTTGATATTATATATATAATATATGTGATTCAATTATGAATTAAGTTATCCATATGGGATACTATGGATGAGTGCATTTCCATTTCTACCCTCTATCCACCACCATATATGACTAAGATTTTGAGGCATCCCTGCATATTATTTCGTCCCTATTTCATTCTCCGTGCCAAAGAGACCCCACAAAAAATGCATCTTTAATTAAAGCTCATGGTAAAGAGGGATGGATGGGTCTCTATTCCCTTCACTCCCTGCCTCCTTTTTTTCTAGAATATCATCCGATTACCCATATGAATGGTGTACTCTATGTTTGCCTTGGTCTAATATGTCCCATCAATTGATCCGCTCCCACGTTGTTGTAGCTCTTTTGTGCGCGTAAGTTGTCCTGATCGTAATTATATTCCTTGATGAATCATTTGCTCGTGTTTGTGGTATTCTCAACTCAAGCAATGAAGGGCTTGAGGTTCTTCCACGAATATTCAAGTGTACAGTTTATAATTATGCAACCAGTCATTTGTTAACTGTTTTGATATGACATTAAATTTATCCACAAAGATGAAAGCCAGGTACCATTCATTATAAGGGCATTATGAAATGATTAATCTTATAATCTCTTTCTAAAATATTGCAGCTATCACATAACTTTGAGAAGATTTTTGCTGTACGAGAAGTGTTTCTTTTCAAACAGAATCATATATCCTTGCTTGCATACATTATAGAACATTCAAAAGAGAAGTCCGGAGCAGTTGAAAAAGAACCATGTCTCTGATTAGACCCAATAACTACTCACTTAAGGGAGGGGCTGGGAACCCCTCCAACAACTAATAGCTATTGTACGTCTGGTCGTACAACAATGAGAGTTATGATCTGAAATACTTCATTGAATTCCCAATAAAAGAAATAGCGCATCCTACCAGTTCTGATATATTAGGAGATTTACATCATCCATAAAAAAATTTGTTTGTTGCTTGTTCATCTAACTCTGAGTCTAAGTACTTGGAGAATCTGAGCATGGACGCTGTAGATTATGATGAAGATAAAATGAGGTTGAAATTTCAGGAGCTTGAGAGAGCTCTACTTAGTGACAATGAAGATGGGAAGAGGAAGGCGAAATTTTATGTGGGTTTGAGCTAATCATGGAAGTTGATGGAGAATGGGCTGTCCAAAATTGTCACAACAACATGAATGTCTAGCCAAAGGAGTCTTCCTCTTCAGAATCTTATGTCAGCAACATCGGCAACAACAACAAGGAGATCACTCAGCTAGCTTCCAGGGGGCCAAAGCATATTCTAATTGATTGTGCAGCTGCTCTTTCAGAAGAAAATGTTGTTGCTGTAATGACCATGATTGAAGAGGTTCGTCGCATTGTTTCAATCCAGAGGGATCCACCCAAAGGGTTGCATCCTACATGGTAGAAGGTCTTGCTGCCCGAATAACTACCTCAGGGAAGTACATCTACAAGACATTGAAGTGTAAGGAGTCCCCCAGCTTTGACAGACTTGCTGTAAAGTAGATACTCTTTGAGATCTGCCCATGCTTCAAGTTTGGATTCATGGCTACAAATGGGATATTTATTGAGGTTTTCAAGGATGAAAAGAGAGTGCATATAATAACTTTGACATAAACCAGGGTAATCAATACATCACCCTGGTTCTGACAATTGCCTCTATTCCTCAAAAGGGTAACAAGCCAAAGCGAGTTCCTAGGTTGACAGGAGTGGGCGACCCTTAGTCAGTTCAACGACCTCTTGGAGGGCTGAAGAACATTGGTAAACGACTTGAGAAGCCGATCAAAGCTCTAGGCGTCCCTTTTGAGCTCTGTGTAGTCCCCTCAAGGGCCTCTCTAGTAACTCCATCAATGCTCTGTCTAAAACAGGGGAGGCTATCATTGTGAATTTTGCATTCCAGCAGCACCACATGCCTGATGAGAGTGTATCCATCACGAATGAATGGGACCAGCTTCTGCGCATGGTCAAGGGTCTTGAACCCAAAGTTAGTGACCGTGGTTGAGCAAGATGTGAATACAAACACAGCCCCATCCTCTCCAAGATTCATCGAGGCATACAACTATTATTTAGCAGTGTTTGATTCCCTTGATGCAACTCTGCCAAGGGAGATCCAAGGCGGCTTGAATGTGAAGAGGATTGTAAACTCGCCCCGAGACATAGTAAACATTGTTGCTCGTGAGGGAGAGGAGAGGATAGAATGGTATGAGGTTGCAGGGAAATGGAGAGCTAGGATGGCAATCGAAGGGTTTACATCTAAGCCAATGAGTTGCCATGTTAATGACAATATTTGAGAAATTATCCAAGGAGCAGTACGACAACATATACAAGGTAAAAGAGGAGATGGGTGCACTTCACTTTGGTTGGGAAGACAAGAATCTTATTGTTGCCTCCGCATGGAGATGAATGGGAAAAGGATGACCTGCCAGGCGACCCACAATATCTGCAACTATAACAGTGAAGAGCTTCTTCATAGAGATTTATGAGAAAACTGAAGCACTTTAAGTAGGTGATACTAGCATTGAACATGCTATTATATGTTTTATACCCTTTTCTTTTCCACCTGAAAAAAAATTTCATTCACGGTTGGAGAAAACAAGATGCCCATGTATCCCAATCTTGGTTTGGTATATTCATGTAAATCCCGCACTTTTAAATTAAGGAAAATTGGGAAAATAACTGGTCAAACCGAGTAAAAAAACCGAGTCGGTTTACAAATTCGATCATTTGGGAACAAACAATTTGAAAATTTACAACTTTCAGGTAATCCAAATGATTTATAAAACCTTGGAAAAGAAACTTAAAACAAATTAGAAGAGAAAAAACTAAATTATTTTAATTGAACGGGATCTAATTAGAACTTTGAACTTAAGTGTGCTTGCTCGAACGTAGTGCGCGGATGGGTGACCTCCTAGGATGTATTTTTTTTGTAACTCGAAATTTTGGTAAAAAAATTAATATATATTTAATTATTTTAATTAATACCAATAATTTAATATTTAAATTAAATTATTAGAATTAATACCAATAATTTATGGCAATATTAATACTAGTAATAAATCTCCTCCATTTAATATACAATTTTACACCTGAACACTTCTCATCCCCATTCATTCTTTTCACACCTGAACACTTCTCTCTTTCTGTTTCATTTCCTAGTGAAACTCGAACCAGATCTTCAACTTTAGCATTTTTCTTAACTTCGAAAGGAGAGGTCGGGCTATTTAGAACCGATGAGAAGTTAGTTACATGCATGTAGTCTCTGTTTGCTCCGAGGGTCGCCGGAGAAACACCAACATGATGGAACAGTGAAGCAGCTCCGGCGGACCGAAGTTTCCCTATTTCAGCCGAGTTGAAATCGACCATTTTGAGCCCTTTTCAAGCCAAACCAAACCCTCCCAATACTTCCTTAGACCTCTCACAGACGAATAAGGACTCAAAGGTAAGCCAATTCGGCTCCTCTCTACAATTTCTAGCTGGTGCTAGAGAGAGAACTAATAGAATTTCGATTATGACATTCTAACTTAATTTGGTATTAATTGATGTGATTCTTGATTCTAGGATAAACCTTAGGACGAGAGCTATCTGCCCAGATCGAAACTTCGGACCGCCATGCCCTCACTGGTGAGTAATCGAAGCTTTCTCTCTCTACACTTCATTTTTCGGCGAAGCTCCATTTGACGTCCCGATGTTAAAACTTGCGATTCAAATTGCTAAAGAATTGTATGAACATGTAAAAACTCAATTTCAACCTCAATTTCAACAATTGGAAGTGTTTGATCAGTCAATTTGATGAAATCAAATTCGGTTGTGTTAAGAAGTTGGAATTGGGGGAAAATGGGGAAAATTGGAGATTTTTAAAAATTTGAAGGACTGAAATGAAATTTCCTAATATTAAGGGTCAATTGGGCATGATCAAAATGTTAGAGGGCCAATTGAGGAATTTTAGAATATTTGGAGTAAAATTTTCCATTTTTGTAAAGGAAGGGTAAAATTATAATTTTGGAAAAGTTGGGGGACCTATTGAACCAGATGCTAGATTTATTTTTGTAGGTTGTTTAGAAAATTCAATTTGAGATTTGAGGTGACCATTATATAGAAAATGAATTTAGAAATTTTTAGATTTAAAAAATTTGGTCGAATATGGGGTGAACCGGTCGGTTTAAGTTTTGAACCCAGTTCGAAACAATGTCGTCTTCTTCCTTCAGATTACAACACTGTTCACTCGTCTTAAAATCGTGCAGTGCTAGTGAAGCTGAAAAGTCTATGGCCAGGGAGTTTCAGGCAATGAATGACCGCCATTAAGGCGCCAATCGGACGACCAAGAAGTCCCCGAGCTTCCTATATAAAGAGCCCCTCCTCATTCTTACTCTCCACAACTGAAAACTCCATTCTCTCTCAATTGCTCCATTTTCTGGTGAAGCTCGAACCAGAGCTCCGACTTCGGCACTTTTTGAGCCAAACAAGGCAAGGTTGGGTTCTTTAGAAATGGTGAGAATTCAACTACATGCAAGTAGTCTATATTTGCTCTGAGGGTTACTAAAAAAGTGCCACCGTGATCGAATAGTGAAGCAGCTCCGGCGGATCGAAGCTGCCCTGTTTTGGCCGAGCTGAAATTGGCCAATTTGAGCCCTTCTCAAGCCAAACCAAGCCCTCCCAATACCTCCAAAATCCTCCTATAGTTGAATTATAGTTGAAAGGTAAGCTAATTTGGCTACTCTCTTCAATTTTCGGTCGGTGCTAGAGAGAACTGGTATAACTTTAATGATAAAATTTCCACTCAATTCGGCATCAATTGATGCAATTCTTTATACTAGGAGTAACCACAGGACAAGAGCTATCTACCCAGATCGAAAGCTAGGACTGTCGTGCTCCCGACGATAAACTTTTGAAGCTTTCTCTCTTTAAGTCCAGTTTTCCGGCGAAGCTCCGTTGAGCTCAATTCGACACCAAATCGTGCGATTCAAAGTGCAATTGAATCTTATGAAGAAGTAAGAACTCCAATCTAACTTCAATTTCAATAATTAAACTCATTTGATCAGTCAATTTGATGAAATTAAATTCAACTAAGTTAGAAGGTTGAAATTGGGGAAAATTAGGGGAAATTTTGGAATTTTGAAAATTTGAGGTACTAAAGTGCAATTTCATAAAATTGAGGACCAATTGGGCATGATAAAGATGTTGGAGGACCAATTGGACTATTTTGGAATTTTTGGGGCAAAACTTACCATTTTTGTTAAGTAGGGGCAAAATGGTAATTTTGGAAAAGTTAAGGGACCAAATTAGAAATTTGGGAAATTAAACCTCTTTTTGTGAATTTGAATAAATGGAGGTCCTAAGATAAAATTTAAAAGTTTTAAGACTCAATTTGAGGAAAAACCGGCATTAGGAATTTAAAGTTAAAGAAAAATAACTTTAGGGACTTAATTTCAAATAAAGAAAAGTTTAGTTTTCTCGTTCATTTGGGATGAATGGGGGCTATAAGGCTAAATAATAATGAACAAGAATGTTTATATCATGTAGGAACACGAAGTACCAAGAACTCCAGCTAAGACTAATTCGAGCAAGGACAACAAGCCGGCTAAGAGGAATTTCACTATATTAATGAGTGAGTGAAATTTTTATATCATACCCGGTTGGGATAATAAGCACCTTAGAAATGAAAACCTATTGCTAAGTGATATTTTAAACATCACACCTGAGAGGAGTGATGTGAAAATCACGCAGAAAAAACTAATTACTAGTGTAAGTAGATCATACCTGGTTGGTATGATAAAATTTACTCAAAGGAAGTGAAAAAACCCGTTCATCGGTTATGAGCGGAGATGTCCTCATACTCGGTTGGTATGATGGACAGTTGAAAAGTTTATTTTGTTGAAAGTACTCTCCCCTTACTATGTGCCACTTCTTAAACATTTTGGGAGACCTTCTTGACGGGAGCTCGAATAGCTCAGTTAGGCTGGAGGCCTCGGTTTTGGAACTTCGGGTTAATATGCCCGATATTGAAAATCTCGAACAGTGAGCCCTAGGCTAGTTGGCACGAGCACGAGCTTGTAAACAAATATGAATATGAGCCATAAAACTTAAATAAATGAATTGATTGGCTAAGAAATTTCTTAAGTGAAGGATGTAAAAAGGACTAATTAAAAGAACAAGAGAAGACTTTGCATGTTAAGCAAACACCAAATGGGCATCAAAGGAAATGATTGCTAATGCAAGGATGTTAACTAAGTTTTGGAGACAAAACTCCTAAAAGGAGGGGAGAGTTGTAAACCCCTCACATTTGAGTTAAGGAAAACCGGGAAAAGAACCGGTCAAACCGAATAAGAAAACCAAACCGGTTTATATTTGGGAATAAGCAATATGAAAATTTACAACTTTCAATTGATTCAAAGGATTTATTAAACATTGGAAAAGAAACTTAATACAAACTAGAAAATAAAAACCAAATTGGTTCAGGTGAACTAGATTTCAAAAAAACTAGATTTTTTGTAACCCGAAATTTCGGTCAAAAATTTTTATGCCAACGTACTACTTATCATATATAGCCATCAATTAATATATATTTAATTATTGAAATTAATAGATAAATTAAATTATTGGAATTAATACAAATAATTTAATACCAAAATTAAATTATTGGAATTAATACTGAAATTAAATTATTGGAATTAATACCAATAATTTATGGAAATATTAATAATAGTAATAAATCTCGACCATTTAATACACGGGTTTTATGAATATATAAAGAGGTCATCCCCATTTCATTCTCCTCACACTTGAACACTTCTCTCTCTCTCTACTGCTCCATTTCCCGGTAAAGCTCGAACCAGAGCTTCGACTTGAACAAAGGTCGGACTCTTTAGAAACGGGGAGAAGGCAGCTATCTGATAGCAAACTTCAGTCAATCCGAAAATCGTTGGAGAAGCACTGACGTGATGGAATAGTGAAGCAACTCCGGCGTACCAAAGCTGCCCTATTCCGGCCAAGCTGAAATCGGCCATTTCAAGCCCTTCTCAGGCCAAACCAAACCCTCCCAACACTTCCTCAGCCTTTCCACGACCGAATTAGGACCGAAAGGTAAGCCAATTTAGGTCCCCTTTATTATTTTTGATTGGTGCTAGAGAGAGAGTCGATCGAATTTCAATGACGAAATTCTAATCCAATTCCGCATCAATTGATACAATATTTGATTTTAGGATGAACCTCAGGACGAGACCTATCTGCCCAGATCGAAAGCTCGGACTGTTGTGCCTTCACCGGTGAGTAATTGAAGCTTTCTCTCTCTACAGTCTATTTTCCAGCAAATCTCTATTTGAGCTCGTTCCGACGTTAAAATTTGCGATTCAAAGTTTTTTAAAATCGTATGAACATACAGAAACTCAATTTCAACTCCAATTTCAATAATTAGAAGTGTTTGATCGGTTAATTTGATAAAATCAAATTCAGTAGTGTTGAAGAGTTGAAATTGGGGGAAAATTTGGGGATTTTCGAAATTTAAAGGGGCCAAAATACAATTTTATGAAATTGAGGGTCAATTGGGCATGAAAATAATGTTGGAGGACCAATTGAGGAATTTTGGAAATTTTGGGGAAAAACTTACCATTTTTGTGAAAGAAGGGCAAAATGGTAATTTTGGAAAAATTGGGGAACCAAATTGAAAATTTGGAAAATTAAACCTTTTTTTGGTGAAATTGAATAAATTGAGGTCCCACGATAAATTTTAAAAGTTACGGAACTCAATTTGAGGAAAAACCAGCATTAGGGACTTAAAGTTAAAGAGAAATAACTTTAGAGACCTAATTGCAAATAACTAAAAGTTTGGGTTTTCTCATTCATTAATGAATGAAGGCTGTTATGCCGAGTAATAATGAACAAGGTTGTTCATATCGTGTAGGAACGTTAAATACCGGGAACGCCAGCAAGGACAAGCTCGCGTGAATACAAAGACCCAGTTTAGTGGAATTCACGGCATTAACGGGTGAGTGGGTTATTCACATCATACCCAGTTGGGATGATGAGCACAACTGAAAGATAAAAACCATTTACCGGTTGTGAGTGGAAATTTTATATCATACCCGGTAGGGGATGATAAGTACTTCGGTATAAAAACCCACTGTTTAGTGGTATTTTAATCATCACCACTTAGAGAAAGTGATGTGAAAATTATGCGAAAAAAAAACTACTTACCGGTTGTAAGTAGATCATACCCGGTTGGTATGATGAGACTTACTCGAAGGAAGTTGAAAACACGTTCATCGATTATGAACGAAGATGTCCTTATACCGGTTGGTATAATGGACATTGAAAACCTATTTTGTCGGAAGTGTTCTCCCCTTACTGTGTGCTAATGCTTAAACTATTTGGGAGACCTTCTCGACGGGACTTGGATGCTTGATTGCAAAGAAAAGAGCATCACAACTACGTTAGTTTGGAAGGAGGGGACTTGTGCTTTCATGTGAAAGCTCCAAACAAATGAAAGCATGCATCAAGTGAATACCATTCATCCCTCTAATGGCTCGCTTATCCTTACTTGTATAAACTTTGACCTAATATATCTCTTCCACAAGAGACGTGAATGGTAATTTTAATGAACCCAGTAACCTACTTTGAGCATTCAAGTGTTTATTTCCTCAATTTGTAAGCATTCAAAAGCTTAGTCTATCAATGTTCATTTCTAACAATTTAATCCTCTTGTCATTGATTTACCTAACATTTTTGTCCTTATAATAGTCTAACTCAATATAAAATGAACAAAATACACTCTTTTGTGTCTTGTATAATAGATTTTAAAATATATTTAAAATAAAACATTCATTTTTATGTACTAAGACAATATAATTTATATATTTATACTAAATATTCATAATTATTTTGATAGTGTATACTTTTAAATTTTGATAATGTATGCAGTACTTCTTTTTCACCATTTAAGAACTAAGAAAATTCTATATTATACGACATATAAACTTCTTCCTATATTAACTAAAGGTGTAGTTATATACATTTACATTGACTTAGAAAAAGTACAAATTGAATTAATAAATTATTATTAAAAATATATTGAGGCCCTTAAATTCGTACAAGTCGACATTTCCATTTAAAATTCAGCCCATGATAGGAGGCAGGCCCAAACTTTTAATCCAATAGAAAATGGGTAAAAATCTTATAATGGCCCTTGAATAGATTTATCTTTCTTCCGGCCCATCGATTGAAAGAGGATTTAATTATTTTTTTGATATATTAATTAATATTTTAAATGAGAAAAAAAACAAAAAAAATGGACGTCAGCGAACAAAAAATGGTTATGGTCTCTTTCCTCCTCTCCTCCATCCGAAGGTGCTCATCGTCGAGTAGCAGAAGCTCGAAACCGTCCAAAGCAGACGTCTCCTTTGAGCGAAGACGGTACTCCGAGCGGCGAGATTGAAATCTCTGATTCTTCTCCAGTTCTTTGTTGGTTCTGCTAGAGTCTTATCCATATGAGGTTGATTTGCTGTTTCCCACCGTTCCGATCGTCCGCCTGGGGCGGGAAAATTGGATATTGTATCCATATATTTTACTTGATCTCAGTGTTCTTGTCCTTATGTAGCCCCGTTAGGCTCATCGTTGAGCACTCAGTGCGTGGATTTTCATGCCCGTGAGCTGTGGTGGTGTTAAGACACGAGAACTTAAAGGAAATTCGGAGGTCAAGGAAGCTGCAGTTTGTGGTAATTTCTGATGTTGACATGAGCTGAAACGTGTGATTTAAGGTCAGCTTGCTCAAATCAATATCATGATTGAATGTCGGTGTTCGATGCTCTAATGCTTGAGACTTTACGTCGTGCCCTTTCTTGATGTTCAAATGTCATTATTGCTCCTAGTTACGAATTTATTGAACTGAACGGAAATGCCCTGAGGTCGAAGATGTTTCTGGTTTTCTTTTTTTTCCATGATAATACATGTATCTGATTATTTGGTCCAACTTTCTTGCTATTGCAAAATTATTCAGATATGCGGATCCATACTGCAAAATACAGCATCCCAGTATATTTTTTATTCTATTTTTCAATGAATATGGTGTAAAGATATGTAAAGTATTTTTATTCCTCTTCTATAAATAAATTCAATATTTAATAAATCAAATCATACAAGTGACGTCACCCAGTCCGGGTAGAACCAAAGGTCTTGAGTGATCGATCCAGCAGGTTCCATGATTAGCTTTTACTGTCATGGTACAGCCTCTGAGTCTGTCTATTGGATTCAAATCACTGTACCTATGTGAGTTGGAGATGACTTTCAATTTAATTTTTCCTTTCTCTTAGTCTTTTCTTTCCTTTTGCATGTGAGAGAAATCGTTAATGATGACAATAATATGCGTCAGATGTTAAAGTAATTCATTTATTGTGTTCTCAAAGATTTGGAGAGTTTAGGTTGGCTTGATCAACCTGAACTGAATCATTTATGTATTTACAAACCCATATTGTCACAGTATCTCAGTTTCAAAATTCCCTTGGTCAGTCTGTTGTTGCAGTATCAGAATGGGCTATTCTCTGGCGGAGGAACATCCTGCCTTGTTGCAGTTGCAAAAATGGGGGCCTTTGCAGTCTCAACCACACCTTTCAGAATTTCGCGAAGCCTTTATATCTCCGACAAGGCAACTGTTGTTGCTGCTTTCATATCAGTGTGAAGCTATGCTGCTTCCTCTACTAACAGGTGATATGCCTTCTACATTTTTGGGTTTGTTTTATGGAATCTGCCATGTGGATGTCCATGCATTCTGGTTAGCAAAGTTTGTTGAACGAGCCTGCAGTCAAATAGCATTAAGTGTAAATGCGAAATGCATACTGTTCATTAACTTATTGTTGTTATTCCAGTTCACTTTTCACTGTGCATAATTGTTATTTTCTGTTTGGTTTCCCTTTCTGCAGGGTGTACTGTAGATACTAACAGTTTAAACTCCATGGCCTGTGGTAGTGGTGCAGTAGAGGCTCATGATTCCTCAGCTTTGACATATTTGAATAGATCAAATCTGGATGATAGCTTCAGCTCCCCTTCTAAGCCTCTTGGGGAATCTAATTGTGAACATTCCAATAGTGGTCATTTTTTCATTGCTGATGTTACTTCACTAGCTTGGGCTGCTTGTAGTGATACCAATGGTCATGTTACAGATGCTCCATTCAAGGACGTTCTATTTGTTTGTGGATCGAATGGAGTGACAGTTCATGCCTTCTGTCAGCATGAGTTGTGCTGTCAAAGAATTGACTCTATATCGGAACCTCATATGAAGGAAGGGAGATGGATAGAGTGGGCCCCCCATGTGATGCCAGACCAAAATATGGAAATGCAAGAGTCATATAGTTCATCTCAAGAGTCCTCTGGAGGCCTTGTGCAAGATGAAAGACGAGGAGCAAAAGTAAGTGGAAATGATAATTACAAACATTCGAATGACTTTTCTTGCACTGGCTCTAAGAGGTGGCTGCGTTCTTTTTTCATGAAAGCTGAAACCGTGAAATCTGAAGGTAGCCTACGCATCAGTTTACCTGTGAGGTCCTCATTTCCTCATTCAGCAAGGGTTGTCTCTTTCAGCATATTTGGTAATAATCTTGCACCAGCAGATTCTCTTGCTCATAGTCAAGCTGTAAGAAAGATCAAAGTTGATCAGTTTGGAACACCAATTAGTGATCTAGTTAGTGATTCTTATGTTGATTCAAAAAGGAGATCATTCACCCCTCACTTTGAGTCAGATGTTCTATCAAGCTTCCTCGCTTGTGGAGGAAATTGCTTTTACAGTTGTTCCAGAGTATTTTCCAGTCACTCTTGCAACTTAATTGGTTTTGTTTTATCTCTGGTAGATTCTGTTTTAGTTGGGACCAATGAAGAATCCAATAAAGCTTCTACTAAAGGCAGATGCTTTGTTGTAGTTGCTAGTTTGGATTCTTGGGGAGTACAGTTGATTTCTTCTGTTGAACTAAGTGGACACCCAAGTACAACCAATGTGGTTGAATGGACTGATTTTTGCTTTTCTGAGGACCTTCTTGTTTGTCTCACTTCTTCTGGCTTGACCTCTTTCTATGATGTTGTCTCTGGTGAGCATATGATGCATTTAGACATTGTGCAAAGTGCTGAACTTTTTCCCCATATGGGTTCACCCGATCAAGGAGAAATGTGTGCTCGAGATGGTTTTAGATCAGAACAGGATATCCCAACTCATCATCAAGAAATTCGCAGTTCTAATAGCACCCGTATTAGGAGAAGGTTTAAAAGGTTGGTTGGTGCTTCAAATTCTTCACTTTTTGCAGCAGTTGATGAAGCTGGTGTAACTTATGTGATATATGCTGGGAAATGTCTAACTGACGAGTATTATTCGAGTGTGAAACAGCAGCCACCTTTCCAGTATGCGGAGCTGGGGACATTGGTTGGTTTGGAGATTGCTAGTGCTGACATAGGATGTCAGATAGCTCAAATTGGAAATTCTAATGGGTTATTGAGCCATTATGCCTCATGCTCAGCCGGAGTTTTGGATTCTAAGAAAATAGATAAGAGGTTTTGTGATTTAGGTGGACCTTTAAGCTTGGTACGCCATGTTTTTGTCCCTACTGGTGTATTTAGTGAAGATGATTGCCTTTGTTTCTCTTCCTTGGGAATTACTAGGCTAGTTAAAAGGAGAGGAGATAACCCATATGAGTGCCAAATTGTACATCATAATCTGCATTTTGATATGGGAAAAGTCTGTGATGACAAGTTCCTAAATTCTCATAGTGAGATGTTCCATCTTGAAGAAAGTAAGCTATCCTCTATTGGAGAAGTAGTGGGTTGCAGTTTCCGAGGCTGCCTTTATCTGGTGACACAATGTGGTCTTTCTGTAGTCCTCCCATCAGTTTCATCTGCATCATATCAGTTTACCCATAAATCTTCAAGGCATCGACAATTTAGTGGTAGAACTGCTGCAGGAATGAAAGACTGGGAAATCCAAGTTTTGGACAGAGTCATTTTGTATGAAGGTCCTGAGGTGGCTGAAGTCCTGTGCTTAGAAAATGGTAAGATATAATCTCCCCCAAAACTTTGATTATTAGTATTATTTTCCTTTATTGGTAATTGCTAAAAAAGTGGCCAAACTTTGGCTGCATTTATGTTTGTAGCATGAAATTTACTTTTTAGCCAAAAAGGAAGGCTTAGGCATTATCCTTCAGTATAGTTGCAACTTACCATCTGAGTTTTTGATACTTTTTTTCTCATGTGGCATGTGTGGCATTAACAGAGATGTCATAAATGTTTCTCATGTGGCATGTGGCAAACAAATCAGACGATATGAGGGAGTGGTGTTTCCAATAGTTTTTAAAATTACAAATAAAACACTACATCAACATTGCCCTAAGCATTAATGGTGTTACTTGTGCAAAAATAGTGGGAAATTGGATGGTGAGCTGTAACTGGTATGATGGAAAATGTACGGGCTTTTTTTGGGTAAAAATAAAGTTTGAGCTACAAATGTAAATGCAACCAAACTCTGGTGTGTCCTTTATGTAAGGCAAGTAGTAGAGGGTCCTATGCTTCCTATGTATGAGCCTTCATAACTTCTCTCTCATGTTTCCATTTTTTATAAGTCTCATCGTAGGAGTAAATTAGTTTTACATAAACTAAAATTTACAAGATCTAAAAGAAAAGATATTAACATTATAATCATGAGAAATTTAGATATCTCTTGCCTTTTCAGTTTCTTTTTCTAGTCACCAGAAAGGAGAAAGGAAATGGTTTGATTTATTATATGCATGTTCTTACAATTGAACACTACATGAACTTAATGAGGCCAGGTTGTTGATCAGCTAGCATATGCTTGTGTTACTACTTTATAGGATTCTACTTTGATTTTGAAATATGAATGTATGATGACTTGTTTGTTGCATGTTTTGGCAGGATGGGACTTGAAAGTTTCTCGTAAACGTCGCCTACAGATGTTGCTGGACTACTTGAAATTTGATGACATTGAGAGGTAAGCTAATGCCTTCAATTAGTACAATTTTTTGTACATTCCATTCAAAATGAAATTGATCATGCAACAGCAGGGTCCATAGAGGGCCATTTAGACTGTCAAGGTTATTCTGATATAGACATATTGGTTGACTATTGAGGTAGTTGGAATCCAGTAAGTGCGACATTGTAAATAGATTTTCAAAGTAGTTTCTCAGGTTAAAGAAGTTTATTGCATGCTGAAAGTGTCATTTTTCAAGTGTTAACACTGTGTGTCTAGATTTCATATTTTGAATGCTAAGTGTCATACTCATTGGCTAGAGTATTTGATTCTGGACGTTTAAACTAAGTAATGACTGTAGTATGAGATTGTGGCAGCATATTAGCTTGGAGATGAATCTTATAACTTCCTATAACCTTGCAGTTGCATTTTTTATGAATTTCTTTATCATTAACCACCAAAAAAATGCTGGAAGTAGTGCCTGACTAGAGTTTCAGAAAGACTTTTCCTTTGGCAGCAACTAGAGACACTATTTTCTTCACTAGGCTAATTTTGTAGTTCTGTTTTTCAATTATTATGTCAATCTGCGGTGCATTCCCAGGATAGAGAAGCCATTCTAGTTAACATAAGCCTTGTATACAATGAAATATCTATCTCATTTTCCTAGCTCAAGCTGTCTATTTGATCACTGAACAGATCCCTAGAAATGCTTGCGGATGCGGGTCTTGCAGAAGAAGGTATTCTGAGGATAATATTTAGGGCAGCTTATTTGATGTTTGGAAAGGTTGGAAGTGATAATGAGCTGTCTGCTGCATCAAGGTAATGTCAATATGTATTCATATACTGTATTGAAATGCATTATGCTTATTCCCAGTATCCATCAATATTAGCTTATGCCATCATAATGTTTGTGAATTAGTTGAGATTGTTGGATAAGATGTTCATGCTAGAATAACTAGTCAGGTTAAAGGGTACACAAAGGATAAAAAAATGGGATGTGCATTCCTTGTAATGGAAAGTGCTGTAGATGATATTCTGCTTTTTAGTGGTGCAGATGGACTGGTGTCTTCATGGCTGTATTGATTGTCCTTTGCCGCTGATAACCTTATATATCTGTAAACATCATTTTAAACAATAATGACCTGGATGGTTTCTTAATGTCATTCTCCTGCAATCTCATTCTAAATTTTCTGTCCAAGATGACATAAGCATATGTATAACAAATTTTCATCTGAATTGTGATTTTTCCATTTCCATTCAATCCAATCCCAAATTGGGCTCTCAGATTTATATAGACACTTTGCATAAGATTGTAGAATGAATACTTTCTTTTGTTGGTGCTGCATGCATATGTAATATGGCCTAACAAATGAATCTTAAATGGATGCTTCAAGTTTCTCCAATGGGATTTTCTGGACCTTGATAAATTAAGACAAAATGGATGATGGTTATATCCAATTTTGAGATTATTTTTTACATTTTTATTGCAACTGTGTTGATTTCTTATCACCTTTCCCATAGATGTGGTTTCCATTTACCAAGGAATAAAGTTGTCCATGTTCTTCTGAAGGCCTTTTAGTTATGACTTAGGATTGATCTGTCTCATCTCCTAGATCTTATAGTCATGTTTGTGGTTTAACATTTTTCAAATTTATGACAGGCTACTTGCACTGGCATCTTCATTTGCCACCAAACTAATTCGGATGTACGGGTTGCTGCAGCAGAAGAAAATTTCAAGTAAGTTATGGGGCAAAGAAGATCTATTTTCCATCCATCCTGATTTACGAGGAGAAAAACAAAATGAGAAAGGGTTGAAAAATCTCCAGGAGATGGCACACCTTCTGGAAATTACTAGAAACTTGCAATCTCGGCTTGTCATGAAAAGTCAGAGGCCTGGCCAAGGACTGGTATAACATATATTTACACTTATGCTACCAAACATACTGGTTTGATGTGGTTGCATGGGTTAATATTTAGGTGCCTTTTTCTGTCTACAGGTTCAGGAGGAAGCATTAAGTTTGATGGATACAAATGCATTATTGGATGAATATGAGCTTTCAATGCATACCACTCATCCTCAATCTCTGCAGACATTGACCGACAGTGGAATTTCATCTATAGATAACTCTAGAGATTCTGAAAGTATGTTGCTGGCACCAATTGACCACTCAGATTCCATTGACCATCTTGATTCACATGAATTTAGTCAAGTATCTGCCCTTGTTTCACAAGAGCCCCATTCAGAGAGAGAGTTTTCGAGGACCATTGTACCCTTGGAAAATCCCAAGGAGATGGTTGCACGATGGGAGACAGGCAATTTGGACCTGAAAGCTGTAGTCAAAGATGCTCTATTTTCTGGTCGTCTTCCCTTGGCTGTTCTTCAACTACATCTTCATCGTTCAAGAGATTTGTCTAATAAAGATGTGGAGAATGATGCTTTTAATGAAGTTCGTGAGGCTGGGAGAGCTGTCGCATATGATATGTTTCTTAAGGTAAGTTACTGATTGATTATCCTGTAAAGTTTCTGTTCAGCATTGACTGAATACTGTCGACAGGGCGAAACCAGGCTTGCTATTGCTACACTTCAGAGACTTGGGGAGGATATCCGGGCCACCCTGAAGCAGTTGGCCTTTGGCACAACAAGGAGATCTCTTCGACTGCAGATAGTTGAAGAGATGGAAAAATTTGGTTACCTTGGACCATATGAATGGAAGATACTTGAGAGGATATCACTTATTGAGGTATATGCACTGCACAATTTCATCTATGCTCAACTGAAGCTTTTGCTTTCATTCATTGTCTCTGATATTTTTCTTTTTCATAAATGTTCTGATAGAGGCTCTACCCGAGCACCAGCTTTTGGAGAACTTATCTGGGACAACAGGAAGGATCTGGTAATGAAACTGAAGCAAGTGGAGATGTTCTGGAGAAGGCTTCATTCCCATTGGTTTTTCCTTTGTACAACGACATAAATATTGAGTGTGGTGAGATTGATGGAATTGTCTTGGGCACATGGATGAACATCAGTACTAATTCTTCAGCAGAGGTAACTGACAATGATGGTGCATGCGTGGGCTTCTGGGCTGCTTCTGCTATCTGGTCCAGCATCTGGGATCAGACAACTGTGCATAGGGTGGGCCATACCACACCTATCTCTTTTGTTGATGTTTGTGTATTTATTGTTTTCATTTTTAGCCCTACGATTACCATGTTTGGATTGAAATATTTCAATGGCTTGAAGAAAGGAGACTTACAATGTGTTGCTATCTTTATTGTTTGTCTATTACATGTATTGTTTTATAGAACATGTCCAATTACTGTTAGGCTCATTTTTCTGTTCCAAGGTAGTTGAATCTGGCTACCTGTTGGAAACATATCATAGTTATAGATCTTTGGCAGGAACCTAGATTTTTGTGTTGTAATGCTGAGGGTAGTGCTGCTTGAGAAATTATTGTCATTGAATGACTTTTACTGGAATTATTTTGGGGATAATATATTAGTTGTTAAGTGCATTCAACAGCACCACCATGGCTAGCATCTTTAGATACGGCATTAATTGGATTCTATATGATATTCCTAAAATCTTAACTATATTTGGCTACAGATTGTTCTGGACCAGCCATTTCTGATGGGTGTTCATGTGCACTGGGATTCACAACTGGAGTATCACATATGCCATAATGAATGGGAGGAAGTGGCCATACTCTTGGATTTGGTGCCTTCATCGCTATTATCAAATGGAACACTCCAAATAAGTTTGGATGTTTTGCAGCCTTTCTCAGATGTTGGATACAACGAGCAAGTTTCTTATCACACTGATTACCCATCTGCTCTGGAAGAACTTGATACAGTTTGCATAGATGTCCCCGATATCAAGGTCTTCAGATTTTCTAATAATGTTTTGTGCTCTTCATGGCTGAGAACGCATATGGAGCAGTATCTTGCAAAAAGATTTATTTTTCTAAGAGAATTCTGGGAAAGCACGTCGGACATAGTTCCCCTCCTAGCCCGTTCCGGCTATGTTACTAGAAAGTTCCAGGTTTCATTGGATGATGGATTTAGCGGGAACTCAACAAAAGTGAATTACTCAGTTGGTGATGGATCTTCTTTTTCAAATTCTGTACATGGTTTACATGGAGTGCTAATACGATTCTGTGCACAACATAGCTTACCAAACCTTTTAGATCTCTTTCTTGATCATCATGAGTTGGCTCTGGATAGTGAATCTCTTCAGCAGTTGCTTGAGACTGTTGTAAGTTTTCTCAATACTTTGTGGGCATTACTGTTCTGCTTCTATCTGTTCTTCCTTGTGCAAGGCCATTTTCTCATCTGATAATTGCTCACTCCACTTGTTGTAAACTTGGATATTATGGTCTAACTGTAGTGGAGAGAAACAAGTAAACTTTATTTATATTCATTGTTAGTGCATTTGTTAGTTCCTGCCATTTATCCTTTTAAAGCAAATCTTTACTTCCTGCATAGTAAATTAAGTTTTCCAGGATACTCGTCGATTGTTTTTCTCCGAGATGAGTGCGAATCAAGTTGAATTTTTTAGGATAAACTCAGAATGTGAAATACTGACATTCTTGTTGTGCACTGAATTCTATAAAAATATTTATGCATGCACTCAAACATTGACCAACCAAGGATAACATCATGATCATGTGCTAATTATATCACGATTTGAAGCCTGAAAGCTGCAAATCAGCATGAGAGCCAACACTTTCATATCTGAACAACCATCATGCATTTGTTATTTGCAATTTTTTTACATGTTTTATGATGATTCTCTACACAGGGTGATTGCCAGTGGGCAAAGTGGTTGCTGTATTCTAGAGTCAAAGGGCAAGAATATGAAGCATCCTTCTCCAATGCCCGTGTGATAGCTCCAAGTTATGTTTCTGATAATATTAGAAGTGCTGTGAAGACTGATGAATTTATATACACAATTGATGACATTGCAGAAGGTAGAGGTGAATTCACTGCTCTAGCAACTCTTATGTATGCTCCTACCCCAGTTCAAAATTGCTTGAGCACTGGTAGCGTGAAGATGCAGAGTAGTTCTGCCCAGTGCACGTTGGAGAATCTTCGACCAACCTTGCAGCATTTTCCCACTCTATGGCGTACATTTATGACAGCTTGCTTAGGCCAAGATCCAGTATGCAAATTTTCCATTTACAAAGGAGTGAATGGTACTCTAGCCTATCTCTATACTATTCTCTCTTCTAGGCATTGCAAATGCCTTATTACTATTCTATCATGATACAGGGTTCCAACTTCTGATTTTGTTATCCATATTTCAGGGTTTAGTAGCTCAGCTTTATCAGAGTATCTAAACTGGCGCGAAAACATTTTCTGTTCTTCTGACCATGATACTTCACTTATGCAAATGTTACCTTGTTGGTTCCCTAAAGCTGTGCGAAGATTGATTCAGCTGTACATTGAGGTCTCTTATTGTCTCATCATTGTTATTGCTGCCTTCTTTTATTTTTCTTTATATTAAGTTATCAGGAATATTAGGTATGAAAGGAACTTTCTTTGTAAATGTTTACTTCCTGCTTCTTAGATCAATGTTCTTTATCAATAATTTGATGGTTCCTGTGAATCATTTAATTTATGTCACCTTGCAGGATCCTCTTGGATGGCAATCATTAGCAGTCCCACCTGTCTCAGGATACCTATTCAGCGAACATGTTGATCTATTGGTAAATCACAATGAACTTACTGAGATCAGTGAAATCAGCTGGGAAGCAACCATACAAAGACACATAGAAGAAGAACTTTTTGATTCTTCACCAAGGGTCTGTACTTTTTTCGTGTTGTTACTACCATAGCTATCATAGTGGTAACTTCTAATTTAAATGGTTTTACTTTGCTCAAAAACCTGGTTATTGACCAGAACCTTCCTGGTTGGTAAACGAGCAAACATAATGAGTGGATTGTTTCTATTACTTTCCATTTGCCATTTTAACTGATATTTTCCTGGATTTGGTCTGTTTTGAATAATATGCTTCAGGAAACTGGATTGGGATTTGAACACCACTTGCATCGTGGGCGAGCACTGGCTGCATTTAATCATTTTCTTGGGGTTAGAATAGAAAAGTTAAAACTAGAAAACCATTCTGGTGGCTCAGTAAGTGGACAGGCAAATATTCAATCAGATGTCCAGACACTTCTTTCCCCTTTGACTGAAAGTGAAGAATCACTTCTTTCATCTGTAAGGCCTCTTCTCTAAATCTGATGTACCTTTGGTTTGAAATATACCAAGTGCACACTTTGTTGAAAGCTTTTGGCAATTTTATAGTGCAGTTAATATGCCTGGGCAAGGGCTCCAGCCACATTGATATATAACAATAAATAATTATATAGTTTTAAAAAAGAAGAATAAAAATAAATTTAAATTATTTGGTCTGATTGATTCAATTTTGTAGTGAGATTGTTCCATTTATGAGTTGAGGCCTTACATGGTAATGCAAGAGGCTGCTAAGATCATTTTGAAAACTTAATCTACTAATAGTTTATGGAAGCCTAATGAGCCATTAAATGGTGGACGGGTGGAATGACATTGATTCTCTCATGATATTCATATATCTTTCATTTCTTTTGTCTCCTGACCAGCTACTCTGTCAGGGTCACTCTTGATAATCTTGCTGTATATGCAACCAGTCACCGTAGTTTACAAACTATTAGTCCTAATTCTTGCAATGGAAGTGGTGCTTAATTTTTCTGCACTGGTGATTTAGGTCATGCCACTTGCTGTTACACATTTTGAGAATCCTGTGTTGGTGGCTTCATGTGCTTTTCTTTTGGAGCTTTGTGGCTTATCTACTAGCATGCTCCGTGTAGACATTGCAGCTTTGAGACGGATTTCATCTTTCTATAAGTCTCTTCAAAACACTGAGAGCAATCAGCAACAGTCTCCAAGGGGTTCAACATTTCATGCAATATCAAAGGAAGGAGATATAACAGAATCACTTGCTAGAGTGCTAGCTGATGAATATCTGCACCACGATTATTCAAGTGTCAGTAAGCAAAAGGAGGGCTTGGATTTGGTCAACTGCAAAAGGTCATCACGATCCCTGATACTTGTTCTACATCATCTAGAGAAAGCTAGTCTTCCCCTAATGGTAGATCAGAAGACAAGTGGGTCTTGGCTCCATAATGGCAATGGCAATGGAAATGAGTTAAGATCACAACAAAAAGCTGCTAGTAGATGTTGGAATTTGGTCATTGAGTTTTGTCAAGTTCACCATATTCCTTTAAGCACAAAATATCTTGCTGTATTAGCCAGAGACAATGACTGGGTACTTCTTGACCTTACATATTTTATTGAACTATTTCATCTTTCTCTATGGTCTAGTAAGAGTTATTTCAAATATCTGATTTCACTTTTTACTGGTTTATGTTTTTTAGGTGGGATTTCTATCTGAATCTCAGATTGGAGGGTATCCTTTTGATGTTGTAATGCAAGTGGTAAGTCCCTAGGTTTCCTTTGTTTTTAAATTTTACATTCCTATTCTCTTTTCACCTCTTTGTTTTGCTTTTTCTTACTCTTCTACAGGCATCAAAGGAGTTCAGTGACCCTCGCCTTAAACTTCACATATTAACAGTGCTGAAAAAAATGCAATTAAGAAGAAAAAACTCGTCATCTTCAGATTCTGTTGATCAAAGGAATGTGGCTTCTTTGGTGGATGATAACATACATTTTCCTGTTGAGCTTTTTGCAATACTGGCAGATTGTGAGCAGCAAACAAATCCTGGGGAAGCTCTTCTAATAAAAGCAAAGGACTTGTCTTGGTCTATTTTGGCCATGATTGCATCATGCTTTCCTGATGTTACTCCTCTTGCATGTCTCACAGTTTGGCTGGAAATCACTGCAGCAAGGTTTCTTGAGAATCTTATGTTTCTTTTGGATTTTTTTTGCCCAATCTTACTTTTGGATTTCAACAAAACTTTATAAATGCAAATGCTTCTGTTTTGGAGTTGGCAGACTCCAACAAATGCAAATGCAATGCACATCTTCTTTCTCCTATCGAAGTTGTCCCTGTTGATACTCTTCAGACCCACATTAGCATCTGAATAGTCTTTCTCTTTTTCCATGAACCTCTGTAGGGAAACATCATCTATAAAGGTGAATGATATCGCCTCGCAGATTGCTGATAATGTTGCTTCAGCTGTGGAAGCTTGTAATTCTAACCCTGTATGTGATAGAGCTGTTACATTCCATTACAACAGAAGAATTCCTAAGCGCCGGCGTCTTATGGAGACAGTTATTGTTGATAGCTTAGCATCAAAATCTCCTTCAATGGGAAATTCTCCCATTACCAAAGTTATTAATGAGGCGGATGAAAATAAAGTTGAAATTGGTCAATATATTAGCGCTTCTAGTGAATTTGGGGAAGGGCCAACATCATTGTCAAGGATGGTTGCTGTATTGTGTGAACAGGGTTTGTTTCTTCCTTTGCTGAGGGCATTTGAAATGTTCCTTCCTTCATGCTCTCTACTACCTTTCATCCGAGCTCTTCAGGTGCACGAACATCCTAAAGACAAATCTTCTTTCTTTGACTCCATGGTTTTTAGTGCATCCCTCTATTTCTCTTAAAGAATGTTTTCTCTTTTTTTCTTTGTACTGTTATTGCAGTAATTTTACTATTCCAGACTAGTTATAACTTTTTATTTGCATGATTTTCATAACACAGTTTTGTCTGTCCCCCAGGCATTCTCACAGATGCGCCTCTCGGAGGCTTCAGCTCATTTGGGTTCGTTCTCTGTCAGAATTAAGGAAGAGTCGGCCCATTCTCTAACAAATGTTGCAAAAGAAGAGAATATTGCAACCTCTTGGATAAGCTCCACAGCTGTAAAAGCTGCTGATGCTGTGCTTTCTAGCTGTCCTTCGCCCTATGAGAAAAGATGCTTGCTTCAGTTGCTTGCTGCAACTGACTTTGGTGATGGAGGCATTGCTGCAGTGGGCTATCGAAGGCTCTACTGGAAAATCAATTTAGCGGAGCCTTCACTGAGGAAAGATGATCTACATCTTGGAAATGAGACTCTGGATGATGCTTCTCTTTTAACTGCATTAGAAAATAATGGCCACTGGGAGCAAGCACGCAACTGGGCTAGACAGTTGGAGGCTACCGGGGGGCCCTGGAAATCTGCGGTTCACCATGTTACAGAAACTCAGGTGCAGATCCAGAATTCATGTTCTGGTTCATGCTTCTATTTCTTTAGAGCTTGTTCACTTGGGGAAAAATGGTTATCCGTGATGATTTTAGATATGGCTTTAAGAATGCATTTCATTTTGTTGCCCACTTTTGCTCTGTGGAATACTTTTCATAGTTGATGATATTTCCCATTATTATGTCAAAGACATGGTTAGGGTCAATCGAGCCTTAGATGCTGAAAATTGCTTTCTTCCAGGCTGAATCCATGGTTGCTGAGTGGATGGAGTTCCTTTGGGATGTCCCAGAAGAAAGAGTTGCTTTATGGGGGCATTGTCAGAGATTGTTCATCAGATATTCTTTCCCACCTCTACAGGTATAACTGTAATAATCTCATTCAAGCTACTGTTAAAATCACTGCACTTGGAAGTTGGCTGAGATTTTCTTCTCTGTGAGGATTGATTCAGGCTGGGCAATTTTTTCTCAAGCACGCTGAAACAATAAAGGAACTCCCCGCAAAGGAACTTCATGAGTTGTTGCTGCTTTCTCTCCAGTGGTTGAGTGGGATGATAACTGCTTCCTCTCCGTAAGTAAATATGCATTGGAAGAACAGCTCATTTGTATGCAGATATCAAAATTTTCTATGTCGATAGGCTAGTTAGTTATTGATATTTTGAACGATATTTTCAGGGTATATCCTTTGCATCTCCTGAGAGAAATTGAGACAAGAGTGTGGCTTCTTGCTGTTGAGTCTGAAGCTCAACTGAAAAGCATTGGAGATTACAGCTTGTTTAGTTCAAAACAAGATACAATTGGTGGGAGCAGTTCCAGTATAATCGACAAGACAGCTACTATCATAATGAAAATGGACAATCATATCAATGCAATGAGGAATAGAACTATTGAGAAGCATGATTCAAGAGATTATACACAGGAGGGAGTAGCACAGAGACAAAAGAGAAGGGTTAAAGCCTCTGCACCATCAAGGCGATCTGC
Source organism: Trapa incisa (assembly GCA_030064435.1). NCBI lineage: Eukaryota > Viridiplantae > Streptophyta > Magnoliopsida > Myrtales > Lythraceae > Trapa > Trapa incisa. Next base: position 11,693,275 of record CM057781.1, on the reverse strand, counting down.
AATAGATTCAATTGAGAGGAGTGCCGATTCAGAAGATGCTTCTAGTAATTTGAATTCTAGAGGGGATTTGCAATTGCCTGATAACTCAAAACTTGAAGTTTCTTTATCAAGATGGGAGGAAAGAGTCGGAGCTGAGGAACTAGAACGGGCAGTGCTGTCGTTATTAGAGTTTGGACAAATCAGTGCTGCCAAGCAACTCCAGTACAAGCTATCACCTGATGTTGCACCATCTGAGCTCTTCATTGTCAATGCTGCTCTCAAGCTTGCTGCAGTCTCAACTCCTTGCACTGAAATATCAATGTCAGTACTTGATGATGAAGTTTGTTCTGTTATTCAATCATATAATATCTCAATTGACAAGCATCTCATTGACCCCATTCAGGTGATTGCTTCTAATTTTCTGATTTGTTGAACTTTTCTTTTGTCTGTTAAGGTAGAAGATCTTGTTCAGTATGTATTTTCATGTGATATTTTATATTGCCATATGCACAGATCCTGGAGAGATTAACAACAGCATTTACTGAGGGTAGGGGACAAGGACTTTGCAGAAGGATAATTGCAATTGTGAGGGCTGCAAATGTGTTGGGTCTTTCATTCTCAGAAGCATTTTCTAAACAACCAATCGAAGTCCTTCAGCTGCTATCGCTTAAAGCACAAGAGTCGCTTGAGGAAGCCAAACTGTTAGTTCGAACTCACTCCATGCCTTCTGCAAATATTGCCCGAATTCTTGCAGAATCCTTTCTGAAAGTATGTCCTCCACCTGGTAGACTGAAGCTAATTATTTGAAGTTTGAAAGATAATTTAATTTAGTAGATTGTCAGGATTTGAAAGATAATTTAATTTAATAGGCACGGTTCTAATCACTGATAAATTTATTCTTGTTCTACCATGGATTTTAAATGATTTATATGAAATACTAGATCACAGATTATTCTGAAAATGTGATCTGGATTGGTCCTTACTGTGCTGACATTTCTACCTAGATATTTCCTTGACTTCAATTGTGTGGCCTTTTTATGTTTAAGCCCTTCTTTGAGTAATCTGTACTCATCCTATATTGATGCTGCATCATCATCATCCTGTGTATTAGGGATTGTTAGCTGCCCATCGTGGTGGATATATAGACTCTCAGCAGGAGGAAGAAGGACCAGCTCCATTAATGTGGAGGTCCTCGGACTTTCTCAAATGGGCAGAGCTTTGTCCCTCTGAACCTGAAATTGGCCATGCATTGATGCGTTTGGTGATAACTGGACAAGAAATTCCACATACATGTGAGGTAAATATTTATTAAACTAAAGTTAGTAGATAAATACATGATGGCTCAATCATTGCCATGGGCTCGAGGTTAGGAAGAAGTGGGGGTGGCTTTTCATTTTACTGTCCTGGATAATTTATGTAAATCTATTGCCTTAGTGGAGGTAAATTTTTGGGCTTTCTGAGATGAACAAGGTCATAATGGTTCATTAGTAGAGGCAAACCGAAGATGTACAGTATTGATAGTGGTGACAGATCCTTCACTTTTTGGAGTGATAGCTGATCCCGTTCCTAACTTTGCATGCCTTCTCTCAGGTGGAGTTGCTCATTCTTTCACATCACTTCTACAAGTCATCTGCATGCTTAGATGGGGTTGATGTTCTCGTAGCCCTTGCTGCAAACAAGGTTGATTCATATGTCTTGGAGGGTGACTTTTCATGTTTAGCTCGTCTGTTAACTGGAGTGGGCAATTTCTATGCCCTGAATTTCATTCTGGGCATACTTATCGAGAATGGACAATTGGATCTTCTCCTTCAGAAGTACTCAGCTGCAGCAGATATAAACTCGAGCACTGCTGAATCTGTTCGAGGGTTCAGAATGGCAGTTCTCACATCTCTGAAGCAGTTCAACCCTAATGATGTTGATGCTGTTGCCTTGGTTAGTCTTGTTCTAATTGATCTTTAGCCTGGTTTATAAGCTACCAGTTTCTCACATGGTTAGTTGATAATATTAATTGAAGCGGTGCCACTACATTAATAAAGCATAACATATCTGGGATTGCATTCATTCTCGTAGATACTGCTGCAACCTTGTCTTTTGTTAACTTTGGAGCCTTCATATTCTTTGACTACACAGGTGTACAACCATTTTGACATGAAGCACGAGGCAGCCGCACTCTTGGAAACGATGGCTGAGCAATCCTCTCAGATGTGGTTTCTTCGGTACGATAAGGATCAAAATGAGGACCTCCTCGAATCGATGCGACTGTACATTGAAGCTGCAGAAGTCCACTACTCAATTGATGCAGGGAACAAGACCAGAAGGGGCTGTGCCCTCGCCTCCCTAGTATCTCTCCAAATCCGCATGCCTGATCTCCAGTGGTTGAATCTAACAGAGACGAATGCCCGGAGGGCCTTAGTGGACCAGTCCCGATTCCAGGAAGCCTTAATTGTGGCGGAGGCTTATAATTTGAACCAACCAAGTGAATGGGCCCCAGTGCTGTGGAACCAGATGATGAACCCTGAGCTGATAGAGGAGTTTGTGGCAGATTTTGTGGCAGTTCTTCCTCTTCAGCCCTCAATGCTTAGTGAGCTCACGAAGTTCTACCGTGCAGAGATGGCCGCACGAGGAGACCAGTCCCAGTTCTCTGTTTGGCTCACTGGCGGTGGCCTGTCATCGGAGTGGGCCAAATACCTGCCCAAGTCCTTTAGGTGCTTGTTGAAGAGGACCCGAGACTTGAGATTGCGTTTACAGATGGCCACCGCTGCCACTGGCTTCACAGATGTTATCAATTCGTGCTTGAGGACACTCGATCGGGTCCCCGAGACCGCAGGTCCCCTCGTGCTCCGGAGAGGCCATGGCGGGGCCTACCTTCCATTGATGTGAAGCTTTCTTCATGATTTCTGACATGGATTAAATGCCAATCCAACGGTTTTGTGACTGTAAATTCGTTTGGGTTTGTTTGTTCATTGTTGAAAATTCCTTGGCTGGACTCCATTTTATTCTTCCCTGATTTTTGTATGGGATTTTGAAGCCAATATTTTAATGGAATATATCTTCAATGTATACCACCCGACTAAATTGCCCAGGGTGGAAGACCCGAGACGAACTTGACCAGCCAGCCAGCGGCCTCAAGTATATCAGTCCATTCTCTCTCTCTCTGCCAAGTGTCTTGAAATCTACCATTAAAACTACAACTTATGTCCAAACGGGATAAACCAGCTAGGAAAGATTCTGGAGAAAGAAAAAATATCAACTTCATTCAACAGTGCAAAACAAATAGAGACATCAAAACAGGACAAAAGGGCATTCCTCGGGCAGCTAGCTTCTATGACACTTTATTTGATCACATCCCCTGTAAAACCTAAACAAAGTCTATCATAAAATATGAAATTAAGAAGGATAAAAATAAATTCATTTATTAAAAAAATTGATCGATAGCATATAACCATCACTTCTTATATCATATTATTTATTTGATGATGGAATGCATATAATATAATATTATGTCATTATACATATTATTCTATTATTAATATATAAAATATTAATACTTTTAGCCATCAACATTACCGTTGTCAAATTGTTGGATCGGGTTGGGTCTCGACCGACCCGACCCGATCTCAGGTCTATGAGTACCGACCCGTACTCAAATTTTGGGTTCAGGTGGACGGACTAGTATCAATGGCAGGTCCAACAAGCTCGAAGTTCGAGCCCAATATATTTGACATGTATCTGAACCATACTTGAATATGTTCCATCCGTGTCGGTTTAATCGAGTCAATTAAGTCCGAATAGTCAATAAGGTTCGAAAAATGTTATTGTACCCCTCATGTGCGTGTAGGCTCGGATCTCGTGGACCCGAGCTCTAGTTAATCATTGTGATGGAATCCTAATCTAAACTAACAATTTGACAAACCTAATTTCATATTAAAATTCTTAAATTGACTCGATCAAGTTAATTCGACTCGAACTTTTTGATTACTAAATTCTCTTTCTAACCCTAATTAGTACATTTGAACCAAATAAGTTAACTCGAGACGAATATACTAAAACAATTTAAATGTACCTAACTAATCCAACGAAATTTTATTTTATATTTGTAGAATATCAAGTACTAATAGTACCGTACTCAAATTTTAATATTAATGGGCCAACATGTCTCGAATGACACTATCTTAACTAACCTTACTTTATTTCGTGTATATATATATATATAGCTCATATATTTCATATATATATATATATATAATATTAAAAAATAATTCTCAAATTCTAATACGATTGGCCAACTCAACCCAAATGACTTAACTTAATACACTGAGAGTTTATTTTGTATAAAGAGTTTGAACTACTTTAAAAAAAATGATCACTAAATTTTAACTCTTATGAGTTAATTTGAATTTATTCGAATGGGTTAATTTAGCCCGAATGAATCAACTCGACCTAAATGTATCAACTCGACTCAAATGTACTAAATTGACCTAAATGAACCAACACGATACAAATGGACCAACTCAATCCAAATACGATTGTAAGAGCGAGAAATCTCAACTCAATAATGGGGCCATTTTGAATAAAAAAATGGAATCGAATTGAGGCAGAACATAAACAATGAAGTCAATTCTGACAACCTACTACTAGAGAGTATACCTCTTCAGTTCAACCACTTTCGACAAAAATCTAAGTACCACTTGAAAGCTAAAAACCTTATCTTTCCATTGCCATTCTTGCAGCCACAACAACCTCATGAGTTGGAAACAATTCAGTAAGTCCATTATACCACTAAATTCAGTAAGTCACTTGTACCACCAGATTTCCATAGTTTCCGTTCGATTTGAGTAATATTTGGGCATAAATTAAATTATCTAAGTCTCAAATCATGGGTTGAGTAAGCGAGCTGACTAAAATATAAATTGCAACACCTACATACCACTAATGGAGGTGATTCAAGTGGTGACAAACTTTTAGATAAGCCAGCTTTCAAACCCACTAGCCTAGACGACTAACGTGCCACCTCTAGTTAATTTTAGATTTTGACCTGACTATTACTCGCTTGCACTAAATGATAAATATGGGGTCAAATGGATACCAAAGCCTAATTTCTCAAAAATAGTGGTAAAATCTTGTTATTTTCTAAATTTTGCAGAAAATGCTAGAGGCACTCTAGTGGAATCGAGAACAGATTTTGAAAACCTCACAAAAAGAACAAGTTTCGTGAAGAGAGGTTAGTGGTTGTTGATGGTGAGTTCGATTGGACCAACCAGAGTATAAGAAAATATGCTTAAATTGATTGTGTGAACATGAGTAGAAAGTTGGACTTGAACTCATATAAGAAGTGCAAATAAATAAGTGCATACCTAATAAAACAAATGTGATTTTAAATGCTAAAGTAAGAACCAGTCATGAAACCAAGGCATGTGGTGTAATTACGGTTCCGAGGAATCGGGAAAATTGATAGGGCTTGAGCCATTTTATGATTTAGAGAGATGGACGATGACAGGTTGGGTTCCCGATAAGTGTCGTTGTTGCGTATATATGTTGATTTAGTGACCAAGGCACAAAGTATGCTGTGAGACCCGAGTATAGGGCATGATGCCCACTATGTGATATGAGGAGATGACCGAGTGATAGGTGGGGCTCATCATTAGTGTGATTGCTATGTTTACATGCTAATTGAACAATCGAGACATAGGGTAGGCCATGAGACCCGAGTATAGGGTGAGATGCCCAACTAGGTGATATGGGGAGACAACTAAGTGACATGATGAGCTACCAATATTTATTAAACTAGTTAGGGAGTCAGTCAAATGAAGGACTAGACACCCATGTATATCCATGTTGATGAGCATATTGATTTGATGGATAATTGTGTTTGTATGTGAATTGGGGAGTTGAGTGTGAGATGCACCGAGTTCCCCGTAATGAGATGCTATAAGCACCATTGTATGATTTGTCCATAAGCGCCACTAGTATGACCACATGTCATGTTATTTCTTGTTGTGAATATTGGTATAGGAGAGTGGGGGTGACGAATGGATGCCTAAGTGATTGTTACATTGCCCAATGGAAAATGAAAATGAGATTAGGGAGTGTTTGTGAAATATTCCATGTTTCCCGGGACATTGAGATGATGTATGGATACCGTCCTAGTACACTGTTGCGATGAGACAATTATGGAATTGAGTCGCATATGTAAGGGGAATATGCTAATTAGTAGAGGTAATGTGGCAATGACACCGGGTGCTGAGACACCTAGTTGCGAGACGACACTTGATGTCATACCCCGACCCGGTTTGGTTGGAGTCTTGTGATCAACCCGCCACCCTTTCTCGTACTAATTTAGTATTTCTACCAATTAGACTGATGGAGGCAAAGGCGTCGAAGTGCACCTATTTTCCATAACAAATTTTACAAAATATCTAAATAATAGTTTACCTGGTTGCAGTACCCTTGGCTTTTCCCCTAACTTTCACTCTTCTTGGCGGAGCGTTTCTCCTGAAAAAGGTTTAATGAGAGGGGGTGAGTTTCTACAACTCAGTGAGCGGGGGTTGGAAAGTGAGTTTTCAGGCAAACAATTTTATCAAAATATTTTATACTTTTAGTTTGGTTGTAATATGAATTCATCTATTCTTGAGCACTTCCCCTTGCTCGGGAGGCATTTTAGCAAACATTCACACTCCCTTTCTATTATAGAAAGGGATCACACATACGCAGAATAGTCCCCGACTATTCCACTTGTGGACTGGAGTACCTTTACCATCCACTTGAATTTGAGTGTACATGAATATTCCAACCCTCAAACCCTCATCATACCCGCTTTGTGGGACTAGACCTTATTTCCCCTCCGGCCTCGATCTCAATGCATAGGAAGCTATTAGAGCTTCTCGACATATTGGATGCCAAACCGCCCTTATGCAACCTTGGATCGTCCAATAGCCCTTGGAACCCATCGACTACCCCTCTTGGTCGTCTAGATGCTCTCGGATTCTCATGCATGCATAACAATAGTTTTTAATCATTAATCATGATCTTTCGTGCCAACGGTCCAATGGCCCCAACACTTGACCTGGCTTGCATCTGTTTGCCTTGACCGGCCCGTCGACCTAGTATGGGCCCACTACCACTAGCCCATCGAGCCTTGTCAGTCCTACATTGGCCCTATGGCAAGTCACATAATAATTCCAGTTTCATTTGAGTTTTCATGGTTCCTAAAATTCACATTTGTCTACGGATCTAACCCATGCACACTAGCCTTGGGCCCCACTTCACGAATTTTCCAAAACTGGGTCTTCGGCCCTATCATTTTTAAATCTGAGGCCTCATGCTTGTTGGAGCAATTCTAGCTCCCTTCAGGAATGTCCCACAAAATGTTTAAGCAATTTCAAACAGTTAGGGGAAACCATTCCTTGAAAAATATTTTTTCAAACTTAAAAACAGTTCTTATCACCCCAATCGGATATAATGCTGAAAATCCCAGTCACCCGATAATAGTGATATGGCCGTCCCGGTAAGATCTTGATTTGTGGTGCGCTTCCTTGCACCGGTACTTGAACAATCAACTCCTGCATGGTTCGAGTACCTTTATCAGGAGAATCGACATAAGGGACCCCTTAGTTTCAGGTATTTGCGCATAGGTCCTCACACTATGCCTTAATTGCATTTAGGTCCCTTAATGTTTATAACCTTACATTTGGGTCCTTAATCTTCATTTAATCTCAATTGAGTCTCTAGTACTTCCAATTATCCCTCATGGGTTCTTAACTTTTTCAAAATGACCAATTGGTCCTTGAATTTAAAAAAATGTCAATTAGCCCTCCATTTTATCCAATTGCCCAATTAGGCCCTAATTGGAAGTTAATTTAATGAGAATGGCCCAATTTTTCTTAAATTGTAACTCGACCCCCAATTTCTCAAAAATTGTAATTTGGTCCCCGAATCACAATTTCATTCAATTGACCCCAAAACTTGGTTAATTGCCCTCATTCTTGATTTGAATAATCTTCTCTATGTTTTCCTCATCATTTCAAGTTTTGAACCACTCAATTTGGCTCGAAAATGAGCTCAAACGGAGCTTCGTCGAAAAATTCAATCTAGAGAGAGAAAGCTTCAATATCTTACCGATGAGGGTATGGAAACTGGAGCTCTTACTTTCTTTGAATTTCTGTCCTCCCAAGGATCCTACTTAGATCAAACCGCACCTCAATTGGTGGCCTAAGCAATGTGAATTGCTTAGTTTCACTTTGAACAAAAATGCATCGTGAATAGTATTTTTCGGCGAAGGGGCGAGAAATGGGCTTACCATATTAGCTTGGGGGAAGGTTAGGGCACCTCTAGGTGGTGTTTGGAGGGATTACTTTGGCTGGCATTGGCCTGGGGATGGCTCAATTTGAGCTCAAGCAGCTCAAGCTATTGACAGTCGAGGGGCGGTGTTACTATTTAAGCTTCCTCGCTCTTCTATGTTGGCCCTAAGGCTAAAGGGAGGGTGCAGCTAGGTAGAGGACTTCCTCCCAGTTCTAATGATACCGAATACAGCTTCGGAGGTGGAAAAAAGCCCTGATGTTGGAGCTCTAATTTGCTGCTCGACGGAAAACTGAGCACTTCACCTTCCTCAGTCGATTGTGGGATGTTGAGAATGAATGGTGGGCTCTTTATATAGGGAGCTCGACAACTGACCGAGTTACCGATCGGCATAGGACTCGGCCTCTAACTCAGCCATCGGTGACCTGACCGGAGCAATTTCCGAGTCGCCAGAGACTACCCTTCATTTGCTTTTTCTCTCTCTCATCTACGTTCTCTCTATCAGCGGCCCAAGATTGAAGATGATGACGTGATGGGTGTGCCACATGGTGTGCTATGATTGGTCAGTTTTTCTGATGTGGCATTCCAACTTAGCCGTTGCGTCAGTAGTTGACTGGTTAAATAAACACATGGCAGCCTCCCATTGGATGCCCGTGTATGCATGGTAGGCTGATCGGTCATCCGCTGACCGTTAACTGGACACATGGCAGCCTCCCATTGGCTGTCGTGCTTGCGTGGCTATTGACTAGGCTCCATTGACTGGTTTGGACTGTTGACTGGTTTGGTTTGTTTATTGGTTGGACCATTAACGGGTCAGATTCGATAGGGTTCGGTGACTTGAATTCAAAAATCGGCTGGTTCAAACCTAATTTGATGGGTTTTCTAAAATTTAAAAATTTAAAAATTCATTTTCTATCTAATGATGGTCTCAATTTCACAAATTGATATTTTTTAGCCACCTACAAAAATGAATCATTGAACCGATTCACTATGGTTCATTCCGGTTCAGTTCGGTTCGGGTACAGTTCACCCCGAACCAGTCCGATTCTCTCATCCAATTCACTTCATGGTTCTTCCCCATGACTTTTGTGAATTTTTGGTCACTTGGGATTTTTCAATTTCCCATTTTAACCATTCTTTATTATTTTTGGTTCCTTTTTCGGTTCGCTTTTCTCAAAACCGCTAGTTCTTTTCTCGGTTTACTTGGTCCAGTGGACGAGTTTCACAATCGATGAGTGTTAGTTGTGGTAGAGTGCTCACTTGACTCCCACACTCCAATTTTCCCCGGACTGTTATCGCCCATGTAGTGGTACACTTTGGGGCGTATTATTATGTTTAGAGCTTGAGTAGTCCGTTGTGTTTAGGTCTTGAGTGGCCCACTATTTAGGGCATGAGTAGCTCGAGATGAGGCACGTGCTATGAGCTACCCGAAAGTGTCGATCGAGTATAGACCATCCCTTGTGTGCAGTATATGAGTTCCCAGTGTATGCATATTATCGTGATGTATTGATCCTTATGTAAAACCAAAGGGGAAGACCAAGGATAAGCTTACTGTAGTATAAACTATGAGTCGAATGGCCTAAGATCGGTGTCTTTAGGGGCAGATTAAACCATATGACTCATATTGTGCAATACAAGTAATGAGATAAAAGATCATGGTAGGTGATTTACGAGAAATATTTGGGTCGTAAGCCATGCATCGACCCGACATTAGTGTCTCACTCATAGAGCTGTGAGCTCACTCCCCTCCCCTAAACATATTGCAGTTTGAGCTGAGGAGGCACGTGACATTGAAGGGAAGGACCTTCTTGATGTGCACATTTGCCTAAGGTAACCTCATACCCTACACACGAATGTTTTTAAGTTCTTATCATGTTGCTATTATTCCCAAGATATTTGTATAAACCATTTTGTAGGCTCCTAAGAGAAACTTTGAAAGAAAAGTATGATTTTACACCTATATAAAGAGGTCATCCCCATTCATTCTCCTCACACCTAAACACTTCTTTCTCTCTCTACTGCTCCATTTCCCAGTGAAGCTCGAACTAAAGCTTCGACTTGAACATTTTTCTTAAACTCGGAAGGAGAGGTCGGGCTCTTTAGAGCCGAGAAGAAGATAAATATCTGATAGCAAACTCTAGTCAATCCAAGAATCGTTGGAGAAGAGTCGGCATGATGGAACAGTGAAGCAGCTTCGGCGGACCGAAGCTACCCTATTTCAGCCAAGTTGAAATTGGCCCCTATTTTGGCCAAGCTGAAATCGGCCATTTCGAGCCCTCCTCAGTCCAAACCAAGCCTTCCCAACACTTCCTTAGCCCTCTCACGGTCGAATTAGGACTAAAAGGTAAGCCAATTCGGCTCCCCTCTACAATTTCCGGCTAATGCTAGAGAGAGAAGCAGCAAAATTTCAATAATGAAATTCTAACTCAATTCAGCATCAATTGATGCGATTCTTGATTCTAGGATAAACCTCAAGATGAGAGCTATCTGCCCAGATCAAAAGCTCAGACTGTTGTGCCCTCACCGGTGAGAAATCGAAGCTTTCTCTCTCTATAGTCTATTTTCCATTGAAGCTCAGTTTGAGCTCGTTTTGGCATTAAAATATGCGATTTAAAGTTACTTAGAATCGTATGAACATGTAGGAACTCAATTTCAACTCCAAGAGGTGTTTGATTGGTCAATTTGATGAAATCAAATTCGGTAGTGTTGAAGAGTTGAAATTGGGGATTTTTGAAATTCAAAGGACCAAAATGCAATTTTATGAAATCGAGGGTCAATTGGGCATAAAAATAATGTTGGAGGACCAATTGAGGAATTTTGGAATTTTTGGGGCAAAACTTACCATTTTTGTAAAGGAAGGGCAAAATGGTAATTTTGGAAAAAATGGGGCACCAAATTGGAAATTTGGGAAATTAAACCCCTTTTTGGTGAAATTGAATAAATTGAGGTCCCAAGATAAATTTTAAAAGTTACGGGACACAATTTGAGGAAAAATTGACATTAGGGACTTAAAGTTAAATAGAAATAACTTTACGGGCCTAATTACAAATAATTAAAAGTTTGGGTTTTCTTATTCATTGGAAATGAATGAAGGCTGTTATGCCGAGTAATAATGAACAAGGATGTTCATATTGTGTAGGAATACAAAATACTGGAAACGCCAACCTGGACGAGCTCACATCAATACAAAGAACCGGTCTAGTATAAATCACTGCGTTAACGAATGAGTAGGTTTACTAACATCATACTCGGTTGTGATGATGAGCACAACTTAAAATTAAAAACCACTTACCGATTGTGAGTGGAAATTTTATATCATACCCGGTTGGGAATGATAAGTACCTTGGTATGAAAATCTACTATTAAGTGATATTTTAAACATCACTACTTAGAGGAAGTGATGTGAAAATGATGCAGAAAAACTACTTACCGGTTGTAAGTAGATCATACCCGGTTGGTATGATAAGACTTCCTCGAAGGAAGTTGAAAACCTGTTCATCGGTTATGAACGAGGTGTCCTTATACCCGGGCGGTATAATGGATAGAGAAATCATATGTTTTGTCGGAAGTGCTCTCCTCTTACTGTGTGCCAATGCTTAAACAATTTGGGTGACCTTCTCGATGGGAGCTCGAATAGCTCTGATAGGCCGGGGGCCTCGGTTTTGGAACTTGAGGGCTAAATGCTCAATTTTAAAAATCTCATACAATGGGCCCAAGGCCAGTTGGCACGAGTAGGTGCTCGTAAACAAATATGATATATGTGCCATAAAACTTAATAAATGAATTGTTTGGCCATGGTACCAATATAGGACCGACATGCTCAATCAACTAGCAGTAGTGTGACATGACCGGTCGACGTACTAGTCAAGACAAACAACTGCAGGTTGAGTTGAGAAAATATTGTTTGTGCATTCACTGTGAGTATGGGATCATCAAGACGCCTATGAGGGGTAGTGATGCGTCCTAAGGGCACTGGACGACATGGTGGCTATAAGGGCAGTTCGTCGTTCCAATTGTCTATGCGAAATTTGGAGTAGCACCAAGCGCATGAGACCAGGGTGGGGATAGGATGAGGTCTCTGTCCTCATACAGACACGAAGAAGTGATTTCAGAATTGTGGGTTGGATGTCGTGTACATCCACTCATTACTAGGGTAGAAGTGGTCGTACTTCTATCCGGGTGGTAGGAAAAGTCGCTCTGAAGCCACTAGCGGGTTCAATAGTGATACTGACTTGCGAATGTGTATAACCTTCATGATGAAGGATGTGTGTTGGGTGATGACACACCGGTAACTAAGAAATAATGGAAAAACCCTTTGACCGCACAAAGACCCTCATTTGCACTTTAGTCCTTATTTTACCTTTATTACAAATAGGTCCCTAAACCTTCCAAAGTATGCAAACCTAACCCTCCAACTTCACCAAACATTCCCATCAGCCCCAAAAACTTTATTTAGTCTCTTGGTAAGACCCCACATATAGCTCATTCATCGTTGGGTTCCCTAACTTTTAAATATTTGCATTTTAGTCCCCCACCTTAGACCCATGATAAAAGTATCTCAAAAAAATTCCCAAACTAAGTTTCAAGGTCCTCTTAGCTCCCTCTAGGATGTCATAAACTTAGTTTGGCTGAAGTTGGTCAAAATTGCTTCGATCGGGCTTGACTAGAAACTTATAGAAAAATAAGTAACAATTGGGTCAAAGTCTAGAGCTCTCTAGAGACATCACATTAGTTATCGAGGTTAATTCGATTTGAAAGATGGCTGCCCAAGGAGTGTGTGGCCACTAGAATCAAATTGATTGGTGGTCTGTAGCTCATGCAATGTTCATTTTCATCAGCTCAACCACTTAACCCAAGATCTTAAACTTAAAATATTTAATTCTCACTTAATACTTACTCAAATCGATTAAGGCTTGTGGCTATGGAATGTTGGTGGTATGAGAATCTTGCTAAATATTTCTCAGCCTTTGAGGATCGTTGAGTATTTCAGAATTAGCCTTCAAAGCAACTGCTCTATTTCCAGTTGCTGGAGCTCCAGCAGTGTGTGATCGCGATTTGAAAGCTGTAGAGGAAGAGTTAAGGGTTAGGAGAGGTAGCTATGGAAAGCTGACTTACTCAACTTTCTAGGGATACCAAGATCAGCTTTTTAGGTGGTTGGATAGTGGAGCTAATCTCTTTACAATTCGGGTTACAAGAATTGGGAGTTGTTTGGGTCCAAGAGAGGATTACAATCAATTTTCGACGAGGGAACATGTCATGCCCCGACCCGATTCCTCGGTCAATGATCTCGTGCAACTCATCAATCCCATCAATGTTATAGTGGTGAAATCCTTCACCAAAGTAAAACTGATGGGAATAATGCCCATAACAGAAAATACTTCTCTATTTTTTAGCAGAAATTTGAAAATTTTCTTTAAAGTATGGTGCCCTAAAAATGGTTTAATAATAACATGTGAATACATCATTTGATAAGTAGTAAATTACTACTTTCTTAAGCAGGGTAGGAGGCCACCTTAGATAGTAAGTGGCTTGGAAATACTCAGTGAGTGGGACACAGACGTTGCGCCACTACATGGCTTACGACCAAACTCTATCCCATAAACCACCTAGCATAACATACTATTTGCTTCACTTGTATTTGCCTGTATGTATCCCGTGGTTTATTTTTGCCCCTTGAGACACACGTCTCGAGCCATTTGACTCGTAGTCTAAGCTACGGTCGGGTTATCCTCGACCTCCCTTTTTTTCCCTCTTACACTTATAATGCATTAAACTAAAACATCGACTCAGACCTGCATACATACATGGTCTCTTCAATGACCAAGCTTTGAGTCACCATTTTTAGATCTGAAATGAGCTCAAACAAAGCTTTATCAGAAAACTAAGTGTAGAGAGAGAGCTTTGAGAACTCACTGTCGGAGCTGCAATGGTTTAAGCTCTTGATTTGAGAAGGTAGCTCTCATCCTCAGGTCATTCTAGGATCAATAATTGCTACAATTCATATTAGGATTACTGGGAATTTGGTTAGTAAAATTTGACACTTTCTCTTTCTAGAACCGAACTACTCCGATGAAGGAGAGTTGAATTGACTTACATTTTCCCTCTGGGAGGTCTTGTGACGGTTGAGGGAGGGCTCGGTTCGGTCGTAGGAGGTCTAAATTGGCCTAATTCCGATCAGCAAAAATAGGGCAGCTTCGGGACCAATGGAGTTGCGTCACTGTTTGTACCCGCCAGTGCTTCTTCGGTGGTCCTCAAGAAGAATGGAGGGTGTCGTTAGGTAGTTGACTTCCTCCGAAATCTATAGGACCTAAATTCACCTTCTAAGCTTGAGAGAAGTGCCCAAGTCAGAGCTCTAGTTGTGCTTCATTGAAAAATATAGCACTTCTCCCTTTTTGAAGGTTAGAGGTGTGTGGAGGATAAATGGAGATCACCCTCTACTCTACCAGTTTTCATATTGGTTGAGCTTATCCTCATAAAAAAATGCCATAATCAGAGAGAATATTCCCTCATCGAAAAAGGAAAGTATTTCTACCTTAATGAACAGTGTTGTAATCCTAAGGAAGACGATGACATTGTTCAGTGATCGATCGGTCCGTTGATCGGTCTGGTCGGACCGGGTTCGGTGATAAAAATCGGTTGGTTCAGGCCCAATTCGACCGGTTTTCTAAAAAATAAAAAATTCTATATTAATCTAAATTCATTTTCTATCTAGTGGTAGCTTCAATTCTCCAAATTGACATTTTTAATCTACCTAGAAAAATGAATTATTGAACCGATTCACTACGGTTCAATTCGGTTCAGGTATGATTCACCCTGAACCAGTCCTCTTTTCTCTTACAATTCACTTAATGGTTCTTCCCCATGATTTATATGACTTTTTTTTTACTTGGAATTTTACAATTTCTCATTTTAATCATATTTTACCATTTTTGTTCATTAAATAGCTCGATTTTCTTATGAAATTTGTTAGTTCTTTTCCCCGGTTTCCTTGGTCCAAGAGGATGGGTTTCACACTGCTGGAGCTACTTTCCAATATACGGGATCGTTCTCTCCTCCTTCATTCTTCTCTAACACTTGGGAAACGTATTAGGGGAGGGGTGAGCCAACACTCAGTGAGTGAGAGAGAAATAAGTCCTAATAAGTGTTTGTCATCAAACTATCTTAGGGTTGGTACCCTATTTTTTTAGGGTACCTTAGTTTGGCATCCTACCCTATACTCGGGTCATAATAAGAAACAGAGTCCCGCAACATTTTGTCCTATCCATATCTGCTAGTTGGGCATCCTACCCTATACTCGGGTCCCACAAGATACATTTACATGCTAATTGAACAACCGAGACACGAGGTTTACCATGAGACACAAGTATAGAGAGGGATGCCCAATCATGTGATATGGGGAGACAACCGAGTGATAGGCCGGCACCGAAGATTTATTAAACTGTGTGGGGGAGTCGGTCAAATGAAGTACCAAATTCTCAAGTATATCCATGTTATAAATATGTTGATTTTGATACATAATTGTATTATGTGATTTGGGGAGTCGGGCAAGAGATGCACCTTGCTTCCGAGTAATGAGATGTTGTATACATCATTATGTGATTTGACCATGAGCCCCGTGATTATGACCACATGTTATGTTATTTTTGTTGTGAATACCGGCATAGGAGAGTGGGGGCGACAGATGGATAAATAAGGAGGTTGTGTAATCATCCGAGGAAAAATGGAAAGGAGCTAGAAAAGAACTGTGAAATACTTCTATGTTTCCCCAAATACCTGAATAATGTGCGGATATTATCTTAGTATACTCATGCGACAAAACACTGGCATAAATTAGTAATATATGAACCGACATGGCTGGCGAGTAGTGGTAATGTGGCCATGACCCTATACACTTAATTTTGAGACAACACTTAAGAAATGTCAGTTGTAATAGAGTGTTCACGTGACTTACCTACTCAATTTTCCCTAATTGGTATTTTTCATGCGATAGTACACTTTAGGCATGATATATGTTAGGGCCGATATATGTTAGGGATAGAGTAGCCCACTATTTTTAGAGTATGAATAGCTTATTTTGTGCGGACGAGTAATGGTGATGCGGCCATAATATCGAGTGCTAAAAAAATTAAATGCGAGATGATACTTAATAAGTATCGATTGTTGTAGAGTATTCACGTAACTTCCGCATTCAAATTTTTTATACCAATATTTAATACAACGTAAACTTTAGTACGTGTTATTATCATGTTATTATTATTTTTATAATATTTTTTAAAATCGTTTACTGTACTTTAATAAGAAAATTTAAAAAAAAATTTGAATTTATCCTATTTTTAGAAAGTATTTTTTGTTTTTAGTATTAGTATAATTAATTTTATTTTGTTTAATAATCCCGAGTTGCAAAGGTATTTAACTTAGAGAATCAGGTGGAAAAATAACTACATAACAGTATACTCATTGGCACAAGTGGTTGGACTCGACGAGGTATCATACTCAAAGCAGGGGAAGGGCTCACCAGTGGCATATAACTTCGACTTCGATCGACTACACTACGGGCGGATGATACTATTAAGGGAATGCTCTAGGATTTTTAGAACGTTTGAGTGAGATAATCACAACAATTTTTTTTTATTATTCAACGTTTTATTAAATAAAATGCCATTGTTTTTACGTTTAAAAAAACAAGGGACAGGTCCACTTCCAGTCCGGCTGGACCCCTTGCCTGTACAAATCTGATATCGAGTTTAGGAGAATGGACTTTAATTCGGTGTTGGAATTCATTTATCAAGCTTTTTAATAAAAGGTTGGATTGGGTCACCGTCTCTAATTATACTACCAAGCAATTTTATTCATGAGTAAAATTAACAAAAATATTTCATAATTAAAGATCAAAATACGAATTAAAATAATATACTAAGATTTAAATAATTTTATATTAAAAATATTTAAAAAAATTATTAATATTATTAAATAACACATTTTTGGATCATAATCATCAAATAACTTTTAGAAAAAGGGAATCAGGGTAGCGTTCTTTGCACGCAGGAGAGGATATCTGTCCCATCTTTTGCTTGGCCATGCAATGGGATTTAGGAAGGCGACGTCGTTGAGGTCAAAGTCGGTGTGTAGAGCCGAGCCGACGCTATGATAAAAGGTTCCATTTTCCATTGGATTCTTGCCCGGGCGTCTCTAATAAATACCGTTCTGAGGTGGCGCCATCGTTCCTATACAACGCGTCTCGTTTAACACTCCAACTCCCTCTTCCTTTTCTCTCGTATATATAAATCCCAAGTTATCCGCCATCATAGTCAATTCGTCCCTCAGTGCTCTGGCGGCTCCTATCGGAATCGCATCGTTTCATACATTTCCGTCGATCGTTGATCGTTCTCCGCTGATCGGGAAAGCTTCAGACATGGTAACCTCTCTCACTCTATTGCTATCTCTGGGATTCAGTTTAGCTAGTGATCAGCATTCAGAAAGTGCATTCTATCTAGGCTTTATTTTGGTGATGTGACTGCATGTTGACTTTGTAGCTGGTAGAGATGATGATTTTTGGATTTTGGCTATCCAATGCGATATTTGATTTGATCGACTGCTAGTCTACCTTGTTTTGCCTATTCCATTTTTTATAAGAAGATATTATAGGTTTCTCCATCATCTCGAGCATTCGATCTAAGCTACTGTTAGTGGTTTGTGCATTTACAATTATACAAATCTCCTGATGAGCTCCATTTAACTCTGGAAATCGTGATAATCGAATTTATGTCTCGCTTTGGATCCATCTTTTGCCGATGTTTAACAGCCGTGGTTCACTGGATCTATCGTCTCCGACTTGCTTCAGTTGGATTTATTGTTAAGTGTATTTCATCAGATTTTCCAAAGATGGTCACGTTATTCTGTTTGAGTGATTGAATGAATCTGCTTGGTTCTGACTACCTGATCGTTTCTATGGATAGATCGCCAAATAATATGCATGTAAACTCCTCTTTAAATCCCTCTAGCTTGAAAACTATGGTGTAAGAAAGAATGATCATTTAGAAGGGTGGGGCTTCTACTACAGTTGCTGATAGTGAGATTTGCTCTAGATAATAGATGTTTCTGTCAACTAGAAACTTTAGATGTAAACCTATCATAGGCTGTTTTTTATACTCATCAAAGGCTATATTAACTTTGTAGAGGAGCTATCCCTATTCTTTCATGTTCAAGCTAGCCAATCGATGATTTCTCACTGTTTTTTTCAGGCCAATGCTGCTTCTGGTATGGCCGTACACGATGACTGCAAGATGAGGTTCCTCGAGCTGAAAGCCAAAAGAAAATTCCGATTCATCATTTTCAAGATCGAGGAGAAGCAAAAGCAGGTCGTGGTCGATAAGGTTGGGGGGCCTATCCAGAGCTATGATGACTTTGCTGCCAGTCTTCCTGCTAACGAGTGTCGTTATGCTGTTTATGATTTTGATTTCATCACAAAGGAGAACTGCCAGAAAAGCAGAATTTTCTTCATTGCGTGGTAAAACCATATCTCCTACCCTTTTGGAACTTTTTTTCCTTTGATCTGTTCAGCTAATTCTCTATTGTTTCCATTTCAAGGTCTCCTGATACGTCGAGGGTTAGAAACAAGATGATCTATGCGAGCTCCAAAGAAAGGTTCAAGAGGGAGCTCGATGGAATTCAGGTAGAGTTGCAGGCAACAGATCCTACCGAGATGGGCCTCGATGTCATCCAAAGCCGTGCCAGCTGAACTCAAACCGCAAGCAAAGATGTTCCATCGATTCTATGCTTTAATTCTCTCAAGGTGGAAGGAAATATATGTAAGATATGTGGGAGGTAGTAGCTGGCCATAAACTATAAGACAGCAATATATGGCCAGCTATTAAATATAAAAAAAGTAATATAGCCGAATGGCTTATGATGTAGACTTGAATACTGTGTTTACTACGGGTGCATGAATATTTATTTTAGAACTAGGGCATGTGACTTTGGTCCGTGTCCAGGTGTTGGGTCAAGGACCCCCTCGGGTCCACGTGTCCTATAGAAGTCTTGAACCGAACTCACTCAATCAACGTGATTATCAATTTTGTTCCACGGTTAATGAGTTACCCTCTTTCCACCACACCCGGTGCCTATAGAACTTAGACTCGGTAAAGGATGTACGCTCATTTGTGAGACAACATATGAGAGTATGCGTGCCCAAAATATGAGACCACGAGGATGCTTGTGACTCCTACACTTTAGTAGTGTCATGAGTTATCATTACTTTTATTAAATTCTAAATTATTGATTAGCCGTTAGCAAGTGTAGGTCATGTATTATGTGTGTAACGTGAGTTATCGGTGTTTGCTAAGCCTATGAGTAGCCCACTATTTGGGGCCTAAGTAGTCGGATCGAGTCGCGGGTTATAAATAGCACGGAAGTGCCGCCTGATCATATGCTATACTTATGTGTGCGGAACTATTTCTCGGTGTTTGTATATAAACTACTAGATATGTAAAACCAAATAAGGAAATCTAGTATAACCCGACCGTAATGTAGACTATGAGTTGAATGACCTGATACCGATTTCTTTAGGGGTGAAGTAAACCACTATACTTAGAAGGATTAGTACGATTAATAGAACATTAATTCAAGATCTGGATTGTACGCCATTACGTTAGTGTCCCACTTACTGAGTTGTGAGCTTACCACTCCCCAAACTATTATAGGTGAAAACTAGAGACGAGAGTGGAAGGATCTCCCCGTATCATTTCCATTTAGGATAACTTTTTTCCCTATTACGAAAGTTGTAATTTACTGTTTATCAACTGTTTTATTCCTGATTTGTCATTTTCTATTTTGAGATTTTGTCCCATCTGTTTTATTTTTGTAAAGGATCTCACAATTGTAATATTGAGAGAATTGACAAGTTGTACAGGACCGCTTGTCGATAAATCGGACTAGGGTATGACAACATTTGGTATTGGACCACCATTCCCTTGCACTAGCGAAGTTTCAGGAACTACTACTTCTTTCTCTCAAATGTCTCCTAGCCGAGTGGTGTTGGTGTTATGGCATGCATGTTGAGCAACCACCTATCATCGTTCCCCTCCAAGAAGAAATCGATCATGGTCACCTTATCCTCATTCAAGACCTTGACCATAACCATTAACTTTTTCGTTGTCCAATGCCAGTACATGGTCGTGACAACATCTTTCTCTCCCACAAAAGCCTTACACCCTAGTTGCCTTAGGGCCTTAATGTTGTGGGGAACATCTAACCCTTGGGGTTCCCTAGCTGAAGCTAGTGCTCCCTCCGGATGTGCTAACTCCAGTACCTATGTAACCACAATTGCTGCAGGATTAGGGACTTCTACTGGCGCAACATCGACATTGTACACCCTTATGAAGTCCCCGAATGCCTAGATATACACTAGAGTTCCTGCCTTTGCATATGAGTTCCTTGTTGGAACTCTTGTTGATTGTTACTCAAGAAATTCTCGGTTGGGTTCTCCCACCAAATCGCGGGTGTACTCCATTTCTATGGAAGTGGTAAAGTTGTATTAGTAAATGAGTATCTTCTCTTTTTTTAATATTTTCAATAAATGCTCTATCATGATTATTCCCATTGTTCTATCCACTTCAAAACATTTAGTTTTCAAATCTATACTTTTGAAAACTTGGGCTCTGATATCACTAGAGGTTGTCATGACCCGTTCTGAAAAGGGATATAAGGGAGGGGGTGAGTTCAACGACTTAGTGAATGGGTATTTAAAGTTTGACTTTTAGGGAAATATTTGAATTGGAGTGTGCTAGACTCCTTATTTTATTTTAAAATAATTAATTCTCAAAATATCGGTTTCATAGCCATTACTCACTCCTCAACCATAACCGATATGCTTATCAACCAATACACGACCTTCATCATGAAGGGAACACGCATGAATAAAACTCTGTGTCCGTATAAGGACAAAGACCATATCTCGGTCTCGTGCGCATAAAACTCAAACACAAAAGATTCAGGAAATCCCAAACACATTAGTTTCGTGGAGTCCAAACACAGAAACTTCGTGGAGTACAAACACAAAACTCCATGGAGTACAAAATAAAACTCCCTAGAGTATAAACACAGAACTCCATGATTAACTAATATGACGAGAAACACAAACCTAGTAGCTTCTCTTTTCCCTTATCGCTACCATGTCATCCAATAGCCCTTAGAACACATCACTACTCCTCTTGGGCATCTTAATGGCCCCGAACCCTCAAGTGCATGCATAAACAAAGTTTTCCTCAAATGCCATTTAATCTTTGGTGTCATTGGTCCAACGGCCCCAACCCTCAACTCGACCTGCATCTGTTTGTCTCGACTAATCCGTCGACCTGTCATGTCGCACTACTACTAGTCTATCGAGTATGTCAGTCCTGTCTTGGTACCATGGCCAAACAATTCATTTACTTAAGTTTTCATGGTGTAGAATCATATTTGTTTATGAGCTGCAACTCGTGGCAACTGGCCTAAGGCCTATTGTTCGAGATTTTCAAAATCGGGCATATTAACCCCCAAGTTTTAAAATCGAGGCCTCTAGCCTATATGAGCTAAACTTTAAGTCTCTAAAGTTATTCACTCCAAATGAATGAGAAAACTAAACTTTTCATTTATTTGCAATTAGGTCTCTAAAGTTATTTTTCTTTAACTTTAAGTCTCTATTATAGGTTATTCCTCAAATTGAGTCTCGAAAATTTTAAAATTTATTCAATTTCACAGATGGGGTTTAATTTCCCAAATTTCCAATTTGGTCCCCAAACTTTTCCAAAATTACCATTTTGCCCCAAGTTCCATTTTCTACCTTTCAAGTTCGTCGAGGAACTTAGGTACGCCAACTTACATTTCTTTCTTTCCTTATAGCTTAGTTTCCATTCGAATTATTTTGAATGGTCAATCTGATAAAATCAAATTCGACCAGTTTGAAAGAGGGAAATTGAGGATTTCATAAAATTGAGTGACCCAAGTACAATTTTTTAAACTTAAGGGCCAATTGGCCATGAAAAACATGTTGGAGGACCAATTGGTCAATTTTTTAAATTTATTAGGGTCAAATTGCCATTTTTGTAAATTAGGGGCAAATGGTAATTTTTGAAAAGTTGGGGACCAAATTGGAAATTTGGGAAACTTGAACCCTTTTTGGGATTTTGGATAAATTGAGGACCCAAAGTGAATTTTGGAAGTTTCGAGACTCAATTTGGGGCAAAATTGGCATTAGGGACCTAAAGTTAAAGAAAAAGAACTTTAGGGACCAAATGCAAATAATTAAAAGTTTGGGCATTTTGTTCATACGTGAGAAACGAAGGCTATTATGCCAAATGTTAATAAATAAGAATGTCCAAAATCGTGTAGGAATACAAAAGACCGGAACACCAGTAAGGATAAGCTCGCGTGGAGGCAAACAATTGACTAAGAGGAATACACTGCACTTATTGGGTGAGTGGGATTATTCAAATTATACCTGGTTGGGATGATTAGTACTTTAGAAATGAAAAACCACTTCTATGTGGAATTTTAACATCACACCTGGTTGGAGTGATGTGAAAACTACGTAGAAAAACTACTTATCGGTTATAAGTAGATCATACCCGGTTAGTATGATGAACTTTCTTGAAGGAAGTAGAAAACTCGCTTACCGATTGTAAGCGGAGATGTCATCACACTTGATTGGTGCGATGGACAAGTTGAAAAGTTATTTTGTCAAAAGTGCTCTCCCTTGACTGTGTGCTAATGCTTAAAAATTTTGGGAGACCTTCTTAATGAGAGCAAGATTTGGAACCTTGGGGCTAAAATGACCGGTTTTGGAAAATCACGTATAGTGGGCCTAAGGCCAGTTGGCACGAGTAGGAGCTCGTAAACAAATATTATGATAAGCCATGAAAACTTTAATGAATATATGATTTGGCCATGGTATCAAGACAAGACCGACATACTCCATGGACTGGCGGTAGTGCAACAAGACCAGGTCAACAGACCGGTCTAAACAAACAACTGTAGGTTGAGTTGAGGGTCGAGGCCATTGGACTAGTGGCACCAAAGATAAATGGCTTTATGGAAAAACTTTGTTTGTGCATGCACTTGAGGTTTGGGACCATCATGACGCCCAAGAGGGGTAGTGATGCGTCCTAGGGGCTACTAGATGACATGGTGGGGATAATGGCAGTTTGTCGTGCCAGCAGTCAGGGAAGCTCGATGTAACTTCATGCACATGAGACCGGGGCGGGATCATGATGAGGTCTTTGTCCTCATACGGACACATAGTTTCTTTTTAGGTTTGAGGGTCAGATGTCGCAAACATTCACTCATTCCGAGGGTAGAAGTGGACGAGCTTCTATCTAGGTGACCAGTAAAGTTGCTCTGATGCTACAAGTGGGTGCAGTGGACGGGCTGCCCTACAAATGTGTGATTCCTTCATGATGAAGGGCGTGTGTTGATTGTTAAACACACCGATTGTGGATAATGAGGAAAAAAATGGTTTTGAAAACCAAGAATTTGAGGAAAAAATGATTTTGAAGGAAATAAGGAGTCTGACACACTCTAATTAAAAACTATTTTATTAAGATTTTTTTTAAAATACCCATTCACTAAGTTATAGAAATTCACCACTCCCTTTTATCTCTTTTCTGGAGTAGAGAAAATGATTAGAGATAATAACAGGATCTACCCTCTATCAGGTACACTTAAAAGTATTTTCTTGTTCAACTTGCATTTTTATTGATATATGTTATTTCAGGGAACAAGGTTCAAATTTTGCATGACTCCTCTTGATTAAAGAAAGGGGGGAACCCTTCTTGAACCAAAGGAGTGGTGGGTTGATCACGGGGATCCAACCAAACTAGGTCAGGGTGTGACAAAGTATTTTTGGATGGATGGAAAATTGGGAATAAAATTGACTAGGCCATCATTTATAACATAAAACTTCCTTAAGGAAGTACCCAAAACACAAATGAAAAAGAGCAACAATTTTATAGAATGAGACTAAGGTAGTACCATGAGGAGTACATTCTGACAGATGGTTAGATATCCTAATGAGTCGCACCATAGTATCGGTAGGCCACACGACTTGATGTGCCAGGTATGAGGACAAGTAGTAAAGCCGATGAGGAATGAGGTTTCAAATAAGGAAACCCAAGACTTAAGAATATACTTTTATGATATCATAAACCTTTTACACACCCCTAAAGAGATAGGAAGAAATATGTTGATATCGTTGAAACCCTTTAGAGGAGATGCTAAGAGTGCATGCTACCTCTGGAACACCTCAATATGAGAATGGGATTGAGACAACTTGAATATATTTAAGAATGTAAAGTATCTAGTTAGGTTTAGATAGTAAATCCCTTAGAGAATAAGGGGACACAATCACCACAATAGGATGACTTGAGAAACTGGAAAAATGCGAGTGTTCTTGGAAGGACAATGACCAAGATGGTCAATGTGCTTGAGTTAATATGAACCCAGGACGAGGTTAAGGGTAGTGCCACAAACCATACTACATTTAAGCAACCCAGACCAGTAAAAGGTACTGGGAGAAAATGAAAATAACTTTACTTAGAGAGAAGCTAGTAAGGATGCAAATGAAACCTCAAGTATGACTCGAAACCATAACAAAAGGTTAGGTTTTACCTTAATCAAGCAAGAAAGGGATGTGCACCCATATATAAGAAAACTTTGGTGTTGGAGCCCTAACAAACGATAATATACTTTATAAAGGAACAAAATACCTTTTTTATACTAGACCTATATGATAGGTTTAGATGGTAAACACACGAGACGTGATATGTCACACCCCGTTCTGGTTTGGTCGGAGTTCTATGATCAACCTGCCACACGAGACGTGATATGTCACACCTCGTATTAATTTAGTATTTCTACCAAATAGACCGAGGAAGGTAAAGGCATCAAAGTATCTATTTTCTATAACAAAGTTACAAAACATCTAAATGGTAGTTTACCTGTTTGTGGGATCCTTGGCTTTCTCCCCTAGCTTATGCTCTTCTTAGCGAGGTGTTTCTCCGGAAAAAGGTTTAATGAGAGGGGGTGAGTTTCTACAACTCACTGAGCTGGGGTTGGGAAGTGAGTTTTCAAAACACTCAGTTTATCATAATGTTTTATACTTTTAGTTTGTTGTAATATGAATTCATCTCTTCTAGAGCACTTCCCCTTGCTTGGTAGGCATTTTAGCAAACATTCACATGCTCTTTCTATCATAGAAAGGGATCACACATTAGCAAAATAGTCCCCGACTATTTCACTTGTGGACAGGATCACCTTTATTGTCCACCTGAGTTTGAGTGGACATCAATAGTCAAACCCTCAAACTCTAATCATGTCCTCTTTGTGGGACGAGACCTCATTTCCTCTCCGGCTTCGATCTCAATGTGCAGGAAGCTATTAGAGCTTCTCGACATACTAGATGTCAAACCGCCCTTATGCACCATGGGTTGTCTAGTAGCCGTTGAGACCCATTGACTACCCCCTCACGGGCATCTAGATGCTCTCTAAATCCTCATGCATGCATACAACAGTTTTGAAGCATTAACCATGATCTTTGGTGCCAACAATCCAATGACCTCGACACTCGACCTGGCCTGCAGCTGTTTGCCTTTACTGGCCCATCAACTTGGTTTAGATGTACTACCACTAGCCCATCGAGCCTTGTCAGTCCTATCTTGGCCCCGTGGCAAGTCAAACAATAATTCCAGTTTTATGAGATTTTTCATGGTTCTTATGATCATGTTTGTCTATAGGTTCCAATCCGTGCACATTGGCCTTGGGCCCACTTCTCAAGTTTTCCAAAACTAGGCCTTCGGCCCAATCATTTTCAAATTCGAGGCCTCAAGCCCGTTGGAGCAATCCTAGACCCCATTAAGAATGTCTCCAAAAATGTTTAAGCAGTTTCACATAGTTAGGGGAGATCATTCCTGGAAAAATGATTTTTGAATTTAAAAGCGGTTATCATCACCCCAACCGGGTATGATGCTGGATGTCCCACTCACCCAGTAATAGTGACGTGGCCATCCTAGTGAGATCTTGATTTGTGGTACGCTTCCTTGCACATGTACTTGAACAATCAGCTCATTCGTGGTTCAAGTATCCATATCAGAAGAATCAACATAACGGAGCTCATAGTTTCGAGTATTTGCACAGGTTCTCACACTATGCCTTAATTGCATTTAGGTCCCTCAATGTTTATAACCTTAAATTTGGGTCCCTAATCTTTATTTAATCTCAATTAAGTCCCTAGGGCTTCCAATTGTCCCTCATGGGTCCTTAACTTTTCCAAAATTACCACTAGGTCCTCAATTTTCCTAAAATTCCCAATTGGTCCTTGAATTTTTTTAAATTTTCCCATTGGCCCTCCATTTCATCCAATTGCTCAATTGGGCCCCAATTGGAAGTAAATTTCATGAAAATTCTGCAATTTTCCTTAAATTGCAATTCAGCCCACAATTTTCCTAAAAATCCCTAAATTGCCCAACTTCTCAAAAATTGTGATTTGGTTCCCAAATCACAATTTTGTTCAATTGACCCCCAAAACTCAGTTAATTACCCCATTTGTGATCTAGATCATCTTCTATATGTTTTTGTAAGCCTCACTCTTTTGAGTTAAGGAAAACCGGGAAAAAACCGGTCAAATTAAGTGAGAAATATCGAAATGGTTCACAAACCCGACCATTTGAGGTTCATAAAATCTTGGAAAAAAACTTTATGATAAATTAGAAGAGAAAAACTAGATCGGCTTAGATGAACTGAATCCCATTAGAACACCGAAGTTGAGCATGCTTGCCTAATAGTAGTGCTAGGATGGTTGACCTCTTGGGAAGTATGTTTTTTTTGTAACCCGAAATGTCAAAATTTTTTTATGCAAATTTGGTTTAATTAGTATTAATCATACACCATATCATAAATATCCATAATTTAATACCTAAATTAAATTATTGGAATTAATACCCATAATTTAATACCTAAATTAAATTATTGAAATTAATACTAATAAATACCTATCAATTTATGTCAACATTAATACTTGTAATAAATTTTCCACATTTAATACACAATTTTACACCTATATAAAGAGCTCACCCCATTCATCCTCCTCTCTCTCTCTACTGCTCCATTTCCTGGTTAATCTTAAACCAAAGTTTCGACTTGGGCATTTTTCTTAACCTCAAAAGGAGAGGTCGGGCTCTTTAGATTCTGGGGGAAGTGAGCTATCTGATAGCAAACTCTAGTCAATACGAGAATCGCCGAAGAAGCGCCGACATAATCAAACAATTAAGCAGCTCCAATAGATTGAAGCTGCCCTATTTTGGCCAAGTTGAAATCGACCATTTCGAGTCCTCCCCAGGCCAAACCAAGCCCTCACAACACCTCCACAGCCCTCCCACGACCGAATTAGGACCGAAAGGTAAGCCAATTTGGCTCCACTCTGTAATTTTCGACCGGTGCTAGAGAGAGAACCGACAGAATTTTGATGATGAAATTCTAACTCAATTTGACATCAATTGATGCAATTTTTTATTTTAGGATGAACCTCAAGATGAGAGCTATCTGCCCATATCGAAAGCTTAGACCATCGTGCCCCCAACGGTGAGTAATTGAAGTTTTCTCTCTCTATAGTTTATTTTCCTCCGAAGCTCTATTTGAGCTTGTTCCGACGTCAAAACTTGTGATTTAAAGTGTTATTGAATCGTATGAAGATGTAGGATCTAAATTTTAATTTTAATTTCAACAATTAGAAGTGTTTGATCGGTGAATTTGATAAAATCAAATTCGAATGTGTTAAGGAGTTGAAATTGGGGGAAAATTGGGGATTTTCAAAATTTGAAGGACCAAAATACAATTTAGTAGAATTGAAGGTCAATTGAGCATGATAAGAATGTTAGAGGGCCAATTGAGCAATTTTAGAATTTTTGGGGTAAAACTTACCATTTTAGTAAAGGAAGGGCAAAATAGTAATTTTGGAAAAGTTAGGGGACCAAATTGGAAATTTGGGAAATTAAACCCCTTTTTGTGAATTTGAATAAATTGAGGTTCTAAGATAAATTTTAAAAGTTTCGGGACTCAATTTAAGGAAAAACCGGCATTAGGGACTTAAAGTTAAAGAAAAATAACTTTAGGGATCTAATTGCTAATAAATAGAAATTTTGGTTTTCTCATTCATTTGGAATGAATGAAGGCTAATAAGCCGATGGATAATGAACAAGTATGTTGATATCGTGTAGGAATATGACGTACCGGGAATGCTAGCAAGGACAAGCTCACGTGAAAACAAAGAATCGGTCGAGTGAAATTCACTACATTAATGGGTGAGTGGGATTTTTATATCATATCCGGTTGGGATGATAAGTACATCAGAAATGAAAACCCACTAGTAAGTGGTATTTTTAAACATCACAACTTAGAAGAGTGATGTGAAAATGACACGAAAAAACTACTTACCAATGGGTAGATAGCTCTTGTCCTGAGGTTATTCCTAGGATCAAGAATTGTATCAATTGATGCCGAATTGATTGAGATTTTTATCATCAAAGTTCTTCTGGTTCTCTCTAGCACTGGTCGAAAATTGCGGAGGAGAGCCAAATTGGCTTACCTTTCAGCTCTAATTCAACAGTAGGAGGATTGTTGAGGTGTTGGGAGGGCTTGGTTTGGCCAGAGAAGGGCTCGAATTGGCCAATTTTAGCTCGCTCGAAATAGAGTAGCTTCGGTCTGCCAGAGCTGATTCACTGTTCGATCATGCCGGCGCTTCTCTGATGACCCTCTAAGCAAATGTAGACTACAGGCATGTAGCTGACTTCTCCTTGATTCTAAAGAACCTAATCATGTCTTCTTTGGCTCGGAAAAGACCCTATATCGGAGCTCTGTTTCAAGCTTCATCAAAAATTAGAGCAACTGAGAGAGAATGGAGTTTTGAGGTGTGAAGAGGATGAATGAGGAGGGGCTCTTATGATGCACACTCGATATTGTGCTAAGGTATCCCCTTAGCATAATCATTCATATTAATAATGGGAAAATTTTAAATTATTGGACAAGAACTATCATCCAAACCAACTAATTGAGTTAATTTTGTCGATGCACACTCGATATTCAACTAGATTATTCACATAGCACAATCATCCATAGTTATAATGGGAACCCATTTTTAATACATTGGATGACAACTATCATTAGAACCAACTAATCAAGTGGCATCTGTCGATGCACACTCAATATTGTACTAGGGTATCTCCCATTTTCCTTAGCATAATCATCCATTCTAATAATGAGAATCGATTTAGAGTATTTTAAGATTTGTCTTACCGCCCATTATGGGTCTTGAATCAAACACTTAATGGACACACAAGGGAGATAAAGTACAATCGCACGTAGCAGTACTTCACATAATTTTGCACCATTGCACCTAGCAGTGCCTCACCGTCGAAGGTTGGTCACTTGACTATTTGGAATGATGAGTGGAAACTAGAGCACCATCGCACATAAAAATGTTCCATATGATGTAGTACCATCACATGTAGCAATGCTACATCTCACGTAGTTTTTCAATAGATTGGCACACTTAAATGAATGTCGATGCATCTCCATCGATCATCTAGGTGATCACATTCCCACCAACTCCAAGTCACTCTTACGGACCCCATCTTATAACTCCCTGGTCCTTGTAAACTGAAAATTCAAATTGTAATCCCCCTTGTTTGCTTCGTTTTCCAGTTACCCTTATTAGTTGACACAACATCAAGTAGGCATTTGTCAAATTACTGATTGAACTTATCCGCCATGAGATGCATGCATGTCAAACAATAATTGTCCCATTGGATGGGAATTAAAATTCGAACCAACCAAGCGCACAAGTGATCATGTATTTTTTTTGCTCAATAAGCAATCGCGTATTGAGGATGACTTACTAATTGGTCATCCCCACTATTTATATAATTATCAATTTGACCACGAATGTCATAAAACAACACATGAATATTAGTTGCTTGCATAATATCGGTCATTATCGTTCTTTCAAAAACACATACTTTTAGCTTCTTTCTAAAAGTTGTATTGGAACTAGTTTATAAACATTGTGCCTTAGCCCCCTTTTTATAAACATCGGGTCCTAACCCTCTTTTATAAACAGTGGGTCCTAGCCCTTTCATAAACAATGGGTATTAGTCCCTTTCATAGACAATGGGTCTTAGCCCCTTTCATAGACAATGGGCATTAGTCCCTTTCATAGACAATGAAACTTAGCCCCTTTTATAAACAATAGGTCCTAGCCCCTTTTCATAAACAATGGGACTTAGCCCCTTTCATAATCAATGTCCCTCAACTTATTCCCCAAGTCCCCACAGTCAATTTTCAACCATGGTCAAAATAGTGCCATTTTGGCTGTGATCGAGCCTTCGCTAGAAAGCTAACATAGGCTAGAAAAGTATTGAGAACTCACCGGAGATGGCGAGTCAAATGTCGACGTGACCAGGGTTGGAAGGGCAACTCCTTTGCATGTTTAGGGTCTCTTGAATAACTCCAAATGGTTATTTGAATAACCTAAAAAATGTGATTTACAGAGGGTACTTAAGATAGAGGTGTTACCAGAGCTCCAAAGAATTATCACAATGACGAGATTTACCTATAGCTTAAATGGATGGTGGTGTTGGCTCGAGGGGACTCAGAAGAGTCTCCATGATTATTTCAAGTCATGTTTGGCCATCAAGTAGGTTGGGGTAAGGTCGAGAAGTCTTTGCTCTATTTTTAGTTGAGAAAGCAGTATTACTATTTGATCATACTAGCACTGGTAGAGGGTACGTCGACATCGGAGAGAGGTGTTGTTTGAAAGTTGATGTCACGCCCCGACCCGGTTTGGTCAGAACCCCATGAGCAACCCGCTACTCCCCTTGGCCTAAGAAGGGTTACCCCTTCTTCTAGGTCGTGAGAAGTCAGGTGTCCTTCTAGCCTACTTTCCTGGAATAGAATTATACAAAACTTGAGTAATTAACAGGGACTTTTAACATACCTAATTTAATGTTTAACTTCGAGAAGGCCTCTAAGGGTTCGTCTCCTTTCCTGAAAAGGGTTAAAGGAAGCATGTGAGTTTCTACAACTTAGTGAACGAGTGTTGGGAGTGAATTTTTAAAATAGATCATTTATTAAAACCATTCCATAAATCTTCCTTCAAAGCTTTTCATCCTTTTCAAAAATCCTTTAATATTATGTATGTTTAGCTCTTTTTAACACTTCCCCTCATTCAGGAGGTGTTTAACATACATACAAATGCCCTTTATCATAAAGGGTACAAACATTCACATGGCAGTCCTAGACTGCACACACTTGGGGATTAGCACGACTTTGTTGTCCACCCTAACAGAAGTCCGACAACTTCTACCCTAAGTTTGAGTGACTCCCCAAGCACTTGACCCTCAAACCCGAAATCACTCCGTGTCAGTATGAGGATGGAGACCTCATCCTTCCCACTCACCTCGGTCTCATGCGCAAGAAGCTATGACCAGCTTCATGACTAACTGACACGACAAATTACTCTTATCGCCATCAGGTCGTCCAATAGTCCTTGGAACCCATCACTACCCCTCATAGGCATCTCGTTGGTTCTAAACTAGAGTGCATGCACAAACAATAGTTTTCAAATAATAGCCATCATCTTTGGTGTCGATGGTCCAACGGCCCCGCACTCGACTTGGCATGTAGTTGTTTACCTGATCGGTCCGTCGGCCTAGTCCCGATGCACTACCACTAGCCCATCGAGTTTTGTCAATTTTGACTTGGTACCGTGGCAACTCACACATAATTTCCAGTTTAATGAGAGCTTGCATGGCTCTTTTATTCATGTTTATCTACGGGCTCCAGCCCATGCCCACTAGCCTTTGGCCCACTTCACAAGTCTTTAAAAACTGGGCCTTGAGCCCTATAAGTTCAAAATTGAGGCCCACGTCCTATTGGAGCTGTTCAAGCTCTCATCAGAAAAGTCTCCCAAATAGTTTAATTATTTGTACACAGTTAGGGGAGAACATTTTCGACAAAATAGCTTTTAGCTCAAATGTACTCATCATACCAACCAGGTATGATGATAGAGATATGTCCATTCACAACCGGTAAGTGGTTTTCCATTTCAAATAGTGTTCATTATACCAATGGGTATGATGTATAAAATCCCCCCCTCACAACTGTCACACCGTGTTTTTAGTAATCCAAAATTTTGATCAGAAATTTTTCTAGAATTATATTATAAGTTTAAAATTTAATTGATATAATTGGAATAAATTTGATTTAAAATAAAATGAAAAGTGTTCTTTTGACCGAAACAAATAACTCGATAGAATGGATAGGGTAAATACCTAGTAAATTCTTTTAGGTGAAAATAATGAGATAATTATGTGAATGTGGTTTAGTACCAAACTATTAGCAGTATTAGTCCTATGCCCCTATCATAAATACTCATAAATTAATACTTACATTCAATTATTGGAATTAATACCCATAAATACCAAAAAATTAATACATATATTCAATTATTGGAATTAATAACTACATTCAATAATTGGAATTAATACTCATAAACACTCATCAATTTCTCAATTTAATGAGAATAACTGACAACATTAATACCCATAATATAGCAATAAATCTTCCCCATTTAATTCTACAACTATATAAGGAGCTTAGAACAATTTATCAGAGCGACACCTGAAAAATCCATTCTCTCTCAACTGCTCCATTTTTCGGTGAAGCTCAAACCAGAGCTCCCACCTGGGCAATTTTCTCAACCTTAGAAGGCGAGGTTGGTTTCTTTAGACTCCGGGGGAAGTCAACTCTCTAATAGCAACTTTCGTTCGGTCGAAGGACCATCGGAGAAGTGTCGACGGAATCAAACAGTGAAGCAGCTCCGACGGACCGAAGCTACCCTATTTTGGTCGAGCTAAATTAGGCCAAATTTAGCCCTCCTCCTACCAAACCAAGCTCTCTCAACATTCCCACAGCCCCCATACGACCCCAACGAAGCTGAAAGGTCAATTGTAGGAATTTTTGATCGTATAAGGTACTTCTAGAAGAGAGCTACCTTTCCCGATAGAGAGATCAGACTATCGCACCTCCGACGGGACAAGTGTGATCGGAATGCCAGCAAGAGAAAGCTCGCGTCAACTTGGAAAACCAATCGAGGATTAACACATCACGGTTAACATGTGAGTGGGAATTTTCACATCATACCCGGTTGGGATGATGAGTACCTCGGAATGAAAAACCACTTCCACGTGGAATTTTAAACATCACACCTGGGTGGAGTGATGTGGAAATTACGCGGAAAAACTACTTACTGAGTGTAAGTGGACCATACCCGATTGGTATGATGAACTTACTGGATGGAAGTGGAAAACCCATTTACCGGTTGTAAGCGAAGATGTCATCATACTCGATTGGTGTGATCAACAAGTGAAAAGTTATTTTATCAAAAGTGTTCTTCCCAGACTATGTGCCACTACTTAAAACTTTTGGTAGACCTTCTTGATGGGAGCTCGAATAGCTTAGTTAAGCTGGAGGCCTTAGTTTTGGAACTTGGGGGGCTAAAATGCCTGATTTTGAAAATCTCATGCAATGGGCCCAAGGCCAGTTGGCACCAGTAGGATCTCGTAAACAAACATGATGTTAAGCCATAAAAATTTTAATGAATGATGTGATTTGGCCATGGTTCCAAGCTAGGACCGATATACTCAATGGACTTGCGGCAATGTGTCAAGGCCAGGTCGACGGTTCGGTTTAGACAAATAGCTGTAGGTTGAGTTGAAGGTCAAGGCCGTTGGACCAATGGCACCAAAGATTAATAACTTATATGGAAAAATTTGTTTGTGCATGCACTTAAGGTACAGGACCATCAAGACGCCCAAGAAGGGTAGTGATGCATCCTAGGGGCTACTAGACAATATGGTGGAGATAAGGATTGTCACGCCCCGACCTAGTTTGGTCGAATCCCCGTGATCAACCCGCCACTCTCCCGGTTTATTAAAGGGTTTCCCCTTATCGTAAACCGTAAAGAGTAAAGCGTCCTTTAACTTGCACCTTTTTCCTAGAATAGCATAATCAAAACTGTATGAAATTTAAAACTTTACATACTTGTCTTACAGGCATCTTAGTTGACGGTCTTTAAGGGGAGACTTTCCGGGATTTCCTGAAAGGGATATAAGGGAGGGGGTGAGTACGACTACTCAGTGAGTGGATTTTTAAAAGCTTTTGACTTTTAAGAAAAACATTTATATGGAGTGTGCCAGACTCCTTTGTTTTAAAAAATCCCATCATTTAAAAATTTGGAATTTTCCATTATTTCTTAGTTACCACGGTGTGTCATCACCCAACACACATCCTTCATCATGAAGGTTACACACATTCGCAAGTCAGTATCACTACTGAACCTGCTAGTGGCTTCGGAGCAACTTTTCCTGCCACCCGGATAGAAGTACGACCACTTCTACCCTGAGAATGAGTGGATGTACGTGACATCCTACCCACAATCCCGAAATCACTTCTTCATGTCTGTATGAGGATAGAGACTTCATCCTGTCCCCACCCCGGTCTCATGCGCTTTGTGCTACTCCAGATTTTGCACAGACACCTGGAACGACGAACTGCCCTTATAGCCACCAGGTTGTCCAGTGCCCTTAGGATGCATCACTACCCCTCATGGGCATCTTGATGATCTCGTACTCACAGTGCATGCACAAACAATATTTTCTTATATTGCCATGTAATCTGTGGTGCCACTAGTCCAACGGCCCCGACTCTCAACTCAACCCGCAGCTGTTTGTCTTGACTAGTCCGTCGACCTGTCATGTCGCACTGCTGCTAGTTGACTGAGCATGTCGGTCCTATCTTGGTACCATGGCCAAACAATTCACTTATTAAGTTTTATGGTACATATATCATGTTCATTTACGAGCTCCTGCTCGTGCCAATTGGCCATGGGCCCACTGTACGAGATTTTCAAAATCGGGCATTTAGCCCCCAAGTTCCAAAATCGAGGCCCCTAGCCTATCAGAGCTATTCGAGCTCCCATCGAGAAGGTCTCCCAAATTGTTTAAGCATTGGCATACAGTCAGGGGAGAGCACTTCCGACAAAAATAGGTTTTTACCATCCATCATACCGACCGGTATAAGGACATCTCCGTTCATAACCGATGAACGGGTTTTCAACTTCCTTCAAGGAAGTCTTATCATACCAACCGGGTATGATCTACTTACAACCCGTAAGTAGTTTTTCCGCATAACTTTCACATCACTTTCTCTAAGTAGTGATGATTAAAATACCACTAAACAGTGGGTTTTTATATCGAGGCACTTATCATCCCCAACCGGGTATATTGTTAGTAAACCCACTCATCCGTTAATGCTGTGAATTCCACTAGACTGGTTCTTTGTATTCACGCGAGCTTGTCCTTACTGGCGTTCCTGGTATTTAATGTTCCTACATGATATGAACAACCTTGTTCATTATTACTCGGCATAACAGCCTTCATTCATTAATGAATGAGAAAACCTAAACTTTTAGTTATTTGCAATTAGGTCCCTAAAGTTATTTCTCTTTAACTTTAAGTCCCTAATGTCGGTTTTTCCTCAAATTGAGTCCCATAACTTTTAAAATTTATCGTGGGACCTCAATTTATTCAATTTCACCAAAAAGGGGTTTAATTTTCCAAATTTCCAATTTGGTTCCCCAATTTTTCCAAAATTACCATATTGCCCTTCTTTCACAAAAATGGTAAGTTTTTTCCCCAAAATTTCCAAAATTCCTCAATTGGTCCTCCAACATTATTTTCATGCCCAATTGACCCTCAATTTCATAAAATTGTATTTTGGCCCCTTTGAATTTCGAAAATCCCAAAAATTTCCCCCAATTTCAACTCTTCAACACTACCGAATTTAATTTCATCAAATTAACCGATCAAACACTTCTAATTATTGAAATTGGAGTTGAAATTGAGTTCCTCTATGTTCATACAATTCTAAGAAACTTTGAATCGTAGATTTTAACGTCGGAACGAGCTCAAACGGAGCTTTGCCGGAAAATAGACTGTAGAGAGAGAAAGCTTCGATTACTCACCGGTGAAGGCACGACAGTCCGAGCTTTCGATCTGGGCAGATAGGTCTCGTCCTGAGGTTCATCCTAAAATCAAGTATTGTATCAATTGGTGCGGAATTGGATTAGAATTTCGTCATTGAAATTCGGTCGACTCTTTCTCTAGCACCAATCGAAAATTATAAAGGGGATCCGAATTGGCTTACCTTTCGGTCCTAATTCGGCTGTGGAAAGGTTGAGGAAGTGTTGGGAGGGCTTGGTTTGGCCTGAGGAGGGCTTGAAATAACCGATTTCAGCTTGGCCGAAATAGGGCAGCTTCGGTCCGCCGGAGTTGCTTCACTATTCCATCATGTCAGCGCTTCTCCAACGATTCTCGAATTGACTGGAGTTTGCTATCAAATAGCTGCCTTCTCCCCATTTCTAAAGAGCCCGACCTTTGTTCAAGTCGAAGCTCTGGTTCGAGCTTTACCGGGAAATGGAGGAGTAGAGAGAGAGAGAGAAGTGTTCAGGTGTGAGGAGAATGAAATGGGGATGACCTCTTTATATAGCCGTAAAACCCGTGTATTAAATGGGCGAGATTTATTACTAGTATTAATATTGCCATAAATTATTGGTATTAATTCCAATAATTTAATTTCGGTAATAAATTATTTGTATTAATTTCAATAATTAAATATATATTAATTGATGGCTATTTATAATAAGCCGTACGTTCGCATAAAAGGTCACCCATCCTCACACTACTCTCAAGCAAGCACGCTTAACTTTAAAGTTCTTATGGAATCTAGTTCACCTGAACCAATGTGGTTTTTTGTTTTCTAATTTGTCTTAAGTTTATTTTCCAATGTTTAATAAATCATTTGGATCAACCGAAAGTTGTAAATTTTCATATTGCTTATTCCCAAATGTAAACCGATTTTATTTTATTATTTAGTTTAACCGGTTCTTTTCCCGATTTTCCTTAACTCAAATGCGCGGGTTTTACAAGGATAGTTTGTCATGCTAGCATTTAGGGAAGCACGACGTAGCTTCTTGCGTATGAGACTAGGGTGGGGTTGGGATGAGGTCTCCGTCCTCATATGAACTTGAAATATTTTGGGTCTGAGGGTAGGACGTCGGAGATGTTCACTCAGACTCTAGGTAGAAGTTAAGGACTTTTATCATGGTGGATGGTAAAGACGCTCCGATACACAAGTGGGTGCAGTTGTCGTAACTACATCTCGCGAATGTGTGTGTACCCTTCCTGATGAAGGGCATGTGTTTTTTGCTAAACATACCTAATGGGGAAATGAGAAAAAGGTTAAGAAAACCTTGGAAAGGATTTGAGAATCCTTGGAAAAAGAAATGGTAAACCCTTGGAATAAGGTTTGGAAAAGAAATTAAAATCCTTTTGAAAGGAAATGACACCCTTGGCAAGGTAAAGTTTTGAAAACCAAACTTTGAGAAAAAAAACCTTCTTCTTAAATAAATGATAACTTTGGTGTGGGTATTTTTAAAACTCACTCCCAACACCCACTCAGTAAGTTGTAGAACTCTCCCCTTTCCTTTTACCCCTTTTAGGTAACCAAGGGAAAACAAAACTTAAAAACCTCCCTATATGGGAACTGTAAAGACAGGTATGTTTGTTTAAAATATTTTCAGTTTTGTATAATATTATTCCAAGAAAGACAGAAAAAATGATGTATTACTCCTTACGATTTAGAAAAGGGTGAAACCCTTCATGAACCAAAGGGAGTGGCGGGTTGCTCACAAGAATCTGACCAAATTGGGTGTGGGCATGACAACTTGAGTGGTATCAGAGCCTTTTTCCTCGAATACATTATCAAGACTATATAACATAGTAACTAAGAGAAAGTTTTAAAATTTTCAGATGGCTCCTAAGAGAGGAACCAAGAAAACTAGGACTGATGTCACCAACATTACCCAACAATTTGTCCCCGTAGGAAGACCACCCTAAAAGCTCTCCAATGCCTAAGGTGTAGTAGAAGTCACAAAGGACCAAGAGGCATTATGAGGAAGTACCCAATGCCACTAAGGAATGTGGTGCCAACACCTGTTGAGGTCACATCTATGAGTAAGAGGAGAGTCAACCTAACACCAAGGACATCGTAAGGGACTTATAACCAAGAAGGTCGATTACTAAGAACCTAGTATAGTAGTTCCACAAGCTGAAACTACTTCTTGTAATAGAGATAACGCCAAAAATGTATTGTACCTCTTATTAATAAAAATTCTAATTTTTCCAAAACTTTGTCCCTCAAAAAAAGTCGCGTTCTCATACCTCAGCTATATGAGGAGGGGTCACGGAACATAAGAAGGACCAAAGGAAATACAACGAAGCAGAATATAGATAAAATGAAAAGAGAAGTAGGAGGAATGTCTTGGATGAGAAATGCAAGGATAAAGGAAGGATCGGTAACCAAAACCATGGAGCAGGTTAAGTAAGCTATTCGCAAGGAGGTAAAGAAATAGCAGGATAAAAAAAATTCAAACTTCTTTTTAAAAAGGTCAAACAAGAGAGGAATACCATAAGAGTTGAGGTAATGTACATGGGAAGTACACCTAGAACCCCCCTCAGAAAGGGAAAACACGAAAAATGTCCTCCGACAACTTTAGGGTAGGACACAGAAAGAGTGAAGAGGGGAGAAATGTACTAGGAAAGAGAAGTCTAGGGGGATGTATACAACTAAGTACCCCTTGAAGGGACCATTGATGGGCAGTTGGACATAACGTGAAGTGCAAGGAACCAACCCATAATCAGGAACTTTTCGAAGGAAGGACAAGGAATAGAAAGGGAATTGAAGGACAGTGATGGATTAAGGGCGGATGATCGATGGGTGTAAGAAAGGAAAGAAGAAAAAGCCTTCAAGGAGTGTTAGGGAGGTTGAACATGAAACTCACAAGATGGAAGTCCATAGGTAGAAGGATAAGGTAGGAAGTGAGACCATAAAAAAGGGAAATTCCCAAGCTAAGGAACTAACAGATGGATCATAATAGGCTTAACCCGAAATAAGGAATCTCATAAAGGGGCATAAGTGGTTAAGGATATATCGGGATGGTCAAGTGTAACTGACTTTGGAAAAACAAAGGAGTCAAATAGAGACTTCAGACAAACCTAGCGGAAGGAAGCAACTAGTAACAATGGGATGGTCAAGGAGAATAAATGACACCCTAACAAGGACTAAAAAGTAATAAGAACTACACCCTAAAGGCCAATAGGATGGACATTGAAAAAGTAGACTTGAGAGACAAATGTCTCAAGATAATTATACAAGGAGAATAGTAGGGACGAGGCAATTAACAAACTGACCCTCGGGAAGGTCATAAATTTAAACTCCAACAAAGAAGGGAGAGGTGGAAAGGCCAAACATTTGGTAAATAGGGATGAAGGAAATCCTTAAAGAGATCAATGGCCAAGACTAGATTAACGACCAAACTCAAGCCATGAGAAGGTTAAGTAAGCCTCTCGCAGGATGATCAAGAGATCTTGAAACAAGGAGAATATGAGCTCTCCCTAAAAGAAATAGACATATACTGGGGTACAAGTGGGAATGAGAATGGGGTACAAAAGACGTACCCACAAGGCTTCAAGAGTAAAGGTAAGCAGGAGAGGATGGCATCAAAGGATGTCATTTAAGGTTGGATGTCCTCAAGGGTGAATGAAAGGGGATGTTGGGAAACCTATAGTGGGAAAACATCCACAAGAGTAACATGAATGTTATTAAGAATGTGATATGTGGATTTAAGGGAGAAATCAGAAAATATCCTTATAAAGGATTCATCAAAAGTTTAGAAAGATGAAAAGATATACAAGAAACCTTATAAAAGATACTCAACAAAGGAGCCGAAGGAAATAGAAAGGAATATGTAATTTCCTTACCTTAAACCTTTACATATGGAATGCCAAAAATATAAGTACTTTCATTTGAAGTACCAAAATTTTGAAATAAATGAAACCTATGAAGGGAAATTTTATTGCAAGTAATAAGAAACTTTCTTGACTACCAATGATAATCGTAGGGATATTGTGGAAAACTTATAAGAGCTTAACCTAGTTGATGAAATGTAACAGATCTAGAGCATGAGTATAAAATAAGAGGTTCTAGGAAATGTGTGACAAAGGTTTAATAAACCAAACACTCATGCAATACGCATAAAGTACCTTGATTTGGATTAATGGATGCAACCAATGACAAATTTGAATAAGAGTGAAATCCTCAAATACCAATGAAATTAGTTCCTAAAGTGGGAAATTCCTTGGGAGGGCATTAAAGGAAAGGCACTCACATATGACTGAGATAAAATTTTCTAAAGCAATAAACTCAAATGTACAAAAGAAGTCCAATGAGATGAAAGTCTTAAAAATGACTTATAAAGTAATAAGTCGTAATAGAGAACAACAAAATGATTATAAATAAATACCTCAATACAAAAGTATGTGAAGAATGGAAAATCTTGGAGAATGATATACCAACATGTCTTGCCATGAGGAAGGGCATGATGATGAATGATGGAGTAAATAAAAAAGTCATGGTATCGTAGACCCAATAAGTTGGTACAATCTTTATGGAAAAAGGACCCTGAAATGGGAGGATATAGTCCAATGATGAATGCATGAACCGATGGAGGAAAAATTGCAAAAGATTTTTAGAACCTTCATTGGATTATAAGGTGTTAGATGAACCTCCTAAAGCAAATGAACTACTAGTAAATATAAAAACCATGTGATCAAAGAACATCAATTCTCTAATGAGATATAGGTATTTGAAAATACTCTATAAGTGATATTTCCTTTTTGAATGGTATAAATAGCGCTCACTAAAGAGGGCAAAAGTTTTATGTAAACACTAAGTGATCGATTAAGATCTGAAGATACCATTAACTTGGTGTGCAATTCAACCTTATAAGGAAGCCCCAATTAGAAATTTTAAGTGATTAAAATGTATGTCTAAATACCCAATTTTCTTTGGATGAATTAGATAAGAGAACCTAAGTAAAATTGTCCACTGATAAAATAAATAGTCTTGAGAAAAGATAACATTATCTTGAGAAGTTACTGTGGTAAAGTAAACAAATGTCTTTGTAGAAAGTTATTGAAAATGAAACCACATAAGTGTACAAAAAAAAGGGGGTAAGAAGTAGAGACTAATATTGCATGAGTTTTGGGGACAAAACTCCTAAAAAGATGGTGAGTAGTTGTCACACTGTGTTTTTAATAACCCGAAGTTTCGATCATAAATTTTTCTAGAATTGTATTATAAGTTTAAAATTTAATTGATATAATTGGAATAAATTTGATTTAAAATAAAATGAAAAGTTTTGACTGAAATAAATAACTCGATGGAATGGATAAGGTAAATACCTAGTAAACTCCCTTAGGTGAAAATAATGAGATAATTATGTGAATTTGGTTTATTATGAAATTATTAGCACTTTGTAGTATCAAAGCGACACCTGAAAACTCCTTTCTCTCTCAACTGCTCCATTTTTTGGTGAAGCTCGAACTAGAGCTCCCACTTAGGCAGTTTTCTCAACCTTAGAAGACGAGGTCGATTTCTTTAGAATCTGAGGGAAGTCAGCTATGTGATAACAACTTCCGTTCAATCTAAGGACCGTCGAAGAAGCATCAGCGGAATCAAACAATGAAGCAGCTCTGACGGACCGAAGCTGCCTTGATTCGGCCGAGCTGAATTCGGCCAAATTCAGCCCTCCTCCAGCCAAACCAAGCTCTCCCAACATCCCCACAACCTTCATACGACCTCAACAAAGCTAAAAGGTCAGTTGTAGGAATTCTTGATCTTAGAAGGTACTTCAGGAAGAGAGCTACATTCCCCGATAGAGAGGTCAAAGCGCTACACCTCCAACGGGACAAGTGTGATTGGAAAGCCATCAAGAGAAAGCTCGCGTCAACTTGGAAAAACCAACCAAGGATGAACACGTCACGGTTAATGGGTGAGTGGGAATTTTCACATCATACCTGGTTGGGATGATGAGTACCTTGGAATGAAAAACCACTACCATGTGGAATGTTAAATATCACATCTGGGTGGAGTGATGTGAAAATTACGCGGAAAAACTATTTACCGGTTGTAAGTAGATCATACCCAGTTGGTATGATGAACTTCCTAGATGAAAGTGGAAAACCTGTTTACCAGTTATAAGCGGAAATGTCATCATATCCAATTGGTGTGATCGACAAGTGAAAAGATATTTTATCAGAAGTGTTCTCCCCTGACTGTGTCCCATTGCTTAAAACTTTTGGGAGAACTTCTTGACAGAAGCTCGAATAGCTCAGTTAGGCTGTAGGCCTTGGTTTTGGAACTTGGGGGCTAAAATGCCCGATTTTGAAAATCTTGTACAATGGGCCCAAGGCTAGTTGGCACGAGCAGGAGCTTGTAAACAAACATGATGTTAATCCATGAAAATTTTAATGAATGATGTGATTTGGCCATGGTTCCAAGCCAGGACCGACATACTCGATGGACTAGCGGCAGTGCGGCAAGACCAGGTCGATGGACCGGTCTAGACAAATAGCTGCAGGTCGAGTTGAGGGTCGGGGCCGTTGGACCAGTGGCACCAAAGATTAATGGCTTATATGAAAAACTTTGTTTGTGCATGCAATTGAGGTACAGGACCATTAAGACGCTCAAGAGGGGTAGTGATGCGTCCTAGGGGTTACTGGACGACATGGTGGAGATAAGGGTAGTTTGTCGTGCTAGCAGTCAGGGAAGCTCGACGTAGCTTCATGCGCATGAGACCGGGGTGGGGTCGGGATGAGATCTTTGTCCTCATATAGACATGAAGTATTTTGGGTCTGAGGGTAGAATGTTAGAGACGTTCACTTAGACTCTGGGTAGAAGTGAGGGACTTCTATCAGGGTGGATGGTAAAGACGCTTCGATCAACAAATGGATGCAATCGTTGTAACTGCATCTCGCGAATGTGTGTGTACCCTTCCTGATGAAGGGCATGTGTTGTTTGCTAAACATACCTAATGGGGAAATGAGAAAAATGTTAAGAAAATATTGGAAAGGATTTGAGAATCCTTGAAAAAAGAAATGGTAAAACCTTGGAATAAGGTTTGGAAAAGAAATTAAAATCCTTTTGAAAGGAAATGACACCCTTGGCAGGGTAAAGGTTTTGAAAACCAAACTTTGAGGAAAAGCCTTTTTTTAAAGAAATGATAACTTTGGTGTGACTATTTTTAAAACTCACTCCCAACACCCACTCATTAAGTTGTATAACTCACCCCCTCCCTTTTACTCCTTTTAGGTAACCAAGGGAAAATCAAAATTAAAAACCTCCCTTTTACTCCTGGAAAGACAAGAAAAATTATTCATTACTCATTATAGTTTAGAAAAGAGTGAAACCCTTCTTTAACCAAAGGGAGTGGCGGGTTGCTCACGAGGATCCGACTAAACTGGGTTAGGGCGTGACATAGTGGTATTTCAAAGTTAAAATGTGCTCATCATCCCAACCGGGTATGACGTTAGTAAGCCCACTCACCGAATAATTATGATTGTTTGTCCTGAGCCGATTTTTCAAGTCCAAGTTTGGCTCTCTTGCTTACGTTCTAGTCCCAAGTGTCCCTACACGATTTGAGTATC
Source organism: Trapa incisa (assembly GCA_030064435.1). NCBI lineage: Eukaryota > Viridiplantae > Streptophyta > Magnoliopsida > Myrtales > Lythraceae > Trapa > Trapa incisa. The sequence goes on along the minus strand of CM057781.1, from coordinate 11,649,314 downwards.
CTTATGAGGAAGGGTTCAGCATGAAAACCTTCTTATTCTCACGTATGGGCAACTAGACCATGATTCTTGGTTTTATTTCACTTAAGTCCATAAAGTTCATACACTTTTGACTTTAGGTCCCTAATGCTCAATTTTCCCCCAATCAAGTCCCAATGAATTTCAATATTCTCCTTGGGTCCTTATTTTTTCTTAAAATTGTAAATGGGGCTCAAATTTTCCAAATTTCTAAATCGGTCCCCAACTTTTTCAAAAATTATCATTATGCCCCTAACTTTCCAAAAATGGCCAATTGGTCCCAATTCCTTCAAAAATTGACTAATTGGTCCTCCAATAACTTTTTCATTGTCAATTGACCTCCAATTTTGAAAAATTGCATTAAGCTCCTTCAATTTTTCAAAATCCCCAATTTTTCCCAAAATTTTCCCCCAATTTCACCCCTTTCTACTAATCGAATTTGATTTCTTCAAATTGGCCATTCAAACAAGGTTAATTGCTCCAATTGGTGGCATGAAATAGTTTCTACATTTCCATAAAATCCAATTGAGCTTTGAATTGCATATTTTGGGTTTGAAACGAGCTCAAATGGAGGTTTGCTGGAAAACTGGACTTAAAGAGAGAAAGCTTCGAAAGCTTACCATCGGAGGCGCGACGATTTGAGTTCTTGATCTAGGAAGGTAACTCTTGTACTCATGGTCCTTCTAGGATAAAAAATTAGTATAATTGGTGTTAGGATCAATGGGAATTGGTCAATGAAATCTAGTATTTTCTCTCTTTAGAACTGAACTGCTCTGACGAAGAAGAGTCGAATTGGCTTACCTTTTCTCTCTAGTAGGGTCGTGTGACGGTTGTGGGGGCTAAGGGAGGACTTGATTTGGCCAAATTAGGGCAACTTCGGGACCGGCAGAGCTGCTTCACTCTTCGAGCTCGCCAACACATCTTCGGTGATCCTCGGGTTAGGTGGAGGTTGTCGTCAAATAGTTGACTTCCCCCGGAGTCTATAGGACCCGAATTCATCTTCTAAGGTTGAGAGAAGTGCCTAAGTCAGAGCTCTGGTTTGAGCTTCATCGAAAAAAGGAGCACTTCTCCTTCTTCGATGGTTTGAGGTGTGTGGAGGATGAATAGAGCGGTGCTCTTTATATAGGGAGCTCTGGGACCCTCTGCTCTACCAGTTTTCATATTGGTTGAGCTTATATTCATCAGAAAATGCCATAATTGGAGGAAATATTTCATCACCGAAAAAGGAAAGTTAAATTCTTCAATGAACAGTGTTGTCATCCAACGATGACACTGTTCATTGACCGGTCCGGTCCGACCGGGTTCGATGATGAAAATTGGTCGGTTCAATCCTTATTTTATTAGTTTTCTAAAAATTAAAAGTTTCTAAATTTATTTTCTATTTAATGGTGGCCTCAATTTTCCAAATTTACATTTTTAAGCCATCTATAAAAATGAATTAAGGAATCGGCCCATCCATGGTTCAACCCGGTTCAATCTGGTTTAGGTTCGGTTTACCCTGAACCGTTCCGATTTTCCCATCCAATTCACTTCATAGTACTTTCCCATGATTTTTATTACATCTTGGTCACTTGGTATTTTCCTATTTCTCATTTCTACCCTTATTTATCATTTTTTGTTCCTTTATATGGCTTAGTTTTCTTATTAAAATGGTCAATTCTTTTCCCGATTTTCTTGGTCCAAGAGGACGGGATTCACAGTTAAATTCAACGCAGTTCCAATACTCCTATAATGACCAAATTTGGTGTTTGAAAATGAAATTTATTAGTTGTTATATGGAGGTTATCGAAAAACTGAGTATTCTAAGTTTTAGAGAGACTTCCGCCCATCGGCTGACAAGAGAGGGGTTGAGCTTTATAAGGTTATGTCGGGGGACCAATGGTCCATCATCCCATGTACATAATTGATCAGATGGGACCCCATAAACTCCACTTTTCTTTTATTCACATCAGGGAAAGAATGACAAAAATCGCATTGAAATCAAGTTATTTTCAAGTTTCAAGTCGGGTTTTCGGGTTTAAGTCAAGCGAAGGAGACGGTCACGCATGTGCGTGCATGGGTGTGTACTCTTAGTGTAATATGCTGCCTAGTTCACACTGTAGCGAACTAGTTTTTGGTGAATAAATCGATCAATTTGGTCAATTTTGGCATTTGACTGGTTCACTTTTAATTCGGTCAGTTTTTGGTCAAATTTATTTTCTTAAAAATTATTTATCCAATTTTCTATAAATTAGGCTCAAAATATTTTTTTTAATTATATAGCTATTTCTAAAAAAAGGGCATTTTACCGCTCTGAATCGATTCAATTAGTTTTGGTTGTTTTTTGGCAAGTTAACCTCCTATTCGACTGATTCTTTGCCCAATATATTTTTCTAAAAGTTCTTCAACCAATTATATATTAATTGGGCTCAATAATCACTATTTTTTAATTTATATGATCATTTCTAAAAATTAAGAATTTTGTACCCTAAGTCAGTTTGATCCCAAATCAAATTGGTTTTCAATAGGGTTTTTCCGGATCTTGGAGGGTAATTCATTAACGTATTCACTGACTAAATTTATGGTCTAAACCAGTTTCCAATTCGATTTTATTTTTAAATGTTGATTTTTTTATTTTCATTCTTAATTCAATATCAATTTCTTGTCCAATTTAGTTTAAATCCTTATTTAAAAAATTCTAGTATTACACTCAATGTCAGTAGTCTTACTCACTAAGGCACCTAGAAATAGACTCAACCTTTACAAAACTACATTTTTCATGTTACAGGTCCAAAGATAGAATGGTGCACAAGATCACACAAATAAAAGAGAAAATTTTGACTTGAGGTATTATGCACTCCATTACAACAAGTAGTGACGGATGAAAGATTTACCCGTGTGATAGGAAATTGTACATGTTTGTAGAGGGCTGATGAAAAAATAAATATTTTACAACTTGTTTGTAAGGAGTGGTAATGGATTTAGTAGGGTGGGAGAAATTTTTGTAAATGTGTTGAAAAAAATATTTTAATTAATCGCCTAGATTACTTGGTATGAGGCGTTCGTCCACAAAAGTAGTTAGTATAACGAGAGATCGACAAGTTGTGATCCAATACTTATATGGATTGGGCCGTAACAAATAATTTATTTATCATTTATTTCGTAACTAAAATTGTGTTTATGTTTTATACTCGCACTAATTGCACTAATTACATCAAGATTGGCTACTATTTTATCTATAGCATATTTCATCTTGACATGCATTCTATCAGTATTGACATTCAACTTTTCGATTGTTTTACTAAAATCATTTTCACCAATGTTCATCCCTCACTTCCAACAAATGGTACACCTACATCCTACCATGGCAAATCTACAAGCTATTCTACACTTATTTACAACTTTACTATGTCACTCCATCATCAATTAAACTATAGGCATATATTATTTCATTTACTATCTGAACATAACAACTATTATTTTCCTCACACTCTCAATATATACATGTACATTCTTCACGAGATTGTGTAATAAATTACTTTCTTCCCTTCACTTCTCTTTAGTATCCATAAATACCATACATGCTATTTCTATTAAGCAATAGTACATAAATATATTGTATCCTTACATCTAATATACAAAAATGTTTCCATAAATATCATACACCCATAATGTTATTGAAATATTAAAACATACATTATTTTTAAGAATATTAGCCGAAGGGGATGAAGTTCGAACATAGCAAACAAGAATATTACCTACAAAATATTTTTCCAGATAAAATGATTTGTTTACAGTATAATAATCACATGTGATGGCATGGTATTCAACCTTGGATATTTTTTTAGAAACAATCAATTGCATATTAAACTGCCAAGAAATGAGGTTGGAGCCAACAAATATAACAAGACCCATAGTGAAACATTGTTCTTATACATTAGCTAATTGGGAAAATTGCACAAACGTGTACAAAAATGAATGCCATTGTTAAAACTATATTGTGGTGGTGTTCAAGGAAGTCTATTAATGAAGTTATTTTCATAACAAAAAACCTTATTTAAAATTATATTTTATATTTATTTGTTCTTTCTTTTTGGCCAAAAATTTTCATAATAAAGATTAGTATTCTAATATATATATATATATATATATATATGGTCGGGCGCATGGGGTAATTCATAGACCACAACGTCGCAGAAAGCAAATACGACCCATGTCGTGAAATTTAAAGTTGATACTTTGATCGCAAGTGTCCATAGAACCATTCCCCACTTTTGAGGGCTCAAAAGAGAGAACACATTCTCAGGCCAGCCATGTTGTATTATAGGTTACACGCAGACACGGAGGGAGATCGATCATAGAGCCATTGTTCACTTGCAAGAAGCTCCATCTCTAGTAGAGCCTGCAGGAGCCAAGTTCGGGTGACTAAGGCACTGGGATATGGCTTTAGGCACTTTTCTCAGTAGTGCCTTTGGTCACTGAAGTTAAGTTCAACCTGCAAATGAAATTTGAAATAAATATCTGATAAAGCCACTCATATGCAGAAACTAGTTCTTTTTGGCACACCTACATGAAAGCACAATTCTTAAAAAAGCTTTGCCCAGGCAAAGAACTTCAAAATTTATAGTGTGAATGGAAAGATTGTTACCTTATAATCGGCTTTCTTTGCACTGGCTGCACTACATGATTCATTATATGTACGGGTGCTGCAAGTTCAACAGGCTTCTCGAAACAAATAAAAGAGGAAATCAACATGAAGAAAACAGGTGCAGCACAGGCAATAACAAGAGCAAATCTGTTCAGACAAATGGAAAACAACAAATGGTAAGAGGTCAGCCAGCCATACCTCTAGCTCCTCTGGACCTGGCTCCATACATAAACTTGCAGGAGAATTGCTGACTTTGCCAGAACTTGTAGATGGTGCACCAACATCTGATGTCAGAGACACAACATTGCTGTTTTTTGCAGACTTTGGGATTTCATTTGGATCATTTTTATATCCCACATCACTCTCAAGCTCTTCTGTCAGGCTCTGGCTCTCAACATATGGGACCGCAGAAATTTTCTCAATTGCAAGATTTTCCACCTCTTTCGAGTTCTCGGAACCTGCATTCTCAACCATCCGTGTACCCAATTCCCCAACCCCATTATCATGCAACTCATAACCTTTAATGCTAGGTAAGCTTGCGGTGCTCACAGTAGTAAGGCCAACTTCTGCAACTTCCAAACTTGGTGCAGGTGGGCAACCAACACGGATTGGGTATCCTGGATTAGGATCAGAGTCCTCTCTTCTTCTCTTATTTCCATCCTCAGCTGATACATTAAGAACAGCTTTTGATTCGGGTGATCTCTCCATCCTCAATTCAGTGGCTCGTCTCATATCCCAGGTACTTTTTGGCCGTGAGGGCCGAACCCCACCTGGAAATACAAAGTTTGGAATGTTTTTTCTTCGAACATGGCTGACATAGATCTCCATTCCAGATTTCTTCATAGTGTAAATATTTACAGCATGCTTAAATTCATCAACAGTAAGCCTTATATCAAATTGTTCTCCTTCATTGACAGGAACCCCCTGTTTCCTCTGCAAACCCATGAAATAAGAACAGTGGAAAGGCCTGGACTTATCAGTAAAATCACATGGACATGGATGGCACTGAAGCATGTTATATGTGTGCCTCTCAATCTGCAAAATTAGCAAGGAAATACCTTCTCAGTTATAAATACTATCTATTGAAACAATCGAAGAAATATACAAGAGGATAAAAAGCAGATGTTTTTACCTTCAATGTGAGCTGTCGGAGGCGAGACTCAACCCAGCCTTTCCAGCTCCTCAAGTCATCAGCATTTGAAGCAGAGATGTCTATCTGCAGATAATTCCTATATGCATCAAAGAAGGCATAAGGCTCAAACATGGTATTCCAATCAGCCCTATTTGCTTCCATGGCCTGCAAATACCAAAATTTTTATCAGAGTGTAAACAATGTACCAACCCAATAGGGAAGAAAAAGAAAAAGAAATAGAAGAGAGACATAGGGAAAACACTCTATAAGGTCATAAGGAATCACAACAGAAGATTTATATGCCAGACCTGCTTGAGAAGATATGCTAGAATCCTAAAATTTCTACTGCAAATTTAGCATGTTTTCCCCTTAGTTTCTCACCTACTGATGTAGAAGAGTCTTACTAGGTGAGGGAAGGAAGAAGGGAAAAAAGTACAACAGAACCAGCAAAATTTATACCTCGCATATATCATTTCCCCTTTGAAACTCTTCAGACATGATACGCAATGTACTGGAGGAGACATTGTAACTGGAGTTCATGCAAGGGTATGCAGGAGTGATTATGGGCATGAGATGGTACCGATCCTTGGGATTTCTACGTGGGTCCCAAATCTGCAAGCCCAGAGAGCCTTCCTCAATTTCACACAGCAGGACAGGGTTTGGCCACCGCCACTGCGTGTAGACTCTGAAGAAACGGGAGACAAGCATGTTGGGTAGAGCATTGGGATACAGCTGGCATATCCGAGCAACAAGCAATGCCCAGTTTATACCACCAAGGAAACCAGCAACCTGTTGTAAAAAAGTGAAATCATGAGGAAGATACTTTTTTTTCTCAAAAAAATTAATCCAATAAAGAGAAACCATGACTATTTACATTTGAATAAACTCCACGCCGCTTTGCCCAATATCTCATGCACCTCAAAGTGGTACGAAAATTCTGAATATTGAAAAAGAGAATATAGTCATATATGCAGTCTAGTGAAGAACTCAGACCTTGTTAGACTCTGGAGAAGAGATTTTTTTACCTTCTTCCTGTATCTTAAGAGTCATTGAAAATGAAGGAAAGTGCTTAAATTGCAATTTTGCATGATATTGTATTGTACTATTGATGTAAAGTGAAGTTCAATATGGATACCTACTTATTTTCTTGGTTTATTATGAAGAGAACTGAAAACAGTAATAAGCTGCCAAATTCTCCAGAGCCATACTACACCATGGAAATGCAAATGATAGAGAAACCTGAATATTGGGAACCAATCGCAGGATCTGGTCAGTGACTCTACAACCATTAAGACTACGGACAGTCTGTTCGTCTGCATTCTGCAATATTGAATCTTGTGAGACGTCCAAGTCCTGCAAGTAATATCTTATGAGAATAAACTAGTAGTAAAAAAATGAATTGGACATACTGAATCAGGACTGAAGTTGATACTATAGAAAAGATTGAGCAAATTGTTCTGTTTTTTGGCCTGCAAATTGTTCTATTTGAAAAGCAAAATTTTGATATAGGAATATATAATGAAATGTGAGGTGAATTGAATTGATCACTTACTTCTGGAATAACAAAGAGGGAGAGTTTTGCATAGAGAAGGTCAATGGAAACACCACTGAACTTAAATTTCAACACAGGGACATGGGCATCAGGTACAGGATGTAGTTCTGAGACTTCACTCATTTCCGACAGCATCCTATGTAGCTCACCAAAAAAGTCTTCCTGCATTTGATCCATGCATGTTGTTTTCAGCACTTTAATCACCAAAATATCTAAAGCAAAACCAATGATATTCGAGGAGATGAGAAAGGATCATACTTCCCGTGTCGCATGTCTTGGTCCAACACACAGGGTGTCTATATCTGCTCCAGGGCCATGAACCTGGAGGAAAACCAGAATCAAGTTTCCAGAGGGAAAAGGAAAGAGAGAGATAAAAAAGAATAGATTATGATGAATAGGTCTCCTCCAGATATTAGAAGCTGTCTGTTATTTTGCTCATATCTGTGGATAGACAATTCAAACAGTCTGCTATCGCAGTTTTCTAATGAAAATTAACTTGACCAAGTAACCAATTCAAGTTTGAGCAAAAAACAAGTAACCAATTCAAGTTTGAGCAAAAAACAAGTAACCAATTCAAGTTTGAGCAAAAAACAAGTAACCAATTCAAGTTAAATATCAAGACAGATAGTTAAAATTTTCAAAGGCAAAACAAACCAAGGAACCAAACCAATAAATAATGAGTGAACCAATAAATTATTGCAGAATATTATCATACCCCAAGACGGTAGGAACCAAAAGTGAAAATTTTTGCATTTGCTTCTTGCACTAGCTGTTCGTCCAGCCCCTTTGCGCGAGTTATCGATTTGATCCACATCTTCACAATCTGTCACAACAAAAATATTTACACAATGAAAATATGATTCACTTTGTTTTTGCTTAGTGAGAAAAGAAAGCACTTTAAATAAGCAGTTGACAAAGACTAAAATTCAGTATGCTATCAGAGACAATGCATAAACATAAAACTCACAAAACGTCTCTCAAACCAACAGATTCAAGTGATGAAAAGTTCAACCTGGTCTAGCCTTCCAAGCACTTCCTCCCTATTCAGAGATTCTTCCTGGCTTTCATACAATCCAGCTTCTTGCAGAAACTGTAAAGTCCAAAATACCCAAACTCAATGAACATCTATAGGCACATATTAAGATAATTAATTACAATGAAAAGGGAGTCACAAGAGTTAACCTTTTCTAGCTCAAGGGTCTTCATCACATCATACTCAGTTGGTCCACTCAAAGAAATTGGGTCAGTGATGCCTAGCCTTTGTCCACTGCCACGATGTCCTGCTCCTGAGCTCCCCATTTGCACAAATCCCACAAGTTGTTAACCCTAAAACACTTTTCGCCCTCCTTGTTTTCTCTCCTCTTGTTTTTCTTCCTTCTGTTAAATCCTTTTTAGGGAGGCCAAGATGGAATGGGATAGGTACAGATAAACGATACCTCCAAGAGCGCAAGTATTCTTTTTTTTTTTTAATTGTTTTCTCCTTTAACAGTGATCGAACAGTAGTAAACAAACGGGGGAGGAAAATTAAAAGGAACGAACCACTAGTTTTAAGAATCCATTGACATTGGGCCAAGAACAACAGAAAGGAGGAAACTTTGGGGAGAGCCCTCAGATGAAAATCAAAAGCACATCGACAAAATTTGAAAGAGCACTGAATCAAATTCCTCTATGAATTACTCGGGCAACTACACGACAGTTTCACTTCCAGCACAAACTCTAACCGCAACCGAGCGAATAACGGAAGACCCCGGTGGAGAATCCGCGTCGGGTGCGATCAGAATCTGCAGCAAAAATACCCCAGCGGTTGAGACTGGAGACGGTAGCCGTTTCCTTTCTTGACCTTCGAACCTCTTACTCCTCGAAGGAAGGTCGGCCCTGATACAATCAGCTTAAGCAGAAAAGAATTATCCATCAGATTTCCTTAGGTCGTGAGTAGCGAGCGAGTGAGCGAGCGATGAGGAGAAGATTCTTACGGTATTTTGTAAATATGAAGATGGCGGCGAGGATCGTTAATCGCAGTGCTGGTCGGAGCAGCTTCGTTTCTTTCTTCCGCTTTTGGGATGCGATTTCTCGTAGTGAAGGGGGCCGAAAGGGCAACTTGGTTAGTATTTTATTAAGTATAAAATTTAATATAATTTTTACTATTATTTTTAATATCCATAAATTTTACTTTATTTATTAAATTTAATAATATCAAAATTAGATATCTGATAGGTCTATGCTATCTGATAAACATTATGCTGGTGCAAAAAAAAACATTATTCAACATAACTTGATCAGATATAAAGGAATTTTACAATAATAATAATAATAAATTTTCAAATATAATTCTTATAACTATGAGAAAAAACTGAAAAAATGTTATATAATTTAATGTTATTTTATGAAATTCATTTTATATGCTGTAAGGTATGTATAGTGTTAATTAATATTTTTATTTATTATTGATATAATAAATACTTTTTTACATGTTTATGTCTTAATTACGTTTAGTTTTTTAAAATTTGTCTTTTTAAATTTGGGTACCTATAATTTCAATTAATACCCTTTATTTCAATTAATTCTCTAATTTTCTAAAAATTACCAATTTACCTTTTAATTTTTTAAAATTTTCCAATTAACCTTCCATTTTGCCCAAATTACCCAATTGTACCTCAATTGGGAATTAATTTCACGAAATTGTCCTTAATTTCATCAAATTACTATTCGGCCCCTAATTTTCTAAAAATTCTAAAATTGCCCAATTTTTTCAAAAATTATAACTTGGTCCCTAAATCACAATTTCGTCAAATTGATCTCCAAAACTTGGTTAATTGCCCCATTCATGATTTGAATCATATTCTCTATGTTTTTCTTGTTATTTCAAGCCTTTAACAACTTCATTCAACCTAAAAACTAGTTCAAATAGAGTTTCACTGGAAAATGCAGTCTATATAGAGAAAGTTTTGATATCTTATCGGTGAGGGTACGGTGACCAAAAGTTTTATCGTCACTAAGTTGCTCTTTTCATGGGGATCCTCCCTAGATCAAACCATGTCTCAATTGGTGATATGAGTAATGTGAATTTCTCAACTAAAATTTTCACACAAATGCACCATGAACTATGTTTTCCTACGAGGGGCGGCGAAGGGGACTTTCCTTCTGAGCTCATGAAAGGTTGGGGCACCTCTAGTTGGAGTTTGGAGGGTCTAATTTGGCCGGATTTGGCCGGGGGACAGCTCGACTTGGGTTGTAGAGGTTCGGGCAACTGCTTGGTCGAGGAGTGACAGCACTGTTTGAGCTCTCTCACTCTTCCTCGGTGGTCCTTAGGCTGGAAGGAAGGTGCAACTAGGTAGAGCACTTCCTCCTATTTCCAAAGACACCGAATGTAGCTTCTAAGATTGAGAAAAGTCCTATTGTCGTAGCTCTGGTTCGCTGCTCGTCGGGAACTAGTACACTTTTTCTTTTTCGCTCGATTGTTGGATGTTGAGAACGAATGGAGTAGTGCTCTGTATAGGAAGCTCGACAATTGTTCAGGCTATTGGCCGGCGTGATACTCGGCCCCCACCCCGCTCACCAGCGATCTAATCGAAGCATTTTTCGAGTCGTCACAGACTCTCCCTTCCCTCGCTCTCTCTCCTTTATGTGAGCGGACTGAGGTTGAAGACGATGAAATGGCGGGCATGCCACGTGACGCACTGTGATTGGCTGATTTTTTCTAACATGGCGTTCAACTCAGCAACTGTGTTAGTCATTGACCGATTGACCGAACACATGGCAACCTCCCATTGGCTGCTCGTGTCTGCGTGGCAAGTTGACAGGTCACCCACTGATCGATGACCAGACATGTAGCAGTCTTCCATTGGCTGCTCGTGTTTACGTGGCTACTGACTGGCCATCGTTGACCATTGACTGACCTAGTCTGTTCACCGGTTAGACTATTGACCGGTCTAGTCTGACCGGGTTTGGTGACCCGAATTCAAAAATTGGTCAGTTCAGTCCCAATTTGACTGATTTTCTGAAATTTAAAAATTTCTAAATTCATTTTCTATCTATTGGTGACCCCAATTACCTAAATTGGTATTTTTAAGCCACCTAGAAAAATGAATCATTGAACCGGTTCACTATAGTTCATTCTGATTCGAGTCCAGTTCACCCCGAATTAGTCTGGTTCTCTCATCCAACTCACTTCATGGTTCTTCCCCATGATTTTTGTGAATTTTTTGTCACTTGGGATTTTCCAATCTTCCATGTTAACCATTCTTTACTATTTTTTCTTCATTTATTGTTTTGGTTTTGCATTTAAAAATTGGTTGGTTCTTATCCGGGTTCTCCTTGGCCCTAGAGGACGGGTTTTACCACTCTCCCCTTATTTTAGGACTTTGTCCTCAAAACTATTACATAATGAATAATTGTGGGGTACCTACCCTTTATAACTGACTCGACCTCCCACATTGGCCCCTCTACTTGACCATTCCGCTAGAGGATTTTCACAATGGGAATCTTCTTGTTCCGGAGGTTTTTCTCTTGTTGGTCGAAGATTCGTATCAGCTCCACTTTGTAAACCAGGTCTTCCTCAATCTCTAGGGGCGGCTGATCTAGCACGTAGCTGGAGTCGGGTTCATATTTTCTCAGCACCAATACGTGAAATACGTCATGAATCCTTTGCAGGTCCGAAGGCAACTCGAGCTTATATGCTACTTGTCCTACCCTCCGACTTATGATGTATGAACCTATGTACCTTGGTTTCAACTTTTCCCTTTGTTGAAACCTAAGTATTCCCTTCCACGATGACACTTTGAGGAATACTCAGTCTCCTACCTCGAATTCTAGATCCTTCCTCCGATGGTCGGCATAGCTCTTCTGTCGATCCTAACCCACCTTGAGTCAGCTCCTTGTTATCCAGATCTTTTCGGTTGCATCCTCTATCAATTGGACCTTCTCGAGTCTTCTTTCCCCTACCTCTTCCCAAAATAGGGGTGTGCGACAAGGTCACCTATAGAAGGCCTTGTAGGGTGTCATCTAGATGTTGACTTTATAGTTATTATTGTACACGAATTCCATGAGACATAGATAATCCTCCCAGCCTTTCTTCATCGTTAAGACGTAAGCCCAGAGCATGTCTTCCAGGGTTTGGATGGTCCTTTCAGATTGCCCATGCGTCTAGGGGGTGGAAGGCAGTGCTCATGTGGAGTTTAGTCCTGAGGGAAGTTTGTAGACTGGGCCAAAACCGAGAGGTGAACTGTCACGCCCCGACCCGGTTTGGTCGGATCCCCATGAGCAACCCGCCACTCTTCCTGGTTTACTAAGGGTTTCCCCTCTATTAAACCTAGGAGGAGTAAGACATCCTTTGAACTTGCACCTTTTTCCTGGAATGACATAAATCAAAACTGCATAATATTTTAAATTGATCATACCTATCTTGTAGGCGTTTAAATTTGTGGGTCTTTAAGGACATGCTTTTCGGGACTTTCTAAAATGGATATAAGGGAGGTGTGAGACGACTACTAAGTGAATGGGTTTCAAAACTTTTAACTTTTTTTAAAAAAAAATGTTTGCATTTGGAGTGTGCCAAACTCCTTTCTTTCAAAAATCCTTTCAATTTCAAATCTCGGGTTTTTCCATCATTTCCTTATTTACCACGGTGTGTCATCACTCAACACACATCCTTTATCATGAAGGTTTAATACACATTCACAGGCCAATACGACCACTGAACTCACTTGTGGCTTCGGAGCGACTTTACCAGCCACCTAGATAGAAGCACGTCCACTTCAAACCTGAGAATGAGCGGATGTACGCGACATCCGACCCTCAATCCTGAAATCGATTCTTCGTGTCTGTATGAGGAAAGAGACCTCATCCCATCCCCACCCTAGTCTCATGCGCTTAGTGCTACTCCAAATTTCGCACGGTCACTTGGTACGACGAACCACCCTTATACTCACCGGGTCATCCAGGGCCCTTAGGATGCATCACTACCCCTCATGGGCGTCTTGAAGGTCTCGTACTCATAGTGCATGCACAAACAATATTTTCTTATTATGCCATGTAATTTGTGGTGTCATTAGTCCAACGTCCCCGACCTTCAGCTCAACCTACAGCTGTTTGTCTTAATTGGTCCGGAGACTAGTCATGTTGCACTGCTACTAGTTAACCGAGTATGTCGGTCCTGTCTTGGTACCATGACCAAACAATTCATTTATTAAAGTTTTATAGCACATATCTCATGTTTATTTACGAGCTCCTGCTCATGCCCACTGGCTTATGGCCCATTGTTTGAGATTTTTTTAAAACCGGGCATAATAGCCCCCAAGTTTCAAAACTGAGGCCCCCGGCCTATAAGAGCTATTCAAGTTCCTATCAAGAAGATCTCCCAAATAGTTTAAGCATTGGCACACAATCAGGGGAGAGCACTTCCAAAAAAAATATATTTTCAACTGTCCATTATACCAATCGGGTATAAGAAAATCTCCGCTCATAACCGATGAACGGGTTTTCAACTTCCTTCGAGGAAGTTTCATCATACCAACTGGGTATGATCTACTTATGACTAGTAAGTAGTTTTTCCGTATTGTTTTCACATCACTCTTCTAAGTTATGATGTTTAAAATACCACATAGTAGTGGGTTTTTATTCCGATATACGTATCATTCCCAACTGGGTATGATATAAAATCCCACTCACCTTATCGTGCAATGAAATTCTACTTAGTCGATTTCCGTCCCTAGCAAGCTGAACTTCGGCTGGTGTTCTCGATGTCTCATTCTCGTACACGAAATGAACATGGTTGTTCATTATTGTTTGGCTTATTAGCCCTCATTTGTTTCAAATGAATGAGAAACCCAACTTCCTATATATTTGCAATTAGGTCCCTATTGCCGAGTTTTTCCTCAAATTGAGTCCCGAATCATTTAAAATTTATCTTAGAACCTCAATTTATTCAAATTCACAAAGAGGGTTTAATTTTCCAAATTTTCAATTGGGTCCCTCAACTTTTCCAAAATTACAATTTTGCCCTTCCTTTACAAAAATGGTAAATTTTATCCTAGAAATTCTAAAATTTCTCAATTGGCCCTCTAATATTCTTATCATGCCCAATTGACCCTCAATTTTAGAAAATTTCATTTTGGTCCCTCGAATTTTTCAAAAATCCCCAATTTCCCAAAATTTCCCTCAATTCCAACTATTTAACACAGCCAAATTTGATTTTATCAAATTGACCAATCAAACACCTCTAATTATTGAAATTGAAGTTGAAATTGAGTTTTTCCATGTTCATATGATTCCATAGAACTTTGAATCGCGAGTTTTAACACTGGAATGAGCTCAAACGGAGCTTCGGCGGAAAATAGACTATAGAGAGAGAAAGCTTCGATTGCCCACCAATGAGGGCGCGACGATCGGAGCTTTCTATCTGGGCAGGTAGCTCTCCTCTAGAGGTTCTTCCTAGAATCAACAATGACATCAATTAATGTCGAATTGGATTAGAATTTCATCATTGAAATTCGGCCAACTGTCTCTCTAACATCGATCGAAAATTGCAAAGGGGAGTCGAATTGGCTTACCTTTCGTTCCTAATTCGACCGTGAAAGGGCTGAGGAAGTGTCGGGAGGGCTTGGTTTGGCCTGAGAAGGATTTGAATTAGCCGATTTCAACTTGGTCGAAACAGGACAGCTTCGGTCCGCTGGAGCTGCTTCATTGTTCGATCACGCCGACGCTTCTTCGATGACTCTCGGAACAAACGGAGACTACATGTGTGTAGCTGACTTCTCCCCGGTTCTAAAGAACCCGACCTCACCTTCTTTGGCTTAGAAATGATCCTATATCGAAGCTCTAGTTCGACCTTCACTGAAAACTAAGCAACTGAGAGAGAGTGAGTTTTTCAAGTGTGGAGAGGATGAATGGGGAGGGGGTCTTTATATAGGAAGCTCGGTGACTTCTTGGTTGTCTGATTGGCACCTTTATGATAGGCATTGATGGCTGGAAATGTATTGAACAGAGATGTTTCCTCTTCACCGGCACTGCTTCAATTTTTCGACGAGTGAACAATGTTGTCATTTGAAGGAAGAAGACGACATTGTTTCGAACCGGATCGGACCGGTTCGAACCGGGTTCAAAGCTTAAACCGGCCAATTCAACCCTCATTCAACCGAGTTTTTCAAATCTAAAAATTTCTAAATGCATCTAAATTCATTTTCTATCTAATGATGGCCTCAAATCTTAAATTTGAATAGGATCTGGTTCAATAGTGGTTCAAACTGGTTCAGATCCGGTTCACCTAAACCGGTTTGGTTTTCATCCCCAATTCCTTCTCAAGTCCATTTCCATGACTTTTGTGACTCCTTAGGTTACTTAGGGTCCATAACATTCCTGGTTTACCATCTATTTATCGATTTTGATTCATAAATCGACTCGATCCTTAAATCGGTTCTATCTGGTTTAGACTTGGTTCACTTGAACCGATCTGATTTTCTTTCCCCATTTCGTCCCAAGGTTCTTCTCGAAGATTTATGAACCATTTTGATTCATATGGAAGGTGTAAATTCTCAATTTGCCCATTTTCTATTAATCGAGCTTGTTGATCGATTCGGTTTAAAATTTAAAACTGACCGGTTCTTTCCTGATTTTCTCATTATCAAAGGATGGAGTTTACATGAACCTTGGGTCTTGATCTAATACTATGCTTACGGGGACACCATGGAGGCATATAATTTCTCTCATGTACAAGACATCTAACCTTTCCACCGGGTCTGTCACTCTTATGGGTAGGAAGTGAGCAGACTTAGTTAGTCGGTGTACGATAATCCATATCGCATCCTGACCGCTTTTTGTCACTAGCAGCCCGATTGGAGAGCAGGCATTCCGAACCGTGCTGGATAGTCACCCATCACACGGCTCTCAGACCCAACCTATGGTGGATCCCAGGGGACAAAGTCAAAGCGCTTGACCATGGTGATATGTTCCCATTTCCATTCAAGAATTGGGACGGGTTGTAGTAGGCCTGAGGGTTTTTGATGTTCGGTCTTAATCTATTGACGCGATAGGCAACGGGCCACATACTCTACGATATCCCTTTTCATCCCCTTCCACTAGTACCCTTATTTTAGGGTATGGTACATCTTGGTGCTGCCGGGGTGCATGGAGTATATCGAGTCATGTGCCTCCTCCAGTATCCTCCTTTTCAATTATGGATTGTTCGGTATCCAAACCCTCCTTATTTTCTTTAAAACATTTCATTCTCAAAATCCCGATTTTCATAGCCATATCTCATCATTAACCACAAATGGGGTGTTTATCAAACAACACACGCCCTTCATCATGAAGGGAACACACATTCGCAGGACAGCACGCCCACTACACCCACTTGTGTCATCGGAGTGACTTTACCGGCCACCTAGATAGAGGCATGTCCACTTCTACCCGAAGAATGAGTGGATGTAGTGACATCCGACCCTCAATCCTGTAAAGAAACTTCATGTCCGTATGAGGATAGAGACCTCATGTCGACCCACCCCGGTCTCATGTGCATGAAGCTACATCGAGCTTCCTTTACTGTTGGCACGATAATCTACCCTTATATCCACCATGTCATCCAATAGCCCCTAGGGCACATCATTATCTCTCTTGTATGTCTTGAAAGTCCCGTACCTTAGTGCAAGCATAAAACAACAATTTTCCTCATAAGCCATTTAATCTTTGGTGCCATTGGTCCAACGACCCCGATCCTCAACTCGACCTGCACCTGTTTGTCTCGATTGGTCCATCGACCTTTTTATGGCTTAAACTCATGTTTGTTTATGAGCTTTTGCTCGTGCCAACTGGCCTTGGACCCATTGTACGAGATTTTCAAAATCGGGCATATTAGCCCCCAAGTTCCAAAACCGAGGCCTCCAACCTATTTGAGCTATTCGAGCTCCCGTCAATAAGGTATCTCAAAAGTTAAAGTAGTGGCACACAATGAGGGTAGAGCACTTCCTACAAAATTTTCCTTTCATCTGTCCATCACACAAACCAAGTGTGAGGACATCTCCACTTATAAGCAATAAGCGAGTTTTCTACTTACTTCCAGGAAGTTCATCATACCAACCGAGTATGATCTACTTAAAAGCGTTAAGTAGTTTTTCCGCATAATTTCCACATCACTCTATTAAGGTGTGATGTTTAAAATTTCACTTAGTAGTGGGTTATCATTATCAAGGTGCTCATCATCCCAACTGGGTATGATGTAAAAATCCCACTCACCTGTGAATGCATTGAATTCCTTTTAACCGACTCTTTATCTCCACGCGAGCTTGTCTTAACTAGCGTTACCGGTACTTTGTGTTCCTACATGATATGAACATCCTTGTTCATTATCCTTTCACTTGATGGCCTTCATTCATCATGAATGAATAACATACCTAAACTTTTCAATTATTTGCAATTAGGTCCCTAAAGTTATTTTTCTTTAACTTTAGGTCCCTAATGCCGATTTTTCCCCAAATTGAGTCTCGAAACTTATAAAATTCACCTTGGGGCCTAAATTTATTCAAAATCACAAAAGGGGTTCAAGTTTCCTAAATTTCCAATTTGGTCTCCAACTTTTCTAAAATTACCATTTTGCCCCAACTTCACAAAAATGGTAAATTTTACCCCAAAAATTCCAAAAATTGACTAATTGGTCATCCAACATCATTTCTATGGCCAATTGGCCCTCAATTTTATGTAATTGTACTTTAGTCCCCTCGAATTTTTGAAATCACCAAGATTTCCCCCAATTTCAACCTTCCAACTTGATGGAATTTGATTTTATCAAATAAATTGATCAAACGAGGTTAATTGTTGAAATTGAAGGTAGATTTAAGTTCCTACACATCCATACAATTTAATTGCACTTTGAATCGCATGGATTGATGCCGGAACGAGCTCAAACAAAGCTTCGCCAGAAAATTGAACATTGAGAGAGAAAGCTCCGAAAGCTTTTTGTTGGGGGCACGACCATCCGAGCTTTCAATCTGGGCAGATAACTCTTGTCCTGAGGTTCCTCCTAGGATCAAGAATCACCTCAATTCATGTCAAATTGGTTGAGAAATTGGTCAGTAAAATTTGTCGGTTCTCTTTGTAGCATCGATCGAAATTTACGGTGGGGAGCCAAATTGGCTTACCTTTCCAGTCTAATTCAGCTGTAGGAGGGTTGTGGAAGTGTTGAGAGGGCTTGGTTTGGCCTGAGAAGGGCTCGAATTGGCCATTTTTAGCTCAGTTGAAACATGACAGCTTTAGTCCATCGAAGTTGCTTCACTGTTCTATCGCGCCAGCTCTTTGACTGGTTTAAGCATTGAACATGATTCAGATCGGTCCGGTCCAGTTCAGAATAGTGTCATCTTCTTCCTTCAAATGACTACAGTGTTCACTCATCGAAAAATCGAGCAGCGTCGGTGAAGATGAAAAGCCTCCAACCATGGAGTTTCAGGCAATGAATGACCGCCATTAAAGCGTCAATCAGATGGCCAAGATGTCACACCCCACCCAGTTTAGTCGGAGAAGCGCCGGTGTGATCTAACAGTGAAGCAGCTTCGATGAACCAAAGCTGCCCTATTTTTGTCGAGCTGAAATCAGCTAATTTGAGCCCTCCTTAGGCCAAACCAAGCTCTCCCAACACTTCCTCAACCCTCCTACGTCTGAATTACTGCAGAAAGGTAAGCTAATTTGGTTCCCCTATGTTAATTATGATCGATGCTAGAGAGAGAACCGACAGATCTTTATTGACCAAATTCTTCCACAATTCGACATGAATGAAGGTGATTCTTTATTTTAGGAGGAACCTTAGGACGAGAGCTATCGACCCAGATTGAAAGCTCAGACCGCCGCGCCCCCGATGGTAAGCTTTCTCTCTCTACATTAAGTTTTTTAGCGAAGCTTTGTTTGTGCTCATTTCAGCATCAATTCATGCGATTCAAAGTGCAATTGAATTGTATGGAGGTGTAGGAACTTAAATCTAACTTCAATTTGAATAATTAACCTCATTTGATCGGTCAATTTGATGAAATCAAATTCGACCAAGTTGAAAGGTTGAAATTGGGAGAAAATTGGGGATTTCAAAAATTAGAGGGACTAAAGTGCAATTTCTTAAAATTGAGGGCCAATTGTGGATGGAAAAGATGTTGGAGGACCAATTGGTCAATTTTTTGGAATTTTTGAGGTGAAATTTACCATTTTTGTAAAGTAGGGGAAAAATGATAATTTTGGAAAAGTTGGGGACCAAATTGGGAATCTGGGAAACTTGAACCCCTTTTTGTAATTTTGAATAAATTGAGGTCCCAAAGTAAATTTTTGAAGTTTCAGGACTCAATTTGGGAAAAAATCAGCAATAGGGACCTAAAGTTAAAGAAAAAGAACTTTAGGGACCTAATTACAATTAATTGAAAACTTGGGTATTTTATTCATCTCTGATGAAAAAAGGTTGTCAAGCCAAAGGATAATGAACAAATATATTCATATCATGTAGAAACGTGAAGTACTAAGAACGCCAGCTAAAGTCAAGTTCTCACAGGGACAAAAAACCGGTTAAGAAGGATTCACGGCATTCAGGGATGAGTGGGATTTTTACATCATACCCGGTTAGGATAATGAGCACCTCGGAAATGAAAACCCACTACTAAGTGGAATTTTAGACATCACATCTAGAAGGATTAATGTAGAAATTATGCGGAAAAACTATTTACCGATTGTAAGTAGATCATTCCCGCTTGGTATGATGAACTACCTGTAAGGGAGTAGAAAACCCACTTATCAGTTATAAGCGGGGATGTCATCACATCCAGTTGGTGTGACGGATAGATAAAAAGATTATTTTTTTGGAAGTGCTTTCACTTGACTATTTGCCACTGCTTAAACTTTTTGGGAGACCTTCTTGACGGGAGCTCGAAATGCTCATATGGGCCTATGGCCTCAGTTTTGGAACTTGGGGACTAAAATGCCCGATTTTGAATATCACGTACTGTGGGCCTAAGGCCAGTTTGCACAAGCAGGAGCTCTTAAAAAAATATGATATTAAGCCATGAAAAATTTTAAATAAATGATGTGTTTGGCCATGGTACCAAGTCAGGACCGACATACTCGATGGGCTGGCTACAATGCAACAAGACAGGTTGACGGACTAGTCAAGATAAACAGCTACAGGTCGAGTTAAGGGTCAGGGCCGTTGGACTAGTGGCACCAAAGATTAAATGGCTTATAAGGAAAACTATTGTTTTATGCATGCACTGAGGTACGGGACCTTCAAGATGCCCAAGAGGTGTAGTGAAGCGTCCTAGGGGCTACTGGACAAAATGGTGGAGATAAAGGCAGATTGTTGTGCCAGCAGTCAAGGAAGCTCGACGTAGCTTCATGCGCATGAGACTAGGGTAATGTCGGGATGAGGTCTCTATCTTCATACAAACACAAAGTTTCTTTATGGGATTGAGGGTCGGATATCTCATACATCCACTCATTCTCAGGGTAGAAGTGGACGGGCTTCTATCTAGGTGGCTGGTAAAGTTACTCCGACACTACAATTGGGTGCAGTGGACGTGCTGCCATGTGAATGTGTGTTCCCTTCATGATGAAGGGTGTGTGTTGGTTGATAAATACACCATTTATGGTTAATGATGAGAAATGGCTAAGAAAACCATGATTTTGAGTATGAAATATCTAAAAGGAAATAAGGAGTCTGGCACATACTAATTCAAAAATTATTTTATTGAAACTTTATTTTTTTTTGCAAAATTTCTCATTCACTGAGTTGTAGAAACTCACTCGCCCATTTTATCCATTTTCAAGAAATAGAGAAATGACTAGGGATAGCATCAGGCCTTATCCTTTGTCAGGTATGCTTAATTATCTTGAGCTTGCATTTTTATTGATATATGTTATTCTAGGGAACAAGGTTGAGAATTCGCCTATCTCATCTTTAATTAAAGAAGGGGGAAACCCCTCTTGAACTAAGGGAGCGGTGGGTTGATCACGAGTATCTGACCAAACCGGGTCGGGGCATGACAACTTGAGTGGTATCAGAGCTAAGTTCCTTTGAAAGATTATCAATAGTATGCCCTAACATTAATCCAACTTTAATTCTTGTGTAGGGAAGAGAATCCATAGGAAATTCGCTATGAAATCCAATCCTCCACCCATAACCCTGAAAAAGACACCTACCCCAAGGGAGGCAGCCGTTCAAATATTTTTAAAAGGTGAGAAAAGAGTACCCAAAGACATGGTGTAAGACTACCAGAAACTGGTGGGAGCCTTATTGGAACCAGAAGGCATCACATACCCTCCTCTAAGAAAAGAGAAACATGTACCTCTTCCTAGGAGCCCAACCCCTCCTCCAGCCCCACAACAACCGGAGAAGAATCCGACCAAGAAGGAGGCATGGGACAATTATTGGGATGCATATGCCACCTTCATGAAAGTCCACCAATTATTGGTCCACCTTCTTAGAGAATGTCTTACATGAAATTCGTCCCATAAGGGAATGCAAATGGATCCCAACTAGTTCCTCAGAGCCTTTTGATCAAGAATCTCACAATCGTTCTAAGGCTAACTCTCGGCTTATGACCCCAAAGAATTAGGGGGTAGAAAATTTTTATAACAAGCCATGTATGGCAAGAAAATTTCTTGAATGAATAAAGTTAAATTCTTCTTGATAAAACTTCTGAGTTTCCTTGACAAATTCAAACAATGAGTGTATGTTAATAAAGATCAACATAAAATGATAGAAAATCACCCAAGAAAGGAAAAATGAGTTATTTGTAGTTAACCTTAACCTTTAAAATTTTCCTCGGAAGAACAATAAAATTTGGCAAAGAATAAACTCTTAGGGTTCACCCAAGGAAGACAAATTCTAACTAAGGGAAGGAAGGAGAAGTTAGAACAAAAGAAAGTGAGCATTAAGGAACAGGGGATTAGTATAAGGAGTTAAGTAAGGGTTCAAAGGATAAGAGTAAAGAAAACAAATAGACTATTTCAAAGAAAACCAAAGGAATTGAAGTTTTTTGGGAAGAAAGAAAAAAGATTAGGGGGTGCACTGAAGATGTTAAAACAAGTAAGACATGATAAGGAAAAGAGAAGGGAAAGAAGTACGAAACAAAGAAACCCCGGGAATAATACCAATTCTTGGAAAAGAGTTAAGACACACATCCTTAGGAACTCGCTAGTAATAAGGGACTTTGTTTGGAGATAAATATGTGAAACAAAAAGGAATAGAAGATAGGAGAGAAAACCAAAGTGAATCACCAATCAAAGTTCGGGAAGTATAAGAAAATAATGAAGGGAGAACTTTCAAGGAGCAGTAGGGAAAATTAATGTGAAAATCTCAGTATGGGAGTCCCTAGGAGAAGAATGAAGATAGGGAGTGGAATCATGGAAAGGAGGAAGTTCCAAGCTAAGGTAATCAATAGATGAGATATCATAAACTAGAGTAGGAACCAGGGCCTCATTAAAGGACATAGGCGACTAAGTCAATACCTAGAAGGCCAAACATGATCAACTTGCAAGAGAGCAGGGAACCAAATAGAGATTTTAGATGGATCAAATTGAAGAAAATAACTCATAACAACCCTATCATTTGAGAGAATAAACAACGCACTAAGATGGATCGAAAAGTAGTGAGGACTACACCCTCAAAAGAGAATGAGATGAGTATTAAGAACCATACAACTCAAGAGACAACAGTCTCAAAATCATATGACAAAAATAAATGATAAGAATGAGGAATTAATGAACTCCAATAAAGAGGGAGAGATGGAAAGACCATATATTGGAAATTTAAAATGAAGGCAAAATCTTAAAGAGATCAATGGATTGAGTTAACAATCAAACTCAAGACATTAGAAGATTAGGTAAACCTCTCACAGGATAATCGTGGAGTCTTAAAAATGAAGCAGATTTTAATCCCATCTAATGGAAATAGATGGATATAGGAAAGAAAAGAGAATGAGGACGAAGTACATATAAGTTCTCATGGCTAATGTAAACATAAAAGGATGACATCAGGGAATATCTTCTAAGTTAAATATTCTAAATAACGAGACGGGAAGAGAACCCAAGAGAAAAGAACATAAATCGCTAAGGACACCTTGGAAGGATAGAAATGACCAAATTAAAAAGGAAATGGGATCAACAGAAATGGAGATTTGGTAAATTTATCCAAGATATACTGGTCGAAATGGAAAGATCAAGTACAAAGGAAAAGTACTCGGGAGGACCCGATGAGCAAGTTAAGACCAAGTAATGTGTAAGAAGGAATACACATCAAAAGAGGTCATACGAGTAAAGAGGGGTGGATTACCCAATAAATGAAGAAATAGAGAAAAGTATATCTAAGAAACTTTGGAAAGTTAACCCCTCAGCTAGCAAGGGATTTAAGTGAAGGATCACTAATATCAAAACTGGTAGTGATCGATGCTCAAACAAATAGAGCCGAAAGAGAGAACCACTAAACACAATGTGGAGTACCCAGAACAAAATCGATGATTAAAAACTCCTCGAGTAAGAATATGGGATGAGACTAAAATTTCAGTTAGAGAAGGAATAAAAAAAGGGGGCAAATGCTCTATTATAAGAAGGGGTATGAAGGAAGGAATGAAACCTTCAAAGAAATGAGAGGTAGGTTGAGTATATAATTACAAAGGTGGTAGTCTCTATTGTGAGGGATATAGTAGAGAATAAAATCGTAATAGGAGAACATTCCCAAATTAGTAATTGATACTTAGTCTAAAGAGGATTAACTCAGGATAAAGAATTGTGAAGTAATCACAAGTGAATAATAGTGGATTTAGAAAAAGAAAAGTTTTTGAGAAAATGAAACCTCTGGAACTAAAGAAGCAAATAAGAAGAAGTCAAACTGGCCATTACCGAAATCTATGCAGTGAGAAGGTGATGCTCGAGAGGATCACGAGCTAAGGATTTTAACAACAAAAGAAGTGACTACACACTAGAATGAGCTGGTATCGTAGAACTTCCAATCCTAAAAATCTATTAGCCTTAAAAGCCAAATTCGGATCCTACAAACTTGGGAGGAAGTCAGCTACCTAATGCCTACCTCCAACTGACCTGAGGATTATCAGAGAAGCGTTGGCGAGTTCAAACAATGAAGTAGCTCCAGCGGAACGAAGCTGCTCTATTTTGGTCTATCGAAATTCGGCCAATTCCGACCTCCTACGGCTGGATCAAGCCCTCTCATAGCCCCCACGACCATCACACAACCTCAATAGAGGCGAAAGGTAAGCCAATTCGGCCCTCCTCCATCGTGATGGTTCGGTTCTAGAGAGAGAAAGTGACATAATTCTTCGATCTAATTCCAACTATTCCTGAAGCAATTGTTCCAATTCTTGATCCTAGGAAGACCCTAAAGACAAAAACTATCTTCCCCGATCAAGAACTCGGATTGTCATGCCTCCAACGGTAATCTTTCGAAGCTTTCTCTCTCTATTTTCAGTTTTCCGGCAAAACTTCATTTGAGTACATTTTAGACCCAAATCCTGCAATTAAAAGTGCAATTGAATTGTATGTAGATATAGAAATTGATTTATACCATCAATTTGAAGAAATAACCTCAATTGAATGGCTAATTTGAAGGATTTCCAATTATCTTCATTGGGTCCTTAATCTTATCATAATCACCCATTGGCCCTTCCAATGTATCATTTATGGGTCCAATGGAATTCATAGGTATAGGAAGAAGCCCTGTCAAATAGAGATTTTTCCTTTCGACCATATTTTGATTATTAATACGATATGTAAGGACCACTACTACTAATAGTAGTACACCTTTGATCGTAAAATACTGATTGCTTCTTGAATCCTATGAAAGTAGTATACTCCACATCCGAGGGTCCAAGAGCTTTATAATCATGTATAAATGGATCCTTTTATATTCTCCAGCTTGGATTTTTTACTTCATTCAAAATCAAATAAAAAAAGTATGGGTTCCTTAGACTTCTTGTTATACAATAATTTTTTTTATTTTGTGATGGAAGAAGTTTTTTTTAATTAAAAAATGGATAACAAAAAAGACAGTCAATAAAAAATTTTTCAAAATTGCAATTTAGTCCCTAATTTCTCAAAAATTACAATTTGACTCCAAACTTCTCAAAATTGCTAATTGGTCCTCCATTTTGCCCAAATTACCCTCAATTAGGAATGAATTTCATGAAAGTGCCCTCAAATTCATCAATTTGCCATTTGGCCCCCAATATTCTATAAATCCCAAAATTGCCCAATTTTTTTAAAAATTACAATTTGGTCCCTAAATCATAATTTTGTTCAATTAATCATTGAAACGTTGTTAATTGCCCCCATTCATGATTTAGATCACCTTCCCTACATTTCACTCGTCATTTTAAGCCTTGAACTGCTTCATTTAGCTCATAAATGAGCTCAAATGGAGTTTCGTCAAAAAATACAATTTAGAGAGAGAGAGCTTCAATATCTTACTGGTGGGGGTACGGTGACCGGAGCTTTGGCCGTCATTGCATTGCTCTCTTCGTGGGGATCCTCCCTAGATCAAACCACGCCTCAATTGGTGACCTAAGCAATGTGAATTTCTTAGCTAAAGTTTTTGTAGTATTTTTTTCATGAATAGTATTTTTCGATGAAGGGCAGCGAAGGGGACTTACCTTCTTAGCTCAAGGGAAGGTTAAGACACCTCTAGGTGGAGTTTGGGGGGTTTAACTTGGCTGGAATTGGCTAGGAGAGCTCAATTTGAGCTGCAGGAGTTTAGGATGTTTTCTGGCCAAGGAGCAACAACATTATTTGAGCTCCCTCGCTCCTCCTCGGTGGTCCTCAGGCTAAAAAGAAGGAGTGGCTAAGTAGAGGACTTCCTCTCAATTCCAAAGACACTGAATGTGGCTTCGAAGGTTGAGAAAAGTCCTGTTGCCTAAGTTTTGGTTCGCTACTCATTGGAAATTAGTACACTTCTTCTTTTTCGCTCGATTGTGGGATGCAGATAACGAATGGAGGGGTGCTCTTTATATAGTGAGCTCGACAACTGTTTTGGCTACTGGCCAACATAAGACTCGGCCCTAGCTCCACTTGCCGGCAACCTGACCAGAGGAATTTTTTATTTGTCAGAGACTCCCTCTTTCACGACCCCTCTCTCTCTCCTTCTGTCAATGAATTGAGGTTGAAGACGATGACATGACGGGCGTGTCACATGACGCACCGTGATTGGCCGATTTTTCTGACATGGAGGTCCAACTCAGCCGTCGCGTCAGCCGTTGATCAGTTGACCAGACACGTGGCAACCTCCCATTGGCTGCTCATGTTTGCGTGGCAAGCTGACAGGATATTTGTTGACCATTGACCGGACATGTGGCAACCTTTCATTGGTTGCCCGTGTTGCTGATTGGGCGTCATTGACCGGTCCGATTCGTTGACCGGTCTGGTCCGACCGGGTTCGGAAACCCGAATTCGAAAATCTACCGGTTCATACCCAATTTGACTGGTTTTCTAAAATTTAAAATTTTCTAAATTAATTTTCTATCTAATGGTGGGCTCAATTTCCCAAATTGATATTTTTAAGCCACCTAGACAAATGAATTATTGAATCGGTTCACTATGGTTCATTCCGGTTCAGTCTGATTCGTGTCCAGTTCACCCCGAACCGTTCTGGTTATCTCATCCAATTCACTTCTTGTTCTTCCTCATGATTTTTGGTGAATTTTTGGTCACTTTGGATATTCCAATTTCCCACATTAACCCTTATTTACCATTTTTCGTTCATTAATTAGCTCATTTATTCACATGAAAATTTTACCGGTTCTTTTTTTAGGTTTTCCTTGGTCCCGGAGGACGAGGTTTACATAAAAGGCCGTATATTTTTATATTTATGCATAGGTCCTCCCATTATGTCTTAACTGCATTTAGGTCCCTAAAGTTTATCATTTTACATTTAGGTCCCTAATCATTTTTTATTTTCAATTAAGTCCCTAGGATTTCCAATTTCCCCTCATAGGTCCTTAATTTTTCCAAAATTACCAATTAGCCCTCAATTTTTCCAAAATTGTCAATTGGTCCTTAATTTCTCGAAAATTACCAATTTGCCATTAATTTCTCAAAAATTGCCAATTGGCCCTCCATTTCATCTAATTGCCCAATTGGGCCCCTATTGGAAGTTAATTTCATGAAAATGCCCCAATTTTCCTTAAATTACAATTCGACCCCTAATTTTTCAAAAATCCCAAAATTTCCCAATTTTTCAAATTTTGCAATTTGGTCCCCGAATCACCATTTCGTTCAATTGATCCCCAAAACTCGGTTAATTATCCTCATTCGTGATTTGAATCATCTTCCATATGTCTCCTTAGTCATTTCAAGTTTTGAAACGCTTCATTTGGATCAGAAATGAGCTCAAACAAAGTTTTGCCGGAAAACTAAGTCTAGAGAGAGAAAGCTTCGATATCTTACTGGTAAGGGTCCAACGACCGGAGCTCTTGCTTTTTCTGAATTGCCATACTCTTGGGGATCCTTCCTAAATCAAACCACGCCTCAATTGGTCGTCTAAGCAGGTCAAATTTCACAGTTTAAAGTTTTGCATAAACGTACTATGAACAGTATTTTTCGGTGAAGGGCGATAGAGGGGATTTACCATCTTAGCTCAGGAGAGGTTGGGGCACCTCTAGGTGTGGTCTAGGGGGGCTTGGTTTGGTTGGAGTTAGTTTAGGGATGGCCCGACTTGAGCTCGAGTAGTTCGGGTTGCTGACCGTCGAGGAGCGGTGGTACTATGCGAGCTTCCCTGCTCTTCTTCTATGGTCCTTGGGCTGAAGGGAGGGTGTAGTTAGGTAAAGGACTTCCTTCTAGTTCTAAGGACACTGAATGTAACTTCAGAGGTTGAGAAAGGACTCGCTGTCAGAGCTCTGGTTTGCTGCTTGCCGAAAAATAGGACACTTCACGTTCTTTGCTCGTTTGTGGGATGGAAAAGACGAATGGAGGAGTGCTCGACAACTAATCTGGCTACCGACAGGCATAGGACTCGACCTCCGACTCGGCTGCCAGCGGTCATACCAGAGCTCTTCTCGAGTCGCCGAAGGAATCACCTTCCTTCTCTCTCTTTCCTTTCTGTCAGCTGATTAAGGAAGAAGACGATGATGTGGCGGGCATGTCATGTGGCGCGTTGTGATTGGTTGGTTTTTCTAACGTGGCATTCTAACTCAACCGTTGCATCAGCCATTGATCGATTAATCGGACACATGGCAGCCTCCCATTAGTTGCTTGTGTCTGCGTGGTAGGCTGACCGGTCGTCCGCTGACCATTGACCGAACACGTGGTAGCCTCCCATTGGCTGCTCGTGTATGCGTGGCAGTTCGTGTATGTGTGGCTGTTGATTGGGCATTCGCTAACCGTTGACCGGTCCAGTCCGACCAAGTTCGATGACCCGAATTCAAAAATTAGTTGGTTCAGGTGATTCGATCAATTTTCTCAAAATTAAAAATTTCTAGATTTATCTAAATTTATTTTTTATCTAATGGTGGCTTCAATTTTTCAATTTGATATTTTTAATCCATCTAGAAAAATAAATAATTGAACCGGTTCAACCTGGTTCAGGTCCGGTTCACCCTAAATCGGTCCAATTTTCCCATTCAATTTACTTTATGGTTATTTCCCATGATTTTTATGATTTTTTGGTTACTTGAAATTTTCCAATTTCCCATCTTACCCATTATTTACTATTTTCGGTTCATTAATTGACTCAATTTTCTCATAAAAATTGACCAGTTTTTTTCCCGATTCCCTTGGTCCAAGAGGATGAGTTTCGTAGTTCCAAATCAGAGTCAAACCGATTTATTGGAAAATTCTCCGATTTTTTAGGAGAACTAAACAACTCCAAAAATAATAGATCTTAAAATCAATCAATAAAGAACGAGAAGAGAAATTTTTAGAAAAATAGATTAGGCCAGAAATCGATTAAATCAAAGGTGAATTAGCCTTTAAAGTGTTTAAACTGATCGAATCAACTTGTATTAGTAAAATCCCATGAATTTTACACAATGCTAAATTAATCCAAATGTGACGATTTTTAATTCTATTAAATATGAAATTGAATTTAAAATTTTTCGTTATTTTTATTTTCTCAATAACCTATGGAAAAAGGCTGAACCAAATTAAATATTGATTAAACAACCGAAAAATTCCTTAAAAATCAGTTAATTATAATACATACATGTTAGTGTACCATACCAGTCCTATACATTACACACATGTCATCATTTTTGCCCGACCCCTACCTAAATTTTGCATAAATATTAATAAATATCAATAGATAACTCGATTATCACCGCTTAAGAAAATTAAATTATCACCATAAATATAAAATATGAGTTGATAAAAAAGAAATAGTTAATTAGTACGTAATAGTATAATTTAAATATATAAATATTAGGTGTTATATTGTTGAAATTCAACCGGAATTCTATATAAAACACAAAAAAAACTCAACTCATATAACCCAACTTAATAGTCTAACTCTGCCCCGGCCAACTCGAATGATTTCAGTATCACTGTAAAGCCGAGAAATCCATCAGAGTTGCTATGTTAAATCATATATCCATGTTCCCTTGGCAGGTCAATCTTGAGAGAGATGAAGTATCACAAGGATTTCTCAAGTAAATTTTATATTTATTAGTACTGACAAATAAAATATGCTAAATTTAAAAAAAAAAAATCTAAGTTTGGTCTGGTTGAAACTAAAAAATGAAATGGTGAGAATAAAATGAGTAAACTACTCCCATCATTCGTGATGGCCGCATCCTTGCTCCTTCAATAGAACCCTATTACCTGTCAAATGAAGAAATATGATTTTCCCTACCCATTTTTGCCCAGCGGACGAGTCATGGCAGAAAAGGGAAAAAGAGGAGCCCCATCCCCTAACATATACTAGAATCCATAAAAGGGAACACGTCTAGTTTTATACTGCCACTTTAAAGACTACGAAAAAGGCTCATCTCAATCTGATTGATACATCACAGTCCGATTCCCAGTATAAATTTGGAGCTTTGATGACAGAAATTCCCTTTTATTAGTTAAACGTATAGTACACACTATCCCACATTCATTCAGACCAAGTGAACACTAGGATATATCCTAACATCAGCATGAGATCTGGGAGAAATTTACCACCAGATACTTATCTAAAAGAAAGAAGCAATAGCTTCAAACAGGGAGTTAGGCTGGTGATTCATCTTCTTTTCTGAGCAGTTCCTGAAATAATCAGTGAAAATACATGATGAGCACCATAAGCTCAAATCTCATATAAGCAAGTTCCAGATGCTCATAAGCATTAGTATGACATTGGAATTATGTTTGCTGCATAAGTTAGCTAATGCTTGATGAACTAGAAGGGACAAACTTGTAGCACACAACAAAAGAATGTGAGCAGTTATCCATGGAAAAACTACTGATTTGTTCATTCAGTCAAGTGCACTGCTTTTATGATATCTAGTTGAGAATAAGTGAAGTATTATCAATTCCTTACCGATTTAGTAACAACTATTGTTTGGTGTTGCCTTTCTTTCTTCTCATGCAAGCACTCACCACACCAACTTGAGAAATCCTTCTGATACTTCTTCATCTCTCTGAATATTGAACTGCAAAGGAAACATGGATATATGGTTTAACATAGCAAACTCATAATATTCAATTCAGACAGGAACAGAGTAATGGTACCTCCTACACCACAAGAGTAAGTTGATCCTATGGCCAGCAGTAGTGGCTCTAGCACCATGCCGATGGCGACCTCGATGTAGCACAGCTCGCCCAGGTATATGGACATAGTCAAAGATCTCCTATCCAGTTAAGTGCCACATTTTAGAACATGGATATACGAAAATGGGGCAAATATGCAAAGTAATCTAGTGTATATACAGTAAGTCATAGTTATCAAATCAGATACTAATATTCAACAGATATGAATTCAAATATCAAATCTATTTTAATAAACAACATAATCGTCTCAAGCAAATTTCAAAACAAAATTTTCTATCACTTGTATAAACTGGCATATTGAAATTGTCAACAAAAATGTAAACCGGAGGTTTTACTAAGAAAGAGCCATAATAGCAAGTCTTATAACTGTAATTGATTGGCAGGAGCAAGACAGATTTATCGTCCAATGTCATTTTTGGCCTTTGGTACTGTAAAGACAGTACATTGCAACATACCTCTGGCTGACTCCCGGTGTTTACATGTTTGTCACATCGAGTGCCCCGAAAGAACAGCTCTCCACCAGAAAATTGCTTACCCAAGCACACATTCAGAGTCACTTCAGAGTCATCCACATGGAAACCTATGATAAATTCACAATACATTCATATGTGGATGGTACAAAATGCATTCTAGTTCATTATAATGCTTTTATGATACCATACACAAAAGTGAACACTAGGGGGGAATTTTGGCCTTCTCTACATATGAAGAGCCAAGAACAAGAAACCAAACAACATAAATACTAAGTGGAATAGACAAATTGTTGATGAAAACAACTTACCCAATTCAACATCCCTATCTTTCCCATATTCAACAATAAAACCATGATGAGAATCCAAACTTGATCCACCAACTTCAGGAAAGAAAACTGCTGAGGAAAAATGAATATACTGGTAATTGGAAAAATTAAAGTGGAGAGAACGGACTTTGAGGGCATGAACTGGGGTAACCTTTTGAAATAGGACGAACAAAACCCTCCATCAGCTTGTCAAGCATGGTCTCAAACCCAAAATCATCGAGAACAGCACCATATTTGTTCATTGTATTTGGGCGCATTATCCTAAATTTTACTTCATTCACCCATTTCTCAAAATTCTCAACCTAGGAAGTATTAAACCTAAACAGTAAGAAATAAGTACATAAAACACCATGAAATTAATGATTTAGAAAGAAGAAACAAACTAATGGTAGACACCTCAGACAATATCAATTCACAGAAACGTGGTTGAAACATCTCAAATGTAAAGATCCCAGGGCTAGGCTCAGACATTATACTTCTGAAGCTTTCCTCAGTATTGTCATTGATTGCTTTGAGGAATGATGGGACAAAAAAGCTTGAAGGGAGTATTGTGTATATGTCCCTGTGCAAAGGCTGCAATTAAGAAACCCCTTATGAATGTCAGAACAGGTTGTTGTGATGAGGCGATTAAATTTTAGATTAACCATCATAAAATATGGACAAAATGGCAGAGGTTTTATCAGCTAATAAAGAGAGAAAATAATAACTCCTACAATAAGGTCAACAATACATCTTTCCCAGCTTCCAGAGGAATGGAACAGAATAAACAGAAGTAAATTGAACCAGACAAGGAGGACTATGGTTTTGGATGAACAACAAGGATTTCTGAATATGGAAAAAAACTGCAATAGAAAAGGTGAGATTTATGAGAAAAGAAACAAAAATATTAACCTGATAATTTGATATTATCTTATGTCTATAATCTCTCTGTCTTTGAACCTGGCAAGCAGAAAAAAAAAACATAACAAGAATCAACATAAGCTCATAGAGAAAAAAATGCAATCAATATTAAGTCCAAAAATTGGTTTTTCAGAGTAATCCTGCGGCCCCGCCATGAGTGTGTGTGTATATACACACCAATGCAGGAATTCTTTAGAACCAAAAGGGAATGTGCCATACACAAACAAGCTAACTTTTTATGCTGATGACTACTAAAAAAAATCAAGCTTTCAGATAAAAGATTTGTCTTTTGGAATAAGATGAGAGCTGCACTAATTAGAACGAGTACAAGGGTTCAGCTTTCACTTCAGGTTCTATATTTCGGCAGAAATTCTTCTTTCAAGAAAGTCTAGCGCACATGTTCTATGAGGGCTAGAGCTCAAGTAGTGTCCCTAGCCATTTAGAATCTTATTTACTGTCTGATCAGGTTAAGTCCAGTCAATTGCTACAAGATAGTGATGTTGTGGTTATTGAACCCCTTTGAAGTTTGATGGATGAAGCAATGTATTGAGCAAAAAAAAATGCCTGATAGAAGCCAATCAATATGATAAGGGCAAAAAAGTAATTGCACATGCCTTTTCTGAGTTATACAGGATCCTAGAGGAGACAACCATTGAGAGGAAACCCTAATTCCCCCATTGCTAAGACATTCGAAAATGCCAATGAAACGGCTGATTTTAAGCAAGTAAACGAACACCAGCAGCCCCCAGATTCCCCCTTTGACACGACATTATCTGTTCTGAAGAACTATTTTGCATTCTGTCTTAGTTGTCTCACGGTCGACCAGTGAAATCGGAAAGGAAGATCTCATTTTTCATGAATTCAGGTTAAACACCCAGGTCGGTAATGGGGAGGAAGAGATCGTATATACCCGGTTCCGTTCTCCATGTGGAAGGTACTTGAGCAGAATCTCCCTCATGAACTTGACCTTGTCGTCCCGGCCGACGGAGAGCATGCTGGGGGGTAAGTACCGCTCCAGCGAGCTAAAGATCACGGGGCTGAAGTCCAACTGGAGATCCTCGTAGCTATCAGGCTTGTGGTCCTTGTTAGGGTTCAATCTCAGCCGCTGCTGGCTCGTCAGGATGGACGCCGGCGCATCGGCAAGCTTGCCCTGTTTTCCTCCGGGGACCATGCAGTTGCCGCCCCCAGGAGCGGCGGGGTGGTCGACGGGGCCAGCATCGAGTGACATAGATAAGGAAAGAGGTGGGCAGGTAAGGTGTGCTATGTAGTGCAAGGCATCGATGAGAAGGGAAGTGAGAGGAGGATTAGGGTTCCGGCATAACCGTCTGTCCAGTGATACCAAAAGCGGATCCTTGCTTGGTTCAGGGTAGGGTTTCGAGAGAGAGAGAGACGATCTGATCATCCAAATAATGTTCTTTTGGGCGCCCTGTAGTTCTGTTTTTACCGTTGCCGGTGAGTAGCATGTGAACCCAAAAGTCACTCACGCGACCCAATATGAAAAGCATCTCTCTTAAGTTATTTTCCCTATTCATTCTAGTCATTTAATCATAGGGTTTGATTTCATAAGACTGGTTTTATATGATTTGCCCAATCCCATTTTTTTTAATAAAGAACATAGTTCTTTCTACTTGTGACAAAATTAGGTCACAACTCTAGTTGTCCCTTGTTTTTTTGCACAACTCTCGGTGTACGTAGCCTACCATCTGCTTTCCTTACTTCCAACGTTTTTCTTGTTTTTACTTCTATCACCCTTGTGTTGCAGTCAAGCTCTTTGGTAGATAATCATAAACTTCAATAATGTTTTTAAAGAGATTAGAGGCGCAAAGAGAAAAGAATATATTTAAAGTTCAACTTGTATTGTATATCTCAAAGTAATTACATAGTATTGAAATAAAGAGATTTACACCACATTAAATGAAACTAGATTTAGAATATAAGAGTCTTGTAGACTTATTGTTCATTAATGCTTATAGGATAACTATCACTAGTTCATGTTCATCTCCTTCACACCATTCATGTATCTCCATTCTTCCACTCTATAGATCCGAATTCGTAGACCATCTAATATTTGTTTGCCAATCATAGTCCACATCCTTGTATTTGGGATTGGGGTTTCTTTCATCACATAAACACCTTCTCCCGAATTCATTTTGATTAGAACGACCCTATTGAAACTTGCCATTGCTTATTACAGTTTCTCATGGGTCAGGTTTCAAGAAACTCCATCTAACTATTCAAGTTTCTCTTCTGGGTCACTTACCACATTGGCACTTGAGAGTGAACCCTCACATTGATAGGTTATTATACCACAACTCAATTATTCAATTGAATTAGTAGAAAACCTGCTATATAATTTTGATTTTACAACAATAGATATTTTACCATTATAATCTCGATAAAACTTAAAAGTTAGAATAAAATTTATTACAATATCTTTTTAAAATATACATTAAAACAAGTTTTATAAACAATATTAGGACTAAATACCGAATAAAAAATGCATATTTGGTTTATTATGCCTTTTCATAAACTTGATTTGTCTCCCTACATACCTTAAAGTAGTATTAGAGTGGGTGGACTATAAAGTCCATTGAATATGATTAGTTTGCATTATAATTTTATGTTCACAATTAAACAAATACTTAAAACATGGGGTAAATATAATTACTTTAAAAAAATTGATAAAGTTTCAAGTATAGGAAAAGTTGAGGTTTTAAATATTTTCAATATACATGAATTTTGTATAAACACGTATGCATTACATCAAATTCGTTACATTGTGGAAGTATCACACGACTGTATAATAAAAATATCTTCTATTTCATTTTTGGTTTAAAGCGACTTTATCAACCAATCTAGTACAAGAATGCATTCCCGACCACACATCGAAACAGACCAAGGTATCCATGTTAGACCATCTGTGTGAGCACAATTGCCTAATCTCTAGGCATATCATATGTATTTGTCTACTATTTGAGTGACGAGACATTTCTCTTTTGCCAGGTTTAGTGCCCATAGGACTTCAAGAGCCATTGACATATTAGACTAGCATTCACTTTTCTTATTCCTATATTATTGTCTAGCAACCCTCAAAATTATCACTACCATATACCAAACATCTCATGATTACGATCACAATCAAACACAAGCAAGTGTTTTAAGCTTAATTTCATCATATTTGTTCTATCAACTCTACGGGGGGTGATACTCGTTTCTAGTTTAATAGATTTTACTGGACATGACCAGTTTCCCACAATAACTTGATAAATTTTTGTCTTCGAGACTAGACTCGTTACTCCACTATAAATATTATTTACATGATGAAGCCCATTCAAAGTTTCAAAATATATCCATGTTCGATGGAGTTTGTCAAAATTAAAAATTTCTAAATTTATCTAAATTCATTCTCTATCCAATAATGGCTTCAATTCTCAAATTTGAATTTTTTAGGCCACCTAGAAAAATGAATTTAGCATCTGGTTTAGTAGTAGTTCAAACAGGTTCAATCTAGTTTAGATCTGGTTCACCTAAACTAGTCTGGTTTTCTCTCCCAAATTGTCCTAAAGTCCCTTTCCAAGGTTTTTATGACTCTTTGGGTCACTCTAAAGTTGTAAATTCCCCAATTTACCCATTCTCTAGTGGTTGGGGTTCATGAACGGGTTCGGTTTTCTCACTCGGGTTGACCGGTTCTTTCCTGATTTTCCTTAACTCCAAAGTGCGGGGCTTACAACTCTACCCTCATTTTAGGAATTTTGTCCCCAAAACTTATTTAACATTCTTTGCACAGGAAATAACTTTCCTTGATATCCACTTATAGTTTATCAACAAACAACCATTTCGGTTATTTCCACTTAGCCCACTTTAAAATCACACGCTTAAAGAATTTCTTTTCCTTTATATTATTTTCTCCCTCCATGGAGTTTATCATAACTAGTATGTCTTGCCCGCGAGTCCAAAATTATATCCTTTGGCTCACATCTTCCTTTGCTTAGGGCAAGATTCTTCCTCCTACAAATTCTTGCTCCGTATTTCAGGATTGAAAGCTCCAAAATGCCTAATCATTCATGTATCCAGTTATTCCCTTTATCGTTGACACCCTTAGCTTAGTGTGTAAACCTCACACTTTTGAGTTAAGGAAAACTGGAAAAAGAACTAGTAAAACCGAGTAAGAAAATCGAGGCGGATTACAAAACCCAATCATTTGGAAACAAGCAATTTGAAAATTTACAACTTTCGGGTGATCTAAAGGGTTTATTAAACCTTGGAAAAGAAAATTAAAATAAATTAAAAGAGAAAAACTAAATTGGTCTTGGGAAGTATGATTTTTTTTGTAACCCGAAATTTCGGTCAAAAATTTTTACGCCAATCATAAATAGCCATAAATTAATATATATATTTAATTATTGTAATTAATACCAATAATTTAATACCTAAATTAAATTATTAGAATTAATACAAATAATTTATGGTAATATTAATACTAGTAATAAATCTCTTCCATTTAATACACAATTTTACACCTATATAAATAGGTCATCCCCATTCATTCTCCTCACACCCGAACACTTCTCTCTCTCTCTCTCTATTGCTCCATTTCCCGGTGAAGCTAGAACCAGAGCTTCGACTTGAACATTTTTCTTAACCTCGAAAGGAGAGGTTGGGCTCTTTAGAACCGGGGAGAAGTTCGCTATTAGATAGCAAACTCTAGTCAATCCAAGAATCGTTGGAGAAGTGCCGGCATGATGGAACAGTGAAGCAGCTCTGACAGACCAAATCTGCCCTATTTTGGCCAAGCTGAAATTGGCCATTTCAAGCCCTCATCGGGCTAAACCAAGCCCTCCTAACACTTTCTTAACCCTCCCACAATCGAATTAGGATTGAAAGGTAAGTCAATTTGGTTCCCCTCTGTAATTTTCGGCCGGTGCTAGAGAGAGAACATGCAGAATTTCAATGATGAAATTCTAACTCAATTCGGCATCAATTGATGCGATTCTTGACTCTAGGATGAACCTCAAGATTAGAGCTATCTGCCTAGATCAAAAGCTCGGACCGTTGTGCCCTTATCGGTGAGTAATCGAAGCTTTCTCTCTCTAGAGTTTATTTTTCGGCGAATCTTCGTTTGAGCTCATTTTGGCGTTAAAATTTACGATTCAAAGTTCCTTAGAATCGTATGAATATGTAGGAACTCAATTTCAACTCCAATTTCAACAATTAGAGGTGTTTGAATGGTCAATTTGATGAAATCAAATTCGGCAATGTTGAGTAGTTGAAATTGGGGGGAAAATTGGGAATTTTTAAAATTTAAAGGACCAAAATGCAATTTTATGAAATTGAGGGTCAATTGGGCATGAAAATAATGTTGAAGGACCAATTGAGGAATTTTGGAATTTTTGGGGCAAAACTTACCATTTTTGTAAAGGAAAGGCAAAATGGTAATTTTGGAAAAGTTGGAGGACCAAATTGGAAATTTGGGAAATTAATCCCTTTTTTTGAAAGGGAATAAATTGAGGTCCTATGATAAATTTTAGACGTTCCAGGACTCAATTTGAGGAAAAATCGGCATTTGGGACTTAAAGTTAAAGATAAATAACTTTAGGGACCTAATTGCAAATAAATGAGAGTTTGACCTTCTCATTCATTTGGAATGAATGAAATCTATTAGGCTGAAAGATAATGAACCGAGATGTTCATATCGTATAGGAACACGAAGTACCAGGAATGCCAGCAAGGACAACCTCACGTGAATACAAAGAACCGGTCTAATGGAATTCATGGCATTAACGGGTGAGTGGGTTTACTAACATCATACCCGATTGGGATGATAAGCACAACTTAAAAATAAAAATCGCTTACTAGTTATGAGTGAGATTTTATATCATACCCGGTTGGGGATGATAAGCACATCGAAATGAAAACCCACTACTATGTGGTATTTAAATCATCACGACTTAGAGTAGTGATGTGAAAACCATGTGAAAAAACTACTTACTGGTTGTAAGTAGATCATACCCAGTTGGTATGATGAAACTTCCTCGAAGGAAGTTGAAAATCCGTTCTTCGGTTATGAACAGAGATGTCCTTATATCGGGTTAGTATAATGGACAGTTGAAAATATAATTTTGTCGAAAGTGCTCTCTCCTGACTGTGTGCCAATGCTTAAACTATTTGGGAGACCTTGACGGGAGCTCAAATAGCTCTTATAGGCTAGGGGCCTCAGTTTTGGAACTTAGGGGCTAATATGCCCAATTTTGAAAATCTCTTACAGTGAGCCCAAGGCCAGTTGGCATGAGTAGGAGCTCGTAAACAAACATGAATTATGTGCCATAAAACTTTACATAAAGGAATTGTTTGGCCATGGTACCAAGATAGGACTGACATACTCAATCAACTAGCGGCAGTGTGACATGACATACCAGTCAAACAAATAATTACGGGTTGAGCTGAAAGTTGGGGTTGTTGGACCAGTGGCACCACAGATTAGATGGCTTGATAAGAAAATATTGTTTGTGCATGCACTATGAGTAGGGGATCATCAAAACGCCCATAAGGGGTAGTGATGCATCCTAAGAGCCCCAGACGACCCGGTGAGTGTAAGGGCAAATCGTCGTTCCAGGTGTTTGTGCAAAATTTGAAGTAGCACCAAGCGCATGAGATCGAGGTGGGGACAGGATGAGGTCTCTGTCCTCATATGGACACGAAGAAGCGATTTCAGGATTAAGGGTCGGATGTCGCATACATCCACTCATTCTCATGGTGGAAGTGGTCGTGCTTCTATCCGGGTGGCCGGTAAAGTTGCTCCGAAGCCACTAGTGGGTTCAGTAGTCATACTGACCTACGAATGTGTGTAACCTTCATGATGAAGGATGTGTGTTAGATGATGACACATCGTGGTAACTAAGAAATGATGGAAAAACCCGAATTTTTAAATGAAGTGATTTTTGAAAGAAAGGAGTCAGTCACACTCCAATAATAATTATTTTTTTTAAAAGTCAAAACTTTTGAAAACCCATTCACTAAGTAGTCTTACTCACCCCTCCTTATATCCCTTTCAGGAAATCCTGGAAAGCCTATCCTTAAAGATCATCAACTAAGAAGCATATAAGACAGGTATGATGAATTTAAAATGATATGCAGTTTTGATTATATTATTTCAGGAAAAAGGTGCCGGTTTAAAGGACGTCTTACTCTTTACGGTTTATAATAAGGGAAACCCTTTAATAAACCGGGAGAGTGGTAGGTTGATCATGGGGATCCGACCAAACCAGGTCGGGGTGTGACATAGTGTCTTTGCAAGTGCTACGTACGTGCTTCCACAAGTATCGGTGTTATCACCATTTCGTCCTATATTGACCCTTCCCTCATTCGTTGTTTATTACAACTTCGTTCCTAATTTAATGTTTTACCTTGTCATGCTTAACTAACCAACTCTTCATTACTTGAGTTATATTTTCCCTAGGACTATTGGGCTTACATGTCCCTTACAGCACACCATTCTCTAAAATCTATGTTTGACCATTTAACCATTTTTTTAAAATACTTCCCTAATGGTTGTTCTCAACCTTCCTACCTTTCAAGGATAGTATAACTTTGTCCCTCTTTTCGTCTGGTAGTATTACTTGACTATCTTTACTGTTATTCGATCGTCCATTTTGCCTTTGACGTGATATCCTACATATCCGTATTGGTTTTCCTTACTCACTTGTCTTTTCCCAACTTCTTTATTGGGTCTCTCCAGTTTCAAATCTTTAGGTTTCTCGATAACTTACTGACATGTTGAAATTCTTCCCTTGTTATGTCATTCCTCATTTCCAGTGGCATCCTTTCCTTAATAACTTTCTTTTTTCTTAATCCACTCTTACTCCCTCGTGGTTATTTCATGATTTTTTATTTCAAGTTAATTCCTTTCTTACTTGTACAACATCTTTTTGATGTTGTCTTCCTACTTTTCCTTTGCACTTGTTCCTTTCATCTCCAACAGCATGTCTTTGATGAGCTCATTTTCTTTCTACTTCTTTGGTTCCATTATCTCCTAATTGGAACAAATACATTTTTCCAAGATTTTCTTCCTTGGTAGGTTTTATACCCCTTTTCTCTCAGAATTTTCTTCTAGTCTTGCCATTGAGAACATCTAACCTTAAATGACATTCTTTGATGTCATCCTCTCTTGCTTACCTTTACTCTTGAAACCTTACGTGTACTTCTTGTATGCCTCATCTTCATTCTCACTTGTTCCCAGTAATCATCTATTTCTTTGAGATGAAGTTCACATCTTCTTTGTTTCAAGATTTATTGATCGTCCCGCATAAAGCTTTATTAACCTTCTCATGGCTTTTGGGTCGTTACTCTGGTCTTAGCCATTTATCTATTTAAGGCTTTCCTTCATCCTTATTTCCCAAAGGTTTTGGCCTTTCCACCCCTTCCTACTTTATTGGGGTTTTGACCTTCACGAGGGTCAGTTCATTAACTGTCTCACTCGTATTATTCTCTTAGTTTAATTCCTTTGAGATATTTGTCTTTCTTGTCCTTAGTATCCCTCCCC
The DNA here is from genome assembly GCA_030064435.1 of Trapa incisa. Lineage (NCBI taxonomy): Eukaryota > Viridiplantae > Streptophyta > Magnoliopsida > Myrtales > Lythraceae > Trapa > Trapa incisa. The sequence continues at coordinate 11,608,053 of CM057781.1, read as the reverse complement.
TTTTGCCCTACTTAGGGTGTAGTCCTTACTACTTCCCAATCCTTCTTAGGGCATCATTTATTATCTCGGATGATCTGGTTGTTATGAGTTATTTCCTTCAACTGGGTCTGTCTAAAATCACTATTTGGTTTCTCTGCTCTCTTGCAAGTAGATCACACTTGACCCTCTAGGTACTTACTTAGCTACCTATGCCCTTTAATGAGGTCCCTATTTCAGCTCCAGATCATGATGTTTCCCCTATTGATTACCTTAGCTTGGAACATTCTCCTTTCACAACCCCACTTCCTATCCTAATCCTTCTCCTAGGGACTTTCGTTCTAAAATTTTCATGTTCGATCTCTCAACTGCTCCTTGAAAGTTCTTCCTTTATTCTTTTCTTCAACTTCTCGACCTTTGTATGGTTATTCATTCTGGATTTCTTCCCTATCTTCTATTCTGTTTTATTCCATCTCTTTGCTTAAAAAAATCTCCTTATTATTATTGAGTTTCTAAGAACTTGTACCCTACTATTTCCAAGTATCGGTATTATCCCTGGAGTTTTCTTACTATTGTACTCTTCCCTTTCTCCTTTATTTTATTTCAATTGACCTTACATTTCAGCGCTCTTTCTTACTTTCTTCTGGTTCGACTTCCATTCCTTTCCTTGGGATAGTCTAATCCTTCTTATTTCCTTACTTTTATCCATAGAGTCTTTCCTTAACTCTTTAGACTATCATCAGTCCCATGCTCCTTGACGCTCACTTCCTTTGCTCCAGACTTCTCCTACCTTTCCTTAGTTAGGATTTGTATTTCATGGATGAACTCTAGTAGTGTAAACTTCGCCCTTTTGAGTTAAGGAAAACCGGGAAGGAACTTATCAAACCGAGTGAGAAAACTGAACCGGTTCACAAACCCTGATCACTAGAGAACGAGCAAATTGGGAAATTTACAACTCCCGAGTGACCCAAAGAGTCATAAAAACCTTGAAAAGGGACTTTAGGACAATTTGGGAAAGAAAACCAGATCGGTTTAAGTGAACCAGATTCGAACTAGTTTTGACCGGTTTCAACCATCATTGAATCAGATGCTAAATTCATTTTTCTAGGTGGCTTAGAAAATTCAAATTGGAGAATTGAGGCCACCATTAGATAGAGAATGAATTTAAATATTTTTAATTTAAAAAGCTGAGTCGAATCAGGCCTGAATTGGTCGGTTTAAGCATTAAACCCAGTTCGGACCCGTTCAGTCAAGTTCAAAATAGTGTTGTCTTCTTCCTTCAAATGATAGCACTATTCACTCGCTGGAAAATCGAACAGCGCCAACGAAGAGGAAATGTTTCCATTCAGAATGTTTTAGGGCATCAATGACTGTCATTAAGATGCCAAACGAACGGTTGGAGAGTCCTCGAGCTCCCTATATAAAGACCCCTTCACCATTCATATTTCACATACCTAAAAACCTCACTCTCCCTCAACTACTCAGTTTTTCGACAGAACTCAAACTAGAGCTCCGACATAGGGGTTTTTTAAAGCCAAAGAAGGCGTGGTCGAGTTCCTTTGACTTGGAGAGAAGTCAATTGCCCAAGGGTAGTCTCCAATTACTTTGAGGATCGCTAGAGAAATGTCGACATGATCGAACAATGAAGCAGCTCCAATAGAACAAAGTTGCCCTATTTCTGTCGAGCTAAAATCGGCTGATTCGAGCCCTCCTCAAGCCAAACCAAGCTCTCCCAACACTCCCTCAGCCCTCATATGACCAAATTAGAGCAGAAAGGTAAGCCAATTTGGCTCCCCTTTGTAAATTCCGATCGGGTTAGAGAGAGAACCAGCGAAATTTTACTAACTGAATTCTCCCTCAATTCGATATGAATTGAGGTAATTATTGATTCTAGGAGGAACCTCGGAACAAGAGCTATCTGCCTAGATTGAAAGCTCGGATCGCCGCACCCCCGACAATAAGCTTTCAAAGCTCTCTCTATAATTCTAGTTTTCCAATGAAGCTCCGTTTGTGCTCGTTCTAGTGTCAATTCATGCGATTCAATGTGCAATTGAATCATATGGATGTGTAGTAACTCAATTTTACCTTCAATTTCAACAATGAACCTCGATTGATTGGTCACTTTGATGAAATCAAATTCGGCCAGGTTGAAAGGGGGAAATTGAGGGAAATTTTGGGGGAAATTGGGGATTTAAAAAATTCTAGGTGCTAAAGTGCAATGTTCCAAAATTGAGCACCAATTTTCCATGAAAAAGATGTTGGACGACCAATTGGTCGATTTTTAGAATTTTTGGGGGTCAAATTTCCATTTTTGTAAAGTAGGGGCAAATGGTAATTTTTGAAAAGCTAGGGACCAAATTGGAAATTTGGGAAAATTGAACCCTTTTGGTGATTTTGGATAAATTGAGGGCCCAAAGTGAAATTTTGAATGTTCAGGACACAATTTGGGGAAAATTGGCATTTAGGGTTCTAAAGTTAAAGGAAAATAACTTTAGGGACCTAAATGCAAGTAATTAAAAGTTTGGACATTTTTTCATTCGTAAGGAATGAAGACTATTAGGCCAAATGATATAAACAAGGATGTTCAAATAATGTAGGAACACGAGAGACTAGGAACACCAGCAAAAACAAGCTTGTGTGAAGGAAAAAAAGCCAAATAAGAGGAATTCACTACACTATCGGGTGAGTGAGAATTTTCACGTCACACTCGGTTGGGATGATAAGTACCTCAGAAATGAAAAACCGCTATTATGTACAATTTTAAAATCACACCTGGATGGGGTGATGTGGAAACTATGCGGAAAAACTACTTATAAATGTTGGAACTTTCATCAAATGAACTTCTAAATTCTAATTTACCACCAAATGATCTCATCATTACACCTAATAACTTGTGGAAGGAGAAGGGGGCCTTACCTCAACCAACCATGATCGAATTTGGTCATTTTCCAAAATTGACTGAAATTGAGCAATTGAGGAGGTTGTTGGAAATTCTCACCAGAGGCAGTCAGAGAGGTGACTAGAGCATAGGCGTTCTATAGAAATGGTCCAAGTGAAACTTTTTGTGATATTGGTCGGCCAAGAGGTTGCTAGAGTTGGGCAAATTTGGTTGTCGATTGGCCGCAATCATGTTGAACCCGATAAACCCACCGGTGGATATCGGGTTATATCCAATGATTTCACCCTTGTGAGAGGTCAGACCTTGCTATGGAAGGGTAGAGGAGAGGCAGACCATCACTTTAGCATCGGTGGTCATTGAAGTGGTGGCTGAAGAAGGAAAATTTGGCCCCGAAAGTTAATCGACAATGATCGAATTGTTGTCCGTGATCAGGGTTGGCCAAAATGACACTCGTGCAATATTTTTCGACCACTAGCAAGTTGGGATCTAACCATGAAACTCAAGAGTAGTCCATTATTAGCAATCAATCTTTGACATAAATCAAACTCAATTAAATGGGGTATCCTATCATTGGCCCAATGTCAATAAAACTTTAAAAACACCTATAAATCTAATGACCCATTCGTGGGAAGAAGGATGTGATACAGAATCGTCCCACCAATTTCAATTGAAGCATGTAATGAAGTCCATAGTAAAAACACGAAAGAAAAGCCAACATCCTTTTTTCAAAGCGAATATAAAATGTCACCCAAATATTGGACCAAAGGATGTCTAACAACTGTATTAGGTTCGGGTTTGAGGTGAGGTTGAACACATGTGGTGATTATCTTTCAAAACTCAACAATGCACTTGTACTTAAGAAGTTTGTCATTTGTCCATAGGTTTAGGCACAACTATGGACTACAAATATGACACAAGTTTGTTCTTACTATTTCATCTAAGTGAAACCATATTACTTAAATCTCCCTTAGGAAAGTTGAAGCAAAAACATGCACAAATTGGATGCCAACAGAGGGAGATGCAGAATTTCATTTTTGTCATAAGTGGTAGAAGATTTGAATTGCCCAATTCAAGCCTAGACATTTAGATAACAATTCCACAAATATAGAAGGAATGGAGGAAGGGGTTTTACCATGGAATGAACAAGAGGGAGATATTGCTCAGTTCAAGCCTAGCCATTTAGATACAAATATAAAAGGAATGGAGGAAGAGGATTTACCATGTAATGACAACCCTAATTGTGTTTCCATCATCTGTACTCATTGCTTCAAACCAAATATCTCTCCTATAACTCAACCACCTTATGGAATGTTGGCCCTGAAGTTGATCAAAAGAGATGTACAATTAGTTTTATGCCTAATTTCATGATAAAATAACTAGAAATAATTATAATTGGGCTAAACATTGGAGAAATGAATAGGTAGATATTAGCCTTGAGAGGTGTCTGAACTAAAAACATGAGAGTGGACAAAAAAAGCTAATTACCTTGAGCCTTGAGAGATGGTGACCCTTATAAGTGGGCATTGTGACAATGATTACAATAAAGTTTGTAAAATAATACGTGAGTCATTGCCCTAATGTGATGTGTATTTGTGTGGATGAAGACACTTCTCTTGATAAGTAATATTGAAAAAATTATGCATGTTTTAAATAAGAAAAATTTTTAAATATTTTTATATTTCATGCTAATATTTTAGTAGGAGATATGTTCTTGTACATGATATCCTTACCTAAATGCATTACTCACTTAACTTCACAACTTATTTATCTCTTTAAACCTTTTTACGATTAGATAACACAATAAAAATCTAAAAATGAAGTAAATCTTTTTAAGGCAAAATATTATTGATGTAAATTGGAGTAGTCTTCCAATTAGTAACAAAATGTTTGGAGTTGAGGATTTTGAAATGATAATTTTTTGCATATTTATATTTTAAAATTATTTTAAATTTTTGCCAAATAAAATTATATTTAATTTTTTTTATGTGAATCAGATTCTAAAATAGTAAAAATCTCACTATTATAATATAGAAAGTGTGTGATGATTATAATATTGGTACTATAGGAATTATTAGATCCAACATTACAATGGACCTAATCAATTTTTTTGCCTCGAAGAACCCAACATCATTGTCCAAAACGGGGCAAAAGTGTTTGCCCCCTTACACGCCAAAAAAAAACCTTAGCACTATTTCATTTAAATAATAGTAATTATTTAGTTTGCCAAAATTTTGTATGAATTTATCATTTATTTGTATATTCAATTGGTGACAATTAAACACGCCAAAAAAAAACCTTAGCACTATTTCATTTAAATAATAGTAATTATTTAGTTTGCCAAAATTTTGTATGAATTTATCATTTATTTGTATATTCAATTGGTGACAATTAAACACATATTAACTATGAAACATAAGAGACAATTGAATTCATTTTGTAAGTTTGTTATTTTCTTATTTTTTGTAATATTAAACTTTATTTTAATATGTATCGAGTTTAAGTAGATATAATTTTAAATGATTGTACTTTAAACACATGACTAAATGACAAGTTATTGGGTACAACTCAATTCAAGCATTACCTTTCCGAATTTAAATTAAATTAGAAAATAAAAATTAAACTTTAATTGAGTTTGAATAAATATAATTTTAAATAATCGAATTTCGAGCACAAAATTGAGAAATTAAATTATTAGATTCAATTTACATTATATTCCCAAATTTAAATTAAATTAAAATTTAATTTATCAAAATTTGATTAGGTTTAAACGTGCTCGAATTTGAATTAAATCAAACTCAGTATATACAATTGGATATAAATTATACTATGAGCATACTCAAACCGAGTAATAAGTAGATTAATACTATTTCGGTTCCAACTAAGTAAATTAAATGACAACCAAATAATGTTAAATAGTCCAAACGGGTCCTCCATAATTTCTAGTATATATATTTTTTGGGTAACATTTTCATGAAAATAATGTTAAATATTAATTTTAAAAAGTACTACTTTGTAATTAGGATAAAATTTGGATTCAGATTGTAAATAAGTAGGACATGCGGTAAAACCCATTTCTGTCTTTACGTCATTTCCATTCTATGGATTGAACTCATTCTCCTCTTCCTCTTGATCTTCTTCTTCATCTGCCATTGTGATTTCTGTTCGATTATTTGCGTCCATCTTCTTTTCTTTTTCTTTTCTCAAATATTTTCGCATTGTAGTCACATCAATCACCCTTTACTCCATTCTCCCACTGTTCAATTTCTTTGCCGTGAGAAGAGAGGATAAAGCCTAAGTGGCAGATCGAGACATGAGCCAGACGGCGGGCTCCGGGGACGAGGTCAGGAAGGCCGGAGCAAACCCCAAGAGGGTAGGGGGATGCTTCGACGGCCACGATTCAGTCTCGAAGAGGCCCAGGACTGCCGACGAGGCATCTGGCTCTGATAATGCAGAGGTGAAGAAGGAGAAGCAGTTCTCGATTGAGGCGGATGCAGCCGAGGACAAGGGTTCTAGGCACTCCATGGAAGATGCTTGGGTCGTCCTCCTCGGTGTGGGTTCTCCTGGGAAGTTGAGGTTCTTTATATATCTTCTTCTCTGGCCTTTTCATTCAATCTATTGACAAATTTGAATGAAAGATTGGAACTTGTTGCGCGTTTTCTAGAATATATTTGCTGTTCTACATGATATGATATGGATTCTGTTGCTTCTCCTCTCAGGTGCGCTCACTTTGCTGTGTATGACGGGCATGGAGGTAGATTAGCTGCAGAGCATGCTCAGAAGAACTTGCATTCCAATGTTCTCTCAGCAGGCTTACCACGTGAGTTGGTGTGTTTACTTTTTTCTGGTTTGACGTTTTGGATTAATTATGTTCTATTTTGCATTGCCATTTGTTTTACATGTTGAAAGTTCACCTTTTGGGCTTCAAATAGCAATGCATATTGAAGGATTTTCCCCAACAAAAAGTATAGACCCATTCATCATTATTTTATACAGAAGATAAAAGTTGGTTCCTTTAGGTTTATCATAGGAAGTTAGCCAAACGTTTCATCTTTTATGGCCTGTGATTTTTGTTATCCAGCCCTTCTGGCTAAAGGACTAATGTATACTATAACCTTATTTGATGTTGCAGATGGATGTTAAAGCTGCCAAAAAGGCCATACTTGATGGTATGTTCATCTCACTTAAGATTGCATATTCCATTTGTTCTTTTGGCCCTTTGTGCTAGCTTGTTCTATTTGCTCACATAACCAGCTTCTGTTGGAGATATCTCATGAATAATACCTGTTTCTTTCTTAGGTTTTAAGAAAACAGATGAGACTCTTCTTCAAGAAAGCACTTCAGGTACTGTTGTATTTTCTTTTCTTGTTGAATGGATTGTCTTACATGTTGGATGTACAATTGATTGACCATAAACGTGAGCCTGTCTCTTTGCTTCTTGCCAGGGGGTTGGCAGGATGGTGCTACTGCTGTATGTGTGTGGGTTCTTGAGAATACAGTAAGTTTATACAGACTCATTTTGAAAAGATACCATTATATTTTCTGCTTTTTGTGTATTTGTGTGTGAAACATCTCTTACACAACCAATGACTAGGTTACTTTCTCTAGGTTTTTGTCGCTAACATCGGAGATGCAAAAGCAGTATTAGCAAGATCAACTGTGGATGATGGAGAAAGTCATATGAAGGCCATCGTTTTGACCAGGGAACACAAAGCCATCTACCCACAGGAGCGTGCTCGCATACAAAAGGTGATGTTTGCATACATGGTTTTTCTTGTTACATAAGTAGTTTCTTGGAGCTTCAACTTATTATTTGTTATGTTATGGAAAAGTTTCTTGTAAAGTAAAATCTACTGAAAATAAGAGCGGTCTATATTCTTGCTTTAATGAATATCATGTATTACCAGGCTGGTGGCAGTGTGAGTTCCAATGGACGGCTTCAGGGGCGCCTTGAGGTATCTAGGGCCTTTGGTGATCGCCAGTTCAAGAAGGTTTTCAATTTTCCATTAACTAACGTATATCTTGTGTGTGGAAAGATTTTCTCTGTGATTATCTTATTCTGGGGGATGCTCATTTAATGTCAAGATTCTTGGATGAAATCTGTACCAAGTGAACTGAATGAATATATTTGGTTAGAAAATCATACTTGATATGAATATCATATATATATATATATATATATATACTCGCATGATTAATAATGTCTACACTGTGGTTTGAAGTAGATGCATGGAACATGCTTATAGACAGGAATAGTTTTTTTTTTCCTATTTATAGGTGCATATACTTCTTTGATGTCCAATCCTAAAATAAACCAGATTGAAACATATGATGCAATGTTTACATTTTGGCAATTGGACTAAGAAGTTATTGCTTCCTCTGGACTGGGAAGAAAGAATAATTTTTTTGGCTTATTTTTTCTTGTGGCTTATGGATTAGAACATTATTCGAATTGCAGGTGGGAGTTATTGCAACACCAGATATTCACTCTTTCAACCTTACGGGAAGGGAGCATTTCATCATTCTTGGCTGTGACGGATTATGGGGGGTTTGTTTTTATTGCTTGTGTTTCAAAATGTGAAAGTTTTCCGTTTCTTTCACCTTCCAAAGGTATAGTTCCTGAAACCTGCTGACAGACAGAAAAGTTGTTTCAGGTGTTTGGACCTAGTGATGCAGTTGAGTTCGTGCACAAGTTATTGAAGGTCAGCGTGCAATCTTACTTTCCCTTTCCATTGCAATTAAGTGGAACAAGCTTCCCCTCTTGAACATGATTTTATACGCAATGCATCCCTAAATAATCCACACTAAGGAAGTGATTCCCTGTTACTGTCATTTTTCTTTCTTCTGTGTGGTTCTGTCAATTAACTCATCATTGCTACTCTGTTTTCCCATCAATTTTTTTTAGGAGGGCTTGACTGTTGCGGCCGTCTCCCGCCGTCTTGTGAAGGAAGCTGTCCGTGAGAGACGATGCAAAGACAACTGTACTGCAATCGTAATAACCTTCACGGAAAAACAATCGTGAAGATCTTTTAACTTCAGAAAATGCATATGCCAAACTAGTGTTGATCGACAGGAATGATCTGTCTCAGTTTTTGGGTCAAGACTGCCAATGCTGTTGTATGTGGAACTAACTAGTACCCTATCTGGTTGTTTTCATTGCATTTCTTTGCTTCATCTCCTACCATTGACCTCTTATGTCTCCAAAATTATCATACATTCCCCCTTTGGTTGAAATGGTAAGTGCAAACATTTCCATTGACCTCTTGTATATTTATCAAGGGGAACCACTCATTAATTGTGTTCCTAGTATAGTTTTAATAGAAAATTTAGGCAAAATTGGAGCTTTTGAAAAGAAAAAAAAATAGGAGTTTACATTGCATTTTATGATTTAAAGGTTAAATGTTACTAGTTACCCATCATAAGGTCATGGGAAATCTAAGATTCCAAGGTTCATGGTTTATTATATGTATTCCTTAACGTTTATGTGCTCTAAAGTCTGCCCATTTTGTTTAGTCATTGAATGAATTGAGTTGTTTTGTTCTCTTACATCGTTACTAAAAAAAACTTTTATATCCTTAGCTCACCTTTCACAAAAATCACATTTTCATATTAAAAGCTAGAATAGGGAATGAGAATTCAAGAATAATGCAAAGTAAAAAGAAAATTATAACTCGAGATATTAAATTCTCAAATATATATAAGAGAAATTTATGAGAATTTTTCCCTTTTAGGATAGAAAATCTTGTTTTTAGGATAGAAAATCTTGTATGTATTTATATAGAGTGGATAGAGATTTACATATTTTTACTAGAATAATGTAAATAGTTATAATTGTTGTTAATAAATAGGTATTTAAGATGGATAGTTTTCCAATGGTTAAGATATATTTTTTATAGAATGTTTTTATTGGCCACTTATGGTTATATCACCGGTTGTGAATAGCACATAATAGTAATGTAACCGGCATTGGACCAGCTTTCACTCTCCCATAGAGTGAGGAATGAGGGGTGACAGTGGAGTCGACCAACCCCAAAATAATTATTTGAAGTTAGTGAAGTTGGATTGTAGATCTCGTGTGGGGAGTCATTGGTGGTAAAGGGTTGAATGTGGAGGAACATGACATACACTTGGAAAGTGGTATACTATCGAACAAAGCATAATAGGGGAGGGGGAAGATATGAAATCTTTAGCTCTAACATATTTTTGATCGTTCAATGTATTCTAATCAATACAGGTTTTATTTTTTTGAATTCGTCATGATTTTTTTCTTTTTTGGCCAGAATAAATTCACTATGACTGGCAAGTACACAAACTCAACTCATCAGACAGACAGACAGAATGAATCATCGTTCATTGTGCAGAATCAATGAAGCCTACTTAACTCATACCAAGTTCAGTGGACCTTTAACTTATTTGAATTCAAGATTTAGAAGTGCCTTAAAATGCCCTTGTTTTCGTTGCCAATGGGAAGGTAACTTGGATGCATAAGAGATGAGATGACCTTCATGAGAGACCGGAGGAGCGTGAAGATGGAATATTCCCAATTTGCAGCATTTTTAAGGGAAAATCTTGATGATGAATGTGCCAAATTGCTAGATGAGGGCCATGAATGATTGGGAACAGGCATATTCACCCATCAGCCTGCAGGAACAGATGCTATTTTCCCTGTCTACTCCAAGGAATCTTTGTTTCATTCAAATCATTAAAAGACTGTCCTCATTGTCATGAATTATTTTGTCCCATCCATATCATTGACAACCTATACGTACCTAACGAATGATGTACTCATCTCATAGTCCATTCTACCATTAAAGACACCAAAAGATTCAGATCCGACAGTGTAACTACGAGTGCTTCATGCGTGCTTCGGCCTGGTCGATGGCCGATGATCTCGCCGGGAAACTATGTCTGAAGATGGACGTATCCAAATCCGACCAGATGACGATAAAGAAAGCATTTATACGGAGACAATATCTGCATCCACGAATCCATCTTGTGAATTTGCTTTTGCTCCTTGCAGACATTCACATGTGACTCCATGCTGTACTGCCTGCTCCCTGTTCTTTCTCCAGTTGCCCTCGTAGAAAAAAAATAAGGAAGGTGAAGACTTATAGGCCAATCATAAACAATCACATGCAAATATCTGATTCCATGATCATGATTTCTAAAGTCTAATTAACTTTGCCTGTTGCTTCACAATATAAAAACCGTTATTGGTTACCATAATATTAAACTGTAATTGGGTTTGTCCATCACATGCTCAGTATGTGATTCATTGCCAAGCTACTAATTCATGACCGATACTGTCCATTGCCTCAATATATTGTTGAAAATGGCTTTGGTAATTTGAAACACGCTGGTTGAATTTTAACCTAATTTAAAACTACAATTAGAGAAGCATGGAGGAGATTAATGTTCCTCAAACCCATGTTACAAGTTACAACCAATGTGGTGGAGAGAAGAGATTGCATGTATAACATGTTAGACTAACTCAGCTATGTCTCCCCACCAGAAGTCATAAAAAAGGAGAAAAATGGCAGTTGTCAAAGAGAGAGAACAATGATATATATGAGTCAATGATTGTCTCCACCATGCATGCACTGATATAAAAAGGCACATATCCAAACTCAGCAATCTCCTCATACTATTCCAACCAAGGCAACAAACAAACAGTAGGAGGATGGGGAAAGAACATCAGGTCTCCGACCGGACGAAGCTATTCCTTGCCTTGCTCGTCCTCCAGTTCTGCTTCGCAGGGTTCCATATCATCTCGAGGCTAGCGCTCAATATCGGTGTCAGCAAGGTTGTCTTCCCCGTTTACAGAAACATCATTGCTCTGCTCTTTCTGGGACCTGCTGCCTACTTCTTGGAGAAGTGAGTATGGCTTCTAATCCATGGAAGAAACTCGAAACATCCACACTCTCAGTCCCTTAATAATATCATCAGAGTGTTAAATTGAGCTAACCCCTTCAGTTCCCTCCATTTTACTTTTGTGGCCATATACAGGAATGAGAGGCCGCCCCTTACTTTCTCTCTTCTTGTTCAGTTCTTTCTACTTGCACTGCTGGGGTAAGAACTGCCGCTGCTAGAAGCTCGATCTGTTGTGATTATGTGAAACACCAACAGAACCTGTCTGATATGGTTATGATATTGCAGGATCACAGCAAACCAAGGATTTTACTTCTTGGGGCTTTACTATGCATCCCCGACCTTCGCTTCTGCAATGCAGAACTCCGTCCCAGCCATCACGTTCCTTATGGCCTCTGTTCTCAGGTAACATGGAAGCCTAAACCTGAACTGGCCCCTTATTCTTTTAGGTGGCCTCACTTCTAAAATAAAAGTGCCTTCCTTCATAATTCCCACTGTCTGTAGGCTAGAACAAGTTCACATCACAAGGAGAGATGGGTTAGCGAAGGTTGCCGGAACAATAGCCAGTGTGGGAGGAGCCACCATAATGACTCTCTTCCAAGGACCTCTACTGCACCAGAATCAGGCACGAGGCAACACGGGAGAAGAAATAGATATAACAAAGTCTCAGAACTGGACGTTGGGGTGTGTGTATTTGGTGGGCCACTGCCTGTCCTGGGCAGGGTGGATGGTTCTTCAGGTCAGTCCATAGAACATTTGGGAAACCACCATCTCAGATGGATGGCCATGACATCAGAAGGGCTGAATACATATGCTGATATCATTAACTCTTCCAAATTGTGCAGGCCCCCGTCCTGAAGAAGTATCCTGCGAAGCTCACCTTCACTTCCTTCAGCTGCTTCTTCGGGCTGCTCCAGTTCCTGGTAATCGCAGCATTTATGGAGACCGATTTTGAGCACTGGAAGATACAGTCGGCAGAGGAGATACTTACCATTCTATACGCTGTAATGCCCTTCCATCTTCCTCCACTTCTGTTTAAACCGGAACTTAACTCCAGACGATATTGAAGAGGGATAAAACCTGGCTTTGCAGGGAATTGTTGCTTCTGGAGTTGTGATCTCTATACAAACTTGGTGCATCCATAAAGGGGGCCCGGTCTTCGTCGCCATCTTCCAACCAGTGCAGACAGTTCTGGTGGCAGCTATGGCAATTATCATCTTTGGAGATCATTTGTACTCTGGAAGGTACGTCTCCGAACATCTTTGCAACTCCACCTGCAGTGATGGGTTTTCACGACAATCTTTATTTCTTCTTTCTTCTCAGGATTCTTGGTGCAATTCTGATCACGATCGGCCTGTATGCTGTTCTCTGGGGCAAGTCAAGAGAGAAAATACTAGAGGACCAGGAGAAGCAAGGGACCCTGACAAAGCATCTCCTTGAAGATGAAAAGACTAGCAGAGAAAAAGGCAACGGCCCTCTACCCTTGGACATACCGTGATATCCTTTTAAGCATATTCAAGACTGCCTGCAATCTTAGGTGGAAGATATGAATATTGAATCACCAAGGACTGAAAGCAGTCTCATTGGGAATAGAGGTTGCCTGGGTCCGTAATCCTCATGTAAACATCTGTCTAACTGGGTTTTCCTGTACTTTTACTTCCAAGAAACTCTCAAACTCAATATTTAAGGTGGCTTTGGTGTGTATCTTTCATTGCTTTGGAATGGAAGCACATTTGGCTAGATGCAAGACTAATTACTTCTGAATGATGGTAGGATTTCAAGTACACAGATGCTCCATCTCTGTGCCAACTGGAAAAACAGAGAGATGTGCATGGCATGATTAAAATATGAAGACTTTTGCTGGTGTATCCATAAATCATGAAAATTGTAGATACTGTAACCAGAGTTTCATCGATACCCAACATCTAAAAACATCACTACAGTAAACATACCAAGCTAGAAATTAATAATGCAAGAGTTTCCAAGCCTGAAATCATCCCGGTATCACATACATTACCGGTATAAAGTGAGAGAGAACCAATAACAAGCAAGCAGCGATATGCTCCTCTGGCCTACCTCACAGTGACGATATCATCAATCTTCAGAATCATCCGTACACACTCTGTGGCCAAGGTGATTGCACTGGTACTCACAAGCAGAGGTTGCACCACGTTCTCCTCCAAGATGTTGGTGATCTGCCCCTTCCTGACATTGATCCCAGCATTGACCTCTCCCTGTGCATGCCTATTCCTCAGCTCAGTCACAATTGCTATTGGGTTCAAACCAGCATTCTCAGCTAGAGTATAAGGAATCACTTCCAATGCCTCAGCAAACGACTTAACACAGTAGCCCTCCATCCCATGCAGAACCTTTGCCCAGGCACCCAACTGCCTGGATAGCTCGATCTCTGGGGCCCCGCCACCTGCAACCAGGAATCTCTTACTAACTAAACAACGAACTACGCACAAAGCATCATGCAAGCTCCTCTCTGCCTCATCTAAGACTAGCTGATTTGATCCCCGAACAAGAACGTTCGTCGTCCTACCCATGTCCTTAATGCCAGTGATCTTAACTATCTTTCCATCTCCCAGAGAAACCTCCTCAACAAGATCCGCATGACCCAATTTCTCAGCACGGAAATGTTCAATATTTGCAATGGGCAAGCAATTCAAGGTACTTGTAATGAATTCAATATCATCACGCTCCACATCCTTTACAACTAAAATCTTGGCCTTTGCAAGATAGTGCAGAGATAGGTCTGTCACGGCATCCCTCAGAATGCTCTTCTGAATCAGCAACACATTACAACCAGTGGCCCTGATCTTTTTAATCATACCTAATATGTAGTTCCTCTCCTCCTTCAATATCCTATCCATTTGAGTATAGTCAGAAACCACAATGCTCTGCTCAATGTCGGTTTTGGGAGGGGAAATCTGGAATTGGATGACAGCAATCTTAGCATTCTCAACACGAGTAGGTCCACCAGCAGCATGACTCACCTTCTTATCAAAAACCAAGCCCTTGACTAACTCAGTGTCATCTACAGTTCCACCAAGCTTCTTCACGATCTTAATATCCCTTAGGTCGACCAAATCAGGTTTTGAAGGATCAACAACAGAAAGAACAGCATCAACAGCCATCGGAGCTAAAAGGGTAGAGTACTGACTCACAACTTTACTGTTAAGTGATGTGCTAGCAGATTTGATCAGAGATTCACGGTCACTCAGCTCAACGGGAACGGCCATTGCTGTCAAAACATCAATGGCTTTATTAGCAGCTTTGTGGAGCGAATCAGAGATCACCGTAGGGTGAATTCCAGCAGAGAGGAGGGACATGCACTGCTTGAGGAGTGCTCCAGCAATGACAACGACAGTGGTGGTTCCATCACCAGCAGCTGCATCCTGAGACTTGGAGAGCTCAACGAGCATCTTGGCGGCGGGCTGCAGGACCTCCATCTTGTTGAGAATCGTGGCTCCGTCGTTGGTAATGATGACCTCGCCATTGGCGGTGGAGATCATCTTGTCCATACCCTTGGGACCGAGACTGGTGCGCACGGCGTCTGCGACGGCCCTCGCTGCGACGATGTTGGCCTGGCGGATGTCCTCTTTTCGCTTGTTATCAACGTAGGACTCCGTCTTCGAGGAAGAAGATGGCATAGATATCGCAGGAGCTGCCATTATGGATGACGGACACAGAGAGATCCGATGGAAATAGAGGAGGAGACGAGAGTTGAGTGAAAATGGAAGCAGAGAAACCCTAGTGAGAGGTACAGAGAACAATCTTTTGGAATACCGGAGACGGAAGGACTCAAATGACGAACATGACCCTCTTTGGAGATCACATATCAAAATTCGGCTCCCCTTGCGGCCCATTAAATACTAATGGCCTACGACGATGAGGCCCATTATAGTTTATCACGTGGCCTATTTGACAATACGAGCACAGTAAAATTTGTCATTTTTTTAAATTTTAGTATCAAATATTAAAAATACACTTTTTTGCACGAAATATTAAAAAAAATAAAAATACACTACTTTTTTCTACGAAATATTAAAAAAATTAAAAATAAATTTTGTTTTAATGACGTCACCCTCTAATGACCCACAAAAACACATTTAGATATTCTGGACAAATAAAGGTGGAATTGATTTTTATTTCATACTTGAGGTTCATTTGATATGAACTCAAGAGATAGTTTAACTTCAATTATGTAAGGAGGATTTATAAATGATATAAAATATTCATGTTATTTTATTATTTTAAATTAATAAAATAAATTTAAAATTTTGAAATAATTAGTTAGATTGATAATCATTATAATAATTATATATATTGATTTGAATAGATTATTCAAATTAAAAATATTACATTAACAATTATTAAATATATACTATTTTGCATAAATAATTTAAATTATGAATATTATTTTATTTATTAGATTATTATTAGTGCATAAATAATAGTTATATATGTTTATAAAATATTAATTATTAAAACAAATTTATGCATAAATATATATTATATTATTTTTATCTTTTAAAATAACTTTTTTAAGTTATCAAGTGTTTTTAAAGTAATCAAATTTATCATAATTTTTAAGAGTTTTTAAAGAAGTATAATGTGTTATCTATTACTTTGCCTATCTTATTTGTCATCGTACAAATGTTATAGTCCACTATATTTACTTGATTTCTAAAAGTTTTAATTTTATTTCTCTAACTATCGTGATGATATTCACGTTAATTGGTATCACGACAGGGTTATACGAGAATTTTAAATTTATCATCTCGTTTTTCATTTTATATCTATCGTTTGTTTTATTTATGAAAATAAATATTTTTTTAATTCTTCCTTATTCAAGTTTAGTAATATAAAAAAAATGTAAAAAAAGTAAAAAAAAATATTATATTATAATTTTATTTTTTTGAGTTTCTCATTCTTCTTTAATCATACTTAAATCATTTTTTGAATTAATTTTTAAAATTATATTAATTTATCTGGATGGTTAATCAACTTAAATTTTACAAAAATAAATTATTTTTAAGCTTAATTAAGATTAAAATAAGTGACATAAGACAAAAGGGAAAGAGGGTTATGAATAAAAATATTTAAAACGTAAAATATGAATTTTTTTAGTCATGTTATTAAAATGTAAAATGGAAGTTAGTATACCGAAAACTCACTTATACATAGGAGAATGACAGAATAGATTCACCCTATTATATTTTAAAACTACAATTGTAATATTTTCTAATAGAAATGAGAGAACTGTTCACAATCATTCAATATTAAGGGTAATTTTATTAATTTAGTAATGATATGACAAATATTTTAAAATAAATTATTAAAAATAATAAAAATTAAAACTTTTATAAAAATATAATATGCCATAACTTTATAAAATTTCTCTAAATAATAATTATAAAAATTAGTATTTATGCAATATTTGAGCCAATTGTATGTTTTGTGATGGTAACTCTCGTAGAATTTTATATTAATTTATATATATATGTAATTGGTTTGAGAAAATATGAGCCTATATAAAAATGAATGTGTTTAACAATGTTGAGATATAATTTAGGACCAAATCTTCACACAATTTTTTTATTAAAGTTTATTTTAATTCTTACTTATTTATAAGTATTTCGTTTTCTATTTATAACATAGTACCATACATTAATTTAAAATAATTATTCCGGACACATGTAATTTTGGGGTAATAGTGGTAATGTACATATGACATTTCTCAGGTAGCATTGATAGAACTCATTATATCAAAATATCGCACATGGGGATCCCACCACCGTATCTCCTAAAATCTCACAAACTAGCATTCCAAGGTTATAAAGGGTAATTTGCATTATATAACCACACTCACTTGGAACATCCCTAATAGATTGCCCCCTCTTCGATTATGTGTCATATGATATACTAGATCATTGGATCCTGCTCGACTCATCACTTAGATCACAAGTGATGTCCGCATCCCAACCATAAACCTCCCTAAGTCTTGAAAATTTTGGTAAGTCAGTCTTCCATTTTATCTCCACTTTCGTTATTACTTATATGCTCAATACTACCTCTAATATTAGGTGTCATGCCAACGTTAAACTCATACGCCCATAACACATGATCATATAAATACAATGAAATAACTACTCTTATTCGGGCATGCGTTATACTATCTAACTGATCCAACTACTCATGTTATTTAACACATATTAACAACACAATAAGCAATAGTATTTATTTAAATTACCGGGGATTTCGTCACTTGTTAATCTCATTTGAAAATTTATTATCACAACTATATCTATAAGAATTTCATGGCTCTTTTAACCAACTCATTACCTTCCAACAATTTAATAAAAACTCGTAAGAACTAATCTTATTTCCATATTTAGAGAAAATCTCGTCTGTGTAATACCATTTACGATACTTATTTCTATTCATCCAACATCATACTCATCATTTTCGTGTTTCAACTTGTAAAGCCTATCATGCTCTTCAATTATTTTTATTAATTTAAGAAAAACTTGGTAAATTACCACGATCGGTCCAATTAGACTCATTGTCTATAAACCTACTCACTTTTGTAGTTGGGATGTCTTCATCACAATATTTTCTCCTTTGTCTATGGTAATTTTCGTATGATTCATTGTCAAATTTATCTACATAAATTATTATAAGTTCAGGTTCAAACTTTACTAGATACTTTTATTCTATCCCGTAAAATTTTCCAAAATTATGCTTTTGCCCCCTTGGGCATGATTCATTTGATTCTCGTGCATCGATGAACTTGTTTCAACTAATCTCCTTATATGATTTTATTCCACTTATCATAGGTTAAACTCACATTATATCTCATAAATAAAATACCTAGAAGTTTCTAAATTCTCCACTTAGATAACTAAACTTTTCCAAATTTTTATTTTGCCTTCATAAATTGGGCAAAATTACTAGTTTGCCTCTACTTACAAACCTTTCTCATTTTGGAACATATACTTCCCAAGTCCCTCATTTGGGTTTTCAAATTTATTTTATACTCCTTTGATACTCTAAGTTCTCTATTTGTTTCAAAATTACTTCTAAGCCCCTTAGGCTACTTTTTAGGGGCTTTTTCCACAAATTTCTCATATTTGCAAACTGATCTCCGAAACTTTTCCATAATTATACTTTAGTCCCTAAACTTTGAAACTAAATTAAATAAACTTATAAATTCACAAATTACTCTCAAATGCTTTCATTATATTCCTATTGGCTCATGGTAGGAGTGTGTGTGGGGGAGAGATGGGAGGAGGAGGGGTCTTACCCCGACCAAAATTTGGCTGGAATCAACCATGTGCCAAAACTGCTTGAAATTAAGCTACTTAGGGAGTTGTCACAAATTATCACCAAAGGTGGCCGGAGCTTAGTCATTTTGTATGCTAGGTCCAGGAAAAACATTTTGTGGTGGTGAGAACCCTAATCAAATTGAATCCCTATTACCAACATCAGGTTCCCTTTCCCACTTTCAACATTAGGTTATGATCCAATTTGACTTTCGAATCCTGACTCGGATTCCATTCCCATTTAGGCGTCTCATTCTTGACTCATGATTTCATTTCTAGTTTCAGTTATCATTCTTAATTCAAGGGTTTTATTCCTAACTTAAACTCCATTTTTTGTCTACTTGGGTTTAACCTAATTTTTGAAAATCCTGGTGTTACAATATCTCCCTTCTTTTTAAAAAGTTTTGTAGTAAAAAATTAATAGTCCGCTAAGGTGGATTTTCATTTCTTATCCCACTCGACATTTTCATTACATTCTTATGCCAACATCTTTTTGGCTTGATTTTCTTACTAGACTTAGCCTTGTCATTTATCTTAAGCTTGGGGCAACCCTTTTTTCACCACTTCCATTGGGAATATCAAGATCACGCCTCTCAGTTACTCGTATACCATATCATTTATAATATTCTAATCTCCTATCTATATCATTGGCTAACACTAATAACAAGGGACTTCAAATAAACTTGCAGCTTACCTACATAAGTATTATTTTGTACTTAGCCTACATACTTTTCTTATTTATAACAACCACAAATCTACATACTTCTCTAAGTCAAGTCACAACACTTATTCCAAAAGTGTTTGTTTAATATTATGTATTTGAGGGTATTACCTTCTCTATTGTGTTTGGTTGTACATGTCTACACAATCATACTAGTGCTAAGATGTTTACTCCTCTAACGCTTCTTATTTTCTCAGGTTGACCTTATGCATTATGGATAAAAAATGTCCATTTGTCTTTTCCAAAATTTTCTCTTTTATCGACAGAATTGCTTCCATTTGTTGTAGTCACAATTTGCACATCACATATTTTTTCTTAGGGTTTGATCCATCTCATGGATTATAATGCCTTGCAACATGTCTTAATATTGAGAATATTGCCCTAGTGTCCCTTTGACATAACAGTTCCATTACTGTCTTGTAATCCAAATCCTCTTTTATACTCCATTTTATTTTCCAAATTCATCAAAATACTTACATACATTCCCTCTTAACATCTTGGTCACGAATGTAATTTCCTCATCACCAAAGGTTGATTCTCTTTTTGTTTCCTGTGGCTCTCAAGTATCATACACCATGAGGTCCTTCTTGGGCATGGTCTTAATGGTATCCTCAACTACTAGTTCTCAATATCAATACCAACATTATTTTTTTAATGCTCCTCCCACTTTGGAGAGCATTTCAATCCACCTATCACTTGTTGCTACCCCTTTTCCATAAGGTCATTTAAAACTTTTGAGGTCTAATTTTAGCACCTCCCTACTTATCTTGCCCCATCCATCCATGGGAGTTCCATCGTATTTCCTTATTCAATGACTTTTATACCTTAACTTATTGGGTACTTAAAGAGTTTCTATTTGGGTTGTGTCATTCGAGACATCAACTCCTTTTTGACACTTTTTTGAGGATTTAAGAAATCATCATCATTTCTTGTACACAAAATTTTGTATGAGATTTCCTTAGTAGGGTACCAATTTCTAGAATGATACCTTAAGCCCCTTTATAAAATTTTGAATCATGGTATATCATGGTTATCATAGTCTCATCTAGTTCCTTCTAGATTTATGGAGTGTTTTACTACTTTTTTTACTCATATGCCTTCTGGTGTGTAACTCATTATCATGACTTGGTACACATTTTGCATAAGAACGATTCTCGATGAATTTGTATCATTCTGTAATACTGCTGCATCAAGATTACCAGTATTAATTTACATGAATGATATTTTTTCTTGTTGTTCTTCACTAGATTTATGACTTTACTCAGAGTTAGAATAATCACTCCGTTCAGAAGCTGACCGATTTATCTCGAGGACAATATCTATTGAGTGGATGTTTTTCTTTGTCATTGGAATCAGGCTTGACCTTACCACCATCAACAAATTCAAAGTCAAATATTTTATTATTTTGCCCAACTTCGTCTTTCTCCTCATGCTTTAAGTGCTCATTAGAATCAGAATTCTATGTTTCACTCGATTGGCCTTCCCGAGTCTGCTCATTTTTAGATAATTATTCATGTTCTGCATCACTTGATGCACTGTCACTCTTACAGTTTTCCTCTCTTTCACCCTATCCCAAAGCAAAATCTTGACTTCATCATTAATTTTATATTTGCTTTAGTCGAATTACTTTCAAATCTATTCTTTTTTACTTAATAACAACTCATATCTCTTACAATCAAAAGTTATCATCCTTACAAATTAGTCATATATTCAGATCTCGGTTTTCCAATAACAACTTCTTAATTACTATGTTTATATTTTGTGCATCTCCATCCACAACATGTCATTTTTCTAATTGAGTCATATTAATCGACCTCTACTCCTAAATTGATCATTTGTTTATCAACTATCATTAAATCTCAACATTATTTATCAAGTTTTGTTTGATCAAACTAGTATTTATTATTCCTCCAAGGTCATTTTCCTTTTTCTACCCTTCAATCTTGTCTCCACTAAAGTGGATTTTTTAGTATCTCTCTCCCTTTTCATCTCATTTGTACTTCACTCGTTCAAACAAACACTACTCACTATTTGTGATACTTTTATCCCATGTTTTTATTAATTACAAATTCTATTTGACACTTTTACTAAACAATTAGCAATATATTTATTTTTTCAAATCAAATTTCTTTCAAGGCTTTATAATTATACAATTGTAGATATTGCCCACTGAGTGAGCAAATCCAATTATTTTTAAATTATTTTTCACTTTCAGTTTAAGATACAATCCCAATATCGCTAGCTCTCTTGATATTGCGGGAAATAATAGAGGTAATATTGAATATAATAATAACAAATAAAGAGATAGCCATTATAATAGAGAAAATAAAATGATAATGGTTAAAATATAATTAATGTATCGTATTTAATTTTTAATTTAAAAGTATAAGATAAGTGGTTCAAGTGTAGATTTTAATATCTAATTACTAGAGTGAATAATTTTTTTTTGGATTGAAGGGTTTGAAAGAATTGGAAGTGGAAGAGGTTTGTAGTAGAATAATCACTTATTTGAAAACAAATAAAAATAGAGGGATTTGGAGTGGTAAATAATTACTTTCAAAGCACTTTATTTACATTACAACCCAATGCCCAAAATTGGAGTATCTATAGTAATTTGTGATTACTAATATTTTAACTTTAAATTAGTACAAACCGTATTTGAATATTAGTATATTTTCTTTGTGAACATGAGATGTGCACATTCACTACCCGTTTAATTAAAGTATTATTTTGTGTGTAAAAAATTTGAAGGGAATCGAACGAAAGGAAATGTTGAAGAGAAGAAAAAAAGAATGGAAATAATAACTTTAGAGAGAAAACGTCAAGGACTTTGGAGAGATTTCAAAAGGTACTTTTATTCAAATTGAAAGTCTTTTAAGTACTCATTTGATAAAGATAAGTGAAGATATTTTAAAGTGCCAATGATGCAAATAATGTATGAGCTTAACTAATGTAAAACAAATGACTAAGATGACCTAAATTATAAGAGGACACCATTTTCTCAACAATGATGGAATTGATGTAGAAAAAGATAATATTAAAATAAAGAACGGTAAAATAAATGTGAACAATGATGAAATTAATATAAATACTAGTAAATGGTTGTAAAAAGGATGACAAATTAATATAAATTTAAAAAAAATAAAGGAATTAGTAGTCTATTCACTAAATAAATATAGACAAAGATATGGCTCTCACCGGTCATTAATAGCATGAAAGAAAGTGTATATAAAAATGATTAGGTTGATAACACAAGCAAGAATCTTTTGAGTGCTATCGAAGCTAATCAAAGTATCATCTATCCACTCCACTCCACTCCACTCCCCTCTCCCAATGTCAACTTCATGTTCAAATAGTTATTAGAAACCACCGACAGTCACCGTATAACTCTATCGAACAAGAAAACACGCGTACCCAAACATAATAAATTAGTGTTTTTTTCTTACTTCTCTGATCACATCTTGTGATGTGGGCATACTTCTCCGGCCTATGTACAGTATAGTCGGCAAAATATATGATTTTGTGTAGCACCTGCTAAAAGCTGGTTTGGGTATGTTACATGTAAAGAGAGCATGATTGTGTTTCACATTGCAAAAAGAATCCAATAAAATAAAACAAATTTAAGTTTTATGCAGTCATATTAATTGATTCCAATATAATAGCCATGCACCAATGGTTAGAATAATTAAAAATAATTAGTAAAAATAGATAAATAAATTAAATAAAAACATTACTTAAAAAAATCTATGCTAAAAATGGTAGCATTTTTTTGCCATAGATAAATGGTGAATATGTTAGCATCTAAAGTTTAATTTTATACATCATGCTATATAAAAAAATTACCCATAAATAAATAAAATATGCCCATATATAATTTTACCTTTTAAAGTATTTTTTAAGTTAATTAAGATGTATATTTTGGTTGTTACGATTAATAATTAATATTTTATATTTAATAAAATATAAATTATTATTTATATATAAAATTGAAAAAATTACTGTACAAATATTTGTGTAGTTGGAAGAAAAGTATTCAATAGTTATTGTTTCATTTAAATGGACTGTCACATCTCTACATTTTTTTGGCAAGGAATCCTTTTTATATACAGTTTTACAAGACAGACCGGTCCCTGTGCTCGCGGAGGAGCTCGAGGGCTCGAACCAGCGTGGGCATGAACCGCTTGATGTCGAGCTTCAGGTCCTGCTTGTCCAAGTAAACCGACTTAAACTTCCCCCAGTTGCCCTTGTGGAAAGCCATGGGATCCTTGAACACGATATGGTCCAAGGGGTACTGTTCTATCAGCGAGCTCTCCTTCAGGCTTACCTTGTACTCCAGGTAACCGATGTCCATGGCCTTGGACGGCTCCCCGAAGTACTGCCTCGAGATCCACTCCACGTTCCCGACCGGAACCACCTGCACCAGAACCGCCTCGTCAGGGAGGAATAGGATGTTCGTCAGTCCCGCCCCATGGACCCCCACCACCACGTCGCAGGAGTTCACGAGGGCTGCCACCGCCTGCACGTCCATGCTGGGCTCCGCCACGATGACCTCGAACCCCAGCTGCTTTGCCGCCCTGGCAATACTGTCCGCGTTCTTGAACCTCCGCGTCTGCTGCCTCGCCACGATCAGGAGCCGCGGCTTGGCCGACGCTACCTGGAGGACCGAGCGCCTCTTCAGGGAGTACGAGCTCCTTAAAAAGGTTCTGAAGTCCTTCATGGTGTAGGCCGAGCGGGCCGGATCGATGGTCAGCTCGCCGTGGCGGCGGAGGCCCAAGGTGAGGCGCGGAAAGCAGTGGACCTCGGTCTTCTCGTGGTCGATGTCGATTATCTCGTAGCGGGAGAGGTTGTCTATGATCTTCCTGAACTTGGTGATCCACCAGGGTTGGTTGTCGGTGACCAGAAATTGGACGTTCCGATCGAACTTCCGGGATGTCAGGTATAAGGGGATGAGGATGTCGTTGAAGTCATGGAAGTGGTTGCCAGAGTACCCTTTGGCCGAGAAGAGGACCGCCGGAGCGGTGTGGTTTCGGGTGCACCGGGGGATAGCGTTGTTCTCTAGACTCGATGCTGTCCTCACGAGCCATTCCTTGACGGAGCTCATCGCCTCCTTGTCTTCCTTCCGGGCGTACGGTCGTATTTTCCATGAACTCCTATTATCTCCGGCGGAGGTGACTAACATAACAGAGGAGGAGCTTGGTTGGACCCTAACGTCACCCTTGACGTCACAAAAGTTGGTCCTTGGCCCAGTGGTGTCGCATAGTGGCTTCACCACCTCCGCCACTAACTCTGCAACCAATAAAAGTTCAGAAAGATAAATCATTGCCCTTTGGTTGATTCACGTACAGAAATCTGATTGGAGGTCGAACTTCAAGTTATAGTACCATGTCTCTTGTCATCCGATCTTAATGAAACCTCATCAGCAACGGTTGAAAACAAGACGGTATATGAAGAGAGTATATAGGAACCAACATATAAAAGCATTCAAATCAAATACCTGGAAATCCTATGCAGCTCGTAGCATTATTCCACGTCTTGGTCTCAACTTTGGCCGGTTTCGTGACCTGGATTTCGTCATCTGCATAGCAGAAACATCAGCTGTTCACTAGCTCACTGCATAAGTAGTACGATCTCGTCCTTTCCATTTGGAGACATATATCTTGGATGAAGGATTACGTTTAGCGTTATCGACAATTATCTCGGACTTCGCTGTCGTATTTTCTTGTTCATGGGATGGCATTGTTTCTTTGACTGCATACATCCCGTGACCAGCTCCCATGATCGACAACCTCAGATTCACTGCAAAACAACCATAGTTCATATGGGCAAATGAAAACAGAACGGCTTGGCAAAGCTTGGGAAATTTAGGAGCAGCAAAGCTATATGCTACCCTAACTAAACGAAGCACTGGAGGCAAACTTACGGATGGGGAGGGGACCTAAGTAAGGCTTGAAGACTGTGGAGAAACTCAAGGCAATGAAGAGACATGCCAGGAAAGCGCCATATCCCAGCCTCTTCTGCTCATGCTTGCTGAAGCTCCTAGCGAGTATTGTGATGTACATTTTCCTTTTCACGCAATCTTCTGGTGAAGTTACGTGAAAGGTGAATGATCAGGGACCTCAATGGGTGAAGCCCTTCGACCCCACTGATCTGCAAAGTGAAGAAGATGGAAAGTTAGAAGAAGAAGACCATGAGAGTGGAGAAACCTGTTGTTTGGAATGGGGATTAATGGGCATCACGTATAGGTTATAGCCTGCGAATTGATATTATAAATTTTCTTCCATCCATGTTTGTGAAATCAAGGGGTGAAAGGGACGTCTCGGTTGACTGTGGAGACAGGCAACAACAACACCCCCATGGATCGTCAATGATTAAGTTTGGTAGAATTAAGAAGAAATGAACACAATCTCATGCATAATTTGTGAATGGGTGTCCTGGAAGCTCATTCTTGGGTTCCAGCAATGTACATTGACCATCTATACACTGACCAACCCCAATTTCCTCAATAAATGGGATTAGTACCGACTACAGTTAGCATCTTTATCCATCTCTTTATTCAAATTTGTGTCTTTTAAAAGGACTTGTAAATGCAACGCAAAGTATAAGCTTTTTCACTGGCTTTGAATAATGAAAGCGTTCAGCTTTAAAATGGATCAATGAATATTGAATTGGTAGGATTCTCGTCAACAAGTTGGGAAATCTATGAACGAGAGAGCAGTTAGTTGATCAGATGGTCATGACTTTGGGTGGGTGGAGGCTAGCTAGGGTCCGTAAAATGAGCTAAAAAAGGGGTCCATTTGGTGGAGAATGACATCTTAACAATTACCATTGTTTTTTCTTCTAGTAGGGTATTAATGATGATGATCTAGATGCGCATTGAAGCAAGTAGGAATTGATGTCCTCGATTAATTTTTAGAGGGTTTCTTTCTATTTGTTTTTCTTAATTAAATTTGGGTTTCTTCTAATTGCAATACGCTCTCCTAGCACTTTGAGGGGCCATGTGCTCTTTTAGGTATGATGAGATTACTTTTAAAGAGAAATTGACATAGTTGGTGAAAGGAGACTTTCAACCATCATCAATCACTCAAATCTCATCTGCCCCAAAAGAATCCAATTACATTAACAACTTGTCATATAAAAGAATTACATAAAAAAAATTATGGGTTGGTATGATAGTTCACATCGAAAAGGGTCCAGATATCACCAATTAAGTGAAAACTCTGAGTTCACGTAATGGTGTAGATGGAGTGTTTTAATAAATTATATATATATATATATATATATATATGAAAATTGAATTGTGTCCTTGACTACAACTTTATAAAAGGTATGTGTTACAAAAGTTCCACCAATTGAATGTTGGCTATGATTGCTCCTCATCATCTCAATCACTTACAAAAATGAAGAATAATATTCTTAATATTGATAATCATGAAGTGTGCATGGTAAATGGAGAATACCCTCTTATTCATATATTTACAAAGATGCATAATATGCAAACATAATTTTATATAAAAAGAAGATGTAGAGAGGTATTTCTGTTCACTTGTATGCTTGCAACAAGCTGAAAGTCGTACTCACAAATTCTTTGAAGAATTCCAAGTATAGTTAGGAGCATCTCCCATACCATTGACTCTGTGTGTATCCAAAGAACAAATGACTTGTTGTTTTAGTAAATAATTTATAGAAAGGGTAATGAATTATGATAGGAAGGGAAAGAGTATCCTCTTAAGAGGCAGTCATGGCAACAAGTGTATTCCTTAGGGGAGGAAACATAGGAGATATGTATGATGCTGAAACTAGAGGAGATGAGACCAAGAAGCAGCTGGTCTCTTAGGCCTAGTTCACTTCCATAAGTTAAGGAATGGTGAATGAGTTTCCCGTCCGATTTGAAGATAATTTTTTTACTTGTAAGTCAACTAACACTCTTTTATAAATGTACAAGAGCATTTGTTCAACTAACATGTATATTAGGAAATAAATTACGTAAATTATGATCTATCATGTAAAAACAAGTTAAAATATAAGTACACTAATTTTTTATCAACCAATTAAGATAACATGACAATGTGGTAAATAAGATAAAATGTATCGGAATTCCTACGTATAACTATGGACTCTAAAATCGGAGTAGATACCAAAATTGCACTAAATTTGTCTTAATAATTAAATTGAGACTCAAGTAGTTTATTACTTAAAAATCTGATTTTAAAGTCGATCCAACAACAATTTACTAATTTCACTCAATACTAAAATAATATATACATTAATCAAGTTAAATACCAAAATAATTAAAACTCATACTAACAATACTTAATGTGTAAACTCCGTTTTCAATAATAAGAAAGCCGAATTGGTGAATTAAAATATTTCGTGAGAAAATCGAGGTTAAAACGAACCAGAACTCATAATTAGAATTAAACACGGGAATGTGGAAAATTTCAAGTGGCCAATAAGTAACTAAAAATCATTGGAAGAATTAGATGTGAAAATTAGACCGATTTAGTGTGAATCAAGTATGAACCAAATTGAACCAGAATGAACTCTAGAGAATTAGTTTAAAGAGTCAATTTTATAGGTGGCTTAAAAAATCAATTTGAAACATTGAAGCCACCCTTGAATAGAAAATAAATTTAGACAAAATTTTAAATTTTAGAAAACCGGTTGAATTGGGCCTGAACCAAACGATTTTCGATTTCGGGTCACTGAATCTATTCCAACCAAACCAGTCAATGGACCGTTGCCAGGTCAACACCCAGTAATCAGGCCCGACTAATTAGTGTGCAACGTGTAGTGAATCACACCCAGTCAATACTCAGTTACCGTTTGGAAGCACTAGCCAATCAGAACGCGACACGTGTACTTGGTCAACGATCAAATGAGGAAACTCCACATCAGTGACGGCCAACCAATAGGAGAGTGACACATATCATTAGTCAATGATCACTAGCGGAGAAGCCCCGTTAGCCGGACTGGCCAATGAGGAGAAGACACGTGGCAAAGGTGCCATGTTAGCAACTAACTAGGATCGAAGACACGATCAATCAATCAAAGGTCGATGCATGGTAGAGCCACATCGAATGGCCTCAACTAATCAGAGACTGACATGTGGCAGTGACACTGTGCGTTAGGAGGGAAATTTGACATATTTAAATCATCGATACCACATGTCATGGTCAATAGTTGACTAAATACGGTAAGCGACCATGATGGAATGAGGAACCAATGGGAGGCCGCCACGTGGCCGATCAACAAGTTAACGGTTGTCTTAGACGCGGAGTGGGAAGCCGCGCTAGTGAAGCCAACTAATCACAGTATGCCACGTGGCAGTTCGCACGTGTGAAGCTTGCATGCGCGCGCACAGTATCGTCTTCCTCCTTGGAGCGTTGGTAGATAGGGATGGAGGAATTGGCTGCTCGGTCTCTAGTGATCGAAAAATACTCCGGTATGACCGTGAACGGGTGAGTTGGGGGCTGAGTCGTGGGTAGACTGATAAGCCTGGTCAGTGATCGAGCTCCCTATATAAGGAGCTCCTTCTCACTCGTCTTCCTCATCCCACAAATGATTGAAGAAGAGAGTGTGTTCCATTTTTCGACGAGATGCAAACCAGAGCTTCGACGTGAGCATTTTCTCTAGACTCCAACATTCGAGCAGAGTGGACAATCCATGTGCGATGCATGTCTCAGTCCGTTCAATCGATTCGATACTATTTCAAACCGATTTCTAGTGAATTTCTTGAACGATTCAGTCAATTTTAACAGTTTTTTAACCGATTCACCTTCAATTTAATTCATAATCCAATTTAGTTTTTTTAAATAACTTGTCTGGTTTATACTATTTTTACTTAAAATTTTTCATTTTTCAATTTATATAACCATGTGTAAAAATAGTGTAATTTTCGGTTTGAGTTGATTACCCCATTCGAACATATTATCGATCAAAGTTTTTCCAATTCTTTATTTTCAATTAATAGTAGTTTTTTAGAATTAATTCATGTTATTTTACTATTTGTCTAAAATTAAAATATTAACTAAATTTTAATTTGATTCAATTTTCGATTCAACTTCCATTTACTCTAATTGTGTTCAAACTTATTATTGGAAAATCATTGTATTTCATAAGTCTTTAACTATGCAAAAATCATGAAGTAGTATAGACACTTAAGCTTCTACTAGAGTTTGACATTTGAGTGTACCACCTCAACTACCACGATACCATTCATATCAAGAGCAATCCCTCTTGCTCTTCCAAATAGAGTTAATCGGTCAAATGACCATAAAAACCCATTACAATTAATTTTTAAGGTGTATAGGATTGTGACCACTAGTTATGAGATAGTAAATTAATAACGAATGCATTGAATGTTAATATTGGGAAGCTTGACGGCTTGTCAGAGGGTGGTCGACCCTCGGATTAAGAGGTTAGATGAAGGAATGGTCACGGCTGGGACTCTCTCTTCGGTTGCCCCCAATGGCGGGCCTCATAGAGCAACGGGAGACCTCCCTTCCTCTGAAACCAACCGGACATCATTGTAAACGTCACTGTGTACTATAAAGAATACACAAATTTCTGATTGACTCATCCCAGTCAACACAATACTTGTCCATATGTAAGTCGACTCATCATAAATCATTGTTATCATTTAACAAGTTTACGAGATGTGAAACATAGTTCAAATAAGAAAAATATGATTAATAGATGGGATATATTTTCTTTATTAGATAATAAATATACAAAATAGGAATTTGGACATTTAATAAGAATAATATATTAAAAATACAAAAATATTATGAAAAATAAACATATATGTACAAGATAATACTCACTTGTTACGAATGGAAGTGGCACAAAATGAAGTTAGGAGAATATCTATTTTACTCTAGTGGTCTTGACATCTCCATCTTACCCTTGCATAATCTATATATATATATATATATTTATATATATATATATAGATTATGCAAGGTGAGCCCGGCTCTATATGTACCAAAACATTAGGGTTGGAAATAATTAATTAAAGAAATGCTACTCCATTTATCTAAAGAAAAGCAGTCCCAGTTCATACCATACCCAATTGGGGTTGGGGTTAGGTGATTCATATAGAAAATTGAGCTCCACTCACATCTTAATTAAATTAAAATTCTACTCACATCAATTATTTAAGATGATACAAGTGTCATAATCAATATATATATAAATATGTGGTTTGCATAAATCAATTAGAATTCTAAAAGGGGTGAGAATGCTTAGAGTTGGGTGGGTGTCTTTTCTTTATCTCAATAGAAAATTGTAGTTTTATGCGAACACTAAAATTAATGGTATTTGAAAACATGGAGGAAGAACAGTGTCAATTTGATATGCTAATTTGATCGTTTAATTATGAAATGTTTAGGCCAGTCAATAGAATCAATCATTAAGTTGACTTGATGGTGTCTACATTTATCGGGCAAACATCTAAGAAATTTATATAATTAGCGGTCGATGGAAAATCTGAAAAATAAAATATTATGAGAGTGACCCGATGATCAAATTTCAACGTTTTGAAAAGGCTTTGTTTGATTAAGGCGACTTATATTATTCCCTCCCGTTGAAGTGTTCCTTTCCTCCATTGACACCTTGGTCTAGCTAACAGAGTTAATTTTACTTTCATATTTTTTTTAATTTCAATTTGCAGAAAAAAAGGAGAAGAAATTAAGCATTGTATTGAATAATTGTAAAGAAATATTACAGTAAATGCAGTTTAATACACTGTGAAAAGATACTCCCATGGCTCATACCTGGATTAAATATCAAGTCAATAATTGGATGTTGGGAGGCCGGCTTCTATACCATGTCAATTTGTTGATACACTGAACTTATCGTATATAAAATTGATTGAAAATTTTTGGACTTTGACTTACCATGTTGGATAGAAAAAAAAATAGAACTTATATTATTAAGAGGTTATGAGTACTCTCTCATTATTTATTTTAATATTTAATTAATAATAATTATTACTAACTATAGTAAAAATGATCATTTGATATAAAATTTTAATATATCATATAAATCCATAGCAAATTTTTATTGTATGATATACATTTTTATAAAATATTACTTAAAAATAATAGATTTAAAATATAAATAATTTATAAATCAAATAAAATATCTACAGTGATTCAAACACCATAACAATAAGAATACAAATATAAAAAATATGAATAATTGAAGTTGACTACACAATTTTCTCATTACTCATTAAAACATGTTGTGTTGTAAAAGTTATCATAACTTTAATAATACTCACCAAAACACTACATGTTCCAACAAGTATCAGCCCTGACGTACGAGGTTCAAGATGTATTCATACGAGGTACGAAAGAAATTCAAACATATAGTTTAAAGTATTCATAAGATAAGAAAAGGGAAATAAACACTACTGTAGTTTTAGTGGCATGCCATTTAGCACTTATTATTGTATTGTTATCTTATTCTTTTTAATGGATTCCAACTCGACCATTATTTACCTAAAATCATGCATTTCAATTATAGTATGCACGCAAACGGACATATTATATGATTATAATATATATATATACACACGCGCGAGAGTAGGTGGTGTCCCATCCTTCAAAGGTCCAGTCTCTATGGATATTGGCTTTCATTTGAAGGCGGTTGTTTGATATGAACTACTTGGTTGGTCCATCCAATGGTTGATTGGGCCGCCCACCATGTCGAGCCTCTCGAGATTGAAAAAGCTATCAGGGGTATCATTTTTAGATCAATCACCACTGTTTAAAGTTCATTGCCCTATCCTTGCCAGAAAGAAAAATCTTTCCAAATAGCAACTCTGGCGTTAAGCAATCTCAGGCATCCGTCCAAGCTTCTTCTGCTCTGATCTTGGTGTCTACTTGTAAGTATCTATACATGTTATGATTTCATTGAAGTTCTGGCGGGCCCTACTTATATCAGTTGTTGTCCGTTCTTTTTAGAATTTTCTTTGGAATGTCAAATACTGTACTAGTAGTGTACGAAAGAGAGAAGAAATGGAAAATCTAGCAGACAATGATGAATGCGTTTTTTTTATGTAGGGATTGATTGAAGGTTGTCTCCTCAGCAATAAATGCGAATGCGTTATGGGTGTTTTTTTTTGTACATAATATCTGGTTCATTTATACATTAAAATATAAAAAAATGACCATCATGTTTGTGGGACTGGCCATAGCCTAAAAAAAAAGTAAGTGTGGCTCAAATAAATCAAATAATGGACGGGGTATAATACACTTACATGTAATGGTGGGCTAAAATATATGATAGGGAGTTAATAGTTAGTCTAAAATAGTCTTCTACATGTGGCATAATAACTCAAGATAAGTAAGATTGCTTGCTTCTCAATGTTTATAACAAAATATTTACATCAACATCTACTATAAGCGCATCCAAGTTTCTATCAATACAAGACAAATTGTTATAATTCTCAACTCGACTTGTCTCGTGCATTTGAAACGGGTTTCTCCATCAAATGTGTGCTCCACATGTTCATCTCGGTAGATAAAAGTCGAGTTTGTGAAATTCTGTAATAAATTAAAGAATCTGCCACAATTTATCTGCGGTGTATCTTACAGATAACTACTCTAAGTTCTCTTGTGTTATTGTGTTCTATGTTGTACTCGCGGAATTTTGTCAACCTACAAAATTTCATCATATCCTCAATCTCTTGAAGCAATTGAGCTGCCCTTGGAATACCTCAGTATTAGAGTTGTTAACTGATTTATTACTTTCTTTCCAAATTGTCGACATCGGATGACAATCATAACTAGTTCTCTCCCCTTAGTATATTTATCTAAATTCTGCATATCAAGACAATTCTCTACCAACTTTACTGCTTGGTTGATACTACTCTTCTTAACAAGAGATCACAACAAGCAAACTAAATCCCTTTTAGTCTAGTGGCGTCAAACAACATATATTCTATTGTCTCAGTATAACCGTAATACATAATTTAACATTATCACCCAAAGAACACTTCAAAACATTTTACTTAATACTTAAAGCATTCACAAAATTCTCCATAAAAGTTTATAATCTTTGGTTGCTAAAATAACATTAGAGGTAGAAACTATAGAGTCTAGCTTTTCCAACTATGAAGGCATAAACAAATGTTAGACTTACTTCCCCATTACATCCAATATCATACCACCAATCTATTCAAGTACAGTAGTGACAATTCAAATATAACATTCAATTCAATATTTGTTAACCTATCTCTAAGTTGAGTTAAATTTTATGTATCTTAATTGCCACATCCCGATCTAATTTGGACAAAATCCTATTAACAGCCTGTTAATTTTTCCAATACTATAATAGAGTCAACCTCCGTTGTCATAGTATTGATAGAAGCAAAATTTGAAACGAGTAAAACAACACATCATATATGTTTTCCAAAAATTTGTTAGAATAAATCATTTAGTACATAAACATTATAAAAAAGATTTTTCATACCAAGTTGGTAGTTAATTATCTAAGGTCCTTTTTAGCATAATTAGGACATCGTGATTTTATAACTCAGTGATAATTTCTACTAACATCGTGATTTTTTATTCATCATTCATCACACACTAAAAATATATGAAAATTTCCTTTTCTTAAAACAAATGGTTTAATTGTCCAGATAAACAAACTACAACTTTTTTTTTATTATTTAGAAAATATTTATTAATAAACCCACTACTTATTTTTTACAAGTTTAAATCAGGTTCATGCGTAGTTGAAAAAAAAATTCATAGTTATATGTGGTGAATTTTTCATAGATTTGTATCACATAAACACACAAACAAATTAATCAAAACATTTGCAAAACATACTATCAGAAGCTACAACTTCGATCTATTCCACTAGTGGTCCAAAACATGCAAGTAGTAATGCGTTATCGGTCCAATCGAACTCAATGTTAGAAATCTCACTCACCCGAGATCCGTGACTTGTTCGTCCTGGATAGATTTCCGATTTCTCTAGATAATCTCGCGTTTGCAGGTAAAAGCCTTTTTTTCACATATGCATTATTAGGGATAATGAATTAATTAATTATTTGAAATTTCCACGTAGATCCATATGTTTCCTTCCATTTACATATAAGTCCCTAAGTTTATTTTATTGACAAATAAATTCTCAATTATTTGCCATAATTTTCCAAATTTTACTTTATTTACAATTCCATCCCCATAAATTTTATTTAAAAAAATTTATTCAAAACTACAAATAAAGCATTATATTTATTTTTACTTACAATTAAATTTCCCAAAATTATCTTATTTACAAATTGACCTTCAATTTATGCTAATTGCACAAAAATCCCCAATTCGCCCAATTTCTTCAAAATTGCACTTTTGCCCTAAATCCTCAATTTATCAAATTGACTGATTAAACTCGATTAATTATCTTCTATCATGCTGCTAATAATCTCCCCTATCTATCCACGATCATTTCAAGTTTTGAATTATCCAATTTGGCCTATAATTTTGCTAAAATGAAGCTTCACCAGAAAACATTTCTAGAGAGAAAGATTTAATTTCTTATTGGCAAGGGCATGGTTGTTGGAACTCTTGATATGTGGAGCTAGCTCTCGTCAATAGGATTCTCTCAGGATCAAATTTCACCTCATTTGATAGCATGAGCATGAAGGATTCAATTAGCAAAGTTTGCACAATTTTTCTCTGTAAATTCACTATTTCGGTGAAGGGCGATGTCAATTGCTTACCACAAGAGCTGAGGAAGGATGAGGCTCGGTCATGGAGAGTCGTCAGAGAGTCAGTTTGGTCTTAGGAGGTCCGAGGGTGGCCCAAATTCATCTCAAAAAGTTATGCTTGAACTCAACCGTCGAAGTGGTGGTATTGTGCGACCTTTCTAACGCCTTTTCGGTAACTCTCGAGTTGAAAGGAATATGCAGGAAGGTAGAGGACATACTCAATATTCCAAAGAACCTGACTTTGTGTTCGAAGGTGAAGAAATGGGTCGATGTTAGAGCTCTAGTTCATAGATGGTCGAAAATTTGAGTGGTTCTTATTCTTCGAGTTGTTGAGGTGTAGAGAGGACGAATGGAGAAGAGTTATTTATATAGGGAGCTCAGGAACTGAAGGTTCTATGCATTCTCAGATGGCCTACCATCAATTTCCTAGTTTAATGTCATGTTAGAGGTTGTAAAGGCTCATTGGAGTTCTGGCGACAATCTCTCTCCTCTTTCGTTCAGAAGTTTGAAGGAAGAAGATGACAATGTGAGCGTGTGTGTGAGATTTGCATGTGCGAGCTGCCACGTGGCACACTAGAATTGGCTGGCATTGCTGACACGACCTCCCACTTTGTACTTAAGTCACCCTTTGACCCATTGATCAAACATGCAGTGACCTCTCATTAGTCACTTAATTTGACGTGGCTACTGACCGAATCTAACCCTCATTTGACCATGACACATGGTGTCATGCCCCAACCTAATTTGGTTGGAATCCCATGATCAAACCGCCACTCTACTTGACCTTGAATAGTCGCTCCTCCCCTAGATTATGAAGAGTTAAGCGTATTATCTGTCGTGTTCTCTAGAATGACATTATACAAAACTGATAGCATAAATCGTACCTGGGTTTTGAGGCTTGGCGAGGGAAGTCCTTAGATAACCGTTTCTTTCCTGAAAAATGTTAAGGAGAGGGAATGAGTCTTACAACTCAGTGAATGAGAGTCTTACAGGTAGACTTGTTCGAGCTTTCCATTAATCCGTAGTGTTCCATTATTTACCTCTCCTCAGGTTAGCACATAATCACACACCCTTTTATCATAAAAAGATATCACACGTTCGTAGTCCCGTCCTGACGGTACTACTTGTGGACCGAAGTGCCTTTACCGTCCACCCCAATAGAAGTTCATAACTTCTACCCTGAATCTGAGTAGACATGAGTCGTCCGACCCTCATACTCGAGCCATACTTCGTGTCTGCAACGTGGGACGATACCTCTTCCTCCTCTGACCTCGGTCTCAGTGTGCCTGAAGATCCGGGAGCTTCTCGACATAATGGATCACAGACTGCCCTTATGCTCCCTGGGCTGTCTAGCAGCCCTTAGAACCACCACTACACAATATCGGGCATCTCAATGATTCCGCATCACATGCATGCAAAATCAACAGTTTTCATTATTTATAGTTGTCATCTTTGGTGTTACTTGGCCCAACGGACCCGACAACTCGACTTCGACTTCGTAACTACTAGTTCAACGAGTTCGATGACCAGGCTTCGACTCAGTAGCTACCAACCTAATGAGTTCGTCTATCTGGCTTCGGTACTGTAACCAAATCACACACAATTCACTGATTCTTATGAGAGTTTTCAAGCCCATAGACCTTATATTGTCTACGGGCCTAGAGTTGTGCCCATTGGCCTTGGATCCACTCGAACGATATTACTTGACCATTGCATATTCCACGCAATATCAAGACCACCTCCCAAAAGTTTTAAGCTTGTTCAAACAGTCAGGGGAGGGCAATCTTGAAAAACCAAATTTTAATGCGAAAATAATGTGCTCATCTGTCATGCCCTGATCGGGTTTGGTCAGATCCCCGTGAGCAACCCTACTATCCCAGTTTATTAAGGGTTTTCCCCTTCTTTTAAACCATGAGAGTAAGACGTCCTTTATACCTATAGCACCTTTCCTGAAATAACATTTATCAAAACTGCATAAAATTAAACTTATGTACCTATCTTGCAGGTTTAGCTAGCTGAAAGTTTTTAGGTAGGTTTTTCCCTCGGTTACCTAAAAAGGGGTAAAGGGAGGGGTGAGTTCGACAACTCAGTAAATGGGTTTTTGAAACATGAGTTTCTTAAAAAAATATTTTGCATTGGAGTGTGTCAGACTAATTATTTTCTTTAAAATCATTCTTTTCTCAAGTCCTAGTTTCCAAAATCTTTTTCCAAGGCTTATCAATTCTTTTCCAAGGATTCTCGAATCCTTTCCAAGGATTCTCAAATCCTTTCCAAGGTTTTCAAAACTCTTTCCCATTTCCATATTAGGTGTGTTTCACAAAAAACACATACCCTTCATGAGGAAGGGTTCACACACATTCGCAAGATGCAGATATGCCGACTGCACCTACTTATGGATCGGAGCATCTTTACCATCAACCATGATAAAAGTATCTCACTTCTACCCGAAGTCTGAGTGAACGTCTCTGACGTCCTACCCTTAGACCAAAAATATTTCATGTCCATATGTGGATAGAGACCTCATCCCGACCCCACCCAGGTCACATGTGCATGAAGCTACGTCGATCTTCCTTCACTACTAGCACGACAAACTGTCCTTATCTCTACCATGCCGTCCAGTAGCCCCTAAGATGTATCACTACCTTCTTGGGCGTCTTGATGATCCCAAACCTCAGTGCATGCACAATCAATAATTTTCCATATAAGCCATTAATCTTTGGTGCCACTTGTCATGCCCTGACCCGGTTTGGTCGAATCCCCATGAGCAACCCGCTACTCTCCTCGTTTATTAAAGGGTTTCCCTTTTTATAAACCGTAAAGAGTAAGGTGTCCTTTAAACCTGCACCTTTTCCTGGAATAACATAAATAAAAGCTGCATCATAGTTTAGATTTATCATACCTATCTCACAGGTGTCTTAGTTGATGGTCTTTAAAGGTAGGCTTTCCAAAATTTTCTAAAAGGGATATAAGGGAGGGGGTGAGTACAATGACTCAGTGAATGGGTTTTCAAACTTTTAACTTTTAGGAAAAAGACTTGTATTGAAGTGTGCGAGACTCCTTTCTTTCAAAAATCCTTTCATTATCAAATCTTGGTTTTTACCACCATTTCCTTATTAATCACGGTGTGTCATCACCCAACACACATCCTTCATCATGAAGGTTAAACACACATTCGTAGGCCAACCTATCCATTGAACCCACTTGTGGCTTCGGAGCGACTTTACCGACCACCTAGATAGAAGTATATCTACTTCCACCCTGAGAATGAGTGGATGTTTGCGACATCCGACCCTCAATCCCGAAATCAATTCTTCATGTTCGTATGAGGATAGAGACCTCATTCCATCCCCACCCCAGTCTCATGCGCTTGGTGCTACTCCAAATTTCGCATGGTTACCTGGTACGACAAATTGCCCTTATACCCATCAGGTCGTCCAGTGCCCTTAGGACACATCACTACCCCTCTTAGACATCTTGATGGTCCCGTAATCACAATGCATGCACAATCAGTATTTTTCTTATCATGCCATATAATCTGTGGTGCCACTAGTTCAACGGCCCAACCCTTAACTCAACCCGCAGTTGTTTGTCTTGATTGGTCCGTCGACCTGTCATGTCACACTACTGCTAGTTGACTGAGTATGTCGGTCCTGTCTTGGTACCATGGCCAAACAATTCCTTTATTTAAAGTTTTATGGTATATAACTCATGTTTGTTTACGAGCCTCTGCTCGTGCCAACTGGCATTGGGCCCACTCTACGAGATTTTCAAAATTAGGCATATTAGCCCCGAAGTTCTAAAACTGAGGCCCCTGGCCTATAAGAGCTATTCGAGCTCTCGTCAAGAAGGTCTCCCAAATTGTTTAAGCATTGGCACACAATTAGGGGAGAGCACTTCCGACAAAAATAGGTTTTCAACTGTCCATCGTACTGATCGGGTATAATGACATCTCCGCTCATAACCGATGAATGGGTTTTCACCTTCCTTCGAGTAAGTTTCACCATACCAACTGGATATGATCTACTTACAACCGGTAAGTAGTTTTTTCGCATGTTTTTCACATCACTCGTCCAAGTTGTAATGTTTAAAATACTACCTAATAGTGGGTTTTCATTTCGAGGTACTTATCATCCCCAACCGGATATGATATAAAATTCTACTCACAACCAGTAAGTGATTTTTAACTTTAAGTTGCGCTCATCATCCCAGCCAGGTATGATGTTAGTAAACCCACTCACCCGTAATGTAGTGAATTCCACTGGATCGGTTCTTTTTATTCATGTGACCTTTTCCTTGCAGGCATTCCCGGTACTTCGTGTTCCTACACGATATGAACATCTCGATCCATTATCCTTCGACCTAATAGCCCTCATTCATTCCAAATGAATGAGAAAATCAAACTTTCATTTATTTGCAATTAGGCCCCTAAAGTTATTTCTCTTTAACTGTAAGTCCATAATTCCAGTTTTTCCTCAAATTGAGTCCCGAAACTTTTAAAATTTATCATAGGACCTTAATTTATTCCAATTCACAAAAAGGGGTTTAATTTCCCAAATTGCCAATTTGGTCCCCCAACTTTTCCAAAATTACCATTTTGCCCTTCCTTTACAGAAATGGTAAATTTTACCTCAAAAATTCTAAAATTGCTCAATTGGCCCTCTAACATTTTTATCATACCCAATTGACCCTCAATTTCAGGAAATTGCATTTCAGTCCTTCGAATTTTCGAAAATCCCCAACTTTTCCCCCAATTCCAACTTCTTAACAGAGTCGAATTTGATTTCATCAAATTGACTGATCAAACATTTCTAATTGTTTAAATTGAAGTTGAAATTGAGTTTCTACATGTTCATACGATTCTTTAGCAATTTGAATCACAAATTTTAATGCCAGGACAAGCTCAAATGGAGCTTTGCTGGAAAATGAAATGTAGAGAGAGAAAGCTTCGATTACTTATCAGTGAGGGCACGGTGGTCCGAGCTTTCGATCTGGGTAGATAGCTCTTGTCCTGAGGTTCATCCTAGAATCAAGAATCGCATCAATAGGTGCCGAATTGAGTTAGAATTTCATCATCAAAATTCTGCCGATTCTCTCTCTAGCACTAGCCGGAAATTGTAGCGGGGAGCCAAATTGACTTACCTTTCAGTTCTAATTCGGCCATGGGAGGGCTGAGGAAGTGTTAGGAGGGCTTGGTTTGGCTTGAGGAGGGCTCGAAATGGCCAATTTCAATTTGGTTGAAATAAGGCAGCATCGATCCATCGGAGCTGCTTCACCGTTCCATCACGCCGGTGTTTCTTCGGTGACCCTCGAAGCAAATAGGGACTACAGGCATGTAGCTAACTTCTACCCGGTTCTAAAGAACCCAACCTCGACTTGTTTAGCTCAAAAAAGTTCCCATGTTGGAGCTCTGGTTTGTGTTTCACCGGAAAATGGAGTAGTTGAGAGAGAATGGAGTTTTCAGGTGTGGAGAGGATGAATGGGGAGGGACTCTATATATAGGGAGCTTGGGGACTCGTTGGCCGTCTGGTTGGCACCTTTATGACAGACATTGATGGTCTGAAATGAATCAAACATAAACATTTCTTCTTCACTGATGCTGCTTCGATTTTCCGGCGTGTGAACAGTGATGTCATTTGAAGGAAGAAGACGACACTGTTCCGAACCGAACCGGACCGGACTGGGTTCAAAGCTTAAACCGGCCAGTTCACCCTTCATTCGACCGAGTTTTTCAAATATAAAAATTTTTAAATTTATCTAAATTCATTTTCTATCCAATGGTGGTCTCAAATCTCAAATTTGAAAATTTTAAGCCACATAGAAAAATGAATTTAGTTATCCAGTTCAATAGTGGTTCAAACTGGTTCAACCCGATTCGGATCCTGTTCACCTAAACTGGTTTGGTTTTCATCTCCAATTCACCCTAAAGTCTTTTTTGTGACCTTTATGACTCCTTAGTCACTTAGGGTCCCTAAAATTCCCGCTTTACCATCCCTCTGTCAGTTTCGGTTCATAAACGGGCTCGGTTCTTAAACCGGTTTAATCCGATTGGGGTCCAGTTCACCCGAACCGGTTTGGTTTTTCTCTCCCACTTTGTTCTAAGGTTCCTCCCCAAGGTTTATAAATATTTTTGGGTCACAAGGGAGTTAAAACTTCTCTAATTTTCCCATTCTCTATCGGTTCCGGTTCATGAACCGACTCGGTTCATAAACTGGTTCAATCTAGTTAGATCTGGTTCATCTAAACCGGTCTTGTTTTTCTCTTCCAATTTGTCCTAAGGTTCTTTTGCATGGTTTTATGAACCCTTTGATTCACCCAAGAGTTGTAAATTTCCTAATTGCCCATTTCCTGATAATTGGGTTTGTGAACCGGTTCGATTTTCTCACTCGGTTTGACCGGTTCTTTTCCCAGTTTTCCTTAGCTCAAAAGGGCGGGGTTTACAACTCTCCCCTCCTTTTAGGAATTTTGTACCCAAAACTTAATTATCAACCTTGCATGAGGAATCATTTCCTTTGATGTCCCTTTGGTGTTTGCTTAACATGCAAACTCTTCTCTTGTTCTTTCAATTAGCCCTTTTTACATCCTACACTTAAGGAATTCCTTTTCCTTTATATTATTTACTCCCTCCATGGAGTTTATCATAACTAGACATACCTTACTTTAGGGTATATTCTTAGATTCATATCTTTCTTTGCTTATAGCACATTCTTCCCTTTGAGGTTTTATACTCAAGATTGGGAATTCCAAGATAGCTAACAATTCCTGTGTCTAGTTAACCCCTTGGTCGTTGAAACCTTTAGCTCGATATTCTTTCGAGCGTTACGTACTTGTTTTCGTGGTTTTCTTTATTATCACTTTTTCGTCCTATTTTGGCCCTTCCTCCATTTGTTGTCTACTGTAACTTCGGTCCAAATTTTTATATTTAACCTCGTCATGCTTATTAGCCGACTCTTCTTTACTTTGAGTCATATTCTCCTCGAGATTGTTGAGCTTACATGCCCCTTACAGCATGGCATTTTCTAGGACCTATCCCTATCCATTAGATTTCTTGAACATCTCCTTGAGGGTCTCTCTTAGCTTTTTGACCTTTTAGGGATCGTATAACTTCATCCCTATTTTCTTTTGATAGCATTCCTCAACTATCCTTTTTACCGTTATCCTCTCATCCATCATGCCTTTGAAGTTATGTCTCACATAACCGCATGGATTCTTTATTGGGTCCTTTCGATTCCAATCATTGGGTTTCTTGATGATTATTGACATACGAGGATTTTTTTCCTTCTTATGTCCTTTTGCTTCTTTAGTGGCATCCTTTATTCAAGGACTTCCTTTTTTCTTAATCCACTTTTACTTGCTCGTAACCATTTCACGATTCATTATTTCGAGTTGATCTATTTTTGGTCAATGTATTGATTGTTTTGTTTGAGGAATTCCCTTCTTACGATTTCATTCTCTACGATATTCCTCAAAGTAGAGGTTTTAACCTTAAGAGTTACATGTTCAACCTTCTTACCATCCTTTGGAAATTCCTTCCTTTATTTCCTTACACCTTCTTATATGTTGAGGCAATTTCCCACTTTGAATCCTTATTCGTCTTAAAATTTCCTTTCATTCCTTATCTAAGAAATTTTTTTATTATTGGTCTTATTTCATATACTCTACACTATGCTCATCCGTCCATTCTTTAGGCTCCATTAAGTGAGCATGGACCATAACCCATCCTGATGTCAGTGGTCGTTTTCCCTAATTGAT
This sequence comes from Trapa incisa, assembly GCA_030064435.1. NCBI lineage: Eukaryota > Viridiplantae > Streptophyta > Magnoliopsida > Myrtales > Lythraceae > Trapa > Trapa incisa. Next base: position 11,564,791 of record CM057781.1, on the reverse strand, counting down.
TTCTTAATTGAGGGCTTACTTCTCCAAGATTTCTCATATATTCTTTCTTTTACTCTCTTATTATTGTAGTCCACCCACTCCTATTCATTACGACATTCTTTGATGCTACCATGCTATTTATCCATTCCTTTGGTTTAATTTACTTCTTAGGACCTCATGAGTACTTTTCATTGGTACTCAATCTTTCCATCTCAACCAGCATTTCATTTGTGAGCTTATCGTTCTTTCCATTTCGGTTGCTTTCATTTTCTCTTAATTGTGATACACATGTCTTTCTGGGGCTTCCTTCCTTGGTAGGATTCTTTCCCTTTCTCCTGACATTCTTTTTTTACATTTGTTCTAGGGGATTTCTACCCTTAATTGACATCCCTTGATGTCGCCTTCTCCTATTTACCTTTACTCCTCAAATCTTGCAGGCACATCTTTTATACTCTATCCACATCCTCATTCATACCCAGTACCTCTCTATTTTTCTTTAGGGAGCGTACAAATCTTCCTTGTTTCAAGATTTCTTGACCATTATGTGAGAGGCTTGCCTATTCCTTTCTTGGCTTGAGTTTAGTTGTTAATTGGCCTTTGGTCCTTTTAAGGATTTCTTTCATCCTTCTTTTCCCGAGTATTTGGCCTTTTCGCCTCTCTCTTCTTTGTTGGAACTCAAATTATGGCTTTCCCGAGTATTAGTTTGTTAACTGCTTCGCCTCCACCATTCATTTGGTCTAAGTTTCTTAGGGCAGCTGTTTCTCGAGTCCTCCTGTCCTTAATGTCCATCTCACTGACCCTTTTTTTGTAGCCCTTTCTATCTCCCGGTCTTTCTTAGGGTGTCATTTATTCTCTTTGACCTTCTTGTTGTAATGATTTGCTTTCTTTTGTCATGTTGGTCCAAAATTCCTATTTGGCTTCATTGCTTTTTCCAAGGTGATTCATTCCTGAAATCCCAATACATCCCGTTATTTGGCTCTATTACTCTTCTAAGGCAGGTCATAATTGGCCTCCGATACATCCTTCCTTCAAGAAGTTTCTAACGGTGGATCGGTGCCTTGCACTTCACGTTATGTCCATCTACCAATCCAATGATTTCTTCAAGGTACTTAGTTGTGTGCATCCCTCCAGAGTTCCCTTTCCTAGCGTATTCCTTCTCTTCTTCACTCTCATTGCGCCATTCCCTAGAGTTTTCGGAGGACATTTTTCTGTGTTTGCTCCCTTATAAGAGGGTTCTAGGTGTACTTCCCATGTACCTTATCTCTATTCTTATGGTATCCTTCTTGGTTTGACCTTCTTAAGAAGAAGTTTAAATTTGGCATTCACCTCATCATTTCTTGACCTCTTTGTGAACTGCTTACTTAACATGTTCCATAGTTTCGGTCTCCGGTCCTTCATGTCTTTAGTGACCTTTGAGGAGGTATTGCCTTAAATCTATGAGGTGTGGAACACTCCTTCTTTCCTTACACCTATAATAGTTTATCTTGGTACTTGTCCTTAGTAGGGTTGGACACTTCTTCACACAATGTCCCCATCGTTGATACTTGTAATAGGTTATTCACTTGCATAGATTGTGGTGGTTCCTTCTTTCCTTCGAGTGGGGCTGTTCCAGGGTTATTGGTGGTTTGGTGCTTCACCATCTTTAAGTTTTCTTGCTGAATTTCCTTTGCTAAAGGGTCATGGTAAGAGTCCTCCTAGGTTTCTTAATTCCCTGATTCATCTTCCATAACTGAAATGTAACTTTTCCTTAGTTTCTACGATAGTGTGGGTTTGTTTGGTTTATTTGCCTTAGGCTATCTTCCTAGCAAGATCACATCATTGTGAGTTAATGATTTAAGAAATTGGGTATTTCATTAAAAAGGGGATACAAAAAGGTTGGGATTTTAGCCCTATCACATAAAGTAGTCACATAATAGATAGGAAGCTATGGTTTTCCTGGCAAGTATCCTCCTTGGTAAGATTATACATATGTACTTAGCATTATTGGCTTTAGGTTTGACTCCCTTTGTATATAGGACTGTGACCTTAACATGCCTTGGCACCGTACTCCTTGGCGATACTGGATGTTTTCCCATTTGGTCCTTTGAGGCTTCTACTATATCCCAGGCATTGGGAAGCTTCTACAGTTGTCTTTCAATGAGGACAGGGTGTTGAGTAGAGTTATTCCTAGTTTTCTTAGTTCCTCTCCTCGGAGGCATCTATAAATTTTAAGATAAATCCTTTTAGTTACTCTATTTTCTAGTCTTGATTATGTATTCGAGGAAACACACTCTGATACCACTCTAATTGTCACACCCTAACCCAGTTTGGTCAGATCCCCGGGAGCAACCCGCCACTCTCACAGGCGTCTTAGTTGATGGTCTTTAAAGGTAGGCTTTCTAGAATTTCCTGAAAGGGATATAAGAGAGGGGGTGAGTACAATGACTCAATGAATGGGTTTTCAAACTTTTACTCATCTGCCCGCTCCTTGGGTTCTCATGAGTATATTTTGTCCTGCATTACCTTTTATAGGTTTACCTCTTTAGGGGAAAGTTGGAGTATTATTTTTTTTGGATCTCTTGATCTCCTTGCCGAGAGTATTTAAAGGCATTATTTATCCTTCCTCAGTTCAAAATAGGTTGGTCGCTAATTTTGATCTTAGTCTCTTTCGACCCTCCATCTTCATCTTTTTCCAAGGTTTGACCTTCCCACCCTTATTTGTTCATAATTTGAGTTGAGGCTCGAGATCCTGAATGGACGCATTATGATTTGGGCAACAGAAGTTTTAGGATCTTGAAATTTTATTTATTGAGAAAAGAATACAATACATTTGGGACCTCTTCCCCTTTAAAGGGAGATGGTTAAAATGAAAGGTAGGGAAGTACTCGCTACTATGCTAGAGTTTTGATGAACTCCCTCTAGGTTGGGGTTGTAAACCTTAGTTGGAGTTTTGGCCCTTGCAGTGGCTCCCGATTTCCTATTTCTTTAGGCTACGATAGTTGATGAGGCATTGTTCTTAGGAGGCCTTGCCATAAATCACCGGGACGTGGGATAGTCCCTTGCAATATGTCATACTTGTCCACACCCACAATAGGTGATCTCGGTGCATGCCCCCATGAAGTTCCTCTAGCACCCAAGGTATTGAGTATTTCCTTTACCTTGACTATCCTCTCTTCCCTCCTCCTCCTTCCTTCCTGTTCATTCCCACTAGTAGGTGCAGTGCCTCTAGGCATTAGTACTATATTCCCTAGCAGTGCTGGACACTTCCTCGCATAATGCCCCCATTATCCACATCTATAACAGATTACTCTCTTGTGTGGACCTTCGTAGCTTCTTCTCCATCTCGGACTTTGGGGAGTTTTCCTTAGTGGCTGGTGGTGGTCTCTACCTTTCACCATACTTGGGTGTGTACTTCCTACAGGACAGTCCCCCTTCGTTTGTGTGAAGCAAGGTCTCCTGAATACCTTAACAAATTCCTTGTAAAGTCTCTTATGTTCAGGAGTTAAGCTAAGTGTAGTGGCTTGGAACTTCCTAGTCATCTCAATTCCTAGGCTAACTCTCCCATTTGGGTGAGATTCCCCATGGGTCCAATGTTAGCGTGGTTTCGTTCGGGACCTATCTTAGGGGTCATATCTACATAACAATGGTTTATTTCTTGTTAGTCTCTAAGGTATTTGTTTTGTAAATTTGTCTGGAAAACTATGCTCTTATACCACTTAAGGTGTCACGCCCTAACCCGGTTGAATTGGAATCTCTGTGATCAATCCGCTACCTTTTCTTGTGCTATCCAAGTAATCCTACCAGGATAGGATAGAAAAAGTAAAGGCGCACAATGGACATGTTTTCCATGACATAGTAAACAAAACAAAATAATAACAATTATCTCTTTTGGGGCAATTCTGGCGCACATCTTTGACTCCCCCTTTTTTTTTCTTGTCGTAGAAGGTTTCTTGAAAAAGGGTTTAAGGGGAGGGGATGAGTTCTAAAACTCAATGAGTGGGGGTTAGGACACGTGTTAAGGAAACTGGTCATTTTCTTTAATTGAAATGTGCTATGATTTTTTCTCTTTCATCATTTTCATCATCAAGGGTATGTCTCGATGTTTTTCATTATTAATTGTGTTTATCACACATCACCACACCCTTTTATTATCAAAGGGATTACACGTTCGCAGAATAGTCCCCGACTATTCCACTTGTGTACAAGAGCGCCTTTACAGTCCACCCGGGTAGAAGTCTCGGACCTCTACCACAAGTCTAAGTGGGCATTAATTGCCCGACCCTCATACCTCATCATACCATGTGTCCGCAAATGTGGGATGAGACCTCTCCTCTTCCGATCTTGGTCTCAGTGTGCGTCAAGCTCCTGAGCTTCTTGACTAACTAGACGACAAATTGCCCTTGTATACCCTAGGTCATCCAGTAGCCCTTAGAACTAACACTACCCCATGTCGGGCGCCTCGATGGTTTCGTATCTCATAACATGCACAAACATAAGTCTTTTCACTTAGACCTTTTTATCTTTGGTGCCACCAGCCCAACTAATTCGATATCCTGAATGTAGCTCAAAACTTCCAGCCCAACGAGTTCATCCATTTGGCTTTGGCTTGGCAACTACTAGCCAATCGAGTATTAACGATCTGCCTTTGACTAGGTGGTTACATCACAATTAACCAGTTATGAGACTATTTATTAACTCATAAGCCTACTTGTCTACGGGTATCAGCCCATGTCCATTGGCATTGGGCCCACTTCACGAGTTTTCCAAAGCTTGGCCTTATGCTTTATCATTTTCAACATCCGAGGTCTCAAGTCTATTAGAGCAATTATAGCTCTCATCAGAAATGTCTCCCAAAATGTCTAAGCAGTTTCACGTGGTCAGGGGAGACCATTCCTAGAAAATAGTTTTCAAAATTGAAAACGGTGCTCATCACCCTAACTGAGTATGATAATGAAAATCCCACTCATCTGTGATCGTGATGGGTTTATCCTAGTTGTGCCTTGGCCAGCGACGTGCTCCTCAGCACCAATCCTCGAAGACCCAGTCCTACACGGTTCGAGTGACCACGTAAGTAAAATTGCCTGAAAGGACCTCCTACCTTCATGCATTTGTAAGTAGGTCCTTACTTTTTTTGTAGTTGTGTTTAGGTTCGTATAGTTTATAACTTCACCTTTAGGCCCCAAATGCCCCATTAATCCTCAATTGGGTTCCCAATTTCTTCTTATTTCCACTTAAGCCCTCAATTTCCTTAAATTGCAAAGTTGCCCCCCAATTTTTCAAAGATTACCAAATTGCCCCCAAATTTTGTAAAATGAACAATTGGCCCCCAATTTCCCCAAAATAGAAAATTGGCCTTCCAATTTTAGAAAAATTTCACCTCGGTCCTCCAATTTCTAAAAATTTCCAATTTTCCCCAATTCATCCACTTTTTGTCCTGAGACTTGATTTCGTCAAATTGACCATCTAAACTCAGTTAATTAGTTGCTAATCATTTTCTCCTTCTCCCTATGATCATCCTAGCCTTTGAACGACTCCAATTGGCCCATTTTTAAGCTTAAATGGAGCTTTGTCGGAAATGTTATCTAGAGAAAGAAAGCTTAGTTTTCTTACCAGTGAGGGGGCGGTAGTCTAAGCTCATGATAGGGGTGGCTAGTGCTCCTCCAGGGGGTCCTTCTAAGATCACAAATTTTAGAGAGAGAACTTCTAGCGTTCCTTTTTTGCAACTTTATTGCTTCGACAACATGAGCCAGAATTGGCCTGCCTCGACAGTTCCTAGAGGTCGAGGACTAGTGAGGAAGAGTAGAGGGAGGTTGGGTTGGGTCGCATGAGGGTGGAGGTGGCCAGAGCTTAGCTCGGAAATTTTAGCAGTTTTGGGACCGTCGGAGTGACGGTGTTGTGCGAGCTTCCTAGCTCTTCTTCGGTGGTCCTCAAATTGAAGGGAGGGTGCAGCTGGATAGAGAACTTCCTCCTAGTTTTAGAGACACCAATTGCAGCTTCAAAGGTCAAAGAAAGCCTCACTGTCGGAGCTCTGATTTGCTTCTTGCCAAAAAATGGAGCACTTCACCTTCTTTGCTCGTTTGTGGGTTGATGAAGATGAGTGGAGTGGTGCTCTTTATATAGGGTGCTCAGCAACTGTTTGGGCTATTAGCCGGCATAGGACTCGGCCCTAGACTTGGTCGTCGGCGGTCATACCGGAGCTTTTCCCAAGTCACCGGAGATTGACTCCCTTTCCCCCTCCTCCATTCTGTCAGCCAGGGAAGGGAAGAAGATGACATTAGGCCGCGCGTGCGAGCTTCACAAGTGTGGATGTGCCACGTGGCATGCTATGATTGGCTGGCTTTGTTGACGTAGCTTCCTACTTAGCATCCTAGTCAGCCATTGACCAGTTGACCAGACACGTGGTAGCCTCCCATTAGCTGCTCATTCCTACATCCCTACTTATCATATTTATGCTGACCGTAGACTGTGACACATGACGTGCTCTGATTGGCTAATTTAAATGCATCATATTTCCCTTCTGACGCACAGTGCCACTACCACATGCCAGCCTTTGATTGGTTGAGGTCATCCAATGTGGTGCTGCCACGTGTTGACCTCTAATTGGTCACTTGTTTCTCCGATATCCTTGTCAAATGCTAACGTGGTGTCCTTGACACGTGTTAGCTCCTCATTGATCAACCTTGCTAACTAGGCTCTTCCGAGATTAACTGTTGATTGGGACATGTGTCACACCCTTATTGGTCGATCATCGTGGGTTTTCCTCCTTTGATTGTTGACCGAGGACACATGTCGATTGGTCGTGCCTGCTGACTGGGCGTTGACCTGGTAATGGTCCATTAACCAGTTGGACTGTTGACCGGTCCGGTCTGACTGGGTTCGGTGACCCAAATTTGAAAATCGACCGGTTCAGGCTTGATTCAACCGGTTTTTGAAAATTTCTAAATTCAAGTAAATTCATTTTCTATACAATGGTGGCTTTAATTTTCTAATTTTACATTTTAAGCCACCTATAAGATTGAATCTTTGAACTGGTTTTATGCGGTTCATTCTAGTTCAAACCTGTTCAGGTCTAGTTCGCCCAAAACCGAATCGGTTTTCACAACCAATTTTATTCATGGTTTCTTTTCGTGAGTTTTGGGTATTTATTGGCCACTTGAGATTTTCCAATTTCTCATTTTGACCCTTGTTTACTAATCCCAACCCTCTTTGAACCTCGGTTTTTTTCCCTCGAAATTTTCCTGGTCCCTTTTTTTTAGTTCCTTATGTTGAGAGGACGAGTTCTACAGGAATCCTCTTGTTCCTTAGGTTTTTCTCTCGTCAGTCTAGGATTTGTACCGGCTCCACCTCGTAGACCAAATCTTCCTCTAGCTTGGGTGGTGGATGATCTAGTTCATGGATGGGGTCAGGCTCATAATTTTGGAGCATCGACACGTGGAATACGTTGTGTATTCTTTACTAGTCCGAAGGCAACTCCAGCTTGTATGCCACCGGTCCAACCCTCTAGATTATGATGTACAGACTGATGTATCTTGGATTCAACTTTCTTCGCTATTGAAACCTAAGTATCTCTCTCCACGGTGATACTTTGAGGAATACCCGGTCTCCTACCTCGAATTCTAGGTCCTTTCTCTGGTGGTCGGCATAGCTCTTTTGTTGATCTTGAGCCGCCTTAAGTCGACTCCTTATTATTTGGATCTTCTTTGTTGGCTCCTCTATATGTTTGACCATCTCGAGTCTCCTCTCTCATACCTCCTCCCAGAATAGGGGCATAAGACATGGTCGTTCGTAATGGGCATCGTACGGTGCCATGTGTATGCTTGCCTGATGGCTGTTATTATAGGAAAACTCCATGAGGTACAAATAGTCCTCCCAACTCTTATTCATCATTAAGACACATGCCCGAAGCATATCCTCCAAGGTCTGGATTGTCCACTCGAATTGTCCATCTGTATGAGGATGGAAAGTGTGCTCATGTGGAGTTTGGTCCCCACAGCATCCTATAGGGTAGGCCAAAACTGGGAGGTGAACCTCGGATCTCAGTCTGATATTATGCTTATTGGGACCCCATGGAGCATCACAATCTCCCCTACATACAGGATGGCCAGCTTTTCTACAGAGTCAGTTACCTTTATGGGTAGGAAATGGGTAGACTTGGTCAACTAGTCTACAATGACCCATATCACATCACGTCCTCTTTTTTTCACGGGTAGTCCGGTCACAAAGTCCATGGTGATGTGTTCCCACTTCCATTCAGGGATCGGTAGGGGCTGCAATAGTTCAGAGGGTTTTTTTATGTTTAACCTTAATTTGTTGGCACGATAGACAACTTGCCATGTATTTTGCAATGTCCTTCTTCATTCCCTTCCACCAGTACCCCGGTTTTAGGGTATGGTACATTTTCATGCTACCAAGATGCATGACATATACCGAATCATGCACCTCCTCCAATATCATCCTCTTCAACTCTTTGTCGTTCGGTAAATAGACCATCCCTTTAAAGGTTACCAATCCGTCTTTTCTAGCCACAAAGTCTTGGGTTGGATCGCTGGCAGTCCGGTCCTAGTGCAGATGGAGCTCCTAGTCATCTCTTTGTAGGGTCCTTATTTGGTCTACTAGGCTGGTTCGTATGGTTATATTGGCCACTAAGCATCTCTGACCCCCATCCAAGCTGATGTTCACCCTTAACCTACACAATTGGTTTAGCAAGGGCAAATAGTCGGTTCTTATCGAAGCTACTCCCGTATGATACTTGTGGCTAATTGCATCCGCCACCACGTTAGCCTTGTCGGGGTGGTATTCTATAGTTAGATCATAATCCTTTACTAACTCTAGCCACCTCCCCCACCGTAGGTTGAGCTCCTTCTAGGTCAGGAGATACTTAAGGCTCTTGTGGTTGGTGTATATACAACCTTAACTCCACACAACTAGTGACGCCAAATCTTGAGGGCGAACACTATTGCCATCAACTCTAGATCACGGGTGGGGTAATTCCTCTCGTGTGTTTTTAATTGTCAAGAGGCATACACAATGACCCTTCCCTGTTGCATCAGGACGCATCCTAGTCCTTATCCAAATGCATTATTGTACACCGTATACTCCCCCGCATTCAAGTTAGGCAACGCCAGCACTAGAGCCGTCATTAAATGAGACTTAAGTTCCTAGAAGGACTTCTCACACTTAGCATCCCACTTATATTCTATCCCCTTCCTTGTGAGACAAGTCAGTGTAGCCACAATTTTGGAAAAATCCTCTATGAACTTTTGTTAGTATCCCGCAAGTCCGAGGAAGCAACGTATCTCTATTGGGCTGGAGGTTGTCTTCTAGCCGGATATCATTTCTATCTTTGTTGGGTCCACCTTTACTCCATCCTTTAACATGATATGCCCTAAGAAGCTCACCTCTTGCAGCCAAAACTCATATTTTGAGAATTTGGCTTAGAGTCAATTTTCCCGTAAAGTGCTTAGGGTGGTCTCTAAGTGTGCCTTGTGCTCCTCTTCAATTTGGGAGTATATGAGGATATCGTCTATAAAGATTATCATGAACTTATCCAAATAAGGTTGGAATACTCGGTTCATTAGGTCTATAAAGGTCTCGGGCGTATTCATCAACCAAAAGAGCTAGTGATATGTGTGAGGAACAACTTACACCCCATTTACAGCCTGTCATGCGCCTTCATGCAGGACACTAGGTGTACTCCCGCTCTCCCTTTGTCCCCTTCGAATCACGTCCCTTCTTTCCCTAGAGCGTGGAACGTTATTCACTTATTCCCGTAGTCTACTTTCGCTCGGTGCATGCTCAACCAGTCCATCCCCGGGATGACTTCCACTTCCTTTAGAGGTAGGGGGATCAGGTCTGCTTCTAAGGTTACTCCTCCTATCTAGATCTCACATGCCTTTAGGAGTTCGTTTCAGGCTAACTCTTCTCCCAATGGTGTAAGGATATTGAGGGGTGGCGTGAGAGGTGTGAGCTTCCTAGGGAGGACTGGAACTAAGGGTCTCCTTGACGAAAGATTGTTCGATCCTAGATTCGAAGAAGGCATATACCCATTTTCCGAATATTTGTACATGCCATGGGTGAAAATTTAACAGAATTTCTTGACAGAACGGAACTTTTATTGATTCAAGAATAAGGACTACATGGCTCAGGGTTACAAACATGTCTTAAGGGAGGGGTTGGGACATACCATCTACCACACCGGGGTCCTTCCGAGCTTCTTCTTAAGTGAGGTTATACACTCTAGTCGAGACTCGGATGGGTGCTTCCCTTCCCCCATTGGGCGCCATCTAATTCTCGGGCGGTGGTTGAGGGATACCTCGTTGGGCAATGCCTTGAAATGTGTGGCAGTTCCTCACATAGTGCCCAAGCTGTCCACACCCAAAACATGTTTGGACGCCCCTTCATGAGTCCTCTAGCACCTGGGGCACTAGGGGCCCTTTCTCTGGGGTGGTGTGTTCACCTCTCTTTGGGTTTGATAACTCCCCCTTTTCTCGAGAACCTCCCCCTTGATTCCCCACCTTGGCCTGCCTTGCTCCCTCTAGCTTCCCCTACTACTCTACCCCCTTTCTTCCCTTCACATGGCATGCTCTGTCCGGTGGCGTCTAGTTTACACTAGACATTCACATTCGTGGGCCATGCTGATGATGGCGGCCAAATCCATGGGGCGTCCCAGTACTCCCATCTGGTCCTTCATGTCCATAGTAAGCCCGTCTATGAACTTTTGGCAGATATTACTCCCTGGTGTAGCCGGAAGAATTCTAGTTTCTACTCGTTGATTAGGTGGGGGGAGGGGCAGGTATCCTCCGAGTATCTTTCCTCGAACTCTTCCCAGGTGGGTGTAAAGGAGGAGAGGCTCTTTGTAAAGTAGGGGCAAAACTTACCATTTTTGTAAAGTAGGGGCAAAACTTACCATTTTTGTAAAGTAGGGGCAAAATGGTAATTTTGAAAAAGTTGGTGGACCAAATTGGAAATTTGGGAAATTGAACCCCTTTTGTGAAATTGAATAAATTGAGGTCCCAAGGTGAATTTTAAAAGTTTTGGGACTCAATTTGAGGAAAAACCGGCATTAGGGACTTAAAGTTAAAGAAAAATAACTTTAGGGACCTAATTGCAAATAAAGGAAATTTTTTGTTTTCTCATTCATTTGGAATGAATGAAGGCTATTAGGCCAATAGATAATGAACAAGGATGTTCATATCGTGTAGGAACATGAAGTATTGGGAATGTCGACAATGATAAAATCGCGTGAATACAAAGAACCGGTTAAGAGGAATTCACTGCATCAATGGGTGAGTGGGATTTTTATATCATATCCGGTTGGGATGATAAGTATCTCGAAAATGAAAACCCACTACTATGTAGTATTTTAAACATCACACCTGAGAGGAGTGATATAAAAATCACGCAGAAAAGCTACTTACCGGTTGTAAGTAGATCATACCCGGTTGGTATGATTAAACTTCCTCTAAGGAAGTGGAAAACCCGTTCATCAGTTATGAGTGGAGATGTCCTCATACTTGGTTTGTATGATGGATAGCTGAAAATATATTTTGTCGTAAGTGCTCTCTCTTTACTGTGTGCCACTATTTAAATAATTTGGGCGACCTTCTTTATGGGAGCTCGAATAGCTCTGTTAGGTTGGAGACCTCGGTTTTGGAACTTGGGGGCTATTATGCCCAATTTAGAAAATCTCAAACAGTGGGCCCTAGGCCGGTTGGCCTGAGCAAGAGCTAATAAACAAACATGATGTATATGCCATGAAAACTTAAGTAATTGAATTTTTTAGCTATGGTACCAAGATAGGGCTGACATACTCAGTCAACTAACGATAGTGCGACATGACAGGTCTCTGGACTAGTCAAGACAAACAGCTGTAGGTTGAGTTGAGGGTCAGGGTCGTTAGACCAGTGGCACCATAGATTATATGGCATCATGAAAAATGTGATTGTGTATGCATTGTATTTAGGGGACCTTCAAGACGCCCAAGAGGGGTAGTGATGTGTCCTAGGGTCCTGGATGACCTGGTGGATATAAGGGCAGTTAGTCGTACTAGAAGCCTTGTAAAGCTCGACGTAGCTTCAAGTGCATGAGACCAGGGTGGGGTCAGGATGAGGCCTCTATCCTCATACGGACACGGAGATTTGTTACAGGATTGAGGTCGGATGTCACGAACATCTACTCATTCTCATGGTATAAGTGGACGTGCTTCTATATAGGTGGCCAGTAAAGTCACTCTGATGCCACAAGTGGGTTAAGTGGACGAGCTGGCCTGTGATTGTGTATTTGACCTTCATGGTGAAGGATGTGTGTTGGGCAATGACACATCATGGTTAATAAGAAACGGTGATAAAAACCGGAATTTGAAATGAAAGGTTTTTAAAAGAGAATAAGGAGTTTGACACACTCTTAATCAAACATTTTTCCTAAAAGGATAAATTTTGAAAATCCATTCACTGAGTCGTTGTACTCACCCCCTCCCTTTTATCCCTTTCAGGTAACCCCGGAAAGCCTACTCCAAGAACCACCCGCTAATACGCTTGTAAGATAGGTATGATCAGTTTAAAACTTTATTCAATTTTTATTTATGTTATTACAAGAAAGGTTCGGGTTTAAAGGATGCCTTACTTTTCACGGTTTATAAAATGAGGGGCAACCCTTAGTAAACCAGGAGAGTGGTGGCTTGATCATGGGGATCCGATCAAACTGGGTTGGGGCATGACATTGAGTGTCAGAGCCGTTGGACCGTCGGTGTCACGCCCCAACCCGGTTTGGTCGGATCCCCATGATCAACCCGCCACTCTCTCGGTTTATTAAAGGGTTTCCCCTTATTGTAAGCCGTAAAGAGTAAGGCGTCCTTTAACTTGCACCTTTTTCCTGGAATAGCATAATCAAAACTGCATGAAATTTAAAATTGTACATACCTGTCTTACAGGCATCTTAGTTGACGGTCTTTAAGGGGAGGCTTTCCAAGATTTCCTGAAAGGGATATAAGGGAGGGGGTGAGTACGACTACTCAATGAATGGGTTTTTAAAAGCTTTTGACTTTTAAGAAAAATATTTATATGGAGTGTGCCAGACTCCTTTGTTTTCAAAAATCCCTTCATTTAAAAATTTGAGTTTTTCCATTATTTCTTAGTTACCACGGTGTGTCATCACCCAACACACATCCTTCATCATGAAGGTTACACACATTCGCAAGTCAGTATCACTACTGAACTCGCTAGTGGCTTCGGAGCGACTTTTCCTGCCACCCGGATAGAAGTACGACCACTTCTACCCTGGGAATGAGTGGATGTACGTGACATCCGACCCACAATCCCAAAATCACTTCTTCATGTCCATATGAGGACAGAGACCTCATCCTGTCTCCACCCCGGTCTCATGCGCTTTATGCTACTCCAAATTTCGCACAGACACCTGGAACGACGAACTGCCCTTATAGCCACCAGGTCGTCTAGTGCCCTTAGGATGCATCACTACCCCTCATGGGCGTCTTGATGATCCCGTACTCACAGTGCATGTACAAACAATGTTTTCTTATATTGCCATGTAATCTATGGTGCCACTAGTCCAACGGCCCCGACTCTCAACTCAACCCGCAGCTATTTGTCTTGACTAGTCCGTCGACCTGTCATGTCGCACTGCCGCTAGTTGACTGAGCATGTCGGTCCTATCTTGGTACCATGGCCAAATAATTCACTTATTAAGTTTTATGGCACATATATCATGTTCATTTACGAGCTCCTGCTCATGCCAACTGGCCTTGGGCCCACTGTATGAGATTTTTAAAAATCGGGCATTTAGCCCCCAAGTTCCAAAATCGAGGCCCCCGGCCTATTAGAGCTATTCGAGCTCCCGTCGAGAAGGTCTCCCAAATTGTTTAAGCATTGGCACACAGTCAAGGGAGAGCACTTCCGACAAAAATAGGTTTTTACTGTCCATCATACCGACCGGTATAAGGACATCTCCGTTCATAACCGATGAACGGGTTTTCAACTTCCTTCGAGGAAGTCTCATCATACCAACCGAGTATGATCTACTTACAACCCATAAGTAGTTTTTTTTGCATAACTTTCACATCACTTTCTCTAAGTAGTGATGATTAAAATACCACTAAACAGTGAATTTTTATATCGATGCACTTATCATCCCCAACCGGGTATGATGTTAGTAAATCCACTCACAATCGGTAAGTGGTTTTTAACTTTAAATTGTGCTCATCATCCCAATTGGGTATGATGTGAATAACCCACTCACAACTGGTAAGTGGTTTTTAACTTTAAACTGTGCTTATCATCCCAACTGGGTATGATGTGAATAACCCACTCACCCGTTAATGTCGTAATTTCCACTAGACTGGTTCTTTGTATTCACACGAGCTTGTCCTTGGTGGTGTTCCCGGTATTTAACGTTCCTACACGATATGAACAACCTTGTTCATTATTACTCGGCATAACAGCCTTCATTCATTAATGAATGAGAAAACCCAAACTTTTAGTTATTTGCAATTAGGTCCCTAAAGTTATTTCTCTTTAACTTTAAGTCCCTAATGTTAGTTTTTCCTCAAATTGAGTCCCGTAACTTTTAAAATTTATCGTGGGACCTCAATTTATTCAATTTCACCAAAAAGGGGTTTAATTTTATCAAATTTCCAATTTGGTTCCCCAATTTTTCCAAAATTACCATTTTGCCCTTCTTTCACAAAAATGGTAAGTTTTTCCCCAAATTTTCCAAAATTCCTCAATTGGTCCTCCAACATTATTTTCATGCCCACTTGACCCTCAATTTCATAAAATTGTATTTTGGCCCCTTTGAATTTCGAAAATCCCCAAATTTTCCCCCAATTTCAACTCTTCAACACTCTCGAATTTTATTTCATCAAATTAACCGATCAAACACTTCTAATTATTGAAATTGGAGTTGAAATTGAGTTCCTGTATGTTCATACGATTCTAAGAAACTTTGAATCACAGATTTTAACGTTGGAACGAGCTTAAATGGAGCTTTTCCGGAAAACGGACTATAGAGAGAGAAAGCTTCGATTACTCACCGGTGAAGGCATGACAGTTCGAGCTTTCGATCTGGGCAGATAGGTCTCATCCTGAGGTTTATCCTAAAATCAAGTATTGTATCAATTGATGCAGAATTGGATTAGAATTTCGTCATTGAAATTGGATCGATTCTCTCTCTAGCACCGATCGAAAATTATAAAGGGGAGCCGAATTGGCTTACCTTTCGGTCCTAATTCGACTGTGGAAAGGCTGAGGAAGTGTTGAGAGGGCTTGGTTTGGCCTAATGAGGGTTTGAAATGGCCGATTCCAGCTTGGCCGAAATAGGGCAACTTCGGTCCGCCGGAGTTGCTTCACTATTCCATCATGTCGGCGCTTCTCCAACGATTCTCGGATAGACTGAAGTTTGCTATCAGATAGCTGTCTTCTCCCCGGTTCTAAAGAGCCCGACTTTTGTTCAAGTCGAAGCTCTGGTTCGAGCTTTACCGGGAAATGGAGCAGTAGAGAGAGAGAGAAGTGTTTAGGTGTGAGGAGAATGAAATGGGGATGACCTCTTTATATAGTCGTAAAACCCGTGTATTAAATGGGCGAGATTTATTAATAGTATTAATATTGCCATAAATTATCAGTATTAATTCCAATAATTTAATTTCGGTATTAATTCCAATAATTTAATTTCGGTATTAATTCCAATAATTTAATTTCGGTATTAATTCTAATAATTTAATTTCGGTATTAAATTATTTGTATTAATTCCAATAATTTAATTTAGGTATTAAATTATTGGTATTAATTTCAATAATTAAATATATAATAATTGATGGCTATTTATGATAAGTTGTATGTTCTCATAAAACTTTTTGACCGAAATTTCGGGTTACAAAAAATCATACTTCCCAAAAAGTCACCCATCCTCAAACTACTCTAAGGTAAGCACACTTAACTTTGAAGTTCTTATGGAATCTAGTTCACCTGAACTAATGTGGTTTTTGTTTTCTAATTTGTTTTAAGTTTCTTTTCCAATATTTAATAAATCCTTTGGATCAACCAAAAGTTGTAAATTTTCATATTGCTTATTCCCAAATGTAAACCGGTTTTGTTTTCTTATTCGGTTTGACCGGTTCTTTTCCCGGTTTTCCTTAACTCAAATGTGTGGGGTTTACAGTCGGCACCAAAGAAAATGGCTAATTATGAAAAGTTATTATTTTTGCATGCACTCATGGATTCAGGACCATCAAGATGCCCAACAAAGTAGTGATGGATTCTAAGGGCTACTGGACGATATGGTGGAGATAAGGGCAGTTCGTCGTGCCAGTTAATCATGAAGCTCTGGGAGCTTCTTGCACATGAGACTAAGATGGAGTCATGATGAGATATCCGTCCTCATACGGACATGAACTGGATTATGGGTCTGATGGTAGGACGTCTGGGATGTCCACTCATACTCAAGGTAGAAGTCTGAGACTTCTTTCAGGGTGGACAGAAAAGTCGTGTTGATCTCTAAGTGGGTGCAGTTTGGGACTACCCTACGAATGTTTCTACCCTTCATGATGAAGGGCATATGTTTGTTTGCTAAATGCCTCTTGATGTAAGGGGATGCGTTAATAGAGCTAGACACACCAAGGAGTCAAGAAAGATTATAAAAGTGGCTTTTAATAAATTAAGCATAGTTTTCTTAAAACTCACTCCCAACACTTGCTCACTAAATTGTAGAAACTCACCCCCTCCCATTATCCCTTTTTCAGGAAAAAAGAGATCAACCATGGAGCTTGAGAAGATGAACCCTAAGTTAGGTACACTTAGAGTTTTTTTAAGGTTGCTTTAGTTTGATTAATGCTATTCCAAGGAACAAGGTTTGAAATTCCGCATGGCTCCTCTTGTTAAAAAGAAGGGGAAACCTCTCTTGAACCAATGGAGTGGTGGGTTGCTTACGGGGATCTGATCAAATCGGGTCTTGGCGTGAAAGCACCCTTTGAGATTGGTAATGGCATAAGTTGGTGGTTGAGACATCATGCTACGAGAGGTCAAGTTGGGAATCCATCTTTTAAAACAAACTTGGTTGTAACACCAAAAGTTCTAGATCAAGGGTTAAACCCATTTACATTGAAAAAACGAGAATAGAACGTCAAGGTAAAGCCGACTTGAAAACTGATTCAAACCCAAGGATATGAGAAAGTGGGTAGGACCACTAGAAATGCCCTTAAATTATCCTTAAGGACAATGAATCAAGGGGTGAAAACGCTGAGTGAAAAACTGGCCCAAATTAGAGTCAAACCGATTTACAGGAAAATACCCCTAATTTTTAGGGCAATCTAAATAACTCCGAAAAGGGAGGATCTTGAGCCCAATCAATATAGAATGAGAAGATGAATTTTTAGAAAAATAGATTGGGGTAATAACCAGTCGAATCGAAGGTGAACTAGCCTTAGAATGGTCAAAACTGATCAAAATGACTCACAGCGATAAAACCCGATGAATTTTGGAGGATTATAAACAAACCCAAATGATGTGGTTCTTAAGTCCTTTAAATAGGAAATTGAATGTAGTATTTTTTGGTATTTTTATTTATTCAAGAACCAATTGAGAAAGGGGGGAATCGGGCAAGCAACTACTTAAGAGGCTGAGAAATTCATCGAAAATTAGTTCGTTACAGTGTAGACCAATTAGCACGCCACACTAGGCGCACGCACGTGTGAAGCACGAGGTACATACACATGTGTCCATGCGCGTGCGTGTTATCTTCTTCACCCGACCCCGACCTGATTTTCGCAAAAAAACTTGATAATCAACGGCAGACAATCTAGAAGCCACTATTTAGGAAACTTAATTCACCCACATGGCTAGAAATTATTGATTGAAGAAATAGAACTATGGATGGATTGCCACGTGAGTCTAGAATCCAACCATATAAATATTAGGTGTTTCTTCATCATAATTTAACTAGAATTCTCTTTGGAACACAGACAACTCCCAACTCCAATTAACTGACTTCCAGAGAGCCTAGCTCCACTGTCCGACCACCTCAAAAGGCAATCTTGGTGTCCTCGGAAAGATTGAGGAAGTCATCTTTCCAATAACACTTCTCCCGACCCTCAACTCTTAGTCTACACACGCCAACATGATTGCATAGTATCAGAGCTCCGACGACCAAAAATAGAGTAGTTTCTTCGAGGGCCAATTCTGAAGACCTTGACGGCCCTCAACACTAAGAAAAATTCAACATACTCCTCAGCCATCAACCTTACATAGCCACCAACCTTGCTCCATTTAAGTAAGTATGGAAGGAGAATTAAATCATTCAAATTCTAATTTACTAGTTAAGTGGGTGAGTTGACTAAACTGGACATCTTAGGAGCTATAGACCACCAATCAACGTGATTCAAGTAGCCACGAACTCCTTGAAAAGTCATCCAATCCCACTAGTCTTGATGGATGGCGTGATTTCTCCGATGAATTCTCGACTTTGACCTAACTTTTACTCATTTTAGGTTAAATTTATGATCAAGCATGATCAAAGCAATTTCATCTGTCTCTGGACAAACCAAGTTTACGATGACCTAGAGGGAAGCTAGGGGGAACTTAGCACTTAGTTTAGGAATTTTTGGAGATACTTTGGTCATGGGTCTAAGTTCGGAGACTAGAATACAAATAAGTGAAACTTAGGGGACCTAGATAGGAATGAGATTTCTCTAGGGTCTTCCTAAGAGGCTAAAGAAAGTTTTGGGGTTTATTGGAAATTTTGGTGAAGACGGCTTGTAAACCCTATTTTCCACTGACAAATAATTCAGAATGGAGGACCATAACTTTTTGAAAGGAAATCATGGTTCAAAGTGAACTGAAATAAAGAAGATAAATCAAAATGGGGTATGAAGTGATCCCAAAGGACAATTGAGGTTTAAGAAATCAAGGAGAAGCATGATATTCCAAATTGGAAGTGAGAACCAGACTGGTTCAAGGTGAACCAGACCTGAACTGGATTGAATTAGGAAGAACTGGTTCAAACATTTATTTTTCTAGGTGACTTAAAAATATCAATTTCAAAAATTGAAGTCACCAATATGTAGAGAATGAATTTAGATAAAGTTAGAAATATTTAATTTTTAGAAAACCAATCAAATAGGGCTTGAATCGGCCAATTTTCAATTTCAGGTCACCGAACCCGATCCAACTGACCGGTCAACAGACCGCCTACCAGGTTAGCGGCCAGTCAATGCGTGCAACACGTGGCAAAGCGCACCCAATCAGCCGCTCGGAGAGCATCCGGAAGTGTTGACCAATTAGATCATGACACGTGTACTCGGTCAAGAGTCAAACAAAGAAAATTCATGTCACCGAAGATTGACCAATGAGTGAGCAACATATATATTTAGTCAAAAGTCAATTGAGGAGAAGACTCATCAACAGAGTTGACCAATGAGGAGTTGACACATGGAAAAAGTGTCACATCAGCAGTCGACTAGGATGTCGGAGAATGATCGACCAATTAGAGGTTAACACGTGGCAAAGACACATCGAAAGGCCACAACCAATTCGAGGTTGACACGTGGCAATGGCATAGTGCGTCAAGTAAGAAAACTGACAAATTTTAATCAGCTAATTAGAGGACGCCACACGTCATGGTCAACGAATGGCTAGATTCGGTTAGCGAACACGTCGATTTAGGTGACCAATGAGATGCCACCACATGTCCAGTCAATGGGTCAAAGGGTGACTCAGACGGTGAGTAAGAAATTGCGTCAGCAATGCTAGCTAATCATAACGTGACACGTGGCAGCCCGCACGCACGTACATAGTGTCGTCTTCTTCCTTCATATTTTTTAAAAGGAAGGGAAAAAGACTGATGCCATAACTCCGATGAGTCTTCAATGGCTCTGACAAGGCCTTAAATCGCCGAGTTAATGGCTAACCATTGGATGGATGGCTAGAATGGTCAGTCTTCAAGTATAAAGAACTCCTCTTCATTCATCCTCTACACTCCTCCCTTGATTAGAGTACCCAAACTGCTTCACATTCCGATCATCCTCGATCTAGAGCTCCAACATCGACCCTTTTCTCACCTCGGACAACAAAATTTAGTTCTCCACAATCCTAAGGAAGTCCTCCACCTTCTCGTATACTTCGTTCAGCTCGAAGATTACTAGAGAATCTCTGGTGAGGCCACATAGTACCGACACTTCGATGACTGAATTCGAGTAGAAGCTTTCGAGCAAAATTCTGACCACCATCGACCCCCTAACACCATGCCTACCCTCCCTCGACTCATCATGGTTGAGCCTTGACCTCCCTAAACTCGTGTGGTAAGCCAATTCCACCTCCCTTTGTGAAAATAGTAAAATTACATATAATAAATCGTTAAAATGTTGCTAATGAAATTCCCATTGCCTAGTCTATAAATTGACGTGGAATTTGATCTTAGGTGGATCCCCTTGAAGTGAGTTAGCCCCCATACCTAGAGCTCCCAAAATCGTCCCTTCACCGATAAGAAATTGAATCTTTCTCTCTAGAAAGTTTTTCTGGCAAATCTATTTGAGCTCGATTCTAGGTCAAATTAAATGGTTTAAAGCTTAGAATGCTCGTAGGAAGATGGAGAAGGTAATTAGTAGCCTGTTAGGAAGAAATTGACAAGGTTTAAATGTTCAAATTGATGAATCAAGGATTCAGGGGCTAAAGTGCAATTTTTGGAAAATTGGGAAAATTGGGAATTTTTGAAAGTTTGGGGATTTTTTTGAAATTAACATAAATTGAGGGTCAATTTGCAAATAAGAAGAGTTTTTGGATTTAATTGCAATTAAAAATATTTTTTGGAAATTTTAATTGTAATTAAACATAATTATAAGTTATTATTTGCAATTTTGAATAATTTTATTTTGATAAAATTATATAGGGGATGAAATTGCAAATAAAGTAAACTTAGAAACTTGTGGTAATTAATTGCCAATAAAATAAAATTAGGTACTTATATGTAATTATGAGAAAATATAGGGTACTAAGTAGAAATTGTTTATATTTGAGTAATTTATTATCTGTGATAATGTAGGTGTGAAAAAAATACTTCTACCTACAACTACAATACCGTTAAGTGACCAGCGGAAATCCATCTGGGACAAACAAGTCACAAATCTCGAGTGAGTGGGATTTCCGACATCATGCCCGTTTGAAGTGATAAACATATTTTCGTATTACCTGAAAGTTAAAACCATTTTTCCAAAAATAGTCTCAATTAACTATGTGAAACTACTTAAAAAATTATTGGGAGTTATTTTCATTGAAGCATTAATCATGTACTCAATAGTACTAATATTGCTCCAATGGGCCCAAGGCCGCAATTTTGTCCAATCCCGTAGATAATTTTTTATTTATAAGCTTGGTAATAAAATTGATCACAAATGGATAATTGTGTGTAAGCTACTAAATTGAAGTCGTATTGTAGCTCGTTGGGCCTGTAGCACGAAGAGAAAAGTTTTAATTAAAAGACTTTGCTTGTGATTTACAAATCGTATGGAATCAAGAAGAAACTCGTTACAGGGGTAGTATTAATTCTAAGGGTTGTTGAACAACAAGGTTGGTAGAAAGGCAGAAATGTTGTAACAATATGTCATGGAGCTCTGGGAGCTTGGTGCACATTGAAACAGGGGAATAAAGAGAAGAGGTCTCATCCCTCAATATTGGACAAGAAGTTTCGGAAAAGTCTGGGGGTTGGGAAATGGTGCTCACACAAACTTGTAGTAGAAGTTGCAGCCTCATACTAGGGTGGACGGTAAAGATACTCCTAGCTACTAGTAGGACATATTGAGGTTATAGCCTCACATAGTCTATTTTGTGAAAGTATGAATATATTTAATTAGGATCAAGGGATAAAATCATAATTTTGGGAATATTATGATAATACATATTAATTACCCCCAATTAATGACCTAAAACATATTTATAAATTATATTTATAATGTTTAGGGAACCATTTATACACAAATTTACAAAATAAAACACGAAAACTCAGGAATTCCTCTGGGATTAACATGTCTCCGGATAAAAAAGTGAGTAAGATTTCTAGAATCGAGCCCGATTGGACCGATAACACGTTGTTGTTCCTAATTTAAAGCTAAAAATAATTTTCTATGAATAAATTCATGTGACTTTGTGAAACTAGTTAAAAACTTTTTTTGGAAAATATTCTTGATATATTCATGAATCTTGAATACCCTATTATCTTGATATCATTATGGACCTAAGGCCACTATTTTCTAAAATAAAGTGGGTCTAAGGTTGTATGTTGAAAATACTCGGCAAGTAGGTCAAATGTCAATGGGAACGGGCCTCGTCCCATAAATAACCTAAATTATGGATTATGAGTCAAATCATAAAGACTGGATAAATAGTTTTATGTGTGCAACAAGTCATAGCAATAACTTTTATCGAGCTAGAGACGTGTCTTACCCTGTGAGAACTAATAGAACAATGATAATAAATTAATCAGAAAGATACATGCATGTGATTCTTGAGCAGGATCACTAGATGTCCGTTATGGGGTAATGGTGATTCCAAAAGTTACTGTACAGTAAGGTGGATACAAGGGAAGTTGTGATAGTGCAGTATGTCAAGGGCTCTAAGAGTACTATGCGCACCAGACCTTGACAAATTAGAAAATGTCTCGTCTCACAAAAGTGGACACACACTTGATTCTTGTTTCTGGATTGGATAGTGATGCTCATGCAAGCAGTATGTCATAAGAAGAGATGGGTGGTTAGTAAAGGCGCTACATGCCACAAGTAGAACATATGGGAGTTTTGTTCTTCGATTCTGTGATCACTCCATGAATGAGCGGATATGTGTGATTGTCTGATATAAACCACACTAGTTGAAACCTCAAATCTTATAGAATGAACCTAAACAACTTAATATTTTAATCATGTGATATCACTCTTGGATGGGGTAGTTATAGTGAAAGTTTTCTAAATACCAAACTCGTATATGAGAACCCCAAATACCTTGATTTAAATCATATGTTTTTTTCCTAAAGTTATGTTATGTTTTGAGAATGTGTTGAGTTGTGTACATGACATCACGGGGTCAATTAATCCTAATTATTGGGTTATAAAGCTCACCCCCTCCAATTCACACATTTCAAGTAACCATGGCTTGAAGGGAAATCTAATGTGCTAAGAAGTTGAATAAATAAAGGTATGCCTACAATTAGTACTTAGTCCTGATATTTCCTACTAAACTTGTTTTCCTAGTTTGAAATGATATTTTAAGGATATTTTAATATGTATTCATCAGTTTAAGCTTTAAGTCATATCGGGTTTATAATGGTGAGGTAACATGTTGTAAGACTCAGAGGATGTGGCGATTGTCTACAGATCCAGTGAGAAACTGAGCTAGGATGTGACAGAAGGTTTCTAAGAAACTTTAAAATATGGGGAGGGGGACTTCTCTCATTCCTTGTAGAACTTGAGCTTAAGCTCGAAAGTTAACTCACTCGAAAATTAAGCTATTGACTTTCAGAGAGAGATTTCGATGAGTTTGGAAAGAGAGTAGGGTGAGATTTATAGTGCAAAGCTCCATAGATCGACGATGAATCCAACAAGGTGGAACTCGATTGGTTGGTGGCAATTTATCGGGGAAGAAGACCTTGTGTGCATGTATGTGTGCTCGCAAATGTGAAACACCAAGTAATGGTTGTGATCCAATGTTAGCTAATTAGATTAAAATTTGTTCAATGTGCTAACTGCTATGTGGTGCATGGTAAATGATTATGCTTATGTGACTGTATTAAGTTATTGCTAATTGTGCAATTGTTGTCACCTAGCATTTACCAATTGGTTGTGTGGGTCGATTTGGTTTAATTGTTGCTAATAATATTGGTTATTCATATGACGTGCCCCGATTGGTCACATCTCTTAACGTGGCTTAATCGCGGTTGACTATGTTGTCTTGCCATGAACGCACAACTCGTGCTCGCTAATGTGATATATTGACTCAATACATTTGTTATTATTGGCTTTCTGTGAATTTTTTTTGTAAGTTCCACCAATTTTTACTTTTTTTTGTTTAGTTCATCTAAATTTTTATAGATCTAATTTATTTTTTAAAAAATTATTTGACTAATTTATATAATTTTATAGTAAAAAATTACATTTTTTTACTATTTCCGAAATAACTCTAAAATTACATTAGTTGCCCTTCCAAACCGTTTTAGTTCAATTAAATTTTGATCAAATTTTTATCTAATTCATCTACATTTATTTAAAAGAATTATTCTCAATTGTCTATTAAATAGGATTTCCGTTTAATTCTTAAATTCAAAATTTTAATATTTTATGAAGCTTCCATTTGGATCAAATTTTCCCTTTTTGACTTGTTTTCAATCTTACACTTACTCGGATTTTAGATCCTAACTTATCAAATATTTTTCATAGATTAGGGTATTAAATTGAGAATATGTTTTAATTATATACATGTTATCCATAGAATGCCGAACATCATATGATGATTTAATTGCGCAATCCTATGGAGGAGAGACTGATAACAAATTAGTAAATTCTCTATTGTATTATTACAAGGCATTTTAGCTTGTATGGGCCGCGATAAGTCTCTTAAGTAACCATAAAAAATCATAGGTCGGTCAATTGAGGAGGTTTCCAGTATTAATATTATAATTAGGAACCGAAGAAAATTGTCCTTTGTATCGTCAAAAGACATGTGGTCATGCTGATGCTGATGTGCTGTTGCTGCCCGCCATGTTCCTTCCATGTACAGCTGAAGTCTTAGTTGCCTCGGGCACTGCGTGGCCATCACGTATGTTACCCTCTTATCAACCTGTGGGGACCATATCATCTCCGGACAAAGGAAGGCCATTCTTATCACCATCCACATATCATTTGAACTAAAGGAAACCCTCCTTCAATCGATTCAACATAACAGATTTAACTATCCACTCACCTTGATCAATGGCCATGGAAATGAATAGAACTTAGATCTTCTGTATTTTTTAGTCATTATCGAGCATTACTAACGATGACGGACGGGGACATGGTAGATATTCAATTCCAGTATTGCTAGCAGCCAAACCGAGCGTGATCCTCAAGCAAATCGTGTTTCTCTCCTTCGAGGAAAGAAGCTTAGAGAGCTGCGCCAAGCCATTCAAAAGCCAATAATTGTATAATAGAAAATTCATGGCTGTCCAGCCTCTTTCCGTACCCAAATCCTTCCAATCTATATATTTAGACAAGATAACAATGTCCACTAGAGCATTACTTATTTTGTCTTCCCTCTCTTAAAGAGAGGCTCCAGTTAACCATGGAGAGCGAGGGGAAGAAGATGATCCTTCACTGTCCACTGATTCAGCAGGAAGAAGATGATCCTTTGAGAGCATTGGAATCCAACCTTGTTGGGAGGCCGGAGACACTAAAGGGTGTTGTATTGCCTTCCATTGCGAGAGGGGAATTGGTGGAGGAGATCAAGAAGCAGCTATGGCTCGCTGGCCCTCTGATCTCCTTCAGCCTCCTTCTGTATTGCCTGCAGATGATCTCCGTCATGTTCGTAGGCCATCTCGGGGAACTCTCCCTCTCGGGCGCTTCCATGGCCACATCCTTCGCCAGCGTCACAGGCTTCAGCCTACTTGTCAGTCATACATCAATCCCATTTGTTATCGTGTACGCTCAACTTGCTTATCTCGTATCATGTGCTGGTTTTTTTTTCTAATTTCAGAATGGCATGGCAAGCGCATTGGACACTTTCTGCGGTCAATCTTACGGGGCAAGGCAGTACCGAATGCTCGGAATCCATACGCAGCGGGCCATGGCGATCCTCCTGCTTGTGAGTGTTCCACTAGCTGTCATCTGGACCTACACGGGAACCATATTAGTCGCTGTGGGTCAGGACCCTGCCATAGCCCAGCAAGCCGGAATCTATGCGAGGTTTATGGTCCCCAGCATTTTTGCTTATGGCCTCCTCCAGTGCCTTGTGAAGTTCCTGCAGACGCAGAACATCGTGTTCCCGATGCTGATAAGCTCCGGAGTCGCCACTCTCCTCCACATCATTGTTTGTTGGGCTCTGGTCTTTAAGACGGGTCTCGGGTTTAGAGGAGCGGCTGTCGCCAACTCCATCTCTTACTGGTTGAATGTGTTGTTTCTAATGATTTACATCAAGTTGTCTCCTTCTTGTTCCAAGACTTGGACCGGGTTGTCCAAGGAAGCCCTGCACAATGTCTTCACTTTCATTAGACTTTCGGTTCCTTCTGCCGTTATGGTTTGGTAAGATTCATCCACTGATTTCCGTACATGGAGGTTATATAGTATTTGATTGTTCTTCTCGCTGATTGCAGTTTGGAGATGTGGTCATTTGAAATGATGGTTCTCCTCTCGGGCCTCCTCCCAAACCCGACCCTAGAGACTTCAGTGTTATCTATCAGGTCTGTCTAATCAAGTACACAAAGTTCTTGGCCCAGTAAATCTGCTAATGGCTTAAAACTACTCAAAATTGTGTGCAGCCTCAACACTGCTGCAACTGTTTGGATGATACCATTCGGCCTAAGCGGTGCGGTGAGGTGAGACATCTTGAACTTTGATCAGTCAGCGCAATGAGCACTTCAGTTGGGTATGCATTAGCCTCCTATATCAAACTGAAACCCCCATCTGCAGCACACGGGTCTCGAACGAGCTTGGGGCTGGGAGACCTCTAGCTGCTCGCCTGGCTGTCCATGTGGTCCTTGGCATGGCTCTCACCGAGGGCATTTTAGTAGGGATAGTACTAATCCTGATAAGGCGCATATGGGGCTATGCTTACAGCAGTGAAGAAGAGGTTGTCAAGTGCGTTGCCGTCATGATGCCGATTCTCGCGGTCTCAAACTTCCTAGACGGGCTTCAGTGTGTCCTATCAGGTTTTCAATTTTCTAGCATGCTTCATTTCCGCTTAGAGACCAAGTGGTCATCAACTGAAATGGCGAGGAAACTTTTGCAGGTACTGCTAGGGGATGCGGATGGCAAAAGATTGGAGCATATGTCAACCTCGGATCTTACTATATAATCGGAATCCCATCTGCTATTCTGCTGGCATTTGTGCTGCACGTCGGTGGAAAGGTAAGGATTTATCTTGTCCCAAGTATAAAGCCTGAGTCTGAGGCATACACTTGGTGTTTGTTGATGAGATTTCACCTTGATAATGCCCGGGACAGGGGCTGTGGTTCGGGATCATATGCGCCCTCTTCGTGCAAGTTTTGTCACTCCTTCTCATCACAGTTCGAACCAACTGGGACAAGGAAGTAAGAATCAAATCCTAGCCTCCATCCCTTTGACACAAATATGGACATATACACCAGTGTTTGGTTATTTTTTCTTCCTATTTTGTGTTGAGTTGGGTCCGTTCGTGCAGGCAAAGAAGGCCACAGAGAGAGTATATGACTCCATTGTTGTTGCAAAAACACTGGAATGAAGACGATGAAATGTTGGTATGGAGAAGTAGGTTATAACATGGTAGTTCCATGATCCGTTCAAATGGGGCAAGTTCATATTAAGAGAAGTTCTTTCCAATGTATCAGTATAGTCTACTCTGAACATGATCATATGATTAAACTATTATCTGATTGATGCAAGTCATGTATCCCACTGATTTCCAATACCCTATCTTCCTCCAAAAGAAATTAAAATGCAGTATTCAAACAACAATACCACAAAAACAAAATGGTCGGGTTCTGGTGGGAATCCCATGGCATTTATGTTCTACACGTGTCTGAAAAAGAAATGTCCACTTGAACCCAACCCATGTGATAATTTCAATGAAGCATCCCCTCGGATTCTGTGCGCTGCAAACCTTTTGACGGCCCACAACTGTCTGCTTTCTATTTCTTCCTTTTCTGTCTGAAGTGGCGAAGTGGGCTTCAACTCTTCTACCAGAGGATTCAACTCTTTGCATGATCCAAAAAAGCTTGAGACCCATAAGAGATAACAAAGGAACATCAATTAGTTTTCCGTATAGAAACAGTTGTCTGGAAGTATGATTCACCATGAAAGATATTTGGGAAGAGATGACAGCATGGGGTGACATTGATGCCTGTCGTGCTTTCGATTTTTGGTCTAGTTCTCTGTCATCCGTGTCTAAATAACTTAAGAGTTCATAAGCCTTCTGTTGAGATAGAAAGGAAAAGACATCCAAAAAAGTCTGATTTGATGGCCAAAAATGTCTGATTTTCATTAACAGAGTGCCCAAATTTTCATTGGAATCAAAATTTCAACTTTAATTCATTGTAAGTAAACAACTACGGAAAAGATTCAGAAGATTTGGCAAATTTTCATTGGAATCGCTCATAATATATAGTCAAGGAACAAAGACATCAGTTGTCGAGCAACTTCACTGCCCCACCTTAGAAGCAAAGACACCACAGATACTATATTATGAGCTAAAATCAGATCCAATAATTGGAAAATTTTGATATTACATTATCAACACATACAAGATGATCTTAGATTGGGGTTGCCAAGTTTTCTTTTGTTTTCATATTGTCTATAAATACTGAAAAAAAGAAGGTTACCCTTTAGCACTCTTTGCCCACACAAAATACACATTTATTGGAGTCCCTACTCCAGCCCAACAAAAAATGAACATCTCCCACTCCATTGAGAACAGCAGCTCAATCTTCAAACAGAAACGACCAACAGAAATAACTCAAATCCATACTGGATAATCTTTCACAAAAATGTTAACCATCAAATCCATACCAGATAATCAGACTTTTTTTAGCCATCAAATCATCCTTGGAGTTGGTCCATACCTTGTAATTGTGAGAAGTGCCGACAGTTCATCAGTACCACAATGAATTTCAGCAAATGTTTGCATAAAATATAGCAAAGTAAGTCACCCATGTTATTCGGGATGCTGGAATTCGAGATCTAGCTTCCTCTTAAGATGAGTCCTGTCAGCACTGTCAACAATGATAGAAAAAACAGGAGAGCCCCACATTAGAGAAAGTTCAATGCAAACACTAGATAAAAAAAATGTTGCATGGTTTAATGCTTGATACAAACCAAACAGTCTCAAAAGTAAAGGAAGCCATCTGAGTGATTTTTTAGGGGAGATTTGATTATCTCATCCCACTGATGAGTGATCAACTGATAAGAGCCATTCTCAGAATTTTTTATTAAGACTACTAGGAAGTGGGTGCCCAACAAAATCAATATAAGCAGTCATGGGTTCCTGATAATAGAAAATTGTTCATTTTCAAAAGAGAAATTTCCTGCAAGAATCAAAGGGCATCTTTATAAATACTCTATCCACAGGTTCTTTTTCTCTCTCAATGTAGTATTCTTCTTCTGTAAGAGTTGTACCAATTTTTATTACAACATATCACTCATCTGATTCCATGTTATGACGATGACATTTAAGATACATTCAGACATGTATGACCATAAAAGATATCAACTTTCATGTTAATTGAATAAAATTTCCACAAGTTCAAAGAACCACCTTAGTCTGTATGTACTATCTATCAATAACTGGCCAGAAACAATTTTCACAATGAAGATGGCCTTATTTTTTTTTCTGGAAGGCTAACAGGAGGACAAGGAAAAGCACAAGGACACAGAGACATCAGTTACATCATTTTCAATCTGATAGAAGGATTTTCAGTTACCTTGTGATGGTAGGTCTGTTTGGGGGCCTAGCAGCAAATATTGAAAAATCTAGAGACATGGGAACCTGATCGCTCTTTCCACTGTTCTCTTCAGGCCCCGGTCTATCATTCCCATGATCACCATATTTTTCACTCTGATAAGAACTTCCTTCAAGTCCTTCTCGCCCAGGCATAATCCTCCTCGACTTCCTAGGAGGGGATAGCACAGTTGGACCGTCTCTTGAACTGACTTCAGAAACCCTAGGATTCACTGGTTCCCGCTTTGCAGCAGGCCGTGGAAGTTTATCTGGGTTTGTTGGCAATGGAGCTGATGTAAAATACCTGTAGCATAAAAGGGAAAGAAATATAAAGGAAATCAGTAATATATGTGCTTAAACTGAAGCTGACACCGATGTTGAAGCTGATTTTACGAGCTGAAAGTTAGAAGCTTATTTTTAAGGTGTTCATAATGTAGATAATTAATATTTAATTTGTGTAAAATTACTATAAAACACATAATAGTTTGATTTATTTTCATCTTTTTCTCTAGAAATGTATTGATTTTTTTTCTGAAAAATGAAATGGAAGAATTAATCTATGTATATGATTTGAAGTTAGTACAGTTTAATTGTGAAAAAATTAAAGGAATGCAATCACATGGAAAGAAAAAGAAGAAGAAAGCATTGAATTTGAGGACAAACAGTAATTTAGAAACTTATTTTTTAAATAATCTCTCATAAGCTCTGATATGCTCAATATAAGCACAAACAGAACCAAAATATATATGTTTATTTAAGGTATAATTTACAAATTTTAGCATGATTAGATTTTGGTTTATCCAGGATTGAGCTTGCAAAACAAAATTCACGCTTGATCAAGAATCTTCATTTAGAGGTAAAGCTTTGTACAAATTCAAAAACAACAACTTCAAGCTTAAATTCCTTTTTTCAGGGACTTCCTACTGAAATATAGCTCACTCAAGTAAAGTTGGAGATCATCTCAACCACTCAAGCTCAACCTATTAAAGTTTAAGATCTAAGAAAATAAAGGAAGCTCCACTAAGCTGATGATTAATTCCATAAGAGCGTTTATTAGCTTGGTCTTGAAAATTCTGAGTAGAATTCAACTTCTTCCAATCAAACCCATGTAACTTAAAGTCTACCTTGCCTTACTGACCCATCAAATCCTCCTACATACCTGTGTTCCAATGCTTGCTGAGCCGAAATTCTAGATTTTGGATCATATGTGAACATCTTTGATAGCAAATCTAGGGTATCATCGCTCGCCATAGGGAAGAGTGAACGTAATTGGGGTGCAGGAACATATTGGTATTCCACATAATCAGGTAGGCATACTAAATCAGGCCACTGAGAAGATGTTGGAGTACCAAAAGCTGCAAAGATTTTTCCAAGCTGATCGATGTCGCTTGACCCCTATTCAATGAATTCAAACCACCATATACTAATAAGTGTGAGATAAATCATGCATCAGATATAAAGCCCACCATTTCATAATTAAAAACTAGATAGAAAAATATTCTCACCAAAAAAGACAAATAACAAATGAGACTAAGATTGGAAAACCATACAAAGAATAATATGTCAACTGACCATTTAACATACTAATAACACAAAACATGTAATAGGACGGTTAACATCTTGGTTTACCTGTAAGAAGGGTCTTCGCAAGAGTAGCTCTGCAAATATACAACCTGCTGCCCAAACATCTACAGAAGGACCATATTGTTTAGCTCCATACAATAGCTCAGGTGCTCTATACCAAGAGGCAAAAACCTATTATATTTACATACAAGAAAAAGAGTAGCATCAATAGCAGGTCAGAAACCAAATATGATAGAAGAGTCTTAAATTTAAGAAAATTATTCTGAATATCACATATTGTCAGATTACCAAGAACAATTGCTAAATATGCTCCAGCATTCAATAAATACTAGTACAAGAAAAATTGCTAGATGTCAGACTCGAGAAGACTTCTAAATAGTCTGAAAAGGAAAATATACATAACAAAAATTTACTATTGATCTTCTGCTGGTTAAGCTTTAGTCTTCTAAATGATCAAGTACAAGAGGTACTTTTAAGTCACCTCCCAATATGGCACAAAACTGAGGCATTTCAGTATATTGAAAGCATGAGTACCATAAAATTGGAAAAATAACAATGTGAGATTTACTAATTACAGCACAATCATACCTGAGGAGTGAACCTCCGTTCTGGACTCCCAAAAATTCGAGCTAAACCAAAATCGGCTAGTTTAAGCTGCCCGTTGGATCCTATCAACAAATTGTTGGGTTTCATGTCCCTACAGGAAAAGCACAAACAGAGAATAATTCAGTTAGATGCTCTGATAAAGTCTAATCTGATTAGACTTACACTAAGAAAATCAAAATGAAGCACCTGTGCAACACCCATTTCTTATGGCATACTGCAAGCCCCTTAAGTGTCATCTGAAGGTATGATTTAATGTCAGCAGGAGAAAGAAATATGTTTGAATCACGAATGACAGCTTCAAGGTCAGTTTCCATGAACTCAAACACGAGATGCAAGTTCCCTTTGTGAGGGAAGGCATCAATAAGCTCAATGATGTTTGGATCTTTAAGCTCCTTGAGCAACTTGATTTCTCTCAGAGCAGTGAAATTCACCCCTTCTTTCTGCTTCCCAATTCGAATCTTCTTAATCGCCACCACCTGCCCAGTCTGCACAACCATATTTCCCATTACAAAAAAAATCCTAGCAAACGTGACAAAATCCAGACAATGGCATTGTTCAGTGACGTTAAAAAGCCGTCAAACTTCAACTTCGACCAGAAAAAAAAACGTACACATACCCGTAGATAATAAGTCACCAAATTCAAAAAAAAAAATTCCCCGTCAACTTAAATTGCTTATAAAAAAACTGCAATGATTTCAACCATTTGAAATCGTCTAATGAACTTTGGTTTCCTATCAAGGATGCAATTGAATTAGAACTTTGGTTTCCTATCAAGGAAGCAATTGAATTAGAACTTTGGTTTCCTATCAAGGAAGCAATTGAATTAGAACTTTGGTTTCCTATCAAGGAAGCAATTGAGACGCCCCAAAATCAACATCCACAAATTTATAAAACCCTAAAAACCAACTAAAAAAGAAGCAAAAAAAGTGAAACCACATAACTGGGGCACAAGACAGTTTCAAGAAAGAAAATTTCCGAGTTCACCTTAGTGTCGATTGCCTTGTAAACAACCCCATAAGTACCCTCCCCAAGCTTCTCGCGTTTCAGATACCGATCGGCCACCTTCTTCGACAGATCCAACTCTGCCATCTCTTTCAACTGCTTCCTCCAAACTCTTCCGATGGGTTTCGGGAGGGGTTTCACTCTCCTAAGATAACCCAGGAAAAAGAAGGTTCACTGAACATGTATTGCTCTATTAAGCGCTCAAGGAAGCCATTGACGGAATTAGGTAAGGGGGGCGTGGGCGAATCCACGCGGCTGTGTGCTGCGGCTTCAAGACAATTAAGAAGTGGAGAGGAGAGAGGGGGAAAAGGCAAGGCAACGTCTATTTTCCCAACAGTATAATAAGCAAATAAACAAATAAACAATATGGTAAATATTAACGATATAAATGGGCCAAAGTAACCCTCGGGCCCATAAAGAATGGGCCTCGAAACTTGTAAGGGATCATACTGAGAAGATAATAATATTTAGGGACCAATTTGGCATTTCACTCCAGTACAATTGCCAATTGTCATCGTAATCTCATCCCAACCCAAAATGAAACCCTAGCAACCGGTGTATATAAGCACTTCTCAGCCTCCATCGTCCTACTTTACCTCTGTCGCGCGGCCAGTCGTTAAGTGCTACGCTCTATCCTTGAAACCCTTAGTCCTCCAAGGCCTCTTCGACGATGGCAGAGGCACTGACCCTCAAGGGCACCATGAGGGCCCACACCGACATGGTGACGGCCATCGCCATCCCAATCGACAACTCTGATATCGTCGTGACTTCCTCCAGGGACAAGTCTATCATCCTCTGGAAACTCACCAAGGAGGACAAGGTTTATGGTACTCCCCACCGCAGGCTCACAGGCCACTCGCACTTCGTCCAGGACGTTGTCCTGTCATCCGACAGTCAGTTTGCTCTCTCCGGATCTTGGGACGGAGATCTCCGCCTCTGGGATCTCAATACTGGTGTCAGCACCAGAAGGTATGTGATCTTTCAGATCCATATTATGCTGATCTGTCCGTTTGACATTTGCTTCTCTGTGTCTGCCTGTGTGACTGACAATTTGCTGGAAAAATGGATTTGGTTATTGAATTTTGGATCACTCCTTTAATTCTCCATGTTACAATACATCACTTTGATCTCTCTGAGTTTATTGTTGTCTGTTAATCTAGTTCATAGAAAGAATTTAAATATTTTAGGCAATTATCTATACCGAATTCCTAGTCGTAGTATGTATACTGCGAAGATCTTTAACTTCATTTCTTCTTTATGCTTTTTTTTGCCATACAATTGCTCTGGAAATCTTTTTATTATTTACCAATATTGATTAGGAATGCTTTCAATTCTGATACCCATTAGGAAGTTCATTGTAAGTTATCCATGCGAATCTCTCCCTTTTGGAGCTGATTCGTGGTTCTTGTAGTGTCACATGATTCTTTTTTGTCTAATTTTCACTAGAATCTTCAAGTTGATATTTTTATCCTAGCATGATAATGTTCCATTCGTTCTTTCTATAAGCATCTATGGTATGAACAATTTATTTTTTATCTTCAGTGTAGGACGATGGAGGCTGTTTGACCATACCATTTGATTGTAATTTATTTGTCTTTGAAAGTTAAATGTGTATTACTTGGCATCAATGTTGGGCCTTCTTGGTGGAACTGAAGATAACTTTGTTATTATGTTTGGTGGTTCAAATGTAGGTTCACAGGCCACACCAAGGATGTGCTCTCTGTTGCATTCTCTGTGGACAACCGTCAGATTGTTTCTGCATCCCGTGATCGCACAATCAAGCTTTGGAACACACTTGGTGAGTGCAAGTACACCATTCAGGATGGTGACTCCCACACTGACTGGGTGAGCTGTGTAAGGTTCAGTCCCAACACTCTGCAGCCAACCATCGTCTCTGCTTCTTGGGACAAGACAGTGAAGCTGTGGAACCTTACCAACTGTAAGCTGAGGAACACCCTCACGGGCCATTCAGGCTATGTGAACACAGTTGCAGTGTCTCCTGATGGATCTCTCTGTGCCAGCGGTGGCAAAGATGGAGTTATCCTTCTGTGGGACCTAGCAGAGGGGAAGAAGCTGTACTCCCTCGATGCAGGTTCTATCATTCATTCTCTCTGCTTCAGCCCGAACAGGTATTGGCTCTGCGCAGCTACTGAGAACAGCATCAAGATCTGGGATCTCGAGAGCAAGAGCATTGTTGAGGATCTCAAGGTTGATTTGAAGAATGAGGCGGACAAAACTGATGGAACTACTGGTACCTCTAACAAGAAGGTATATGATTTGTTTTGTCTTTATCCCATGATGCCTGCTTGCTCCGGTTACTTGTACCATTTACTTGATATTTAAAGATGTGTTTTGGATCCTTTCTCTGGCAACTGCAGGTGATCTACTGCACGAGCTTAAACTGGAGCGCTGATGGGAGCACCCTGTTCAGTGGTTACAACGATGGTGTGATCAGGGTCTGGGGAATCGGACCCTATTAGAGTGCTGCTACTAAACATTTTCACTTGCAACCTTTTTATCTGTTCTTCATGAAATATTGAATTAGCTCTTTTTCCTACGCTGCAGCATGTACTTTTTTTCTTGCTTATGGAATATGTTTTGACATTCTAAGGCACATTTTCGGATTTGTTCATCAAGATTGTACACTGAATCTCGGGCTAAGATAGCTGGTTGGTGCCTTTGGTTCCATCCTTGTCCGACTCTCATCAGTACGTGTAGCTAATTCTGATTTCACAGTCAACACAAGATTGTCCATTATTCAAGAATAGCTAGTTCAATAATATTTTATAATATATATAATTGATCTGTCATTTAGCTAAGAATCCTCACGTTTTCATTTTCTTTGTAGGCTTCTCATTGATGGCTTTATTGGGTCATTTTCATTTATTAGTTTCTATCATTTGAGTAATAAATGATCATATACGACAGAGATTGAGGTTTTCTTTTTGACCAAGACTCCCAGGTGAAACAAAAGAAGAAAACAACACTGAATCTTTTTACATTGCCATTGCCACGAAAAACTGACCACTTTTTTAATCTAGACCAGTTGAGACCTAGCGAGCCATAGCTTGTGCCGAATGAAAGGCCCTTCATGACAGCTGTTCTCGGTTGTAAATAACTTCAAATTGTCTCTAAGAGAAGGAAACAAAAATGTCATGTAGGAAGATTCAGACTAATAGTTACACAGCCAGCTCCATGTTTGGACTTCAGCTCATATTGGACTCTTAACTGATGCATGAACCAAGCCTCACCTTTCCATTAATGGGTCTTCCGGATATAGCAATAACACTAGGAGTTAATGACGACTTACTGCTGCTCAAAGAAAACATATTAAGGCAATTATCACGTGACCCATATTTGTGTACTAGTGAAAGCAATCAATGCTAATTCATGCATATCCATATTGTCTTACATATCTATTCCCATCTGGGGATATAAATAGGGGTAGGCTGCTCACATCTTCAAGAGTTCTTGTGCAGACATTCTCCATGGGTGGGTCTACCCGGTGCAGTGCTTGCTGGAGATGGAATTCATGCAGTATAGATTGAGGTCGCTTGGTGCAGTTCGGGATTTTGGGTAAACTCCCACTCCTGTGAGAGGAAATCGCTAACTCTTGAGCTGCACCAAGCAACTTCATTCTCTTCCTGCAAAAAGCAGATCTTCTGTCAACTTCACGCAGGTTGATTCATCATAATCCAATCAGTCCCTTTGTCATAATATACAGAGTAAAGTTCTCTCACTCTCCTCCTTTCCTCTCAACCCTCTAATATCTCTCACTTTATCAGCCTATGATCAGTCTGGAAAACTTCTCTGTTCTGCTTTCTTGTAAGGTATTCAAAACATGTCAGAGCTTGTCAGAGGACAGCATACACCAGCTACACTGTGGATACTTCACACTGTACCAACTAAGGTGACCAAAAATCAAAGTGGAATACATATACAATACATAAAGCTTACTTCTCTAAAGTAAAATCCCTCTCTTTATGGGGGAGTTTTTGGTTGATTAATTGATGTCTACTACCCACTCCATCTGAAACAAGCATTACTTTGCAGATCATTCAGAAGTAGCCTTTTTAATTCTTTCTGAAACAAGCATTACTCTAAAGTTCCAGATTTCCTGGATGAAGTTTATGAAATATCCAGAAGTAGCCTTTTTCATCACTTTAGGACAGGAAATGAAGAAAATTTTGAAACTGAACCTGCCATCATTGAACAAATATAGGATAATCTTGAACCTGCATCCACATGGAAATAATGTTAGCAAGTAGATTAGGTCAACAAATCACTCTTTCAGTTCCTTGACCACTAACAACCCACTTGGAGTCACTTATGGTGGCACTGTTTAGGAGGCTCCGGGGGCTGTAGTTGGTCTGACTCTGCCTGCCATGAGGGTTAGGCTGATCAGTTTTTAGAGGATACTCTTCATATGTGCTTTGCTTATCAGCTTCATCATTTTGTCCAGCAGATTCCTCCTTTGGTGGGTGAACCCTCTCTCTGGAGAAGAAATGAACAGAAGAAATGCAGATTTACTAAAGTTCTCCTCAAGATGCCCAAATTGCTGCTTGAATCGATCAACAGCACTATTATGACAAGTGAATTATACTGCATTAATACATCAAATATCAAGGAATCTGTACTTCACGTCATTATTTCTTGGTGACCTAAAGGCAACTAGAAATCAATTCAGTTGAAACAACAATAATTGCTAATCTTGAAACCTTGGATACATTCTGCAATTCCCAGAACCAACCAATCACATTTTTTTCACAGAAACGAGTACTTTAGTCAACAACAAGGTGAAAGACATCCAGAGGAAATATCATC
This sequence comes from Trapa incisa, assembly GCA_030064435.1. Lineage (NCBI taxonomy): Eukaryota > Viridiplantae > Streptophyta > Magnoliopsida > Myrtales > Lythraceae > Trapa > Trapa incisa. Next base: position 11,527,172 of record CM057781.1, on the reverse strand, counting down.
AGCACTTGGTAGAATCAGACCTCGTGGTAGAACAGCTCCCTGACATAATCTTTGGTGAGTTTCTTCTCTCAAACTCAAACTCAAGTTTAGAAATAGGATTAGTGGAAGGTTCCAGGTCGAGATTAGCCAAATCATGAAAATAAGGATCAGCTAGTGCCTGTAATCATGTCAATTGAGAACATCATAGGTATACAGATCTACCAGTGAGTTCCACTATGTGTAACAATGAAAAGAAATACTAAAGAGAGTTGCCTCAACAATGTCTAGTTACCAAAATGACATGATTAATAAAACATATCGATTCCACTACCTCTTCAGCAGTTGGGCGATCCTTAGGATCAAAAGCAAGCAGGTGTTCCAACAGACGGAGAGCCAGTGGATCTGCATTCAGAAACTTGTGCTTGAAAGGAAAAGGAACCTTCCTCATGCTATTGATGTACCTTCTTGCCTTCTCATTCCTGATCTGAATAATATTGCAGAAGGTACATTGAGTGATGGAGCCAACACGATGCAATGATCTACAGACAATACAGGCATAACTTACAATTCTAAGTACTGAACTAACCTTGGCGATGGTTTCAGCCGGAGGGTTCCCAAGAAAATCGGTCATGATATCTAATTGGTGGACCGAATATCAAGCAAACGAATTGCATTTGAACAAGGGAGGGTGATAGATAAACGAGAGAAGAAACCTTGCGAGCCTGATTGCTATTATTGACTTTGGTTGAAGACGAGGGGCGGTTAACCAGCGGCGGACACCATCAACGAGGTTGCATTTACCCATTTACTGAATTCAATCGCAACTGTCCGGTCGAAGCGATCTCTACCCAGTAGATTGCAACATTGCCCAACTTAAGAAGTAATAACCAAAATATTAAGAAGAAATACCAAGTTCCTCCCTTCGCCTCGCCTCTTTGTCAGTTGAGTTATCGAGTTTCTCTCTCTGGGTATTAATTAGATCAAACAATATTGCAGCTGCAAGATTTCTCTCCTCCGGTTTCCTGTGGGTTCCCGAGAGGACAAGAGTAGGCGGCCGAATGGAGAAGAGAGTCAGTCCTAAGAGAGATTACCAGTATCCAGTCTGATGGTTGTTGAAGTGGTCTGATTTACAGTTGGTATCTCAAATCTTCTGCGTAAAATATTATGAGTTAGTTCCCTTCACCTATCTGAGGTCAAGATGGGAATGGGATTCATTTTCTTACTACATTATCATTCATTATGTTACACAGTCTGCGTATTGTCATTTATCACGGAGCTTCAAAGAAAACAAATTAGACAATGAACTTGGACGGAACCAACAACTTTTCTTGGTTTGTTCTTAATACTCTTCTGCACTCCTTTACAATGTCAACTCAAATGCAGCTTTTATAAACCAAACGTCTTCTCATGCTATCGATCTGATGAATCACCTTCTTGGATTTTGTGCATGTATCACCCAGTATCTGCTTCCAGAGACTCTTACACCACCATCCTTGCTTGGATTGAGAAGTTTCTGAAAAATGTATACTTCAGCCTTCACCACCACCAGCACACCATCATCTGGCATCTATGAAAAACCATCCATGGAATAGAGGCTCGAAGAAATGATAACGAGCATGGCACTGTTGAGGATTCCCGAAAGAACTCATGGACCGTTCGGTTTCGGTTTCACTGAGAACAGCAACTGGGCTGCTTAGTTGCAGTCACTTCATCAAGCTGCACTATCTCCTTCCCAGCCTGAAGGCCATTTCTTGCACCAGTCCCACCATTGCTCTTAGCTTCCAATATTCTCTGGGTTGTGATCTGATGGATCCTAGTGATCATCTCTAGGAATGCTGCTTCAACGTTCAGGTTCTCAAGGGCCGAAGTTTCCATGAAGCACAGGCTCTCAGCCTCTGCTAGACTCTTACCTTCTTCACGGGCCACCTCTCTCGAGCGGATCAGATCGGATTTGTTCCCCACCAGGACCACCACCATGTCAGGATTCCCGAAATCACGCAGCTCCCTGAGCCATTTCTTCATGCTCTCGAATGTTGCCCTCCGAGTTATGTCATAGACCATTAAGGCTCCAAGGGCTCCCCTGTAGTATGAACTGGTGATGGCTCGGAATCTGCATGGGAAGAAATCAACTGATTGATCAGTTGCAGTCTGCCAATTTACCATGTTGACCATCCTAAGTAGGAAAAAGAAGGAATCATCTGATCTGTAAGGTCAATAACATTAGTTGACTCTTGACCTACTGAATTATTTGGCCACAACCTAACACATGCCATATCAGGCTGGCAAGTGAGAGAGGTTGATTATGGTTAATGGGTCACCTCTCTCATCTCGTACCATTGGTTGATTGATCTCTTGAACAATTCTTTGTCATCCATTTCAATCCTACTACTGACTTTTAAGATCTACTTTGATCGAATTCACTCTCTGAACTAGATCAGAGCATTACCTAACCTTAGATCAGCCAAAATATAATAATTTTTTAATATTAGATATTGTATTAAAAGGAAAGGTCAGTATGGAAGAAGGCTCCACACACCTGCCAAGTGTTTCTAGTTGGCACTAATCATTATAAAGCTACCATCTTTCTGTAGAAAATTAAGAAGAGAAAAATGGAAGGCCAATAAAACAAGGAAGCTCTTTTGCTTTTTTCTTTTCGCTTTAGTTTTTCTTCAAGGGTCTTCCTAGATTCAACAGGGAAACACGTGCCCTGAAACAAGGAGTCTACTTTGTACTAGAAAAAGGAAAAGGTTACCGCAATTTCCAAGACAAATAGAAATCATGGAACTTTGTTTTGTCTATGGAGATTCAATTTTGACCATGCTTATTGATAAAAAAAAACTTTGACTACACTTATTGGTCTCTCTCCCACCTGGGCTCCCCAACTCTGGCTTTTTTCTTGGATTGCAGATCAGAATAGAAGGAAAGGAGCAAAAGGGTACAAAAAATACTGAAGATCTTGCAAAATAAGAAGAAAACTTGAATATGTACAATTCATCCAGCTCTCTTCCACTTACATCTACAATGCTCTCTGGACCTTATTATTAATGGGTTGCTCCTTTACTTCAAACCCATTTGGTATGATCAAAATCAGGAAGGGTCATGGATGAACCTAAATAACAGGTGAGGTCTGTATAAAGCTGTTTGTGTGTGATCGAATCCTTATGCAAGTTCATTCAGGTAATGATTTAAGTTTTTCTTTATGTTGTAGATCTAAGAAGCTGAGGCTGGGCTGTCTTGAATGACTCTTAAATCAGTGCAGGGATACTAATAGACTAGAACCAGCACAGAAGAAACAAAATAGAAAAGGAGGGAGACAAACAAACAAGAAGGACAAGGCCTCTGTTTACTGTCAGCTGAGTTGATGTATTTCTTTGTTTTCTTTGGTCAAAAGCTGAATGAATGAATGGTTAAAGGCTGAATACCAAAATTCCATACTTTCATAGACAGACAATTTCACATTGTAACTACAAACATTTAGTATTTTCACAGTTTAACAATACTAAGATGTTCTATAAGGGGGGAAAATGAGAAAAAAGGCTTTCTATCTTCATGGAGAAAGCAATCTCCTGCATCTGCAGAAGACAGCCCCACAATTGAACGACGATAAGTACGTTCTTTCTAGGGGCAAGGAAAAAATCAAAGCCCGCATGAAGTTGGCTATGTTATCCGGTAGCAATCCTATCATTTCATAACTCCCAATCTCGGATGAGAAATAACTCTCGCAAGCCAACGGAATGAAAAGGACAAGGACAGTGAATTAGAGAAGCTCCAGGGAGCTTACCTCTCTTGACCCGCAGTGTCCCATATCTGGGCCTTGATGAGCTTGTCCCGGACTTTGACGTTCCTGCAGGCGAACTCGACCCCGATGGTTGGCTTCGAGTCGAGGTAGAACTCGCCCCTCGCGAACCTCGACAGCAGGTTTGACTTCCCGACCCCCGAGTCCCCTATCAGGACGGCCTTGAACAGGTAATCGCACTCCTCGTCGAACAGATCCGCCATGGATTCTCTCTGTCCCACTGCTGGAGGAAGGAGACGACCTGCTTGTTTGCTTGCTTGCGTGAGAAACTCCCTCAGTTCTCCCTTCTTCCCTGCCGCTCCCTCCTCCTGCGTCCGTATAGTATGTTTCATTATGAGCATATGGCATTTATATGCATGCTAAAGAGAACATGTTCACTGTTCCTTCTCTTCGTCCCCTCCCCCACCTATTATTGTACTCATTACGCACTCTCTGATTGTCGGGTCCATTGACCACTGCCACCGACACCTATCTAATTTTACCCAGAGTAATAACTCGTCTTTGCAGAGAGTACATACATCATAAGCTATGCCTATGCATAGAATGAAAAAGGAGTAGAAGACACGCTTTTTCAATGGGATTATAAGCCACCGTGGACATCAATGCACCATGGCTGCAACTGCAAGTTGGGCCGAAAGGAAGGAGACATTACAGCTAGGAGGAACATGTTAATTTAATTATGTTTCTGGGTCTACTAGCAACACAGCTGCGAGAGCTATTGATAATAAACATGGGCGCACTGACATTGATGTTGTATGTTTACTTATCATAGCCATTGTCTGTAGGTGCACTTAATGACAGAGAAGAAGAGCACATCAATTGATTGTATTGGTGTACTTGCCCCTACTTTTGCTTGGCCAAGTGTCGACTTTTTAGTATCCTTGGATACTAGATCGCGATTAGTTGATCTGCACCATGCAGCTTAGCCTTTAATTCTTTGGTATGGGAAAATTAAAAAGAAAAGGAAATACTATCCACACGACGCTAAATAGGATATACGATGCAAGACCCTTCATGGGCCTTCATATCAAGAAGGCCCATTTTCATACAGGTCCAGCCCAATAGGGTAAAGCAGAGGAGTTCATGGAAAGGTCCTCGAACTTATTTATTTATTTTCAGTATAGCACAAAAGTTTGACTGTCTTCGAATGATTGATTGGGTGGTCACCTGGTAATGGTGGCGGTCATCATCTTCTTGAACTCCTCCAAGTTCACGTTTCCGTCACCATCAGAGTCCACCGAATTCACCATCCTCCCGCAGTCCTCTATCGTGCACTTCATGTTCAGACGGCTCATGACCATGTGGAGCTCCTTCGTCGAGATCAACCCGTTCCTGCAACATTACCGTACAGATAGTAAAAGATAGAAAACTCCATTTCAGCCCTAGCGGTCGACACTTTCTGATGCAATCATGGTTTAGGAAGAAAATTCACCGAGGGGAGAACGGAGAAGTTTGGGGATCGGTAGGAGAATAACTATAAATAGTGGACCGAAGTGAAGATTTCTGGATGCATCCAGTACCTATCCTGGTCCAAGAGTCAAAAGGCGTCTCCGAGCTCCTCGTCGTTGGAGGAGGCGGATGCCGAGCCGGAGAGGTAGAAGGCAGAGAACTCAGCTAGGCTAATAAGCCGTCACCGTCGGAGTCGATCTCCGCCATTGTGAGACTGAGGTCGATAGAGGAGGACTTGGAGCCGTAGGAGGAGAGGACCTGCGAGAGCTCCGAGATGGAGATCCTGCCGCGCTGTCGGTGTCGAACTGGTCGAAGACCTTCCGGAGTTCCGGATCTTCCATCCAACGGAGGTTCTGCTGTGAACTAGAATTATTTTCGGAGGAGGCGGAGGTGTGGTCATGGCGGAATTTCGAGGGTACGGATTATTCGACCTGAATTTCTTCGAACGCCAGATGGAGAGTGCATATTAAACTCCGATGACTCATCCTTTATATAAATAAGACTACCGGGAAAGTGAACCGACCGTCTGTGGTGCCGACTGCCAATTTTCGCCGTGTGGACTGTTAGTAGAATATAGTGCCTTCAACTGTGGATATTCGCATTTTTGACAAATATTACTTTGCTCCTAAATATGATTTAAAAAAAATTTTCAGCTATTATTTAAATTATTTTTTTAATATTCATTACATAATATGATTTTCAGGCCATAATTGAAAAAAATCTATTATAAAATTTTAATAAACATTTTAATCACATAAAATAACTATCGTAAATAATTATAAATATTTTTATTATTATCTATTATATAAAATATCATATAAAAAAATTTAATAGTACAATTTAAAATTAAATAATAATTAAAAATATTTAAAACAATTTTTTGGGATCTTGTGAGTAACGGGATGTTGGAGTACCATGTACTGTTTGGCCATGTTATTAAGAAATCTGATTCCTTTAAATAGTAGATTATATAGAACTATATTTATTTCATTGTATTCTTTGAAGTGTTTTTTTTCATTACAATAGAAAGTTATAGGTAAAAAGAAAGGAATAAAGAGAGGATGAAAGGGATTAAAAAATTATTGAAATTTCTCATATGATTTCTACTAGCCTTATATACATTATACCAACTAATTGTTGTTATTACTCATAATAAAGCTCAAGTGAATAAGAAGAAAATTGAGATTAGAAAGTAGAACGAGGAAACTAGGTGGGCACGAGGCTCTCACATATTTGAGGAAGACTAAACTCACCAAAATTAAATTAAAATAAGTGAATTAATTATATTATTAAAAAAAATTATTCAAAATTAATACTATACTCGGTAATGTAAAATGAGGATATGAGCAAAAAAATAAAAAAAATTGAATTAAATATAAAATTAGTTATGAATGGGATTTTAGAAATGGAATAAGTGGTATAAAATATTCATGAATAAATTTAAAAGAGAAAGTTTTACAAAATTGATTTGGCTTATTGAGTAGACTTGTGTCGAAAAATGAAATAGTTCTATAAATAAGAAAATATAAATTATTAATTTTATTTAGTATAAAATTGGATAAAAAAATTTAAAAATATAAACAAAGTAAAAAATTGGTCGAAGGTTAACCGACAAAAATTTATCAAACCGGTCGGGAAATTTGTTGGAAAGTGATTTGAGATACTACTGAATCACTAAGCGAACCAGGATATGCGTTCCCACATGTTGTCCACTCTGTCCGACTTAATACTCAATTTTGTCTAATTTTTCTCATCGTATTTCCAAAACTCGTCTCAGATACATTAATTTTTGCAATAATTTGTGGGTTATGAGGTATCTTCAATTGTTGAGTATTATTTTGTGTACTCTACATTAGACTCTGACATTCAATCTTAAGTTCTATTAAATGGGTGTGGATCGAAATAAGTCTTGGTGTATGTCGTTCTTTTTTTTTTATTATTTATTTATTTAGGGTATGTCACTCATCCCCACTTGTTATTATATAAGTTGATACTATCTTCATGCTCACCCATTCCTTGGGGTTTAACTTGCTCATTGGACTTTGGGTACACTCTCCTTGTAATTGGTCCTTTATCCCAACTTACATTTCATTTGCAAGTTTACCTTCTATTCCACTTCAATTAGGTTTATTAATTCTTCGTTTGGATATGCATGCCTCTCCATGACTCGTAGACTTCCTCATATTTTTCCGGGATTTTCTCTTTGCTTCGTCTTCGTGGGTATCTGTCTTTAAATTAACCTCATGACATCCTTTGATGTCATTCTCTCCTACTTACCTTTACATTGGGAATGTTGTTGGCACATCCTTTGTACCTTGTCTTTATTCCAACTTGTAATCACTAAAAATTTTCTTCATTAGGGATGAGTTTTGATCCCTTTTTGTTTCGAGATTTCTTGACCTCCTTATGAGAGGCTTACCTAATCCTTCCCATGGTTTGAGTTTGGTTGCCAATCCATCAACTGATTTGACCAATGAGAGGCTGACATGTGGCAAAGGTGACAGGTAAGTGATCGACTTGGATGTCGGGGAATTATCGACCAATTAGAAGTCGACACGTGGCAATGCCACGGATAGCCATATCCAATCATATGCTAACATGTGGCAAAGACATAGTGCATCAGGTGTGAAAATTGTTGAATTTAAATCAACCAATCAGAGGATGTCACATGTCACGCCCCAACCCATTTTGGTCAGATCCCCGTGATCAACCCGTTGCTCTCTTGGTTTAAGAGGGGTTTCTCCCTTCTTTTAATCAAGAGTAGCCAGTCGTAATTCAAACTTTGTTCCCTACAATAACATAAATCAATAAAAATACAAGCTTAATAGTGACATTAAGCATACCTGATAAAGGGTATATCTTTGTGTTTTCTTTTATTATGTTTCCCTACTCTTGAAAAGTGATATAAAAGAGGGGGTGAGTTCTACAACTCAGTTAGTGGGGGTTGAAAATGAGTTCTCAATATATATATATATATATATATATATTAACTAAATTGTGCCAAGGTTATTATTTTTCTTTGAAAGAAAGTTTTCCTCATGTTCCGGATTTCAAAACTTTTTTCCTCAATTTCATATTAGGTATGTTTAGCAGACAACACACACCCTTCATTAGGAAGGGGACACACATTTGCAGGTACGGCTCGTCCACTGCACCCACTTGTGGCTCCAAGCGTCTTTTTCGGCCACCAAGATAGAAGCACGTCCACTTCTACCCTGGATCTAAGTGGATGTTCTCGACATCCGACCCTCAGACCTGAATGCCACTCCGTGTCCGTATGAGGACAGAGACCTCATCCCAACCCCACCCTGGTCTCATGCGCAAGAAAATACTCCGAGCTTCCCAACTGACTAGCACGACTAACTGCCCTTATCTCCACCATGTCGTCCAGTAGCCCTTAGAACCCACCACTACCCCTCTTGGGTGTCTTGATGGTCCTGTACCTCAAGTGCATGCACAAAACAATAGTTTTCACATATATCCATTTATCTTTGGTGTCACTGGTCCAATGGCCCCGATCCTCAACCCGACCTACAGCTATTTGTCTAGGCCGGTCCGTCGACCTGTCCCTAACTCACTGCCACCAGTCCATCGAGTAATGTCGGTCTTGACTTGGTACCATGGTAGAATTACACAACAAGTTCATTGGAATTTTCATGGCTTTCTTATTTTAAATTTGTTTAAGAGCTCCTACTTGTGCCCATTGGCCTTGGGTCCACTGCACGTGATCTTCCAAAACCGGACATATAGCCCCTCAAGTTCAAAAGCCGAGGCCTCTAGCTTATCTGAGATGTTCTAGCTCCCGTCAAGAAAGTTTCCCAAATAGTTTAAGTATTGGCACACAGTCAGGGGATAATACTTGTGACAAAAATGTATTTTTACTTCATCTCATCAACCGGGTGTGATGATATCCCCGCTTACAATTGGCAAGCGAGTTTCTCCTTCCTTCAAGTAAGTGCATCATACCAACCGAGTATAATTTTCTCTACTTATAATCGGTAATTAGGTTTTAGCCTAAATCGCCCATCACCCCATCCGGGTATAATGTTAAAATCCACTTACAAGTGGTTTTTCATTTCTAAAGTCTTCACCATCCCAACTGGGTATGATGTAATTATACCCAATCACTCGATAACTATTACGTGTTCGTCCTTGGTCGATTTTCCAAGTTTATGTGAGCTTGCTCTTGCTTGTATTTCGGTCACACTTGTCCCTACACGATTTGGGCAGCCTTATCACTTACGGTTTGACATAAAAACCTAGGCTCACAAATTATGGATAAATTACATTTAGGTCCTTAAAGTTTATTTTTCTCAACTTTAGGTCACTAATGCCAACTTTTTCCCAATTTGAGTCCCAAAGTTTCCAAAATTCTCTTTTAGTTCTCATTTTACTCAAAATTGTATAAGGGGCTCAAGTTTTCCAAATTTCCAATTTGGTCCCCCAACTTTTCAAAATTACAATTTTGCCCCTACTTTCCAAAATGGCAATTTGGCCCCCAAATGTCTCAAAAATTGACTGATTGGTCCCTCAACATCTTTCTCATGCCCAATTGGCCTTTAATTTTGGGAAATTGCAAAAAGGTCCCTCAATTTTACGAAATCCCCAATTTTCCCCAACCCCCTTCCCAATTTCTCCCCTTTAAACTCATTGAATTTGATTTCTTCCAATTGGCCATTCAATTGAGGTTAATTGCACCAATTGAAGGTATAAATCAGTTCCTACACTTCCATATGATTCAATTGAGCTTTGAACCGCATCATTTGGGTCCGAATTGAGCTCAAATGGGGCTTCACTGAAAAACTATGCGTAGAGAGAGAAAGCTTTGAAAGCTTACTATCGGAGGTACAACAGTTCGAGCTCTCTATCGGGGAAGGTAGCTCTCGTCCTGAGGTTCCTCCTAGGATCAAGAATTGCTACAATTGACATCGAATTGAGGGAGAATTCTATCAGTGAAGTTTCGCATTTTCTCTCTCTAACTCCAACCTGCAACGACCGAGGAGGGCCGAATTGACTTATTTTTCAGCTCCGTTGAGGTTGTATGAGGGTTGTAGGGGTGTTGGGGAGGCTTGTTTTGGCTAGGGAATGACTGAACTTGGTCGATTTCAGCTCGGCCAAAATAGAGTAGCTTTGGTCTATCAGAGCTGCTTCACTGTTTGATTATGCTGACGTTTCTTCGGCGGTCCTCGGGTTGAAAGGACTATGCTATCAGGTAGATGACTTCCCCAGAGTCTGTAGGACCCGACCTCACCTTCTGAGGCTAAGAAAAATGCCTATATCGGAGCTTTGGTTCGAGCTTCACCAGAAAATAGAGTAGTTGGAAAAGAATGAAAATTTTAGGTGTGGGTAGTATGAATGGAGAATAGCTCTTTATATAGAGAGCTCGGTGACCCTCTGCCCGACAACTTTCCTTTTTGGTCGAGCTTATCCTCGCCCTGAAATGACCTGATCGGAGCTGTTCCGAACTGACATCATCCATTTCTATATTGAATGAACACTGCTCTCATTTGAAGGAAGAAGATGACACCGTTCCGAACTGGACCTATCCGACCGGTTCAATGCGTAAATCTGTCCATTCATGCCCGATTCGACCAATTTTCTCAAAATTAAAAATTTCTAAATTCATTAATAGCCTAGGCTAACTATTTATCGATAAATTACATTTAAATCCCTAAAGTTTATTTTTCCTTAGCTTTAGGTCCCTAATACAAACCATTGCCCAATTTGACTCCCAAAGTTTCCAAAATTCCTATTGAGTCCTCATTTTACTCAAAATTATATAAGGGGCTCAAGTTTTCCAAATTTTCAATTTGGTCCCCAACTTTTCAAAAATTACCATTTGCCACTACTTTCCAAAAATAGAAATTTAACCTCAAATGTTTCAAAAATCGACCAATTAGTCCTCTAACATCTTTTTCATGGCCAATTGGCCCTCAATTTTGGGAAATTGTAAAATGGTCTCTCAATTTTACGAAATCCCCAAATTTCCCCATTTCAAACTGGCCTAATTTGATTTCATCAAATTGACCATTCAATTGGGGTTACTTGCTCCAATTGAAGGTATGGACCAGTTCTTACACTTTCATACAATTCAATTGATATGAACCGTGTCATTTGGATCTGAATTGAGATCAAATGGAGCTTTGCTGGAAAATTGAGCGTAGAGAGAGAAAGCTTCGAAAGCTTACCGTCAGAGGTGCGGCGGTCCGAGCTCTCTATCTAGGCAGGTAGCTCTCATCCCAAGGGTCCTTATAAGATCAAGAATTGATACAATTCACCCCGAATTGAGGGAGAATTCTATCAGTGAAGTTTTATAGTTTCTCTCTATAACGCCGACCAGAAATGACAGAGGGGGGCCAAATTGACTTACCTTTCAGCTTTGTTATGGTCGTATGAGGGTCGTGGGAGTGTTGGGATAGCTTGGTTTAGTCGGAGAAGGGCTGAATTTAACCGAATTCGACTCGGCCGAAATAGGGCAACTTTGGTCCATCGGAGCTAATTCACTGTTTGATTCCGCTGTCGCTTCTCCAGTATTTCTCGAATCGAATGGAGGTTGCTATCAAATAGCTGACTTCCCTCAGAGTCTAAAGAATCTGACCTCGCCTTCTGAGGTTGAGAAAACTGCCCAAGTCAGAGCTATGGTTCGAGCTTCATAGAAAAATGGAGCAGTTGAGAGAGAGTGGAGTTTTTAGGTGTGAGGAGGATGAATGGAGAGAACTCTTTATATAGGGAGCTCAGGGACGTTCTGCCCGATCATTTGGCATCTTAATAGCACTCATTCATGACATGAAATGCCCTAAATGGACACGATTCATCTTCGTCGGTGTTGTCCGTTCTTCTGTCGAATGAACAGTGTCGTCATCTAAAGGAAGAAGATGACACTGTTCCGAACTGGATCGTACCGGTTCGAATTGGGTTCAATGTTTAAACCGACCGGTTTAGGCCCGATTCAACCGAGTTTTTCAAAATAAAAAATTTCTAAATTCATTCTCTATCCAATGGTGGCTTTAGTTCCTCAATTTGAATATTTTAAGCGTTCTAGAAAAATGAATTTAGTAACCGATTCAATGATGGTTCAAACCGATTCAATTTGGTTCAAGTTTGGTTCACCTGAACCGGTCTAGTTTTCTCTTCCAATTTGTCCCAAAATTCTTTTCCATGACTTTTATGACTATTTAGGTCACTCGGGATTTGTAAATTTCCCCTTTTGCCATTTCTCTATCGGTTAAGGTTCATGATCCGACTCAGTTTTCTTTTTAGAAATAACTGGTTCTTTCTTAATTTTTCTTATTTATAAGAGGACAGGGTTTACACTCTGGGCCACAAGTGGGACAAGTCGAGGTTATAGTCTCATATGGTTTGTTCTGTAAATGAGTGATCCATTTTTATGAGAAAAAAGGGTGTTTGGTTGTTTGTCTAAAACAAACCCACTAAATAAATAATATGATGTTACGAATTTACCCAAACCTTTTTTTTAACATTATACATTGAAACCTACTCACTGAGTTATAAATTCACCCCTCTTCCTTAAAACCCCCATAAAAAGCCATGAAGAGGAACGCTTGTGGAAAATTACCTAACTAGTATGTTTTATGCTTTAATAATTTTTTGGTATGTTTTATAGAAAAATATTTTCATGAAAATATTTTAAAATATTTCTTTTGGGTTACGTTTGACTCCTATTAGGATTTTGGAAATAAATTACTTTTTAAAATACTAGAAGTAGTGGCAGGTTGTTCACAAGGTTCCGACCAAATTGGGTCAAGTGTGACAAGAAAACTTTGGGACTCAAAGAGATAGCTTGGGAGAGGCTAGTGATCCAAATGAAACTCTTAGAAAAGCTTAAGGGACCAAAAGGTAATTTTAAAAAGTTGGAGGACCAAATAAAATTTAGGAGAAGTTAGGGACCTCTACTAAACTTAGAAATGGTCAGAGATCTTAAGTTGAAATAAGATATGAGTTCAAGTCCAAAATTAAGTAAGCAGAAAGTGGAGGGGCCAATGTGTGATTTTGGAAAAGTTTAGGGGCAAAGTTATAAATATTGTAAAGTTGGGACACCAATGGAATTTCTAAGAATATGAGGATGAGACCAGAGAAAGTTATGGGATCTAAAATGAACTCATTGAAGGGTTAAGCTCCTCAAACTGGACAAATGAAAAGTGTAAAGGCATTATGGTAGTCTTTGGGAAGTGTAGGGACCAAAAATGCAAAAAAGGGAAAGTTAAGAATATAAGTGAGAAACTTAGAGTACTTGGGGCATTTTGGTAAATGTGACCCAACACGGGTGTAAACCTAGGGTAGTGAAAAGGAAATAACGAACATGGGTTAATAGTGACGAATTTGTCGACACGCGAGAGTCGAGCAAACCGAGTCGAAGGGCAAAACTATAATTATTGGAATAATTACAAGGTAGCATATGAATGTTAAGTTAAGGTCGAGGCTAATCCAATATTTTCTCATGGATTTATGTATAGGATTCGACAACTAGCATGCAAGAACCATGCCTTCCACGACAAATGGAAATACAATTGGAACGAATAAGTTCTAACTACAACGATGAGTGTGACTTTCGACTTTGTGTCTGATTGGATCGGTATATCCTATGCTTTTGTTTTGATAAAATGTTGATGGAAATGCTTAGAAACATTTATCGATAACCTAGAAAAGCTGATATAGAATATTTTATCAAAACATGGGAAATCCCTGAACGATTTGAAAAGTGAACCAAAAGACGATAGTCTAGAATGGACGGGGAAGAGACTAACAGTTAAAGATGGATGAAATCCCAACCTGATACAACGATCATGAAAGATAGACCAAAGTCGTGTTTTTACAAAATGGCTTAGGTCACGTGTTTATAAAATGGGCTCAAAGTCGAACGGATGTGAGTGGGGCTAAGTCCCTATGATATAAATTAGTCTATGACCACTAGTTATGTAATGAGTATAAAATCATTATTCATGAATGGGGTTAATACCCATGGCGTATAAATGACTTACTCCACTAACTATTGAAAATGGGCTAGGACCTGAATTTGTACATGGGCTAGGGTCCAATAAGATAGAAAATAAATTGGGACCACAGATTTAGGTGGTCAAACAAAGGCCCAAGTTGACTTATGTGAAATAAGGTTAGACCTAAGACACAAGATTGAAATATGATCTAATTGTGAGGATGGATGATGGCCTGTGAAATCAATGAAATGCTGAGATAAGTCCCGAGTAAATTTAAAGAGGAAACACAACTAAATACCTCGTTAAATAAAAGATATGTTTGTCTTTAGGGCATGATGAATTAAGGTTGGAAGGCCTACCATGAGTTGTGATTTCCTGTTATTCTTAAATTGTATGATAGGTTGCATAATATCATGTGCATGAAATTATATGGAAGGAGTTATAGGGGAAGAATTATATTGTATACCCAGTCAGGATATAAGGGAGAGATGATACCTATAAACCGAGAATGGTGATAAAGGGGTGAAATTATGCTATTTTTGAGGATAGGATACAAGGGTAGCACTTGAAGACTGGGGTATAATGTTGTGATGTGATTGAGTTCTTGTGAGAGCCACAACTCTACTAAGGAACTCGGCCTCATTTGAAGATCAGGGAGGATGTGATGAAAACCCATATGAGCCTAGACTATTAAGGGTACTCAATTGCAATGAATGCGATAGAAGAGGACAACGAGATCTGCCATAAATGAAACTGAAACGAATATGCGATCCAACATTGTGATGAGTGGGCGTACATGGACGCCACTCAGATGGTTGGTTCGGGAAATGAGTTCCCATCCCACAAACTCCAAGGACAACTAACGAGGGTTAAGTGAACCTTAACGGTGGGTTCCCAGAGGAACCACCATAGATAATATCTTTAAAAAGATAACCCAAATAGGGTATGAACTAACAAATAATTTTAAAAAAACTAAGAAAAAGGGAAATAATATGAAAACTCTACATTAGTCCTTTTGAGTAGAGACGACATCGAGCCATGAACAACTCGATGAGCAGTTCTCACGCTCACTAAGCGTTGCTCACCCTCCCTCAGCACCTTTCCAGGTATTAGAGGAAGTTCTTGTATATCAGAAAGCAGCTCTGATCGAGAGTGATATTGCCCCTCAATTATAAGACGGGTATAAGATTGCTTGTTTTCTTCCAATCTTTTTGATCAATTTTAGAAATTACCCCTCAATTATGTGACTGAATTGTAGATGGAATTTCCTCCTTTAGATGACAAGATTATCTCCAAGAGTGAGGATCAAGTGATGATGGTGGTTCAACGTTAGCGGGTAGTACGAGGTTGGGACATCATTGGATACTCCAAGGTCTACCTACGACTGATCAAAGTTTGATAGCTCTTACCCAAGTAAACCAATCAGCCTATCTCAAGTTGAAATGTTATGTTAAATTTTACTCATATAGGAAACTAATTAGGATGATTTAGGAAGAACGTTGTTAGGCATATTAGAACTTTATTTACAATTGCATAAGCTTTAGTCTCAATTCTTTTGTAATTGTAATTGCATGTTATACGTGTAGGGTTAAACAACGTTCATTTGTCAGATGATGTGCAGTACATATGTATATGAACCTCATTTTTGTATGTAACCAGCTCCAACTAACTCAATTTTTTTTAAATGTACATGGTATGATGTCATATATGTTAGAAGTATTTTGTTTTCATGGCTGGTAATGACATTGTTTCATGTGTAGAGTGTATATTCCTTCTTTCTGATGGGAGGAATGACTTGTGGAAATTAGTTGGAATTATTGGACTTCTATGAGTCTTACAAGGGAGTGATGGGTTGTGACTAACTAGTATGTAACAGGTAGTTCTTAACTATTATTAAACGGCCCACCCTTTACTTCCTAGTTTTATTTCTGTTTAGAATTTTAGTACTCTTGTTCCTCTCTCTTAGGTTGAAACATTTATTGGGTTTATTATTGGAATTTAGGTTTGTTTAAGTCTTCTTTATTAATGGAATTCTTATCGAAAAGGCTCCACTCCAAGGCCCTTTTTACTTATAAAAATAAAATTATTTGTATGTACAATGATACAACTCATATATATATATATATATATATATTCGTAAAAAAATTATTTTTTACTATTTAATCATAATCCTTCATTCTTAATTAACATAACTTGATTAAGTGACATAAGTTAAATATAATTTAATTTAACAAATTATGTTATATCTTATTACGAATTAAATACATTATTTAATTCTCAATTCAAGAATACCTCATTCCATCCATAAATAATTAAATTATTATTTCTAGTTGTACATTGAATCGTTTTTATTTTTTATTAATTTATTTTTCATTTTAAATTTTTAATTTCTAAAAATACGGTATTACATATTAACTAGTTGTTAGATGAATAATTTTAGAATATTTCCAAAAAATATTCTAGTTTTAAGATGTGTTATGCACTTAATAGGTGATACAAATATGTGTGTATGGAAAGAATTGAATTTGATATATTGTATTGTTCAACTAGAATTTTATTATATATGAATGTAGAGAATTGAGTTTGATATACTGTATGGTACAACTAGAATTTTACTTAATTGAAAACCATTATTTTCCCATCTCTTTAGTCAGGATAGATACCACATTAGTTAGGTTTAATATGTTATGTGTCTAAAACTTTTAATGGATATTTTTATTGAATTTTAGGTTTGTTTAGAGTTAGGCTTATTGGAAAAGACTATCCCAAACTATTAGATTTTCCATTTTACAACGCATAATTTACCATTTTTAACTCCACACCTTTACCTATGTATAACTAAAACTTATACCCATATATATTATTTAACAGATTTTAATTCCTCCGTTTAATATTAAATCTATTCGAATTAATTTGTTCCAATTGATTGAATATCATCCAACTATTCAATAAATTCAATACGATTCAAAATAATTAATTTAATATTTAACTAAATTAAGTTTTTCTTATATTATATATATATTTACTTTATTTACAAATTAATAATATGATTGATGCTAAAATAATTAAATTATTATTTTAAATTTTTTCTTAAATTATTTTTATTTTCAGTTTATTTTAAATTTCAATTTAAATTCTCCATTACAAATTTTAGATTCTAAAAATACTATTTCACACCAAATTTGTCATTAATATCCCATATTTTGAATTATAGGTTAATTAGCATAATATCATTTCCATCAACATCTTCCTCAATGATATAAGAAGGTGGAACATGATCATCATATCCCAGAAGGCAATATGCATATAAATGATATCTTATATTATTATTTTAGAGAAAACAATTTGAAAATTTGAGAGGAATCATGATCAAGTTCAAGAAAGGAAGGTAAGAATACTACTACTGCCCTTGATACCATGTAAAGAACATTGTGATGATTGGGAAGAGGAAAAGTGGACGAGCAGGATCATCATTATTTTTCAGCTTTACATTTATATAATTGCAAAAAATAAAATAAAAACAATTCTTTTACATGTACTATATATGGTGGAAAATCTAGAACAAAAAAGAGAGCTCTATATATGGAAAATGGAGAAATGGGAGGAGCAGCACAAAGTATATATATTTGTCTATTTCCTATGCATAGTAATGCTGTATCTATCAAGTGGTTATTCTCTCACAAAAGCCACTAAATATAGGAGAAGGCAATGCACTAGGAAGAGAAAAGGAGGAAGAACAGGAGAAGAAGCCTTTGTATTTTCTTAGACCTTCTCGCATTCCAATCAATCATCAATGGATTATTATTCGCCCCTCCTCTTCTTCTTGTTCTTCCTCCTCTTCGTATTTAGGGGCTCCTCCGAGGGCACGGGGCTCAGTCTCCTAGCCGGAGGGGTGGATACGGCGTGCCTGCAGAAGTTGCTCCCGTGCAAGGACTATGTTAAGTCATCCTCCCCGCCATCGTCGTGCTGCGATCCTCTCAAGAGCCTCATATCGACCGATACCAATTGCCTCTGCAAGACATTCAACGACCATGATTCCATGAAGAGCCTCGGCATCACCCAGGACGGTGCCCTAGCGCTCGCCAAGACTTGCGGGGTCAATCCCGACGTCTCTGTTTGCAATAAGACAGGTTAGCAGTCTAATTGTGAAAAAAAAAAAGGTTGTCTTCGATCGGAAAGACCTGCATAGGAATTAGCCTAATACAGTGGCTTTTGGTTAATTTGGGGATCAGAGTCGTCGGAGAGTAATTCAACAGCGATAGGGAATACGACCACGAGCCCAGGCCCTGCGAGTTCCGAGACTAAGAGTGGAGCTTCTGCAATTGCTTACCGTGGGGGTGCATTGCCCACTGCTGCCATTTCTATCCTGATTGCGTTCTCTTCAGTTTTCTGTTCTCAATAGACGACTAAAAACTGTTGAATGCCCAGAGAAAAGTAAACCGCATCTGTGACAATTACCGTACGATTGTGTACGGCATTGAGCAATCTATTATAAGGAGGACTCCACTCATCTGGTCCCCCTCAGTTTGGTTTAGCACCTTTTTGTGCGGAATCGGCATTGAGCCTCCGAATGAACAGTACGATTCTATCCGATAAGCCATGCAATGCAAAATTACAAGCGAAAAAACACTCTCCGAATGTGCGGGACGCCGAGGGTAATGATGGTAAATTTGGCGCAACACAAATAATCTTCATTTCGGAAGGGACCCGTATAGATCTCCCATCGTCCGACTGACGTGGCAACATCCTGGCCGAAGGATGATGAAAGGTTGACTCTCTTATCTCATGCGCCTTGATGCCCCTGAAAATTCATCTAAAGCCCTAACATGGCTAAATTATATACATTTTGGATAAAATATTTATTTATTACAAAAGTTTTTTTTTCATTTTATCTATTTAAAAATTTTAAACTTCGAATTCTAAAATTTTAATGATTATTTTAGTACTAAATTCCCATATAAAGTATATTATAAAATAGTAAAAATAAAAATTTAAAAACAATTAAAAAAGATAAATGGAGAAGGATAATGGTGGCCGCAGAACCGCTTATGCACAGTCCTTTCCTCTGTTCGCCCAGGTTGGAGACGTGACTCGTCAGGTTCAGAAGCCCTCCTCTCAGGCAGCTGGGGACTCGCCGTGGACAACCCCGACACTGCCAGCTTCCGACCAAATATAGAAACCTTAAAATTTAGTACTAATAATATTTTTAAAATTTTAAGATCAAAATTTAAAAAATACATTTTTTTGGTCTTTAAAGTTATTTAAATATATATTTTAATCTATTTTTGAATTTTTTTTCAAGTTAGGCAAAAAATACTCTTTATACAAAAATACACATTATTTAAACATTTTGTACTAATTTACACGTACTAACACTAAAAAGAATTTAATTTTGTTTTGTATTTAATTTTCTGATTCTTAGACCCTGAACTGTGGAAAGGGGGCAGAGGAAGGAGGCAGCCGTGAAATGCTACCGGCGCTGAGATGGCAGCAGCTCCCTCCATTAAGAGAGTCCTAAACGCGAAGCTCCGCGTCGGAGTTGGCGGTTTCCTCGCGGCGTACAACCATTGGATCTCGCCGTCTCAACTGTCGCCTTCCTTCTGCAGCTCCGCCGTCGCTGGTTCGTCTGTTTCCGATTCCGCTTCTCCGACAGTGGCTCCAACTCAGGCTCGAGGTAACGATTCCATTTCTAACCGAGGCTACTGCGTATATTGGGATAATTTATTGTGCAATTTCCATATGCCGTACTCTTTCGGAGACAGTGTCTTCATTGACTCTTTAGCTGTATAGCATACTAAATTTCATCCCCGCGTCTTTGAATCCGGGTTGGTTAATCTTATATATCGATCCACACTAGGAGCTGCATTATTGTGGGATGATTTTGCACTAATTTAATGGACAAGTAGATCATGTAGTCAAAATTAAGCTGCTCTGATCTTCATAGATGATATATGACAATCTCTAGATTTAATGTAACCTTACTTCAAATTTGGTTGGAATTGGGGGGGGGGGGGGGTGCTGCCCAGAGGAACAGAAGAGATGGTCAAAGTGGTTGCTTTTCATTCCTGGAGCTATCACGTTTGGCCTTGGGACTTGGCAAATCTTCAGGAGACAAGACAAGGTAAAGCTCTTCACACTGTTGTCCATAGACAAGATTATGGTCGTTATGTCTTTTTTCTGTTATGAGTTTGATTCTATATGGATTCTGTTGGGATTCTTCTTGTCCCATGGCTATTGAATCTGAACGAATTTTTTTAACATATTATTCTCTGTATGTAGGAGTGGAGGTTTATCTCATATGACAGCTGCAACCCCAGTTAAAACACTTGTTGATTTTACTTAGTAGTAGACGGAGTTTTATGATAGCTTTCTTAATGGAAGATGAAATGCTCTGCTGCTTCTTACCATAAGCAAAACACACATCCTAAATTTACAGGCAGAACATCTCTTTTCCCTCGTATCATGATATGGTTCTAATTTGGCTGCACGTTCCAGATCTTTGTATATTTGCAAGTTGTCACTTATGTAGTTAACAATCCACGAGTTGGGGTTGGCTTAAATTTGTAAGTGAGGCTAGAAGGAGAATAAACTTCCTAGATGGGCACTCCTATTATGAACTAGACTCTTTATTCACTTCCCCCTGGACTTCCAGCTTGGGTAGAAGTTACTATGTTCCCATTTACTTGTTTTGGTTTGTGATGTCAGTGCACAATTGATAGTTTGTTGCTGAAATAATATATGTTATAGATACCAACTCAACATATACAGATAAGGTGACACACTAGTATTCCAATTTGGTGTATTACTCTGTCCGTGAACATAATTCTCATGCACATCTAATGTGCTGTTCTATTTAAAGTATAGTAATATTTACGCTCATGCACATCTAATGTGTTGTTCTATTTAAAGTATAGTAGTATTTACGTTTGAGTAATAAATCACCAAAAATAAGGTCACATCTATAGATGATTAATTTTTTATTGTATTTCTTGTTATTATGACTATTTTTCAACTACTTTAGTGTAAATAAAGATATTCTCGATGTTCATACTTGAAAGATATCAAGAAAATCAGGAAATAAGTAAAAGATGAAACAAATAAAAAAGTGACTTTCATAAGAACATAAAAAAGTGACAGGAATTCCATTCAAATGCTAATAATAATAAAGTATTATCTTCTAGAAAAGAATAAAAATGAAAAGTTGAAACATTGTTTTCCTAGTACAACAACCTTATATGTCATTTTCATTTAATAATCCTTTGACTATGATTGGCTTTCTTTAATTTTTAGGTTAATAAAATTTCCTACTTTTGTATATGATTTTGGTGAGTTTTATATCTAGATATGTATCAATACTTTATGTTTGTGATATCAGCTACTATACTAGTCATGAAATTGTCTTTGATATTTTTATTCTATATCCTTCTAGGTTAGGATGTTGGAGTATCGACAGATGCGTCTGAATATGGAACCTCTGAAGTTGAATGATGTGGCTCCTTCAAGTGAAACCATGGATTCTTTGGAATTTAGGAGGGCGGCTTGCACAGGAGTTTTTGATGAGGAAAGATCGGTATTTGTTGGTCCACGATCCCGAAGTATTTCAGGGGTTACTGAAAATGGATACTATATTGTCACACCCCTAGTGCCGATTGCAAACAACAGTCGAAGGTATGTGTTCCTTGGAACTGAATGGGTTGTAATTGTATTTTAGAATATATAAGTCATGAAAATCCTAGGGAATAATCTCCTTTTACTAAAATGTTACCCTTTCAGCTGTACGAGATTGTTTATGGATTCATTACAATAATGGGCTATAGCCTAATTATCATCAGTTGTATAGTGGCAATGCCATTTTTTGAAATTTTCAATTAATTTATTTGTACCTGTTTTTTGTATTTTGCATGAATAAATGACATTGAAAAGTAGTGATAGCTTCTAATTAGGAATGTTATGTAACAGTTTCATGTCCTATCAGAAATTATTGGTGTTTTTTAGTCCTCATGCTGTTCCACCTTGGGGTCACTTTGAAATTGAAACTGTCTGAAGAAAAATTCATAGCCTTTAGGCTTCTTTTGAAAATGCTGATGTCAGTGTTGTGAAGTGGAGAGTTCTGTTAATGATTTTAACTATTTGCTTGTCATGGAGATTTAGATGAAAATGTGGTCTTTGCAGTATAAAATGTCCAATGCTAGTAAACAGAGGGTGGGTTCCTCGGAGTTGGAGAGATGAATTTCTAGAAACTAATCATGAGGATTCTCCGAAGGTCCTTTCTCCCTCAAGTCAGAAGTCTGTACCAACAAGACATTGGTGGGCTTTCTGGTCGAAGATTCCAGAACCTATTAAGGTAGTATGTTCGAAGAAAGAAAATAATAACCTATTGGTATTAGCTTTTGAGAATCTATACTTAAGAGGCATCTGAACATGCTTGCAAAGTGCAGGATCTGGATGGCGTTTCTTCTGTTACTCCTGTAGAAGTTACAGGAGTTGTTCGTGGGAGTGAGAAACCCAGCATTTTTGTTCCAGAAAATGATCCAAGCTCCTCTCAATGGTTTTATGTTGATGTTCCTGCAATTGCTCGTGCATGTGGACTTCCTCAAGATACTCTTTATGTCGAAGACATGAATGAAAATGTCAATCCCAGCAATCCGTACCCAATACCAAAAGATGTGAATACTTTAATTCGCAGTTCAGTCATGCCACAGGATCACTTGAATTATATATTGACATGGTACTTTCTTTGTTCATCTTTCTTATATATTGCTCTATCTATTAACGAGCCATCTATGCCCATGAAATACTAGGCTTTTTTCCTGGATGGAAATCTTAAGTGCTCTGGTCATTTTTGGAAAACCACTTCGGTAACTGAAAAAGATTACAGTAATATCAGATTGGTAGCCTACCTGGTATAAAGCTCAAGACCATGGCAAGCTATTTTTGTGCAGTGTCACATTCATCCTTTAATATGCTGGGAAACATCTCGTCTCTATGTTACTCCTTTGGACAGTGCAAGCTGCAAAAGGCTTTTGTTCTAACACACTGGGTCTTTCAATGCCAGGTATTCTCTATCTGCTGCTGTTACGTTCATGGCTTTCAAGCGACTGAGGCCAAAAAGGAGGCAAAGATGACAGATATGCACAATCATACTTTATCAGATGGTTTGCAGTTTTCCACCCAAATGGTAGAAACATAGATGAGGAAAGATTCCTTCTTCAGTGTATTGAATTTCTGGCATTTCTTTTGCGGTATCTCTATAATAAATCCAATTCCAAGTGTTTGTCCCGGGAGCTACTCTGTGATCTACAATTGGCTTGTTGAGCTCGAGAAATACTATGGTGAGGCAGTAGGCAAGTTTCTGACTGTGGTCTTGAACAGGAAATAAATGTTTGTATGCAAAAATATACTAGGGAAGGCTGGCTAGGATACCTGTGCCCATGTATGATTCAGCAAAATGCACCTTCATTTGTTTGCTGGTAAGGGTATGCCATGTGCCAATTGGGCAATTCTGCTATTACTCTCAGAAGTTTATGGGAAAAATGTGAACATTGAGTTTGTACCCTAGAAATGTAGAACGTGAAGGATTGTAGTGAGAAGATCCGTTATTAACAAAGTGATGGTCGAATATCAATGCCATTAGTTCGAATAAAAAAATAAAATAAATAAAAATAATGATTGGATGGAAATATAATTTCTAAATTATATTTCCAAATTATTTGTATTTAGAAATTATATTTCCAAATTTATTGTATTCAACTTTAAGCATAGGTAGTGCATTATTTTTTTATTCGAACTGTTGTACTATTGTAGTAATAGAAAATTCCAATGAAACAAGAAAGGGAACTTTTAGCAGAAATCCCGCTCATCAAAATTCTCAAAAAATTCAAGATGAATATTTGAATTAATTGTTTAAATAAATAAAATTTTGAAATAAAAAAATACGATCCCTACTTCAGTCACGTGAATAGGGCCATGGTTCTAAAAGGGACGAGTACCTTTTTCTTATTTCTCCATTTTTCAATAAAGCCGCTCAACAATTTGTGACAAATGGTTTAAGCTATTCTATTCAAGCACTTAAGTTTCTTAAATATTTTCTTACTTATACTTTTACTAACCTTCATTCAAGTCCATATTTCCATGAAGTTATTATTTTGTTCATAAAATTTTTAAAAATTATATTTGGATCCCTATTCTTCTTTCTCATTCAAATGACATCCTTAAATCGTTCAAAAATTATAAACATATCCCTAATACTCTTATTTAGATCACCATAGTCACTTTTCGATCGTACTTGGTGGTAACAGTACCGTTCTAACCTTAATTAGACTCTCATTAGAAAACAAACACATATTCGAGTTTTGGTTGGAAACATGATAGTGGGGTTGTGTAGCTAACTCTTCCACGAGTTCTTGTACACCTAGATCTCACTCTGTGGTGGTTGAAGTTGCCTATAACTCTCGTTTATAGAGCGATGTCAAAAATAGTGGATCACCAGAACTTCTTAGATTTTTCTTGGCCAGACTTACCTTTAGCATGAACGGTCCGTGGGGTTGTATAGAGGGGACTGAGAGTGTATTCCATTATTAATTTGGGTCGTGTTTGACCGTTAGGGGGGTCGAGGTGAGTCCTAAAATCTTCTGCTCTATTTTTGACTAACAGAGTAGTGTTATTGTTCCATTGGATCTCCGCCCCTAAAGGGCACGTGGGTGGTTGAGAGGGGTGGAGTTCGAAAGCTGACTCTCCCCTTGTTCTAATGACACCTATATGGCCAAACTTGGTGGTCGGTGAGAAAATGAAAATCTCTAATTTGAAAATCACCGAAAAATTGACCCTTCGAGCTTTCAAAGAGAATTTTTGCTTACCATCGACGAGAGAAGGGTAAACACCTATATAAGGAGTTTGGGGACTGAGTTGTTTACTCGGCCATGTCCATAGCCGACCAGATGTGACTCACTCGCTAGGACTAGGTCGATGTGCCGGTTCAGACAAACAACTGCAGACTAGGTCGAATGTTAGGGCTGTTGGACCGTTGTCACCAAATATCATGGTTAATGATTCAAAATTATTATTATGCATGCATGAGTATCTGAGAGCATCTAGATGCCCGAGAGGGGTAGTCGATGGGTCCCAAGGGTTGCTGGATGACTTGAATGCAATAAGGGCGGGTTTGTCGTGCCAGTTAATCATAAAGCTCTGATAGCTTCCTACACACTGAGACCGAGGTCAGATGGAAAATGAGGTCTCGTCCCACAAAGCAGACACAAATTATAATTTTGGGTTTGAGGGTCGGATAATTGATATTCACTTAAACTCGGTGGGTTTGGGGATCAGACTATTGATGTGCACTCAAGCTCAGGGTAGAAGTCTGATACTTATATTCGGGTGGACGATATTTACGCATAGAACCACAAGTGGAGCGATCTTGCACATTGTGTATTTTGAAAAATATTATGAAAATGGTGAAAACTTGTAAGAGAAGATATTGTGGACCGATGAGGGGTCGGGTCCATATCTACTTAAAAGCCATGACTTGTAAGTAGTGGTACCCTTCCAACCTTATAAACCCACAACACTTCTCTATATTATCCAATGTGGGATCATATTCTCAACACCCACCCTCACGTGCAACGTGGATACACTTGCCGCGTGCAATTCTCAATACCTGCCCTCAACACCTGTCTACGAGCTAGGTATTCCCCTTCCGGTCTCGGACGAGGGGGGACAATGGCCTTGAGTTGGGTATTTCTCCTCCATCCAAACTCAGGCAAACCACGAGTCGGGTTTCCAGTCTCGAGTCAGGTACGGGTGCGGGCCCACTAGCTCTGATACCATGTTAGAAAACTAGATTAGGAAAAGAGAAAACGAATATATTGATAGAGAGGCATTGGGGATGAGAAATTGAAACCTCCTTATTTTCTCCAAACCCTAACTCAATTATATACATGTCTATTTATTAACTACCCTAAATAGAATATATGATATAATCTTAATTACCAAGATTATATCGTAATTACCTTAAATATCTTATACTATTTCAACACTCCCCTCAAGATGGGTAATAAATATCTATCATTCACATCTTGTTACAAATATTAATCCACTCTTTAGGTCCTAATTCTTTAGTTAAACAATCTGCTAATTGTTCGTCAGTCTTCATGTAGTGTAGCTCCACGATCTTGCTCTCAAGTTTCTATTTGATGAAAAATCGATCAATTTCAATATGTTTGGTTCTATCATGTTGAACTGGATTGTTAGCAATATTGATCGCTGATTTATTATCACACCATAACTTAATGGGTTCTTTCCTGAATAAACATAACTCCATCAATAAGTTCTTTATCCATATTATCTCACATATGCCTTGAGTCATAGCTCTATATTCTGCCTCTGCCGTTGATCTTGCGACCACCTCCTGTTTCTTATTTCTCAAAAATACAAGATTACCTCCAACAAACACGCAATAACCTGATGTCGATCTTCTATCATCTACACAACTAGCCCAATCAGAGTCACAAAATCCTTCAACTTTAGTATGACTTCGAGACTTGAACCAAAGGCTTTTTCCTAGGCTACTCTTTAGATATCTCAATATTCGCATAACTGTCTCTCAATGTTCTGTCCTAGGATCATGCATATATCTACTTATAATACTAACCGCATATGTGATGTTCGGTCGTGTGTGACACAAGTAGATAAATCATCCCACAATTCTTTGGTATTGTTCTTTATCCACTAGGTCTCCTAACTGAGCAATATCTTATGATTTGGTTCAATTGGAGTGGTAGTAGTTCGACAACCCAACATCCTTGTTTCAGTAAGTAGATCCAATAGATATTTTCTTTGAGAAAGCACTATACCTGTCATAGACCTGACTATCTCAATAACGAGAAAATACTTAAGTGCACCCAAATCTTTCACTTCAAATTCTTTGCTCAATATTTGCTTTAGTTGCAATATCTCATCGCTATCATCTCCAGTTATAATAATATCATCTACATATACTGCAAGGATAGCAACTTAACTATTTGAGTGTCGATAGAAAACTGTGTGATCTTCATTGCATTGTTGATACCCCATTCTAACTATTGCATGTCGGAATCGAACAAACCAAGCTCTTGGTGATTGCTTGAGTCCATACAAAGACTTCTTAAGTTTACATACCCTCCCAGTGGTCTTCATTGTATCAAATCCAGGTGGAATCTCTATATATACCTCTTCTTGTAAGTCTCCATGCAAAAATGTATTTTTTACATCTAATTGATGTAATTTCCATCCAAAGTTGGCAGCACATGATATAAGTATTATGACGGTACTCATTTTAGCAACTGGTGCAAATGTCTCATCATAATCTATTCCATACGTCTGACTGTAGCATTTTGCTACCAATCTTGCTTTATACCTTTCAACCTTTCCTTCAACATTTTGCTTAATAGTAAATACCCATTTGCATCCAACAACCTTTTTTCCGCTTGGAAGTAATGCCAGTTCCCAAGTCTTATTTTTCTCTAATGCGCGCATCTCTTCATGCATTGCTGCAAGCCACTTTGGATCATTTTTGGCCTCTTACCAATTTCTTGGTGTTTGCACTAACTGTTACAATAAAGGTCTTGTATGTAGATGAGCCAGATTCATATGAGACATAATTAGATATATCATATTCATAATCATATCTAATTAGAGGTTTTCCTGTATTAGCTCTAGGTTCTTTACGAATAGCAATGGACAGAGATTCATTACCATCTGGTGATGACGAGGAATCGTCAGGAGATTGATGGGTATCTGGGACATCCAGTGATGATGAGGAATCATCAGAAGATTGATGGGTATCTGGGACATCCGGTGATGATGAGGAATCGTAAGAAAATTGATGGGTATCTAGGATATATGGGGGCAATGAGTGTGGTATAAGTATCTGTTCTTGTCACTCTCCATCATCTTCTTTATCTTCCTCCCCCTGAGCACAACTCTTGTTCCTTCTATTATAAACCTTCAATTCTAGTTCATTGGTCCCTCCTTCATTGCTACTCGATCTCTTAGGACATGGAATTATACCTACAATGACATCATCTTCTTTATTATCACTAATTCTCTCTTCATTTCCATGTTGTGCTTCAGTCAAATCATCTAGCACTATGGATGACGTTGTTGATTCACCATAAAATGGTTCATTCTCACGAAATGTTACATCCATACTCACAAAAAGTCTTCTCTCGCTTGGACACCAGCACTTGTAACCTTTTTGAGTGCTAGAATAGCCCACATAAATACACTTCAATGCATGTGGATCAAGTTTAGTTACTATGGGACGATGATCTCTCACAAAACATACGCAACCAAATACATAAGGACGGACTGCATGTATGTTGTGTCCCATCAAAAGTTCATAAGGAGATTGAAAGTTTAATATCTGATAAGGCATCTAGTTAATTAAATATGTTGCCATCAATACTGCTTCACTCCATAGATATTTTGGAATATTCATTGTAAATAGAAGAGTGCGAGCTACCTCTAACAAGTGCCGATTCTTCCGTTATGCCACTCCATTCTGTTCTGGTGTATCTAGACATGTGGTCTGATGCAGAATCCCCTTTGTAGATAAATACAATGAGAATTCTCTATTAAAATATTCAGTACCATTATCTGTACGAAGAGTACTCACTTTGGCATTATATTGTGTTTGCACCAAAGCTAAAAAATCTTTAAAGCAAACCAATGTCTCAGATTTATTTTTCATCAAATATACCCATGTCATCCTTGAGTAACAATCAATAAATGTAATAAACCATCTGAATTTTCCAATCGAAGTAACTGGACATGATCCCCAAACATCAGGATGTATCAACAAAAATGGTGAAATACTTCTTAAACCAGTAGAAGAATAACGTGTTCTTGAATGTTTTCCAAACTCACAATCATCAAATACAAGCTTGCTACGTTCTACATTATTCATCAAGTCAAGCCTTACCCTCTTAAGATTCTCAAACGATAGATGACCAAGACGATGATGCTCCAATATGACTTCATTCATTGCTCGTTCAGAAAAAGTAGTGGTTAAAGCTGCGCTAGACCCATCTCTCATAAGATACCACAATCCATCAAGCCTCCGTCCAGTACCAATTATTCTCTTGGTATTCCTTTCCTGAATGACACATGAATCTCGATCAAAGATTACTTGACAGTTCAATTGATCACTAATTGCACTAACTAATAATAGATTAATTGGAAATGATGGGACATGTAGAACTGATGATAATGTAATTGATGAAGTGCATTTAATCAAGTTGAATCCCATAACCAGTTGAAATGTGCCATCAGCAGTTTGAACTCTATTATGGGAACAAGGTGGAGAACCAGTATATGTAGTAAACTCTACTAATGTTCCTGTCACGTGTCTAGATGCGCCTGAATCAATAATCCATTCTGTGAAAGATGGTTTAGAAGAAAATGCATGTGCAATAGTACTTGAGTCAGCATTAGCATAACACATGTTGTCGTTTAAAATGTCAGCACCTTTAGCACGATAGGTTTGTCCTCCAAATCGTCCACAACCTCGACCTTGACCTCGGGCTCCACGTCCTCTGATGCTATGACTTGTTCCACCCCATGTAGGAATACGTGTCGAGGAACAATTCCAGCTAATATGTCCATTCTTCCCACAATTATAGCATTGTCGGTTGTTAATAATCGATTTTGCTAGAATAGAGTGAACTGGTATTGCTGATATCTTAGAAGTGTTCATAACCTTTTATCTTGACTCCTCCTGAATTAGTGCAGCAATAACATCATCTATCGGAGGAATTGGAGACTGATAACATATCATTGCTCTCTTGTATTCATATTCTATATTTAGTCCCCTCAGGAGGCGAATCACACGTCGTCGCTCCATCCATGCTCTAATAGAAGCTGTATCTAAAGGATCAGATGTAATTAATGGATCATAATAATCAAGTTCGGACTATAACCTTTTCAGCTCAATACTGTATTCTATTATACTTCGCTCCCCCTGCTTTAGTGCGTCCAACTTATCTTCAATCTCAATCACAGTCATCATATTCCCAATACCAGATAATTGAGTAGCCAAAATCTTCTATATATCAGATGCTTTACTAATACCTTCTACCAATCTCGCGATAGAAGGAGAAAGTGATCCTATTATCCATGCAACCACCAAAGAATTAGTCGTCCTTCACACCACTCTAGTATGAATCTCATCTTTCTCGACCAACTCAAATAGTTTTTCATTCCTTCAAGTCTCTGCTCTATTGGGAGTAATTCCAACTTCAAATCTCGATTGAGAGTATTGTTATGTTGAGGCGATACATCGTCTCTTCCTACAAGCAATTTGGTCATACCTTCTAAAATTTTCTTCAACTCCCTTCCTGTTAATGTTACATCCATTTCTTCTACTATAATTCAATTATTCCGTGTCTTGAGTCTTGAGATAAAAAACCTTAAAAATAGTAGAAAACCTTAGTTTAAATACCATGTTAGATAAGGTATTATGGACCGATAAGGGGTTAGGCCCATGTCTACTTAAAAGTCATGACTTGTAAGTAGGGGTACCCTTCCAACCTTATAAACCCACAACACTTCTCTATATTATCCAATGTGGGATCATATTCTCAACAAAACTAATCTTTCCATAAGAAAAATAATATGAGTTAATATCTAAATAAATAAGGTCTAAAGACTATGACAAAGGATGGTCGCATAATAGAATTATATGAATTGAGAGCATGGTGCCCCTGAATAATGTATGTGATAGAGTTAGTCGGAATAAGAATCGAACTCTAAGATATTGTGAATCGGACATACTGCTTTTATATGCATGCATTTTGGTATATACCTATTGAGGAAGTTTGGGATGTCATGAGAATATTTATCATGGTAGTGCCGAGTAATTGGAAGTGGATGATAAATTAAAATCGAATATACTTCAAGATTATCCAAACCCTCATAATATTGTACGAGTGAGTCCCTGAGTACACCTGTACGCTTGAGAGTCTAGCGAGATAAAGTCGTATGTGTATAGAGGCATTGACAGGGAGTTAGCGAGATGTTTTCTTTGAAACTCGAGATATGTTGATGGTGTCGGATGTGTGAGTGACACACGTTTTTATATATACCTAATTGAAATTGAAATTGGTATGGCTTTCAAGCATGGCTTGGCCATTATTGTTGTTGCAAAAAATCATGTGTAATTGATTGGGTGATATTGAAATTGAATAGCAAGTGCTCAACTAGTTTATACATGAATACATAAATTCTAAGTTATAAGTTTTAAGGATCGAAAAAAAATATAATACATAAATTTATGAATAAATCTCAATGTATAAAATTTTAGTGAAATTTAAATTTATAAGTCATATAATATATTAAGTTATTATTTCATTTACTAAGTTGTTATCTTCTTCTATCAACTCCCCAAAATAATTATAAGTAAAAGTAAACGTGACAAAGTTGGATACCACCTCCAAATGTTGTTGTATTCTCTAGTTCTTTATATAAATTTTTGTATACACTATTTAAAAAAAATTAATTTTTTGTTGAAATTATTATATATATTTTTATTTTTATGATACTAAATTGATAAATATATCCAATATTATTACAGGAAAAGTGTGAAAAGTTATTAATAGATTTTATCAATAATGGGGTTGGAAATAGACAGTAAAATTTATATTAATATTATTACAATATTTATATTTACTAAGACAATTTTGTTGATTAATATAA
The DNA here is from genome assembly GCA_030064435.1 of Trapa incisa. Lineage (NCBI taxonomy): Eukaryota > Viridiplantae > Streptophyta > Magnoliopsida > Myrtales > Lythraceae > Trapa > Trapa incisa. The sequence continues at coordinate 11,495,264 of CM057781.1, read as the reverse complement.
TAAAATAAAATATGATAAAATAAAAAATAAGAGGATATAAATTATTTGACATTATAATATTGAAAAATCTTAATTTTAAAATTAAAAAATATTCTATTGGCAAGCAAAATGCTTGAAAAATATTAAGGATATCTCTATTGTTTTTATGATAAAATACTAATAGTAATTACTACAATTATTTAAAAAATAAATGTATTAAAAATGTTTTTTTTGTGAAATGTAACAGGGACATTCTTTAAATAAAATGTGTATCCATATTAATTTAAGAGAAAACCCTGAAAAACCAACTCTTATAGTATGTTATTGTAGTATGTTAATAATAATGGATAATGGATAAATTTACCAATCCAAACCATTCACAATATAAAAATAAAAAAGTACAATGAATAACAATAGAAATGATATGATTACTTAGTCGTTAATATTATAAAAAATAAATAATATAAAATAGGACAATAAACAAAATTAGAGCCACCAAGGTTTTTACTAAGATCACATTAATATTCTCATTTTGTTTGGTGATTAATGATGGGCTATTTGGAAATTAAGATGATGATATATAATACTTACCATTCACCACCATGTCAAAAATATTATTATTAATCTCGTTTTTAGATTCGTTCGTCGATGTGAGAGTAACCGTCATTAGAGAGGATACCTCAGCTTGAATACGTTGACAGTAGTTTGTCATATTACGTCCTAATAATTAATATAATAAGTCCTTTTGTGCTCTAATTTGTGAGGTGTAAATCACTTCAAGAATGACTCATGCATCTTAGGGTGAACCCACACCTATAATTCTAGGTTCATAAGATAAGTAGATAAGGGTGCAAGAATAGTTGTTGGACAAACTAATTAAATACCCTCCCGTTTATGTATTCTGGATTGCTAATGAGAATTTCTAAGTCATTTGTATGGTATCGTACTCTGGGTAGGTGAACAAAGATAAGGAGATTAATATGTATGGTATCGTACTCTGGTAGGTGAACAAAGATGAGGAGATTAATATGAGAGACCACTAGTGATAGTGTAAAGCATGTTCCATGCAATTGTGCTATTAGTTCAATGCTCTATCTGTTTTATTTATTAATAATTTTATCTTTCAATTTAATTTTAGACAAATTTAACCCCTAATTTTATTTTCATCTAATATTTAGTTTCTCCACTTAAATTACAATTAAATAGATGGATAGTGATAGAGAAAATGAAGTTTGAGTACTAAATTATTTAAAAATAAGATTGGGTGGTTAAATTATTTACTAATAAAAACAACGACGATTACAAATAAAAATAAGGACGATTAAAAATGCTTAAACTAATTCATTTTCAATAATAGATCTAACATTATCGGGTACAACAGTATTTAAACCACTTGAAGCTCGATTTTTCTTGTAGAAACATGCTAATACAACTATACAGGAGTTGCATAATCATTTAACTAATGTTCCTTAATACTTTAAAAATATCATGTAATGTAGGGATTCATTAATATAAGGACAGACAATCTATGAAACTTCTAGTTGTTGCTTTTGAAGTATAGCACATAGTATACGAGAGTCAGATTCAAATATGATTTTGGGCCATCCTTGTTCTTGTGCAAGTTTTAGTTCTTCCAATACAACTCGTGCCTCGGTTTTCAATGCATGTGTGCAATAAAATCGAGAGCCACTAGCTCGCAGTAGAGAGCCCTATTAATTTCTGACTATGATTCCTATATATGCATTTCTTGTTAATAGATTGATGTGGATGACTCATTTGATCCAATAACAAGAAATGCAGATACATGAATCATAGTCAGGAATGAACATGGCTCTCTACTGCGAGCTAGTGGCTCTCGATTTTATTGCACACATGCATTGAAAACCGAGGCACGAGCTGTATTGGAAGAACTAAAACTTGCACAAGAACAAGGATGGCCCAAAATTATAATTGAATCTAACTCTCGTATACTATGTGCTATACTTTAGAAGCAACAACTAGAAGATCCATATATTGTCAGCCCTTATATTAATGAATCGTTGCATTACATGAGGTTTTTAGAGTGTCAAATAACACTAATTAAACGATTAAGCAACTCCTGTGCAGATGAATTAGCATGTTTCTACAGGAAGAATCGGGGCTTAAGTGGTTTGAATACTGCTGTACCCGATTGTAAACCCCACACTTTTGAGTTAAGGAAAACCGGGAAAGAACAGATCAAACCGAGTAAGAAAATCAAGTCGGTTTACAAACCCGATCATTTGGGAACAAGCAATTTGGAAATTTACAACTTTCGGATGATCCAAAGGGTTCATTAAACCTTGAAAAAGAAACTTAAGACAAATTAAAAGAGAAAAACCAAATTGATTCAGGTGAATGAGATTCCATAAAAATTTTGAGGTTAAGTGTGCTTGCTTGAGAGTAGTGTGAGAATGGGTGACCTCTTGGGAATTATGATTTTTTTTGTAACTAGAAATTTCGGTTAAAATTTTTTTTTATGTGAATTAATATATATTTAATTATTAGTATTAATTTCAATAATTTAATGTCGACAATATTAATACTAGTAATAAATCTCTCTCATTTAATACACGATTTTACACCTATATAAAGAGGTAGTCCCCATTTATTCTCCTCACACCTGAACACTTTTCTCTCTCTACTGCTCCATTTTCCGATGAAGCTCAAACCAGAGCTTCGACTTAAACATTTTTCTTAACCTCAGAAGGAGAGGTTGGGCTTTTTAAAACCGGGGAGAAGATAACTATCTAATAGCAAACTCTAGTCAATCCGAGAATCGCTGGAGAAGCGCTGGCATGATGGAATAGTGAAGCAGCTCTAGCGGACTGAAGCTGCCCTATTTCGGCCAAGCTGAAATCGGTCATTTCAAGCCCTCCTCAAACCAAACCAAGCCCTCCCAACACTTCCTCAGCCCTCCCACGGTCGAATTAGGATTAAAAGGTAAGCCAATTCAGCTACTTTCTGCAATTTTCGGTCGGTGCTAGAGAGAGAACCGACAGAATTTCAATGATGAAATTCTAACTCAATTCGGCATCAATTGATGCGATTCTTGATTATAGGATGAACCTCAAGATGAGAGCTATCTGCCCAAATCAAAAGCTCAGACCGTCGTACCCCTCACCGATGAGTAATCGAAGCTTTCTCTCTCTACAGTTCGTTTTCCGACGAAGCTTCGTTTGAGCTCGTTTCGGCATCAAAACTTACGATTAAAAGTGCTATTGAATCGTAAGAAGATGGAGAAACTCAATTTTAACTTCAATTTCAACAATTATATGTGCTAAGGAGTTGAAATTGGGGGAAAAATTGAGGACTTTCGAAATTCAAAGGACCAAAATACAATTTTATGAAATTGAGGGTCAATTGGGTATGAAAATAATGTTGGAGGACCAATTGAAGAATTTTGGAATTTTTGGGGCAAAACTTACCATTTTTGTAAAGGAAGGGCAAAATGGTAATTTTGGAAAAATTGGGGGACCAAATTGAAAATTTTGGAAATTAAACCCCTTTTTGGTGAAATTGAATAAATTGAGGTTGTAAGATAAATTTTAAAAGTTATAGGACTCAATTTGAGGAAAAACCAATATTAGGGATTTAAAGTTAAAGAGAAATAACTTTAGGGACCTAATTACAAATAACTAAAAGTTTGAGTTTTCTCATTCATTGGAAATGAATGAAGGCTATTATGCCGAATAATAATGAACAAGGATGTTCATATCGTGTAGGAACGCGAAATACCGGGAATGCCAGCATGGACGAGCTTGTGTGAATACAAAGAACCGGTCTAGTGGAATTCACTACATTAACGGGTGAGTGGGTTTACTAACATCATACCCGGTTGGGATGATGAGCACAACTTAAAGATAAAAACCACTTACCGGTTGTGAGTGGGTTTACTAACGTCATATCCGGTTGGGATGATGAGCATAACTTAAAGTTAAAAACCATCTACCGGTTGTAAGTGGGATTTTTATATCATACCCGATTGGAAATGATAAGCATCTCCAAATAAAAACCCACTATTTCGTGGTATTTTAAACATCACAACTTAAAAGAGTGATGTGAAAAATATACAGAAAAACTACTTACCGGTTGTAAGTAGATCATACCCAGTTGATATGATGAAACTTTCTCGAAGGAAGTTGAAAATCCATTCATCGATTATGAGCGGAGATGTCCTTATACCCGGTCGGTATAATGAATATTTAAAAATATATTTTATCGGAAGTGCTCTCCCTTGACTGTGTGTCAATGCTTAAACTATTTGGGAGACATTCTTGATAGGAGCTCGAATAGCTCTTATAGGCCAGGGGCCTTGGTTTTGGAACTTGAGGGTTAATATGCCCGATTTTGAAAATCTCGTACAGTGGGCCCAAGGTCAGTTGACACGAGTAGGAGCTTGTAAACAAATATGAGTTATATGCCATAAAACTTTAAATAAAGGAATTGTTTGGCCATGGTACCAATATAGGACCGACATACTTAATCAACTAGTGGCAGTGCGACATGACAGGTTGACAGACTAGTTAAGACAAAACAACTGCGGGTTGGGTTGAGAGTCGAGGCCGTTGGACTAATGGCACCACAAATTACATGGCATAATAAGAAAATATTGTTTGTGCATGCACTATGAGTACAGGATCATCAAGACACCCATGAGGGGTAGTGATGCGTCCTAAGGGCCTTGGACGATCCAGTGAGTATAAGGGCAGTTCGTCGTTCCAGGTGTCTGTGCGAAATTTGGAGTAGCACCAAATGCATGAGACCGGGGTGGGGACGGGATGAGATCTCTGTCCTCATATAGACACGAAGAAGTGATTTCAGGAATTGAGGGTTGGATGTCGTATACATTCACTCATTTCCAGAGTAGAAGTGGTCGTGCTTCTATCCGTGTGGCAGGTAAAGTCACTCGGAAGCCATTAGTGGGTTCAGTAGTCATACTGACCTGTGAATGTGTGTAACTTTCATGATAAAAGATTTGTGTTGGGTGATGACATACCATGATAAATAAGAAATGATAGAAAACCTAAATTTTTAAATGAAGAGATTTAAAAAAAAAAAAGGAGTATGGCACACTCCATATAAATGTTTTTCTTAAAAGTTAAAAGTAAACTTTTGAAAACCCATTAAATGAGTAGTAGTACTCACCCACCCCCTTAGATCAATTTTAAGCAATTTCAGAAAGCATACCTTTAAAAACTCTCAACTAATATGTATGTAAGAAAGGTATGTAAAGTTTAAAATTTTATACAGTTTTAATTATGTTATTCCAGTAAATGGTGCAAGTTTAAATGACGCATTACTCTTTACAATTTATAATAAGGAGAAATAATTTAATAAACTGAGAGAGTGACGGGTTAATCACGGGGATCTGACCAAACTGTTTCGGGGCGTGACACCAATAATATTAGATCTTTTATTAAAAATTAGAGAATTATCTCGTTTTAATCTTTTTATTATACAAATATTATATTTGATTTGATAAATTAATAAAATAGTATTTTATTTAACAAAAAACTAATTTAAATTTAAAATCTCTTTCATAATTATCTAGATTATCCAATGTTAGTTGTACTCTCGTAATTATATGCTCAAGTAAACAGTTGAGAATTAAAATATAAAATAAAATAAAATAAATAAATAATTTAATTATATAATATTGTAAAAACACTCATAATAATAATTTAATTTAAATAATTATTTTAGTATAATAACTAATTTAAAAAGTTTAAATTCAATTTAGATATTTTAAAACTTCAAATTTAATATAATGACTAATTTAAAAAGTTTAACCTCAATTTAGATATTTTAAAACTTTAAATAAATTTATTCCAATATATACCACATTTAACTTAAATCAAACCCCATCCGTACAAATCCAAATTTGAATATTTGTTTATATAATTTTATTCAACAATTAAACGTAAATAAAAAATTAAAATATAACAAATAATAAATTTCAATTATAAATTTAGGTATAATTGTACTAAAAACTCAACCCAAACTCACATATAATAAATCCAATTATATACAAACTCTAAATTTTAGTTCTCTAAATTTTAGGTCACCATAATTAGAACGGAATTGAGCTCAAAGTTTGGATACTAAAATTAAATTCCTAATTCAATCATTACATTACTTTATTAATATTTTTTTATTTAAATAATTGAATAAAAAATTTAATATTGTTTGAGCAAAAAATTATATAATAAATTTTGGTGTAAAATTAATTTTTTCATTTTTAATATTTTTATCCCTAGAGTACTTATTATAATAAAAAAAATAAAACTTAATATACTATTAAAAGTTACAAGTTTAATGAAATTAATTTGTAGAAATGAACGCTAGTATTAAAAAAAAAGAAAAACTAAGGCTAAGAGAGAAGAACTAGGTACGGTCTAGTTCTTGTACATACCAGTGTACATACCAGCACTTGAACATTTAACTGTGCATCTGGCCAGCAAACAATATTTGCCTTTTATTTTACCTTAATTCATATTTTCTTGATATTAGGAGATGAGCTTTGTGAAAAGAAACCAAACAATTTCTAGAGAGAGAATTGATGACTTGTCATTTGTGCAAACGCGGCAGATTTCTATTGCTCAGCGGAGCATTGTTTGACGTGTCGGACCATATGCCTCCACGAAATACCGAATGTACCCTCGTCTCCTTCATCGATTGAGGGAGGCCGCCCTGAATTAGCCACCGAAAACTCTGATTCTATCCCCTCTCAGATTTCAACCATGGAGAAGACCAGTAGTTTCAATGTTTGGAGAATCTTGTTCCCTCTCTTCATCCTCACCATCTATCCAGCGGCTTCGTATGCCCGCCCCTTCGTGCTCTTCCTCTCGCAAGATGATATCAACGACATCGGCAACTCTCCCGACGACATCGATCCGGCTCATCTCGATTCCGCCGAGTGGGACGAGTTCGGAGACACGGAAACCAAGACCGATGAGGAGCTCGACCCGGGCTCATGGCGCCCGATCTTCGAGACCGACTCGGACCAGGTCCTGAGACCGGAGGAAGATTCTCTGTACTACTCCGGGATGTCCAAGATGGTATCCTCAGCGAACCCTGGCGATGAGAGGCTGATGGAAGTGGCGGCCTCGGAGATCGAGGCCAGCGCGCTGGTGGGAAACCCTCACGCCCAGTCAGTGCTAGGGTTTCTTTATGGTATGGGTCAGATGAGGGGGAGGAGTAAGGCCAAGGCTTTTTTATATCATCATTTCGCTGCCGAGGCGGGCAATATGCAATCTAAAATGGCGCTTGCTTACACTTATTCCCGGCAAGACGTAAGTGACAACTTTGAATGTCAAGTGATCTCTGATATATCAGTTCATAGCAGTTAGAAATAATTAATAAGGTCGGGTTGTTTATTTTTGGTTGATCCAAGATCTGTTTGACTAACTTGAATCATGTGGAACGTTCCTCATACTTGAAATTTATTGTTTAATGGAGAAGCTAATGGATCCTTTGGTGATATTGTGACAGATGTATGAGAAAGCAGTTAAAATTTATGCTGAGATAGCTGAAGTAGCAGTAAATAGTTTTTTGATCTCGAAGGACTCCCCCGTTATTGAGCCAGTTAGGATTCACAATGGGGCTGAAGAGAACAAGGAGGCCCTGAGAAAATCCCGGGGCAAGGAGGACGAAGACTTTCAGATATTGGAGTACCAGGCACAGAAGGGAAATGCCCTAGCAATGTACAAAGTGGGGTTGTTCTATTACTTTGGGTTGAGAGGTTTGAGACGTGATCATGGAAAGGCACTGTCATGGTTCTTCAAGGCTGTAGATAAGGGGGAGCCAAGGTCTATGGAACTCTTGGGAGAGATATATGCAAGGGGAGCTGGTGTTGAGAGAAATTATACCAAAGCTTTTGAGTGGTTGAAGCTTGCATCCAAGCAACAGTTGTACTCGGCTTACAATGGGATGGGGTATTTGTATATCAAGGGATATGGAGTCGAAAAGAAAAACTTCACCAAGGTATCTTCTATGTGGACCAATTGGCCTTAATAATACTTATTTGAGGATAGTGTGGGGCTCACTTGAGATAATAAAAGAATGAGCATGGCTGATCTTTGGAGTTTTGTATCTGCAGTTATGAATCATTTCTTCTTTCATAAGAAGACTTTGTGATCTTCGTAAGTTAGGGGCCACTGAAATATGGCTGTGTTCATTTGGTAATTAAATGCAGCAGTGACATTGTGTTCAAAACCTCCATCTGCTATTTGTAGGCTAAGGAGTACTTTGAGAAGGCTGCCAACAATGATGAGCCTGGGGGCCACTATAACCTTGGGGTAATGTATCTAAAAGGGATTGGAGTAAAGAGGGATGTGAAATTAGCTAGGAAGTACTTTATACTAGCTGCCAACTCTGGTCAACCCAAAGCATTATACCAGCTGGCAAAGATGTTCCATAGAGGCGTTGGGCTCAAGAAAAATTTCCCAATGGTAAATTCGCACTTTTCATATTAGAGTTTCTGATCCAAAGACATTCATTGATCTGATCCTTATTTGTGAGTTTCCTTGATTAATTTCCCTATCGTGTATTAATTGGAATCTTCTCATTATGAGACTTGGGCTGAGAAACAGGAAATAGTTGCAGAAAAAATACAATTGTTACTGCATGTTTAGAACGAGTTACTATAACCTATCTAGTAACCAATGCAAATAATTTGGCTCTGTTAATTTTCAGGCAACTGCTTTTTACAAACTAGTTGCAGAACGGGGACCGTGGAGTTCCTTGTCTAGATGGGCGCTTGAATCATATCTAAAAGGTGATGTTGGGAAGGCATTTCTTTTATATTCAAGAATGGCTGAGCTAGGCTATGAGGTAGCTCAGAGCAACGCTGCATGGATTCTGGACAAGTATGGGGAACAGAGCGCGTGCATGGGAGAAGGAGGATTGTGCACTGATGCAGAGAGACATCGAAGGGCACATTCTCTATGGTTGCTAGCTTCTGAACAGGGCAATGAACATGCTGCTCTATTGATTGGAGATGCTTATTATTATGGCCGGGTAAGTAATTTAATTTGCATAGAGGCTAACCAAACCTTAGGAGTTTGGGACTGACAGTTCATTTTCCTTGCTTCAGGGGACTGAAAGGGATTTTGAACGAGCTGCTGAGGCTTACATGCATGCAAAGTCTCAGTCAAATGCACAGGCCATGTTCAACCTTGGATACATGCATGAACATGGCCAAGGACTACCACTTGATCTTCACCTTGCAAAACGATACTATGATCAGGCACTTGAAATAGATCCTGCAGCTAAGCTTCCTGTGACACTGGCACTCACTAGCTTGTGGATACGAAAGAACTATGCAGACAGCTTTCTTGTCAGTTCTCTCTTTCCGCCTAGATAAATACTGATTTACACAGATACACACATTGGCGTATCCTGAAGTATCTAAATTGAGGTTATTGATTTTCTGTACTAATAGGTTCATATGATTGACTCTCTGCCTGATGTATACCCAAAAGTGGAAGCGTGGGTGGAAGATGTGCTCCTGGAGGAAGGCAATGCCACTATTCTAACCCTTTTTGTCTGTCTCCTTACTGTATTATACCTTCGGGAACGGCATCGGAGGCAGAATGCTGCTGCTGTTGGTGTGGCAGCTCCATTTCACCACCACAATGAGAATCCTGCAGCACCCATGCCAAATTGAACGGATATGGGGAAGTTGATGATCTTCATAGTGAGATGAGAGTAAGATTTCTGATTGCAGAACAATGTATAGATATTGAAATTCACTCTGGCATTTTGGAGGATGAATGTCTTGGGATAGTTCCTTTTAGATTCTAAAACATGTAAAGTAAAGAGGCTGTTGGAATGACAGAAATTAGCCTCAACACGTGGATTTTCTGAGTTGTAAAAGTCGAGAACAGGGAGTATTTTTTTTGTGATTGTATTGATTCATATCTGTCAGGAGACTTGAGTGATTTGATCCATTTCCTCATACCTGCAGAGTTTTTTTGTTTTGACATTGAAGGAAAAACAAATATTCTTTCACTGTAGTTTTCTTCTTTCTGAGTAAAAGACAGGCATGCTCAAACAAAAATCAGGACAATTAATGGCAATTCAAGCCATTCTTTGCATTTGTGCAAGAAAAGCCATTTTCTGCAATAATGGCTTGCCGATGGGTTACACTCCATCACAAGTTGTATCTTAAAAGCTCTTCTGATTAAAAAAAATTGGACAATATTTAAGATTTTAGCCAAGGAAATAACAATAAGATTCCAGGAGAGCTTCTCTTATGTTAAGTGACCTTAACAACAAGGTTTTGTTAGTGAATTAATGGAATTGACCCGCATCTGAACATTTTGTTCTTCATTAGTAACAGTAACTAGTACTCATTCTATCCAAATTTGTCCAAAACTTATTACGGGTCCAGAAAAAGGGGAATGTGTTTATATACTTATCAGCTCGTATAGAATGAAAATTGGCATAGGGAGCTCAAGGAATTGCTATAATACATCATTCACATCCTTTTCTGGACCTGATGATCACAGGAGAAACAGACGGGCCATTCTTCAGCTTTTGCTTATCCATGGCTGATGGAATCCTAATACCACTGTTCGTCTTTCTGTTCTCAACCTCTTCATCACATGGCGAAGACCAAAGTATCTGTACTGCCAAGCTTCCCCCTGCCAAAAACGCAGCTTTAAGTTCTTCTTGGAATGCAGCTTATGGAAACTTTAGCTAATGTTTTTGGACACATTTGTTTCCAGATACGTCTCGAGCAGAGTATAAGTAAAACACCGTTGTAGACTCCAATTTCAGTAACATAGAAAATGAATTTAGATGAATTTAAAAAATTTTCGATTTGAAAAAATTGGTTGAATTAGGCCTGAACCAGCCAATTTTCGTCGTTGAATCCGGTTGGACCGGATCAGCCCGGTTCGGAACAATTTCGTCTTATTCCTCAAGATGACAACACTGTTCATCAATATAGAAACTTTCCTTCTCTGACGAAGGAATATTCACTCTAATCAAGGCATTTTCAGGTGAGTATAATCTTGACCAAAATAGAAAGTGGTCGGGTAGAGGGTACTCAAGCTCCCTATATAAAAAGTTTATCTCCATTAATCCTACACACACCTCAAATCGTCATTCTCTCTCAACTGCTCCATTTTTCGGTGAAGCTCAAACTAAAGCTCCGACTTAGGCCTTTTTCTTAGCCTCAGAAGGCAAGGTCAGGTCTTACAGACTTCGGGGAAGTTAGCTACGTGACAATAACCTCCTTTCGACCTGAGGATCGCTAGAGAAGCGCCGACAGAATCAAACAGTAAAGCAGCTCCGACGGACTTAAGCTGCCCTACTTTGGCTGAGCTGAATTCGATCGAATTCAGACCTCCTACAGCCAAACCAAGTCTCCCCGACACCCCACAACCCTCACATAGCCTCAACAGAGCTGAAAGGTAAGCCAATTCAACCCTACTTTGTCATTGCAGATCGGTGTTAGAGAGAGAAAGTTCCAAATTTCACCGATTAAATTCACCCTCGTTTGAACTTCAATTGTAGCAATTCTTGATCCTAGAATATACCTCAGGATGAGAGCTACCTTCCCAGATCATGAGCTCGGACCGCCGCACCTTCGACGATAAGCTTTTGAAGCTTTCTCTCTCTACGAACAGTTTTTCGACGAAGCTCCTCTTAAGCTCATTTTGGACTTAAATCATAAAATTCAAAGCTCAATTGAATCGTATGGAGGTATAGCAACTGATCCATACTATCAATTAGAGCAATTAACCCCAATTGAATGGTCAATTTAAAAAAATCAAATTCGGTTTGTTTGAAGGGGAGAAATTAGGGGAAAATTTTGGTGAAAATTGGGAATTTCAAAAATTTTATTGACCTTCATGCAATTTCTCAAAATTGAAGGCCAATTGGGAATGAGAAAGATAATGGGGGACCAATTGGTCAATTTTTGAAATATTTGAGGCTAAATTGCTATTTTTGGAATGTAGGGGCAAAATCATAATTTTTGAAAAATTGGGGACCAAATTGGAAATTTAGAAAACTTGAGTCCCTTACACAATTTTGAGTAAATTGAGGAGTCAAAGGGAATTTTGGAAGCCTTAGGATTCAATTTGGGAAAAAGTTAGCATTAGGGACCTAAGTTAAGAAAAATGAACTTTAGGAACCTAAGTGCAACAAACCAATAATTTTGAGCCGAGTCGCTTATATGTGAGAAAACAATGGTTGTTATGCCAAACCTTCATTGATAAGGTTACCCAAATCGTGTAGGGACACAAAAGACCAGAACGCCAACAAGGAAAAGCTAGTGTGGACTTGGAAGCTGACTAGGGACGAACACGTCACGATCACTGAGTGAGTGAGACCATTTATACTTTATACCCAATTGGGATGATAAGCACTACTTTTAACGGATAAAACCTACTTACTAGTTGTAAGTAGAGATAATCATACCGGTTGGCATGACGAGTTTCCTTGAGGAAAGGGGAAACCCGCCTACCTGTTGTAAGCGGAGATATCATCACACCTGGTTGGTGTGATGTAAACCCTGCTCTTTTGAATTAAGGAAAACTGGGAAAAGAACCAGTCAAACCGAGTGAGAAATACCGGAACGGTTCACAAACCTAACCATTTGAGGGTTCATAAAACCTTGGAAAAGAACCTTAAGACAAATTAAAAGAGAAAAATCAGATCAGTTCAAATGAACTAGATCCCATAAGAACACCAGAAGTTAATCATGCTTGCATGAGAGTACGCCCTATCATAAATAGCCATAAATTAATATATATATATATATATATATTTAATTATTGAAATTAATACCAATAATTTAATATCTAAATTAAATTATTGGAATTAATACTAATAAATACTCATAAATTTATGGCAACATTAATACCTATAATAAAGCTCCCCCATTTAATACATAATTTTACACCTATATAAAGAACTCATCCCCATTCATTGTCCTCACACCTGAACACTTCTCTCTCTCTACTGCTCCATTTCCCGGTGAAGCTTGAGCCAGAGCTTCAACTTGAGCATTTTTCTTAACCTCGAAAGTAGAGGTCGGGAGAAGTCAGCTACACGTCTGTAGTCTGCATTTGCTCTGAGGGTCGCCGGAGAAGCGTCGACATGATGGAATAGTGAAGCAGCTCCGACGGATAAATCGGCCAATTTGAGCCCTCCTCAAACCAAACCAAGCCATCCCAACACTTCCTCAGCCCTCCCACGACCGAATTAGAATAGAAAGGTAAGCCAATTTGACTCCCCTCTGTAATTTTTGACCGGTGTTAGAGAGAGAACCGACATAATTTTGATGAGAAAATTCTAATTCAATTTGTCATCAATTGATGCAATTCTTGATTCTAGGATGAACCTCAGGACAAGAGCTATCTGCCCAGATCAAAAGCTCAAACCGTCGTTCCCCCGATGGTAAGCTTTCAAAGCTTTCTCTCTCTATAGTCTGTTTTTCGGCGAAGCTTCGTTTGAGCTTGTTCCAACGTCAAAACTTGCGATTCAAAGTGCTATTGAATCATATGAAGATGTAGGAACTCAATTTTTACTTCAATTTTAACAATTAGAAGTGTTTGATCAGCCAATTTGATGAATTCAAATTCAGTTGTGTTAAGGAGTTGAAATTGCGGGGAAATTGGGGATTTTCAAAATTTGAAGAACTAAAATACAATTTTATAAAATTGAGGGTCAATTGGTCTGATAAGAATGTTAGAGGGCCAATTGAGGAATTTTAGAATTTTTGTGGTAAAACTTACCATTTTTGTAAAGGAAGGGCAAAATGGTAATTTTGGAAAAGTTGGGACCAAATTGGAAATTTGTGAAATTAAACCCCTTTTATGAAATTGAATAAATTGAGGTACCAAGGGGAATTTTAAAAGTTTTAGGACTTAATTTGAGGAAAAACCGGCATTAGGGACTTAAAGTTACATAAAAATAACTTTAGGGACGTAATTACAAATAAATAAATAAAAGTTTGGTTTTCTCATTCATTTGGAATGAGTGAAGGCTATTAGGCCGAATGATAATGAACTGAGATGTTCATATCGTGTAGGAACATGAGGTACCGAGAACGCCAACAAGGGCAAGCTCGTATGAATACAAAGAACCGGTCTAGTAGAATTTACTACATTAACGGGTGAGTGAAATTTTATATCATACTCGGTTAGGGATGATAAGTACCTCAAAATGAAAAATTCGCTATTTAGTGGTATTTTAAACATCACAACTTAGAGAAGTGATGTGAAAATCTAGCAGAAAAACTACTTACCGGTTGTAAGTAGATCATACCCGGTTGGTATGATGAAACTTCTTCGAAGAAAGTGGAAAACCCATTCATGGTTATGAGTGGAGATGTCCTCAGACTCGTTTGGTATGATGGACAGTTGAAAACATATTTTGTTGGAAGTGATCTCCCCTGACTATGTGCCAATGCTTAAATGATTTGAGAGATGTTCTTTACGGGAGCTCGAATAGTTCTTATAAGCCGGGAGCCTCGGTTTTGGAACTTGGGGGCTATTATGCCTGGTTTTGAAAATCTTGAACAGTGGGCCATAGACAGTGGGCATGAGCAGGAGCTCGTAAACAAATATGAGATATGTGCCATTAAACTTTAATAAATGAATTGTTTGCCCATGGTACCAAGACAGGACCGACATACTCAGTCAACTAGCGATAGTGCGACATGATAGGTCGACGGACCAGTCAAGACAAACAGCTACAGATTGAGTTGAGGGTCGAGGTAATTGGACCAGTGACATCACAGATTATATGACATAATAAGAAAATACTAATTGTGCATGCACTGTGATTACAGGACCCTCAAGACGCCCAAGAGGGGTAGTGAGTTCTAAGAGCCCTAGATGATCTGGTAGGTATAAGGGCAGTTCGTCGTACCAGGTGACCATGCAAAATTTGGAGTAGCATCAAGCACATGAGACTGGGGTGGGGACAGGATGAGGTCTCTATCCCCATACAGACACGGAGAATTGATTTTGGGATTAAGGGTTGGACGTCGCAAACATCCACTCATTCTTAGGGTAGAAGTGGATGTGCTTCTATCTAGGTGGCCGGTAAAGTCGCTCCGACGCCACAAGAGGGTTCAGTGGACGTACTGGCCTGCGAATGTGTGTTTGACCTTCATGATGAAGGATGTGTGTTGGGTTATGACACATCGTGATTAATAAGAAATGTTGTTAAAAATCGAGATTTGAAGTGAAAGGATTTTTGAAAGAAAGGAGTCTGACACACTCTAATACAAATCTTTTTCTTAAAAGTTAAAATTTTTGAAAACCCATTCACTAAGTAGTCGTACTCACCCCTCCCTTATATCCCTTTTAGGAAATTTCGGAAAGACTACCCTTAAAGACCATCAACTAAGACGCTTGTGAGACAGGTATGATAAATTTAAAATATTATGTAGTTTTGATTTATGTTATTCCAGGAAAAGGCACAAGTTTAAAGGATGCCTTACTCTTTATGTTTTATAATAAGGGGAAACCCTTTAATAAACTAGGAGAGTGGCGGGTTGATCACGAGAATTTGACTAAACCGAGTCAGAGCGTGACATGTGATGAGTTGAAAATGAATTTTTGTGAGAAGTGTTCTCCCTTGATTTTGTGTCAATGCTTAAAATATTTGAGAGATCTTCTTGACAAGAGCTAGAACAACTTAGATAGGATAGGGGCCTCAGTTTTTGAACTCATGGTGCTAAATGCCTAATTTTGTAAAAATACGTGCAATGGGCCCAAGGATAGTGGGCACATGTATAAGCTTGTAAACAAACTTGATTAAGAAGTGCCATGAAAAATTTATAATAAAATTGGTTGTGTGATTTCACCACAGTACCAAGTCAGGACTAACAGTGCTCGATGGACTGGTGGTAGTGCGTTAGGGCTAGGTTGATGGACCAACCTAGACAAATAACTATAGGTCGGGTTGAGCATCGGTGTTGTTGGACCGTTGACACCAAAGATGATGGCTATATGTGAAAATTTTTTATTTGTGCATGCACTTGTGGTACGGGACCATCAAGATGTCCTAGCGGGTAGTGATGGGTCCTAAGGGCTTTTGAACGACATGGTGGAGATAAGAGAAGTTCATCATGCCAGTCAGTCTTGAAGCTCTATAAGCTTCATGAGCATGAGACTGGGATAGGGTAAGGATGAGGTCTCTGTCCTCATATGGACACGAAGTAGCATTTAGGTTAGAGGATCAGATGTCTAGGACATCCACTCAAACCCAGGGTAGAAGTGGATGAACTTTTATATAGGTGGATGGTAAAGTCGCCCGATCCACAAGTGGGTACAGTGGACGGGCTGCACCTATGAATGTGTGTACCCTTCCTAATGAAGGGCGTGTGTTTATTTACTAAACACCTCCTAAGGCAAGGGGATGGACTAAGAGAGCTAAGCACACCTAATATGGATATGAAAAAAGGTTTTGAAAACCAAAATTGAGGTAAAATATTTTTTTAAGGAAATAATAACCTTGGATGGTTTGGATAAGCTGAAAATGTTTTGAAAACTCACTCCCAAAACTAGCTCACTGAGTTGTAGAACTCACCCCCTCCCTTTTTCCCCTTTTCAGAAGTAAGATATAATGAAAGAGAACATGAAGATGTGCCTTCCGTCAGGTATGCTTAAAGTCTCTTTTAAGCTTGCATTAGATTGATTTATGCTATTCCAGGGAATAAGGTTTGAATTTACATATGACTTTTCTTGATTAAAAGAAGGGGAAATTACTCTTAAACCAAGGGAGCAACAGGTTGATCATGGGGATCCAACCAAACAGGGTCGGGGCGTGACAACTTGAGTGGTATCAGAGCTATGTTCCCTTGAAAGCATTATCTATACTGTGCCCTAATACTAAAGAAAACTTAATTACCCTACAAGAAGAAGAGTCCCTAGGAAGTTTTCCATGTGAACCAAACCCATGCACGAAATCATGAAAAAGGCTCATACCTCCAATAAGATAGACTATAAATACCTTCCTTTGATAATAAGAAAACTGGAGAAAGAACCGGTAATTTTCAATTTGAAAATCGAGTCAGTTTACAAACTAGAACCGATAGAGAAAGGGAAAAATGAGAAATTTATGGATCCCGAGTGACCCAAAGAGTCCCAAAAGTCATGAAATTAGACTTAAGAATGAATTGGAGATGACAATCAAATCGAATTGAACTGGTTTGAACCACTATTGAACTGGATGCTAAATTCATTTTTCTAGGTGGCTTAAAAAATTCAACTTTGAGATTTGAGGCCACCATTGGATAGAAAATGAATTTAGAAATTTTTAAATTTGAAAAATTCAATCAAATTGGGGGTGAACCGGCCAATTTATGCTTTGAACCTGGTTCGAACCGGTCTGGTCCGGTTCAGAACAATGTGGTCTTCTTCCTATGGATGACAACATTGTTCACTCGCCGAAAAATTGCACAATGCCGGCGAAGCTGAAAAGTCTTCGGCCATGGAGTTTCAGGCAATGAATGACCACCATTAGGGCACCAATCGGATAGCCAGGAAGTCCCCGAGCTTCCTATATAAAGAGCCCCTCCTCATTCATCCTCTCCACACCTGAAAACTCTATTCTCTCTCGATTGCTCCAATTTCCAGCGAAGCTTGAACCAAAGCTCTTCTGACTTGGGCATTTTTTTGAACCAAACAAGGCGAGGTCGGGTTCTTTAGAACTAGGGAGAAGTCAGCTACAAGCATGTAGTCTCCAATTGCTCCGAGGGTCGCTAGAGAAGTGCATGCGTGATCGAACAGTGAAGCAGCTCTGACGGACCGAAGCTATCGTGTTTTGGCCGAGTTGAAATCGGCCAATTTGAGTCCTCCTCAAGCCAAACCGAGCCCTCCCAACACCTCAACAGCTGAATTAGAGCTCAAAGGTAAGCCAATTCGGCTCCACTCTATAATTTCCGACTGCTACTAGAGAGAGAACTGACAGAACTTCGATGATGAAATTCTCACTCAATTCGGTATCAATTGATGCAACTGTTGATTCTAGGAGGAACCTCAAGACACAAGCTATCTGTCCAGATCGAAAGCTCGGACTGCCATGCCTCGACGGTAAGCTTTCGAAGCATTCTCTTTCTAAGTCCAGTTTTTCAGCGAAGCTTCGTTTGAGCTCATTCTAGTAACAAATCGTGCGATTAAAAGTGCAATTGAATTGTATGAAGGTGTAGAAACTCCAATTTAACTTCAATTTCAACAATTAAACTCATTTAATTGGTCAATTTGATGAAATCAAATTCGATAGAGTTAGAAGGTTGAAATTGGGGGATTTCAAAAATTAGAGGGACTTAAGTGCAATTTCATAAACTTGAGGACCAATTGGGCATTATAAAGATGTTTGAGGACCAATTGGACAATTTTTTAAATTTTTGGGGCAAAACTTTCCATTTTTGTAAAGTAGGGGCAAAATGGTAATTTTGGAAAAGTTGGGGGACCAAATTAAAAATTTAGGAAATTAAACCCATTTTTGTGAATTTGAATAAATTGAGGTCTTAAGATAAATTTAAAAATTTTCAAGATTCAATTTGTGGAAAAACTAGTATTAGGGACTTAAAGTTAAAGAAAAATTACTTTAGGTATCTAATTGCAAATAAAGGAAAATTTTGTTTTCTCATTCACTTGGGATGAATGAGGGTTATTAGACCAAAGAATAATGAATAACGAGTAAGGACAACAAGCCGACTAAGAGGAATTTCACTACACGATCGGGTGGGTGGAATTTTTTTATCATACCGGGTTGGGATGATAAGCACCTCGATAATGAAAACCCATTGTTAAGTGGTATTTTAAAGATCACATATGAGAGGAGTGATGTGAAAATAACGTGGAAAAACTACTTACCGATTGTAAGTAGATCATACCCGATTGGTATAATGAAACTTTCTCGAAGGAAGTGGAAAACCCGTTCATCGGTTATGAGTGGAGATGTCCTCATATTCGGTTGGTATGATGAACATTTAAAAATATATTTTTGTCGGAAGTGCTCTTCCTTGACTGTGTTCCACTATTTAAAAAATTTGGGAGACCTTCATGATGAGAGCTCGAACAGCTCTGTTAGGGAGAGGCCTCGGTTTTGGAACTTGGAGGTTATTATGCCCAATTTTTAAAACCTCGAACAATGGGCCCTAGGCCAGTTGGCATGAGCAGGTGCTCGTAAACAAACATGATTTATATGCCATGAAAACTTAAGTAATTGAATTGTTTGGCCATGGTACTAAGACATGACAGACATACTCAGTCAACTAGCGGTAGTGCGACATGACAAGTCTCCGAACTAGTCAAGACAAACACGTGCAGGTTGAGTTGAGGGTTGGGGTCATTAGACTAGTGACACCACATATTATATGGCATCATGTGAAAATGTTGATTGTGTATGCACTGTGTTTACGGGACCTTCAAGACACCCAATATGAGTAGTGATGTGTCCCAGGGCCCTGGACAACCTGGTGAATATAAGGGCAGTTAGTCGTACTAGAAGCCTTGCGAAGCTTAATGCAGCTTCAAGCGCATGAGACCGAGGTGAGGTTGGGATGAAGTCTCTGTCCTCATATGGACACGGAGAATTGTTATGGGATTGAGGGTCGGATGTCGTGAATATCCACTCATTCTTAGGGTAGAAGTGGACGTACTTCTATCTAGGTGGCCGGTAAAGTCGCTCCGATGCCACAAATGGGTTCAATGGATGGGCTAGCCTGCGATTGTGTGTTTGACCTTCATGATGAAGGATGTGTGTCATGCCTCGACCTAGTTTGGTCGGATCCCCATGATCAACCTGACACTCTCTCGGTTTATTAAAAGGTTTCCCCTAATTGTAAACCGTAAAGAGTAAGGCGTCCTTTAACTTGCACCTTTTCCTCGAATAACATAAATAAAAACTTCATAAAATTTTAAACTTTACATACCTGTCTTACAAGCATCTTAGTTGATGGTCTTTAAGGCTAGGCTTTCCGGGATTTCCTAAAAGGGATATAAGGGAGGGGGTGAGTACAACTACTCAGTGAATAGGTTTTCAAAGGACTACTTTTAACTTTTAAGAAAAAACATTTATATGTAGTGTGTTAGACTCCTTTCTTTTTAAAAAATCCCTTCATTTAAAAATTCGAGTTTTTCCATCATTTCTTATTTACCACGGTGTGTCATCACCCAACACACATCCTTCATCTTGAAGGTTACACACATTCGCAGGTCAGTACGACTACTGAACCCACTATGGCTTCGGAGCGACTTTTCCAGCCATCTAGATAGAAGCACTACCACTTCTATCCTAGGAATGAGTGGATGTACACGACATCTGACCCTCAATCCTGAAATTGCTTCTTCGTGTCCATATGAGGACAGAGACCTCATCTTATCCCCACCCCAGTCTCATGCTGTCACGCCCTGACCCGATTTAGTCGAATCCCCGTGATCAACCTGCTACTCTCTCGATTTACTAAATGGTTTCCCCATATATTATAAACCGTAAAGAGTAACGCATTCTTTAGACCTGCACCTTTTTCCAGGAATATCATAAATTAAAACTATATAGTAATTTAAATTAATCGTACCTGTCTTGTAGGTGTTTAATTGCGCAAGTCTTTTAAGGTTCGACTTTCCGGGACTTCCTGAAATGGGTATAAGGGAGGGGGTGAGTACAACTACTCAGTGAATGAGATTTAAATCTTTTGACTTTCAAGAAAAACATTTATATGGAGTGTGTCAGACTCCTTTCTTTTCAAAAATCCCTTTATTTAAAATTTTAGGTTTTTCCATTATTTCTTAGTTACTGGTGTGTCATCACCCAACACACATCCTTCACCATGAAGGTTATACACATTTGCAAGTTAGTATTACTACTGAACCTGCTAATGGCTTCAGAGCGACTTTTCCTGCCACCCGGATAGAAGTACAACCACTTCTACCCTGGGAATGAGTGGATGCACGTGACATCCAACCCACAATCCCGGAATCACTTCTCTGTGTCCATATGAGGACAGAGACCTCATCTCGTCCCCACCCCGGTCTCATGCGCTTGGTGCTACTTTAGATTTCACACAGACACCGGGAACGACGAACTGCCCTTATAGCCACCAGGTCGTCCAGTGCCCTTAGGACGCATCACTACCCCTCATGGGCGTCTTGATGACCCTGTACTCACAGTGCATGCACAAACAATGTTTTCTCATATTGCCATGTAATCTGTGGTGCCACTGGTCCAACGGCCCTGACTCTCAACTCAACTCACAGTTGTTTATCTTGACTGGTCCATCGACCTGTCATGTCGCACTGCCGATAGTTAACTGAGCATGTCGGTCCTATCTTGGTACCATGGCCAAATATTTCACTTATTAAGTGTTATGGCACATATATCATATTCGTTTACAAGCTCCTGCTTGTGCCAACTAGCCTTGGGTCCACTGTACGAGATTTTCAAAATTGTGCATTTAGCCCCCAAGTTCCAAAACCGAGGCCCCTAACCTATCGGAGCTATTCGAGCTCCCATTAAGAAGGTCTCCTAAATAGTTTAAGGACACCTCTGTTCATAACCGATGAACGGGTTTTCAACTTCTTTCGAGGAAGTCTCATCATACCAACCGGGTATGATTTACTTACAATCGGTAAGTAGTTTTTTTGCATGATTTTCACATCACTTCCTTTAAGTTGTGATGTTTAAAATACCACTTAATAGTGGGTTTTCATACCGAGGTTGTCACGCCTTGACCCGGTTTGGTCGGATCCTCGTGAACAACCTGCCACTCTCCCGATTTATTAAATGGTTTCCCCTTATTATAATCCGTAAAGAGTAAGGCGTCCTATAAACCTGCACCATTTCCTGGAATAGCATAATCAAAACTGCATGGAATTTTAAACTTTACATACCTGTCTTATAGGCATCTTAGTTGATGGTCTTTCAAGGTAGGCTTTCTAGGATTTCCTGAAAGGGATATAAGGGAGGGGGTGAGTACGACTACTCAGTGAATGGGTTTTCAAAGGTCTACTTTTAACTTTTTAAAAAAAATATTTATATGGAGTGTGCCAGACTCCTTTCTTTCAAAAAAATTCCTTCATTTAAAAATTCGGGTTTTTCCATTATTTCTTAGTTACCGGTGTGTAATCACCCAACACACATCCTTCATCATGAAGGTTACACACATTCGCAAGTCAGTATCACTATTGAACTCGCTAGTGGCTTCGGAGGGACTTTTTCTGCCACCCGGATAGAAGTACAACCACTTCTACCCTGGGAATGAGTGGATGCACGTGACATCCGACCCACAATCCCGAAATCACTTCTCTATGTCCGTATGAGGACAGAGACCTCATCCCGTCCCTACCCTGGTCTCATGCGCTTGGTGCTACTCTAGATTTTGCACAGACACCTAGAACGACGAACTGCCCTTATAGCCACCAAGTCGTCCAGTGCCCTTAGAACGCATCACTACCCCTCATGGGCGTCTTGATGATCCCATACTCACAGTGCATGCACAAACAATGTTTTCTTATATTGCCATGTAATATGTGGTGCCACTAGTCCAACGGCCCCAACTCTCAACTCAACCCGCAGCTGTTTGTCTTGACTAGTCTGTCGACCTGTCATGTCGCACTGCCGCTAGTTGACTGAGTATGTCGGCCCTATCTTGGTACCATGGACAAACAATTCACTTATTAAGTTTTATGGCACATATATCATTTTTGTTTATGAGCTCTTGCTCGTGCCAACTGGCCTTGGGCCCACTGTACGAGATTTTCAAAATCGGGCATTTAGCCCCCAAGTTCCAAAACCGAGGCCCCTGGCCTATCAAAGCTATTCGAGCTTACGTCGAGAAGGTCTCCCAAATAGTTTAAGCATTGGCACACAGTGAGGGGAGAACACTTCCGACAAAATAGGTTTTCAGTATCCATTATACCAACCGGTATAAGGACATCTACGTTCATAACCGATGAACGGGTTTTCAACTTCCTTCGAGGAAGTCTCATCATACCAACCGAGTATGATCTACTTACAACCGGTAAGTAGTTTTTTTCGCATAATTTTCACATCACTTTCTCTAAGTGGTGATGATTAAAATATCACTAAACAGTGGGTTTTTATACCGAAGTACTTATCATCCCCTACCGGGTATGATATAAAATTTCCACTCACAATCAGTAAGTGGTTTTTATCTTTAAGTTGTGCTAATCATCCCAACTGGGTATGATGTTAGTAAACCCACTCACCCGTTAATGTCGTGAATTCCACTAGACCGGTTCTTGGTATTCACGCGAGCTTGTCCTTGCTGGCGTTCCTCATACTTCGTGTTCCTACACGATATGAACAACCTTGTTCATTATTACTCGACATAACAACCTTCATTCATTTCTAATGAATGAGAAAACCCAAACGTTTAGTTATTTGCAATTAGGTCCCTAAAGTTATTTTTGTTTAACTTTAAGTCCCTAATGTCGATTTTTCCTCAAATTGAGTCCCGTAACTTTTAAAATTTATCCTGGGACCTCAATTTATTCAATTTCACCAAAAAGGGGTTTAATTTCCCAAATTTCTAATTTGGTCCCCCAAATTTTCCAAAATTACCATTTTGCCCTTCTTTTACAAAAATGGTAAGTTATGCCCCTAAAATTCCAAAATTCCTCAATTGGTCCTCCAACATTATTTTCATGCCCAATTGACCCTCAATTTCATAAAATTGTATTTTGGCCCTTTGAATTTTGAAAATCCCCAAAATTTCCCCCAATGTCAACTCTTCAACACTGTTGAATTTGATTTCATCAAATTGATCGATCAAACACTTCTAATTATTGAAATTGGAGTTGAAATTGAGTTCCTGCATGTTCATACGATTCTAAGAAACTTTGAATCGCAGATTTTAACGCCGGAATGAGCTCAAACGGAACTTTGCCAGAAAATAGATTGTAGAGAGAGAAAGCTTCGATTACTCACCGGTGAAGGCACGGTGGTCTGAGCTTTCGATCTGGGCAGATAGGTCTCATCCTGAGGTTCATCCTAGAATCAAGAATTGCATCAATTGATACGGAATTGGATTAGAATTTCATCATTGAAATTCGGTCGACTCTCTCTCTAGCACCGATCGAAAATTGTAAAGGGGAGTCGAATTGGCTTACCTTTCGGTCCTAATTCGGCCGTGGAAAGGCTGAGAAAGTGTTGGGAGGGCTTGGTTTGGCCTAAGAAGGGCTTGAAATGGCCAATTTCAGCTTGGCCGAAATAGGGCAGCTTCGGTCCGCCGGAGTTGCTTCACTATTCCATCATGTCGGCGCTTCTCTAACGATTCTCGGATTGACTGGAGTTTGCTATCAGATAGCTATCTTCTCCCCGATTCTAAAGAGCCCGACCTTTGTTCAAGTCGAAGCTCTGGTCCTCTTTATATAGGAGGTCACCCATCCTCACATACTCTCAAGCAAGCACGCTTAACTTTGAAGTTCTTATGGAATCTAGTTCATCTAAACTAATTTGGTTTTTGTTTTCTAGTTTGTCTTAAGTTTCTTTTCCAAGGTTTAATGAACCCTTTCGATCACCCGTAAGTTGTAAATTTCCATATTGCTTATTCTAAAATGTAAACCGGCTTAGTTTTCTTATTCGATTTGATCGGTTTTTTTCCCTCTTTATATAGGAGGTCACCAATCCTCACATACTCTCAAGCAAGCAGGCTTAACTTTGAAGTTCTTATGGAATCTAGTTCATCTAAACTAATTTGGTTTTTGTTTTCTAGTTTGTCTTAAGTTTCTTTTCCAAGGTTTAATGAACCCTTTCGATCACCCGTAAGTTGTAAATTTCCATATTGCTTATTCTAAAATGTAAACCGACTTAGTTTTCTTATTCGATTTGATCGGTTCTTTTCCCTGTTTTCCTTAACTCAAATGTGTGGGGTTTACAGAGGTACTTATCATCCCCAACTGAGTATGATATGAAATTCTCACTTACAACCGATAAGTGGTTTTTATCTTTAAGTTGTGCTCATCATCCCAACCGGGTATGATGTTAGTAAACCCACTCACCCGTTAATGCAATGAATTCTACTAGACCGGTTCTTTGTATTCATGCGAGCTCGTCCATGCTAACGTTGCCGGTATTTCGCGTTACTACACGATATGAACATCCTTGTTCATTATTACTCGGCATAACAACCTTCATTCATTTCCAATGAATGAGAAAACCCAAACTTTTAGTTATTTGCAATTAGGTTCCTAAAGTTATTTCTCTTTAACTTTAACTCCCTAATGTCTATTTTTTCCTCAAATTAAGTCTCATAACTTTTAAATTTTATCTTGGTACCTTAATTTATTCAATTTCACCAACAAGGGGTTTAATTTCCCAAATTTCCAATTTGGTCCCCCAATTTTTCCAAAATTACCATTTTGCCATTCCTTTACAAAAATGGTAAGTTTTGCCCCAAAAATTCCAAAATTCCTCAATTGGTCCTCCAATATTATTTTCATGCCCAATTGACCCTCAATTTCATACAATTGCATTTTGGTCCTTTGAATTTTGAAAACCCCCAATTTTCCCCCAATTTCAACTCTTCAACACTACCGAATTTAATTTCATCAAATTGACTGATCAAACACTTCTAATTGTTGAAATTGGAGTTGAAATTGAGTTCTTGCATGTTCATATGATTCTAAGAAACTTTGAATCACAAATTTTAACGCCGGAACGAGCTCAAACGGAGCTTTGTCGAAAAATAGACTATAGAGAGAGAAAGCTTTGATTTCTCACCAGTGAGGACACGACGGTCCGAGCATTCAATCTAGGCAGATAGCTCTCATCTTGAGGTTCATCCTAGAATCAAGAATCACATCAATTGATGCCTAATTGAGTTAGAATTTCATTATTGAAATTTTGTTGGTTCTCTCTCTAGCATTGACCGAAAATTACAGAGGGGAGCCGGATTGGCTTACCTTTCAGTTAGGCTTAGTTTGGCCTGAGGAGGGCTCGAAATGGACAATTTTAACTCGGTTGAAATAGGGCAGCTTCGGTGGACCGAAGCTGCTTCACTATTCTATCATGTCGGTGCTTCTCTAGTGATTCTCAGATTGACTGTAGTTTGCTATTAGATAGCTGACTTCTCCCCGGTTCTAAAGAGCCCGACCTCTCCTTTCGAGGTTAAAAAAAATGTTCAAGTCGAAGCTCTAGTTTAAACTTCATTGGGAAATGGAGCAGTAGAGAGAGATAAAGAAGTGTTTGGGTGTGAGGAGAATGAATGGGGATTAGCTATTTATATAGGTGTAAAACCGTGTATTAAATGGGAGAGATTTATTACTAGTATTAATATTACCATAAATTATTGGTATTAATTTCAATAATTTAATTTCGGTATTAAATTATTTGTATTAATTTCAATAATTTAATTTAGGTATTAAATTATTGGTATTAATTATAATAATTAAATATATATTAATTTATGGTTATTTATGATAAGGCGTACGTTGCATAAAAATTTTTAACCAAATTTTGGGTTACAAAAAAATCATACTTCCCAGTATATGAGGTCACCCATCCTCACACTACTCTCGAGCAAGCACATTTAACTTCAAAGTTCTTATGAAATCTCATTCACTAGAATCAATTTGGTTTTGGTCTTCTAATTTGTCTTAAGCTTCTTTTCCAAAGTTTAATGAACCCTTTGGATCACCTGGGAGTTGTAATTTTCTAAATTGTCCATTCACAATTGATCGGGTTTGTGAACCGGTTCAGTTTTCTCACTCGGTTTGACCGGTTCCCTTCCCGATTTTCCTTAGCTCAAAAGGGTGGGGTTTACAACTGACCTGTTCGTGAACACAATGATAGTCAATCTCTGTATGCTTGGTGCAAGCGTGGAATATGGGATTAGCTGTAAGATAGATGGTAGACAAATTGACACACTAGAGTGTAGGTGGGGAAGAGAGAGTAAGGTCGAGTTCCTAGAGAAGAGAGCCCACCCAGATAAGTTTAGCAGTGGCATTACCAATACTCTTATATTCGACTTTAGTATTAGATTGAGCAATGATACATTGTTTCTTGGAACTCTAGGATATAACATTTTTGCCGAGAAAAATAGCAAAGCCGCTAATAAAATGACGATCATCAAGATTACCAGCCCAATCAACATCATAAAAGCAATGAAGGGTGGAGGAGGAGTGATGCCAAAGAGTGAGGTCGAGATGAAGAGTTTCTTGAAGATAGCAAAGAATCCACTTGACAGTTGTCCAATGAGCATTAGTGGGTTGATGCATGAATTGACAAACTTGGTGAACAACATATGCGAGATTAGGATGAATAAAAGTGATATACTAAAGAGATACCACAATTTACTGATACAAAGTCGGGTCAACAAGTTGAGAACCGGTAGAGACATATAGGCGAGAACCAGGAGCAACGGGCGTAGAGATGGGCCGACAAGAACTCATAGCCACGCGAGAGAGAATGTCACAAATATAATTATGTTGGGTGAGATAGAGCCCATGAGAATGAGATTGAACTTCAATGCTAAGAAAATGGTGTAGGAGTCCCAAGTCTTTCCGTGAAAATTCATCCTAAAGATCATGAATAATTTTAGAGATAGGGGCAGTTGGAGAGCCAATAATAAGAAAGTCATCTACGTAAATGAGTAGAAAAATGACAAACTGGGATGTGCGATAGAAAAATAGAGAGGTATCTGCAACTCAGTTACATAACCCCAAGCGTTGTAGAAAGGAACTAAGGCACAAAAACCAAGCACGAGTAGCTTGCTTAAGACCATAAATAGACTTACGAAGATAACAAACATGATGAGGAAAGAGTGAGTCAACAAAAATAGATGGTTGAGCCATATATACCTACTCATGAAGATGACCATGAAGAAATGTGTTATTAATATCGAGTTATCGAACGGGTCACTATTGAGAGACTACAATAGAGAGAACCACCTGAATGGTAACAAGCTTGATGACATGGCTGAAGGTCTCATCATAATCAAGACCTAGTTGCAGAGAAAAATCTTTGGCAACAAGACGAGCCTTATAATGAGCAATAGAGCCATTAGGATGCTCCTTGATTTTATAAACCCATTTGCAACCCATAATGGGTTGATGAGGAGGAGCAGGTACCAAATCCCACATATGATTGTGATGAAGAGTGGAAAATTCAGTGAGCATGGCATCAATCCAAGGTTGGTGACGACTAGCTTGAGCATAGGTACAAGGTTTTGTTAAACTGGCAATAAATAGAAACCATCCCGTGATCGAGTGATCATGCGAGGGGAGGAGATACCACTACTAGAGAAGAGGTAGCTGAAGAAACATGCTCAAGGGGTACCACGGGTGAAAGAGAGTGTTCATGTACAAGAGAGAGAGGCATCATACCTGAATCTACACGAGGAGCCGGGACAGGGGATGGGATTGGGAGTTGGGTAGTGGGGTGCTCCATAGGAGAAGAAGGGGATGTATTGGTGGCAGAGAAGGGAATCACTATTTCATGAAAATGAACAGACCGACAAATGAAGATACTATTGGTGCGAGGATCAAGAACTCGATAACCAACATAGTTAGACGGATGACCAAGGAAGATACATGGAATAGAGTGGGGTTGAATTTTATGTAAGCGGTAGGGTAAAAGATAAGGATAACAAAGACAACCAAACATGCGAATGGATTTATAATTAGGGTGAGTATGTTGAAGTACCTTATAAGGGGAACGAAAGCCTAGTGAATGAGTGGGGAGACGATTGATAAGATAGACAGCTGTTTCAAAGGAAAAATCCCAAAACTTGGCAGGTGCATGAGAAAGATGAGCAGAACCTGTAGTTGGAGCGCGAGTAGTGATGGAAGCTGGCAGGAGACTACGATCGCGAGAGATGGCAACGATTGAAGCATTACCTATTTGAGTAAGGAGGCTAGAAAGAGGTGGAGTGCTATTGCCGGGGCTGTATTTTTGGAGTTTTTGGGTAACCTGAACAAGGAGGAGGGCTTTGAGATAATCTAGTGTCATGGCTTCAAGTACAAGTGACGTTGCCAAGGTAAGTGCCTCCCATTCCCGATCTAATCCGTCGAATAAATTATCTTTGATCTCGTGGTCGAGTTTTGACCTTCCAATCTGGGCAAAATTTGTGGTTAAGTTAGATATAGTTGACAAATAAGAGCACATGAGCTTGTCTCCCTTCTTTAGCTCACGTCGTTGTTGCTCAAGAATGTCTTTTTATGCCCTAATCTATGAGCTATACAATGTTTTCATACGTGTCCATGCTTCAACAGAGGTAAGGGCTCCAATCACCTACAAGTTTACTCATGTGGAAAGTGAACCTATAATGGTAGTTATAGTGAATTTGTCACAAATTACTCATGCCTCATATTCAGGATTAACAATTTTGATTTCATCATCTACTTCCTTTAGCAACATTATAGGTTTAGGTTGTGGTATACTGCTATTAACATATCCATATAACTGATAAGCTTACAAAATTGTAATTCATGTGACATTGCAATGTCTATTATGCAAGAGGTGTATGTTGTGGTCCCTTCTAGGTGAGAAGGAGAGTATTTGCTATTAGTTTAGAAATGAGACTATGAGATTCCAAATATGAGATAGTGATGGTTTTAAGGACTACTTGTTAGTAAGTTCAGTACAATGGAAGTTACAACTGAATTGACATGTCAAGTGCTCTAAGAGTACTCTGCACATTAGACCTGGTGAATGTGGAAGGTATTATCCCATTATAGAAGACAATTCAAATGATATGTATGGGGGTTGGGTGATGATGCTCACACATACAATCTGATAGTCTGATATGTACATCATGATCCGATCAAACATGTGGTCGAAGTTGTAGCATCGTACTAAATTAGTTGGTAAAGTTGCTACGGACAATAAGTGAAACATATGAAAATTTTGTTCTAAGTATGTGTGATCTTTTCCATAAGGGAAAAGTTGTATGTGTTGCATATAATCCTTGTATAAAATAAGTTTATTAAAACTTAAGCTTATTACGGATAAACTCAGTAAAAGATTTTTTGATGATGGAATGACGAGATATAAGCTTGCCAAATAAAAGCACTCATATTAAAATTTTATAGTTTGGTGTTATGAAAAGTTTTATAAAATATTTTTTTTATAACTGATTTAGAGTATGTGTTGAATCATGTAGTTGACCGTCACAATATTAACTAAACCTACTCATTGAGTTGTAAACTCATTATACTATAATACCCATTTTAAAAAGTTGTAAAATTATCAAATGTATAATTGAGTGCTTGATTCTGATATTGTTTATTAAATTTATTTTTAAAAAATAACTTGACATGTTATATTCTTATTCTTAATTCATATATGGTTTACAATAATAAATAGACAATCATTATAAAATTGGATGGATGTGACGAATTATTTACAAATTCCGACATTACAAATTGGTTGTGGCGTGGTACCACTTGTAAGTTATGTGATTAATTATTATAGAAAATGAGATATTAAATTTTATATAAACTATTTTAAATTGCAACAATATCGATGATATTAATGACCCTATAGCTACTTTCACACTCAATTAAAGTTGTTCATCCCTCTCCCTAAAATATTTTAGGGATATAATTGGATTTAATAATAACAAGTGTTTTAATATAGTTAATTCTCGTGATTTAATTGTTATTCATTATATACTTTGAAAAATTATTTATAAAAAATTAAAATTTTAAGAAATTTTAAAATGTTGTATTAATTTTAGTATTTCAAAATATCAATTTTATTTAATTGAGATACCCACTTGAATACGTTATTGTTATTATATTGATTTAATCGTAAATTAAGGGATGATAGTGAAAGTGAGCTCACTCCTTCAATTGATAATAAAAAAATTTAAGATTAAATAAATTCACCACCAACCACTAAATTTAATTTAGAAATAAAACAAATTGAATGAAACTTATAAGTTATTGTTATTTTTACAATTTATAATTATATTCTATTTATAAAAGTTAATGAAATCGTTAATGTTAAGTTATATTTTATAATTTTAAAGTTATATATTGTCATACGGTAGTAAATGATCAAGCTAATATAAAATTATAAGTAATAGGAGAAATTTAGGTCGAGTTGTGAAAGCCCCAACCCGTGTACTCGTAGTAAAAAAAAACCCTAATCGAATAATACGATTAGTGTTTTTATTTTACATTTGACATCTCGAATTTTTTTACCGCGTAAAGCCCAAACCACATCTTTTAGTCGTTGGGTGGCCAAAAAAATCGGATTTGTCTGTGTTATTGGACGCACCTGATCATCAGTCCAATAAGAGGACCCAACCTCCGTCCACAAAATGTGCAAGACCCGGTCCAGGTCGGTCCCACGAGGTCGGACTACCTTTCTAAATTCCGAGAACACGATATATTTTTCAATATGTGTCAAATAAAACACCAATATTTGCTAAATATTATTTTCATATTGATTAATAAGTGTATGATAATATATAAAGTTAGCTTAATCATACAAACAAAGTGTAATGGTTGGAGTTACATGTCTTTTCTTATTCTTAAAAATTAATTAAATTTCAATTTTTTATATATACGAATACTCTTATCAAAATTAATTAGGAATGTATTTATTTGAATTATTATGTAAGTTATTAATTATGGATAACTCCTTTTTTTGGCTCAATTAATTATGGATAATTTATTTTGAAATTTCTCACATTTATTTGAATGGCAGTGTAACTCTCTCCAACCTCTCTCTCCGTTCCCTCCCTCGTGATCTTCTCCAGCGGATGGTTGAACGTCGACAATGAACGGCTGATGTTCCCTCCATGGAAGCCCTCTCAGTCTCTCTTACCGAGAACTACGCTTAAGTTCCTCAGTCGTTCTTCATCCTTCTTTCTCTCTTCTCGACTTTCTACCTCCTCTTCCTCCTCCCCCCGCCCCCCGGACCATCTTCCGGGATCCGACCGCACCTCACCGGCCCATAATGCACACCAATCCTTCTCTGTGCCCGGCTTCCGATCGGCCCCACAAGACCTGGCGAGCGCTATCCACGCTCTCTGTGACGCCCGCCGCTTCTCCGAAGCCCACCAGCAGTTTGTAAGCTCCATCACCACCGACCCCCGATGCTTACCGGACTCGCGCACGTGCAACATCCTCCTCGCACGCCTCCTCAATTCCCGGGACCCCGACCGCACAATGGAGGTCGTGAACTATCTCTGCAGAGTCAAGTTTGATTACGTGCCTTCTCTGACCAACTATAATCGTCTGATCGATCAGCTCTGCGCCCTTTCCAGACTCAGTGACGCTCACAGCTTATTTCTCGACATGGTGAGCAAAGGGCACGTCCCGACTGCAGTTTCATACACCGCTTTGATAAATGGCTACTGTAAAGTTGGCGACTTGGGTACTGCCCAGCAGCTGTTCGACGCAATGTCTGAGCGAGGGGTGTCTCCCAATTCATTAACTTATAGTATCATAATCTCTGGGTTTCTGCGTAAACGCGATATGGACCGTGGGTGGGAATTAGTTCAGAAGCTTTGGGATGTAATGGGGCAGACGGTAGAGGAGGATTGTACTGTAAAAAACGCAGCCTTTTCAAATCTTGTGGAATCTCTTTGTCGGGAAGGGTTTCTAAATCAGTTGTTTGAGATAGCAGAGGATATGCCTCAGGGCCAGAGCATCCCAGAGGAGTTTTCTTATGGGCAAATGATAGATTCACTGTGTAAAGTTGGGAAGTACCATGCTGCTTCAAGAATTGTTTATATCATGAGGAAGAGAGGCTTCACACCATGTCAGAACTCTTATAATTCCATTGTGCATGGACTAAGCAAGGATGGCGGGTCGATGAGGGCCTTCCAGTTGCTGGAGGAAGGAGTCGAATTTGGATATGTGCCCTCAGAGTACACATATAATGCTCTTCTGGAAGCTCTCTGCCGGGAGCTCAACCTTACCAAGGCCCAAGAAGTGTTTAAACTGATGCTGAACCAGGACGGAGTCAACAGAACCCGCACCTGCAACATATTCTTGAGAGCCCTCTGTCTGATCAATAACCCACCCGAGCTATTGAATGTGCTCATGTTCATGCTTGAGAACGAATACAAGCCTGATGTCATTACCCTCAATACAGTGATTAATGGATTCTGCAAGATGGAGAAGATAGAGGAGGCCCTGAAAATTGTAAAGGATATGATTTCAGGTAAATTCTGCTCACCCGATGCTATCACGTTCACCATAGTCATCCGTGGGTTGTTGGATGTCGGGAGAGTTCTGGAGGCCCTAGAGTTGTTAGATCGAGCTTTTGACAAGGAGGAATCGAGGCCCTCTGTTGTGACCTTCAATGCTGTTCTTCAGGGGCTGTTTAGGCTCCAGAGAGAAGAGGAAGCACGAGATATAATCAATAGGATGGAGAGGCTTGGGGTGAGACCAGATTGCAAGACCTTTGCCATAGTAATTGATGGTCTGTGCAATTGTGGGTATTTAGATGAGGCGAAGAGATTCTGGGATGAGGTCATCTGGCCCTCTGGAGTCCATGATGCTTATGTTTATGCAGCATTGCTTAAAGGGATCTGCAAATCAGGCAACCTAAACGAGGCCTGGCATTTTCTCTACGAGCTTGTGGACTGCGGGGTGGCTCCTAATGTGGTCTGCTATAATATTCTGATAGATAAAGCCTGCAAGACGGGATTGAAGAGGGAAGCATATGAGATTGCCAGCGAGATGAAGAGGAATGGGATGGTACCTGATGCCGTGACATGGAGGATTCTGGATAAGTTGCATCATCAGCTGCCGATGGAGTAGTCCTGTTCCGAGGATTGCAAAGGCAAGTATGTCTGAATGGAGTCCATAGGTCTGGATATGGGTGCTACTTGTGCTGTTTTTTGAACGAGTACCCTGAATCACGGAGTTCCCATCTCAAGTGTCATTTTCAACAGAAGCTATGTTCACGAAGAAATGCCATTAGAGATTAGATGAAAATGACAGCCTGCCCCAGGATGCATCAAGTACCATCCGTGATTTAAAAGCATAGACATGTAAAATCTTCTAGATTTTACAAATTTGTCATCACCCTTTAGCATTCCAACCTTTAAAATTATCATCAATTTTGATCCATTATTATTTTAGTGATGAAATAACTTTTTCAATAACTTGTCCCTTCTCGCTTTTATCTGCAGCTTGCCAGATGTCATGCAAATTTGTGGTGGTTTTTCTATGTGAATGCAAAAGAAAAATTTGAAGAAAATGACCAACAATTTGGCCTTTTTGTATTATTAGCCTTACGCATTTATTTGAAATAAGGGATCCGATATTGAAAGTATGAACAGTTTGTTAAGAATTTATTTTTTTTGGATAACCCCTGAATTAAATAAAATCTAACAATATTATAAAGCATAGTCAAATAAATTCATGACTGCCTAGGCTATTTGTATTGTCTAACATATTCCTAGGAGTCTACCTTATATGCACATAATCAAAAGTATACAATATATATAATATAATATTAATAACAGCTAAAGGGTTCAGTTGTGCCCTCTTGGAATACTCTAAAATTTTGCTTTAGTTGAGGAAGTTGGAATACTCAAAACCTTTTGTGATATTTGAATATTATTTTATATAGAATTGATTTCAAAATTTTATCCTTGTAATCTATGATGTTCAATCCTGACACTAGATAGAGCAAAAAAAAATCCTCAAACTAGAACTTATATGGACATTTTCCTATATCACCTGTATTTTTACCTTGTTCCAATTTATTTATTTTGTTCATTTAATACATTATTAATAATAATAAAATATAACAAAAAATATCATCTGATATAAATATTTTAATACATAATATAATTTTATAAAATAACACATTTACTTATGGGGTATTTTTAAAATAATTGACATAAATAATTTATATTGCAATAAAAATTTATCAAATTATAAATAGAAATTTTAGAATGATAGGAATGATTGAAAATAATACATTCTTAATTATTTTTCATTTAATATAATTGTATATTTAACTAAGATACCGGAGATATTTTAATTTTTCACTTGAATATAAAAAACTTAACCCTCTCTTCTTCAATCCAAGGTTATGCTTGAAATATATCTCCAACTTTCCCACCATTAACCTTCTTGAAATTTCATCTTCTCTTAATTTATTTTGCTAAATTTTTTTTTTCTATCTTGTTCATCTTCTCACCTAAATTTTTCACTCCAAATTTATTATGTTTAGAAAATTCAACATTTCTAAATTCTTCTATTATATATAATAACTTAATGTAATGACTATATATATTTAATATTTTATAATTTTTTATTATTTATTACACTCAATTGAATAAAACACTATAATTTACAATCTCATACCTATAGAGTGTGCTATTTATTTTCTAGTTTTTCTTATTTTCCTTTATAGTATCAGAGTTATGTTAAAGCTCTGCACCATTCTTGTAGCATTTAAGATACAAACACACTTCCAAGTTTTCATCATCACTATTTGTATTTATACCGCTTATTATTGAAAACTCTTGAACAAAAATCAATATTCTCCGTTATAATATCAATCTTCTCATTCTTATTTACAAAAATAAGTTTATCTACCATAATAATACCTTCTACTTCACTGACTATATTGCCTATCAAGTTAGATAATACTAATTAATAGTTTTGGCAGAACAATATCATAAATTTATTGAAAGCATATCAGTTATTTTGCTATGTGTATGATAATATCACTCAACCCAAACTCACTATGATGCTGAAAGAATGAGCTACTGAGCTTGAAGTAATCAACTCAGAATATGAAGCATGGACTATACATGATAAGTTCACTTTAACAACTATAATTGTCTTTTTATTTACTCAGGAGAATTTAGCATGCTAGGGATAAATTAACCAAGTTTGTGGGATCAATTGATAAAATAAGATTCCGGGACCAAAATGAACAAATTGGGGAAGTTTGGGCAAAAATTGGTGGACTTTTTAAATTAACTTTCAATTGAGGGTTAATTGACAATTTGGATGAAATTGAGAGTCAATTAGTGATTTTGAGGAAAATTGGAGACCAATTGGTTATTTTGAAGAAAATAAGGGTAAATTGGTAATTTTAGAGAAATTAGGAACTTAAATACAATTAAGTATAAACTTAGGGTATTAATTACGATTAAGACATAATTAAAAACTTTCATGCCAATCTTTCAGATGTGATAGCTACTAAGCCACAACCAGGTTGTCGAACTCATTGGGCCAATGATTACAGAGTCGAAGTCGGGTGATCGAACCCGTTGGGCTGGTAGTACCGAGCCGAAGTCGGGTTAGTAAGCTCATGAGGGCTAGTAGCACCAAAGATAAAAGGCCTTAACTGAAAAAACTTGTATTTGTGTATGCATGAGATGCAAAACCATCGAGGCGCCCGATATGGGATAGTGGTGGTTCTAAGGGCTGCTAGACGACTCAAATAGTATAAGGGAAGCTTTGTTGTCCAATATGTCAAGAAGCTCGAGTAGCTTCACACGCACTAAGATTAAGGTCGAGAGGCCTCGTCCCACATTTACGGACATGAAGTACGAACTCGGGTCTGTGATTCGAGTAATTGATGCCCACACAAACTTTTGGTAGAGGTTGTAAACCTCTACCAGGGTGGACGGTAAAGACATTACGGTCCACAAGTGAAGTAGTTGAGTACTGCTATGCGAACATTTGAACTCTTTTATGAAAAAGGGCAGTTAATTGTATGCTAATCAAACTGGAAAATTAATTAAACATTCTGAATATCTAAGTATGTTGATCGTTTAATCCCTTACTGAGTTACAAAAAAACTCACCCCCTCCCTTACCCCTTTTAGGGAAGCACTTACACCAAAGAGTGGGAGAGGTCGAAGCAAGAAGCCTACACTCATAAGGTACGAAAATTTACTATAATTATTTTGATTACTTTGTTTTGGAAAATTAATAGGTCGTACTCCTTTAGTTTTCTTGTCCCACCCCAATAGAGGTACACCAAAGGCGCAAGAAAAGGTGGTAGGTTGTTCACGGGGTTCCGATCAAACTAGGTTGAGGTGTGACATGCTGCCTTCTCTAATCATGGATCATGGTGCTTACTTCCGACTCTGCCCCGCCCTCGCCTCATTGAACGCCCAATATCTCGACAAAATAATCTTACAAACCCTAATCATAGAGGAGGATGCAATGGGGGAACTAATAGAGGCTGGGGAAAGTCTCTTGAAAATCTTGGGCATTTTTCTATGCAGGGATTTAAATCGAGCGGATTCAGATCACGTTTTAGCCTACGTCAAACAAATGCCCAACCTCTTATGCATTCTACAATTCAGCTCACTTCTCCTATTTGACAGAACTCATCCAAACCCACCTCTTCCTATAGTGTGATATGCTAGCTATGTGGGCTCATTGGCCACTTAGGCCATCATTGTCCATTATTTGAATTAAAGTCTACATTCTCTACTACTCATGCCCACTCTTTTTATGGACATAAATCAAGTCCACATCATCTAGACTGGTATGTCGATTCAGGTGCTACTAGTTGTATTAATAATAATCTGTCACACTTGTCTATTCAATACTATTCGACACTCCTTGAGCACCTCACGATTGGAGATGGGACATGTTTATCTATTATCTCTTATGGATTTGCCTATTTAACCTCACATACCTGATGTTTCTCACTTATTAATATTTATTATGTTTCCAAAATTTCTCTCAATTTATTATCCGTCTCTCATTTCACTCAAGACAATGCATGATATTTTGAATTCTATTCCACTTATTTTCTTAACAAAGATCTATTTTCTCATCAGAAGTTGCTACACGGGAGTCGTAGGGATGGTCTCTACTATTTGCGCACTTGTCGTAATATTTTTTCTATTGCTTGTATTAGTTGCATCGAGTCTATTCCTCGGTGGAATCAATGTTTGTGCAACCCTTCTTTTCAAATTATGAGTCGTGTGTTTTTCCAACATTTATCAATGAGTAATATTTATCCCTTACCATTTTGTGACTCATGCTCTTGTGGTAAAATTACTCAAGAGCCATTTTCAGTCACTCACCATAAGAGTACCCATCCTCTTGAATTAATTCATACAGACATTTGGGGACCATCCCTCAATATTTCCTCTACAGGTCACCACTATTATGTTCATTTATTTGATGATTATAACAAATTTTCATGGTATTTTGTTATGAAACAACAATATGATATTCTCTTTATTTTTCGTGCCTTTCATTTACAAGTTGAAAGTTAACTTTCTCAACGGATTAAATCTCTCCAATTTGACGGTGCTAAAAAATTTCTCTCTATTGCTTTTCAATATGAGTTACAATTTGTATGCATTCTCCATCGGATCTTCAGTTCACACTGTAAACCCCGCTCTTTGGAGTTAAGGAGAACCGGGAAAGAATCGGTTAAATCGAGTGAGAAAACTGAATCGGTTCATAAATCTGATTTTTGAGGAACGGGAAAATTAGAGAAATTACATCTCCCAAGTGACCTAAAATGGTTCATAAACCTTGGAAAAGAACTTTAGAACTAATTGGTAGAGAAAAACTAGACCAGTTCGAGTGAACCTGATCCAAACTAGATTAAACCGGTTTATGAACCAAAACTAATAGAGAGAGGGCAAACCGAAAAATTTATGGATCCCAAGTGATCTAAAGAGTCACATAAGTCATTAAAAAGGACTTTAGGATGAGTGGGGGATGAAAACCAAATTGGTTCAGGTGAATCGAATTGAACCGGTTTGAACCACAATTAAACCAGATGTTAAATTCATTTTTCTAGTTGGCTTAGAAAATTCCAATTTGAGAATTGAGGCCACCATTTGATAGATAATGAATTTAGATGAAATTAAAAAATTTTAATTTTGAAAAACTCGGTCCAATCGGGCATGAATTGGTCGATTTAAGCTTTGAACCCGGTTCAAACTTGTCCGGTCTGGTTTGAAACAGTGTCATCTTCTTCCTTCAGATGACAGCATTGTTCACTCGTTAGAAAATCGAACCAGTGCCAAAGAAGAGGAAATGTTTCCGTTCAATATGTTTCATACCATTAATGACTATCATAAAAGTGCCAAACGGACGGTCGACAAGTCTCCGAGCTTCTTATATAAAGAGCCCTTATCTATTCATCCTCTCCACACCTAAAAACATTACTCTCTCTCAGCTACTTAGTTTTTCGGCAAAGCTCGAACCAGAGCTTTGATATAGGGTCTTTTCTTATCCAAAGAAGGTGTGGTTAGGTTCCTTAGAACTAGGGAGAAGTCAGCTACACGGTGGTAGTATCCATTCACTCCGAGGTTCGCCAGAGAGGCGTCGGTATGATCGAACAATGAAGCAGCTTTGGCGAACCGAAGCTGTCCTGTTTAAGCCGAGCTAAAATTATCCAATTCGAGG
This sequence comes from Trapa incisa, assembly GCA_030064435.1. Taxonomy (NCBI): domain Eukaryota; kingdom Viridiplantae; phylum Streptophyta; class Magnoliopsida; order Myrtales; family Lythraceae; genus Trapa; species Trapa incisa. Next base: position 11,455,948 of record CM057781.1, on the reverse strand, counting down.
CCTCCTCAAGCCAAACCAAGCTCTCAGAGCACCTCCTTAGCCCTCCTACGACCGAATTAGAATTGAAAGGAGGAACCTCAGGAGGAGAGATATCTGCCCAGATTGGAAGCTCAGACCGTAGTGCCCCCGACGGAACACGAGATATCGAAAATGCCAGCAGAGATTAAGCTCGCAAGGGATGAAAATAGACTTAGAGGAAATACACTACATGATCGGGTGAGTGGGAATTTAATATCATACCCGGTTGGGATGATAAGCACCTCAAAAATAAAAACCCACTACTAAGTGGTGTTTTAATCATCACACATGAGAGGAGTGATGTGGAAATCAAGCGAAAAAACTACTTACCGGTTGTAAGTAGATCATACTTGGTTTATATGATGAAACTTCCTCGAAGGAAGTGGAAAATCCGTTCATCAGTTATGAGCAGAGATATTCTCATACACAGTTGGTATGATGGACAGTTGAAAAGTATATTTTGTCGGAAGTGCTCTCCCCTGACTATGTGCCATTGTAGAAACATTTTGAGAGACTTTCTCGACGGAAGCTCGAATAGCTCTATTAGGTTGGAGGCCTCAGTTTTGGAACTTGTGGGCTAATATGCCCAATTTTGAAAATCTCGAACAATAGGCCCTAGGCCAGTTGGCACGAGCACGAGCTCGTAAACAAACATAATTAATATGCCATGGAAACTTAAGTAATGAGTTGTTTGGCCATGATACCGAGACAGGACCGACATACTCAATCAACTAGCAGCAGTGTGACATGACAGTTCTCGGGACTAGACAAGACAAACAGTTGAAGGTCGAGTTGAGGGTCGGGGCCGTTGGACCAGTGGCACCACATATTATATGACATTATATGAAAATTTTTTATTGTGCATGTGCTATGTTTACAGGACCTTCAAGACACCCAAGAGGGGTAGTGAAGCGTCCAAGGGCTCTGGACGACCTGATGGATATAAGGGCAGTTAGTCATACCAAAAGTCTTGCGAAGCTCAGAGTAGCTTCAAGTGAATGAGACCGGGGTGGGGATATGATGAGGTCTCTGTCCTCATACGGACATAGAGATTTGTTACATGATTGAGGGTCGAATGTCACAAACATCCACTCATTCTTAGGGTAGAAGTGGATGTGCTTCTATTTAGGTGGACGGTAAAGTTGCTTCGACGCCACAAGTGGATTTAATGGATAGGTTGACCTACAATTGTGTGTTTTACCTTCATGATGAAGGATGTGTGTTGGGTGATAACACATTGTGGTAATAAGAATTGATTTTGAAAACCGAGATTTGGAAATGAGAAAAATTAAAAGAATTAAGGAGTTTGGCACACTCCAACTTGAAAACTATTTTTATTGAAACTTTATTTTTTTTAAATACCCATTCACTGAGTTGTAGAAACTCAGGCCTCTTTTTATCCCTTTATAGGAATTAGAGAAAATCACTAGGGATAACACCAAGCCTTACCCTTTGTCAGGTATGCTTAAATTCTATTAAACTTACATTTTATTAGATATATGTCTTTCTAGGGAACAAGGTTAAAAGTACGCATGGCTCTTCTTAAGTAAAAGAATGGGGAAATTTCTCTTAAACCAAGAGAGCGGTGGGTTGTTCACGAGGATCCGACCAAACTGGGTCGGTGTGTGACAACTAGAGTGGCATCAGAGCCTAGTTCTTGAAACATTATCAATATTATGCCCTGACATTAACCCAACTCTAAACTAACGTGTAGGAAGGAGAGTTCCTAGGAAATTTGCGGTGAAATCCAGTCCTCGACCCATAACCCTGAAAAAGACACCCAACCCAAGGGAGGAAGTCATACAAAGGTTCCTAAAGGGTGAGAAACGAGTACCCAAAGACATGGTGGAAGACTACCAAAAACTGGTAGGAGCCTTACTGGAACAGGAAGGCATCATATACCCTCCTCCCAGACAAGAGGAACCGGTATCACCTCCTAGGAGCCCAACCCCTCCTCCTCTAGTCCCACAACAACCGTAGAGGAATCAAACTAAGAAGGAGGCTTGGGACAATTACTGGGATGTGTATGCCACCTTCATGAAGGTCCACCAAGTACCTCCACCTACTCAACTTGGCTTCAATCCCTCCCAATAGGTGAAGTGGACCTATGAGTGTGAGGTTGAGGTACTAAGGTGGTACAGATTAGAGTTCATACATGAAATTCGTCTTATTAGGGAATATGAATGGACCCCAACAAATTCCTTAGAGCCTTCTGATCAAGAGTCCCACAACCATTCTCGGGTTAATTATAGTCCTATGACCCCAAGGGATTAAGGGGTAGAAAATTCCTATAATAAGCCAAATATGGAAAGGAAATATTTCTTGAATAAATGAAAGTGAAATTTTTGTTAAAATTTATGAGTTCCTTGATAAAAGCAAAAAGAGCGTGATAATAAAGATTAAAATAAAGGTAGGAAATCACCTAAGGAAGAAAATACGGGTTATTTATAGTTAACCTCAACCCTTAAGACTTTCCCTCAAAAGTACGATAAGGAAGAATTCAGTTAAGGGAAATCTTAACTAAAAAGGGAAGAAAAAGTTGAAACAATGGAAAGCGAACCTCAATGAGTACATATTCATGGAGAGATCAAGGAGTTAAAGATAACCTCAATGAGTACATCTCAGCCTTTCTTAGGATTCCGTTCATTCTCTTTGGCTGCCCTCTACTACCAGTTTGTCTTTCTACTTGGTTCTCTTGCTCTCTCCAAACAGGTCACCCTGAGCCACCATGATACTTCCTGCCCTTGAAACATTTCCTAACTAAGGGTTGTTTCCTTGTACTCCACATTATGTACATCCGCCCATCCATAATTTCTTCAAGGGTAGTTAGTCGTATGCATCCCTCCAAAGTTTACTTTCATAATGTATTTCCTTATGGAGTGTTCAAATCTTCTTTGTTTTAAGATTTCTTGACAATTGTGTGAGAGGCTTGTCTATTCTTAATTTGGCCCTTGGTCCTATTAAGGATTTCTTTCATCCTTCTTTTCCCGCGTATTTGACCTTTCCGCCCCTCTCTTCACTGCTGTAACTCAAATTATGGCTTTCCCGTGTATTAGTTCGTTAACTGCCTCGTCTCCACCATTCATTTGGTCTAAGTTTCCTAGGGCAATTGTTTCTCGAGTCCTCTTGTCCTTAACATCTATCTCACTGACCTTTTAGGTTGTAGTCCTTTCTACCTCCTGGTCTTCCTTAGGGTATCATTTATTTCCTCTGAATATTTTATTTTTATGGTTTGCTTACTTCTGCTATGTTGTTCCGAATCTCCACTTTGACTTCTTTATATTTTCCAAAGGAATTTGTACAAAACATTCTATCACTTTTTCCAAAGCAGGTTAGTCTTGGCCTTCGATACATCCTTCCTTCAAGTAGTTTCTAATGAGGGGTTGGCTCCTGGCACTCTACGTTATGTCCATCTACCAACCAATGATTCTATCAAGGCACTTGGTTGTATGCATCCCTCTAGAGTTCCCCTTTTACAGTGTATTCCTTCTCTTCTTCACTCTCATTATGTCATTCCCTAAAGTTCAGTGTAAGCCCCACACTTTTGAGTTAAGAAAAACCGTGAAAAGAACCGGTCAAATCGAATAAGAAAATCGAGCCGATTTACATTTGGGAATAAGCAATATGAAAATTTACAACATCCGGGTGATCCAAAGGGTTCATTAAACCTTGGAAAAGAAACTTAAAACAAATTAGAAAATAAAAACCAAATTGGTTTAGGTGAATTAGATTCCATAAGAACTTTAAAGTTAAACGTGCTTTCCTAAGAATAGTGTAAGGATGGGTGACCTCTTAGGAAGTATGAATTATTTTGTAATCCGAAATTTCAGTCAAAAATTTTTATGGGAACAATACGACTTATCATAAATAACCATAAATTAATATATATTTAATTATTGTAATTAATACCAATAATTTAATACCCAAATTAAATTATTGGAATTAATACAAATAATTTAATACCAAAATTAAATTATTAGAATTAATACCAATAATTTGTGGCAATATTAATATTAGTAATAAATCTCTCCCATTTAATACACGGTTTTACACCTATATAAAGAGGTAATCACCATTCATTCTCCTCACACCCGAACACTTCTCTTTCTCTCTCTACTGCTCCATTTCCCGGTGAAGCTCGAATTAGAGCTTCGACTTGAACAAAGGTCGGGCTCTTTAGAACCGGGGAGAAGACAGCTATCTGGTAGCAAACTCCAGTCAATCCGAGAATTATTGGAGAAGCGCCGACATGATAGAATAGTGAAGCAGCTCCAGCAGATCAAAGCTGCCCTATTTCAACCAAGCTGAAATCGACCATTTCAAGCCCTCCTCAAGCTAAACCAAGCCTTCCCAACACTTCCTCAGCCTTTCCATGGCCGAATTAGGACCGAAAGGTAAGCCAATTCGGCTCCCCTTAACAATTTTTTATCGGTGCTAGAGAGAGAGTCGACCGAATTTCAATGACAAAATTCTAATCCAATTCTGCATCAATTGATGCGATTCTTGATTCTAGGATGAACCTCAGGACAAGACCTATCTGCCCAGATCAAAAGCTCGGAACGTCGTGCCTTCACCGGTAAGTAATCGAAGCTTTCTCTCTCTATAGTTCATTTTCCAGCGAAGTTCCGTTTGAGCTCGTCCCGATGTTAAAACTTGCGATTCACATTGCTAAAGAATCATATGAACATGTAGAAACTCAATTTCAACAATTGCAAACGTTTGATGGGTCAATTTGATAAAATCAAATTCGGCTGTGTTAAGAAGTTGGAATTGGGGGAAAATTGGGGATTTTCAAAATTCAAAGGAATAAAATTAAATTTTATGAAATTGAGGGCTAATTGGGCATGAAAATAATGTTGGAGGACGAATTGAGAAATTTTAGAATTTTTGGGGCAAAACTTACCATTTTTATAAAGGAAGGGAAATATGGTAATTTTGGAAAAGTTGGAGGACCAAATTGGAAATTTGAGAAATTAATCCCCTTTTTGTGAAATGGAATAAATTGAGGTCCTATGATAAATTTTAGAAGTTTCAGGACTCAATTTGAGGAAAAAACCGGCATTTGGGACTTAAAGTTAAAGAGAAATAACTTTAGGGACCTAATTGCAACTAAATGAAAGTTTGACTTTTTCATTCATTTGGAATGAGTGAAGGCGATTAAGCCGAAGGATAATGAACCAAGATGTTCATATCGTATAGGAACACGAAGTACCGGGAACACCAACAAGGACAACCTCGTGTGAATACCAAGAATCAGTCTAGTGGAATTCACGGCATTAACGGGTGAGTGGGTTTACTAACATCATACCCGGTTGGGATGATGAGCACAATTTAAAGATAAAAACCACTTACCGGTTGTGAGTGAAAATTTTATATCATACTCGGTAAGGGATGATAAGTACATCGGTATAAAAACCCACTGTTTAGTGGTATTTAATCATCACCACTTAGAGAAAGTGATGTGAAAATTATGCAAAAAAAAACTACTTACCGGTTGTAAGTAGATCATACCCGGTTGGTATGATGAGACTTCCTCGAAGGAAGTTGAAAACCCGTTCATCAGTTATGAACGGAGATGTCCTTATACCGGTGGGTATAATGGACAGTGAAAACCTATTTTGTCGGAAGTGTTCTCCCCTGATTGTGTACCAATGCTTAAACTATTTGGGAGACCTTCTTAATGGGAGCTCGAATGGCTCTTATAGGTCCGGGGCCTCGATTTTGGAACTTGAGGGCTAGAATGCCCAGTTTTTTGAAAATCTCGTACAGTGGGCCCAAGGCTAGTTGGCATGAGCAGAAGCTCGTAAACGAACATGATATATGTGCTATAAAACTTAATAAGTGAATTGTTTGGCCATGGTACCAAAATAGGACTGATATGCTCAGTCAACTAGCGGTAGTGCGACATGACAGGTCGATGGACTAGTCAAGACAAACAACTGCAGGTTGAGTTGAGAGTCGGGGTCGTTGGACCAGTGGCACCACATATTACATGGCTTGATAAAAAACATTGTTTGTGCATGCATTGTGAGTACGGGATCATCAAGACACCCATGAGGGGTAGTGATGCGTCTTAAGGGCACTGGACGACCTGGTGGCTATAAGGGCAGTTCGTCGTTCCAGGTGTCTGTGCGAAATCTGGAGTAGCGCCAAGCGCATGAGACCGGGGTGGGGACAGGATGAGGTCTCTGTCCTCATACGGACACGAAGAAGTGATTTCGAGATTGTGGGTCAGATGTCACATACATCCACTCATTCCCAAGGTAGAAATGGTTGTACTTCTATCCAGGTGACAAGAAAAGTCGCTCCGAAGCCACTAGCGGGTTCAGTAGTGATACTGACTTGCGAATGTGTGTAACCTTCACGATGAAGGATGTGTGATGGGTGATGACACACCGTGGTAAATAAGAAATGGTGAAAAAACCCAAATTTTTAATTGAAGGGATTTTTGAAAACAAAGGAGTCTGGCACACTCCATATAAATGTTTTTCTTAAAAGTCAAAAGCTTTTAAAAACCCATTCACTAAGTAGTCGTATTCACCCCTCCCTTATATCCCTTTTAGGAAATCCCGGAAAGCCTCCCCTTAAAGACCGTCAACTAAGATGCTTGTAAGATGGGTATGTAATGTTTTAAATTTTATGCAGTTTTAATAATGCTATTCCAGGAAAAAGGTGCAGGTTAAAGGACGCCTTACTCTTTACGGTTTACAATAAGGGGAAACCCTTTAATAAACTGGGAGAGTGGTGGGTTGATCACAGGGATCCGACCAAACCGGGTCGGGGCGTGACATTCTGGCGGACGTTTTTCTATATTTGCCCCTTTATGAGAGGTTCTAAGTATGCTTCTCATGTACCTTATCCCTATTCATGAGGTATCCTTATCGGTTTAACCTTCGTTAGAAGCTTTTGCATTCACCTCATTAGTTCTTGACCTATTTGTGAACCGTTTACGCAACCTGCTCCATGGTATCGATCTCCAATCATTCATGTCCTTCGTGACCTTTGAGGAGGTATTGCCCTAAATCTATAAGGTGTGGAACACCCTTTCTTTCCTTACACCTATAATAGTTCATCTTGGTACTTGTCCTTTAGTAGGGTTGGGCATCTCTTTAGGTAATGTCCCATCATTATTCCCTTACATAGATTGTTGTGGCTTCTTCTTTCCTTCGAGTGGGGCTTTTCCAGGGTTACTAGTGGTTTGGTGCTTTACCGTTCTTGAGTTTGATCACTTTGATAGTTTTCTTGTTGAATCACCTCTACTAAGGGTTATGGTAAGAGTCCTCCTAGGTTTCTTGATTCATCTCCCATCATTGGGATGTGACTTTTCCTTAGTTTCCTGGATAGTGTGGATTTGTTTTATTTTCTTTAGACCATATTTCTAATAAGATCACATCCTCAAAAGATAGAGTTTTGGAGAAATAGAATATTTTATTAACATGGGAATACAAATGGTTGGGCTCTCAACCCTATCACAGAAAATGGTCACAAATTAATCTAGGTAGCTATGGGATTCTTGATAAGCATCCTCCTTTATACTTAGGGTTGTGCCATCAATATGTTCTAGCACCATTCTCCAGGATACTTCCCTATTTAGTCTTTCGACATTTCTGCCAGGTCTCAGGAATTTGGGAAGCTACTAGGGTTGTCTTCCTACGAAGGTAGGGTGTTGAGTAGAGTCATTCCAAGTTTTCTTGGTTACTCTCATAGGAGCCATCTGAAAATTTTAGAATAAATCCTATTAGTTACTATATTTTTTAGTCTTGATTATGTATTCGAGGAAACAAGCTCTGATACCACTCTAGTTGTCATGTCCCGACCGGTTTGGTCGGATCCTCATGATCAACCCGCCACTCTCCGAGTTTATTAAAGGGTTTCCCCTTATTGTAAACCGTAAAGAGTAAGGCGTCCGTTAACCTACACCTTTTCCTAGAATAACATAAATCAAAACTGTATAATAACTTAGGTTTATCATATCTGTCTCAGAGGCATCTTAGTTAATGGTCTTTAAGGGAAGGCTTTCCAAAATCTCCTAAAAGGGGTATAAGGGAGGGGGTGAGTACAACTACTCAGTGAATGGGTTTTCAAAAGTTTGACTTTTAAGAAAATAATTATTATTGGAGTGTGTTAGGCTCCTTTCTTTCAAAAATTCCTTTATTAAAAAATCTCGGTTTTTCCACCATTTCCATATTTAACCACGGTGTGTCATCACCCAACACACATCCTTCATCATGAAGGTTACACACATTCGCAGGTCAGCACGATCACTAAACCCACTAATGGCTTCGGAGCAACTTTACCGGTCACCCGGGTAGAAGTACGACCACTTCTACCTTGGGAATGAGTGGATGTACGCGAATCTGACCCTCAATCTCAAAATCGATTCAGAGACATCATCATGTCCCCACCCCAGTCTCATGCGCTTGGTGCTACTCCAAATTTCGCACAGACACCTGTAATGACGATTTGCCCTTATACTCATCGGGTCGTCTAGGGCCCTTAGGATGCACCACTACCCCTAATGGGCATCTTGATGATCTTGTACTCATAGTGCATGCACAAACAAAGGTTTGTTAAATTGCCATGTAATATGTGGTGCCATTAGTCCCAACGGTCCTGAACTTCAACTCCACCTATAGTTGTTTATTTTGACTGGTCCAAAGATCGGTCATGTCGCACTGCTACTAGTTAACTGAGTATATCGAACATGCCTTGGTACCATGACCAAACAATTCACTTATTAAGGTTTAATGACACATATATATCATGCTCGTTTACGAGCTCCTGTTTGTGTCCATTGGCCTATGGCCCACTGTTCGAGTTTTTCAGAAACGGGGCATATTAGCCCTCATGTTCCAAAACTGAGGCCCCCAGCCTATAAGAGCTATTCGAGCTCCTGTCAAGAAGGTCTCCCAAAAAGTTTAAGCATTGGCACACAGTTAGGGGATAACACTTCCGACAAAATAAATTTTCACTATCCATTATACCGACCGGTATAAGGACATCTCTGTTCGGTCAATTTCAACTCGGTCAAAATAGGGCAGCTTCAGTCTGTCGGAGCTGCTTCACTGTTTCATCACGTCGGCGTCTCGCCAACGACCCTCAGAGTGAACGAAGACTACAGTCGTGTAGCTGACTTCTCCCCGATTCTAAAGAACCCGACCTCACCTTGTTTGGCTCAGAAAAGACCCCATGTCAGAGCTCTGGTTAAAGCTTCGCCGGAAAATTGAGCAGTTGAGAGAGAATGGAGTTTTCAAATGTGGAGACGATGAAAGGGGAGGGACTCTTTATATAGGGACCTCAGGGACCCATTGGCCATCCATTTGGCACCATTATTACTAACATTGAAGACCTAAAATGCCCCCAAAAAGAAGCATTTCTTCTTCACCAGCATTTCTTCAGTTTCCCAGCAAGTGAACAGTGTTGTTATCCTAAGGAAGAAGATGACACTATTCCGAACCGGACCAGACAGGTCTGAACCGGGTTCAAAGCTTAAATCAGTCAGTTCACCCCCTATTCGACCGAGTTTTCAAATATAAAAATTTCTAAATTCATTCTCTATCTAATGGTGGCCTCAAATCTCCAATTTGAACTATTTAAGCCACCTAGAAAAATGAATTTAGGATTTGGTTCAATAGTGGTTCAAATCGGTTCGAACCGGTTTGGTTTTCATCCCCAATTCCTTCACAAGTCCATTTCCATGTCTTTTGTGACTCCTTGGGTCACTTAGGGTCCATAAAATTCCTGGTTTACCATCTTTTTATCGATTCTGGTTCATAAACCGACTCGTTCCTTAAATCGGTTCAATCCGATTTGGGTTCAGTTCACCTGAACCGGTTTGGTTTTTCTCTCCCACTTTATTATAAGGTTCCTTCCCAAGGTTTATGAATTTCTTTGGAGTACAATGGAGTTGAATTCCTTTGTTTTGCCCGATCTCTATCAGTTCTGGTTCATGAACCGACTCGGTTCATAAACCGGTTCAATCCTGTTGGACCCGGTTCATCCAAACTAGTCTAATTTTCCTTTTCCAATTCATCCTAAGGTTCTTTTCCCTAGTATTATGAACCCTTTGGATCACCTGGGAGTTGTAAATTCCTAATTTTCCCATTCACAATTGATCAGGTTTGTGAACCAGTTCTATTTTCTCATTCAGTTTGACCGATTCCCTTCCTGGTTTTCCTTAGCTAAAAAGGGTGGGGTTTACACCGGAGGCCTCGGTTTTGGAAATTGGGGGCTAATATGCCTGACTTTGAAAATCTCGAACAATGGGCCTTAGGCTAGTTGGCATGAGCAGGAGCTCGTAAACAAACATGATTAATATGCCATGAAAACTTAAGTTGTAAACCCCACTCTTTGGAGTTAAGGAAAATCGAGAAAGGACCGGTCAAATCGAGTGAGAAAACTGAATTGGTTCACAAACCCGATTATTGAGGAAAGGGCAAATTGGAGAAATTACAACTCTCATGTACCCAAAAAGGTTCATAAACCTTGGAAAAGAACTTTAGAACCAATTGGGAGAGAAAAACCAAACTGGTTCAAGTGAACCAGATTTGAACTAGATTGAACCGGTTTATGAACCGAGCCAGTTTATGAACTCGAACTGATAGAGAGAGGACAAAACAGGGAAATTATGGATCTCAAGTGACCTAAAGAGTCACATAAGTCATGAAAAAGGAATTTAGGATGAATGGGGGATGAAAACTAAACCAGTTCAGATGAACTGTATCTGAACTAGATTTAACCGGTTTGGACTAGTTTGAACCACTATTGAACCAGATGCTAAATTCATTTTTATAGGTGGCTTAAAAATTCAAATTTGAGATTTGAGACCACATTGGATATAAATTGAATTAAGATAAATTTAGAAATTTTTAGATTTGAAAAATTCGATCGAATCAGGGGTGAACCGGTCAGTTTAAGCTTTGAACCTAGTTTGGACCAGTCCAGTCCGGTTCGGGACAGTGTCATCTTCTTACTTATGATGATAGCACTATTCACTCGCTGGAAAATCGAAGCAGTGCCGGCGAAGAGGAAACGTTTCCGTTCAGTACGTTTCAGGCCATCAATGATGTTATAAAGGTTCCAAACGGACGGTCGACAAATCCCCGAGCTAAAATCGGCCAAATCGTAAACAAGCATAATTAATATGCCATGAAAACTTAAGTAATGAGTTGTTTAGCTATAGTACCGAGACAGGACCGACATACTCAGTCAGCTAGCCGCAGTGCGACATGACAAACAGCTGCAGGTCGAGTTGAGGGTCGGGGCCGTTGGACCAATGACACCAAAATATTATATGACATTATGTGAAAAACTATTGATTGTGCATGCACTGTGTTTACAAGACCTTCAAGACGCCAAAGAGGGGTTGTGATGTGTCCTAGGGCTTTGGACGACCTGGTGGATATAAGGGCAGTTCGTCGTAAAAAAAGTCTTGTGAAGCTTGGAGTAGCTTCAAGTGCATGAGACCAGGGTTGGGATGGGATGAGGTCACTGTCCTCATATAGATAGAGAGATTTGTTACGGGATTGAGGGTCGGATGTCGCAAACATCCACTCATTCTCAAGGTAGAAGTGGATGTGCTTCTATCTAGGTGGCTGGTAAAGTCGCTTCGATGCCACAAGTGGGTTCAGTGGACGGGCTGGCCTGCGATTGTGTGTTTTACCTTCATGATGAAGGATGTGTGTTGGGTGATGACACACCGTGGTTATAAGAATTGATTTTGAAAACTGAGATTTGGAAATAAGAAAAATTAAAAGAATTAAGGAGTCTCGCACACTCCAACTAGAAAACTATTTTTATTGAAATTTCATTTTTTTTTTAAATACCCATTCACTGAGTTGTAGAAACTCACCCCTCTTTTTATCACTTTATAGGAATTAGAGAAAATGACTAGGGATAACACCAAGCCTTACCCTTTGTCAGGTATGTTTAAATTCTCTTAAGCTTGCATTTTATTTGATATATGTTTTTTCAGGGAACAAGGTTAAAAGTACGTCTGGCTCTTCTTGAGTAAAAGAAGGGGAAAACTCCTCTTGAACCAGGAGAGTGGTGGGTTATTCATGGGGATCTGACCAAACCGGGTTGGGGCATGACACACACACACCTCAACAAAATGAGTCTGTTGAATTTAAGTATCATAACATTATTCATATGGGTCTTATTCTTCTTATTCACTCTCAGTGAATGGGTATTTTAGGGTATAACTTTCAGAAAAATAGTTTGAATTGGAGTGTGTCAGACTCCTTATTTTCTTTAAAATCTCTAATTTTCAAAATCTCGGTTTTTATAGTCATATCTCATCTCAATGGTGTGTTTATCAACCAACACACGCCCTTCATCTTGAAGGAAAACACACATTCGTTGGCCACTTAGATAGAAGCACGTCCACTTCTACCCTGAGAATGAGTGGATGTACACGACATCCGACCCTCAATCCCAAAACAAAACTCTGTGTCCGTACGAGGACAAAGACCTCATCCCATCCCTATCCCGGTCTCATGTGCAATGAAGCTACGTCAAGCTTGTCAAGACTTCTGGTATGTTTAACTACCCTTATTTCCAGAGCCCTAGGACGCATCACTACCCCTATTGAGCATCTTGAAGGTCCCGTAACATAATATATAAACAAATCAATATTTTTTTCCACATAAGCCATATAATTTGTGGTGCCACTGGTCCAATGGCCTCGACCCTCAACTAGACCTGCAGTTGTTTGTCTTGACTGATTCGTAGACCTATCATGTCGCACTACCGCCAGTCCATCGAGTATATCGGTCTTGTCTCGGTACCATGGCCAAACAACTCATTTTTTTAAGTTTTCATGGCTTAATAATCATGTTTGTTTATGAGCTCCTACTTGTGCCAACTGGCCTAGGGCCCACTGTTCGAGATTTTCAAAATCGGGCAAATTAGCCCCCAAATTCCAAAACTGAGGCCTCTAGCCTATATGAGCTATTCAAGCTTCTATCAAGAAGGTCTCCCAAAAATTTTAAGCAGTGGCACACAGTCACTTCACGAGAGAGCACTTCCGACAAAATAAAATTTTCAACTATCCATCATACCAACCGGTATGAAGACATCTCCATGTAGAATCAACAAGTGGGTTTTCCACTTCCTCCCATAAAGTTTCATCATACCAACCGGGTATGATCTACTTACAATCGGTAATTAGTTTTTCTGAGTGAATTTCACATCACTCCTCTCAGGTGTGATGGTTAAAATACCACTTAGCAGTGGGTTTTCATTTCCGAGGTGCTTATCATCCCAACCGGGTATAATATTAAATATCTCACTCATCCGATCGTGCAGTGTATTTCCTCTAAATCGGCTTTCATCCCTTGCGAGTTTTGTCTCAGTTGGCATTCCCGATATCTCGTGTTCCTACACGGTATGAACATCCTTGTTCATTATCATTCAGCTTGATAGCCTTCATTCATTATGAATGACTAAAAATGTCACGCCCCGACCCAGTTTGGTCAGATCCCCGTGATCAACTCACCACTCTCTTGGTTTATTAAAGGGTTTTCCCTTATTATAGACCATAAATAGTAAGGTGTCCTTTAAACCTGCACCTTTTCTAGGAATAATATAAACAAAACTACTTAAAAATTTAGATTTATCATACCTATATCACAGGCATCTTAGTTGATGGTCTTTAAGTGTAGGCTTTCTGAAATCTCCTAAAAGGGATATAAGGGAGGGGGTGAGTACGACTACTCAGTGAATGGGTTTTTCAAAGGTCTACTTTTAAATTTTAAGGAAAAACATTTATATGGAGTGTGCCAAACTCCTTTCTTTTCAAAAATCCCATCATTTAAAAATTTAGGTTTTTCCATCATTTCTTATTTACCATGGTGTGTCATCACCCAACACACATCCTTCATCATGAAGGTTACACACATTCGTAGGTCAGTACGACTACTGAACCCACTAGTGGCTTCGGAGTGACTTTATCAGCCACTCGAATAGAAGCATGACCACTTCTACCCTAGGAATGAGTGGATGTATGCGACATCCGATCATCAATCCCGAAATTGCTTCTTCGTGTCCATATGAGGACAAAGACCTCATCCTATCCCCACCTCAGTCTCATGCGTTTGGTGCTACTCCAAATTTCACACAGACACCTGGAATGACAATTTGCCCTTATACTCACCGGGTCGTCCAGGGCCCTTAAGACGCATCGCCACCCCTCATGGGCATCTTGATGATCCCGTACTCATAGTGCATGCACAAACAATGTTTTCTTATCAAGCCATGTAATATGTGGTGCCATTGGTCCAACGGCCCCGACTCTCAACTCAACCCGCAGTTGTTTGTCTTAACTACTCCGTCGACCTATCTTGTCGCACTACCGCTAGTTGACTAAGCATGTCGGTCCTATCTTGGTACCATGGCCAAACAATTCACTTATTAAGTTTTATGGCACATATATCATGTTCATTTACGAGCTCCTACTCGTGCCAACTGGCCTTGGGCCCACTGTATGAGATTTTCAAAAAACTGGGCATTCTAGCCCTCAAGTTCCAAAATCGAGGCCCCTGGCCTATAAGAGCTATTCGAGCTCCTGTCAAGAAGGTCTCCCAAATAGTTTAAGCATTGGCACACAATCAGGGGAGAACACTTCCGACAAAAATAGGCTTTCACTGTCCATTATACCAACCGGTATAAGGACATCTCCATTCATAACCGATGAACGGGTTTTCAACTTCCTTCGAGAAAGTCTCATCATCCCAACCGGGTATGATCTACTTACAATCGGTAAGTAGTTTTTTCGCATAATTTTCACATCACTTTCTCTAAGTGGTGATGATTAAAATACCACTAAATAGTGGATTTTTATACTGAGGCACTTATCATTCCCAACCGGATATGATATATAGTAAACCCACTCACCCGTTAATGCCGTGAATTCCACTAAACCAGTTCTATGTATTCACTTGTCCTTGTTGACATTCCCGGTACTTCATGTTCCTACACGATATGAACATTTCGGTTCATTATCCTTTATCCTAATAGCCTTATTCATTCCAAATGAATGAGAAAGTCAAACTTTCATTTATTTGTAATTAGGTCCATAAAGTTATTTCTCTTTAACTTTAAGTCCTTAATGTCGATTTTTCCTCAAATTGAGTCCCAAAACTTTTAAAATTTATCATAGGACCTCAATTTATTCCATTTCACAAAAAGGGGATTAATTTCCCAAATTTCCAATTTGGTCCCCCAACTTTTCCAAAATGACCATTTTGCCCTTCCTTTACAAAAATGGTAAGTTTCACCCCAAAAATTCTAAAATTCCTCAATTGGCCTTCTAACATTTTTATTATGCCCAATTGACCCTCAATTTTATGAAATTGCATTTCGATCCCTTGAATTTTTGAAAATCCCCAATTTTTCCCCCAATTCCAACTCTTTAACACTGCCGAATTTGATTTAATCAAATTGACCAATCAAACACCACTAATTATTGAAATTGAAGTTTAAATTGAGTTTCTCCATGTTCATACAATTTCATAAAACTTTAAATTACAAGTTTTAACGTCAGAACGAGCTCAAAAGGAGTTTCGCCAGAAAATAGACTGTAGAGAGAGAAAGCTTTGATTACTCACCGGTGAGGGCACGACGGTCCAAGCTTTCAATCTGAGCAGATAGCTCTCATCCTGAGGTTAATCCTAGAATAAAGAATCGCATCAATTGATGCTGAATTGTATTAGAATTTCGTCATTGAAATTCGGCCGACTCTCTCTCTAACACCGATCGAAAATTGTAAACAGAAGCCGAATTGGCTTACCTTTCGGTTGTGGAAGGCTGAGTAAGTGTTGGGAGGGCTTGGTTTGGCTTGAGAAGGGCTCGAAATGGCTGATTTTAGTTTGGCCGAAATAGGGCAGCTTCACTGTTCCATCATGTCGGCACTTCTCCAGCGATTCTTGGATTGACTGGAGTTTGCTATCAGATAGTTGACTTCTCTCAGGTTCTAAATAGCCTGACCTCTCTTTCCGAGGTTAAGAAAAATGTTCAATTCGAAGCTTTAATTTGAGCTTCAAGGTTAAGAAAAATGTTCACCCATTAGATCATCCGAAAGTTGTAAAATTTTAAATTGCTTGTTCCCAAATGATCGGGTTTGTAAACCGGCTCGTTTTTCTTACTCGGTTTGACCGGTTCTTTTCCCGGTTTTCCTTAACTCAAAAGTACGGGGTTTATAAAAAAAATATATAACTTTTCAAATGTTTGTAATTTGGTTCCTAAAGTTCTTTTTCATTTACTTTAGGCCCCAATTGCCGGTTTTTCTCCAAATTGAGTCTCGAAACCTTTAAAATTCACCTTGGTACCTCAATTTATTCAAATTCACAAAAGGGGTTTGAGTTTCCCAAATTCCTAATTTGATCCTCAATTTTTCCAAAATTACCATTTTACCCCTATTTTACAAAAAAAAGGTAAGTTTTGCCCCAAAAATTCCAAAATTTGTCCAATTGATTCTCTAACATCTTTATCATGACTAATTGGCCCTCAATTTTATAAAATTACAATTTAGTCCATCAAATTTTTGAAATCCCCAATTTTCCCCCAATTTCAACTTTCCAATATATTTGAATTTTATTTCATCAAATTGACCGATCAAACAAGTTTACCTACATCTTCATACGATTCAATTGCACTTTGAATTCCACGATTTGACATCGGAACGAGCTCAAACGAAGTTTTGCTGGAAAATAGAACGTAGAGAGAGAAAGTTTTGAATACTTACCGTCGAGGGTGTGGCGGTCCAAGCTTTCAACTAGGTAGATAGCTCTTGTCCTAAGGTTACTCCTAGGATCAAGAATTGTATCAATTGATGCCAAATTGATTGAGAATTTAGTCATCGAAAATCTGTCAGTTCTCTCTCTAGTACCGATCAGAAATTATAGAAGGGAGCCAAATTGGCTTACCTTTTAGTTTTAATTCGGCCGTAGGAGGGTTGAAGAGGTGTTGGGAGAGCTTGGTTTGGCCTGAGTAGGGCTCGAATTAGCCCATTTCAGCTCGGCTGAAACAGGCCAGCTTTGGTCCGCCGGAACTACTTCATTGTTCAATCAAGCCGACGTTTCTCCGGCGACCCTCGGAGCAAATGGAGACTACAGGCATGTAGCTTACTTCTCCCCAAATGAAAGGAACTCAACCACACCTTCTTTGGCTTAGAAAAATGCCCAAGTAGCTTTGATTTGAGCTTCACCGAAAAATGGAGCAGTAGGGAGAGAGTGGAGTTTTCAGGTGTGTGGAAGATGAATGAGGAGGGGCTCTTTATATAGGAAGCTCGGGGACTTCTTGGCCATCCAATTGGTGCCTTAATGGCAGTCATTCATTGCCTGAAACTCCCTTATCGAAGACATTTCAGCTTCATCGGCAATACTCGATTTTCTGGTGAGTGAACAATGCTGTCATCTGAATGAAGAATAAGACATTGTTCTGAACCGGACTGGTCTAAACCCAGTTCAAAGCTTAAACCGGCCAGTTCAGGCCCGATTCGACCAAATTTTTAAAATTAAAAATTTCTAAATTCATCTAAATTTATTTTATATCCAATGGTGGCCTCAAATCTCAAATTTGAATTTTCTAAGTCAACTAGAAAAATGAATTTAGCATTTAGTTCAATAGTGGTTCAAACCGGTCCAAACCAATTTAATTCGGTTCACCTGAACTGGTTAGGTTTCCATCTCCAATTCATACTAAAGTTTTTCTTGACTTTTGTGACTATTTAGGTCACTCGAGATCCATAAATTTCCTAGTTTGCCCTTTCTCTATCGGTTCCGGTTCATGAACCAACTCGATTCATAAACTAGTTCAATATAGTTGGATCTGGTTCATCTGAACCGGTTTGGTTTTTCTCTTTCAAATTTGTCCTAAGGTTCTTTTACAAGATTTAATGAACCCTTTGGATCACTCGGGGGTTGTAAAATTTTCAATTTGCATGTTCTCTGATGATCGGGTTTGTGAACCGATTTTTTTCCTAATCTTCCTTAACTCCAAAGGTCGGGGTTTACACCCACCCCACCCCCAAGCTTTCCGTCACTTCTTTTAGGTTAAAGCTATACATACTGAGTTCGTTGCTATTCTTCACAACCAAAATAATATTAATAAATAACTTATCTACACTTATTTTTAAGTTACATCACATTTTATATGCTATTTCTCACCTATAAAATGGATATATTAACATATTATAAATATTAATCTCAATCTTTTATTCAATCTCACTTTCTCTTTTAATATTGCAATTTTTCTTATTAATTAACTATATGTGCACAAAATATCAACTCCTCTTCGATTATTCTCCATATTACACTTTCATTTGTATTTTTTTGTGTCTCTATTTTCCTTATTAGCCTCTTATCAAATTAACAAACATCAATTTTATTTTATCTTTATATTTTCCTTGGTTAACTCTCTATTTATGTCCTATATGTAATTTGGATTATCATGTATCAATCTTTTATATGTGGCACAATTTACTTATATTAATCTATTTTTTTGTTTGCATCATCTCATTCCAGATGCAGTATATGATCATATTCTCGGTACGTCTTCACTCCTAATAAAATGTGACTCCATATGTCTTCATCCAATATTGTTGATGTTTAATGATCTCTTGTCGCTACCGTTTCCTCGGGCTCACCCAGTTCAGTCATCCACCCCCATTCCTCCCGCTCATGGGAGCCACACCCGGATGGTCCACCCCCATTCCTCCCGCTCATGGAGGCCGCACCCGGATGGTCACTTTAGAGTAACCTCACATTTATAGTCAAATTAGTCATGGATGTTGGCAAGAAGTTATGCATGCTAAGATTTATGATCTCCTGCACAAGGACACTTGACTTGGTACCTCATCCTACTGGTCAATATATCATCATACTCTGAACTGGATCATGAGATACACGACTCTTTATTTTGTCCCCTTTGGCTAAAGTTTACACGACTCTTTTGGCCCTTTGTTTTTCAGGTGCACATTTCACCATTTACAACTACCGACCACATCAGAAGATGTAAGAAGTCTCCATCTACAAGAATATCCCAAGGCACCTAAGAGATCAAATATTTCTCAAAACCCCAACATAAGACAGTAAATATGGTAGAAGTTCTCTTCATAAACATAATAGCAATGCTCAAATCTAATCAAAACCCAGAAACATTTCACACATAAGTGGATGCAAACTTATATCCGAATCCTGCTCGTTTGTATGACCTTTTGAGTAACATACAAAAAACTACAGAAAATGGAAACAATAAGAAGCACGAAAAGGTTAGAAGATCAAGAAATGACATGATAATCTACCTTTCTGTTCTCCCACACACTCATTGGGAAGAAACCTCATCTAAATCATTTACCTGATCAGGCTGGGACACATGATCCCTAGAGCTAGTGCGGCAGAGCTCCTTGATTCTCCTAGTGACCACGTCCATGGAGGGTCTACTGTCAGGATACTGAGCGCAGCAATCTATGGCCAACTGCAGTAGCTGGACCATCTCTTCCTCCA
The DNA here is from genome assembly GCA_030064435.1 of Trapa incisa. NCBI lineage: Eukaryota > Viridiplantae > Streptophyta > Magnoliopsida > Myrtales > Lythraceae > Trapa > Trapa incisa. The sequence goes on along the minus strand of CM057781.1, from coordinate 11,436,425 downwards.
CGCTCTGGTACCTGAGAAGCTCAAGGTCAAAGACCTCCGAGATCCACTCCTCACGAACAACAGATTGGACCCACCGAGGGAGATCAACACCTTCCTCGTTTAGGAGGGAATGGGTTGGTGCCTTTCCAGTCAGAAGTTCCAGCAGCAGAACCCCAAAGCTATAGACATCAGCCTTCTGGGAGGTTCTCTGGGGTTCAGTCACCTCAGGTGCACGGTATCCAGCTACTCGGGTAGGGGTAGATGAGGGACCAACAAGGCTGGCTAAGCCAAAGTCAGAGACTCGAGCCTCGTATGTCCTAGTTAAGAGGATGTTGGAGGATTTGATGCTCCCGTGAGAAACTGTCGAACCCCTGGAGTGGAGGTACTCAATGCCACGAGCAGCTCCGAGAGCAATGGTGGACCTGATCTCCCAGTTCAATGGAGTCCTTCCTGCTCCTTTGTTTCCTATTTCAAAATCAATTTTCCAATCATTAAAGGTTGAGTTTATCATCACCAATGATTCATTCAGAACACTGCCTATTATGTAGAAAGGCAATCACTACCTTTGAATATAATGCTTGTAGATGTCAATAAACTCCATCTTGCATCACCATTCAGATAATCAAACAATCTGAATAATTTATGCAGACTCTAATGGGCTAATAAACAATCTATTTGATGAATCATACTCTTCTACTAACACCTTAGGGACAAACTATGCAAATTACATAGAAAAGGATGCAGGAATGAGTAAAACACTAGAGGAACTAAATTGCAGATGATCTCACCGTGCAGCAGAGCAGACAAGCTGCCCATGGACATGAAATCAAACACGAGGAGCTTCTCGTCGTTGCTATGATAGTACGCCCTGAGAGGCACCAGATTCTCATGGTTCATAGCCCCAACTCCCTCGATTCTTTCCATGAACTCCCTTGATGAAACAGTCACATCCTTGAGCCTCTTCACAGCCACTGCCATGCCGACCTCAAGCACAGCCTTGTATGTTGTCCCGAAAGTCCCCTTCCCTAGAACCTCAGCAGAAGCCCTCAGCAAATCCTCCAGATCGAAGACCCTCGGAGCATTCCCGAAGAATATGAGCTTCTTCGGTGGCAGCGCCCCTCCACTGACCTCTGCCTTCACCGGCCCTACATTCATTAAGGTGTCACTGAACCCACCATTATCGGAGCCCCCGATATCCTTCATTTCCCCAGTTTTCAGACTCATTTCATGCGGCTTATTGAGAGCAGAGATATCCACTGAACGGGTCCTCTTGTGACCGCCCCTTCGAAACAAGCAAATCAAGAATATAAAGATTAGAAGGAAGCCGAAGACACTCCCGATGGCAATCCCTGCAATTGCCGATCCAGAAAGTTTCTTCTTTCCCTTCTTTACGCCTTCTTTATCTTCAGGCGCCGGTGCAGGAGCAACTCTGTCGTCAGGGCATGGTGCAAGCGGTTCCCCACAGAGGGAGTTGCCGGAGAATGAGGACGTATTGAAAGATTGCAGACCTTTGGGGATTGACCCATTGAGCTCATTGTTGGAAATGTTCAATAGCTCAAGCTTCAGAGGCTTCAAGTCAGCTGGAATTTGCCCGCTGAGGTGATTGTTTTCGAGAAACAGAGTCTTCAGTCGGGTCAGGTTATTGAAACCCTTAGAGATTGCTCCAGTCAGGTTGTTTGAAGCTAAACTGAGCCTCACAAGGCTGTGAATAGTGAATAGAGACTCGGGTATTTCGTCACTGAATCGATTACCTTGCAAGTAGACATTGCGGAGGTCCGTACAGGGGGAGAGATCAGGGACGGGGCCGGTAAGAGAGTTGAGCCGGAGGGAGAGGGTCCGGAGGCGCGTGAGGTTGAGGAATACGGCATTGGAAATTCTTCCGGAGAGCGACGCGCCGGGCAGGCGAAGGGAAGTCACGCGCGAGGACGTGCAGGTAACGCCGGTCCATGAGCAAGGATTCGCGTCGGTCACGCGCCAGAGTTGGGAGCGGCCGCCAACTGCAGAACGGAGAGACAGCAGAGCAGCCCTGTCGGCGGCGAGATCCGGCGCCGACATTTGTAGGAAGAGGACGCAGAAGGCGACAGCGAAGAGGATTTGCGGCTGCATGGTAACTGTTTCCGGCATGAGAAACCAAAATGCTGAAGGCCCTGAGAAGAAAAGTGGCCAAAGAGATTAAGCCCTCAGGAGTAGTGAAGGTGCCGCTAGTGGGGTTGCATCGGAAGATGGTTGTTTATCTCCTCCTCGGCCGAATTTAGCTCAAGCCCATAGGAGGCTTTCACCACTGGAGAAGCAGAGTTAAGTGGAAGAGTGAAGGCCAAGTTTACATAGTAGATTACAGGGAGATAATGGCAACCCTAGAGAGAAGACAGAGAAAGCTTTTCTCTTGCACAGAGGAGAGCGACTCTTCGTTGTCGACTTTTCTTAACTGTCTTTTTCTCTTCTATTTTCTGATTTTTTTTATATTTTCTTCCAAAATAATAAAAAAAATATGAAATTTTATTTTTTTTGGTAAAAAGAGATGGAAATAATTTATCATAATCAGATTACCCCTAAATCAAAATTAATACTTTCTATTATTATTTAAGAAATGAGTTTCATCAATATAATTTATTTATTTTAATATGTAATTATTATGTTATTTTTAATTAATTTAAATTAATTATAAGATAATCACTTATTAATTTATATATTTATGATTGAATTATATTATATTACTAAAAATAAAATAAAATGTAAAAGTATATAAATATATTATAATTATGATATATATATGATTAATTATATATAATAGTTGTATGATATAATCAAATTATATATAACATAATTAAGTTAATGTTATAATTAAAAAATATAGTAATGTTAAATGTATACTCACCCTTATATATAAATATTGTATAATAAAAAAAAGTATATATATAATAAACTGTATACAAAAAACATTTTTTTATTTATCATATAGTACAAATAGATTATTGTTATAATTATATAATTATAATTGTATCATATAAATATTAATTATATAAAAATATTTATATATAAATATCATATAATATTAATAAAAATATACGTATATGATAAATTATAATATATGCACACACTAAATACATTTTATGTATCATATAAATATATTATGGAACAAAAATTAATAATTATTATCACCATAAAATATATTAATATTAATTTAATAATATATATACAATAGTAACATGAAAAATAATACACGTATATTTTATAAACTATATTTATATATAATATTTTTATTATATAATTTTATGAAATATTTTTAATTTATAAAAAAATTTAAATGTATAAAAATAAATTTATATTAAAATGATTAATAAAATAAATATAAAAATATATTAAAGTAATTTTAGTTAATAATGCTATAATCCCTCCCATTCCCAAAAATATAACCGTTATAATTTAGTTTAAATGGAATGAGGGGGAAATTCAAATAAAACAAATTCTCATTAGAAATGAATTATTTTTAAAATAAATTATATAAAAAATTATTTATAGAGTAAATAGATAATTTGGAGTATTAAAATAAAACAATAATAATACTTAGTTATATTGGCCAATTTTTAATATTTTTTTATTAATGTATTTAGATATAGATGTAAAAAAATTAAATATTTGAGAACAATTTTATTTTTAAAAAATATAAAAATGATATAAACCCAATTAAACATACTACACATGTAATAATGATCTATGGAACTCTAAATAAAAATTGATATTCTTACATGGTTAAATTATTGCAAAATGAGTAAATGACAAGCTTATATGCTAAAATATTGAATCTCCCTTCGTTCAAATTTATATATATATATATATATATTTATTAATATTATTATTATTATTTATAAAATATTGAAAAAAAAATTATATATTTTATTATTTTAGATATTTCAAATATAATATAATATTGAAAACTATAAAATATTTTATTACCCGAATTTACAAAGGCTACTAATACTTCAATAGTTTGTTTATTGATGTAAGTAGGTAGCTATTTGAGTGAGGGACAAATAAAAGTGATGTTTTATTTGGTAAAAAAAAGTGATCTGAGATCTTCATATAAATATGTAAAAGAAACTTTATAAGAATGTTATTGAATTATTGTACATGTGCACGTTTATATTTTTGATAAAAATAACATATTATATTTGATTAAGTGAGTAAAAATTTTTTATGTATCGAATATGTAAAAAATATTGTGTTATCTAGATATTATAAATAATAACACTTGTATCAATTTATGTTAAAATAAAAATTTTATACAATATTCAACAAACTAAAAGAAATTATAAGTATGTTATTAATTACAAGAATGCTATCTAAAATATTTATTAATTTAAAAATAATAATTTTTCAATATAAAATTTTATGTTTAAAAATATCATGTTAAAAAATTTTCCCAATTTTTTTTGGTATAAGAGAATCCAATCATAATTTTTTTTTGCACTAAAGGTATCCAACAATAACATGAAGGACAACTTTTTTATCATTTTTTTTTATCAGTGTAAGAAGGTCAACTGAGCAGGAGAGAAAAAAAGGACAGGAACAAGGTGTGAGCGTAATTATGTTTGAAAGATTATGGGTGTGTGGATGGTCAACTTGGCATGTGGCTGATTGAAATGAGATTTAGTCATAAGGTGAAAGATCTTCACTCACTTGCAAATCAAAATTTATATTTAGTATAATTAATACAACAATATTTGAGATTGTCATAAAAAAAGGGCATGTTATCAATATTTTAGTGGAAAGAAGAAAGAGGGTGTTTGCTCAATATGGCTATCCTTTTCCACCTGGCAAGGCTTGAAAGTGGGGCCTCCGTCATTAATGCGTGATGACAGCTATTAAATGATAAAGATGGTTTGTGCAAAAAAAAATGATAAAGATGGGATGGGTGGCAAGTGGCAACCGTGTGATCAGGCCTTTCGGCTTCGGTGGCATGAAACAAACAGACATTTATTTATGCATAACGTGAATTTCATACCAACCCTTTCCTTTCCTTCTTGCCTAATGCCAACCACTTCCATCCTCCGCATTCATCTTTATTTCCGGCTACCTTGTCTTACGGGTCCATTTAGATTTAGATCCACACACGGTCACAACCATAACCACATGGATCTCGAGAAAATCAATTATATATCCATATATGGTGGGTTCGATTCTCGAGCCATATGTTGTGGATATGAGGCAGTTCTACTATACCCCTACGTGCGGGCCAGCAAAAGATGGCTTGGCCGTGCCAATTAAAGTGATGAACATTAATGCCGGTGTGAGCAAAAAAACATTAATGCTGTGAGCCCCCAACTGCCAATTACTACTACTCATTTTTTAATTACAATAAATGTTATATATTAATTTGGAATGTGATAGAGAAATAAAATAATTAGGGGTTTACGAATTTAAAGTTCACAAGGTTATGGGCCACATAAATGAAGTGTCTATTTTTATAAAGATAATATATGTTTATTCCTTAAGTTTATATCACAAATATAAAATGTTTCCAAGTCATAATATCTTGTTATGAAAATTATAAAACGCATTAATTCGATACAAAATATTTTAAAAAGTATTATTAAATAATAATTAAAATAAAATATAACAAAAAATAGGGGACAAGCAAGCCTTCACCACCATCGTTATCAGTAGCCGCTTTGTGAAGAGTTTTGGGATGAGGGGAAGCTTAAGAGCCTTCCTTGGATACCCGGCACCCAAGTGGAGCGTCTAAGGGAGGGGATGCCAACGAAGGGAGGCTTAGTGGTTCTCCTATGAGTCCATCGTGGGGGCGGCCCAAGGGAAGGATGATCAAACAAGGCTACTCGGGCTCCGGCATATGATATCTTCATGATTTTTTTTAAAATTTAATTATTATTTTATGATCATAAATTATTGATATAAATAAAATTCATACCAATACTCTTAACAGAGAATGATGTGGTAATTTTGACATAAAAAAAATAAAACTAACGTAAAATAATGAAAAAAAAAAAAGGGTAGGGGCTCTCTGTTAAACCGTCCAATGGGGAGGCCCTCATAGTTTGCCCGAGCTCATCAGTGACCCTCTTTCACAAGCTAGGTCCGCTGGAGTCTGGCCATGGATTTTGTGAGGAGGAGGGGAGGCTCGGGGCCCTTGACCCATCCCTTAGGCTACCCGGGCCATGGGGAGGCTGCCCATCCTCAATGGAGTAGGCTCCCTGAGGCCGCGTCAGGCTCTTTTTTTTTTTTTTTTTTAACTTGCTTGATTTATTTTTTTTATTATTTGGTGTTATATCACCAAATTTATTAATTTTAATATTGTCAAGTCAATCTCTATTAATAATGATGAATACATATTTGACTATTTATATAATAAATTAGCATTTCTCAAAATATTATATATTAATGGATGACATTTTAAATATTTTTTTCCAAAATATTACGCCTTTAAATATTTTGTATAAATAATACAATTTACTATGTAAGAATGATAAAAATATGCATTTAATGATTTAAATGACAAAGTAACATTTTTTTAATATGATACACTTTTAAATATTTTGAACATAAATAATATAATGTTTATAGTATTGAACATAAATATGGTGTAATGGGTTTTTATTTCTTTTGGCGAATAGTCTAATGGTTCGAGATGCTAAATTTCATCATTTTACCTTAAAACAAAACCTAGGAAAGAGAAGAATGGAGGGGTCAGACAAGATTAAGATGAGAGGCCCAATTGAAAAATATTATGAACGAGGAAATTTCATATATGCGGTAAATACATTTAGGGAAGCTTAGGAGTAGTCTTCATCTTTGAGGGAGCCTTGATAGGACCTTAGAGTAGCGATGAGAGTGACGGACGTGTTCTCAACCTGACTCAACTTAGATAAAATTGGACTCAATCATTGTTTGGGTCCAAAAGAATTGGACCAGACCTATACTCATTCTTTTTTTATTTTTTGTTTTAAATAAACTGACATGGTTTTATTTAAAAGAGCCAACTCAGTGAAAACGTCAGTTGCCTCTATCAAAGGAAAAATCCTAGCATGGCTTTTTCATTAGCCAATTAGGGTCTTAACATTTGTACATGATTTGATTTGAGTGTTAAATACATAACTAAATCTAGTCCATACAAGTTACGGGATTTGAGTACATTTTTGGGAATAAAATTTAAATATATTCTAAGTGTCAAATTTGCATTTGAATTTAGTCAATTCCGATTGAATTGGCTTGTTTGGGTGTGAAATTCGTAAGAAGTTCGGGTTTTAAATTTTAACCCAATTTAGATTGAAATTTTAAATCGAGTATACAATCAATTATATATAAAATTAAGTATAAATAGTTGTTCTATTTTTTAGACTTGACATGTCTAGGGTTCAAGTAGGAGTCAAACAAACCCGAACTCAGTCGGGCACAAGTACAATTTCTCATAAACGAATTTTAACGTTAAAATTTTTCAAAATAAAAATCTAAATTGAACTAGAAATTAAGTTTAAATTGGTAGTAAAAATCTGAATTGTGAATTGAGATCCAATTGGATTAAAAATTATTTTTTGTACAAAAAATTATAATTTTTTACAATTTAGATTAGTTGGGGTTGAAATAGTGTGATTTAAATTAATAAATGTACCAAAAATAGAAAAAAAATTTAAAAATATAAAATTATAAAAAAAATGTAAAATTTTCATGACTTAATCTCATGTTTATTTACAATCTCCTGCTCGTGTCAATTGGTCTTGGGCCCATTGTACGAAATTTTTAAAATCGGGCATATTAGCCCCCAAGTTATAAAATTGAGGCCTCCGACCTATCCGAGCTATTGTCAAAAAGGTCTACCAAAAAGTTTAAGTAGTGGCAAACAATCAGAGGAGAGCACTTTCGACAAAATAATCTTTTCAGCTATCTATCACACCAACCGGGTGTGAAGACATCTCCGCTCATAACAGATAAGCGGGTTTTCTACTTGCAACTGGTAATTAGTTTTTCTATGCATTTTCTCACATCACCCCATCTGGGTGTGATGTTAAAATCCCACGTAGTAGCAGGTTTTCATTATCGAGGTACTCATCATCCCAACCGGGTATCATGTAAAAATTCTGACTCACTTGTGAATGCCATTAATCCTTCTTAATCGACTTTTTGTCTCCTCACGAGCTTGTCTTAGCTAGTGTTCTTGGTACTTCGCATTCCTACACGGTATGAACATCCATGTTCATTATACTTTGGTATGACAGCCTTCATTCATCGCAAATGAATAAAATACCAAACTTTTCAATTAATTGTAATATGGCCCCTAAGTTCTTTTTCCTTAACTTTAGGTCCATAATGCTGATTTTCCCCAAATTAAGTCCTGAAACTTCAAAAATTTACTTTAGTACCTCAATTTATTCAAAATTATAAAAAGGGGTTCAAATTTCCCAAATTCCCAATTTGATCCCCAACTTTTCCAAAATTAACATTTTGCCCCACTTTACAAAAATGGTAAATTTCACCCAAAAATTTCCAAAAGTTGACCAATTGGTCCTCCAACATCATTTCCATACCCAATTGGCCTTAATTTTAGGGAATTGCACTTTATTCATTCGAATTTTTAAAATCCCCAATTTTCCCTCCAATTTCAACCTTTCAACTTAGTCGAATTTGATTTCATAAAATTGACTGATCAAATGAGGTTAATTGTTGAAATTGAAGATAGATTTAAGTTCCTACACATCCATATGATTCAATTGCACTTTGAATTGCATGAATTGATGCCGGAATGAGCACAAACAGAGCTTCGCCGGAAAATTGAACGTTGAGAGAAAAAGCTTCGAAAGCTTACCGTTGAGGGCGTGGCAGTCCGAGCTTTCAATCTGGGCAGATAGCTCTTGTCTTGGGGTTCCTCCTAGAATCAAGAATCACCTCAATTCATGTCAAATTAAGGAAGAATTTGGTCAGTAAAAATCTGTCAATTTTCTCTCTAGCACCGACCGGAATTCACAGAGGGGTGCTAAATTGCTTACCTTTCTGCTCTAACTCGATTGTATGAGGGCTGAGGAAGTGTTAGGAGAGATTAGTTTGGCCCGAGTAGGGCACAAATTGGTTGATTTTAGCTCGGCACGAATAGGGCAACTTTGGTCCACTAGAGCTGCTTCACTGTTCGATCACGCCACGCTTCTTTGGCAATCCTCGGAGCAATTGAAGACTACCACCATGTAACTGAGTTCTCCCCGAGTCTAAGGAACTCGATCACACCTTCTTTGGCTCAGAAAAGACCCTATATTGGAGCTTTGGTTCGAGTTTCATTGTAAAATTGAGTAGCTGAGAGAGAGTAAGGTTTTCAGGTGTGTGGAGGATGAATGGAGAGGGGCTATTTATTTAGGAAGCTTGGGGACTTCTTGGCTGTCCGATTGGCACCTTAATTACGATCATTCATTGCCTTAAATTCCTTGGCAAGAGACTTTTTATCTTTACCAGTACTGCTCGATTTTCTGGTGAGTGAATAGTATTGTCATCTGAAGGAAGAAGATGACACTATTTCGAACTGGACCGGACCGATCCGAACTAGGTTCAATGCTTAAATTGGACGGTTCAAGCCTGATTCGACCGAGTTTTTCAAAATTAAAAATTTGTAAATTTATCTAAATTCATTCTCTATCAAATGATGACATCAATTCTCCAATTTGAATTTTCTAAGCCACCTAGAAAAATAAATTTACCATCTGGTTCAATAGTGGTTCAAATTGGTCCAAACCGATTCGGATTCGGTTCACATGAATCTGTCTGTTTTTCTCTCCCAAATTGTTCTAAGGTCCCTTTCTAAGGTTTTTATGACTCTTTGGGTCATTCGGAAGTTGTAAATTTCCCGATTTATCCATTCTCTAGATGATCGGGTTTGTTCACCGGTTCAGTTTTTTCACTAAGTTTGACTGGTTCTTTCCAAGGTTTTTCCTTAACTCAAAAGGGCAAGGCTTACAACTCTCCCCTCCTTTTAGGAGTTTTGTCCCCAAAACGTATTTCACACTTTTTGTATTAGAATGAACTTCCCTTGGTATCATCTTGTAGTTTCTCAACATACCATCCCTTCGGTTATTTCCATCTCTCCCTTTTATAACATACTCTTGAAATCTTCTTTTCTTTCCCATCATTTTCTCATTCCATGGAGCTTAGTTTCGTTAAACCTATCTCATTGGAAGGTTTAAGGTCATATTCTTAAATTCACATCCTTTGTTCCTTAAAGCATTATTTCTCCTGTCTGAGATTCTTTACTTAAGAGTTCAAGATTGGGAGTTCCAGAATACCCAATCATTCAGGTATCTAATTATTCTCTTTATTTGTTGACCTCCTTAGCTTAGTGTCCGTTCAAGCACCATATACTTGTTTCCACAGGTGTTGGTATTATCACCCTTTCATCCTATATTGATCTTTCCCCCATTCGTTGGTTATTACAACTTCATTTCAAATTTAATGTCGGACCTTGTCATGCTCAATTAACGAAATCTTTCTTACCTGAGTCATATTCCCCTAGGACATTTTGGGCTTATCTGTCCCTCTTAGCATGACATTCTCTGGAATTTGTCTTTAACCATTTAACATTTTCAAAGCACTTCCATAATGGTTATTCCCAATCTTTCTATCTTTCAGGGATGGTATAATATCGTCCCTCTTTTTATCTGGTGGTATTTCTTGACTATTATCATTGTTATCCAATTGTCCATTTTGCCTTTGATGTCATATCCTTTATAAGTGTACTGGTTTCCTTACTTGTCTCTTCCAAACTTTTTTATTGAGTCTTTCAGATTTCAAGTCTTTGAGTTTCTTGATACTTACTGACATGCTGAAACTCTTCCTTTCTCACGTCATTCCTCATTCCTAGTGCTGTCATTTCTCTTAAGGACTTTCTTTTTCTTAATCCATTCCTTACTCGTGATCATTTCACGATTCTCTATTCCGAGTTAGTTCTTTTCTTACTTGTACGACATCTTTTTGACATTATCTACCTACTTACTCATTATTTGGGTTTAACTTACCCCTTGGACCCTCACGATTACTTTTCCTTGTACTTGATCCCTTCATCTCCAACAACTTATCTTTGAGGAGTTTTATCTTCTTTCTAATTTTGTTGGTTCCATTACCTCCTATTTGGAACGCATATGTTTTTCCAAGATTTTCTTCCTTGGTAAGTTTTATACTCTTTTTCTCTCGGAGTTCCCTTCTAGTTTTACCGTTGCAAACATCTAACCTTAATGACAATTCTTTGATGCCATTCTCTCCTACTTACCTTTACCCTTGCGACTTTACAACTACTTCTTGTATACTTCATCTTCATTCTCACTTGCTTCCAGTACTCACTTATTTATCTAAGGTGGAGTTCGCATTCCCTTAGTTTCCCAATCTCTTGATCGTCTTGCAAAAAGCTTATTTAACCTTCTCATTGCTTTTGGGTAGTTTCTTCTATCTTATCCATTGATGTCTCCAAGACTTTCCTCTATCCTTATTTCCCAAAAGGTTTTTGGCCTTTCCATTCTTTCCTTCTTTATGGGGATTATAACCTTCACAAGGGTAAATTCATTAACTGTTTCACTCATATTATCCTCTTAGTTTGATTATCTAAAGAGGATTTTCTCTCGAATTTTCTTGTCTTTGGTATCCATCCATTTTCCCTATTTAGGGTATAGTCCTTACTACTCCCAAAATCCTTCCTAGAGTGTAGTTTATTCTCCAAGATGTTTTGGTTGTTGTGGGTTATTTCCTTCAACTAGGTCCTTCTAAATCCCTATTTGGTTTCTCTGCTTTCTTGCAAGTAGATCATACTTAACCTCTCCAGTCACTTAGCCACTTGTACTTTTTATTGAGGTCCTTATTTCATCTTAAATTTTTGCGATATCTTCTTTGTTGAATTTAGTAACTTGGAACTTTCCTCTTCCTTGACTTCCACTTCCTATTCTCACCCTTCTTCTAGGGTCTTCCGTTCAGGGATTTCTTATGTTCGATCTCCCTACTGCTCCTTAAAAGTTTTCTTCATTCCTTTCTTATACTTATAGATCTTTGTATGGTTTATTTGTACTGAATTCCTTCTTTTTGTTCCATATCTCCACTTCCCATAAGTTCCTCTATGTTATGGAGTTCTTAAGAAATTATATCCCAACTCTTTCCAAGTAAGTATTTTTCCCGGGGCTTTCTTGTTATTGTATTTTGTCCTATCTTAATTGTTTTAACATCCTTAGTGCTTCCTATAGTCTTCTTTCCTTCTTCCTAATCAGTTTCCATTCTTTTGAATTGGTCTATTGCTTTTTGTTTTTCCTTACTCTTATTTAGTGAGCCTTTCCTTAACTCCTTAAACGCTTACTAATCCCATGCTCTTTGATGCTCACTTTCCCTTTGTTCCAAACTCCTCATTCTTTCCTTAGTTAGGATTTGTCTCCCTTGGGTGAACTCTAAGAGTATTTTCCTTGCCCAAATTTTATTGTACTTAGAGGGAAAATTTTTAAGGTTGAGGTTAACTAAAAATAACCCATTTTTCCTTCCTTAGATGATTTCCTACCCTTTACTTTGAATTCTATTAGCATGCTTGAATTTATCAAGGAGACTCAGAAGTTTTATCAAGAAAATTAACTTTTATTCATTCAAGTAATATTTTCTTGCCATACTTGGCTTATTACAGAAATTCTCTACCCCTAATTCATTGGGATCATAGGCCGAGAGTTAGCCTTAGAACGGTTGTGGGACTCTTAATCAAATGGCTTTGAAGAACTAGTTGGTGTCTATTCGTATTCCCTTATGGGACAAATTTCATGTATGGCATCCAATCCATACCGCCTTAATACCTCTACCTTGCACTCATATATCCATTTCATCCATTGGAAGGGATTGAAGCTGGACTGAGTAGGTGGGGGTACTTGGTAGATCTTCATGAAGGTGACATATGCATCCGAATAGTTGTCCTAAACCTCTTTCTTGGTGGGATTCCTCTCCGATTGTTGTGGGGCTAGAGGAGGGGTTGGGCTCCTAGGAGGAGGTACAGGTTTCTCTTGCCTTGGGGGGGGGGGGGGGGGGGGGGGGGGGAGGGGTGGGTATGTGATGCCTTCTGGTTCTAGTAAGGCTCCCACAAGTTTTCAATAATCTTCCATCATGTCCTTGGGTACTCTTTTCTCGCCCTTTAAGAATCGTTGAACGGTTGCCTCCCTTGGGCTAGGTGTCTTTTTTAGGGTTATGGATGGAGTATTGGATTTCACAGCGAATTTCCTAGGGATTCTCTTCCCTACACGATAGTGAGCGTTTGATTAATGTCAGGGCATAATATTGATAATGTTTCTAGGGAACTTAGCTATGATATTATTCAAGTTGTCACGCCCTGACCCAGTTTGGTCGGATACCCATGAACAACCTGCCACTCTCTTGGTTCAAGGGGGGTTTCCCCTTGTAGTCAGCTACACGCTTGTAGTCTCCATTTGCTTCGAGGGTCACCAGAGAAATGCCGACATGATAGAACAGCAAAGCAGCTCTAACGGACCGAAGCTGCCTTATTTTGGTCGAGCTAAAAATGGCTAATTTGAGCCCTTCTCAGGCCAAACCAAGCCCTCCCAACACCTCCACAACCCTCCTACAACTAAATTAGACTGGAAAGGTAAGCCAAATTGGCTTCCCTTTGTAAATTCTGATCGGTGCTAGGGAGAGAACTGATACATCTTTATTGACCAAATTCTCTCTCAATTCGATATGAATTAAGGTGATTATTGATCCTAGGAATAACCTTAGGACAAGAGTTATCTACTCAAATTGAAAGCTCGGATCGTCGTGCCCCCAACGGTAAGCTTTCGAAGCTTTCTCTCTCTACATTCAATTTTCTAACAAAGCACTGTTTGAGCTCATTCTAGCGTCAAATCGTGTGATTCAAAGTGCAATTGAATCGTATGAAGGTGTAAGAACTCCAATCTAACATCAATTTCAACAATTAAACTCATTTGATCAGTCAATTTGATGAAATGAAATTCGGCTGAGTTAGAATGTTGAAATTGGGGAAATTTTGGGATTTCAAAAATTCGAGGGACTAAAGTGCAATTTCATAAAATTGAGGGCCAATTGGGCATGATAAAGATGTTGGAGGACCAATTGCGCAATTTTAGAATTTTTGGATCAAAACTTACCATTTTTGTAAAATAGGGTAAAAATGGTAATTTTGGAAAAATTGGGAACCAAATTAGAAATTTGGGAAACTTGAACCCCTTTATGTGATTTTGAATAAATTGAGGTCCGAAGGTGAATTTTAGAAAATTTGGGTCTCAATTTGAGGGAAAATCAGCATTAGGGACCTAAAGTTAAAGAAAAAGAATTTTAGGGACATAATAACAATTAATCAAAAAGTTTGAGTATTTCATCCATGCACCATGAATAAAGGCTATTAGGCCAAGAGATAATGAAAAAGGATGTTCATATCGTGTAGGAACACAAGGTACCAGGCACGCCAGCAAGGATAAGCTCGCGTGAATACAAAGAACCGGTCAAGAGGAATTCACTACATTAACGGGTGATTGGGATATTTAATATCATACCTGGACGGGATGATAAGCAACTCGGAAATGAAAATCCACTACTAAGTGGTATTTTAACTGTCACACCTGGTAGGAGTGATGTAAAAATTACACAGAAAAACTACTTACCGGTTGTAAGTAGATCATACCTGGTTGGTATGATGAACTTCTTGGAAGGGAGTAGAAAACTCGCTTATCGCTTATAAGTTGAAACGTCTTCATACCCGGTTGGTATGATAGACAAATGAAAAGTTTATTTTGTCAGAAGTGCTCTCCCCTGACTGTGTGCTACTACTTAAAATTTTTGGGAGACCTTCTTGACCGGAGCTCGAATAGCTCATATAGGCCGGAGGCCTCGGTTTTGGAACTTGGGGGCTAATATGCCCGATTTTGAAAATCTCAAACAGTGGGCCCTAGGCCAGTTGGCACGAGTAGGAGCTCGTAAACAAACACGATTTTAAGCCATGAAAACTTAAGTGAATGAATTGTTTGGCCATGGTACCGAGACAGGACCGACATACTCGATGGATTAGTGGTAGTGGGACATGACAAGTCTATAGACCAGTCAAGCCAAACAGTTACAGGTTGAGTTGAGGGTCGGGGCCGTTGGACCAATGGCACCACAGATTATATGGCTTATATGAAAAATTATTGATTTGTGCATACATTGTGTTACGGGACCTTCAAGACACCCAAGAGGGGTAGTGATATGTTCTAGGGCTCTTGACGACCTGGTGTAAGGGTAGTTAGTCATACTAGAAGTCTTGAGAAATTCGACGCAGCTTCATTGCGCATGAGACCGGGGTGGGAACAGGATGTGGTCTCTATCCTCATATGGAAACAAAGTTTTGTTATGGGATTGAGGGTCGGATGTCGCATACATCCACTCATTCTCAGGGTAGAAGTGGACGTCCTTCTATCTAGGTGGTTGGTAAAGTCGCTCTAATACGACAAGTGGGTATAGTGGACGAGCTGGCCTACGAATGTATGTTTCTTTCATGATGAAGGACGTGTGTTGGTTGAGAAACACACCGTTATAATGAGAAATGGTTATGAAAATCGAGATTTGAGAATGAAATATTTTTAAAAGAAAAATAAGGAGTCTGACACACTCCAATTCAAACTATTTTTTTTAAAGTCATACCCTAAAATACCCATTCACTAAGTCATTGAACTCACCCCTCCCTTATATCCATTTCAAGTAACCCCGGAAAGCTTACCCAAAGACCACTAGCTAACACACCTGTAAGGCAAGTATGATAAGTTTCAAATTTTATGCAATTTTGATTTATGTTATTCTAGGAAAGGTGCAGGTTTAAAGGATGCCTTACTATTCACAGTTTATAAAGAAGGGGCAACCCTTAGTAAGTCGGGAGAGTGGCAGCTTAATCATGGGGATCCGACCAAACCGGGTCGGGGCGTGACACATGATGATGACAGGAGAACCTCCTATTTTGGAAGATTCATCCGACAATCAATCTGTAGCGATGCTTGCAACATTCACACCCTCTAGTTCTTCAGTTAATAATGGTGATTGCTTTTATAGGACCAGGTCCAAGCAATCATAGCTCCCGCGAGCACTATGATATCGAGCATGCTCATAGGAGGCTTAAGACACCAGCTCTCACAAGCTCATCCAAGAAGGAGAATGCTCGCTCTTCCGGGAGATAGACGGTGGAGGGGAATCAACAGGACCAATCCTTCATTGGTAAAAGCATGCATCTTTTTTCTACTGCCAATACTTGCTAAATTACGTATCCATATACGTATGATTGATTGGTCTATCAAATATAATTCAGGGTAGGATGTTACAGAAGAAACAAACATGACCATGGATGATCTCTTTCCGTTCATGGAAGATGACCTTTCAACCCTACTGATAATGCCAACGCTAGACTAGTACGTTGGAGGTAATGACGAAGTACGACCCCAACAAATTTTGAGTGATGCAGCATAAGATATTGGGATGGGGCTTGACATTTGTGGCAATGCTCCCCACAATCTGGACCCATCCCTTCATGTCCAGCCAATGGGACCCGAGCTTGCAGAAATTGAACTTCAGGTCTCAGGTCCAATCTTTGGACACGAACCTAAGGGCGGACCCGAGTAGACTCGAGGCTCAGGTCCCATTGACATGCCTACCTATTATGGAATTATCAAGGGATACACCTTGATAATTAAAAAATTAAAGGATATCATTAAGAAGATGCCACCTGATGTAATCTTCCTAATGGAAATAAACACCTCATAATCAGGATGGGGAAATTACGAAGGAAAAGGGACTATCAACAAAGTACATACAGTGAGCCACATGAGATAAGCGATGGGCTAGCACTTTGTTGAAACACTACCGAAATTAATGTCACTACTACACAACATTTTCTACTGGATAGTGGGATCAAATTATCTACCGCTGATGATAGTATCATGCCCCAATCTGATTTCCCAGGTCATGGTCCAATGATAACCCATGTCCAATCTGATTTCCCACGTCCACTCAATATTACTATAGTAGGTACTTTCACATTTAACCAGGCAATGCTTGAAATTATTTTCAATATTTATTGGGACCTAAATGGGACCCAAAGGAACTTTAAGTACCGATTTGGAAAGACTTAAGAAAAGTCTATTATCCAGAAGGAGTAACCTTAAAAGGGGTATGTGCCATAGGAAGAGTACGGTCGGAATATGTATAGGGGATTAGTAGAAATATTGACCATGGGTTTACTATACCTTGTAGAGAACGGAAGGAGCATCAGACCAGAATCAGAGCGGATTCCAAGCGCATCATAGAATGAACAAGTTCTATGAATTATGTGAGTGAGTTTTAGTTTAATTCCATCGTTGATAACGCGTCCTATTGGACTGATTGAGCCGATTGTGTGATCTTGTGTACCCTTGTGTGTTTTGATATTTATGTTGCACTTTGATAACTGATATAAGAAGTGTGAACTAGTAAAAACATGCCCACTAAATCAAATATTATTTTGAAAGGAAAGAAATGAACCAGTCATGAGAATCGGAGGTTAGTTGAATACCAATTTTTGAGAAATTGAGGAAAAGCATAGATTTAGCTCGTGCCTTGTGTGAAATTGGGGAGAGGGCCACTAATGTTCAGACTCCTGATGTGTGTGATATACTTGTTATTGTGATTAGACCGAATTTATGTGGTGAAACCTGAGCCCGGGCCGATTGCTTGAAAATGGAAGCCAACTCACGTAGAGTCGAGCTCCCAGTGGTTGTGCATTCATCAAAATAAAAGGGGAGACTCCACAAAGGTCCAACATCCCATGTTTAAAGTATGTTTTTACCATGAAATTGGTGGAGTGCATTCGGCTTGTTGAGTGATAAGGAGATATCATGTGTTGCACAAGCTCCTTGGTGTGTGGCACCGTTACAATAAATGGCAATGAGTGTTATAATATGATTGAGTCATATTGTTAAAACTGGTATTGGTGGTGGGGTGACGGAGGGGTGCCTAAGCGATGGTGCCGTCATCCAAGGGAAAATGGAAAGGATATGTGGGAGGCATAATATGATACTTACATGCTTTCTTTGGACAACCGGAACATGTACGATTATTATCCCAATACACCTATACGATAGGTAGATGGCGAGATGAGTCATAAGTGTAGGGGTCATAGGCCGGCAAGAGGTGGTAATGCGACTATGACCCATGTGCTTAGAACACCAGTTGTGAGTACAACAAAAGTTCATAACCCCTTCACTCCATTCCATGATTAGTGTCATCCAATGAGGCAATGCATTATGGGGTACTTTATATTACCTATGTGGGGCTCGAGAATCCCACTTGTGTGTGGGACTGAGTGCGGGAGAGCGGCATGAGTTCCGCTAGGACCCTCGGGTGCTAAGGCGCCAAGCTAGAAAGGCGGCACATGTGAGGTGTTGGGTGATGGGGATGAGAATCGTAGTGCCTCCCATACTCCAGCTCCCGGTCTGGGATTGGATGAATGGCTATACATTTTGGATGGATTTGTGCTTATGTGTTTAGGGCCTTGAGTGCCCCTCGTTCGATGGGAGGTCATATGATTGTGTGGGACCACGTCCCTTGTGTAAATTATGTGAATTAGATATGAGAATGCCTAGTAAAGATGAGACCGAGAATACTGCAGTCGTAAGATAGAAGCGGGTCAGATGACCCGAGACTATGTCTCAAAGGGGAGGAAGTAAAGTACGAGACTCATATGAGAGATACGATGAGTAGGAGTAGATCTTGTATGCTAGGTGGTCTATAGGAAAGGTTTGGATTGTAAGCCATGTAATGGCACGACCGTTAGCATCACACTCACTAAGTTGTGAGCTCACCCCCTTCCCTAATCAATTGTGCAGATAAGCCGAGAACGTTGGCAACAAGTGGAAGGGAAAGTTAAAATTGAAATCCTTACTACAAGGTGAGCACACCTCCAATTATGAAGGTTTAAACCCCTTATCATATCATGATTCTACTATTGTCGTGTTTTTTAACCATGTATTTCAAGAGCCCCACGCTGGACTTATTACCAAAAGTTCAAAATTTTCACTGTAGTTTTTTTTTATGATTTCACAATTTTAAGCCTTAGTTTCGCCGGTGTTACCTTAGTGAAGGTACCCACCTCTATAATGTCAGGGGATTGGTGGGGGATTCATAGATCTTTGGTCAAGGGATTTGGGCCAGGGAGTGACACCCGAGAGGTACTAAGACATCGAGTTGTGAGGTGGCACGTGTGAGGTGTTAGTTGTGAGGATGAGAGCCCCAAAGCCTCCCACACTCCTGCTCCCGGTCTAGGATCGTGCAAATGGCTATCCATTCTGGGTGAATTTTTGTTTGTGTGTTTATGGTCATGAGTGCCCCTTGTTTTATGTTGTTTGCCTAAGTTGTCGGGTTGGGGCACGGATCGCGATAACCCAAGAGTGTTGCTCGAGCGTAAGTCATGTGATCATGTGGGACCACATCCCATGTTTGAGATAAACAAATGTAATGTATGAATACCCGATAAGGGGGAGACCGAGAATATCTCGGCTGTAAGATGAAGACGAGTCGGATAACCCAAGACTATTTCTCAAGGGGGAGGAAAGAAACCACGAGGCTCACATGGGGGATGCGAGCAATTAGAGTAGACCTTGTGTGTTAGGTGGTTTATGGGAATGGCCATGTTGTAAGCCATGTAGTGGCATGAAGTTAGCATCCCACTCACTAAGGTGTGAGCTCACCCTTCCCTCCTCCCCCAAACCATGTTGCAGGTAAGCTCAAGTGGCTTGTGGCAAGTATGGAGGTGGCTCGAGGCGAGTACGGAGGAGCATATTCTAGAGGCACCCTACTGCACCAAGTAAACTTGAAACCTGCACACGATGTACATACTTATTATTTTGCTAAAATTCTCAGGGTTTGTAATAGTAAAAGAGTAAATGGGCTCATGTTGTATTTCGTACATGAAAAGCTTAAAATTTCTACTACTTTTCTCAAAAGAAGTCTTTTGGGTCTAAGCCTAGATTCCGTCGGTATTACCTTGGCGAAAGATCTCACCCTTATAACATCGAGGAAATCGACGAGGTTTCACGAGTATCTGACCGAGTGATGTCGGGTCAGGACGTGACATTAGTTTTACTACATATTTTCTAAAAATAGTTTCAAAACATGCACACTAGCATTTTATAAAATGACAAGTATTGAATTATATTAGTTCAATTGAACTCTAAGTTGAAAATATCACTCGCATATTATTTAGGACTTGTTTATCCATTAGGTACTCCAAACTTTTGTGCTTCACTCACACAATCATTCAAAATATATATATATATATTCCAATAGAAAATATACATATATTAAAATAATATCCCAAACTATTTAGAGTTAATCTATCGATATATCTTATATCTCCTGTAATTTTTATAATAACGATTTTGCCATTAAATTATAGTTTGTCCTATTTACGCATAAATTAACGAGTCTATACTAACATTTGCTTAGCATTGAACTATTGTGATTGGAAGTTCTAGAATAGACCCGCCAAAATAAATCAGCTTGTGGCAGTTGAAAGTCTTATTGTGGGAGGTTGGAGAAGGCTCGTGGGAGGTAGATGAGATGAATGAGGTGTTTTTTTTGTCACAAGTGTCTAGCAAAGATAATCGAATTTGGTATCGAAAGGGTATCTACACCACATTGATTTTCTTTTCCATATCGAATTAGAACAAAACGATCCACATGTATTTTGACACAAAAATAACTTTATTTGATGGTTGGTTGAGTAAAAATTTTGAAATTGATCATACAGGTATGGTGAGTGTATCTTAGAATAGTTTTTCCAATTTTGAAAGAGAAATTTAATATAATAAGAAGAAGAATTCTCAGTTAATTTTATATGTATATTGGTATATTAGTTTAAGCTCAAATATGAACTTTATTACTTGTAATTTAGCTAAAAAATAAATCGATTTTCTCAATTATGTATGTGTAAATTTTGGTCGGAGAGTAACTGACTGCGAATCTAATCGGGAGGAGGAGTGGGGTTGAATTAGAAATCATAATATAAAGTATTTTCACTAAGTTAGAATGTAAAACATAATAAGATACTATAATTGAAGGATTACAATTAGATAACTTAAAACCAAATGTTATTTAAAGGAATTAAACATGAATATATATGATAATAGTCAAAATTTTAACGGATAGACGACAATTAATCAAATTGTAAAATTTGATTAAATAATAAAATATTTCAATTATTAATCTTTATATCTTAATTTATATATAAATATTTTATTTAATTTAAATTACATATAATTAAACTATATATATTATATAATTTTCACTAAATAACTTATAAATAAAAAATATATAATTAACATGTTATTGAATTAATTTAAAATAATAAATTAAAAATTTTACACAAATATAATATAAAATTATATATTTAAGTTATTAATAAATATTATATATAATTTAAATTAAGAAAAATATTTATATATAAATTATGATATCATATAATATATATTTTTTATTTAATTTAAATTATATATTTTTAAAAATACTAAAAATATATATTTTTACATTATAAATTTATAAATTATAATTATATATAATTAGTATTTTTGTATAATTTTGAAATAATGATTTAAATAAATATAATACAAAATTATATATATTTCGAATTATTAATAAAACTATAAGTATATTAATTAAATAAAATATTTATGTATAAATTATTATACTGTATAAATTATATATAAATAATAATATTCTATAAATTTTACTTATAATTTTATTAAGTAAAATTATATATAATTTGTGTTATATTATAATTTATATATAAATATTTAATTTAATTTGAATTATTCATATTTTTTATTAATAACTCAAATATATATTATATTTATGTAAAATAATTATTTTATTATTTTATATTGATTCAACCATTTAATTATATATAAGTAGTATTTAATATATAAATTTATAGTAAATATATTATATTATTTTGAAAATTAAATTATATTTCTTATCTTAATTATTTACTATTGTATAATAGATAACAAAAATAATATATCACAAAATACGTGTTAATGTTATTTAAGAAAGTTAAAAATTGTTTTTTTGCTCATAATGGGAAAACTCCTTTATTCTAGTTACACGGGGAGTTACCCCTAAAGTTCTCCGGCTTCACATGAATTTTAACAAATATTTAATATTAAAATATAATTTTTTAATAATTTAAGAAAGTATCATTATTTTAAATATACGAAATAATACTACAATTTAACTATTATTATTTAATTTGACTGCTTAATTTTTTTTTGCTCAACATTTGGCGGCTTAGTTGACCTTTAAGAACATTAGCTCATTCATTTTGCCTCAGAATTTGTTGATTTAAGGATCGGTCAAGGGAGCGGTACCGCGTGGGACGCTCTCCATGAACCTTTCACACCAACGGCTTGCGGCTGCCTTCTGCCAACTTGAGGTATTAACCACCACAAAAATGTGAATCTTTTCGTGCCATGCAAAAATGTATACGGCTTAGAATTGGAAAGTAGTGAATATAACAATTTAATATTGGTCTATTAGAAGGGAGTTAGTTACATGTGAAATTTAATATATAGAGACCATTATGGTCTCCCATGGGGGAGTAGTAGTTTCACACAATCAGCTTTTTCATCATTAAAAGACCAACCACGCAATCCATTTTCTATTTCTTCAAAGAAATGTAAGGAATTTGAGCTGGTAATACACGTTTAGGCTACCCAAGGTGCGACACTCAATGTGTGATAGATACCTTGATAGACAACCATTGTCTATAAATAGTAAGTTTAATTATTTGGGTAATTAGTTTATTTCTATATAGTATATTATTAAATAAATTATATATTAAAAAAATACATATGGGCCTTGCGCTATTCCAAACTTTTCCTAAGAAGGCAAACACAAGTGGATTAGCATCTTCCTTCCCTTCCTCCGAGTGGAATCATCTTTGCAAAGAAATCCAAAGAATAATATAGGTGACTTAAATAATAAAAAGTTTTATCAGTGTTTTTTTAATGCGAATTTTGAGCTATATTAAATTCTTAATATTATTATTTTGATAATAACAATTAATGATCATTAATTATTTAATATATTTACGGTTTAATATAAAATCTAAAAAAAATGTAAAAATGTATGTCGTTGTCATCTTACTTGAATTTTCCATAAAAAGAAATGGCATCTTCATATTCAGTATATGCACCCTTTGAATAACAAAGTAGCCCGTCAATGCAAGTTGTTCATACAACATATGCAATGTCTTTAACTTGTCCAAGGTATATATCCGATTCGGGTAAGTAGGATAGGAACTCCCCTCTCCCTTCCCAATAGAGAATTGATTGCGTACACGCTACCCCCACCCTCCTAATTATGGTCTTTCACTAATTGATGATGACCACAACTCCAATACAATGCCCATGTGATTCGATTGTCGACTATTTCTTTTGTTCCTACGGTGGAATGACACGTGCAAATAGTGGAATTCCAATTTCATTTTCAACGCGGTTCAAAGGCTCGTCTCAGAAAATTCAAAATTCCTGTTCTCCCCTTGTCGTCGTCTCCTCTTCCTCCCGTCTATCCAATTATATATAGTATAGAAATTGTGACCTCATCTACCCTCGTTCACATAACTCCTCCAAGGTTCGAAGGATTCCATACACACCAAGAAGAGAGAGTCCATAAAGGAGACTTGCACTCGAGCGAGCGAGCTCCGTTGGAAATCGGATTGTCTCCGGAGCTTCTCTGACCGTTCGCGAGGCTGAGGAGGCGGCGACGATCGATGGAGGCGTGGAAGAGCACCGAGAGAGACGATAGTGGAAACAACGGTGGGAAGGAAAACGATGTTTTCGGGCTGGTGATGGGGACTCCTCTGGTCCACAGCCAAGTGAAGAAGATAAAGAGGGAGGAGAAGAAGAAGACGGACGTGGACTTCTCCGCGGGAAGGCCGGAGCTGCGGCCGGCTCGCCAGGAGATCAGCCGACAGAAGTCTCAGTCCCGGTCACCGCTCGGTCCCTCCGGCTGGCCAATATCCGTCGGCGACCCGTTGTAAAAAAAAACGAGGAAGATGCTCCTGGGGGAATGCATAGGAAGCATAAAAGTTGGTCATGAATTGAAGCTAGTACCGACTTTATAGATTTTGCGGCATGTAATAAATTAAATGTAGAACGATAACTTTCAACCAAAAAATGGTAGATTTGTTGTAAATTTTATATTTATACTAAATGTGAAAAATCACAAATTATTGTGCTTAAATAGACTAATTATTTTTTATGCAAAAAAAAGACTAATTAATCCTTTCCTTTATGGCCAAAACTAATATAGACATAATATAAATGCACATTCTTGTAGAATAAGAAAAAAGTATTTTGCAAGAGTTATTTATTTATTTGATAAATGGTATTAAAAATATATTAAATCGTGACTAATTTGGCTTTGCTGTTATCTTCAATAAAAAATGATACATGTATACAAAGGATTAAAATAATTAATAATGTACACAATGTTAAGATGTATGGTTTGTATTCAATTTTTTTTGTAAAACAAAATACTATTTTTTATTAATTTATCAAATCAGATATAATATTTTTAAAATAAGAAAATAAAAATAAAATAATTATTTTATTATCAATAATAGATCTAACATTATCGGGTAGGTATTCAAACCGCTTAATCCCCGATTCTTCCTGTATAAACATGCTAATCATCTGCACAAGAGTTGCTTAATTGTTTATGTAAACCCCGTCATTTAATAATAAGAAAACTGGGGAAAGAACTAGTTATTTCCAAAGAAAAAACTGAATCGGTTTACAAACCGGAACCGATAGATAAAGGACAAACCAAGAAATTTATGGA
The DNA here is from genome assembly GCA_030064435.1 of Trapa incisa. Lineage (NCBI taxonomy): Eukaryota > Viridiplantae > Streptophyta > Magnoliopsida > Myrtales > Lythraceae > Trapa > Trapa incisa. The sequence goes on along the minus strand of CM057781.1, from coordinate 11,411,579 downwards.
TCTCGAGTGAACTAAATAGTCACAAAAGTTATAAAAAAAGACTTTAGAATGAATTGGAGATAAAAATCAAACCGGTTCAGGTGAACCGGATCCGAACCGGTTTGAACTACTATTGAACCGGATGCTAAATTCATTTTTTTTATGTGGCTTAAAAAATTCAAATTGGAGAATTTATGCCACCATTGGATAGATAATAAATTTAGAAAATTTTAATTTTAAAAAATTTGGTCGAATTAGGCCTAAACCGGCCGATTTAAGCTTTGAACCCAATTCGACCGGTCCAGTCCAGTTCAGAATAGTGTCGTCTTCTTTCTTCAGATGACAACACTGTTCACTCGCCGGAAAATCGAGCAGTGCCGATGAAGATGAAAAGTCTCCGACCAGGGAGTTTCAGGCAATGAATAATCGCCATTAAGGCGCCAATCGGACGACCAAGAAGTCCCCGAGCTTCCTATATAAAGAGCCCCTCCTCATTCATTCATTCTCACACATTAAAACTCCATTATCTCTCAACTGTTCCATTTTCTGGTGAAGTTCGAACTAGAGCTCCCACTTGGGCATTTTTTTGAGCCAAAGAAGGCGTGGTCGGGTTCTTTAGATTTGGGGAGAAGTCAGTTACACGCCTATAGTCTCCATTTGCTTCGAAGGTCGCCGGAGAAACACCGACATGATAGAATAGTGAAGCAGCTCCGATGGACCGAAGCTGCCCTATTTCGGCTGAGCTGAAATCGGCCAATTTGAGCCATTCTCAAGCAAAATCAAGCCCTTCCAACACCTCCACAACCCTCCAACATTTGAATCAGAGCGGAAAGGTAAGCCAATTTGGCTACACTCTGTAAATTTCGATCGGTGCTAGATAGAGAACCGACAAATTTTCAATGACTAAATTCTCACTCAATTCGGCATCAATTGATGCAATTCTTGATCCTAGGAGGAACCTCAAGATAAGAGCTATCTGTCCAGATTGAAAGCTCGAACTGTTGTACCCTCGACGAAAGTTTTCAAAGCTTTCTCTCTAAGTCCAATTTTTCGGCGAAATTCCATTTGAGCTTTATCGTGTAATTCAAAGTGCAATTGAATCGTATGAAGGTGTAGGAACTCCAATCTAACTTCAATTTCAACAATTAAACTCATTTGATCAGTCAATTTGATGAAATCAAATTCAAGTGAGTTAGAAGGTTGAAATTGGGGGAAAATTGGGGATTTCAAAAATTTGTGGGACTAAAGTGCAATTTCATAAAATTGAGGGCCAATTGGGCATGATAAAGGTGTTGGAGGACCAATTGGACAAATTTTGGAATTTTTGGGGCAAAACTTACCATTTTTGTAAAGTAGGGGCAAAATTGTAATTTTGGAAAAGTTGGGGGACCAAATTGGTAATTTGGGAAACTTGAACCCCTTTTTGTGATTTTGAATAAATTGAGGTCCTAAGGTGAAATTTAGAAGTTTCGGGACTCAATTTGGGGAAAAATCGTCATTAGGGACCTAAAGTTAAAGAAAAAGAACTTTAGGGACCTAATTGCAATTAATTAAAAAGTTTGAGTATTTCCTCCATTCATGATGAATGAAGGCTATTAGGCCAATTGATAATGAACAAGCATGCTCATATCTTGTAGGAACACGAAGTACCGGGAATGCCAACAAGAACTATCTCGCGTGAAGGCAAAGAACTGGTTAAGAGGAAATCACTACATTCACGGGTGAGTGGGATTTAATATCATACCCGGTTGGGATGATAAGCACATTTAAAATAAAAATCTACTATTAAGTGGTATTTTAACCATAACACCAGAGAGGGGTGATGTGAAAATTATGCGAAAAAACTATTTATCGGTTGTAAGTAGATCATACCCGATTGGTATGATGAATTTCCTAGAAGGAAGTAGAAAACCCGCTTATCGATTATAAGCGAAGATGTCCTCATACCCGGTTGGTGTGATGGACAGATGAAAAGTTTATTTTTGTTGGAGGTACTCTCCCCTGACTATATGCCACTGCTTAAAATTTTTGGGAGACCTTTTTAATGGGAGCTTGAATAGCTCATATAGGCCAGAGGCCTCGGTTTTGTTACTTGGGGGCTAATATGCCCGATTTTAAAAATCTCATACGGTGGGCCCTTGGCTAGTTGGAACGAGGAGGAGATCGTAAACAAACATGAATTAAGCCATGAAACCTTTAAATGAATGAATTGTTTGGCCATGGAACCAAGACAGGACTGACATACTTGATGGACTGGCGGTAGTGTGACATGATAGGTCGATGGACCAGTCGAGATAAACAACTACAAGTCGGGGCCATTAGACCAGTGGCACCACAAATTAAATGACTTATGTGGAAAACTATTGATTTGTGTATGCATTGAGTTTACGAGACCTTCAAGACGCCCAAGAGGGGTAGCGATGTGTCCTAGGGCTCTGGATGACATGGTGGAGATAAGGGCAGTGAGTCGTGCCAGCAGTCTTAGAAGCTCGACGTAGCTTCATTACGCATGAGACCGAGGTGGGGACGAAATGAGGTCTTTGTCCTCATACTGACACGGAGTTTTGTTTATGGGATTGAGGGTCGAATGTCACGTACATCCACTCATTCTCAGGGTAAAAGTGGACTTACTTCTATCTAGGTGGCCGGTAAAGTCATTCCGATGCCACAAGTGGGTGCAGTGGCGTGCTGCCCTATGAATATGTGTTCCCTTCATGATGAAGGGCGTGTGTTAAGTGATAACACTCCATTGTGATAATAAATGGCTATGAAAAATTGAGATTTGAGGATGAGATATTTTAAAGGAAAATAAGGAGTCTAGCACACTCCAATTCAAACTATTTTCTAAAAGTCTTACTTTAAAACACTCATTCACTGAGTTGTTAAACTCATCCCTCCCTTATATCCCTTTCAGGTAACCTGGAGAAAACCTACCCAAATACCTACGAGTTAAACTACACCTGTAAGATAGGTATGAAAAGTTTAAATTTTATGTAGTTTTGATTTATGTTATTCTAGGAAAGGTGCAGGTTTAAAGGACTCATTACTCCTCCTAGGTTAAAGAAAGGGGAAACCCTGAATAAACCGGGAGAGTGGCAGGTTGCTCACGAGGATCCGACCAAACCGGGTCGGGGCATGACAACTTGAGTAGTATCAAAGCCTGTTTCCTCGAATATATAATAAAGACAAGAAAATATAGAAACTAATAGGATTGATCTTAAAATTTTCAGAATGGATCCAAAGAAAGGAACAAAGAGAACTAGGGCTGTAGTCTCCAATACTGCCCAACCACCCCTACTTGTGGAGACTCCCAGAGAAGCCCAAACAACTCCTCCTGGACTTAGCACGGAGCACTAGAGGTTGTACGAGGAGTTCACCCATATATTTGGGCAACCTAACCTTGTCCCTGAGGCAGGTACCAATTCTCGGGTTGAACTAGAGGAAGTGCAATGTCACACCCCAACCCGATTTGGTCGGATCCCCGTGATCAACCCGCCACTCTCCCGGCTTATTAAAGGGTTTCCCTTTATTATAAACCGTAAAGAGTAAGGCGTCCTTTAACCTGCACCTTTTTCCTGGGATAACATAATCAAAACTGCATGAAATTTAAAACTGTACATACCTGTCTTACAGGCATCTTAGTTGACGGTCTTTAAGGGGAGGCTTTCTAAGATTTCCTGAAAGGGATATAAGGGAGGGGGTGAGTACGACTACTTAGTGAATGGGTTTTTAAAAACTTTTGACTTTTAAGAAAAATATTTATATGGAGTGTGCCAGACTCCTTTGTTTTCAAAAATCCCTTCATTTAAAAATTTGAGTTTTTCCATTATTTCTTAGTTACCACGGTGTGTCATCACCCAACACACATCCTTCATCATGAAGGTTACACACATTTGCAAGTCAGTATCACTACTGAACCCGCTAGTGGCTTCGGAGCGACTTTTCCTGCCACCCGGATAGAAGTACGACCACTTCTACCCTGGGAATGAGTGGATGTACGTGACATCCGACCCACAATCCCGAAATCACTTCTTCGTGTCCGTATGAGGACAGAGACCTCATCCTGTCCCTACCCCGGTCTCATGCACTTCGTGCTACTCCAAATTTCGCACAGACACCTGGAACGACGAACTGCCCTTATAGCCACCAGGTCGTCTAGTGCCCTTAGGACGCATCACTACCCCTCATGGGTGTCTTGATGATCCTGTACTCACAGTGCATGCACAAACAATATTTTCTTATATTGCCATGTAATCTGTGGTGCCATTAGTCCAACGACCCCGACTCTCAACTCAACCCGCAGCTGTTTGTCTTGACTAGTCCGTCGACCTGTCATGTCGCACTGCCACTAGTTGACTGAGCATGTCGGTCCTATCTTGGTACCATGACCAAACAATTCACTTATTAAGTTTTATAGCACATATATCATGTTCGTTTACGAGCTCCTGCCAACTGGCCTTGGGTCCACTGTACGAGATTTTCAAAATCGGGCATTTAGCCCCCAAGTTCCAAAATCGAGGCCCCTGGCCTATCAGAGCTATTCGAGCTCCCATCGAGAAGGTCTCCCAAATTGTTTAAGCATTGGCACACAGTCAGGGGAGAGCACTTCCGACAAAAATAGGTTTTTACTGTCCATCATACCAACCGGTATAAGGACATCTTCGTTCATAACCGATGAACGGGTTTTCAACTTCCTTCGAGGAAGTCTCATCATACCAACCGGGTATGATCTACTTACAACCAGTAAGTAGTTTTTCCGCATAACTTTCACATCACTTTCTCGAAGTAGTGATGATTAAAATACCACTAAACAATGGGTTTTTATATCGAGGCACTTATCATCCCCAACCGGGTATGATGTTAGTAAACCCACTCACAACCGGTAAGTGGTTTTTAACTTTAAATTGTGCTCATCATCCCAATTGGGTATGATGTGAATAACCCACTCACCCGTTAATGCTGTGATTTCCACTAGACTGGTTCTTTGTATTCACACGAGCTTGTCCTTGCTGGCGTTCCTAGTATTTAACGCTCCGGTGAAGGCACGACAGTCCGAGCTTTTGATCTAGGCAGATAGGTCTCATCCTGAGGTTCATCCTAAAATCAAGTATTGTATTAATTGATGCGGAATTGGATTAGAATTTCCTAATTGAAATTCGGTCGATTCTCTCTCTAGCACCGATAAAAAATTATAAAGGGGAGCCGAATTGGCTTACCTTTCGGTCCTAATTCGGTCGTGGAAAGGCTGAGGAAATGTTGGGAGGGCTTAGTTTAGCTTGAGGAGGGCATGAAATGGCCGATTCCAGCTTGGCTGAAATAGGGCAGCTTCGGTCCACCGGAGTTGATTCACTATTCCATCATGTCGGCGCTTCTCCAACGGTTCTCGGATTGACTGTAGTTTGCTATCAGATAGCGTATTCTCCCCGGTTCTAAAGAGCCCAACTTTTGTTCAAGTCGAAGCTCTGGTTCGAGCTTTACTAGGAAATGGAGCAGTAGAGAGAGAGAGAGAGAGAGAAGTGTTTGAGGAGAATGAAATGGGGATGACCTCTTTAAAAATTTTTGACCGAAATTTCAGGTTATAAAAAATCAAGTATTGTATCAATTGATGCAGAATTGGATTAGAATTTCGTGATTGAAATTCGGTCGATTCTCTCTCTAGCACCGATCGAAAATTATAAAGGGGAGCCGAATTGGCTTACCTTTCGGTCCTAATTCGGTCGTGGAAAGGCTGAGGAAATGTTGGGAGGGCTTAGTTTAGCCTAAGGAGGGCTTGAAATGGCCGATTCCAGCTTGGCTGAAATAGGGCAGCTTCGGTCCACCGGAGTTGCTTCACTATTCCATCATGTCGGCGCTTCTCCAACGGTTCTCGGATTGACTGGAGTTTGCTATCAGATAGCATCTTCTCCCCGATTCTAAAGAGCCCAACTTTTGTTCAAGTCGAAGCTCTGGTTCGAGCTTTACTAGGAAATGGAGCAGTAGAGAGAGAGATAGAGAAGTGTTTGAGGAGAATGAAATGGGGATGACCTCTTTAAAAATTTTTGACCGAAATTTCGGGTTATAAAAAATCAAGTATTGAATCAATTGATGCGGGATTGGATTAGAATTTCGTGATTGAAATTCGGTCGATTCTCTCTCTAGCACCGATCGAAAATTATAAAGGGGAGCCGAATTGGCTTACCTTTCGGTCCTAATTCGGTCGTGGAAAGGCTGAGGAAATGTTGGGAGGGCTTAGTTTAGCTATAGGAGGGCGTGAAATGGCCGATTCCAGCTTGGCTGAAATAGGGCAGCTTCGGTCCACCGGAGTTGATTCACTATTCCATCATGTCGGCGCTTCTCCAACGGTTCTCGGATTGACTGTAGTTTGCTATCAGATAGCGTATTCTCCCCGGTTCTAAAGAGCCCAACTTTTGTTCAAGTCGAAGCTCTGGTTCGAGCTTTACTAGGAAATGGAGCAGTAGAGAGAGAGAGAGAGAAGTGTTTGAGGAGAATGAAATGGGGATGACCTCTTTAAAAATTTTTGACCGAAATTTCAGGTTATAAAAAATCAAGTATTGTATCAATTGATGCGGAATTGGATTAGAATTTCGTGATTGAAATTTGGTTGATTCTCTCTCTAGCACCGATCAAAAATTATAAAGGGGAGCCGAATTGGCTTACCTTTCGGTCCTAATTCGGTCGTGGAAAGGTTGAGGAAATGTTGGGAGGGCTTAGTTTAGCCTGAGGAGGGCTTGAAATAGCCGATTCCAGCTTGGCTGAAATAGGGCAGCTTCGGTCCACCGAAGTTGCTTCACTATTCCATCATGTCGGCGCTTCTCCAACGGTTCTCGGATTGACTGGAGTTTGCTATCAGATAGCGTCTTCTCCCCGGTTCTAAAGAGCCCAACTTTTGTTCAAGTCGAAGCTCTGGTTCGAGCTTTACTAGGAAATGGAGCAGTAGAGCGAGAGAGAGAGAAGTGTTTAAGGAGAATGAAATGGGGATGACCTCTTTAAAAATTTTTGACCGAAATTTTAGGTTATAAAAAATCAAGTATTGTATCAATTGATGCGGAATTGGATTAGAATTTCGTGATTGAAATTCGGTCGATTCTCTCTCTAGCACCGATCGAAAATTATAAAGGGGAGCCGAATTGGCTTACCTTTCGGTCCTAATTCGGTCGTGGAAAGGTTGAGGAAATGTTGGGAGGGCTTAGTTTAGCCTGAGGAGGGCTTGAAATGGCCGATTCCAGCTTGGCTGAAATAGGGCAGCTTCGGTCCACCGGAGTTGATTCACTATTCCATCATGTCGGCGCTTCTCCAACGGTTCTCGGATTGACTGGAGTTTGCTATCAGATAGCGTATTCTCCCCGATTCTAAAGAGCCCAACTTTTGTTCAAGTCGAAGTTCTGGTTCGAGCTTTACTAGGAAATGGAGCAGTAGAGAGAGAGAGAGAAGTGTTTGAGGAGAATGAAATGGGGATGACCTCTTTAAAAATTTTTGACCGAAATTTTAGGTTATAAGAAATCACACTTCCCAAGAGGTCACCCATCCTCACACTACTCTAAGGTAAGCACACTTAACTTTGAAGTTTTTATGTAATCTAGTTCATCTAAACCAATTTAATTTTTGTTTTCTATTTTGTCTTAAATTGCTTTTCCAATGTTGAATAAATTGTTTGGATCAACTGAAAATTGTAAATTTTCATATTGCTTATTTGCAAATGTAAATCGGTTTGGTTTTTCTTATTCGGTTTGACCGGTTCTTTTCCCGGTTTTCCTTAACTCAAATGTGCGGGGTTTACATGCAATACCATCCTCCCCCTGTTAACTATCCCCCTCCAATAGACATTCCTAGAAACCTCAAGACTCTCCATCAAATTGGGTGTAAACCCTTCCTTGGAGAAAAGGATGCAAGTGCCGCCATGGATTGCCTGGCAAATATTAAGAAGCTGATGGGAATTGTCAGGATACCACTAGAGGATATGGTGGTCCTGACAGAATTCTTCCTGGAGGGATGTGTCAAACGATGGTGGGATAATGTCCAAAATCTGCATACCACCATCCCCACTTAGGAACAGTTCGAGTAGAGGTACTCGGAGGAGTACTTGGCGCCTCATTTGATAAATGAAAAGAAGCAAGAGTTCATCCGACTTTTGCAAGGGCTTAACTCTATATTGGAGTACGAAACAAAATTCAGCGAATTAAGACCCTTTGCTCCTGACCTAGCTGGGCCGGCAGACACATGCCAGAGGTTCGTGGACAGTCTTAATATGGACATTCGAGATCGTATGGAAGTACTCGGATGCCTCATGGATCTAGCAGCAGTAATTAGTATGGCTCATGAATGTGAGTGACTAGTGCAGACCCGACGCCGTCAGATGGAGCAAATGACCCGGAAGGAGGATAAGGGTCAAAACCGTCAAGGAGGACGGAAGGAGCATAATGGTTCAAAGTGGGGAAATAGAATGGCATTTCAAAGGAGAAAGGACATGCCACCACCTCCTAGAGAGTAGTCCCCACCTTACCTCAAGAAAACCCTTGCTGTCCAAGATGTCAAAAGAACCATGAGGGAGCATGCTTTACCTGCTTTGCATGTGGACAAGTGGGGCACTTTGCAAAGGATTGTCCCACTCTCAGGGAGAACAAACAGAGGAATACCCTTGGACCACCTCAAGGGAACCCCAGGAATCCTAGGCCGGACACTATAGCACGAGTACCAGCTAGGGTATACAACCTCACCAGGAAGAGGCTAGAAGAAACTCTAGCACTATAGCGGGCACATCCCAAAACACTCCAAATTAGTTCAAGAGAATCTTGTAAACTAAAAAAAATTATTTAATAAAGAAAAGCTTTAGTCTGAAATACATGCTTCTTCAATCAGGATATATACAACTATTGGGACAACAATTCTATGCCCTTTTCGACTCAGGAGTTGAGAGATCCCTCATCAAGGAAGAGTTAATTTCAAGTGTACCCCTAGAACTTACTCCACTAGGATAAAGTCTCAACATCCTCACACCTTTAGGAGAATGTTTAAACAATAATAAGCAATTAAAAGGATGTGAGATAAAGATTGGAGGAATCAAACTTGAAGCTGACTTGATTCCATTGCCCTTGAAGGAGGTTGAAATAATCCTTAGGATGGACTGGTTAAGTAACCATCAGGCTAGGATGGACTGTGGAAAGAAGACGGTGACCTTTCACACTCCCAAGAAAAATGGATTAAAGTTCCAAGGAGATCAAAGGAAAAGCAAAGTACAAATGGTGTTCCATTTGAAAGCCCAAAAGATGATACAGAAAGGTTGTATGGCTTTCTTGGCCATGGTCGTCGACAAAGAGTCTGAAGAGAAGAGACTTGAAGGCATTCCGATAGTTAGACACTATCCAAAAATATTTCTAGAAGAGCTACTTGGACTACCTCCAAGTTGGCAAGTGGAGTTCACTATAGAAATAATCCTAGGAACAAACCCCATATCCCAAGCCCCATATCGTATGGCTCTGGCGGAATTGAAGGAATTGAAGAAGCAATTAGACGAATTATTGGAGAAGGATTTCATACGTCCTAGCCAGTCTCCATAGGGTGCACCCATCCTATTCGTAAAGAAAAAGGATGGAAGTATGAGACTGTGTATAGACTACATGAAGCTGAACTAGGTCACCATGAAGAACCGATACCCACTTTTGCGGATAGATGACCTATTTGATCAATTAAAATGAGTAGATTACTTCTCCAAAATGGACCTTCAATCGAGCTATCATCAACTCAGGATTCGAGAGGAGGACATTCCTAAAATGACATTCCGATCCAGATATGGTCATTAAGAGTTCAGAGTAATGCTGTTCGGATTAACGAATGCACTTGCAACCTTCATGGATTTGATGAGCTGTATGTTCCAACCAAATTTGGACAGGTTCATGATAGTATTCATAGATGGCATTCTTATATACTCACAAACCAGATTGAAACATGAAGAGCATTTGGCAATCAACTTGGAGATATTAAAGGAAAATCACTTATATGCAAAATTCACCAAGTGTGAGTTATGGCTACAGGAGGTAGGATTCTTAGGACATATAGTATCCAAGGATGGAGTCAAAGTAGATCCAGCCAAGGTGGAAGCCATATCAGATTGGAAGGCTCTAAGAAATCCTACAAAGATATGGAGTTTCTTAGGTATGGTAGGATACTACAGATGGTTCGTACAATAATTTTTTTAATATAGCAGGTTCTCTAACTTGACTCATTAGGAAAGGAGTAGAGTATAAGTGGGATGAAAGTTGTGAGAAGTCTTTCCTGGAGTTAAAGACTCGATTGACAACCGCACCGGTACTCTCCCTACCTAACCCTAATGTGGGAGAGTACACCGTCTATAGTGATGTATCCGGACAAGGACTTAGATGTATATTAATGCAACAAGGGAAGGTTGTCGCTTATGCCTTGCGACAACTTAAGGTACATGAAAGAAACTACCCAACTCATGATCTGGAATTAGTTGCAATAGTGTTTGCCCTAAAGATTTGGTGACACTACCTTTACGGGGTTAAGTGTAGGATATACACAGATCACAAGAGTCTTAAATACTTCCTAACTCAGAAGGAGTTAAATATCCGCTAGAGGTGATGGTTGGAATTGGTTAAGGACTATGATCTTGTGATAGAATATCACCCCTGTAAACCCCGCACTTTGGAGTTAAGGAAAACTGGGAAAGAACCAGTTAAACCGAGTGAGAAAACCAAACTAGTTCACAAACCCGTTTATTAGGGAACGAGCAAATTGGAAGAATTTCAACTTCCAAGTGACTCAAAAAGGTTCATAAACCTTGGAAAAACACTTTAGGACAAAGTGAGAGAGAAAAAATGGATCGGTTTAGGTGAATCGGACCTGAACTGGTCTAAGAACTAAGTCAATTTATGAACTGGGATCCATAGAGAGAGGGCAAACTGGAAAATTTAGAGACCCTAAGTGACCTAATGTAAACCCCGCACTTTTGAGTTAAGGAAAACCAGGAAAAGAACTGGTCAAATCAAGTAAGAAAATCGAACCGATTTACAAACCAGATCATTTGGGAACAAGCAATTTGGAAATTTACAACTGTTGGGTGATCCAAAGGGTTCATAAAACCTTGGAAAAGAAAATTAAGACAAATTAGAAGAGAAAAACCAAATTGGTTCCGATGAACAAGATCCCATAAGAACTCTAAAGTTAAGCGTGCTTGCCCGAGAGTAGTGCGAATGATTTTTTTTGTAACTCGAAATTTCGGTCAAAAATTTTTATGCGAAGTATGATTTTTTTTAACCCGAAATTTCGGTCAAATTTTTATGTGAATGTTCGCCTTATCATAAATACCCATAAATTAATATATATTTAATTATTGCAATTAATACCAATAATTTAATACCCAAATTAAATTATTGGAATTAATACCAATAATTTATGGCAATATTAATATTAGTAATAAATCTCTCTCATTTAATACACGATTTTACACCTATATAAAGAGGTAATCCCCATTCATTCTCCTCACACCCGAACACTTTTCTCTCTCTCTACTGCTCCATTTCCCAGTGAAGCTCGAACCAGAGCTTCGACTTGAACATTTTTCTTAACCTTGAAAGGAGAGCTCAGGTTCTTTAGAACCGGGGAGAATTCAGTTACATGCCTATTGTCTCTGTTTGCTCTGAGGGTCACCGTAGAAACGTCGGCATGATGAAACAATGAAGCAGCTCCAGCAGATCGAAGCTGCCCTGTTTCGGCCGAGTTGAAATCGGCCATTTTGAGCCCTCTTCAGGCCAAACCAAGCCCTTCCAACACTTCCTCAGCCCTTTCACGACTGAATTAGGACTGAAAGGATGAACCTTAGGATGAGAGCTATCTATCCAGATTGAAAGCTCGGACCGCCGTGCCCTCAATGGAACATGAAGTACCGGGAACACCAACAAGGACAAGCTCGCATGAATACAAAGAATTGGTCTAGTGGAATTCATGGCATTAACGGGTGAGTGAGTTTACTAACGTCATACTCGGTTGGGATGATGAGCATAACTTAAAATTAAAAACCACTTACCGGTGGTGAGTGGGATTTTTATATCATACCCGGTTGGGAATGATAAGCATATTGGAATGAAAACCCATTATTATGTGGTATTTTAAACATCACAACTTAGAAGAGTGATGTGAAAACCATACGAAAAAGCTACTTACCAGTTGTAAGTAGATCATACCCAGTTGGTATGATGAAACTTCCTCGAAGGAAGTTGAAAACCCGTTCATTGGTTATGAACGAAGATGTCCTTATACCCGGTCGGTATAATGGACAGTTGAAAATATATTTTGTCGGAAGTGCTCTCCCCTGACTGTGTGCCAATTCTTAAACTATTTGGGAGACCTTCTTGATGGGAGCTTGAATAGCTCTTATAGGCCAGGGGCCTCAGTTTTGGAACTTGGGGGCTAATATGCTCGATTTTGCAAATCTCGTACAGTGGGCCCAAGGCTAGTTGGCACGAGCAAGAGCTTGTAAACAAACATGAATTATATGCCATAAAAATTTAAATAAAGGAATTATTTGGCCATGATACCAAGATAGGACCGACATACTCAGTCAACTAGCGGCAGTGCGACATGACAGGTTGACAAACTAGTCAAGACAAATAACTGCGGGTTGTGTTGAGAGTCGGGGCCGTTGGACTAGTGGCACCATAGATTATATGGCATAATGAGAAAATATTGATTGTGCATGCACTATAATTATGAGACCATCAAGACACCCAAGAGGGGTAGTGATCCGTCCTAAGGGCACTGGACGACCTGGTGAGTATAAGGGCAGTTCGTCGTACCAGGTGACTGTGCGGAATTTGGAGTAGCACTAAGCGCATGAGACCAGGGTGGGGACGGGATGAGGTCTCTGTCCTCATACGGACAAGAAGAATTTATTCTAGGAATGAGGGTCAAATTTCGCAAACTCTCGGAGGAAGTGGAAAACCCATTCATCGATTATGAGCGGAGATATCCTCATACTCGGTTGGTATGATGGATAGTTAAAAATATCTTTTGTTAGAAGTGCTCTCCCCTAACAATGTGCCACTACTTAAACGATTTGGGGGACCTTTTTTATGAGAGCTCGAATAGCTCTGTTAGGCTGGAAGCCTAGATTTTGGAACTTGAAGGCTATTACGGCTAGTTTTGAAAATCTCAAACAGTGAGCCATAGGCCAATGAGCAAGAGTAGGAGCTCATAAAAAATATGAGATATGTGTCATAAAAATTTAAATAAATGAATTGTTTGGCCATGGTACCAATACAGTACCGACATACTCAATCAACTAGCGGTAGTGCGACATGACTGGTCTCCGGACTAGTTAAGACAAACAATTGCAGGTTGAGTTGAGGATCGGGGCCATTGGACCAGTGGCACCACAAATTATATGGAATGATGTGAAAATACTGATTGTGTATGCACTATGATTACATGACCTTCAAGATGCCCAGGAGGGGTATTATTGTGTCTTAAGGCCCTTGACAACCTAGTGGGTATAAGGGCAGTTTGTCGGACCAAGTGACCTTGCAAAGCTCGAAGTAGCTTCAAGTGCATGAGACCGGGGTGGGGACAGGATGAGGTCTCTTTCCTCATATGGACACGGAGAATTGTTATGGGATTGAGGATTGGATGCCGTGAACATCTACTCATTCTCAAGGTAGAAGTGGACGTACTTCTATCTAGGTGGCCAGTAAAGTCGCTCCAACGTCACAAGTGGGTTTTGTGGACATACTAGCTTGCGATTGTGTGATTGATCTTCATGATGAAGGATGTGTGTTGGGTGATGACACACCGTGATTAATAAGAAATTGTGATAAAAATTGAAGATTTAAATGAAAGGATTTTTGAAAGGAATTAAGGAGTCTGACACACTCCCTAGAAGTCCAATCCCTCCTCCTCCACACCCGGTTGGTATGATGAATTTCCTGGAAGGAAGTAGAAAACTCACTTATCGGTTATAAGCGGAGATGTCCTCATACTCGGTTGGTGTGATGTACCAATGAAAAGTTTATTTTTGTTGGAAGTACTCTCCCCTAACTATGTGCCACTGCTTAAAATTTTTGGGGGACCTTCTTTACGGGAGCTTGAATAGCTCATATAGGCTGGAGGCCTCGGTTTTGTTACTTGGGGGGCTAATATGCCCAATTTTGAAAATGTCGTATGGTGGGCCCTTGGCTAGTTGGCACGAGCAGGAGCTCATAAACAAACATGAATTAAGCCATGAAAACTTTAAATGAATGAATTGTTTGGCCATGGTACCAAGACAGGACCGACATACTTGATGGACTGGCGGTAGTGCGACATGATAGGTCGACGGGCCAGTCGAGATAAACAACTACAGGTCGAGTTGAGGGTCGGGGCCGTTAGACCAGTGGCACCACAGATTAAATGGCTTATGTGGAAAACTGTTGATTTGTGCATGCACTAAGTTTACGGATCTTCAAGACGCCCAAGAGGGGTAGCGATGTGTCCTAGGGCTTTGCCGTAGGGATCTTCAAAGTATACGAGAGTCAGATTCATGTATAATTTTGGGCCATCCTTGTTCTTGTGCAAGTTTTAATCCTTCCAATACTGCTCGTGCCTCACCTCCCAATGCGTGTGTATAATAAAACCGAAAGCTACTAGTCCGTAGTAGAGATCTCTGTTTATTCATGACTATGATTCCTGTCCCTGCATTTCTTGTCAATAGATCTAATGAGCCATCCACATTAATCTTCAAAGTGTCACTTGGTGGCCACTTCCATACTCCTACAGTGTCCGTAGGTGAATTTGACTCATTTCTAGTGTGACTTTGATCCTTATTGACGCCTGCATATTCTCCAATCGAACCCATGATGTTTTCAATCTATTCCTCAACTTGTGGCGGATGTCCAAGGAATAGAGTTCTATTTCGTTCCTTCCATATTGCCCAATACGTTGTGGCAAATCTGCACTTCATTGCTCCCCTCTCATGTTTTACTTATTTTAAATTACATAACCAAGATTCAATCCATTCAGTTAAGGACAAATCAACAAACACTTCAATTCTTACCCACACATTGCAAACCACACTAATCTAGTCCATGCACATTTAACTAGTCAATGATGTATGGTTTTGACTTCACCACATATTAGACATGCATTAGAAGATATAGATTTTCTCAAAAACAAGTTGTCATGAACAGGCAAAGTATTCAACATTACTCTCCAAAGAAAGTTCCTAATCTTTAGAATGCAATCAATATGCCAAACTGTTGTCCACATTTTCTTTGCCTATAACTAAGGAGGAGGTAGGAACTGATATGGGCTCACCATGTTTCCGATCTAACATGAAAGTATAGGCAGACCTTACCGTAACCTTACTAGTCCGTTCCCAAGGCCATATCAACTTGTCTTCCCGGGTAGGAGAAATGAGAGGGATAGTCATGATGGCTTCCTTTTCCCCTGGCACAAGGTCTCTTTCGATACTATCTAATCGCCATATACCTGTACTTTTATCAATGAGGGTACTTACTGGGATTTGGTTGGCCTCCTCGTCATTTGTTTGATGCTACAAATGTCCGTTGGGGAGGGCATAAATCTAGTTGTCCTTCCAAACACGGGCTTGGTTCCCATTACCTATTTGCCAATGCAGCCCTTCACGTAGTTGTTCTTTACCTGCATATAAACTCCTCTACAACCAGGAGGGATAATTACGTGGACCAGCTGAGAAAATGTCATTATTCTTGTAATACTTAGTAGCTGAGAGAGAAGAGTATCATGCTGATTATGGATCCTCCATACATTCTTCATTAGCAATGCTAAATTGAATATATGGAGATCTTTAATGCCTATCCCTCCCCTTTCCTTAATATCAGTAAGTTTGGCTCACTTAACCTATGGGATCTTCTTTTGTTGACTGGAGTTACTCCACCAAAACTCTAATAGGAGCGAGTTCACTTTTGAACACCAAAGCTATGGTAGAAAAAATAATTCATAACATATGTGGGTATAACACAAATGATAGATTTTATAAGAACCTTGACCACTTGGAGATAAGTATGCTGATTCCCACCCTTGGAGTTTTCGTGTTATTTTTTCCTTTAAGAACTAGATGGTTTTCTGTTTATTGCGTCCCCAGAAGATAGGCAGGCTAATGTATGTATCATTGACTTCACCATTACCTATACTCAAGTTGTTGGTAATTGTTGTTCGAGTTGATAACCATGTATTTGCATTGAAATATAAAGGAGATTTGGTTAAACTAATCTTTTGACCTGAGGCCATACAATATTCACTAAATAATTGCATTAAACATGACGTACTATCCTCTGATGCCTCAAGGAAAAATAGTGCATTGTTAGCAAAAAAATAAATGTGATATAGTTGGACAATGCATGCCAATCTTGAGATCTGTTAACTCATTCCTAGAAACATCTTTAGTAATATTTCTAGAAAGGACATTTGCTATTAAAATAAAGAGATATGGAGAGAGAGGATCTCAGTGTCTGATACCCCTAGTCGGTTGGATGGGATCTGTCTTTTGCCCATTCAAAATGACCCTATATGAGACTGAAGATACACACTGCATAATCTGTGAAACAAATGTAATATGAAAACCCAATTTAATTAAAAGTCTCTCTAAGAAGGGCCCCTCCACTCGGTCATAGGGTTTTAGCATATCAAGTTTCACTCTGCACCATTTTTTCTTTTCCTCCCTTTTTGGTGTTTAAAAAATGGAAGCACTCATGGGCTACAACTATATTGTCATGTATTACACATCTTGGGATAAATGCACTTTGCGCCCTAGAAACTATTCTATCCATAAAAGGCTTTAGTCTATTAACCATAATTTTTTAAATGATCTTATATATGAAATTGCAAAGGGCGATAGGCCAGAAGTGGGACATTTCCTTCGGATTAGCTACCTTTGGTATAAGAATAATATCCGTCTCATTGAGTAGCTAAGGGAGATGTCCTGTTAAGAAGAAATCACACACATTTGAAAAAATGTCAGTCCCGATAATCCCCCAACAAGATTGAAAAAACTGACCATTAAACTCGTCTAAACCTGTTGCTTTATCCCCCCCTGCCCCCCAATTGGAAAGTTGCTCTTTCTACTTTCTCTCTTATGACCGGGCTGATCAACATGTTACTTTCATTTTCAAAGTAGCTCCTTGCACAACACTTAGGTTATGTTCAATTCTATCACATTGTCCCTTTGTAAACATATTCTTATAGTACTCATGGAAGCCCTTTATAATTTGGTCCTATTCTGTGAGCCAACTGTCGTCTGTGCCCATCATTGCAAGAATGGCATTACAATTTCATCGGATCATGGTGCTTTGATTGAAGAACTTTGTGTTTCTGTCTCCCTCACGTAGCCATTTAATCCTTGACCTTTGGCCCCAGTATAGTTCCTCCTCCTTCCAAGCTTGATCAAGCCTAAATATCAGCCTAGATCTTATGTCAAGCCCCCAGGCGATGCAGGATTCACTTTGGCTAGTTCCTTCTGTAGTCGGTTGATCTCCTTTCTTGCATGATTACAATTGTCTCAACTATAATTCTAAAGGTGTTTGGTAGTGTGACCAAGCTGAAAACATACCGAATTGAGGGTATTCAAAGGCATAGATCTCCAAGCTCTCTCAATAACAGTTCAATAGTCAGGGTTCATTAACCATTTATCTTCAAAATGGAAGCATTTTAGCTTGTGTTGGATGCTCCTTGTGCAGTCCACTACTAAGAGGACATGATCCAAACCAATCCAATCCCTATGATGAACTCTCATAGTGAGGAACAAGCTTCGCCAGCTGCTCGAGCATAATGCGGTCTAAAGCATTCAATGACATTATGTCGACTTTCCTGTTTATTCATCCAAGTACCCATCTGTCCACTATAAACAACATCTTGCATATGAGTTCTATTTAGAAACCTTTGAAAGCTCTGTATATTATATGTTCCTTAGCGTGACCACTTTGCTTTTCTCTTTGTGAAAGAATTGAATTAAAGTCTCGTATGACCATCCAAGGGTCCTTTAATTTTGAGCCTGCCCATTTTAGTTCTTTCTATTATCGCTTGCGTTCATGCTCATCACAATAACTGTACATCCAAGTTACATGGACCCAACATTTGTGATGTATGGACCATATCCTAGATTCAATCATGTGATTGAGTGTCTCAGTTATCTCAACCTGCTGATGATTCCACCATAAAGTTAAACCTCCACTGATACCTTACGGATCCGTTGTTACTTCATTTAAAAATCTACACTATTGTTGCACTCTTGTTATCTTACTTCTTTGGTTTTTTGTTTCTATCATAAAAACCATCTCCGAATGATGCTTCCTGATGGCGTCCTTTATGTGGCGAATTGTCAACGGGGAGCCTATACCTTGACAATTCTAGGAGATACGCTTCATGGGGTCCATGCAGCTGTTGTAGGCTAGCTACCATCACTCAGAGATTCCTGTAAGTATCCAATTGCACTAATCACCTCGCCATCTATAAGAGCTGATTTTGATAGTTCTTCTGAGATCACCATTTTGTTTACGTGAGAGTCTTTTGGAGCCCTCAAAAGATTCCTATAATAACATGATGAATTATTATTGCGTAGATTATATCCATTTTTTGGGGTATGATCCTTCGTAGGATTTCCCTCCCCTGTATATCCTTGCAGGTAACCTGAATGTATACCATTGGGGTTATCCTGATATGCTAAGATCCATGGTGGTTGTGGATGTGCTCCAACTTTGTGGAGTTCAACATTTACCAATGATTTTGGATCTTTACTACATCCTTCCCTTTGGGTGGCATGCTGGAATTTGTTTTGGGTAAATGTTGCCACTGTTTTGCGAGCCCAACCTTCCTATAAATGTAGATTGCTGAATATTATAGGATTTGATGTCCTTTCCCTTAACTTTATCTTGTCGTTTCCAGTTCTCACAGTGTCATTTGATAATACCTCTAACCCAAGTTTGAGATTACCCGCTATTGATTAAATCGGAATTTGTGACTTTTCTTGAGTGGCATTTCTAATAGTGGTTGACCTGAGATTTATCTGCAGGGCATGAGTGTTTTTCTAGTTGTTGAGGTTGCACTTATCATGTTGAACATTAGAGACATTTGGCTAAGAGGTTTGGGTAGAGTTTATCACTGGACTGTGACCCTTCCTAACATATGCTCTTGTCCATGGTCCAAATATTTGTTTAGTTGGGACTGGATCATTGCAATTACAAAAGGTGTGAGCTAGTTTCCCACAATGGTAGTAGAAATTAGCTACACTAACAAACTCCAAGGTGTAGCTCTTGGTCAAGAACGAAAATCCCAATGTACAGGGTGTCCATTCTGTATCTGAATTTTAACAAGGAGCAGACAGTGAAGGACACTCGCACTAGGCTAGTAATGGATTGTAGGAAGGATTCGATAAGCAATCCGAATGAGAAGTTCAAACCCTGCAATTGATGGTGAAAATGGAGTTACAAGTAACAATAATACAAAATCTCAAGACCGAATACAGATAAGACGTAGATGTATCTTTTGGGGATGGATGGAGTAGTCTCCAAGCTTCCGGAAAGTCATTTGGAACGAAGTTGGAAGGGATGGTGAGGCAAAAGAAAAGGTGTTCTCACATTTGGGTAAACCCTATGGAGAGAGCAAAAAATAGTTCATATATTTTCGAACCGAGAAAAAATGTTTGTATTTGATTAATGAATGCATATGTGGGAACTCGAAAATACTGATGTTGTGGGGGAACATCCACTCCACCAACTCGGCTCACTTTTAGCCCATTAAACGTTTCTTGTAATTTCCATTACATGTTCTAATTTTGATTTAATAACCAAGATTTATCTTAATTACCTCTCACCTTCTTATCATGCTCTACCTCAATATTTTGTCTCTACATGTTTTTGTATTTAATATACAATAAAATCTATACAACCATAATTAATGAAGGTTTTTGTATTTTGTATACCATAAAATGCATACAACCATAATCAATGAACGGTCCAACACATTTAACAATTCTCATAACTCTAACTTAGTATTTTATTATTGTATATGACTGATGAATCAATCTTGTTGCCTCCTCTTATTGAATTTATGAAATTGCCTTCTCTTGCAGTGGTCTCAAGCTCACCATTTATGCCCATTGCTGATTCTCTCGTGAACTTGTAATTTCAAACCTACTCCAATTCCCTCTTTCTACCTTGCACCCAAAGATGAGACACTAACTATTGATACGATGGAAATACTTTTCTTTGCCCAGAATACTTCTAACACTTCAGGATTGATATACCATGTCATGTTCTATTCTGATCTCTTGGACTGGGGATCACGATAGCAACCCGTTGTTTCTTCTCAATACTACTAAAACTAATACTTTCACCCAAATATAAGTGAGAGTACATAAGGCGTCATGATAAAATATACAAATTTAAGCAAAAATTTAAAACATTCTAAAATTATTTAATAAATCTAATATATTTACAAACTTTCACTTAGTAATTAAGAATTTGATAAATAAAAATAACTTTCATCCACACTTATAGAGTATAGGAGTAGAGGTTGTTGTGAATTTCTCTCCTACTTGTACTATCTTGAAAATAGTTAGAAGAGTGGGTGATATCATACCTTAGTAAATAGATTTACTGATGTCGAGCCATGACATTATTTACGACTTGATCCCTACTTACTCTTTTATTAGGGTTATTCACATATATTATTTTCACGACTTCCTTTATCTTATATGTATTTTATCACATATTCACAACTGCATGTATTCATTTCCCCATTCATAATTCATTTCCCCATTTGATAACTTCACACATTCGATACTTAAATAAAATTACTGAACTTCTTTACACATGAACTCAAGATGTGAGGGGTATGTGCGTCAAGTGCACTCTCATGGAACATCTCGAGATAATATTCCCCTCACATGAATGTTGATAACGTGTCATCAAATATCACTTATCCTTTGATCCTGCTCGACCCATCGCTTGGATCACAAGTGATGACTGAACACCCGCCATATGCCTCACTCGAGTTCGTGGAAAGATCTACAAGCTATCTCTTTTCCTTTATACCACCGCTTCCATTCCTCCCTATACGCTCAACATCACCTCTATTTTAGGTGTCAAGTCGACACCCTAACACGTCCACCCAATCATAACAAACATATGATTACACAATCGAATAACTATTCTTACTTGGGCATATGGTATGCTATATAACCGATCTCACTACTTATATTTTTTAACAAACATATATCAACGTAATAAAAAATATTATTTATTTAAATTTCCGTGGTTCGACATATTAGATGACCAACCCTCATTACTTATTTTTCACATTTAGAAACTTATATCATATGAGTATCCAATGAAAATTCGTGGCTCTGGCATTATGCCCACTTATTCCTTTTCGACTATATCGCCTTACTCGTGAGATCTAGTTTCGTTCTTATATTTAGAAGATAAAAATTGATATTTTTGTATATTTACATTTACAATTCTTATTGAGATTGGTGGGACCTCATGCTCATCATTTTCATGTTCCACTTGTCAAACTTATCATGCACTTATATTATTATAATTAACTTAAGAAAACTTGGTATGAAACTACGATTGGTCTAATGGGACCCATTGTTTATAAACCCACTCACCCGAGTATCCGGTATGCTTTTGTTCCAATGTGTTTCCAAGTATATTTGGTGAAGAAGTCTGCTCTTACCACTTGTCGTAGCTATACTACAATTAACCAAATAATATAGCATATATCAGACTTGATTATAAACGATAAATTTAGTACCGTCCCATAATTTAATACTGGAAATCCCGAACAAGAAAACAAGCCGAACCAAACTGGGAACTAAGACAAAGTCGAGAAAGAAAACTTGAACTGAGACTTGAAATCAAACCAAATTTGGAATATGGATCGAAATCAAAACATAAGGTAATGACAACAATCATGAAATACCCTTATATAATATCTTGTGATTAGAAATCAAAGATCGGGAAAAATTTGAGAAAGAATTGGTTCAGACCGTGTTTGAATTGACATATGCCATAAAATCCTTGATTCTTAGAGATGGCTAAACAAATCAGAATTTAGTAATTCTTGACTCAATTTAATGGAAAATTGAACAAATAAGTTTTATAAATTTTTATTAGGACAAGAATTGATCGAATTGGGGGTTGACTGATTGAAAAATTCTCTGAAAACTGATTTAGAACAGTGCCAAATCAGCATAATTGTTCGAATGGTCAAAACATGTGCCACACACGCGGGCATGCAGCTCCATTACGTGCCACGCATGCACTCATCCCCTTTGCCCGACTAAATGACCTGAACTCGGAGGAAAACCTAGATTTACCTCAAGAGAGCCACATGCTATGAAATGATAAAAGGGGGCTATGATCAAATAGCTAGTTAAGTCTATAATTCTACCATATAAAGCTTGGATGTCCCTTTGTCAATTTAAGATCAAAATTATCTCCGAAACACTCAGACCTTCATTTTCTAATAATCGCATTTGTAGAGCGCACTGATTCGTCTTCTGATCACCAAACTTAGTGTTTTAGGTGTGCTTGGAAAGCTATGAGAGTCAGCTTTCTAGCACCACCTCTCTTGGCCACCGATATTAGTTCTACTATCATCGACAAGATCAAATAGATTCAGACCTTTTTCGGCCATAAACCGAGCATCTACTTCATGATTCATTTTAGACAGCCGCGATGACCAATAAGGGCTAAAAAATTAGTAGACTCCTCTTGACCACAACTTTCAAATGCCACCAGCCTCATACGATTTAGGTAAGTATCAAATTCAAATTAATTATGAGAATTGCATATTAGTAGAAGTTGTAACAAAGTTTAGTAAAATGGACTTTGCAGGTTGCTCAAACCTCCATTTGAGGTGCTTCAAGTGGCCACAAACTCCTTTGGGAGTCAAATTTTGAACCACATCGGTGTCATCAATTGAGTTGCTATCTCTAGTGAGATTCCAACCTTGACCCCAGTTTTGCTCGATAAACTGTTAGCATAGAATTAATCCCGATCATCACTATTCCAACCAAACCAGGTTGAACAAAGACTACGATGACCTAGAGACCTCATATATAAGTTTGAGACTTTTTATGTAATATTTTGTTAGGGGTCAAAGGTTGGGGACTAAGATGTAAATATGGATAAGTTCGATAACCCATTTGAGAATAAGTTTTATTGGGGGGTCTTTTTAAGGGTCTAAATAAAGTTTTAGGACCATTTAGAAAGATTGGTAAAGTTTTGAAACTAGGATTGCATGTTAGGAATTCATAAGGACCTAAAATTGACAAAAGATAAAGTTTAGGGACTAAAGTACAAATAAAGAAATTTGTGCATCCAAAAGTGTAACAATAGAAAAATAGGAACTCTAAACCCCGTCTCTTAAAGACAAGAAAATAGGGGAAAGAACCGGTTAACTCGGGTAAGAAAACTGAACCGGTTCACGAACCGGTTCATGGAAAAGGAATTTGGGATAAATTGGAAGTGAAAACAAGACCGGTTCAGGTGAACTAGATCTAAACTAGATTGAATCGGATTGAACCACTATTGAACTGATTTCCAAATTTTTTTTTCTATGTGGCTTAAAATATTCAAATTGGGGAATTGAAGCCACCATTGAATAAAAAATGAATTTAGAAAATTTTAATTTTGAAAAATTTGGTCGAGTCGAGCTTGAACCGGTCGTTTTAAGCATTGAACCCGATTTGGACCAGTCCGGTTCGGTTCGAAATAGTGTCGTGTTCTTCCTTGAGATGACAACACTGTTCACTCTCTGAAAAATTGAGCAGTACCGATGAAGATGAAAAGTCTCAGTTCATGGCATTTTTGGCCATGAATGATTACCATAAATGTTTCAATCAAACGACCAAGGAGTCCCCAAGCTTCCTATATAATGAGCTACTCCTCATTCATCCACCTCACACCTGAAAACTCCTCTCTCTCTATTGCTCTAATTTTTGATGAAGCTCAAACCCGAGCTCCAACTTAGGCATTTTCTGAGCCAAATAAGGCAAGGTCAGATTCCTTAGACTCGAGGACAAATTAGCTACTCGACGGTGATCACCATTTGATTCGAGGATCGCCGGAGAAGCTCTGACGTAATCAAACTGTGAAACAACTCTTACTGATCAAAGCTGCCATGTTTCGATCGAGATAAAAATGGTCAATTTGAGCCCTTCTCAGGCCAAAGTAAGCTCTCCCAACACTTCCATAACCCTCATACGACTCAATTAGGACAGAATGGTAAGCAAATTTGGCTCCCTTGCGTAATTTTCGATTAGTGTTAGAGAGATAACTGACAAACATTCATTGACCAAATTCTCCCTCAATTCGGCATGAATTGATGAGATTCTTCATCCTAGGAGGAACCTCAGGACAAGAGCTATCTGTCCAGATCGAAAACTCGGACCGCCACACCCCTGACAGTAAGCTTTCGAAGCATTCTCTATCTAAGTCCAATTTTCCAACAAAGCTCCGTTTGAGCTCAATTAGGATCCAAATGACGCGATTCAAAGTTCCATTGAATCATGTGGAAGTGTAGGAACTCAAGTTTACCCTCAATTTCATCATTTAAACTTGATTGAATGGTCAATTTGATGAAATCACATTTGGCTATATTGAAAGGGGAAATTTTGGAATTTTGAAAAATTGAGAGACCAAAGTGAAATTTCCCAAAATTGAGGGCCAATCGGCCCGGAAAAATATGTTGGAGGACAAATTGGTCAATTTTTTGGAATTTATTGGGGTCAAATTGCCATTTTTGCAAAGTAGGGGCAAAATGGTAATTTATGAAAAGTTGGGGACCAAATTGGAAATTTGGGAAACTTGAAACCCTTTTTGTGATTTTGAATAAATCAAGGTTCCAAAGTAAATTTTAGAAGTTTTGTGACTGAATTTGAGGAAGAATTAACATTAAGGACCTAATGTTATGGAAAAATAACTTTAGGGACCTAAATACAAATAATTAAAAGTTTGGACTTTTTTATTCATTTGTGAGGAATGAAGGCTATTAGGCCAAATGTTAATGAACAAGGATGCTCATATCTTGTAGGAGCACGAAGGACCGGGAACGCAAGCAAGGATAAGCTCGCATGGAGGCGAAAAGCCACCTTAGGGGAAAATACACTGCACTTATTGGGTAAGTGGGAATTTTCACATCATACCC
Organism: Trapa incisa; assembly: GCA_030064435.1. Taxonomy (NCBI): domain Eukaryota; kingdom Viridiplantae; phylum Streptophyta; class Magnoliopsida; order Myrtales; family Lythraceae; genus Trapa; species Trapa incisa. Next base: position 11,386,424 of record CM057781.1, on the reverse strand, counting down.
GATTGAGATGATAAGTACCTCGGAATGAAAAACCACTACCATGTGGGATTTTTAACATCACACATAATAGGAGTGATGTGGAAACTACACGGAAAAACTACTTAACGGTTGTAATTAGATCATACCTGGTTGGCATGATAAACTTCCTAAAAGGAAGAGGAAAACCCTTTTACCGGTCATAAGAGGAGATGTCATCATACTCGGTTGGTGTGATCGACAAGTGAAAATATATTTTGTCAAAAGTGTTCTTTCTTATCTGTGTGCCGCTGCTTAAAGATTTTCGGAGACCTTCTTGACAAGAGCTCGAATAGCTTAGTTTGGCCAGAGGCCTCATTTTTGGAACTTGGGGGCTAGAATGCCCTATTTTGAAAATCTCGTTCAGTGGGCCCAAGGCTAGTTGGCATGGATAGGAGCTCCTAAACAAATATGATGTTAAGCCATGAAAATTTTAATGAATGATGTGATTTGGCCATGGTACCAAGACAGGACCAACATACTTGATAGACTGGCAACAGTGCGACAAGAGAGGTCTACGGACAGGTCTAGAGAAATAGCTATAGGTCGAGTTGAGGGTCAGGGCCATTGGACTAGTGGCACCAAAGATTAATGGCTTATATGGAAAATTATTGTTTAGTGCATGCACTGAGGTTCGAGACCATCAAGATGCCCAAGAGGGGTAGTGATGCATCCTAGGGGCTACTGGATGACATGGTAGAGATAAGGACTGTTTGTCGTGCCAGTAGTCATGGAAGCTCGACGTAGCTTCATGCACATGAGATCGAGGTGGGGTTGGGGTGAAGGCTCTGTCCTCATACGGACACGGAGTTTCTTTTTGGGTTTGAGGGTTGGATGTTGCGAATATCTACTCATTACTAGGGTAGAAGTGGATGGGCTTCTATCTAGTTGGCCGGTTAAATTGCTCCGACACCACAAGTGGGTGCAGTGGATAGGTTGCCCTACATATGTGTGATCCCTTCATGATGAAGGGAGTGTGTTGATTTTTTAACACACTGATTGTGAGGAGATTAGTTTTGAATAACCGAGAATTCAAGAAAAGAATGGTTTTAAAGAAAATAAGGAGTCTGGTACACTCCAACTGAAATTATTTTATAGAAACTCTTGTTTCAAACACACATTCACTGAGTTGTCGAATTCACCCATTCCCTTTACCCCTTTTCAAGTAACCTAGGGAAAAACCTACCCACAGTTATTCAGCTAGCTAAACCTACAAGACAAGTATGTAAGTTTAAATTATTCAGTTTTGATTAATGTTATTCTTGGAAAGGTATAGGTATAAAGGACGCCTTACTCCTCACGGTTTAAAGAAAGGGAAAACCCTTAATAAATTGGGAGAGTGGCAGGTTGCTCATGGGGATTCGACCAAACCGGGTCGGGGTGTGACAATTTGAGTGGAATCACAGCCTGTTTCCTCGAATACATTATCAAGACTATATAACATAGTAACTAAGAGAAAATTTTAAAATTTTCAGATGGCTCCCAAGAGAGGAACCAAGAAAACGAGGATTGGCATTATCAACACCACCCAACACTTTGTCCCCGTAGGAATATCACCCTAAAAAGCCCTTCAATACTTGAGAAGTTACAAAGAACCAAGAGACATTAGTGGGAAGTATCTAGGAGGATGGTGCCAGGACCTGTTGAGGTCACAATCCTGAGTACGAAGGGAGCGCCAAGAAATCCATCAAGGGCTTATAACCTTGCCAAGTGGGAGGCTTGTCCATAACTCGTATCTCCCCAACTATTTCGTAACCACTTTTGTAATGGGGCTAAGACCCCAACATATTGTTCTACTTCTCTAATAAAAAACTCCAAGTTCCTAAAAACTATATCTCTAAAAAAATGATGTGACCTTGCGCCTCAACTATAGGAAGATTGCCCAAGAAAAGTAACCAAACAAACCCGCGTTACCCTAGATACCACAAAGACCAAGGAGATTCCCATACCTAAAAGAATGAATCAAGGAAATTATTGGGCAAAGAAGGCATGGCAAGAAAAGTAAAGGTAAGGAGTCTAGAAGAACTCTTGGAGTAATAAATGGGCAAGGAAACAACCTATTACAAGGTGTAAAGGAAATGCGACATGAAGTGAAGGACTATCCCACACCACAAGGATTCACAACAATAATTTCCAAGAATAACACCCCCACAGCTATAGGAATCCGAAATGATACCATGCCAAGAAACATGACTCCTACATGTAATTTCAACCACAGTTAGGAGAAAACTCTTTAAGATCATAGCGTAGTGGCATGATGGAAAAAGAAGTGAAGGTAGGACCTCGATAAATCACAAATAGAACAAAGGTTAGCTGAAGAGAATTCTCCCTTAAGAAGAAATTTCTAGCCATTTAGGAGCAAAGAAGGAGTGCCTCCATAAGAGAAGACAAGCTAAATATTTGACGACAAATGGGATGTCTCAAGATTGTAAGTACAACTTACTTGGGAAAAAGTAGTGAAGCCAAATAGGAGTTTTGGACCAACATAGCGAAATGAAGCAAGTCGTAACAACAAGATAGTCAATAAGAATAAACGACGACCTAAGGAAGACCGGGAAGTAGAAATGACTACACTTTAAAAGGGCAGTAGGATGGACATTAAGGACAAGAAGACTCGAGAAACCACTGCCCTAAGATAATTAGACCAAGGGAATGGTAAAGATGAGGCAGTTAACAAATGGATACTCGTGAAGGTCATAATTTAAGCTCCAACAAAGAAGGGAGAGGTGGATGGGCCAAACATTGGGAAAAAGAAGGATGAAAGAAATCCTTAAAAAGACCAATGGCCAAATTGATGACTAAACTCAAGCCACGAAAAGGGTAGGCAAGCCTCTCTAATGATGACAGAGATTTTGAAACAAGGAGGATTTGTGCTCACCCTAAAAGAAATAGATGTGTACTAGGGTATAGGTGGGGATGAGGATATGGTATAAAGGATGTGCCCGCAAGATTTCAAGAGCAAGAGTAAACAGGAGATGACGACATTAAAGGATGTCATTTAAGGGTAGATGTTCCCTAGAGTAAATGAAAAAGTAATTCCGGGAGAAAAAGGTAAGAGTCCTACCAAGGCAGTAAACCTTGGAAAGGCATATGTATCCCAACTAAGAGGTAATTGAACCAAGTGAAAGGGGTAAGGAGATAAATTTGCAAATGAAGCACATGCTAAGGTGAAAGAACTAGGGAAGTATACTAGGAGGACCCAATAATAAGTTAAACCCAAAGAACGAGTAAGTAGGAAGTTAGCATTGAAAGATGCTGCCAACTGTAAGAATGAGTAGACTACCCATAATAAGGAAATAAAAGAAAGAACGTTCGAGAAACGTTGGGAAAGTAATCCCTCCAAATAAGAAGTGGTTAAGGGAGAATAACTACAAATAGTAAGACGGGTCATAGTTCACACACGCATAATGGAGCCTAAAGAGTAGGCGGCTAGCATAGGGTGAAATACACGAAATAAGACCAATAATCAGAAATTTCTCAGATAAGGAATGAGGGATAAAAAATGAATTTTAAGATGACGAAGGATTCAAAGTGGACAAATGCCTCATCATAGAAGGAGATGTAAGGAAAGGAAGGAAGAAATCTTCAAGGAATGGTAAGAAGATTGAGCATGTAGCTATTAAGGTCAAAATTTCTACTTTGACGGGCCTAGTAGCGAATGAAACCGTAAGAAGGGAACTCCCCAAACAAAACAATCAACACATAGACCAAAATGTATCAACTCAAAATAATGAATCATGAAATGGTCACGAGTGAGTAAGAGTGGATTAAGGAAAAAGAAAGTCCTTAAATAAAGGACGCCACTAAAGAAGAGGAAGGACATAAGAAGGGAAGAATCCTCACATGTCGATAAGTCATTGAGAAACCCAATGATTAGAATTGGAAAGACCCAATAAAGAAGTTGGGAAAGGATGAGTAGATAAGAGAAATCGACACGATTATGTGAGACAAGACATCAAAGGCAAGATGGATGAGGGGATAGCTGTAAAGGTAGTCAATGAATACTACCAAACGAAAAGAGGGATGAAGTTATACGATCCCTGAAAGGTTGGAAAGATTAGAACGACCCTCAAGGATGTATTCTAGAAATCTAATGGATAAAGACAGGTTCTAGAAAATGTCATGACTATAAGGGGCATGTAAGCCCAATAGTCCCGAGGAAAATATTACTCGAGTAAGGAAAATTCAGTTAGTAAGCATAATAAGGTCAAATATAAAATTTGGATGGAAGTTGTAATAAACAACGAATGAGGGAAGGTCAAAATAAGACAAAAAAATGATAACACTAATACCCATGATAGCAAGTATGTAGCACTCGAGAGGACATGGAGATAAGGGTTTTAATGACCAAGAGAATAACTAGACAAGAGAACGATTGGGCAGCTTGGAACTCCCAATCTTGAAATTCTTAGCAAGAACCCTCAAGAGCAAGAATCTTACCCTAAGTAGAGGAGGAAGTGAACTTAAGGATGTTCCTTGGAGTAGTGGGTAAGACATGCATAATTATGATAAACTCCATGGAGTGAGTAAACAATGGAAAGGAAAAGAAATTCCTTAAGTGAAAGATATAAAAAGGGGCTAACTGAAAGAACAACCGAAGAGTTAACCTGTCAAGCACACCCTAAGTTGACACCGAAGGAAATTATTCCTGATGCAAAGGTTGCTAATTAAGTTTTGGGGACAAAACTCCTAAAAGGAGTGGAGAGTTGTAAACCCCATCCCTTAAAGACAAGAAAACCAGGGAAAGAACCGGTCAACCTGGGTGAGAAAATCGAACTAGTTCACGAATCCCAAACATTAGAGAAAGGGCAAAATGGGAAATTTACAAATCCCGAGTGACCTAAAGAGTCATAAAAGTCAAGGAAAAGGACTTTTGGATAAATTGGAAGTGAAAACCAGAATGGTTCAAGTGAACCGGACCTGAACCAGATTGAATTGGTTTGAACCACTATTGGACCAATTTCTAAATTCATTTTTCTAGTTGGCTTAAAATATTCTAATTGGGGAATTGAACCACCATTGGAATGAGAATGAATTTAGTAAATTTTAATTTTGAAAAACTAAGTCGAATTGAGCCTGAATCGACCAGTTTAAGCATTGAACCCGATTCGAAACAATGTCATCGTCTTCATTCAGATGACAACACTATTTACTCACCGGAAAAGCGAGTAGCATTAGCAAAGATGAAAAGTCTCCGTTCAGGGCATTTTTGGCCATGAATGATCACACCAATCGGACGGCCAAGGAGTCTTTGAGCTTCCTATATAAAGAGCTCCTACTCATTCATCCACCTCACACTTGAAAACTCTTCTCACTCTCTCTCTCTCTACTACTCTAATTTTTGGTGAAGCCTAAACCTGAGCTTCGACTTGGGCATTTTTATGATCCAAATAAGGTGAGATTGGGTTCCTTAGACTCGGGGAGAAGTCAGCTACCTGATGGTGATCACCATTTGATCCGAGGATCGGCGGAGAAGCTCCAACATAATCAAATAATGAAGCAGCTCCAACGGACTGAAGTAGCCCTATTTCTGCCGAGCTAAAAATGATCAATTTGAGCCCTTCTTATGTGAAAACAAGCTCTCCCAACACTTCCACAACCCTCATACAACTGAATTAGAGCGAAAAGGTAAGCCAATTTGGCTACTCTATAATTTCTGATTAGTGTTAGAGAGAGAACTAGCAAAACTTCACTAACCAAATTCTCCCTCAATTTGGCATGAATCAAAGCGATTCTTGATCCTAGGAGGAACCTCAGGATGAGAGCTATCTGCCCAGATTTATAGCTTGGACTGCCGCACCCCCGACAGTAAGCCTTTGAAGCTTTCTCTCTCTAAGTTCAGTTTTCCGACAAAAGCTCCGTTTGAGCTCAATTCGGATCCAAATGATGCGATTCAAAGTTCCATTGAATCGTGTGGAAGTTTATAAACCCAATTTTACCTTCAATTTCAATAATTAAACTTGATTGAATGGTCAATTTGATAAAATCAAATTCGGCCAATTTGAAAGGGGGAAATTGGGGGGGAATTTTGGTGAAATTTGAGAATTTCGTAAAATTGAAGGACCAAAGTGCAATTTCCCAAAATTGAGGACCAATTGGCCATGAAAAAGATGTTGGAGGACCAATTGCTCAATTTTTGGAATTTATTGGGCACAAATTGCCATTTTTGTAAAGTAAGGGTAAAATGGTAATTTTTGAAAAGTTGTGGACCAAAATGGAACTTTAGGAAACTTGAACCCCTTTTTGTGATTTTGAATAAATCAAGGTCCCAAAGTAAATTTTAGAAGTTTTGGGACTCAATTTGGAGAAGAATTAGCACTAGGGGACCTAAAGTTAAGGAAAAAGAACTTTAGGGACCTAAATGCAAATAGTTAAAAGTTTGGACATTTTTGTTCATTCGTGAGGAATGAAGGCTATTAGGTCAAATGTTAATGAATAATGATGTTCATATTGTGTAGGAACACGAAGGACCGGGAATGCCCGCAAGGATAAGCTTGCATGAAGGCAGAAAGCCGCCTTAGGGGAAAATACACTGCAATTATTGGGTGAGTGAGAATTTTCACATCATACCCGGTTGGGAAGATGAGTACCTCTGAATGAAAAATCACTACCATGTGGGATTTTTAAAAACACACCTGATAGGAGTGATGTGGAAACTACACGAAAAAACTAATTAATGGTTGTAAGTAGATCATACCTGGTTAGTATGATGAACTTCCCGAAAGGAAGTGGAAAACCAGTTTACCGGTTGTAAGTGGAGATGTCATCATACCCGGTTGATGTGATCGATGAGTTAAAACATATTTTGTCAGAAGTGTTATCCCCTAACTATGTGCCACTGCTTAAAGATTTTGGGAGACCTTCTTGATTGGAGCTTGAATAGCTAAATTAGAATAGAGGCCTCGGTTTTGGAACTTGGGGGCTAGAATGGCCTATTTTGAAAATCTCGTACAGTGGGCCCAAGGCCAGTTGGCATGTGCAAGAGCTCGTAAAGAAACATGATGTTAAGCCATGAAAATTTTAATGAATGATGTGATTTGGCCATGGTACCAAGATAGGACCAACATACACGATGGACTGGCGACTGTGCGACAAGACAGGTCAATTGATCGGTGTAGACTAACAGCTACAGGTCGAGTTGAGGGTCGGGGCCATTGGTCCAGTGGCACCAAAGATTAATCGATTATACAAAAAATTGTTGTTTTTGCATGCACTGAGGTTCAGGACCATCAAGATGCCCAAGAGGGGTAGTGATGTGTCCTAGGGGCTACTGGACGACATGGTGGAGATAAGGGCAGTTTGTCGTGCCAGCAATCAGGGAAGCTCGACGAAGCTTCATGCGCATGAGACCGGGGTGGGGTCGAGATGAGGTTTTTGTCCTCATACTTACACATAGTTTCTTTTCAGATTTGAGGGTCGGATGTCACGAACATCCACTCATTCCTAGGGTAGAAGTGGATGGGCTTCTATCTAGGTGGTCGATAAAATTGCTCTGACACCACAAGTGGGTGTAATGGACGGGCTACCTTGCAAATGTGTGATCCCTTCATGATGAAGGGCGTGTGTTGATTGTTAAACACATCGATTGTGAGGAGATTGGTTTTGAATAATTGGGAATTCAAGGAAAGAATGGTTTTAAAGAAAATAAGGATTCTGGCACACTCCAACTCAAATTATTTTATAGAAACTCTTGTTTCAAACTTCCACTCACTCAGTTGTCGAACTCACCCCCTCCCTTTACCACTTTTCACGTAATCGAGGGAAAAACCTACCCACATATATTCCGCTAGCTAAACCTGCAAGACATGTATTAAGTTTAAATTATTCAATTTTGATTAATGTTATTCTAGGAAAGGTACAAGTATAAAGGACGCCTTACTCCTCACGATTCAAAGAAAGGGAAAACCCTTAATAAACTGGGAGAGTGACGGGTTGCTCACGAGGATCCGATCAAACCAGTTCAGGGCGTGACACAAACTGTGACCTAAACTCGAGTGTAAGGGGAAAGTTGAGATGAATACTAATAAACCAATAAGGAAATCATACCGGATGGATAATCTATGCAAAACTATAAACTTGAGAGTGGGGAGTACACCCAAACAACTTGAAGGAAACCTTACTCGATCTTGGATAAAGGATCGAGAGAAGCCCAAATAGAAACTTAGCCAAAAAGTGTATATGGTGAATTAAGCAAAAAGGTCCCCAATTTTTAGGAAGGGTTAAACAAATGTAAACATAACAATTCTTGAGTTCAATCTACTTAGAATGGGATGTATTATTTTTAGAAAAAGAATTGGGCCAAGAACCGATCGAATCGAGGGTGAACAAACCAAAGGGAGGCCAAAACTGATCAAATCGACTTAGAGTAGTAAACCCCCCGATTAGTTTGGGTAAATAAAAAATGTCCGTTCTTAAGCTCAAATGATAGGAAATTCAATGAAGAATTTTTATAAATTTAGTTTGGGCCAAGAACTAGCCGAGGTGGGGGTGAATTGACCAAGGAAAGTCTAAAATTTGTTGAATGAGCTGAGGAAATTACAAAAAACTAGTTCACTACAATGCAAATCGGTTGGTATGCCATGCTAGGCGCATGCATGCGCCACATGTGCATACGCATGTGTGTCTTCTTCTTCATATGATTTCCCCAACTCTGATCTAGATAAAACCTAGAAATATCACGGGTGTGAGGGCAGATATTCCATTTGTTTCCCCCAAGAATAGAAAAAGATTTACGAGGTCTATGGTGTCCCATTTGATCAGCTTTTGACATGACCGACTAGACAACTCAGTCTCCAACCTCCCTATATATGGGTCAACCCTCCTCTCATTGGAGGATCATCAAAATTCTATTTGAAAGCTAGACATGTGAAACCCGTTATCTCGGATCAAGGAAACTGGGAAAGAACCAGTCAATTTAATAAGAAAAACGAACCATTTAACGAACCAAAAATGGTAAAGAAGGGTTAAATGGAAAATTGGAAAAGCTCAAGTGACAAAAAAGCAATGAAAATCATGGGGAAGAACCATGAAGTAAATTGGATGGGACAACCAGACTAGTTCTGGGTGAACCAAACCTGAACCAAATTGAACTAGGTTGAACTATAATGAACCCGATTGGAAAATTCATTTTTCTAGGTGGCTTGGAAATCTTAAATTAGAAACATGAGGCCACCATCAGATAGAAAATGAGTTTAGACTAATTTATAAATTTTCAATTTTGAGAAAATCGGTTGAATCAGTGAACCAACCAATTTTTGTCACCAAACCTGATCGAACCGGACTGATCGGATCTAAAATAGTGTCATCTTCTTTCTTGGGATGATAACACCGTTTATCAATGCAGAAAAACTTTCCTTTTTTGGCGAGGGAATATTCCCTTTGATTATGGCATTATCTAATGAGGATAAGCTCAACCAATATGGAAACAAGTAGTGCAGATGGTCCGTGTAAACCCCGTTCATTGGAGTTAAGGAAAATCGGAAAAATAACCAGTTAAATCGAGTGAGAAAAATTGAACCGGTTCATAAACCCGATTATCAAGAAATAGACAATTCAAGAAATTTATGGATCTTGAGTGACCTAAAGAGTCACAAAAATCAAGAAAAAAGAATTTTAGAATGAATGAGAGATGAAAACCAAACCGTTTCACGTGAACTGAATCCGAACCGTATTGAACTGATTTGAACCACTATTGAACCATATGCTAAATTCATTTTTCTAGGTAGCTTAGAAAATTCCAATTTGAGATTTGAGGCCACCATTGGATAGAAAATGAATTTAGATGAATTTAAAAATTTTTAGATTTGAAAAATAAGGTTGGATCGGGGGTGAACTGACCAGTTTAATCTTTGAACCCGGTTTGGGCCGGTCTGGTCTGGTTTGGAATAGTGTTGTCTTCTTCCTTTAGACGACAACACAGTTCACTCGTCGAAAAATTGCGCAGCGGCAGTGAAGCTGAAAAGTCTTATGCTAGGGATTTTCAGGCAATGAATGACAGTTATTAAGGTGCCAATCGGATAGCTAGGATATCACCAAGCTTCCTATATAAAGAGCCCATACTCATTCATTCTTTTCATACCTAAAAACTCCATTCTCTCTCAACTGCTCCAATTTCTGGTGAAACTAGAACCAGAGCTCCGACTTGGGCACTTTTCTAAGCCAAACAAGGCGAGGTCGGGTTCTTTAGAATTGAGGAGAAGTCAGGTACTCAACGATAGTCCCCATTTGCTTCGAGAGTCGTCGGAGAGACGCCGACGTGATTGAATAGTGAAGAAGCTCTAGTAGACCGAAGCTGCCCTATTTTGGCCAAGCTGAAATCGACCAATTCGAGCCCTTCTTAGGCCAAACCAAGCCCTCCCAACACCTACACAACACTCCTACAGCTGAACTAGAGCTGAAAGGTAAGCATATTTGGCTTCACTCTGTAAATTCCGATTGGTGATAGAGAGAGAACCGACAGAACTTCGATAACCAAATTCTCACTCAATTCTGCATCAATTGATACAATTCTTGATCCTAGGAGGAACTTCAAGACGAGAGCTATCTGTCCAGATCGAAAGCTCGGACCACCGCGCACCCGAAAATTATATGGACGTACCCACCATACCTCAAAGGTGAAGTAGGATAACATCCAAAGATATCATGAAAGTTAAAGTTGGATACCCTCAAGGACGAATAAATTCCAAGAAAGAAGAGAAAGGATTCTCCTAAAGAAGGAAACCCTAAGGAAGCATACTAGGAAGACCTAAGGAGTAAGCTAAACCCAAGGAGCAAGTAAGTAGGAAGATGGCATCAAAGGACATCGTGACAAGTAGACTACTCATAAAAAGGAAAGAAAGAAAAGTCGACAAGAAGCATTAGAGAGGCTGAACCACGACATGAATCTATAGGTAGAGGATACAAGTAGGAAGTGACCTCAAAAAGGGAAGCTCTAAAGCTAAGGAATCATCAAATGGATCCTAAGAGGCTTAAACTAACGTAAAGAACCTCATATATAACCATAAATGTTTAAGGGTATGTCAGGATAGCCAAGGTATTAACTGATTGGAAGAGCAAATAAGCTAATTAGAGATTTCCAGCGAACCTAGAAAAGAAGGAAGCAACTGATAGCAACAGGATGGTGAAGGAGAATAAACGAGACCCCAAGAAGGACCGGGAAGTAGTGGAGACTACGCTCTAAAGAAGAGTAATAGAGTGGGCATGGTGAGGAGTATATGAAATAAGACCCGACAATCGGGGATACCTCAGATAGGAAAGTAAAGGGTGAACTAAGAAATTAAGGTTGGTGAATGATTAAAGGTAGTTGAGGAATACTATTAAACAAAAAGAGGGATGAAGTTATACAATCCCTGAGAGGTTGGAAAGTTGGGAACAACCTTAAAGGAAAAGTTCTGGAAATCTAATGGACATAGAGACAAGATCTAGAAAATGTCATGCTACAAGGGGCATGTAAGCCCAACAGTCCCAATGAGAAACATGACTCAAAATAAGGAAGAGTCATATAGTAATCATGACAAGGTCAAACATATAATTTGGACTGAAATGGTAATAAACAATGGATGAAGGGAGAGTCGAAATAGGACAAAAAGGTGGTAACAAGGAAACCCGTGAAAACAAGTATGTAACGCTTTAGGGAACATCGAGCTGAGGGTTTCAATAATAAAGAGAATAACTAGACACATGAATGATTGGATATCTTGGATCTCCAACCCTGAAATCTTGGGAAGAACCTCAAGGGGAAGAATTTTGCATTAAGCAAAGGAAGATGCAACCCTGAAACCTATGGACTCATGAGCAAGGCATACTAGTTATGATAAGCTCCGTGGAGGGAGTAAACAATGTAAAGGAAAAGAAAATTTTGAGTATGTGTTATACGAGGGCTAAATGGAAATAACTAAGAAGGTTGTATGTAATAAATAACAAGCTGATACCAAGATAAGTTCTTTTTAGTACAATGGATGTTTAACAAAGTTTTGAGGACAAAACTCCTAAAAGGAAATTTATGGATCCCGGGTGACCTAAAGAGTCATAAAAGTCTAGAAAAAAAGGAATTTAGAATGAATGGGAGATGAAAACCAAACCGGTTCAGGTGAACTGGATCCGAACCAAATTGAACCGATTTGGACCGATTTAAACCACTATTGAACCGGATTCTAAATTCATTTTTCTAGGTGGGTTAGAAAATTTCAACTTGAGATTTGAGGCAACCTTTGGATAGAAAATGAATTTAGAAATTTTTAGATTTGAAAAATGCCATTGAATTGGGGGTGAACCGATCGGTTTAAGCTTTGAACCCGGTTCGGACTTTTCTAGCCTGGTTTAGAACAGTGTCGTCTTCTTCCTTCAGATGATAACACTGTTCACTCGCTGGAAAATCGTGCAGCGCTGGCGAAGCTGAAAAGTCTCCCACTGGGGAGTTTCAAGCAATGAATGACCACCATTAAGGTGCCAATCGGATGGCTAGGAAGTCGCTGAGCTTCCTATATAAAGAGCCCATCCTCATCATCCTCTCCCCACCTGAAAACTCCATTCTCTCTCAACTGCTCCAATTTTCGGTGAAGCTCAAACCAGAGCTCTGACTTGGACAATTTTTTAAGCAAGGTGAGCATGAGTTCTTTAGAACTGGGGAGAAGTCAGCTGCCTAACGGTAGACTCCATTTGCTCCGAGGGTCGTCGGAGAGATGCCGACATGATCGAATAGTGAAGCAGTTCCGGTGGACCGAAGCTGCCATGTTTCGATCGAGCAGAAATTAGATAATTTGAGCCCTTTTCAAGCGAAACCAAGCCCTTCCAACACCTCCACAGCACTCCTACAACTGAATTAGAGCTAAAAAGTAAGCCAACTTGGCTCTACTCTGTAAATTCCGATCAGTGATAAAGAGAACCGACGAAACTTCGATGACCAAATTCTCACTCAATTCGACATCAATTGATGCAATTCTTGATCCAAGGTGGAACTTCAGGATGAGAGCTATCTGCTCAAATCGAAAGCTCGAAACACTGCACCCTCAATGGTAAGCTTTCAAAGCTTTCTCTCTCTAAGTCCAGTTTTCCGGTGGAGCTTCATTTGAGCTCATTCTGACATCAAATCGTGCGACTCAAAATGTAATTGAATCATATGAAGGTGTAGGAACTCCAATGTAACTTCAATTAAAATAATTAAACTCATTTGATCAGTCAATTTGATGAAATCAAATTCGGTAGAGTTAGAAGGTTGAAATTGAGGGAAAATTGGGGGAAATTGGGGGAAATTTGGGAATTTTGAAAATTAGAGGGACTAAAGTGCAATTTCATAAAATTGAGGACCAATTGAGCATGATAATGATGTTGGAGGACCAATTGGGCAATTTTTGGAATTTTTTGGGCAAAACTTACCATTTTTGTAAAGTAGGGGCAAAATGGTAATTTTGGAAAAGTTGGGGAACCAAATTGGAAATTTGGGAAATTAAACCCCTTTTTGTGAAATTGAATAAATTGAGGTTCTAAGATAAATTTTAAAGGTTTCAGGACTCAATTTGAGGAAGAATTGGCATTAGGGACTTAAAATTAAAGAAAAATAACTTTAGAGACCTAATTGCAAATAAAGGAAAATTTAGTTTTTCTCATTTATTTGGGATGAATTAGGGTTATTAGGCCAAAGAATAATGAATAAAAATGTTTATGTCGTGTAGGAACATGAAATACCGAGAACGCCAACTAAGATAAGTTTGAGTAAGGACAACAAGTTGGCTAATAGGAATTTCACTGAACATTTGGGTGAGTGGGATTTTTATCTCATAACCGGTTGGGATGATAAGCACCTCGATAATGAAAACCCACTGCTAAGTGGTATTTTAAACATCATAGCTGAGAGGAGTGATGTGAAAATCACACGGAAAAACTACTTACTAGTTGTAAGTAGATCATACCCAGTTGGTATGATGAAACTTTCTCGGAGGAAGTGGAAAACTTGTTCGTCAATTATGAGCGGAGATATCCTCATACTCGGTCGGTATGATGGATAGTTGAAAATATATTTTTGTCAAGAAGTGCTCTTCCCTGACTGTGTGCCACTTCTTAAACGATTTGGGAGACCTTCTTAACAGGAGCTCGAATAGCTGTGTTAGGCTGGTGGCTTTAGTTTTGGAACTTGGGGGCTATTATGCCCAATTTTGAAAATCTCGATTAGTGGGCCATAGCCCAGTTGGCACGAGCAGGAGCTCGTAAACAAATATGAGTTATATGCAATGAAAATTTAAATAAATGAATTGTTTTGCCACGGTACCAAGACAAGACCGACATATTTAGTCAACTAGCGGTAGTGCGACATGACAAATCTCTAGACTAGTAAAGACAAACAACTGTAGGTTGAGTTGAGGGTCAGGGCCGTTAGACTAGTGGCACCCTAGATTATATGGATGATGTGAAAATACTAATTGTGCATGCACTGTGATTACAGGACGTTCAAGACACCCAAGAAGGATAGTGTTGTGTCCTAGGGCCTTGGACGACCTGGTGGATATAAGGGTAGTTAGTCGTACCATGTGACCTTGCGAAGCTCGGCATAGCTTCATTGCGCATGAGACTAGGGCGAGGTCTGGATGAGGTCTCTGTCCTCATACGAACACAAAGTAATTTGGTCTGAGGGTAAGACATCAGAGATGTTCACTTAGACTTCGGATTGAAGTCAGAGACTTCTATTAAGGTGGATGGTAAAGACGCTCCAATCCACAAGTGGGTGCAGTCGGTGTAACTGAATCTCGCGAATGTGTGTGTGATCCCTTCATGATGAAGGATGTGTGGTTTGTGAAACACATTGAATATGGAAAAGGGAAAAAGGTTATGAAAACCTTGGAAAGGATTTGAGAATCCTTGGAAATAAATTGGTAACCCTTGGAAAAGGGTGTTGAAAACCAGAATTTGAGGAAAGAAAGTTTTAAAAGAAAATAAGGAGTCTCATTCTAATTCAAACATTTTTCTTAATAGTTAAATTTGAAAACCCATTCACTGAGTAGTTGTACTCATCCCCTCCCTTATACCCCTTTTAGGTAATTCGGGGAAATCCTACCCAAAGACTATGAGTTAAACTACACCTGTGAGACAGGTATGATAAGCTTAAAATTTTATATAGTTTTGATATATATTATTTTAGGAAAGGTGCAGGTTTAAATGACACTTTACTCTTCACGGTTTATAAACAAGGGGCAACCCTTAATAAACTGGGAGAGTGGCAGGTTGATCACGAGGATCCAACCAAACCGGGTCGAGGCGTGATAACTTGAGTGGTATCAAAGCTTGTTTCTTTGAATACATTATCAAGACTAGAGAACATAGTAATTAATAGGGATACTATCAAAATTTTTAGATGGCTCACATGAAAGGAACGAGGAGAACTAGAGTTGCGGTCTTTGACACTGCTCGACCACCCTTTCCAGTAGAAACTCCCCAAAAACCCAAATAGGTTCACCTAGACCAAGCTCAAAACACTGGAGGATGTATGAAGAGTTCACTCGAGTATTCGGGCAACCTATCCTCATCCCTAAGGTAGACACCAACTCTCGGGATGAACCAGAGGAATTACAAACTCATCCTCCTCCTATTAATCATCCCCCTCAAGTTGATATCAAGTATCTCAAGACTCTTCGGCAACTGGGGTGTAAGCCTTTTCTTAGAGAGAAAGATGCGGGAACTGACATGGACTGGCTGGCTAATATCAAGAAGCAAATGGGGATAGTCAGAATATTACCAGAGGATATGGTGATCCTAATAGAATTTTTCTTGGAGGATAATGCCAAAAGATGGTGGGATAATATCCAGAGCATGCATACTTCCACACCCTCCTAAATTTGAAGAGAGAAATGCGGAGGAGTACCTGGCCCCTCACCTAATTAATGAGAAGAAGTAGAATTTCCTCTTACTACGATAAGGGCTTAACTCTATATCATAATATGAGACTAAGTTTAATGAGTTAAGGCCTTTTGCTCCAAACTTAGCCGGACCGACAGATATTTGCCAACAGCTCATGGACGGTCTTAGCATGGATATAAGAGACCGGATGGGAGTAATAGGACGCCCCACAGATTTGGCTGCCATCATCAGCATAGGCCATGAGTGTGAAAGTCTAGTACAGACAAGATGTCATCGGATAGAACAAGCTAGCCGGAAGGAAGAGGAAGGACAGAGCAACTAGAGAGGTCAAAAGGATCCTGGTAAACAAAAATGGGGGACAAGAATGGGGTCTTTTAGGAGAAATAACGATTACCATGCTGAAAGATAGACAAGTACAACCCTACAAAAGAGAAACCCCTCTTGCCCTATGTGTCAAAAAAGTCATGAAGGGTCATGTCGAGCCTGTTTCAAATGCGGATAGCTTGGACACTTTTCAAAGAGTTTTCCAACCCTTCAAGGTAATAATACCCAACGAAGTGACCATCCACCACCTCAAGGAAACCCAAGCGCACTAGACAGAGGACAAGACATTGCCACTACGTCAAGAGTACCAACCCAAGTATATAACCTCAACCAGAAGGAAGCACAGTATGAACCTAGTACTATAGTTAGTACTTACCATAGCTCCCCTAGACCAATATAACCAAAAACCCTGTAATTCATCAGCATTAAAATAAAAGTTCCATTTCTTATCAAACTTGTGATGAAATACGAGTGAAAGAAAATCCTATGGACGTACCCGCCAAACCTCAAAGGTGAAGCATGATAACATTCGAGTATATTAGAAAAGTTAAAGTTGGATACCCTCAAGGATGAATAAATTCCAAAGAAAGAAGAGAAAGGATTCTCCTAAAGAAGGAAACCCTAAGGAAGCATACTAGGAAGACCCAAGGAGTAAGCTAAACCCAAGGAGCAAGTAAGTAGGAAGATGGCATCAAAGGACATCATGACAAGTGGACTACTCATAAAAAGGAAAGAAGGAAAAGTTGACAAGAAGCGTTAGAGAGGTTGAACCAGGACAGGAATCTTTAGGTAAAGGATACAAGTATGAAGTGACATCAAAAAGGGAAGCTCTAAAGCTAAGGAATCACCAGATGGATCCTAGGAGTCTTAAACCGACATAAAGAACCTCATAAAGAACCATAAATGTTTAAGGGTATGTTGAGATAGCCAAGGTATTAACTGATTGGAAGAGCAAAGAAGCCAATTAGAGATTTCTAGCGAACCTAGAAAAGAAGGAAGCAACTGGTAGCAACATGATGGTCAAGGAGAATAAACGAGACCCCAAGAAGGATTGGGAAGTAGTCGAGACTACACTCTAAAGAAGAGTAATTGAGTGGGCATGGTGAGGAGTATATGAAATAAGACCCGACAATTAGAGATACCTCAGATAGGAAAGTAAAGGTTGAACTAAGAAATTAAGGTCGGTAAATGATTAAAGGTAGTTGAGGAATACTATCAAACAAAAAGAGGGATGAAGTTATACAATCCATGAGAGGTTGGAAAGATGGGAACAACCTTAAAGGAGATGTTATGGAAATCTAATGGACATAAAGACAAGATCTAGAAAATGTCATGTTGCAAGGGGCATGTAAGCCCAACAGTCCCGATGAAAAACATGATTCAAAATAAGGAAGAGTAAGAGAGTAAGCATGACAACATCGAACATAAAATTTGGACTGAAATATTAATAAACAACGAATGAAAGGAGAGTCGAAATAGGACGAAAAGGTGGCAACAAGGAAACCGGTGAAAATAAGTATGTAACGCTTTAGGGAACATTGAGCTAAGGGTTTCAATGGTAAAGAGAACAACTAGACACCGGAATGATTGGACATCTTGGAACTCCAACCCTGAAATCTTGAGTAAGAGCCTTAATGGGAATAATTTTGCATTAAGCAAAGGAAGATGCAAACCTAGGGATATACCTGTGGACTCACGAGCAAGGCATACTATTTATGATAAGCTCCGTGGAGGAAGTAAACAACGTAAAGGAAAAGAAATTTATGAGTATGTGTTATACCAGAGCTAAATGGAAATAGCGAAGAAGGTTGTATGTAATAAATAACAAGCTAATACCAAGATAAGTTCTTTTTAGTACGAAGGATGTTGAACAAAGTTTTGGGGACAAAACTCTTAAAAGGAGGGGAGAGTTGTAAACCCCACTCTTTGGAGTTAAGAAAAACTAGGAAAAGAATTGGTCAAACCCAGTGAGAAAAACCAAACCGTTTCACAAATCCGATTACCATTTAATGAGCAATTTGTGAAATTTATGGTTCCGAGTGACCTAAAGAGTCATAAAAGTCAAGAGAAAGGACTTTAGAATGAATTAGAGATGAAAACCAAACCGGTTTAGGTGAACTGGATCCGAACCTGATTGAACCGATTTGGATAGGTTTGGTTTTTCTCACCCAGTTTGGACCGATTTGAACCACTATTGAACCGAATGCTAAATTCATTTTTCTAGGTGGCCTAGAAAATTTCAATTTGAGATTTGAGGCTACCATTGGATAGAAAATGAATTTAGAACATTTTAGATTTGAAAAATTCGGTCAGATCATCGGTCAACTAGTCGATATAAGCTTTGAACCCGGTTCGGACCAGTCCTCAGAACAGTGTCAACTTCTTCCTTCGGATGACAACACTGTTGTAAACCCCGCACTTTTGAGTTAAGGAAAACCGGGAAATAACTGGTCAACCTGAGTAAGAAAACCGAGCCGGTTTACAAACCCGATCATATGGGAACAAGCAATTTGGAAATTTCAACTTCCGGGTGATCCAAAGGGTTCATTAAACAAAAAGAAACTTAAAACAAAATAAAGACAAAAACCAAATTGGTTCAATTGAATAAGATTCCATAAAAACTTTAAAGTTAAGCGTGCTTGCTTGAGAGTAGTGTGAGGATGGGTGACCTTTTGGAAAGTATAAATTTTTTTCTAACCCGAAATTTCGGTAAAAAATTTTTATGTATGCCTTATCATAAATAACCATAAATTAATATATATTTAATTATTAGAATTAATACAAATAATTTAATACTGAAATTAAATTATTGAAATTAATACAAAAATTAAATTATTGAAATTAATACAAAAATTAAATTATTGAAATTAATACAAAAATTAAATTATTGAAATTAATACAAAAATTAAATTATTGAAATTAATACCAAAATTAAATTATTAGAATTAATACCAATAATTTATGGCAATATTAATACTATTAATAAATCTCACCCATTTAATACACGGGTTTTACGCCTATATAAAGAGGTCATTTCCATTCATTCTCCTCACACTTCTCTCTCTCTCTCTACTACTCCATTTCCCGGTGAAACTTAAAACAGAGCTTTGACTTCAACATTTTTCTTAACCTCGAAAGGACATGTCGGGCTCTTTAGAACTGGGGAGAAGTCAACTATCTGATAGCAAACTCCAGTCAATCCAAGAATCACTAGAGAAGCGCTAACATGATGGAACAGTGAAGTAGCTCCGGTGGACCGAAGCTGCCCTATTTCGGCCAAGTTGAAATTGGCCATTTCGAGCCCTCCTTAGGCCAAACCAAGCCTTCCCAACACTTCCTCAGCCCTCCCACAGTCGAATTACGACTGAAAGGTAAGTCAATTCGACACCCCTCTACAATTTCCGGTCGGTGTTAGAGAGAGAACCAGCAGAATTTTAATAATGAAATTCTAACTCAATTCTGCATCAATTGACGCGATTCTTAATTCTAGGATGAACCTCAAGATGAGAGTTATCTGCCTAGATCGAAATCTCGGACCATCGTGCCCTCATCGGTGAGAAATCAAAACTTTCTCTCTCTACAGTCTGTTTTCCGGCAAAGCTCCGTTTTAGCTCGTTCCAACGTTAAAATCTATGATTTAAAGTTTATTAGAATCGTATGAACATGCAGGAACTCAATTTCAACTCCAATTTCAATAATTAAAAGTGCTTGATCGGTCAATTTGATAAAATCAAATTCAGTAGTGTTGAAGAGTTGAAATTGGGGGAAAATTGGGGATTTTCGAAATTCAAAGGGCCAAAATGCAATTTTATGAAATTGAGGGTTAATTGGGCATGAAAATAATGTTGGAGGACCAATTGAGGAATTTTGGAATTTTTGGGGCAAAACTTATCATTTTTGTAAAAGAAGGGCAAAATGGTAATTTTGATAAAATTGGGGGACCAAATTAGAAATTTGGGAAATTAAACCCCTTTTTGGTGAAATTGAATAAATTGAGATCCCATGATAAATTTTAATAGTACGGGACTCAATTTGAGGAAAAACCGACATTAGGGACTTAAAGTTAAAGAGAAATAACTTTAGGGACCTAATTGCAAATAACTAAAAGTTTGGGTTTTCTCATTCATTGGAAATGAATGAAGGTTGTTATGCCGAGTAATAATGAATAAGATTGTTCATATCGTGTCGGAACGCAAAATACCGGGAACGCCAGCAAGGACAAGCTCGCGTGAATACAAAGAACCGGTCTAGTGGAATTCACGACAGTAACGGGTGAGTAGGTTTACTAACGTCATACCCGGTTGGGATGATGAGCACAACTTAAAATTTAAAAACCACTTACCAGTTGTGAGTGGGATTATATATCATACCCGATTGGGGATGATAAGTGCCTCGGTATAAAAACCCACTGTTTAGTGGTATTTTAATCATCACCACTTAGAGGAAGTGATGTGAAAATTTTGCGAAAAAACTACTTACCGGTTGTAAGTAGATCATACCCGGTTGGTATGATGAGACTTCCTCGAAGGAAGTTGAAAACCTGTTCATCGGTTATGAACGGAGATGTCTTTAAGCCTCCCCTTAAAGACCATCAACTAAGATGCCTGTAAGACAAGTATGTAAAGTTTAAAATTTTATGCAGTTTTGATTATTCTATTCCAGGAAAAGGTGCAGGTTAAAGGACGCCTTACTCCTTATAGTTTACAATAAGGGGAAATCCTTTAATAAACTGGGAGGGTGGCGGGTTGATCACGGGGATCCGACCAAACCAGGTCGGGGCGTGACAACTGTTTACTCGTCGAAAAATCGCATAGCGCCAGCGAAGGTTGAGTTGAGGGTCGGGGTCATTGGACTAGTGGCACCATAGTTTATACTGATTGTGCATGCACTAAAATTACGCGACCTTCAAGATGCCTAAGAGGGGTAGTGATGCATCCTAGGGCCCTGGACAACTTGGTGGATATAAGGGCAGTTAGTCATAAAAAATGACCTTGTGAAGTTCAACATAGCTTTGTTGCGTGTGAGATCGGGGTGGGGTCTGGATGAGGTCTTTGTCCTCATAAAGACACAGAGTAATTTGGTTTGAGGGTAGGACGTCAGAGACGTTCATTCAGACTTTGGGTAGAAGTTAGAGACTTCTATCAGGGTGGACGGTAAAGACACTCCAATCCACAAGTGGATGCAGTCCGTGTAACTGCATCTCGCGAATGTGTGTGTGATCCTTTTCATGATGAACGGTGTGTGGTTTGTGAAACACATCGAATATGGAAATGGGAAAATGTTATGAAAACCTTGGAAAGTATTTGAGAATCCTTGGAAATTAATTGGTAACCCTTGGAAAAGGGTGTTGAAAACCATAATTTGAGGAAATAAAAATTTAAAAGAAAATTAGGAGTCTGACACATTCCAATTCAAATATTTTTCTTAATAGTTAAATTTGAAAACCCATTCATTGAGTAGTTGTACTCATTTCCTCCCTTATACCCCTTTCAAATAATTCGGGGAAAGCCAACCCAAAGACTACGAGTTAAACTACACTTGTGAGACAAGTATGATAAGCTTAAAATTTTATACAGTTTTGATATATGTTATTCCAGGAAAGGTGTAGGTTTAAAACAAGGGGCAACCCTTAATAAACCGGGAGAGTGGCAGGTTGATCTCAGGAATCCGACCAAACTGGGTCGGGGCGTGATAGTTCGTGAGCTCCCTATATAATTAGCTCCCCTCCATTCATCCTGCACACACCTCAAATCCTCTCCTCCTCTGAAGTGCTCAGTTTTCTGGTGAAGCTTAAACCAAAGCTTCGACTTGGGCACTTTTCTCAGCCTTAGATGGAAAACTCGGGTCCTACAGATTCCAGAGGAATTCAGATACTTGACGACAACCTCCCCTCGACCCAAGGATCGCCAGAGAAGTGCTGGCGAGATCAAACAATGAAGCGGCTCTGTTGATATGAAGTCGCCCTATTTTTGCCAATCAGAATTAGACCAATTTAGACCCCATATGGCCAAACCAAGCCTTCCCCTAGCCTCTACAGGTCGCACTCGACCTCCCCAAGGAAAATGGTTAGCCAATACGACACTCCCCCATCAATGTAGATAAAATTCTAAAGAGAGAAAGTGCCAAATTTTACTAACCAATTCCCTGTTGCTCAGGACATGAATTGTAGTGATTCTTGATCCTAGAAGGACCCTTAGAATAAGGGCAAACTCCCTAGATCAAGAACTTGGATTGCCATGCCATCGACGGTAAGTTTTCAAAGCTTTCTCTCTTTATGTAGAATTTTCCGATGAAGTTCCATTTCAGCTCGTTTCGCACCCAAATTCTACAATTCAAAGTTCAATTGGATTGTATGTAAGTGTTGAAACCAATCCATGCCATCAATTGAAGCAATTAACCCCATTTGAATGCCAATTTGAAGAAATCATATTCGGTAACTAGAAAGGGGTGAAATTGGGGGTAATTGGGAATTTTGAAAAATTGAAGAACCTAAATGTTATTTCTCAAAATTGAAGTCCAATTGATAATGCGAAAGATGTTGGAGGAACAATTGGTCAATTTTTGAAAGAATTCGGACCAATTGGCCATTTTTAAAACTTAGGGGCAAAACGATAATTTGGTAAAAGTTGGGGGACCAATTTGGATATTTGAGCCCCATGTACCAAGAGGGGTATTGGAAGCCCAGGGACTTGATTGAAAATAAATGAGCATTTGGGGAACTAAAGTCAAAGATTTTGGACTTAAGGGACCTAATTGAAATAAGACAAAAATATGGGCCCAAATGTAAATACCTTGAAATAGAGGGGCTATTCATGGCAAACCATTCCTTATAAGGATATTCAAACCATGTAGGAACAAATTCAAATATGGACGTGAGCAAAGGAGCTCAAGTAGGATTTGGAAAGCTGACTGGGGATGAACACGTTACAGTCATCGAGTGAGTGAGACATTTTAAACATCATACCTGTTTGGGGTGATGAGCACTTTTATTAAATAAAAAACCTACTCACCGGTTGTGAGTGGGAACTTTACACATCATATCGATTGGGATGATGGGCACCCTTATTAAGAAAGGAAAAAAACCCGCTTATCGGTTGTAAGTGGACCTACCTCTATCATCACACCCGGTTGGTGCGATGAGTTAAAAGAGATTTTGTCAAAATTTTTCTCCCCTAACTGTGTGCCATTGCTCAAACTATTTGAGAGACTTTAGTGAAGAGAGCTAGAATAGCTCTAACAAGCTCAGGGCCTCGAATTCGAACTCATAAGGCTCAAGGCCTAGTTTTGAAAAATACGTGAAGTAGGCCCAAGGCCAATAGGCGCGGGCTGGAGCCCGTAAACAAACATAAATAGAAAGAGCCATGAAAACTCTAATTAAAAGCGAAAATATTTGTGTGATTCACCTTAGTACCAAGTCAGGACCGACAAGGCTCACTGGGCTAGTGGCAATGCGCTAGGACTAGATCGACAGACCAGTTAGGCAAACAACTACAAGCTGAGTCAAGTGTTAGGGCCGTTGGACTGTCGACACCAAAGATAATGGTTATATACAAAAACTTTTGTTTGTGCATGCACTCTGAATTTTGGACCATCAAGACGCCCAAGGGGGTAGTAATGGGTTCCAAGGAGTACTGGACGACATGGTGGCGATAAGGGAAGGAGGAGCTACTGTGTTTGAGCTTCTCGTCATACCAGTTAGTCATGAAGCTACTGTGTTGGGGCTTCTTACACATTTAGATTTGGGTGTAGGCAGGATGAGGTCTCTGTCCTCATACGAACATGAAGTTATATTGAGTTTGAGGGCCTGACGCTTGGTGGACGGTAAAGACGCTCCGATCCATAGGTGGGTGCAGTAGGCTTGCTGCACTGACGAACGTGTGTACCATTAATGATAAATGGCATGTGTAGATTTCCAAATGCCTTCCGAGGAAAAGGGATGTGCTAAAAGAGCTAAACACACTAAGGCTTGAAAAGGATGAAATGTTTTAAAAAACAAAGTGCTAAATGTTTTGATAATCTATATTTTTGAAAACTCATTCTCCAACACCCACTCACTAAGTTGCAGAAACTCACCCCTCCCTTTTAACCCTTTTCAGGAAAGGAGACTAAACCTTAAGGAAATCTCAAAATAGAATCCTAAATCAGGTATACTTTAACATTTTTAATTATTAAGTTTTGTATAATGCTATTCCTAGAAAACAAGGACATAAGTTACGCCTGACTTATCGTGGCCTTGAGAAGGAGTGATTCTTCTTAGACCAAAGGGGGTGGTGGGTTGCTCACGAGGTTCTGACCAAATCGGGTCGGGTGTGACAACTTGAGTGGTATTAGAGCCTATTTCCTCAAATACATTATCAAGATTATATAACATAAGAATTAAGAGAAAAACTAATAAAAATTTTCAGATAACACCCAAGAGAGGAATTGAGAAAACTAGGACTAACGTCACCAACACTACCCAACACTCTGTCCTCATAGGAAGACAACCCTAAAAGCCCTCCAATGCCCGAGTTATAGTAGAAGTCACAAAGGACCAAGAGACATTATGGGGAAGTATATAGTACCACCAAGGAATATGGTGCCAAGACTTGTTGAGGTCACAACCCCTAGTACGAAGGGAGCCAAGCCTGAAGCCATGAATGCCAACAAGGGCTTATGTAACTACCCTTGGAAATAACACTATCCCATACCGAGCGCCTTGATGGTTCCGAACACATAGCATGTACAAACAATAATTTTAGGAATTATATCCATCATCTTTGGTGCTACCGGCCCATCGAGCTCGACAACTTGGCTTTGGCCCCATAACTGTTGGCCGAACACGTTTGACAACCTAGTTTTAGAACAACAACTACTAACCCATCGAGTCTGACGGCCCGACTTTGGCATAATGACAGTTCAAACAATTAACCGCTTATAAAATATTTTCATACCTCATAAGCTTACTTGTTTACAGGCTTTGGCCCATGCCCATTGGCCTTGAGCCCACTAAACAAGTTGTTAATTGGGCCTTGAGCCCTATCAATTTCAAAACCAAGGTCTCAGACCTACTAGAGCAATTTTGGCTCTCAGAAATGTCTCCCAAAATGTTTAAAGAGTTTCATGTAGTTAGGGAAAACCATTCCTAGAAATTTAGTTTTTAAACACTAAAAATTGTGCTCATCACCCTAACCGGGTATGATGTTGGAAATTCACACTCACTGGGTAACTGTGACGTGTTCGTCCCAGCTAGATTGTAGTTATTGATGTGCTCCATTGCACCAGTACTCGCATAACGAGTTCTAACACGAGTCAAGTATCCACATAAGTAAGGTTTGGCATAAAATTCCCCTAACTTCCAAATATTTGCATGTGAGTCCTTAATTTATGCCTTATTGCAATTAGGTTCCTAAAGTTAATAATTTTAACTTTAGGTTCTACTGCCTAACTTAGTTTTAATTAAGTCCCTAAGGCTTACAATATCTCTCTTAGGTCTTTAATTTTTCTAAAATTACTAATTGGTCCTTAATTTCCTTGAAATTACCAATTTATCCTAAATTTTTCCAAAAATCACTTATTTACCCTTAATTTCATCAAAATTGCCAATTGGCCTTCAATTGAGAGTTAATTTCATGAAAATCTCCCAATTTTCCCTTCAATTGTAATTTGGCCCCCAATTTTCCAAAAATCCCCAAATTGCCCAAATTTCCAAATATTGCAGTTTGACACCCGACATCTCATTTCATCAAATTTACCTCTTAAAATTGGACAATTGTCCCCCATCATAATTTGAATCATCTTTCTTATGTGTGCCTTGTCATTTTAAGCTTTAGTAGGCCAAAATTGGTTTAGAAATGAGCTTGAATGGAGTTTCACCTTAAAAATCGTTCTAGAGAGAGAAAGCTTCGATTTAATTCTGGTGAGTCTCCGGTGATGGGAGCTCTTGCCTCCTTGGAGTTGCTCTTTCTCCGCAGATCCTTCCTAGATCAAATTGCGCCTCAATTTATGGCTTGAGCAGTGCAAATTTCATATTTTAATTTCCAGCAAAAACACACTATGAATAGTACTTTCTAACGAAGGGCGATAGAGGGGACTTACCAACGTAGTTTAGGGAAGGTCGGGGCACCTCTAGGGGTGGTCTAGGGAGCTTGATTTGGCTGGAATTGATCTGAGGGTGGCTCAAATTAAGCTCAAGCAGTTTGGATTGCAAACCATCGAGGGGTAATGGTACTCTGTGAGCTTGCCGGTGCTTCTCTAGTAATCCTCGAGCTGAACAGAGTATGTAGTCGTGTAGTTGACTTCCTTAGGATTCCAGATAACCCAAATTCACCTTCAGAGGTGGAGAAAAGTGCCCTGATCGGAGCTTTGGTTCGAGCTTCGATGAGAAACTGATCACTTCTTCTTCTTTGAGCATTTGAGAGATGAGGAGGATGAATGTAGAGGAACTCTTTATATAGGGAGCTTGAGGATTGACAGGTTTATCCATTCATCAATCACTCAGCCTCAATCCCACTCATTTATGGTCGTAACAAAGGGATTTATAGGTCACCAGAAAAAGGGCTTCCATTTTGAGATTTCTCTTACCTGTCGTCTAGAGGTAGACGTGACACTATGCCGCACGTGCGAGCTTCCTACTCAACAGCCTATTCAACCTTTGACCCATTAACTAGACATGTGGCGGCCTCCCTTTGGCCACTCGTTCCAACGTGGCTAGTGACCGTGTTTGGTTAGTAGTTGACCGTGACACGTGGTGTCCTCTGATTGATTGATTTAAATGTGTTAAATTTCTCACCTGATGCACAGTGCCACTACCACGTGTTAGCCTCTAATTGGCTGAGGTAATCCAATGTGGCACTACCACGTGTCGACCTCTAATCAGTTGATCGTTTCTCCGACATCTTTGTCGAATGCTAACATGGCTCCTTGCCACATGTTTGCTCCTCATTGTTCGGTCATGCAAATAAGGCTTTTTCAACATTGACCATTGATCGGGGACACATGTCACTCTCCTATTGGTCGATCATCGCTGACTTGGATTTTCCTCCTTTGATTGTTGACCAAGGACACATGTCACACTCTGATTGTTTAGTGCTTCTAGGTGTTGACTAAGCAGCTGACTAGGCGCACTTTGCCACGTGTCACGTGCTGATTGGGCATTGACCTAGCAGTGGTCCGTTGACCGGCTGGACCACTGTCTGGTCTGGTCCGACCAGGTTTGCTGACTTGAAATCGTCAATTGGCCTATTCAGGCCTGATTTGACCGGTTTTCTAAAAATTAAAAATTTCTAAATTCATTTTCTATCTAGTGGTGGCTTCAAATTTTCAATTTGATATTTTTAAGCTATCTAGAAAAATGAATCTTTAAACCGGTTCTTCACGATTCAACCCAATTCACTCTGATTCAAGTTTGGTTCACCTTGAACCCATCCAATTTTCACTCCCAATCCACTTCATGGTTCTTCTCCATGATTTTTGTGATTTATTGGCTACTTGTGATGTTCTAAATTCCTGTTTTGACCCTTCTTTACAAAATTTCATTTTGTTTAAGCTCTAAGTTTCTCTCTCTCTCTCTTGAAAGTTTTTTATTCTCCTTGCCAGTTCTCTTGGTCCTAGAGGACAGGGCTTACAACTCTCTCCTTCTTTTAGAAGTTTTGTCCCCAAAACACGTTACTCACATAGGGAGCGATCTCATTTATGGTCCACTTGGGGCCCGTTCCAACATGACGTCTTCGGTACATCCCTATCTCAGCTGCATCCCTCATGCCTGCTAGACCTTTAGGCATCTTTCATCCCACAAGTCTTGGTTGTGTGTTATCCTGTTGTCTATTTCTCCTTATTCATAACATTCTAACATGTCCCTGTCACGTAGTAAAGAAATTTTTGGGATGATTCGGCTCCCATTCCCTTTTGTTTGGGGCATTTCCTTATGCATTCCTTTTTTTTGGTAACATGTCCCTAAGGTGACTTCTTCCCTTAATCCCTTAAGCAACAGCTTAATGGAGTCCCTTTTTGCCTAAAATGTCCATCTAATCCATGAGGCCATTACAAGCTGCTAGTCCAAATGATTTACTAGGGGTACTTCTCTGGCCTCATGTTGTATGTCTCCCGGGGTAAGGCTCTTCCCATTAGGGTTTGTCCAATTGTTAGCCTAGACCACCGGATAGGCGATTTCGAAAGGTTTAGCTACCTTATTGGTTGCCAAAAGTTCATAGCTCAAGTCCTTTCAACTATTTTTGTCCTAGTTTCCATGGGTCTCTGTGTCACATTTTCTTCGCTTTCCTCTTGTCTTGCATCAATCCACCAATTATTTATTTACTACTACACGGGTCTGCCCAACTCTTCATTTGGCCTCGTTATCTTGAGATAAACTACCCTTCTCCCCTTTAGTCATACCTCTCCGTAACCTTTGAACCTTCATGTCTCCTAGTAGCGGGATAGGTTCTAGAATTATCTAGGTCCACCATACCCCTAGGGTGTTTCCTTGCCATAACTCTTTGATTTTTAATCATTTATGGATCAAGGGACCCGTCCTTCCTTACCACTGGTGTAGTGTTCCTTAACTATTTTAGATGTTATCCAAGCACCCAACGTACACACCCCAACTTGGTCATTTTTTCCTTCCCTCGTGGGTATCTATCTCTTGTAATTTGGACCTTTTAACTATCAAATCCCCACGATCAGTTGATATTCCCTATGCTTTTCTTCTTATGTTGGTTGAGTGTTCCAACATTCATTTTGAGGTCTCCCTTAGTACCGAACTTCTCTTTACATCGTACTTCAATCAAACTCCATTGTGGGCTCTATGCTCGTTCTCAATCTCCCTTAACGTTTAAATGACATTTTGGTTTTTTGAAGAATTATGTGCATGGAATAATTGTCTATCCTTTACTAGCCTCCCGATGGATCATTTCTGATTCTAACTGTTGGGATCCTCAATCACTTCACAACTAGCTTAACTATCCTCTTACTTTTTTTGCTTTTTTGAGATTTTCCTTTTCATCCTTTAGTCAACTCATACTTGTTCGAGGTCACTCCACAATTATTCCTTCTATTCGTTATGAGGGGTCCTTTATGACAAGGACTTACCCCTTTTTGGCTCGTCCTTAGAAAGCATCCCTTGCTTGTTCCATTCCCCACTCTTGTACCTTAAAGTTAAGACTTCCATTCTTTAGAGCTAGGCACCTAACCTTATATTCATCCCTTGAAGGTTTCCTTCCTTCCTATCCTATCCCTGCACCTCCTTTATTGTGCATTCTTAGTTCCGACCTTTGGTCCTTTAGTACTCGATTTACTAACAGCCCCTCGCACTTTCTTCGGTCGAGGGTATCCCTACCTAAGGGTTTTCATTCCCTAGGCCATCATCGCTCATTGGTCGTTATTTCACGGTACTTCATTTCCAAGTGGCCTCTTAAGTTTCACCCCTCGATTCCTTGGACCCACCGGGAGGGGTTACTCTGTTGGTCTTGCCATCTTCTCCCATATTTTGGAGTAGTGATCTTTGTCCCTGAAGTTTTGTGTCCAAGCCTTCTTTGCCATCCTCGTGGAATCTCTCTAAACGCTCTCATACCCTTTTTGGCCTAATTACCCTAAGGGACTTCCACTTCCCGTGACCTCCCCTTAGCAGTCTGTACTTTGTCATGTTATTCGGAGCTTCATAAACTGGGATGGATTAATTTTTCCTAGGTTTATTCTTGCCTAAGGTCTATCGCTCTCCTTACTCTCATGTCCTTACAATACTTGGGGTTTCCTTTGTCTGGGAGTACCTTGTAGGCTAAGTTTGTCATTTACACTAAAGGGTTTCAACTTCGAGTCCTTTTGTCCTCTCATGGGGTGCTTGTCTTCCTCAGGGATTTCTCATATTGAGGGTCACTCTTTCTCTTTTTATTTTCTTTTGCACGATGTTGTAGTCAAAAGGAAATTTTATTCATTAACCGGTAGTGCCCCAATTGTGGTTTATTACAATAATTGAAATAAAACTCTACCTATAGCCCCTAACCTAGTCCCTCATGTTAACCGACCTAGAATTTAGCATTGGTAGATTATGGGATTTCGCATCAATCAACCCGACACACCTATTCCTTCTCCTAGGTGGGCTAGGACTCTTAGAGGTTTCTCTCCACCTCCTCTCGGCCCTGGGCCTAGTCCGATCCATGGGGTGGAGAGGACTCACCTTCCACCGAGCATTGAGGGGGCCTCCTTCAAGGTTCACTCCATGGAACGTCCTCTTCCTCATCATCTATCCTTTGGTAGATAGAATTTCTCCAGGGGATATATTATCCATTGGCATCCCCATTCATGCTTCTCTACAAGGTTTCGGGGGTTAGGGTCGATGGTTTATGGGGACTCATTAGGAAAACTATGCTCTGATACCACTGAAGTTGTCACACCTCAACCTGGTTTGGTTGTAGTCTTGTGATCAATGCGCCACCCTTCCCCAAACCATCTTGGCAATCCTACCTCAATAGTTCGAAAAAGGTAAAGGCGTATAGACCTACGTCCCCACAATATGATTGAAATTTGTGATGTGGGACGTACCTTGAGTGTTCGAGCCTTCGCTTGGGGCTTTAATTACTTATGACCCAACTCCTCTTAAGTGTTCTTGAACAAGGTGAAAGGAGAGGAATGAGTATACACTCAATGAGGGGATATTTCTACAATGATTAATGTTTCGATTTAATTATTCATTTCTTTATCCAAAAATCCACATAGTATTCAAACACCAATCGCCCTTTTATCATAAAAATGGATCACACCATTGCAAACCAGTCACCGACTGATCCACTTGTGGATCGGAGTGCCTTTACCATCCACCCTAATAGAGGCCCATGGCCTCTATCCCGAATTTGAGTGGACATCAATCATTTGACCCTCAAACCCTAGCCATACTTTGTGTCAGCTTTGTGGGATGAGGCCTCTTTCCTCTACTACCTTGGTCTCCGTGCACATGAAGCTCCCAAAG
The DNA here is from genome assembly GCA_030064435.1 of Trapa incisa. Classification (NCBI taxonomy): domain Eukaryota; kingdom Viridiplantae; phylum Streptophyta; class Magnoliopsida; order Myrtales; family Lythraceae; genus Trapa; species Trapa incisa. The sequence continues at coordinate 11,355,301 of CM057781.1, read as the reverse complement.
CTTCTCAACGTATCGAACAACGAACTGCCCTTATGCTCGCTGGTCATCCAGTAGCCCTTGGAACCACCACTACCCCATATCGGGTGTCTCGATGGTCTCGCATCTCATGCATTCACAATCAAGTAGTTTTATTTATTACGACCATCATTTGTGGCCCAACAGCCCCAAGGGTCCATTAGCTCAGCTTCGGCCTAATCTACACCATCCCAACGGGTTCAACAACCTGGCTTCAGCTTAGTAGCTACTTAGCCTAACAAGCCCAACGACCTGCTCTTGGCTTGGTGGGTAAAACACACTATTACCCATATTGAAAGTCTTGAAGGACTCGTTATTTGAAACTTCTCAACAGGCATGTACCCATGCCCATTGGCCTTGGGCCTACTTGTATCATCTCACCCAACACAAGAATTGTCTCCCAAATCATTTAAAAAGAGTCACCCACTCAGGGGAGACCAACTCCAGAAAAAAAATGGTTTTTAAATCTTAAGGGCATGGCCATCATCCCAACCAAGACCGATGCTATAAATTCTCACTCACCCGGTAGTCGTGACGCGTTCACCCTTCTAGGTTCTCATCTAAGGCATGTTCCTCAACGCAGGTCCTCATGGGGTCTGTCCTACACGACTCGGGCTTCCTCGTAACGAATCATTTAAACACATTCCTCGTAATAGATATTTAAATCCTAACTTTTCTGAAACTTCATAATTTGCCCCAATTTTTTCAAGAATTTGTAAATTGCACCAAATTTTTCCAAAATTATCGAAAGGCCCCTATTTCACGAAAGTTGTCAATTTGGCACGCATAATCCTTTAAAACTACCAATTCGCCCTCAATTCCTCATCTTTTCCAATTGGTCATCAGATTTCAAACAATTATACAAAAGCCCTCATATCTTGAAAAATTCCAAAATTGTCCCCAATTTCTCCCCCAAAGTGAGATATTGGATTATCGATTCTTACCTCGTCCAATTGACCACCTAAACTCTCTTAATTTCCTCCTTTCGAGCTACTATTCACTTCCTCTAGCTCCCTACAATCATCCAACACTTCAAATTTTTTAAATCGGTTGAGTTTCGAGCTCTATCGGAGCTTTGTTATAAAACAGACTTAGAGAGAGAGCTTCTCATTCTTACCAATGGAGGGATGGTTGTGAAACCCATCATCTCAGACTGGGAAAGAACCGGTCAATTTAATAAGAAAACCAAACCACTTAATGAACTGAGATGGATAAAGAAGGGTTGAAATGGGAAATTGGAAAATCCCAAGTGACCAAGATGTCACAAAAATCATGAGGAAGTATCATGAAGGAGATTGGATGATAAAATCAGACCTAAACCGGATTGAACTGAATTGAACCATAATGAACCAGATTAGGCAATTCATTTTCTAGGTAGCATGGAAATCTCAAATTAGGGAATTGAAGCCACCATCAGATAGAAAACTAAATTTAGATGAATTTAGAAATTTTTAATTTTGAGAAAATCGGTCGAATCAGGTCTGAAGCGGCCGATTTTTGTCATTGAACCTAGTCTGACAAAACCTGTCTAGTCAAGAATAGTGTTATCTTCCTCCTTGGGATGACAACACTATTCATTAGTGTAAAAAATTTTCTTTCCCAACAAAGGAATATTCACTCTAATTTGGGCATTTTTGGGTGAGGATAACCTCTACCAATATGGAAACTAGTAGGGCAAAGGGTCATCGAGCTCCCTATATAAAGAGCTCCCCTCCATTCATCCTCAACCCACCTCAAATTGTCCTCCTCTCCAAAGTGCTCAGTTTTTCAGGCAAGGGTCAAACTAGAACTCTGACGTGGGCACTTTTCTCAGCCTTAGAAGGCAAACTCGGGTCCTACATACTCCGAAGGAAATCAGCTACTTGACAGCAACCTCCCTTCGACCTAAGAATCGCCGACGAGATCGAATAGTGAAGTAGCTCCATCGGTTCAAAGCTGCCCTATTTTGGTCAATCTAAATTTGACCAATTCAGACCTACTATGGCTAAAACAAGCCTTTCTGTAGTCCCCATGACCATCACACGACCTCCACAGAGGCGAAAGGTAAGCCAATTCGGCCCTCCTCCGTCATTGCAGATCAGTTCTAGAGAGAAAGTGTTGAACTTCACAAACCAAATTCACATTGATCATGACATCAATTGTAGCAATTCTTGATCCTAGAAGGGCCCTAAAGATGAGAGATACCTTCCCAGATTAAGAGCTCCAACCATCGTGCCTCCAATGATAAGCTTTCAAAACTTTCTCTCTCTACGTACAGTTTTAAGGCGAAGCTCTGTTTGAGCTCGTTTCGAACCCAAATTCTGCAATTCAAAGCTCCATTAGTTTCTATGGAATGTAGAAACTGACCCATGCCATCAATTGTAGCAATTAACCCCATTTGAATGGCCAATTTGAAGAAATCAAATTCAATTAGTATAAAGGGGTGAAATTGGGAGAAGAAATTGGGGAAAATTGGGAATTTAAAAAAAATGATTGACCTAAATGAAATTTCTCGAAATCGAAGGCCAATTGGCAATAAGAAAGATGTTGGAGTACCAATTGGTCATTTTTTGAAAGAATTGGGACCAATTGGCCATTTTTAGAACTTATGGGCAAAATGGTAATTTTGTAAAAGTTGGGGGACCAAATTGGAAATTTAGGAAATTTTTGCCCCATATACCATTTTGAGAAAATTAAGAACCGGAGGGGATATTGGAAGCCCTGGGGACTTAATTAAAAATAATTACGTGTTTGGGGACCTAAAGTCAAAGATTATGGACTTTATGGACCTAATTGCAATAAGGCAAAAATAAGAGTTTAAATGTAAATACATGAAAATAGAGGGGCTATTAATGCCAAGTTGTTCCTAATAAGGATACTCAAACCATGTAGGAACGAATTCGGATAAGGACATGAGCAAAGGATCTCGATCAGGACTTGGAAGTCTGACTAGGGACGAACACGTCACAATCACCTGGTTAGTGGGATATTTTAAACATCATACCCGGTCAGGGTGATGAGCACTTTTAATTGAAAATCTACTTACTGGTTGTAAGGTGGACTTTTTATACATGATGCCTAGTTGGGATGATGGGCACTTTTAAGAAAGGAAAAACCTACTTACCAGTTGTAAGCAAACCAACCTCTAATATAACACCTGATTGGTATAATGAGTACCTTAAGCTAAAAGAGATTTTTTTCAAAAGTGTTCTCCCCTAACTGTGTGCCATTGCTTAAACTATTTGGGAGACCTTCTTAACGAGAGCTAGAACGGCTCTAACAGGCCAAGGGCCTAGAATTTGAACTCATAGGGCTCAACGCCTAATCTTTTAAAAACGCGTGAAGTGGGCCCAAGGCTAGTGAGCACGGGCTAAAGCATGTAAACAAACATGTATAGGAAGAGCCCTGAAAACCCTCATTAAAAGTGGAAATTGTGCGATTCGTCATGGTACCTAGTCAAGACTGACAAGACTCGATGGGCTAGCGGCAATGCATCAGGGCTAGGTCGACGGATCGGCCAGACAAATAGATGCAGGCCAGGTTGAGTGTCAAGGTCGTTGGATCGTTGGCACCAAAGAGAATGGCTAAGTATATGAAAATTATTGTTTGTGCATGCACTTTGAATTTGGGACCATCAAGACGCCCAAGAGAGGTAGTGATGGGTTCCAAGGACTGTTGGATGACCTTATAGCGATAAAGGTAGTTCATCGGACCAGTTAGTCATGAAGCTCTGGGAGCTTCTTGCGCATTGAGACTGGGGTGGAGAAGGGATGATGTCTCTGTCCTCATACGGACACGAAGTTTTGTGGAGTCTAAGGGCCTCGCACTTGGGGCATCACTTAAACTCAAGGTAGAAGTCAGGGACTTCTATCATGGTGGACGGTAAAAATGCTCTGATTCACAAGTTGGTGTAGTGGGAGTGCTGCACCAATGAACGTGTGTACCCTTTATGATAAAGGGCATGTATTGGTTTGCTAAATGCCTCCTGAGGCAAGGGGATGTGCTAAAAGAGCTAAACACACAAAGGCTTAAAAAGGATAAAAGGTTTTTAAAGAACAAGTGTGTTAAAGATTTTTTAGAAATTGTGAAAACTCATTTCCTAACACCAGCTCACTAAGTTGTAGAAACTCCCCCCTCTCTTTAACCCATTTTCAAGAAGGAAGACAACCCCTTAAAGAATATCTTGAAGCTAAAGCTCTAAGACAAGTATGTGAAGTTTTTAACATATTAAGTTTTGTATAATGTTATTCCAGGAAAAAAGTAGGTAAAAAGGACATTTGACTCCTCGCGATTTAGAAGGAAGTGAAATCATTCATAGACCAAAGGGAGTGGCGGGTTGATCACAGGGATCTGACCAAACTGAGTTATGGTGTGACAACTTGAGTGGTATCAAAGCTTGTTTCCTCGAATATGTTATCAAGACTATATAACATAAGAACTAAGAGAAAAACTACCAAAATTTTCATATGGCTCCCAAGAGAGGAACCAAGAAAACTCGGACTAAAGTCACCAACACTACCTAACACTCTGTCCTTGTAGGAAGACAACCCTAAAGGCTCTCCAATGCCTGAGGTATAGTAGATGTCACAAAGGATTAAGAGAAATTATGGGGAAGCATCCAGTATGTAAAACCTATCCTATGGGACAAAGGAAAAACTGAAAAAGGAATCGATAAATTTGTCATGTGAAGAACCGAGCCAATTAATGAACAAAAAATAGTAAAAAAAGGTTAACATGGGAAATTGGAAGATCCCATGTGACCAAAATTTCACAAAAATCATGTGGAAGAACTAGGAAGTGAATTGGTTGAGGGAACCAAACTGGTTCACAATGAACCAGGCCACCATTAGATAGAAAATAAATTTAGATTAACTTAGAAATTTTTAATTTTCATAAAAATTGGCCAATTACAGTGCGGCACGTCGCACGTCCGCACATCATCATCTTCAATCTCAGTCCACTGAAAGAGAAGAGTGAGAGGTCAGGAAAAAGGGAGTCTCTTGTGACTAAAAAATCCCTCCAGTTAGGTCGTCGGCGAGCGGGACGGGGGCCGAGTCTCACTCCGATCGATAGCCTGAATAGTTGTCAAGCTCTCTATATAAAGAGCACCACTTCATTCGTCCTCAACATCCCACAACCGAGCGAAGAAGAAGAAGTGTACCAATTATCGATGAGCAGCGAACCATAGCTCTGACGAAAGGACTTTTCTCAACTTCTAAAGCCACATTCGGTGTCTTTGGAACTAGAAGGAAGTCCTCTCCCAAGCCACACCCTCCTTCTAGCTTGAGAACCACCGAGGAGGAGTGAGGGAGCTCAAAAAGTGTTGTCGCCCCTCAGTTAGAAAATAGCTCGACCTTTTGAAACAGCTTTTCCCCGGCCAATTCCAGCCAAGTCACACCCCCCACACTCCACCTAGAGGTGCCCCGACCTTCCCTCGAGCTAAGAAGGTAACTCCCCTCTGCCGCCCTTCGCCGGAAAATACTATTCATGGTAAAATTCTGCAAAAACTTCAACTAAGAAATTCACAATGCTCAAGTCACCAATTGAGGCGTGGTTTGATCCAAGGAGAATCCCCACTAAGAGAACAACGCAGTGACAACCAAAGCTCCAGTCACCAAACCACCACCGGTAAGATATCAAAGTTTTCTCTCTCTAGATTGTATTTTTCGGCGAAGCTCAGTTTGAGCTCATTTCTGAGCCAAATGAAGTGGTTCAGGGCATAAAATGATGAGGGAAATGTAGGGAATGTGATCCAAATCATGAACGGTGGCAATTAACACCGTTTTGATGATCAATTGAATGAAATTGTGATTTGGGGACCAAATTGTAATTTTTGAAAAATTGGGAAATTTTCGAATTTCTAGAAAATTGGGGGCCAAATGGCAAATTGATGAAATTGAGGGCATTTTCATGAAATTCACTCCCAATTAAGGGCCAATTGGGCAATTTGGGCAAAATGGAGGTCCAATTAGTAATTTTGAGAAGTTTGGGGTCAAAGTGCAATTTTGGGGAAATTTGGGACTAAAAGGCAAATTTGGAAAATTGAGAGACAATGGGTGATTTTGATCATTTGAAGACCCAAGAAGGATAATTGGAAATCCTAAGGGTTTAATTGAAATTGTGGGACGAATAGGGACCTAAAGGTAAAAGTACAAACTTTAGGAACCTAAATGCAATTAAGGCATAATGTGAGGGCCTATGTGCAAATATCTAAAATATATGTGACCCCTTAGACAAAGCATACTGATATGGATATTCATGTCATGTAGGAATAGACTGTCGAGCGTTGACTCCGGGAAATGCGCCGCGAAGCAAGGCTCCATCGGGACACCCCATCGAGATTACCTAGTGAGTGGAGACCTTATAATGTCAATTCTGGTTGGAATGATGGTTCGCTTTGAAAGTTATTTTTTCTCAGAATTAGCCTCCCCTAACTAGATGACTCTACTTAAAACATTTAGGAGCTGATTTTGGGGCTTATGATCGGTATGTAAGTGGGCCCAAGGCCGATAGACACGAGTATGGACCTGTCCATAAGCAGCATGTGATAAATGATGCTAAAAGATCCAATTAACGGGTAATTGTGTGTGATACCCACCGAGCCAATTCGGGGATGTTGGGCTTGTTGGTCCAAACCGCTACTAAGTCGAATCCAAGTCGTCAAACTTGTTGGGCTAGTATGCGTGGGCTGAAGCCAAGCTAATAAACCGTCACACTAAAGGGCGAAAGATAATGGCTATAAATGAGAAGACTCTTAATTGTGTATGCACTATGAGATTCGGGCCATTAGGACACCTGGTACGAGGTAGTGATGGATCCCAAGAACTGTTGGACGACCCATGGTGCTTAAAGATGATTTGGCATCCAATAGGTCGAGAAGCTTGGGGAGCTTCCTGCGCACTAAGACCAAGGTAGTAGGGGAAAGGAGGTCTCATCCCACAAAGCAGGCATCAGGGAGTAATTAGGGTTTGGGGGTCGAACTATTGATGTTCACTCAAAATCAGGGTAGAGGCCACTGACCTCTATCAGAGTGAACAGTAAAGGCGTTCTGGTCCACAAGTGGAATGGTCAGAGACCATTATGCGAACGTGTGATCCCTCTTATGATAGGAGGGTGGTTGATTGTGTGCAAAACTCGAGAAGGAGTTGAATGTGAAATGTTGAAAGTTGCTTAATTGAACAATCTCTAGAGATCTCTCCCACTCACTAAATTGTCGAACTCACCCCCTCCCTCTAAACATTTTTCAAGAAGGAACATGACTACACCAAACTTTCACCTCACCAGGACCTACACCAAGTATAAAAATTTAAATTTCAATCTAGTCTAATGTAATCTAGGGGAAACATGACATGTATTATGCCTGACTCTCCTTGATCTCATGATGGGGTCCCTCCTTGAGGTCTGGGAGAGTGGCGAGTTGATCATAGGACCTCAATCAAATCGGGTCAGGGCGTAATAACTTTGGTGGTATTAGAGCCTGTCTTTTCCCAGATACATCATCAAGACTTTATAACCTAAATAATAATAAAAAATCTTAACTCAACTATGGAACCAAAATGAGGAGCTAAGAGAACAAGAGCGGCAATCATAGATTCCTCTGGAAACCCTCTCCAAGAGGTAGAATTCTCGAGGGCTAAGCCGACCCCTAAGGTCTTAGCTCCAAACACCAAAGGTTGTATGAGGAGTTTATGATGGTGTTCGGGGAACCCCACCTCAGTAACAAGTCACACCTGGACTCCGAGTCCCAAACCCAACTAGAAGTGGTCCAATCCCATCCCACTTATGCACTTGTCACACCCCTCTTCGACATCCCCAAATACCTGAAGACACTCCGATAACTAGGGTGCAAGCCCTTCTAAGGGGAGAAGGATGTTGGGGCTGCCCTAGATTGGCTGGTGAGCCTCAAGAAATTCATGGGGATCATCAGGACGCCCCTGGAAGAGATGGTAATGCTGGCAGAGTTCTTTCTGGAGTCTAGCGCAAAATGATGGTGGGATAATGTGAGGAGCCTCTTTCCGATCACCCCCACCTAGGAGGAGTTTGAAGGAAGGTACACAGAGGAGTATCTAGCACCCCACCCAATCAACAAGAAGAAGGTGGAATTCTCTGGGCTCCGCCAAGCAGCAAACATGGTCTCGGAGTATGAGACCAAATTTAATGAATTAAGACCCTTCGCCCCTGATTTGGCAGGGCCAATAGACATTTTCCAAAAGTTCATCGACGATCTCAATATGGACATAAGAGACCGGATGGGGGTTTTGGGATGCCCCATAGATTTGGCTGACATCATCAGCATGGCCCATGAATGTGAGCGACTAGTCTAGACGAGGTGTCGTAGGGTTGAGCAAAGAGGGGGAAGGAAAGAAAGGGGGCAAGGTAGTAGAGGAGGCCTGAGAGAACAGGACAGGCCACGATGGGGGAACAGACCAAGGTTCCCATGGAGGGATGAGGGCTACCAAGTGCAAAGGGTGGTGAACACACCCCCTCCAAGGAGAAGCCCCTATTGCCACTGGTGCCGGAGAAACCATGAAGGGGCATGCACAATATGCTATGGGTGCGGTCAACCTAGACATTACATAAGGAATTTCTCGACGCCACGAGCCAATGCCCTGCGAAACACTCCACAACTGCCACCCAAAATCTCGAGGGCACCCAATGGGGGAAGGGAGGCACCCACCCGAGTTTCGACCCCAGTCTACAACCTGACCTAGGATGAAGCCCGAAAGGAGCCCAACGTAGTAGCTGGTACATCCCAACCTCCCCTATGAATCGAGTCTATAGTTGGAGTCTTATAGTCCCCTTTTTGATTTAATAAAATGTGTTCCCACAAAGGTTCTGTTAATTCTCCCCTAGGTTTTGTACAAATGTTCAGAAAAGAAAGGTACGCCCTCTTCGACTCGGGGGTGGAGCAATCTTTCATCAAGGAAACCCTAGTTCCAAACTTCCATAAGGAACTCTCTCCTCTCACACCACCCTTCAACATCCTTACACCACTAGGAGAACCACTAGAGTGGCACGATTTCCTTAAGGCATGCAGAGTACAAATAGGAAGGATAACCATAGAGGTTGACTTGATTTCCTTTCCGCTAAAAGAAGTAGAGGTCATCTTGGGAATGGACTAGCTAAGCACACACTAAGCCTGGGTAGACTGCGGAAAGAAGAGGATAACCTTCCGCATCCCTAGGAAGGAAGTGGTTGTATTTAAAGGAAACAAGGAAAGGGCTGGAATACACTTGGTATCCTGCATGGAGGTGTAGGACTTACTACGGAAAGGGTGTAAGGTATTCCTCGCCCAAATCGCTTGTAAGGATTCGCCAGAAAAAGGGATGGACGAAATCCCAGTAGTCAACTGTTACCCTAATGTTTTCCTGGTAGAGCTACCTGGCCTAACCCTAGATTGCTAGTTGGAGTTCGTGATTGAAGTGGTGTTGAGAACCCACCCCATATCACAAGCTCCCTACCAGATGGCATCCACCGAACTTAAGGAGTTGAAGGACCAGTTGTACGAACTGCTAGAGAAAGGCTTCATACACTCGAGTCAATCCCCATGGGGTGCACCAGTCCTCTTTGTCAAAAAGAAGGACGAGAGCATGAGGCACTGCATCGACTATCGGAAATTGAACCAAGTGACAATTAAGAATAAGTACCCTCTCCCTACGATAGACGACTTATTCGACCAGCTGCGAGGGGCGACCTATTTCTCCAAGATCGACCTGAGATCGGGTTACCATCAATTAAAGATTCGGGAGGAGGACATATAGAAGACTGCTTTTCGATCACGATATGGCCATTTAGGGTAATGCCCTTCAGACTGACCAACACACCTGCAGCCTTCATGGACCTGATGAATCGGGTGTTCCAACCATACTTGGATAAGTTTGTGATCGTATTTATAGATGACATCCACATATACTCCTAAACCGAAGAGGAACATTGGGCGCACCTGGAAGCCACACTAAGTGCCTTGTAGGAAAATCGACTCTACATCAAATTCTCAAAGTGCGAGTTATGGCTACAAGAGGTGGGCTTCTTAGTGCATATAGTGTCAATGGACAGAGTGAAGGTGGACCCAGCAAAAATAGAGATCATCTCCAATTGGAAAGCTCCTACCAACCCAATCAAAGTGCGTAGTTTCCTCGGCCTCGCTAGATACTACAAGAAGTTTGTGGAGGACTTCTCAGGAATTACAACTCCATTAACTCGGCTCACGAGGAAGGGGGTAGATTTAAGTGTGGCGCTAAGTGCGAGGAGTCCTTCCAGGAGCTCAAGTCCCAATTGACGACGACCCCACTGCTAGCCTTACCCGATTTGGATGTCGGAGAGTACACGGTATATAGTGATGCATATGGATAGGGACTAGGATGTGTCCTAATGCAGCAAGGGAGGGTCATTGCCTATGCCTTGCGACAACTGAAGCCCCATAAGAAAATTTACCCCACCCATGACCTCGAGCTCGTAGCAATAGTGTTCGCCCTTAAGATTTGGCATCAGTATTTGTACGAAGTGAAGTGTTGCATCTACACCGACCACAAGAGCTTAAAATACTTCCTAACCTAAAAGGAACTCAATGAAGGTGGCTAGAGTTGGTAAAGGACTATGACCTGAATTGAGGGAATATTGTACATGCCCCGGTAAGTCCAACGTGGTAGCCGACGTGCTCAGCCGCAAGTACCACATGGGAGTGGCCTTGGTAAAGACTAGCTACCTACCCCTATTAAGCCAATTGTGCAGCTTGAGAGTAGACTTCAGTGTCAACAACAGCTGGGGTAACCAAATGGCCAACCTAGTTGTACGGCTTGACCTAGTAGACTAAATACGGACCCTGCAAAGGGAAGACGAGGAGCTCCACCCTTATTGGAACCAACTCGTTGACAACCTAGCCTAAGACCTCGTAGAAATGAGCGATGGGATAATGACCTTCAAAGGGAGGGTCTAGGTACCGAACAATCCATAATTGAAAAGAGGGATACTGGAAGAGGCACACGACTCGATGTACACCTTGCATCATGGCAGCACCAAGATGTACCACACACTAAAACAAGAGTACTGGTGGAAAGGGATGAAGAGGGACATTGCCGAGTATGTAGCCAGATGCCTGTCCTGCCAATTAAAGCGGAACCCTAGAAATCCTCCGGACTACTATAGACCCTCCCAATTCCTGAATGGAAATGGGAGCATATTACCATGGATTTCATAACTGAGCTACCAGTAACAAAAGGAGGTCAGGATGCGATATGGGTCATTATAGATCAACTAACAAAGTCTGCCCACTCCCTACCCATATGGGTGACAGAACCAATAGAGAGGCTAGCCGCCATATACGTGGGAGAGATTGTACAGCTCCACGGGGTTCCCATAAGTATAGTATCAAATCGGGACCCGAGGTTCACCTCTCAATTTTGGCCTAGCCTATAAGCTGCCCTCGGAACCAAACTCCACATGAGCACTGCCTTCCACCCCCAGATAGACGGGCAGTCCGAACAGACCATCCAAACCCTAGAGTACATGCTTCGAGAATGCGTTCTAACAATGAACAAGGGTTGGGAGGACTATATGTGCCCCTTGGAATTCACATATAACAATAGCTATCTGGTCAGCGTCCAGATGGCACCTTACGAGGCCCTTTAAGGGAGACCTTGTCACAAGCCCCTATTTTTGGGAGGAGGTAGGGGAAAGAAGACTCGAGAAGGTCAAGTTAATAGAGGATGCAATCGAGAAGATCCAGATAATAAGGAGCCAACTCAAGGCAGCATAGGATCTACATAAGAGTTATGCCGACCATCGGAGAAAGAACCTGAGTTCAAGGTAGGGAACCAAGTATTCCTCACGGTGTCACCATGGAAGGGAATACTCAGGTTTCAACAAAGGGGAAGTTGAAACCAAGGGAATACTCATGTACACCCCACCCCTTTAGGATAAGAAAATCGAGGAAAGAATCGGTCAACCCAAGAGAGAGAACCAAACCGATTCACAAACCCCAACCATTAGAGAAAGGGCAAATTGGGAAATTTACCAATCTCAAGTGATGCAAAGAGTCATAAAACCCATGGAAAGGGACTTTGTGATAAATTGAAAGAGAAAACAAGATCAGTTCAAGTGAATCAGATCTAAACCAGTTGGACTAATTTGAACCATCATTGAACTGGTTACTAAATTCATTTTTCTAGGTGGCTTAAAATATTCAAATTGAGGAATTGAAGCCACCATTGGATAGGGAATGAATTTAGATAAATTTATAAATTTTTAATTTTTAAAAACTTGGTTGAATAGAGCCAGAACCGGCCAGTTTAAGCATTTAACATGGTTCGAACTGTTCCGATACAGTTCGAAACATTGTCATCTTCTACCTTTAGATAACAGCAATGTTCACTCGCAGGAAGAATGGACAGCACCAGAAAAGTTAAATTATCTCTGTTCAAGGCATTTCAGGCCATTAATGATCACCATAAAGGTGCCAAACGGACGGCCAGAGAGTCCCCGAGCTCCCTATATAAAGAGCTACTCGCCATTCATCCTTTCACACCTAAAAACTCCACTCTCTCTCAACTACTCCATTTTTCGGTAAAGCTCGAACCAGAGCTCTGACTTGGGCAGTTTTCTCAACCTTAGAAGGCGAGATCGGGTTCTTTAGACTCCAGGGGAAGTCAGCTATCTAATAGCAACCACTGTTTGATCCGAGGACCTCTAGAGAAGTGTCGACATAATCAAACAATGAAGCAGCTCCGGTGGACCGAAGTTGCCCAATTTTGGCCAAGTTGAAATCAGTCAAATTCAACCCTCCTCAGGCCAAACCATGCTCTCCCAACATCCCCATAGCCCTTACACGACCTCAACTAAGCTGAAAGGTAAGCTAATTCGACCATTCTCAGTCATTGCAGGTTGGAGTTAGAGAGAGAAACTACAGAAATTCACTAACAAAATTCTCCCTTGATTCGATGTCAATTATAGGAATTCTTGATTCTAGAAGATACCTCAGGAAGAAGGCTATCTTCCTTGATAGAGAGATCAGATCGTCGCACCTCTGACGGTAAGCTTTTAAAGCTTTCTCTCTCTACATTTAGGTTTCCAACGAAGCTCCGTTTTAGTTCAAATCAGACCCAAATGACGCGGTTTAAAGCTCAATTGAATCATATGGAAATGTGGGAACTGATAATACCTTCAATTGGAGCAATTAACCCCGATTGAATGGTCAATTTGATGGAATCAAATTCGGCCAGTTACAAAGGGGGAAAAGTTTGGGGAAATTTGGGAATTTCATAAAATTGAAGGACCAAATTGCAATTTCCCAAAATTGAGGGCCAATTGGCCATGAAAAGATGTTGGATGACCAATTGGTCAATTTTTGGAATTTATTGGGATCAAATTGCCATTTTTGTAACGTAGCGACAAAATGGTAATTTTTTAAAAGTTAGGGACCAAATTGAAAATTTGGGAAACTTGAACCCCTTTTTGTGATTTTGGATAAATTGAGGCCCAAAGTGAATTTTAGAATTTTTGGGACTCAATTTGGGGAAAAAATAACATTATGGACCTAAAGTTAAAGAAAAAGAACTTTAAGGACCTAAATGCAAATAATTAAAAGTTTGGGCATTTTGTTCATACGTGAGGAACGGAGGCTATTATGCCAAATGTTAATAAACAAGAATGTCCAAAATCGTGTAGGAACATGAAGGATCGGAATGTCAGCAAAGATAAACTCGCTTGCAAGCAAAAAAAGCCGATTAAGAGGAATACACTATACTTATCGGTTGAGTGAGATTATTCAAATCATACCCGGTTGAGATGATGACCACCTCGGAAATGAAAAACTACTACTATGTGGAATTTTAACATCACACCTAGTTCGGTTGATGTGAGAACTATGAGGAAAAACTACTTAACAATTACAAGTAGATCATACTCGGTTGGTATGATGAACTTCCTAGAAGGAAGTAGAAAACCCACTTACTGGTTGTAAGCGGAGATGTCATCACACCTAGATGATGTGATGGACAAGTTGAAATTCATTCTTTCAGAAGTGTTCACCCCAAACTGTTTTCCAATGGTTACAAATTTTGGAAGACCTTCTTGACGAGAGCTCGAATAGCCCATATAGGCTAGAAGCCTTGATTTTGGAACTTGGGGGCTAAAATGCCCGATTTTTGGAAAATCTCGTACAGTGGGCCCAAGGCCAGTTGGCATGAGCAGGAGCTCGTAAACAAACATGATGATAAGCAATGAAAACTCTCATTAAAAGTGGAATTTACTATGTGATTTGCCATGGTACCAAGTCAGGACCGACAAGACTCAATGGACTAGTGGCAGTGCGTTAAGGCTAGGTTGATAGACCAATTAGATAAACAACTGCAGGTTGGGTTGAGTGTCGGGACCATTGGACCGTAGGCACCAAAGATAAATGGCTATTTGGAAAAATATTGTTTGTGCATGCACTTGAGGTTCGGAATCATTAAGATGCCCAAGAGGGGTAGTGATGCATCCTAAGGGTTGTTGGACGACATGGAAAGAGAAGCTACTGTGTTTGAGTTTCTCATTGTACCAGTTAGTCATGGAGTTATTGTATTTGGACTCCATGGAGTTACTGTGTTTGAACTCCATGAGGCTACTGTGTTTGGGGCTTCCTAAAGCTACTATGTTTAAGCTTCATGCGCACGAGATCGAGATATGGTCTATGTCCTCATATGGACACGAAGTTGCTTTACGGGTTTGAGGGTCGGATGTCGTGAACATCCACTCATTCCCATGGTAGAATTGGATGGGATTCTATCTAGGTGGCCGGTAAAGTCGCTCCAACGCCACAAGTGGGTGCAGTCGATGGGTTGCCCTACAAATGTGTGATCTCTTCATGATGAAGGGAATGTGTTGATTGTTAAACACACCGATTGTGGATAATGAAGAAAATTAGTTTTGAATAATTGGGAATTTAAGGAAGAAATGATCTTAAAGGAAATAAGGAGTCTGACACACTCCAATTAAAAACTATTTTATAGAAACTCATTTTTAAACACCCATTCATTGATTTGTCGAACTCACCCCTCCCTTTACCCCTTTTTAGGTAACCAAGGGAAAACCTACTTACAGACTTTCTAATAGCTGAACCTGCAAGACAGGTATGTAAAGTTAATATATTTAGTTTTTATTAATGTTATTCCAGGAAACATATAGGTAGAAGGACGCCTTACTACTCACGGTTTAGAAAAGGGGAAAACCCCTCTTGAAATAAGGGAGTGGCGGGTTGTTCACGAGGATCTGACCAAACCAAGTCAGGGCATGACATGTGATGCTCTCCGATGGGTCAGTTTTCGCTGAGGTGGATTTTCCTCCTCTAATCGTTGATCAAGGACATGTGTCGCGCTCTGATTGGCCAGCGCTTCTAGGCGCTAACTGTGCGGCTGACTGGGCACACTTCGCCACATGTCGTACACTTGATTGGCCATGTATGCTAACTAGGCGCTAACCTGGTAGCGGTCCGTTGACCAGTTGGACCATTGACCGGTCCGTTCCGACTAGGTCTAGTGACCCGAAATCGTAAATCGGCCGGTTTAGATCCGATTCTACCAGTTTTCTAAAAATTAAAATTTTCTAAATTCATCTAAAATTATTTTCTATCTAGTGATGGCTTCAATTTTCCAATTTGATATTTTTAAACCACCTAAAAAATGGATATTTGAACCATTTCTTCACATTTTAACCCAATTCACTCTGGTTCAATCCGATTTTCATGCCTAATCCACTTCATGGTTCTTTTTCATGATTTTTGTGATTTATTGGCTACTTGGAATTTTCCAAATTCCCATTTCAACCCTTCTTTACAAAATTTTGTTTTGTTTAAGTTCTCGATTTCTCTCTCTCTCTCTTGAAAGTTTCTGGTTTTCCTTCCCAGTTTTCTTGGTCCTAGAGGACGAGGTTTAGATGGACAACCTTTGATTCTCAAATTTAAGGCCTTGTTAGAGGTAGTTAAGTCTTGTAGGAGTTATGGCGACATTCCCCCTCCTCTATCGTTCAGAAATTTCAAGAAGGAAGACGACACTGTGCACATACATGTGAACTTCGCACGTGCAAGCTTCTACGTGGTATGCTGGGATTGGTTGGCATTATTGACACAACCTCACACTCAGCGTCCGAGTCACCATTTCACCCGTTGATTGGACACATTACGACCTCTCATTATTTCGCTTAATATGACGTGGCTACTGGCCAAATCTAACCATTAGTTGACCATAATATGCGGCGTCTACTGATTGACTGATTTAAATTCATTAGTTTTCCCCCATGATGTATTGTGTCATTTTCATGTGTTCTCCTCTGATTGGTTATGGCCATCCGACATGGGCTTGCCTTGTGTCAACTTCTAATTAGTCGACCTTTATCAATTATCCTTGTTGGCTACTAACATTGCATCTTTGCCACGTGTTGCCCTCTCATTGGTCAATCGTGCTGATGGAGATTTTCCTTATATGTTTGTTGATTGAGGACACATGTCATGCTCCCATTGGTTAGTTTATGATGATGTGAATTTTTCTTCATCTAACCGTTGACTAGGGACACGAGTCACGCTCTGATTGGTCAACGCTTTCAGACGCTAACTTAGTAGCTAACGGGGTGTGCTTTACCACGCATCGCATGCTGATTAGTCACGCGCACTCATGGGGTGCTAACCTGGTAGGCGGTCCATTGACCCGATTGGACTGTTGACCGGTTCGATTGGATCGGGTTCAATGACCCAAAATCGAAAATTGACTTGTTCAGGCCCGATTCAACCAATTTTCTAAAGATTTAAAATTTCTAAATTTATCTATTTTTTTCTAAATAGTGGAAACTTCAATTTCTCAATTTGACATTTTTAAGTCTCATCTAAAAATACATCTTTGAAGCGGTTATTCATAGTTTATTCCAATTCAACTCGATTGGGATCAAGTTCACCTTGAATCGATCTGATTCTTGCATCCAACTTGCATAATGATCTTTTTTATTGATATTTAGATCTTTATTGATCACATAAATTCATGTATTATTTTCTTTTTACTAATTCTGGTTCACTTTGAACTATGTTTTTTCTTTGAAATTTTATAGTTCTCCATTTCGATTTACAAGTTCTAAAGTCAAGTTTTCTATTCCTTTAAAGGAATTTATTCATGTAAAATAACGTGATCCAATCGGACTCGCCGTCAATACTTCCACTCATTATTTTTATCGGAACGTGTTCGTCCCCATTGTTATTTTCTCTATCTCTGATTGTGCGATCCTCATGTGACATGATGGATAATTCATTTTACATGAATCAATTGCACAATTGGGTCAGTTTAGATATCTACTAAACATTTATAACTATTATCCCATAATTTTTTTACAAATTATGGTTTTGCCCCTCATGCTTGGTTCTCTCAACTAACATGTCGATGAACCTTCAGGATCACTAACCCCACCTATTACTTTCGTACAAATCAATGTTAAACTACATGAGGTCTTATTTACTAAAATGCCCCAAAGGTTTCTAAATCCCTTACTTATATAACCCAACTTCTCTCAATTTTGCATTTTGGTTTTTAGGTTGGCTAAAATTACTATGTGACCTACTCATCAAAAGTTTCTTTTTTTGTACCCTAGAATTCTCAATTCATTCATTTAGGTTCTCACAACTCCTTTAAATACACTTGGGCCACAAAATGTATTAATTACATTTTGGTCCCTAAAAAGAGCAAAATTACCATTTTGCCCCTTACTTGCAAAAATATCTATTTTTGCATATTTATTTTGGCAAAATTATCATTTTGCTCTCCATATTTTAAAATGAACTATTTTATATTCCTTTGAGCATAATTGACAATTTTGTCCCTCCTTTACATAATATTTAGAGTTTTACACCTCAATCCCTAAAAATAACTTTAAAAGTCTCCATATGTCTTAAAACCACTTTTAAGCCCCTTAGGCTAGTCTTAGTGACATTTTTCATATTTTTCTCATATTTACAATTTGGCCCCCAAACTTTCTATAATTTTATTTTAGTCCCTAAACTTTAGAACTCAATTTAAATATACTTCTAAATTCATAATTTACTTTCAATTGATCTTATCATATCCCTAATGGCTCCTGAAAGGAGTGGGCAACCTTACCATGATCGAATTTGGTCGTTTTTTAAAATTGTCTTATCTAGGGGGATTTAATGCAATTAATTCCATGGGCAGATAGGTAGCTGAGTTTCTAGCTTATCTATGCAATTTGTAACACTCAATTTGATCATATATCAAGTTAATTAGAGTGACATTTGAAGTGGTGCAATAGAGAGTTGTCAGTCGTGTGTGGTGGCTCAAGGTGAGTCAGGTTGACCTGACTCGGTCCTATCCAAACCGACTTCACTTCTTCTTTTCTTTCCATTTTGGAATTTTTAAATTATCATTTTGCCTTTTTTTGATCCCTTTGATAATTAAATTTTAAATCATGGCCCTATTTGGACAAAAACTTACTTTCCCCAAAAACCTTAATTTTCGTGCTTGGAAACCCAATCTCAAATTCGATTAGATCACTAGTCCAAACATCGGGTTTCTTGTCTCATTTTCATCATTTGGTTATGATCTTAATTCGAATTTCCAAATCCCATCTTAGGTTTCATTCCAAGCACAATGTCTTGTTCTCGATTTCGACTTTTGTCTCTAGTTTATGATTTCATTCCTAATTTCTAAACCCATTCTAGGTTTGGATTTTTATTTTCGTTTTTTGTTCTCATTTTAACTTCAGTATCTCAATTCCCGACTTAGAATTTTATACTTAGTTTATGATTTTATTTTCGATTCACACTGGATTTCTAGTCCACTTGAGCGTAAAATAAGTTCTAGAAGTTCCCATGTTAGAATTTATATGTTTTTCCTAAAAATATACGCTCTTTAAAATCAAATCATTTGAATCATTATATATATATATCATTTCAATCATTATATATATATATATTGCTTAAGATATTTTGAGTATAGACTCACTTGAGAACATAAACACTTAATTTCATTTCTCTCACTCGTGTAGGGTTGACTCACTCTCATTCCTAAACCCTTTGCAAGTAAGAATTAACTAGACGAGAAGTTAATAATTTATAAAGTTTACACACTGGCAAAGGATTGAGGTGTGACACACCAATAGAGTGATTCAACCAATTATAATAGGTAATGATATGATTGGATTATCATGGACACAACATAATTTTTCATTGGCACTCAACTAGTTGAGTTGTTATAATTGTAATATATACATATAATAGTATCATTAGGGATAATATTATAGAGAATTAAGGTGAAAAACTTTAAGTCACTCAGATTATTTACTAAGTATTGAGATTAATATATATATATATATATGATATTTATAGGGCTTTTTTAAAGAAAATACAAATCGATATATACATATAATAGTATCATTAGGGATAATATTATAGAGAATTAAGGTGAAAAACTTTAAGTCACTCAGATTATTTACTAAGTATTGAGATTAATATATATATATATATATATGATATTTATAGGGCTTTTTTAAAGAAAATACAAATCGATATATACATATAATAGTATCATTAGGGATAATATTATAGAGAATTAAGGTGAAAAACTTTAAGTCACTCAGATTATTTACTAAGTATTGAGATTGATATATATATATATATATATATATGATATTTATAGGGCTTTTTTAAAGAAAATACAAATCGAAATTAGTTACTATAATAAGTACGGTAGGTTGTAAAATAATTTCAACGCTAATTAAACTAAATCATAAGTTATCTATTGTTATACCATAAAGTGGATAAATAATATACGAGCGGACTATAAGACGAGTCATCTATTTGGGTTATATATAACATGACATGCATGCAAAATCCAATTATAAAGCATTGAAAGGTAACTATAAAAATATTTAGATATCTGAAAAGGTGTGTACTGGAGTGATGATGCACGGGCATGGCTTTGGTAAGGAACTCTGCATATAGCGTAAAGATTTCATGAGAATGCAGTTCTCCATGTATAGAAGACTTCAAGGGTACGCATGCAATAATTCACTTTCTAGTTGATGAATAATGTGGTTTCTTGGTCCCCAAAACTGTAATAGCAATTATTTGCTTCAACAAGTCACATATCAAAGTTTCTCTTCATAGTTTCACCACTCACACGGAGACTTGAGACTTCACTGGTGATGACTTCCTGAAGTAGGCCGAGAGCATGGTTTGAACTAAAGAATCCATTTGTATAGAAAGAAAACGAAGCAAATCTTCTTTCATCTCCCTCATATACGTATGATGCCAAATAAGAAGGTGTCTCAATACAGAGGTTCCAGTTTGGGACAGTGCAGTTTTAACTGAACAAAATAAATTGATATATTTTGAGCAATAATGCTACCAGATAGCTCACATAATTCTGCAGATCCACATTGCAGGTGAATCTTTCTTTATCTAATGCTGCTGGGACATACAATGATGAAATCCAGTGACATATTACAGACACAATAAAGGGTTAAACAGAGAATGGAAATAAACAGACAGGCTAATTAGCTAATGATTAGAGATTCTGGTGTTGTAACCTACTTTCAAATGATCACTTGCCACTAGAAGAGGTAGGAGGAGGAAGTGGATGAGCTGGGGCATTAGAATGGGCAATGGGAATTGCAGACATCTCCTGAAGCTGAGAATGCAT
This sequence comes from Trapa incisa, assembly GCA_030064435.1. Taxonomy (NCBI): domain Eukaryota; kingdom Viridiplantae; phylum Streptophyta; class Magnoliopsida; order Myrtales; family Lythraceae; genus Trapa; species Trapa incisa. The sequence continues at coordinate 11,334,638 of CM057781.1, read as the reverse complement.
GCTGCTGATGAAAGCCATTGACTTCTGCTGGGGCTCCTCCATTGCTTCTCTCAGCTTACTCAATGCTACACAGTATGCTTCCTGCAATTTATAGATAATTAATATTAACTCCTTGTATTGCTTTTGTAAATACAAATAATTAAATTTCATATATATATATATATACACCATATATATTTTTTATAGGTCAACCCAATAACGATCTTAAACCCTCGTAGCACTAAAAACTTGAAAAATCGAAGGCTAACGCATTCCCATGCCTTTCTTTTCTTCTTTTCCTTCTGAGAGACTGTAATGCAAAAACATTTCAAGGCAATATTGAAGTGTTGCTTTCGTGGGAGTGGACTGTGCACTAACGGATCAGTGGTGAGAAAATTGATGGTGATGATATGTCCTGGATCCACCGAAGAAACTACCATGCAGATGTCTTGTCTCTCTAATGTCTCCTCTTTATTTGGTATAAGAACAGACTGACGTCCTCCCCCTTTCCCTCTCCTTTCCCCCACTTTTTCATCATCATTTCATTCTACTATTTGATATATAGATATAGACCCATTGAAGAGCATAAGATGGAAAAAAAAGATCATTAATGATAATCAAATCATTACTTTTTCATTCCGGTATCAGTGTACGGAATCCATTTTTTCTTCAGTAGTTTCCACTTTCCCTGGTTTCCAAGTTAGGGTAGATGCAGCTTTAGCTTTCACTTTCATCACTCTCATATTGCAGGCGGGTACAGTATATATCTTTTCTTTGGCAGAAGATGATAAAGGAAAGAGGTCAAATGCAAGTATATGTTTTTCACCCTCCAAATTATGTAAAGTGGATTCTCCAAATCAAATAAGACTTGCTTAACGTGATAAGTCAGTAAATCAAATGTCATATCAAAACAATCTTATAGAGTATTTAAGATTTTATATGCCCGAGAGCTTTCCCAACATTGTTTGTGAGCAACTATGTTATTACGTGACCCTAATTTACATCCATTATGGTCATTTTAGGGTTCGTTATGCTACCCCTTTTGAAAGCCCGTGCTATATATTTTTTTTTTCTGAAATATCACATATATCTTCATCCTAAGGTGCAAAGGAATATATCCATCTTTTAAATGTTTGTCACATGCTCATAAAGATCACACAGTATACAGTTTTTTTTCTCTTTCCATTTCTGGTCAAATTATTATTGATTGCTCTTAATTATCCTCTCCATTTTATCCTAGACTTCACTCGATATCTATCTTGCCCTCCCACATTGACGAATTCATCTAAATAGGACAGCCTAAGTGACTTAGTAGATCAGGTTTGACGCGTCTGAACAAAAACTGAAGCAAGAGAAACAACTGCTGTTCCAGATCTGGATACTAAGTAGGCCAAATCTACCCCTTTCTGCGAACCACCTTCAATACAAGGAAATCTAAAGTAATTTGCAGGATCAATATATGGGGTTGGAATCAGAATAACGGGATATAGAAAGAGCAAAGAATCTATGCATTGAGCTATATAGATGCCACAGAAGTTCATTTTATCAGTTTATATGATCTGATGAAATGGATTTTTATTACCATGAAGTGGTCAAGATCTGATTGATGAAGCATTTTCTGCGGGTACTTGTTACAGTCCTTTGGCTGCTGTTGATACCTTGTTTCATGATGATCAAGATCACCGGCCACATCACCCATTACACTTACCTGCAGAGATAGTATGCTTCAAGCTAATCTCGAGAGGCATATCAGCAACATATTACAATGGTAAGCCACAAAGAGGGAGGGAAGAGTGAAAAATAGACCTTCAAACAGCCGAGGTGCATTTCGACCAGTTTCCCATAGAGAGGATGAGCTGATATTCTTCTCTTTAGGGCATCTTCATCATCAGTACTAGCTATAGCATCACCGATATTGTTGGCACTGTCTCCTTCTTCTTCCTCTTCCTCTTCTTCTTTGACTACTTCTGCCCATGATTCCCTGTCCCCAAGAGCTTCCATGGATGCTCACGAAAAGTAAGAAGCTTTGCTGTTCTCACATAGCTCACTGGTCACCCATTTTTTCCACCATTTATTGATGGGCAATGTAGTGAAAAGTGAGTCCCATGTACCGAAACAGATCCACATTTTTGGATGGAATCGATGAGGCAAAAATTACCCATCATGCATATAAGGATACGTCACATCGATGGTCAATTTCCCCAATGTCACATCAATCACATCCCGTGAACTGCTCGATGATACTGCTCGATGATACTGCTCATCCTAGAGATAATATTTTCGTCCGAACAATTTTGGACCCTTTTCACCAGCTGTATCCTTCCAGACTAATATGGAAAAAGCAAATTACATAGTAATATTAACAACACGTTTTCTCAGTTAGAATATATTAAAAAATGGATTAGTTGACCGATGCATGCCAAAATGAAGAAGATTGACTGATACTTAGTGAACTCGGAACACGAATAAGCTGCAGACACAGATGATGATGAAGTGCGTATATGCCCTTTTCTCGTCCTCTGCTTGGAAGCATCATCACTTCATCAAGCATGTGGCTGCTCAGTCTTTACTCGTCTTAATCAGAGCGATATTTTCTAATAATTTTCTTTTTAAAGTGTTTCTGTTATCTATAGATCCAATACACGTTGGCTCAGAAAGCAACCCCTCCAAGGGTTTCTCGAACTATGGGATAATTGGCAGTATGTAGGTAGACAGTGTCATTCTCCTGTCTCTTTCTTTTGCAAAACAATTCTTCATCTCTCACCTATATAAATGGCTCTTTTCAACACAACCAAACAGTACTTTGCATATCTAAATTCCAACATGAACACATATGAACACTACATATCATTAACGTTAGGCATTTTCTTTATTTTTGCATGATTTGTTTTTTTTAATTAACTTAATTAGTACCAAAATTTTAATTTTATGTTCTATTTCATTTTTTTATTAAATTATAATAATATTAATTAAACTTTTTAATTACTTGATATGATATCATATAATAATGTATAATTTTGTATCAGTGAGATTTGAATCCCAACACCACAGTTTTAGAGTAATCTATGGGTCATTGTATTATGTAGCATGGGTTTCCCTTGTCACTGCTCATGATAGGAACTCAATCATTTGTTTGCATAACTGGGGGTCGTTAATATGTTGGCCCATTGCACTCATATCTACTATTGGTGGATCTTTGCGACAATATCATCCACCATTGATGTGGCTTAGTGGATGATCAGACGTGACATTGACCGATTTATCAATGAATAGGTCGTAATAAAAAAATGAGTAAGAATCCTCACAATTGTAAAATGTGCTCCACCCTTCATTGATTGATTTTATATACATTTTGGGTATGCTAAATACAAAAAATAAATAAATAATATTTGTGTTATTAAGAGTCCTTTAATGATTGTGAAGCATCTATTTTCATATGGATGATTATGGTTTGTGAATTGGTACTAGAAGATGAAAGGTAATTTTTTGTTATTGATCTCATACAAGCTCAATTTAGAGTCTACAAATATTGAGTTTAGAGCATAAGTGGTCAAAGCACATTGAGTAGAGATTTTTAATAAATAAGTAGACCGATTAATCGGGCATATATTCTAATGAAGCGAACATAAACTAGAAAATGACCAATTTATTTACTAATAAAGTTGTGAATAAGTATTATGTACCTATAAGTGTTCAATCTCATATCTATCTAAAAATTATTATTTTTAAGTAGTGAAACTTATAAACTTATAACACTTCTCTATTTTATTAAATCTGTAATTATATTCTCACCACTCGTTCTCGCGTGTAACGTGTATATATTTGTCACATACAATTTTAAACCAATCATCAACAACTGTTTACAATCCAAGTATAATTCTTCTAGTCTCGGACAAGTTGGAACAATGATCTCGAGTTATTTATTTTTTCAGTCTCGTACAAGTTGGAACAATGACTCTAATATTATGTGAATAGGTATTGTAGACCAATAAGGGGTCGATCTTATATCTACTTAACTTTTAAGTAGTAGAACTCTTCCAACCTTATAAACTAATAACACTTCTCTATTTTATCCAATCTATGATTATATTCTCAACATAGAATGAAGCAATAGTGGTTAAAATATCATTAATGTGTCGTATTTAATTTTCTAACTATATATTGTACACCACTATCTTTAATGAATGAGCTTAATTGTGATTCTATATTTTTTCTCTATTACTTCTTTCATGGTATCAGAGCTTTGTTGAGAAATGTCAACCCTGCTTTTTTGAGTTAAGGAAAACCAAGAAAAGAACCGGTCAAACCGAGTGAGAAAACTAAACCGGTTCACAAACCCAATCTTCAGGGAATGATCAAATTGGGGAATTTACGACTCCCGAGTGACCCAAAGGATTCATAAAACCTTGGAAAATAACCTTAGGACAAATTGGGAGGAAAAACCAGACTAGTTCGGGTGAACCGGACCCGAACTCAATTGAACCGATTTTTGAACTGAGCTGGTATATGAACCGGAACCGATAAAGAGAGGGTAAAATGGGGAATTTATGGATCCCAAGTGACCTAAAGAGTCACATAAGTCATGAAAAAGGACTTTAGGATGAATGGGGAATGAAAATTAACCTAGTTCAGGTGAACCAGATATGAACCCGATTAAACCAGTTTGAACCACTATTGAACCTAATGCTAAATTAATTTTTCTAGGTGGCTTAGAAAATTTTAATTCGAGAATTGAGGCAACCATTTGATAGATAATGAATTTAGAAATTTTTAATTTTGAAAAACTTAGTCGAATCGGGCATGAACTGGCCGGTTTAAGCTTTGAACCCAGTTTGGAACAGTGTCGTCTTCTTCCTTTAGATGACAACATTGTTCACTTGCTAGAAAATCGAAGCATCGCTGGCGAAGAGGAAACGTTTCCGTTTAGTAAATTTCAGGACATCAATGACTATCATAAAGGTGTCAAACAAACGACCGATGAATCATCGAGCTCCTTATATAAAGAGCCCCTCTCCATTTATCCTCTCCACGCTTGAAAACCTCACTCTCTCTTAGCTACTTAGTTTTCCGATAAAGCTCGAACCAGAGCTCTGATATAGGGTCTTTTCTGAGCCAAAGAAGGTGTGGTCGAGTTCCCTAGAACCGGGGAGAAGTCAGCTACACGGTGGTAGTCTTCATTTGCTCTGAGGGTCATCGGAGAAGTGTCGACGTGATCGAACAATGAAGCAACTCCGGCGGACCGAAGCTGTCATGTTTCTATTGAGCTAAAATTGGCCAATTCGAGCCCTCCTCAGGCCAAACCAAACTCTCCCAACACCTCCCCATCCCTCCTATAGCCGAATTAGAACTGAAAAGTAAGCCAATTTGGCTCCCCTCTTTAATTTCCAACCGGTGCTAGAGAGAGAATAGCTAGAATTTCGATGATAAAATTCTCGCCTATTTCGGTATCAATTGATGCAATTCTTGATCCTAGGAGTAACCTCAGGAGGAGAGCTATTTGCTCAGATTGAAAGCTTGGACCATCGAGCCCCCAACAGTGAGCATTTGAAGCTTTCTCTCTCTACATTTTGTTTTCTGGCAAAGCTCCATTTGAGCTCATTCTAGCATCAAAACTTGCAGTTCAATGTGCGTATGAAGATGTAGAAACTCTAATTTAACTTCAATTTCAACAATTAAACTTGTTTGATTGATCAATTTGATGAAATCAAATTCAGCTGTGTTGGAAAGTTGAAATTGGGGAGAAATTTGGGGAATTTCAAAATTTTGATGTACTAAAATATAATTTTATAAAATTGAGGGCCAATTGGGCATTATAAGAGTGTTAAAGGACCAATTGAGCAAATTTTAGAATTTTTGGGGTAAAACTTACCATTTTTGTAAAGGAGGGACAAAATGGTAATTTTGGAAAATTTTGGGACCAAATTGGGAATTTGGGAAACTTAAACCTCTTTTTGTGAATTTGAATAAATTGAGATTCCAAGGAGAATTTTTAAAGTTTCAGGACTCAATTTGGGGAAAACCGACATTTGGGGCCTAAAGTAAAAGGAAAAGAACTTTAGTGACCAAATTACAAATATTTGAAAAGTTAGATATTTTAGTCATTCATAATAAATGAAGGCTATCAAGCCAAATGATAATGAACAAAAATGTTCATTTCGTGTAGTAACATGAGATATCGGGAACCCCAACTAAAATTAAGCTTGCAAGGGACGAAAACCAACTCAGAGGAAATACACGATCAGGTGAGTGAGAATTTAATATTATACCTGGTTAGGATGATAAACACCTCAGAAATGAAAACCCACTACTAAGTGGTATTTTAATCATCACATCTGAGAAAAGTGATGTGAAAATCTTGCAAAAAAGCTACTTACCGAATGTAAGTAGATCATACTGGTCGATATGATGAAGCTTCATGGAAGGAAGTGGAAAACCCGCTTGTCGGTTACAAGCGGAGATGTCCTCATGCCCGGTTGGTATGATGGACAGTTGAAAAGTTTATTTTATAAAAAATGCTCTCCCCTGACTATGTGCCACTATTTAAAATTTTTGGGAGAATTTTTTTACGGGAGCTCAAATAGCTCATATAGGTCGGAGGCCTCAGTTTTGTAACTTGGGGGCTAATATGCCCGATTTTAAAAATCCCAAATAATGGGCCAGTTCGCACGAGCAGGAGCTCGTAAACAAATATGATTAATATGCCATGAAAACTTAAATAAATGAGTTGTTTGGGCATGATACCGAGATAAGACTGACATACTCGATGGACTAGTGGCAGTGCAATATGATAGGTCTTCGTATTAGTCAAGACAAACAACTGAAGGTCGAGTTGAGGGTTGGAGCCGTCAGACCAATGGCACCACAGATTATATGGCATTATGTGAAAACCTGTTGATTGTGCATACACTGTGTTACGGGGCCTTAAAGATGCCCAAGAGGGGTAGTGATGCGTCCTAGGTCTCTAGATGACCTAGTGGGTATAAGGGCAGTTAGTCATACCAAAAGTCTTGCAAAGCTTGACGTAGCTTCAAGCGCATGAGACCAGGGTGGGGACAGGATGAGGTCTCTGTCCTCATACGAACACGGAGTTTGTTATGGGATTAAGAGTTGAATGTCACAAACATCCACTCATTCTCAAGGTAGAAGTGGATGTGCTTCTATCTAGGTGGCCGGTAAAGTTGCTGTGACACCACAAGTGGGTTTAGTGGATAGGCTGGCCTGCGATTGTGTGTTCCTTCATGATGAAGGGCGTGTATTGGTTGATTAATACACCATTGTGATAAGAAATGATTATAAAAACTGATATTTGAAATTGGAAAATTTTAAAGAAATTAAGGGGTCTGACACACTCCAAATTGAAAATTATTATTTATCGAAAACTTCATTTTTTTTTAAATACTCATTCAATGAGTTGTACAAACTCACACTTCTTTTTACCCCTTTTCAGGAAATATAGAAAATGATTAGGGATAACACCAAGCCTTACCCTCTATCATGTATGCTTCATTTCTTTTAAGCTTGCATTTTATTTGATATATGTCTTTCGAGGGAACAAGGTTGAAAGTACACTTGGCTCCTTTTGAGTTAAAGAAGGGGCAAACTCCTCTTGAACCGGGAGAGCGGCGAGTTGCTCACGGGATCCAACCAAACTGGGTCGGGGCGTGACAAGACAACTCCCAATAGTATAATCCTTGGGGGGGGGGGGGGGGGGGGGGGGGGGTCAGGCGAAAGCCCGTCCCCAAAGCAACATCTTGTCTTCACCATCAATTTTATGCTTACAATAATTATTTTAGTCAAACTGATTATCTCTTCTAAATCTATTCTTCTACTCAATAACTTGCCCGACCCCGAAGCAACATCTTGCCATCACCATCAATTTTATACTTGTAGTCATTACTTTAGTTAAACTGATTTTATCTCTTTTAAATATATTCTTCTAACTCAATATCATCCCAGATCTCTAACAACAAAAAGTTATCATCTTCTCGAATTAGTCAGATATTCATATCTCATTTTTCCGGCAATAACTTTTTCATCACCATGTCTTTTTTTTTTGCATCTCCATCCAAAACATGTCATTTTTATAATTGAGTCACCTTAATGGACCTCTTCTCCTATATTGATCATTTGTCTATCCTCAAGTACCATTAGATCTCAATAATTTTTTTTTCAAATTTTGTTTAATCCAACTAGCATTTCTCATTTCTCCAAGGTCATTTTCCTGTTTCTAACGTTAAGATCTTGTCCACACGGGAGTGAATTTTTTAGTTTACCCTTATCTCTCTCTATCTTCATATCAATTGCACTTGCACACATTGGAAAAAACCATAAATCACTCTCTTCTTATTCAATATTTTCTTTTATTTTCTTTGCATATTGGGATTATACACTTGAATTTTCTCTTTTTTTTAAATTGTATATTGCAGTGATACTTTCATCCCATATTTTTATTAAACACAAAGTATATTTAGAAAATTTACTAAATAACTAGCAATATGCATACCTTTCTTTTGCCGATCAAACTTCTTTCAAGGATTTATGATGGTCTTATGTTAAACATAGCCCACAAATCTATTATACACACTAGTCTATCTTCTATTAATTAGTCCACTTTCATGATTTTCATTTGCTTGTGTTTTCTTATGTAGTTCAACATGCAAAACATTACTCTTATGTTAATAACTTGATATTTTTCAATTTTTGCTAACTCGGGCCGAATCGAGTGAACAAATCCAATCAGTTTCAAATTATTTTTCGAGTTCAGATTACGATCCAATCTCAATATTGCTACTTCTCTTGAGATTGCAGAGAATAATAGAGATAATATGGAAGACAATAATAGAAAATCAAGAGATAACCGCAATGGAGAAAATGAAGCGATAGTGGTTACAATATCATTAATGTGTCATATTTAATTTTTAGTATATTGTATACAATCTCTCTTGAATGAATAAGATTAACTGTGATTCTATATTTTTCTCTAGTAATAGTCAATCTCAATATAGATAATAAAAATATAATAGACAAATAAGTTATTATACTCGATAATGAACAAGAAAAATGCCAAGGTCCTAAATAAGAGATTACAAATAAAAGAGTTTAGTTGTGGCATTTGTGAGAATCTTATATTCATCCTTGGTGTTGGAGTGGGCCATTGTGCGCTATTTCTTGCAGTTCCAGAAGATGAGATTTTGACTAAAGAAGACTAGAAACCACTTATAGAACGTCGACCATTAACGTTGTCATCCCAGTTAGGATTAGAGAAACAATGCATAGTGAAGGATGAGTTTTGCCAAATGGAAAGTTTAATGTGTAAAGTACTACTCTAAAGATATTGTAAAATACACTTACAACAATCTAATAAATAGCATTTGGTTAATGTATAAACTAACAATCTTGGTGGATCACATAAACCATGTCATGACATGATAAGAGTAAGATATTGCAACCATTGTAGAGATGAGCTTGCAAGTGTTGATGTTAATGTCACATTTGGACAAAAGATTATAAATGTACTTTTATTGAATTAAATAAAACCCATGTGATTGATTGTGTACCTTTTAAGGTTATGAGAGTAGGGTATGTACTACTGTAGAACTCACAAGCAATAATCCTTGAAAACAAAACCACTTCTTCTCAAAATATCATTTATAAAATCGATTCTTACAAAATAAGTTTACAACATTTACAATGCACAAAATTTCTAGGGAAAACAATAATTATCTTGGATCTCCTCGTCACTTACTTTCTTCCCTTCTAATCTCTATGAAAGTGATTAGGGAGGGTGTAACACACCAACCTGATTCTCGAGTCAGACTGACATTACAACCACCATGACCTCTCAATATTACAATAGTGGGGTCTATATCACTATAGGACCAACATGTTGTAATAATCAGATAATATAAAAACTTCTAAATTTTACAAGTAATTGAAGCTTTTAGATATTAAATACTAATTATACAAATATGTACATGTTTTCTCCAAATGATATGATACTTGAAAACTCCTTGAATTCTAATCGAGGTATTTACCTTAAAATTTTGTTCTCCTATTAGCTTTACTTCATTCAAAACCTGAAAGGGGTTATAGAAAGGGGTGAGTTGTAAGACTCAGTGAATGAAACACTAATATGGGGACGTTTAATCTACAATGATAGCCTCTACAAAATATCAAATATGGAGTAATAAAGTTTTAAAAGAATTTCACTTTCAAAACTCATTATTATTGATAGTCATTATTATTAGGATGATCACCCCAACAAACATACATCACACAATAAAAATATTTCAAGTATTTCATAGCATGCACACACTAGGGTCACAACCTAGTAGTGATGACACATCCCTCTCTGTAGGTACCTAGTGGTAAGGACACACCCCTATTCACCAATCTCCTCTAAATATTGGATGGATTGTCTCTTTAGAGAGAGTGCCATTTTATATTCTTTGAATGTAGGATGTATTTGCTCTTTAAAAATCATGATCATTTCCAACCATCGTTCGATCAATACTTAGATACTACTTTATAACTCCCTTGTCTTGGAAATGAGACAAACTATCTTCCCTTATTCTTTCTCATCTTATATATATCTCTTGGTAACCGACACAACCTCTCTATATAGGTATATACCAGATTACCATACCTCGTCCACTTCAATCACAATCAATGCAATATTTAATCAACATATAACCAGAGGTTGATTTGTTATCTGACCAACCTCTCTAAAGTAATACAAGCATATAATTATTAACCATCAAGGTCCCTTAATGTAATAGAACACACTATTTTATTTTGAGTTTCAAATAATATGTTTATACTCTTTTTCATAAATATGAGACTATGCCCTATTTTTAAACATTTAGGCCTTAACCTTGTTTTTCTTGAAATTTAGGTCAAAGTATTCTTTAAAATTTATGGATCTTTACCCCATTTTTATAAATCTTGTGTATGAGCAAACTTTCATAATATTTTGATCTAATACCTTTTTATAAAATATGGTATGAATCCCTTATTCTAAACATTGGACAGAAATACCCTTTCAGAAAATATGATCGAAATCCTTCTAAACATTAGGTCGAAGCTCCCTTTTAGAAAACATGGGAAGAAACCTTCTTCTAAACATTGGGTCAAACTCCCATTTAGTAAAATATGGATCGAAGCCCTTGTTCTAAATATTGGGCTCAAGTTCTCTTTAAAAATATATGGACTGAATTTATTCTTCTAAACATTGGAATGAAACCCTCTTTCATAAAATATAGGTCGAAACCATTTTTTTAAACATTGGGACAAAACTCTCTTTCATAAAATATTAGTTAATGTTATTCTTAAAAACATTAGGTTGAAACTCTCTTTCATAAAATGTTGGGTCTATGCCCTTCTTTTAAAAAGTTGAGCCTTTAGAAATTTTTAGAAAATATAGGCTTAAGCCCCTTTTCAATTATTTCTTATGCCCCAATGTCATTTTTCTAATTTTATCATAACTTTCTAAAGGACAAACAACATATAAGTTTGAAAGTTATAGAAAGCATAAGTTGGCAGGGCAACCCATTCAAGACCCGTGATCGGCATTGATAAAGAAGGTTAATCCCACCGTTGGCAGGGTAGGCAGGCTCAAGGCTCGACTGAGTCTAACGATGGTGATGTGTGTACATGGAGGCGAGAGAAAGAGCATTTCAACAACCATTGTTCATCATCGAAGCTTTTCGGTGGCTCAATGATGAAGAGGGAGGCGATAGAGAAAGGGAGGCTTTGGGAAGCTTCAAGAGAGGTCGGGCGATAGAGAGGATTTTATGATAAAATGAGGCTAATGGGGTTGGAAATTTATGAAACATAGTATAAGCCCTTCTGTGAAAACCCTAACTCTCCCACAATTTGTTTTGTTGAGTACTCTCCCTTGGGTTTAATTGCCCATTGGCTCAGGTTAGTTCACCCGAGTCAAGTTAACCTGAATTCCCATTTTTTTAACCAAAATTACCACATTGCACTTATTGGCTTCTTTCAACATTTAATCTCAGGTCCGATTCAAACATGCTTTTTGGCTCAAATCGTGTTTTATTGTCTTTTTGGCATTGAGGTACTACAAGTACTCCACTCTTTTTAGGAGTTTTGTCTTCAAAAACTCTGTAACGTAGGGAATCCAATCTCTATAAGCGAGTTGCTTTAACTGTTCCTACTACTCTACTCAGCTATCATACGAGAATAATTTGTTTAAGATCATTTTCTAGAGGTGTAGTCCTTTTTTCCCGTAATTCCATTTATGTACCATCTTCATCATATATACTCAAGTCCTTTATTAATAGGTGTAGCTTTGATTGATATGCTTAGTTTGATTCCGCCTTTTAGAAACCAAGGAATGTGACTCATTGTGGTTCCTTCTTATTCAAGTAAGAGTCATTGTTGATCAATCAAAACTTTTCTCACTACATCCTGGATTATACTTCATTAATTAACAATTTGGTATAAGCTACTTCTTGCACTAACAATACACATCTCACTAGTTTTTAATAATATTTGTTAAATGATTTAATCCTTTAATCATATATCGACCCTTGAGTCAATTGTCTATATGATCCTTTATAATTTTAGGGTTTGCTCCTTCTATTATTACTTCCAAAGGTTCAACTATCAAGGTAGACTCAATTCATATTGTATTTCCTTATTTTGTGTTAATCTTAGAGATTGTTTCTATGCTAATTTCACAATTATCTTACACTATCATTCAATTTCCATCATGTATGATAATTTGAATACTTTCACATAGGTAGTTCAATCATTCGATGAAGTGTAGACTGACTTGACATATCAATATAAAATCCATCCATGTATACCTTGTCCTGAGGTGATATTGGTCTCATTTGCACTTTCAAATTGGGTTCCAATTTCACACCCAATTTCAACATATTCTTTTTCTAACATCAGTGATTCCCATTCTCAATCGAATATAAGTCAGCCCTTCATGACTTCCTTTCACTTAACCCAAAATTTTAATTTCCTACCTCCAACATTAGTCATGAGTTCTTCCTTAGGTTCAAGGTCATGATGGTTAGTAGGTCATTGACTCCATCCTTGATATTCCCGATTATGTCCACATTATTTGACTCTTATTCTTTCAATACCTCTAATAATCAACCAAGCTCGTTAGTAGCATAAATAGCTTACCATCTACCACGTATTCATACATTTATTTTTGTTAATAGGTATGACTGGTTTACCCCTTAGCATATCATTTTAATACATGATGACACATTCACGCCATACTTCCTCTTCGGTTCTTATTTCTTTGCTGAAATCTTGCATTACTTCTTTTTTCACATATTGTAACTCATATAACATTACCTTAACAACTTTCTAGATCGGAATCCAATGTACCTTTAAGACCCATTCAATCATCCTTATCCTTTATGCCATTTTAATACGGATCATGTCTATCATCTTTATGTTATCTCCTCTTGCACAAGTACTAAAGTTCATGAGCTACTCATTTTCTTTGCACTATGAGGTTCATGGTTTTAGTCATACATACATTATCATGTCTAATCCTCCAGAATTTGGAACCATTTCCCAAGGTTCAAAAGTTTTCCTACTAACACTCAAGGCAAGGCTTTCATAGAGTTGTGTTCTAACTCTTTTTTAGGAGACTCTCACAATATATTCTTTTTCTAGTCTCATTCAAGATTTACTCACAGGTATACCTTCTCCCTTTTAGTCCCCTATTTAGCATTGCTCTCTTACATGTCCTAAAGTGACAATCATATTGCCTAGGCTTATTGTACCAATTGCATTAAGCCCCTTGACTCATATGTTCCCTCTTACATTGTTCTTTGTGGCATCGTGTAAACCTCGTCCTTTGGAATTAAGGAAAACCAAGAAAGAACCGGTTAACCCGAGTGAAAAAACTGAACTGGTTCACGAATCCCAACTGCTAGAGAACGGGTAAATTGGGAAATTTACAACTCCTGAGTGACCCAAAGAGTCATAAAAACCTTGGAAAGGGACTTTAGGACAATTTGGGAGAGAAAACTAGACAAGTTCAAGAGAACCGGATCTGAACCGGATTGAACCAATTTGGACCGGTTTGAACCATCATTGAACTGGATGATAAATTCATTTTTCTAGGTGGCATAAACTATTCAAATGGGAGAATTGAAGCCATCATTGGATAGAGAATAAATTTAGAAATTTTTAATTTTGAAAAACTCAGTTGAATCGGGCCTGAATAGATCGGTTTAAGCATTGAACCTGGCTGGGACTGGTCCGGTCCAGTTCAGAACAATGTCATCTTCTTCCTTCAGATGACAGCACTGTTCACTCGCTGGAAAAATGAACAGCGCCAGTGGAAAGGAAATATTTTTGTTTAGGATATTTCAGGCCATCAATGATTGTCATTAAGGTGTCAAACGGACGACCGGAGAGTCCCCGAGCTCCCTATATAAAGAGCCCCTCTCCATTCATCCTCCACACACCTTAAAACTTCACTATCTCTCAACTACTCAGTTTTTCGATAAAGCTCGAGCCAGAGCTCCGACATAGAGTTTTTTTAGCCAAAGAAGGCAAGGTCGGGTTCATTAGACTCAAAGAGAAGTCGGCTGTCATGCCCCAACCTAGTTTGGACAGATCCCCATGAGCAACCCGCTACTCTCCCAAGTTATTAAGGGTTTTTCCCTTCTTTAAACCTTGAGGAGTAAGGCATCCTTTAAACCTGTACCTTTCCAGGAATAATATTAATTAAAACTACATGAAATTTTAACTTGCATACCTATCTTGCAGGTGTAGCTAAATGGAGGTCTTTAGGTAGGTTTTCCCTTGGTTACCTGAAAAGGGGTATAAGGGAGGGGTGATTTTGAAAACTCAGTGAATGGGTATTTAAAACTTGATTTTTTTTTGAAAAATAGTTTGAATTGGAGTGTGTGAGACTCCCTATTTTCTTAAAACCATTTCCTCAGTTTTCAAAACCATCATTCCTCCTTATTCATAGTCAGTGTGTTTAGAAATCAACACAAGCCCTTCATCATGAAGAGATCACATATTTTCAGGGTAGCCCATCCACTACACCCACTTGTGGCATTGGAGCGACTTTACCGACTACCTAGATAGAAGCTTGTCCACTTCTACCCTAAGAATGAGTGGATGTACGCAACATCCGACCCTTAATCCCAAAAAGAAACTTTATGTTTGTATGAGAATAGAGACCTCATCCCGACCCCATCCCGATCTCGTGCGTATGAAGCTACGTCGAGTTTTTGTTACTATTGGCACGACAAACTGCCCTTAACTCCACCATGTTGTCTAGTAGCCCTTAAGACGCATCACTACCCCTCTTGGGCATCTTGATGGTCCCGTACCTCAGTGCATGCACAAAACAATAGTTTTCCTCATAAGTCATTTAATCTTTGGTGCAACTGGTCCAACGGCCCCGATCCTTAACTCGACCTACAGCTATTTGTCTCGACTGATCTGTCAACCTGTCTAGTCGCATTGCCACCAGTCCATCGAGTATCTCAATCATGTCTTGGTACCATGGACAAACACATCATTCATTAAAGTTTTCATGGCTTAATCTCATGTTTATTTATGAGTTCCTGCTCATTCGTGGCCTTGGGCCCATTGTACGAGATTTTCAAAATCGGACATTTTAGCCCCCAAGTTCCAAAATCGAGGCCTTCAGCCTATTTGAGCTATTTGAGCTCCTGTCAATAAGGTCTTCCAAAAAGTTTAAGCAGTGGCACATAGTCAGGGGAGAGCACTTCTGACAAAAATAATCTTTTCAGCTATCTATCACACCAACTAGGTGTGAAGACATCTCCGCTCATAACCGATAAGCAAGTTTTCTACTTCCTTCTAGGAAGTTTGTCATACTAACCGGGTATGATCTACTTACAATAATTAAGTAGATTTTCGTGTTTTTCTCACATCACCCTATCTAGGTTTGATGTTAAAAACCCATATAGTAGCGGGTTTTCATTACCAAGGCGCTCATCATCCCAACCGGATATGATCTACTTACAATAGTTAAGCAGATTTTCGTATTTTTCTCACATCACCCTATCCAGGTTTGATGTTAAAAACCCATATAGTAGCGGGTTTTCATTACCGAGGCGCTCATCATCCCAACCGGGTATGATGTGAAAATCCCACTCACCCATGAATGCAGTGAATTCCTCTTAACTGGATTTTTGTCTCCACGCAAGCTTGTCTTGGCTGGCATTCCCGGTGCTTTGTGTTCCTACACAATATAAACATTCTTATTCATTATCCTTTGTCTTGATAGCCTCATTCATCACAAATGAATAAAATACCCAAACTTTTCAATTAATTGCAATTAGGTCCCTAAAATACTTTTTCTTTAACTTTAGGACCCTAATGCCGATTTTCCCCCAAAATTGAGTCCCGAAACTTCCAAAATTCAACTTGGGACCTCAATTTATTCAAAACCACGAAAAGGGGTTCAAGTTTCCTAAATTTCCAATTTGGTTCCCAACTTTTCCAAAATTACCATTTTGCCTCTACTTTACACAAATGGTAAGTTTGAACCCAAAAATTCCAAAAATTAACCAATTGGTCCTCCAACATCTTTTTCATGCCCAATTGGCCCTTAATTTTGGGAAATTGCACTTTAGTCCCTTGAATTTTTGAAATTCCCAAAATTTCCCCAATTTTCCCCCAATTTCAACCTTTCAACCTTATCATATTTGATTTCATTAAATTGACTGATCAATCGAAGTTAATTGTTGAAATTGAATGTGGATTTGAGTTCCTACACATCCATACAATTCAATTGCACTTTGAATCGCATGAATTGACATCGAAACAAGCTCAAACTCAGCTTTGCTGGAAAATTGGACGTAGAGAGAGAAAGCTTTGAAAGCTTTCCGTCGTGGGCGCGGCATCCAAACTTTCAATCTGGGAAAATAGCTCTTGTCTTGAGAATAATCCTAGGATCAAGAATCGCATCAATTCATGTCAAATTGATGGAGAATTTGGTCAATGGAGTTTATTGGATCTCTCTTTAACACTAATCAAAATTTACAGAGGGGAGCCAAATTGGCTTATTTTTCCACTCTTATTCAATTGTGTGAGGGCTGAAGAAGAGTTGGGAGAGCTTGGTTTGGCCTTAGAAGAGCTCGAATTGGTTGTTTACAGCTCGACCAAAACATGGTATCTTTGGTCTCCCTGAGCTGCTTCACAATTCTATCATGCCAGCGTTTCTTCAGCGATCCTTGGAGCAAATGGAGATTACAATTGTGTAGCTGACTTCACCCTAAATCTAAAGAACCTGACCACGCCTTCTTTACTTAGAAAAATACCCAAGTCAGAGCTCTAGTTCGAGTTTCATTGAAAAATGGAGTAATAGGGAGAGAGTGGAGTTTTTAGGTGTGAGGGGGATGAATGAGGAGGGGCTCTTTATATAGGAAGCTCGGGGACATCTTGGTCGTCCGATTAGCACCTTAATGGCGGTCATTCATTACCTGAAACTCCCTGGCCGAAGACTTTTCATCTTCATCGGCGTTGCTCGATTCCTAGCGAGTGAACATTGTTGTCATATAAAGGAAGAAGATGACACTGTTTCGAACTGGACCGGACCGGTCCAAACTAGGTTCAACGCTTAAACCGGACAGTTCAGGCCCAATTCGACCGAATTTTTCAAAATTAAAAATTTGTAAGTTCATCTAAATTCATCCTCTATCAAATAGTGGCCTCAATTCTCCAATTTGAATTTTCTAAGCCACCTAGAAAAATGAATTTATAAATTGATTCAATAGTTGCTCAAACCGGTTCAGGTCTGGTTCACATGAACCGCTTTGTTTTTCACCTCCCATTCACCCTAAAGTCCTTTCTCATGACTTTTGTGACTCTTTAGGTCACTCGGGATCCATAAATTTTCCGATTTGCCCTTTCTATATCGGTTTCAATTAATAAATTGACTTGGTTTTCTCTTCGAAAATGACCAGTTCTTTTCACACATTTCTTATTATCAAATGATGAGATTTACATCATCTACCCGATGGTGGTCACCATTCGAGTCAAGGATCAGCGGAGAAGCGTCGGCGTAATCAAATAATGAAGCAACTCCGGAAAACCAAAGTTGCCCTATTTCAGAAGAGCTAAAAGTGACCAAATTGAGCCCTACTCAAGCCAAACCAAGCTCTCTCAACACTCCATCAGCCCTCATACAACCGAATTAGAGTGGAAACGTAAGCTAATTTGGCTCACCTTTGTAATTTCCGATTAGTGTTAGAGAGAGAACCGACAAAACTTTATAGACTAAATTCTCCTTCAATTCAACATGCATTAATGTAATTCTTGATCCTAGGAGTAACCTCAGGACGAGAGCTACCTGCCACAATTGAAAGCTCGAACCGCCGCACCCTTGACGGTAAGCTTTTGAAGCTTTCTCTCTCTTAGTTCAATTTTCTAGTGATGCTTTGTTTGAGCTCATTCTGGCCTCAAATTATGTGATTCAAAGCTCAATTGAATCGTATGGATGTGTAGGAACTCAACTTTACTTTCAATTTCAATAATTAAACCCGATTGAATGGTTAATTTGATGAAATCAAATTCAGCTAGTTTGATAGGGGGAAATTGGGGAAACTTTTTGGGGGAAATGAAAAACCACAATTATATGGAATTTTAACATCACACTTGGTTGGAGTGATGTGGAAACTACGCGGAAAAACTACTTATCGGTTTTAAGTAGATCATGTCTGGTTCATATGATAAACTTCCTAGAAGGAAGTAGAAAACCCACTTACTGTTTGTAAGTAGAGATGTCATCACACCCAGTTGGTGTGATGGACGAGTGAAAAGTTATTTTGTTAGAAGTGTTCTCCCCTGACTATGTGTCACTACTTAAAAATTTTGGGAGACCTTTTTGACGAGAGCTAGAATAGTTTAGATAGGCTAGAGGCCTCGGTTTTGGAACTTGTGGGCTAAAATGCTCGGTTTTGAAAATCTCGTACAGTGGGCCCAAGGCCAGTTGGCATGAGCAGGAGCTCGTAAACAAACATGATGATAAGCTAAGAAAATTTTTAAATGAAGCATTATGTGATTTGGCCATGGTACCAAAACAAGACCGACATACTCGATAGACTGGCGACAGTGCGACAAGACTAGGTCGACGAACCAGTCTAGACAAACAGCTGCAGGTCGAGTTAAGGGTCAAGGTCATTGGACCAGTGGCACCAAAGATTAATGGCTTTATGGAAAACTTTGTTTGTGCATGCACTTGAGGTTCGGGACCATCAAGATGCCCAAGAGTGGTAGTGATGCGTCCTAGGGGCTACTGGATGACATGGTGGAGATAAGGGCAGTTTGTTGTGCCAGTAGTAGGGGAAGCTCAACATAGCTTTATGTGCACGAGACCGGGGTGGGGTCGGGATGAGGTCTTTTTACTCATATGGACACGGAGTTGCTTTTCGGGTTTAAGGGTCGGATGTCACGAACATCCACTCATTTCTAGGGTAGAAGTGGAAGGGCTTCTATCTCGATGGCCGGTAAAGTTACTTCGACGCCACAAGTGGGTGTAGTGGATGGGTTGCCCTGCAAATGTGTGATCCCTTCATGATGAAGTGTGTGTGTTGATTATTAAACACACCAATTGTGGATAATGAGGAATTATGGTTCTAAAAACTGAGAATTTGAGAAAGAAATAATCTTAAAGTAAATAAGGAGTTTGGCACACTCCAATTAAA
Source organism: Trapa incisa (assembly GCA_030064435.1). Taxonomy (NCBI): domain Eukaryota; kingdom Viridiplantae; phylum Streptophyta; class Magnoliopsida; order Myrtales; family Lythraceae; genus Trapa; species Trapa incisa. The sequence goes on along the minus strand of CM057781.1, from coordinate 11,314,968 downwards.
CTATTTTATTGACACTCTTTTTCAACCACCTATTCATCAAGTTGTAGAAACTCAACCACCTTTTCTATCCCTTTTTAGGAGTAAAGAAATGATTAGGGATAACACCAGGATTTACCCTATGTCATGTATGCTTAATTTTTTTTAATCTTGCATTTCTATTGATATATGCTATTCCAGGGAACATAGTTGAAATTTCGTCGGGCTCCTCTTGATTAAAGAAAGAGGGAAACCCTTATTGAACCAAGGGAGCGACGGGTTGATCACGAGGATCCGACCAAACCAGGTCAGGGTGTGACACATCGATTACATGATAAATTTCTCCCTTCGCTCGTAACTTTCATCCAAACTTAATTCTCACATCCAAACTTTAGTAGTGGTACCTCGTTATAGCCTTGAAGTACATTATTCCAAAACAGAGCTTTTACACCCTTGCTATATTATTTATGGTCGTTTGGTATGCCATAACTCACACCTCTATCACTGTGTGAATAATTTATGATATTGTTTCATTTTATGTTCTATTCGTTAGATTTCTTGTGTACATATGTTTGCTACCCTATCAGTCTGTTCCTTACCATGATGATAATCCATAATTAGCAACACTCTAGGTTGAGACTCGTTTCAAACATAAATTTCCTTATGTCAGACTCATATATTGAGAGGAATCAAATCACGATATTGTGCTTCATCCAACACATCATCATCATTTGGCTTTTTGGGTATACTAAACACAAGAACTATAATAGTTTGTGAACCCTTTATTCCTTTGATAGGGTTAGTTTTCCACATAATCACTTGGTAATAATTTTCATAATCCCATACTTGAGTTCATGTGGTCACAAGTTTAGATTTGTTATTTGCCCTAAATTTTATAAATGTTTCGTATACACCATTCTCATAGAACAATCCTTTAAAATCTTAAAATTCTTGTCCATTCCAGCTTGGATGTTATATTTTCTGTTTTGTCTTCCACTAATTAATCCTTATGGGACTTTATTAGGCCATCACAGATTTATATAGTTTATAATATGGTTATTGGGTTGGTGGATTATTCTAGACCTTCCATATTAAGTGGGGGTCTACCAACGGTTTGCATGATACTTTTAGAGACTTTCATATAATTATTGCCCACCTCCTTTCATGAGTATTTAATGAGGTTAATTAAGGGTTATCTAGGAGTTTCTCTGTCATGCCCCGACCAGGTTTGGTCGGAACCCGTGAGCAACCGCCACTCCCTTTTGGCCTAAGAAAGGCCACTACTTCATAAGACCACAAGGAGTCAGTCGTAATACCTATTCTTATTCCCTAGAATAACATTGTACAAACTCAATAGCATAAAAGAAACATACACGTGCACTTTCTCATAAAGGATACTCACATTCGTAGGGCAGTCCTTGACTGCACCCACTTGGGGATAAACACGACTTTACTGTCCACCCTGATAGAAGTCCGATCACTTCTACCCTGAGTTTGAGTGACACCCCATGTGCCCAACCCTCAGACCTGAAATCACTCCGTGTCTGTATGAGGACAAAGACCTCATCTGTCATGCCCCGACCCAGTTTGGTCGGATCCCCGTGAGCAACCTGCCACTCTTCCTAGTTTACTAAGGTTTTTCCCCTCTTTTAAACCTGAGATGAGTAAGGCGTCCTTTAAACCTGTACCATTCCTGGAATAATATTATACAAAACTAAAAAACAAACATACCCAATTTTATAGTTCCTATATAGGTAAGTCTTTAAGATTGGTTTTCCCTGAGTTCCTGAAAGAGGTAAAAGGGAGGGGGTGAGTTCTACAACTCAGTAAGAGGGGGTTGGGAGTGAGTTTTCATAAACAAACAACTTTAATTGGAGTGTGCCAAACTCATTATTTTCTTTTAAAATATCCTTTCCTCAAATACTAGTTTTTAGAACCTTTACCCTACCGAGGGTAACATTTTCAAGTTGGAGTGTGCCAGACTCCTTAATTTCCTTTAGATTTTCTCCACTTTAAAAATCTTAGTTTTTCACCATTTCTTATTAATCACAGTGTGTTATCACTCAACACACATCCTTCATCATGAAGGTCAAAACACACAATTGTAGGCTAGCCCGTCCACTGAACCCACTTGTGGCATCGAAGCGACTTTACCGGCCACTTAGATAGAAGCACGTCCACTTCTACCATGAGAATGAGTGGATGTACGCGACATTCGACCCTCAATCTCGAAATCAATTCTCTATGTCCGTATGAGGACAGAGACCTCATCATGGCCCCAGCCTGGTCTCGTGTGCTTGGTGCTACTCCAAATTTCGCAAGTCACCCGGTACGATGAACTGCCCTTATACTCACCAGGTTGTCCAGGGCTCGTAGGACGCATCACTACCCCTCATGGGTTCTTGATGATCCCAAAATCATAGTGCATGCACAAACATTATTTTCTTATTATGCCATGTAATACATGGTGCCATTAGTCCAACGGCCCCGACCTTCAACTCAACATGCAGCTGTTTGTCTTAACTAGTCCAGAGATCGGTCATGTCGCACTGCCACTAGTTGATTGAATATATAAGTCTTGTTTTGGTACCATAACCAAACAATTCATTTATTAAAGTTTTATGGCACATATCTCATGTTTGCTTACGAGCTCCTGCTCGTGCCCACTAGCCTATGGCCCACTTATTCGAGATTTTCAAAACCGGGCATAATAGCCCCCAAGTTCCAAAATTGAGGCCCCCTACTTATAAGAGCTATTCAAGCTCCTGTCAATAAGGTCTCCCAAATTGTTTAAGCATTGGCACACAGTTAGAGGAGATCACTTCCAACAAAAATATGTTTTCAACTGTTCATTATACCGACCGGGTATAAGGACATCTCCGCTCATAACCGATGAACGGGTTTTCAACTTCCTTCGAGAAAGTTTCATCATACCAACCGAGTATGTTCTACTTACAACTGGTAAGTAGTTTTTCCTCATGATTTTCACATCACTCCTTTAAATTGTGATGTTTAAAATACCACTAAGTAGTGGGTTTTCATTTCAAGGTACTTATCATCTCCAACCGGGTATAATATAAAATTCCACTCACAACCTGTAAGTGGTTTTTAGCTTAATTTGCTCATCACCCCAACTGGGTATGATGTTAAAAGTCTCACTCACAACTGGTAAGTAGGTTTTCCTTAAATAAAAGTGCTCATCGTCCCAACCGGTATGATGTGTAAATTAATCCACTCACGGTGACTTCTAATTTAGAAAAGGTGCTCATCATTCCAACTAGGTACGATGTGAATAACCCACCCACCCATTAATCGTGACGTATTCATCCACGATTGGTTTTCCAAGTTGACGCAAGCTTTCTCTTGCTGGTGTTTCGATCACACTTGTCTCGTCAGAGGTGCGATGGTCTGAGCTTTCTATTGGGAAAGGTAGCTCTCTTCCTAAAGTACCTTCTAGGATCAAGAATTCCTACTATTGTCCTTTCAGCATTGTTGAAGTCATATGAGGGTTGTGGGGATGTTGAGAGAGCTTGGTTTGGCTAGAGTAGGGCTGAATTCGGCTAATTTTAGCTATGCCAAAATAGGGCACTTTTGTCTACCGGAGTTGTTTCATTGTTTGATTATGTCAGTGCTTCTTCGGCAATCCTCGAATCGAATGGAGGTTGCTATCATATAGCTGACTTCCCCCGAGATCTAAAGAGCCCGACCTCTCCTTCTGCTATCATCCACCGGCCCATGGAACCCATCACTACCCCTCATGGGTGTCCCAATGGTCCAAATCAGAGTGAATGCACAAACAATAGTCTTAGTATATTAGCCATTATCTTTGGTGTCGATGGTCCAATGACCCTAACACTCGACTTAGCCTATAGTTGTTTATTTGACCAGTCTGTCGACCTAGTCCTGGTGCACTACCACCAGCCCATCGAGGCTTGTCAGTCCTGACTTGGTATTGTGGCAAGTCACACAAAATTTCTAGTTTTAATGAAAGTTTTTGTGGCTCTTTTACTCGTGTTTTTCTACGGGCTCTAGCCCGTGCCCACTCGCCTTAGGTCCACTCCACAAGTTTTTTTAAACTAGGCCTTGAGCCCTATATGTTAAAAAAATGAGGCCTCCGACGTGTTGGAGCTGTCTCACCTCTCGTTAGAAAAGTCTCCCAAATATCACACAGTTAGTGGAGATCATTTCTGGAAAAAAAGGTTTTTAAGCTCAAAATGCACTCATCATACTAACCAGGTATGATGAAAGAATTGCCCACTCTTGGAGGTCTTTCCTTTTAGTAAAGGAGTTCATCAAAACAACCGGGTATGACCTTAAATAATCTCACTCACAATCGGTAAGTAGGTTTTTAATTTAATAAAAGTGTGCTCATCACCCCAGCCGGATATGACGATTAGAATGTCCCACTCACTCAATGACTATGACGTGTTCGTCTCCCAGTCAGTTTTCTAAGTTCAAGTCTTGCTCCCCTTTGCACTTGTTTTGGTCCTAAGTGTCCCTACACGGTTTGAGCATCCTCATAAGGTAGGATTCGACATGAAAACTTCCTTGTTCTCACATATTGGCAACTAGGCCCTCATCTTTCGTTTTATTACACTTAGGTCCCTAAAGTTCATACTCTTGACTTTATGTCCCAAATGCTAACTTTTCCTCCATTAAGTCTCTAGGATTTCCAATATCCTACTTGGGTCCTTAATTTTCTCAGAATTGTAATTGGGACTCGATCTTCTCCAAAATTTCCAATAACTCCCTAAATTTTCCAAAATTATTAATTGGCCCCGAACTTTCCAAAAATGACCAATTGGTCCCACTTCTTTAAAAATGACCAATTAGTCCTCCAATACCTTCCTCTTTGCCAATTGACCCTCAATTTGGAAAAATTGCACTATGGTCCTTCAATTTTTCGAAATCCCCAATTTCCCCCAATTTATTCCCCAATCTCACCCCTTTCTACTGACCAAATTTGATTTATTCAAATTGGCCATTCAAACAAAGTTAATATCTCCAATATGTGGCGTAAATTGGTTTTTATACTTCCATACAATCCAATTGAGATTTGAATTACAGATTTTGGGTCCGAAACGAGCTTAAATAGAGTTTTGTTGGAAAATTTGACATATAGAGGGAAAGCTTTGAAAGCTTACCATGAGAGCACTTGATATGGGAAGATAGCTCTCACCCTCAAGGTCCTTCTAGGATCAAGAATCATTATGATTGACATCAGGATCATTGTGAATTTGGTTAATGAAATCTAGCATTTTCTCTCTCTAGAATTGAATTACTCCAACGAGGAAGAGTCAAATTGGCTTACATTTTCCCTCCGGAAAGATCGTGTGACAGTTGTGGAGGCTAAGGAAGAAATCGGTTCAGTCGCAGGAGGTTTGAATTGGTCGAATTCAGATCGGCCAAAATAGAGTAGCTTTAGGACCGGCAGAGCTGGTTCACTGTTTGGGCTCACCAACATTTCTCCAGTAATCCTCAGGTAGGGTGGTGGCTGTCGTCAAGTAGCTGACTTCCTTTAGAATCTGTAGGACCCAAATTAATCTTCTAAGGTTAAGAGAAGTGCCCAAGTCAGATCTCTAGTTTGAACTTTGTTGGAAAACTGAGCACTCCGAAGGAGAAGGAGATTTGAGAAGTGTGGAGGATGAATGGAGGGAAGCTCTTTCTATAGGGAGCTTGGGGACCCTCTACCCTACCAGTTTCCAAACTGGTTGACATTATCCTAATTGGAAATTGCCCAAATCGGAGGGAATATTCCCTCACCAGAAAGGAAAGAAAATATTGCCTCGATGAACAGTGTCATCTGATGGATGAGGAAGACGATAGTGTTCCGCATGTGCAAGCTTCACACATGCAGACCAGCCACATGGTGGCACGTGATTGGCTGGTCCAGTTGACATGGCGATCCAACTCAACCGCCGCATCAGCCATTGATTGGTTGACCAGACACGTGGCGTTCGCTGACCGTTGACCCAACACGTGTCTCTCTCTGATTGATCAATGCTCCCAAGTGATGACCGAGCAGTTGACGAGGTGCTCTTTGTCATGCATCGTGCACTGATTGGTCACACATGCTGACTAGGCGCTGACCTATTAGTGGTCCGTTGATTGGTCTTATCTGGTTTGGTGACCCGAAAATGAAAATCGACTAGTTTAGGATCAATCAGACTATTTTTCTAAAAATTAAAAATTTATAAATTAATCTAAATTCATTTTATATCCAATGGTGGCCTCAATTTCTCAATTTGATCTTTTTAAGCCACATAGAAAATGAATTATTAAACCGATTCACCATTGTTCTATCTGATTCACCCAGAATTGGTTTGGTTTTCTCAACCAATTCAATTCATGGTTCTTCCCCATGATTTTCTTGACTTCTTGGTCACTTGGGATTTTCAAATTTCCCATTTTAACCCTCCTTTATCATTTTTAATTCATTAAATGGCTCGGTTCTTTTCTCATGAAATTTACCGGTTCTTTTCCCTGGTTTCCTTGGTCCGAGAGGATAGGTTTCACAACCCTCCCCTCCTTTTAGAGTTTTGTCACCAAAACTTAATCATTCTCCCTTTACATCTAGCTTAAGCTTCCTTGAGAATAACTTGAGATTTTGATTTTTTTTTTATCTCGGTTACCCTTTTCACTTAGTCCTATGGGCAACGCACTTAAGGAACTTCCTTCCCTTCTGATCATTCATTGTTTCCCTTGGATTTAGTCCCATTAACTCGTCTCATCCTCGTATCCTAGTAGTTTCTTAGATTTGATGCTTCCTATCTTTTGGGGTACAACCCTTCCTCTTTAGGGTTCTCATTCAAATCACTAGGTGTGATGTTCCATAAGCGTCTGATTGTCCATATTTCTATTTATTTCCTTGTTCATCAAAGATCTTTAGCTTAGCATCCTTTTTGAGCTTTTTGTCCTAGCCCCGTGGGTTTTGGTGCTATTCCGCCCTTTTGCCTTATATTTGTCTTATCTTCATCCTTCCTTTACCATGACTCTGGTTCACCCCAAATACTTTTGTCTGACCGCAGCAGGCTTACATAGTTAACTCTTTCCTACCGAGTCATGTTTTCTTGAGACTATTGGACCTCCATGTCTTTATAGTGAGACATGTTCTAGAGCTTGACCTTTCCATTATAATTCTAGAATATTCCTCGATGGTAGTTCTTGACTTTCCAACTTTTTAACAATCGTATGATTTTGTCCCTTCTTTTGGTGGTGTTCCTCAACTACTTTAAGCGCCATTCATTCAATTATACTCTTTATCGTTGACGTCATATCTTGCATGCCCATGTCAGTTTTTCCTTATCCAGTCATCCCTTTCCAACTTCCTTATTGATTTTTCTTGATTCCAACTATTTGGGTTTTTTTATCACTTCTTGAATTATTGACATACTTGGGGTCTTCCTCCCTTATGTCCTTCCTTATATCCAAGGGCGCCCTTACATGTGGATTTCCCTTCTTCGGTCCATCCTTACTTGCTCGTGATCCTTTCATGATCCCTTATTTTTTAGTTGATCCCCTTAAGGCCCACTTGTCGATTCCTTAGTTTAGGAAATTCACTTTTTATAGTCTCATTCTCTACTACATCCCTTCAAGTGGAGACTTCCACTTTGGTAGTTACGTATTCAATCTCCTTACTATTCTTTGAAGGTTTTCTTCTCTCATCCTCTTACACTCTTTGATATCGATGCACTTGCTCACCTTTAGTCATTTATTGTCTTCAGATTGTCATTTCGTCCCTTATTCCCTATTCAAGGAACCTCTAATTATCGGGTTTTATTTCGTTTACTCTACGCTATGCCCAATTGTCCGATCATAGGTCCCCCCTAGTGGCCTTGAATTGTATACACCCTTCTAGGACTCCCTTCCTTAATATATTTCTTCCTTTCTTTGCTTTTACAGATACCTACTCTAAAGCAACTTGATGTAATTTTCTATTTTTACCCTTTCTTTGGAAACCTTGTGGGTACGTCCTATGTACCTTGTCCTTGTTCCTAGTTGTACTTCATTCAAGTTGACCTTCATAGGGGGAGAGTTCAGATCCTTTTTGCTTTAAAATTTCTTGACCCCTTCGCGAGAGGCTCACTTTATCCTTTCCACAGTTTAGGTTTGGTCACAATTCCTTTTAGTCATTGTATTCCTTATTATGGATATTCCTCCCATTCTCACTTGATACGGCATCACTTGATGCTATCCTCATATTGATCCATTCCTTGGGTTTTTTTTATCCCTTGGACCTTCGAGAGTATGCTTCCCTTGTACTTGGCCTTTTCACCTCAACCTGCACTTCGTTTGTGAGTTTACCTTCTCTTTCCAATTCGGTTGGATCTATTGCCTCTTTTTTGGAATATGTACTTCCCTACAACTCCCTTCCTTGGTGGATTCCTTGTCTTCTCGAAATTTATTCTTAAGGTTATCAAATTTCTACCTGGCTTTACCCACTTACTTGCTTGTGGAAATCTTGTGGACTGTCCTTAGTACCCTTTCCCTCGTCTTATCCATATCCTTTATGAGTTTTCCAATTTAGGAAAAGTTTGGGTCCCTTTGTGCTGAAGTTCCTTAACCCTATTAGGGACTACATGGACTTAATTTAGGTTATCCTAACTCCTTCTCTTCTTTTTATTCTCTTCCACCCTTTCATTCAGCATGGGACTTTTGTTTCACATGAGGTTTTTCCTGTTGTCTTTCTCTTTTACTTGGGTGATTCTTCCTCTATTATTTCTACCTCCATGCACTATCTACTCTTCCTACTTAGGAATTTTCCCATCTTTTGATGTTCGTGTGATAATTAACCTTAAAGAAACAGTCCTATAAAGAAAAGAGAAAAAAAATCTTTATTGATTCTTATTCATTAATGTAGTAGTTCTTGTTGTCCTTGGCATATTACAGGCATTCATTGCTACTCCCTTCCTAATACCTTGGGGTCATTAGTTGGGAGTTTGCCTTAGACTTGTTTCGAGACTCCTGGTCCTAAGGTTCTAAGGGCGTCGAGCTCATGGATGTCCATCCGTACTCCTAATAGGCTTCCACGTTGGAGCGGGGTCTAACCCCATGGCACACCTCGAGTCCGTACCTACCCATCATCTCAGCCTCACACTTATATGCCCACCTTATCCAGTTGGTGGGTTCCAAGTTGATTTGGATGGGTGGGGGTGTGTAAACTCCACCCTTTGGAGTTAAGGAAAACTAGGAAAGAACGGGTCAACCTGAGTGAGAAAACTGAACCGGTTCACGAACCCCAACCACTAGAGAACGGGCAAATTGGAAAATTTACAACTTTCAAGTGACCCAAATAGTCATAAAAACCTTGGAAACAAACTTTAGCACAATTTGGGAGAGAAAACCAGATCAATTTAGGTGAACTGAATCAGAAATGGATTGAATCAGTTTGGACCGGTTTGAACCATCATTGAACCAGATGCTAAATTCATTTTTCTAGGTGGCTTAGAAAATTCAAATTAGAGAATTAAAGTCATCATTGGATATGAAATTAATTTAGATAAATTTAGAAATTTTTAATTTAGAAAAACTCAATCGAATAGGGCCTGAACCGACCGGTTTAAGCATTGAACCTAGTTCAGACCGGTCTAATTCAGTTTCGAACAGTGTCGTCTTCTTCCTTCAAATGATAGCACTGTTCACTCACCAAAAAAATGAGCAGTGCTGACGGAAAGGAAACGTTTCTATTTAGGATGTTTTAGGCTATCAATGAGTGTTATAAAGGTGCCATACGGACAATCAGAGAGTCTTCGAGCTCACTATATAAAGAGCCACTCTCCATTCATCCTCCACACACCTAAAAACTTCACTCTCTCAGCTACTTAATTTTTCAATGAATCTTGAACCAGAGCTCCGACTTGGGCATTTTTTTGGGCGAAATAAGGTGAGGTCTAGTACCTTAGATTCGGGGAAAAGTTAGCTACCCGACAGTAGTCTCCATTTGCTCTAAGGATCACCAGAGAAGCGCCGCTGTGATCGAATAGTGAAGCAGCTCCGACGGACCAAAACTGCCCTGTTTCAAACAAGCTTAAGATGGCCAAATTGAGCCCTAATCATACCAAACCAAGCACTCCCAACACTCCCTCAGCTCTCATACGACCGAATTAGAGCGGAAAGGTAAGTCAATTTGGCTCCCCTTTGTAAATTCTTATCAGTGTTAAAAAAAGAACCGGTGAAACTTTACTAACCGAATTTTCCCTCAAATCAACATGAATTGAGGTGATTCTTGATCATAGAAGGAACTTCAGGACAAGAGCTACCTGCCTCAATCGAAAACTTGGACCGTCGCACCCCTGATGGTAATCTTTCGAAGCTTTCTCTCTCTAAGTCCAATTTTTTGGTGAATTTTTGTTTGAGCTCGTTTTGACATCAATTCATGCAATTCAAAGTGCAATTGAATCATATGGATGTGTAGGAACTCAATTTTACCTTCAATTTCAACAATTAACCTCGATTGATCGGTCAATTTGATAAAATCAAATTCAGCTAGTTTGAAAGGGGGAAATTGGGGATTTCAAAAGTTTGAGGGACTAAAGTGCAATTTCCCAAAATTGAGGGCCAATTGGCCATGAAAAAAGATGTTAGACGACCAATTGGTCAATTTTTGGAATTATTGGGGTCAAATTGCCATTTTTGTAAAGTAGAGGTAAAATGGTAATTTTTGAAAAGTTAGGAACCAAATTTGAAATTTGGGAAACTTGAACCTCTTTTTATGATTTTGAGTAAATTGAGGTCCCAATGTGAATTTTTGAAGTTTTGGGATTCAATTTGGGAAAAATTAGCATTTGGAACATTAAAGTACAGAAAAAGAACTGTAGGGGCCTAAGTGTAAATAATTAAAATTTTAAGCATTTTGTTCATTCGTGAGTAATGAAGGCTATAAGGCTGAATGTTAATGAACGGGAATATTCAAATCGTGTAGGAGCATGAAGAACCGAGAACGCCAGCAAGGATAAGCTTGCATGAAGCAAAGAGCCAGTTAAGAGGAAAATACACTCCTAATATCGGGTGAGTGGGATTTCCACATCATACCCGGTTAGGATGATGAGTACCTCGAACATGAAAAACTACTACTATGTGGAATTTTAACATCACACCTAGTTAGAGTGATGTGAAACTACGCAGAAAAACTACTTATCGATTGTAAGTAGATCATACTCGGTTGGTATGATGAACTTTCTAGAAGAAAGTGGAAAACTCGTTTACCAGTTGTAAGCGAAGATGTCATCACACTTCATTGGTGTGAAAGATGAGTGAAAAAGTATTTTTGTCAAAAGTGCTCTCCCTTAACTGTGTGCCACTACTTAAAAATTTTGGGAGACATTCTTGAAGGGTGCTCAAATAGCTCAGATAGTCCAGAGGCCTCAATTTTGGAGCTTGGGGGCTAAAATGCCCAATTTTGAAAATCACGTACAATGGGCCCAAGGCCAGTTGGCACGAGCAAGAGCTCATAAACAAACATGATGTTAAGCCATAAAAATTTATTAAATAATGTGATTTGGCCTTGGTACCAAGACAGGACCGACATATTTGATTGACTAGCAGTAGTGCGACAAGACAAGGTCTACGGACCGGTCTAGAAAAACAGGTCCTGGTCGAGTTAAGAGTCAAGCTTGTTGGACTAGTGGCACCAAAGATTAATGGCTTATATGAAAAACTTTGTTTGTGCATGCACTAAGGTTCGAGACCATCAAGATGCCCAAGAGAGGTAGTGATGCATCATAGGGGCTACTAGATGACATGGTGGAGATAAGGGTAGTTTGTCGTGATAGCAGTCAGGGAAGCTCAACATAGTTTCATGCGCATTAGACTAGGTTAGGGTCAAGATGAGGTCTCTATCCTCACACGGACACAGAGATTCTTTTCCGATTTGAGAGTCGAATATCGTGAACATCCATTCATTCCCAGGGTAGAAGTGGACGAGCTTCTATTTAGGTGGCTGGTAAAGTCTCTCTGACGCCACAAGTGGGTGTAGTGGACAGGCTGCCCTACGAATGTGTGATCCCATCATGATGAAGCGCGTATATTGGGTGTTAAACACACTAATTGTGGATAATGATGAGTTATAGTTTTGAAAACTGGAACTTTAGAAAAGAAATAATTTTAAAAGAAATAAGAAGTTTGGCACACTCCAATTTAACTATTTTATTGAAAACTCCTTTTCAAATATCCATTCACTAAGTTTTAGAAACTCACCCACAATTTTTATCCCTTTTCAAGAATAGAGAAATGATTGGGGATAACACTATGATTTACCCTCTGTCAGGTATGCATAAATTCTTTTTAAGGTTGCATTTTTATTGATATATGTTTTTTCAGGGAATATAGTAGAAATTTCGCATGGCTCCTCTTGATTAAAAAAAAGGGGGATACCCTTCTTGAACCGAGGGAGCGACGGGTTGATCACAGGGATCCAACCAAATCGGGTCAAGGCATGACAACTTGAGTAGTATCAGAGCTAAGTTCCCTTAAAACATTATTAATACTATACCCTGATATTAATAAAACTTTAACTACCATGTAAGAAGGACAATCCTTAGGAAGTTTGTCGTGAAATCCAATCCTCCACACATGAACCTAAAAAAGACACCTACCCCAAGGGAGGCAACTGTTCAACGATTCTTAAAGGGTGGGAAAAGAGTACCCAAAGATATGGCAGAAGATTATCGGAAACTTGTGGGAGCCTCACTGGAACCAGAAGGCATTGCATACCCTCCTCCAAGGTAAGAGGAACCTATTCCTTCTCTTAGGAACCCAACCCTCTTCTCTAGCCCCACAACAACCAGAGAGAATTCCCACTAAGAAGGGAGGCTTGGGACAACTATTGGTATGCATATGCCACCTTCATGAAGCTCCACCAAATACCCCCCCCCCCTCCCCGCCTACTTAGTCCAGCTTCAATCCCTCCCAATGGATGAAGTGGACATATAAGTATGAGGCGAAGGTATTGAGGTGGTACGAATTGGAGGCCATACATGAAGTTCCTCCCATAAGGGAATACGGATGGACCCCAACTTGTTCCTCAAAGGCATCTGATCAAGAATCCCACAACCATTCAAAGGCTAACTCTCAGCCTATAACCCCAAGGGACTAGGGGGTAGAAAATCTTTATAATAAGCCAAGAATGGCAAGAAACTATATCCTGAATGAATAAAAGTACGATTTCTCCTCAAATTTTAATCTTTTGATAAATACAACTGACGAAAATATGAGTATACCGATAAAGATCGAAGAAACGGGTAAAGGAAAATTCAAGTAACCCAACCTCTAAGGTAGCCAAGTAAGTTTTCCACCTGAAGAAGGGAAAAAGGACTTGGCAGGAATCCTAAAAGAATCTACTAAAGTTCACCAAGGAGGACATATCTTAACTAAGGGAAGGAAGGAGAAGTCTAAAGTAAGGAAAGTCAACATCAAAAAGCATGGGACAAGTAGAAGTCTAAGGAGTCAGGGAAAGACTTTATGGATAAAAGTGAACAAGAAGGATTAGACTATCCCAAGGAAAACCAAATGAATGGAAGCTAACCAGGGAGAAAGTAAGAAGGATATGGGAAGCACTAAAGATGTTAAGACAATTAAGACAGGACGAGGAGAAAGGAAAGAAGTATGACAGAAAGAAACCCCAGGAATAATACCAATACTTGGAAAAGAGTTTGGACACAAATCCTTAGGAACTCAATAGTAAGGGACTTTGTTTGGAAGTAAGGATATGGAACAAAAAGGAATAGAAGATAGGGAAGAAATCTAGAGTGAATCACAATACAAAGGTTAGAAAGTATAAGAAAATAATAAAGGAAGAACTTTCAAGGAGGAGTAAGGAGAATTAACGTGAAAATCCCATAATGGGAGTCCTTAGAAGAAGGATGAAGATTGGAAGTGAAACCGTAGAAAGGAGGAAGTTCCAAGCTAAGGTAATCAATAGATGAAACACCATAAGTTGGAGCAAAAACTAGAACCTCATTAAAAGACCTAGGTGACTAAGTAAATACCTAGAGGGCCAAGTGTGATCTACTTGCAAGAGAGCAGAGGAACTAAATAGGGATTTTAGACATACCCATTTGAAGAAAATAACTCGTAACAACCAGAACAACCGGGAGAATAAATAGTGTCCTAAGATGGACTAGAATGTAGTGAGGATTACACCCTAAAAAGGGAATGGGATGGGTATTAAGAACAATACAACTCAAGAGAGGACAGTCTCAAAATCATATGACAGAGAATGATAAGAACGAGGTAATTAATGAACCTACCCTCAGGAGAAGTATAAATTTGAATTCCAGTAAAAAGAGAGAGATGGAAAGGCCAAACATTTAGAAATTTAAGACGAAGGTAAAATCTTTAAAGAGATCAACGGCTAAGACTGAGTTAATAATCAAACTCAAGACAGGATAAAATTAAGTAAGCCTCTCATAGGATAATCGTTAAATCTTAAAATAAGGCTGATGTGAATCCCATCTAAAAGAAATGGATGGATATAGGAAAGAAAGGAGAATGATGATGAAGTACATATAAGTTCCCAAGGGTAGTGCAAGCAGAAAAGGATGGCATCAGGGAATACTTTTTAAGTTAAATATTCTAAATAGCAGAACGGGAAAAGAACCCGAGAGGAAAGAACATAAATTGCCAAGGAAGGAAACCTTGGAAGGACAAAAGTAACCCAATTAAAAGGAAATGGGATCAACAGAAATGGAGACGGGATAAATTCATCCAAGACATGTTGGTCAAAATGGAAAGATCAAGTACAAAGGAAAGGTATTCGAGAGGACCCGATGAGCAAGTTAGGTCCAAGTAATGTGTAAGTAGGAAAACACATCAAAGGAGGTCGTACGAGTAAGGAGGGGATGGATTTCCCATAAAAGAGGAAACAAAGGAAAACACAACTAAAGACCCTTGGAAAAGTCAAAACCCTCAGTTAGGAAGGGATTTAAGTAAGGAATCATTAACGTTGGGATTGGTAGTGATCAACACTCAAATTGATAGAGCCTAAGGGGAGAATGACTAGACATGGTGTGGAGTCTCGGAATGGGATCGAGAGTTGAAAATGTCACTGGTAAAAGAATAAGAAAGGAGATTGAAATATTAGATAGAGAAGGATTTAAAAGGACGAATGCCCTATTATATGAAGGGGGGTGAAGAAAGGAAAGAAATGAAAATTTCAAAGAAATGAAGAGGGGGTTGAACATATAGTTCCCAAGGTAAACATCTCTGATGTAAGGGATAGGGTAAAGAGCAAAAACTGAAATAAGGGAATGATCACAAGTTAGCAATCGATACATAAAATCGAAGAAGATTAACTCTTATAAGAATTTTGAAGTGATCACAAAAGAATAAGGGTTGACTAAAAGAAGAGAAAGTTATTCAGAAAAGGATGCCATTGAAACTAAGGAAAGATATAGGAAGGGTCCAAATTGGATAAAAGGAGTTAACACCGAAATCTATGAAGTGAGTAAATGGTGCTCAAGAGGACCCCAAACTAAGGGTATTAATGACAAAGGAAGTGACTACACACAGGAATGAGTGGGTATCTTGGAACACTAAGTAAAGAACCTCAAGATGAAGAATTAAGCTTTAAAGAATGGAGGATGTGAATTTAAGGAATTAACCTTAAAATTTCAAGTATGCTTAACTAAAGTAAGCTCCATGGAATGGATAATGGGAAGGAAAAGAAATCTATAAGAGTGTGTTGTACCAGGGCTAAATGGAAATAACCGAGAAGGTTGTATATCAATAAACAACAAGTTGATACCAAGGGAAGTTCTTTCCAGTATGAAGAATGTTCAATAAGTTTTGGGGACAAAACTCCTAAAAGGATGGGAGAGTTGTAAACCCCGTCCTTTGGAGTTAAGGAAAACCGGGAAAGAAACGGTCAACCCGAATGAGAAAATTGAATCGATTCACGAACCCCAACCACTAGAGAACGGGCAAATTGGGAAATTTACAACTCCCGAGAGACCCAAAAGAGTCATAAAAACCTTGGAAAGGGACTTTAGGACAATTTAGGAGAGAAAACTAGACTAGTTCAATTGAATCAGATCTGAACCGAATTGAACTTATTTGGACCGGTTTGAATCATCATTGAACTAGATTCTAAATTCATTTTTCTAGGTGGCTTAGAAAATACAAATTGGAGAATTGAAGCCACCATTAGATAGATAATGAATTTAGATTAATTTAGAAATTTTTAATTTTAAAAAACTCGGTCGAATTGGGCTTGAACCGACTAGTTTAAGCATTGAACTCAGTTCGAGCCGGTCCGGTTCGAAATAATGTCATCTTCTTCCTTTAGATGACAGCACTGTTCACTCACCGAAAAATCGAGAAGCATCGGCAGAAAGGAAACGTTTCCATTCAGGATGTTTCAGGCCATCAATGAGTGTCATAAAGGTGCCAAATAGATGGCCCGAGTGTCCTCGAGCTCCCTATATAAAGAGCCTCTCTCCATTCATCATCCACACCTGAAAACTTCACTATCTCTCAACTATTCAGTTTTTTGATGAAGCTCAAATCAGAGCTTCGACTTGGGCATTTTTTTAAGCCAAATAAGGTGAGGTTGGGTTCCTTAGAATTGGGGAGAAGTCAGCCACCTGACGGTAGTCTCCATTTGCTCCAAGGATCACCACAGAAGTGCCGCCATGATCGAATGGTGAAGTAGCTCCAGTGGACCGAAGCTGCCCTATTTCGACCAAGCTTAAGATGGCCAAACCAAGCTCTCCCAACACTCCATCAGCCCTCATACGACTGAATTAGAGCAGAAAGGTAAGCCAATTTGGCTCCCCTCTGTAAATTTCGATTAGTGTTAGAGAGAGAACCGATGAAATTTTACTGATCAAATTCTCCCTCAATTTGACATGAATTGTGGTGATTCTTGATCCTAAGAGGAACTTCAGGATGAGAGCTACCTGCCCCAATTGAAAGCTCGAGCCGCCACACCCCCGACAGTAAGCTTTCGAAGCTTTCTCTCTCTAAGTCCAATTTTCCCGCAAAGCTCTGTTTGAGTTCATTCCAGCGTCAATTCATGCGATTCAAAGTGCAATTAAATCGTATGGATGTATTTACCTTCAGTTTCAACAATTAACCTCGATTGCTCGATAAATTTGATATAATAAAATTCGGCCAGCTTGAAATGGGGAAATTAGGGATTTCAAAAATTCGAGGGACTAAAGTGCAATTTCCCAAAATTAAGATTCTATTGGCCATGAAAAAGATGTTGGAGGACCAATTGGTTGATTTTTAAAATTATTGGGGTCAAATTGCCATTTTTGTAAATTAGGGGCAAAATGGTAATTTTTTAAAAGTTGGGGACCAAATTAGAAATTTGGGAAACTTGAACCCCTTTTTGTGATTTTGAGTAAATTGAGGTCTCAAAGTAAATTTTTGAAGTTTCGAGACTCAATTTGCGAAAAATTAGCATTTGGGACCTAAAGGTAAATAAAAAGAACTTTAGAGACCTAAATGTAAATAATTAAAATTTTAGGCATTTTGTTTATTCGTGAGGAATGAAGGCTATCAGGCCGAATGTTAATGAATAAGGATGTTCAAATCGTGTAGGAACATGAATAAACGAGAATTCCAGCAAGTATAAGCTCGTGTGAAGCAAAGAGTCGGATAAGAGGAAAATACACTACTAATATCAGTTGAGTGGGATTTTCACATCATACCCAGTTGTAATGATGAGTACCTCATATATGAAAAACTACTATTATGTGGAATTTTAACATCACACCTGGTTGGAGTGATGTAGAAATTAAACAGAAAAACTAATTACCAGTTATTATGAGACCTATATAAGAGTTATAAGATCAACCATGCTTTTATGGCATAAAATTTGTTCAAAATTGTGTTAATTTGTATGTTCTCAATTCAATTGTTCCGATGATGTGTGCAGGCAAGAGTCGGTGGCCATTTGGAGGGTGTTGCCTGATTACGACCTGAGTCTAGTCAAACATAGATCAGATTGACCCTACTCGGATTTTTAACCCAAAATTTTGACCTTCAAAAAAAATCCTTTTTTCCCTTCTGGAGTCCCCCGATAATTTAAGCCAAAATCTCCCGATACAGGTTAGTCCGAACTAATTTTTCAAAAAAATCTCAATTTCTTACTGAGTAATTGATTACTAGTCTAATTGGATTTCGATTCCTTTTATAGGTTTAGCCTTGATTTCTAGTACGATTTGATTTCAGATCTCGATTCGAGTTTTCATTCTCAGTTCGGGTCTTCATTCCCAGTTCAACATTGATTTCTAGTCCAATTGAATTTGAATTTACTCTTGAAAAATCCTGGTGTTGTACATCCTTTATCTATATTCATTCAACCTCCCTTGAATTTCCTCTTGGAAAATCTCATTTATCTATAGTCATTCAATCTCCCTTACTAGATTTCCTATCTTTTATGAGTAGCATCATTGACCCAATTCTTAGATTAAAGGTGCTCCACATAAGGGTGGCAATTGAACTCAAATAAAACGAGTTCATATGAACCCAGATCCAACCCGGGATCCTTGACACAGGACCGAGACCCAGCTACACTAAAGATCTTAGTCCAATCGTTAAAAATTCGGACCTAGTTAAGAGGTCCATTTTACTAGTCTTAGATCCACTGACCCGGTCCACTGAGTTTTGCAGACCCAATCGGGTCTAGGGATCCAATTGAACTCAATAACTAAAAATATATTTTATTAAAAGTTGATTAAAACACACAACCATATTCTAAATAACATAGATACTTTGTGATCTAAGCTAATATTAATTCTATTGTTTATTTAAAATAAAAATATTTTAACATAAATAATTATTTAGGTTACTTCAGTACCGTAGCGTCTGGTACTCGAACATTGGCTCGAGGTATTTTCTCTACCCTTCTTACCCTGAAAAGCAGGGGCACCTTGCGTCCTTGAACCGATAACCATCTTTCGGCTAATCCTAGCCTCCTCCATCCCTCGGGACCAACAAGGGGTAGTACAGGAATATTTACCTGTTGTCCATCAACTACGCCTTTCGGCCTGATCTTAGGCCCTGACTCACCCTCCGTGGACGAACCTTGCGGAGGAACCCTTAGGTTTTCGGGGTATTGGATTCTCACCAATGTTTGCGTTACTCAAGCTGACATTCTCGCTTCTGCTTCGTCCACCACTGCTCTCGCAGGTACTTTCCTCTAAGGCGGAACGCTCCCCTACCGATGCGTTTTTACATCCCATAGCTTCGGCAGATCACTTAGCCCCATTCATCTTTGGCATAAGAGCGCTCAATCAGTGAGCTATTACGCACTCTTTCAAGGGTGGCTGCTTTTAGGCAAACCTCCTGGCTGTCTCTGCACCCTTACCTCCTTTATCACTAAGCGATCATTTAGGAGCCTTAGCTGGTGATCCGGGCTGTTTCTTGGCTGTCTCTGCACCCTTACCTCCTTTATCACTAAGCGATCATTTAGGGACCTTAGCTGGTGATCCGAGCTGTTTCCCTCTCGACGATGAAGCTTATCCCCCACCGTCTCACTGGCCGACCTTGACCATTTGGGATCAAATCTAGTATTCAGAGTTTGCCTCGATTTGGTACCGCTCTCGCGACTCGCACCGAAACTGTGCTTTACCCCTAAATGTCCAGTCATCTGCTGCGCCTCAACGCATTTCGGGGAGAACCAGCTAGCTCTGTGGCATTTCACCCCTAACTACACCTCATTCTTCAACATTCACATTAAATTTCTGCATTAATTTATTTATTAAATTTTCTACCTAAATTTTAAAAGTTTTCGTATAACCAAATTTTATAATATAATATTTATATTTAAATATATAATATAAATCTTATTAATACCAAAATAAATTTAATTTATTTTTAAGTAAGGAAAGGGCAAGTCCGAGTCCCCGAGTTTGTCCTCCTAGACCCGAAATTGGACCCAGCTACAGGTCCAACCAATACAACTAAAACCCCATTATTAGAACAAGACTCCTTAATATTTGGACTCAATGAGGTATTTGGACTCAATGAGGTATGGTCGGATCCGACAGAAGATTTTTGCTCACTAGCTCTACACTTTTTCTTTTTACTATACCTATGTTTCCCTTTAAATTTTATATTTTTATTGATTATTATTTTCCTCATTCATTTATCCATTTTGTTCTCTTATACAACACTCTCTTATGATATTTTTTAGGATCTACCCATATTTTAATCCCTTTCCATTAGTTATTCGCTTCGTCCATATTCTTTTCCTTGAATTCCTTTAGAATCTAATGGAAAGGGATTAAAAAGTTATTCAAATTATATTTTAAGGTCTAAGAACTTCTGATATTATATTTAATTTAATTATTTATTCACATATCTATTAATCCGACAACTTTTCAAAAGTTATTCAAATTTGTCCAAAACCATTATTTCGATGGCGCAATCAAACTATTAACTCGCATATTAGAAAAAATACCTAAAATTTTTCAAGCCATTTTTTAATGTTAAATATGCTAAATAAAAATTTTTCTTAAAACAAAGTAAATATAGAGATAAAATTAATTTTTAAAATTTTTTAATATATTATAATTATGGTGGAGCTCAATAAATTTAACTTTGCACATGAATTTTCTATTGGTATGAAATTTTTTTATTTTTAAGTAGGGTGAAGATCATGAGAGGAAATTATCAAATATATTTTGCTATATTATCTAAAAAAAGGAATTTAGTGGAGGTTGTTCGTGAAAAAATACTTGAATTTTTACTTGAAATTCTCTAATTTAAATTGAGGAATTTAATCGAATTTCCCGATTTTTTCTGCTAGGTTTGGTGTTAATGTTTTAGAATAATGAATGACATTCAGATTTCTGAGCTAAATCTTTCATGGGCATGGCCCAACATCATTTAAAGTATATGGGTCCACTTACCCAAAGTCCATGCCACAAGGTTGGGTGGAGCATCTCCCATTATTGTCTTCCAACATGAACACGCTCCAATGGACAAAGTTTTAAAAATGTCTCTAAAAAATCATATCAACAACCAATTATAATAGCTTTTAATCAAATAAGGTAAATAATTTTATTTAAATAATAATAATGAAAAACTAACTAAAATAATACTAATAAATAACATAATGGAAAATAATAATTAAAAAATAATATAATATATCATAATAATATAATAATAAATAAATGCAAAATAAAGAGAGCAACGGCCAACCCTAAGTGTAAAAAAAAACGAACGGCCAACAGCTGCAAGAGGAAAACAGGGGCGGACAAAATCGCGTCATCCACCAGGCACACTGCCTTACCTGCTCGCTCCGGACGCCGGAGATCGACGGCAGATGAGTCCCTCTTTTTACGACGGACGCCTCAGACTCCTTCGTTTGTGAATGGCGCCAAAAAACGAGCAAACAAAGGACTCTGCCGGGAGAAACAGAGGAGGAGAGAACAGCTAGCCAGATTGCGCCAGCAACGGGGAAAATTGGTCCCCTCGCGCGCGCCCAACGCCAGAGATCGAAGCGGACGATTCCTTCACCAATGGAAAGCATTCAGCCTCACTGGTGGGAGACCGAAGAAGGAATTAAAAAAAAAAAAAAAAGAGGATAGCAACGTATTTTCAATCAGCGAAATGAAGATAACAATTATGTCAATCCAAGCATATACTAAAGCTGTCACCGGTCAACATTGAAGCTCATAAAAAAAGGGCGATAGAACGAAGCAACTCAAGTCCAAAACTCCATTGCGGCTCTTAGGTGACTCTTTACGAAATCGGATAGCAAATTAGAAGAATCGGCTGCTCGCAAAATGTGTCCACTAAAGCGAAGCCAAAAAGTGTACCGACGAAGGATTTGGAGGGATGAACTAATCCCCGTTTGAAATTTTTTTTTTGTATAAGTTTGGAGGGTTAAAAAACACCTCAAAACCATTGCTTACACTAAAAACTAAAAACCAATATATCTGATTATTTTAGATTTCGGAACGTTATAATTTTTTAATTAAAATAATATTAAATGTTAATAATATTTTTGTATTTTTAAATATATAAAATAAAATATTATTTTCTTTTTTTTACTTAAGTCACTTTGTTCTTCTATTTCCATGTCAATTTTAATTTATACTTAAATAACTGTATAATTTAACTATTTTTATATGTAGTTTTTTATTATTTTATCTATTAAAAAAAATTTATATAATATTTTATAGATTTATTTTCTATATTTTATATTTATTTACTGATATATATTATGTATATTGTGTTTTTTATATATAAATTATGAGTTTTTAAATAATGTTATTATTTTATATAAAAAAAATTAAACTATAGCTGTTAATCTCACATATTCTATTAGTTTCCATGGTTTTTTAAAAATATTCTTGTTAAAATTATTTTTTCTTTATTTTAAATATAAAATAGAAGAAAATTAGAATTATTATATTAAAAAAATTATTAATAACCAACAATTATTTAAATTAATCATAATAATTATAAAAGTATGTAATAAGTTGTAAAATCACTATATATATTAACAAATGCTGAATTTTGGTTTGAAAATTTTAGATAATTACAAGTAAATATTTTCACGCTAAAATTTATAATTGAAATAAAAAAATTTATTTGTTAATGGTAAAAACATTTTTCACAAAATACTATAAATTCTTTTCATGTTTTAAGATAATTTAAATTTAATCACTTATTTAATTTTTAAATAAAATAATATTTTAGTTATTTATCTTATATTTAAGTATAAATTGAGGATTGAATTGGTTTCATAGGAATGAATCAGATTTAAAATTTTTGAAATATAAATTGAGAATATAATATAATATTATAAATAAAATATTACTATCAATAAATAACAAATAATAATATATATATATATTTTTATATAAATACTATCATATTGATTTTAGATTTCAACTTAAATTTATATTTATTCTATCGTATAGAAAATTATGATATTATTTGAATAAATATATAAGAAATATATAAAAAATACTAAAAAATTATTTAACTTTCATCGTGTTTTATGGTACAAATCTATTAAACAGCATTTGGTATTTTAAATAAACAATTTGTTATCATTGTTAAATAGAGCCTATCTATAGAATTTAAATTTAAAATAAATATTTTTTTTTATATTTTACATAATTATTTGATGAATATGAATTATTATTAATAATTTTTTTATTAAGTTGATAATGTGGATAGTATGGTGTTGAAGGTAATAATCAAATGTTGAAATTGAATATGGGATTGAAAAATAAATTATTAGGGGGTGTTAAGCTAATATTATGTGTAATGATTATTTTATTTTATTAGGTATGAATTTGATGATTTTATAAGAATATATTTATTTAAATATTTATTATACTTGTTAATATTTTTTAATATTAGTATATTTATTTTATAGTATTTTTAAATAATATTGTTGTATTTTAATGGTAAAAAAATCACTTATAATATGAAATGTGTTGGACTACTAATGGATGCCCTTAGGTTACTCTTTACAAAATGGGATAACAAATTAGAAGAATCGTCTGCTCGCAAACGACACAGCGGCAACCTCGTGACGTCGACTGAAGCGAAGCCAAAAAAATGAAGAACGACCATCGAATGAAAGCTCAGGAACAGATTCTCAAAGAAGAGCAAGGAAAAAAGAAAAGAAAAGGGAAGATGAACTACTTATTGGCCGTGGGAACACAGAATCAGCAAATGCTTGCAATCGAATCCAGACAAGAGACAAGGGGACGACCTTCCCAGGCGGACGGGGCGGCCATGAAGAGTAGACTGAAGTCAATCCCCTCCTGGCAGCCTCGGACGATTTGAAGAAAAGGTGCGACCGCAGGCATTGAAGGAGAAAAGGAACGGTGTATAGGAGAAGAGGAAATGCAAAGGGGGAGGAGGCAGGAAGACAGGAGGAGGAAGAGGAAGAGGAAGAAAGGGCAGCTTTCTCCAATGTGTTGAAGAGCCCAGATGCCACCATTCAATTGCAATTCTGAATATTATATTTTTTCATAATAAATTATTCCAAATATTATGACATCACCATGTATACATTTCATCATAAATCCCATATATTTTGTCTTTTTTATTTATGATGGGGTGGGTGCCCACATTGTGTTTGTGACTCACTATATTATAGTGGCCATGAGATCCCTACTAAATAGCACGTGGAAAATGTGTCCCATAGTCAATCAAACTACAACTACCTAGCATTCTGTTTTCGCCATCCACCAATAATTAACTGATACGTTAAATGTTTATACATTCGGTAAACGTGAACCACATGTAGCCAAACACAGGTGTCCTTTTCTTGAAACATCCCCACGCAACCAGAGACTAGAATTCTACAATTAGAAGTTAAGGGGCTCCAACGAGAGATTGAAGCTCTCGCCTGGCTCATCTAATACAAGAACATAAGAAAGGTTCCCCTTCCCTCTCCTTTCTCCATCGGCAGTGGAACCTGAGATTTTGAACTGAAAACACGAGAGAAGCCCATCAAGCCTGGCAGAGTTGAATATTCTTCTCCATCTTCCTGCAGTGCAGTGCCTCCAGCTAGCTCTCGGACTCCATAGAATCCCCATTTCCCTAGATAAAATATTCATTGTGCTGGACGGGAAACCTTTTCCCTGTTTCTACATTAGTGTGCCTCTTTGTTTCTCCATTTTTAGTGAACCAAATTTAGAGGAAGCTGCTTCGTTCTCTGTCTCTCTCATCTCTCATCTTCGTCCTGGAAATTGGGAGCTTCTCTTAAAAGGAAACATTCTTTTTCCCCTTTTGGGTTTTTGGGGGCGATTCCAATTTGGCCTCTGTTTTCGTATTGTCGTTTATATGTCCATTCTGAAACAGCCCAGAGGAACCCCATTTTCGATCCGTACGAGCAATCAGGTTTCACTTTTGCCTAAATTTAATGCAAAGATTATCCAACCCTCTTGGAAGAGGAGGCAACTATCACTGAGAATAGAGAAAGGCCTAAACATGCAGGAGATTTCCAGAAGATCGTCAATGGCGGTGGAAGCTAGGGCTAGCCCGTCCTCGTCGACCGTCATACTGACTTCGGGAGCGAGCGGCCGGATAAGCGCCCTGTTTTCTCTCTTCTCTCTCCGAGCTTTGCGGAGTCTGTTTATTCTAATCCACGCCTTCATCCTCCTGCTGCTTCTGCCGTTCCGCGGCCGGCCGAGGCGGCAGGCTGCGTTCGCCTCATCCGTCGGCAAGGCGGTGAGAAGCCCCCAGGAAATGAAGCAGGTGGATGGAAGCGGAGGGAGTGGTCGGCGGGCCGGTGGCGCCTTCGTCAGGGTTCCGATATTGCGGTGGAAGTCGGCCGTCATTGCTGCCGAGCAGGAGGCGTCCGCCAGGCGGGCCCTCGCGAAGAGGAGGGTTGTTCAGGAAGACGATGATGAGAACTGTGCCAGAGAGTTTTCACTGTTCAACACATCTCACACCCTATTCACGCAGTCCTGGACTCTTGTTAATGTTAAGATCAGGTAAAACTCAGGATTCTTCCAAGAATCGAGGTAAATTTATTGTTTTATTGTGTAGATTGAAGTGTGCATTGTCATATGTCAAGGGATATGGCTTGAAGTAGCAAATTGCAGGGGACACCATATATGAATTTGAGATTAGGACAGTATTTGTATATCCATTTACATGGGTCATTGGGTTATCTTGATTTTGTAGTTTGAGAGAAAATCAGTCTTTTGGCTTTCAACTTTTGTTTGCATCAAATGACTTGCAAGGCATACTCTCCTGTCCATTCTACACCTCTCACAAAAGAAGACATAAATTCGATGTTCTTTGTGACCCTTAAGAAACATTGCCATTTACTTTTAGTTCCCCTTTGTTTGTTTAGGAGGCGGGACATCTTTCTAGGAATGAACTGCTAACTTCTTATTTGTTGATTCTGTCCTTTTCTCTTCCCATACTCGCAAACGTATGGAGGAGTCTACAATGCTGAAGGAAGCTGTCATGATCTTTTGAGTAGTAATATCTCTGGTGATCCTGAAATCCACACTAACATCTAAAACCGATTACATATCAAACATGTGTTGTGCCTAGTATGCTTTAATGACAGACTCAAAAGGTAATCTGGATTTTGTCTTATCACACTTTAGGACTGCTGCTTTACTGTTCTCTCCATATATTGGTACATATTGTTGGCTTATTTCTAAAAGGTTGACTAGAGTCCAAGAAAACTTACTGTGTTCTGCAGGGGGCTGGTGGTCCTGTTGCACGGCCTGAATGAACACAGGTTTGTATTTTATGTCATCGTGCAATTCAAAGATGTCTTTCAAGGCTTTTTCTCACATCATATTGATCAAGATATTCTGGTCTGATGACAGTGGGCGATACAGTGATTTTGCTAAGAAGTTAAATGCCAAAGGATTTAAGGTCTATGGCATGGACTGGATTGGTGAGTTAATATAATTCACCTGAGCAAGATATAACTGAGCTTTCTGTTCAATGAGTTGTTCAAATTGGCTTTTGGATTCCCATATATTCCTCTTATGATTGACATGGCCATGAGAGGATTTTATCTTTACCCACCCTGCTCTGTACTTTTCCATCACCATAAGTGAATCAAAGATGACCAGCATGGTACTAGTTTGAGAATTAATATCCTCTTTTTCTAATCTGAATGGCTTCTCATGGACCAGCAATAGTTCCCCAATCATCCATTGAGAGAGAGAATTTGTGCCTATTCTAAACAAATATAGGATTACATGTTGTGAAACAAGATAATCTCCGTTGAATTGGTGTATGCATGCACTGTTGCTTGATTTTTTTTTACAATAAGCCGCATGGTGATGCTTGAATGTATTTTGAAGATAAAAGATAATTAAGTAGACTGATGTCTTCACATTCATCTGTTTGATAACATAACTTCAAAATGATTACCAAGAACTGCCTTTACCAGTCACAGGAAGGCTGAAAAGACACCCATCATTGTTTATGATGTTAATAACTTGCTGTATATGCTACTATGAGCTTTTCCATATGCTTGATATGACTATATGAGTTTTATTCTCTGTGGGATGAGTATGGCAGTCAAAACAATTTATATTCTCTTTAACCTGATTGGAACGTGCAATAATATTTTTAAAGCGTTGCAGCCTGAAAAAAGTTCCTTCTATCTCGCTGATAAGACCTTCAAACTAAACCTCTAGAGCTGTTTTACAAAAGAAATTACAGGATTTTTTCCTTTTCTGGGAAGAGAACGCTGCATCTAGTCCTTATCACTACATAAAGGATATGTAATGCTTGAACGATGCATCTATATTTTAATGTTGCAGGAAATTTGAATATTCCATTTCAGGTGCTATATAGGTGCAGAGATTCTTTCATGTGTAAGGCTATGGTACATTTCATAGAAAACAATATGCATTTTTATCATCTTCTCTAGCTTGTGATATCAAAAATCCTTGTCCGATGATTTGGGAGCCTTGATTAAGACCTGCTGCTGCATTGAACTAGAGATTCACATCGGATTTGCTTAAAACTGGTTATTGGGTCCCATAAATTGGAGTCAAGAGAAAGCTTCTTAAAGTTTGATTAATTAGGCCTTCTCAATTTTATACTGCATTTGACTCTTGTCTGATTAAGCTCCATCTTGCTACTCTCCAGGACATGGCGGGAGTGATGGTCTTCATGCATATGTTCATTCTCTTGATGTTGCAGTCAGTGATTTGGTAAGGTCAATACATATAGAAAATATTAAGTATCATCTGGTTTTCTTGAATACTTTTTATACATTTTACATTTCTTAACATTCATTTTTCTTTTACCGGTAGAAACTATTCCTCGAGAAAGTGCTAGCTGACAACCCCGGCCTTCCTTGTTTCTGCTTTGGTCACTCCACTGGGGCAGCTATTGTTTTGAAGGTAAAAGGTCTCCCTAAGTCCCCAGTGCGGAACTAAGCTTGTTACTTGACACAACATTGGAATTGCAATCTAGAATTCCTCTAATGCAAAATGTGATTATGCACAGGCTGTTCTTGACCCAAAAGTTGAGTCTTGGATATCTGGTATTGTACTAACTTCCCCTGCAGTAGGGGTTCAACCATCTCATCCCATTTATAAGGTTAGTGCTGAAGAAACAAAATCCATTTAACATGCAAAATGTTATTCAGTCTCTTAGCAAACGGCCTCTTACACATGAAACAGTTCTGTCTACTTCATGTTCCAGTATTTCTTCATTGTGGACTGCAAGATAGGTTTTTCAATATGTTGTCATGAAGCGTATGTTCCCTGTTTTGAAACACGCCTATAACTGTCATATCCAATATGGTCGAATCTAAGTAGTTTGGCTTTTTGCTCCCATCTCAGGTGCTTGCTCCAATTGTTTCAATGCTACTGCCAAGGTACCAAGTTGGAGCTGTAAACAAGAAGGGATTGCCTGTGTCAAGGGACCCAGGAGCACTTGTTGCTAAGTACTCAGACCCGCTTGTCTACACGGGTTCCATTAGGGTCCGAACAGGATACGAGATCCTCAGGATCGCCACCTTCTTGCAGCAGAATGCAGCACGACTGAGAGTCCCTTTCCTTGTACTTCATGGAACAGCAGACACTGTGACAGACCCAGAAGGCTCCTTGAAGCTGTACGAGAAAGCCTCATCAGCCGACAAGACAATCAGGCTGTTAGAAGGGTATCTGCACGACCTGCTATTCGAGCCTGAGAAGGAAGCTATTACAGCTGAGATAATCCAGTGGCTCAACACCAGGATACAGCACAAGTAGAACAAAACATGTTCCCAGTTGGTGGATCAGAGAATTACTGGAAAGACTGATTGAATAATTGGTTTTCAGCAACTTTCTGGCTTAGGAAAACCACTGACATCAATCAATTATCGATTCAAAAATCGGTCGGGGATCAACCATTGAAGACTGATTGTTCCCATGCACTAGAGCAGAATGTCTGAAGCTGTTCTTGGTCGACAATTGCAACTGAATAGATAAATTACTATTGTTCATAAGTTTTTTTTTTCAATTTGATTACTGGATAATGTACCCGATTAAGAAGAGGGGCGGTGAGGTCTGGCTCTGATTTCTCAAGAAGAGTGGCTCGCCACCCATCTTCAACCAACAAGGTCAGTGATATTGGCTAAGGGAGACGGGATAGGGAGCCACCCCTCTTGTTCTCATCAGGTGAGATCTTTATTCCGTTTGATTGTCATTTATTTAATTTTTAATATTTATTTTATACTTAAAGTTATAGAAAAAAAATAAGTAAATTATAATAGTATTAGGCAAAATTCCACAAAATATAATAAAATAGTGTATTTAACAATATTTAATTATATTAAAAAGCCAGAGGAATAAGATTAATTGATAAATGGAAAACTGAAAAGATGACTGATAATAAATGGAAAATTCTTGATGATATGATTATGTTAATCATTATATTGAAATACACCATATAAGAATTCCATAAAAAAGAAAATTGGACTAAGTAACAACAAATAGAGTTAGAATGCAAAATTGCAAAAAAAAAAAATCTCATTGCCACTTCCTCCCTATAAAGTTTACGGTTATACTCTATCTATTATATTGAAATTCAAAATATAACGACAATCTATTTAAAATAACTCAAATGAAAATGTTAAATCAATGGAAAGAAATATAATAAATTCTAAAGTTTTAAAAAAAATTAATCCTATGAAAGATAGTAAATTCCTAAATAAATAATTATGAAAGATAAAATATAATTTCTCTTTACTTACGCTTATTTTGTAATTTATTTGGAAAGAGAACAAGATAAATATATTAGGAATTTAAAAATAATAGATAAAATATAAATGATAATATAAAATTTTAATGCTTCGTATTTTTCATAATAATCCATATTTAGTCCTTATTTTTAATATTAAAATATTCATTAATAAATAATAAAATAATCATTATGATGAAAAAAAATAGATAAAATATAAATGATAATATAGATGTTCACAAATAATTATTTTGATAATATTTATAATAACAGAAAATTCGAACTCATAATTTAAGTGGAGTATATCGAAAATGTTAGAAATTAAAAAAAATCAAAACGTAGAAGGTCATACAAGTTCAATTTTCGAAATTAGAAACTTCACTACAAGGTATCCTATAATTAGGGTTGGAGTGTTGGACAAATTCTAATTGTAAATTTGGTTGAATAAAAATTTGAAAAATGAAAATAAATTTTATAGGGACGAAAACCGAACAAAGCAAGGTTAACCAAACTAATGATAGCAAAAATTGGTTAAATCAGCTTATAGTAGTAAAATTATTTAATTTTTTAAATAATTATATTGAATTGGAACAAATACGTTATTGCCTCCTTGGTAAAAAAATTGAATTAAAATTTTTATTTAGTTAAAAAATTGGTCGAGGTTGAACTAATTAAATAAAAATTAAAATTAGCTGAAATGGCCGAAAATAAATTAGCTACAATCCGAAATTAGTCTATTTGATATGCGGAGAACGCACACATGTGTCGCCTCTCCCGCCCGATAGAAAACCTGACTCAAAACCCGCGACCCGATAATATGTAATCCCTCCAACTTTTTTACAAAAATCTTCTCTCTAACACACAAAATAGAATTGATCATAAAACCTCAATTTTAATCAAATCCCACGTAATAAAAATTGTTATTGAAGTTACAACTTATCAATATATGAATTTATATGAGTAATTGACAACTTATCAATCTATTGATTTATATTAGTAATTGAACTATTATCCTCTTATTTGTTCGAATTTTATTAGGAAAGTAGAAAGATAGCAGTTAGCTTCTTATAAAGACACTTTCGGTTAGAAATTTTCCTCCACCTTACCACTAGATTTATTGATTTTGGTGTACTCCATGTTACCAATAAATTTAGTAATTTTGGTGTACTCGTACTCGCGTGTATATTGATTTTCCATTTTCACCCGTGTCTCACAACCACATCACTCTTATAGAGGCCGATGATCCTGCATAGTAATAGACCACCTCTCGTCAGAAAATGGTCGAATTCTTTTGGGGCCAAATTCTCCTCTACCCAACGTTCTAAAATCACACAAAAATTTTCACCGCCTCCTCTCACCTCACGCTAACGACCCGTCAAGCTAACTAACCTAATTGGTCTTGTAGCTGAATGTAAGTATAGTGGTCGTTCTCCCTCGTGGAAGCTCCATTCAAACTCTATTTTTAACACCCCTTTTTAAAATGGGGAATTATAAGCGATCTCGTCTATCGGATGGTGATTAAGGTGGCACTAAACTCGTGAGAACATTAGCTTTTCAACATCAACCATGCCAACAATCGTCATTCTCTTTACGACGAGATATAACCCCAAATTCATTTATATGTCATTTTTCGGCGATATGTCAAACGCGATTGAAATGAGATTGTTCCAGTTAAGGCCGAACGAAAAAAAAACATGCTCATAACTATATTAGGATTTGCTAATGAAGTTAATGAGGTTATTTAATTATAGAAAAAGTTGGAGGATTAAAGTGCACTTTTTAAAAAGTATAGGGTTAAATTTAAAATTTTAAAAGTATGGGAACATGGAAGCAAGTCATTAGAAGTGCAAGGAGCATAGATAATATGCTAGAAAATTCAAAAAATTAAGTTGAGAGTT
This sequence comes from Trapa incisa, assembly GCA_030064435.1. Taxonomy (NCBI): domain Eukaryota; kingdom Viridiplantae; phylum Streptophyta; class Magnoliopsida; order Myrtales; family Lythraceae; genus Trapa; species Trapa incisa. The sequence goes on along the minus strand of CM057781.1, from coordinate 11,283,454 downwards.
TTAAAATTTGTTAATGATATTTTGATAATTTTGAGAAATTTAAGGGTATAATGATAAATATAGTAAAAAGTGAGGTTAAATTGTAATTTAGAAAACATAAGAACTAGAATGGAGTTAAGCTAAAATTCAGGAGTACTGAAATACTTAATAAATTAGACTTATAAAAAGAGTAAATAAAAAAATAAGAGTATTTTGGTAATTTTAGAAAGTTTAAAAGGTAAAATAGTAAATAATGTGAAAAGTGGGGCCAACTGATAATTTAATAAACTTAAGTACTAGAATAAAGTTAAAGAGTAATGTATGGAACAAAATAAAATATTTTACGAATTTGATTTGTATAAATAGTAAAAAGAATAAGGATATTTTGATAATTTTAGAAAGTTTAAGGGGTAAAATAGTAAATAATGTGAAAAGTGAGGTAAAATAGTAATTTAGTAAACTTAAGTATAGAATGGAATTAAAGTTTAATATAAGGATTAAAATAAAATATTTAAAAATTTTAGTTAGTAAAAAAATAATATCATTTTGATTTGTAATTTTGTTAGTCCAAAGGTTTGTTTAATATAAATGTTTGTTAAGTTTATTTATATATATTCATATATATATATATATTTAAATATTAATTTATAAAATATTTAAATAAACTAAATATCATATATTTAACTCTATTTTCTGTTAAAATTACTAATGTTACACCTCATTATAAAGAAATAAAAACTCAGATGAATAAATACGAAAATTTTTCATTAAATAAGTTACTATTTTCACGTGATTAAACAATTATGTTTGTGAGAATTAAATTATTTGTAAAATTTTAAATTCACTATGCTAGTTTTAGTAATGTTGATATTACTCTAATAATGATAAACAATATATTAGTATCAAAAGTATTAACATGTTGACAAGTATTTTCATTTTCGGTACGGGAAATGGGATTGCGACGTGCTTTTTCTATAACTTAGAGTATGGAAAGATGAATGGCAGTTCTTTTGTCTGCGTGTTTGTTGTTTGAGTTTGATCACTCTTTCATTCTCTCTCTTCTCTCTCTCTGATTGATCAAGAAGGTCAGATGGGCCATTTAAAACCCTGAAATCTTTGGCACTGAAAAACATGACATCTCCCTGAAATCTTGTATCCACTTGGATCAAGAAAGAAAATAGGAGGGGAAGCAAAAGAAGGAAACAAGGCTAGATGTACTGGAATAGTAATGACAAAAGCCTCCAACCTAAGCCACTTCCATGCAACTTCCTGTACTACTTACCTTCACACCAACCTAACTAACTGACATCTTATCCATGAACATAGAGGAGCAATTAAAAAGATTTAAACATTTACACAATGGAAAAGCCAAAATTGAAGATCTAATGTTGTATGCGGTCATCTTTGGCTGTCTCTTTTATCAATTTCCCCTTTGGTTCCAGTTGATGACATGTTATTGTAGCTCAGAAAAAAGGCAACTCTCAGCACGCGGTGGAGGCAACGGGGTTGCTGTCCTGGCTCGGAACCGATGCTTACAAGCTTGGCAAGTTATTTGGAGAATGGTGGCATTGACTTGCTTTGTGGCCTGATCTTTTAGGACCATTGCCCTATCAAGCTCACCCTGTGCCTGCTGCCTTATTCTCTTCGCATTTGCAAATTCCTGCTCGACCAGTTCGATCTGCTTCCTTGCCTGCTGCCTCGCATCCTCTGCGAACGCCTTCTCTGCACTTGCCAATCTTAACTGGTCTTGTGCTTGGTCTTTTATTCTCGACGTGCTTGGGGTTGCATTCTTTTTGCCTTGGTTGTGATCTCTTGGAGAACTTCTGCCTACAAGCCAAGAAATTCAAGTTGCTGATATGTTGTCCTTTTTAATTTTTATTTTATAGGAAAAAAAAATGGTACCAGTGTTTCTGACTAGCTAAGTAAAATTGAACTTATGATCTCTTAGTCAAAGCAATATCATCATAGAACTTCTTTCTCAGGTTTTATGCTTTCCTAGCCAGTGAGGTTTTTTTTTTTTACTATAGCTCAGTGTAGTTCTTTAATAATAATTAAAGGAAAAGGTCTCTAGAAGTCACAGTCTATGCCTACAGTCAAAAAAGTAATCACATCATCACAAAAGTTACACGACAACTATAGTGTGCAGAAGAAAGCTTTTGGAGTGTATCACCAGTGCTGTAAAGGTGGGTCAAATTGATGACAGCCATACGAGTATGACAAAGGAAGGAAAAAGAGAAATTATGCTTCTTCTATTCAACTCACTTACCTACATGATCTGATGATCCAATTGAGAGCTGCAACTGGGTCGAGCGATTCTCATCTCTGTCGATGGAGACCGAGACGTCGATAGGATTGGAGGTAGTGGATAGCTGGAGCTCCAAATTGTGGTACTGTCTCCCACTTTTGCTGTTGTTATAATTGACCGTGTTGTTCTTGGATGAATTTTCCAAAGTTGTAGGGCTCAACAAGAAGAAGGACTCTCTTGGCTTTGGGAACAAGTTCAAGTTACACAATGGTGGCGGCTGAGGCCAATTGGGAACCGTGCTAAAGTTTGTGTCACTCGAAGGGCTTGGGCTAGACGCCGTCCGTGACAAGCATGCAGGCTGCAACGCCTGCATCTCGGATCTTAAACGGCCAATACTACATGTATCTTGATGCTCGATGAAGCTTTCCACCCTAGAGAAGAATGATCAACCGTCTCAACTTGATGAGTAAAAAGTAAGACTAAAAGAAACCCCTAATAAGTAATAATCTGATTAGTTTATACATCGATCAAGAACTGGAACTTGGTATCTAGTTTGTGCTGGAGAAATGGGCAACAAATTTTGCCGGGCAATATTATATGGAAAAAGGGAAGGCTTCCAAAGTCGAATGCTCTAACTCCATTTTTGGATCCTCCGTAGTACCCACATGCATTATTTTCAAGAAGTGAAAAAAAAGACAGATTAAAAAAAAAGGTGTATGACACAAATTTATGCACATCGAATCTTTGGGAACTGTGAGCGTCTCGATATTGCCGGTGAACAGTGATTCACATCAGATTTTACACAACCCACCTGAGCTCTTAGTAGTAGTACTACAGCTACATTTTATCCGACTTTTCAGATATACTTTAAGGAGCTTTTGAGAAACAAACTACATTAATAGAAGAAGAAAAAGGGTTGAATTTGACCGTGAAATGAGAAATGATCCAAATTTTAGCCTTTAAGAAGAAGAATTGTAAAGTGAAAGACGAAATGAACAGAAATGATGAGGAAGATGGAGTGCATAATTAATAAGGGATTGATGTGACGGTACGATATTATTGGTACCTGGAGAAAACACGGCCGCAGTCACAGGAATGGCCACGGGTGCCGCAGGTCTTGAGATGGGCCTTGTAGTCGGACTGGACGGCGTAGCCCTTTGAGCACTTGTCGCAGACCCACTGCTTGTGGTTGCTATGCTTCCGGCGGTAGTGCTTCTTTATTCCGACGAGGTCGCCGAGGGCGTGGCAAGGGTCGTGGTGGAGGCAGCTCGGCTCAGGGCAAACGAAGACCCTCTTCTTAGCCACAGGCGTCTCCCTCTTCAGCAACTTCCACGGTACCTTGTGCCTCCTCCGGTGCATCTGCAGGTTCTGATCCCTCTGGAAACCCTGGTTGCAGATCTCGCATACGTACCGATCGGATTCCAGTAGGGTTTTCGGCGACAGAGAAACCACCTCCGCATCAGGATCTAGCTCCGAAACGACGTATTACCATTCCCATCAGAAACCAACCAGAAGGACAAGAAATATCTACATGTGTGTGTGAATATATATATATATATATTCATATGCATACCTGGAGTCCCAGCGGGTCTTCTTTTCTTCTTGTTGGTGTTAGCTCCGTTCATATCTGGGCAAGTGGGCTGCTCGGAAGAAGGATGGATTGAGCAAGGGACATGGCTGTTATCTTCTTCAAGCATGACTGGTTCTCTCTCTCCCCCCTCTCTCTCTATGATAGAAATTTAATCTTTTTGTGAATTCAAGTAGCTGTTAAGCAAGAGAAATTTCTCTTCTTTTGTGATGCTAAACTATTGATCTATATATCTGATCAAAGGGAGAAAGAATGATAGAGAAGAGAGGGAGAGGAAGAAGAGGAGACAGAGCTAGGGGAGAGAGAATAGAAGGAGAGGGAGGCTTCCATCTCTTTTGGGGCTATTTCAGGAGCTTTGTGTATTAGAATTTCAAGTTTTGATCATCTTTTGCTAATGTAGACTGTTGATCATATGTAAAGCACCCTTCAGCTGATTCTTCATCAATGCATGCACATATAATAAATTGGGAGGAAAACATTAATAGAAGAACATAAGTTTGAATTGTAAGGATCAAATTTACTGTAAATATTTTATTTATCTTAATTTAGATACAAATTTCTAAAAATTATTGGTTATTTAAACCATTACAAAAAATGAGACAAAATATTTATCCTAAATTGAATTAAATAAAATATTTATACTTAAGTTATAATGCAAAATTTTTAGCAGAAAAAATGGAATGCATCGTTAGACGAATTGTTGCATTATGCATTTGTCAAGTGAATTTGAAACTACAAAAAAAAAATTGTTTGACCATGTAGTAGTAAGATAAAAATTATTTTAAATATGATATATGAGATATGTTTATTTTATTGATACACATAAATTGAATAAATAAATAAATAAAATAGTATCATAGTTTTTAGTTGAAATTTTATTAAAATTAAAAGATGAATAACAAATATTTTAATAATATAATCTGACTAGAAAATTCCAATTCTAAACCCCCAGAGTATTATAGCATATATTCACAACTACATTAATTAATTAATCAAAATTTATCTGTTAATAATTGATTCCTACCTAGAACTACATGTACACACAATACCATGTATTAGTCTTTATTGACTAAAATACCCTTTTCCCCATGGCTCTGCACATACAATATATTACGTGATAAAAGCAGCCTTACACATAAGGTGGTCCTGGGATGGGACGTCCGCCTCAAGGGCATATCCGTCAGCATAAACCAGTATTTATTATGCTGGTCCATTCTTGTCCTTTTTTTTCTATCTTAGACCAGAAATCCTCCGTCAATTCATTTTCCCTACTTTTTTTAGTATCTCTGCTATATTTCTACTGTCTACATGATCTAATTCTTTAAATTTATAATATTTAAAATTATTTATTATCTAAAATAATTTTTTAATATTAAAAATTTGTTCGAAACAATTAATTTCAAATATATTTTCTCCCATGTAACAATTTAAGTTCACGTATAAAAGAGGATATATTTAAGTTCCAATATATTTATTCTCCACTCCCAAGTTCCCAATTTTCTACAGTATGCAAATCTTAAACCTGCATCTTTTTTAATTCATTATTAAATAAATAATTTCCAAATCTAAAAATATTTTAAATAAAAACTAATTTCTTTAGAGAGGTAAAAAATGAGAAGTTGAATTTTGGTGACCACTGACCGTAGACAGGCTATCCGGAATAGTGATCTCGGCATCTTCTGCTGCCATGGCTACCTGAGGTGACAAGGCAAGATTATATAATTATTTGGTCATATTGGTTCACTGTGATGTGGACTTCGCCCCACTCACTAGAATACATACGTGGCATCATCTTGAAGTGCCATGTAACCAAACAGTGCGACAGCACTTTTCAGACCAAACTTATATATTAAATTTTATTTGCTATTAATTTAAAATTTATTATTTATAATATGTGATATTTTTAATTTATAATAATTATTTATTTCATTTAATTTTAAATTTTATTTAATATATTACATAAAATTTTAAATATATAATTCATCAATGAATATATATTTTTTTCTATCTTTTTATTGCACATCAATATATTTTTTCTATGCAAACAATAACCATAATTGAAATATTTTTATTTGGAGAATAATACAAGTTGTTTTTGTGAACAAATCTATCCTTTTTAATATTATATTAAAAAATATTATGTATCGATAAATTATTATACACATATTTATTTAAATTTTAATAAAAATTTATTTTATTTTATTTAAAATTTTAATTATTAGTAGTACTTAATTATTTTGCCATTAAAACTGATGCTAGTTAATAAAACACCAATAAACTCACACTAGCACGAACTTAATATTGCTAAAAACATATATGTAGGGAGATTTCTATTTTGCTGGTAGCCAATATGGTTTGAATTATAACGTATTAAATATAATAAATGAAATAAATGTTATATATACGCGGAAAAATATTGTTTGTGCACTATTATATTATATTATATGATTACACTTCAATAAAGTTGGTGGATGGTGTAATTATTTAATAATTAATGAGTTAACCGGAGGCAATAATGTTGAGGATTGAGAGGGTCGGCTGAAGGATGCATTTGGGGGAGATGATTGCGAGCGTACGGCACATGCTCATGCATGCTCTTTCGTGGTGATGGCAGCTTGTTTGCATGCACGTGTTCCAAGAGTCCCATTCCCATCATTCCTCCCATTAACCAGTAATCCCTTTTCTCCTTTTTTTTTTCTAAAGAAAGTTAATTTTTTTCTTGTAGATTTTAAAAATGGTTAATGGGTATCAATTAGTAAGTATAGACTAAAATCTTAAATAATGTACCATACTTTAAAAAATTACTTAATTTTGGTGTATATATATATTTATTAAGTGAGTTCAGATTTTATATAAAACATTAACTTACAACTTAATTTTTATAAATAAATGGTTTTAAATTGAACTTTTAATAAATATTTTGTACTCAAATTTAATTAAAGCAGTTATTTGCACACAATTGAGTTACTACACTATTTTTATTTAAATAATATTATAATAATTAAATAATAATTTAAATATAGTTCCTATTTCACACCGATAAATAACTAGAGGCATCATTCCTATATTACAATAATCCAAATGGTACCATCATATTACGAAAGAAATAATACTCAAAATATTAATAAAATAACATTAATTAGATAAATATAATTTTTTATAAATCAAATTTTAAATAATTAAAATTTTTAAAAATTCTAAAATTTCACGTGATTAATATAATTTATACTTTGAATTTCTTAACCCATATTATCTATTTTCTCCCTAAGTTTTCTAAAATGTGGTGTTGATAAGTTTACCATAAGTGAGTATAAATACTGATTTGGAAATGTTTATAAATGTTTTAATTATAATTCTTTCAAATATTTAAAATATTATCTGTATTCTAAAGTTTATCCAAAAGTATGCATAGTTAATTTAACGACAATATATTACAGTTTTAAAAGTTGTGAGTATAACAATATCCTACCAAACATTACTTTCCTATTTTAGAAAATATGTGATCGGCTAACCCTAACTAACCTAATCTGAGTCAAATCAAATTAGACCACTCACTATAATTCATTATATTGTTACCTAAATAAATCAAATATCTCCTTTATTTACCCAACCATTTCTTGTTAAAAAAATATACTACCTTTCACTAAAATTCTATGTTCTTAGACATACATTCGAATCAAATACAAATAATAAAATACAATTATGTTTACAAATTAAGAATTAATTTACTAACTAATCTTGCCACTAATATTTTATTCACAACCTTGAAATCTAGCATTTTCAAAACTTACATATATCATTGGGACATTTCCATTCATGAAAGTAGGATCGGGTAGTGGCCCCTTTTAAATAATTGAGTCATAAATCATCTTTTAAAGTTACGGATCCTAGCCCATTGTTTCGAAATTATGTGATCTTTTTTTTTTAAATATTAAAGATTATCCCATTTTCCTTAATTATGGATTGAAATTTTTTTTAAACATGGTCATAATACTCTTTTTTAAACATGTGAAGCTAATCTATTTCTTAAATATGTACTATAACCCTATTTATTAAACAAGGGTAGTAGCCATTTTTATTAATTATGAGTGAGTCTCCATACATTTCTACATGTTTGGATATTTACATTAATTAATTCCTCCCTATATATTTTAGCTATTTTATAAAAATTTTCATAAAACGATAATTACTCGTAATTAAAAAAATGTGAGTAAGTAACCTATACTTACTTCATGTTTAGAAGTCTAAAGGAATAATATGATACTATGCACATGCACACGAGTGAGCTTCGCTGCGAACTATCATGTGACACACTAAAATTAGTTGGCTTTGCTGACATAGCCTCCTACTCAACATCCGAGTTGTCTATTAACTCGTTGACTGGACACATGGTGTTACGCCCTAACCCAGTTTGGTTGGAACCTGTAAGCAACCCGCCACTCCTTTAAGTCTATATAGGGCTATCCCTTCTTTTAGATCGTGAGTAGTCAGACATCCTTCTAACCTGGTTTCCTGGAATAGAATTATACAAAACTTGAATAATTAACAAAAACTTTAGGAATACTTGAATTAGGGTTCAACTTCGAGAAATTCTTTAAGTTTGGTCTCCTTTTTCCTAAAAAGGGGGTTAAAGGGAGGAGGTGGGTTTCTATAACTCTGTGAGCGGTATTGGGGGTGAGTTTTTAAAAAATAAATTGTTTAACCATTTAACAAATTCATCCTTCAAACATTTCTTTTTTTTTTTTTCGCTTATTATGTGTGTTTAGCACTTTTTAGCACTTCTCCTTGCTCGAGAGGCAATTAACAAACATACACACGCCATTTATCATAAATGGTACACACATTCACATGGCAGTCCCAGACTACACCCACTTAGGGATCAATGCGACTTTGCTGTCCACCATGATACAAAGTCCAACCACTTCTACCCTGAGTCTGAGTGACACCCCAGACGCCCGACCCTCAAACCCACAATTACTTTGTGTCCATATGAGTATGGAAACCTCATCCTGCCCCAACCCCAGTCCCATGCATAAGAAGCTCCGACCGACTTCATGACTAACTAGTATGATACACCTGCCCTTATCGCAACCAAGTCGTCCAACAACCCTTGGAACCCATCACTACCCCTCATGGACATCTCAATGGTCCTGAATTATAGTGGATGCACTAACAATAATTTTCACATATTAGCCATCATCTTTGGTGTCGACGGTCCAATGACCCTGACACTCGACTTGGCATGTAGTTGTTTGTCTGACCAGTCCATCGACCTAGTCCTAGCGCACTGCCACTTACCCATCGAGCCTTGTTAGTCCTGACTTGGTATCGTGGTAAGTCACACAAAATTTCCAGTTTTAATGAAATTTTTCATAGCTCTTTTACTCATGTTTGTCTACGAGCTACAACCCGTGCTCACTAGCATTGGGCCCACTTCACGAGTTTTTCAAAACTAGGCCTTGAGCTCTATAAGTTCAAAATTGAGGCATCGTCCTGTGAGAGCTGTCCCAACTATCGTCATAAAAGTTTCCTAAATATTTTAAGTATTGGCACATAGTTAGGGGAGATTATTTCTAAAAAAAAATGGTTTTTAAGTTCCAAAAGGCACTCATCATACCAATCGAGTATGATTTATAAAAAGTCTCACTAACAACCGGTGAGTGGTTTTAGCTTTAAACGTGCTCATCACCCTAATCGGGTATGACGTTAAATAAACCACAAATAAACGGTAAGTAGGTTTTTAACTTTAAAATGATGTTTACCACCCCAACCGAGTATGATGTATAAAAGGTCTCACTCACAAGTGGATTTTCATTTAAAAAAAATGTGCTCATCACCCCAACCGGGTATGACATTTGTAAGCCCACTCACAACCGATAAGTGGTTTTTAGCTTCAAAATGTGCTCATCACCCCAACTGAGTATGACGTTTAAAAAGTCCCACTCACCCGATAATTGTGACATGTTATGTAAACCCCACACTTTTGAGTTAAGGAAAAGCGGGAAAAGAACCGGTCAAACCGAATAAAAAAATCGAGCCGGTTTACATTTGAGAATAAGCAATATGGAAATTTATAACTTTTGGGTGATCCAAAGGGTTCATTAAACCTTGGAAAAGAAACTTAAGACAAACTAGAAAACAAAAACCAAATTGGTTCAAGTGAACTAGATTTCATAAGAACTTTAAAGTTAATCGTGTCCTGGGAAGTATGATTTTTTTTGTAACCTGAAATTTCGATAAAAATTTTTTAAGTATGATAAGTACGGCTTATCATAAATAGTCATAAATTAATATATATTTAATTATTGTAATTAATACCAATAATTTAATACTTAAATTAAATTATTAGAATTAATTCAAATAATTTAATACCGAAATTAAATTATTGAAATTAATACCAATAATTTATGACAATATTAATACTAGTAATAAATCTCTCCCATTTAATACACGGTTTTACACCTATATAAAAAGGTCATCCCTATTCATTCTCCTTACACCTTAGCACTTCTCTCCCTCTCTCTACTGCTCCATTTCCCGGTGAAGCTCGAACCAGAGTTTCGACTTAAACATTTTTCTTAGCCTTGGAAGGAGAGGTCGAGCTCTTTAGAACCGGGGAGAAGTCAACTATTGGATAGCAAACTCCAGTCAATCCGAGAATCACTAGAGAAGCGCTGACATGATGGAACAGTGAAGCAGCTCCAGCGGATTGTAATTGCCCTATTTCGGTGAAGCTGAAATCGACCATTTTGAGCCCTCCTCAGACCAAACCAAGCCCTCCCAACACTTCCTCAGCCCTCCCACGGCCGAATTAGGACTGAAAGGTAAGCCAATTCGACTCCCCTCTGCAATTTTTGGTCGGTGCTAAAGAGAGAACCGACAAAATTTCAATGATGAAATTCTAAATTAATTCGACATCAATTGATGCGATTCTTGATTCTAGGATGATCCTCAAGATGAGAGCTATCTGCCCAGACCAAAAGCTCGGACCGCCATGCCCTCACCGGTGAGAAATCGAAGCTTTCTCTCTCTATAGTCTATTTTCCGGCGAAGCTCCATTTGAGCTCGTTCCAGCGTTAAAATCTACGATTCAAAGTTTCTTAGAATCGTATGAACATGCAAGAACTCAATTTCAACTCCAATTTCAATAATTAGAAGTGTTTGATCGGTCAATTTGATGAAATCAAATTCGGTAGTGTTGAAGAGTTGAAATTGGGGGGAAAATTGGGGATTTTCAAAATTTAAAGGGCCAAAATGCAATTTTATGAAATTGAGGGTCAATTGGGTATGAAAAGAATGTTGGAGGACCAATTGAGGAATTTTAGAATTTTTGGAGCAAAACTTACCATTTTGTAAAAGAAGGGCAAAATGGTAATTTTGGAAAAATTGGGGAACCAAATTGGAAATTTGGGAAATTAAACCCCTTTTTGGTGAAATTGAATAAATTGAGATCCCAGGATAAATTTTAAAAGTTACGGGACTCAATTTGAGGAAAAACCGACATTAGGGACTTAAAGTTAAAGAGAAATAACTTTAGGAACCTAATTGCAAATAACTAAAAGTTTGGGTTTTCTCATTCATTGGAAATGAATGAAGGCTGTTATGCTGAGTAATAATGAACAAGGTTGTTCATATTGTGTAGGAACGTGAAATACCGGGAACGCTAGCAAGGACAAGCTCGTGTGAAAACAAAGAACTGGTCTAGTGGAATTCACGACATTAACGAGTGAGTGGGTTTAGTAACATCATACCCGGTTGGGATGATGAGCACAACTTAAAGTTAAAAACCACTTACCGATTGTGAGTGGGTTTACTAACATCATACCCGGTTGGGATGATTAGCACAACTTAAAGTTAAAAACCACTTACCGGTTGTGAGTGGGTTTACTAACATTATAGCTGGTTGGGATGATTAGCACAACTTAAAGATAAAAACCACTTATCGGTTGTGAGTGAAAATTTTATATCATACCCGGTAGGGAATGATAAGTACCTCAGTATAAAAACCCACTATTTAGTGGTATTTTAATCATCACCACTTAGAGAAAGTGATGTGAAAATTATGCGAAAAAAACTACTTACCGATTGTAAGTAGATCATACCCGGTTGGTATGATGAGACTTCCTCGAAGGAACTTGAAAACCTGTTCATCGGTTATGAACGGAGATGTCCTTATACCGGTCGGTATAATGAATAGTAAAAACCTATTTTGTCGAAAGTGTTCTCCCCTAACTATGTGTCAATGCATAAACTATTTGGGAGACATTCTTGATGGGAGCTCGAATAGCTCTTATAGGCCGGGGGCCTTGGTTTTGGAACTTGAGGGCTAGAATGCCCAGATTTTTGAAAATCTCATATAGTGGGCCCAAGGCCAGTTGGCACGAGCAGAAGCACATAAATGAACATGACATATGTGCCATAAAACTTAATAAGTGAATTGTTTGGCCATGGTACCAAGATAGGACCAACATGCTCAGTCAACTAGCGGCAGTGCGACATGACAGGTCGACAAATCAGTCAAGACAAACAGCTGCAGGTTGAGTTGAGAGTTAGGGCCGTTGGACTAGTGGCACCACATATTTCATGGCTTGATAAGAAAACATTGTTTGTGCATGCACTATGAGTACGAGATCATCAAGACGCCCATGAGGGGTAGTGATGTGTCCTAAGGGCCTTGGACGACCCGGTGAGTATAAGGGCAGATTGTCGTTCCAGGTGTCTGTGCGAAATCTGGAGTAGCACCAAGCGCATGAGACCGGGGTGGGGACATGATGAGGTCTTTGTCCTCATACGAACACAAAGAAGTGATTTCAGGATTGTGGGTCGGATGTCACGTATATCCACTCATTCCTAGGGTAGAAGTGGTTGTACTTCTATCCTGGTGGCAGGAAAAGTTGCTCTGAAGCCACTAGCGAGTTCAGTAGTGATACTGACTTGCGAATGTGTGTAACCTTCATGGTGAAGGATGTGTGTTGGGTGATGACTCACCGTGGTAAATAAGAAATGGTGGAAAAACCCGAATTTTTAAATGAAGGGATTTTTTAAAACAAAGGAGTCTAGCACACTCCATATAAATGTTTTTCTTAAAAGTCAAAAGTTTTTAAAAACACATTCACTGAGTAGTCATACTCACCCCCTCCCTTATATCCCTTTCAGGAAATCCCGAAAAGACTCCCCTTAAATACCGTCAACTAAGATGCTTGTAAGACAGGTATGTAAAGTTTTAAATTTTATACAGTTTTGATTATGCTATTCTAGGAAAAGGTGCAGGTTAAAGGACGTCTTACTCTTTACGGTTTACAATAAGGGGAAATCCTTTAATAAACCGGGAGAGTGGCGGGTTGATCATGGGGATCCGACCAAACTGGGTCGGGGCGTGACATGTTAGTCCTCAATCGACTTTCCAAGTTCAAGTCATGATCCCCTTTACTCACGTTCTGGTCCAAAGTGTCCCTACACAATTTGAGTATTCTTATAAGGAAAAGTTTGACATGAAAGCTTTCTTGTTCTCATATATTGGCAATTAGGCCTTAATTCTTATCTTATTGAACTTAGGTCCATAAAGTTCATATTCATTGACTTTAGATCCCTAATGCCTCATTATCCTCAATTAAGTCCCTATGATTTCCAATATTACTCTCGGGTTCTTAGATTTCACAAATTACCAATTAGGACTCAATTTTTTCAAAATTTCCTATTGGTCCCTTAACTTTCCAAAAATTGCCAATTTTCCCCAATTTCCAAAAATGACTAATTGGTCTCAATTTTTCCAAAAATTACCAATTTATCCCAATTTTTCCAAAAATGACCAATTGATTCCAATTTTTTCAAAAATGATCAATTGGTCCTCCAATATCTTTGTCACGCCCTGGCCCAGTTTGGTCAGATCCTCTTGAGCAACCTGCCACTCTCCCGGTTTATTAAGGGTTTTCCTTGTAAACCCCGTTGTTTAGATATGAGAAAAACCGGGAGAGAACCAGTCAATGTGATCTTTAAACCAAATTGGTCTACAAGCCCGACTATTAGGGGACGAGCAAATTTGAAAATTTCTAACTCCCATGGGACTCAAAAAGGTTCATAAACTTGGGCAAAAGAACCCTAGGATAGAAGGAGGAAGAAAGATCGAAGCAGTTCAATAGAACTGGGTCTGAACTAGTTTATGAATTGAGTTGATTCATTGAATCCGAACCGATAGAGAATAGGTAAACCAAGATGCTTATGGATCCCTTAAGATTCAAAGAGGTTTATAATCCTTAGTAAGGAACCTTAGAACAATGTGGGAGAGAAAAACCAGATCGGTTCGTGCGAACCGGACCCGAACCAAATTAAATCGATTTAAGAACCGAGCATGTTTATGAACCAGAATCGATTAAGAGATGGTAAACCGGGAATTTTATGGACCCTAAGTGACCCAAGGAGTCACAAAAGACATGGAAATGAACTTATGAAGGAATTGAGGATGAAAACCAAACCGATTAAGGTAAATCGGATCTGAACCGGTTCGGATCGGTTTGAACCACTATTGAACCAGATCCTAAATTTATTTTTCTAGGTGGCTTAAATAATTCAAATTTGAGATTTGAGGCCACCATTGGAACGAATGAGGGCTATTAGGCCAAAGAATAATGAACAACTATGTTCATTTTCGTGTAGGAGAATGAGGTATCGGGAATGCCAGTCGAGGTCCAGCTTACTAAGGACGGAACCCGACTAAGTGGAATTTCACTACACTATCGGGTGAGTGAGATTATATATCATACCCGGTTAGGGATGATAAGTACCCCGGTATAAAAACCCACTGTTTAGTGGTATTTTAATCATCACAACTGAGAAAGTGATGTGAAAATTTTGCAGAAAAAAACTACTTACCGGTTGTAAGTAGATCATACCCGGTTGGTATCATGAGACTTTCTCGAAGGAAGTTGAAATCCCGTTCATCGGTTATGAACAGAGATGTCCTTATACCGGCTGGTATAATGGACAGTGAAAACCTATTTTGTCGGAAGTGTTCTTCTGTTACTGTGTGCCAATGCTTAAACTATTTGGGAGACCTTCTTGATGGGAGGTCGATTAGCTCTTATAGGCCGGGGGCCTCGGTTTTGGAACTTGAGGGCTAATATGCCCTGTTTTTGAAAAACTCAAATAGTGGGCCATAGGCCAATCGACATGATCAGGAGCTTGTAAAAGAACATGATATATATATGTCACGCCCCGATCCAGTTTGGTCGGATCCCCATGATCAACCGGCCACTCTCCCAGTTTATTAAGGGTTTTCCCCTTATTATAGACCGTAAAGAGTAAGACGTCCTTTAAACTTGCACCTTTTCTAGGAATAACATAAACAAAACTACATAAGAATTTAGATTTATCATACCTGTATCACAAGCGTCTTAGTTGATGGTCCTTATGGGCTTTTCCAATATTTCCTAAAAAGGTTTATAGGGGAGGGGTGAGTACAACTACTCAGTGAATGGGTTTTTCAAAAGTTTTGACTTTTAAGAAAAACATATATCATTGGAGTGTGCCATACTCTTTTCTTTCAAAAATCCCTTAATTCAAAAATTTCGGTTTTTCCACCATTTCATATTTAACCACGGTGTGTCATCACCCAACACACATCCTTCATCATGAAGGTTACACGCATTCGCAGGTCAGCACGATCACTGAACCCACTAGTGGCTTCGGAGCGACTTTACCGGCCACCCGGATAGAAGCACGACCACTTCTACCCTAGGAATGAGTGGATGTATGTGACATCCGACCCTCAATCCCAAAATTGCTTCTTCGTGTCCATATGAGGGCAGAGACCTCATCCCATCCCCACCCCGGTCTCCTGCGCTTGGTGCTACTCCAAATTTTGCACAGACACTTGGAACGACAATCTGCCCTTATACTCACCGAGTCGTCCAGGGTCCTTGGGACACATTGCTACCCCTCATGGGCATCTTGATGATCCCGTACTCATAGTGCATGCACAAATAGAGTTTTGTTAAATTGCCATGTAATATGTGGTGCCATTTGTCCCAACGGCTCTGATTCTCAACTCAACCTACAGTTGTTTGTCTTGATTGGTCCATCGACCTGTCATGTCGCACTACCGCTAGTTGACTAAGCATGTCGGTCCTATCTTGGTACCATGCCCAAACAATTCACTTATTAAGTTTTATATTGTACGAGATTTTCAAAATCGGGCATTTAGCCCCCATGTTCCAAAACTGAGGCCCCTGGCCTATCAGAGCTATTTGAGCTCTCATCGAGAAGGTATCCCAAATTATTTAAGCATTGGAACACAGTCATGGGAGAGCACTTCCGACAAAACGTATGTTTTCTCTATCCATTATACCTCACGGGTATAAGGACACCTCCGTTCATAACCAATGAATGGGTTTTCAACTTCCTTCGAGAAAGTCTCATCATACCAACCGGGTATGATCTACTTATAAGCGGTAAGTAGTTTTTCTGTATGATTTTCACATCACTTCCTTTAAGTTGTGATGCTTAAAATACTACTAAATAGTGGGTTTTCATACTGAGGTACTTATCATCCCCAACTGGGTATGATATAAAATTCTCACTCACTCGTTAGTGTAGTGAAATTCCACTTAGTCGAGTTCTGTCCTTAGTAAGCTGGACCTCGATTGGCGTTCCCGATGTCTTGTTCTCCTACACAAAATGAACATTTCATTATTCTTTGGCCCAATAGCCCTCATTCGTTTCAAATGAATGAGAAAACCCAACTTTACATATATTTGTAATTAGGTGCATAAAGTTATTTTTCTTTAACTTTAAGTCCCTATTGCCGGGTTTTTCCTTAATTTGAGTCCCGAAACTTTTAAAATTTATCTTAGGACCTCAAATTATTTAATTTCGCACAAAGGGGTTTAATTTCCCAAATTTCCAATTTGGTCCCCCAACTTTTCCAAAATTACCATTTTGCCCTTCCTTTACAAAAATGGTAAGTTTTGCCCCAAAAATTCCAAAATTCCTCAATTGGTCCTCCAACATTATTTTCATGCCCAATTGACCTTCAATTTCATAAAATTG
Source organism: Trapa incisa (assembly GCA_030064435.1). Taxonomy (NCBI): domain Eukaryota; kingdom Viridiplantae; phylum Streptophyta; class Magnoliopsida; order Myrtales; family Lythraceae; genus Trapa; species Trapa incisa. Next base: position 11,266,598 of record CM057781.1, on the reverse strand, counting down.
CATTTTGGTCCTTTGAATTTCGAAAATCCCCAATTTTCCCCCAATTTCAACTCTTCAACATTACCGAATTTGATTTCATCAAATTGACCGATCAAACACCTCTAATTGTTGAAATTGGAGTTGAAATTGAGTTCCTACATGTTCATACAATTCTAAGAAACTTTGAATCACAGATTTTAACGACGGAATGAGCACAAACGGAGATTCGCCGGAAAATAGACTATAGAGAGAGAAAGCTTCGGTTTCTCACCGGTGAGGGCACGACGGTCTGAGCTTTCAATCTGAGCAGATAGCTCTCATCTTGAGGTTCATCCTAGAATCAAGAATCACATCAATTGATGCCGAATTGAGTTAGAATTATATTATTGAAACTCTGTCGGTTCTCTCTCTAGCACTGGCCGAAAATTGCAGAGGGGAGCCAAATTGGCTTACCTTTCAGTCCTAATTCAGCCGTGGGAGGGCTGAGAAAGTGTTGGGAAGGCTTGGTTTAACCTGAGTAGGGCTCAAAATGGCCAATTTCAACTCGGCCAAAACAGGGCAGCTTTGGTCCGCCGAAGCTGCTTCACTGTTCCATCATGTTGGCGCTTCTCTAGTGATTCTCGGATTGACTGGAGTTTGCTATCAAATAGATGACTTCTCCCCGGTTCTAAAGAGCCCGACCTCTCCTTCCGAGGTTAAGAAAAATGTTCAAGTCGAAGCTCTGGTTTAAGCTTCACCGGGAAATGGAGCAGTAGAGAGAGAGAGAGAGAGAGAGAGAGAGAGAGAGAGAAGTGTTCGGGTGTGAGTAGAATGAATAGGGATGACCTATTTATATAGGTGTAAAATCGTGTATTAAATGGGAGAGATTTATTACTAGTATTAATATTGCCATAAATTATTGGTATTAAATTATCTGTATTAATTCTAATAATTTAATTTAGGTATTAAATTATTGGTATTATTATAATAATTAAATATATATTAATTTATGGCTATTTATGATAAGGCGTATGTTCGCATAAAATTTTTTTACCGAAATTTCAGGTTATAAAAAAAGCATACTTTCCAAGAAGTCACCCATCCTCACACTACTCTCAGGTAAACACACTTAACTTCAAAGTTCTTATGGATTCTCGTTAACTTAAACCAATTTAGTTTTTCTCTTCTAATTTATCTTAAGTTTCTTTTCCAAGGTTTAATGAACCCTTTGGATCATCTGGAAGATGTAAATTTCCAAATTGCTTGTTCCCAAATGATCGGGTTTGTAAATCAGCTCGGTTTTCTTACTCGGTTTGACCGGTTCTTTCCTGGTTTTCCTTAACTCAAAAGTGCGGGGTTTACAATATATGTGCCACTAAACCTTAATAAGTGAATTGTTTGGTCATGGTACCAAGGTGGGTTCGACATACTCAGTCAACTAGTAGTAGTGCGATATGACCGGTCTCTGGACCAGTCAAGACTAACGGCTACAGGTTGAGTTGAAGGTCGGGACCGTTGGGACAAATGGCACCACATATTACATGGAAATTTAAGAAAACTTTGTTTATGCATGCACTATGAGTACGAGATCATCAAGATGCCCATGAGGGGTAGTGATGTGTCCTAAGGGCCCTGGACGACCTAGTGAGTATAAGGGCAGATCGTCATTCCAGGTGTCTGTGCGAAATTTGGAGTAGCACTAAGCGTATGAGACCGAGGTGGGGACAAGACGAGCTCTCTATCTTCATTCGGACACAAAGAATTGATTTTGGGATTGAGGGTCGGATGTCGCGTACATCCATTCGATCTCAAGGTAGAAGTGGTCGTGCTTCTATCCGAGTGGTCATTAAAGTTGCTCCAAAGCCACTAGTGGGGTCAGTAGTCGTGCTAACCTGTGAATGTGTGTAACCTTCATGATGAAGGATGTTTGTTGGGTGATGACACACCATGGTAAATAAGAAATGATGGAAAAACCTGAATTTTTAAATAAAGGGATATTTGGAAAGAAAGGAGTCTGACACACTACATATAAATGTTTTTCTTGAAAGTCAAAAGATTTTAAACCCATTCTTTAAGTAGTTGTACTCACCCCCTCCCTTATACCCTTTCAGGAAGTCCCCGAAAGCCGATCCTTAAAAGACTTGCGCAATTAAATGCCTGCAAGACAGGTACGACTAATTTAAATTACTATGCAGTTTTGATTTATGATATTCCTGTAAAAAGGTGCATGTTTAAAGAACGTTTTGCAGTTTATGGTTTTTTTATAAGGGGAAACCCTTTAATAAATCGGGTGAGTGACGGGTTGATCACGGGGATCAGACCAAACCAGGTCAGGGCGTGACATTCCTCTTCTTTTAAAATCGTGAGGAGTAAGGCATCCTTTAAATCTATACTTTTCTAGGAATAACATTAATCAAAACTATAAGAAATTTTAAACTTAACATACCTATATTATAGGTGTGGTTAACTTGAGCTATTTAGATAGGCTTTCCCTTATTTACCTAAAAAGGTGTATAAGGGAGGGGGTGGGTTCGACAATTCAGTAGATGAGGTTTAAGACTTGATTTTCAAAAAGAATATTTTGAAAATGAGTATGCCAGACTCTATATTTTCTTAAAACCATTTCCTCAATTTCTCGGGTTTCAAAACCATCATTTCCTTATTTACCACAATTGATGTGCTTAACAATCAACAAACGTCCTTCATCATGAAGGGATCACACATTTGCAGGGCAACACGTCCACTGTACTCACTTGCGGCGTTGGAGCGACTTTATCGGCCACCTAGATAGAAGCACGTCCACTTCTACCATGTGAATGAGTGGATGTACGTGACATCCGACCCTCAATCCCGTAAAGAAAACTCCGCGTTCGTATGAGAACATAGACCTCATCCCAACCCCACCCTAGTCTCATGTGCATGAAGCTACGTCGAGCTTATCTGACTTCTGGCACGACAATATGCCTTTATCTCCACCATATTGTCCAGTAGTCCATAGGACGCATCACTACCCCTCTTGGGAATCTTGAAGGTCCTATACCTCATTGCATTCACAAAACAATAATTTTCCTCATAAGACATTTAATATTTGGTGTCACTAGTCCAATGGCCCCGACCCTCAACTCGACCTACAGCTGTTTGTCTTGACTTTCGTCGACCTGTCATGTCGCACTGTCGCCAATCCATCAAGTATGTCGGTCCTGTCTTGGTACCTTGGCCAAACAAATAATTCATTTAAAGTTTTCATGGATTAAATCATGTTTGTTTACGAGCTCCTGCTCGTGCCAACTGACCTTGGGCCCACTATACGAGATTTTCAAAATTGGGCATATTAGCCCCCAAGTTCCAAAATCGAGGCCTCTGGCCTATTTGAGATATTCGAGCCCCCATAAAAAAAAGTCTCCCAAAAAGTTTTAGTGGCACCCAATCAAAGAAGAGCACTTCTGACAAAAATCACTTTACAATTGTTCATCACACCAATCGAGTGTGAGGACATCTCCACTCATAACCGATGAACGGGTTTTCAACTTCCTTCCACTAAGTTCATCATACCAACCAGATATGATCTACTTACAAAAGATAATTAGTTTTTCCGCGTAATTTCCACATCACTCTATCTAGGTGTGGTGTTTAAAATTCTACTTAGTAATGGGTTTTCATTTTTGAGGTGCTCATCATCCCAACTAGGTATGATGTGACAATGCCACTCACATGATATTTCTAGTGTATTTCCTCTAAATCAGCTTTTTGCCTCCATGCGAGCTTATTCTTGCTAGCATTCTGGTCATTCAATTTCCTACACAGTTTGTACATTCTTGTTTATTAACATTTGACATCCTTCATTCTTCACGTACGAACAAAATGCCCAAACTTTTCAATTATTTACATTTAGGTGCCTAAAGTCTTTTTTCCTTAACTTTAGGTCCCTAATGGAAAATTTTCCCCAAATCGAGTCCCAAAACTTCTAAAATTCCCTTCGGGTCCTCAATTTATTCAAAATCATTGGGTTCAAGTTTCCCAAATTTCCAATTTGGTCCCCAACATTTCAAAAATTACCATGTTGCCCCTACTTTACAAAAATGGCAATTTGACCCCAATAAATACCAAAAATTGACCAATTGGTCCTAAAACATCTTTTTCATGGCCAATTGGCCCTCAATTTTTGGAAATTACACTTTGGTCCCTCAACTTTATGAAATCTCCAATTTTTCCCCTTTTAAACTGGTCGAATTAGATTTCATCAAATTAACCATTCAATTGGGGTTAATTGATCCAATTGAAAGTATGGATCAATTCCTACATTTCCACATGATTCAATGGAGCTTTGAATCACACCATTTGAGTCCAAATTGAGCTCAAATGGAGCTTCATCGAAAAACTGGACTTAGAGAGAGAAAGCTTCGAAAGCTTACCGTCGGGGGTGCGGTGATCCGAGATTGTGATTAGGGCAGGTAGCTCTCGTCGTGAGGTTCCTCCTGGGATCAATAATTACATCAATTCATTTTTAATTAAGGGAGAATTTGGTTTGTGAAGTTTCGCCGATTCTCTCTTTAACACTGATCGGAAATTGTAGAGGGGAGCCAAATTGACATACGTTTCCACTCTAATTCGGTTGTATAAAGGCGGTGGAAGTGTTGGGAGAGCTTGGCTTGGCCAGAGGAGGGCTAAATTCGGCTGATTTTAGCTCGGCCGAAATAGGGCAGCTATGGTCTGCTGAAGCTGCTTCATTGTTTGATTACGCCAGCGCTTCTCCGACGATCTTCAGATCGAATGGAGGTTGCTATCATGTAGCCAACTTCCCCCAGAGTCTAAAGAGCCTGACCTCGCCTTCTGAGGTTGAGAAAAATGCCCAAGTCGGAGCTCTACTTAGAGCTTCATTGGAAAATGGAATAGTAGAGAGAGAGTAGTTTTCAGGTGTGAGTAGGATGAATAGGGAGTAGCTCTTTATATAGCTCTAAATTTTTTTTAAATAGAGAAGATTTATTACTAAATTATGGGTATTTATGGCTATTTTTCTCATTGAATATGGAAATTGATAGATATTTATGGGTATTAATTCTAATAATTAAATATAGATATTAATTTATGGGTATTTATTTAATAATGGTATTAATTCCTCAACTATCGATTCCATTTCTCCTTTATATTTGTTTGAAAATTAATTTTGTACATGTACATATATATATACCCTTATATGTAAACATCTATTCAAATTTTATATATATACATAATTAACAATTATATATATAATATTTAATTTCCACTTAAATTCAACGAGAAAATTTCTGGACCAAAATTTCGAGTTACTAAAAATATGGTGTGACATATTTTAGAAAACATTTACATGTCCTTTCTATCATAGAAAGGGATCTGCGAGTCCTTGATTGTTCCACTTGTGGTTTGGTACATCTTTACCGTCCACCCAAATATAAGTCCCGAACTTCTACCCTAAGTTTGGGTGTACCTATCTTGTCCGACCCTCAAACCCCAAATCATACTTTGTCCCTACTTTGTGGGTCGAGAGCTCATTTCCCTAACTACCTCAGTCTTAGTGGGTGGGAAGCTATCAGAGCTTCATGACTAACTCATACAACAAACTCGCACTTATTGCATCCAGGTCGTCCAACGGCCCTTGGGACCCATCGACTACCCCTCTCGGGTGTCTAGATGCTCTCGGATCCTCACGCATGCCTAACAATAGTTTTGAATCATTAACCATGATCTTCGGTGCCAGCAGTCCAACGGCCCCGACACTAGACCTGGCTTGTAGTTGTTTGCCTTTACCGACCCGTTGACCTAGTTCGGGCGCACTGCCACTAGCCCATCGAGTCTTGTCAATCTTGTCTTAGCCCTATGGAAAGTCACACAACATTTCTAGTTTTATGGGATTTTTCATGGTTCTTATAATCATGTTTGTCTACGGGTTCCAACCTGTGCACACTAGCCTTGGGTTTACTTCACGAGTTTTCCAAAACTAGGCCTTCAACCCTATCATTTTCAAATTTGAGGCTTCGAGCATGTTAGAGCAATTCTAGCTCCCATCAGGAATGTCTCCCAAAATGTTTAAGCAATTTCATGCAGTTAGGGGAGACCATTCCTGAAAATTTGATTTTTCAAACTTAAAAGCAGTTCTCATCACCCCCAACTGAGTATGATGCTGAAAATCCCACTCACCTGGTAGAGTGACGTGGTTGTCACTACGAGATCTCGATTCGTGGTGTGCTCCTTTTGCACCAATGCTTGGGCAATCAGCTCCTACATGGTGCAAGTATCCATATAAGGAGAATTGACATAAGAGGTCGCATACTTTTGTGTATTTGTGCATAGGCAATCCTATTATGCCTTAATTTTATTTAGGGCCCTCAAGTTTGTAACTTTATAATTAGGTCTCTAATCTTCCTTTAATCTCAATTAAATACCTGAGACTTCCACTACCCCTCACGGGTCCTTAGTTTTTCCCAAAATCCCCAATTGGTCCTAAATTTTCCAAAATTTCTAATTGATCATTAATTTCCCAAAAAATCTCAATTGGCCCTTAATTTCTCAAAAATTTCCAATTGGACCGTAATTTCTCAAAAATTGCTAGTTGGTTCTCTATTTCATCCAATTAACCAATTGGACCTCAATTGGGAGTTAATTTAACGAAAATCCCCCAAATTTTTGTAAATTACAATTCGACTGCCAATTTTCCAAAAATCTTCAATTTGCCCAATTTCTCAAAAATTGCAATTTGGTCCCCGAATCACAATTTTGTTAAATTGATCCCCAAAACTAGGTTAATTGCCCTAATTAATGATCTGAATCATCTTCCCTATGTCTCACTCATCATTTTAAACTTTGAAACACTTCATTTGGCTTAGAAATGAGCTAAAACAAACCTTCGCCAAAAAACTAAGTCTAGAGAAAGAAAGCTTCGATATCTTACGAGTGAGGGTCTGGTGATCGAAGCTCTTATCGTCACTAGATTGCTGTCCTCGCAGGGATCCTTCCTGGATCAAACTACGCCTCAATTGGTGGCCTGAACAGTGCAAATTTCTCAGTTTAAGTTTTTATAGAAACATACTGTGAATAGTATTTTTCGGGGAGGGGCGGTGGAGTGGACTTACCAACTTAGCTCAGGGAAGGTTGGGGCACCTCTAGGTGTGGTCTAGGGAGCTTGGTTTGGCCAGGATTGGTCTGGGGAGGGCTCGAATGGAGCTAAAGTAGCTCAGGTTGTAGACTGTCGGGGAGAAGTGGTACTATGCGAGCTTTCCGGCTCTTCTCCTATGGTCCTCAGACTGAAGGGAGGGTGCAACTGGATAGAGAACTTCCTTCCGGTTCTAAAAACATCGAATGAAGCTTTAGAGGTTAAGAAAAGTCCCAATGTTGGAGCTCTGCTTTGCTGCTCATCGAAAAACTAAGTACTTCACCTTCTTCACTAAATTATGGGATGTTGAGAACGAATAGAGGGGTGCTCTTAATATAGGGAGCTCGACAACTGACCGGACTATCGGTCGGCATAGGACTCGGCTGCCGACGGTCATACCAGAGCTCTTCCCGGGTCACTGGAGGAATTAGCCTCCCTCTCTCTATCTTTTACGTCAACGAACTAAGGTTGAAGATGATAATGTGGCAGGTGTGCCATGAGGCACGCTGTGATTGGCTGATTTTTCTGACGTGGCGTTCCAACTCAGTCACCGCGTCAACCATTGACTGATTGACCATACATGTGGCAGCCTCCGATTGGCTGCATGTGTTTGTGTGGTAGGCTGGCCGGTTGTCCGTTGACCATTGACCAGACACATGGTAGCCTCCCATTGGTTGCCCATATCTGTGTGGCTGTTGATTGGGCACCACTGACCGGTCAGGTCTGTTGACTGGCTGGACCGTTGAACGGTCTAGTCTGATTGAGTTTAGTGACCCGAATTCGAAAATCGGTCGATTCAGGCCTGATTTGACCTGTTTTCTCAAAATTAAAAATTTCTAAATTCATTTTCTATATAATGGTGGCCTCAATTTCCCAAATTGACATTTTTAAACCACCTAGAAAAATGAATCATTGAAGTGGATCACTATGGTTCAATCCGGTTCAAGTTCGGTTTACCCCGAACCGGTCCGGTTTTCTCATCGAATTCAATTCATGGTTCTTCCCCTTGACTTTTATTAATTTTTTGTCATTTGTGATTTTCCAATTTCCCAATATTAACCCTTATTTACTATTTTTGGTTAATTAATTTACTCGGTTTTAAAAAATCACTGATTCTTTTCTCAGTTTCCTTTATTCGAGAGGACGGGTTCCACACAGACAATATGGTAGAGATTGCAGTCTCTCAACAAGGTGCACGGTAAAGATGCTACGAGTCACTAGTGGAACAGATCGATGTTGTAGCCTTTAAGTATCTCTTATGCGAATGTTTGATCCTTTTTATTGTGAAAGGGTGTTTGTTTGTTTGTTTGATACAAACCTATGAAAAATCTACCATATATAAACTATGAAAATTCTTCCAAATAGGAATGAACCTGATTTGAGCTTGTGAGAAACAAGTAGTGGATTTATTTAATAAATATTTTCTAAATAATAAGACAAGTTGTAGCTTGTTTATCGAGTCAATTAAACCCTTATTTTATGAAAAGGAAAATTCTATTTTGAGTACGTGTACAATAAGTCACGGTATCATTAAAACTCACTTATTGAGTTATAAACCCATCCCTTTTGTAAATTTTTTTTATGGAAAATGTCAATGTTTATAAAACTTTACATTTCATGCCATGGTAGAAATATTAGTCTAGTACACGGAATGATGATTAGTTGATCATAGAATTTCAACCAAATAGAGTTGTGGTGTGACGACTTAACAGTATGTTATTTGATCGATCAACCTTTAAGAAGTTGGAATCTAGAGAGAATCAAACTATAAATTATAAACCACAAAGTTGAGACAATCATCTAGATCCACATATGAGTAATGTGTAATGAAAATAAACTTGTTTGATAATGGAAGTAAATAAGATAGTTAAGAGTCACCGGGTAATATCTTCACCACATACTACACTGTGGTACATTTGTTTGGAAAATTGTCTGGAATATTAGTTTTCCTCATAAGATTATGACTCTAGTTGTGAGAGAAATGTTATATAAGACTATTATATGAGATGATGTGTCTCCCTTCTACTAAGACTGAATCCATAATGATATATTGTTTGAATTTGAATGCAAAAAATATATTTGGCTACCGTTTTGGGAACTAAAAATATAAGTGAAAATACTACCCAATTTTTTAATTGATTTAGTAAATTCAGCACTATTTAGGGACAAAAATGTCATAATGGGAGAAATGAGTATCAAGGGTATGTATGCATAAAAGAAAAGAAATCATGCTATACACCATAGATCAACCACTTCAACTCGTCATGTGATTGAAAGAACCTAACATAATTTAAAAGAGTTTCTCAGTTTTTTTTTACAATGGGAGACAAGTTTAGCAGCAACAAACCAAAGCACTCAATATAGATGAAGATTTTGATATGGGAACAAAACTGACAGGAATGAGAGTAATTGTGCGGGTTATAGCAGGGGTGACAACACATGTGGACATGCAATGAAGGCACGAGAAAAGGTCTCACTAGTGGGATTACACATAGAAGTTGAATTAAATCCACAGAATTTGATTATTGAGATCGATTCTTTAGTGGAAGTAATCTCACAAGAACGACATGAGGAGAATCATGGGTATTATAAACATATGTCCATAATGTTCAATTTAGTACAATAAATAGGAAAGCAAACGCGTATGCAAATATTATTACACATCTATTTAGAGAAGATGATATTTTATCTAGTTGGTTTTCGGCTATGTCTCACCAGTTTCAATACTTAGTAGAGTATGATCAAAGGAATTAATCCCAGGCGAACAATTTGTACCCACCAACCATTTATTATCGATTAAATGAATTATTTTACGTGTAAACAATCTCTTTATTTTTTTCCCACAAGAATCTCTTTAATTATTTAATTTAAGATAAAGAGATTGTAATATTGTTTTCTCGATTCCTAATAGATTAAGCTTAATGTTTTAACTCTATATGGTTCAAGATGAGACAAACCTATATATAAATTTAGCGGAAAAAGACTTTACTAAATTATAACTATTTTTTAATTCAGAAGAAGAATTTTTCTTCATATTTATATAAAGGCGTATGTCGGAACAAGCCACGAGACTGAAGGGGCAATACAGACAGACAGAGACAATATCGGCTTCATGTCGTCTGAATTTCCTCATTTTGTTCTCTTCTAAATTGTATTAAAACGAGGCCGACTGCCTCGTTCAATTCACTCCACTCTTCTGTTCTCTTGCCTCATTATTTACTTATTCCCTTGTCTCACAGCCTGCTATGTAACAAAGAATAAATAAAAATAATTGGCAATCTGGTGAACACACAATTATGAAAAGTGGTTGGGAGGCACAAGTTTTTTTCATAGTCCCCATCATTTTGATTCATAGGTGTGCACAAATTTTCTTCACAATTATCATTCTTGATCGCATCTCTTCCTCTCCATCATTCAAAGACATATGTGGACTGGACGTACGCAGCATCCATCGGTAGCAACTTGCAAGTCATGAGGGCATGATCATCGATGCGAATCTTATCATAATAATCAGTATGAAATTTGACACAGGGACTGATTCAATAATGGAAGTAATATTTTCCAAGGGAAAAGAGCACTTCACTTCGCCATGTGGGTGGATTCGCTCAAAAAGAAAGCTTTCAAGCCGGTTCCCGACACTTAGAACTGGCAAGCCAACGTATGTCTGTCTGATGTGTGGAGGTACGTACACACATATATGTACATGTGCAAGAGACATGCACTAAGCAATCATAGGGTTTGGGAATACGGTTAATTCCTTGAGGGCGTGGAGACAAGGGAATGAGACCTAGAGGAACTAATCAAAGGGCACCCCGCCATTGGAAAGAATTCATGAAGCTGAATCCACAAAGTTCGATCTGATTTCCTTTGCTGAAATTATAAAAGGATGTCACTTCATTGGGAAAAGTGACTAGCTATATAGGAGCCTAGGAAGAAGAAAATCAGGTAGGGGCCGGCCGTCTCGCAAGTTTACTATTGTGTTTCAATTACAAGAGTGTTCCAGATTTGTTCCATCTGGTAACCACACCGTGCTTCTCTGTTTCCTTGTGTTGCTCAGAAGATCGAGGTGGAAGAGAAGACCACCAGCAAGCTGGAGCTGGAGAAGGAAGGTTCGGATGGCAAGTTCTATGTTTAGTCGATAATTCTATTTCAGTTGTCCAAGGAAAATCTATTGATCTTCAAATCCAAGGTAGAACGTATCTTCCTATGCCAACATGGATTCATGCACTATTCTATCACTTTCCAATGCAGTCTTGATCACTTCATATTTCATTGATTGTTGCTGATATTTTCACTGCGATTTTACCCTAATCACGACAAATTTCCTTTAACTATGCCCACATTAATGTTTGTCTGTACACTGATGCAACTAAAAGCCTATTGAAGGTTTAGGCTAGCCGGTGGCAAGAAGTTGACTGATGAAAGCACATGTGCAAACATACATGTAAATACACGGCTATCCGGTAGGACAAGGGAGCATGGGTTTGGTGCTTCTCTTTATTTTCTTCTTTATGATTTTGGTCACTTTTCCCTTTATCTTTTTCCTCTTGATGACAAGCCTTTTCCATTGTGTTTGACGAAAAAAGGGAAAATAAAAGAAACGGGTGCAAAAAAGCAACATATTAAGTTACTTTTTTATATTGTCAATGTAAAATATAGAATGATGTAATTATTCCATGATATAACGAAATACAATATATATATATATATATATATAACTTTGAGGATAATTTTAATTGTATATACGTGATTTGTTGGTTGCATGTAAGTACAAAAGTCCAAATATTAAGATAATAATGATATATTAATTGAAATAAAGAAAAATATGATATAGTGTTTTCTCACACATGAGATGAAATTTACAGTCCAGTATATTGATGGAACTCTCTTTATTGAAAAAAAAGGTTTGTTTGGCATCCGGACACACGAGGGGTGTAGACAGAAAAAAGTAACCATATTATTTATATATATAAGTGCATGTGACTGCATTACCTCAACAATGGAGGTAATTGGTGGTTCATCTCAGCTTTTGAGAAGACAAATATATTGAACCAAAGTAAAGTGCATCGGTAGCATATGCATGGTCGAAGAAAATGAATGGATCAGCCAGTTTAATTTATATACAATACAATTGGTTTGTCATAATGTGTCCCTAAAACAACCGTTTGTCCTTTTTTATCGAGTTAATATATTATTCTTTAGATCTAGCTAATGAGCGATCGGGCATATGCCCTCATTGCATCTCCAACTAGTTCCTGTCAGTGATTCGTGATTTCTGGACGAAAAGGCAAGCGTGGTAATGATTTCTTTTGGCAGAACTCCAAGCATTTGAGGCTGGAGGCCTAAGAAAAGAAGATGAAAGTGAACAAAAAGAAATCATTTAGGGGCAGGAGGACGGTGAAATAACAAAGAAAAGGCAAAAGGAAGACAATAATTAAAATGAAAAAGGCGTAAAGGGAAGACGAGAAAGATGAGGAAGAAGAAGAAGAAGCATGAAAGAGCTTCTTAGAATTGACATATGCTTTACAGGGAAGGATCTGATCTAAAGGGGGCAGTGGATCGATATGGGAGAGGGGCGTGGGCTTCTTATGCTGTTTTCTACGTCTCTTTATTCGTTATTTGAATCTCTTAACAAAGTCATATATGCCCTATAAAGATGGCGAACAGGGAAGAGGATGAAAAGTTGATCCATGTAACTCAAAGGCACGAATGAGTTTTACTATTTATAATTTTAATGCGACTCTGAGTTCACTTGCTCTAATATCATATAAAAATATATTATTAATAGATAAAAATTATATTAATATCTAATTAAAATTGATAAGAAGTGAAATATTTTTAATATTATAAAATTAATTTTTATTTTATTTAATTTATTATAATATTAATAATTAATTTTAATATGAATGGAATCACAAATTTTTAACAGGAAAAAAAATTGAAAAAATCACAAATTTTAAAAAAGAGAAAAAATAAAGACAGTAAGTTTATTGTATCTCTTACTTGAATGGGATGAACATTGAGAAGAAAAGTTAGCCCACGAGCCCTAATCATCAACTGAGATGGAGGGTCCCATATGCATTGGCATCCTTTGATCCATTGCTTGCTGCCCCTCGGTAAAGTAGGGCTTAATTTCTGTCATGTCCCTATCCTTTGATCTAATTAATTATTACATTTCAGGTAAAGGGTACACATTTCTTTATTGGGCGGATATATGACCTCCACTAGAAAATCAAAGAGTAGTTTGTGATATGAATGCTTGTAAGCATTCCTACTTAGCTTTATGAGACATGAAAATATAATATGATTTTATCATAATGTAAATATTATCTCTTATGTCCATCTTTACTATTTACATGAGACCTATGACTCCTATTGTGTTGTGTGTACCTCCTTCATATTGAGAAATCATTCCAGTAGGTCTAGCTTACATTCATAAATCATATAAATCATTTCAAAGCGTGGCCATGTCCTTACGTGGGGTTGGAGTACCTAACCCCCATGCTTTAATGCTGCCAAAAGATTGGAAAACCCAAGTATGGGTGGTAGGGTGAGAGATAATGTGAGTTAGGTAGTATTTTCTTTGATTTGATTCCATTGACCAGTCCCTTTTAACTTATACATCAAATACATGTAAATATTCAATTAGTAAATTATGTATAAAATCCCATCGGTTATAGTAGAGTGAACAAAGGAATGAGAAGTCACAGGAGAATGCAATCTCTCCTTGAAGCCGAAGGGATCAGACCCGAGTAGGGTGAGCATGTGATCCGTAGAAGAACTGAACAAGCGGGAAGAGCGGGGAGATGGAACAAGGCATGTGAGTGGAGAGAAGGGCAACGCTGTAAAGATAGATCGATGGATCCCAGAAGGAAGGAAGGAAGGAAGGAAGGAAGGGGGGAGTTGATGCAAAGTCAAATGAATCAGATCTGAGATGCTCTAAAAAGATGAGAAAAGCTCACCTTCCTCCTTTTGTAAAAGCTAATCATTTGAGGGATAAATTGTTAATTCATCGTCTCCCATTGTAACCTTCATTTCCTGCAGTAAGTCAGACAATGCTATATAATCTATAATGAAATATAATTCTCTTGAATATTATGATATTTTCTCCAAATAAATGACTCAATCCAAACTATCTTGATCATTGATATTGACCTAGCTTTGTTGATGACGGGTCTGATTCACAGAAAACACACCCTACTTCTCATGGGTGAATGTTACATTGTACGATCAATTAAATAATCTAGTATAAATTGTTAATTTCAATGAGAAAATATCATAAATTTTAACCAATACAAAATAAAAATAACATTTATATGAATTTGGAAGATTCAAAATAGTTTATGCATTAACGTTATAATTATTCTTTTCAAAATGGAGAATTTGTGTAAATATATAAAATTTAAATAAATTTCTATTAATATTGCATAACTTAAGGAGTTTTTGTACAACTAAAAAATATGTCTGCCCATTTGAAATATTTTCAAAACATATACCACACATGTAATTAAATTTAGGTTTGTTTAACATTTTGTAGCTTGACTAGACATGGTAAGTTTGTTTTTTGGCCAGAGACATAGTAAGTTCATTAGCCAAAAAAAGAAAAGACATGGGAAATTGGGAAGGGTGGTCTTTGAGAAGTGGGAGAATGTGATAATGGCCATGGGCCAAAGGCCAGCCGGACCAAGATAGGAAGCTTTGTGTAATTATAGCACTGGTTAAGCCCGGCCAGTTCTTTTGTTCGGCAAGACCAGCTAATTAATTCCACGTTGGGCTTTGTCTTTTGTGAGGGAGGGGAGGACAACATAGGAACATGCCCAATTTAAAGCAAAACTAAGCATAATCCACTGTATGTTGATGTATTCATATTAAATTTAACCATTATTTCAACGTTATAAAGCTTTAACTGCAAGTGCCTTTGGGTTATCTAATCTAGATATAACATAAATACATGTTCTATTAGGATACTAGAAATATTAGATAAATCAAAATTTAATAATAAATATGAAGAGAATGTACTACACAATCGTTTAATGGATCACTAATTCAGAAATAATTTGGATTTTACCTATACAGAAAAGAAAAAAACCTAAAAAAGAATTATTACACTAAATAAATATAAAATTATAAATTATTATGTTATTTAGTGAAATAATTTATTTTATTTATAAATAATTTAGTTATAAATAATAATTAATTAAAAAATACTAAATAAATATGTACCGTTAATGATCAAATAAATTCAAATAAATATATAAAATCACTAAATTAAGTGATATTTTAGTTATTACTCTCGACAAGTTTAAGTGTAGTTTATTGATATTGAGCTTGTCTTATAAAATAGAGATACGAGTAGAATGAAGACTTTTAGTAAGCAAAATCACTAATTGAGTAATAGTACTGATAAAACGAACACTGAGTAAACATTGACGGACTTGTAAATAAAAAAAATGGAAATTAATATTTTTGGCGTGAGCGTGAAAAATAGAGTTGGCAGTAAGATAAATGGTCGAAAGATTATTGCACCATAGGATTCGAGAATAAGTGGGAGAGATGTCGAGTTCTTTAAGAAGAGACTAAAGTCATATTAACTTAGTGGTTGCATTAGCAAGACTTTTGTACTTGGCCTTAGTGTTAGATCGAGCGGTTGTTCGTTGTTTCTTAGATTTATATGAGATAAGATTGTAACTAAGAAAAATTGAAAAATCACTAACAGAGTATCGATTATTTAGATTTTCGCCCCAGTCAGTGTTAGAAAAATTGTTAAGAATGAAAGGATGATGTCGCCAGAGAGTAAGACCATGATAAAGTGTCCTTGAAGATAGTGGAGTATGCGCTTAACAACAGTATAATGAGTAGTAGTGGGATGATGCATAAATTAACAAACTTGATGAACCGTATATGCTATGTCAAATCGAGTGAGAGTCAGATACTATACATAACCCACAATTTGACGATATTTAGTAGGATCGGGAATAAGAAGTCCATCATACTGTGAAAGTTGGAGACCAGAGACAATTGGTATCATGCCCCAATCCAGTTTGGCCAGGGTTTGATGAACAACCCGCCACTCTCTCAAGCCTCAAGGAAGGGCTCCTCGGGAATCAAGAGAGTCAGGCATATTATTTGTCATGCTTTATGTCACGCCCCGACCCGGTTTGATCGGATCCCCGTGAGCAACCCGCCACTCTCCCGGTTTATTAAGGGTTTTCCCCTTTTCTAAACCGTGAGTAGTAAGGTGCCCTTTGTACCTGTACCTTTCCTTGAATAACATTAATCAAAACTGAAATAAATTAAATT
Source organism: Trapa incisa (assembly GCA_030064435.1). Classification (NCBI taxonomy): domain Eukaryota; kingdom Viridiplantae; phylum Streptophyta; class Magnoliopsida; order Myrtales; family Lythraceae; genus Trapa; species Trapa incisa. The sequence continues at coordinate 11,250,214 of CM057781.1, read as the reverse complement.
TACATACCTGTCTTATAGGTTAAGCTAGTGGGATGTCTGTAGGTGGGTTTTTTCCTCGATTGCTTGAAAAGGGGTAAAGGAAGGGGGTGAGTTCAACAACTCAGTGACTGGATGTATAAAACATGAGTTTCTAAAAAATATTTTTAAATGGAGTGTACTAAACTCCTTATTTTAAAATCCTTTCTTCATCAATTTCTCGATTTTCAAAACCATTACTCATTTTTTACCACAGTTGGTGTGTTTAACAATCAACACATGCCCTTCATCATAAAGGGATCACACATTCGCAATGCAGCCTGTTCACTACACCCACTTGTGGCATAAGAACGACTTTACCGGCCACCTAGATAGAAGCCCGTCCACTTCTACCCTGGGAATGAGTGGATGCACGCGACATTCGACTCTTAATCCCGTATAGAAACTTCGTGTCCGTATGAGGATAGAGACCTCATCCTAACCCCACCTCGGTCTCATGTGCATGAAGCTACGTTGAGCTTCCCTTACTATTGGTACGACAAACTGCCCTTATCTACACCATGTCGTCCAGTAGCCCCTAGGATGCATCACTACTCCTCTTGGGTATCTTAAAGATCATGTACCTCAGTGCATGCACAAAACAACAGTTTTCCTCATAAGCCATTTAATATTTGGTGCTACTGGTCCAACGGCCCCGACTCTCAACTCGACCTGCAGCTGTTTGTCTCGACTAGTCCATCGACCTGTCTTGTCGCACTACCGCTAGTCCATTGAGTATGTTGGTCCTGTCTTGGTACCATGGCCAAACACATCATTCATTAAAGTTTTCATGGCTTAATCTCATGCTTGTTTACGAGTTCCTACTCATGCCAATTGGCCTTGGGCTCACTATATGAGATTTTCAAAATCGGGCATTTTAGCCCCCAAATTCCAAAACTGAGGCCTTTGGCCTATCTGAGCTATTTGAGCTCCCATTAATAAGGTCTCCCAAAAAGTTTAAGTAGTGGCACACAGTTAGGGGAGACCACTTCCAACAAAAATAATATTTTAGTTGTCCATCACACCAACCAGGTGTGAGGATATCTTTACTCATAATCGATAGATGAGTTTTCTACTTCCTTCCAAAAAGTTCATCATACCAACTGGATATGATTTACTTACAACCGGTAAGTAGTTTTTCCGTGTGTTTTCTCAAATCACCCCATCCAGGTGTGATGTTAAAATCCCACGTTGTAGTGGGTTTTCATTACCGAGGTGCTCATCATCCCAACCGGGTATGATGTAAAAATCTCACTCATCTGATAAATGCAGTGTATCTTTCCTCTTAATCGGCTCTTTGCCTCATGCAAGCTTATTCTTGCTGGCGTTCTTGATACTTCATGTTCATACATGATATTAACATCCTTATTCATTAACCTTTGGCCTAATAGCCTCCATTCATCTCGAAAGGATAAAATCCCTAAACTTTTAATTATTTACATTTAGGTCCCTAAAGTTATTTTTCTTTAACTTCTAAAATTCACTTTGGGACCTCAATTTATTCAAAATCACAAAACGGAGTTCAAGTTAACCAAATTTCCAATTTGGTCCCCAATTATTCAAAAATTACCATTTTGCCCCTACTTTACAAAAATGGCAATTTGACCCTAATAATTCCAAAAAAAACCAATTGGTCCTCCAACATCTTTTTAATGGCCAATTGACCCTCAATTTTGGGAAATTGCACTTCAGTCCCTCGAATGTTTGAAATCCCCAAATTTCCCCTTTCAAATTGGTCGAAATTGATTTTATCAAATTGACCATTCAATCATGTTTAATTATTGAAATTGAAGGTAAATTGAGTTCCTACACTTCCACATGATTCAATGGAACTTTGAATCATGACATTTGGATAGGAATGGAGCTCAAACGGAGCTTCGTCGAAAAACTGGACTTAGAGAGAGACAACTTCGAAAGCTTACCGTCGAGGGTGCAGTAGTCCGAGCTTTTGATCTGGGCAGATAGCTCTCATCCTGAGGTTGCTCCTAGGATCAAGAATTGCATTAATTCATGCCAAAACATGACAGCTTTGGTCCAACGGAGCTGTTTCATTGTTCGAACACGTCGGCGTTTCTCTGACAATCCTCGGAGCAATTGGAGACTACCATTTGGTAGCTGAATTCTCTCCGAATCTATGGAACCTGACCTCACCTTATTTGGCTAAGAAAAATTCCCAAGTCAGAGCTCTGGTTCAAGCTTCATAAAAAAATGGAGCAGTAGGGAGAGAGAGGAGTTTTTAGGTGTGAGGAGAATGAATGAGGAGGGGCTCTTTATATAGGAAGCTTAGGGACTCCTTGGCCATCCAATTGGCATGTTTATGGCAGTCATTCATTGCCTGAAACTCCTTGAACAGAGACTTTTCAGCTTCGCCGGCGCTGCTCGATTTTCCGGTGAGTGAACAGTGTTGTCATCTAAAGGAAGAAGACGATACTGCTCCGAACCGAATCAGACCGGTCCAAACTAGGTTCAATGCTTAAACCAGTCGGTTCAGGCCCGATTTGACCGAGTTTTTCAAAATTAATTTTTTTTAAATTCATCTAAATTCATTTTCTATCCAATGGTGACTTTAATTCTCCAATTTGATTTTCTAAGCCACCTAGAAAAATGAATTTAGAAACTGGTTCAATAGTGGTTCAAACCGGTTTAGGTCCGGTTCACTTGAACCGGTTTGGTTTTCACCTCCAATTCATCTCAAAGTCCTTTTCCATGACTTTTATGACTCTTCAGGTCACTCGGGATTTGTAAATTTCTTGTTTTTCCCTTTTTGGTTGGTTCTCGTGAACCGTTTGGTTTTCTCACCCGAGCTGACCAGTTCTTTCCCCAATTTCCTTGTCTTTAAGGGACGGGGTTTACAACTCTCTCCTCTTTTGAGGAGTTTTGTCCCCAAAACTTAATCAACATCCTTTGCATAGGGAATAATTTTCCTTAATGTCAACTCAGGATTTGCTTGACATGCCAAAACTTTGGTTATTCTTTCACTTAGCCCCTTTTAATCACGCACTTAATGAATGTCTTTTCCTTTCCATTTTTTACTCACTCCTTGGAGTTTATGATAACTAGGCATGTCTTACCCATGAGTCCAAAGGAATATCCCTTAGGTTCACTTCCTCCTCTACTTAGACAAGATTCTTCCTCTTGAGGGTTCTTGCCCAAGATTTGGAGTTCCAAAATGCCCAAACATTCTCATGTCTAGTTATCCTCTTGATCGTTGAAACCTTAGCTCGGTTTTCTTTCGAGCGTTACGTACTTATTTTCACGGTTTCGGTGTTATCACCCCTTCATCCTATTTCGATCCTTCCTCCATCTGTTATTTATTACAACTTTGGTCCAAACTATGTTTGACCTCATCATGTTTACTAACTGACTCTTCCTTACTTGAGTCATATTTTTCCTCGGGACTATTGGGCTTACATGTCCCTTATAGCATGACATATTCCAGAACCTGTCTCTGTCCATTAGATTTCTATAACACTTATTTTAGGGTTGTTCTCAACTTTATAACCTTTCAGAGATCGTATAACTTTACCCCTCTTTTCGTTTGGTAGTATTCCTCAACGACCTTTACCGTTATCCAATCAACTTACATGACCGTATCAATTTTTCGTTACACACTCGTCCTTTCCCAACTTTCTTATTGGGCTCTTTTCGGTTCCAATTATTTGGTTTCCTGATGGTTTACCGACAAGCTGAGATTCTTTCTTGCTTAAGTCTGTGGCATTCTTTATTCAAGGATTCCCTTTTCCTTAATCCACTTTTTACTTACACGTGATCATTTCATGACTCATTATTCCTGTTTGATCCCTTTCAGTCTATGTGTCTATTGTTTTGTTTGAGGAGTTCCCTTCTCACGGTTTCATTCTCTACCATATCCCTCAAAGTATAGACTTTCCTCTTAGGAGCTACATGCTCAACCTTCTTACCATTCCTTGAAGGTTTCTTCCTTCATTTCCTTACACATCCTTCTATATTGAGGCATTTTCCCGCTTTGATTCCTTTCTCATCTTAAAATTCCATTTCGTCCCTTATTCCTTATCTGAGGAACTTCTTAATTTGATTCCTTCAAATTGACCATTCAATCGAGGTTAATTGCTCCAATTGAAGGTATAGAACAATTCCCACACTTCCATACGATTCAATTGAGCTTTGAACTACATAATTTGGGTCCAAATTGAGCTCAAACGGAGCTTCGTCAAAAAACTGTGCAAAGAGAGAGAAAGCTTTGAAAGTTTACCATCGGAGGGGTGGTGGTCCAAGCTCTCTATTAGGGAAGGTAGTTCTTTTCCTTAGCTACATTCTAGGATCAAGAATTCCTACAATTGACTCCAAATCAAAGAAGAATTTTGTCAGTGAAATTTCGTAGTTTCTCTCTCTAACTTTGACCTGCAATGACTGAGTAGGGCTTAATTAGCTTACCTTTCAGCTCAGTTGAGGTCGTATGAGGGCTGTGGAGATGTAAGGCAAGCTTGGTTTGGCCGGAGGAGCGCTGAATTTGGCCGATTTCAGCTCGGTCAAAATAGGGCAGCTTTGATCCCTCGGAGCTGCTTCACTGTTTGATTTTGCTAGTATTTCTCTGGTGGTCCTCGGATTGAACGGAGGTTGCTATCAGGTAGCTGACTTCCCCTGAAGTCTAAATGTAAACCCCGTCCCTTAAAGGTAAGAAAACCAGGGAAAGAATCGGTCAACCCAAGGGAGAAAACTAAACCGGTTCACGAACCCCAACCATTAGAAAAAGGGTAAAAAGGAAAATTTACAAATCCCAAGTGACATAAAAAGTCATAAAAGTCATGGAAAAGGACTTTGGGATGAATTAGAAGAGAAAACTAGACTGGTTCAGGTGAACCAGTTTGAATCAGACCTGAACCAGTTTGAACCGATTTGAACCACTATTGAACTGGTTTCTAAATTCATTTTTCTATGTGGCTTAGAAAATTCAAATTGGAGAAATGAAGCCATAATCGGATAGAGAATGAATTTAGATGAAATTTAGAAATTTTTAATTTTGAAAAACTCGGTCGAATCAGGCTTGAACCGGCCGGTTTAAGTATTGAACCCAGTTCTTATCGGTACGGTCCAGTTTGGAACAGTGTCGTCTTCTTTCTTCAGATGACAACACTGTTCACTCGCCAGAAAAGCGAGCAGTGCCAATGAAGATGAAAAGTCTCTATTCAGGGCATTTCATGCCATGAATGATTGTCATAAAGGCATTAATCGAGTGGCCAAAGAGTCCTCGAGCTTCATATATAAAGAGCTCCTCTCCATTCCTCCTCCTCACACCTGAAAACTCCTCTTTCTCTCTCTCTCTCTCTCTCCTGCTCCAATTTCTGATGAAGCTCGAACCAGAGTTCCGACGTGGGCATTTTTCTGAACCAAATATGCTCCAATTTCTGATGAAGCTCGAACCAGAGTTCCGACGTGGGCATTTTTCTGAACCAAATAAGACGAGGTTAGGTTCCTTAGATTCGAGGAGAAGTCAGCTACCCAACGGTAGTTTACATTTGCTCCGAGGATCACCGGAGAAGCGCCGGTGTGATCAAACAGTGAAGCATCTATAGCAGACCGAAGTTGCCCTATTTTGGCCGAGCTGAAAATGGCCAAACTGAGCTCTCCTCATGCCAAACCAAGCTCTCCAAACACTTCCACAGCCCTCATACAACTAAATTAGAGCTGAAAGGTAAGCCAATTTGGCTCCATTCTATAAAATTCGATTAGTGATAGAGAGAGAAACGGTGAAACTTCGATGACTAAATTCTCACTCAATTCGACATGAATTGTTGTAATTCTTGATCTTAGGAGGATCCTCATGATGAGAGCTACTTATCCCGATCGAAAGCTCGGACCGCTACACTCGTGACGGTAAGTTTTCTCTCTCTAAGTTCAGTTTTCCAACAAAGCATCATTTGAGCTCAATTCAGACCCAAATGACGTGATTCAAAGCTCCATTGAATCGTGGGGAAGTGTATGAACTGATTCATACCTTCAATTGGATCAATTAACCAAGATTGAATGGTCAATTTGATAAAATCAAATTCGGTCAGTTTGAAAGGGGGGAATTGGGGAAAATTTTGGAAGAAATTGGGGATTTCGTAAAATTGAGGGACCAAAGAGCCATTTCCCAAAATTGAGGGCCAATTGGCCATGAAAAAAATGTTAGAGGACCAATTGGTCAATTTTTGAAATTATTGGGGTCAAATTGCCATTTTTGTAAAGTAGGGGCAAAATGGTAATTTTTAAAAAGTTGGGAACCAAATTGGAAATTTGGGAAACATGAACCCATTAAGTGATTTTGAATAAATTGAGGAACCAAAGTGAATTTTAGAAGTTTCGGGACTCAATTTGGGGGAAAAGTTAGCATTTGGGACCCAAAGTTAAGGAAAAAGAACTTTAGGGACCTAAATGCAAATAATTGAAAAAGTTTGAGCATTTTGTTCATACTTGAGGAATTAGGTCTATTATACCAAATGTTAATAAAAAATATTGTCTAAATCGTGTAGGAGCATGAAGGACCAGAAACGCCAACAAGGATAAGCTTGCATGAAGGCAAAAAGTCGATCAAGAGGAATACATTACACTTATCGAGTAAGTGGTATTATTCACATCATACCCGGTTGGGATGATGAGCACCTCGGAAATGAAAAACCACTAATATGTGAAATTTTAACATTACACCTGGTAGGAGTAATGTGAGACCTATGCAGAAAAACTACTTACTGGTTGTAAATAGATCATACCCGATTGGTATAATGAAAACCCACCTACCGGGTGTAAGCAGAGATGTCATCACACTCGGTTGGTGTGATGGACAAGTTGAAAAATTATTTTGTCATAAGTGTTATCCCCTAACTGTGTGTCAATGCTTAAAACTTTTGGGAGACCTTTTTGACGAGAGCTGAAATAGCTCATATAGGCCAGAGGCCTCGGTTTTGGAACTTGGGCGGCTAAAATGCCCGATTTTGAAAATCACGTACAGTGGGTCCAAGGCTAGTTGGCACAAGTAGGAGCTTGTAAACAAATATGATGATAAGCCATGAAAATGTTAATGAATGGATGTGATTTGGCCATGGTACCAAGACATGACCGACATACTCGATGGACTAGCGGCAATGCGACATGACTAGGTCGATAGACCGGTCTAGACAAACAACTACAGGTCAAGTTGAGGGTCGAGATCATTGGACTAGTGGCACCAAAGATAAATGGTTTTATGGAAAACTTTGTTTGTGCATGCACTTGAGGTTCGAGACCATCAAGACGCCCAAGAGGGGTAGTGATTTGTCTAAGGGGCTACTGGACGAAATGGTGGAAATAAGGGTAATTTGTTGTGCTAATAGTCAAGAAAGCTCGACGTAGCTTAATGCGCATGAGACCGGGGTGAGGTCGGGATGAGGTTTTCATCCTCATATGGATACGAAGTATTTTGGGTCTAAGGGTAGGACGTCAGAGACGTTCACTTATACTTCAGGTAGAAGTTAGAGACTTTTATCAGGGTGGATGGTAAAGACGCTCCGATCCATAAGTGGGTGCAGTCGGCGTAACTGCATCTCACGAATGTGTGTGTACCCTTCCTAATGAAGGGCGTGTGTTGTTTGTGAAACACACCTAATAGGGAAATGGGAAAGACGTTATGAAAATCTTGGAAAGGATTTGAGAATCCTTGAAAAATAATTGGTAAACCTTGGAAAAAGGTTTTGAAAACTAGAAATTGAGGAAAGAATGTTTTTAAAGAAAATAAGGAGTTTGGAACACTCCGATTAAAGTTGTTTTTGTGAAAACTCGCACCCAACTCCCATTCACTGAGTTGTCAAACTCACCCCCTCACTTTACCACTTTTTAGGAAACCAACCTTAAAGATCTGACTATAGCTGAACCTTAAGACAAGTATGTAAAATTTATATTCAATTTTGATTAATGTTATTCCAGGAAAGATACAGGTGAAAAGGATGCCTTACTCCTTACAGTTTAAAGAAGGGGAAAACCATTTAGAAACCGGGAGAGTGGCGGGTTGTTCATAGGGATCCGACCAAAGAACCCGACCTCGCCTTCTGAGGTTAAGAAAACTACCCAAGTCGAAGCTCTGCTTCGAGCTTCACCGGAAAATGGAGCAGTTGAGAGAGAATGGAGATTTCAGGTATGAGGAGGATGAATGGAGAGGAGCTCTTCATATAGGGAGCTCGGGGACTCTCTATCCGACCATTTCACATCTTGGTCAGGCTTATCCTCACCCTGAAATGGCCTGAACGAAGATGATTTGTCTTCGCCGGCATTGTCCATTCATGCAATGAATGAACAATGTCGTCATTTGAAGGAAGAAGATGACACTGTTCTGAACCGGGTTCAATGCTTAAACCAATCAGTTCAGGCATGATTCAACCGATTTTCTCAAAATTAAAATTTTCTAAATTCATCTAAATTCATTCTCTATCCAATGGTGGCTTCAATTCCCCAATTTGAATATTTTAAGCTACCTAGAAAAATGAATTTAGCAACCAGTTCAATGATGGTTCAAATCCGTTCAATCCGGTTGAGGTTTGGTTCACCTAAACCAGTATGATTTTCTCTTCCAATTCATCCCAAAGTTCCTTTCCATGGTTTTTATGATACTTTGGGTCACTCAGGATTTGTAAATTCCCCATTTTTCCCTTTCTCTCTCGGTTAAGGTTCATGAACTAATTCAGTTTTCTCTCTTGAGTTGACCGATTCTTTCCCCGATTTTCTTATCTTTAAGGGACAGGGTTTACCGTGCGGCTGCCACATGGCAGCCTCTAATTGGCTAATCTAAATAATCCTATATCTTTCCTGGCATAGTGTGTGGCTTCCACGTGTCAATCGTCGATTGGCTGAGGCCATCAAACGTGGCTTTGCCTGGTCGACCGTTTCTCTAATATCCTTGCCGGTTGCTGGCATGGCATCTTTGCCACGTGTCAACTTCTCATTGGTCTGCCTTGCTGACGAGGCTTCTTCTCAATTGACCATTGACTGAGAATGCGTGTCACTCTCCTATTGGTTAGTCGTTGGTGACGTGGCCTTTACCAGTTTCCAGAGACACATGTCACGCTTTAATTGATCAATGCTTTCTGACCGAGCAGCTCATTGGGCCACTTTGCCATGTGTCGCTTGTTGATTGGTCGTTCCCGCTGACTAGGTGTTGATCGGGCAAGCAGTCCGTTGACCAGTTTGATCAGACCGGGTTCGGTGACCCGAAATTAAAAATCGGTCGGTTCAGGCCTGATTCGACTGGTTTTCTAAAAATTAAAATTTTCTAAATTTGTCTAAATTCATTTTCTATCTAATGGTGGCTTCAATTTTCCAAATTGATGTTTTTAAGCTAACTAGAAAAATGTATCTTTAAATCGGTTATTCATGGTTCAATTTGGTTCACCCTAAACTGGTTTGATTTTCACATCCAATTAACTTTATGGTTATTTTTCATGATTTTTAGGTCTTTATTGGCCACTTGAAATTTTCAAATTTCTCATTTTGACCCTTATTTTCCAATTCCGGTTCACTTAGATACTCAATTTTTCTCTCAAAAATTTTTGGTTCCTTATTTCGAGAGTACGAGGTTTACACTAAGTTACTAATTTAGATCCTTTTTTTTCCTTTTTTGTATTTTGATTCCTAACTTTCTAAAAATTACCATAATGCTCTTACACTTTTTATTTGTCTATTTTGAAAAGTCTAACTCTTAAATGAGTTCATTTTAGGTACTCTAACATCCTTTGTTCTCATTTGGGTCCGCACATACCTAGAAATCCCATTTTTAGCATAATTTTGTCAATATTTACAACATTGCCCCTAAACGTTTTCCAAAAGTTTTATTTGGGTCCCTAGCCTCTTTCAAGCTATCTCTTTGAGTCTCCAAGTCTTCTCATACTTTATTTTAGGTCCCTAGACTTCTACTGAGTCTTATTTAGGTTCTCATTTTCCTAAAATCACAATTTCACCATCAAACTTTTCAAAAATTATGTTTTATTCCCCCTAGCTTTTATCTCTTTCAAAATGAGCCCATAATCCTTCAAAAACCTTTTTTAGATCACTCATCTTATTCCCTAGGTCCCCACAGTCAATTTTCGACTAGCCTTAGTCAAAATAGTGTCGTTTTGGCCTCAATCAATCTCTCATCAGAAAATAGACTCAGAATTGTGTTTAGTCAAAAACTTATTTGAGAGAAAGTGGTGATGGTCGACACCAATGAGGTTGAATACCTTGATCACCCTCTGAGGATGTTAGAGTCACCTATAACACCCGATTTATAGAGCTTTGTCAGAAATAAAGAGCTACAAAAGATTCTCAAATTTTTCATGGTCATGAGGCTTATCTTTAGCATGACCACCAAGGTTGGTGAGAGTGGACCAAGAGGTGCTTCCAGAATAAATTTGGGTCATGGCTGGCCATCAAGGAGGTTGGGGCAAGGTAAAAAATCTCTTGCCCTATTTTTGGGCGAGGGGGCAGTGGTATTGTTCCATTACGTCATCATCAGTAGAGGGCAAATCAGTGTCAGGGAGAGGTGCGGTTGGAAAGTGGTTGAGTTTGGTGGTCATATGGAGAAATGGTAATCTCTGGTATGGAGGTCACCGGAAAGTTGAGTAGGCTTGGTTTTAGAGGGAATTCTAGTCACACCACCGGTGAGGCAACAACTAAGGCTTATATAGGGAGCTCAGGGGACAAAATGTCCATCATCCCATGTGTTTAGCTAATCATATGGAACCTCATAGACCTCCATGTGCATTTAATTTCTCTTGGGAACAAGAAGCCATAAATCTCATTGTGGATTAAGTTATTTCTTCATCTGGAACGAGTTTTCAGGTCAAAAGTCGGGGGGAGGTAACGATGCGCACGTGCGTGGGTGCGCCCAGTGCACCACGCCACCCGGTTCGCAATATAGTGTGAACTGGTTTCTAACAAATAAATCTATCGATTTGGTCGATTTTGGCAATTTCTTAGCTGGATCACCCCAATTTGGTCAGTTCTTGGCCTAATTTATTTTTCTAAAAATCTTTTGTTTAATTTAATACAAATTAGACTTAATAATCATTGTTTTATAATTTATTTAGCCCCTTCTAAATATCGAGAAGTTTTACTGCTCTGAGCCATTTTAATCGGTTTGATTGTCTTTTTGTTGGTTCGCCTCTCATTCAATAAGTTCTTGGCCCAATTCCTTTTTCTAAAAATTCTCCATCACTTTACATATTGATTGGGCTCAAGAATTGGCATTTTCAATTTATTTAATCACTCTTAAAATTTGAGGCTTTTCACTTTAAATCGATTCAATCCCAATTGAAATTCGTTTTCACTTGCACTTTTCCTGATACTTTGTTTCCGATCAAATGAGGTTCTTGGAGAATAATTTCATGAATTCATCTATTTTCCAAGTAGTCTAAACTAGTCTTCAATCCAATTTTATTCAAAATCTCGGTTTTTGGATTTTTATTCCTAGTTTAACATCAGTTTTCGATCTATTTGGGCTTAAATCAAAATTTCGGAAATTATAGTGTTGCATAGTTTTCATCAAATTTTCTAAAATCAAATTTAACATTGTGTTGATAACACCCAAAGTAACATTCATATGAATTTAATCGTATTTTCATCTCCCCGTCAAATTGAATTTTACCTCCAAAGTCTAAAACCCGATATTAGGAACTCTCTCAACACCTGAGCTCTTTGAGAGCAAATTATCTCTCATTTGACCACCAAATTTAGTTATTTTAATGTCAAAATATTGCAAAAAGAGTTATCTTGAAGTTTGTGGTCAAATACCAATCAACTAGTGGTCAAAAAATGACAAACGAGAGTTGTTTTGTCCGACCCAACGTTCGATAGCGAAAGTATGAGTTTCTTTTGCCCTTACGATGCCAAAATCGACTAGCTTCGATCAACTATTCAAATGAAATTGGTGCCAAAGGATCCCCTTATCTCTCTTCTACCCTCCGATGGCCTTAGCAGATCTTCATTAAGGGAAGTCTTGGCCACCACGAGCCATTTTTCTCTGTCAGGTTGGTACTAAAACGCCCTATTGCCACTAGTCCGGGGCCAAATTTGGCCAATTTCGATGACCATTTAGCTAACCACCACCTAGAGCCTAATATGTGGCTTCAAAACGCCTAAGAATAAGGGGTAAAATAATAAGTTTAACAAAGTTAGCGACCTAAGTGATAAAAATATAAAGTATAGGGATAAAATATTAATTTATAAAAAGTTAGTGCCAAAAGGATAATTTAAAGAAATTTAGTGGATTAAATATAATATTAAAAAATTGAAGTGAATAATGACGAGTTAAGAATAAGGGGACTAAAATGTAAATTTTATAAATTTTAAAGATAAAATAGTAATATTAGTAATATATATATATTTATATATATATATATATCCTCTCTAATTTGCATTAAATTTTCCTCCTCTCATATAACCAAGCGACCGGAGAAGTGGACGGAGGAAGAACACCAAAGGTTTATTGAGGCTCTCAAACTGTATGGCCGTGGCTGGCGTTGGATAGAAGGTAGAAATTAAAGATTTTATTTACAAAATTTTGTATTCATGAGTATGACTGTGTGATAATGGTATGTTTATCTTTCTTATTATAGAACATGTTGGACCAAGACTGTTGTTCAGATTCGAAGCCATGCTCAGAAGTACTTCTCTAAGGTTGGGCCTGGAAATGTGTCTTTACTGCTTAGGAATAAATTATCTTTTGTCTGTGTGTGGTATTCTGAAATATTGTTGCATCCAAAAGCATTGTGTTTTATGCAAATGTGTTATTTTGGCCAATGCTGGCAATCCTAGCGGCCCTGCATCATGAGTTGAGACCCCCTCTCCTCCACCACAAAGGAAGCCCAACTATCAATACCCAAGAAAGACCTATGTCAAGCTCACTTCCAATCTATATTCTATACCCAGCAGAGAGGTCGGTCCCCTTCACCCAACTACTCGAGCATGGAAAAAGAGGCCAGCTCTCCTACTTGAGTTTTATCTGCTATTTGCTCCGAAGGGCAGCAGAACGGGTCACTTTCACCAACCTGGTGCACGACCATCCTGCCTAATACAAGTTCAATCAATTGCAGCTGGGAGGGTGAGCAGTGCAGGTGAGGAAGATGACTTGGGCATAGAATGTTCAACTTCGTCCACAATGAAATTACCTTCCTTGGTAAGATCATTGTATGGGAACTCTAGATCAGATTTTCTCCTGAGAAAGCTGAAATCCCATTTACCTTACTAACAATCTGTTTCTGGGCATTGCTTGGTTTTTCAGATCAGATTTACAGAAGTTTTCACCATCTCACGGGGTTAGAGGCACAAATGGTCCCCCGGCAGTTAAGCTGTTTGGTTGGGAGGACCCTTATGGTCACCAAAGATGAAAACCTAGTGCCTCACGATACTGATATGGGTAAAGGGAATTTGATCATCAAGGATGCTGGCAAGCTTGATGAATCTTCATCAATGAATGGAACCCAAGATACCTTATTGTCTGTTGGGAGGATTGATAACAATCATGCTGATATCCATTTAAGCTCTGAGCAGTTCTCCTCTCATGGTCGTCAATGGTGGCAGCTGTACTGATTTCATCTAAACCACCTCCCATCCGGACGATCACCGGTGAGAAGCAGAAATCCACTTCACGGTCCAACAATCCAACATCTGCAGGTGAAGCGGAAGCGATACACAGGGTTGCTGACAGCACTGAATCCAAATATGATATTAAAGCTTGTGAGTCAAGAAGCAGCCTGAGGGGGGTTTGTGCCATACAAGAGGTGTGCAGTTGAGTGAGGTGAGCGCGGATGAGACCGCTACCCCTAACAGATGGCAATGGAAGAATTCCAAATGGGCAAAATAATAGGAATGCCCCACTTTTTATTAATCCACGGCAGAAAATAAAAAAAAAAAAGGTCAATACACAAACCCCACAAAGTCAACAACACAGCCCACCCCCATCAGCCCCCATTGGCCAACTGTTGCCCTAATTACACACGGCCACCAGACCACCACACCCAACATAGACGCCAAATTACGTGTAAAGAAAAAAAAAAAAGACAAAGGGACATTGTAGAGTCAGAATCAGATCATTGATCAGAAATATTGATATACCCATAATAGAGAGAGATGATAAGGAAATTGAGAAATCCCTTTTGAAAAATCATATTATATGTTCCTTAATTTTAGGAAAATTAATGTATCCCCCTTTCTTCTGGTTTCTTCTTGTTCTTGTTCTTGTTCTTCTTTTTAGACCATTCATTCATCACCAATCATGCAATAATTACCTTCATGATATACTACTACAGGGTGCTAAAATGTCACCGGAGGGAGGACCTCTTCTCCGGCCATGGAAGTGTTTGGAGGGTACCAACAGGCATCATCGTCTGTTATGAATTGCATCCACGAGTCGTCCTTGGCATCCTCTTCGATGCACGAGGACGAAGCTATCTGGACATCCGGCGGTGTCGTGACTAATTCGTACTCGTTAAAGAGTCCCTGCGGACTACCCATCAGTGACGATACACTGCACTGTGCCTGCTGCTGCTGCTGCTGCTCTTCGACCTCGGAGCAGATGCCGTTTTTCTTGAACACACGGCACAATGCATATGAATCCTACCAAAAATCAAGGTTTCAGAAGAAAATAAACACCTCAAAAATAAAAAAAGTTTCTTCCATACTTGTCATTCCATCTTAGTGTGATCTATAAAAATAATTATCATTCCATCTTTCTAATATATTACTTTTATATAATTAATAATATTATTTAAATAATAAAATCACCAATAATTTCTAGCAAATTTAACTTTTTTGGCCATTAACATAGCTCCATCTCCTACTTTTTACCCACTTCTTTTATTTATCAAATTTAATCATTTTCGTTATTATTTCATACTATTAAACACTTTAATATTTAAAAAACAGTTTGAGATGGTATCAAATTTCATAATAATAATAATAATATAGTAAAAAGTCACATCATAATGTAAAACTAATAGTTTTGGGAAGAAAAGGTATCATATTTAATTGAAAATAGTTGATAATTTAGGGGAGATGATGTTACCAAAATAAGACAAAGAAGGTGATTTTTCCATTAATAGGACAGGCACTGATGATTGTCCAACTTGAGGTAAAAAAAGTGGAGAAGGTCAAGATGATAGTACTTAGAGAAGCCAAGGAAATGATATCAAGGTGCATACAAAATATGGATTGATATCTAAATATAGTTTTTTATGTGATTCAATTCATGGGTAATTTTTTTATTATACTAATAGTTTAAATTATATATAATTACTCAATTTTTATAAAGGGTGTTTTTAGTGTAATAGTTTAAATGGATGTCTCTACATATTTTATATTTGGGTGTTATGTTTCTTCTTGGAGAATGAGATGTTGGATGTTTTTTTGGGTCTTTGGAGGAATAAAGTGAAAGTGATGTGGACAATCCACTTTACTTCTTGCAAAAAAAAGGTGGAGAGGAAGAGAATAGTCCTATAATCTACAAATGGGGGAATGAGAAATGCAATTTATAATCAATCTAAAGGATTCAAGTTGTATAAATTAAAAGGGTTTTAATTAGGCAAGTTCAATCATTCAATAAGTTGGTTAGATTGGACATCTTAATTTAAATCAAGAATTGCATCATCTTATAAACTTGCCAAGTATCAATCCTTTGATGATTATATATGAAGGGAAGGGATAGATCTTTTGGCTTATTAGAGAAAGACAAAATAACAAATATGATAATTTTTTTATTCACTTGTATATGAATAAAAAAACTCAAGAGAGATGGTGAGATCTTGACTAGTGCAAGAAAGGAATGTATATTAATAGATGTGAGTATGTGATAAGAAATGAACATTCCATGAAGACAATAAAGTAAAGATATTGACCTGATAGAGACAAATAGTAAAAGCCCTAGCTATTTAGCTTTTCCATGCATGCATTGGCATCCCTCTCATGCACTCCTCCTGAGGTTACTACAAAATCTTCAGTCCTAGCTATGATTCACATATATACTTTGAGACCTTGTAATATGCTACCTACTCAATTCTTTCATGCCTCCTTTTCTAATGATTTCATATTTGAATCAGTTAAATATTTGGTGACTACATACCCTTTTAGCTCTACTTTATTTTTTACATTGCATTTATCCCTACTCATTTTTTCAATCTCATTACCTATATAAAAAAATTCATATTGTTTCTCAACTAATAATTTTTTTTAATTTATAAGGGCTTAATATGAGACTTATGCTTAATAATAGCACTGAATTATCATAATCAATTCACTTTTGTACTCTACTCATTATTTAGTTTATGAGATAAAATATATCCAATTTTAGGGTTTACAAGTATTCTTTCTAATAACACAGATTATGGATTTGAATCATATCAGGACACTTCATGCCCTCTCAACCCCCTTTTCATTTTAAAAAGTTAATGGGTATCATAATAAAAAAGAAGGAACATTGACAATTTTACTTAGAAGGTGATTATCCGGGTCCATATCACAACTTTTATATGTTGCAAAGTTTAATTTTTTTTTCTTAAGTAGATGTAATGAGAAATATGGTTTTCTCCCAATGCCTTTTGAGAGGGTAAACCATTTCTGTATGGAGAACAAAGCATGGATGGATACGCTTTAGCCCTAGTTTGCTCTTTTTTATTCTCTTCTTTTTGTAGAAAGCTACAACTCATATGAGAGACTGCATCATGTTCAAGGAAAAGCTTACATGATTTTTTTATGACGTAATTTCCCGTGAAATTGTGTATAATTTGTTTAGTAATACAATGGAATGGAGTGAAGTGTGTACCTGAATCCCTGAGATGTCCTCAAACTCCTTATCATCGAGGCGGTACTCATGCATCACCCAGCCAGTCCTCCTCCCTTGTGGGGCTCGGCCTCGGTAGTAGACCAGCGTCTTCTTCATCCCAATAGATCGGTTCTGGCTTGTGACCCTCCTGTCTTTCCCTGTTGATTTCCAGTACCCAGCATGGGTCGCCCTGTTGGTCCTGAAACCGTTAGGGTACTTCCGGTCCCGTGGCCCAAAGAAGTACCACTCGGGGTCCCGGCTGGGGAGGAATGACTTCTCTGCATATTAGATTTGGATGAAATGGATGTTATATCCAGTACATATATGACAGGTGATCATATATGTACATATTTAGAGTTATAAGTATCTTATTGTAATTGAAAAGGACATGCCTGCTAAGTCCCAGGGCTCGCACTTGTAAAGATCAACCTCGGGGATGATGTCGAGTTCGATCTCTTGGCCGTTGATCTTCCTCTTGAGGTAGTAGTTCACGAGTTCCTCGTCCGTGGGATGGAACCTGAAGCCCGGGGGTAACCCTACTGGCGACATTGATGATTGATCTCCTCTCCCCCGGGGATTGGGTAGATATTATGAGATCTTCTTCTTCTTCTTTTGTTGCTGGTCTTTCTTAGACACATATACACACTCTCTCTCTCTCTCTTTCTCTGTTGTGATGATGATCAGCAGCGGATGGATGATGGATGCCTTTCTCTCATTGTACACAATCACGAGTGATATTTATAAAAGGATTCAAAGACCAAACTGACTGGACAGACCCTAAACAAACCCTTCTGATCCTGTCTCTCTCTCTCTCTCTCTCTCTCTACACTTTTGTTTTTGCTTTTCAGATTCTTAGCAGACAGACGTTCATCTCAAGCCCTTTCTTGTTTGAGAGCTCTCTTCCCTCCCTCCCTTCCTCCCTCACCAGCTTTGAAGACCACAAAAAGTAGAAGGAAGGGGGGGCATGGCATGGGATTGGATTGGGGGTTGGCTCTAAAGACAATGATGGGACATGACCCCTCAATCTCAGATTAAAAGCAAAGCCAGCCGCTACACAATTTCTGTTTTTTGTTTTCCTTCGTTGCTCGTGGTTTGCAAATCTGAGCTCTTTGGGACCCTGTGGGAGATCTCTTAGTCCTCCAGATACCTACCTACCTGGTTTGAATACATACTAATCTAGAGATTATGGGACGGTGGACAGCTATGAACACTCAAATGTGTTACACGCCTCTACTCTACTGCAGTTTTTTAGCAGATAACGAGCAAGTAGCAAGTTTAATGTCCCAAGAGCGGTTGCTCCCAAGGGTTTTCTTCCTATAAACCTCATTTTCATATGATTAACTCATATAGACCTTGGATTGGAATTTTTTTAATTCTCCATTATGATAATCTCTTACACACATTTTGGATTTAATGGTTTTGAGGGATTTGGATTACAGGGGTTTAAATGGATTTAGTGGTTTTAAGGATTTGGATGATAAGTGTAGGTGGTTTCAAATCTCTCCATTTATAATAAAATATAATTATTTAATTTTTAAATATTTAACTTTTTATTTTTATTATTTAAGTAACTTTAATATTATTGTATATATTTATTTTTATTTTTAAATTTTTATTTATTTTATTTTTATTCTTGTATATTTTAAATAAATTAAAATATTAATAATGTTTTATATAAAAAATATATTTTTTTGCACAATATATAAAAATATATTAAATATATATAATATAGTTTATTGTATACATATATATTCTTTTTCTTATAATAATTATAAAATATGTATATATAATTATTACTATATATTTAATATTAATTAATTTTTATTATATATATTTTTATATTAATATATTATTTTATTATATAGTACATGTAATATAATTTAATTTATATATTACTTAATAAATTAATAATTTTAATTAAAATAATATTTTTTAAAATTTTTTATTAATAAACTCTACCATACATGCAAATGATGGATTTGTATGTTTTGTTACATCTTCAAACTCTTCAATTCACCATAACTCCAAATACCTTCAAATATCTATAAATCCATCAATTAAAATAAAATCTTAGGGTGTTGAGCAATAAAATAAAATAAAATCTTAGGGAGAGGTGTCAAAATTACCGCTTTATACAAAATATTTTAGATTTTACATTATTTACACAAATTTTGAAAAATGTTTCACTTAAATACTTCATATCAAATTTTGTATAACCACCTTAAATTTTATTAATGTAAGATATTTATATGGCACATTATGCTATTACATAAAATATCATTTCTTAAAATAAAAATAATTAAGAGAAGGAAATGAGGGCGGCGGTCGGTGAAGTAGGTAGGTAGGTGAAGTAGGCCCTTTACTAGGCATGAGTATTTTATAATTTTATAAATTTATAATAGTTTTATATTTTATTTATTATAAATTTAATTATTTTAATATTTATTACCATATACCATATCTATTATTATAGTTTTGTACGAATAAAAATATATTTGTCAACATTCACTTAAAATTTATAATTTATAATGGTGTATTGCTTTAAATTTTATATAACCATAATATTTCTCTTATTTATTTAATGTAAAATTTCAATTCTCAATAAAATAAAGTGACATTTTTTTAAAATTTTGTCCTTAATAATTGTATACAAATTGTATATAATTTCTTATGGCTAATAATAATTTAACCTATATATCTAGAGTTGTCATTTATGGAGGAATGGGATGTATGGGGTGAATGGATGCATACCTTTATTCATAACCTAATTTTATTGTAGAAATTTTGTTTAGCAATCACCATGCAAATTAAAAATGCCTTCCACTACTGCATATGTATAGTTGATGCTCATGATATATATATTATAACTTTCACGTTCATATCCCATTTTCCATTAGTAGGGTTATGAAATTAAGATTTGAGAAGCGGTACTTTCTCATACACTCGATCAAATTTCTTATCACGTGCAAATAAACAAATTGTTGATAATGGTAAAAAAGGGGTTTGAATGTTTGGGTTGTTCTTATTTTATAGGGTTTTGAATTATTCCCCGGATCCTATTTGGCATAGATGAAAGAAAAGATGGTCAATTCATTCAAAACATTCATGTGGTTGTCTCAAGATATTGGGTTGGAGAAGAATAATAGAGTGTATGTATGGTTTTCTTTCATTAGGAATCATGAATTATTACTCCATGTCAAGGTAGTCTACTAAACAAAAGTGTTCTCTATAAATAATATTTCATTTATGGAGGTATGAGAATATGAGATCACTTTTTTTTGTTTTCCTAATCACAAGATAATTATAGAAAAAAATGACAATCTAAATAAAACCATCAATAATGAATGTTGAAAAAGAAGAAAACATTTGATATGGAAATTACTATTTTGTTCATGTTGTTAGAGAAAATCTCTAAAATATTTAAAACCTAAATTTATTTTATTACAATAGTAAGATACAGCTAGATTAAACTGAGTATTGAGAAATAGTGATATGCAAACTATTTTTTTAAAATTTGTGAATATTTATATAAATAAATGATATATAATAATGTTGAATGAGAGGGGACCAATGCAAAGACTAAAGAGGGAGATTTGGTGAGAAAAAAAGCTGCATGAAGCTTGTATGGAACAAAGTCCTCCACATCACATATGCTAAATATTATAATGAGAAACAACAAGAAGCTCTCAAACCTTTCCCAATCTAAAGGTGGTACTACCACATGACCAGCTATGACTAGTAAGGATTCATGGCTATCAAAGATGTTTTTTATTACACAATAGAGACTATAGGCCTATAAGATTAAGAAGCACAAAAAAATGTTAAATGGAATTCATAATTTCTTAATTATTGATAAATTATTATTGTACTATTAGTGATATGGTCCATGCCAATGCAAAAGATCAATGGGTAGTAGATGCAGCATCACTTAAATCTTAGTTAGGGATTAAAATGATAAATGGGTCTTGGTTCATAAATGGAACCCATAATGTGTAAAGGTTGATATGATGGTGATGAAGAAGTGGTATGCTTGCTCAAACAACATGCCTTTCTAGGAACCCATTAATTCACTTCTTTAAACTATTCATTTACTCAAATGGTTCATAATTAATCATAAAGTATATATGTTACCTTGTGGTACTTGTGAACCTACATCCCATTTAAGTCCATCTAAATCAAGATTATATGCTTAATTTTTTGATAAATGAACTGATTTACATTCTAGCTAGCTAGTTTAATCAAATAATTCCAATTAACTAAAGTTGGTTTTAAAACAATTGATTTATTTGATCTCTTTATAAGACCCAAATTTAAAATACCATTAATGAAAAAGAGAAGCACAAGAGATGGTTGTTGAGCCTTCCAAGCATAACCATATGAAGGAGCAATAGAATATCTAGCTAGAGACATATATAAATAGAGAATGACCACCTTTGTCTCATTTAATCAACTTTGCTTCTTCTTCTTTTTTCTGTCTTCTGCTTTTTCTTTATATCTCCTCTTGCTTTCTTGCGCAATAATTACTCAGCATAATGTGTAACTTTTCCTCTTATAAGCTGGCTTTAAGCTCACTTTCATAGCTGATCTCCCACCACCAATCACCCTCTTTCCCCTCAACGTTGTTTGTTTTAACTACGTTCTTTCTCCTTTTGAGCTTGCAGAGATCTTGAGATATGCATAGGGGAGTAACTTGACTTGTGTAATTTGAGATTTGTTTCCCTTAATAATTCCATTTAATTAAAATTTAGCACTAAATCAGTAAAATTTAACACTATTGTTGCAACATTGGAGTAGAAAAGGGGAGAATTCATTATTCTACCATGAATCTTGCTTGGTCTAGTATTTGCCAACTAAGAACCTCCCTGATGATATAAGATCATCAAATGTTATGAGCTGCGTATCATGTGCTGAAACTATGAGGGAAAAAGATATCTAAGTCTGCATCTTTATGCAGTTGGGGTGGGTTGTGTCAGAGGCTATATGTGTCCTTTAGAGGCTTCAATGGGAAGGTTGCTGGATCATCGTCTTGCCATGATCAAGAAAGCCACCAACCTCGTGCCTCGAAAATGAGGCTTCGCTATTCCCGATACTTTCCGATTCCACAAAGTTCAGTCCTGCCCGTCAGCTTGTATGGTATGGTGAGATTGTCTAAGTCCATCGGAACTTGAGACTCAGGGAAGCCATTCAGATAGATCTAGCTTCAGCATCTTCAATAGAAGATGGATAATACTATTGGGCTCCGGTGAAGCCATTCTATAAGAATTAATATACATGATGAGAACACAAAAAAAAAACTGAACAATGGGCAAAATCTAAAACCCTAATGAACGACACTCCATGAATCTTCCAACATTGCGCTAATCTTAAGGTGCAAATTGACTGAGCGAGGCACTGATTTGATGAAAGAACTTGGAAATAGACAAATTAATTATTCACAAAATTTAATTCATATATATTATATTACAGATCATGTGGGGAAAAATCATTTTATTGTGACTGTTGTGGCATAAAATTTTAGGGGATTTTCAGGTACTGCAGTAGTCTCAAAAAAGGCTCCAATATAACCAACCCTAAGAGGGTTTGCCTAAGTTTCTACTAACTATGGCTACTAAGGTGAACATTTTCATGGATTACTAGTGGATCTGTAGTATGCAATTGAATTTTGAAATACATATTTATGTATAATAAGAATATAATATAATAAGATTTTATTTAATTATGATAATGAAAAGAAAAACAAATTGATAAATAAGAAAATAAATTGAAGGTTGAGAGTAAAAATATGTACAAGTTAAATAATTATTTGTAATTATTATGATTTTACTATTTTAATATCAATATAGTATTTGTCATAATTTGGGATATAAAATACAATATTTAAGGAAAAACAGTATTGAGACAAACTACTGCCCACTTCACTTAATATATAGATAATAATTTAAATACATGTACCATATTGCCTTTTTATCAATATTCAAGGGGATAATACCCTTCATGTTTCAAAATTTCGGTAAATGTGTTAGTTAAGTGTCAAGAGTTTTAAAGTTGGCTAGCCAAAATTTTGTTTTCAATAATTTGACTAACATAAAAAAAAAATGGCACTTAAAAGGACACATTTGTCAAATTTTTGGCACTCAATAAGTAATTTAAAACATTTCACGCTTTGAGCCACATATTTGTCAAAATTTTTATACTTTATGCAGTATTATCCCAAGTAAAAAAATATTAATGGATACAATCATAACTAACATGGCAATGAGATGACCCGCGTATATAAAATTGCCAAATAAAAAATTGGCAAATGGCTTTACTGATAAGATAATCTTACAAAATAGCATGTGAATGCACATATCCCCAAATACTATTTTTAAAAAATATATATATATACTAATTAAGAATTTAATTTCAAAATACAATTCAAACACCAAAACTCTGGAATACATATTCTTAGGGAAAATGACTCTTTTTATAAAGGGAAGAGAAATTGTCCCTTAACCGGAAATTCTTGTTACAAAGGATATCTTGAAGATATGGCGAATCCCATATGCCGGCGGGAATAAGTAGGTAGAATTTACTATTTATGGCTTAAATATGAAACGGGACGGGTCCGAGAAACACAATTCAGATTTTCTCCGAGTGTGTCTGGGGATGAACTTAGGACAGGCCCGTATAATTTTAGTACAAATAACATTTCACCCATTCTAACTGGCCTGAAGCCTGAATGCAGAACTCCCCTCCTTCCTACCTTGGGCCCCAGGCTCCTGTGACGTCTTACATTGTCTTAACCTCTATTCAATTATGGTATCATCAACTAGATATTGAATATTAGTGTAAAAAAACAATAGATATAGAATAATAGATAGCCATTTGATAGAGCAAAAAATAGATAGCCATTTGATAGAGCAAAAAATAGATAGCCATTTGGGGTAACCCCGCATCGGCCAGTTCCATAATTTCCAATGGCATGTTATCCTGTAAATCTCTTCCTCTTTTTTTAAGGAAATTTGCATTGTAAAGTTTTGATCTAGCCAGTTGAAACCCTTGATTCATAAAATATAAAACCCATTTGTAGCATTGATACGACCCTACGTTCACCAAGAAGAAATCATACCACATTGATACATCTTTACCTATCATCAAGATCAGAAGTAAAATCATCATTGCACCCACAAAACATACACAACACATGGCATCCAGAAGGATGATTAAACGTTTACGCTGAGTAGTAGTATTGTCCCCCAACCGTATTTACGCTGCCATGATGTCACTGCAGCTAACCCAAGAAAAGATACAGTAAGTATATCATATTTCAAATCTACTCTATTGGCGCTTTGCTTACGTTTCCAAAAGAGGGAGAAGAGAAAGATCAACAATATCACAAATTTTACCTATTCACTGCTGTGATCGGTTTGCTTCATCCCGCACATGAAGAAGTCCAATCTCTTGACCTTCCCCCACAACCCAAAGAAGGCCTCCTTCTCCACTCCCACAGCTCCAGCCACCTCCACCTCTCTTCTTCCTCCCCTGATCTTCCCCTTATTTGCTTCCTCCCTGTGTTCCGCCTCCAGGTCCCTCCTTACTAGCTGCCTGTAGTACTCCTTGTTCCTCTTCTCCAGCCTGTAGATCTGCTCCTGGAGATCCTCAATCCTGCGGCTCAGCTGGCATGCCCTCTGATCCTCCCTCATCTTCAGCAAGCACCGGGCCAGCTCATCCGCCTTCCTCTTCACAGATGCAGACTCCATAACCAGTCCCCGGTTCTCCTCGATCAGAGCGCCCACTCTGTAGCCCAACCTCGCGTTCTCCGTCACCAGTATCAGCCTCTCCGATTCCAACACCTCCAGCAGGCTCTTCTGAAGCTCAATCTTTCTCGAGGCATCATTACTCCTGCGACTGCTGATCTCTACCTCATGAAGAAGAATGTCGCACTCCACGTTCTTTATCACAATCTCTGCAACTAGAACATCATAATCCACCTGCTCACATGTACTGCAATTAGATTGGGAAGACTGCTGTGATGATAGCAAACTCTCCGCATCAGAGAGATCTTCCCTGTTGCTGTGGCAATGATCATTGCCCACCAAAGAGAAGTCATCCGCAGTTATGGAGGAGACAAGGGATGAGTGGCGGCTGTGGTTGGTGTGATTATTCTTAGAAAGCAACTGAACATATCGATCAGAAAGGGATATGTATGCCCGGTAAAGATCCTGGAGGAAGGCTAGAAGCTGTGGCCGCTTCTGGTAGTATGTATCAGCTCGTTGTGCGAAAGACTCTCCCGTGTCATCTTTTTCAGGGTTGCTTATAGCCATCTGTTCCATCTTCTCATTTATATCTGTAAACTCATGGAGCAGACGTAAGGAGCTTGTGAAATATATATATCAATGAATAGCTTCAATCAAGCTAGCAGGCTCTTGATATGACATGCTTTCTCTTAATAAAAAAACATTGTTTCTAGATGTTCTTATGTTGGTCTCACTTTTTTTAAAACATTTTATATCAACAAATCAATTAATTATGACTAATTTAGGTTTCAAATGGTAAGCATACCATCTGATAAAACTTGAATAGCTGTAGATTCTATAATTTATGCATAAATCAGAGAAGGAATAAAATCAATTTACCAATTTAATGTGGATTAAAATCTAACGTACTTTGAACAACAGTATTTACTGTAAAATTTAAGGGGGAAAAAAGATCTTTAGTTGCGAGGAAAAAAAAAGTGAAGTTAAAAGTTAACTTGGCCCTCATTATAAGGTACAGATAAATATTCTTTTGATTGTGGAGGCCCATATCACACTAATAATATATATGCAAGCAAAAGTTCATGTGACCGGACTGGTTCACATGAAAAATTAAAATCGGGACCCATTAAAACTTGGGATTCTATCAGACAGGGGACCTACCCCTGAACATGATTAGTGTAGAGAGAGAATACAAAATTTGAAATAGCTTCTGCAGATATGGTCCATACTAGGACTCAAAGTCACTACCATATGAAACAAAGAAACAGCTAAGCCGTAGCCAAGCAGCGGGTAATTAACCACTGAATAATGATATGGGTACAAAAAAACAATTTCAAGAAGCACAACCAGCGGGGTTGTTTCTGCGTAAACATGACAGATGAGAAAGGATGGGACACTGACATGGACCCAGACATTATGCATTATGTTACGAGAGGAACAGCTTTTCAAATTTGTAGCGGGGTGATAAAGAAGATTCTCTCTCTATATATATATACACATATTTTTTTCCAAACTTTGTGTTTCACTTAATACACCAACACTGAGCATAATTAAAAGAAGGGTCAATTGCTTAAAATTTCTGTAACAAAAAAGGGCTTATAGGTTCCACAACATGGGGTCCATTATTTTATAGAAGAACCTCGGATCCATAACTGCCCATAGTTTGAAAATTTGCAATTGATATTCCCCTTCGATCCTAATATCCTAGTGAAAAGGAATAAATCAAAAGGAAATTAGAAAAAAATGGAATTTCTCAGTGTTACTTCATTTTCCATATTCATCCCTTTTTGTGTATATACAAATTCAATCTATTTGTTATTTTAACATAACAACGCCTGCGGGTAACAAAAGATGATAAAAAAAGCTACTCTGTAAAATTTTGAGACTAACAGTACTGCACCTTAAAGTAGCATACAACTGTATTTTTTTGTGAATAATGATAAAACAGTTTTTTATTGAACAATACTATAACTGTTGGATAACATTAAAGAAAGAATAATTCATGTGCATTACCGTCATAGAGGAATGTCGGCTAAATTACTTAGGCAATGTCACGTGCAAATTTAAAACATAGATATGATAATACCTAGAAAGTAACACTTCACAAATGCCTAGGATGATTTTTTTTGCTCAAAGCTTAAACTGAAGTACAAGAACTTTTATTTAATATCTTATCGAAGAGAAGTCTTAAATACGTAATTATTTTTTATAGCAAATCACATTATTTTGAAATTAAAAAATGCAATCAATACACATATAAAAAATGAGAATTCCTATTATCGAAAAGAATATCATAATTTTTAATACCTGAAACCCGGGTAAGAGTATTTTAATTCTCCCCAGGCCAAATAGTGTAATTTCGGATTCAGTATCTTAATTCCTAATAATGTATTCTGAACCAGAAGCATTAAAAGTGCATAAAATTTACCAACAATATAAGAATACTTTTTTTGGCTCAAGCAGTATAAGAATACTTGAGTTTAAGAAATGCAATTTTTCTAGGAAGTCCCGTTTATCAACAGGAGAAAATCATGTGAAGAGGTCATATAATAAAAATCAAACTTAATATCTTAATTAGACTTGTCAACTGCATTCAACCCTCACCCTCTTGTCTTAATTGTTACACATCATTGCTCCAAATGATAATTTCAATAGGTAAATTAAAAGTATATAATTAAATATTTATTTTTATATCCAACGAATCCTTTAAAAGGCCTCGTGAATTGACCCAAAGATATAGAGCAAAAAAAAATTAACCCAAGGGAAATCATTTTTCTATTAAGTAATAAAAATATCATTTTCTATTAAGTAATAAAAATATCATTTTCTATTAAGTAATAAAAATATCATTTTCTATTAAGTAATAAAAATATCATTTTCTATTAAGTAATAAAAATATTATATATATATATATATGTATAACTCGCCAAAAGGTCCCGAGAACTTATATCTTTTTCTTTGTAAATTTGTCATTATTCTCATTGCGCACATCTAAGTCCATACATTGCCAAGAAATGGACCCAGAGTTCAAATTCTAGTCCCATTTATGCCAATACGGGCCTACGGCACATGTATTGCAGGACATGTGAAGTGGACAACCGTAAAAGAATTTTCAGTAACTCACTCAAATGGGCACAATGAAAATAAGTTTTAAAAAATCCAAAAAATTGAATAGCATAGTTCCATACCGGAAAGGGCAGACGATAGCCAGGAAGGTGCAGCCGCTGCATTGACGACGGAACCGCCCCTTGTCGGCAGAGTTGATGGGTGGCACGCTTGATTTGACGGCTGCTTCCCTGGCTTCTCCTCCGTCTCAGAGTCATTGCTTATTTCAGACGTTGTCTCCGGCGACAGTAAAGGCTCCGCTACGTTTATTTCCCTGACCAGCAAAATCCAAAAACCATCAGAAAAATTATTACAGCCATAGCTACAAATGACTTCCTAAAGTAGACTAGGTAGGGCTACTGTTGAAGCTACGGATTCAAACCCAACCCAGTGATCTTGTGGTGATATCGCAGCACCTAACGACATCATAGCCTCCCTTTCCAAGAAAGATGAGAGAGAAAGAGAGAAGCAAAAAGTGGCGGATCTCGAGGAATCAGTTTTGATAAAAAAGGCGCTACCTCTCTGAATAATCGCATCGTTCAAACAGTTTCCGAATACGTAAAGATTTACAGTATCTGTCACCACAACTTGGACTAAACTCACGATTAATTCAATAACACCTCTTCCCCTCTACTTGTATCTGATCTGTGGAAAACACCAAGTTGCTCACTAGAAAATTCCACGCTTATCGAAGACTAGTATGAAGATTAAACAGGTTCCGATGCCGGGAAATATCTAGGTAGATATTCATCGACAAATATTTAGCTTGAGAATAAGGAAGTGAATTCATGATTGCTCAGGAAAATCTTCCGTGAGACCTCGGCAAATCTAAGTAGTGAACCTACACTAATGGCCAAAAACTAGTGAACCTACACACTTCGATGAGAGGAAAAATCACGCATGGTTCCTTTTAGTCTAAACATCATAATGCTTCATTATACATGTAAATGCTCTATTCGAGCGAGGCTCCATCTGAGCACGAGATTTTCTGATCATCATGGCCACGACACAGGAGAAATTCAAACTTATTTCTTTTCCTCTGGAGTAATCAATCTTTGCAAGTAGAACCAGGAGGCTCACATTTTAGTTCTACACCGTCAGAACTGCTCCGAGGTTTGCGACTAGATGAGTGCTTCCCGTAATATGATGAAAATTTTAGTACTAAGATAAAAACTTACCGTGAACATTGTCGATGTAAGAGCACCAGCGACATGATCAGCGTACCAGACAGATCTCCCAATGGCGTCTTTTCTGAGTGAATGAGTATGAGAGAGAGAGAGAGAGAGAGAGAGAGATATGGCGGTGGCAATTAAGTTAGGACTGGGAGTTTCTATATGTTGAAGAAGAAGAAGAACGAAGTTGGGGGAATAGCTAGGAATCTTCGTCGTCGATCTTCAGTGGATCGGACGGTTGACAAGCACGGAGAAAAATTACTGGAGGGGTAGTAGAAAGCAAAATGCGGTGAGCGTGGATCGAACACGCGACCTTCAGATCTTCAGTCTGACGCTCTCCCAACTGAGCTATCCCCGCTAATAATCATTAATTACATTATCCTTAATTACACAGTATCATATTTTATCTAATATAATATCATCCACGGCTGATTATTTGAAGATACACCTGGGCAGCTCGTTGACTTTAACCAAACACTTTTTATGGCATACTACATATTCTATGGAGCCTTATACATCAAAGTTTCTTTTCTTTCACACAAACCCTACTCACAAAGATTTTCTTGTTTCTGTTCTGAAACTTTTTCAAAACTTTGACATTTGATATTGGCTATTATGCACTTGTTGCCACTTGAGAAACAAATGAGAAGAAAAAAAAAAGGTTTGGCCATACTTGCAGAACTAGTGAGAGTCCACTTCACCCAAAGAAAAAAAGTATCATAGAAAGCTGTTCTCAGCAAGTACACAGTAACTAACAAGACTTAGAAAGACAGGACTGTCGCTACAAAATCTCAGAGCAGCTCAAATCATCAGAAACATAAATAAGCCCAAGTGTGGAGGAAGGAAAGGCATGATCCATGGATGGCCCCAAACTTGATCTAGCACTACTAAGTGGAAAGATGTTATCTATCCTTGATTACTGGAAAAACTCCCCCATCAAAGATGACTCTGTTCCCATGTGCACCTCTCGCAGCCAAGACAATTGAGGGAGATGAGTACGCCTCTAATGTGACCCACCTGCAGTGAGTGGAGTACTTACTGAGCAGATAAAAGGCCCCAAACAACAATGCTATTGCACCATTCTTTCCAAAGGGCTGTGATTGATCATGTGAACCCTTCCATAGTGATCAGATATTCTATATTTAGCCCGAGAATCAAGAAATTAATCTTGGAGAGACCATAAATCTGATGACATTAATTATAAGCTCTTATTCACTGCCTACATTTATTCTATATGGCAAGCAACGAGCTTGAAAGCTTAGCGTGAGAAAAATTTTGTTATCAATGACAAAGTGGGTAACCTAGCTAGATGCAGGACAGTATCTTTTACAAAGTTAGGAAGTATAGCACATGGGGATGTTTTTGTACATCACCTCTACTTGGGAGAACTTTTATAAAGCCTATAGTTATAATCAATGAAAATGGAAAGATCCAAAGTAGAGAGAATTGAAAAAATTAAGAGGATAGGAAAACCTACAAAATCTCACCCTGGAATATACCTTTGCACTGCTTCCTCCCTTGCTGGAGCAAGTTTAAGAAACCTTGGGCTTTTCCCTTAAGACTTGTGTCAAATTCTTTAAAGAGGCAGAAACAACAATAGCACTTATCAAGCAAACTGCAAGAGTAGCAACAGGAATCAACGGGACCATAACACCGGCAAAATACATGCTAGTGAGACCATACATAACTATGAATACAATGGTATCAGATAGACTCTTGAAGCAGAAATAGAGGCCAGCTGGAAAGAGGAAAAGTAGAATTTGGAAATCAAACACGGAGGATGACCATGCTGTGGGCTGATGCTCAGAAACAGATGCATAGGT
Source organism: Trapa incisa (assembly GCA_030064435.1). Classification (NCBI taxonomy): domain Eukaryota; kingdom Viridiplantae; phylum Streptophyta; class Magnoliopsida; order Myrtales; family Lythraceae; genus Trapa; species Trapa incisa. Next base: position 11,219,583 of record CM057781.1, on the reverse strand, counting down.
AGGATCAAGTGGAAAGTAAAAACGGCAGGGAGAGATATATCCAGATGTTGTCCCAATTCCAAGGGTGATAACACTCACAACCACAGAGGATACAGTAATTCTCAAGGAAATAAAACACTGCAGAGATGGATTTACTCATTATGCACATCAGAGATTATAATATCTTATAGTGAAGAGAGGCCAACAGTAGATAGAAAAGTAGAATAATATAGAAGAAAATGTCAAAATCAGGATTAGTGCACAAAATATCAATGCTATACATGTACAGTCTCTCTCAGACATTAGAAGGAGGTAAGCCTCATCTGGAGGAACAGGCCAAGATCATAGAACAAATTGCATTTGACACAATGTCAACTACTATTATTGATATCCAATTAAACTTGTTTTATTGATCACTCTGGTTACTTAAAAGATCACTATACCAGGGAGAATAAGTAATTTAATGAAGAAAAGCACTGCCATTTGTGGCTAAATGTAAAGTGTCACCACCTGCAACAAGAAGAAAACACCCATGGCAGCCATGTGCTCCCCGGACTGAACATGCTGAAATCCCACAAACCGGATTTGCATTGAAAGAAGCATTCCCAAAACATACATACAATTGTAACGCCACATACAATCTCATGGAATAAACATAAAGAGGGATCAAGTTGATAATAAACACATCCACACTTGGAGACAAGACCCGGTCCGCCCTAAATGAGAAGTAGACGGGTGGCACTGGTTCGCTCCCTTCATCCTGAGGTTTATTTTTTCTTTATTTATCCAATTGTTTCTCTTTTTTTTTTTTGCCAATAATCATAATAAAAGCAAGCCAGCTAACTACAGGAACAAACACCTTGATTTCATCTCTACATTCAGTAACCTGTCTCTGAATATTATGCATCTTGTAGTTCTACATGACTGCTTCATTACAGGCTTCAGAAGTATATATAACACAGAAGAGTAAAGAAACCAGGTAACAAACCAAGACTACATATACATATACCTTCGGTCAGTATCATGTAGAAAAGTAATGAGATTCTTCTTTTACCACGTACAGTGAATAGACGAATCAAGCCGTCAAGATCTTGGGTTCAAGGTTGGAGGAAACCATCGACTTTAGCATTGGTCGCCCTCGAGAGGAACTTCATGCAGATGGGGGGCTTAACCCCGGCAAGGGCAAGTATCGAGCTCGGTAGTGTCCATATACCATCCCCACATATCAAACCTGAAGCCACCGCGGGTCCGAAAGCATCCGCATTGGCCTTGTTCACTTTCTCCCACACAAACAATATCAAGCTCCCAATGCACATGTCAATGGCGAAGTAGGACCCTATGTAGAATGGGATCGCCATGGCCATAGGGAGCGGGATGAACCGACCCCACCTCTTAGGCACTGCATCCTTGATGATGTTGATCACGATGGCTGCTGCAAAGAACCCGTAGCATAGCTCAAGGCAATGCTTAGGCAGAGACGAAAAGCCTTCGGTCCCCAGAGCTGCCATGCCCCGGTAGACGGTTGCATATGGGACCGGATACTCGCTCCCGGGGACCCCCAGATCTTTGAAGGCCTTGTAAAAGAGCCAGAATACAGATGGTGAGATCACACAGCCCATTGCTGTGCCGATCACCTGGCTGACAAACATGGACCGGGGGGAAGCCAGGGTCAGGTACCCTGTCTTGAAGTCCTGGGTGAGATCCGAGGCTGTGGAAACTATGTTCATCATCACTCCACAGGCAGCCAGGCCAGCAATGACTCCACCGTGTGCTGCACCAGCCCAAGCCCCAATCACGAAGATGGCGAGCTTCCCATAGGTCGATGCAAGGGACCAATCCGTGAGTCCACATCCATAGGCATTGCAGAAGCCGAGAGTTGGGGCAAAGAGATAGATGACCAAAATATAGTACCACTTCAGCTGAGGGAACATGTGGGGGAGGGTGATGATGGAGATGGCGGCAATGATCACATATCCCGCAACCGCAAACCAGTTTGGGATCCGATCCTTGAGGAAGATCTGGGTGCGACGCTGGTCATCAAAACATACCTCTTTGCTTTTAGAAGATGATGACCCATTAGCGACAGGAAGAGAATTGTGGTGTTGAAGTTGGTGATATAACCCTGACAGGGTTCTGCCCAACACCTTGAAGAAGTTGTAGAGACCATCCCCAAGTATCACGGCAATCGCAATGAACACCTAAGGCAGAACGCATAGTATTTGTTAGATGTATGAAATGATAAAACTGAAACTCAAGACTTTCCATCTGAAACAAGGCAGAAGCTTCACGGAGAACTCAAGTTGCATCCTCCAAAGTTTGTTCTTCATTACCTTGTAGCCCTGAAGGCTGTGCATACTGGATAAGGGGATGTCTGCAGGATACCAATCGCCTTTCTTATTCTCAATCAGAGGCCACAGGAAACCCCAAGACAGAATGCCTCCTAGGAGGAGGGATATGTTTACTATGTATGGGCAGATCATTCCAACTCCCACATAAGTCGCGGAGAAATCAAAGTAGAACCTTCAACATTTGCAGGATTTGGATCAGTATGCCATTAACATCGGAGGAAGAAAAAAGGTAGCATGGCCCAACTGGAAGTAGCAGAAGCGAATTAAAGTGGTTACCTGTGCTCAAAGGCTTTGAGACCAAGAGAGGGGAAGTTTAAGAATCCACAACCATCTCCAGCAGTGTAGAACCACTGGAAGAAGCCCCACAGGAAGCTGAAAGAGAAGAACTTGCCCAATGTGCGCACTTGTTTCCTTCACATAAGAAGAATCCTAATGTTGATGAGACCTCATGCAAGGCTAGTCCTTTGATACTTTATGCAAATACTCTACATTTTTAGACAGAGATAAAAGGATTCTACTTACTTGGCAAGCTTGGCTCCTTCTGGCGTGTGGAAACTGTTGATTAGATGAGCAGTTGCAGTACCACTAGGATATGTTAATTTGAAGTCGATAATCATAATCTGTTGATCAAAAAGTTGCATCCATCAATAAAGCCAGAGCTGAGAAATTCATTCTAAATGGAAGTTCCAGATGGATACAAATATTTATTTCCTTGTTTACAGCAAACTTGACAATATCTCAATGTTATGGACCACATGCATCTAAAGATCATTCTCCTTACCTTCCTAAGTGGCACCACTGCAAAGAGTCCCAGGAAACTGACAACAAAAAGAAACCCAATCATCCACAGTAATGACGGGTCCTTAACCTCGTTTGCATTCTGTTTATCAGATTGTTGGGCAATTCGTTGACTCATACCAAACAGGTAACTCCCAAATCCTCCTGTTCATATACCAAATAAACAGCACATAAGGTTCAGGCAGGGACTTCAAACATAAAGGGCTAATTCAGAACTGATTACTATTTAATCCTCAGTGTGAGTATGAATAAGGTAGAAAAAGAAGACCCATGGGAAAAGATCCTGCCTATATCTTCTACATTCCAAACAGAAATATGAAACTGAGGATCCATGGTCATCTCAATTTTTAGATCGCATCTAACCAATTCGCCATACAATTGCAATGGAGCCCGGTGTTTTATCTTGTATCAACTCTACTCAAGGGGCCATTGGATTGAGATGGTGATCAGTTACGTGAAGACCCTTTTGGTAACAGCTTGCACCTTCAAACCTTCAAAGGGGGTCTATCGGATCCCAACCACCATATAAAATGATTTCTAGAAGATATTATCATACTCATCAACCCAAGACAAATACTTCATTTGGCTCGACTCTGAAAGTGGCCCCCACGCAGAAAATAAAAGCAATAGTGCAATAATGGGTTATGCTTTCTACAGAGAAAATATCTCATCTCGAGTTTACCCATCTCAGGAAGGCCATTTGGGCAAAAGACCCACAACCCAAGTTCCATACCCATGGGTCCACTTATCCAACCAGCAAATATATTCAAATGATCAAAAGCTCAGTAACGCAAAGCATGTTTTCTTTTTTTCCTTTCACAGATGAAAAGTTAGGATAAATGATCAGCTTTCTTGGGTTAAGAATGAGATCCTAAAAGACAGGGTGTAGGAGTAAACAAGAAATAAAAGGGAGCTGTCTATGAAAATCAGATCGTGGATCTATTTATTCCAAGTTGGGTGTGATGTGTTTTTTCCTAAGTGGAGATGTAAAGTACAAACATGTCAACTTCATCCTTTCCTTTCAACTGCTGGACCTACCCCCACCACAGCAGGGGACCAGAAGTGCTTATGAGCACTAGTACAGCCATGGGTAGCAATACTTTGATTTTTCTAATGAATGCTAATACAGAGGAGACTACTAGATCAACATTGACACTTTCACAAAGCTAGCACCGGCAAGCCGAGGCTAAGCATCCGGATGAAGAACATGCAGGATCGATAATCGTCAAACTAAAGCGGCACAAGTCGGATATGTACACCTTATAAGAATCGACATTCAATATTCTTTTCTGGCAAAAGATGGTTTTAGTCTTTTCAACTTGAAAGGGGAACAGTTGTGCATCGGGAAATTGGCGGGAGATTTGGCGAGAATTTACCGCTGAAAGCGATGCCGGAGGAGGCGACGACGCAGGTTTGGATGACGGTGTTCTCCTGGCGGGTGAAGGGCAGGCGGAGGAGGCCGGCGCGGCCGAGGGCCTTCGTCCACATCTTGATGAAGAAGAAACCGAGCAGACCAGCCGAGACGTTCAGCGACGGGATAATCCCCGTCGTGAGGTTCAGCTTCATCACTATGAAGCAGAACAGCACGCTCAGCACGAAGCTCACGCAGAAGGCCCTGAAAGTGAGCTGGCTCTTCCACGCCGGAACCACCTGACTCTCGAAGATCCTCTCCACCGAAAGATTCATGCTATCCACCGCCGCCGCGGATGAAGACCTCCAGTCCTCCCTGCCGTTCTGAATCTCCTCTCGGCCCTCAGCTCTGTAACTATCCTCCATTGGCCCCGCCTTTGGAGTTTGAAGGGTCCGTTTTCCTCAGAGGAAGGAGCGATTCGTCGGCTCTGTGTTTGTCGGAACCGAGAGGAACTTCAGGAGGGGAGTAGGGGGGAATGGAATCTCTGCGATTCCCAGTGGAGGAGGATGGGTTCAATTTATGGAAGATTGGAGAGCGGCTGGAGGCGAGAAGGCCGGAAGAAGAATGAAATATGAGATGAATAATCAGACACCTCGTTCAGCCATTGACTCACCGCCTCCTCCTCCAACCAGTACAGTACTGCTCTGAGTTTGGCGCTTTCGTTTTCACATATGGCAGCCTCTTATCCTCATGGAAATTAGAGATATTTTCAAGGAAAAAAAAGAATTTATAAATATAAATATATTTATTAATGTGAATTAATGTGAACGTGAACTATAAGATCATCTTCATAACTTGTACGTACAATATGTTACGTGTAGTCAACTAAACCAGCACCGAAAATCCGTGGGATGGCCAGCTTTTTCGGACTATGTGGATTTCATGAAATAAATTGGTAGTACAATTTTTAATTGGTAAAAAAAAACATGACATCTCAATAGGATAATGTTCAGCTAAAAAATACAATAAATTAATTATGTAATCGAATAATATATTATTTAGAAAAATGGTGACATGAATATGTCTTTGCACTCACTTACGAGGAATTGAATTTGTTTTTAATTTAAATATTAATTTATTAAGTGATAGTATAAACAATGATTTGTATTTATTTTTACAATTTTAAATTGGTAAATAATAGTATATAATTATATTATAAAATTAAATTATTTCTTTACTTTTATCAATTTGAAATCTTATTATATGAACTCCACTTGTGGGCTACTATGTAGAAGAATTGGATGAATTTTTTTTACCAAAATTGACATGTTATAAGAATTGTTCATATATATTTTTAAATTTAAAAATGATTCCTATTTATAAATAAATATATATTGAATATTAATTTATCTATAATAACAAAATGTTATAGTCACTTAAATTTATATTAAATGGTACATATTTTCAAAAAACAAATGTTACAATGAATTATGAATATTTTCATTTTTACATATAAATTTGAGGTGCTCTTTTAATACTATGATTTGGATGGGAGTGCTTTATAGGATTAATAAGGTTTAGATGGTTCATTAAGATATCCAAAACATTCCATTTAAATTAACAACAATCTTTCATTTTTTTTATAAATTTAGATAGATTGTGATTTTTTATTTAAAATAACTCGAAATTCTAATAAGCTTTTATATATTTATCTTTTTTCTTTCTTTATTTTTTTGTTATATGTATATTTTAATTTAATATGTATTATTTTTATTGTTATTATTATCTAATTAACATTTATTTATTTATTTTATTTTTGTGTTATATAATTTATCATATATAATATAATTATACATCTTTTTTATTTTATCATATATTACATATTTAGTAAATGATGTGGAGTGTGATCAACCTCATTCTCATCCATATTTATCTAACTAAATAAATATGATATTATTTAATAAATTATTAAATTAAATTAAAAAATAATACACTTACATTTTTAAAATTTTTATTAAATCCTCATCCATACATGTAAATGATGTATTTAAATAGATATAGGGAAAATTTTAATTTAATATCATGCTCATGCACAGATTTCTGAAGATTAAACATCACGTATTAATAATTAAAACAGCCATAAATAATTTAATAGAAAGTCTTTACTGGGAAGTCAACTTAAGCCTAGTCCAAAAGAAAAAAGAAGTCATATCCTGTGAACTGTGAGCTGTTACTCCGCTGGCTCATTAAACGCATTTAAAAAAGGTAGATTCCACGTCGAAGGAGATTCTCCTGACGACGTCAGAAGCCCCATCCTCCTCCATAAATTCATAGTCACGTCACTAAGCCTTTATTATAGGCATATCTTCCCAGGATCATTTATAAAAACTTTCTAAATTTAGAATAACACTTTTACCCCGACAATCTCATATTTTATTTATTTATTAATTTATTTTACTTTTATTATCTTTTTAAGATAGATTATTATTAGTTATTAAATCTTACACAAATATTTTATATTAAATATCCAATTTAAAATCGGAAAAGTCAAACAATTTTAGTTGCGAGATTATCGCAATTGGTAGAAGATGCAGCTGGAAGCATTCAATCAAAGATACCATATTAGCTCCTCATTAGTGGATGGGGAAGAAAGGCAACCACTAGTTTCTCATGAGGACTATGTCACAATCTAGAAGCACATTAACTTGGTTTGTATGGCCGACTATAATGGAAAGGACAAGGCCTATATGTGACAGATGACAAGACCCATGATAAGCATCTTGAATTCCAGGTTTAGCGAGCTTCATATTGAATAACTGTGCAAGGACCAAAAGGGGAACATATAAGTGCATAAATATCCCAATAGGAATCAAAACTAAGAGCATGAAGGTGGTTTTCAAGCAGTATAAGAGACGGCTGAACTTCAAGGGAACAAACACATCATTCAGTAAAACATAAAAGGCACGATGTGTTAAAATCCAGCATAAGGGTTTCTCCCTTATAACAAAGATACCAAAATCTATCATGCATTCCCAATTTCATATTTCAAAGGGAGGCAAAAGACACCTTGTAGATGGAAATCAGAGGGAAACCCTAATTTACAAGTTAAAAGCATCAGAAACAAACAATGCAGTCTCATCGAACCTCTATACATTAAAGTCATCTACTTGAGTTCCTTGAAATGATTTCACAGAAGTTACTAACTAACAGGGATGTAGCCACACCAGCATGAAGGTTCTTCCCATTTTAATTCTATAACACATGAAATTGCTAAAAAGAAAGACATTGCACAGTGGTTAATCCTTCCAAAAAAACTTAGCTGATTGATAGGAGAAAAAAGGACATATGAAGATTTTTGGAAGATAATATGGTGTGCCATAGAGAATACATAAATTTCTTATTTGTTTAAATATCATATCAGCTCCTTGGATTTTTGATACAAGAACTTGCATATTTCCATTGTTATCCCACCCATGTGCAACAACCATGCAGAAAAATACATGATGATGATGAAATTGATCCAATGAAAACATTGTTGGATTCACATCATTACATATACACTAAAGCTATAGATCAACCCACTCGGTATACATTGTTCATCATGACCCTTAAGTCAAGGCCAAGATATATTCCGGATGTGATTCCTTGAAAGTTAAAACAACAATAAGCACATAACAAGAACAATCTCTTGATATCAAGTTAGAAACCTATATGCATTCCAATGCCACAATAATTGCCCCATTATCGATTTTGAGAGCATGTAAGCAATGATATCAAAGAACAGTTCCACCTCGTATGCAATATCAAAGAGAACATAACTAATAACTGTATATTTTCCATAATTCCCCTCAATTATAAAGGAAAACACAACATTTTTTAAAAGAAATGTTTGATAGTATTGCTTATATGCACACCATAGAATGTACCCCTTTCCATCACTTGCTCTATCAACAAGCATGAACAGTTTAGGAGTCTTGATGTAGTTCATGACTTATTTGGACATAGTTATCAGCAAACAATACATCAGTAGCAGTTAGAAACTCAGAATCTCGCCACTTACCAGCTGTGTGATTTCCCCAAGTGCAAGGAAAAAAAGGCTCAAAATTTTACCACATTTTGAAGCAAAAAGTTAAAAGATAACTTACTTCGGCGGGTTCGCTTCTTGTAGAGTATGCGGTAACCGCACTCTCTACATTGGATCACATCTCCTGGCTTCAAAGTGTTCTCCATTCCACAGTCTACAGTTCATAAAAGCCTCCAGTTAGGATATAATATACATTAGATGAATTGGATGATCAGAAACATTATCTCCATAAACGGACGGCGCTGTGCATTCATCAACGCGCATTACAACTCGTGACATGTATTTTGGGGAGCTAAAGACCCAATAACCGCTAAGTTTTTTTTCCTACCATCATGGCAGCTAACTAAGGAGTGTTAACAGGACGTGACAAAAGCACCAAAACCAATTTTTAGAACCACGAGAATAAAAATGCACAGAAAAGCCCTAACAGACCTTTCTTCAAAGTAAATTACACAGGGCAGAGGATCAAAACTATAGATGGCCTAAGATAACCGGAACCCACTTTTGCCCTAGTTCCAAAACAATTTTAAAACGGAGAACAGGTGGTAGACATGGAATAGAACCTCCGCAGATGTAGCTGACTGGCTCAGGTTGAGGATCCATGCCGCCTAGCCGCCTACAGGGTTTCGCACGATGAGAATGTCCGCCTAGAGGTGACGTCCGAAGTTCCGATTCTTCTAAACTAAGCTCAAGGTGTTTTAGCAAACGCGCGGAAAGACCTTATATATAGTATCGGTGGGAGAGGGTTCATTAATTACAAATTGACCCCTGATTTTTTGGATTATCGCAGTTCACATCCCCATATTTTTACCTTTTTTACAGTTGGCACTATGAAATTACATAATCTATTCGCACTAATATTCTCATTTATCCCTAAAATAAACCGTTCGAAACCTTCTTTTTCAAGGACCTCACGCCTGCCGCATCAGGAGTCCAATAAAAATTTCTTCTCGAATTCTAGTTGTTAGGGTGAGTAACAACATACACTTGCAATTGTTTATATTACACTTTTATTATTCCTTTTATATTTTGTGAGATTACCATTACTGCTTAATCACGCTTAATTTTTTTAAATTAAGTTTATTTATTTTAATTGTTTCTTAAATTGAATAATTACAAAAAAATATTTATTTTAAGTTGGATGAAGATTGAATTTTAAAAAAAAAAAAGAATATTATGATTTTAAAAATATAATTTAAATTTAAAATACGAATTTTAAACTTATATTTATTTATAAGATAGGAATGATAATAATATAATTCAAACCATTTCCCATCCCAATGAACTTAGTGAATAAAACTTGTATTATCTAATGGAAAACACATTATTTGTAATAACTTTGAGAACATTAAGTTGAAGATATTATTTGCCATACACCTACTCAATTTTCTGGTTGGGTATTAATAACAACTTATCATAGGCTGGTATCTACATTTATTAAAATATTATTGATAAAAATAAAACTAAAAATAAAATACTTATAAATTAAATTGTAAATTAAAAAAATTTTAATAAAAGAAATTTACCAAAAAAATGAACACAATTTTTATGGGGAATTCACTAACTTATATAAAACTTCTTCCGTTTCATTCGAGATATGAAGGGTATTTGCATGGGAGAACTTGTACTTTTTAGTACTTTTTCATTCTTTTGAGCGGGATGAGCTCAACTTATTTAATGCATTTATCTACGTTGAATAATAACATAACTTACCACTCCCATCTTTACCCAAAGTATTTTAAACATATATTTTCTATGGTTATTAATTTACAAATTATATCATTTCAATAATAATAATTATATTTTTCAAATTTTTAATTTATAACGACGAACTCAATTTCTATTTTTTATATTACGAGTGATATGTACATTATATACCGATAACATAAATTAAATCCTAAGTTAATTATTATCTTATATGGTTGTGAATGATATATGCAAACAACATCATTGCAACATCTCATTTGACGGCACATCCATCGTCATGTTCCCTGAGATCTTACACGCAAGAACTCTGGGATATGAAGGATATATGACATACTATAAGATAATTGTCGCTCTCACAAGTGATTTCAATAATGTGTTATCAGACATCCTACCTACTTATAATACTTTCAACTACTTCTTATTATAAGTACGCCTGAACACTCACCATATGCCTCCCTATTGGTTCCATGGAAGATATGAAAGTAATAATTCTACTTGTTATATCACACTTTCAGTATCCCTTATAGGGCGACACTACCTATATGTCATGTTGGCACAATCCTAAATATCCACATAATCAAGAAAATTAATATCACAAAATCAATCAAGCATAATAACCATTCATTTATGAGAGTTCAGTCTGCTATTTGACCGACTCCGCTACTAATGTTCTTAAACACATTTCTCAATTTAGCATATTCATCATTCTTGATTCCTGTGGCTCGACTTGCTATCTGACTAACCTTGCTATAATTATTCTTAAACACTTATCACAATACAACATATTTTTCATTATTAATTCTCTGGGCTTAGTTTGCTATTTAAATCACCCTACTACCCATTTTTATAAACACATTTCACAAATTCAGCATTTTTATCATTCATAATTCTTGAGGCTTGGTTTGCTCTCTGATCGACTCCATTATCCGTGTTCTTAAGACAATTTTTCATATCAACATGTACATAAGGCAACAAATCCACAGGGTTCGGCTTACTAACTGATCAATACCTCATTATTCATTTCTTAAAATTTCTCTTAAAAAAATATACGAGAGTCTAACTCCATTTTCATTTTAGTAATCATAGCCTTAACTCTATTACTATTCCTAGTTTAGGCCTCGGCCTTCTTTTGAAAATCATGCACAAGTCGTAACCCGATTTTCTCAAGTAACTTCAACGGTGTGTTCTTAGTCCGTTTCTATATTCCAAAAAATAGACCACATGTTTTAACATTTTTCAATATTATTTATTATACTCTTTTCTTGATGCTAATTAAGTAAAACTTGTAAAGAAACACAGTTGGTTCAACAAGACTCACTATTTATAAACCCACGCACCCTTTTATCCATGACTTGTTCGTTCTAGGGGTTTTTTCCATGTGTCTTGAATAGAGTAGTAGATCTCACGTATGACTTGCAACAGTTTAAACTACAATAACCAAATAATATGAAATAAATAAGATTTGATTCTAACATAATTTTAGTACCATACCGTAATTTTTTAAAAATTACGGTTTTGCCCCTTGAACAACATTCGCTCAATTTGTGCATCGATGAACCTGTTTATACAATTCCTTTTTCACATGTTCTAAGTCTCTATATTCCCCCCTTTATTTGGTCATATTTACTCTAAGCCCCCAAGGTATTTTAACTTTTTCATTAAACCCCTTTACTTTCCAATTTTTGCACTTTATTACTTAAAGTTTAAAAAATTATAATATGGTCTCTATTCTTTCCACTTATCCACTTACCCACTTTTGAAACCCTAACTCTTACACATCTTTATTTTAGGTCCCTTAATTTTTTTGAGTTCTTTTGGATCCTCAAACTCCTAGAAACTTCCTCTTTGGCCCAAACCTTTCAATAATTACCATTTGGACCATAAACTTTTCCAAGGTTCCACTTAGGTCCTAGCTTCATTTAAGCTATCTCTTTGGGTCCCAAAGTTTTCTCAACCTTTATTTCAAATCCCTAAACTTCTACCGAGTTTCCTTGAAATTACAATTTGGCCCCTAAACTTTTCAAAATTTACATTTTAGTTCACCACTTTCCTCTCTTTTAAAATACATGTATAAACCTTCCAAAAATTCTTTCTAGGTCCCTCATCTTATTCCTCTAGTCTCCAAGGTCACTTTTTGACTAGGCTCGGTTGAAACAATGTCGTTTTGGTTGCGATTGGGCCTTTGCAAAAAAAAATGACACAAATTAGAAATAACTAGAGAACTCACCAAAGAGGGCGAGTTAGCCATCAATATGGGTGGAGTTGAACCACCCCAAATGATGGTCCGAGTCATCTGAAAAATGTGATTTGTAGTTGGTGTTTGAAATAGGATAGTCATGAGAGATTTCAAGATTTTTCATGGCCACGAGACTTACCTACAACTCAAATTACAGATGGTGTTAGCTATAAAGGACCAAAAGGGGTCTCGAGATTTATTTTGAGTCGTGTTTGGACGTTAGAGAGGTTGGGGAAGGCTTGGGAAGATTCTGCTTTGTTTTCAACCAAGGAAGTGGTGTTACTATTTGATAAGGCCAAATGCACCAATTAAAAAGGGTGTGAAGGAAGGAAACCTTCAGGGAAGTGTAAGAAGGTAGAACGCATAGTTCTAAGATAGAAGTCTCTACTTCAAAGGACGAGAGTAGAAAAAGGGACAACAAAAAGGAACTACTTAAGATAAATCCAAGGAATCAACAAGTATACTGTAAGAGAGTACCTAGGAGTGGAAGGAGAATAACCGTGAAATGATCACGGATAAGTAAGGATATCGTTGGATATGAGAAATGACATAAGGGAAAAAAAATCCTAAGTATGTCGAGAAGTTAGGAAGTGATCGTGAAACCCGATGATTGAAACCAGGATTGCTCAAACAAGGAGGTTGGTAAGGATGGAGAAATAAGAAAAGCCCCAAACAATCATGAAAGACATGATGTCAAATGTAAAGGGGCGGTGGGATAACATTGAAAGTAGTTAAGGAAATACTACCCTGGGATAAGAAGGGAATAAACCACGTGATCCCTAAAAGTTAGAAAGTTAGGAGCAGTTACCAAGGGAATTTCCAAAAATACAATGGGCAAAGACAACTCTATAACAAGTCATGCTGCAAGGGATATGTAGGTTCAATAGTCCCAAGAAAGGTTAACTCAAGTATGAAAGAATGGATTAAAGGACCAATATAAGAAGAAAATGGGGTAACGCCGAAACCCGCAAAAACAAGTAAAAAAAGCTTGAAAGGACGCTGACCTAAAGAAGTTTCAATGACCAAGGGAAATAAATAGACGCGGGGACGGTAGAACATGTTGTGTCACATCATGTTTTTAGTAACCCAAAATTTCAGTTGGAAATTTTTTTAAAATTGTATTATAAGTTTAAAATTCAATTGATATAATTGGAATAAATTTGATTTAAAATAAAATAAAGTGTTGTTTTGACCGAAATAAATAACTAGATGGAATGGATAGGGTAAATACCTAGTAAATTTCTTTAGGTGAAAATAATGAGATAATTATGTGAATTTGGTTTAGTATGAAACTATTAGCACTTTATAGTATTAGTCCTATGCCCCTACCATAAATACCCATAAATTAATACTTACATTCAATTATTGGAATTAATACTCATAAATACCCATATATTAATACCTACATTCAATTAATGGAATTAATACTAATAAATACCCATATATTAATACCTTCATTCAATTTACCCATAAATACACATTAATTTTCTAATTTAATGAGAATAACTGAAAACATTAATACCCATAATGTAGTAACAAATCTTTCCTATTTAACAAACAATTTTACAACTATATAATGAGTTTAGAACAATTTATCAGAGCAACACCAACTGAGCTAAGAGAGCAATTCGATGTAGAAGAGAGCTACCTAGTCTACTAGTCCTTGTTCACACCTTAAACATCATTTTTGCCATGATCACATTAGATCTACCAGATTAATACTCCCTACCTATGAAATTCTCAATCTCAACATCCACCATACAACAACCAAATTTAAGGAAAATGGGGAAGTATCAGAGCAAAGAAACACTAATAAGACAAATCAGGGATGGGTACCAAGGAATCTTCATACCCGGTTGGGATATTTAGCACCTTTTCTAAATTGGAAGCCACCTGAATGGGCTTATTTGCATAATACCTAGTTGAGATGATTAAAATTTTAGAAATGAAAAATCACTTATATGTGGGATTTTAACATCACACCATGTTTGAGTGATGTGCGAATTACGCTAAAAACCTACTTACCGGTTGTAAGTAGAGGAAATCATACCCAGTTGGTATGATGGACTTCCTTGAAGGAAGTAGAAACCTGCTTGCCAGTTGTAAGCAGATATATCATCACACTCAGTTGGTGTGATGAAGTAAAAAGATGTTTTTGTTAGAAGTATTCTCCCCTATGTGCCAATGCTTAAACTTTTTAGGAGACCTTCTTGACAGGAGCTATAACAACTCAGATAGGCCAGATGCCTAAGTTTTGGAACTTGTGAGGCTAAATGCATAGTTTTGGAAAATCACGTACAATGGGCACAAGGCCAGTTGGCATGAGCAGAAGCTCGTAAACAATCATTATATGTTAAAGCAATGAAAATTCTTAATGAATGAATTATGTGATTTCACCATGGTACCAAGTAAGGACCGACATACTCGATGGACTGGCGGCAGTGCGTTAGGGCTAGGTCGACGGACTGGCCTAGAAAAACAGATGTAGGTCGAGTTAAGGGTCGAGGCCGTTGGACTAGTGGCACCAAAGATAAATGTCTTTGTGGAAAATTATTATTTGTGCATGCACTTGAGGTTCAGGACTATTAAGACATCCGAGAGGGGTAGTGATGCATCCTAAGGGCTACTGGATGACATGGTGGAGATAAGGGCAGTTTGTTGTGCTTGTAATCAGGGAAGCTCGACGTAGCTTCATGCGCATGAGACTAGGGTGGGGTTGGGATGAGGTATTTGTCCTCATACGGACATGGAGTTGATTTCAGGTTTGAGGGTCAGATGTCATGAACATCCACTCAAATCCAGGGTAGAAGTGAATGAGCTTCTATCTAGGTGGCCAGTAAAATTGCTTCGACGCCACTAGTGGGTGCAGTGGACGAGCTACCTTACGAATGTGTGATTCCCTTCCTAAGGAAGGGCGTGTGTTGTTTGCTAAATATACCTAATGGGGAAATGAGAAAAAAGTTAAGAAAACCTTGGAAAAAGAAATGGTAAAACCTTGGAATAAGGTTTGGAAAATAAATTAAAATCCTTTTGAAATGAAATGACACTCTTGGTAGGTTAAAGGTTTTGAAAACTAAATTTTGAGGAAAAACCTTCTTTTTGAAGAAATGATAACTTTGGTGTGACTATTTTTAAAACTCACTCCGAACATCCACTCACTGAGTTGTAGAACTCACCCCCTCCCTTTTACCCCTTTCAAGTAACCAAGGGAAAAACTAAATTTAAAGACCTCCATGAATGGGAACTGTAAAGACATGTATATCTGTTTAAAAGATTTTCAGTTTTGTATAATATTATTCCAAGAAAAACAAGAAAAAGGTTACCTTACTCCTCACATTTTAGAAAAGGGCAAAACCCTTCATGAACCAAAGGGAGTGGTGGGTTGCTCACAAGGATCCAACCAAACCGGGTTGGAGCGTGACATGTTAGAACTCCCAATCTTGTGATTTGAACCAAACCACTCAAGAGGAAAAGTATTGAACCTAAGAGATTATATTGGACATGAGGATAAGACAAACCAATAATAATAAGTTCACAGGAGTAAGTGAATGATCAGAAGAAAAGAAAACCCCTTAAGCACGTTGCCTCTAGACTAAGTGAAATGGGGTAACCAAATTAGTAGCATATCAAATTGAATTCCAAGTTGACCTTAAGAGAATTTATTCCCGAGGTAAAGGATGCATAATTAAGTTTTAGAGACAAAACTCCTAAAAGGTGGGGAGAGTTGTGAAACCTGTCCTCTCGGACCAAGGAAATTGGGAAAAGAACTAAAAATTTTCATGAGAAAAGCGAGCCAAAAAATGAACCAAAAATGGTAAAGAAGTGTTAAAATGGAAATTTGGAAAATCTCAAGTAACTAAGAAATCCTAGAAATCACGGGGAAGAACCATGAAGTGGAGAGGATGTGAAAATCAGACCAGTTCAGGGTGAACCAGACCTGAACCGTGATAAACCGGTTTAATAATTCAATTTTCTAGGTGGCTTAAAAATGTCAATTTGTAAAAACTAAGGTCACCATTAGATAGAAAATAAATTTAGATTAATTTAGAAAAATTTTAATTTTTAGAAAATCGATCGAATCGGGCCTGTACCAACCGATTTATGATTTCGGGTCACCGAACCTAGTCAGATCGGACCGGTCGACGGTCCAATTGGTCAACGGACCGCTGCCAGGTCAGTGACCAATCAGCATGCATGACTAATCAATGCGTGACACGTGGTGAAGAGTGCATAATCAGTTGCTCAGTCATCGCTTGGAAGCGTTGGCCAATCAGGAGGTGACACATGTCCTTGGTTAACCGTGAGAGGGAGAAAGTCTACCTCAGCAACGACCGATCAATAGGAAAGTGACATGTGTCCCAGTCAACAGTCAATGGAAACCTGGTCAGCAGCCATGAGGCCACCACGTGTCCGATCAACGGGTCAATGATTGACTAGACTGCTGAGTGAGAAACCAAGGAGATTTTGAGGTGAAATTGCAAATTTTGGAAAAAAATTGGGTAATTTAGGAATTTTGGAAAAATTGGTGGCCGAATTGTAATTTAAGGAAAATTGGAGGATTTTCATGAAATTAACCCCCAATTGAGGTCTGATTGGGCAATTGGATGAAATTGAGGGCCAATTGACAATTTTTGGAAATTTAAGGACCAATTAGAAATTTTGGATAAATTAAGGATCAATTGGTAATTTAAAAAAAATTAAGGACCAATTGGTGATTTTGAAAAATTAAGGACCCATAAAGGATATTGGAAATCCTAGGGACTTAATTGAAATTAATTGATCATTAGGCACCTAAAGTCAAAGATTATGAACTTTAGAGACCTAATTGCAATAAGACAAAGGTTGGGACCTAGTTGCAAATACATGGAAATATGAGGCCTTTTATGCAACACCTATCCTCATGAGAATACTCAAACCGTGTAGAGACGAATTGGACAAAGAATATGAGCACGAGAGTACGACAAGGATTTAAGAATGTGACTGGGGACGAACACGTCACAATTATCGAGTGAGTGGGATTTTCTAAGGTCACACCCAGTTGGGGTGATGCACACCTCTTTGAAATTAAAAATCCACTTGTAAGTAGGACTTTTCAAATATTATACCTGGTTGGGATTATGAGCACCTTTGAAAATTAAAAACCACTATTAGTGGAATTTTCGGCATCATACCCGATTAGGGTAGTGAATGCTCTCTTGAAACTTGAAAACCGTTGTCCAGAAAAAATATTCCCTGAGTATGTGCAAATGATTAAAAATTTTGGAAGACTTTTCTGATAAGAGCTTGGGCAGCTCTAACAGGCCAGAGGCTTCGGCTTTTGAACTTATAGTGCTCAAGACTCAATTTTGAAAAACTCGTGAAGTGGGTCCAAGGCGAGTGGGCACAGGCTGAATCTCGTAAAGAAACATGATTATAATAGCTGTGAAAACTTTCATAATTGGTTAATTGTGTGTGAATTGCCACGGTACCAAACCCGAACCGACAAGACTCGCTGGGCGAGTGACAATGCTCTAGTGCTAGGTCAACGGACCGGTCGGGCAAACAACTATGGAGCCCAAGTTGAGAGTCGCAACTGTTGGCACCAAAGATGATGGATCATAAATCCCAAAACTATTTGATATGGTGTTGAACCCAGGACCGATAAGACTCGATGGACTAGTGGCAGTGCGCCAGGGCTAGGTCGATGGACTGTTCAGATAAACAACTACGGAGCTCAAGTCGAGAGTCGGGGCCATTGGCACCAAAGATGATGAATTATAAATCCCAAAACTATTTGCCACGGTGTTGAACCCGGACTGATAAGACTCGATGGAATAGTGGTAGTGTGCTAGGGCCAGATCGACGGATCGATCGGACAAATAACTATGAAGCCAAGTTGAGAGTTGGGGCCATTGGACCATTGGCACCAAAGATAATGGAACATAAATCCCAAAACTATTGTTTGTGCAAGCACCATGATACGGAAGTATCGAGATGCTAAAAAGAGATAGTGTTTGTTCTAAGCGCTGCTGGACGACTAGGATGTGATAAGGGAAGTTTTGTCTTGCTAGTGAGTCATAAAGGTCAAAGTAGCTTCCTGCGTAGAGACTAGAGTGGGGACAGGATGAGATCTTGTCCCACATAATGGACACGAAGTACATTCGGGTCTAAGGGTCGGACGAATAGTGTACACTCAGATTCAGGATAAAAGTCGAGTACTTCTATCAGGGGTGACGGTAAATACACTACAATCCCCAAGTGGGTGCAGTCGGAGTATTACCTTGTGAACATTTATACCTTTATTATAAACGGCGTGTGATTGTTTGCTAAACACCTTCCGAGTAAGGGGAAGTATTAAAATAGTTGAACTCACAGTAACAGTAAAGTAAATCAAAATAATGATTTGATAATTGTGTTTTGAAACTTACCGTAATACCCACTTACCGAGTTGTAGAAACTAACACCATCCATTTAAACATTTATCAGTAAATGAGAACACTTTTAAAGAAATTTCGAGAATAAGCAAGATAGGTATATTAAAGTTTTTAAGCTATTAAGTTTTGTATAATGTTATTACAGGGAAAAATGTTAGAAATTATACCTGACTTTTTGCAGTTTTGGAAAGTGTTGATTATTTTTAGAATAAAGGGTGTGACGGGTTGTTCGTGGGGTTACGACCAAACCGAGTCGGGACGTGACAATAATAATGAAAAAGTGATAACACTTAGGATACATATATGACAAAATATCTAAAAGGATAATGTTGCAATTCTAGTTTTCTAAATTTTTTTTATGATTAATAATGGTTATTTTTATCATAATAGAAAGAGTTAGATTAATATAGCTAGTATAGAGCATATGTAGAAGTGGATATTACCTAAGTTGAAGTATCTTATATTGTATCCATTATTAATGATGAATGATTAATCTCAACTTAATGTAACAAATTAGGTGTTGCTAGCATTTTTCATTGAAAATTATGAAGATACAATACTATTTCCTAGTATGTGTATACATATGTCATGTTAAATAAATGTATATTATGTACTTATGGTCATTAAAATATTTTCATATGTAAGCAATATAAAATGATGAATAAATTGAAAATTTGATGACAATCATTTTTAAAGAATGAATAAAATGTAAATATAAGTAATTATAAATTTTCATTCCGGTAAGAAATATTTATCACATTAATAAATACTCTAAAATATTAATATTATCATAAAATCTAATTTAATAAAGTAATATTAGAAATTATGAATAATTTTATTGGACTTTACTTCATTACTAAGCATATTACGTGGTCAACAAGTAGCATCCATATGCATAAAAATACTCTTTACATAGTCCTCTAGAACGTATGTGTAAAAAATAAGATATTTTACAATTTGATCATTTTGTCTCCCTGCTACTTGTGTGTATTTTGTTAATGTTTTCCATTTATTTGGTCACTTCTGTGAAATCTAGATTAAACAGAGGGCGAAATAAGCTGATCAGTTATGTCTGGAGAGTACAGAAAATAGCAAAATGGAATGGTGGAGAATGAATCACAAAGAATGTCCGATATAGACGCACAACTAAACTTCAGAGCTTAGACCTGAATTTACAGTCACTGGCGTTGATGCTGATCATGCTGTTGGTACTTAAACTGTCAACTACCAACGAACATTCTCCGAGGATCCATATCTTCCTCAGCTTCCAAGTACCCAGCTCGATTCTCACCGGAGCATGTACATGAAGGTCGAGAGGGATATTTCCAGCCTGCTGCTGCAGCTGCAGAGCCGACATTATCGTGCTTCCCGACTCTCTCTGCCCAGTTAAAGTCACACCAAGCCTTGTCACATTCCGGTGGCCCTGATAGAACTTTGGAAGTGGCCCATCACAGAGGCTAGTGCCTTGGAACCACACGCTGACGGACCCTCCTTTCTCATAGTATATCCCGATCTTCTCGTTCGGATTGTTTGCGGTTATCTTGACGTCAAACCGAGCGTAGAGGGTGAGATCGAGGTTGAGCCTCAAGTCAGTTATTCTTAGGCTATCCACAGAGTACTGGGGAAGCTTCGGATTGAAGACAAGGAAGATGGCACCAATGGCGACTCCGATGAGGATCAGCAGAATGATGATGAGGCTGATCGTCCAACAGAAGCACCTGCAGCACCAGGTCGTTGATCTTGGCTGGCTGGAGAAGATCAAAGGCACGGCTCTTGGAAGTGGGGCTGGTGGGTGCTGGAAGGGGTATCCCTTCTGTGAAGCTGATGAAGGTCCAGGTCCCATGAGAGGGGCTGTGGGCTTGAAACGGGAGTATGTGTCAGGGTGAATCCTCTGGGGATCTGCCATGGCTATACGAGTTTTGGGAGAAGCATCTTGGTAATGGAAGTTAATAGATGCAAACTTGTGTTGTACGTGTAAGTTGAGGTTGCTTGTTCCAAATTCAGAAGTAATGTTCATCTTTTAAGGGATATGGTTACTGATTTTATGAAGTTGATGGATTTCCACTGTTGGGAGACTCCTAGGTCTCCAAACTTGAACTACTTCACCTAACTATTCATAAAGAAGCAATTATCTTGTTGAGCAGTTTAGCTAATTATGAACGTTCCTTTTGTTTTTATATTCTCCCCTGCAAATTAGTCATTGTTTTTTTTTATTTTTTTCATAAAATATTCCCAAATCAAAAGTTCATTTTATATATCTAAAAATCATTTTTACTGTTTGAAAATATTCCATAAGTTTAGATATGAACCTACTTAACAAAATTATAAAAAAAGTAATATATGGTCGAATATCTATTAGATACATTACAGATCCCGACATTTATTTATACAATATCTCATAAACTAATTTACCATTTTCTCTTTAGTTAATTAATTTTTAGGAATCATAGGGATTTGTAATAACCTTTCAATATTGAAAAATCAATTTTTCTAAAATTTATTTTGCATATCTTGATTGAATAATAAAAATACATTTAGATTTTTGCACCACTTCCGGGCCAAGGGAATAAAACTCATTTCCCTCTTTTTAAATTCTTGTTTCATAAATTTCTGGAAATCTTGTACCATGTTATCATCATTTCTAATACAAATCAAGTTATATATATATATATATAATTAAAATTGGATTATCAAATTCTACTTTTACAAACAAAGTATATTCACAAAAGCTAATAAAATACCCCTTAATTATACTCTACCACATTATCCCTCTTTATTATATACTATAAAGTGTCTTTTCTAATTTATAAACTTTTAATTATTTTCCTTTTATTATAAACATTAGAGTTACTTTTAATTCTTTTCATAATAGCCTTTATTTATTATAAATGAATAAAATGTATAAACTTTTAGTGATTTGCATTTAAGTCCATAATACCAATTTTCTCTAAATTAAGTTCCAAAACTTATAAAATTTATCTTATAACCTCAATTTATTCAAAATTACAAAAAATGGTTCAAGTTTTCCAAAAATTTCCAATTTGGTCCCCAACTTTTCAAAAATTACCATTTTATTCCTACTTAACAAAAAAAACAAATTTGACCCAAAAAATTCAAAAAATTGACCAATTGGTCCTCCAATATCTTTTTCATGCCCAATTTGTCCTCAATTTTAGAAAATTGCACTTTAGTCCCTCGAATTTTTGAAATCCCCAATTTCAACCTTTCAACCTGGTCGAATTTGATTTCATTAGATTGACCGATCAATCGAGGTTAATTGTTGAAATTGAAGATAAAATTGAGTTACTACTCTTCCACATGATCCAATGGATCTGATTTGATTTCAAACGGGGCCTCGCTGGAAAACTGGACTTAGAGAGAGAAAGCTTCGAAAGTTTACCGTCGGGGGTGCGGCGGTCCGAGCTTTCGATCTGGGCAGATAGCTCTCGTCCTGAGGCTGCTCCTAGGATTAAGAATTGCATCAATTCATGCTGAATTGAGGGAGAATTTGGTTAGTGAAGTTTTATTGGTTCTCTCTCTAACACTGATAAAAAATTATAGAGAAAAGCCAAATTGGCTTACATTTCAACTCTAATTCAGTTGTATGAGGGATGTGAAAGTGTTGGGAAAGCTTGGTTTGGTGTAAGAATGGTTCCATTTGGCCATTTTTAGCTCGGCCGAAATAGGGCAGCTTCGCTCCGTTGGAGCTGCTTCACTATTCGATCACGCTAGCGTTTCTCTAGTGATCCTCGGAGCAAACGGAGACTACCGTCGAGTAGCTGACTTCTCCCCCAATTTAAAGAACCCAATCTCACCTTATTTGGCTCAGAAAAATGCCCAAGTCGGACCTCTGGTGTAAACTTTGTCCTTTGATCATGAGAAAAACTAGGGAAAGAACCGGTCAGTTTTGAATTTTAAACCGAAAAGGTCTACATGCTTGATTATTAGAAAACAAGTAAATTGAGAATTTACAACTTCCATGTGACTCAAAATGGTTCATAGATCTTGGAAAAGAACCTTAGGACGAATTGGGGAAGAAAAACTAGACCAGTTCAAGTGAATTGGGTATGAACTAGATAGAACCGGTTTATGAACTAAATCGACTCATGAACCAGAATCGATAGAGAGAGGGTAGACTGGGAAATTTATGGATTCCAAGTCACCCAAAGAGTCCTAAAAGTCATGGAAATGGACTTGAGAAGGAATTGGAGATAAAAACCAAACCGGTTCAGGTGAACCGAATCCAAACTAGTTTGGACCGGTTTGAACTACTATTGAACTAAATTCTAAATTCATTTTTCTAGGTGGCTTAAAGAATTCAAATTCAAGATTTGAAGCCACCATTGGATAGAAAATGAATTTAGAAATTTTTATATTTGAAAAATTCGGTCAAATGAGGGGTGAACTGATCGGTTTATGCTTTGAACCCGATTCGGACTGGTACAGTCCAATTCGGAACAATGCCGTCTTCTTCCTTCAGATGACAGCGTTGTTCACTTGCCAAAAAATTAAAGCAACGCTGGTGAAGAAGAAACGTCTCCATTCAATATGTTTCCAACCATCAATGCCTATCACAAAGGTGCCAAACGAACGGCCAACGAGTCCCCGAGTTCCCTATCCTTAAGCTTGAATTTTATTTGATATATTTCTTTCCAGGGAACAAGGTCAAATTATGTCCGGCTCATCTTGAGTTAAAGTCGGAGGAAACTTCCCGTGAACTGAGAGAGCAACGGGTTGTTCACGGGGATCCAACTAAACCGGGTTGGGGCGTGACATCTAGTTCAAGCTTCACCAGAAAATGGAGCAGTAGGGAGAGAGAGAGAGATGAGTTTTCAAGTGTGAGAAGGATGAATGAGGAGGACCTATTTATATAGGAAGCTTGGAGACATCTTGGCCATTTGATTGATGCCTTTATGACGATCATTCATTGCTTGAAACTCCCTGGCCATAGACTTTTCATCTTCACCGGAGCTGCTTGATTTTTCGACGAGTGAACAATGTTGTCATCTGAAGGAAGAAGATGACACTATTCTAAACCAGACCAGTCCGAACCGGGTTCAATGCTTAAACCGGTCGGTTCAGGCTCAATTAAATCAAGTTGTTTCAAAATTAAAAATTTGTAAATTCATCTAAATTCATTATCTATCCAATGGTGGCCTCAATTCTCCAATTTGAATTTTCTAAGCCACCTAGAAAAATGAATTTAGAAATCGGTTCAATAGTGGTTCAAACCGGTTCAAGTCCGGTTCACCTAATCTTGTTTGGTTTTCACCTCCAATTCATCCTAAAGTCCTTTCTCATGACTTTTGTTACTCATTAGGTCACTCCGAATCCATAAATTTCTCAATTTACCCTTTCTCTAATAGTTGAGATTTATGAACTGGTTCAGTTTTCTCACTCGGGTTGACCAGTTCTTTCCCCGATTTTCTTATCTTAAAGGAGCAGGGTTTACAACTCTCCCCTTGTTTTAGGAGTTTTGTTCCCAAAACTTAATCAGCATTTTTCACTCCATGATAAACTTCCCTTAATGTCAACTTGGACATGTTAATATTTTGGTTGTTCTTTCACTTAGCCCACTTTAAAACACGTGCTTAAAGAATTTCTTTTCCTTTACATTGTTTAATCCTTCCATGGAGTTTATCATAACTAGTATGTCTTGCCCGCGAGTCCAAATGTATTTCTCTAGGTTCACATCTCCCTTTACTTAGGGCAAGATTCTTCACTTTGAGTTCTTACTTAAGATTTCAGGATTGGGAGTTCCAAGATGCTCAATCATTCCTTTGTCTTTTTATTCTCTTCATTGTTGAAATCCTTAGCTCGGTGTTCTTTCAAGCATTACGTACTTGTTTTCATAGGGTTCGATGTTATTACCCCTTCATCCTATTTTGACCATTCCTTCATTTGTCATTGATTACAACTCCAGTCAAAATTTTGTTTAACTTTGTCATGTTTACTAACTGACTCTTTCTTACTCGAGTCACATGTTACTTGGGACTGTTGGTGCTTACACGTCCCTTATGACATGACATATTCCAGGACCTGTCTCTGTCCATTAGACTTCTACGACACCACCTTTAGGGTTGTTCCCAACTTTCTAACCTTTCAGGGATTGTATAACTTCATCCCTCTTTTCATCTGTTAATATCCTTCGACTACCTTTATCGTTATCCAATCATCCTTCATGCCTTGAAAAAATGTCTTACACAACTGTGTCGGCTTTCCTTACCCATTCATCCTTTCCTAACTTTCTTGTTGGGTCTTTCTGGTGCAAATTATGGGAATTCCTAATGACTTACCGTCACGCTATATCACATCCCGACCCGGTTTGGTCGGATCCCTGTGAACAACCCGCTTCTCTCTTGGTTCAAGAGGGGTTTCCCCCTTCTTTAACTCGAGAGGAGCCATGCATAAATTTCAACCTTGTTCCCTAGAATAACATATATCAAGTAAAATGCAAGTTTAAGAGAAATTAAACATACCTAATAGAGGGTAAGACTTGGTGTTATCCCTAGTCATTTCTCTATTTCCTGAAAAGGGATAAAAAGGGTGGGTGAGTTTCTACAACTCAGTGAATGGGTATTTTCAAAAATGAAGTTTTAAAAAAATTGTTTTTAAATTCAAGTGTGCCAGACTTTTTATTTTCCTTTAAAATATATCATCTTCAAATCTCGATTTTTCATCGTTATTTCTCATCACAACGGTATGTTTATCAATCAATACATACCCTTCATCATGAAGGGATCACACATTCACAGGCCTGCCCGTCCACTGTACCCACTTGTGGCGTTGAAGTGACTTTACCGGCCACCTAGATAGAAGCACGTCCACCTCTACCTTGAGAATGAGTGGATGTACGTGACATCCAACCCTCAATCCCATAAAGAAACTCCATGTCTGTATGAGGACAGAAATCTCATCCTGTCCCCACCACGGTCTCATGTGCATGAAGCTACATTGAGCTTCTCCACCATGTCGTCCAAAGCCCTAGGACACATCGCTACCCCTCTTGGGCGTCTTTAAGGTCCCGTAAACTTAGTGCATGCACAGATCAATAATTTTCTACATAAGCCATATAATCTATGGTGCCACTGGTCCAACGGCCCTAATCATCAGCTCGACCTGCAGCTGTTTGTCTCGACTGGTCCATAGACTTGTCATATCGCACTGCCACCAGTCCATCAAGTATGTCGATCCTATTACCATGGCCAAACAATTCATTCACTAAAGTTTTCATGGCTTAAAATCATGTTTGTTTACAAGCTCCTACTCGTGCTAACTAGCCCAGGGCCTACTGTTCAAAATTTTCAAAATCGGGCATATTAGCCGTCAAATTTCAAAACCGAGGCCTTCGACCTATATGAGCTATTCGAGCTCATGTCAAGAAGGTCTTCCAAAAATTTTAAGTAGTGGCACATAGTCATGGGAGAGCACGTCTAACAAAAATAAACTTTTCATCTGTCCATCACACCAACCGGGTATGAGAACATCTCTGCTTATAACCAATAAGCGGGTTTTCTACTTCCTTCCACGAAGTTAATCATACCAATCGGGTATGATCTACTTACAACCGATAAGTAGTTTTTCCGTATAATTTTCACATCACTCCTCTTAGGTGTGATTGTTAAAATATCACTTAGTTGTGGATTTTTATTTTCAAGTTGCTTATCATCACAACCGGGTATGATATTAAATCTCACTCACTCGATTATGCCGTGATCTCTTCTTAACTGACATTCCCGATATCTCGTGTTCCTACACGGTATGAAAATCCTTGTTCATTATCATTTGGCTTGATAGCCTTCATTTATTATGAATGACTAAAATATCCAACTTTTCAAATATTTGTAATTTGGTCCCTAAAGTTATTTTTCTTTTACTTTAGGCCCCAAATGCCGGTTTTTCTCTAAATTGAATCCCAAAACTTTTAAAATTCACCTTAATAC
This sequence comes from Trapa incisa, assembly GCA_030064435.1. Taxonomy (NCBI): domain Eukaryota; kingdom Viridiplantae; phylum Streptophyta; class Magnoliopsida; order Myrtales; family Lythraceae; genus Trapa; species Trapa incisa. The sequence goes on along the minus strand of CM057781.1, from coordinate 11,192,724 downwards.
CTCAATTTATTCAATTTCACAAAAGGGGTTCAAGTTTCCCAATTTGGTCATCAATTTTTCCAAAATTACCATTTTGCCCCTCATTTACAAAAAAAAGTAAGTTTTATCCCAAAAATTGCCTAATTGGTCCTCCAACACCCTTATCTTACCCAATTGACCCTCAATTTTATGAAATTACATTTTAGTCCCTCAAAATTTTGAAATCTCCAATTTTCCCCCCAATTCCAACTTTCCAACACAGTTGAATATGATTTCATCAAATTGACTGATCAAACGAGTTTAATTGTTGAAATTGAATTTAAATTGGAGTTCCTATATCTTCATACGATTCAATTGCACTTTGAATCTCACGATTTGACATCGGGTGTTGAAATTGAAGTTAAATAGGAACACGAGATATTGGGAATGCCAGCTAAGACAAAACTCGCAAGGAGACGAAAAATCTGTTAAGAAGAGATCATGACGTAACCGGGTGAGTGGAAATTTAATATTATACCCGGTTGGAATGATAAGCACTTTGAAAATGAAAACCCACTGCTAAGTAGTATTTTAATTGTCACACCTGAGAGGAGTGATGTAGAAATCACGTAGAAAAACTACTTATAGGTTGTAAGTAGATCATACTCGGTTGGTATGATAAAACTTACTCAAAGGAAGTGGAAAACCCGTTCATCGGTTATGAGTAGATATTTCCTCATACTCAATTGGTGTGATGGACAATCGAAAAGTATATTTTGTCGGAAGTGCTCTCCCCTGACCGCGTGCCACTGCTTAAACATTTTGGGAGACCTTGACGGGAGCTTAAATAGCTCATATAGGCCGAAGACGTCGGTTTTGGAACTTAGGGGCTAATAGGCTAGATTTTGAAAATCTCGAATAGTGGGCCCTAGGCCAGGTTGCACGAGTAAGAGCTCATAAACAAATATGATTATTATGCCATGAAAACTTAAATAAATGAGTTGTTTAGCCATGGTACTCAGACAGGACCGACATACTTAATGGACTAGTGGCAATGCCACATGACAAATCTCCGGACTTGTGATGATGAACAGTTGCAAGTCGAGTGTTGGACCAGTGGCACCACTGATTATATGGCATTATGTGAAAAACTGTTGATTGTGCATGCATTGTGTTTACAGGACCATCAAGATGCCAAAGAGGGGTAGTGATGCGTCCTAGGGCTCTAGACGACCTGATTGATATAAAGGCAGTAAGTTGTACCAGAAGTCTTGCAGAGCTCAGAGTAGCTTCAAGTGAATGAGCTCGAGGTGGGGACAGGATGAGCTCTCTATCCTCATTGGACAAGTCAATTTGTTACGGGATTGACGGTCAAATGTCGCAAACATCCACCCATTCTCAGGGTAGAAGTGGACATGCTTCTATTTAAGTGGCCGGTAAAGTTGCTCCGACGCCACAAGTGGGTTCAGTGGACGAGTTGGCCTGTGATTGTGTGTTTTACCTTCATGATGAAGGATGTGTGTTGGGTGATGACACATCGTGGTAACAAGAAATGATTTTTTTTAAATTGAAATTTGAAGATATGAAAATTTAAAGAAATTAAGGAGTCTGGCACACTCCATTTTGGAAAACTATTTTCCATCGAAATTAAAAAAATTTTATACCCTTTCACTGAGTTATAGAAACTCACCCCTCTTTTTGTCCCTTTTCAACAAATAAAGAAAATGACTAGGGATAACACCTAACCTTACCCTCTGTTAGGTATGCTTGATCTCTCTTAAGCTTGCATTTTATTTGATATATGTCTTTTGAGGGAACAAGGGTAAAAGTATGCCTAGCTCCACTTGAGTTTAAGAAGGAGGAAACTCCTCTTGAACCAAGAGAGCGGTGGGTTTATCACGGGAATTCGACCAAACCGGGTCGGGGCATGACAACTAGAGTGGTATCAGAGCTTAGTTCCCTTAAAACATTATCAATATTATGCCCTAACATTAATCCAACTATAAACTATCGTGTAGGAAGGGGAGTTCCTAGGAAATTCGTAGTGAAATCCAGTCCTCCACTTATAACGCTAAAAAAGACACCCAGCCCAAGGAAGGAAGTCGTACAAAGTTTTCTAAAGGGCGAGTAACGAGTGCCCAAGGACATGGTGGCTACTGGAAATAGGTAGGAGCCTTACTGGAAGTGGAAGGTATCATATACCCTCCTCCTAGACATGAGGAACCAGTATCACCTCCTAGAAGTCCAACCCCACCTCCTCCAGTCCCATAACAACTGGAGGGGAATCCAACCAAGAAGAAGGCTTGAGATAATTATTGGGATGCATATGCCACCTTCATGAAGGTCCACCAAGTACCTCCACCTACTCAACCTGGCTTCAATCCCTCCCAATGGGTGAAGTGGAACTATGAGTGTGAGGATGAGGTAGTAAGGCAGTGCGAATTGGAGGCCATACATGAAATTCTTCCTAATAGGGAATACGAATGGACCCCAACCAATTTCTCAGAGTGTTCTTATCAAGAGTCTCACAACCGTTCTAGGGTTAATTCTAGTCCTATGACCCCAAGGGAGTAGGGGGTAGAAAATTCATGTGATAAGCTATGTATGACAAGAAAATATTTCTTGAAAGAATGAAAGTAAAAGTTTTGTTAAAACTTCTGAGTTCTTTGATAAATCCAAAACAAAAGAGTATGATAATAAAAATTTAAGTAAAAAGAAGGAAATCACCTAAGGAAGAAAAGACGAGTTATGGTAAGGAAGAATCCATCTAAACGAGATCTTAAGAAAAAAAAGTTGGAACAAAGGAAAGCAATCATTAAAGAGTACATATTCATGAAGAGTCCAAGGAGTTAAAGATAAACTTAGGGAATGAAGAGTAAGGAAAAACAAGGAGGAGTAGAACATTCCAAAGGGAACCACAAGAATAGAAGCTAATCGAGAAGAAAAAGAAATAAGTATAGAGACCACCAAGGAAAGATGGGAAGAAAGTAGAATAATAGGAAGAAAGAACTAAGATACAGTTATTTAGGAACTCCATAAGATAGGGAGACTTATGGAAGGCAAAGGTATGGACCAAAGGAGGAAGAAAAGCAGGAGTGGATGAATCATACAAGATCCTTAAGTTAGGTGAAGATTTAAAAGAGAGAATTTCTAAAGAACGGTAGAGTGATCAAACAAAAAAAATCCTAGAATGGAAGACACTAGAAGGAGGATGGAAATAGGGAGTTGGATTGAGGAAGGAGAAAGCTCTAGGTCAAGAAAATCAATCGAGGAAATGTCGCAAAAATCGGAGCTGAAATGAGGACCTTAGTAAGAAGTATGAGTGGCTGAGTGAGTGTTTTGGGAGGTTACGTATGATCTATTGCAAGAAGACATGGAAATCCAAATAGAAATTTTAGACGGATCCTATTGAAGGAAATAACTCTTATTGACCAAATCATTCTGAGGAGTAAATGAAGCTCTAATAAGATCTGAGGAGTAGTAAAAGAATAGACCCTAATCGAGGCAAAGGGAGGAATACCAAGGACACGGAGATACGAAAGGTTTTGACACAAGAGGAATGAGAGGTCCATCTCAACGGAATAAACAAATGCTAGAGCAAGTGGAAATGAAGCAAGATAAATGAAAAGTACTCATAGATCCAAAGAGTAAGATGTAAGCTGGTGAAAATAACAGCAAAAGACATTCCAGAATTAAATAACTGTAGTGGTAAAACCAAAAGTAAATCCCGAGAGAGAGGGGATGTGAAGCTCACCTAAGAAAGGAATCTTGGGAAACATAGGTGTATCAATGAAGAAGAAAATGGAAACAACGGAATAGGAAAGAGAATAAGCTCCTTAAGAACAAGATGTTGGAGATGAAAGGATCAAGTACCAGGGGAAGGAAATCATAAAGATCTAAGGGGTAAGTCTCACCCAAGTTTGAGTGAACGTCTCTGATGTCATACCCTCAGACCCAAAATACTTCGTATCCATATGAGGACGAAGACCTCATCCCGACCCCACCCCGGTCTCATGCACATGAAGCTATGTTGAGCTTTCCTGACTATTGGCACGACAAACTGCCCTTATCTCCACCGTGTCATCTAGTAGCCCCTAGGACGCATCACTACCCCTCTTGGGTGTCTTGATGATCTCGAACCTCAGTGCATGCACAAAACAACATTTTTCCTCATAATCCATTTAATCTTTGGTGCCACTAGTCAATTGGCTCTGACCCTTAACTTGACCTACAGCTGTTTGTCTTGATTGGCCTGTCGACCTGTATTGTCACACTGCACCAGTCCATCAAGTATGTCAGTCCTATCTTGGTACCATGGCTAAACACATCATTTATTTAAAGTTTTCATGGCTTAATTTCATGTTTGTTTATGAGCTCCTGCTCGTGCCAACTGGCCTTGGGACCACTGTACGGGATTTTCAAAATCGGGCATTCTATCCCCCAAGTTCCAAAACCGAGGCCTTCGGCCTATCTAAGCTATTTGAGCTCCATCAAGAAGGTCTCCCAAAAAGTTTAGGCAGTGGCAATTAGTCAGGGCAGAGCACTTTTGATAAAAATAAATTTTAATCTATCCATCACACCAACCGGGTGTGAGGACATCTCGGCTCATAACTGATAAGTAGGTTTTCTACTTCCTTCCAAGAAGTCCATCATACCAACTGAGTATAATCTACTTACAATAGGTAAGTAGTTTTTTCGTGTGTTTCTCACATCACCCCATCCATGTGTGATGTTAAAATTTTCACTTGGTAGTGATTTTTCATTCTGAGGTACTCATCATCCTAACCAGGTATGATGTGAAAATTCCCACTCACCCGATCGTGCAGTGAATTCCTCTTATTTGGCTCTTTGCCTCCACGCGAGCTTGTACTTGCTGGCATTTTCGGTATTTCGTGTTCTTACATGATATGAACATCCTTTTTCATTAACCTTTGGCCTAATATCCATCATTCATCACGAATGAATAAAATGTCCAACGTTTTAGTTATTTGCATTTAGGTCCCAAAAGTTCCTTTTCTTTAACTTTAGGCCCCTAATGCTAATTTTACCGCAAATTGAGTCTTAAAACTTCTAAAATTTACCTTGGGACCTCAATTTATTCAAAATCACAAAAAGGGGTTCAAGTTTCTCAAATTCCCAATTTGGTCCCCAACTTTTCAAAAATTACCATTTTGCCCCTACTTTACAAAAATGATAAATTTGACCTTTGGCCTAATATCCATCATTCATCACGAATGAATAAAAGATCCAAAGTTTTAGTTATTTGCATTTAGGTCCCAAAAGTTCTTTTTCTTTAACTTTAGGCCCCTAATGCCAATTTTATCGCAAATTGAGTCTCGAAACTTCTAAAATTTACCTTGGGACCTCAATTTATTCAAAATCACAAAAAAGGGTTCAAGTTTCTCAAATTCCAAATTTGGTCCCCAACTTTTCAAAAATTACCATTTTGCCCCTACTTTACAAAAATGATAAATTTGACCCCAAAAATTCCACAAGTTGACCAATTGGTCCTTCAACATATTTTCCATGCCCAATTGGCCCTCAATTTTGGAAAATTGTACTTTAGTCCCTCGAATTTTTGAAATCCCCATTTTCCTCCAATTTCCCCCTTTCAACCTGGCCGAATATGATTTTATTAAATTGACTGATCAATCAAGGTTAGTTGTTGAAACTGAAGGTAAAATTGAGTTCCTACACTTTCACATGATTCAATTGAACTTTGAATTGTGTCATTTGGATCTGATTTGAGCTAAAACGGAGATTTGTTAGAAAATTGAACTTAGAGAGAGAAAGCTTCGAAAGCTTACCACTGGGGATGCAGTGGTCTGAGCTTTTGATCTAGGTAGATAGCTCTCGTCCTGAGGTTCCTCCTAGGATCAAGAATCGCATCAATTCATGTTGAATTGTGAGAGAATTTGGTCAGTGAAGTTTTGCTAGTTCTCTCTCTAACACTATTAAAAAATTACAGAGGGTAGCCAAATTCGCTTACCTTTCATCTCTAATTCAGTCGTACGAGGGCTGTAGAAGTGTTGGAGAAGCTTGGTTTGGCCTTAGAAGGGCTCAAATTGACTATTTTTAGCTCGACCAAACAGGGCAGCTTCGATCTGCTGGAGTTACTTCATTGTTCAATATCGTGGACGTTTCTCCAGTGATCCTGAAAGCAAACGAAGACTACCGTCGGGTAGCTGACTTCTCCCCGAATCTAAAGAATTTGATCTCGCCTTATATTGACTCAGAAAAATGCCCAAGTCAGAGCTCTGGTTCGAGCTTCACCGGAAAATGGAGCAGTAAGGGGAGAGAGAAGTTTTTAGGTGTGAGGAGGATAAATGATGAGGGGCTCTTTATATAGGAAGCTCCTAGACTTCTTGGTCATCCGATTGGTGTATTTATGGTGGTCATTCATTGCCTGAAACTCCCTGACCAGAGACTTTTCATGTTTGTCGGCACTGCTCGATTTTCCAGCGAGTGAACAATGCTGTCATCTAAAGGAAGAAGACGACACTGTTCAGAACCGGACCGGACCGGTCTGAATAGGGTTCAATGATTAAACTAGCTGGTTTAGGCCCGATTTGACTAGGTTTTTCAAAATTAAAAATTTGTAAATTTGTCTAAATTCATTATCTATCCAATGGTGGCCTCAATTCTCCAATTTAAATTTTCTAATCCACCTAGAAAAAATAAATTTAGAAATTGGTTCAATAGTGGTTCATGCCGGTTCAATCTGGTTCAGGTCCGGTTGACTTGAACCGGTTTTTTGGACTTTAGGATGAATACATTGGAAATGGTCGTTAAGGAAATACCCACAGAAAAAGTTTAAGTATAAGGAATGGTGCTTTTCAAAAGTAAGGAAATTCCTCGATTGATTAAGAAACGGGTCGAGACCTGACAACTTATAAAATATATGGGAGTGAACTTTAAGGTTTTCAAATATGCAAGACTAAATCACTGAAACTAGCTCAAAACGAAAGGGGCTAAGGCCTTCATTCGAGTTAGGGAAGGGCTAAGACCAAAAATGTTAAATGGAAGGCATAGTGCCGATACTAATGAATCATTTTTATACCATTTTAGAATGAAACTAAAACAAGTATTTTTGAAAGGAGGGCGTGGCCATAGTAAATTACTCGTGAATGTTTCTCGCATATTTAATGTTAAATGCATAGATTAACTAAATAAAAAATTCTAATAGGGATGCCCAATTAGCATGACATCTCCAATACCCAATTGATTGTGTAAAGAGAGGTGGGGAGGGGAGGTTGGTTCGGATGATAGTACTCGTCCAACGATCCCAGACGTTTGGTTCATATGATTATACAAGTCCATTGTCTAAAGGGTGTACACATATAAATGATAGGGGATGCTAGTTCAGATGATAGTACAGGTCCAATGACCTGGGCGTTTGGTTGAGATGAGCGTACATGTCCATCGTCCAAAGGGTGTGCCCATATAAATGATAGGGGACGCTGGTTTAGATGATAGTATACATCCAATAACCTATGCATTTGGTTCAGATGATTGTACATGTCCATCGCCCAAAGGGTATTTCCATTAGATGGAAGGGGATATTGGTTCGGATCATAAGTACCCGTCCAATGATCCCATTGTTGATTCAGATGATTGTACCTATCCAACACTGTGTGCTTATGATAGGAGTATAAATCTCAATAACACATGAATAGTAGCTTTAGTAGTGAACCTCATAAAGAAAGAACTAAAAAGAAAGAGAATATAAAAAATTAGATATTCGATTTTGAGTTGTGATAGCATTGAGTCCATGAAGGACTTGATGAGCGATTTTCAAACTCACTAAGTTGTGAGCTCATCCCCTCTCCATCAAACATTTCAGGAACTCTCAAGGAGAGGAACATGAGGATAAGGACACCCCCACGAAGTAAAAGACTCAAGACAAGGTACTTAGGTAAACAACAAGTGAATTCATAACAGATACTCATTTCCTGGTATTTTATTTATGGGTTATATTTTTTTGTAAAATTATATTTCAAAAGTTTAAATTCTGAGTGGTTTTGTTGTTATTTAAATGATCTGAGCATTTTGGCTTGTTGGTTCTACCATAGTGAGGTACCCACTATATTAGCGCTGAGAGGATGTGGTGGTTGTGCACCAACACTGGAGCCCTAGAATTTGGGTCGGGAATGATAGTCTCTCTATGTAGGCATCTATCGAAATATCATATTGTATCAATCTCTATCACATACATTGGATAATAGCATAATATATTAAAGATTCGCTTGCCATCTGATCAATCCCTTTATAAAACATATACAAGTAAGGTAGGTAGGTCCATCAAGGTTCCCAAATTATATGGAGGGCATTACCGTGTTTTCAAAATCATTGGACATCTAACCCACTTTAGAAAATTGTGTACCATCATCCTTTATTAGAAACGATGAGCCTTTGTATGCTTCATATTATATGGGCATTTGCATGTTTCCATAAAAATTGGGCCTAATGTCATATTCATAAATTATGGGCATTTGTCCATTTTCATAAACATTGAACATAAGCCCACATTAAAAAATTATGGGCTTTCACTCTCATCATAAACATTGGATCCACACCCTCCTTATAAAACTCGGGCATTACACCATTTTAGAAAATATGGACTTAAACACTTTTCATAAACTTCGGGTCTACACATTTCTCATAAATGTCGAGCCTTAGCACATTTCATAAACTATGGGGCTAAGGCCTTTTCAAAAATTTTGGGTCTACACTATTATTATAAAAGTTGGGATTTAGAGCATTTCATAAAATATGGACCTAAGCTTTTTTTCATAAATTTTGTGTCTACACCCTTATGCTAAAATCGGGTCGTAGCACTAGAAAATATGAGCTTAAGCCCTCTTTCAAAATATTTAGAATGCCTTCATTTCATTGTCTAATTTTAGAAAAATATTTAAAATCACACAATATATATTTTTAAAAGTTATAGAAAGTGAAGATCAGTTCAATTAGACTCGATACTATATAAATCTCACTAACATATATATTTGGAACTTGTTCGTCCCGATTCATAATGCTACTAGAGCTTATTGTGCATATGTTTCTCATTCCTCTTCATTGGTCCTATTTGTGGCCGTTTAGTTCATTTTTCAAGACTGCACAAAGAAGTATTGAATTTTCAAACCCAATTTACAATCCACTGTTTTCTAGCATGGAGTATCAAGTTCTTGAAACCATCAAAGTCCGTTATCTTAAAAGCATGTGTTCAATACTTGTAGCCCAAGTCCAACTTGGTGGCACAAATCTCACTTTTAAATTCCGCTTTTCATACTTGGGCCCATTTTCATATCTCTTTAAGCCTAATTTGATTACTTAATTCGGCTTTGTGCAAAATACCAATTTCATGTAAAGCTCAATCCATTCCTTAGCTACTAAAAGAAGACACATTACTTTATAAGGCCCACATCTCCTCTTTGTTTGGGTTAGTCTTCTTCCAATTTCAATAAGTCCATTAATCCAAGCACAATAGTACAATCTAATTTGCACATGATTTGGCTCAATTACATACTTTAGCCCAATCAACTTCCAGCCTTATTAGGTTCTTAACACTAGCTTTCAGCCTTATTAAGTTCTTAAAAATTATTTATTTGTTATATTTTGCCCATCAAAACTAACCCAACCTTACGTCCTATTCACAATTCAGCCCAACCCAAATGAACTCTCAATTAAGCCCAATTAATATTTGTGATCCAAATTACACAAAACCAGAATTAAGCTCAATATCCAAAACACTCCCCAACCCAACTAATTCTAATTAATTTTTCAAGCCATATCCAAATTTATCCATAACCCAATTAAGGGTCTAATTTATAACTTAGCCACTAATTATCTAAGCCTAGTAACTAAGCTACCTAAGGCCCACTACTCCAATCCTAGCTCAGCTTCTGTGGAAGTCCCTCCTTCACAACATGCATGAGGTCATCTAGAGGAGGCATTGGTCACTTGGATGGTTGAGCCAAGTATGAGGCGGTGGTAGTGGAGCATTACACGTGTGAGGTTAATGAGGGTGTTTGGATTTTATGGTTGAAGTCACCTGAAAGCGTTGTTTTGAGTATGTACATCCTAGATCTATGGTCATCAAGGCTAGAGGTGGTCTCGATCAACCTTGCTTCATCTGGATTTGTGTTATGTAGGCTATTGTCGAGTGGAGTTAGGGCAAGGCAAAGGTACTTCGTGTAAGTTCCTCTCATATATGAGTTGCTAACACTAGACGGTGTCCTGTCCTAGATCCGAGGCGGTCCGGGTCTAAGGAGAGGTTGTCTTGCCTAGATTTGATGTTGGTGAAGTTGATAAGAGATTGTTTGTGCTCACTTAGTTCAGATCTGGAGTAGAAGGCACTCAAGGAGAAGTCATACAGAACCTCCCTTTTTAGATATGAGGTCTTTAAGGCTAAGGAAGGGTTGTTAAGCACTCATTCTCCTCATATTTGAGAGATCTCTAGTTGATGAAGGGAATGCCTAGGTTCATCCTCTTCAAATCTAGTTACTAGACGTTGGCAGAAGGATGAAGTCAAGTTGGTCTTCCACATATTTGTGATTGTTGGGACGTGAGGAGGGTTTTTCTACGTCTGAACCTTCTAGATCTTGGGCCGACAAGGTCAAAAAAGGATCATTCGACTCAACCCCGTCTAGATCTTACACTAATGAAGCTAGAGGAGGACCATATGAGGTTTCCCTACTCATATCTCAGGCACACGAGATTATGTAAGACTTCGGTTGTAACATCCCAACCCGATTCCTTGGGTTAGACCAACGTCACAATTGCTACATCCTCCCAATACTTCAATAGTGAGGCCCACACTAATTTAGTACATACAGCCGTAAGACACATAAATACAATATAATTTTTTTTCAGTAACAATTTGAACTATTACCAAAATATAATTATACAAAATATATCATTACAAAATTTTCCAAACCCAAAATATTTTGTTGCTACTTAGAAGACTCGTGTCGTTCTCATCAAGAAAATTTTATCGCAAAAATCTTTGAACCATTTTGATCTTTCACTGCGTTCTTTGATTTGATCCTAAAAGGTATTAGGAAGAGGGATGAGTTGTGAAGGTTAGTGATGTCGTGACCTCCTTTCCATAAGCATAACCCTACTAAAATATCAACATGGTGTATAAAAGCTTTTTAAATAATTTTTTTCTTAAAACATGTCTTTTCTTAACACATGCTTATTAGGAAACAAGTCCCCATGTACATGATATTCACATCATACTAACTCATGTATCGTGATCATCGTCATAATACTCATGCATTAGGGTCATAACCTAGTGGGGTCACATTCCTCTCTGTGATTGTTTATCCTTATCTCACATATTTTAACTATTGTCTAGAGTGTTCATTTGACATGTGGCACTCCATGATTGTTCGCCCTTGTTAACGTGGCTTAGTATATTTTTTAATCAAATTTTTTCGCCACATGGCGTGTGATAATTGGCCGTATAACCATGTGGCGTGTCGTGGTAGGTCACGACCTCTAACGTGGTGGTTTGGTTAATGCCCGCTAGCTGACACTGTATAAATAGTTTTTCGGTGAATTTTTCGACTGATTTAACCAATTTCAATTTTTTTTTCAGTTCACCAAAAATTTGACAAATTCTTGTTCCGATTTATTTTTCTAAAACTTATTTAACTATTTTTCTTCATTATAGTGCTAAGAATTATATTTTTATCACATTTAATTTTTCTTAAAATATTCTTGATATTCTATTATCAATTCATTCCATTCCAATTTTAAACTAATATTTTTTCTTATCATTCCCTACATTATATTTCACGTTTCTTATCATCTACTTTCTATGAAGGATAACTTTTGAGATTTATCTTCTCAATCATTGCTCAGAATATGAATGATATTTCTGAATTTTTATTTTCTCTTAATTTTAATTTCTTAATTCAAGAAAAATTTTATATTTGGTTTGATTATATTTTTCAACTTTACTCTGTTTCTAATCTTTACTTAATAATATTTATAGTCTAAGAATTAGGTGTTAGATGAGCTCTTCAATTTGTGGTCGTTGGGAGTCAGATAGGTAGTTATCTCCTTGTTTAGGGGATTGAAATCGCACCATGAGGTGGATCCTAGAGAGAATGACTTAGGTGATTTTTTTAATAGGAAAGGCTCTAGTTGTTTATTGTAGTAGCCACAACAAGTGTTTTGAAGCATAACCCTCCTTAATTTGCTAGAACACAAATACTTGTTCTTCATAATTATTTATATTTCATTTGACTTTTATTTGCCATGGAACCCTTCCATAATTGATCTATCAATGGAAATAAATGAATAGTACTTGTGTATTTTTAAATTTGATTTCCTTGATTAATTTTGTGGTAGTTTGATGGTATCTTCTATTTCTTGGGTTGCTTCTTCTATTTGTTCTTGTAACATTTTTGCTCTCAAGTGATTTATACCATTTGATTGACATTAACACTCTCAATTTCTACGAAAAAAAAACTAATCACACGAATGCGAATGGGGCATGATGTGACCATATGTAATTTCATTCTCTCTCATATATGTGCATTTAACACTAACTGGGCTCCGACAACACTTCTCACTTTTCCTCTCTTTTGTTTGTAGGACTAACGAAAAGCTAAAGAAGACCAAGGCAAAGGTGATTCAATGGATTCGTCTCTCCCATTGTAATCACCGGTTTGAAACGAAGAATCAAAGGCAACATAGGTAATCTAAATCATCTAATCATACAATTCTTAATTTGTTTGTTGGGTAGTTTGATGGTAGTTTGTTGTGTAGTTCTTGATAACCAAATGTTGTAATTGATATCCAAAACTAATTAAGTATTCAAGTTCTATTAGTTCAAATGATATAATTTGATAATTAATCTCTCATCTAATATTACTCATAAGCTTACTCATATAATGTGCGACTTAGGCATGATTGTGTGTGATTTTAGCCTGTTGATGTAATGTTAGAATTATTCTTGCTGATATAATATGCACTTTAGCTGAAAATTGAACATTAGAATGAGAAAATTCACTTATCGAGTCCATTTTGCGCTTAAATCCTTCCAATATAAGCAATACACATAATCAAGTTTCTGCAGTGATTCGATATCTCAGTGTGAAAAACGACTGCGCTACTTGGGCATATGGATAACACATCGCAGGCACTTCCCCTCCTTCATGAGATTGAAAGCTTCGTTAATGTTCTCAAATGGCAAGTTGTGTGTGATCAGCTCATCCACCTGAATCTCCTGCATTGATATGCAAGAGTGATGATCTCCTCCACCCCAAATGAAATGCCAAATACAGTAAAGGCCACTATGTAAGTTTCATTAGCCAATAGTTTTCCATTACCTTGTTCAAGTACTTGTCAACTAGGGATGGCAGGTCGGACTTGGGTCTCCATCCTCCAAACATGGTCCCTTTCAAAGTTCTTCCGGTCAGTAATAGCCCGTAATGAGCTGATATCTCTGGCTTCCCCTTAGGGACTCCGAGTGTCACAGTCAAGCCCCATCCCTGCCCCATAAAATCAAACTGAATAATAAGTAAATAGCTGGAAAAAAATCTTGCTCCCAAGGAGTCAATTTACTTATGAAGTCAGGTATGGAATTACATCGCAGCATGACTGTAATGCTGTTGTTACTACTCCTGCATCTCCAACACACTCAAAACAGTAGTCAGCACCTCCATCAGTCATTTTCTTGATAACCTGCAGCATTCATTTAAACTTAAATTCATGTCAGATGGGCAGAGGATGTGGATAGAATCAGAGAGCATATGTAGCTGCTGACATACTACCTGAGGGATAGGTTCTTGGAAATCCTTTGGGTTTAGAAACTCATGGACTCCAAAATCCTTAGCTGATAACATAATCAATGAGAGATTGTCTTTAAGGACTCACAGATGCAGGTAAAATGGTTGTTAAAGTATAAGAATCATACCTTTGATGGCCTTTTCAGGATTAATGTCCACACCGATCACTCGTGCTGCTCCCTTCAGCTTGGCTCCTTGTGCAACCTTTTATTACCGAGTACCATATCATCATCACTGCAATTTCTCATTGAACTGAAACCTTGAATAGATGGAAAGATGAACTTCAGATGCTGCCACTTACAGAAAGCCCAAGAGTTCCAAGGCCAAAGATCACCACAGTTGATCCTCTTGATACATCTGCAACATTCCAAGCTGCACCTAGACCTGCATTGTATTGCCATAATGAGATATCTATATGGCGAATGATCTCATAGCATATCTGCTAAGTTTTGTTTTGTCTTTTATTCATTTTTTGTATCTACATTAACCAAATGTTTCCAGGGATACAGAAGAAGGTTCAGTGCTATCAGAAGTGCTGTGAGCAGCATTGTTACCCTCCCTGAAAACCCAAGTTACCCAACCCAAATGAAGGCCTACACAAAATGAACTACAGCGCTTGATGTCTTTAAAAATTCAGAAAATTGCTCAAGGCATCCAAATTTAAAGTCTTTTAAGCTTTTAACAAGAACTAGGCAACCGAATAAAGGGGTGCATCAATTCCATTCACCTGTAGCAACTCCACAACTCAGCAGGCATAACTTCTCTAGAGGTGCTTGTGGATCAACCTTGACAGCACAACCCGAGTGCACAACAGTGTACTCGCTGAAGCTAGACACGGCACAGTAGTGATAAACAGGCTTCCCTTTTATGGAGAATCTAGTCTTCTGATCGCTGTGCATTAGGCCTCTCCTCTCCAACCCAAGAACTGAGCACACATTGCTTCTGTTCGATTTGCACTGCCTGCAGTTCATGCACTCCCCGGTGAATACCGTAAGCACATGGTCTCCTTCCTTGAACTCGGTCACTCCCTCGCCAATACTCTCTACTACCCTGTTGTGATTAATTGTTTATGAGAAAAATCAATCTTGAGATGCTGAGTGTACTGAAAATTCAATGCCAATATATAAAGCGAGCTACCCTGATGCTTCATGCCCAAATATCCGAGGAAATATAGTCTGCAAGAATTGAAAAAGAAACCCTACAATCACATTCTCTGAAATTGATAACAGGATATTGCCTTGGATTCACCAACAAAGAGAAAGTGAGCTTTTCTTTACCTGACTTTCCCAGGCAGAGAGGTCGCTGCCGCAGAGAGAAGTGCATATAACCTTGATTCTGATCTCATGCGGCTGGGGAGGCGCCACTTCCACTTCCTCCATAACCAGTTCCTCTCCGGCGACCCATGCCACCGCAGCTTTATCACAAAATAAGAACAAGGCACCACCATTGAAGAGTCAACCAAACAGCAATCAATTTCCGCTCATGGGCATCCCTGGAATTCGATGGGAAGTAAGAAAGTCAGTAGAAGTTTGATACCTTTACATGTGATGACCTTGTCGGAGGAAGAAGGTGGCATCGTTAACAATTCCCCACTGACACTACCTATACGATTCAAGGACAGGACACGCACAGAAATGGCGAATTCTTCGTCAGCAGCCTATTACATGATTCGTGGTAGGTGGGTGATTTGGTGCCCTGGTCGCGTTAGGTGGAATACTGGAAGTTAGAACCAGTAGCTGGAGGAAACAAAATGAAAAAAATACTGAAAACTCAAATAAAGACTAACCCTTTACAATTGATCATATAATTTATGATAAAAAAGCATTACTTGGGTGCATTTGCTGATGTTTATGAGCCGTGGGTTGATAGCAAATGGACCTTTATCTAATTAAGTGGGCTGCCATGTAAGGTGGCCCATTTGCCTACACTTTTTTCTTTGCATTTAGATAAGTAATTTTATTTTAATTATTATTATATTATTTAGAGTATATGGTTGGTTGATTGCTGAACCTGAGTAGGAGCGTTATAACTAAAATAATATAATAATCCAAGGTTTTAGATTTTTAATTTTGAAATTCAAAAATATTTTAAAAAATAAAAAAATATTGAAAATAATATGTTTTTTAGATTTTATATAAAATCCAAACACTAATTTAAAAAAAATTGTAAAAAAATGGCAAAAAAATAAGAGAGTTCCAGCCTGATTCTAGCTAGACTTGTAACTCCCCCGAATACACTGATTTAAAGTATTAAAATGAAGAATTATAGAGAATATTTCAAAGTTAAGGAGTTTTGATTATAACAAACACAAAACTCAAGAATTGGCTCATGCACAAAAATAAGTGAAAAAAACTTTTAACCCACCTACTTATACTATGTAAGTGAATTTAATAAGTTTTGATCGGGCATGTGAGTTAAGAATTCACCTTATAAACCCACAATATTCACACAACAAGTATTTGAATGCAAAGCAATGATTCTCTTGTGGGCTAATTTGAATGGGAACAATGATGACTCTAACATATGAGCATGATCTTTATCCCGGATCTCTAGGAATGGAGGAAACTAAATCATGAACTATTTGAAGAAGTGCGATATTTTTCATGAGTAATGTTACATATGACTATTTTGTTACTAGTATAGGAATTTCGAACTTTTAGTTCGTCAATGTCCCATGGAATAACCAATGCCTATCGTAGCGTACCTATAGCTTAGAAAACTAGGATCTTATGGAATGAGAGTTTCTATAAGATATTCAACATTAGTGAGTAGTGATCAATGATGAGTCAAGCAAGAAAGATAAGTGAAATTAGCTTTAAAAGCTTTTTGCTTTTAAATTTTCAATATAATAAAGCCTATATTACAACTTACAAATAAATAATAAAATATTCTTACTATAATTCAAGTGTGCACTTTGAAGAAAGAATTGAAGGAGAGTAGTAAAGTTAGTAAAGTGGTACAAGGTAGAGTGAACAACATAAAAAAGATCACAAATATCTTTTTACTCAAGAAAGATATACATAAAATCCAATAGATCAATAATAGATAATAAATGGATCATTTATCTTTGAGTGAAAGTCTTAATATGTACTAAAAAACTCAAGTAAAGTAAATGGTATTGTTGTCAAAGTAACGGATATTTGAGTCAATATACTAAAAGAGGAAGAGTAAATTTACAATCATAATGGTAAATACAAGTTACAAGGGGTAAGAGGATGTTGCAAGTAACACTAGAGTAAAACCTAAATGCGGAGATATAGAAGTTCTTTCGATGCATAACGACTTATAATGGGTTAAGTCAAAAGTTAACCACGAATTGGGCCTGTGGCAATATACTAAAAAGGAATGTGCAAGTACATAGTAGATTTTGGAATAACGATCCATAAATTATAACAGTACATACCAAAGTGAAGGGTATAGCCATGACCATGGGAAAATATTAACACAACCTATTTATTCCACTATGAAGTAGGTATTCAATTGGATAGACCTAAGGATTACTATCATAATTAAATGTTTAGTTGAAGACCAATAGTTAATTGGTAAATGATAGGAAAGCGAAAAACACAAAACTAAGTAAGAAAGGTTTTTGATAGAAAATACCTTCAAAACATTCAACAATTTGGGAATGTATTGTTTTGGTTCCAAAGAGAAACAAACAATTATAACATGTTATAATTACAAGATAGTGGTGAAGGAAGAACTACAAATCGATTGTAATCGTAATGAGGTTAAAGGATAACTTATATTACTAAGAAAGTTTGGGGTTATATTCTGAACGAGAATATGAAAAATCAGAGGACTCATAGTGATTCATGACATGGGGGACTTGGATATAAGAAATCTAATCAAAGAAATTTTGGTACACATTAAAAATGGTTAAAGAAAAGTACCAAAAGAGTAATAATGTATATAGAATACCACATGATTTACTAAGAAAGTGCAAAATTTACATGTGGTTGAATGATGATATGATGAAGAGTTAAGCATTTCCGTTAGTGAGATTGGACGAAGCAAGAAGCATTTAAGGTGAATCTCAAGATCTCGTGAAATCCTAGAAGGGATGAGACATAATAATTGTGATAAGATGTTACTAAAAAAATGATGAGATCATAAGAATGGAAGACGATCATTATCCACCTTAATCTAAAAGAACATATTGATAATTGAGAAGCCCAATTTGTAGAAATTTTGGAAAAAATTTTCAAAGGATCTCCTTGAAAGATCCCAAACCCATCAAAACATATGAAAATAATGGTTGATGTGAAAATGCTCGACATGTTTCAAACCCTAAGAAATCAAATTATTATTTAAATTGGGAAAATGAAAGGAGAAATCATGGTAAGTGAAACCATGATATAATAAATACTAACAAAAAAGTTAGTCGAAAATCTCATATGTAAGAACTAGTGTAAGTCAATGTGACGAAGTGACAGTGTTAACAAAAATGACTAGTGAACTTTAAAAGGGGTATGAAGGATTATACCTACTAAGAAGTAATCAAACCTCAATGTGTATGTAATCTAAAAGGACGAGATGTTAATTAAATCCTAAGTGGTAAGTAAACCAACATGCATTGTGGATGACAAAGATTCTACAATTCCAAAGGAGTAATTACTAACCATAAGTATCATATGGACATGTCAAATGAGGGAGTGATGATAGGAAATGACATGTAACATTATAAAAGATTTTTTTGATATGGTTAGGAATGACTAACCTCGAAGAGGGATGTTTTTTTTTTGGGAAATCAAACATTTACCACAAAAGAGTGGAAATATGTATCCTTATAGTTAATGTACTAATGATACATAAGATGAGTACTTGGATACTCAAAGGGAAGAATGACAAAAGCTTAATTATGCGGAAGAGTTAGAATATGAGAAGTATTTTGAAGACTCACATTAGAATTAATTCTTTAATAAATATCTTAAAAATAAATTTTTGATGCAAGTCAGGGATGATACTAAACAAATGAAACTCACTTATAGGCAAATGTTGAGCATTAAGGGAATGTACCCATCCAAGGAAGGTGATGCAAAGCTAGTATTGTAGTACTGTGTTCTCGGAACACAAATTAGATTACAAATTTAAATAAAAAAGTAATTAATAAAATATTGGATCAATTCCATGTGGAATTAAAAATAACTATCCAATTATTTTGAGGATGAAAAAACCTCATTGATTTGGAAAATCAAAAGTTGGGTAGAAACTTCTTAAGTTAATGAATTTGATCAGAAATCGGATTGGAAATTAACACGAATTGAATTAGGTCGGTTTGAGACTAATTTGTTTAATAAAACCTAAGAAGGGTAATTGGGCTATTTTTAGACATGAAATGATATAAAGGGGGTTTGACCCATCCTGGGTCAACCGACCTCACTTGGGTCAACCATATGGTCAAACTTGCAAAGGTTTGGTCAACGAGTTAACCAAACCCTTTTTTGTGTGGGCTGCCAATGGAAATTTAATACTGGACATTTGGATGGACTAAGAGATGTGACCCATAAAATTGAAGTATTACATTGTGTTGGGTTTGAGAAAGAGGAACAAGTGGGTATGTTTAGGGATACTAGTATAAGGGAAAATAAAATGGCTAAGTTCACAAAATATCTCAAGTGTAACCTAATCACTAACTAAGTCTACTCACACTCACACATACAAACTTCTTTATTGGAGTACTGGAAGTCCATTAATTTGTTCTAAGTATATGGAAGAGATGTCTAACTCCTTGCAAATAGTAGGAAATCGAATAATTAATCTCATGTGACTAGAAAATCATCTCCCTAGCTGAGTCTTTTGGGACAAGGCTCTTTGTGGAAAAATTAGTACAATCCTAAGCATTTTTTCATCCACCAAACATTTCACATGGATTAAAGTTACAATTCAATTCTTCTTCAGAATTGATCAAGAGAACACTAAAGGAAACTTAATTTTGGTTACTAGGAAAACAAATGGAGGAACTAATTAGCATAAAAAAATCATAAGGAATTCTCAGCTATAGAGATTCCAAGTTAACATAAGGAACATAGATAGAATGAGAGAGTTACGTGAGAATCATGAGCTTCCAACAAGCTCAGGTTTCTTATGTTATTTAATTTTAGAATAACTAATGATTCCTTCAACCTCTAATGAAGGAATCCATGTTCCTTTTCTCACCAAGTTGCTAGGTAAACTAAATTATTTTCCTTTTTCATTAGGTTTGTTAGCACAAATATTATCTCATTAGGTAGTGGGCACACACTTCATCCACCACATCATTCACCTCTCCCTTTAATTGCAACATCATGGAGTTCACCTCCCATCTCTTCCTCACTTGAAACATCATGGGGATCAAATGCAAAATAACGGAGAGAAATTCTAGCCCACTATCTCATCAATTACTCATGCTAAAACTATAAGTGATAATTATAGCTTATAAATACCAAAATAGTTTACTTGTAACAATTACGTTGAGTAATAATAAAATCATTTTATCCTCTCATATTTTCTCTCTTCTATTATTAGTATTTTTATCATGGTATGAGAGCATCATTGCTAAAAAATGTAATATGATCATATTCCTCAAGCTTCATAGCAAATATTCTTAGTACTATGTCATGCATACCCGTTCTAATGATCTAAATGGAAGAAATGGGCAAAATTTCTTAAATTCCCCTAAAATTGAAGGATAAATTGGATGCCAACACAATCAACGTCTGATTTTCACAAGTACCGGATTTAGATTTAGACCAGAGGTATAAAATTTCGAAACCTATTAAGATTTACCCATGTTTATATTTAATTATGAAATTAGGAGCCATAGGCAAAATCACAATTTTACCCCAATTAACAACCCAAACTATACTTATGAATTCACTATATGATGTTTAGGGAATAATTCATACACGATAGTGTAAGAAGAGTGCAAAGACTCAAGAATCCCTCTAGGACAAACATATCCCTAGATAATGGTGAGTGGGATTTCTGGCATCATGTCCAATTTTAACGATAAGACATTATTGCTCGTAAAAATTGTTAGAATGAGATGCTAAAACCCTTTCCCATAAATATATTCTCGTGGAAGCATGAATCCCGCTTAAAACTATTTTTGGGATATATTGATGTTATGTGAATGAATAATGAATTAAGCATGAATCATGAATACTCTTGACATGAGCATGTACTATGAATGTGAAGTGTGCCCAAGGTTGTCGTTTTAAAAAAGAAGTGGGCACAAGGCTGGTTTTAAAAATTCTTGTTATGTGGGCCCAAGGCCAATGGAAACAAGAATCGTTCTATAAATAACCCTAGTGATGGATTATGAGGTCATGCTCGACAACTTCTACTGAGATAGAGATGTGTTTCGCCTCGTAAGAGGTGATAGAATATATATAATAAAATTATAATAAATATACATGTATGTGGATGATGAGCAAAACCATTAGACGCCAGATATGGTGTAGTGGTGATTCTAAGGGTTGTTGGATAACAAGAATGGTATAAGAGGAGTGAGTGTTGGTCCAGTATGTCAAGGGTTCCAAGAGCCCTATGCACACAAGAGCTTGGCAAAGGGGAAAAGGTCTCGTTCCTCGATAGTGGACAAACTAAATGAGTATGTGGGTTGAGCAATGATGCTCATACAAACATTATAATATGGATATCTTGGTTCGTACAAATAGATGGTTGGTAAATGCACTCAAGTCCACAAGTGGAACAAAAGGGGGTTCTATTTCACGACTATGTGATCCCTCCATGATGGAGCATATATGTGTGAATGATTGTCTAATATAACCCTACTTGTTAAAACCCCATTCCTTGTGAAGTAAACCCTACGAACTGTTTGTTAAAGCATACCTTATTTTGAGCATGAGTTGTCTTGTGAACATAAGGTCACGATGTCAGCTAATCTCACTCACTAAGTTGTATAACTCACCCCTCCAATTCCCCTCTTTCAGGTAATTAATGCATAAAGAGACATAAAAAGGTTATAAGAAGTTAAGGTAAACCAAAGATACACCTTCCATTTAGTGCTTAGTCCTAGTGTTATTTATTAAACGTGTTTTCATATTTTGAATGATTGTTTTGAAAGATATTCTGATATCTTATCATATTTCGAGTCTTAAGTCACGCTAGGATTACAATAATGAGGAGCCCATTATTGTAATATTGGGAGGATGTGACTGGTTGTTTACACGTTCAACTGGTGAACTAGGTTAGTGTGGGACAATATAAGTGTCTACCCGTATCGTTCCACATCAGCCACAAACATGAGCAATACATTAAGTAAATTATAACAACTATATAGGTTGACTTGCTATCTGGCCAATTCCTCTATAACATAACTATTTTTTAAAAAAGCGATAAAGGTTGACTTGCTATATGGCCAACCACTCTAAGTTTGTATCATGTATACTTAGATATGTAAATATCCATAGGGTCATGGAGGTCATTCCAAAACTTGCAAATTTATGCATTCATAAAAGTGAATTAGAATATATTTTTCATAATCCTAGACCGGAGTCCTTCTTTCTCAATTCAAGGTATAAGCACTATTTCAAAAGATGGGTTGAAGCCCTTTCTTTCAAAATATGGATAGAATCTCCTCCTTTCAAAATTTGGGTTTAAGCCCCTTCTTCCAAAATATGGGCCAAAACCCGTCCTCTAAAATATTGGTCAAAGACCTTCTTTCAAAAATATGGGTCGAAACCCCTTTGTTCCAAAATATGGTATAAATTCCTTCATGTCATTTTAAGTTTCATTTAAATATTTCTAAATACACATGATGCATAACACATATTTCCAAAACACGTAGAATGCTTATGTTGGTCCAATCGGATCCAACTCTTGAATCAAAATCCCACTTACTGGAGTAGCGTCAAAATTTTACCCAACGAGTTTTGTCTCAATTCACATGCTAGTGTATAATAAGTTGTTGATATGACAATATCACTAATCAATATATAATATGAGTTTCTCAACTAAGTTATGTTGGAATATCCCAATACCACTCCAAGATTTCCCTTTTATCCTCTTCACCCGCACTCTATGTCATTTTAAAGTTTCACTCATTATTATCTCCCAATCAAAGAGGAAGAGAAAGTGTGGTCTTATAGATAAACTTTCCTAGATCCATCATGAATTCATTGGTGTGAGATTTGTGTAATTTAGTGGAAATTTGTCATGGTGTTAGAGTTGATGGGTATCATCCTAAAAATTCTGTAAATTTCATGCATACTTGCTCAATATTCGACTTGTGTTTATTAGAGAAGATGACACTGTAAATACACATGTGTACATACTCAACGCATTGCAACGTGGTGTACATTGATTGGTTATAACCCATTAACATGTGTTGCTGACATGATAAAAATAGTTCGATTATACTCCCTGCAACTTGGCGCTCAACGATTGGTCGTGCTCGACTGACTGGATTTAGTCATTTACTAACTATGTAATAGTCACCATGTGGTACTCTGTGATTGGTTATCCTTATCTGACATATCTTAGTTGTCATCTATAGTGTCCATTCGACATGCTGCGCACCATGATTGGTCACACTTGTTGACGTATCTCAGCATCCACTGACTGGACTGCTTTGCTATGTGAAGCACGATGATTTGTTGCTTGACTATGTGGCATGCCATTATTGGTCACGACCTTCAACGTGGTGGTCCGGTCCATGCCCGTTGGCTAACATTGTTTAGACTGGTTTTGCTAATTTCAGTTGTTTTTGTCTCAGTTCACCCCCAATTTGGCCAATTCTATACCCAATTTATTTTTCTAAAAATTCTTTTACTCTTTGTCTTCATTTTAGAGCCAAGATTACTTTTTATACCTCTTAAATTCCCTTGTAAAATCCTCGTTATTCTTCAATTAGTTTGGTTCATTCCAATTTTAACCTACTCTTCCTTCTAATCGTTTCATACCTCATATTCTAGGTTTCATATCCTAAATTCATAAGTCAAAGATAATTTTCTTGGTTTTTATTTTCCCTAATTCTTGTTATGATCCAACAACTTGGTTCAACTTAATTCCTTATTAATTACAATTCATTCCCATTCTCCTTTATAGCACCCAGATTGGTTATTAAAACATCTCCTTTCTTTTTAGGAGTTTAGTCCTAAAAAAATGACATGGATATTACATAAACAAGTAAGGGTATTTCTCCCTTATGGCAGAAAACCAAACCAGTTTAGGTGAACCGGATCTGAACCAATTTCTAAATTCATTTTTCTAGGTGGCTTAGAAAATTCAAATTGGAGAATTGAGGTCACCATTTAATAGATAATGAATTTATATTAATTTAAAAATTTTTAATTTTGAAAAACTTTGTTGAATCAGGCTTGAACCGACTGATTTAAGCTTTAAACCCAGTTCGAATCGGTCCGATTCGGTTCGGAATAGTGTCGTCTTCTTCCTTTAGATGACAGCATTGTTCACTCACCGAAAAATCGAGCAACACCAGTGAAGATGAAAAGTCTCTAGCCAGGGAGTTTTAGGTAATGAATGACCGCCATTAAGGTGCCAATCGGACGACCAAGAAGTCCTCGAGCTTCCTATATAAAGAGCCCCCTCTCATTCATCCTCTTAATACCTAAAAACTCCACTCTCTCCCTACGGCTCCATTTTCTGGTGAATCTTGAACTAGAGCTCCGACTTGGGCATTTTTCTAAGCTAAAGAAGGTGTGGTCGAGTTCTTTAGATTCAGGGAGAAGTCAACTACACGCGTATAGTCTCCATTTGCTACGGGGGTCACCGGAGAAACATCGGCGTGATAGAACAATGAAGTAGCTCTGGCGGACCGAAGCTGCCTTACTTTGGCTGAGCTAAAAATAACCAATTCGAGCCCTTCTTAGGCCAAACTAAGCCCTCCCAACACTTCCACAACCCTCTTACAATTGAATTAGAGTGGAAAGGTAAGCCAATTCGGCTCCACTCTGTAAATTCTGATCGGTGCTAGAGAGACAACCGACAGATCTTTACTAATCAAATTCTCCCTCAATTCGACATGAATTGAGGTGATTCTTGATCCTAGAAGGAACCTCAGGACAAGAGCTATTTGCCAAGATTGAAAGCTCGGACCGTCGTGCCCCTGACGGTAAGCTTTTGAAGCTTTCTCTCTCTACACTCAATTTTTCCTAGCCATGGTCATCCACGAAGAGTCTGAAGAGAAGAAAATCAAAGACATTCCTATAGTTAAACACTATATGGTAGTATTTCTAGAAGAACTACCCGGGCTACCTCCAAGTCAACAAGTGGAATTCACCATAGAGATTATCCTAGGAACCAACCCCATATCCCAAGCTCCTTATCGCATGGCTCCAGAGGAACTGAAGGAATTGAAGGAGCAGTTGAACGAATTATTGGAGAAGGATTTTATACGTCCTAGCCAGTCTCCGTGTGGTGCAACCGTCCTATTCGTAAAGAAAAAGGATGGAAGCATGAGACTATGTATAGACTATAGAAAGTTGAACTAGGTCACCATCAAGAACAAATACCTACTTCCATGAATTGATGACATATTCGAACAATTAAAATGAGCAGCTTACAGAAAATAGACCTTCGGTCAGGCTATCATCAACTCAGGATCCGAGGGGAGGACATTCCCAAAATGACATTCCGATCCCGATATCGACATTAGGAGTTTAGAGTGATGCCGTTCGGATTAACGAATGCCCTTGTAGCCTTCATGGATTTGATGAACTGTGTGTTCCAACCACACTTGGAAAGGTTCGATAATGTTCATAGATAACATTCTTATATACTCATGAACTAGGTTAGAGCATAAAGAACATTTGGCAATCACCTTAGAGATATTGAAGGAAAATCACTTATATGCAAAATTCCCCAAGTGTGAGTTCTGGCTGTAGGAGGTAGGATTCTTAGGATATATAGTGTCCAAGGATGGAGTCAAAGTAGATCCAGCCAAGGTGGAAGCCATATCAGATTGGAAGGCTCCAAGGAATCCTTTAGAAATACGGAGTTTCTTAGGTTTGGCAGGATACTACAAATGGTTCGTGTAAGACTTTTCTAAGATAGCAACTACTCTAACTCGGCTCACCACGAAAGAAGTTGAGTATAAGTGGGATGAAAGCTGTGAGAAGTCTTTCTTAGAGTTAAAGACTCGATTGACAACTCCACTGGTACTCTCCCTACCTGACCCTAATGCGGGAGAGTACACCATCTATAGTGATGCATCCGAACAAGGACTCGAATGTGTACTGATGCAACAAGGGAAAGTCACTGATTATGCCTCATGACAACTTAAGGTACATGAGAGAAACTACCCAACCCACAATCAAGAATTAGTTGTGATAGTGTTTGCCTTGAAAATTTGGCAACACTACCTCTACGGGGTGAAGTGTAGGATATACACTGATTACAAGAGTCTTAAGTATTTCCTGACTTAGAAAGAGTTAAATCTCTGCCAGAGGAGATGGTTGGAATTGGTGAAGGATTACAATCTTGTAATAGAGTATCACCTCGAAAAGGCAAATGTGGCGGCCGATGCCTTAAGTCGCAAATATTAGACCGAGGTGGCATAAATAAAGATGGGCTACATACCCTTGTTGCAACAATTGGGAAAGATGAAGGTGGATCTGAGGATAGACAAACAGGAGAAGTGCTTATTGGCCAATGTAGTGGTAAGGCCCAGTCTAACCGAGCAGATTAAGGCTTAACAAAAGACTGATAAAGAACTTCAACCTTATTTGAAATTGGCTAATAGAGAAATGAAACCAAACCACAACTTATGAGGTGATGGAGTGCTAACCTACAAGAGTAGGGTTTGTGTGCTTCAAGATAAGGAGTTGAAGAGGTTAATTATGGAAGAGGCACACGGTTCAGTGTATGCAATGCATCCGGGCAATACTAAGATGTACCACACCCTCAAATAAGGATATTGGTGGAAGGGCATGAAGAGGGACATTGCGAGTATGTAGCCCGATGCTTGTCTTGTCAGAAGATTAAAGTCGAGCATCAAAAACCATTAGAACTACTGCAACCCTTACTAATTCCGGAATGGAAATGGGAGCACATTACCATAGATTTTGTCATCGGACTACATGTGACAAGAAAGGGTCGAGACGTAATTTGGGTCATCGTGGATAGATTGACCAAATTAGCTCATTTTCTCCTTATAAGAGTGATAGATATAGTGGAACAACTAGCCATCTTATACATGAGAGAGATTGTGAGACTCCATGGCATTCTAATGAGTATGGTATCAGATAGAGACCCAAGGTTTACTTCAAGGTTTTGGCCAAGCTTACAAAGTGCCATGGGAACCAAGCTTCACATGAGCACAACATTTCATCCTCAGATTGATGGATAGTCTGAGTGAACTATTCAAACCTTGGAGGATATGCTAAGAGCATGCGTACTCACCATGAACAAAGGCTAGGAGGAATGCTTGTGTCTAATGGAATTTTCTTACAATAATAGCTATCAAGCCAGTATTCAGATGGCTCCCTAAGAAGCCCTTTATGGACGACCATGCTGTACCCCTTTATTTTGGGAAGAAGTGGGGGAAAGGAAGCTTAAAAGGCAGAGCTAATCAATGATGCCACAGAGAAAATAAAACTAATTAGGAGTTGCCTTAAGACTACACAGGACAAGCAAAAGAGTTATGCGAATCATCGAAGGAAAGATCTAGAGTTTGATGTGGGAGATCAAGTATTTATTAAAGTATCCATATGGAGAGGAATACTTAGGTTTTAACAACGGGAAAAGTTGAAACCATGGTATATCGGTCCATATCCCATTATTCAAAGGATAGGACCGGTGGCCTATAAATTGGAGCTAACTCCAGACTTGCAGATAATACATAATGTATTCCATATCTCTGTGCTTCGGAAGTATCAGCCTGAACCTAGCCATGTATTGGACCGACCTCCACACAAGCTGGAAGAGAACTTGACCTATCTGACAGAACCGGTACGAATCATCGACAGGAGGGATAAGAACTTAAGGAATAAGAGAATTCATATGGTCAAGGTTCTGTGGCAAAATGGACCCATGTAAGAAGAGACATGGGAAATCGAAAGTGTAATGAGGGATAGTTACCCTCAATTATTTGACATGTAATTGTTTTGGGGACAAAACCCCTAAAAGAAGGGAGAGTTGTAAACCCCGTCCCTTGATAATAAGAAAACTCGGGGAAAGAACTGGTCATTTCCAAAAAAAAACCATGTTTGTTCATAAACTGGAATTGATAGAGAAAGGGCAAACCGGAAAATTTATTGATCCCGACTAACCAAAATAGTTACAAAAGTCATGAAAAGGGACTTTAGGATAAATTGGAGGTGAAGACCAAACCGATTCAGGTGAACCAGTCATGAATAGGATTAAACCGATTTAAACCACTATTGAACCAATTTCTAAATTTATTTTTCTAGATTGCTTAAAAAATTCAAATTGGAAAATTGACGCCACCATTTGATAGAGAATGAATTTAGATAAATTTACAAAATTTTAATTTTGAAAAACTCAGTCAAATTGGGCATGAACCGACCTGTTTAAGCTATAAACCTTGTTCGAACTAGTCTGGTCCGGTTTGGAACAGTGTCATCTTCTTCCTTCAGATGACAACACTGTTCACTTAACGGAAAATCAAGTAGTGCCGATGAAGATGTAATGTCTCTGGTCAGGGAGTTTCAAGCCTACTACTCCTATATAAAGAGACCCCCCCCCCCCCCCCCCCACCACCCCATTCATCCTCTTCACACCTAAAAACTCCACTCTCACCCTACTACTCCATTTTTCGGTGAACCTCGAACCAGAGCTTCGACTTGGGCATTTTTCTAAGCTAAAAAAGGCATGGTTGGGTTCTTTGGATTTGGGGAGAAGTCAGCTGCATGCCTGTAGTCTCCATTTGCACCGATGGTCACTGGAGAAACGTTGGCATGATAGAATAGTGAAGCAACTTCGACAGACTGAAGCTGCCTTGTTTTGGCTGAGCTGAAAATGGCCAATTCGAGCCCTTCTCAGGCCAAACCAAGTCCTTTCAACACTTCCATAGCCCTCCTACAGGTGAATTAGAGCGGAAAGGTAAGCCAATTTGGCTCCACTCTGTAAATTTCGATCGGTTCTAGAGAGAGAATCGACAGATCTTTACTGACCAAATTCTCCCTTAATTTGACATTAATTAAGGTGATTCTTGATCTTAGGAGCAAACTCAGGATAAGAGCTATCTTCTAAGATTGAAAGCTCGGACTGTCGCGCCCCCGACGATAAGCTTTCAAAGCTTTCTCTCTTTACACTCAGTTTTCCAGCATCAAATCGTGCGATTCAAATTACAATTGAATCGTATGGAGGTGTAAAAACTTAAATTCAACTTCAATTTCAACAATTAAATTCGATAGAATTGGAGTATCTTAAAATAACCAAACGACACACCCTAATAAAGATTGAGTAATTACAAGAAAAAACCCATTAAATTTGGGACCAAGCACAAGAAATTGTGGAATTCCACACATGCTTGAATTGAACTAGTATATTTAAAAATTATTTATTAAATATATATTTAGTATACATTTTTTATTTTTACCCCAAAAGAAGATATATTATTAATTTGAAAGGTGAACTAAATTATTATTTTAAATATGGGAGAGCCTCAAGTTGAAATATGAAGTGGAAGGATGTGTTTAAAATTTTAATCATATAAAATGTGAAAATTCCGTTAATAAGTACTACATATTTTTCTTATTAATGTCGATTGATTAGGAATAAAAAGAATCAATGTGTAGATTCTAACCCTATTTCTTTTTTTTTTTTTCATAGTAGGACATGATCAATGAGATATGCAATTGAAATGAATATTTTATCACAAAATGAGTTAAAAATTTATTTTACACTAGAAAATGAGACAAGATTAAAGGTTGAAAATTTTAAATAAATGTTGTATGAACTTGTTAAAAAAATTGTAGAAAATTTAAGTATAAGTATAACAAAAATCTTAAAAATGGTCCAAATTTGAATTTTAAGAAAATATATATTAATAAAATAAATATTTTAAAATATTAAAAGATAATATTAAATATTTAATTAGTTAAATTTATATTTTTAAAATAATTTACAAATATGCTATATATTTACATTAGATAAATAATTATGAGTTCATATTTTAATTATAAGATATTTTTTTCTTATTTTTAGATTATTTACTTGTAATATCTATTAAAAACTCACATTACACATTACATGCTATTTTGTAAATTAATTATTGTGACATTTTTTTATCTTATTTATCTATTTAAATAACTTTTAAATTTATCAAAATTTTATTTATTATATTAAAAAAATTAAATTTATCAATAGAGTTTTTTAATAAATTTTCTTAGAGTGTTAGGTATAACATCTACCTATCACATAATTTGTTTCTAATCTAAATAATATATAATCAATCTTTTTTTACTTACAGGAAAGTTTTGGAACATTTTATCAGTGTGTAAGTATATTAGCGAGATTTGTATAAGAAAATAACTACTTAAATCTGAATTATTCTTATGAATATAATAATTATGACGTGTAATAACTAATCTGATTTTTTTATATTTATATGTTAGATTTTGGTGAGGGACCAACCTCCTCCTCCATGTTGACCTAATGGAGCACGTTCATGTAGGGTTGTCAAAAAAAATAAAATTCATAGGTTTATTTGATCTTTCATCCCACTCCGACTTGGTTCGATTTACCTATCACAATTCAATACTTATTTTTAAGATATTATTATGATCTCCCAATTTCTAAATTTTACCAACCATCCATTTATTAAAAATGCAGTCCATTGTTTGTTTTTCTTTCTTTTTCCTGTCTTCTTCAAAATGAGGCCCTCGATCCGCATTTTAGCATCTGTTTCCACAATTACATTCAATACGCTCCGACGATATTGTTGAGCCATTTGGACTCCATTTACTAATGTTGCCTGTAGAGTATGACTAAACCTCACTAGAAATTGGTACGCTTATCTCCTACTATGATTCCAATTCATACCACTATTAATTCATCTAAATATATATTTAATGTTCATATTGATTAATCACTTATTTATGATAATAGAAAATTTTAACGTCCAGGAATTCATAATGGCTCCAAGGAAGCTCGAAAAAATCATTGAAAAATAACATGGGAAGCATGTCATTTTAAGTATACAAAAATGGTTATTGGTATAGTTTTTCTTTTACTACTGAAAAAAATTTACATGCGAAAAGAACTACACGTACATATTACTCAGTTCTTACTCCATGTACTCTTTAATACCGTTGTTCTCATGTCTTTTCCGAGCGTTTACTTTATGTGCTCTTTCTTACTCCAAAAATTCCAGCTCACCCTTTTGGAATCCTGCTAATGGAAGTTAATTAAAAGGCTAAAATCCAGGAGGAACTTTTGGCTTTACAATTGAGATGGGACCGCCCCTTTTACCGCCTTTGACAGGTCTTTTTGGTGGCTCCAGAAAGTCCGAAGATGAGACCAGGCCACCAACCACTGGCCACGTCCAAAGTGCTTCTTTTTACGTGCATGAGCATGCCCACCTGATCCAATTACCTTTTGACCCCGGTGGCAATCATTCCCACCAAAGCTGGCTAATATGATTCAATTAAAACCCCAGTAAGTGACGGAAATAAGGAGGAAAAAATTGAAACCCCAACGACAACACAAGGCCACTTTTCCCGAGTTATCGAGCTCTCTGCTGGTCAGCAGCCGTCTCAGGACCCGTGTCCCACATCTTCTTATTGGTAACACTCCTCTCCATTATAAAATTAAATATTTAAGTGGATAAAAATAGTATTAATTAAAATTTCAAAATTTAATTAATTATTAGATTATATTTGTATATTACATATAATTAAATATGTAATTAAAATCATGTATAATTCTTATAATATTATATAATAAAAGATAATTATAAACTACATCCAATTTTAATATTATTAGATAGAATATTATGAGTATATAATACACACGCTCATTTTAAAAGTATAAAATAATAAATTATAATTCTTAAGTTTAATCGAGATAAATTATGTAGGAGTATTATTTATCCATGTCTCATTTTAGATCAAGTGATTACTTTATATGCCTCTGAATGTAGAATCTTGAAGTTGATAAAAATGAAGTCAGACGGTCAAACATATGCCATATTTTTTGCAATTTGAATAGTGACTTGCCTCCTACATCCGTCACAGGCGTGGTGGCTGGTAGCTACTAGTATCGATATAATACATAAAGAAAGGCAACAATCTAGCGATGTTCTATTATTGATCATCTATCTCTATAAGAATCAAACATCTAATTCACCCTCTTATAAGTTTTAACCATTATTTCTCACATCCCTACTCTCAATCTCACCCTACTCTCATCCAAATTCAAGTATGACCTAAAACTGTCTTCAAGTTCATGGGCACGATGATTTCTTAATTGGGGCATTACTAAATTGCAAACGGAATATCTTGGGCGTTTATAAGGTAGATTTAGTTCCACACCAGAAGAGAACAGAAATGACCCATCTCCTTTCTATCTAAGAAGGAAATGGTTTTGAAGGAAACATATACCTAGAATTATACATATTTTAGTATAATTTGATTTAAAATCTATTGTAAATTTTAGTTCGCCCTGTCAATTAAAATACAAACTCTCCATATTGATTTTATATGAGAACAAAATTTTTGAATCCATCCACTATAATTTTGCAATTCATCAATCAATAATATTTAAATAGATCATTAATCATATTTTCAATTACAGTAACAATTAAACTTTTTTAAAAGAGTTTAACCTAATTGGATAAAATATTGTTATTAGACAGAGAATAAAATCTGGAATTTAGATTGAAAACCTAAAATGGGAATAAAATTCTAAATTGAGAACAAAACCCTAAAACTAAAATAAAAACTCTTAATTGGTATTAGAGATCATATAGTAAAAAAATTGAGATTTTTGAAAAAAGTCTATTTTTCGACTAAACAGTACTATAATTTCATATTAAATTATCGAGAGAATCTAAAAAGTTCAAAAGTGTAATTTAACTTACAAAAATAAAATAAAGAAAAAAGGAAGTTAAGTTATGAAACTCGCAAAGAGGATTTAGACTGCACACCATAACAAATTTAATTGCATTAACTCTCACTATACATATTAAATTTTAGATTTGAAATCTCAATATATCTCCTAATGATTGAATGATCAATTCTCATTGGTCTCACCATAAAATTGAGTGATCTTGGTGTCAAAATGTTGTTTATGGGCTCCTCTTTAGTTCTGTGTCTAAATCTAGGATGGAAAATACATATCATCGTCGGCCTTGCGGAGTCAAATGTGGCCACCTCTAGCCCCAATTCGGTAGACACCGGTGCCAAAGTGACTGCTTGCCTCTCCTCTACCTCTCCATAGTAAGGGCCGGCCTCTAGATCGCTATGAGTCGATTTTCACCATCGAGTCTATCGGGCTCTGCTTGATCGCAGCCAATTGAGGGCCAAATTCTCCCAACTCTGACTACCACCTGATCGACCACCACCAAATAATGACTCTCCTGAATATTGGCTTCAAAATACCTCAACTCTGACAATTTCTCTCTAGTGAGAATTTTCGACAACTCCTAAAATAGCTCTATTTCGGCCAGTTTTGGAAAACGATCAAATTCAGTCATGTTTGGTTGGGGTAAGGCCCATTCATTCCTCCATGATCCATTAAGAGTATAATGATAGTATATGAGAGTGATTTGTAAAATTAGAAGTTGATTTGGTTGAGTTTTAAATGTTTGGGCACTAAAATGCAAACTTGGAAAGTTTGGAGGGGGCAATTTGCAAAAATGGGAGAATTTGTGGAAAAAGTCCCCAATAATAGCATATGGGCCTAGGAGGTGATTTTGAGACAAATAAAGATGTTTAAAATCATTTTCGAGAGTTTAGGGGTAAAAACATAATTAAATTAGGGGAAAATGGTTAATTATACAAAATGGGGATTAAATAGTTCATTTTGAACTATAGAGGGAAAAATGGTAACTTTGTAAAAGTAAAAAGGCAAAAATGAGAATTTTTACAAGGGGTAGAATGGTAATTTTGTCCATTTTAGGGACCCAAGTGTAATTAATGCGTTTTAGAACTCAAATGTGTCTAAAGGAATTTTAGAACCTAAATAAAAGACTTTAGAAGTTTAGGGTCCAGAATGATAAAGTTTTTATAAGTAGGGGCAAAATAGTAATTTTTCAACATATAGACCAAAATGCAAAGTTAATAATAGTTGAGTTATTTAAGTAAGGAACTTAGAAAATTTTGTGCATTTTGGTAAATATGATCAAATTTGGTTTTAACCTATGATGTGTGAGATGAAACCATAGGAGGGGGTTAGTCAAAACTTGTTCGTTGACACGCTGGTTGAGAGAACCATGCTCGAGGGGCAAAATCATAATTTTTAGGAAATTACTAGATAGTATATACAAGTACTGAGTTGATATTTAAAATAATCTCAATTATGTAATTTGATTCATGTAGAATGAATTTTGTTGCTAATCATACGTGGATCACACAACCTGAGATAAAGAAAATTATAGTTAGGACGAACAAGTCCCAATGAAAATTGTGAGTGGGAGTAGTAATGGCAAGTCCAATTAGATCGATCGAATGTGATTTACTGCTTTTCTATAATACCATAAAATGCTTAATGCATATTTTAAAAATAATTTGAAAAGAAATGAAAAATGACATGGATACATATTCACTAAGATATACCATTTTTATAAATGACTAAATGTGATAAGGTGTATAGACCGTGAGGAACCATAGTCGCATTCTAGAATTATATGAGATAATGGTTTGTGTCTGAGATAGATCCTCTCTTATGAAGTTGGTCGGGTTAAGAACCAAACTTCCAACAATTGAGATATTAACATGTTCTTGCTTGCAAAATATTGTGCATACATTTGAGTTATGGAGTTAGTCCTGTGAAGGACCAAGCTCCCTATGATTTTGAATTGAACACACATGTTGTTTGCTATTTATTGTGCATGCATATGAGATATCGAGTTGGTCAGATTGAGCATCGTACTCTGTAATATATGAAATAATCATATTTGTTATCTATATGTGTGCTTTTATGATATAATATATGAAATAAGCAATTGGATAGATCAAATGTGATTTACTACTTTTCTATAATACCGTAAAATACTTAATGCAAATTTTAAAAATCCTTTAAAAAGCATTGAAAAATGACATGGATACATGTTCACTAAGATATACCATTTTTATAAATGACTAAATGTGATAAGGTCTATATACCACGAAAAACCATAGTCACATTTTAGGACTATATGAGATAGTGGTTTGTGCCCGGGATAGATCCTCTCTTATGAAGTTGGTTGGGTTAAGAACCAAACTTCCAACAATTGAGATATGAACATGTTTTTGCTTGCAAAATATTGTGCATATATTTGAGTTATGGAGTTAGTCCTGTGAAGGACCAAGCTCCCTGTGATTTTGAATTGAACACACTCGTTGTTTGCTATTGATTATATATGCATATGAGATATCGAGTTGGTCAAATTGAGCATCATAATCTGTAATATATGAAATAAACATATATGTTATCTATATGTGTGCTTTTATGATATATATATATACTGGTTGGAAATTTGGGACGTCGACATGACACCTATCGAGTTAGTGCTAACACGCATGTTATATTGGAAGTAGCAGACAAGGGAAGATTGAAATCTATAATTCTAGATTATTGGGGATCCTCAAATGATGTACGAGCATGTTCCTAATGAGTACACTATTGCAATGAGAAGCTGGTGGAATTAAATTATATATGTACAGAGGCATTTGTGTGACGTTGGGTGGGTTAGTGACATGTCCTCATGATGTTGAGACATCTAAATGAGAAACAGATCCAAGGGGTCTTGGTTGTGGGGGGTACACATGACTCATAGACTCTCATATTACTTGATGTGTGTCATGGCATGACTTATGTGCTATTGTGTGCATATCATGTTATTATTGTTGTGATTTGGGAGAGAGAGTGTTTGACGTGATGTAATTGTGATTACGGTTCCGGGAGGCCCGAAACATGGCTCTCAAGGGCCGAGTAAAACTATGGAAGTGATTAATTATATAAAATCTTGAATAAATCTCTATGTGTAGATCTTTATTTGAAGTCTGAAGTCGTAATCCATGTAGTGGTTTAACTTTAATACCTCATTCAGTAAGATGTGAGCTCACCCCCTCCCTCAAACAATTTCACGTGAAAGACAAGTTTTGCATTGTATAAGTCGGGATGTTGCTTACAAAACTTACACAATTTGAGGTACAGACCTCAAGATTCGCATACGAATGTTTTAAGTTATTCTTATCATTTGTTCTAATTCGTGGGGTATTATATAAAAAATTTGGATTCATTGTATATCATGGAAGAAAAGTTTAAATTTTCGATGAAAATCAAGGTAACCTTTTTATTCCAAGTCTTAGTCCCTCCAGTTTTACCTTAGTGATGGTACCCACCATTGTAAAATTGAGGGGATTAACAAGTTGCACGAGGCCATCGATTATGAATCGGGTCGAGGTGTGGCAATCACCGCGAAGGACAATATGTTGATGAAAATTTGATCCAGTAGCACAAAGACATTCTTAATTAACCTCCAATTTTACTCGACTCATGGGTAAATTTACATGTCATATAAGAATCATAACAAACCATAAGAATTTTGGTTTGCTCTCTATGTGAACCATTTAGATATTTTCCTACATTTCCCCATTTTCATCCTAAAGGATTGTAGTAACCCTATCGTACTCACTCGTTCCATTTTTCCATTGGTCACAACACCCCGATTGAATTAAATACTATAGTTCATGTGCATTACAATTGGCAATTCATGGTGTGATTCTCTCCCTCGATTGTTGCATTGATAACCTCTTTATTTGACTGGAGACTTAGGACCGCTGTAGTAGCATGGACATGCATTTTCAAAGAGATTTCGTTCTTCTCTCCTTTTATGTCCCTCCAATTGAATTTCTTATTTAGTGTTTGTTTCATGTCAATTACAATTTCTAAACTCCATGTTTTTTTTTCAAATCATCAGTTGCTAGTGTTTCCATTGACTCCACCAATAGTTGAGTATTGTTTTACTTGTTTCTTAGTAACACAAGGGATATTGGCCTCAACTAGGGATGCCAAAAGCTTGGGTCGGATTTCTTATGACACAAACCCGACCCAAGCTCAAGTCTTAGAGATCCAAACTCTCAAAAACTTAAGGTTCAGGCCCGTGTGGCCAAACCCAGACCCGACACAAACTCGGGTCCCATAGACCAAGTCCAACAGTCAGACTCTGACCCGAAACTGAGATTCCATAAATGGGGAACCTCGGGTTTGAGTTTAGGTCCAACTAGATGCGAACTTGACCTGAACTCGGGTCTTGGAGACCCAAGCCTACACAGATCAGGTTTGGGTCTAGACTAACATCCCTAACCTCAATGTTGTGTCTGTTGATTTCTATTTGAATCTTACCATGTGGCTAGGGTTTTGTTTCTAAAGGTTTATCTAGGGTATTATTTTGGCATTAACAATATTTATTCTTTTGTAGGTAGTTTTCTTCAATCATTTGGAATCAATGTTTAGTGGCAGTATATCGTCTAATGTGCCAAATCAATCTCCTTATGCATGAAAATGAGGAGATCAGGTAATTCATCTTGATTTACCCCCGACTACACCTAGTTCGGATACCGCCGCTACCTTTGATCATTTATTTATTGGTAAATTATTTATTGATCACAAAATTGGATGGGGGATAATATTTGGAGTTTTAAAATGGGCATGAGCTACATTTTTAGAGTTTAAAGTTGTAGTATTAAAAGATAATGTGTTCTCTTTTAAGTTTGTTGATGATCATGGTGTGAATAATTTTTTTAAAGATAACCCTTGTTTTGTTGAATAATTTAGTTTGTTTATCATAAAATGGGATGGTGATTAGAATATCTCTCAAGTTATCATATATGAAATAAGAATTAGCTTACAAGTTCATGGCCTTCCTCATACTAATACCCATGGTTGGAAATTGAATACTTATGTTGGTGATGTAATGAATGTGGATGAGTAAGGTGGCCATGACATCTAACTTTGTATCATTGTTAAGATTAATGTGAATGATCCTCTTATCCTAGATGTGTGGAGTGCCACCTCTAATTGTAAGGAAAGATGAGCCCAATTTAAATATGAATGAGTTTTCACGATTTGTTATAATTGTGGAATGATCAAACGTAACACTAAGATGTGTTATGAGAAACCTCTGAGTAGACAACTTTTGGGCCACGATTTAAGGCTTTTGGTAAAACAAATATGGACTACTATTCTCAATTCAAAGAAAAAACTAGTATCCTCTTCATCCAATCCTTCTAGCTAACCTTCCCATCTGCCCTCTTCAATAAATGCCCATGTTGATAATTCTTCTTCGATATTACATCCTACTCCTACACCAATTGGCAAAAATACCACTAATAGCATTTTAGTCCTAGGGGCAGGGAGTCTCATTCCTGAGCATCAACAACTTGTTGAAGAATGCTAAACTTGAGCTAGGGGTGGAGAACACAAGATGTGTTGGTGGCCCTTAAGGGGAGCTTTCTACATCTAGCAACGACATATGCCACCTTGTGGATATAGAGAATGAATAGATTTTATCATCCTTGAATAAGTGCTATCTTAAATGGAGGCATGATCTTTCTATTTGGTTACTTACCAGTCGTGTTAGATCCTCAACTACCAAACATAAAGAAGTTGTAGTAGGTGAAAGCTCCTCCAACCCTCAGGAATGATGGAAAATTGTCTCATGTTTCAAGTGAAAGTCTTTAAAGTGTTGTCAGTTCTCTCTCTAACAGACAATGCTTGTGCTGGCTAGCCTCAATAAGCCACACAGGGACATGAAGTTCATTTCATTGAATTGTTAAGGGTTAGGGTCCATATTGATAGTTCGTGTACTTAGAGACCCCATTAGAAAGTACAAGTTTGACATTATCTTTCTAGTAGAGATAGATAATTGAACATGTAACACCAAAATTTCTAAAATTAAGATTTAAGTTTGGGTGCACCAGAAACCGATATTGAATTGGGAATCAAAACCAAGAAAACTAAGACTTGGGATTGAGCCAAATCGGAAACCAGTTCAAATCATGGACCTAGAAAATGGTTAAAACCATAAATTAACCTTAAGGAACCTTACTTGATCATAAATAAATGATAATAAAAAGTCCAAGTAAAAACTGGTTAAGATCGGAATCGAACCGGATTAAGATGTGCTAATATTGTGACGTCATGTTCACAATTTAACACATACTCTAATATTATTAATAAGTATGCTTTAGAAATCCTTTTTTAGGGTTAAACCAAACATTGGGTTGACAAGCTAACAATGTTTGGTCTGTCATTGAAAATCTTTCACATGCTTTATGTATTTAGATTTAATTCATGGGCTTGTATCTGACAAGCTAATAATGTTTGTTTCTACCTGTAAGGGCTTTACACAAATTTTATCTGTTTGAGGATTAATTTCATGGGTTTGTATTAGAGAAATAATCAGTATGCCAAACACCTTTTCATCATAAAAGGGATCACACATTTGCATAACAGAATTCCATCTATTTCACTTGTGGTATAGAGTGCCTTTATCGACCACCCTGGTATGAGGCTAACAACCTCAACCACACTGGTATGAGGCTATGACCTCGACCATTCATTTGTGTAAGCAATATAACACTTCTAGACATATTGATTTAGTTGTCTGCTATAGAAGGACTAGACATTTCACATTCGCCGGGTCTAATGCACATAGGACACCTAGAGCCCTTGACATACTGGTTGAGCAAGAGATTCCCTTGTAAAAACCTTACTAACCAATAGCCCTCGGAATGATCACTACCCTATATCGGGTGTCTTATGGTCCCGTTTGTGATCATACACAAGGAATGGTCTTACTTTAAGATCTTCGTCTTTCTGTTATCAGCCCTTATGGGTGAGACCCGTTGCTAGCTCGATAACATTTATTAATAATGATTCATTTCACACAATATCAACATGTTTTGGTATATTAACATGTTCAAGATATCATCAAGGTTATTTGCGGGGCAATGCCAATATCCATTGGCATTGGGTCCAATTCTCGAGTTTTCAAAAAATATGATCTTGGGCCCACTTTCATAAAACTAGATCTAACCAAGTCATATTGACTATGAGCTCCACCCATATTGCATCGATAGTTGGAATTAGATTGTTCTCTTGAAGTGTGTTCACACACCTTTCTTGGAAAATCCTATAATTAGGATTCATGCTCACTTTATAAATATTTCCTAAAAATAGTTTTGAGGAGTTTCACATAGTCACATGATTATATTTCTAGAAAAAAATTTTAAACAATCATGTTGTTCATTTTATGAGTAATAACACACAATCGACCCAATTAGACTCAATACTAGAAATCCGACTCACCTATATTTCGAGACTTGTTCAGCCCGGGGATTTCTAAGCCTTGTGTGCCCTTTCTTTGTACGAACAAGCATGTGATCAGTCACTACAATAAATTGGGCAACTAAGTCCCAAATCATAAGATAATTATACTTAAAACCCTTAACTTTTCATTAATTGTAAATAAATCCTTAAGGCATACCTTATTTCTAATTAAGTCCATAAGATTCTTAAATCTCTCCTTTTGGTGCCTAATTTATCATTAATTCCTTTTGGATACTTGATTTTTCACTATTTGTAGTTCAATTTCCAACTTTTTAAAAATTATAATTTAGTTCCCGAACTTTCAAAAAGTTGCAATTTAGTCATAGAACTTTAATTATCACGAAATCAAGTTTAAACCTTCCCATTTGAGCCTTAACATGATTCTAATCATCTTCATTGTATCCCCACAATCATCCCAAGCTTTGGTTCATCCAATATGACTTAGAATTGACCCTAAATGGAGCTTCGCTAAAAAAATATTTATTGTCAACCCCGATCTAGTTTGGATGGTCGGAACTTGTGAGCAACCCATCACTCCTCCCAATATTACAATGTGACCACAACCATCATTGTAGTACTGGCAGGAGTAAAGTTCAAAATGATAGAAAATAAAATGTAAGAATATGTTTCCAAGATATGCCAAAATATAGAGTATTGTTCATAAATATATAAGAGGGAATAACATACCGAGCAAGGAGATTATTTTCTAATGTCCTTTTTGACATTTCATTTCTTGAAAGGGATAAGGTAGTGGGTGATTTTACAACTCAATGAGAAGGGTTTTATTGACATTGTGACGTCATGTACACAATTCATCACATACTCTTACAGGAATAAGAATACATTAGATTTTTCCTTTCTCAAGATTAAATCGAAAGGGTTTTAGGTGAACATATGGACAAGCTAAAAACTTGTTTTATCATCGTAAAATCTTTCATAGGATTACTCTCTTAAATTCATAGCTTGTGTTTGACAAATTGAAGATTTTCATTCGTATCTAGAAAAACTTTTATAAATTCTTTATCTATTCAAGGACATTACAATTATAACCCCTTTGTTTGGATTCATGGGTTTGTATTAGACAATCAATCAAACACCTTTTTCAACATAAAAGGGATCATACATTTGAAAAACAATCTTCTTGTCTATCTTACTTGTACTTCAGAGCGCTTTTATCAACCACCTTGGTAAGAGGATACAACCTCTACTACATTGGTGTGAGGTTGCAACCTCGACTATTAGTCTGTGTGAGGACCATTGTCGAACCCCCAGACATTTCCAATGAGTTTGTCATCTATTAGAGGGATGAAACCTCTCCCCCCCTTCGCCTCGATCTATTGCGCATAGGACTCCTAAAACCCCATAACATACCTAACTAGCGATAACTTCCCTTGTTCCATCCTTGTTATCCAACAACCCATAAAACTATCACCACCCCATACTAGGCATCTCATGGCCCTTTACAAATGCAAGCACAATCAATAGACTTTTATTGAAGATATTTATCTTTGCACTATCCGCCCAACGAGCTACAACCGACTCTGGCTTGATAATTTAAGCACACAACATCAATTTATGATATAATTTATCATGCTCATAAATAATGTTTATTTATAGAATTAGACTTGTTCCTATTGGCCTTGGGCCCACTTCTTTTTGAAAACCATGGCCTTGGGTCCATTAGAGCATTATAATATAAAAATAATCTACAAGGTACATGTTTCATGCTTTAATCAGAAATATCCCCCAAAATTTGTTTTAATCGATTTCACATAGTCAAGGGAGAATATTTTAGGAAAATAAGTTTTTAAGCA
Source organism: Trapa incisa (assembly GCA_030064435.1). Classification (NCBI taxonomy): domain Eukaryota; kingdom Viridiplantae; phylum Streptophyta; class Magnoliopsida; order Myrtales; family Lythraceae; genus Trapa; species Trapa incisa. The sequence continues at coordinate 11,150,678 of CM057781.1, read as the reverse complement.
ATCATGTTGTTTAGTTTGTGAGTAATAACATGTCATCGACCCAATCGAACTTGTTGTAAAAAATTTCATTCACCAGTATTCCGAGACTTGTTCCTCCCTAGGGATTTCCGAATCTTGTGTGTCTTTCCTTTGGATGAACTAGTATGTGATTAGATCCTACAATAAATTCAACAGTTATGTCTCAAATCATAAGGTAATCATACTTAAGACACATAATTTTTTTATTAATTACAATTAGCTCCTTAAGTTATACCTTATATATAATTAGGTCCCTAAGATTCTTATATCTTCCTTTTGGATCCCTAATTTCTCCATATTTCCAATTGGGTACTTGATTTCTCACTATTTGAAGTTTAGTCCCCAATTTTCAAATATGGCAATTTAGTCCCCAAACTTTCACAAATTGCAATTTAGTCATCCAACTTAGATTATCATCAAATCGATCTTAAACCTTCCCATTTGAGTTCTAACATGATTTTAATCATCTTCCCTATGCCCCCACGATCATTTCAACTTTGAATTATCCAATTTGGCTTAGAAATGAGCTTAAACAGAGCTTCGCCATAAAATATTTCTAGAGAGAGAATGCTTCGATTACTTGCTGACAAGGGCTCGATGACTGGAGCTTTTGATTCATAAAGCTAGCTCTACTCCTGAGGATCCTCCCTGGATCAAACTATGCCTCAATTGATGGCCTAAGCTATGCAATGTTCGGGTAAAAACATATTGTAAATAGTAAATTTTGGTGAACAACGGTGGTGTAGACTTACCACGGCAGTGCAGGGAAGATGTGGGCTATACTAGGGAAGGTTTGGGAGACTTGGCTCGGTCGTGGATGACTCAAGTGAAGCTCGATTTGAGCCCAAATTATTTTGGGTGCAATCAGCTGAAGGAGCAATGCTACTGTACGAGCTTGAAAATGCTTCTCCAACAATCCTTGAGTTGAACAGAGGGTGCAATTGAGTAGAGGACTTCTTTAGAAATCTTGAGAACCCGAATTTGCCATTAGGGTTGGAGAAAACTACCCAAGTCGGAGCTCTAGTTTGTAGGTAATCGGAAAATAGAATTGTTCGAGTTCTTTGAGATTTAGAGGATTGGAGAGGAGCTCTTTATATAGTGAGCTCGGGGACTAACGTTTTATTTGTCCAACCATTGGTTAACCATCAACTCTTCAATTTAAGAACTTTTCGAAGAGATCTAAGGCTTGTCGGAGTTATGATAGTATTATGGCCTTCTCTCTGCTCATTTGATTAGAGGGGTAAGATGACACTATGTGCTCATGTGCAAGCTTCATATGTTCAAGTTGCCACGTGGTACACTATGTTTAGTTGGTGTCACTAACACAACGTCCTACTTAGCTTCCAAGTTGCCCATTGACCGAACATGTGGTGACCTTCCATTAGTCACTCTATCTAATATGCAATTCATCGAATCTAGTCGTCAAACGACCATTTTTTACTTTACCATGTGACATTCTCAAATTGGTTGATTTAAATAACTAATATTTCCCACCTAACATGTTGTTCCATTACCACGTGTCCTCTCAAGATTGGTTGTAGCCATCAGATGTGACCTTGCCACCTAGATGATTGTTGAATTGGCACATTTTCCATGTGTCATCCTCTCATTGGTCAGCCATACTGACAGGGATTTTCTTACGCTATTGACAAAGGACACGTGTCACTCTCCCATTGGTCAATCGCTAATGACATGGATGTTTTTTTTAGTTAATTGTTAACTAGGGACACATATTACACTCTAATTAGTCAACGCTTCCAGATGCTGACCTAGTTGCTGACGGGGTGGGATTTGCTATGTGTCGCATGCTAATTGGTCACACACGCTGACTGGGCACTCGCTTGTTAAGTAGTCCATTGACAAGTTCAATTAAATCGGGTTCAACGACTTGAAATAAAAAAAAAATCAATCGATTTAGGCTCGATTAGACCAGTTTTCTAAAAATTAAAAATTTCCAAATTTATCTCAATTTATTTTCTACATGGTGTTGACTTCAATTTTCCAATTTGACATTTTTAAGTCACCCAAAAAATGAATCTTTGAACAATTCTTCTCCGTTCAATTCGATTTAGTCTGGTATGATCCTGGTTTGCCTAGAACTGATCTAGTTCTCACTCCCAAATTGAAATTGCATTATTTTCCTTGACTTTTGGAACTTCAATCATCACTTGGAATCACTTCAAGTCTAGTTTTAATTTCTCTTCACAATTCCGGTTCACTTTTAACCACAATTTTCTCTTTAAACTATTATAGGCACACAATCAACTATCATGCCTATAACAATTTTCATATAGTATAATCATTATTTGACCCTCTATATTTAGTTGCATGTATGAAATCAACTAGTAGTATGCATGATCAATGTATCACAGATAACTTGATCTATATCTCGACCAACTACTCAAGGAGATACATGTACCAAATTCAGCAATCAAACATCATATTCACAAACATATCACACGGAGTTTGGTCCATCACTCGACCAACTCCTATCAGCAATGCTATCACAGGCACAAGGCCCCAACTCACATAGTCCTAGCATGCAACTATGGTTCTTTTATTTCGGTCTAGATGACCCTTAACCCTTTTCTTAAGTTCTAAAAATGGTATTCTTTAGTGAGCATGCATCCATGTAATTTTTCACTTATTTCAATAATTTTCTAAAATAAGCACCATATTTTTTAGAGAATCATCAAAAGCATTAAAGCACATTTAATCGGTCCAATCAAATTAGCTGTCATTACTCCCACTCACTGTTTTCACAAGAACTTGTTTATGCCAAAATTTTTGTTTCTTAACTTTTTTTCTTAGGTCCTTACCCAAACTCTCGTGTATTCTCTCTACAAGAGGAATCATAAGGCAAAAGTATCAATTGAAGTACCGCCACTAACACATACAAACTACATCATGATTTCCATAAGAAATTACAGTTTTGCCCTACGGGCTCGGTTGATTCGACTTATGTGTTAAGGAACTATTATTTAACTAACATTCTTCTAAGGTTAGTTAGTACTTGCTTAGGTCCATGACCTCATATGTTTATAATTGTATATGTGTTTGAAAACCTTAATCAACCACCTGGGTACCTTTATTTCCCAAATTTTCATTTTGGTCCCTGTGTTGGGTAAAATTACCATTTTGACCTTTGAGGCTTAAAATGCTTTCTTTTTGGATCACTAGACTTTTTCAAGTTTTTCACTTGGGTCTTCAAGTTTCCTTGAGCACCATTCTGGTCCCCAAAATACCATAGAATATTTTATAAGTCTTATTTCACCTTATTTGCAAAATAGTCCTTAAGTTGGGCAAAAATACCATTTTGCCCTTACTCTTTAAAACTTATCTTTGGAAATCTTAAATTCTCCAAATCTTCTATTTGAGTACCTAGACTTTCTTTAGTCTCATTTGGGTTCTTAAACTTCCCAAAAAGTATTGTTAGGCGCACAAATTTCCTTATTTGCACTTTAGTCCCTAAACTTTCTCTTTTATGAGTTTTATGTACTTTTAAATTCTAAACATGAAATATTAGTTTTAAAACATTACCAATCTTTCAAAATGGTCTTAAAACTCTATTTAGACCCTTGAAAAGGCCCCCAAGAAAACTTATTCTCAAATGGATCCTCCCACATATCCATATTTACCTTTTAGTCTTCGTACTTTGTTCCCTAACAAAATAATTCCCCAAAACTCTCAAACTCAAATATGAAGTCCCTATGGCCTTCCCCTAGGCCATCATAGTCTTTGATCGATCGGGGTTGGTGGGAATAGTCATCATCAAGATTTATTCTAAACTAATAGTTTATCGAGTAGGAGTTGGTTAAAGGTTGGAATCCCATTGGAAACAATGATTCAGTTGATGACACTGGTGTGGTTCGAAAGTCAACTCTCAGAGGAGACTATGACCATTTGAAGCATCTCAAACAGAGGTATGAGAAACATGCAATATATGTTTTACTAAACTCTATTACAACTGAAGTTAACTAGCACATCTCATAATTCATTCGACCTCGATACTTACCCAAATTATATGAGACTAGTGGCATTCGAAAGCTAAGGTGAAGAGGAGTCTACTATAATTTTTTAGTACTTGTTGGCCATCAAAGCCATAAAAAATGACCACACAAAAAAATGCTCTATTTATGACCGGAGAAGGAACATAATGTTTCATCTTGTTAGTTATGGTAGAGGTAACAACGGTTACCGAGAGAGGTTGCATTGTAAAGCTGGCTCTCGTTGCTTTCTTAGGAAACCTAAAACTTTATGTTTGGTAGTTGGGAGAGGAAGTATTGCTCTCTGCAAGTGTACTCACTAGAAAACCGAGGTCTAAGTATTTGAGAGAGAATTCTAATTTTAAATCGAAAGGGGGACATCCAAGTTTTATATGACCAAATTATAGACTTAACTGAATATCTAATCATAGCCCCCTTTCATCAACTCATAGCAAACTAGGTTTGAACTGGTTTGGGTGACATGAGCCGACTCAAACTAGGTTTGAACTGGTTCTTCCTCGTGTTTTCCCCAATCCTTGATTTCTAGTCATGGGATGTTCTCCAACTATAGTTCATGAACTTAATCATGGTCTTCTATCTCAGTTTGACTCATACTCCAAATCTAGTTTGATTTCAAATCCTAGTTCGAGTTTTCCTTCTCGATTTTGTCTTAGCTCCTAGTTTGGTTCAACTTAGTCTCTGGTTCGAGATTCCAGATGTTACAGCTTCTCCCATCCTTTGAGGAGTTTTGTCCTAATAACTTAATTGTTTGTTAATGAGGATTTTCACCTCTTATCTCACTCTGTCTCTCCATCTTCTCCGATTCTCATTGTTGTAATACCATCAGGTGTTCTTATTGCACTATGTTATATTCTTATGCTAACCTTCCTTTTTGTCCAATCTCTTTATTCAACTTAGCCTTCATCATTTATTTCAAGCTTGGGGGTACCTTTTTTCAACCAGCCCTTCGGGAACATCATTCCATTCCCTAGAAGACTCTTTCTAGAGCCATTATCCTCGACATTTCCTTTAAATCATCCTAGAATGTAGATCATCTCTCAGTTATCCATATCCTCCACCATTGATATTATCTTAGTGTCCATGAATATCCTTGGATATTACAAATATCCTGGCCTTTTTCATAACCTTGCAACATACCCTCCTAAGTATTCCTTCGTACTTATCCATTATGGGTGCTTTCCCTTTTCTTTGTCCCATCGTCACAAATGTACATCACAATACTTGTTCCTGAAGCATGTGTTTGAGATATCGTGTTTGAGGACATAATTCTTTCTATCTATGTTTGGTTGTACAAGCCTACGATCGTTGTAATGCTTAGATGATTACTCATTTAATGCATCATTTTCTCCTTATGTTGACATCACGCAACACCAATAAACGAGTGATGGTGGTCCTTTCCAAGCTCTTCTCCTTTACCAACTTAATTCCTTTCCATTGATTGCACTCAAAATTCGTGCATCTCTTATGTCTCCTTATAGATTACAATGACTCGTAACATGTATCATGTTAGAGAACATTGGTCTTGCCTCCCCTTGATATAGTTGTCCCCTTACAGTCTCGCAATCCAACCCCCTTCTGGTCTCTACTACATCTTCCAACTTCATTATAATACTTAGGCACCTCTAAATCAACTTACAACTTGTTGAGTCCCAATTTCAATAAGGACAAACAAACACTTCAAGGTGTACTTCTAGCTCTTCTTTCCTTCTCATGCCTCTTCCATCCATGTAGAGCCCATCTCATTTCCTCGTTCCATGACTCTTGTACCTTAACTTATTGGGTACTTAGGGGGTTTCTACTCAAGTCATGCCATTTGAGGTATCTACTCCTTTTTTTACCCATTTGTGGGGATTAAGGAATAACACTCCTTACTTATTTACAAAACTCTGCCTGAGATTTCCTTAGTAGCACACTGTTTCCTAGGATGATACCTTACCTCATTTAATAACACATCTAGACCATGATGTTTCATGGTTGTCATAGTCCAATCTAGTTCATTCTAGATTTAAAAATTGCCATGTCACATCTTACTCATAAGCCCCTTGGCGAATACCTTACTACCATGACTTGGTTATCAATGGTACTTGGGTGTCAGTTCCTTTCAAATGATACTTCACCTATAGTCAAATAATTAAGATCCTAGGTCCTCATTTCATACTTTATTCCATAATGATATGAAACATTTTCAAAACTCTCTAGCACTTGGCTCAACACATGTGCTTTGTAGCCACCCCATCACCTAACCTTAATATCTCACCATTACTTTTTGTCAACGTTATCTCATGTCATGGTCGGTTATTTTGGACACCATTCGTTGTCTCACTCAAAAGTGTGATTCCCTTAATGGCTTTCAAATCCTTGTCAAATATCGACACTTTCTTTAACAATTTCCAAATTATTGGTTACACATGTGTCATGTCCAAAGTTACTCATCTTTCCTTGCTCATTAGCTTTGAGTCTTAATGCTCGAGCTTTCATGAGACTCATTCGTCACCTTGTTATCCCTAGAACATAATTCATACATACCTCTCTTAGGTTTTAAAGGAAACCTCCTCCCATCTTGACAATTGATTGTCGTGGTGCCAGAGGAATCCCTCTGATTCCCCAAGTGATGATATCACATGATCGTATGTATACTATTCACTTTTGGTAGTTCCTTGTCATTCACATCCAATAACCTTGGGAAATTTATCCCTCATTGCATATTCAACTTTTGGTGAATCCCTTTCTATAACTCAGCTTAAGGACATTTGTTACTATACCCACATAATTTATTGGAACCCTAGTCAACTTCCAAATTATTCCTCCTTGTCACTTGTTGTCTTCTATGATAACCTTACCCATCCACTCAAACTTAATCAATCCCCATTATCCCAAATTGGGTTGGCCTGTATTTCTCCAAAACCATTGTAGCTCGTTCCACTTTTGGTAGAAAACTTTTCTTACAAATGTTGTTTCTCTCCATGTACTTGTGTGACATGTAGCTACAAAGGGTAAAAGTGTGATCTTCACTCTACTTGTCATACTTTCATTACGATTCTTGTCATTTCTTTCCACAGGCCTAGCTTTCATCCTTTAGAAGTGTTCATCCTTCATTCCTCTTATATATGGATTTCATATCTGTTTTTGTCTTTTTCCAAGTCTACCTCAACCTATGTTGAGTGTATCAAGTTCCCTTTCTCACAGTCAAATATCTTTCGACATTTTCTTACTCATCCACATTGATAGTTATAGGATTTTGCCCATCCTTTTATGGTAAGTCCATTCGAACCATCACTTCCAACATTTGTAACTCAAGCCTCATGCTCCTTACTCCAAATACCTTACTATATCCTTCACTAGTGATGTATCTTACCCAATTACACTTCAATAATACTTGGTGGTCCTTGTCCATGCACCGAGTCCAAGAGTTTCTTTTAACTCTTTATGCTCAACTAGTGTCGTTCAATATGGGGTTTGTGATGTTGGGTTGGTTCCCGAAATAAGGTCGATTACAAAATGGAATTGTTGATTCAGTGGTTGTCCGGGTAATTCCTCGAAAAATGTCCGAGTTTTCATGCACTACTTGTATATACTTAGCGTCTTTCCTCCCCTCCCCCCATTATTCTTGTAACTTGTGCTAGGAACGCCACACCCCCCTTTTGTTTCATCCTTTGAGCCCTTAAAGCTCGATCTCTTATGGGATGATTCATGTTCCTTTCTCCTCGAAATACCACTTCACTGGTATTTCCGGTATGAAAAGATATCATCCTATGTTTATCATCCAACTTGGTATTGTGTGTGGATAACCAATCCATTCCAAATATGGGGTCCACATTCCATTGTGTTTGGATTGAGGGGTTTGGAGGGGGGAGGGGGTTTGGAGGGGTGGAGAATCACCTCCAAACTCTTCCATTTACACTATGAGACAATACCCACACTTCGGAGGTATTTGGAGGGAATGTGTCATTTATTGTTTAAATTACTTTAATACCCTCGTTTATTGTTTATATTATTATTGATTTGTTTTCTTATTCATTTTTATTCTTATATACATTAAAGAAAATTATATATTAATAATATTTTATATAAAATTATATAATAAAAATATTATAAATAAAAAATTACTTTACAAAATCTATTTAATATTATTTAATTATATATAATAGCTAATAAATTATTTAATTGAATTGAAATGATAAACTTTTCTTTCTAATTTTTTTCATTATTAATCATTCACCTCACTTTACCTCCATACAAACTATTAATTATTTAAAAAATTTAACACCTCCAAATCCCTCCAAACCGCTTATTCTAAATATAGCCTAAGTGTGAAGGTACTAGGTCTGCCTCTAGGACCTTACCCCCCATCTTCCCATCACATCCTCTTAAGCTACTATCCTTAGTAATTTCTTCCCCTAACAGTGTATATATTAAGAGTCCAAAACTTGGTGGGGACGGAGTTCGCGGTATCACATGTACTAATTCTCTTCTTAAGTATGTTTTGTCTACTCTAGAATCCATTAGGGAGAAGGCTTATCCTTATAAGCCCTGTAATTATACAAGTAGATTCCATTTATTTACATTCTTCCATGATGATAACTTTAATTATACTGACCCATTGTGTCTCAAAACGAAACCTAAGGTTTGGGTCCACTTCCAATCAAAAAAGGGTGTTGCCCTATTGCCATATTAAAAGGTAAGAGGGATAGTTCTTGATTTTTGGGTTTTATGTCATTGTAACAAATGTACTTCATATTCCATACATCTTAAGCCACACACAAGGTTTTTCAAACCAAAAGAAAAGTCAAGTCCTTATACTATGACTTGATTACAACCACAATACTTAGTTATATTTCTTAACAAAAAACTTAGTATGATAATTTGTAGTCTTGAAATCCCTACTTGCACCTAGAAATTTCAATCGGTGATGATCGTCTCATCCACATCTCCATCCTCCATTTCCTCGGGGTGACCCCCACTAGGCATTCACATTCATATGTCATATCTATGGTAGTATCTATATATGTGTGGGGTCCCAACCCACTCAAGATACATTTGATACCTTGGTTGAGCCCTTGTGTGAACCTCTAACAGATGGTGTTGGGTAACACCCACTATGGAGCAAAGCACTAGAGCTCCAAGAATTCCTTCACATTGATTGCCACAGTTCTAGTTCTCTATTCCACTACAACCAGCTGGTTTGCCTTCTATTGCACTCAGGTTGTGGGAAGGTATTTCTCTATAAAATTCCCCTCAAATATGTTTTAGTCAGGACACCCCGACCATGGTACAACTCCTTCTCTTCTTCCCACCAAACTCGGCCCTCTCCATCTAAGAGTGTTGCAACCTTTCCCTATCAAAGTAGTGAATTCCTACTGATTGCATGCCTCTCTTTCAATTGGTTAGTCCATTCATGGCTTTCACAATATCATTTCCTCTTCTAAACCTCTCAAAATCTTCAAATGAGGCTAGGCGATCTCCTTCTTAGGTTATTGGTTCGTTATGTAGTATGAAGGCTTTATTAGACTCCCTTTCATAGTACCCAATTCCTCTAGGCCTAATTACTTAGTTGCTATCATCTCGTATGACTAAATTCTTGATGCTGATGGAGTTCTAGGGGCCTACTGAGTTTGCATAGTTCTCTGGACTATCGAGTGTCATCACTCGTCGTGCCCCTCTTTAGACAATATTGGTGGTTATCATTATGGGAGACATATTGACAAAAGTGTTTCATGTAATTAGAATGTGGAGTAATTCCATTACTTTAATCTTATAAATGAAGACATTATCAATGTTATACCCATTTTTCCATCCACTCCAAAACGTTTCGTTTAAAAAAATCTCTTGTTTGAAAACGTGGGCCATGATACCCCCAAAAGATGTCACACCCCAACCCAATTCCTAACTAGCGGTATTGTGCAACTCACTAATCCCCTCGATGTTGCAATGGTGGGTACCTTCACCAAAATAAAATCGGATGGACTAAAGCTTAGAATAAAAAAGGCTACCTCCATTTTTCAGTGGAAATTTGATCTTTTCTTAGAAACATAATGTGCCCAAAAGAGTTTACACAAGCAACATGAGGTTATAGCATTTGATAAGTAATAATTAAAACTTTTATTTGCAAGTTTTGAGAACTAACTCAAGATGTGTTGTTCCGTAGATGCGACCTGACATGTACCTTGTGGAACCTCGGCATTCACATATAATTATTTGGGGGAGGGGTGAGCTCACAACTCAGTGAATAAGATACTGACGTAGAGCCACTACATGGCTTATGACCTTAAACTTCACATAAAAATTATAGCATGGATATTTATTCTCAAATTTACAAGTTTATTCCATATTCATAGTTTTAACCACCCCCTTGAAACTTCTATCTCAAGCCACCCAGAAATTGTAATTCCACATTACGATTGGTCAAACTCTCTTCCTAAACCATTCATATTAATATATCATGATATGTAACCAATAGTACATACTGGAAACTCATGGTCCAAGCCATGCCCGAAAGTCATGCCATAATTATGATCGAGTACGATGAGAGTGTTTGAGTTACGTGTACTCTTTGCAACCAATACCCCACATGTTTATCTCTCATTTAGATGAATTAGCATATGAGGTCATCCCAATATCCCACCGATAGCCCAGGCTATGCCCCTTACACATGCGATTCAATTCTGAATCTTCACATTGCATCAGTGTAACACTAAAACCACACATGTGCATCATTTGGGGGTCTCAAAAATCTAGAAGCAACATTTTTAATCTCCCCTTATCCACCCTTCCAATTTCCTTAAGCATCGACACTATCTCGACAAGGGTCTTGTAAATGCCCAAACTTCCTACTGGTATACAATATAAACACATGTATATTCACAAACATGCACATAGGTAGCAATCATACCTATCACAATTTGAATTTAGTATAGTCCTCATTTGACCCTCTATATTCAGGTGCATGTATGAAGTCAACTGGTATTATTCATGATCAATGTATCACATATAGTTTGGTTTATATCCTAACCAACTACTCAAGCAAATACATGTGCCAAATTCAGTAGTCAAACATTATATTCACAATCATACCACACGAAGTTTGATCCATCACTTGACCAACTCCTATCAGCAACGCTTTCACAAGCACAAGGCCCCAACTCACATGTCCTAGTATGCAACTATGACTCTTTTACTTCAATCTAGATGACCCTTAACCCCTTTCTTAAGTTATGAAACAATAGTATTTAGTGAGCATGCATCCATGTCGTTTTTCACTTATTTCAATGATTTTCTAAATAATACATCATATTTTTTAGTGAATGATAAAAAACAGTAAATCACATTCGGTTAGTCCAATCGGACTTGTCACTATTACTCATGCTATCATTTTCACAAGAACTTGGTCGTTCTGACATTTTTCTTTTTTAACTCTGTTTGTGAGGTCCATGGCCAAAATCTCATGTATTCTTATAAAAGGCATCACAAGGCATAGGTATCAGTTTAAGTACTAGTATTAACACATACAAGCTACACCATGATTTCCCTAAGAAATTACGATTTTTGCCCTTCAAGCTCGGTTTATTTGACTTACTTGTTGAAGAATTGTTCTTTAAGTAACCTTATTCTAAGTTTAGTTAGTACTTGGTTAGGGTTATAACCTCTTATGGTTATACTTGTCTATGTGGTTAGAAAATTTTAATCCACCACTTAGGTATCTTACTTTCTCAAATTTTTATTTTGGCCCCTAAGTTGGGTAAAATTACCAATTTACCCTTTATAACTTAAAACCCTTTCTTTTTGGATCCCTATACTTTTCCAAATCTTTCACTTGAGTTCTTAGCCTCACTTTGGTCCCAGAAATACTTTATGATATTTTCTAAGTGTCATTTAGTATTATTTGCAAAATAATCCTTAAGTTGGACAAAATTACCATTTGTCCATATTCTTTAAAAGTTATTTTTTTAGGACCTTAGATTCTCCAAATCTTTTTTTTGTTCCTAAACTTTCTTTAGTCTCATTTAGGTCCTTAAACTTCCTAAAAATCACTTTTGGGCATATAAATTTCCTTATTTATACTTTAGTTCCTAAACTTTTTTTATCACTTTTAGGTCCTTTTGCATTCTAAACATGCCATCCTAGTTTAAAAACTTTACCAATCTTTCTAAATGGTACCAAAACTTTATTTAGGGCCTTAGAAAGATCCCAAGAAAACTTATTCTCAAATGGGTATTCCCACTTATCCATATTTACCTTTTAGACCAGGACATGTGCTCCATAACAAAATAATTCCCCCAAAATCTCAAACTCATATATGAGGTCCCTATGGCCTCCCCCTAGTCCATTGTAATCACTGTTTGGTCGGGGTTGGTTAGAATAGTGATTATCATAATTTATTCTAAACTAACAGATTATTGAGCAGGAGTTGGGTCAAGGCTAGAATTTCACCAGAGACGATGACTCGATTAGTGACACCAGTGAGGTTTGAGGAGCCTATAAAGTCTATTTTACTAAACTATTTTACAACTGAATATAACTAAAACTTCTCAAAATTAATTCAAAATTGATACTTACCCAAATCATATGAGGTTGGTGGTGTTTGAAAGATGAGGTCAAGATGAGTCTATTGTAATTTTTGTAACCCTTGTTGGTCGTCGACGTTGTCTAAAATGACCACACAAATAGATGTTCTATTTCTAGCCAGAGAAGGTTTGGTGTTGTTCGATCTTGCTAATGATAGTAGAGGTAACGTCGGTGGTCGAGGAAGGTGGCATTGCAAAGCTGACTCTTGTAGCTTTCCATGGATATCTAAAACTCTAAGTTTAATGGCCGAGAGAGTAAGTTGTGCTTTATGCAAATGCGCTCATCAGAAAATAGAGGTTTGAGTATTTTAGAGAGAATTATGATCTTAAACCGATAAGGGAACATCCAAGTTTTATATGGCCAAATTTTAGAATTAATTAGCTATCTGATCATACTCCCCTTTCATCAATTCCAAGTATATGTCTCTCAGAATTAATTAATTTCCAAGTGGTGGGTTTTGCAATTCTCTTGGGGAATTATCATGTTTTAATCTGAGTTTGGGCATTCTATCGAGTGGAGGGGATGAGGCGTGTAGCGGAGCCACGCATGTGGCTTATGTTCTAACTCCTCGGGCAATTCAATACTATACTGAACTAGTTTCCAATGAATTTCCTAACTAGTTTGATTGTTTCTTGTTCGGTTCATCCCTAATTCAGCTGGTTCTTAGCCCAATAAATTTTTTTAATAAACTCAAGAATCCTCGAATTTCATTTTGTTTAGCCCACTCTAAAAATTGGAGTATTTTGTGACCTGCGTTAGCTCAAACCTGGTCTGAACCGATTATTTCTTAGATTTTTTATAATCCTTTATATACAATCATAGTATATTCTTCAAGGGTAGTTCATCATATTTGTTATTATATTATATCTCCATTTGACTCATACTCCATGTCATGCCCCGACCCAGTTTGGTCAGATCCCCGTGATCAACCCGCCACTCTCCCGATTTATTAAAAGATTTTCCTATACTATAAACCGTAAAGAGTAAGCCGTTCTTTAACCTGCACATTTTCCTGGAATAGCATAATCAAAACTGCATGAAATTTAAAACTTTACATACCTGTCTTACAAGCATCTTAGTTGACGGTCTTTAAGGGGAGGCTTTCCGGTTTTTCCTGAAAGGGATATAAGGGAGGGGGTGAGTACGACTACTTAGTGGATGGGTTTTTAAAAGATTTTGATTTTTAAGAAAAATATTTATATGGAGTGTGCCAGACTCCTTTGTTTTCAAAAATCCCTTCATTTAAAAATTCAGGTTTTTCCACCATTTCTTATTTACCACGGTATGTCATCACTCAACACACATCCTTTATAATGAAGGTTACACACATTCGCAAGTCAGTATCATTACTGAACCCGCTAGTGGCTTCGGAGCGACTTTTCCTGCCTCCCGGATAGAAGTACGACCACTTCTACCATGGGAATGAGTGGATGTACGCGACATTCGACCCATAATCCCGAAATCACTTCTTCGTGTCCGTATGAGGATAGAGACCTCATCCTGTCCCCACCCCGGTCTCATGCGCTTGGTGCTACTCCAGATTTCGCACAGACACCTGGAACAACGAACTGCCCTTATAGTCACCAGGTCGTCCAGTGCCCTTAGGACTCATCACTACCTCTCATGGGCGTTTTGATGATCCTGTACTCACAGTGCATGCATAAATAATATTTTCTTATATTGCCATGTAATCTGTGGTGCTATTGGTCCAACAGCCCCGACTCTCAACTCAACCTGCAATTGTTTGTCTTGACTAGTCCGTCGACCTATCATGTTACACTGCCACTAGTTGACTGAGCATGTCGGTCCTATCTTGGTACCATAGCCAAACAATTCACTTATTAAGTTTTATGGCACATATATCATGTTCGTTTACGAGCTCCTACTCGTACCAACTAGCCTTGGGCCCACTATACGAGATTTAAAAAAAAAACTGGGCATTCCAGCCCTCAAGTTCCAAAATCGAGGCCCCCGGCCTATAAGAGTTATTCGAGCTCCCGTCAAGAAGGTCTCCAAAATAGTTTAAGCATTGGCATATAGTCAGGGGAGAACACTTCCAACAAAATAGGTTTTCACTGTACATTATACCAACCGGTATAAAGATATCTCCGTTCATAACCAATGAACGAGTTTTCAACTTCCTTCAAGGAAGTCTCATCATACCAACCGGGTATGATCTACTTACAACCGGTAAGTAGTTTTTCCGCATAATTTTCACATCACTTTCACTAAGTGGTGATGATTAAAATACCACCAAACAGTGGGTTTTTATACCGAGGTACTTATCATCCCCTACCGGATATGATATAAAATTTCCACTCACAACCGGTAAGTGGTTTTTATCTTTAAGTTGTGCTCATCATCCCAACCGGATATGATATAAAATTTTCACTCACAACCGGTAAGTGGTTTTTATCTTTAAGTTGTGCTCATCATCCCAACCGGATATGATGTTAGTAAACCCACTCACCCGTTAACGTAGTGAATTCCACTTGACTTGTTCTTTGTATTCACGCAAGCTCATCCATGCTGAAGTTCTCGGTATTTCGTGTTCCTACATGATATGAACATCCTTGTTCATTATTACTCGGCATAACAGCCTTCATTCATTTCCAATGAATGAGAAAATCCAAACTTTTAGTTATTTGCAATTAGGTCCCTAAAGTTATTTCTCTTTAACTTTAAGTCCTAAATGTCGATTTTTCCTCAAATTGAGTCCTGTAACCTTTAAAATTTATATTAGGACCTCAATTTATTCAATTTCACCAAAAAGGGGTTTAATTTCCCAAATTTCAAATTTAGTCCCCCAATTTTTCCAAAATTACCATTTTGCCCTTCCTTTACAAAAATGATAAGTTTTGCCCCAAAAATTCCAAAATTCCTCAATTGGTCCTCTAACATTATTTTCATGCCCAATTGACCCTCAATTTCATAAAATTACATTTTGGCCCGAATTTGATTTCATCAAATTGACCGATCAAAAACTTATAATTGTTGAAATTGTAGTTGAAATTGAGTTCCTGCATGTTCATACGATTCTAAGAAACTTTGAATAATAGATTTTAACGTCGGAACGAGCTCAAATGGAGCTTCGCCGGAAAACAAACTATAGAGAGAGAAAGCTTCGATTTCTCACCGATGAGGGCACGACGGTCCGAGCTTTCGATCTAGGCGGATAGTTCTCATCTTGAGGTTTATCCTAGAATCAAGAATTGTATCAATTGATGCCAAATTGAGTTAGAATTTCATTATTGAAATTTTGTCGGTTCTCTCTCTAGCACCGATTGAAAATTGCAAAGGGGAGCCGAATTGGCTTACCTTTCAATCGTAATTCGGTCATGGGAGGGTTGAGGAAGTGTTGAGAAGGCTTGGTTTGGCCTAAGGAGGGCTCGAAATGGCCAATTTTAACTCGGCCGAAATAGGGCAACTTCGGTCCACCAGAGCTGCTTCACTATTTCATCATGTCGGCGCTTTTCTAGTGATTCTCGGATTTACTGGAGTTTGCTATCAAATAGCTAACTTCTACTCGGTTCTAAAGAGCCCGACCTCTCCTTTCGAGGTTAAGAAAAATATTGAAGTCGAAGCTTTGGTTTAAGATTCACCGAAAAATGGAGCAGTAGAGAGAGAGAGAGAGAAAGAAAGGTGTTCGGGTGCAAGGAGAATGAATGGGGATGACCTCTTTATATAGGTGTAAAACCCGTGTATTAAATGGAATAGATTTATTACTGGTATTAATATTACCATAAATTATTGGTATTAATTTCAAAGTTCTTATGGGATCTGGTTCACCTAAACCAATTTAGTTTTTGTCTTTTAATTTATTTTAAGTTTTTTTTTCAAGTTTTAATAAACTCTTTGTATCACCGAGAAGTTATAAATTTTCATATTGCTTGTTCCCAAATGTAAACCGGCTCAGTTTTCTTATTCGGTTTGACCGGTTCTTTTCCCGGTTTTCCTTAACTCAAAAGTGCGGAATTTACACTCCAAATTCTATTTGATTTCAAATCTTAGTTCAAGTTTTTCTTCTCAATTTTTCCTTAGCTCTTGATTTGGTTCGCTTTAGTCTCCGGTTCGGATTTCTAGTGTTATCCGAATGGTTTTGTGTTCACCTGTTGGTATTGGGATTGGCCTATCTCTATGAAATGATTTGAGTTTCATATTTTATCATGTGACACATATATGATTGATTCTGATCATGAAATGTGTTCATATATCGTGAACATCTTTGTATCCATAATTTTTGGTTTATAAATGAAACTTTGTTAGATTGATACATGATGCTAATAGTATGCCTTGGATGATACTAAGTGACTTTAATATAATTCTCATCCTCGATCCCTTTGAAATTATTTACTAAGGGAAACTATTTTTATCAAACTAATTCTTTTTCTTCTTCTCCATGTTCTCAACCCTTCTAGTTAGGGTCGAAAATACACTTCTTAAATATGGACTAGATAGATAAATAGGTAATGTTGAACAACCCTTCTCGTTAGGGTCGAAAATGCACTTCTTTAATATGGATTGGATAGATAAATAGATAATGTTGAACAACTAAATATTTAGGTTGATCGATGGATCTTTTCTATTTGACACTCCTAAGCTCTCCACCATCCCCTCCCCAATTCACATGAATTTGAGGTGGTCCTTTATTGATTATCAAACAGTAGTTGGGACTTACAGATTTTGGGTGGCAAACAATATCGTTCCAACCAGTGACTATAAGGACGATTACTTTGGCCATGGGATAAAATAGGGAGGGTCACATTTAAACTTGATTTTAATAACCAACAAAATAGGGTTTTCCTTCTACTTCTTCTAGACCATCTAAAAATCTTTGGACTAACCTTTGAAATTCAGACTACAATTCACAATTTCGTGGAGGATTTGATCAAATAATATAATAGTCAAATCTTAGGAGAAAATGTAGCCCTACACTTAGAGTGCCCTTTTTGGACTTGATATTTATGGTTTAAATTATGTATATTGCGCTCTAATTGTGTTACGGATAATTTTATGGTCACAGTGTCTCACTTTTCCGTGGAGGCCCAAAATAGGAAAGAAACGCAAGTGTCTACACAACATTTTGGGGTCCAATATCACATAGTTAAGTAAATGTGTTCACATAGTGTCACCAAGACAAACGATCCTCTCTCCACATTAACTCGTGGAGTAGACCTCCCATGTATAACCAAAATAAATTGCATGTGTGGGTGTTATTGCTTGTGATGACAAGAGAACATTGCTAGGAGTAGCATCACTTTTACTTGTAGTCCCCTCTTGAAGGTGAAGCACAAACACTAAGATCTTTGATGTGAAATCATTCTAATGGAGATTGACTCCAAGGAATTACAAGATGTTGTGGCTAGTGCACCCCAAGTATTTGTTTCGTGGCACATTCAACTCAACATTGTGAATGTGTTACCATGCATGTATATATATATATAATCAGACTTTAGTAGTTCTTTTATATTGTACCTATTCATTTGAGTATTTTATACCGTCTCTTCAAACATGATAAATCAGTGTCATTACTAGACAATTTTTTATCGGATGAATTTCTCCTGTCTTATGACATAAGAAGTCGGACCCAAAAGCTTGATTGTGATCCTCACATATTTGCACTACTTTCAATTATAATACGATTGCTTGTTAGCTTATAAAAATAGTATAAATATGAAATTAATGGTTTCATATGATTGACCAAAAAGATGGTCTCATATGTATAAATTATACATACATATATATATTGGGAGTACCCACTGCTCGGCTAGCTATCCAACTCAGGTCAACTTATGCTTACTCCCTCTTCCCCGAATAGAATTTAGATAAAATGCTGTAAACTATTTGCCACATGAAAAAACTTATAAACTTCGTCTGATTTTCTCTTCTTCATTCATATGATATCTACCAAAATGGAGAAGCAGAGAAGGAAGGATAGAGGTAAAGTCTAGTAATCTTCTAGCTCTTTTGCATTAATTAGCCTCTTTCTCTCTCTATACCTAGCTTATTTTCTTTTCATTCATATTAATTCTTCGAGGCAAGCTAGGCTCTCCAATATATATTGTCTCTCCTCTCCCCCCTAATTCTGCTAACTGGGAATCACACCTTAATTTGGTCTCTCCTCTGAATTCTTCTTGTGAGCTTTTTTTTACATCTTTGACAAAATTAGGGAACCGATATATTCCATGATAACAGATCAATGGGTGGTTTATGGGATCACAACCTTCCTCTTGTTCATTGTTGCAACGCTGTTTCTTGGGAGATTTGATCTTCTGAAGAAGACGAGGAAGTGTCATTGCCTTGCCGATGGTAGCAAGGCCAGTGGAGATGATCGGAAACAGTACTTTCCGCCGGGAGGAAGAGGGTGGCCGGTGGTCGGCCACACGCTCAGCTGCTTGAACGCCATATCGAGCTCCCACCCTCCCCTCTTCGTCGAGCAACAAGCCAAGAGGTAAGCAAAAAAATTGAATAAGGAAAACAGTAACAGAACTGCTTTCCATGTTCTCAATAAGGGAACAAAACAAAAAAAAAGGAACTCCTGTGATTAAGAAAATTTGTTCAATTCATATGAATGTTATTCATAAAAAATTATATGGTATTCGGATGCCTCCTCTCCTTATGCGAGATTCAAACTTGAGTATTGTTTAGGGGAAGAGATACCTTATCATTTCAATCTACTTAGGTGGGTCATTTATGGGTGAATTTGGATAGGTATGGGAAGGTGTTCTCTTGCAGTCTGATGGGAAAACAGGCAGTCATGTCATCCGATCCGGCATTCAACTGCTTCGTGATGCAGAATGAAGGTAGGCTATTCCAGTCGAGCTACCCGAAATCTTTCCGAGACCTTGTCGGAAAGAACGGAGTCATCACAATGCAAGGGGAGCAGCAGAGGAAGCTCCATGGGATCGCATCTAGCATGATGCATTTAGAGCAGCTCAAGCTCCATTTTCTCAAGGATATCCAGCTCGTCATGCTTGATAGCATCTGCGATTTCTCCGACAATCAAGTTGTCGTCCTGCAGGATGTCTGTAGAAAGGCAAGCCCAATAGACAACCAAGCAACACCTAGTGAAAGGGGCAATGTTTGAGCATGTGAAGATGGTTGATGGTTTCCATGATGCAGGTGGCTATAAATCTCATGGTGAACCAGCTGCTGGGGATTTCCAAGGAGTCGGAAATCGAAGAGATGGCTCGGCTTTTCTCCGACTTTGTCGATGGATGCCTCTCCCTCCCCATCAACTTGCCATTTTTCGCTTACCATACAGCCATGAATGTAAATTTCCAGAACATGTTGCTCAGCGTTTCTTTCCTTCATGGCCATCTTTTCAGTAGTTAGATAATTGATTCCTGGTTCCTGAAAATATTTTGCAGGCGAGGAAGACCATAGTGAGCAAGATAAACAGCACCATTGATAGACTGAGGACCAAGGGATGCTCGGAAGAGGTTGGTAATGGTGTGCTGAGGAGGTTGTTGAATGAAGAGAGCCTGGCCGATGAAGCCATCGCCGACTTCATCATCAACCTCATCTTTGCAGGAAACGAAACCACAGCTAAGACAATGCTCTTTGCAGTCTACTTCCTCGCACGATCTCCCAATGCTCTGAAGAAAGTTCAGGCTCGTGCCATAAAAAGAGAATTCGTCTTGTTTTGGTAAAATATCGGGGCGCATAGTAACGATCTTTTACTTAGCAGGAAGAACATGAGGCTCTCAGAAAAGCTGCCGGGGAGGAGATGCTGACATGGGAGAACTACAAAGAAATGCACTTCACTCAGTGTGTAAGTCGATATGATCGACTAATAGAACCGATCTCAATGCTAAATACATCTAAAAAGTACGATTAATCACTTGTTGATGCTGCAGGTCATCGATGAGACTCTTCGGCTAGGTGGAATCGCGATCTGGCTGATGAGAGAAGCCAAAGTAGATGTCACATATGAAGGTCAGTACTGTATCCCATTAGCAATGCAAGGGCAACTCACTCTTATGTTCAACATCGACGAATAAAAATGTTCACAGGGCACCTGGCTGCAGATTTCTGTATCCCAAGAGGATGCTCTGTGATACCATTTATTTCGGCCGTCCATTTGGATGAGACTGTATACAGAGGAGCACTCGAGTTCGATCCTTGGAGGTGGACCGACTCTGAAAACAAGGTCAGATCAGCGAGCCTTAGTTCATTCATTCTATGAACTTGGAATCATTTGTCGACTATCATCATCATCATCTGATGGAGTGATTCTTCTGAAAAACCTGAAGGAGAAGAGAAACTGGAAGAAAAGCCCCTTCTACTGTCCATTTGGAGGCGGGGCTCGACTCTGCCCTGGGGCAGAGCTAGCCCGGCTCCAGATCGCACTCTTTCTCCATTATCTTGTGACCACATACAGCTGGAAGCAGATAAAGGAAGACAGAATGTCGTTCTTTCCCTCGGCAAGACTAGTCAACGGGCTGCAGCTGCGTTTAAGTAGGCGAAACAGGGATCATTTATCAACCCCATAAATGTATGTTTTCATTTTCTCATGAAATATACATATCGTTGTAAGTTCATCGGGTGTATGTCACGGGCTTGGATCACTATTCGGGTTTCGGTTGATTTGATCCTGACTTAGCTTATAAAATCCCAAGTGCAGCTTCCTTCAAAGCAATATAACTTTCCCAACAAACTACCAATAATAAACATCTTCAAAGATCTTGATGAATCATGTTATTCATATTCATACAAAAAAAAATTTTGAACACCTGGTATTTCCAAAAATAGTACTATCTAAATCATGAAAGCTTGAGATTGATCTAATCATGGAGTTTGAGCTATACTAAATGAAATATTATAGTACCATAAAAGAGTACACAAATAGATAGTTAAGGCTTTCCAACCAAATAAGATTATTTAATTATACTTGAAATTCGAATTTTAGAAAAAGCATTATTATAGGGCATGAAAAGTATAAAACTCCTCTAATAATTTTTATCATGAATATTTGATCTTTGTTGCCTAATGCAACTCATCTACCAACTGGTTGATTGATTGGTAATGATTGCACGTACACATGACACATGATAAAACTCTTTTCAAAGAGATAGTATGCCGTGTCACCAAGATATGAATATGTTATGGAAAATTCCTAAAAGCTAAAAGAAAAAAATGGTGATAATCTTTAGAAGTTTATATACTAAGCTAATATCTAACATATTGTATGTAACTAAACTAGACATGAATCTACTTAGTGCTGGACAACTAATGAGCAAAGAATTTAAACTTTTGAATGGAGACAATGTTATGTCTAAAATTCTAGTTAAAATGAACTTCTAGATGTCATCAAATTTTCTCCCAATTTCAACTCTTCAACATTACCGAATTTGATTTCATCAAATTAACCGATCAAACACTTCTAATTATTGAAATTGGAGTTGAAATTGAGTTCATGTATGTTCATACGATTCTAATAAACTTTGAATTGCAAATTTTAACGTCAGAACGAGCTCAAACGGAGCTTCACCGGAAAATGAACTATAGAGAGAGAAAGCTTCGATTACTCACCGGTGAAGGCACGACGGTTCGAGCTTTCGATCTGGACAGATAGCTCTCATCCTAAGGTTCATCCTAGAATCAAGAATCGCATCAATTGATGCAGAATTGGATTAGAATTTCGTCATTGACATTCGGTCGATTCTCTCTCTAGCACCAATCGAAAATTATAAAGGGGAGCCGAATTGGCTTACCTTTCGGTCCTAGTTCGGCCGTGGAAAGGTTAAGGAAGTGTTGGGAGGGTTTGGATTGGCCTGAGCAGGGCTTGAAATAGCTAATTTCAGCTTGGTCGAAATAGGGCAGCTTCGGTCCGCCGGAGCTGCTTCACTATTCTATCACGCTGGCGCTTCTCCAACGATTCTCGTATTGACTAGAGTTTGCTATCAGATAGCTGTATTCTCCCCGGTTCTAAAGAGCCCGACCTTCATTCAAGTCGAAGCTCTGGTTCGAGCTTTACTGGGTAATGGAGTAGTAGAGAGAGAGAGAGAAGTGTTCAGGTGTGAGGAGAATGAAATGGGGATAACCTCTTTATATAGTCGTAAAACCCGTGTATTAAATGGGCGAGATTTATTACTAGTATTAATATTGCCATAAATTATTAGTATTAATTCCAATAATTTAATTTCGGTATTAATTCCAATAATTTAATTTCGGTATTAAATTATTTGTATTAATTCTAATAATTTAATTTAGGTATTAAATTATTGGTATTAATTCTAATAATTTAATATATATTAATTGATGACTATTTATGATAAGCCACTTAACTTTGAAGTTCTTATGGAATCTAGTTCACCTAAACCAATTTGGTTTTTGTTTTCTAGTTTGTCTTAAGTTTCTTTTCCAATGTTTAATAAATCATTTGGATCAACCGAAAGTTGTAAATTTCCATATTGCTTATTCCCAAATGTAAACCGGTTTGGTTTTCTTATTCGGTTTGACCGGTTGTTTTCTCGGTTTTCCTTAACTCAAATGTGCGGGGTTTACACCATTAGTGCATGCACAAACAAAATTTTTCATGATTAAGCCATTCTCTTTGGTGTTGACGGTCTAACAGGCCCATGACCCAACCCGACCTACAACTGTTTGTCTAGGCTGGTCCGTCGACCTGGCCCTAACACACTACCGCAAGCCCATCGAGCATTGTCAATCCCGACTCGATATCGTGGCAAATCACACAATTAATTTTCCATTTTAAATATTAGTTTTCATGGCTCTTCCTAATTATGTTTGTTTACAGGCTCCAGCCTATGGCCACTAGCATTGGGCCGACTACACGTATTTTTCCAAAAATTGAGCCTTAAGCCCTATGAGTTCAAAAATCATGGCCCCTGGCCTATTTGAGCTACTCTAGCTCCCATCAAGAAGGTCCCCCAAATTGTTTAAGCAGTCGTCACACAATTAGGGGAGAACACTTCTAACAAAATCTCTTTTAATTCATCGCACCAACCGAGTGTGATGATGGATGCGCTTATAACTGGTACACGGGTTTTTTCTCCTTAAGGAAGCTTATCATACCAACTGGGTATGATGTTTATTTAACCCTACTCACTAAGTAGGTTTTCTAGCTTTTAAAATGTGCTCATCATCCCAACCGGGTATGAAGTATAAAGTTCCCACTCACCCATTGACTATGACATGTTTGTCCCCAATCAGCTTCTAGTCCATGCTATCTTTCTCTTGCTTGCATTCCGATCCCAAGTGTCTCATCACGATTTGAGTATTATCATCAGTAAGGGTTCAGCATAACAGCCTTCGTTTTCTCACGTATGAGCGACTAAGCCCAAATTCTTGGTTTATTGCACTTAGGTCCCTAAAGTTTAGTTTTCTTGATTTTAGGTCTCTAATGCTAAATTTTCCCCCAAATTGAGTATCAAGGCTTCCAATATCCCCAAAAGATCCTCAATTTACTTAATATTGTGAAAGGGGCTCAAGTTTTCAAAATTCCCAATATGGTCTCCAATTTTTCAAAAATTACGGTTTTGCCCCTACTTTTCAAAAATAGCCAATTGACCCCAATTCTTTCGAAAATTGACTGATTGGTCCTCAAACATCTTTCTCGTTTCCAATTGACCTTCAATTTTGAGAAATTGCATAGAGGTCCCTCAATGTTGTGAAATCCCCAATTTCCCCACAAAATTTCCCTAATTTCTACCCCTTTTACTAACTGAATTTGATTTCTTCAAATTGGCCATTCAATTGGGGTTAATTGCTCCAATTGATGGCATGGATCAGTTTCTACACTTCCATACGATCAAATGGAGCTTTGAATTGCAGAATTTGGGTTTGAAACAAGCTCAAATGGAGATTCGCTAGAAAACTATTTGTAAAGAGAGAAAGCTTCAAAAGCTTACCATCGGAGATGCGGCGGTCCAAGCTCTTGATCTGAAGAGGTAGCTCTCATCCTTAGGGTCCTCCTTGGATCAAGAATTGCTACAATTGAAGTCCATACAAATGGGAATTTTGTTAGTGAAATTCGACACTTTCTCTCTCTAGTATTGATTTGTATCGACGGAGGAGGGCCAAATTGGCTTACCTTTCACCTCTGTAAAGGTCGTGTGAGGGCCGTGGGGACTTTGGAAAGGCTTGGTTTGGCCAGAGGAGGTATGAATTTGGTTGAATTCAGCTCGGCCAAAAAGGGTAGCTTCGAACCGTCGGAGCTACTTCACTGTTTGATTCCGTCGACGCTTCTCCGATGATTCTCGGGTCAAAGGGAGGTTACTATTAGGTAGCTAACTTCCCCAAGAGTCTATAGAACCTGACCTTACATTCTGTGGCTGAGAAAAGTGCCCAAGTCAGAGCTCTAGTTTGAGCTTCATCGGAAAATGGAGCACTTAGAAGTGAAAGACGATTTGAGATATGTGAAGGATGAATGGAGGGGAGCTCTTTATATAGGGAGCTCGGGGAAACTCTGCCCAACTAGTTTCCAATTTGGTCGAGCTTATCCTCACTTGAAAATGCCATGGTCGGAGGAATATTCCTCTCACCAGAAATGGAAAGTTTTTGAACCAATGAATAGTGTTGTCAGACCAAGGAAGAAGATGACATTGTTCCAGACTAGACCGGTTCAGTCTGACCAGGTTCAATGGCGAAAATCGGCCAATTCAGGCTCGATTCGAACGATTTTCTCAAATCTAAAAATTTCTAAATTTTTCTAAATTCATTTCCTATCCAATGGTGGCCTCAATTTCATAATTTGATCATTTTAAGCCACCAAGAAAAATGAATTTAGAGACTGGTTCATTAATAATTCAAACCGGTTCAATCCGGTTCACCCTGAACTGGTATGGTTTTCTCTTTCAATTGGTTCCATGGTTCTTCTTCCCCATGATATTTACGACTCCTTTAGTCACTTGGAATTTTCCAATTTCCTATTTTACTCTTTTTACCGGTTTCGGTTTGTTAAATGGCTCGTTTTCTCTTTTGAATCGTTCGGTTCATTTCCCAATTTTCTTATCCTTAAAGGAATGGTGTTTACACGTTGAGTAGGAAGTCACATTAGCAAAGCCAGCCAATCATAGCATGCCACATGGCAGCACGTATGTGTGAAGCTTGCATGCGCGCGCACATTGTCATCTTCAACCTTGGACATTCTAGCATAGAGAGGGGTGGGCGGACTCTTTGGCCTTTGGCAACTAGAAAACCCCTCCGATCCGACTGTTAGGGGGCGAGTCTAATGTCGGTCAATAGCCTTATCAGTTGTCGAGCTCCCTATATAAAGAGCTCCTCCCCACTAGTCTTCCTCATCCCACAAATGATTGAAGAAAACAAAGTGCTGCACTTTCTGGTGAGATGCAAATTAAAGCTCTGACGTGGGGGTTTTCTTTAGCCTCTGACACCAAATTTGAGCTCCTTAGAATCGGGAAGAAGTCCTCTACCCAAATGCACCCTCCATTAGGCCTAAGGATCACTGTTGAAGTGTTGACAATCTCAAACAATGTTGCTGCTCCAGCGGTCGTGAAAGAGTTGAATTATCCAAGTTGAATTCTGGTCGCCTCCGATCTCATGCAACTCGACCACACCTTCCTCAGCCCTCCTCGAGCCCTTGGAACCTAGAAGGTAAGCCAATTCCGCTCAGTTTCGGTAGAATGGTAAGGTTGCAGAAACTAGAGTACGAAACTTCTCTCATCAAATTAACATTGCTCTGAGTGCTAATTGACTTGCATTTTGATCCTAGGAGGATCCCCTGGACAAGCATTAGGTGCCCCTATCCAGAGCTTCGACCACCATCCCCTTGCTAGTAAGAAAACTAAGCTTTCTCTCTCTATAAAGTTTTTCCAGCGAAGCTCCGTTTGAGCTCAAATTTGGGTCAATTGTTGTCATTCAAAGGGTAGGAAACTCATAGAAAGTTAGGGAAAATGATTAGCAGCATGATAGAGACAATTAACTAAGTTTATTTAGTAAATTTGATGGAATGAGAATTCAGGGGGTCAAAGTACAATTTTAGCAAAAATTGGGCAATTTGGGGATTTTTGGAAAATTGGGGGCTGAATTGCAATTAAGAGAAAATCGAGGACTTGAATGGACATAATAAGACATTAGGGACCTAAGAGAGGCATTGGAAACCTTAGGGACCTAATGAAAGATAAAAGGAATATTATCAACCTAAATGTAAAGTTATAAACTTTAGGGACCTAATTACAATTAAGGCATAATGTGAGTACCTATGTGCAAATACATAAAAGTATAAGGTATTTTATGCCAATTTTCCTTATGTGAATACTCGAACCATGTAGGAACTGGTTGTCCGAGTAATCGTGTAGAGGAGGACATCACGGATCGGTATTTCGCCGGGACAAACACGTCACTATTACCGGGTGAGTGGGATTTCGGACATCAGGACCGATTGGAGCTTTTGAAAGATCACGCTTCATTTTGAAAACCCATTATTCCAGTAATATAACCCCTTGACTATGTGAAGTCACTTAAACGATTTTGGGTTATATTTATGATGATAGCATGAATCATGATAATAGGATAACCCATGAACAATGTATGGATACACCTCAGGTGTTACGGTCTAGTCCGACCGTCGATATGGATACGGGTGAGGGCCATGATCGACAATGGTGGGCTAAGACCTAGTACAGTGCAAGTGGGCCCAAGACTACGTTTTCAAAAAAAAAAAAAGGTTGGCCCAAGGCCATATTTTGAAAATCTCACACTAGTGGTCCTAAGGCCAATGGACACAGGCCCCGTCCCATAAATAAGCTTGATTTACGAGCCTATAAGAAATTATCAAAATTTGGAAATGCTTGTGAAGCTACCATTCCAAGCCATGTTGTAGCCTAAGGGGCTGGTAGCGCAAATATAAAGGTTTTAAATCAAAACTCTTTGTTTGTGATTGCAATCATATGGAATCAAAGAGGCGCTCGACATGGGGTAGTATTGGTTCTAAGGGCTACTGGACAACAAGGGTGTTATAAAGGTAGAAGAATAATGTTCTAGTATGTCAACATGTAGGACTAGGACGAGAGGAAGTTAATGTGTTCATTCAATGTAATAAGCCACATTCTGGCAAATGATATTAATAAATGAAATCCCTCCTTACGCCAAAAGTTTTATGATCTACTTCAATAACCTAGGAAGAACGAAAGGTAAAGAACACCTTTTAAGAAAGGAGGAAAAGAAATAAGAAAGAGGAAGGTAAAAAGTGACCCTAAGCCCTTACGAAAGCCATGGGAAGGGACTGACCAAGATGAAGTCAATCACCCTAAGTAATGGAAACTAAGTCTAAGGGAAATGGAGACTCACAAGTGAAAAGGTTAAAAAGGCCTGGCCTCCGAGTGATTTTGATAAAGTAACGAGTGATTTTGATAAAGTAAACTCACCTTTACAAGGAAGTCAATGAATAGAGACACGAGAAAGAATACCTGAAACCTCAAGTTTAATGAATGAATCGACAAGTGGGGATGCAAGTGGAAACAAGGGTCGAGTACAAAAGTGTGCTCATGAGATTTCAAAGGGGAACATACCCCAAGGAATGGATAACCAAGGAAGGTGACATTAAGGGATGAATTAAAAGGGGAAAACTCTCGGAGGAAAGGAAGAAAGCCCGGGAGAAGTACATACTCCAACCAAGGGGTGACAGAGCCAATGAAGGAAATAGTAACAATAAGGACGTGCAGACATTAAGGACAATGGATTCATTTCACCCCCATGAAGTTTAAGATTGGATGATGGGGTATAGTGGGAATACACGAGATAGGACCCTAGTGATCGAAATCCCTCAGACAGGAAATAAATTCGAAAAGGGACATTCAAATCAACAAAGGACTGGGTCTAGACTAGCGCATCAATGAAAAAGGATGTAAGAACATGAAGGAAGGAAACCTTCAAGGAGCAGTAGGAAAGTGTGACACACAATCCCTAGAATAGAAGTCTCTACTTCGGGGTATGAGAATAGAGAAAGGGAACTCCTAAGGAAGAGTTTGGGAGACAAATATATGCCATACGGGACCACTCATAAGTAATAGAGCAAAATCAATCGTGGAATAAATAAGACAAGCACAAGTAGTCCGAGGGATGTGAAACCGTGAGAAAGAAGACCCCTAGCGAAGAAGGGAACATATGATGGAGGGTAACCAAGAGTGTGTCACTAAACAAGTCGTGAAATGATTGGAAACCCAATTATCTTATACCCAGAATGACTAGTAAGAGGTTAGTAAAGGACAAATAAATCAGGGAAACCAGAACGGGCACAAAAGGTATGACGTCTAAGTAAAGGAAAGCCACGTAAGGATTATTTTATAAACATATCAACATGAGAGTTAAGGAAGGAATCAAGGACGAACACTAGGCAAAAAGGGGGCAAAGTTGATGACACCAAGACAAGAAGAAGCAAGAACAAAAAGCTCGAAAGGGTACCTTGATAAATACTTTTAACGACCAAGGGAAACAACCAAACAATACAATGGTTAAGCACATCTAGACTCCTAATCCCGTGATCGGGATTAACCGCTAGACGAGAGCCCCAAGGGAGAAATTCTAACCGTGAGTGGCAAAATGTTTGGACCTAAGAAATTACCCTTGAGTAGACAGGTAAGATAGGATAACACTAATAAAATCTATGGAGTATGTGAATTCACGAAGGGAAAGGAAAACCCTCAAGGGCGCAAACTAAAGGATGAAGAAAAAGATTGACTTTAGGGACATGTTGCCCAAGGTGATCATATAAGCGAGGGAGCACTCAAGGAGACAGAAATGGGAGGCTAGATCCTAAGAGATCTTCTCCTCGAGTTTGAATGCGAAATCACGCCATTAAGAAATATGGTAGAATAATTGATGGAGAATAGACAATCGAAGATGGGAGAATGAAGGATCTAAAGTCCAAAGGAAGATGTCGGATATGTTATATTCCCAAAAAGGGATGAACCGGTTTGGTTTTCTCTTCCAATTCGTTCCAAAGTCCTTTTCCTTGATTTTTATGACTCTTTGAGTCACTCGAGGTTTGTCAATTTCCCATTTTGCTTTTCTCTACTAGTTACGGTTCATGAACTGGTTCGGTTTTCTCTCTTGAGTTGATCGTATCTTTCCCCAATTTTCTCTTTTATAAGGGACAGGGTTTACAATGCCTCTAAAGAGCCATGGATGGACAAAGTTATGAGATTGACCACTCAAAAGAAAAATCTTAAAATAAAAAGGATTACAATAAAGAACCGTTCGAGGCAAATGACCAAGCCTTAAGAATGGACTAGGCATTTTGATCAATAAGGAACGGGACGCTACACACACCAAGTGAGTAAAAAGTGGAAGGGATGAAACCCCCAAACTGACGGACAGTCCGAGCGGACCATCCAAACATTGGTGGACATGTTGCGAGCATGTGTCCTAAACATGAACATGAGTTGGGAGGACTACTTGTGCCTAATGGAGTTTGCATATAACAATATCTATCAAGCCAATATATAAATGGTATTGTATGAAGCTCTATACGAAAGACCGTGCCATACACCTCTATTCTGGGATGATGTAAGGGAAAGAAAACGTGAGAAGATTGAGCTCATCGAGGATGCCACGAAAATGATTAAGTTGATATGGAGTCGACTCAAAGCATCACAAGACCGTCAAAAGAGCTATACTGATTGTAGGAGGAGGAACTTGGAGTTTGAGGTGGTGGATCAAGTATTCCTAAAGGTGTCACCCTAGATAGGGACTCAAAGATTTCAGCAGCGAGGCAAATTGAAACCACGATATATTGGTACGTACACCATTATCCAATGAGTTGGACCATTGGCATACAAACTTGAACTGCCACCAGACCTGTAAAGGACACATGACGTCTTTCATATATCCATCTTGAGGAAGTACGAACCATATCCTAGTCATATATTGGAGAACCCTGACCCGAATTAGAGGAGAACCTATCCTATGAGGTGGTGCTAATCCAAATCCTTAACAAATGAGAAAGGAACCAGAGGAATAAGAAAATTCCAATGGTAAAAGTCCTCTCGATAAGCAATCAAATGAAAGAGGAACCTTGGGAGACCGAGTTAGTAATGAAAGAAAACTATCCTCATTTGTTCGATGTATAGAAAGTTTTGAGAACAATACTCCTTAAAAGGAGTGGAGAAGTTGTAAACCTTGTTTTCAAAAATAAGAATGCTAGATTGAGGAACTGAAAGAAGTTCGAGTGACAACCGAGGGTAAAACGAACTGGAACTTGTAAATTGAAGCAAACACGACAATTTAAGAACCCCAAGTGCCCAATAAAGATCCAAAAACCATAGAAAGGAACCATGAGGTAAATATGATGGGAGAACCAGACCAATTCAGGGCAAACCGGACCTGAACCAAAATGAAATGAGATGAATCGTGGAGAATTGATTCAAAGATTCATTTTTCTAGGTGGCTTAAAAACATCAATTTGGAAAATTGGAGCCACCATTAGATAGAAAATGAATTTATAAATATTTAAATTTTAGAAACCCGGTCGAATTGGGACTGAATCGACCAATTTTTTATTTTAGGTCACTGAACTCAATTTAACCTAACCGATAAACCATCCAGCCGGTCAACGAATCACTGTTAGGTTGTTGCCCAATCATCACATGCGATTAATTGGCATGTGACACGTGGCATAGTATGTTGAGTCAGCCACTTAGTTAGTGCCCGTAAGCGCTGACCAATGAGGGCTTGACACGTGCCTTTGGTCAACAGTCAGAAGAGAATCCACACCAACAATAACTAACCAATAGGTGAGTGACACGTGTTCGCAGTCAACGGTCAATGGTGAAGAAGCCCCATTAGACGAGGTGGCCAATGAGGAGTTAATATTGGCAAAGGTGCCACATCAACAGCCGATTGGGATGTCAGAAAAATTGTCGATCAATCAGAGGTCGACACGTGCTAGAGCCATGTGAGATGGTCACAGTCAATCAGAGGCTGACACGTGGCAGTGGCACTGTGTGTTAGGAAGGAAATCTAACGTAATTAAATAAGCCAATGAGAGGACGCCACATGTCATAGTCAAACGATTGACTAAATACGATCAGCAAACACATTGGAATGAGCGACCAATGGGAGGTCGCCACGTGTCTGGTCAATGAATCAAAGGCTGGCTAGGATGTTGAGTAGGAAGTCACGTCAATGAAGCGAGTCAATCACATCGCGCCATGTGGTAGGGTACATGTGCGAAGCTCACATGTGTGCACATATTGTCATCTTCAACTTTGGGCTTTCTTGGAAAGAGAGGGGCAGGCAGACTCTTCATTCTTCGACGACCCAAAAACCCCTCTGATATGACTGCCAGTGGGCAAGTCTTGGGTCGAGTTCAATGCTAGCCAGTAGCCCTATCAATTGCCAAGCTCCCTATATAAAGAGCTCCTCCTCACTCGTCTTCCTCATTCCACAAACAATCAAAGAAGATAGAGTGCTCCACTTATTGGTGAGACTCAAACTAGAGCTCCGATGTGGGGGTTTTCTTCAGCCTCTCACACTGCATTTAAGCTCCCTAAAACTGAGAAGAAGTCCTCTACATAGTTGTATCCTCCATTCAGCCTAAGGACCATCGTAGAAGCATCAACAAGCTCAAACAGTGTTGATGCTCCAATGTTCATGAAAGAGATGAATTGACCAAGACAAATTCTAGTCGCCTCTGACCTCCTACAGCTCGACCAAACCTTCCTCAACCCTCCTCAACTGACCCTCAACACCTTGGAACCAAGTAGGTAAGCCAATTCTGCTCAGTTTCACCGGAATGGTAAGGTTGTAGAAGCTAGAGCATGAAACTTCTCTCATCAAATTAACATTGCTCTGGATGCTAACTAACTTGCATTTTGATCCTAGGAGGATCCCCTAGATGATCACTAAATGCCCCTGTCCAGAGCTTCGACCGCCACCCCCTTACCGGTAAGAAAATCAAGCTTTCTCTCTCTAAAAAGTTTTTCTAGAGAAGCTTTATTTGAGCTCAAATTTGGGTCAATTGATGTCATTCAAAGAGTAGGAAACTCATAGAAAGATAGGGAAAATGATTAGCAGCATGATAATGACAATTAACTAAGTTTAATTAGTAAATTTGATGGAATGATAATTCGGGGGTCAAAGTGTAATTTTAGCAAAAATTGGGTGATTTGAGGATTTTTGAAAAATTGGGGGTCGAATTGCAATTAAGGGAAAATCGAGGACTTGAATGGAAATAATAGGACATTAGGGACTTAAGAGAGGTATTGAAAACCTTAGGTACCTAATTGAAGATAAAATAAATATTATGGACCTAAATGTCAAGTTATAAACTTTAGGGATCTAATTGTAATTAAATCATAATGTGAGGACATATGTGCAAATACATGAAAGTATATGGTCTTTTATGCCAATTTTCCTGATGTGAATACTCGAACCATATAGGAACTGGTTGTCCGAGTAATTGAGTAGAGGAGCACATCACGGATAAGGATCCCGTTGGGACAAACATGTCACTATTACTGAGTGAGTGGGATTTCAGACATTAGGATCGATTGGAGCTTTTGAAAGATCATGCTTCATTTTAAAAACCCGTTTTCTAGGAATATAACCCCATGACTATGTGAATCCAATTAAATGATTTGGAGTTATATTTCTGATAATAGCATGAATCATGATAATAGGATAACCCATGAATGATGTATGGATACACCTCAGGGGTTATGGTCTAGTCCGATTGTCGATATAAATATGGGTGAGGGTCATGATCGACAATAGTGGGCTAAGACCTAGTACGATGCAAGTGGGCCCAAGGCCATATTTTCATAAAAATAAGGAGGGTCTTAGGGCGTATTTTGAAAAACTCACACTAGTGGGTCCAATGCTAATGGAAAGGGTCCCATCCCATAACTAAGCTTGATTTACGAGCCTATAAGAAATTATCAAAATCTGGTAATGCTTGTGAAGCTACCATGCCAAGCTAGGTTGTAGCCTGAGGGTCTGATAGTGCAAAGATAAATGTTTTAAATCAAAATTCATTGTTTTGATTGCAATCGGACGAAATCAAAGAAGCGTCCAACATGGGGTAGTGTTGGTTCTAAGGGCTACTGGACAACAAGGGTGTTATAAGGGTAGAAGAACACTGTTCTAGTATATCTCAAAGCTTAGAGAGCTTTACACACACTAAGATCGAGGGGGTGGTGGGACAAGATCTCACCCCTAATGTATTTGGGGATCGAAGTATCGATAGGTCTGTGGGATGCGCTATGAGGCTTACGCGGACTTGCTGTAGAGGTTGTGGCCTTTCACCGGGGTGGACGGTAAAGGTGTTCTAGGCCACTAGTAAAGGTCGTTTAGCCTCTAAGGGTATGTAATGTAACCATTTATTCCCTTTATGGATAAAGAGCTTGTGTTTGTTTAAGGTATGAAACAAACATTGGTAGGTTCACTAATTTAAAACCTATCAAACTAGGAAGGTACCGACCTAAGCTTAATGAGATAAGATAACAAAACAACAAGAAATCTAGTTACTAAGGATAAGACAACTAGCGGCTAGCTTATCACATGATTTTCCACAAATAGGGAAACATGTTGTTTAAATACCTTGAAGTCATGTTGTCCTACGACCCTACTCACTGAGTTGTATAACTCATCCCCTACCTTATCCCCTTTCAGGGAAGCTCGTATATTAAAGAGAGGGAAGTTAGAGCAGTAGGCTAGGATTACCCAAAAGAGGTAAAATTCATTAAGATGTTTTGTTTACTTTGCCGGGGAAAATAGGTATGTAAACCCTACCATTTTTAATTAAGGAAAACCTGAGAAACATCGAACTGGTTCACAAACTAGATCATAGGGGAACGGGAAAATTGGGGAATTTACAACTCCCGAGTGACCCAAAAAGAGTTCATAAACCTTGGAAAATAACCTTAGGACAAATTGGGAGAGAACCATATTGAACCAGTTAATGAACCAAGCCGATTTATGATCCGGAACATAAAGAGAGAGGGCAAACCAGGAAATTTATGGACCCCGAGTGACCTGAGTCACAAAAGTCATGAAAAAGGACTTTAGGGTGAATTGGAGATGAAAACTAAACCGGTTCTGGTGAATCGGATCCAAACCAGTTTGGACTGGTTTGAACCACTATTGAACCGGATGCTAAATTCATTTTTCTAGGTGGCTTTAAAAAATTCAAAATTTAGATTTGAGGCCACCATTGGATAGAAAATGAATTTAGAAATTTTTAGATTTGAAAAATTCGGTCGAATTGGGTTGAACCGACCGGTTTAAGCTTTGACCCTAGTCCGGACCGGTCCGGTTCGGAATAGTGTCGTCTTCTTCCTTCAGAAGATAGTATTATTCACTCATTGGAAAATCGCGCAGCATCAGCAAAGTTGAAAAGTTTCCGGACAGGGAGTTTCAGCCAATGAATGACTGCCATTAAGACGACCATATGACAGCTAAGAAGTCCCTAAGTTTCCTATATAAAGTGACTATAAACCCCGTCCTTTGATAATGAGAAAAATCGAGGAAAGAACCGGTCAGTTTTGAATTTTAAACCGAGATGGTCTACAAGCTCGATTATTTGGAAATGGGACAAATTGACAATCCACAAGCTCGGTTCAGGGGAACCGGATTGAACTCGTTTGAATCATTATTGAACTGGATACTAAATTCATTTTTCTATGTGGCTTAAAAGTTCCAAATTTGAGATTTGAAACCACCATTGGATAGAAAATGAATTTAGATGAATTTTGAAATTTTTAGATTTGAAAACTTGGTCGAATGGGGGGTGAACCGACTGGTTTAAGCTTTGAACCCAGTTCAGATTGGTCCTGTCCAGAGTGTCATTTTCTTCCTTAGGATAATAGCACTATTCACTTGCCAAAATATTGAAGCAGCACCGGCGAAGAAGAAACACTTTCATTTAGTACATTTTAGGTCTTCAATTCCTGTCATAACGGTGCCAAACGGACGGCCAACAGGTCCTCGAGCATATAAAGAACCCCTCTTGATCCGTCCTCTCCACGCCTGAAAAGCTCACTCTATCTCAAGTGCTTAGTTTTCTAGTGAAGCTCAAACCAAAGCTTCGATATAGGGTCAATTCTGAGCCAAAGAAAGTGAGGTCAGGTTCTTTAGAACTAGGGAGAAGTTAGCTACACGGTGGTGACATCCATTCATTCCGAGAGTTGCTAGAGAAGCACTGACGTGATCGAACAATGAAGCAGCTCCGGTGGACCGAAGCTGCCTTGTTTCAACCAAGTTGAAATCGACCAATTCGAGCCCTCCTCAGGCCAAACAAAGCTCTCCCGACACCTCCTCAGCCCTTTCACGACCGAATTAGGATCAAAAGGTAAGCCAATTCGGCTCCCTTTTACAATTTCACACCGTTGTTAGAGAGAGAATCGACTGAATTTCAATGAAGAAATTCTAATCCAATTCGACATCAATTGATGTCGTTCTTGATCCTAAGAAGAACCACAGGAGGAGAGCTACCTATCCGGATAGAATGCTCCGACCGCCGCACCCTCACCAGTGAGAAATCAAAGCTTTCTCTCTCTACAGTCTCACGTTCCGGCGTTAAAATCTACGATTCAAAGTTTCTTAGAATAGTATAAACATGTAGGAACTCAATTTCAACTCCAATTTCAACAATTAGAGGTGTTTGATTGCTCAATTTCATGAAATCAAATTCGTAGTGTTGAATAGTTGAAATTGGGGGAAATTTTGGGGATTTTCAAAAATTTGATGGACCAAAATGTAATTTTCTAAAATTGAGGGTCAATTGGTTATGATAAGAGTATTAGAGGGCCAATTGAGAAATTTTAGAATTTTTGGGGCAAAATTTACCATTTTCTAAAGAAGGGGCAAAATGGTAATTTTGGAAAAATTGAGGAACCAAATTGGAAATTTGGGAAATTAAACCCCTTTGTGTGAAATTAAATAATTTGAGGCCCTAAGATAAATTTTAAAAGTTTCGGGACTCAAATTTAGGAAAAACCTAGCAATAGGGACTTAAAGTTAAAGAAAAATAACTTTACAAACCTAATTACAAATATATGTAAAGTTTGATTTTCTCATTCATTTGGAACGAGTGAGGGCTATTAGGCCAAAGAATAATGAACAATTATGTTCATTTCATGTAGGAGAATGACACATCGGGAACGCCAGTCGAGGTCCAGCTTACTAAGGATGGAATCCGACTAAGTGGAATTTCACTGCACTATTGGGGTGAGTGGGATTATATATCATACCCGGTTGGGGATGATAA
Organism: Trapa incisa; assembly: GCA_030064435.1. NCBI lineage: Eukaryota > Viridiplantae > Streptophyta > Magnoliopsida > Myrtales > Lythraceae > Trapa > Trapa incisa. The sequence goes on along the minus strand of CM057781.1, from coordinate 11,113,898 downwards.
GTACCTCGGTATAAAAACTCACTGTTTAGTGATATTTTAATCATCACCACTTAAAGAGTGTGATGTGAAAATTTTGCGGAAAAACTACTTACCGGTTGTAAGTAGACCATACCCAGTTGGTATAATGAGACTTCCTCGAAGGAAGTTGAAAACTCGTTCATCGGTTATGAACGGAGATGTCCTTATATCGGTCGGTATAATAAATAGTGAAAACTTATTTTATCGGAAGTGTTCTCCCCTGACTATGTGCCAATACTTAAACTATTTGGGAGACCTTCTCGACGGGAGCTCGAATAGCTCTTCTAGGTCGGGGGCCTCGATTTTGGAACGTAAGGGTTAATATGCCTTGTTTTTGAAAAACTTGAACAGTGGGTCATATGCATATGGACACGAGCAGAAGCTTGTAAAAGAACATGATATATATATATGTGCCATTAAAACTTAATAAGTGAATTGTTTGGTCATGGTACCAAGGCAGGTCTGACATACTCAGTCAACTAGTAGTAGTGTGACATGACGGGTCTCCGGACCAGTCGAGACAAACAGTTACATGTTGAGTTGAAGGTCGGGACCGTTGGGACAAATGGCACCACATATTACATGGCAATTTAACAAAAACTTTGCTTGTGCATGCATTATGAGTACGAGATCATCAAGACACCCATGAGGGGTTGTGATGTGTCCTAAATGCCCAGGACGACCCCGTGAGTATAAGGGCAGATCGTCGTTCCAGGTGTCTGTGCGAAATTTGGAGTAGCACCAAGCGCATGAGACCGGGGTGGGGATGGGATGAGGTCTCTATCCTAATACGGACACGAAGAAGTGATTTCAAGATTGTGGGTCGGATGTCGCATACATCCACTCATTCCCAGGGTAGAAGTGGTCGTGCTTCTATACGGGTGGTCGGTAAGGTCGCTCCAAAGCCACTAGCGTGTTCAGTAGTCGTACTGACATGCGAATGTGTGTAACCTTCATGATGAAGGATGTGTGTTGGGTGATGACACACCGATAACTAAGAAAAAAAATGAAAAAACCCAAATTTTTAAATGAAGGGATTTTTGAAAATAAAGGAGTCTGGCACACCCCATATAAATGTTTTTCTTGAAAGTCAAAAGATTTGAATCTCATTTACTGAGTTGTAGAAACTCACCCCTCTTTTCTTCCCCTTTTCAGGAAAAGAGAGAATGACTAGAAGTAATACCGAGCCTTACTCTTTATCAGGTATGCTTAAATTTATCTTTAAGCTTGCATTTTATTTGATATATGTCTTCCAGGGAACAAGGTTGAAATTTCTCCTGGCTCCTCTCAACTAAAAGAAGGAGGAAACTACTCTTGAACCAAGGAAGAGCGGCAGGTTGTTCACGGGGATCTAACCAAATCGGGTTTGGTGCGTGACAATTAGAGTGGTATTAGAGTCTAGTTCCCTTGAAACATTATCAATAATATGTCAGATATTAATCCAACTCTAAACTATCTTGTAAAAATGAGAATCCCTAGGAAATTTGCAAGAAAATCTTGTCCTTCCCCCATAAGCGTGAGAAAGAAATCCAACCTAAGGGAGGAAGTCGTTCAGAGGTTCGTAAGAGGTGAAAAATGAGTACCCAAAGACATGGTGGAGAACTACTGGAAGGTAGTTAGAGCCTTACTAGAAACATAAGGCATAATATACCCTCCTCCTAGACAAGAGGAACCATCACCACCCCCTAGAAGTCCAACCCCTCCTCCAGTACCACAACCACAGAAGAGGAACCCTACCAAGAAGGAGGCCTGGGATAATTATTGGGATGCATATGCCACCTTTATGAAGGTCTACTAAGTACCTCCACCCACTCAACCTGATTTCAATCCATCTCGATGGATGAAATGGACTTATGAGTGCGAGGCGGAAGTACTAAGGCAGTACAAGTTGGTAGCCACACATGAAATTCATCCTATTGAAGAGCACGAGTGGACCCCAATCAATTACTCAGAGTCTTCCGACCAAGAGTCTCATAATCGTTTTAGGGTTAACTCTAGTCCTATGACCCTAAGGGATTAGGGGGTAGAGAAGTCATGTAATAAGCCAAATTTTTTGCAAGAGAATATTTCCCGAATGAACTAAGAGGTTTATTAAAACTCATGAGTTCCTTGAGAAAAATCTAAGTAGATAAAGGTGTAAGAAAAGAAAATCCTCCTAAGAAAGAATGGCTTATGAATAGTTCAACTCAAACTTGGGACTTAGAAAAAGAGAAATTTATCTGGTGGAGATCCTAAAGAAAGGAAAATGGATGTGGAGGAGCAACCATTCAAGGACACATAACTTTCGAGAGACCCAAGAAGAAGTATGACCACAAGAATAGAAGATGATCGATAGAGAAAAGATATTTTTTACCTGGAAAAGATGAAGAGAAAGTGCAATGACAGGAAGCCCCAAGTGTAACAAATTTCTTAGAAATTTAAGAAGATAAGAAATGGATGAAAGGTAAAGTGTGAGTTGAAGAAAAACAAGAGTAGAGGAGGCATACAAAGTTTATAAGATAGGAGAGAATTTTTCAAAGAATAAGGCGATCAAACATCATAGAGTACAAGTGGTTAGGTAAGAGTATTAGGGGGTTGAGCATGATCCACTATAAGAAGGCTTGAAAAACTCGAATTTGGAACGTCAAAGGAATATTATGTAAGGAAATAACTAAATTGGACCAAACAATTTGGAGGAGTAAGTGAAGTCTAACCGGAGATGGGAAATAGTGGGAGAATACACCCCAACCAACAAAAAAAAGGGGAAACACTGGGGATATAATGGTACAAAAGCTTTGAGAAATGATAAGGATAAGAGAACAACCTCAAGGGAGTAGGAGAATATGGAAGCGAGTGGGAATAAAGCAAGATCAAATGAAGGTACTACTTGATTCAAAGAGAAAGAATAGGCTCAAAATTTAAGGAGCTCAATGGTAAAATTAGAAGGAAATATGGAGGGAAGGAGAATGGAAAGCTCATCAGAAAAAGAAATTACCTCACTCATGACTTAGAAATTAGCCAAGATAATATTGGCCCTAAAGGTATGGTACCCCTATCGGCATGGGATTGAGTACAAGATATACATAGATCACAAGAGCTATAAGTACTTCCTAACTAAAAAGGAATTAAAACCCGCCAAAGGAGATGATTGAAATGGTGAAGGATTATGATCTTACAATGAAATACCACCTAGAAAGGCTAATGTGGTAGCAAATGCTTAAAATCGCGAGTATCAAACTGAGACGACATAAGTAAAGACAAATTTCATATCCTGTTACAACAATTAAGAAGGGAGAGGTGGAAAGGCCAAATGCTCAGGAAAAAGAAGGATGAAAGAAAACCCTTAAAAGGACCAGAGGCCAATTAATGACTAAACACAAGCCAAGAAAGGGATAAACAAGACTCTCACAATATGGTCAAGAAATCTTGAAACAAGGAAGATTTGTAAGCTCCCTAAAGAAAAAGACAGGTACTGGGTATGAATGAGGATGCAGATAAAGTATAAAGGATGTGCCTACAAGAATTGAGGAGTAAAGGTAAATAGGAGAAAACAACATCAAGGGATGTCATTTAAAGGTAGAAATCCCCTAGAGCAAATGTAAGAAAAGAATGTCAAGGGAAAGGCTAAGAATCCTACCAATGAAGGAACCCTAGAAAGACATGCGTATCCCAATTAAGAGAAAATGGAACCAACCCTTAATTAGGAAATGTTTCCAAGGAAGAAAGTATTATAATGGTCCAGTGTGACTTGTTTGGAGAGAACAAGAGAACCATGTAGAAAGAGGAAAACTAGTAACAGCGGACAGCCAAAGAGAATGAATAAAACCCCAAGAAATGATGAGATGTAGTAAAGACTACACTCTATTATGGATAATAGGATGGACATGAATACAGCTACCCAGACGATAGGACCATAAAAATAAAAAGAGATAGTTAAAAAATTGGTTTTCGAGAGAACCACGAATTTAAACCACAACAAAGAAGGGAGAAGTGAGAAGGCCAAAATCGGGTTTATAGTTTTAAGATGGTTAAGTGAGCCTTACGAAGGGCGAACAGGAGAATTTGAAACAAGGAGGATGTGAACCCTCCTTAAACAGAAATAATCTAACGGGTTAGCCCAAAAGATGCTGTGACAAGTATGAATGGGTGGACAACCCATACTAAGGTAATAAATGAAAGAATGTTCGAGAAACATTATAAAAGTAAGCCCCCCAAATAAATGTGGCTAAGAAGGAATAACCACAATTGGTAAGATGGGTCAGAGTCCACACGTGGATATGAAGTCTAAAGAGTGGACGATTGAGCATAGTGTGGAGTATACGAAATAAGACGGATAACCGGAATCTACTCAAATCAGGAATAAGGGATGGAATGAAAATTTTAATACAATGGAAGATTGAAAGCGGGCAAATGCCCCAATATAAAAAGGGTGTAAGGAGATGAAGAAAGGAAACCTTAAAGAAATGGTGAAAAGGTGGAACATGTAACTCCTAAGGTGAAAGTCTCTACTTTTAAGGAAATAGTAGAGAATGTAACCATAAAAAGGAAACTCCTCAAACCAAGCAAATCGACATGTAGACCGAAAGGAATCAACTAGGTATAAAGAATTGTGAAATGATTATGAACAAGTAAGAGTGGATTAAAGCCAAAGTAAAATCCTTGAGTAAAGGATGTCATTGGGAATGAGGATGGACCTAAGAAAGGATGAATCCCAACTTGTCGGTATAGTATTGGAAAACCCAATAAATGGGAATCGAAAGGACCGCTTTGCACATGGGAGGTTGGGCCTCTCTAGATGTCTCCCCTTTTCTTTTTATGAATGCACCAACATCGGGAGCTCGATTCTACTTGAGTCAACTTCCCTTTTCAAGTAAATGACCTAATGACCCTAAGCTCAGGTTTCACCTCATAAACCCAACCCAATCACAATCACAGCAAGCATAACACACATATTGGAGCTCGACCCTCTGAGTCCCTCTCCCCAATTTCACATAAGGCATAAGCCAATTCTATGATTTTCCTTGATGTCTCAAAAACCAGAATTCATCTATCCTCAGTTCTCATAACAGGTTTCTTCCTTTACATTCAAAATAATCTTTGATTTACTGGGCATGCTTCTTACTTATTCACACTTCTTATATCGGGAGAGTTGTAAAACCCGCCCTTTTGAGCTAAGTAAAATCGGGAAAAGAACCGGTCAAACTAAGTGAGGATACAGAAGTGGTTCACAAACCCAATCATTTGTGAATGGGCAATTTGGGAATTTACAACTCTCAAGTGATCCAAAGAGTTCATAATACCATGAAAAGAAGTTGGGGAAAGATGAGTAGGTAAGAGGAATCCACGTAGTTAAGTGAGGCATAACTTCAAAGGCATGATGGAGGAGATGATAATGTAAAAAGGATGGTTGAGAAATGCTATCAAAAGAAAAGAGGAAGAAAGTTATACGATCCCTGTAAGGTCTAAAAGCTAAGAGAGACACTCCAGGAGAATATGAACAGAGACAGGTCCTAGAAAATGCCATGCTACAAGGGCATGTAAGCCCAACAGCCCGAGGAGAATATGAATCAAAGTAAGGAAGAGTCGGCTAATAAGCATGACAAGGTCAAATATAACAATTTGGACCAAAGTTGTAATAAACAACGAATGGAGGAAGGGTTAAAATAGGATGAAAAGTGATAATTAAGAAAATCATGGAAATGAGTACTTAACGCTCGAAAGAACATCGAGCTAAAGGTTTCAATGACCAAGGGGTTAACTAGACACAAGAATGATTAGGTATCTTGGAATTCCCAATTTTGAGTACAAAACCTCAAGGGGAAGTATGTTGCCCTAAAGCAAAGAAAGAGATAAAATCTAAAAACATACCCTGAAGTAAGGTATGTCTAGTTATGACAAACTCCATGGAAGGAGTAAATAATACAAAGGAAAAAGGAATTCCTTAAGTGAAGTTTGTAAAAAGAGCTAATTGAAAGAATGAGAGAAGAGTTTGTAGGTTAAGAAAACACCAAAAGGGCATCAAAGGAAATGACTCCTCATACAAAGTTGCTAATTAAGTTTTGGGGACAAAACTCCTAAAGGACGAATTGGAAGAGAAATACCAAACCGGTTTCGATGAACCAAATCCAACTGTATTGAACCAGTTTATGAACTGAGTCGATTCATGAACCGGAACTGATAGAGAACGGGCAAATCAGAGAAATTCAACTTCCTTGTACCACAAAGAAATTTATAATCCTTAGGAAGGAACCTTAGAACAAAGTGGGAGAGAAAAACTAGATCAATTCGGGTGAACCGGACCTGAACCAGATTGAACTGGTTTAAGGACCAAGCTAGTTTATGAACCGAAATCTATAAAGAGATGGTAAATTGGGAATCTTATGGACCCTAAGTGACCTAAGGATTCACAAAAGACATGAAAATTGACTTGTAAAGAACTAGGGATGAAAACCAAACTAGTTCAGGTGAACTAGATCTGAACCAGTTCGGACCGGTTTGAACCACTAATGAACCGAATCCTAAATTCATTTATCTAGGTGGATTAAATAATTCAAATTGGAGATTTGAGGCCACCATTGGATAGAGAATGAATTTAGATGAATTTAGAAATTTTTATATTTGAAAAACTCGGTCGAATGAGGGGTGAACCGGCCGGTTTAAGCTTGGAACCTGGTTCAAACCGGTCCAGTCCGGTTCAAAATAGTGTCATCTTCTTCATCGGGATGAAAACACTGTTCACTCGCCGGGAAACTGAAAAAACGTCGACAAAGAAGAAACACCTCTGTTTGGTATGTTTTAGGACATCAATTCCTATCATAACGGTGCCAAACAAACAGCCAACGAGTCCCCGAGCTCCCTATATAAAGAGCCCTTCTCCATTCATCCTCTCCACACCTGAAAAGCTCACTCTTTCTCAGTTGCTTAGTTTTCTAGCAAAACTCAAACCAGAGCTTTGATATAGGGTCAATTCTAAGCCAAAGAAGGCGAGGTCGGGTTCATTAGAACCAGGGAGAAGTCAGCTACACGGTGGTAATACCCTTTGTCATGAGAGTTGCCGAAGAAGCGCCGACGTGATCAAACAGTGAAGCAGCTCCGATGGACCGAAGCTGGCCTGTTTCATCCGAGTTGAAATCGGCCAATTCGAGCCCTCCTCAAGCTAAACCAAGCTCTCCCGACACCTCCTTAGCCCTTCCACGGCTGAATTAGGACCAAAAGGTAAGCCAATTCGACTCCCTTTTACAATTTTAGATCTTTGTTAGAGAGAGAGTTGGCCGAATTTCAATGAAGAAATTCTAATCCAATTCGACATCAATTGATGTCGTTCTTGATCCTAGGAAGAACCTTTGGAGGAGAGCTACCTGCCCAGATAGAAAGCTCCGACCGTCGTGCCCTCACCGGTGAGAAATCGAAGCTTTCTCTCTCTACAGTCTATTTTCCAGCGAAGCTCCTTTAGAGCTCGTTCCGGAATTAAAATCTACGATTCAAAGTTCCTTAGAATCGTATGAACATGTAGGAACTCAATTTCAACTCCAATTTTAACAATTAGAGGTGTTTGATCGCTCAATCTGATGAAATCAAATTCGACAATGTTGAAGAGTTGAAATTGGGGGAAATTTTGGGGATTTTCAAAAATTTGATGGACCAAAATGTAATTTTTTTTAAATTGAGGGTCAATTGGTCATGATAAGAATATTAGAGGGCCAATTGTGAAATTTTAGAATTTTTGGGGCAAAATTTACCATTTTTCTAAAGAATGGGCAAAATGGTAATTTTGGAAAAATTGAGGGACCAAATTAAAAATTTGGGAAATTAAACCCCTTTGTGTGAAATTAAATAATTTGAGGCCCTAAGATAAATTTTTAAAGTTTCAGGACTTAAATTTAGGAAAAACTCGACAATAGGGACTTAAAGTTAAAGAAAAATAACTTTAGAAACCTAATTACAAATATATGTAAAGTTGGATTTTCTCATTCATTTGGAACGAGTGAGGGCTATTAGGCCAAAGAATAATGAACAATTATGTTCATTTCGTGTAGGAGAACAACACATCGGGAATGCCAGTCGAGGTCCAGCTTACTAAGGATGGAACCCGACTAAGTGGAATTTCACTGCACTATTGGGGTGAGTGGGATTATATATCATACCCGGTTGAGGATGATAAGTACTCGGTATAAAAACCCACTATTTAGTGGTATTTTAATCATCACCACTTAGAGAGTGTGATGTGAAAATTTTGCGGAAAAACTACTTACCGGTTGTAAGTAGACCATACCCAGTTGGTATAATGAGACTTCTTCGAAGGAAGTTGAAAACCCGTTCATCGGTTATGAACGAAGATGTCCTTATATCGATCGGTATAATGGACAGTGAAAACTTATTTTATCGAAAGTGTTCTCCCCTGACTATGTGCCAATACATAAACTATTTGGGAGACCTTCTCGACGGGAGCTCAAATAGCTCTTATAGGTCGGGGGCCTCGGTTTTGGAACCTGAGGGTTAATATGCCCTGTTTTTGAAAAACTCGAACAGTGGGCCATAGGCCAATGGACACGAGCAGGAGCTCGTAAAAGAACATGATATATATATGTGCCATTAAAACTTAATAAGTGAATTGTTTGGTCATGGTACTAAGGCAGGTCTGACATACTTAGTCAACTGGTAGCAGTGCAACATGACGAGTCTCTGGACCAGTCAAGACAAGCAACTACATGTTGAGTTGAAGGTCGGGACTGTTGGGACAAATGGCACCACATATTACATGGCAATTTAAGAAAAACTTTGCTTGTGCATGCACTATGAGTACGGAATCATCAAGACGCCCATAAGGGGTAGTGATTTGTCCTAAGGGCCCTGGACGACCCAGTGAGTATAAGGACAGATCGTCGTTCCAGGTGACTGTACAAAATTTGGAGTAGCACCAAGCGCATGAGATCGGGGTAGGGACGGGATGAGGTCTCTGTCCTCATACGGAAATGAAGAAGTGATTTCGGGATTGTGGGTCGGATGTCGTATACATCCACTCATTCCTAGGGTAGAAGTGGTTGTGCTTCTATCCGGGTGGCCGGTAAAGTCACTCCGAAGCCACTAGCGGGTTCAGTAGTCTTACTGATCTGCAAATGTGTGTAACCTTTATGATGAAGGATGTGTGTTGGGTGATGACACACCGGTAACTTAGAAAAAAATGAAAAAACTCAAATTTTTAAATGAAGGAATTTTTGAAAAGAAAAGAGTCTGACACACTCCATATAAATATTTTTCTTGAAAGTCAAAAAATTTGAATCCCATTAACTGAGTTGTAGAAACTTACCCCTCTTTTCTATCCCTTTTTAAGAAAATAGAGAATGACTAGAAGTAACCCCGAGTCTTACCCTTTATGAGGTATGCTTAACTTTATCTTTAAGCTTGTATTTTATTTGATATATGTCTTCCAGGGAACAAGGTTGAAATTTCGCATGTCTCCTCTCGACTAAAAGAAGGGGGAAACTACTCTTGAACCGAGAAAGAGCGGCAGGTTGTTCACAGGGATCTAACCAAACCGAGTTGGGGCGTGACAGGGCGTGACATAAGGGAAGTCTTTTTGTTGAGAAAAGAGCCCTTGTCAGAGCTCTAATTTGATTCTCGACAGAACACTGAGCAGTAGAGAGATTTCAAGTTTTTTAGGGGTGAAGAGACTAATAAGGGAGTAGTTCTATATATAGGGAGCTCGGGGCTCGATGAACATTCAACTCCTCGCCTCTTTAGCCCAAAATGCTCCCAAAATCCTCAATGTGGTGCAAATATTCCCTTGACAATGAGAAGTGTTTCAAAAATAGTGTAGGCACACATATGAAATGCGGGACTTATGGATTAAAGATGATAATGTGTGCGCACATGTGAGTTGCCATATTATACCTAACGAGTGGCTAAAATTATTGATGTAGACTTTTTACTAATAATTCATATCATTTCTCACTATTTAATGTGTCACGTGATTATATTTCATTGTTCACTTAAACCAACGCGACTACGGCCTAAATTTGATAGTTAAACAATCGTTATAACATTAACAAATGATGTACTCTAATTTACTAATTTAAATATGTCAAATTTTTAGTATACTAACATATGTCAATACCATGTGATGTTTTAAGATTGGCCATAGATTTTCCCAAATATTTTTGTTGTCTACTAACTAACCACTCTTTCCATTTGTCATTTTCTAATTAATTAGCTTAGATGTTGTGGCTTGCTGATGGAAATTTATTTTTACTTGTTGTTAATAGCCAACATGTATTGTACCGGGATTGGCCAACGTTTTCATACCACTTCTCTAACTACTGTACGCTCTAACTACTGTACGCACTTACTGACCGCGAATGCCCACGTAGTGCTGACCTAGCAAAATCTGTTGATTGGGTTTGTTTACATTTACTCGGTACCTAATTCAAACAAACTAGATTTTAATAACCCAAAATAATGAGTTTGTTGATTGGGTTTGTTTACATTAACTCGGTACCTAATTCAAACAAACTAGATTTTAATAACCCAAAATAATGAGTTTGAAGAGATTAAGTGAATATATTGTAAATTAAAATATATTCATTGGATTTAGATGGTATGAATATTTGTTAATAAAAAAATTTAAAAATAAATTTATTTTTAATTAAATTTATTAAGTAATATATATAATTATATTATATTATATAATAACATATTAATATAAATTAAATATATATAATACAATATAATTTTAAATAAAATATATAATTATATTGTATATCATAAATTAATATTAATGATATATAAATATAGTATAATTATAATAAGAAAAATAATATATAATAAACTATATTATATATATATGATTTATCATTTTATATATAATATATTTATTATATAATTATATTATATAATTTTATATAAAACATTATTAATATATAAAATTATGTAAAATATATAAAAATAAATATATAATTATATAAAAATTATTTTTTAACATTATTAAAGTAGTAAAAATTTGTTTTATTCAAATTACCAAAAAGTGAAATTATTATATTTTTTATTTAAAATGAAGAATTTGGATGAATTTAGACTAAACTAAACTGGTAGGATGATTCGTCCATCCTTGCATAGCGCGAATTCTGAGCTTTCTACTGGTTTTGCGGGCGAAAAAACAAGTGCAAGAGTTCAAATTTATTATTTGGAAATAGTGACTTGTAGCTTTCACATTCAGTTTTTGGAGTTTAATTTGGGCTGTACAAGTTTTTAGTTGGGTCCAGCCCATTAAACTTGCACCCTTATCTTCTTCAGTGTCTTCTCCATTGTCGGTGTTATCGTCAATCATGGAGTCTCTATCCCGCTTCAATGTCCTCTCTGCTCCATATCTTCTTCAAAACCACCTGAAAACACCGAAATTCATCTGTCTTCCCAAGCCCAATTCCGCCATTAACGATGAGCTCACTCGTCCTAACCAACTCCACTCCCCGTTCACCTCAGGGACCCGATCTCTCCACTTCAAGAACCCTCCCCTGCTTTCCCTGTCTCTCCTCAACCTTCTCAGTGGAGCCTTCCCATGCTTTGCCGCCGAGACCCTACTCTCTCCGTCCCCGGATCCCTCCACTAAAATCAACTTGGAAGCAATCTTAGTGTCGATTGACGAGTTCTTCAATCGCAACCCGTTTTTCGTCGCGGGATGCACCTTCGTCTGGCTTGTTGTCATCCCGGTCGCCGATTACTACTTGAAGAAATACAAGTATATCTCCGCCATAGATACCTTTCGGAAGCTACGTGAGGACCCTAGCGCAGAGCTACTGGACATAAGGGACCAGAAGAGCTTGGAGACTATGGCGTCCCCTAGTCTGCAGTACCTGAAGAAGACAGCTGTTCATGTTCAGTTCAATGAAGGGGACGAAGAAGGGTTTGTGAAGAAGGTGAAAGAGAGTTTCAGGGACCAATTGAATACAGTCATCTGCATTCTAGACAAGTATGCTTGATCTCTCTTTTGCTGCTTTTTCTCTCTCACTATTGGAATGTTTGTAAATTATATCTTCTCTTACGTGTGGAAGGTAGCCTTGATGGCAATTCCATGAAAGTGGCTGAACTGTTGTTTAAGAGTGGATTCAAGGAAGCTTATGCTATCAAGGGTGGCGTCAGAGGCAAGAAAGGGTGGTTGGTATATCTTCTTGTTCAAATATTAAGACTATATTGTAAATTTAATTCTAAATATTATATTGAGGCATCTTAGAGCAACCCTATTGACTATCTGTTTGTTATATTGAACTGTGAGGCAATGTTAATGGTTGCCCGTCCTATAGAGAGCTGCTTGTCAAGGCATTATGTAGATTTCTGTTCGAAGTCTGGGTCGTTTTAACCCTTTGATACTGCTCTTTTGCAGGCCATACAGGAAAGCCTCCTGCCTCCTTCTGTGCATATGAAAGCCAACAAAAAGGGGGAAGCTTCAGAAGATATTGGGATAAATGGTGCAGTTCCTGAGCAGAATGGTCAAAATGATTTGATCTCATTTTTGCCTGATGCTCCTACCAAGGTAGAGGAGCAACCAAATGATGCCCTGAATTCAAACAAATCTACACTGATCCCTGATAAAGTTGTTCATAATTCATTGTCGCCATATCCTAATGTATCCCTCTGTCTCTCTAAATAGAGTATATCCGATTTCTGGCAATAATTTGTGGTTCTGAACATACTCAACCTGGATTTTTGCTATTTTCCGATTGCAGTACGCTGATATGAAACCACCATCTTCCCCAACTCCTTCAAAGCCCAAGAACTAACTGATGCAGAGGAACTTCTTATGGGGAATGGCGAGCTTCTAGCTTTGGAACATATTCATTGTCATGATATGTTTTTCCTCCTGCTCCTGCATAGTTAGGATGAAGTTGATTTATTCTCCAATTTTTTCTTCCTTGTCAGTGTGATGCAATTGTTAAACTTTGAGCAAATATCCTACCCAAGTCAAGGTGTGGATACACGATGGTTTATACTCCCTTTCATAGACAGTTGCTTTTTGGGCAATTCAAGTGGGACAACACTTGGGTTTGAATCTTTATAATCTGAGCTATAATAGAAATAAATGGTGTGGCCATGAACAGAGTTGGAGTTGGCATTTCCATATCTCGTGTCATGAAGATCAAAGACTGGGGCGGCTGAGGCGGTTATTTTCGGGAAGGAGTGGGACATGTTCAAAATGGAGAAGGTTCAATTTCAATTGAATTCAAGCCCAAGGATTCTGCGCATCACTAAATCGAAGCAAGAGGGATTTTGGCCATGGGGTGGTCAATTCCGCCCCCTCTACTGCTACCGCTTGGGGACACTAAGTTGGTCATGATTGCATTCGTGTATATCATGCTCAATTGTAGCAGTCTCCAGCTTTTGAACTATGTCAATTGTTCCTGAAGTCCCCTGCCATGAGCAATCGTTTATGGATGTAAAGATACCAAGCACTTATGCACGGGCGATAATATAGACAGTTCGTGCAAAACTTTTCTAAAATATTAACATATGTGAATCGGCTCACAAGAAAATGAGTTAGTATAAAATGGACAAAACTCATGAGAAGTCTTTATTAGAGTTAAAAATTTAATTGACAATCGCACCGATACTCTCCCTATTTGATTATAATGCGAGAGAATACATAATTTATAGTGATACATTCGGACAAGTACTCAAATGTATACTGATACAATAAGGAAACATTATTGCTATTGCATACTGATACAATAAGGAAACATTATTGCTTATACCTCACAACAACTTAAGGTATATGAAAAAAACTACCCAACTCATTATCTGAAATTAGCTACAATAGTGTTTGCCTTAAAATTTTGGTGACACTACCTTTACAGGGTTAAGTGTAGAATATACACGAATTACAAGAGTATTATTTACTTACTAACTCAAAAGGAGCTATATCTCCACTAGAGAATATGGCTAGAATTGGTGAAAGACTATAACCTTTTGATAGAGGACCACCCCGGAAAGGTAAATATGGTAGCAGATGTCTTAAGTCGTAATTACCAAATTGAGGCGGCACAAGTAAAGACAAGTTACATGCCCTTGTTGCAACAATTGGGAAGGATGGAGGTGGATTTGAAGATGGACAAGCAGGAAAAATGCTTAGTGGCTAATGTGGTAGTGAGGCTCAGTCTAACCGAGCATATTAAGGCTCAATAGAAGACTGATAAGGAACTCCAAACCTATTTGGATCCGGTTAATAGAGAAACAAAACTAGACTATAACCTGTGAGGTGATGGAATGCTAACCTACACAGGTAGGGCTTGTGTGCCTCAAGATAAGGAGTTGAAGAGGTTAAATATGGAAGAGACACACGATTCGATATATGCAATGCATCCGGGCAGTACTAAGATGCACCAAACCCTTAAACAAGGATATTGGTGGAAGGGCATGAAGAGGGACATTATAGAATACGTAGCTCGATGTTTGTCCTGTCAGCAAATAAAGGCTGAGCATCAGAAACCATTAGGACTGCTGCAACCCTTGCCAATTCCAAAATGGAAATGGGAGCACATTACCATGGTCTTTGTCACCTGACTACCTATGACAAGAAAGGGTCGAGATGCAATTTGGGTCATCATGGATAGATTAACCAAATTAGCTCATTTCCTCCTTATAAGAGTGATGGATATAGTGGAATAATTGGTCGTCTTATACATGAGAGAGATAGTGAGACTCCATGGCATTCTGGTGATTATAGTATAAGATAGAGACCCGAGATTCACTTCAAGGTTCTGGCCAAGCTTACAAAGTGCCATGGGAACCAAGCTCCATAGGAGTACAACATTCCATCCTCAAACTGATGGATAGTCTAAACGAACTATTCAAACCTTGGAGGATATGCTAAGAGCGTGCGTACTCACCATGAACAAAGGTTGGGAGGAACACTTGTGTTTAATGGAATTTGCTTACAATAATAACTATCAGGCCAGTATTCAAATGAGTCCTTATGAAGCCCTTTATGGATGACCATGTCGTACCCCTCTATTTTGGGAAGAAGTGGGGAAAAGGAAGCTCGAAAGGGTAGAGCTAATCGAGGATGCTACAGAGAAAATAAAATTAATCAGGAGTCGCCTTAAGACCGCTCAGGATAGGCAAAAGAGTTATGCGGATCATTGAAGGAAAGATCTAAAGTTTAATGTGAGAGGTCAAGTGTTTCTCAAGGTATCCCCATGGAGGGGAATACTTAGGTTTCAACAATGGGGAAAGTTGAAAGCAAGATATATTGGTCCATATCCCAACATTCAAAGGATAGGACTGGTGGCCTATAAATTGGAACTACCTCCAAACTTGCAGAGAATACATGACGTATTCCTTATCTTGGTACTTCAGAAGTACCAACCTGATCCTAGTCATGTGTTAGACCGACCTCCACCAAAGCTGGAAGAGAACTTGACCTATCAAACATAACTGGTATGCATCATCGACCGAAGGGATAAGAACTTAAGGAATAAGAGTATTCCTATGGTCAAGGATCTGTGGCAAAACGGACTCGTGCAAGAAGAGACATGGGAAACTGAAAGTGTAATGAAGGATAATTGCCCTCAATTATTTAACATGTAATTATTTTGGGGACAAAATCCCTAAAAGGAGGGGAGAGTTGTATACCCTGTCCTTTGATAATAAGAAA
The DNA here is from genome assembly GCA_030064435.1 of Trapa incisa. Taxonomy (NCBI): domain Eukaryota; kingdom Viridiplantae; phylum Streptophyta; class Magnoliopsida; order Myrtales; family Lythraceae; genus Trapa; species Trapa incisa. The sequence goes on along the minus strand of CM057781.1, from coordinate 11,098,261 downwards.
ACTAGGAAAAGAACCAAATATTTCCAAAGAGAAAACTGAGTCAATCTATAAACTAAAACTGATAGAGAAAGGGCAAACCAAGAAATTTATAGATCTCGAGTGACCTAAAGAGTCACAAAAGTCATGAAAAAGTACTTTAGGGTGAATTGGAGGTGAAAACCAAACCAGTTTAGTGAACTGAACCTTAACCAGTTTGATCCACTATTGAACAAGATTTTAAATTCATTTTTCTAGGTGGCTTAGAAATTCAAATTGGAGAATTGAGGCCACCATTTGATAGAGAGTGAATTTAGTTGAATTTACCAATTTTTAATTTTGAAAAACCCAATTGAATAGGGCTTGTACCGTCGGTTTAAGCATTAAACCCAGTTCGAACCTGTCCAGTTTGGTTTGGAACAGTGTCATATTCTTCCTTCAAATGACAACACTGTTCACTCTATGAAAAATCAAGCAGCACTGACGAAAATGAAAATTCTCCGGCCAGGGAGTTTCAAGTAATGAATGACCACCATTAAGGTGCCAATCAGATGGCCAAGAAGTCCCCAAGCTTCCTATATAAAGAGCCCCTCCTCATTCATCCTCCTCACACCTAAAAACTCCACTCTCTCCTTACTGCTCCATTTTTCGGTGAAACTCGAACTAGAGCTCTAACTTGGGCATTTTTCTAAGCCAAAGAAGGCATGGTTAGGTTTTTTAGATTTAGGGAGAAGTCAACTACATGATTGTAGTCTCCATTTGCTCCGAGGATCGCCGGAGAAACGCTGGAGTGATAGAACAGTGAAGCAACTCTAGCGGACCGAAGCTGCCTTATTTTGGCCGAGCTGAAAATGACCAATTCGAGCCCTTTTTAGGCCAAACCAAGCCCTTCAAACACTTCAACAACCCTCATATAGCTGAATTAGAGTGGAAAGGTTTGCCAATTTGGCTTCCCATTGTAAATTCTGATCGGTGCTAGAGAGAGAAATAACATATCTTTACTAACCAAATTCTCCCTCAATTCGACATGAATTGAGCTGATTCTTGATCCTAGGAGAAACCTCTGGACAAGAGCTATCTGCCCAGATTGAAGGCTCGGACTACTGCGACCTGGTAAGCTTTCAAAGCTTTCTTTCTCTACGTTCAATTTTTCGGCGAAGCTCCGTTTGAGTTTGTTCCAGCATCAATTCATGCGATTCAAAGTACAATTGAATTGTATAAATGTGTAAGAATTTAAATCTTCCTTCAATTTCAAAAATTAACCTTGTTTCATTGGTCAATTTGATAAAATCAAATTTGGCCAATTTTAAAGGTTGAAATTAGGGGAAATTTTGGGGATTTCGAAAATTTGAGGGACTAAAGTGCAATTTCATAAAATTGAGAGCCACTTGGGCATGGAAAAGATGTTGGAGAATTGTTTGGTCAATTTTGTAATTTTGGGGTGAAATTTACCATTTTTGTAAAGTATGGGTAAAATGGTAATTTTAGAAAAATTGGGGACCAAATTGGAAATTTGGGAAACATGAACCACTTTTTGTGATTTTGAATAAATTGAGGTCCTAAAGTGAATTTTAGAAGTTTTGGAACTCAATTTGGGGGAAAATCAGCATTAGGGACCTAAAGTTAAAGAAAAATAACTTTAGGGACCTCATTGCAAATAATTAAAAAGTTCAGGTATGTTATTCATTCGTGATGAATGAAGGCTATCAAGCCAAAGGATAATGAACAATGATATTCATATCGTGTAGGAACACAAAGTACCAGGAACGCCAGCTAAGACAAGCTCACGTGGAGACAAAAAGCCGGTTAAGAGGAATTCACTACATTCACGGGTGAGTGGAAATTTTTATATCAGACCCGGATGGGATGATAAGCACCTCAAAAGTGAAAACCCGCTATAATGTATGATTTTGACATCACACCTAGATGGGGTGATGTGAGAAAACACACGAAAAAACTACTTATCGGCTATAAGTAGATCATACCCGGTTGGTATGATGAACTTCATGAAAGGAAGTAGAAAATCCATTCATCGATTATGAACGGAGATGTCCTCACACCCGATTGGTGTGATGGACGGCTAAAAGATTATTTTTGTCAGAAGTGCTCTCCCCCTAACTGTGTGCTACTACTTAAACTTTTTGGGAGACCTTCTTGACAGGAGCTCGAATAGCTCAGATAAGTCGGTTGCCTCGGTTTTTGGAACTTGGGGGCTAATATGCCCGATTTTGAAAAATCTCATACAATGGGCCCAAGGCTAGTCAGCACGAGTAGGAACTCATAAACAAACATGAGTTTAAGTCATGAAAATTTTAAATAAATGATATGTTTAGCCATGGTACCAAGACAAGACCGACATACTCGATGGATTGGCGGTAGTGCGACAAGACAGGTCAACGAACCAATCGAGACAAATAGCTGCATGTCAAGTTGAGGGTCGGGGCCATTGGACCAGTGACACCAAAGATTAAATGGCTTATGAGTGCTCAAGGAAAAAGGAAACGGGATGTGAGATTGCTAAGAGATCTTCACCTCAATTTTGAATGCCTAATCATGCCATTAAAAATGACAAAAAATGGACACACCCAAAACATGGAGAGAAAGGGTTTAAATTGTCAAAAGAGAATAAAGGCACATATGATACATACAAAATATATAGCGAAGATAGGGAGTATGGCAAGAGTGGTGCCAATTGGTAATGACCTAAAGCATTATAGATGTTCTAACAAAAAACGGTTCCAAGAAATGGTTACTAACCACCTAAGATGAGTGGTTGGATGGAGAGAACAAAGCAGGAAAAATGAAAAGAACCTAACCATAAGAGACTTAGGGCGGGAGTAGATAAACCTCCTCTAGGTAAGTAAGTATGGGGAGTTAATAAGGATTAAGTCCATGAAGTGAGTGGAAGTAGGAAAGAGGTGAGCTTGGAAGAAACAAGCTTAAAGACTCAAACAAAACTTCGTATAAGTACGATTTAATGGAATAAATGGTGAGGAATGGTACATACAAAGTTTAAAACGAAGATTATAAGGAAGTCATAAATGAATGAACAATGAAAGAGTAATTATTGAGCATTTCAATTGTCACACCCGACCCGTTTTGGTCAGATCACTGTGATCAACCCGCCACTCTCCTGGTTTATCAAGGGTTTTCCCCTTCTTTTAAACCGTGAGGAGTAAGGCGTCATTTAATCATGTACCTCTCCTAAAATAACATTAATCAAAACTACATGAAATTCATACTTGTCTTACAGGTTTAGTTAACTTGAGGTCTTTAGGTAGGCTTTCCCTTGGTTACCTGAAAAGGGGTATAAGGAAGTGGGTGAGTTTAATGACTCAATAAATGGGTATTTTAAAATTTGACATTAAGAAAATAGTTTGAATTGGAGTGTGCCATACTTCTTATTTTCTTTAAAACATTTCATACTCAAAATCTCGGTTTTCATAGCAATTTCTCATCATTAACCACAAACAGTGTGTTTATCAACTATCACACGCCCTTCATCATGAAGGGAACACACATTCATAGGGCAACACATCCACTACACCCACTTGTGGCGTTGGAGTGACTTTATCGACCACCTAGATAGAAGCCCATCCACTTTTACCCTGAGAATGAGTGGATGTACGCGACATCTGACTCTCAATCCCGTAAAGAAACTCCATGTCCATATTAGGATAGAGAACTCATCCTGATCCCACCCCGATCTCATGCGCATGAAGCTAAGTCGAGCTTCCCTAACCGCTGGCATGACAATCTGCCCTTATCTCCACCATGTCGTCCAGTAGCCTCTAGGATGCACACTACCCCTCTTGGGCATCTTGAAGGTCTTGCACCTCAGTGTATGCACAAAACAACAGTTTTCTTCATAAGCCATTTAATCTATGGTGACACTAGTCAATGGCCCCGACCCTCAACTCAACATGCAGCTATTTGTCTTGATTGGTCTGTCGACCTATCTTATTGCACTGCCACTAGTCCATCGAGTATGTCGATCCTGTCTTGGTACTATGGCCAAACATATCATTAATTTAAAATTTTCATGGTTTAAACTCATGTTTGTTTACAAGCTCCTGCTCGTGCCAACTAGCCTTGGGCTCATTGTACAAGATTTTCAAAATCGGGCATATTAGCCCCCAAGTTCCAAAATTGAGGCCTCCTTAGAGTTCTCATCAAGAAGGTCTCCCAAAAAGTTTAAGCAGTGGCACATAGTCAGGGGAGAGCACTTCCGACAAAAAATAATATTTTAGCTGTCCATCACACCAACCGGGTGTAAGGACATCTCTGCTCATAATCAATGAATGGTTTTCTACTTCTTTCCAAGAAGTTCATCATACCAATCGGGTATGATCTACTTACAACCGGTAAGTAATTTTTCCGTGTGTTTTCTCACATCACTCCATCTAGGTGTGATGTTAAAATCCCACATTGTAGCGGTTTTTCATTCCCGAGATGCTTATATTCCCAACTGGGTATGATATAAAAACCCTACTCACCCGTGAATGCCATGAACTCCTCTCGGTCGAATTTTTGCCTCTAGCGAGCTTGTAAGCCCTACCCTTTTGAAGTTAAGGAAACTGAGAAAAGAACCGGTCAAACCAAGTGAGAAAATCGAACTGATTTACAAACTCGATCATCAGAGAATAGGTAACTTGGGAAATTTAAAACTTCCAAGTGACCCAAAGGGTTCATAAAACCTTGGAAAAGGATCTTAGGAAAATTTGGGAGAGAAAACCAGACCGGTTCAAGTGAATCAGATCCGAGTTAGATTGAACCAGTTTATGAACTGAGTCGATTCATGAACAGGAACCGATAGAGAAAGGGCAAACTAGGAAATTTATGTATCCTGAGTGACCTAAGGAGTCACAAAAATCATGAAAAAAGACTTTAGGGTGAATTGGAGATGAAAACCAAACCTATTTAGGTAAATTGGATCCGAATTGGATTGAACTGATTTGCACCGGTTTGAACCACTATTGAATCGGATGTTAAATTTATTTTTCTAGGCAGCTTATAAAATTCAAATTTGAGATTTGAGGCCACCATTGGATAGAGAATGAATTTAGATGAATTTTGAAAATTTTAATTTTAAAAACTTCGATCGAACTGAGCTTGAATTGGCTGGTTTAAGCTTTGAACCCTGTTCAAACCGGTCCAATCTGGTTCAAAACAGTGTCATCTTCTTCCTTCAAATGACAGCACTGTTCACTCACCAGAAAATCAAGCAGCGCCAGTGAAGATGAAAAGTCTCTGGCCAAGGGAGTTTTAGGTAATGAATGACCACCATTAGGGCGCTAATCGGACGACCAAGAAGTCCCCGAGCTTTCTATATAAAGACCCCCTCCTCATTCATTTTCTGCACACCTGAAAACTCCATTCTCTCTCAATTGCTCCTATTTTCGATGAAGCTCGAACCAGAGCTTCGATATAGGGCCTTTTCTAAGCAAAAGAAGACATGGTTGGGTTCTTTGGATTTGGGAGAAGTCATCTACATGCATGTGGTCTCCATTTGCTCCGAGGGACACCGGAGAAGTGCTGGCGTGATCGAACAGTGAAGTAGCTTCGACAGACCGAAGTTGCTCTATTTTAGTCGAGCTGAAATTGGCTAATTCGAGCCCACCCCAAGCCAAACCAAGCCCTCCCAACACCTCCATTGCCCTCCTACAGCAGAATTGGAGCGAAAAGGTAAGCAAATTTGGCTCCCCTTTGTAAATTCTAATTGGTGCTAGAGAGAGAATCGACAAAACTTCAATCACTAAATTTTCATTCATTTTAGCATCAATTGATGCAATTCTTGATCCTAAGAGAAACCGAAGGATGAGAGCTATCTGCCCAGATCGAAATCTCGGATCGTCGCGTCCTCGACGATAAGCTTTCTCTCTCTAAGTGCAGTTTTTTTGGCAAATCTCCATTTGAGCTCGTTCTGACATCAAATCATGCAATTCAAAGTGCAATTGAATCATATGAAGGTGTAGGAACTCCAATCTAACTTCAATTTCAACAATTAAACTCATTTGATTGGTCAATTTGATTAAATCAAATTCAGCTGAGTTAAAAGGTTCCAATTGGGAGAAATTTAGGAATTTCAAAATTTTGAGAGACTAAAGTGGAATTGCATAAAATTGAGTGCCAATTGGGCATGATAAAGATGTTGGAGAACCAATTGGACAAATTTTGGAATTTTGGGGCAAAACTTACCATTTTTGTAAAGTAGGGGCAAAATTGTAAGTTTGGAAAAGTTTTGGATCAAATTAGGAATTTGGGAAATTAAACCCCTTTTGTGAATTTGAATAAATTGAGTTCCCAAGGTGAATTTTAAAAGTTTCGGGACTCAATTTGAGGAAAAACCAATAATAGGGACTTAAAGTGTAAACCTCGCACTTTTGAGTTAAGGAAAATCGGGAAAAGAACCGGTCAAACCGAATAAGAAAACCGAGCCGGTTTACATTTGGGAACAAGCAATATGGAAATTTACAACTTCCAGGTGATCCAAAGGGTTTATTAAACCTTGAAAAAAGAAACTTAAGACAAATTAAAAGATAAAAACCAAATTGGTTCAGGTGAACGAGATCCCATAAGAACTTTGAAGTTAAGTGTGTTTGCTTGAGAATAGTGTGAGGATGGGTGATCTCCTAGGAAGTATGATTTTTTTGTAACCCAAAATTTTAGTCAAAAATTTTTATACGCCGTATGCCTTATCATAAATGGCCATAAATTAATATATGTTTAATTATTATAATTAATACCTAAATTAAATTATTGGAATTAATACAAATAATTTAATACCGAAATTCAATTATTGGAATTAATACCAATAATTTATGGCAATATTAATACTAGTAATAAATCTCTCTCATTTAATACATTGGTTTTACACCTATATAAAGAAGTTGTAAAACCCGCCCTTTTGAGCTAAGGAAAACCAGGAAAAGAACCGGTCAAACCAAGTGAGGATTTAGAACCGGTTCACAAACCCGATTATTTCTGAACGGGCAAGTTGGGAATTTACAACTCTCGGGTGATCCAAAGGGTACAAATCCCCTAGAGCAAATGTAAGAAAAGAATGTCAGGGGAAAGGCAAAGAATCCTACCAAGGAAGGAAGCCTCGGAAAGACATGTGTATCCCAATTAAGAGGAAATGGAACCAACCCTTATTTAGGAAATGATTTCCAAGAAAGGAAGTATTGTAATGGTCCATTGTGACCTGTTTGGAAAGAATAGGAGAACCATGTAGAAAGAGGAATACTAGTAACGGCGGACAACCAAAGATAATGAACAAAACTGGATGGGTGAACCTTCCCAAGCAAAGTAATCGACACATAGATCGAAAGCAGTTATTGTAGAATGAAGAATCATGAAGTGATTTATGAGCAAGTAAAAGAGGATTAAGGAAAAAAGAAGTCATTGAATAAGGGATGTCACTAAAGAAGAGAAAGGACATAAGAAAAAAAATCCTCGTATGTCAATAATCATCAGGAAACCCAACGATTGGAATTGAAAGGACAAAATAAAAACGTTTTGAAAGGATGAGTAGGTAAGAGAAATCCATGCAGTTATGTGAGACATAACTTCAAAAGCATGATGGATGAGAGGATAACGGTAAAAATGATAGTTGAGGAATGCCATCAAAAGAAAAGAGGGATGAAGTTATATGATCCCTGAAAGGTAAAAAAAAAAAAAAAAAGCTAAGAGAGACCCTCAAGGAGATGTTCTAGAAATCTAACAGACAAAGACAGGTCCTAGAAAATGCCATGTTGTAAGGGGTATGTAAGCCCAACAATCCCGAGGAGAATATGACTCAAAGTAAGGAAGAGTCGGCTAATAAGCATGACGAGGTCTAATATAAAAATTTGGAATAAAGTTATAATAGACAACGAATGGAGAAAGGGTCAAAATGAGATGAAAAAGTGAGAATAAAGAAAACTGTGGCAACTAGTATGTAACACCCGAAAGAACATTGAGCTAAAGGTTTCAATGACCAAGGGGTTAACTAGACATGGGAATGGTTAGGTATCTTGGAATTTCTAATCTTGAGTACAGAACCTCAAAGGGAAGAATGTGCTCTAAGCAAAGAAAGATATAAATCTAAAAATATACCATGAAGTAAGGTATGTCTCGTTATGATAATCTCCAAGGAGGGAGTAAATAATATAAAGAAAAAGAAATTCCTTAAGTGAAGGATGTAAAAAGGACTAATTAAAAGAACAAGAGAAGACTTTGCATCTTAAGCAAACACTAAAGGGGCATCAAAGGAAATGATTGCTCATGCAAGGATGTTAACTAAGTTTTGGGGACAAAACTCCTAAAAGGAGGGGAGAGTTGTAAAACTCGCCCTTTTGAGCTAAGGAAAACCAGGAAAAGAACCGGTCAAACCAAGTGAGGATTTAGAACCGGTTCACAAACCCGATTATTTCTGAACGGGCAAGTTGGGAATTTACAACTCTCGGGTGATCCAAATGGTTCATTAAACCTTGGAAAAGAAACTTAAGACAAAGTAGAAAATAAAAACCAAAGTGGTTCAAGTGAACTAGATTCCATAAGAACTTTAAAGTTAAGCGTGCTTACTTGAGAGTAATGTGAGGATGGGTGACCTCTTGGGAAGTATGAATTTTGAGTAATGTGAGGATGGGTGACCTCTTGGGAAGTATGAATTTTTTTTGTAACCCGAAATTTCGGTCAAAAATTTGTATGTACGCCTTATCATAAATTAATATATAATTAATAGCAATAATTTAATACCTAAATTAAATTATTGGAATTAATACAAATAATTTAATACCGAAATTAAATTATTAGAATTAATACTGAAATTTAATTTATTAGAATTAATACCTAAATTAAATTATTGGAATTAATACCAATAATTTATGACAATATTAATACCAGTAATAAATCTCGCCCATTTAATACACGGATTTTACAACTATATAAAGAGTTCATCCCCATTTCATTCTCCTCACACCTGAACACTTCTCTCTCTCTCTCTCTACTGCTCCATTTCCCGGTAAAGCTCGAACGAGAGCTTCGACTTGAACAAAGGTCGGGCTCTTTAGAACCGGGGGGAATACAGCTATCTGATAGCAAACTCCAATCAATCCGAGTATCGTTGGAGAAACGCCGACATGATGGAATAGTGAAGCAACTCCGGCAGACCGAAGCTGCCCTATTTCGGCCAAGCTGAAATCGGCCATTTCAAGCCCTCCCAACACTTTCTCAGCCTTTCCACGACCGAATTAGGATCGAAAGGATGAACCTCAGGATGAGACCTATCTGCCCAGATCGAAAGCTCGGACCGCCGTGCCTTCACCGGAACACGAAGTACCGGGAACACCAGCAAGGACAAGCTCGCGTGAATACCAAGAACCGGTCTAGTGGAATTCACGGCATTAATGGGTGAGTGGGTTTACAAACATCATACCTGATTGGGATGATGAGCACAACTTAAAATTTAAAAAACCACTTACCGGTTGTGAGTGGGTTTACTAACATCATACCCGGTTGGGGATGATAAGTACCTCGATATAAAAACCCACTGTTTAGTGGTATTTTAATCATCACTACTTAAAGAAAGTGATGTGAAAGTTATGCGGAAAAACTACTTACGGGTTGTAAGTAGATCATACCCGGTTGGTATGATGAGACTTCCTGGAAGGAAGTTGAAAACCCGTTCATCGGTTATGAACGGAGATGTCCTTATACCGGTCGGTATGATGGATAGTAAAAACCTATTTTTGTCGGAAGTGTTCTCCCCTGACTGTGTGCCAATGCTTAAACTATTTGGGAGACCCTCTCGACGGGAGCTCGAATAGCTCTGATAGGCCAAGGGCCTCGGTTTTGGAACTTGGGGGCGAAATGCCCGATTTTGAAAATCTCGTACAGTGGGCCCAAGGCCAGTTGGCACGAGCAGGAGCTCGTAAACGAACATGATATATGTGCCATAAAACTTAATAAGTGAATTGTTTGGCCATGGTACCAAGATAGGACCGACATGCTCAGTCAACTAGCGGCAGTGCGACATGACAGGTCGACGGACTAGTCAAGACAAACAGCTGCGGGTTGAGTTGAGAGTCGGGGCTGTTGGACTAATGGCACCACATATTACATGGAAATATAAGAAAACATTGTTTGTGCATGCACTATGAGTACGGGATCATCAAGACGCCCATGAGGGGTAGTGATGCATCCTAAGGGCACTGGACGACCTGGTGGCTATAAGGGCAGTTCGTCGTTCCAGGTGTCTGTGCGAAATCTGGAGTAGCACTAAGCGCATGAGACCGGGGTGGGGACAGGATGAGGTCTCTGTCCTCATACGGACACGAAGAAGTGATTTCGGGATTGTGGGTCGGATGTTTTGTACATCCACTCATTCCCCGGGTAGAAGTGGTCGTACTTCTATCCGGGTGGCAGGAAAAGTCGCTCCGAAGCCACTAGCGGGTTCAGTAGTGATACTGACTTGCGAATGTGTGTAACCTTCATTATGAAGGATGTGTGTTGGGTGATGACACATCGATAACTAAGAAATAATGGAAAAAGATGAATTTTTAAATGAAATGATTTTTTTGAAAACAAAGGAGTCTGGCACACTCCATATAAATGTTTTTCTTGAAAGTTAAAAGATTTGAATCCCACTCACTGAGTAGTTGTACTCACCCCCTCCCTTATACCTCTTTCAGGAAGTCCCGGAAAGTTGAACCTTAAAGGACTTGCGCAATTAAACGCCTACAAGATTGGTACAACTAATTTAAATTACTATGCAGTTTTGATTTATGATATTCCTGGAAAAAGGTGCAGGTTAACGCCTTACTCTTTACGATTTATAATATAAGGGAAAACCCTTTAGTAAATCGGGAGAGTGGCGGGTTGATCACGGGGATCCGACCAAACTGGGTCGGGGCGTGACAGAAGTCATCCTCATTCATTCTCCTCACACCCGAACACCTCTCTCTCTCTCTCTACTGCTCCATTTCCCGATGAAGCTTAAACCAGAGCTTCGACTTCAACATTTTTCTTAACCTTGAAAGGAGAGGTCGGGCTCTTTAGAACCGAGTAGAAGTTAGCTATCTGATAGCAAACTCCAGTAAATCTGAGAATCACTAGAGAAGCGCCAACATGATGAAAGAGTAAAGCAGCTCCGGTGGACCGAGTTTGCCCCATTTCAGCCGAGTTGAAATTGGCCATTTCGAGCCCTCCTCAGGCCAAACCAAGCCTTCTCAACACTCCCTCATCCCTCCCACGGCCGAATTACGAGTAAAAGGTAAGCTAATTCGGCTCCCTTATGCAATTTTCGATCAGTGCTAGAGAGAGAACCGACAGAATTTCAATAATGAAATTCTAACTCAATTCGGCATCAATTGATGCAATTCTTGATTCTAGGATGAACCTCAAGATAAGAGCTATCCGCCTAGATCGAAAGCTCGGACCGTTGTGCCCTCACTAGTGGGAAATCGAAGCTTTCTCTCTCTATAGTTTGTTTTTCGGCAAAGCTCCGTTTGAGCTCGTTCCGACATTAAAATCTGCGATTCAAAGTTTCTTAGAATCGTATGAACATGCAGGAACTCAATTTCAACTCCAATTTCAACAATTAGAAGTTTTTGATTGGTCAATTTGATAATATCAAATTCGGTAGTGTTGAAGAGTTGAAATTGGGGGGAAAATTGGGGATTTTTTAAATTTAAAGGGCCAAAATGTAATTTTATGAAATTGAGGGTCAATTGGGCATGAAAATAATTTTGGAGGACCAATTGAGGAATTTTGGAATTTTTGGGACAAAACTTGCCATTTTTGTAAAGGAAGGGTAAAATGGTAATTTTGGAAAAATTGGGGGACCAAATTGGAAATTTGGGAAATTAAACCCCTTTTTTGGTGAAATTGAATAAATTGAGGTCCCAATATAAATTTTAAAGGTTACAGGACTCAATTTGAGGAAAAACCGACATTTGGGACTTAAAGTTAAAGAGAAATAACTTTAGGGACCTAATTGCAAATAAGTAAAAGTTTGGATTTTCTCATTAATTGGAAATGAATAAAGGCTGTTATGCCGAGTAATAATGAACAAGTATGTTCATATCGTGTAGGAGCACAGAATACCGAGAACGCCGGCATGGACGAGCTCGCGTGAATACAAAGAACAGGTCAAGTGGAATTTACTGCGTTAACGGGTGAGTGGGTTTACTAACATCATACCCGGTTGGGATGATGATCACAACTTAAAGATAAAAACCATTTACCGATTGTGAGTGGAAATTTTATATCATACCCGGTAGGGGATGATAAGTACCTCGGTATAAAAACCCACTATTTTGTGGTATTTTAATCATCACCACTCAGAGAAAGTGATATGAAAATTATGCAGAAAAACTACTTATCGATTGTAAGTAGATCATACCCGGTTGGTATGATGAGACTTCCTCGAAGGAAGTTGAAAACCCGTTCATCGGTTATGAACGGAGATGTCCTTATTCTAGTTGGTATAATGGACTGTGAAAATCTATTTTGTCAGAAGTGTTCTCCCCTGACTGTGTGCCAATACTTAAACTATTTGGGAGACCTTGACGAGAGCTCGAATAGCTCTTATAGGAGGGCCTCAATTTTGGAACTTGAGGGCTAGAATGCCCAGATTTTTAAAAATCTTGTACAGTGGGCCAAGGCCAGTTGGCACGAACAGGAGCTTGTAAACAAACATGATATATGTGCCATAAAACTTAATAAGTAAATTGTTTGGCCATGGTACCAAGATAGGACCGACATACTCAGTCAACTAGCGGCAGTGCGACATGACAGGTCAACAGACTAGTTAAGACAAACAGTTGCGGGTTGAGTTGAGAGTCAGGGCCGTTGGACTAGTGTCACCACAGATTACATGGAAATATAAGAAAACATTATTTGTGCATGCACTATGAGTATGGGATCATCAAGACGCCCATGAGGGGTAGTGATGTATCCTAAGGGCCCTAGACGACCTAGTGAGTATAAGGGCAGATCGTCATTCTAGGTGTTTGTGCGAAATTTGGAGTAGCACCAAGCGCATGAGACCAGGGTGGGGACGGGATGAGGTCTCTGTACTCATATGAAAATGAAGAAGTTATTTTGGGATCGTGGGTCGGATGTCACATACATCCACTTATTCCCAGGGTAGAAGTGGTCGTACTTCTATTTGGGTGGTAGGAAAAGTCGCTTCAAAGCCACTAGCGGGTTCAGTAGTGATATTGACTTGTGAATGTGTGTAACAAGAACGCCAACTAAGACAAGTTCGAGTAAGAACAAGAAGCCGGCTAAGAGGATATTCACTACACTATCGAGTGAGTAGGAATTTAATATCATACCCGCTTGGGATGATAAGCACCTCAAAAATGAAAACCCTCTGCTAAGTGGCATTTTAAACATCACACCTGAGAGGAATGATGTGAAAATCACATGGAAAACTACTTACTTGTTGTAAGTAGATCATACCCAGTTGGTATGTTGAAACTTCCTAGAAGGAAGTGGAAACCCCGCATATTGGTTATAAGCAGAGATGTCCTCATACTTGGTTGGTATAATGTACAGTTGAAAAGTTTATTATGTTGGAAGTGCTCTCCCCTAACTGTGTGCCACTGCTTTAAATTTTTGGGAAACCTTCTTGACGGGAGCTCGTATAGCACATATAGACCAGAGGCCTCGGTTTTGGAACTTGGGGGCTAATATGCCTGATTTTGAAAATCTCAAATAGTGGGCCCTAGGCCAGTTGGCATGAGCAGGAGCTCGTAAACAAACATGATTATTAAGCCATTAAAACTTAAGTAAATGAGTTGTTTGACCATGGTACCGAGATAGGACCGACATACTCAATGGATAATCGATAGTGTGACATGATAGGTCTTCGAACTAGTCAAGACAAACAGCTTCAGGTCGAGTTGAGGGTCGGGGCCGTCGAACCAGTGGCACCACAGATTATATGGCTTATGTGAAAACTATTGATTTTTTCATGCACTATGTTATGGGACCTTCAAGATGCCCAAGAGGTGAAGTGATGCATCTCAAGGCTTTAAACGATATGGTGGAAATAAGGGCAGCTAGTCGTACCAAAAGTCTTGCGAAGCTTGATGTAACTTCAAGCACATGAGACCGGGGTGGGGCAGGATAAGGTCTCTGTCCACATACAGACATGGAGTTTTGTTACAGGATTGAGAGTCGGATGTCACGAACATCCACTCATTCTGAGGGTACAAGTGGATGTGCTTCTATCTAGGTGGCCAGTAAAGTCGCTCCGATGCCACAAGTGGGTATAATGAACAGGCTAGCCTACAATTGTGTCACGCCCCGACCCAGTTTGGTCGGATCCCCGTGAGCAACCTGCCACTCTTCCTAGTTTACTAAGGGTTTTCCCCTCTTTTAAACCTGGAAGGAGTAAGGCGTCCTTTAAACCTGCACCTTTCCTATAATAACATTATACAAACTGAAAAACAGACATACCTAATTTATAGTTCCTATACAGGGAAGTCTTTAATATTGGTTTTCCCTTGGTTTCTTGAAAGGGATATAAGGGAAGGAGTGAGTTCTACAACTTAGTGAGCGGGGGTGGGAGTGAGTTTTCATAAACAAAACAACTTTAATCGGAGTGTGCCAAACTCCTTATTTTCTTTTAAAATATCATTTCCTCAAATATTGGTTTTTAAAAGCTTTACCCTACCGAGGGTGACATTTTCAAGTTGAAGTGTGCCAGACTCCTTAATTCCCTTTATATTTTCTCCACTTCAAAAATCTCAATTTTTCATCATTTCTTATTAATTACTGTGTGTCATCACCCAACACACATCCTTCACCATGAAGGTCAATCACACAATCGCAGGCCAATCCATCCACTGAACCCACTTGTGGCATCGGAGTGACTTTACCGATCACCTAGAGAGAAGCACATCCACTTCTACCCTGAGAATGAGTGGATGCATATGACATCCGACCCTCAATCCTGAAATCAATTCTCCGTGTCCGTATGAGGATAGAGACCTCATCCCGACCCCACCCAGTTCTCGTGTGCTTGAAGCTACGTCGAACTTCACAAGGTCACCTGGTCCGATGAACGACCCTTATATCCACCAGGTCGTCTAGGGCCCTAGGACATATCACTACCCCTTTTGGGCGTCTTGAAGGTCTTGTATATATAGTGCATGCACAATAAGTATTTTCACATCATGCCTTATAATCTGTGGCGCCACTAGTCCAACGGCCCTGACCATCAACTCAACCTGTAGCTATTTGTCTTTACTAGTCCGAAGACCTGTCATGTCACACCGCCACTAGTTGACTAAGTATGTCGGTCCTGTCATGGTGAAACAATTCATTTATTTAAAGTTTTATGGTATATAGCTCATGTTTGTATACGAGCTCCTGCTCGTGCCAATTGGCCTTGGGCCCACTGTACGAGATTTTTAAGATCGGGCATATTAGCCCCCAAGTTCCAAAATCGAGGCCTTCGACCTAACAAAGCTATTCGAGCCCCTGTCATCTCCCAAATCGTTTAAGAAATGGCACATAGTCTGAGGAGAGCACTTATGACAAAATATGTTTTCAACAATCCATCATACCAACCGAGTATAAGGATATCTCCGCTCATAACTGATGAACGGGTTTTCCACTTCCTTCGAGAAAGTTTCATCATACCATCCGGGTATGATCTACTTATCACTGGTAAGTAATTTTTCCGTGTGATTTTCACATCACTACTCTAAGTTATGATGTTTAAAATACCACTTAGTAGTGGGTTTTCATTTTCGAGGTGCTTATCATCGCAACCAGGTATGATATAAAAATCCCACTCACAACCTGTAAGTGGTTTTTAACTTAATTTGCTCATCACCCCAACCGGGTATGATGTTAAAAGTCCCATTCAAGGTGACTTCTAATTTAGAAAAGGTGTTCATCATCCCAACTGGGTATGATGTGAATAACCCACTCACCCGTTAACCGTGACATGTTCGTCTATGGTTGGTTTTCCAAGTTGACACGAGCTTTCTCTTATTGGCATTCTGATCACACTTGTCCAGTCGGAGGTGCGACGGTCCGAGCTTTCTATCGGGAATGGTAGCTCTCTTCCTAAAGTACCTTCTAGGATCAAGAATTCCTACTATTGACCTTTTAGCATCGTTGAGGTCATATGAGGGTTGTGGCGATGTTAGGAGAGCTTGGTTTGGCTAGAGGAGGGCTGAATTCGACTAATTTTAGCTAGGCCGAAATAGGGCAGCTTCGGTCTACCAGAGCTGTTTCGCTGTTTGATTATGTCGACGCTTCTTCGGCGATCCTCGGATATAATGGAGGTTGCTATCAGATAGCTGAATTCCACTGAAATCTAAAGAGCCCGACCTCTCCTTCTGAGGTTAAGAAAAATGCCTAAGTCGAAGCTCTGGTTCGAGCTTCACCAAGAAATGGAGTAATAAAAAGAGAGAGGAGTTTTCAGGTGTGAGGAGAATGAATGGGAATGAGCTCTTTATATAGGAGTAGAATTGTGTATTAAATGGGGAGAATTTATTACTAACGTATTATTGTTGTCATTATTCTCTGGAAATTGATGGGCATTTATTAGTATTAATTCTAATAATTAAATATATATATTAAATTATTTATATTAATTTCAATAAATAAATATAGGTATTTATTATATTTACGTAGTATTTAAAATATATATATTTATCTTATTATTTTCACCTAATAATTTACACTTTTAATTTGAGGTCACCCACCCTAGCACTACTCTCACCCAAGCACGATTAACTTCGATGTTTTGATAGGATCTGGTGCATTAATTCTAGTATGTTATTACATTTTGGGTTACTAAAAAAATATGGTTTTACAACTATTGAGTGGATACAACATGAATACTTCCCAATAAGTCGCCCATCCTAGCACTACTCTCACCAAGCGCGCTTAACTTCGAAGTTCTAAAGGGATCCTACCTTAGTGCTGGTATGTTTTAAATTTTAGATTACTTAAAAAAATATGAATTTTCAACTATTAAAAGAGTGCAACCCTACATGAATACTTCCCAGTAGGTCACCCATCCTAGCACTTCTCTTGCCTAAGTACGCTTAACTTTGGAGTTCTAATTGGATATTTGTGCATAGGTGTTGGTATATTAAAATAAATACTTCCTAGGAGGTCACCCATCCTAACACTAATCTAGCCCAAGCACACTTAAATTTGGAGTTTTGATAGGATCTGATACATTGGTGCTAGTATGTTATTTAATTTTGGGTTACTAAAATAATATGGTTTGACAACTATTGAGAGAATGTAAAATGAATACTTCTCATGCAAGCACGCTTAACTTCGGTATTCTAATGGGATCGAGTTCATCTAAACCAATTTGGGTTTTCTGTTCTAAATTTTTTTTCTAGTTACTAAAAACACGGTGTTACAGATTGTGTGTTCCTTCATGATGAAGCACATGTGTTAAGTGATAAACACACTATTATGATGAGAAATGGTTATGAAAACCAAGAATTGAGAATGAAGTGTTTTTAAAAGAAATAAGGAGTGTGGCACACTCCAAATTCAAACTATTTTTCTAAAAGTAAATCTTTGAACTCCTATTCACTGAGTCATTATACTCATCCCCTCCCTTATACCCCTTTCAGGTAACCCTGGAAAGCTTACCCCAAAGACCACCAGCTAAAGCATCTGTAAGGTAGGTATAATAAGTTTAAAATTTTGTGTGCTTTTAATATATGTTATTACAACAAAGGTGCAGGTTTAAAGGATGCATTACTCCTCACAATTTATAAAGAAAGGGCAACCCTTAGTAAATCGGGAGATTGGCGGGTTGACCAAAGGGATCTTACCAAACTAGATCGGGGCATGACAGAGCTTGTCTTGGCTAGCGTTCCCGATACTTTGTGTTCCTACACAATATGAACATACTTGTTCATTATCCTTTGGCTTGATGGCCTTCATTCATTACGAATGAATAACATACCCAAACTTTTTAATTATTTACAATTAGGTCCCTAATGTCGTTTTCCCCCAAATTAAGTCTTGAAACTTCTAAAATTCACCTTAGACCTTAATTTATTTAAAATCAGAAAAGGGGTTCAAGTTCCCCAAATTCCCAATTTGGTCCCCAACTTTTTCAAAATTACCATTTTGCCCCTACTTTACAAAAATTGTAAATTTCACCACAAAAATTCCAAAAATTGACCAATTGGTCCTCCAACATCTTTTCCATGCCTAATTGACCATCAATTTTAGGAAATTGCACTTTAGTCAATCAAATTTTTGAAATTCCCAAAATTTCCCCTAATTTCAACCTTTGAACTTGGCCGAATTTGACTTTATTAAATTGACCAATCACAAAAGGTTAATTATTAAAATCAAAGGTAGATTTAAGTTCCTACACATCCATACGATTTACTTGCACTTTGAATCACATGAATTGATGTCGGAACGAGCTCAAATGGAGCTTCGCTAAAAAACTCAATATAGAGAGAGAAAGCTTCAAAAACTTATCGTCTGGGGTGCGGTGGTTCGAGCTTTTAATCTAGGAAAATAGCTCTTGTCCTTAGGTTACTTCTATGATCAAGAATCACCTCATTTCATGTCGAATTAAGGGAGAATCTGGTCAATAAAATCTACTAGTTCTCTTTTTAGCATCGATTGGAATTTAAACTGGGGAGCCAAATTGGCTTACCTTTCCGCTCTAATTAAGCTATAGGAGGGCTGTGGAAGTGTTGGGAGGGCTTGGTTTAGCCTGAGAAGGGCTCGAATTAGCCATTTTCAGCATAGCGAAAATAAGGCAGCTTTAGTCCACTGGAACTGCTTCACTATTCTATCACATTGATGTTTCTCTGATGATCCTTAGAGTAAATAGATACTACAGTCGTGTAGCTGACTTCTCCCTAAATCTAAAGAACCCAACCATGCCTTCTTTGGCTTAGAAAAATGCCCAATTCGGAGCTCTAGTTCGAGCTTTACCGGAAAGTGGAGCAGTAATGAGAGAGTGAAGTTTTCAGGTGTAAATAGGATGAATGAGGAGGGGCTCTTTATATAAGAAGCTCGGGGACTTCTTGGCCATCCGATTGGTACATTAATGGTAGTAATTCATTGCCTGAAACTCTTTGACCAATGACTTTTCATCTTTGCTGGCGCTGCTAGATTTTTCGGCGAGTGAACAGTGTTGTCATCTGAAGGAAGAAGACAACACTATTACGAACTAGGTTCAATGCTTAAACCCGCCAGTTCAGGCCCGATTCGATCGAGTTTTTCAAAATTAAAAATTTCTTAATTGGTCTAAATTCATTCTTTATCAAATGGTGGCCTTAATTCTCCAATTTGAATTTTCTAAGCCACCTAGAAAAATGAATATAGAAACAGGTTCAAATCGGTTCAAATCTGTTCAATCTAGTTCAAGTCTGGTTCATCTAAATCGATTAGGTTTTCACCTCCAATTCACCCTAAAGTCCTTTATCATGACTTTTGTGACTCTTTAGGTCACTCAGGATCCATAAATTTCTCGGTTTGTTCTATCTCTATCGGGTTCGGTTTATAAATCAGTTCGGTTTTCTCTTTGGAAATGACCAGTTCTTTTCCCAGTTTTCTTATTATCAAAGGATGGGTTTTACATCAATAATGTTCATGATGACTAATAAATTTTACCGAATTCTAAAAATGGATGCAAATACCATGATTTTACGAATTATAAGTTGGATGTTGATAGGAAATATTTTTGAAAGATATTATGCTAAAGCACCCTATGATGCCGAGGACATGTATGTCCAATGGACACGAAGGATGAGACTCGTGGAAGGAAGAGTCGTATATCCAAGTAGAATAATGTCAATGGAAGTTTAGGGTAGACCTGAATTAGAAGAAAGAAACCATGGCTCTAAGCTAGGATACAATAAATAGGCAAAGTTGTAAATCTCGGATCCCCAAAGGAAGGATGAAGTTTGAAAGTGGATTATTCAAGTTGAATAACCAAAGCCTTAAGAAGAGATAAGGCACTAAGATCGATAGTAAACAATATTTTGGTCATACCAAGTGAGTGAAAAACGGAAGGGAAGTAATCTTGAACAATTGTTGTGGATCACACCATCAAGATGATTGTACGAGATAATGGGATGTGACTTAGAGTGGAAAGGTAAGCCAATTTGGCTCTCCTTTGTAATTTTCGATCAGTGTAAGAGAGAGAACCAATGAAACTTCAATGACCAAATTCTTACTTAATTTGGTATGAATTGATGTGATTCTTAATCCTAGGAAAAACCTTAGGATGAGAGCCATCTTCTTAGATTAAAACCTCGGACCACCACACCCCCGACGATAAGCTTTCGAAACTTTCTCTCTCTAAGTCCAGTTTTTCGACAAAGCTCCGTTTGAGCTCAAATTGGATCCAAATGACACGATTCAAAGTTCCATTGAATCGTGTGGAAGTGTAGGAACTCAATTTTACCTTTAATTTCAATAATTAACCTCTATTCATTGGTCAATTTGATGAAATCAAATTCAACTAGTGTGAAAGGGGGAAATTGGGGGGAAATTTTGGGGAAAATTGGGAATTTCAAAAATTCATGGGACTAAAGTGAAATTTCCAAAAATTGAGGGACAATTAGGCATGGAAAAGATGCTGGTGGACCAATTGGTCAGTTTTTGGAATTATTAGGGTCAATTTTGTCATTTTTTGTAAAGTAGGGGCAAAATGGTATTTTTTGAAAAGTTGGGGACCAAATTGGAAATTTGGGAAACTTGAATCCCTTTTATGATTTTGAATAAATTGAGGTCCCAAAGTGAATTTTAGAAGTTTTAAAACTGAATTTAGGAAAAATTTTCATTAGGGACCTAAAGTTAAAGAAAAAGAACTTTAGGAACCTAAATGCAAATAATTAAAAGTTTGGGCATTTTATTTATTTGTGGTGAATGAAGGCTATTAAGCCAAAAGATAATGAACAAGGATAATGAACAAGGATATTCATATTGTGTAGGAACACAAAGTACCGGGGATGCTAGCAAGGCTTAGCTCACATAGAGATAGAAACCGCTTTAAGAGGAATTCACTGCACTATTGGGTGAATGAGAATTTCATCATACTCGATCGGGATAATGAGTACCTCGAAAATGAAAATCCGCTATTATGTGAGATTTTAACATCAAACCTGGTTGGGGTGATATGAGAAAAATGCAGAAAATCTACTTATCAGTTGTAAGTAAATCATACCCGGTTGGTATGATGAACTTTTTGGAAGGAAGTAGAAAACTCGCTTATCGATTATGAGTGGAAATGTCATCACACCCGATTAGTGTGATAGACAAATGAAAAGTTATTCTTGTCAATAGTGCTCTTCCCTGATTGTGTGCCACTACTTAAACATTTTTGGAGACCTTTTTGATGGGAGCTCGAATATCTCAAATAGGCCGGAGGCCTCGGTTTTGGAACTTGAGGGGCTAAAATGCCCGATTTTGAAAAATCTTGTACAGTGAGCCCAAGGCCAATTGGCACGATCAAGAGTTCGTAAACAAACATGATGTTAAGCCATAAAAACTTTAATGAATGATGTGATTTAGCCATGGTACCAAGACAGGATCTACATACTCGATGGACTGGCGATAGTGCGACAAGACTAGTTGAGACAAATAGTTGTGGGTCGAGTTGAGGGTCGAGGCCGTTAGACCAATGGCACCAATGATTAAATGGCATATGTGGAAAATTATTGTTTTGTGTATGGAATGAGGTTCGGGACCATCAAGACACCCAAGAGGGGTAATGATGCATCCTAGGGGCTATTAGATGACATGGTGGAGATAAGGGCAGTTTGTCGTGCCAGTATTTAGGAAAGCTCGATGTAGCTTCATGCGCAAGAAACTATGGTGGGGTCGGGGTGTGGTCTCTGTCCTCATACGGACACGGAGTTTCTTTTTGGGTTTGAGGGTCAGATGTCACGTACATTCACTCATTTCTAGGGTAGAAGTGGACGAGCTTCTATCTAGGTGGTCGGTAAAGTTGATCTAACACCACGAGTGGATGCAGTGGACAGGCTGCCCTATGAATGTGTAATCCCTTCATTATAAAGGGTGTGTGTTGATTGTTAAAGACATCGACTATGGTTAATGAGGAATAATGGTTTTGAAAATCGAGAAAATGAGAAATAAATGGTTTTAAAGAAAATAAGGAGTCTGGCACACTCCAATTCAAATTATTTTTCTGAAACTCATATTTCAAACACTCATTCACTGAGTTGTTGAACTCACCCCATCCCTTTACCCCTTTTTAGGAAACTGAGGGAAAAATCGACCTAAAGACCTTCAGCTAGCTAAACCTACAAGACAGGTATGTAAGTTCAAATTTTATGCAGTTTTGATTAATGTTATTCCATGAAAGGTACATGTTTAAAGGATGCCTTACACCTCACGGTTTAAAAAAGGGGAAAACCCTTAATAAACCGGGAGAGTGGTAGGTTACTTACAAGGATCTGACCAAACTGAGTCGGGGCATGACAACTTGAGTGGTATTAGAGCTTGTTTCCTTGAATACATTATCAAGACTATATAACATAGTAACTAATAGGAATAATTTAAAAAAAATTCAGATGACCCCAAGAAAAGTAGCCAAATAGACATGTGCCACCTCAGCCACCCCACAGGAACCAGGGCAGAAATGAACCAAGAGTATAGGAGGACTCTTGGTGTAATCCCGAGTTAGAGAGGACTCGACAAGATAACCTCCAAGGTGTTTAGGCTCAAGGACGACAAAGCACTAAACCACCAGGAATCCCTTAGAAAGGCCCCACAATGCTCAAAATATAGGAGGAACCACAAAGGTTCACACAAGGAGATGACATGTTATAAATGTGGGCAATGGGGACACTACATAAGAATATACCTAACATTTTGAAGGACAATACCCAAGAGGATATGTTATGAGTGTAAGAGGGTGGGACACATAGCAAAGGACTATCCCACACCACAAGGAATCAAAGAAATACCTTTCAATAAGGATACCTCCATCCCTACAGAAGCCCGAAGGGATAACATTACAAGGACCATAATTTCGGCTAGGGATCCCAATCTCACGCAGGAAGAAATCTTTCTAGATCATAGCATAGTACTAAGTACTTCCCAAACCATTATTGTAACAATCTCCTATAAGAGATGTTAAAACCCCAAAATGTATTCTAATTATAATAATAAATAAGATTTTGAGTTCCTAAAAGTTTTATGTCCCTCAATAATACGAACGTGTGCCTTAATTACATGAGGAAGGATCACAGGAAGAAGACTAAGGATAGGACCTTAAGAAAACCTAAACATAACAAAAATGTGGATAAAAGAGAATTTCCCTTAAGGAACATTACAAGCCATCAAGGAGCAAAGAAGGAAGCACCCCTCCATAGAAGACAAACCTCTAACAATGAAATGTCTCGAGATAACAAGGTGTGACAAACTTTGGAAAAGTAGAGGAACCAGGTTGTAGACTAAGCTATCGAGAAGGTATAACTAGAAAACTTTAGGAGAAGATGCCCTAGGAAGAACCAAAGAATAGTAAGGAATACCCCCTAAAAAGGACAATGGGATAGACATCAAGGACGAGTTAAATCGAAGGACAACTGTTCTGAGGCAAGTAAACCAGGAGAGTAGTAAGGATGAGGCAGTTAACGAACTATAGGTCACAAATTTAAACTCCGGTAAGGAAGGAGGAGGTGAAAAGGCCATAATAGTGGAAAAGAAGGATGAAGAAAATCCTTTAAGAAATAAATGGCCGAAAATGAAATGGTGGTTACACTCAAGTGATAAGGAGGGTCTAGTAAGTCTCACACAAAGAGGTCTTGAAGCAAAAAGTGCCTAAACCCTTTCCAAGAAAGGAAACCCTAGGGAGGCATACATATCCTAATTGAGATGTAATGGACCAAATGACAAAGGATGAGGAAATGAAGTGCATACTGAGGTGAAAGAACCAAGGGAGTATACTAGGAGAACCCAAGGAAAAAGTTAATCCAAGGAACAGGTAAGTAGGAAAATAGCATCAAAGACATTGTGACAAGTAAGAATGAGGTGGGCTACCTATAATAAGGAAATAAATGAAAGAACATCCAAAAAACCTTGGAGAAGTAAGCCCTCCATTTTGGAAGTGGTTAAGGGGAAACAACCAATGACATCAAAACTGATTGTGACGCACACTCACTTAATAAAGTTTAAGGAGTGGATGGTTGGACATAAAATAGAATGCTAGGAACCAACATATTAGTAGGAGTTCCTCGAAGAGAGGATAAGGAATAAAAAGTAGATGGAGGACAGTGAAGGATAAAGAGCATACAACAATACCGACCTTAAAAGGGTGTAAGAAAGGAAAGAGGGAAAAACCTCCAAGGAGAGTTAGGAAGGTTGAACCAGGACGGAGTCCCTAGGTAGAAGGATAAAAGTAGAAAGTGAGACCTTAAACCGAATCTAAGGAATTGCCAAATGGATCATAAGAGGCTTAACCCGACATAAGGAACCTCATAAATAATCACAAGTAGTTGAGGGTATATCGGGATGATAAAGTATGGCCTATTTTGGAAGAGCAAAGAAGCTAAATAGGGATTTTCGTTTAACCTAGCTAAAGGAAGCAACTAGTAGCAACATGATGGATAAGGAGAATAAATGAGACCCTAAGAAGGACTGGGAAGTAGTGGAGACTACACTCTAAAGAAGGGCAATAGGATGGGCATAGTGTTGAGTACACGAGATAAGACCCGACGATCAAAGATACCTGAGGTAGAAAAATAAAGGGTGAAATGGGAAATTAAGGCTAGTGAATGATTAAAGGTGGGCAAAAGTCCTAATTCAAAAAGGTGTAATAATGCGAAGGAAGGAAACCTTCCAAGAGTAGTAAGAAATTTGAACATATAGTGCCTAAAGGGAAAGTCTCTACGTTGAAGGACATAGTAGAGAATGAAAATCGTAAAAGGAGAACTCCCCAAACAAAGGAATCATGAAATGGTCACGAGCAAGTAAGAGTGGATTAAGGACAAAAGAAAATCCTTGAGTAAAGGATGCCACTCGGAATGAGGAAAGACCTAAGAAAGAAAGAATCCCAGTGTGTTGGTAAATCATCAGGAAACCCAATAATTGGAACTAGAAAGACCCAATAAGGAAGTTGGGAAAGGATGAGTGGGTAAGAAAAACCCAACATGGTTATGTAAGTTGATTGGATAACAGTAAACATAGTCGAGGAATACTATCAAATGATAGGATGGATGAAGTTATATGATCCCTAAAGGGTTGGAAAGTTAAGAACAACCATTATGGAAGTGTTCTAAAATTTTAAAATGATTAAAGACATGTCCTAGAGTATGTCATGCTGTAAGGGATGTGTAAGCCAAACCGTATCGAGGAAAAATGTGACTCAAGTAAGGAAGAGTCAGTTGGTAAGTATAATGAGGTCAGCCAAAATTTTGACCGAAGGAGTAATAATGACGGATGAAGGAAGTGTCAAAATAGGACGAAGGGGTAATAACATCTAAACCCGTGAAAACAAGTACGTGGTGCTTAAAAGAACACTGAGCTAAGGATTTCAATGATGAAGAAAATAACTAGAAATAGTAATGATTGGACATCTTGGAACTCCCAATCCTGAAATCTTGAGTAAGAACCTCAAGGGGATAAATCTTGCCCTAAGCAAAGGAAGATGAGAACTTAAGCATGTACCTTGAGTAGTGGGTAAGACATGCCTAATTATGATAAACTCCATGGAGTGAGTAAACAATGGAAAGGAAAAGAAATTCCTTAAGTGAATGATATAAAAGGGGCTAACTAAAAGAACAACCGAAGAGTTAGCATGTCAGGCAAACCCTAAGTTGACAAAGTAAATTATTCTTGATGCAAAAGTTGCTAATTAAGTTTTGGGGACAAAAATCCTAAAAGAAGGGGAGAGTTGTAAACCCCATTTGTTAAAGACAAGGAAATCAGGAAAAGAACCGGTCAACTCGAGTGAGAAAACCAAACTAGTTCATGAACCCCAACTAATAGAGAAATGGAAAATCAGGAAATTTACGAATTTCGAGTGACCTAAAGAGTCATAAAAGTCAAGAAAAAAGACTTTGGGATGAATTAGAAGTGAAAACCAGACCGGTTCAGGTGAACCGGACCTGAAATGGTTTGAACCACTATTGAACCAGTTTCTAAATTCAATTTTCTAGGTGGCTTAGAAAATTCAAATTTGAGAATTTAGGCCACCATTAGATGGATAAAGAATTTAGATGAATTTACAACTTTTTAATTTCGAAAAACTCAATCTAATCGGGCCTGAACCGACTGGTTTAACCATTGAACCCGGTTCGGATTGGTCCAATTTGGAATAGTGTCATCCTCTTCCTTTAGATGACAACACTGCTCACTCACTAGAAAATCGAGCAGCGCCAGCGAAGATGAAAAGTCTATGGCCGGTTTAAGCATTGAACTTAGATCAAAATAGTGTCGTCTTCTTCCTTTAGATGACAGCACTTTTCACTCGCTAGAAAATTGAGCAGTGCCAGCGAAGATGAAAAGTCTCCCACCAAAGAGTTCAGGCAATGAAAGACTACCATAAAGGTGCCAATCGGACGACCAAGAAGTCTTTGAGCTTCCTATATAAAGAGCCCCTCCTCATTCATCCTTCACACACCTGAAAACTCCTCTGTCTCCCTACTGCTCCATTTTTCGGTGAAGCTCAAACTAGAGCTCCGACATGGGCATTCTTTTGAGCCAAATAAGGTGAGGTCAGATTCATTAGATTTGAGGAGAAGTCAGCTACCCAACAGTAGTCTCCATTTGCTCCAAGGGTCGTCGGAGAAACGTTGGCGTGATCAAACAATGAAGCAGCTCCGACAAACCGAAGCTGCCCTATTTCAGTCGAGCTAAAAACGGCCAATTCGAGCCCTTCTTAGGCCAAAACAAGCTTCCCCAAAACTTCCATAGCCCTCATACAACTGAATTAGAACAGAAAGGTAAGCTAATTTGGCTCCACTCTATAATTTTTTATCAGTGTTAGAGAGAGAATCGACAAAACTTCACTGACCAAAGTCTCCCTCAATTTGGCATGAATTAATGCGATTCTTGATCCTAAGAAGAACCTCAGGACGAGAGATATCTACCTAGATCAAAAGATTAGACCGTCGCACCCCCAACGGTAAGCTTTCGAAGCTTTCTCGATCTAAGTCCAGTTTTTTTAACAAAGCTCCATTTGAGCTCAACTCGAATCCAAATGACACGATTAAAAGTTCCATTGAATTGTGTGAAAGTGTTAGAACTCAATTTTACCTTCAATTTCAAAAATTAACCTCGATTAATTGGTCAATTTGATGAAATCAAATTCGGCCAGTGTGAAAGGGGGTAATTGGGGGAAATTTTGGGAAAAATTGGGGATTTCAAAAATTTGAGAGACTAAAGTGCAATTTCCTAAAATTGAGGGCCAATTGGGCACGAAAAAGATGATAGAGGACCAATTGAACAATTTTTGGAATTATTGGTGTCAAATTTTTCATTTCTGTAAAGTAGGGGCAAAATGGTAATTTTTAAAAAGTTGGGGACCAAATTGGAAATTTGGGAAACTTGAGCCCCTTTTTGTAATTTTGAATAGATTGAGGTCACAAAATGAATTTTAGAAGTTTTACATCTCAATTTGTGAAAATTTGGCATTAGGAACCTAAAGTTAAAGAAAAATAACTTTAGGGACCTAAATGCAAATAATTAAAAGTTTGGGCATTTTATTCATTCCTTGTAAATGAAGGCTATTAGGCCAAATGATAATGGATAAGGATGTTCATATCGTGTAGGAACATGAAGTACTGAGAATGCCAACAATGCTAAGCTCGCATGGAGGTAGAAACCGCTTTAAGAGGAATTCACTGCACTATCGAGTGAGTGAGAATTTTCACATCATACCCGGTTGGGATGATGAGTACCTCGGAAATGAAAACCTGCTAATATGTGGGATTTTAACATCACACCTGGTTGGGGTGATGTGAGAAAAACACGGAAAAACTACTTATCGGTTGTAAGTAGATCATACCCGTTTGGTATTATGAACTTCCTAGAAGGAAGTAGAAAACTCGCTTATCAATTATGAGCAAAGATGTCCTCACACCGGGTTGGTGTGATGGACAGATGAAAAGTTATTTTTGTCAAAAGTGCTCTCCCTTGACTATATGCCACAGCTTAAACATTTTGGGAGACCTTCTTGATGGAAGCTCGAATAGCTTAGATAGGCTAGAGGTCTAGGTTTTAGAACTTGGGGCTAGAATGCCCGATTTTGAAAAATATCGTACAGTGGGCCCAAGGCCAATTGGCATGAGCAAGAGCTCGTAAACAAATATGATGTTAAGCCATGAAAACTTTAATGAATGGTGTGATTTGGCCATGGTACCAAGACATGACCTACATACTCGATGGACTAGCGATAGTGCGACAAGACAGGTCGATGGACCAGTCAAGACAAACAACTGCGGGTCGAGTTGAGGGTCGGGGTCGTTATACCAATGGCACAAAAGATTAAATGGCTTATGTGTAAAATTATTATTTTGTGCATGCACTAAGGTTCAAGACGATCAAGACGACCAAGAGGGGTAGTGATGCGTCCTAGGGGCATCCGAGGATCCGAGGAAAACCCTTAATAAACCGGGAGAGTGGCGGGTTGCTCACGAGGATCCGACCAAACCTGGTTGGGGAGTGACAAGGAGGGTATGAAAAGATCCTAGGAAGGATCTCACAAACATTGAAATTTTAAAATAAATCTACAAGGAAAAAGGGATAGGAAAAATCCCCAAGGAAATTATTTCAAATGGAAAGGGTATACTGGCATGGTGGCCATATTGGATGACAAACGAGTAAACACAAAACAAGGGAAAGGGAAACTTACTCCCCATTTTAAATAATGTATAACGAGTTTTGGGGACAAAACTCCTTAAAAGGAGGGGATAAGTTGTAAACCCCATTTCCAATAATAAGGAAGCTAGAATTGGGAACAAGAAAATTTTGAGTGAAAACAAAGGTTAAAGCAAACCAAAATTTGTAAAGAATGGCCAAAATAGGAATCTAGAAAATTTCAAGTGGTCAATGAAGATCCAAAAGCCATGGAAAAGAACCATGAAGTGAATTGGAGGTAAAAATAAGACCAATTAAGGGTGAACCGGACTTGAACAGTGAATAACCGATTCAAAGATTCATTTTTCTCACTTGAAAAATTAAATTGAAAAATTAAATTCAGCATTGGATAGAAAATAAATTTATACAAATTTAGAAATTTTTAAATTTTGAAAACCCTTCAAATCGAACCTCAATATACATATTTTTTATTTCGGGTCACCGAACCTAGTTTGACCGAATTGGTCAATGGTCAAGTTAGTCAATGGACTGTCTGCTAGGTCAGCACCCACTCAGGGCATGTGACCAATCAGCATGCAACATGTGGTAAAGCATGCCCAGTCAGCCACTCGGTCAACACCTACGACTGACCAATAGGCGAGCGATGACCTACCAATAGGAGAGCAACATGTGTCATCAGCCAATGGTCAACTTAGGAGAAACCTCATCAACCAGGCTGGCCAATGAGAAGCTGACGCATGACAAATATGCCACATCAGTGGCCAACTAGGATATCGAAGAAATGTTTAACCAATTAGAGCTCGACATGTGGTAAAGCCACGTCGGATGGTCCCAGCCAATCAAAGGCTCACATGTGGCAGTGGCATAGTGCGTCACGAGGGAAATCTGACTTATTTAAATCAACCAATAAGAGGACACCACATGTCACAGTTAAATGGCTAGTCAAATATGGTTAGTGTGTAAACCCCGCACATTTGAGTTAAGGAAAACCAGGAAAAGAACCAGTCAAACCGAATAAGAAAACCAAACCGGTTTACATTTGGAAATAAGCAATATGAAAATTTACAACTTTTAGTTGATCCAAAGGATTTATTAAACATTGGAAAAGAAACTTAAGACAAACTAGAAAACAAAAACCAAATTGGTTCTGGTGAATTAGATTCTATAAGAACTTCAAAGTTAAGCATACTTACCTTAGAGTAGTGTGAGGATGGGTGACCAATTTCGGTCAAAAAATTTTATGCGAACGTACGGCTTATCATAAATAGCCATCAATTAATATATATTTAATTATTGAAATTAATACCAATAATTTAATACCTAAATTAAATTATTAGAATTAATACAAATAAATTAATACCGAAATTAAATTATTGGAATTAATACCGAAATTAAATTATTGGAATTAATACCGAAATTAAATTATTGGAATTAATACCGAAATTAAATTATTGGAATTAATACCAATAATTTATGGTAATATTAATACTAGTAATAAATCTCGACCATTTAATACACGGGTTTTACAACTATATAAAGAGGTCATCCCCATTTCATTCTCCTCACACCTGAACACTTCTCTCTCTCTCTCTACTGCTCCATTTCCCGATAAAGCTCGAACCAGAGCTTCGACTTGAACAAAGGTTGGGCTCTTTAGAACCAGGGAGAAGATAGCTATCTGATAGCAAACTCGAGTCAATCTGAGAATCGTTAGAGAAGCACCAACATGATGGAATAGTGAAGCAACTCCGGCGGACCGAAGTTGCCCTATTTCGACCAAGCTGAAATCGGCCATTTCAAGCCCTCCTCAGGCCAAACCAAGCCCTCCCAACACTTCCTCAACCCTTCCACGGCCAAATTAGGACCGAAAGGTAAGCCAATTCGGCTCCCCTTTATAATTTTCGATCGGTGCTAGAGAGAGTCGACCGAATTTCAATGACCAAATTCTAATCAAATTCTGCATCAAATGATACAATACTTAATTTTAGGATGAACCTCAGGACGAGACCTATCTGCCCAGATCAAAAGCTCGGACTGTCGTGCCTTCACCGGTGAGTAATCGAAGCTTTCTCTCTCTACAGTCTATTTTTCGGCTAAGCTCCGTTTGAGCTCGTTTCGACATTAAAATCTGCGATTCAAAGTTTCTTAGAATTGTATGAACATACAGGAACTCAATTTCAACTCCAATTTCAATAATTAGAGGTGTTTGATCGGTTAATTTGATGAAATCAAATTCGGTAGTGTTGAAGAGTTGAAATTGGGGGAAATTTTGGGGATTTTCGAAATTCAAAGGGGTCAAAATACATTTTTATGAAATTGAGGGTCAATTGGGCATGAAAATAATGTTGGAGGACCAATTGAGGAATTTTGGAAAATTTGGGGAAAAACTTACCATTTTTGTGAAAGAAGGGCAAAATGGTAATTTTGGAAAAATTGGGGAACCAAATTGGAAATTTGGAAAATTAAACCCCTTTTTGGTGAAATTGAATAAATTGAGGTCCCACGATAAATTTTAAAAGTTACGAGGCTCAATTTGAGGAAAAACCAACATTAGGGACTTAAAGTTAAAGAGAAATAACTTTAGGGACCTAATTGCAAATAGCTAAAAGTTTGGGTTTTCTCATTCATTAATGAATGAAGGCTGTTATGCCGAGTAATAATGAACAAGGTTGTTCATATCGTGTAGGAACGTTAAATACCAGAAATGCCAGCAAGGACAAGCTCGCGTGAATACAAAGAACCAGTCTAGTGGAATTCACGGCATTAACGGGTGAGTGAGTTTACTAACATTATACTCGGTTGGGGATGATAAGTGCCTCGATATAAAAACCCACTGTTTAGTGGTATTTTAATCATCACTACTTAGAGAAAGTGATGTGAAAGTTATGCAAAAAAAAACTACTTACGGGTTGCAAGTAGATCATACCTGGTTGGTATGATGAGACTTCCTCGAAGGAAGTTGAAAACCCGTTTATCGGTTATGAACGGAGATGTCCTTATATCGATCGGTATGATGGACAGTAAAAACCTATTTTTGTCGGAAGTGCTCTCCCCTGACTGTGTGCCAATGCTTAAACAATTTGGGAGACCTTCTCAACGGGAGCTCGAATAGCTCCAATAGGTCGGGGGCCTCGATTTTGGAACTTGGGGGCTAAATGCCCGATTTTAAAAATCTCGTACAGTGGGCCCAAGGCCAGTTGGCACGAGCAAGAGCTCGTAAATGAACATGATATATGTGCCATAAAACTTAATAAGTGAATTGTTTGGCCGTGGTACGAAGATAGGACCGACATGCTCAGTCAACTAGTAGCAGTGCGACATGACAGGTCGACGGACTAGTCAAGACAAACAGCTGCGGGTTGAGTTGAGAGTCGGGGCCGTTGGACTAGTGGCACCACAGATTACATGGCAATATAAGAAAACATTATTTATGCATGCACTGTGAGTACGGGATCATCAAGACACCCATGAGGGGTAATGATGCGTCCTAAAGGCACTGGACGACCTGGTGGCTATAAGGGCAGTTCGTCGTTCCAGGTGTCTGTGTGAAATCTGGAGTAGCACAAAGCGCATGAGACCGGGGTGGGGATAGGATGAGGTCTCTGTCCTCATGCGGACATGAAGAAGTGATTTCGGGATTGTGGTTAGGATGTCACGTACATCCACTCATTCCCAGGGTAGAAGTGGTCGTACTTCTATCTGGGTGGTAGGAAAAGTCGCTCTGAAGCCACTAGCGGGTTCAGTAGTGATACTGACTTGCGAATGTGTGTTGGGTGATGACACACCGTGGTAACTAAGAAATAATGGAAAAAAACACAAATTTTTAAATGATGGGATTTTTTAAAACAAAGGAGTCTGGCACACTCCATATAAATATTTTTCTTAAAAGTCAAAAACTTTTAAAAACCCATTCACTGAGTAGTCATACTCACCCCCTCCCTTATATCCCTTTCAGGAAATCCCGGAAAGCCTCCCCTTAAAGACCGTCAACTAAGATGCCTGTAAGACAGGTATGTAAAGTTTTAAATTTCATACAGTTTTGATTATACTATTCTAGGAAAAAGGTGCAAGTTAAAGGACGCCTTACTCTTTACGGTTTACGATAAGGGGAAACCCTTTAATAAACTGGGAGAGTGGCGGGTTGATCACGGGGATCCGACCAAACCGGGTCGGGGCGTGACACAGTGGGCACATTGTAATGAGCGTCCAATGGGAGGTCACCACATGGTCGGTCAACAAGTCAAAGGGTGACTCGAACGCTGAGTGGGAAGTCGCATCAGTGAAGCCAATCAATCACAATACATCATGTGATAGCTTCCACGTGCGAAGCTTGCACGCACGTGTATAGTATATCCTCTTCAACCTCTAAAAGCTAGCATATAAGGATGAGGAACTGGTTGCTCAGTCTCTAGTGACCGAAAATGTGAAACCCGTCCTCTAGGACCAAGAAAAATCGGGAAAAGACTGGTCAATTCTAAAGAGAAAACCAAACCATTTAACGAACCCAGAATGATAAAGATATGTTAAAATGGGAAATTGGAAAATCCCAAGTGACCAAAAAGTCATGAAAATCATGGGGAAGAACCATGAAGTAAATTGGATGGAGAAACTGGATTGGTTCAAGGTGAACCGTACCTGAACCGGATTGCACCATATTGGAAAAATTATTTTTCTAGGTGACTTGGAAATCTTAAATTGGAAATTGAGGCCACCATCAGATTGAAAATGAATTTAGACTAATTTAGAAATTTTTAATTTTGAGCAAACCGATCAAATCGGGCCTAAACCGGCCGATTTTCGTCATTGAACCTGGTCAGACTGGTCTGGTCCGATCCAAAATAGTGTCGTATTCTTCCTTGGGATGATAAAATTGTTCATATGGTAAAAGAACGTTCATTTTCCAACAAGGGAATATTCCCTATGATTTAGGCATTTTCTGAAGACGATAAACTTGACCAATATGGAAACTGGTAGGGCAGAGGGTCCTTGAGCTCACTATATAAAGAGTTCTCCTCTATTCATCTGCCACATGCCTCAAATCCTCTCCTCCTCTGAAGTGCTTAGTTTTCTGGCGAAGCTCAAACTAGAGCTCCAACTTAAGCACTTTTCTTAGCCTTAGAGGGCAAACTCGGGTCCTATAGACTCTGGGGGAAGTCAGTTACTTAACAGCAACCTCCCTTCGACCCAAGGATCGTCGGAGAAGCGTTGGCGGGATCGAACAGTGAAGTAGGTCTGTCGGTTTGAAGCTACCCTATTTTGGACGATCTGAATTCGACCAATTCAGACCTCCTACGACCAAACCAAACCTCCCCATAGTCCCCACGGCCATCACACGACCTCCACAGAGGCGAAAGGTAAGCCAATTCGACGCTCCTCCATCGTTGAATATCGGTTCTAAAGAGAGAAAGTGTTGAACTTCACTAACCAAATTCCCTTGACATCAACGGTAGCAATTCTTGATCCTAGAAGGACCCTAAGGATGAGAGCTACCTTCCTAGATTGAGAGCTCAGACCACCGCACCTCCGACAGCAAGCTTTCAAAACTTTCTCTCTCTACATGCAGTTTTTCGATGAAGCTCCATTTGAGCTCGTTTTGGACCCAAATTCTGCAATTCAAAATTCCATTGGATTGTATCAAATGTAGAAACTGATCCATTCCATCAATTGGAGCAATTTACCCTATTTGAATGGCCAATTTGAGGAAATCAAATTCAGTTAATGTAAAGGGGGGAATTGGGAATTTTGAAATATTGAAGGACCTAAATGAAATTTCTCAAAATTGAAGGTCAATTGGCAATGAAAAATATGTTGGAGGACCAATTGGTCAATTTTTGAAAGAATTGGGGCCAATTGACCAGTTTTGGAACTTAGGGGCAAAATGGTAATTTTGTAAAAGTTAGGGGACCAAATTAGAAATTTGGGAAATTTGAGCCCCGTATACCATTTTGAGAAAATTAAGGACCCAAGAGGGATATAGGAATCTCAGAGGACTTAATTAAAAACAATCGAACGTTTGGGACCTAAAGTTAAAGATTTTGGACTTTAGGGACCTAAGTGCAATAAGGTGGAAATAAGGGCCTAAATGTAAATACATGAAATTAGAGGGGCTATTAATGCCAAGCCATTCCTAACAAGAATACTCAAACCATGTAGGAACAAATTCAAATAAGGACGTGAGCAAAAGAGCCCAAACAAGATTTGGAAGGCTGACTCAGGACGAACACGTCATAGTCACTAGGTGAGTGGGATAGTTTAAACATCATACCCGGTTGGGGTGATGAGCGCTTTTATTAACTGAAAACCTACTTACCGGTTGTAAGTAGGACTTTTTATACATCATGCCCAGTAGGGATGATGGGCACTTTTAAGAAAGGAAAAACCTGTTTACCGGTTGTAAGCATACCTACCTCTATCATCACACCCAATTGGTGTGATGAGTACCTTAAGCTAAAAAGAGATTTTTGTCATAAATGTTCTCCCCTAACTATGTGTCATTACTTAAATTATTTGGGAGACCTTCTTGACGAGAGCTAGAATAGCTCTAACAGGCCAAGGGCCTTAAATTTGAACTCATAGGACTCAAGGACCAATTTTTGAAAAACAAGTGAAGTGGCCCAAGGCTAGTGGGCAGAGGCTGAAGCCCATAAACAAACATGAATAGGAAGAGCCATGAAACCTCTCATTTAAAATGGAAAGAATTGTGTGATTTGCCATGGTATCAAGTCAAGATCGACAAGGCTTGATAGGCTAGCAGCAGTGTGTCAGGGTCAAGTCAACGGACTGGCCAGACAAACACCTGCAGACCGGGTTCAGTGTCGGGACTGTTGGACCGTCGACACCAAAGAGAATGGCTAATTATATGAAAACTATTGCATGTGCATGCACTCTTAGATTTGGGACCATCAAGATGCCTAAGAGGGGTAGTGATAGGTTCCAAGGATTGTTGGACGACCTGGTGGCGATAAGGACAGTTTGTTAGGCCAGTTAGTCATGAAGCTCTAGGAGCTTCTTGCGCATTGAGATCGGGGTGGGGGCGGGATGAGGTCTCCGTCCTCATTCGGACATGGAGTTATGTGGAGTCTGAGGGCTCAGCGCCTGGGGCATCACTCAGATTCAAGGTAGAAGTTTGGGATTTCTATCATTATGGACGGTAAAGATGCTCTAATCCACAAGTGGGTGCAGTGGGCATGCTGCACTAGTGAACGTGTGTACCCTTTATGATAAGGGGCATGTGTTTTTTGCTAGATGCCTCCCAAGGCAAGGGGATGTGCTAAAAGAGCTAAACACACAAAGGCTT
Organism: Trapa incisa; assembly: GCA_030064435.1. Taxonomy (NCBI): domain Eukaryota; kingdom Viridiplantae; phylum Streptophyta; class Magnoliopsida; order Myrtales; family Lythraceae; genus Trapa; species Trapa incisa. The sequence goes on along the minus strand of CM057781.1, from coordinate 11,062,188 downwards.
AAAAAGGGATAAAAAGTTTTTAAAGAACAAGTTTGAAAACTATGTATATTTTTTAAACTCATTACCCCAACACCCACTCAATGAGTTGTGGAAAACTCACCCCCTCCCTTTAACCCCTTTTTCAAGAAGGAAGACGAACCCTTAAGAAATACCTTGAAGCCAAACCCTTAAGACAAAGATAGGTATGTAAAGTTTCTAACATATTAAATTTTGTATAATGTTATTCAAGGAAAAAAATCATGTAAAAAGTACGTCTAACTCCTCACGGTTTAGAAGGAAGTGAAATCCTTCATAGACTAAAGGGAGTGGCAGTTTGCTCATGAGGCTTCGACCAAACCGAGTTGGGGTGTGACAGAAAAACCCTCTCGATATGACTACGAATGGGAGAGATTGGGGCCAAGTGATGGATGAACGGATAGCCGTGTCAGTTGTCAAGCTCCCTATATAAAGAGCTCCTCCTCAATCATCTTCCTCATCCCTCAAACAATTGAAGAAGAAGAAGTGCTCCATTTCTTGACGAAGCATGAACCAAAGCTCCGGTTGTGATCTTTTCCTCAACCTCCAAAGGTGAATTCCAGTTCCCTGGAATTGGAAAGAAGTCCCCTACATTGTTGTAACCTCCTTTCAGCTGGAGGATTTCCAAAGAAGTGTCGGTGAGCTCACACAATACCGTCACTCCAACAATCACAAAGTAGCAGAATCCTTTGAGCTAAATTCTGGTCACCCCTGACCTCCTGCAACCATAACGACCCCCCCCCCCCCCCCCAACTCTCCCCAACTGAACCTCGACCTCCTTAAACCTACAAGGTAAGCTAATTTCGCCTACTTTCACCGGGATAGTTAAGTTAGAGAATGTTGAACATGAAAACTTATCTCATAAAATTCCCATTTCCTAGGCTACAAATTGACGTGTAGTTTAATCCTAGGAGGATCCCCATGAAGAGCACTAGCCGCCCATACCCAGAGTTACGACAATCGTTTCTTTGCCGGAAAGTAAACGAAGTTTTCTCCCTTTAGAAAAGTTTTCCGGTTAAGCTTCGTTTGATCTCAGTTTTTAGTTAAATGAAGTGATTTAAAGCTTAAAACACTCGTAGGGAGAATGGGAAGTGATTAGTGACACGTTAGGAGAGAATTAACAAGCTTTAAGCATTCAATTTGGGGAATCAAAGATTTGGGGGGCTAAAATGCAATTTGGACAAAACTTTGGCAAATTTGGGGATTTTCAAAAACTTGGTGATTTTTATGAAATTAACATCAATTGAGGGTTAATTGATGATTAAGAAGAAATTAAGGACCTAATTGTAATTAAAATAATTTTGATGGATTTAATTGTAATTAAAAGTACTTATTAGGATTTATTTGCAATTTAAATAATTTTACTTTGATAAAATTATGTAATGGGTGCAATTGCAAATAAAGTAAACTTAGAAATTTTGGAAATTAAATTGGGAGTTAATTGCCAATAGAATAAACCTAGGGGCTTTTATGCAATTAGGAAGAAACCTAGGGATCTAAGTAAAAATATTCAGATAATTTAATAAATTATTATCCATGATAATGTAGGCACATACCAAGAGGCTTCTACCTACAACCGCAAAACAGCCTTGAGACATTGAAAATCCATCCAGGACGATCGAGTCACGAAATACAGATAAGTGGAATTTATGGCATCATGCTCGTTTGGGGTGATGAACGTACTTTTGTATTACCCAAGGTTACAAAATTGCTTTCCAGAAATAGTCTCCCTTGGCTATGTGAACCTAATCTAACTTTTTGGGAGATATTTCTAATTATAGCATGAAGCACGTGTTACTTAGAGCTAGAATTGTTCTAGTGGGCCCAAGGCGTAGATTTTTTAACTAAAGTGGGCCCAAGGCCAAGTGTTGGAAAAACTCATGAAGTGGCCCAAGGCTAATGGGAATGGGCTTAAACTCGTAGACAAATTAATAATTATTAATTATAGAAAACTTTCATAAATGGTTAAATTGTGTAATATAGCTACCGAGCCGAAGTCGAGTTCTCGAACTCATTGGGCTGGTAGCTACTGAGTCGAGGTCAGGTCATCGAACTCATTGGGCTAGTAACACCAAATATAAAAGGTCTAAATTAAAAAGACTTTTGATTATGCATGCTGATATACAAAACTATTGAGGCGCCCGATATGGGGTACTGTTGGTTCTAAGGGTTGTTGGACGGCGTAGGAAGCATAAGGGAAGGTTTTTCGTGCGAGTATGTCAAGAAACTCTGGGTGCTTTATGCGCATTGAAATCGACGATAAAGGGAGAGAGGTCTCGTCCCACAATAGTGAACACGAAGTTTCAAATTAAGTATGGGGATTGGGCAATGGTGCTCACACGGACTTGTGGTAGAGGTTGCATCCTCTTACCAAGAGTGGATGGTAAAGTTGCTTGGGTCCACAATTGTAATAGTTGGGGACTGTTCTACGAAAGTATGATCTATTTGATAATAAAAGGGCATGTGTGATTGTGTGCTAAACCAAACTTGAAAAGGTAAATGATAAAATAACCCTTTCATGATAAAGGATGTGGAGTTAAACCCATAAAACCCTTAAACAAGAATAGTGTTATATGTTAACCAATGAATAACCATTTTTCATCCTTGAGAAATCACCTTATTATCCCCTCACTGAGTTGTAGAACTCACCCCTTCCTTATTCCTCTACCGGGAAGCTTTTACATCAAGGAAAGTGAAAACCTGAGGAGTACTCTATGATTACCACAGAGAGGTAATTTCATTAAATCATTTTTTACTTTGTTATGGAAAACATATACATCTGTAAGCCTTTAACTTTACTAGTCTATCTTGGTAGAAATACCATTTTAGTACAAAAATGGGTGGTGGGTTGATCACGAGGATCTAACCAAACTAGGTTGGAACATGACAGTCGAACCACAAGGATAAACAAAGGTTTGTCACACTTGCGAATTAATGCCTAGGTGGTTGTATTAAACATCTAATATCATGTTACTAGGGGAGGTCGAAGGAGGATTAGGCTCCAAAGGAATCATTGTGTGTGGCAATAATTAGTGCATGATAACACGAGAAGTGGAGATGGTCTGGAGAGGATTGTGCTCCCAGAATAAACATTGTGTTATGTTTTTGTGCATAATGAATTAAAACTTGAAGGCCTACTATGTGTTGTGCATTCGTGATAGAATAATTGGTCTAATAGCAAGTCAGTCCTTATGATATATTGTATAACATAATGTACATGACATTTGCATCGAGTATGGTAATAAGAGTGAGGATTATTTGAATATCTAGTCAGGAAATAAGGAAAAGATATACCTATAAATCAAGTATGGTAATAAGGGGGTGAATCTATGTGGTTGTGAGGATGAAATATAAGGGTGGGACTTGAAGACCCAAATTTGAATATGATGTTGTGATTGCAATTGAGTTCCTGTGAGAACCGTGACTCTACTCGGGAACTTGGCCTAATTTGAAGATAATAATCAATGTGATGAATACTTGTATGAACCTAGACTCTTTAGGGCATTTGGTCGTAATGAATGCGACTGAAGAGTATAGTGAAATCCTTCATATATGAAATTGAAATGGATATTAGATCCATCTAAACTAAAATGTTGTGATGGGTGAGCGAATGTGGACACCACTTGGGTAGTTTGTTTGGTAAAGAAGTTTTCGTCTCACGAACTATAAAAATAATTAATAAGAGTTTAGTAAGTGAGTTTTAGAAGTAATCACCATAGATAATATCTTTGAAAAAGTATCTTATTACAAGGTATGAATTACTAAATAATTTTGAAAAGAAAATAAGAAAAATGGAAATAATATAAAAACTATATTAGTAATTTTAGTAAAGACGATATCGAGATATAAACAAGAGATATTAGAAAAAAATAAATGTGGGAAGAAAGAACTTGTACACCTGAAAGCAGCTTGTACACGAGTAGTTTTATTTCGGTATATTATATTTTCCCCATATTGTAAATAATTATAATTTGATTAAAATATCTTTTATGAAAATATTTTGCTTCTAAAAATTGTGTATACTTTATATTATGTATATTGATCAATATTATTTTAGTTAAACTAATTATTATTTTAGAATCAAATGTACATGATTAATATGGTACTCCAACCTCGGAAATAGAGTTGAAAAATAGTAAATTATCTTATTTTTTAATGTTTCTTTTAGTATTTTTCATTGATATCTTTCTTATAAAATTAAATAACTCCCACTTTAAATGCATTATTTGTATACTTAATTAAAAAAATTATTTAATTTTTTAAGAATTAAAATTCATACCATTTTATCAATCGATTTTTGACATAACACAATCATATTTATGATATTCAAAAGTTAAAAAAATATTTTATAAATTATTCTAATAGTGAAATTAAATATAAGAATTTTGACAATAATACCACTAAACTTATTTGAATAAAATGGATCGTGCCAAAATTTTGTGTTCACCCTCTCCTTTTATCAATTTGTTCACTTATTAATCTCTTAATTATTCACCTTGTCATTATGCAAAAAAAAAAAAAATCATTCACATTGTCACCAATAATATATTTTATTCTCGCAACAAGAACGCCAATGGCATCCCTCCCTCTCATTGTTGGAGTAGGTCGATTTTACCTTCTTCTAAGTTAAGCTTACGGAATAGATTGTATCTAGCTAGTCTTCATCATAGTTATTTATCATGTGAATCTAGGGGTGAGAGTGGACTTGGTCAATTTTTGAACTACACGGATCGGAATCTAGCTATAGAATCTATGGAGCTTATTTTACAGAAAATTCTCTTAAATTTGACTCCATAAGCCATGTATTATACGATAATCAAAATGTATTTTATATTCTATATAATTTAAATTTATTATCAAATAAATGTTACTATTGATACTCTACTAAATTATTATTTATTTTATTTTTTAATTTAAATATAAATATTATAATATTAAGAGTTTTAAGGGAAAATTTTAAAAATCCTACGCGCTTAAAATTTTTAGCACAAATTTTAAATTTAAATTTTTTTTCTTAAAATAATTTTATAATATAATATTTATATTTTAATTATATAATTAAATTAATACTTTTTAATTTGAAAAACAATTTTTATTATTACCTTTAATTCTGGTGTATGAATCCGCTAATCCCAAAATATTTTAATTTGACATCTGCTTACTAAACTTGATCAACAGTTTTTTGATTTGATGAGAAGAGCCATTGAATCATCATAACTGGACCATGCCATATGCCATCGGTAGTATTTGTCAGCTGCACGAGATGACAAACTTGGCATGTAGTGGAAAAGTTGAGAGAGCAATATACAGAAGCGGGGCCGTGGCAGTGCTGGCTGCAGGGGGGAGGGCCACAATTCCAGCATTGTTTGGTTAGTATCATCGTCGTCTTCTTGCAGTGGCTCTTTCTCGACAGTCGAGTGGACACCACCCTCCCTATCTTTCCTAACTTTCTTGAGGCTCCTAAAAAGCTTATGGTGGACTGCTTTCCGTCCTCCATTTGATGTTCTGTCCTTTCACACTCCTAGAGGAATGTAATACCCTTGATCTTTGAGTGCGGCTCCGCAGGTGAAAAGATGCCGACCCTCCTTCTGACATGGCATACGTGGAATTCATATCATCATCGATTGCTCTGCGTTAGTACTCAGTCCAAACTATCACTTGGGTCGCACCCTCATGGCGCCAAAATCACAGGATAACCACTGTCGTTTTTGCAGTCCAATAAATTCCATTCCCTATTGAAGCAATAATGGAGTTTATCCTTGTTTTGTTCTGCAGTGGCCCATTTCCCCCCTCCATAATGCCTCAGTCACGCTTCCAAGTTTGAGACTCAACATCATGGCTACCTTGTTTTAGTGCTCTCAGGGAAATAATAAATGCTAGCAGATTTTTCATTCATCCATTAACCAGAGGTCTCAAGGTTTTCAATTTGATCATAGTTTCGGTTTCCGTATGCTCTGTATCCTTCTCTTTCACATACCATAGACGAAGCTCAAAGGGTTTATGGCACAGAGGAGAGGAGGATAGGCACATTAAAATCTTCGTTTAAAATACTCTTGTTCAAAGGGTTTATGCCCAAAGGATAGAATGACAAGAGAAAAGCAGTTCCATTGAAATCGTCAACTTGTTACAGTAAAAGAATATGAGTCACATTCTCAGTCAGTTTCTCTCTCTCTCTCTGAAGAAGAAGAGTTTGCAGCTTAGTAAGACAGCAGCAACAACAAGATACAATGATCAGAACAACATGTGAGTCCTCTTACTCATCTTTTTACCCTTTACTTCCTCAAAGCTGCACTTTCCGATTATGGAGAAAGTAACATTACAAGTCCATTAATATGTAGTTGACACTCAAATTTTGGATGACTAACATGGAACTGCACTAGACTAATGGAGAAAGAAGTACCAGACTAGGCTCAAGGGGAACAAAATGGTTGTTCTCTAGAAATATATATTTGACAATGGATTTCAATGGCTGGATATAAACCCAAGAAGGAGAAAATCAAACTCCAAATAGAAGTGCGCTAACTCCACTATATCACCTATGACAGATACATCTGTAGTGGTAGGCGCTATTGATGGGGTCATTTCCTTCTACTGGGACCTGCTCTGCTCTGCATCTATACTTGCACCCTCTGCATTCGTTGTAAGTGCAAGTCGGTCTGGTGGATCCTATGAGCAACCTCCTCAGTGTCTTGTTCCTCTTTCCTCCTCCAAATTTTCCCTGCTCTTGGAAGCATTAAAGTATTCATATCCAAGCAGTATAAAATTCAAGCTGGAAAGAATCTAAGCTTCTTTGGAGAAGTCAACTTCCGGAGCAACCCCAGAGTTTACGTGAACAGCTTGAATACAGTCGAAAATCTTGTTATTGAAAATGATAGTTAGCCGACAAATATTACCAGCAAATTTCTCACCTTCATATGGAGTGGATTTAGATGATGAGGTTGGCCCATTTGACTCCTCGACCCTAGAAAGGCATTAAAAATGAATAACCTCATTTATATAGGAATGACAAAAAAAAGTGATGGAGGCTACCAAGTATAGTGGAAAGAAGAAAACAAGTACTCCCTGTATGATTGTAGAAAATATAAAAGGCAATATGGTGATTCAGACATGGCAAGAACAATCAAAACTGGGAACAAAAAGTGGGACTAGGAAAAGAAAAATAAAAGGCATTCTGGAAAATCACTTCCATCATATGAGATGACTGGAGACAATGGGAAGAATTTCATGGAGCGTGATAATCCCTTGAGAATTAGTTATTTAAAAAAAGCTAGTCCAGACTGCAATAGTAGGAGCCCCGGATGAAATGCATCACCAGAAGAAGATACAGTAATGTGCAAAACAAAACCTTGTATAACAGAAGCTGCAAGAAGAAAACAGATGAATGAAAGCAGCAGGAAGTGGACTGATAGTTTAAAGCTGGCCATTGTCTAACAAGACCAGGCACAATGGCCTAAGAAGAGGATATACTCTGAACAGCGCAGGGCAATATATAATGAGGTTATCTTGAAGAGGGAAAGAGACTCTTTCTCATGGTTATTTACTGTTGTAAATTAGAATATGTCCGTAAACCTGCTGTAAAAGAGACGAACACACCAGAAGGAGTAGAGGTCCCCTACGCCCTAGCCGACAGACTGCCCTTTGCACGACCCTCCTCCCATGCGAAGAATATTAATAGCTTTCCCATGCGGAATGTACAAAAGTGCCCATAGGATTTTAAAATATTTTACCTTAAAAGAAAGGCATCTTAAGGGTAAAGATGGAATTTGATGATAAAAATCATTGAGGAGCCCATTTGACCGTTCACATTTCTCTTTGCCAGTAGAGAAGATTGGAGTATCGTAGTCTATTGATTATTGAAAAAAATAATATATTAAGCAAATTACATAATCTATCTTAGACTAAATTACATCACTCGTATAAAAGATATATTTATATTATATGTCCTTATTTAGACCCGTGTCTAGTAATAGTTAAAGTGTTGATGGATATATGAAATATCTAATGGTATAAATTATAGTATAAGTATATTTACTTATCTTTTACTATCCTCTTATTTATTTTTTTACTCTTATCATAATTATTCTTTATTTTTCTTTATACCTTCAATTATATCTCATTATTTTTTCAACCTTATTATTCGATCTTCTGACATACAAAATTATTTTTATACTAATATTTTCATAATTTTGATGATAGATAATTTTTTCATTTTTTTATTATATATCAAATATTAACCACTATTGTAATATTTTTCAATACTACATTAACTTCCTATATAATAATTCTTTTTCACCAAAAATTACAACTATACTCACAAATAATATCTCTCACATTTATTATAAGTATAATAATATACATAAAAATATTTAAATATGCTAGATTTAAATTTGCTTGCTAAATATTGATGGTATTACACAAAATATAAGGCATACAAACATGCAAGAATAGACTATTTACATATTTTTTTCTATCAACCCTTTACAAGTTAATTTAAACCTCAACATTTTCATATCCATTCAATTAATTAGATACTCTTTATTAGTATAATTTCACTTTATAAATATTATGTAACATTTAATTTTAAAAGAAGATGATGAATAATTATCAACAAAAATAATTTTTTATTATTTTGATACAATTTTATTGAGTGTATCTATACATACATTCTCATGAATAATTCTATTAGTTGATAAAGTATTATTGTCTATTTTAAAAATATAAATTTTGATATTATATTAAATTTGAACCAAAAGTAGAAAATTATTTAAATATAATAATAGTATTTTTATTTTGTGATTCATCAAATACAATGAAAGTAATAATTAATAAATATAATAAATTATCTAAATATACTAGTAGAAATAATGGGACAAATTCCTAAATAGGAGTATATCAATAAAAATAGTTCAATATTTTTTAATTTAGTAAAAATCTGACTAGTTATAACTATTATAAATAAATTTATTATATTGGGTAGAAAATAAATTTAGACAAATTTATAAATTTTTAATTTTGAGAAAACCGGTCGAATTAGGCCTAAATCGGCCGATTTTCGTCATTGAACCCGGTCGGATTGGTCCGGTCCAGTCCAGAACAGTGTCATCTTCTTCCTTGGGATGACAACACTGTTCATATGGAAGAAAAACTTTCCTTCTCCGGTGAGAGAATATTCCCTCTAATTTGGGCATTTTTTGAAGAAGATAAACTCGACTAATATGGAAACTAGTAGGGCAGAGGGTTTTTGAGCTCCTAATAAAAAGAGCTCCCCTCCATTCATCCTCCACACACCTCAAGTCCTCTTCTCCTCCAAAGTGCTCCATTTTTCTGTGAAACTCGAACCAGAGCTCTGACTTGGGCACTTTTCTCAACCTTAGAAGGAACACTTGGGTCCTATACATTCTGGGGGAAGTCACCTACCTAACAGCAACCTCCCTTCAACCCAAGAATCGTTGGAGAAGCGCTGGCAAGATTGAAAAATGAAGCAGCTCCATTAGATCAAAGTTGCCCTATATTGGCCAACCTGAATTCGTCTAATTCAGCCCTCCTAAGACCAAACCAAGTCCTCTCATAGTCCCCGTGACCATCATATGACCTCTATAGATGCAATAGGTAAGCCAATTCGGCCCATCTCCGTCGTTGCGGATTTGTTCTAAAGAGAGAAAGTGTTGAACTTCACTAACCAAATTCACCTCGATCTTGACATCAATTGTAGAGATTCTTGATCCTAAAAGGACCCTAAGGATGAGAACTACCTTCCCAAATCGAGAGCTCAGACCGGCGCACCTCCAATGGTAATCTTTCAAAGCTTTCTCTCTCTATGTACAATTTTCCAGCAAAGCTTCGTTTGAGCTCGTTCCGGACCTAAATTTTGCAATTCAAAGCTCCATTTGATCATATAGAAGTGTAGAAATTGATCCATGCTATCAATTGGATCAATTAACCCCATTTAAATGGTCAATTTGAAGGAATCAAATTCGATCAGTGTAAAGGGGTGAAGTTGGGGGAAATTTTGAAATTTCAAAAAATTGAAGAACCTAAATGAAATTTTCTCAAAATTGAAGGTCAATTGGCAATGAGAAAGATGATAGATGACTAATTGGTCAATTTTTAAATGAGTTGGGGCCTATTGATCATTTTTGGAACTTAGGGGCAAAATGGTAATTTTGTAAAATTTGGGGGACCAAATTAGAAATTTGGGATATTTGAGCTCATATACCATTTTGAGAAAACTTAAAGACCCAAGAGGGATATTGGAAGACCCGAGGACTTAATTAAAAATAATTGAATGTTTGGGACCTAAAGTGAAAGGTTATGGACTTTAGGGACCTAATTGCAATAAGGCAAAAATAAGGGCCTAAATGGAAATACTTGGAAATAAAAGGGTCATTTTGCCAAGTTGTTCCTTATGAGGATATTCAAACAATGTAGGAACGAATTTGGATAAGCACGTGAGCAAAGGAGCTCAAGCAGGACTTGGAAGCTGATTGGGGATGAACGCATATCGGGTGAGTGGGCTTACTAACGTCATACCCGATTAGGGTGATGAGCATGTTTTAATTGAAAGGAAAAACCACTTGTGAGTGGGACTTTTATGCATCATACAGATTGGGGTGATAAGCTCACTTTTATGAACTGAAAACCTACTTACTAGATTTTTAGTAGCATTAAATAAAACATCATACCTGGTTGGTATGATGAGTTTCTGAAAGGAAAAACCTGCATACTGATTATAACCGGACCTATCATCACACCCAGTTGGTGTGATGGGTTAAAAAAGGAAAGTTTTCTCGTTAGTGTTCTCCCCTAACTATATGTTATTGCTTAAACTATTTGAGAGACATTCTTAACAAGAACGAAAACAACTCTAATAGGTCAGGGGCCTCAGTTTTGAACTCATAAAGCTCAAGACCCAATTTTGAAAAACACATGTAGTGGGCCCAAGGCCAGTGTGCATAAACTGAAGCCCATAAACAAACAAGAATAGGAAGAGCCATGAAAACTCTTATTTAAAATGAAAATTAGTTGTGTGATTCATTATGGTACCGAGTCAGGATCGATAATGCTCGATGGGTTGGCGGTAGTGCATCAGGGCTAGGTCGATGAATTGACCTAGACAAATAGATGTAGGCCGGGTTGAATTTCGGGGCCGTTGGACCGTCGGCACCAAAGAGAATGGGTAAATTATGAAAATTTTTGTTTGTGCATACACTCATGGATTTGTATCAACCATTTAAGAATTTTAAAAAATAAATTTTGCAACAGACAATGTTACATTGTAATGTTCAAACTCAAATTACTAGTTCTATTCCTTATAATTCACCACATCCCTATCACTATAAATGTAGGTATAGTCACACTTGTAATGAAATGGTAAGAATATAAAATATTTTTTAATGTATTAATTTTTTTTAAATAATACAATATTCATAAATATATAAAACTTTGAGTGAATAACAATAATAATAAATACTTAAATTATCACTTTGATGTTGGAACCTTGAGTAACACGATCATAACCCATTATATTTTGTTACCTCAAAAATATTTGAGAGTGATAAGCTTGGCTAGTAAGTAGGCTACTTAGAGTCACTTCACACCTTCAACTCTAATCCTCTACTCAAAACTCATAGTATAAAATATTATTATATTTATCATTAGCCATCTTAATTATTATAATTAGTATGATTTGTTACAATTTATATTCACATGTTCATTATTTAATTTACATACTTAAAATTTTTATATACTTTTTTATATTAAATATTCAATTACTTATGTATGTATAATCAAAACTTATAACATAATCAAAATATCTCATGGCTCTAACATAATCTCTCCGAATGGAGATTTACACATGAGCATGTACAAGATTAGGATATATGCGTCTAACTACACACTCTCAAAGTACCGTATATGTATATATTCTCATATGAATATACAGGTTATGATCTCTAAGCATTATATCCATCTCGCAACACAGTATAACTATGCTTTGTTCGTCGTGACTCTACACACTCTAACACAAAATAGACAACTCATGGATTGTGAGTGAACTAAGAATTTTCATAACACTACTACCTTATAACCCCATTACCATACTACCCTCGTGGCAATGCCCTCACAACAACTTCTCGCGCATATATATATACCAAGCATGCCAAATCACATAAGCACAATAGGAATCACAACTTTACATGCATATTGCACATGTTTCATTTTATTACATCATACTTCATGTAAGTCGTTCATACTCAATCAAACAATATGCTTCATATATGACTTATTACCTTTTATGTTCATATCATGTAATGGTGTCATGCCTATTCTTGTTTTATGCGATATAATCATGTCTTATGCATCATATATCCATCTCTAAGCCAATGGTTAATAATGGTATCAATTCTATCTAATATCAAACAAAGCACCACATGATGCTATACTTCCTACCTGAATAAGCACTATCAATTTCAAGCTCATTTTTCATATGATCTTTATGTTATTCTATATTTTAGGTTTTTTATTTAAATAATTGTGAACGGTTTTATCGAACTCGCCGTCAGTAATTTTATTCACCTCTAAGTTGGAACATTTTTCAACCAACTGAGTTTCCAAAGATGTGGTGACTCGATTCCATTGTGCGAAACTCGGTAATCTAGTTATCACAATAATTGTATGGTCAGTTTATATTCACAATTGTTTTGAGTGATTAACTCTCATTTACAATTGTTTTGAGTGATTAACTCTCAAATTCCGGTGGGGTCCTTACTAAAGGTATTGGTCTCATCTAACCTCCTAAATTCTTATATTTATCATATTGGCTCATTAATTTTTATAAAACTTTACTTAGACCCATTTATTTTCTTTAATTACTATTTGACCCTTAGATTTTCAATTTATTACCCTCGTACCCTCAAAGTTTAATTATTTACCATTTGACACATTAAATCCTCATTTATATTTTTACCCTAAAATTTATTAATACTACCATTTAACCCTTAAACTCAATAAAATTTATAATTTACTCCCTAACTTTCTTAAACTTATTATTTTTATCCAAAACTTATCAAATTGGTCCATTTAGCCCCTCATTGTCCAAAATGACCATTTTACCCATTATTTTTCCAAAAATAACTATTGTACCCTTTTACTTCCATAAACCATTTTTACATCTCCATTTACCCTAAAATTTTGCCCTAGCCTCTAATACTTTCCTTAGAGGCCATTTCATAACTCTTTCCCTAATTGAAAACTAGTCCATGAACTTCCTAAAGCATTTAGTTTGGTCCCCGAACTTCGAAAATATATTTAATCAACTTTAAATTTCATAATTGCTCCCCTAGAACCATAAATCATCATTACATCATTCAAACTCTCTCTCCCAAAATCTCATCAATGATAATATGGTATGCACACGATAACATATATTGGCAACTCATGGCCAAAGTCATGCACAAAAGTCATGTCATAATTTTGATTGGGTAATATGAGAGCGTGTGAGTTGCGTGTACTCTCCACAACTGATACCCTTCGGGTTCATCTCTCATATGGATGTCTTAGCATCCCAAGGACATGTGTTAGCCTGCCAATTAACACATGCATGCCTCTATACACATGACATGTAAACCCTGCTCTTTGAAGTAAAGGAAAACCCAGAAAATAACCGATTTTACTAAGTGATAAAATCGAACCGGTTCATAAGTCCATTATAGGGGAATGGGCAAGTTGGAGAAATTTTAACTCACAAGTGACTCAAAGAGGTTCATAAACCTTGGAAAAGAACCTTAGGATGAATTGGGGAAGAAAAACCGGATCAGTTCAAGTGAACCGGGTCTGAACCGGATAGAATCGGTTTATGATCCGAGTCGAGTCATGAACCGGAACCGATAGAGAAAGGGCTAAATTGGGAAATTTATGGATCTCGAGTGACCCAAAGAGTCCCAAAAGTCATGAAAATGGACTTGAGAAGGATTGGAGATGAAAACTAAACCGATTCAGGCAAATCGGATCTGAAGCAGATTGAACCGGTTTGGACTAGTTTGAACCACTATTGAACTGGATTCTAAATTTATTTTTCTAGGTGGCTTAAAGAATTCAAATTTGAGATTTGAGGCCACTATTGGATAGAAAATGAATTTAAATAAATTTAAAAATTTTTAGATTTGAAAATTTCGGTCAAATAGGGGGTGAACCGGTCAGTTTAAGCTTTGAATATGGTTCGGACCGGTTCGAAACAGTGTCGTCTTCTTCCTTTAGATGACAACACTGTTCACTCACCGGAAAATCAAAGCAGCACTGATGAAGAAGAAACGTTTCTATTCAATACATTTCATGAACATCAATATCTGTCATAAAGGTGCCAAACGGACGGCCGACGAGTCCTCGAGCTCTTTATATAAAGAGTCACTCTCAATTCATCATCTCCATAGCTGAAAAAGCTCACTCTCTCTCCTCTGCTTAATTTTCTAGCGAAGCTCGAATCAGAGCTCCGATATAGGGTCATTTCTGAGCCAAAGAAGGTGAGGTCGGGTTCCTTAGAATTAGGGAGAAGTCAGCTACACAGTGGTGACATCCATTCATTACAAGAGACGCTGGAGAAGCGCCAGTTATTACAGTTTATAATAAGGGGAAACCCTTTAATAAACCGAGAGAGTGGTGGGTTGATCATGGGGATCCGACCAAACTGGGTCGGGGCATGACAACTAGAGTGGTATTAGAGCCTGTTTCCTCGAATACATAATCAAGACTAGAAAATATAGTAAGTAATAGGATTGATCTTAAAATTTTCAGATGGCTCCTAGAAGAGAAACCAAGAAAACTAGGGATGACTATATCCAATACCTTGTCCTCATAGGAAGACAACCCTAGAAGCTTCCCAATGCCTAGTGTATGGTAGAAGTCTCAAAAGCCAAATGAGGAAGTATCTAAGAGGATTGCGCTAGGACCTATTGAGATCACAACTCAAAGTATGAAGGGAGCCAAGCATGAAGCCATAAACGCCAGCAAAGGGCATATAACCTTACATAGGAGGAGGCTTATCAAGAATCTTGTAGCCCCCTAGTTATTTTGTAATCATTTTCTGTAATAGGGCCAAAACACCCAACATATTGTACTCCTCTATTAATGAAGTACTCCAAATTCCTAAAAACTCTGTCCCTCAAGGGATGTGATCTTCAAGGAAGATGGCCGCAAAGAAAGTGATCAAACAAGCATGTACTACCATAGAAACTAAGGAGAATCCCATCCAAGTTAATGAAATCGAATTAGGGAATCAAGAAATCTAGGAGAACTCTAAGAGTGATCAATTGACAAAGAAAACTCCACAAGAAAAAAACTCTCAATGTATCTAGATTCAAGAACGGAGCACCCAAAACTAACAATTACCTAGAAAAATGCCAAGAGAAACCACTTATGTTCACATAATTACAAGTATGAACAATAGGGACACTGTGTGGAGAAGTGCCCAACCCTACTAAGGACAGGAATCAAGTTAACGTATAGGGGAATAGGACATGAAGTGAAAAACTATCCCACACCGCAAGGAGTCGGGACAATATTTTCCAAGAATAATGCACCCACAGCTATAGAAAACCTGAAAGGATACCATCCTTAGGAATACAACTCCTGCTCGGAACTTCAATTACATCCAAGAGTAAGCTCTTCAAGATTCTAGCATAATGATAGGAAGAAAAAGAAAAGGGACTAAAGGTAGGACCTCGATAAACCACAAATAGAACAAAGAGAACTCTCCCTTGAAAGAAGAAAATTCTAAATATTGGGAGCAAAGAAGGGAGAGCAACCACCAGAGAAGACATGATGAACATTTGAAGACAAACGAAATGTATTAGGATTACAGGAATGAATCACCTTGGAAAAAGCAATGAAGCCAAATAGGAATTTTCGACCAACATAACAAAAGAAATCAAGTGGTTACAATGAGATAGTCAAAGAGAATAAATGACACCATAAGGAAGACTGGAAGGTAGAAAGGACTACACCCTAAAAAGGTCGGTGAGATGGACGTTAAGGACAGGAGGACTCAAGAAACAACTGCCCTAAGAAACTTAAACTAAAGGAATGGTGGAGGCGAGGCAGTTAATGAACTAATACACAGGAAAGCCATAATTTGAGTTCCAACAAAGAAGAGAGAGGTGGAAAGGCCAAATACTTGGGAAAAGAATGATGAAAGAAATCCTTAAAAGGACCAAAGGCCAAATTAATGACTAAACTCAAGCTAAGAAAGGAATAGGCAAACCTCTCACATAATGGTCGAGAAATCTTGAAAACAAGGAGGATTTGAATTCTCCATAAAGAAATACACTATGAAAGTAAACTTTTGAGGGATGCATACGACTGACTACCCTTGAAGGAACCATTGATGGGTGGATGAACATAATGAGGAGTGCAAGGAACCAACCCTTAATTAGGAAATGTTTCAAAGGAAAGAAGTATCGTGATGGCCCAATGTGACCTGTTTAGAGAGAGCAGGAGAACCAAATAATAATTCAAGGAGAACCAAGTAGAAAGAAGAAACTAGTAGCAACGGGACAGCCAAAGAGAATAAACAAAACCCTAAGAAAGGCTGAGATGTAGTAAAGACTACACTCTATGAAGGACAATAGGATGGGCATGAAGGACGAGTGATACAGCTACCTAAACGATTGGACCATAGAAATGGAGAGAAAGAGACAGTTAAAGAATTGGTCTTCGAGAGAACCATAGATTTAAACCATGACAAAGAAGGGAGTAGTGAAAAGGCTAAGATGTTAAAAAAATGGAGAAAAGAAATCCTTAAAGAAATCAATGACCAAGATCAAATTTACTATCAAAAGGCCATGAGATGGTTAAGTGAGCCTCTCGAAGGACGATAATGATTTTGAAACTAGGTGGATGTGAGCTCTCCCTAGAAAGAAATAGACATGTACTAGGGTACGAGTGATAATGAGGATGGAGTACGAAAGACGTACCTGTAGGATCTCAAGAGTAAAGGTAAGCATGAAAGAATAGCATCAAGGAACATCATTTAAAGTAAGGTATCTTCAAAATGAATGAAAAAGAAATTACGGGAGAAAAGGGTAAGAATCCTCCCAAATAAAGAAATCTTTATAAAGGATACATGACCCAATAACTTCTGTTTAGATGAGAAAAGAACCTTAGCACAAATTGGAAGAGAAAAACCATACCGGTTTAGATGAATCGGATCCAATTGGTTTAAATCAGTTTAAGAACCAAGTCGTTTTATGAACTGGAACCCATAGAGAGATGGTAAACTGGGAAATTTATAGATCCCAAGTGACCCAAAGAGTCCCAAAAGTCATGGAAATGGACTTGAGAAAGAATGGGAGATGAAAATCAAACTGGTTCAAGTGAACCAGATCCGAACCAGATTGAACCGGTTTGAACCACTATTGAACCAGATTCTAAATTCATTTTTCTAGGTGGCTTAAAAAAATTCAAATTTGAGATTTGAGGCCACCATTGGATAGAAAATGAATTTAGATGAATTTAGAAATTTTTAGATTTGAAAAACTTGGTCGAATGAGGGGTGAACCGGCCAGTTTAAGCTTTGGACCTAGTTTAGACCGGTCTGGTTCGAAACAGTGTCATCTTCTTCGTCTAGATGACAGCACTGTTCACTCGCCGAAAAATCAAAGCAATGCCGATGAAGAAGAAATGTCTTCATTCAATACATTTTCAGCCATCAATGCCTTTCATAAAGGTGCCAATCGAACGGCCAAGAAGTCCCTGAGCTTCCTATATAAAGACCCCCTCCCCGTTCATCCTCTCCACATTAGAAAAGCTCACTCTCTCAGGTACTTAGTTTTCTGATGAAGCTCAAACCAGAGCTCCAATATAGGGTCATTTTTTAGCCAAACAAGGTGAGGTCGGGTTCTTTAGAACCGGGGAGAAGTCAGCTACACGCTTGAAGTCTTCATTCGCTCTAAGGGTCGTCAGAGAAGCACCGGCGTGATGGAATAGTGAAGCAACTTTGATGGACCAAGTTGCCTTGTTTCGGCCGAGCTGAAATCGGCCATTTCGAGCCCTCCTCATGCCAAACCAAGCCTTCACAACACTTTCCCAGCCCTCCCACGACCGAATTAGACTGGAAGGTAAGCTAATTCGACTCACTTTTGCAATTTCTGACTAGTGCTAGAGAGAGAACCGACAGAATTTCAATGATGAAATTCTAAATCAATTTGGCATCAATTGATGCGATTGTTCATTATAGGATAAACCTCAGGATGAGAAATACCTGCCCAGATAGAAAGCTCAAACCGTCGCGCCCTCACCGGTGAGTAATCGAAGCTTTCTCTCTTTACAGTCCATTTTCCGGCAACGCTCCGTTTGAGCTCGTTCCAACATTAAAACTTACTATTTAAATTGCTAGAGAATCGTATGAACATGTAGAGACTCAATTTCAACTTCAATTTCAACAATTGGAAGTGTTTGATCAGTCAATTTGATGAAATCAAATTCGGTTGTGTTAAGAAGTTGGAATTAGGGGAAAATTGGAGAAATTTGGGGATTTTCAAAAATTTGAAGGACCGAAATGCAATTTCCTAAAATTGAGGGTCAATTGGGCATGATAAAAATGTTAGAAGGCCAATTGAGAAATTTTATAACTTTTGGGGTAAATTTTACCATTTTTGTAAAGGAAGGGTAAAATGGTAATTTTGGAAAAGTTGGCGGACCAAATTGGAAATTTGGGAAATTAAACCCCTTTTTGTGAAATTGAATAAATTGAGGTCCCAAGGAGAATTTTAAAAGTTTTTGGACTCAATTTGAGGAAAAATCGGCATTAGGGACTTAAAGTTAAAGAAAAATAACTTTAGGGACCTAATTGCAAATAAATAAAAGTTTGGTTTTCTCATTCATTTGGAATGAATGAAGGCTACTAGGCTAAGAGATAATGAATTGATACCTGGAACGCCAGCAAAGATAAGCTCGTGTGAATACAAAGAACCAGTCTATTGGAATTCACTGAATTAACGGGTGAGTGGGATTTTATATCATAACTAGTTGGGGATGATAAGCACCTCAAAATGAAAAATCCACTAATTAGTGGTATTTTAAACATCACAATTTAGAGAAGTGATGTGAAAATCATGCGAAAAAACTACTTACAGGTTGTAAGTAGATCATACCCGATTGGTATGATGAAACTTCCTTGAAGGAAGTTGAAAACCCGTTGATCAATTATAAGGGGAGATGTCATTATACCCAGTCAGTATAATGGACAGTTGAAAACATATTTTTTTTCAGAAGTGCTCTCCCCTAACTATGTGTCAATGCTTAAACGATTTGGGAGACATTCTTGATGGGAGCTCGAATAGCTCTTATAGGTCGGGGGCATCGGTTTTGGAACTTGGGGGGTAATATGCACGATTTTGAAAATCTCATACAGTGGGCCCAAGGCCAATTGGCACAAGTAGAAGCTCGTAAACAAACATGGGTTATGTGCTATAAAACTTTAAATAAAGGAATTGTTTGGCCATGGTACCAAGACATGACCGACATACTCAGTCAACTAGAGGCAATGCGACATGACAGGTCGACGGACCAGTCAAGACAAACAACTGCGGGTTGAGTTGAGGGTCGGGGTCGTTGGACCAGTGGCACCACATATTGTAACGGCAGTTCGTCATACCAGGTGACCATGCGAAATTTGGAGTAACACCAAGCGCATGAGACCGAGGTGGGGATGGGATGAGGTCTTTGTCCTCATACAGACACGGAGAATTGATTTCGGGATTGAGGGTCAGATGTCGCATACATCCACTCATTCTCAGGGTAGAAGTGGACGTGCTTCTATCTAGGTGACCGATAAAGTCGCTCTGACGCCACAAGTGGGTTCAGTGGATGGGTTGGCCTACGAGTATGTGTTTGACCTTCATGATGAAGGATGTGTGTTGGGTGATGACACACCGTGATTAATAAGGAAATGGTGGTAAAAACTGAGATTTGATATGAAAGGATTTTTTGAAAGAAAGGAGTTTGGCACACTCCAATACAATTCTTTTCCTCAAATTTAATTTTTGAAAAACCCATTCACTGAGTAGTCGTACTCACCCCCTCCCTTATATCCCTTTCAGAAAATTCCGGAAAACCTACTCTTAAAGATGATCAACTAAGATGTTTGTCAGATAGGTATGATAAATTTAAAATATTATGCAATTTTGATCTATATTATTCCAGGAAAAGGTGTGACAGTTTCTTTTAGTTAATATGTTATATAGTCATGCTAATGTATTCGAGTAAACAGGCTCTTATACCGTTCAAGTTTTCATGCCCCAATCTGGTTTGGTCAGATTCCCGTGAGCAACATTCCACTCCTTTGGACTATGAGGTGTTTCACCCCTTTCTAAACCGCGAGGTGTTAGGCGTCCTTTTTCTTTTACCGTTTTTCTTGGAATAGCATTATACAAAACTTAAAATATTAAAACTTCTGTACTTGTCGTACGGTTCAACTCCAAGGGGTCTTTTAAGGTTAGTCATCTTCTTTTGCCTGAAAAGGGGTAAAAGGAGGGGTGAGTTTCTATAACTCAGTGAGCAGGTATTGGGAGTTAGTTTTCAAAAAAAAACATGCTTTAGTTTATTTATCAAAACCATGCCAAGATTTACCACTCCTATTTCAAGGATTTTTCTCAACTCAAATCACAAAACCTTTTTCCATTTCCCTATTAAATGTGATTACCTCTTTTAGCTCATCCCCTTTCCTCAAGAGGCATTTAGCAAACAAACACACACCCTTCATTAGGAAAGTACACACATCCACAGGGTAGTCCTAAACTGCACCTACTTGGGGATTTTTATGACTTTACTGTCCACCCTTATAGAAGCCCGTCCACTTCTACCCTAAGTTTGAGTGAACGTCCAACCCTCAGAACCGAATGCCACTTCATGTCCGTAAAAGGATGGAGACCTCATCATGTCTCCACTTCGGTCTCATGCACAAAAAGCTTCCAGAGCTTCATGACTAACTGGCAAGACAAACTGCCATTATCACCCCCCCTCCCCCTCTCCCATGTCGTCCAATAGCCCTTAGAACCCATCACAACCCCCTGGGTGTCTTGATGGTCGGGATCCTTAAGTGCATGCACAAACAAAAGTTTTCATATATTTATCCATCCTCTTTGGTGCCAACGGTCCAATGATCCCAACACTCAATCCGACCAGCAATTGTTTGTCTAGGTCGGTCCATAGACCAGGACCTGACACACTGTCGCCAGTCTGTCTAGAATTGTCGGTCCTGACTTGATACCGTGGCACATCACACAAACAAATTACATTTTATTTAGTAGTTTTCATGGCTCTTCCTAATCATGTTTATTTACGAGCTCCAACACGTGCCCATTGGTTTTGGGCCTACTGCATGTGTTTTCCAAAATTGGGCCTTTTAACCCTAAGAGTTCAAAAACCGAGGCCTCTAGCCTATTAGAGTTATTCTAGCTCCCATCAAAAAGGTCTCCCAAATAGTTTAAGCAGTTGTCACACAATCAGGGGAAAGCACTTTTGACAAAAATTACTTTTTATCTCATCACACCAACAGGGTGTGATGATGGATCTGCTTACAACTGGTAGACAGTTTTCTCCTTCCCTTAAGGGAACTCATCATACCAACATGGTATGATGTTTGTTTATTCCTATTCACAAGTGATAAATAGGTTTTATCCGTTAAAAATAGTGCTAAACATCTCAACAAGTATGATGTATAAAAGTCCCACTCACAACCGGTAAGTAGGTTTTTAACTTTAAACTAAATGCTTATAACCTCAATCGGATATGATGTTAGATAATCTCACTTACTCATTGACTCTGACGTGTTCATTTCTAGTTAGTTTCCCGTCCACACTAGCTCTTGCTTGCATTCCGATTTCACATGTTCCTACACGGTTTGGATATCATTATCAATATGTGTTTGGCATAATAACCTTCGTTTTATCACGTATGAGAGATTTCGCCCAAAATTCCTTGTTTATTGCACTTAGGTCCCTAAAGTTCATTTTTCTTGACTTTAGGTCCCTAAATTGAATACCAAGATTTCCAATATCCTCTTAGTATCCTCAATTTACTCAAAATTGTGTAAGGGGCACAAATTTTCCAAATTTCCAATTTGGTCCCCAATTTTCCAAAAATTACAATTTTGCCCCTACTTTCCAAAAATAGCCATTTGGCCTCAAATCTTTTAAAAATTGACCAATTGATCCCCAAAATCTTTCTCATTGCCAATGGGCCTTCAATTTTGAAAAATTGCATGGCGGTCTCTTATTTTTTCAAAATCCTCAATTTCTTCCCCCTTTCTAGACTGAATTTGATTCGTTCAATTAGGGTTAATTTCTCAATTGATGACCTGGATCGGTTCCTACACTTCCATACGATCAAATGGAGCTTTGAATTGCAGAATTTAAGTTTGAAATGAGCTCAAACGAAGCTTCGCCAAAAAACTGTTGATAGAGAGAGAGAGAGAGAGAAAGCTTTGAAAGCTTACCATCAGAGGTGTTGCGGTCTGAGCTCTCGATCTTGGGAGGTAGCTCTCATCCTTAGGAACCTTTTAGGATAAAAAATTGCTACAATTGAAGTCCATACAAGGGTGAATTTTGTTAGTGATATTCGACACTTTCTCACTCTAACACCGATCTACAACGATGGAGGAGGGTCAAATTGGCTTACCTTTCACGTTTGGGGAGGTCGTGTGAGGGTCGTGGGGACGTTGGGGAGGCTCGGTTTGGCCAGTTGAGGTCTAAATTTTGCCAAATTTAGCTCGGCCAAAATAGGGCAGTTTTGGTCCGTTGGAGCTGCTTCACTATTTGATTCCACCAGCGCTTCTCCGGTGGTCCTCGGGTCAAAGGGAGATTGTTGTTAGGTAGCTGACTTCCCCCAGAGTTTGTAAGACCCAACCTTGCCTTCTGTGGTTAATAAAAGTGCCCAAATTAGAGCTCTGGTTTGAGCTTCCTCGGAAAATGGAGCACTTTAGAGAGAATGGAGATTTGAGGTGTGTGGAGTATGAATGGAGGGGAGATCTTTATATAGGGAGCTTGGGGACACTCTGCCCCACCAATTTCCATATTGGTCGAGCTTATCACCTTTAGAAAATGCCCAAACCAGAGAGAATATTTCTTCGCTACAGAAGGAAAGTTTTTAAATCGATGAATAGATTTGTCATCCTTAGGAAGAAGACAACTCTTTTCCAAACCGGAACGGTCCGGTCCGACAGGGTTTAATGGCGAAAATTGACCAATTCAGGCCCGATTCAACTAGTCTTCGCAAATCTAAAAAATTCTAAATTTGTCTAAATTCAATTCATATCCAATGGTGGCTTCCATTTCCCAATTTCATTATGTTAAGCCACCAAGAAAAATGAATTTAGAAACCAGTTCATATATAGTTCAAAACGATTCAATCTAGTTCACCTGAACCGGTCCTGTTTTCCCATCAAATTTACTTCATGGTTCTTCCCCATCATTTTTATTACCTTTTGGTCACTTGGAATTTTGCAATTTCTCATTTTAACCCCTCTTTATTATTCTTGGTTCCTTAAGTGGTTCGGTTTTCTTATTAAATTGACTGGTTCTTTCTCAGTTTTCCTGGATCCGAGATGACGGGTTTCACAGTATTTATGGAGGTGTCCCATCCTCAACCAATTTTGGTGAAGTTTTCCTCTTTTTGGGAATTCTCTTATAGGAATGGTGTTCTTTCTTAGTTTGGATTTTACATAATTTACACTACAATATTTCTAGCATAGTTTCAAAATCTTTTCCCAAGATTTCTAGATTTTCAAAAATAATTTTTCTTCTAAAAATTCAAGTTTGAAAATCTTATCATCTAACACCACTTAAGTTGTTATAACCCAACCTGATTTGGACGGAACACTGTAAACAACCCGCCACTCCTCTCAAGAGTATATAGAGACCACCTCTGTAATCATAGCATTGATAAAAGCTAGACTCAAACAACGAGAAAATTAATGCATCATATTTTGTTTTCCAAAATATGTCGGAAAGTATACAATGTTGTACATAAACTTGTAAAAGAATCACGTACCAATTTGGTAGTTCGTCTTCTAATGTCCCACTCAACATTTTATGACCTCAAAGGCGTAAGAGAGGGGTGAGTCTATAACTCAGTGAGAGAGTTAGCTGATAACGTGGTGTCATGTCCACGATTCAACATGTACTCAAAAAGTATACGAATTTCATTTCCCTTAACTCTAATAGGTTTGGAAAATAAACAAATTCCAACTTGTTTTATCATTGAAAAATAAATTTCATGATTTAACTCACTAGTTGTTTCTCACAAGCTAAAATTTAGTTCTTTAATATCTAGATATTTCATGGTTTGTAAGGTTTGTATCTAACAAATAACAATTACCCTTTCTCATTAAACGAGTATTCATGGCTTGTGTCTCACAAGCTAAAACTTGGAACCTTCCTACCCAGATGAACCTTTCATATTATGGTTTGATTTCCATATGTTTGTATAAGACAAATAACAATCACCCTTTCTCATTAAATGGGTTTTCACAGTTTGTGTCTCACAAGCTAAAACTTGGTTTCTTCCTACTTGGAATAACATTTCTCAATCATTATGGTTTGATTTCCATAGGTTTGTATCAGAAAAACTCATAAACACCCTTTCTCAATAAAGAGATCAAACATTTGCAGAACAGACCATCATAGCCTATAACCTCAATCTGTTCCACTAGTGACCTAGAGTGTCTTTACCGTCTACCCTGGTGAGAGGCCACAACCTCCACCACTTTATTTATGTGAGCACCAAAGCCCAACCCCCATACATTATTGATTCTTTTGTATGCTATTAAGGGACGAGACCTCTCACCCTTCTTCCTCGATCTCAATGTGCATGAAGCTCCCAATGTTTCATGAAATACTAGAATAGCATAAATTCCCTTGTGCCAACCTTACTCTCCAATAGCACTTAGAACCAACACTAGCTAGTATCGGACGTCTCTTTGGTTTTGCATGATTGAAATCACAAACATATGTATTTTGATTTAAAACCTTTATCTTTGTGTTGTTGGCTTAATAGGCTTCGACCTAGCCTCAGCTCAATAGCTTCAACAAACATTATCAAATTGTCATAATTTTATTAGTTTCTTAAATCACATCTTATTTATGGGGTAGGAACCATTTTCCAATGGCCTTGGGCCTACTTTCACAGAAGTAGATCTAACGGACCCTATGTCGATCACGAACCTCACCCATATCTTTCATAGACGGTCCAGGTTAGATCATTCCTCCTTATGTGTATCCATACACTTGATCTAGGGTAGTTCTATGGTTATTAATTATTCATGTTTTCTTCAAAGATTTTGTCACAAATTGGTTTAAGTGATTTCACACAATAATGGGATCACATTTATGGAAAATAGGTTTTTCTAACAAATCATACTTTCAACTTTTACAAGTAATTACGCATCATTGGTCCAATCAAAGCCGGTGCCAAAAATCTCACTCACCCGAGATCCGTGACTTGTTTGTCCCAGACAGATTTTTGATGCCTCAAGTTAGACTCGCTGTTGTAGGTACATGTCTTTCTTTCACACGTACATGATCATGGATAATTGACCCATCAATTATTTGATAATTACACTTAGTTCTCTATGCTTTCTTTAATTTACATAGGAGTCCCTAAGTTTATTTTATTGATAAATAAATTCCTAATATTTAACATAATTTCCACAATATTA
This sequence comes from Trapa incisa, assembly GCA_030064435.1. NCBI lineage: Eukaryota > Viridiplantae > Streptophyta > Magnoliopsida > Myrtales > Lythraceae > Trapa > Trapa incisa. The sequence goes on along the minus strand of CM057781.1, from coordinate 11,036,468 downwards.
CTTTATTTATAATTTCATCCCCAAATAATTTTATCTATTATAAAATTGTTCAAAATTACAAATAAAGCATATTATTCACTTTTAATTAAAATTAAATTCTCCAAAAATTATTTTAATTGTAATTAAGCATCCAATTTCCTTTAATTCCTCAATGAACCCTCAATTTATGTCAATTGTACAAAAATCCACAAATTTACAAAAATTCTAAAATCGCCAAATTTCTTCAAAACTGCACTTTGGCCCCCAAAATCTCATTCCATCAAATTGATCAATTAAACTCAATTAATTACCTCCTTTCATGTTGCTACTCATCTCCACTACATCTCCACGATCATTTCAAGCATTGATTCATCCAATTTGGCCTTGAATTAAGCTCAAATCAAGCTTCACTAGAAAATATTTCTAGAGAGAGAAAGCTTCGATTTTTTATCAGCAAGGACAAGATTGTTGGAGCTCTTGATTTGGAGAGCTAGCTCTCATTGAGAGGATCCTCTTAGAATCTAATTTCACCTCAATTGGTGCTCTAAACAGAGAGAATTTTATCAGTAAATTTTTCACAGTTTTCTCTCTATAAATTCACTAATACGGCGAAGGGTGGTGGTAATTGCTTACCTCAAAGGCTCAAGGAAGACTAGACTCAGTCGTGGAGAGACATGGGAGGGTTGGCCTGGCCTTAGGAGGTTCGAGGGTGGCCTAGATTCAGCTCGAAAACTTCTTCTCAAACTCAATAGTAGGAGCGACTATAATTTGCGGCTCACCAGCGCTTCATCGGTGATCCTTGAGCTGAAGGGAGTATGCAGCAAGGTATAGGACTTCCTCTAGATTCTAGGGAGCCCAAATTTGCATTTGGAGGTGAAGAAATGGGTTGATGTCAGAGCTCTAGTTCAGAGAGTGTCAGAAATTGGAGTGGTTCATGTTTTTTAGGCTTTCAAGGGATAGAGATAATGAAAGGAGGGGAGCTCTTTATATAGGGAGCTCGGGGACTTCCGTTCCTATCCATCCTTCTATCAATCAACCATTAACTCTCTGATTTACTCCCTTGTAAGAGAGATTTATTGGCCGCTGGAGTAATGGTGTCTTTTAGCCTTCTCCCCTTTTTAGTTGGTAGAAGGAAGAAGATGACACTATATGAGCGCATGCGAGTTACCACGTGGCATGCAGTTATTGGATGGCTTCACTGGCATCTTCCACTCAGCATTTGAGTCATCCGTTGACTCATTGACTGGCCACGTGGTGAACTCCCATTGGTCACTTCGTCCTCCATGTTTGTTGACCGAATCTAACTCAATTGACCATGACACATGGCATCCTCTAATTGGCTCATTTAAACTCAATAGTTTTCCCACCTGATGCAATGTGCCGATGTCATGTGTCAACCTTTGATTCTTATGGCCATCCCACGTGGCTTTTCTACTTGTCAATCTTTGATTGGTTGATAGTTCTCCAACATCCTAGTGAGTCGCTGACCTAGTATCTTTGCCATGTGTCAGCCTCTCATTGGTCAGCCCAGTTCACGGGGATTATCTTTAGTCGTTAACTAAGGACATGTGTCATGCTCTTATTGGTCAGTTTCTAATGACGTAGATTTTCTTCGTCTGACCGTGGACTAGGGACACATGTCATGCTGTGATTGGTCAGTGCTTTTAGACGCTAACCATGCGGTTGACTAGGCGTGCTTTGCCATGCGTCGCACGCTAATTAGTCTCATGTGCTGACTAGGCGCTGACCTGGCAGACGGTTTGTTGACCGGCTGGAACGTTAACTAGTTTGGTCAGACTTGGTTCAGTCATCCAAAATCAAAAATCGGTCGGTTTAGATCTGATTCGACCAGTTTTCTCATAATTAAAATTTTCTAAATTCATCTAAATTTATTTTCTACACTTTGGTGACTTCAATTTCCCAATTTGATATTTTAAGTCAACTAGAAAAATAAATCTTAGAACCGGTTCTTCTAGGTTCAATTCGATTCAACCTGATTTAGGTTTGATTCATGCTGAACTGGTCCAGTTCTCACATCCAATTTGGTTCATGATCCATTTCCATTATTTTTGCATCTTCATTGAACACTTGGTATTGTCCAATTCCCATTTTGGTTTTCTATTTACCAATTTTGGTTCACTTTGAACCATAGTTTTCTCTCAAAATTTTCAGGTTCTCATTTCTAGCTTTTTTATTTTGAGAAAATGGGGTTTGCATAAGGGGTTCTTGGTTTGATTCTTATTCTGAGTGGATCAATGGGAAATAATGGAAAAGATTTGATAATCAAATAATGAATTTTGGAAGCTTAAGGACCTAAATGGAAACCTTAAGAAAAATTTAGGGGCAAAAGTGAAAATAGCAAAAGTTGGGATCCCAAAAGTGATTCTTAGTTATTAAGGGATCTAAATGAGAATAAAGGAAGCCTAAGTACCTAAATGGAAGACTTGAGAAATTTATGGTCCCAAAAGGGAGCGTGTGAGAGCATAAGGAGAAAATTGTAATTTTGTCCATATTAAGGTCTAAAATGCAAAATTTGAAAATTTAACTATATAAGTGGAAAAATTACAGATTTGTTTTGGCATTTTGAAGAATAAATCCAAATATGAGAATAACCTTAATAGTGTGAAAAGTCATAGAAGTGGTTAGTGTAAATGGATTGGTTGACACATAAGTCAAGTAAACCAAATCCGAGGAACAAAACTGTAATTTTTAGAAAATTATGGGATGGTACTAAAGTACCCAAGGAAAACCAAATTTGACACTACGTTACATGATTTGATTCAAGTAGTGTAATCTAACACGTTATGTCACTCCTCGACCCGATTACTAGAGTCGGGGTCCAATATCTACCTATCATGTCCTCTCGGTGCTACAAAGGTGTGCACGTTCACCCTTGTAGTACCAATGGAATGAAATACTAAGTATATAAAAACATACAAATTTCAATGAAAATTAAAATTTTTCTTCAAATACCATAGTGTGCCCAAAACTTTACAAAATATCACTAGAATATAACCATTGATAAGCAATATATTAAACCTATGTACACATATTACAAGTTTCGTACGTTGAGATGCGCTAGTCTTGAGACGACATCCCAAACTTGTACTTTCACGAGCTCCTGCTTTACCTATAATAGTTTTGGCGAGGGATGAGTTCATAACTTAGTGAATGAAATTATCTATGTTGGGCCACTACATGGCTTATGACCCTAGTCTTTACTCAATATATTTAACATAAAGGTTTTCAAAGTTATTGGGTTACTATTTGTAAATCCTTTAACTTGTTGGTTACCATAGGGATAATACGGTTTCCATCTGTTATGTTAGCTAAGCAACACATATATAGCAACACACAACTAAGAAGCACATGCAAAGTTACACACAACTAAGTAACACATGTGTAGTTATGTCACACACACTAGTTAAGAAGCACATGCATAGCTACACACAATTACACAACATATGCATATTTATATCACACACACCGACTAAGCAACCCATGCATAGTTGTGTCACACACATTGGCTAAGAAGCATATACATAGTTGTGTCCCTTGAGATCTCATACACGAGAACTTAGGGCTATGAGGGGTAAGTGCGTTATTTCCCACACTCGCAAATCACATCCAAATATGATCGTCCCCTCATAGGGATGTTGATGATGTGTCATCATACATCCTACACACTTTGATCCTCTCAGCCTACTCCGTATCACAAGTATGCTTGGACCCATGCCATACACCTCCATACCGGTCAGTGGGAAGATATGGAAGTAATCATTCTCCCTCGTACTCCACTTCCATTCTTCCTTATGCCCCGACACTACCTCTCATATTAGGTTCCTTGTTAGCTCCATGCCACATCCACCCAATTCAAGCAATTTATAGCACATGATCATCAACATAATTATTATAACATTCTAGGGGTTCGATTTTCTATCTAACCAACCCCACAACTCATATTGTGTAGGGTTTCATATCCTCATGTCATTTGCATATTACAATTCAATCACCATCCCTTGATGCATGATGACCGAGTTATTCATGAATGGGACTACACCCCTTTCTTTTAAAACCATATCCATGCGTGTGCCTTAACCCATTTCCTACAAACATGATTCATACGTGAGTCCTAGCAATTTTGGAGACTCAACACAATGAGTGGTGGTTAGGACACATCTTAAGGAAACTTGTCATTTTCTTTAGTTGAAACATTCTACGATTTGCTCTTTCATTGTTTTCATCATCAAGGGGATGTCCCGATGTTTTTCATTATTAACCGTGTTTATTGCACATCATCACGCCCTTTATCATTAAAGGGATCACACGTTCACATAAAAGTTCCTGACTGTTCCACTTGTGGAGTGGAGCGCCTTTACCGTCCACCCTGGTAGAAGTCCTGAACCTCTACCACAAGTTTGAGTAGGCATCAATTGCCTAACCCTTAGACCTCATCATACTCTGTGTCTGCATATGTGGGACGAGAACTCCCCCCCCCCTACCTCGGTCTTAGTGCGTGTGAAGCTCCCAGAGCTTCCTCACTCACTGGATGACATATTGTCCTTATATACCCTGGGTCGTCCAGTAGCCCTTGGAGCCACCACTACCCTGTGTCGAGCGCCTCGATGGCTCTAGACTCTTAGCATGTACAAACAATAGTTTTATTACTCATGATAGTCATCTTTGGTGCTACTAGCCTAACGAGCCTGACAACCCGACCTCGGCTCCATGACCCATATTTCCTACAAACATGATTCATACGTGAGCCTTAGCAATTTTGGAGACCCAACTCAATGAGTCGTGGTTAGGACACATCTTAAGGAAACTTGTCATTTACTTTAGTTGAAACATTCTAAGATTTGCTCTTTCATTATTTTCATCATCAAGGGGATGTCCCGATGTTTTTCATTATTAACCGTGTTTATCACACATCACCACACCCTTTATCATTAAAGGGATCACACGTTCACATAAAAGTCCCCAACTGTTCCACTTGTCGATTGGAGCGCCTTTACCGTCCACCCTAGTAAAAGTACCGAACCTCTACCACAAGTCTGAGTGGGCATCAATTGTTTGACCCTTAGACCTCATCATACTATGTGTATGCGTATGTGGGACGAAAACTCCCCCCTCCGACCTCGGTCTTAGTGCGCGTGAAGCTCCCAAAGGTTCCTAACTCACTGGACGACATACCTCCCTTATATACCATGGGTCGTACAATAGCCCTTGGAGCCACCACTACCCCGTGTCTGGCGCCTCGATGGCTCTAGACTCTTATCATGAACAAACAATTGTTTTATTACTCATGATAGTCATCTTTGGTGCTACTAGCCTAACAGGCCTGACAACCCGACCTTGGCTCCATGACCACTAGCCCAACGGATTTGCTGACCCGGCTTTGGCTCAGCGGTTACTAGCCCAACGAGTCTATCAGTCGGCTTCGGCGTACTTGTGGATTCACACACAATTATCCATTTATGTGTATATTTCCAGGATATAAGCCTTAGATTTATAAATGGACCTAAGTCCGTGCTCATTGGCCTTGGGCCCACTTCACGAGTTTTTAAAACCTAGCCTTGGGCCACTAGAGAAATTTCAGCTCTCATTAGAAATACACCCCAAAGAGTTAAAGTAGGTTCACACAGTTAGGGGTAACTATTTATGGAAAATAGTTTTCAATTTAAAAGCATGCTCATCATCCCAACTGTGTATGATGTCAAAAATCTCACTCACCCGATTATCATGACAGGTTTGTCCTCGTTGTGCCTCTACCAGCGACGTGCTCCTTAGCACCAAACACCCAATCTTACACAGTTCGAGTATCCACATAAGAAAAATTGGCTAAAACGACCTCCTACCTTCATGCATTTTGCAAGTAGGTCCTTACTTTTACCTTAATTACATTTAGATCCCTAAAGTTTATAACTTCACCTTTAGGCCCCCAAATGCCCAATCTATCCTCAATTAGTTCCCTAATTTCTTATTATTTCCACTCAAGTCCTCAATTTTCCTTTAATTTTAATTTGGCCCCTAATTTTCCAAAAATTACCAAATTGCCCCCAAACTTTCCAAAAATTACCAAATTGCCCCAAAATTTCGTGCAATGACCAATTGGCCCCCAATTTCCTCAAATTAGCTAATTGCCCTTCCAATTTTAGAAAATTGCACATTGGTCCTCCAATTTCTAAAAATTCCCAAGCGTCCCCAATTTATTCCCAATTCATCCATTTTTTTGTCCTGAGACTTGGTTTCATCAAATTGACCGTGTAAACTTAGTTAATTGCCCCCTAACTAGCTGCTAATCATTTTCTCCTTCTCTCTATGATCATCATGGCCATTGAGCTACTCCAATTGGCCTATTTTTAGCTCAAATGGAGCTTTACTGAAAAAGTTTTCAAGAGAGAGAAAGCTCGATTTTCTTACCGGCAAGGGGACAGCAGTCGGAGCTCGGGATAGGGGTGGTTAGCGCTCCTCCAAGGGATCCTTCTAGGATCAACTCTCGGTCCAATTGGATGTCTGGGTGCGGCAAATTTAAGAGAGAGAAGTTCTTGTGTTCCATTTTTGCAACTTTATTGCTTCGACAACATGAGCCAGAATTGGCTTACCTCGACAGTTCCTGGAGGTCAAGGATTGGTCAGGAAGAGTAGTGGGAGGTTGGGCTTGGTCACAGGAGGGTGGAGATGGCCAGAGCTCTGCTCCAAAATTTTAGCAGTTTTGGGACCGTTAGAACGACGGTGGTGTACAAGCTTACGAGCTCTTCTCCGATGGTCCTTAGACTGTCTGAGCTCTTCTTCGCTGAAGTGACGGTCCTAGTAGTGATTCGTTGACCGGATGGACCATTGATTGGTCCAGTCCGATCGAGTTCAGTGAACCGAATTCAAAAATCGATCGGTTCAAGCCTGATTTGAATGGTTTTCTTAAAATTAAAATTTTCTAAATTTATGTAAATTCATTTTGTATCCAATGGTGGCTTTGATTTTCTAATTTGATATTTTTAAGTCATCTAGAAAAATGAATCTTTGAATCGGTTCTATGTGGTTCACTCTAGTTCAATCTAGTTTAGATCCGATTCACACTGAACCGGTCTAGTTTTCACACCCAATTTCATTCATGATTCCTTTCCATGATTTTTGGGTATTTATTGGCCACTTGAGATTTTCCAAATTTCCCATTTTGACCCTTGTTTACCAATCCTGGCCCTCTTTGAACCTCGATTTCTTTTCTTGAAATTTTTCGGTCCCTTTTTCGGTTCCTTATGTTCAGAGGACATGTTCTACAGTCTTAGTCTCCCTAGTTATTCCCATTTGGAACACAATAATTAAAGTGGTAAATCACGCATCGGGAACTCATGTCTCGTGCACATGGACTACTTAACCTTGCACCTCGAGGCTACTCACGGCCCATGAAACATATGGGCTACACAAGCCTGCACATATGGGTTACACAAGCCCACACACATGGTCTTACTTACGACCATATACACACACCATGCCTCAGAGTGTACCATAACTTAACAATACCAAATTCGGGCAAAACTAGAGTGTGGGAGCCACGTGCAACTCTACCACACTCAACATTTCTCTAGTGTCGTTTCATAGCTAGGTGTCTTAGCACTCAAGGTCATGGCTGCAACAACCCTCATTCGCTGGCACATACCCCTCACACATATGACTCAATTATTCCATTTTTCATCATAACAGTGTGTTAGGATAGTACCCATGTATCACGAAATATCCTCTGAAAACTAGAAGTATTTCACAACATCTCCCCAAACTCCTTTCTATTTTCCCATGGGTAATGGTACAAACTCATCAGGCGGCCATCCGTTGCCTCCCCTCCCCCTCCTATACCGGTATTTCAATAGGATTTAAACACAACAATTATATATATGGACCATCTCGATCCTCAATCAATATCATATATATGGGCCACTTTCGGCCCCCAAATAAATATCATATATATATGGGTCACTCTCGGCACCCAAATCAATTTCACATATATGGGTCACTCTTGGCCCCCAAATATCATTTTCATATATATGGGCCACTCTCGGCCACAAATCAATATCGAGCATGGTCTTACTCCGACCATCTCTAACAAACATCACACATCATTCTATTCTCAAGAGTCCGACCTATCATTCGATCCATCTCCCTAACTCAACAAGTGAGCATATAACCCTAACGGACCTAAATCACATAACACACACTAGTCACACGACTGTTCTTTTCTTTTGGCCTTTAAAGAAGCATTTGTTTAAGTGGACATGCACTTAGTTATTTTACACTTCTTATACCATTTATATAAATCATCTTTCTTTCCATTTTAAACACTCAATCAAGCATATAACATTTTGCTCTAGTCGGTTCAATCGGACACGCCATCAATACACCCACTCACCTCGAGTCTAAGAACTTGTTTGTTCTGAGGGTTACGGAGATTTCAACTCTCGATCCCACTCTAGTGGTCTTTTTCATTCTCTACAATGTTTAGCAAATAGAGTGTCAGTTTTTCTCCTAGTATCTCTTAATGTAATACATCGTAATTCATTCATCAATTTATGGTTTTTCCCTCACGGGCCCGAGCTACCCAACTCACTAGTCGATAAATCGGTTCACACCTTAACCTTCTCTAAGGTTAGTCCATCGGGCTTAAGGACATTTTCTTTCCATTTTACACTTATTGAATTGTCCATCTTTTCTTTGTTTACCACCTAGCAATCCTACTTTTCTAAATTTACCATTTGGTCCTCAACTTGGGCAAAATTACCATTTTGCCCTTATGCTTTAAAACTCCTCTCTATGTACCTTAGACTTTCCCATGTCTTTCAATTGGATCCCTCAAGTTTCCTTGGGTCCCATTCTAGCCCCCAATAGGCTTTTTAACAATATCAAGCTCTATTTCTTTCTAATTGTTGCATGGTCCCTAAGTTTGGGCAAAATTACCATTTTGCCCTTCTTCTTTATAACATAGGTTTCGAGATCCATTTATCACTCCTTTTTCTCGTTTAGATCTCTAAATTTCCTTTAATTAAGTTTAGGTCCTTGGACTACCCAAAAGTTACCTTTTGGCTACACAAATACTCTTATTTTCACTTTAATCCATAACTTTATCTTTATTATAAATAGATCACTAGACCTTCCAAGTATGCCAACCTAATCCTTCAACTTCACCAAACTTTCAAATAATCTCCAATTTAGTCTCTTAGGAAGACCCCATAGAAAGTTCATTCACATTTGGGTCACCTAAATTTTATTTATTTGCATTTTAGTCCCCGACCTTTGATCCATGACTAAAATATCTCTAAAAATTACCAAACTAGGTCACAAGGTCCCTCTCGTCTCCATCTAAGTCATCGTAAACTCTGTTCAGACAGGGTCGGCCGAAATAGTATCGATCAGGCTTGATTGGAAACTAAAAGGAAAATGAGTAACAGTTGGATCAAAGTCGAGAACTCACCGGAGACAATACATTGGTCGTCGAGGTCAGTGCCTTCAAAAGCTGACTCCTCAAGGAGTTGTGACCATTTGAATCGCATTGATTGGTGGTATGTAGCTCCTATCTTAGTGAGCTCATCTACTTAACCCAAAAACCAAAAGTTAAAAGATTTAATTCTCCTTCAATACTTACTCAAATCGAGAAAGGTCGGTGGTTGTGAAAATATGGTGGTCCGAGAAATCTATTGAATTTTTCTTAGTCTTTGAGGGTCGTCGATGCCATCGAAATTAGCTTTTAAAATAAATGCTCTATTTCTGGTCACTAGAGATCAAGTATTATTTGATCTTATAAAAACTTATAGAGTGAGAGTTGATGGTCTTGAGAGATGGCAATGGATAGAGAACATCCTCCGCTTTCCAGGGATACCAAGATCAACTTCTAAGATGGTCGGACGGTAGAGCTAAGCTCAATGCAATTCAGGTCACTGAAATTGGGAGTTGTTTGGGTTTTAAAGAGAATTTTGAGATAGAGACAAAAATGGGACATCCAAGCTTTATATGGATAGATTATAAACTTATAAGTCTATCTAACTATAACTTCCATGAGTCATTCCATGGTGTGTAGGTGTAGAAATGATTTAATTTCAATGGTGGTGGGTTTCGGGTTATCTATCATTGTTTATCGAGTTATTTCGCTGATATTGGGTCAGGGTCGGGCGAAGGAGACGACATGCGCAAGTGTGGCCGTATGTATAATGCATGTATGTGTTCGGCGTGGCACGCTAACTAGCATGCACTGTAGCGAACCGATTTCCAATGAAATTCTTCGTCAATTCAGCAGTTTTTTGTCTGGTTCACCCATTTTTCAGCTAGTTCTTGGAAAAATAAAAATACCGAAAAGTTATACATTCAATTTCCTGTTTAATGGATTTAAAACTAACCCACTCTGATTTGTTTAGCACACTCTTAAATTTTGGGGGTTTTGTGACTCAAGTCAGCCCCAACCTAGTTCATGTCAATTATTTCTCAGGTTTCTCCAAATTCTTGATCACATATCTCAAGACATTCTCTAAGGTCCCTCGTGACCATTTTCTATCCCTATTAGCCTCTCTATCAATCATTTCTCTCATTCTAGTTCAATTTAGTTTACCGATTTAGGTTCTCCTTCCCAGTTCAATCATATTTTCTAGTTCAACTTGATCTGTTATTGAATTATGACTTCCTAGTATTAAATTAATGATCATATCAAACATATTAAAATTGATTATCATTGTGTTAGGGAACATGTTAGATATTGCTTATTTCATGTTCAATTTATTGGTACTAACATTCAATTGGTTGATCTTCTCACTAAAGGGTTGTAATCTACCTGGTTTATCCTGTCATGGTCCAAACTCAACCTTTGCAACCTCCACTTGAGCTTGCAATAAATTAATAAACCAATTTGTCCTAGTGAAGTTGTTGATCCCCTTGAAGTCCAAACTCAACATTTGTAACATCCACATGAGCTTGCAATAAATTAATAAACCAATTCATCCTAGTGAGGTTGTTGATCCCCTTGAGGTCCAAACTCAACATTTGTAATCTCCACTTTTTATTTTGGCTCAATATTTATAACCTCTCCTTGAGCTTGCGATAAATTAATAAACTAATTCGTCCTAGGAAGGTTGTTGATCCCCTTGAGCTCCACCCCTTCTACTTGCAACACATGTTTAGAATCCGCTCCACTATCTTACACCTCTTACTTGCAAACAACAATTTTATTTATTTGTATAAATGTACATGAGATAAAAATTCAATATACACACAATTATAAACCAATACTTATGTATCCTCTCTTCATTTTATATATGTTGTTAAGTTACTTTGAGGATATCATTGCTATTTTTAGTTAATGTGCTTGCAAATGGATCCTTCTAAAAGATAATCTTTTATTCCGTGTGAGGATACTTATTAAATTTTAACTAACTCTATTAACAAAATAAAGTAACTATTTTAGTGAGTCAAATAAACATGACCTCAAAGTATGGAATATCCTAAATGGGATAAAATAAATTTTATCTTCCGATAATTAAATTATTGAACCTACTTTAGTCTATTACTAGACACCTAATAATCGAATTATGTAGGGGAAATTTTTAAGATAATATTTACATATGAGATAACTATAAAAATGTTGTTTTGAATTATAAAAAATAATATCAATAAGAGATATAATTATAAATAAAATAAATTGATAATTAAAAAATAAGTAAATGGGGAATGAGTGAGAGTGAAAAAATGTAATGTTAATTGTAATATATGGAGTAAAATATGGAATAAATTACTCAAATAATGATATTTATACTTAAGTAAGATGAACATATAGGGTAAAATAAATAAATATAGAAAAATATTCTAATGATTTAATTATTTTTACCTTAATTTATAGTTTTTCACTTAGTAAAATATAAGATAAGTTAGTATTCTATGAATTAAGGAAAATAAAACAAACTAATATTTAATTTTTATTTAAATATGAAGATAACAATTATGTAGATAAATAGAATTATTCAAACACATAATTAATTTAATTTATGTTTTTGATAATATCGTAAGCAGTACAATAATTAAAATAGATTCCACTCATTATACATAAATGCACAAGTAGGAAGAGTTGCCTCTATTGCGTTAGACACGACCATAAAAATAATTGGCTGATGATGACACCCTCTTCACAATTTAAATTGTCATTCCATGTAGAACATGACAAAGACAGGGTAGATACAGCGAACTCACGACGACGGCAACTTTCCTGCCCCATGTCGTTTATTAATTTCAAACTTCACGAAGACTTTCGGGCAATATTACTAATGACCTCCCACATGCCAATCCAACAAACGATACGACACCGGACCTAGCGGCCCTAATTCGGAGTAATCATACCCCTCACATACTCCGACGATGATCCGGCAGCCTTGGCAGCGGCCGCCTGATCGAGCGGGAAGAAGAAAGGGTATATCTCGTATCGGAAGTAGCAGCTGCTGTATATGATGCGGCACCCCTTAGTGTCGTGGCAGAGGTCTGGGATGTTCTGGACGGCGTAGGACAGGCACTGGGCGCAGTTCAATGTGGACAGATCCCTCGTGCACTGGACCAGGGAGTAGATCGTGACAAATGGCGTGAACTTGATTTCGCCCTTGCCGAGTCCGGCGTTGTTAGGGTTCAAGGCCTGTGATTCGATATTTCTTGTCAGGGCCCCCAGCTTCTTGTTGAAGGCCACGGGATTCGTCAGGTACTCGACGTTGTATAAGAAGGCCCCGACCGAGGTGTCAACCTGGTCGATGAAATAGTTGAGGCTGTAGCGCAGGAAGCAGTAATCGTACCTGTTACACGTCACAGAATAGAGTTTTGCATTAAAATAATAGATAATATTGTTAATTTGCCAATTATAATGCCCCAAAAGTCACGCCTTTTTTATTGATGAATAAAAAAATAGTACCAAATCCTGGAGTCCGCTTGGTTCGGGCAGAGCTGACGTATCCTTTGGGCGGCCCTTTGGATGCAGCTGGAGCAATCCTGACGGCTCACGTCTCCTCGGCACTGTGCAAGCCCATAGATCTTGGTTTTACCCAGGCCGTACGATGAGTTGACATAGCCATCGAGCTGGGTCTTCGATACGAGCACAGGAAGCAGCCGATCGATGTTGCCTGAAACCTGGCCCCGGGTGCTGATGTTCGTGTCGTAGTTGCAGTATATCCCCAGAGGGTCGAATTGAGCAACGCAATATTGGCACACAAGGAGAGGAAAAGACAGGAAGAAGAGAGTCGTGAAGGGACTCATTTTGTCTCTTCTGCTTGTGGATGCGCTTCCGTTGTAGCCCGTCATGCTGATATATAGACAACCTTAGAAAAGTTTTTCCATGTAAACATTATAAAGAATGTGAGTTAATTTATAAAATTTATAATCAGTGTCGCCTAAACAGACGTTGATCACAAATTTATAATAAATTCACATTTTATGAGAAAATTTATGTTTATTAAAATAAACTTTACCCCTTATCATTTTACATTTTTGAATAAAATAAAAGGGATTCATAATACATATAGAACATTTTCTCACGTGCAAAGTTTCCATCTTACTAGTATTTAAAAATATTGAATGATGCCAATAATTCAAACTATTTAGCACATAGTATTGTCACCCTCTTCATTAATTCTCTATATAAAAGCAAAAATTGGTGGTTGTGGATCAAAAATTATTTTTAATGTAAATATATTTTATATGTTAATAATAATAAATCATAAATTAAATAGACCAATTCATATTATGTACACAAATTTTAAAAGTACATTAAGATTAGTCCATATTTTATAAATTATTATGAAATATAATTTGAATCAATAATATCACACTTGAACTTCAATTTAGTAGTTGTTGAGCAACAAAATATTATTTTGAATAATTATCATTTAATCTTAGCCTAGGCCTACCGTTCCCTATCTAATATTCAAATAAGCTCAAGCTATTTTTAGAAAACACATAATAATAGTTACGCATTCAAGAATTTTAAAATCAATAAAAAATGATACTTTTAATTAGTAAATAAAATAAATTATAATAAAATTTATATTATAGTATATTAAAACATGAATAAAAATACATAAAATTGGTTGAGGGCGACCGCCATGCCGCCCATAAATCCATTCCAGCTGGTCATTCATATGTGATGGGCATCCAGTGCGGATACACGCGGACATATTTGACTCACACTACTATGCTGAGTTGGAGGCAAATATCGATCAGATAATTTGGGTATTTTATGATATAATTCTTTGGCCATGAGTGAGTTTTATTTAGAAAGAATCTCATGGTGGATCTCACACGTTTACTTATACGTTTACTTATACGTGGGATCGCAATGGACCTGTTTGGCCCCGGGTTTCCGCTCCATATAGTAGACCCACCCGTTCAACATTATCCACTTTTTTGTCCACAAAGGTATCAAACCATATTTGATCTTTTGTGACAAATTTTTTTGTTGGGTTGAATTGCTAATAAATTTTTATTTTTCTTAATCATCAAATTTGTCTGACATCTAGAGATTTTTTAATTCCTAAATCCCTAGCTGCCTTTTTTTTTTTCGACCAAGTACCACCAAAATATCATCATTTTGGTTATTGGGCTATAATTTTATTTGACCTATTAAGGATTAAAATTTTGTAGTTTTGGTCACTTATAGATAAAAAAAAATCGTCGAGACTTTATTGGAGCAAAAAAAAATTGTTGGTACTCTCGTTCATCCAATTTCTTCCTGTCAACATTGATAAATTATAAATAATTAAAATATATTTAGCTATATAAACTTAATACTATTTTTAAATGGAGTGATTTAAAGTAATTTAGAGGTGGAAAAATCTTTAATTTAATAAAAAAATTAAAAGGTTTGAATAGATTTGTAGAGGCTGTTCCCAAATCACTCAACTCCTTCATTTATACTAAAATACAATCCCTATAAGTAGGAATTATGTTATTTAATAATTAAAGTATTTTAATACACTTGTTTATTTTTTATATTATTGTTTATTTATTTATTTTTATTTTTATATACTTTAAATATATTTATATATTAATACTATTTTATATAAAATTATATAATATAAATATATAATACAAATATTATAAATACAAAATTATTATAAAAAATATTTTTAATATAATTTAATAATATATAATAGCTAATAAATTACTATATCGTCAACCATATTTAAATTAATGTTTAAAATTACTTTATCATATTATTTTCCAATACAATCATTATTTTATAAAAATATTAGATAATTATTTTTAAAATTAACTTACAATACCCGCTATTTTTTAAATACATATGATTGTTCACATTTCTTAAATGTTTATACTTAACTTATTTTATAAATATAAGGGTTATATTCTTAAACATTGCTCTTATTCACTTTTTAAATTATTTATCTTAACCCATTATCTAAGTATTAAATTTTAATTTATTTTTCTTCAATATTTAGCGTTAACCCATTTTAAAGTATTGACTTTTAGGTTTTTTTAATGTTGGACGCTAACTCATTTTTCTTTCTAAAAATTTGGCCGTATGAGTCTTAAGTCAATTTTGTTATGTATTAGCCTAGGCCTACAGTTTCCTATCTAATATTCAAATAAGCTCAAGCTATTTTTAGAAAACACATAATAATATTTACGCATTCAAGAATTTTGAAATCAATAAAAAATTATACTTTTAATTAGTAAATAAAATAAATAAATTATAATAATTTTTAGATTATAGTATATTAAAACATGAATAAAAATACATAAAATTGGTTGAGGGTGACCGCTATGCCGCCCATAAATACATCCCAGTTGGTCATTCATATGTGATGGGCGTCGACTGCGGATACACGCGGACATATTTGACTCACACTACTATGCTGAGTTGGAGGCAAATATCGATCAGATAAGTTTGGGTATTTTATGATATAATTCTTTGGTCATGAGCTGAGTTTTATTTAGAAAGAATCACATGGTGGGTCTCACACGTTTACTTATACTTTTACTTATACGTGAGATCGCAATGGACCTGTTTGGCCCCGGGTTTCCGCTCCATATAGTAGACCCACCCGTTCAACATTATCCACTTTTTTGTCCACAAAGGTATCAAACCATATTTGATCTTTTGTGACAAATTTTTTTGTTTGGTTGAATAGCTAATAAATTTTTATTTTTCTTAATCATCAAATTTGTCCGACGTCTAGAGAATTTTTAATTCCTAAATCCATGGCTGCCTTTTTTTTCGACCAAGTACCACCAAAATATCATCATTTTGGTTATTGGGCTATAAATTTATTTGACCTATTAGGGATTAAAATTTTGTAGTTTCGGTCACTTGACAAAAAAAAAGTCGACACTTTATTGGATTAAAAAGAATTTGTTAGTACTCTGTCATTCATCCAATTTCCTACTGTCAACATTGATAAATTATAAATAATTGAAATGCATTTAGCCCTATAAATTTAATACTATTTTTAAATTGAGTAATTTAAAGTGATTTAGAGGATAAAAAAATCTTTAATTTAATAAAAAAAATGGAAAGGTTTGATTAGAATTAGAGAGTGCCATAATCACTTACAAACCACTCAATCCATTCATTTACGCTAAAACATAATTCTAAAAAGTAGAGATTCGGTTATTTAATACTTAAATTATTTTAATATTCTTATTTATTTTTTATATTATTGTTTATTTATTTATTTTTATATACTTTAAATATATTTATATATTAATAATATTTTATATAAAATTATATAATACAAATATTATAAATAAAAAATATTTTTAATATAATTTAATAATATATAATAGCTAATAAATTATTTAATTTAATTAAAAATAATAATTTTTTATTTTTTATTTTTTTTATTAATAATATTTCTCTCCACTTCCACTTCCACTTCCACTTCCACTTCCACTTCATACTAATCATTAATTATTAAAAAATTTTAATACCTCCAAATCTATCTATTAATCTCTAAATCTATCTATTCACCTTTCATTCAAACCTCTAGATTCATCTCTCCAAATTCCTAAATCCAAACATGGGGTGCAACCCAATCACTCAATTGAATGTTCTACCATTCTTATATACTCTATTTTTATACTACTCAATATTGTATATAAACCAATTAAAATAGCTCCTTATTTACACTTGACTAATTTAATATATCGTGAATCATATTTACATTAATGTTCAAAATCATCTTTTTATATTATTTTCAAATGCAATCATTATTTTACAAAAATATTAGGTGACCATTTTTGAAATTAACTTACAATGCCCACTATTTTTTTAAATATATATAATTGTTCACATTTTTTAAATGTTTATACTTAACTCATTTTATAAATATAAGGGTTATATTCTTAAATATTGCTCTTATTCACTTTTTAAATTATTTATTTTAACCCATTATCTAAGTATTAGATTTTAATTTATTTTTCTTTAATATTTAGCGTTAACCCATTTTAAAGTATTGAATTTTAGGTTTTTTTAATGTTGGACGCTAACTCATTTTTCTTTCTAAAAATTTGGCCGTATGAGTCTTAAGTCAATTTTGTTATGTAATACCATACTTTTTAAAAATAAAAAATTTGACCCATTGAATTAAAATTTGAAGTTAAATTGAGAAATTGTACTAAGATAATAAATTAAATTAGGTCAAAAAAGTTAAAAAAATAAGATAGATTGAATAGAATTAGATCAAAATTAAAATGAATTTTTTAAGTAGTATATAAAGTAAAGTAAATAAGTTGATAAATCTTTATAAATATAAATTAAGAAGTGATTTAGTCAAATTAGAGCAATAAAAAATGAAAAAAACTGTTAAATAGATTCATTTATTAACTAAAATCCAATTTAAGTGTGTGAACCAATTGTTAATGGAAAGACAATCGCAGGCCATGCACATGTTATCTGATATTACAGATAATTCAACAATTCGACTGAAAATCCAATTTAGTTGCCTATTCAACGTGATTTCCAATCAACAAACCCAATTAAATACAGTATATTAGTGACATTTGAAGATTGAGAATTTTGGGTTGATAAAAGTGTATTATAGACCGTTTTTTTTCAAATTTAGGAAACAAATTTGATTTTATAGCATATTAGTTTTTTACTCAAATATAAGATTTGTTAGGTGTGATTTGATAAAAAAAATTGAATAAATTTAGTTAATTTTTCAAATACCTTAAACGTTAGTTATCGACATAGTGATTGAGAAAATCAACCACCCATCGATCAGACTATGCAATATTTTAATATTTTTATAAATCTAAAAAATTATCACTTTACTATTTTCCTATTCTCTCGTTAATTTAAATATTATTCTCCTATTTCGACTACCAAATTTATTTTACTCAAATAATTTTTTTACTCAAATAATTTATTTTCAATATAATTCTTCGTCTTCCTATTTAATTTTTATTCTCCATTCTATTATATTTTCAATTCCAATTTGGTTAGATTTTATTTTTGAAATTTTAGTTTTATAATTTCTCCCTATTGCAAAGCTTATGACTATAAGATTGTTATTTGCACTTTTGATAATTTTTAAATGGCATTTTATTATAAATAGATGTTAGTAATTTATTTATTAATGCATAATTAGATTAAGAAGCGTGCATCACTTTTCAACATGTTTATAATGAACGGGGAGAAAGGCTCCTAATAATTCAGTTTGTCGCTTTTATATAATAGAATAATAAATTTTCTCAAGTAGTGATTATGAATAGTTTTAAGCAATGATTATTAGGGTATTTCTTTTTATTAAAGGAAAATTATCATATGTTTATTTTATTATTTTAATCTTATATGAGGTTGATATTGTAATGTTTGGTGGTTCTTTTTTTACACAATTAATGTTTGGTAGTTCATTGAATGAATTAAATACATTCTATATATTTTTATCATCAAAATTTAAATTAAAAAATTTGGTAGAACAATTTTTTTGGGATAGAAATTTAAAAAAATTAAAATGGAATATTTTTGTCATAAAGAAAATACGGGATATTTAGGAGGTAAATCAGTTAATATTGCAGTAAATCTAAATATAATGTTTGAAAAATACAAAAATGATACTTTGTTAACAATCCATTTAACTATAGAAGATTAATTTATTTGACAATTAGATGACATAATGTATGCTATATAGTGCTTAAATTATCTCAATACATTATGACGCAATAATAGGAGTAGTTAGGTACTTGCAATAAACAATTAGATATGCAATTTTTCTATCATTTTCTTTAAATATTCAACTTATGGATTTTATTAATTAAAATCGGATAATATCTTCTAACTAGTGAATTTTGTATTTTTTTTGTATTATGGTTGACTACTTGGAAATAGAGTATTCTACTATTATAATTGAAATAATTTAGTTACCCTGATTAATAAAATTAGATATAATATATTACGATAATCAAGTAATAATACATATAGCAAATAATTTAATATATCATTAAATATATATATATATAACTTGATTGTGAATTTATAAAAGAAAAATTAATTGTAGGGTACGGTATAAATATACCATGACAAAAGATTGCATACAACCAGGTATAAAGATATGATGAGAAAATAATTATATATAATATGGTATAAAGAATTAGTTGTCATGGGTTATTTAATATATATACTTCATCTTTTGGGGAGTATTATAAAGTATTATTTGTAACAGTGGGATGTAATTGAGTCAGAGTATTGAGTTAGAGGGCTATTTGTGTAATTTTTTTATATTTAATTATAAATAAAAAATTTTGGTGTAAAATAAATATACTAAAAATAAGAAAATAAGGGTTTAAATTTTCTTTTCATAATCCTAAAATATTTCTCTTCTTCAACTAATATTTAGGGATTTCAATCCCATTAAAAAATTGGATTGGAGAAAGCATAATTCAATTTCAAAAAACACTTCTCAAATTGAAGCAATATATTTTCTACTAACGTTGTTATTTTAATTTCTTAATTTCCAAATCTATTAATTAATATTTAAACTATTGGTAAAAAAAATATAATTATATTAATATATATTTGTAAAATATTTTTATTTTTTAAATATTTAAAATATAAAAATTAAGTTATTAAATTCACGAGAAAGAATTTTTTTTATAAATTTTAATTAATGATAGTATAGTGTAACCGATAAGGGAGTTGAATTTTTTTATGTAGGGCCAAAATTTTTGGGTCCATTTTTCGAGTTGGGATATGCTATAAGAAAAATGGTTGAAGATATTGAGCATGTTATGCTAAAACTTCAATTTAAAAAAGAAACAAGTAATTTGGGTTTAAAATCAACCCAATAGTGTCACGTTCTACCCAAAAAAATCATCCTCAACTTCAAATATGTTTTGAATTATTAAAATTTAATTAAATTTATTTTAAATATACTAAATACTTCAATGTTTTACACTTTTAAATATATTAAAAATAAGATATTTTAGCATCATTTTCACCAAGTTCGTGCTTCAAATGATTCTCTTTAATGCCAAACACTAAAATTTCGTACCCGCCGGTGCCATTCTCAACTAGGAGAAATATTACCCAATGCACTTAATCTTTATTTTTTTAATTTGACTATAAAATAATATTAAAAACTATTAAATATAGCAATTCACTTAGAATTATGACCTATTTTATTGGATCTAAATTTAAATTTACTTTTTTTCTACATTTGTTGTTGCTTTGAGTTCTACACTTAGTGTATATTTGTTTATAATTATTTGTCACGATGAATAATTTGTGTTAAACTTATAATGTTTTATAGTTTTGACTCCTTGTGTATATGCATTATTACTTATTTTTATATTAACAACATTTCTTCATTGATAATTAAAGAAAGGTTCTTATCTTAGTTATAAGGAGGGTTGGAATCATTTAACTTGTAGGGGGTGAATAAGGTATATATTACGTAGGAATAGGTGTGACACTGTTGTTCCCTTGAGTTCTTGGGAATGACTTAGATGCTAATCTCGGGTTCACATGTGAGTGATTTCTCATAATTTCTTCTCTAACCTGCTGGTGTGTTTAGGCATTCAGCAAGGACGCGAAGGTGGTGGTTAATGTAACCGTTGAAGGGGGTTTTACATTTATACAAATTGATCGAGAGGATTTTGATAAATTTGATAATTTCTAAGTTAATTACGATAAAATTAAGCATGATTACATAAAATAATAAAAGAATTAATAAAAATGTCATGAATTAATACAACTTGAACGAAAAGATGAAGACTTAGAAGCATAGAAGTGCATATCATTTTTTAATGTTTTAATTTAATATTATTGAAAAATGTACCATTTGCTATTAGAATTTATTGATGCTATTAAATGATATGAAAGGTAATCATGAATATCATATCATGGTTAGTCTTTAGGATGATATGAACTGAAACATGTTAGAAATTTAAATGAAACACTAGATTTAAATTTCCTATCTTCTTATAAGTCTCTATTGATATTTTTAGCCAATATTGGAATGGGATGATTGTGGAACTTATTTAGCCAATTAACTATGAATCCCTCTTTCACAAAAAAAAAAAAAGAGTAAATTCACCATTTCTTCAACACTTTATTCAATTATATTTTTTCTAATTTTTTTATATTAATTTAGTCCATATACTTTAATTTCATAATCTTTAACTCAAATTAGTAATTATATATATCAATTTTATTTTTACATAATTTTTAATAATTTTTACACTAAATTCAATACATTTTATATCAAATTTTATTATTTTCAATCAATTTCATCATTAGATTTGTATCGACTTAGTCGTTATTCCTCATTACAATCATCACATTCATCTCAATTTAATCAACCCTTGATGGATGACCTCTGTCAAAATATTCAATTTTTTAATGGTGATTAACCCAATATTTTAGGTTCATAATCAATCTTCATTCCACAAGTTGCATGACAATCAAAGTTGAATATAATAACTAATCCAACTCAAATCAAATTATGTCAATATAAATAAATCAACTTTCTTTAATTGTATACCATAAATAGTTTTTATTGGGCCAATATTTAGGCCGCAGCATCATGTAATCAGGTCCAATGAGAAACCCTAATCCCACTCTCAGTATATAGTTCCATGTGCCTCTTTGGATTTCAAACACTATCCAATCTTCGATTTCCCTCTAGTTTTCTCAGCTAAAGGCCACAGTCGATCACTTGTTCTTCCGTCACCTCCCTTCTCCTCGTGGAGTCTCTACCGTCAACGCTAGAAGGTACAAGCATATCAAAAAGAAAATACTAAATTGTGTTAGATTATGTTGAGATAGTCTACCCTCAATTAAACTAAAATCTAATTTAAGTTTGAAGTTATAATTTGTTTACTTAAAATAATATAATATAAAATGAAATTAATATTATCATTTATCCGTTTCTATTTTTTTCATTTTTTCTCATTCCATATCTAATTCATACCTATATTAGATGTCAATCTCAATATAATTTTCATCCTTATATTTTTTGGAGAAATTTATTGATTAATAATTTTATCTTATGGTTATGTATATGAGAAAAATGCTATGCAAATGAAATATATGATGTGTATTTATAATATTGTTTATCATATACATATATATGATTTTTTTTCATATATTATTATATAATTAATATTAATTTATTTTTCAATTATAAAATAACTTATTTATTTATATGATAAAAATGTTATATATATAAAAAATATGTATATATATGTCATGCATAAATAATTTATAATATGCATATATATTTTTTATTGTAAGTAGTGTAGGATATTTTATATAAATATTATTATACTATTAACATTTATTCATTTTTTAATTATAACATCAATATATCATAATAAAAATGCAATACATAAAAAAGTTTGTTTTGTATATATAATATATATTTATTATGTGTATTATTTTTAATGTTGCTATTATATACTATTTGCATATAAATATTATTATGTAATTAATCATAATTATTATAATAATGATTAATTTATGTTATATAATATGAATGATAAAAATGTAATACAAAAAATATATGTTATCCATATATAATATAATTTATCATATATATTATTTTTCTTATTGATATTATACCATATTTGTATATAAATATTATTATATAAATAATATTAATTTATTTGTGTTTGCCTAATGATTCATTTGTTTAATAAAATTTGATTATGATAAAATTTGTAATTATACAATATTTTGGTGTTTACATATATAATTTTTTTATTATATTATTTGTATAGTACATATTTAGTATAAGAGAGCAATTGCAGTGTAATTGAGCATGTTAACTCCAAAAGGATAAATAATGTGCAACAAAGATATATTTATTTCTTTCAATTTTACTTTTTATTATTTTAATGGAGCTATTAATATTTGAATATAATTATTTCAATTGTAATAATCTTGAAATTATGATTCTATCAATCATGAAATAGTTGAGACCAATATTGCTTATGATCCACCTATTTTTTACAAATTAAGAGTTGAAAGCTTTTGGGCTAGATTTGGAAAAATAAAGAGAAAGATGGTAATAACTTAATTGATTATTATTATTAATTTTACATTTTACACTTAATTATTACTTTCTATCTAATGTTTATCTAATTTAGTATAATATTTTTAAAATTTTAATTTGTGATATTTTGTTAAAAAAAACTCTGATATCAAATCTTTTAGAAAATTTATCATTTAAAAACGCTTAAATTTCAACTAATGGTATAATTTTTTTGTTGATATAACTTGTTTACATGATATTTAAATTATTTTTTAATATTAGAATAATATTTATTTTTTTTAAATATTACCACGAGACAAATTTTAACTTTTTATACTTTAAGTTAATTATTTTTCTAAAGTTTATAATTATATATAAATTTGAATGTTTTGTATAAAATTATAATTTTATTAAAAGATTTTATACCCACCTTAATTTATCCTAAAAATAGGAGAGAGGTGTGAGAAGAATATATATTTTAGTAAATTATAAATATAGTATATTGTCTTAATATTTATTTTATCTAAAACGCTGCAATTTTAAAATATAATTAATTTTAATACAAAAAATATATATTCTCAGTTAAGAACTTATACAAAAAATTTTTGCGGGAAATAGCACAAAAGCCGCCAGCTGTCATCACAGTTCCCAAATCTCACTTCCCAACATCTACTAACTTACGTGCAAGAAAAAAAATAACTAAAGTCCTTTTTTTTTTTTGCACAATGCACTAACATATATAAATATTTGTATACAATTAATATTAATTTAATTTTTATTATAACAATAATTTATTATATATATAATTATAAAATAAGATAAATAAAAAAATTTATATCATACATATATAATATATTTTATTTAATAACTACATTTAATTACAATTATTATTATAATATTAACATTTATTTTTTTAATTGTAAAAATAATCTCATCTAAAAATATGATACATAAAAATTGTTTAAATAATATAATTTATAATGCACATATATATTAGTTTTATAATTGTTATTATATGATGTGTAAATAAATATTATTAGACAATTGATTTTTATTCATTTTTCTCATTGAACGATGATTCATTTGTGTAGTAAATAAAAATATATCGTATGTATATAATATAGTTTATTATATATATTAATTTTCTAGTTGTTATTATATAATATTTGTTGGTAAATATTTTTTTACAATTAATATTATTTTCTAATTGTAATAATAATTACTTTATATAATAAAAATATAATTCCTAAAAAAATATTTAGCGCATACGTAATATAGGATATCATATGCATATATATTATTTTACTTATTGCTATTAATATATTTTTATCATATATATAAATAATATTCCTTTATTTTTTATTTGTAATAATAAGTAATTTGTGTAATAAAATTTTACCATGATAGAAATTTTAGTTATACATTTTTTTATTTATATACAATTTATTATATTCTAATTATATATATTCTACATATAATATAATTTATAATATAAAATATACTAATTATATATTTTTTATTTGATATAATATTTTTTTTGTGTTAATATTATAATTTATTAAAATATTTTTTATAATACATATTTATTCAATTATATATATATATGTAATTAAATATTCAAATTAATAAGAATATAATATAATATTTATAATATAAGAATATATTTTTATTAAATTCACATGAGCACCCTCACCTAAAGAAGATATTTGAATGTATTAAATATCCCTTTATATCCCACTAAACCCATCATCCAAATATACATTGGATGTATAAAGACTACATAATCATTTGCAACCTTGACTTCTAATCTCATGCCTTGGCTTGACTTGTGTCCTTATCATGAGTACCCTCTTTAGATCTCCCTTTTTTAGATACAAACAATGTGGGACGGGGGCGAAATAGTGCAGGCTCAACTGCTTAAGGTTGATAACGAGGAGGCCTATGACCCATATGACAGTGTGTTGGTGAAGATGAAAGAACCCATGAATCCCAATGCTTTCATCGCTGCTCTTAGAGCCTCCATTTCGCAGTGGAGGCAGAAGGTATGTTATATTTTTTTCATGTGCCAATAGTTCATTCTGGCTAATATTACGTAACGTACGTAACCTTGTAAAGCAAACCTCCACTACACAATCCGCCCACTATCTAGACAGACTATTATAACATATATTATCATTATATATACATATATGTATCGACCGAATATAACATAACACTATATGGTCTTTATAGTATAGAGCACTTATATAAATGATGAGTGGTTAAACATATATTTATAGTCACCACCTAACTTCTATTATGATACATATTTGATCCATTAAAATATAATTTTTGCATCATTAAAAAACTGCCCACCAACTAACAAATATGGTTTAACTGAATATTTTCATATATTCACAAATCTCTCCATCTACTAACAAACTTGGTACAATTGAGTCTAATTTCTGATTTTATTCTTCATTATCTTTTTTAATCAAACGACTGAGTTCTTTATTATGTCTATTTATTGCATAATTTCAAACTCACTCAAGAGTTCTTTTCCGTTCATTTAATACATACTATATTTGGAGGTTTCATTTCAAACTAAACTATATCACTATATATCTTTTTATCCCGTTCTTATATTTCTATGAAAATTTACTTTTAGAATTGAAATTTTCTTTATCCATAGTTACACTACTAACTTCATTCAAGCCTATTGTATTTATTATCCTGAATTAGCCCTAAAAAATTATTAGTCATACATTATTATGATATCAATGATTTGATTATTATGTTATAATTGTTGTCTAATATGGTAGAGCATACCTAAGTCATAGGATGTCCCAAGCAATCCCACAACCTACGTCAGCCATTATTGTCTATATTAAAAAGACACGTCATATCTATATGTTTTCAAATACAGTGGTTTTCAAATGCAGGGGAAGAAGTGTGTGTGGATTGAGCTGCCCATAAATCTCTCCAATCTAGTTCATCCAGCGGTTGAGGTAATGTACTTGTTGAGAATTTAGAATAAATTTTATTAATTAAGTGGATATTAGTTTAAATTAACAATCGTATTTATTATGGTGCCACACATAGTCAGCTTATACTCACACCTATAATTCATACTTGATTTATATTTAAAATATACAATATTAAAATTCAATAGTATAATATTCAAATATGGAATACAAATATTAAATTTATGTTTATTATCCAAACACTGAAATACTTAGAAAAATAATAATTCACTTGTAATCAATTCTTAAATATAATTTTTAATGAGAAGGGATACTGAGATGGGTTGCATTCCTTAAAATTACATTTTTTATCCTTTTATATATATTTATATATTTTTCTTTATATTCATTATTATTTCAATTTATTTTTAATATTATATATTTTAAATAAATGTATGTATTAGTAATATTTTATATATAATTATATAATAAGAATATTATATATAAATATATATCTCTTATATATATAATATAGTTTACTATATACATATACATTAATTTTCTTATTACTATTATACAATATATATATAATATCATTAATATTAATTCATTTTATAATTAAAAAAATGATTAATTTGTGTTATATGATAGATAACAATTAATATAGTATAAATATAATATACTTTATCATATATATATATTTGTTAATATTACACTATATTTATATATACATTCTATTTTACAATTAATATTTATTCATTTTCTAATTATAACAATATTAGATGATTATATGGTAAAAATGTGATGCATAAAAAATTATATATTATACATATAAGGTAGTTTATTATATATTATATTTTGTTATTATAATACAATTAACATTTATTCATTTTGGTATTTGGTATTGTAATAATAACTAAATTATATTATATAATTTATCACATATATAACATTATAAAAATTATATATACGTCATTTGATATTATATTTTATTATAAATATTTTTATTTTATTATATAATATAAATTAATACAATTTAAATTATTACATACAAATAGTTTTGATTAATAAATTCTTAAATTCAATTAAAAAATACATTCTTATTTTTAATTTTCCATTATCTTTTTCTACTACTTTTTGCACCATAAATTAACTTTTCATACCACTAAAATATAGATTTTGAGTTTTTCAAACCATTCACTTATCCTACTCTTCAAATCCCTTCAAACTACTTATTTTTTTTGTTCTAAAAACTTCTCATTCTAAACATAATATAATATCATGTAAGTTCTTCCAAATATTCATGGAATTTATAAGAATTATTGTGCATAGCTAGAGTTTTGAAAATTGGTTTGCAGCAAGGGTTTCGCTACCACCATGCCGAGTCAGACTACCTTGTGCTTGTTAACTGGATCCCTAGAGACATCCCTAGCATCATTCCTGCAAATGCTTCACATACAGTGGGGATTGGCGCTTTCGTTGTGAACAACGAGAGAAAGGTAGTAATTTTATGTTGCTTCATAGCCCTAAAATAGACATTGAAAGAACCGTGTGGATTAAGATGTAGATTAAAGAGTTCATTTTTCCTTATTTTTTTGTTGGATAGGTGCTGGTGGTACTGGAGAAGAGCGGTGAGTTTAGAGGTTCCGGCTTGTGGAAATTCCCGACCGGATCTGTGGACGAGGTGAGTCAGTTTATGTGGCTGCTAAGTTCCATTGACGACCATTAGATTCTGGATCATCTTTTGATCATTGATAAAGTTTGAAATTCCTTCGTGAAGGGAGAGGACCTTTGTGCTGCTGCAATAAGGGAAGTTCAAGAAGAGACGGGAGTAAGTAATTTCATTGTCAAATAAGTTGGAATGTCCATACCAAAGATAAAAAAGTGACTCTTATATACAACAATGATGACTCTAACAATCACATTTCCCTATTTGCCTTCAATCATTTGCAGATAGACACTGAATTTGGGGAGATCTTGGCTTTCAGGTCAAGAAGTTGAGATACCAATGGGGCCATATTAATATTATTATATTACCATTCCCACTCACATCCAAATATGATTTCTCAATTATCTTATTTTGTCAATGAATGCAGGCAAGCCCACAAGTCATTTTTTACCAAAACCGATTTATTCTTTGTTTGCATGCTAATACCCAAGTCATTCAACATAAAAACGCAAGAGATGGAGATTGAAGCAGCCAAGGTAAACACACGATCGCTCTTGGTTGTTGAGAAAGTCAAGTTGATGAGATAAATATGTTGTACTTGCTCACATAGAAGTAGACATACTCTTGTATAATGACAAAACTTTACACGTTTTTTCCCGCATTTACAGTGGATGCCTATAGAAGATTATGCAGAACAAACTTTTGTGAAGGAGAATCAACAATACAATCTCATTGCAAAGATATGCATAGAGAGGTTGAATGAGCAAACTATAGGTTTCACACCCGAAGCCGTGACTAGAAAAAGCGGGGGTATGACAAATTTTGTCTACTACCTGAAGTCACGCGTGTGAGTGGAAAATGCCCATCAGTCACACAAGTACCTCCTTTAAATGTTATAGTTTGTGTGGGTTCATATCTATCGCATAATAAAAATTTAAAAAATTGTATTATTTATTATTTAAATTATTTAATACTCTTATTTCTTATTTTATGTATTTATGTTATTTTCTTATTTATTTGTATTTTAATATATTTTAAATAAATAAATAAATAATATTTTATATAAAATTATATATTATAATATAAATGCAATAAAATAAATTGAGATGAATTAATGCTAAGATAACATGACACAAATCCGAGATTGTGAGCCGTAACATACTTATTATAAATGCAATCCACAGTAGAAGGATTTAGAGAGCCGTAAATCAAGTTTAAAGAGATTTTATAGTATAAATTAGAGTCTCTACATATATCAAGCCTATACAGTACATGAATGAAAATGTGGTAATCAAGTGGTATGGTTTGATGACGTGTGGAAGAAAAGACATCAAAACCTGAGTTGAATGCAAAAGCTACTCATGTGTACTTATAAAGGTTTGAGTACAAAACTGTTAAAAACACTAGAGGAGCTGTAAAATCTCATTCTAAAAAAAGAGTTAAACATACTTAAGTCAGACAACAAAGTTTTATTGAGAACATTTGAATAAAATCCAAAATAATATTTTAAATTATAAATTTTATATTTGATATAACTTAATTTGAAATTTGTTAAAAAGGTAGATCAAATTATACGGATTTAGTGAGAAATAAACTTTATTTATTGGAGTAAACCTAAAAAAAAAGGAAAAGGTTGTAATTTTATATTAAAAATATAAATAAATTATTTATAATAATAATAATAATAATAATAATAATAATAATAATAATAATAATAAGAAGAAGAAGGACCATCGCACGACTCAATTCATACTAAATTGGGTAAAATATTAGTTGAATTAGAAGTGAATTAACCAAAATTTACTAAATTAACTAACAAATTCATTAAAAATTAGTTTGAAATAATGTCGAACAAACTAGAACACATGCCACACACACGCTACCCCTTTGCCCGATCATAAGTCTCACAACCCGAAAATCGGATCCAATTCTTTGCTGTAATGACAAAAATACACTATCGATAAATATAAATTCATGTAGTGATAAATTGACTATAATTTGATAAAAAAAACTATGATCAAATAACTAATTAAGTTTAGAACACGATCATATTAGACTTGACTCCTCTCTTATCGGCAACTCACCTGAATTCTCTCTAGAAATAAGGTCACTCTATTTTCTAATAACCAAACTTGTAGCAATCATAAATTTCTTACCCGACCACCAAATTAAATGATTCGAGTTCCATTAGAATCATACTCGAGTTAGATTTCTAATGCCACATTGACCTCTATATTTACCCAAATTATGTGAGGTTGTTAGCGTTTGAAAGTTGAAGCCTCAAGAATTCCTCTAAAATTTCCCTGGCCCTTGGAACCACCAGAATTAGCTCTTGAAACAAATGCTCTGTTTCTGACCTCAATGGGTCCGATAATGTTCAATCTTACTGACACCATTAGAGTGACTGTTAACGACCAAGAGAGTCGGCTTTCCAATGCCAACTCTCTCAACTTTCAAGGAACACCAAGAACTCTAAGGTTGGTGGTGAGACAGAGGAGTGGTGCTCTCTATAAGTGCACTCACCAGAAAATAGAGCTCCTTGGCTTTCAAAGTGAATTTTGAGCTCTCAACGATGAGGGGATACCCAAGCTTTATTTGACCATCTTGTTGACTTATGTGGCTATCTAACTATAGCTTTCTTGCGTCATTTCATACTATGGCTCTTTAAATAAATTAATTTCCCAAGCGGTGGGTTTTGAATTATCAGATGGTGAAAGCTCGACTTTTTAACGGTTTCTTTAGTTTTAGTCGGGCGGAGGAGACAATACACACACACACATGCGCACGTGTCTGTGTGCTTCGTGCCAACTAGTTTGCATTGTACTGAACCAATTTCCAACAAATTTCTTGGCCAGTTCACCCCTTTTTGACCTACTCATGACCCAATAAAAATAGCTAAAAATTCTTTGTCCAATTTACTATTGATTGGACTCAAGAATTTCAAATTTTTTTATTTGTCTTGCTTCCTCAAAAAATCGAGTGATTTTGTGACCTAAACTAGCTCAAACCCGGTTTGAACATATTATTTTCTAGGTCTTTCCCAATACTTGATTTTGAATCTTGGGATGTTCTCTAAGGCTTATTATAACCTTTCTCATTATACTTATGTCCCCTTTTGACAACATATTCCTAACTTGTTTGATTTGAAATCCATGGTTATGTTTTTTTTCTCAATTTAGTCTTATTTCCCATTTTGGCTTCCGGTTCAAGAATTCCGATGTCATAGCTATCCTCCCATGAGCCTTGTCAGTCCTATCTTGGTCCCATGGAAAATCACACAACAATTCCAATTTTTCTGAGAGTTTTCATGGTTCTTATAATTCATGTTTATCTATAGGTCCAACCTGTGTATATTGGCCTTGGACCCACTTCTCGAGTTTTCCAAAATTGGGCCTTCGACCCTATCATTTTCAAATCTGAGGCCTCAAGCTTGTTGGAGCAATTTCACTCCCATCAGAAACATCTCTAGAAAAGGTTTAAGCAGTTCCACGTAGTCAAGGGAGACTATTCCTAGAAAAATGATTTTCAAACGTAAAAGCAGTTCTCATCACCCCAACTAGGTATAATACTAAAAATCCCACTCACCCGATACTGTGACAGACTCATCCCAACTAGATTTCTAATCTTCAATGTGCTCCTTGGCACTCGTACTCATATGACCCGTGCCTACATGATTCGAGCATCCATATGAGAAGGATTGACATAAGGGACCTTATACTTTTCGGTATTTGTGCATAGGTCCTTATACTATGCCTTAATTGTAGTTAGATCCCTTAAAGTTTATAACTTTACATTTTAGTCTCCGATCTTCATTAATCTCAATTAAGTCCCTAGAACTTCCAATTTTCCTCACAGGTCCTTAGTTTTTCCAAAATTGCCAATTGGTCATTAACTTCTCAAAAATTACCAATTGGTACTTGAACTTTCAAAAATTGCCAATTGGCCATCCATTTCATCCAATTGCTTAATTGGGTTTCAATTGGAAGTTAATTTCATGAAAATGCCTAATTTTCTTTAAATTACAATTCAATCCCCAATTTTCTAAAAATTCCCAAATTGCCTAATTTCTCAAAAATTGCAATTTGGACCCTAAATCACAATATCGTTCAATTGACCCACAAAACTTGGTCAATTGCCTGTATTCTTGATTTGAATCATCTTCTCTATATTTTTCTTTACATTTCAAGCTTTAAATCGCTCGATTTAGCTTAGAAATGAGCTCAAATAGAGATTTGCCAGAAAATTCAGTCTAGAGAGAGAAAGCTTTGATATCTTACCGGTGAGGGTCCGACGACTAGAGCTCTTGCTTTCTTTAGATTACTCTCCTCCCGGGATTCTCCCTAGATCAAATCGTGCCTTAATTGGTGGCCTGAGCGTGTGAATTTCTTAGTTTCAGTTCTTACATAAATGCGTCGTGAATAATGTTTTTCGGCAAAGGGGCGATGGAGGGGCTTACCGTATTAGCTTGGGGCACCTCTAGGTGGAGTTTGGGAGGCTTGGTTTGGTTGCAATTGGCTTGGGGATGTCTCAAGTTGAACTCAAGTAGCTCGGGCTACTAACAACCAAGGAGCAGCGTTACTGTTTGAGCTTCCTTGCTCTTCTATGGTGGCTCTCAGGCTGAAGGGAGGGTGCTGCTGTGTAGAGGAATTCCTCCCAGTTCTAATGGTACCGAATGCAACTTTAGAGGTAGAGAAAAGCCCTGGTGTCGGAGCTCTGGTTTACTGCTCACCAAAAACTGAGTAGTTTGTCTTCTTCGGTCGATTGTGGGATGCTGAGAACTAATGGAGGGGTGTTCTTTATATAGGGAGCTCGATAACTGTTCAGGCTACTTGCTGGCATAAGATTTGGCCTTCGACTCAACCGTCGATGACCTGACTGGAGAGATTTCTGAGTCACCGGAGACTCTAGCTTTTCTAGCCTCTCTCTCTTCTCTCTTCTATATGTCAGCGGCTGGAGGTTGAAGATGATGACGTGGCAGATGTGCCATGTGGTACGCTGTGATTGGCCAGTTTTTCTAACGTGGAGGTCCATCTCAGTTGCCATGTCAGCTGTTGACCCGTTGACCGGATACGTGGCAGCCTCCCATTAGTTGCCCGTGTCTACGTGGCATGCTGATTGGTCATCCATTGACCGGACACGCGACAACCTCCAATTGGCTGCTCGTGCTTGTGTGATTGTTGATGGGGCGCCATTGACTATTGACCGTTGCGAGTTCATTGACCATTGACCATTGTCCGGCTCATTGACTAGTCCGATTCGACTAGGTTCGATGACCCGAATTCGAAATTTGGCCAGTTCGGACCTGATACAACAGATTTTCTAAAATTTAAAAACTTCTGAATTTATCTAAATTCATGGCCGCAATTTCCCAAATTGACATTTTTAAGCCACCTAGAAAAATGAATCATTGAACTGGTTCACTATGGTTCTTCTTGGTTCAGTCCGGTTCAGGTGTGATTCACCTCGAACTGGTATGATTCTCTCATCAATTCTACTTTCTGGTTCTTCATCATGATTTTTATGAATTTTTTGTCACTTGGGATTTTCTTATTTCCCATTTAAACCCTTCTTTATCATTTTGTTTCCTTTTTCGGCTCAGTTTTCTCAAAACCATCGGTTCTTTCCCCGGTTTACTTGGTCCGAGGGTTGAGTTTCAAAACTCTCCCCTCATTTTAGGAGTTTTGTCCTCAAAACTTAGCCGTCCATCCTTTACATCGAAAATGGATTCTCTTGCGGTCAACTCGGGGTTTGATTTGACACCATATCGCTCTGGTTACCCCTTTTTGCTCGCTCATTTATTCCATTGGACTTAGTTCCTTTGACTTGCCTTACCCCCGTGTCCAAGTAATTTCTCAAGTCCAATACTCCCTACTATTTGGGGTCAGACCTTTCCTCTTGAGGGTTTTGTCCGAAATTGGGAGTTCTAGAATGTCCCATCACTCCTGGGTTTGTCGGTTCCCTTGATATTTGGGACCCTTAGCTCGACGTCCATTCAAGCGTTTCGTACTCACATTCCCGGTTTTGGTGTTATCCCCTTCTGGTCCTATGTTGGTCCTTTATTCTACTTTTACATCACTCTCTTGTTTGGTTGCTCCATTTCCAATTATCTGTATCCCCACCCACTCCTTGACTTACTAGTATACTTCCCTTTCCGTCCTCCCTCGCGTCCAATGGAGTCCTTACTGAAAGACTTCTTTTTCTCAGATCCATCCTTACTCACTTGTGACCATTTCACGGTTCTTTTATTCCAAATTTATCTCTTATGGCTTACTTGTCCATTCCTTGGTTTCACTCGAAGGGATTCCCTTTGTTGGTTTTATCTCCTACTCTCGTACTTTAAGGTCGAGATTTTCCATCCTTCTCATCCTTTCTTGAAGGTTTCTCTTAATAACCTCTTAGTTGAAGGGTGCATTCTCCAAGGTCTCTCAAGTATCCTTCCATAGGTTCCTTCATTATGGGTATTCCACCCATTCCCACGTTTTATGGTATTACCAGAGTTTGTTATCCTACTATTTGCTCTTCAGGTTTCGCTTCACTCCTTGGGCTTTGGGTACACTCTCATTTGCATCTGTCCTTGGGGTATCAGTCCCTTTGTAAACCCCGTCCCTTTATAAATAAGAAAATCGAGAAAAGAACCGGTCATTCCAAAAGAGAAAACCGAGCCGGTTCACGAACCATAACCGATAAGGAAAGGGTAAATTGAGAAATCGACAAATCTCGAGTGACTCAAATAGTCATAAAAATCGTGGAAAGGAACCTTGGGACAATTGGGAAGAGAAAACCACACCGGCTTAGGGTGAACCGGACCTGAACCGGGTTGAACAAGATTGAACCAATTTGAACTGATTTCTAAATTTATTTTTCTAGGTGACTTAAAATATTCAAATTGGGGAATTGAAGCCACCATTAGATAGAGAATAAATTTAGATTAATTTAGAAAATTTTAATTTGGATAAGATTGATCGAATCAGGCCTAAACTGACCAATTTTTGCATTGAACCCGGTTGGACTGGTTCGGTCTGATTCGGAACAATGTCATCTTCTTCCTTAGGATAACAATACTATTCATTCAATGCAAAAACAAATAATGCCAGTGAATGAAAAATGACTTTGATCAGACCATTTTAGGGCAAGGATAAGCTCAATCAAAAAGGAAAGTTGTCGGGCAGAGGTTCCTCGAGCACCCTATATAAAGAGCTACTCTCCATTCATCCTCTACACACCTGAAATTTCCATTCTCTCTCAACTACTCCATTTTTTTTGTGAAGCTCGAATTAGAGCTCCGATATAGGCATTTTTCTCAGCCTTAGAAGGCAAGGTCGGGTACTACAGACTCCAGGGGAAGTCACCTACCTGATAGCACCTTCCTTTTGACTCGAGGATCGCCGAAGAAGTGCCGATGAAATCAAACAGTGAACCAATTTCTACAGATCGAAGCTGCCCTATTTTGGTCGAGCTGAATTTGGCCCTCTTTCAGCCAAACCAAGCCTTCCTAACACCCCTACAACCCTCATACGACCTCGACAGAGCTTAAAGGTAAGCCAATTTGACCCTCCGCAGTCGTTGCAGATCGGAGGTATAGAGAGAAAGTGTTAAACTTTACTGACAAAATTCTCCCTTAATTCGATATCAATTGTAGCAATTCTTGATCCTAGAAGGAACCTCAAGATAAGAGCTACCTTCCCTGATCGAGAGCTTGGACTGCCGCATCTTCGACGATAAGCTTTCAAAGTTCTCTCTCTACGAGCAGTTTTCTAGTGAAGCTCCATTTAAGCTCAATTTGGACCCAAATGCTACGATTCAAAGATCAATTGAATTGTATGGAAGTGTAGAAACTGATCCATACCTTCAATTTGAGAAAATGACCCTGATTAAATGGCCAATTTGAAGAAATCAAATTCGGTCAATTTAAAGGTGAGAAATTGGGAGAAAATTGAGGGACCTCTTTGCAATTTCCCAAAATTGAAGGCCAATTGGCCATGAGAAAGATGTTGAGGGACTAATTGGTCAATTTTTGGAACATTTTGGTCAAATTTCCATTTTTGGAAAGTAGGGACAAATTTGTAATTTTTGAAAAGTTGGGGACCTAAGTGAAAATTTGGAAAACTTGAGCCCCTTATACAATTTTGAGTAAATTGAGGACTCAAAAGGAATTTTAGAAGGTTTGGGACTCAAATTGGGGAAAAGTTGGCATTAGCGACCTAAATTTAAAGAAATGAAGTTTAGGGACCTAAGTGCAATTAATTAATAATTTAGAGCCTAGACGCTCAAACGTGAGAAAACATTGGTTGTTATGCCAAACTTTAACTAATAAGGATGCCCAAATCGTGTAGGAACACAAGAGATTAGAATGCCAACAAGGATAAGCTAGCCTAGAGTCAAAAACTGATTAGAGACAAATACGTCACGATCATCGAGTGAGTGGGCTTGGTCACATCGTACCCGGTTAGGATGATGAACTTACTTTTATTAAAAGAAAAGCTACTTATTGGTTGTAAATAGAGATGATCATACCCGGTTGATATGACAAACTTCCTTGAGAAAAGGAGAAACCCGCTTACTAGTAGTAAGCAGAGATATCATTACACCCGGTTGGTGTGATAAAGTTGAAAATAATTTTTGTTAGAAGTGTTCTCACCTGACTGTGTGTCAATGCTTAAAAGATTTGAGAGACCTTATTGATGGGAGCTACAATAGCTCAGATAGGCCAGAGGCCTCAATTTTTGAACTTATGAGGGCTAAATGCCCAATTTTGGAAAATTACGTGTAGTGTGCCTAAGGCCAGTGGGCACAAGCAGGAGCTCTTAAATAAACTTGAGTAAAGGAAAGCCATGAAATTTCGAATGAAATTGTGTATGTGATTTCGCCATGGTACCAAGTCAGGACTGACAATACTCGATGGGTTGGTGGTAGTGCATTAGGACTAGGTCGACGGATCGGCCTAGACAAATAATTGCAGGTCGGGTTGAGGGTTGGGGCCGTTGGCCGTTGGACCAGTGGCACCAAAGATAATGGTTATATGTGAAAACTATTGTTTGTGCATGCACTTATGGTACAAGACCATCAAGACGCTCAAGAGGTGTAGTGATGGGTCCTAGGGGCTACTAGATGACATTGTGGAGATAAGGACAATTCGTCGTGCCAGTCAGTTGAGAAGCTCGGAGTAGCTTCTTGCACATGAGACTGGGATGGGGTGAGGATGAGATCTCTATCCTCATATGGACACGGAGTGGCATTCGGGTTTAAGGGTCGGATATCGAGAACATTCACTCAGACCCAAGGTAGAAGTGGACGTGCTTCTATCTTGGTGGCTGATAAAGATGCTCCGAGCCATAAGTGGGTGTAGTGGACGGGCTGCACCTGCGAATGTGTGTTACCCTTCCTGATGAAGGGCGTGTGTTGGTCGCTATACACACCTAATATGGAAAAGGGAAAGTGGTTTTGAAAACTAGAACTTGAGGAAAGATCCTTCTTAAAGAAACAATAATCCTAGCACACTTTGAAAAAAGCTATTTCGTGAAAACTCACTCCCAAGATTCACTCACTAAGTTATAGAACTCACCCCTCCCTTTTTACCCCTTTCAGGTAATTGAGGAAAGACCCTTCCTAAAGACCTTACTAATTTCGAAAAGACATGTATGTCTATTTTAAATTACTCATTTTTGTATAATACTATTCCAGGAAAGACAAGTAAAAAGGATGCCTTATTCTTTGCGGTTTAGAAATGGGGAAACCCTTGATAGACCACGAGAGTGGCGGGTTGTTCATGGGAATCTTACCAAACCGGTTCGGGACATGGCTCCCTTAACCAACTCCGTGACATCCTTTGATGCCGTTCTTTTGCTGCTTGCCCTTCCTTTGTATCCTTTCCTTATTCCTACAAGTTTACTTGATTATGGGAAAGTCCAAGTCCTCTCTGTGTTGATGTCTCTTGGTTGCCTCATGAAAGGTGCACTTAGTCCTTCTCGTGGCTCGAGGGTGGTTGCCAAATTCCTTTTGGCCATGAACCATCCTAAGGGTTTCCTTCATCCTTCTCTTTCGACGTTTGCCCCTTTTTACTTTTTCCTCCTCATCAGGGTCTAAATCCATGAGTCTTACGAGGGTCTATTCATTCAACCACCCTATTCCTATTGCTCTCTCTGTCCAATTGTCTTGAGACAGTTGTCTCTCGAGTTCACTTAATGCCCATCCTATCATCTTCTTTAGGGTGGGATGGTCACCACTCTTTCTGTCCCGCTTAGGGCGTCGTTTAGTCTCCTCGGATTATCCCATAGTTACTAGTTGTCAGCTTTCACTAAGTGGGTTTCAAATCTTATTTGGTTCCTTTACTTTTCCAAAGCATATTACACTTTGCCATCCCTAACTTCATATTTCTATCCATGGAACTTCTAGTTATTGTCCTCGTCTTGCGCACTCTCGATTTTGCCTCGTCGTCTGATCCTAGGTTTCCTTAAGTAGATGGGTTTAGAGACTAGTCTTGAGGTTTATTGCTCTTTAGTTAGTGGGCGTATACCTTCTAAGGTCCTCCTCTCCTTGGAAATTCTTTCCTTTGTTTCCGTGCGTAATGTCCCCTTTGTCCACAATTGTAGCAGGTTACTTCTCTACGTGGAACTTTATAGCTTCTTCTCCATCTCAAGATTTGGGAAGTTATTCTCGGTGCTTGCTGGGGGCTTCCACGTGTCACGAACCTCGGGTGCGCACTTCCTACTGAACGGTCCTCGTTCCTAAGTGCGAAGTAAGGTTCCTCGAACACCTTGACAAATTCTTCATAAAGTCTCCTTGTCTCAAGAGACATCCTTGGTCTCATGGGTTGGGTCCTCCTAAGCTTTTGAGCTCCCAAGCTAATTCCCTCATGCAGGGCATGGTTTTTGCCTAGTTCCGGGGTGGCTGCGGCATTGTGGTTCCATTTGGTTTCTCTAGGGGTGGTCATATCTGTTTGACAGAAGTTTACCATGGGTTAGTGTTCTAGGGATTTTAGTTTTGAAACTTTGTTTGGAAAACCTTACTCTAATACCACTTAAGCAGTCACGCCTCGACCTGACCCGGTTTGGTCAGGGTTCTGTGATCAACCCGCCACCCTTTCTCGTATTAATATAGTATTTCTACTAAATAGTTCGAGGAAGGTAAATGCATTAGAGTACATGTTTTCCATAATAAAATTTACAAAACGTGAAAGTTACCTGATGGCGGTACCATTGGCTTCCTCTCCCAACATAGGCTCATCATGGCAAGGTATTTCTCCTGAAATAGTTTAATGGGAGGGGGTGAGTTTCTACAACTCAGTGAGTGGAGTTGAGAAGCGACTTTTCAAAACAATTAGTCTATCAAAAAGTTATATACTTTTAATTTATTATAATATGAGTTCATCTCTTCTTATTATTTCTCCTTGCTCGGGAGGTGTCTTAGCAAACAATCACACGTTCTTTCTATCATAGAAATGTCGATTAAATAGTGAAACTGTGAATGTGAGAAAATTAGGATATGATGATGAAATAAATGTTGATCTTCGTTTATATACACAAAAGGGATAATGGTGTGGGTTGCATGCACATGCATGTGGGTGTTCCCCCATATTAACACTGTTGATTCATATGACATTTTTTTATATAATTATTGATATATAAAATTTTATTTATATAATTTAAATTCAATTTTTTAGTTAAAAATAAATTATAATTCTCTTAACCATGTCAAAAATTTGAATAAAGGTTACACTTTTGTATTAAATAATACAGTTAATTAGAGATATAACTTAATGTAATATAATTTTTACAGTGTAATTCTTCCAAGTATTTATTAGGGTATAAGAAATGAAAAAAATCTATTATGGTATAAGAAAGGAATAAGAAGTAATATAGTATGAAGAGAAGATATTTATAAATCTATTAGGGTATAAAAAAGAAAAAAGAATCTATTAGGTTATAAGAAAAGAAAAAAATATAGTATTGCGAGAAAATATTAGGTGTTAAATACTGAAAAAAATAAAAAAAAATATTTTTTATTATAATTTTCTAATATTTTTTCCTTACATTTAATGAAATGACGTGATTTCATTAAAAGAGTGAAAAAAATTCAAAAGGATTGTGGGCACACCTTCGGGTCCAACCAGTGGGACTTGAGCTCGTAGGAACCAGCCAACTCGAGGCTTGGGTCTCGGGTCCAATCTATGGAACTGAACCCAAGTAAGGACCCGAGGCTACTAGGGTCTGCTCGGGTCAGGTAGGGACCCGAGGCTCGGGTCTCGGGTCCCATTGACATGCCTACTTATTGCATCTAGGTCGTCTAGTAGCCCTTAGGACCCATCGACTACCCCTCTCGAGCATCTAGATGCTCAAATTCCTTATGCATGTATACAATAGTTTGGATCCATTAACCATGCTCTTTGGGGCAAATGGTCCAACGTCCCCGACACTCGACCTGGCCTGCAGCTCTTTGCCTTGACCGACTCGTCGACGTGGTCTGGGTGCACTGCCACTAGCCCATCGAGTCTTGTCAATCCTATCTTGGTCCCGTGGAAAATCACACAATAATTCCAATTTTTTAAAGAGTTTTTATGGTTCTTATAATTCATGTTTGTCTATTGGTCCAACCTGTGCATACTGGCATTGGGCCCACTTCTCGACTTTTCAAAAACTGGGCCTTCAGCCCTATAATTTTGAAATTTGAGGCTATAAGCCTGTTGGAGCAATTCCAGCTCCCATCAGGAATGTCTCCCAAAAAGATTTAAGCAGTTTCGCGAAGTCAGGAGAGACCATTCCTGGAAAAACAATTTTGAAACGTAAAAGCGGTTCTCATCACCCCCAAATGGGTATGATGCTGAAAATCCCACTCAACCGGTACTGTAACGGACTTGTCCCAACTAAATTTCCAATCTTCAATGTGCTCCTTAGCACTCGTACTCGTATGACTCGTGCCTACATAGTTCGAGCATCCATGTTAGGAGGATTGCCATAAGGAACCTTATACTTTTTGGTATTTGCGCATAGGTCCTTATACTATACCTTAACTACAGTTAGGTCTCTTAAAGTTTATAACTTTACATTTTAGTACCTAATCTTCATTAATCTCAGTTAAGTCCCTAGAACTTTCAATTTTCCTCACGGGACCTTAGTTTTTCCAAAATTACCAATTGGTTCTCAATTTTTCCAAAATTGCCAATTGGTCCTTAACTTCTCAAATATTACCAATTGGTCCTTGAACTTTCAAAATTTGCCAGTTGGCCCTCCATTTCATCCAATTGATTAATTGAGTCTTAATTGGAAGTTAATTTCATGAAAATGCCCAAATGTTCCTTAAATTGCAATTCAACCCCAATTTTCCAAAAATCCCCAAATTGCCCAATTTCTTAAAAATTGCAATTTGGTTCCTGAATCACAATTTCGTTCAATTGACCCCCCAAAACTTAGTTAATTGCCCTCATTCTTGATTTTAATCATCTTCTCTATGTTTTTCTCATCATTTCATGCTTTGAACCGCTCGATTTGGCTTAGAAATGAGCTAAAACGGAGTTTCACCAAAAAATTTAGTCTAAAGAGAGAAAGCTTCGATATCTTACCGGTGAGGGTCTGGTGACTAGAGCTCTTGCTTTCTTTGTATTGCTCTCCTCACGAAGATTCTCCTTGGATCAAACCACGCCTCAATTGGTGGTTTAAGTAGTGTGAATTGCTTAGTTTCAGTTGTTATAGAAATGCACCGTGAAAAGTGTGTTTCGGTGAAGGGGCGTCAGAGGGGCTTGCCATATTAGCTTAGGGGAAGGTTGGGGCACCTCTAAGTGGAGTTTGGGAGGTTTGCTTGGCCAGAATTGGCCTAGGGATGGCTCAAGAAGTTCGGGTTGCTGACAACTGAGGAGTAGTGTTAATGTTTGAGCTTCCTCGCTCTTCTACGGTGGCTCTCGAGCTGAAGGGAGGGTGCAACTATGTAGAGGACTTCCTCTTTATTCTAATGGTTCTAAATGCAGCTTCAAAGATGGAGAAAAGCCTCGATGCCAGAGCTTTGGCTTGCTACTCACTGGAAAACTGAGTAGTTCGTCTTCTTCGATCGAATGTGGGATGCTGAGAACGAATGGAGGGGTGCTCTTTATTTAGGGAGCTCAAAAACTGTTCAGGCTACTTGCTGGCGTAAGACTCGGCTACCGATGACCTGACCAGAGAGATTTTCGAGTCATCGGAGACTCCAACTTTTCCGCCTCTCTCTCGTCTCTCTTCTCTCTATCAACGATGGAGGTTAAAGATGATGACATGGTAGGCATGCCACGTGGCGTGCTGTGATTGGCCAATTTTTTTGACGTGGAGGTCCAACTCAGTCACCACATCAACCATTGACCCATTGACCGAACACGTGGTAGCCTCCCATTGGTTACTCATGTGTGCGTAACATGCTGATTGGTCATCCGTTGTCTGTTGATCAAACACGTGGCAGCCTCCCATTGGCCGCCCGTGTTTGCGTGGCTACTAATGGGTACCGTTGACTGGTTCGTTGATCGTTGACCGGTTCATTGACCGTTGACTGGTACGGTCCGACCAGGTTGGGTACCCGAATTCAAAATTTGGCCAGTTTGAACACGATTTGACCAGTTTTCTAAAATTTAAAAATTTCTAAATTTATTTTTTATCTAATGATGGTCTCAATTTCCCAAATTGACATTTTAAGCCACCTAGAAAAAAATGAATCATTGAACCAATTCACTTTGGTTCAGTTCGGTTTGGGTCTGATTCACCCCGAACTGGTTCGGTTTGCTCATCAATTCCACTTCCCGGTTCTTCCTCATGATTTTTATGAATTTTTGGTCACTTGGAATTTTCCAATTTTCCAATTTCCCAATTTAACCCTTCCTTATCATTTTTGGTTCCTTTTTTGGCTCATTTTTCTCAAAACTACCGATTCTTTCCCCGATTTACTTGGTCCGAGGGGTCGAGTTTCACAAGAGGGAGGGGGGGGGGGGGGTGAGAGGGCCTCTTAGGGAGTGTTTGGTGCAGGTGAAATAAGGGCAGCATAAGACCACGTTTGACCATGATATAAAAGAAGAAAAAAATGACGAAAATGCTTCTACCCTAGGAAATCAGTTTGACGCTCGTAATGACCGAAATGACCGATCTTAGTTTCGCATAGTACGAGACTAAGACTGGAAGATATAAAGTTTATAATTTATTCAAGAATTCCTTAAACTTATAAATAATTATGAAATTAAAATAGGTTTCTCTTTAAGTTTCTCTATTTATTCCTTTAGACTCAAGGTAGGAACTTTCATAGTTGGAGGAATTAATTGAATAACCAATCATGATTTGATCCACATAAGTATACAAACACCCTTTATCCATAAAGGGATCATTCAATTGCATAACAAACCCTCAGAGACAGCAACTTCGACCCGTTCCACTAGTGATCCGTAGCGTCCTTACCGTCCACCCTAGTGAGATGCCACAACCTTCACTAGATTGTTTGTATGAGCACAGTGGCCAAACCCCCAGACTTATCGATACTTCGATCTACAAATTTTTGGGGTGAGACCTCACTCTTGATTCCCTCGGTCTCAATGCGGATGAAGCTCCCACAGCTCCACGACATACTAGAATAACATTTGTTCCCTTGTGCCAACCATGTTGTCTAGCAACCCTTAGAACCAACACTACCCTGTTCCATACGTCTTTTTAGTTTTGTCTAATTGCAATCACATACAAGTATTTTTTTATTTAAGACTTTTATCTTTGTGCTACTAGCCCAACAGGTTGTAACCTGACTTCGACATAGTAACTACAAGTATTATCAAGTTGTGATAATTTTGACAGGCTCTTAAATCAAAACTTATTTACGGGACTGGACCCGTCTCCATTGGCCTTGGACCCACTTGTACAAGTTTTCAAAATATGACCTTGGGC
This sequence comes from Trapa incisa, assembly GCA_030064435.1. Taxonomy (NCBI): domain Eukaryota; kingdom Viridiplantae; phylum Streptophyta; class Magnoliopsida; order Myrtales; family Lythraceae; genus Trapa; species Trapa incisa. Next base: position 10,992,509 of record CM057781.1, on the reverse strand, counting down.
CCACTTCACTTTCCAAAATCGTTGCCTTGGGCCCACATGCATAGAACTAGATCTAGCCTTCCATTGTCAACCATTGGCCTCACCCATATCCGACATCAAAGGTCAAACTAGATCATATCCCTTGAGATGTATCCATACATCGTTCATGGGTTATCCTAATAACATATTTCATGCTTTCTTCAAAACTATAATCCCAAAAAGTTTAAACAATTTAACACAATTAAGGGATTATTTTTATGGAACTCTAATTTCAAAATAAAGCATGATCTTAAATATTATTATAATCGGTCCAATCGATCTCGATGTGAGAAATCCCACTCACCCGTATTACTAGACTTGTTTATCCCGTGGATTTCCGAGTTTGGCATGCATTTCCTTTGCATGAACTTGTAGGTGATTTATTCCTACAATAGATTGGACAATTAAGTCCCAAGTAATAAGGTAATTACACTTAAGACCCGTAGCTTTCCAATATTTACGATTTGGCCCTTAAGGTATACCTTAATTCTAATTAGGTCCCTAAGATTGTCAGATATTCCATTTGGGTCCCTAATTTCTCAAATTTTCAACTGGGTATAATATTTCTTGCTAATTACAGAAAATCCTCAATTTTTTAAAAATTGTAATTAAGTCCCCAAACTTTCAAAAATTACAATTTAGTCCTCAAACTTGAATTTCATCAATTCGTCCTTAATCTTTCCCAATTGAGTCATAACATGATTCTAATCATCTTCTCTATGTCTCAGAATCATTTCAAGCTTTAAATCACAAAAAAATGGCTTAGAAATGAGATTAAACAGAGTCTCACTAGAAAATCATTATAGAGAAAGATTCGATTACTCACCAGTGAGAGTTTGACGATTGGAGATTTTGATTCCAATAGGTTGCTCTCTTCTTGAGAATGTTTCTTGGATCAAGCCATGCCTCAATTGGTGGCCTGAGTAGTGTGAATTTCTTAACTTAGTTTTTGGGCAAAAACGTACTATGAACAGTAAATTCTGGCAAAGGACGATGGAAGGGACTTACCACGATGGTTCAAAGAAGGTGTGGACTTTTCTAGGGATGGTGTAAACCCCGCTCTTTGGAGTTAAGGAAAACCAGGAAAAGAATCAGCCATACTGAGTGAGAAAACCTAACCGGTTCACAAACCTGTTATTGGGGAACAAGCAAATTGGAGAAATTTTAACTCTCACGTGACACAAAGATGTTCATAAACCTTGGAAAAGAACTTTAGGACAAATTGAGAGAAAAAAACTAGACCGGTTCGGGTGAACTAGACTCGAACCGGATTAAACCGATTTAAGAACTAAGTAGGTTTATGGACTAGAACCAATAGAGAGAGGGCAAATCGGGAAATTTATGGACCCTAAGTGACCTAAGGAGTCATAAAAGTCATGAAAAGGATTTTAGGGTGAATTGGAGATGAAAACCAAACGGTTCAGGTGAATCGGATCCGAAGGTTTGAACCACTATTGAACCAGATGCTAAATTCATTTTTCTAGTTGGCTTTAAAAATTCAAATTTAAGATTTGAGGACACCACTAGATAGAAAATGAATTTAGAAATTTTTAGATTTGAAAAATTCGGTCGAATCGGGGGTGAATCGACCAGTTTAAACTTTGAACCCAGTTCGGAACAGTGTCATCTTCTTCCTTCATATGACAACACTGTTCACTCACCAGAAAATCGAAGTAGCACCGACAAAGAAGAAAATTTTATGTTCCATACATTTTAGGCCATCAATGTCTGTCATAAAGGTGATAAACGGACAACCGACGAGTCCCCAAGATCCCTATATAAAAGGCCCCTCTCCATTCATCCCCTCCACACCTGAAAAGGTCACTCTCTCTCTCAGTTGCTTAGTTTTCCTGTAAAGCTCGAACCAGAGCTCAGATATAGGGTCAATTCTGAGCCAAAGAAGTTGAGGTCGAGTTCCTTAGAACAGGGGAGAGGTCAGCTAAATTGTGACATCCATTCGCTCTAAGAGTCGCTAGAGAAGTGCCTACGTGATTGAACAGTGAAGCAGCTCCAGCAGACCGAAGCTGCCCTATTTTTGCCGAGTAGAAATTGGCCGATTCGAGCCCTACTCAGACCAAACCAACTCTCCCAACTTCTCCTCAGCCCTCCCACGGCCGAATTAGGACTGAAAGATAAGCCAATTCGGCTCTCCTCTACAATTTTTGACCGGTGCTAGAGAGAGAAACGATAGAATTTCATGACAGAATTCGAACCCAATTCAACATCAATTGATGCCATTCTTGATCCTAGGAGGAACCTCAGAAGGAGAGCGATCTGCACAGATAGAAAGCTTAGACCACCGTGCCCTCACGGTGAGCAATTGAAGCTTTCTCTTTCTAGAGTCTATTTTCCAGCAAAGCTACGTTTGAGCTCGTTCTGGTGTTAAAACTTACGATTCAAAGTGCTATGGAATCATATGAAGATGTACAACTCAATTTTAACTCCAATTTCATCAATTATAAGTGTTTGTTTGGTCAATTTGATGAAATCAAATTCGACTGTGTTAGGGAGTTGAAATTGGGGGAAATTTTGGAAAAATTGAGGATTTTTGAAAATTCGAAGGATCAAAAATGCAATTTTATAAATTTGAGGGGCATGATAAAAATGTTGGAGGGCCAATTGAGCAATTTTAGAATTTTTAGGGTAAAACTTACCATTTTTGTAAAGGAAGGGCAAAATGGTAATTTTGAAAAATATGGGGGCCAAATTAGGAATTTGGGAAACTTGAACCCCTTTTTATGAGATTGAGTAAATTGAGATCCCAAGAGGAATTTTAAAAGTTTCGGGACTCAATTTGGGGAAAAACCTACAATTGGGGGCCTAATGTAATAAGGAAAAATAACTTTAGGGCCAATTTGCAAAGATTGGAAAGGTTGTGAATTGAGTCATTCTAAATGAGGTGATCAAACTAGAGGATAATGAAAAACGATGTTCATTTTGTGTAGGAACATGAGACATTGGGAACGCTAGCTGAGGTTATGTTCGTAAGGGACAAAAACCGTCTAAGTGAAAATTCACTGCACGAACGGGTGAGTGGGATTTTTATATCATAACTGGTTAGGATGATAAGTATCTCAGAAATGAAAATCCACTACTATGTGGTATTTTAAACATCACAACTTAGAAGAATGATGTGAAAATGACACAGAAAAACTACTTACTAGTCCTAAGTAGATGATACCCGGTTGGTATGATGAAACTTTCTCGGAGGAAGTGGAAAACTCGTTCATCGATTATAAGCGGAGATATCCGCATATTCGGTTGGTATGATGGATAGTTGAAAAAATATTTTTGTCAGAAGTGCTCTCCCCTAACTATGTGCCACTACTTAAACGATTTGAGAGACCTTATTGACGGGAGCTCGAATAGCTCTATTTGGCTGGATGCCTTGGTTTTAGAACTTGGGGGCTATTATGCCAAATTTTGAATATCTCGAACAGTGGGCCATAGGTCAGTTGGCACGAGCAGGAGCTCATAAAAAAACTTGAATTATATACCATGAAAACTTGAATAATTGAATTGTTTGGCCATGGTACCGAGACAAGACCGACATACTTAGTCAACTAGCGGCAGTGCGACATGACAGGTCTCTAGACTAGTCAAGACAAACAGCTACAGGTTGAGTTGAGGGTCAGAGCCATTGGAGTAGTGGCGCCATAGATTATATGACATGATGTGAAATTACTGATTGCGCATGCACTTTGTTTACGTGACCTTCATGACGCCCAAGAGGGGTAGTGATGTGTCCTAGGGCCCTGAACGATCTGGTGGGTATAAAGGTAGTTCATCGTACTAGGTGACCTTGCAATGCTCAGAATAGCTTCAAGTGCACGAGACCAGGGTGGGGATGAGATGAGTTCTCTGTCCTCATACGGACACGGAGAATTGTTATGGGATTGAGGGTCGGATGTCGCAAACATCCTCTCATTCTCAGGGTAGAAGTGGATGTACTTCTATCTAGGTGGCCGGTAAAGTCGCTTCGACACCGCAAGTGGGTTCAGTGGACATACTGGCCTACGACTGTGTGATTGACCTTCATGATGAAGGATGTGTGTTTGGAAAATCGAGATTTTAAAGTGGAGAAAAATTTAAAGGAATTAAGGTGTCAGACACACTCCAATTTGAAAATATTTTTTTAATTTGCATTTCTAAAATACCCATTCACTGAGTTGTAGAAACTCGCCCCTCTTTTCTATGCCTTTTCAGGAAAAAGAAAATGAATAGGAATAACACCAAGCCTTACCCTCTGTCAGACATGCTTAATTTCTTTTAAACTTGTATTTTATTTGATATGTCTCTTTCTAGGGAACAAGGTTGAAAATATGCATGGCTCCTCTTGAGTAAAAGAAGGGGGAAACTCTTCTTGAATCGAGAGAGCGATGGGTTGTTCACAAGGATTCGACCAAACTAGGTCGGGGCGTGACAAATGGTCTAGATGGCTTGGTTTGGTAGTGGTTGGCCCAAGGGTGGCTTTAATTTAGCTCGATCAATTTTGGTCGTAGACTGCCGAGGGAGCAATGGTACTATATGAGCTCGCCATTACTTCTCTAGCGATCATCGAGGTGAACTAAGTATGCAGTCATGTAGCGGACTTCCATTAGATTCTAGGGAACCCATATTTGCCTTTGAAGATGTAGAAAAGTACCCAAATCGGAGCTTTGGTTTGTGCTTGATCGGATAAACGAGAAAAATTTTGTTCTCTCAACTTTCGGGGTGTGGAGAGGATGAATGCAAGGGAACTCTTTATAAATGGAGCTCATAAACTTCTGTTCATATCCAATCAACCATTATTTAGTCATTAACTCTCTGATTTACTCCCTTGTCAGAGAGATTTATTGACCATGGGAGTAATGGTGACCTTCCTCCTTCTCTACTATTAAGAATTCTAAAGGAAGAAGACGACGCTTTGCATGCGCGTGCGAGCTTCGCACATACGAGCTGCCACATGGTGCACTATGATTGGTTAGTTTCATTGTGACTTCTCACTCAGTGTCTGAGTCATCCGTTGATTCGTTGATTTGCCACGTGGCGACCTCTCATTGTTCACTCGTTCCAACGTGGTCGTTGATGAAATTTGACCATCCGTTGACCGTGACACATGGCGTTCTTTGATTGGCTGATTTAAATTCTTCAGCTTTCCATCCATTGTCATTGACCATGACATACACTATGTCATGCCCCGACCTGGTTTAGTCAGATTCTCATGATCAACCTGCCACTCTCTTAGTTTATTAAGGGTTTTCTCTCTTCTTTTAAACCGTGAGAAGTAAGGTATCCTTTAAATCTGTACCTTTACTGGAATAACATTAATAAAAAATGCCTAAAATTTAAATGTAACATACCTGTCTTACAGGTGTGGTTAATTTGAGGTCTTTGGGTAGACTTTCCCATGGTTACTTGAAAAGGGGTATAAGGGAGGGGGTGAGTTCAACGACTCAGTGAATGTGTGTTTTAAAATTTGACTTTCAAAAAATAGTTTGAATTGGAGTGTTTTAGACTCCTTATTTTTTTTAAAACATTTCATCCTCAAAATCTCAATTTCCATAGCCATTTCTCATCATTAACCATAAACGGTGTGTTTATCAACCAACAAATGCCCTTCGTCATGAAGGGAACACACATTCGTAGGGCAGCATGTCCACTGCACCCACTTGTGGTGTCGGAGCGACTTTACCGGCCACCTAGATAGAAGCTCGTCCACTTCTACCATGAGAATGAGTGGATGTACGCGACATCCAACCCTCAATCCCGTAAAGAAATTCCGTGTTCGTATGAGGACAGAGACCTCATCCTAACCCCACCCCGATCCGATGCGCATGAAGCTATGTTGAGCCTCCCTGATTGCTGGCATGACAATTTGCACTTATCTCCACCATGTGGTCCAGTAGCCCCTAGGATGCATCACTACCCCTTTCGGACATCTTAAAGATCTTGTACCTTAGTGCATGCAAAAACAATAGTTTTCCTCATAATCTATTTAATCTTTGGTTCCACTAGTCCAACGGCCCTGACCCTCAACTTGGCATGTAGTTGTTTGTCTCGACCAGCCTGCCAACTTGTCTTGTGGCACTACCGCCAGTCCATTGAGTATGTCGGTCCTGTCTTGGTAACATGGCCAAACACATCATTCATTTGAAATTTTCATGGCTTAAACTCTTGTTTGTTTACAAGATCTTGCTCATGCCAACTAACATTGGGCCCACTGTACGAGATTTTCAAAATCGGGTATATTAGCCCTCAAGTTCCAAAACAGAGGCTTTGGTCTTATTTTAGCTATTTGAGCTCTCATCAAGAAGGTCTACCAAAAAGTTTAAGCAATGGCACATAGTCAGGGGAGAGCACTTTTGACAAAAATAATCTTTTAGCTGTCCATTGCACCAATCGAGTGTGATGGCATCTTCGCTCATAATCGATGAACAGATTTTCTACTTCCTTTGAGGAAGTGTATAATGCCAACAGGGTATGATTTTCTACTTCCTTTGAGGAAGTAGTTTTTCCGTATGTGTTCTCACATCACCCCATCCAATTGTGAAGTTAAAATCGTACATTTTAGTGGTTTTTAATTTTCGAGTTACTTATCATCCCAAACAGGTATGATATAAAAATCTCACTCACCCATTAATATAGTGAATTCCTCTTTACCGGTTTTTTGCATTCACACAAACTTGTCTTGGCTAGCGTTCCCGGTAGTTCATGTTCCTACACGATATGAACATACTTGTTTATTATCCTTTAACTTGATGGCCTTCATTCATCATAAATGAATAACTTACCCAAAATTTTTAATTATTTACAATTAGGTCCCTAAAATTATTTTTCTTTAACTTTAGGTCCCTAATGCTGATTTCCCCCAAATTGAGTCTCGAAATTTCTAAAATTCACCTTGGTACCTCAATTTGTTCAAAATCACAACAAGGGGTTCAAGTTTCTCAAATTCCCAATTTGGTCCCCAATTTTTCCAAAATTACCATTTTGCCCCTACTTTACAAAAATGGTAAATTTCACCCAAAAAATTCCAAATATTGACCAATTGGTCCTCCAATATCTTTTCCATGCCCAATAGACCCTCAATTTTTGGAAATTGCGCTTTAGTCCATCGAATTTTTGAAATACCCAAAATTTCTCCAATTTCAACCTTTCAACTTGGCCAAATTTGATTTAATCATATTGATTAATCAAACGAGGTTAATTATTAAAATTAAAGGTAGATTTAAGTTCCTACTCATCCATATGATTCAATTGCACTTTGAATCGCATGAATTGATGCCATAATGAGCTTAAATGGAGCTTCACTGGAAAACTGTACTTAGAGAGAGAAAGCTTCAAAAGCTTACCATCGAGGGTGTGGCGGTCCGAGCTTTCATTCTGGACAGATAAATCTCATCTTGAGATTCCTCCTAGGATCAAGAATCACAACAATTGATGCCAAATTGAGGGAGAATTTGGTTAGTGAAGTTTCGCGGGTTCTATCTCTACCACTGATCGAAATTTATAGAGTGTAGCCAAATTGGCTTAACTTCCAGCTCTAATTCAGCTGTATGAGGGCTGTAGAAGTGTTGGGATGGCTTGGTTTGGCCTAAAGAGGGTTTGAATTGGCCATTTTCAGCTCGGCCAAAATTGGATACCTTCGGTCCGCCAGATCTGTTTCATTGTTCTATCACGTCAGCGTTTCTTCGGCGACCCTCGGAGCAAATGGAGACTACCGTTGGGTAGATGACTTCACCCCCAATCTAATGAACCTGACCTCATCTTTTTTGGCTTAGAAAAATGCTCAAGTTGAAGCTTTGGTTCGAGCTTCACCAGAAAATGGAGCAGTAGGGAGAGAGTGGAGTTTTCAGGTGTGTGGAGGATGAATGAGGAGGGACTCTTTATATAGGAAGCTTGGGGACTTATTAGTCGTCCGATTGGCTCCTTATTGGTGATCATTCATTGCTTGAAACTCCCTAGTCGTCCGATCTTCATCAGCGTTGCTAGATTTTCCAGTGAGTTAATTGTGATGTCATGTAAAGGAAGAATACAACACTGTTACGAATAAGACCGGACCAAGATCAATGCTTAAACCGGTCGGTTCAAGCTCGATTCGACCGAGTTTTTCATAATTAAAAATTTATAAATTCATCTAAATTCATTATCTGTAAAACTCGCCCTTTTGAGCTAAGGAAAACTGGGAAAAGAACCGGTCAAACCAAGTGAGGATTCAGAACCGGTTCACAAACCTGATCATTTCTGAATGGGCAATTTGGGAATTTATAACACTCGGGTGATCCAAACAGTTCATTAAACCTTGAAAAAGAAATTTAAGATAAATTAGAAGAGAAAAACCAAATTGGTTCAGGTGAACAAGAATCCATAAGAACTGTGAAGTTAAGCATGCTTACCTGAGAGCAGTGTGACGATGGGTGACCTCCTGGGAAGTATGATTCCTTAAATTTCATTCTTTTTGTATGGATGTCATCCCCATTCATTCTCCTCACACCTCAACACACTCTCTCTCTCTACTGCTCGATTTCCCGGTGAATCTCGAACCAGAGTTTCGACTTTAACATTTTTCTTAACCTCGGAAGGAGAGGTCGAGCTCTTTATAACCGAGGAGAAGACAGCTATCTAATAGCAAACTCCAGTCAATCCGAGAATCATTAGAGAAGCGTCAGCATGATGGAACAGTGAAGCAGCTCCAGCGGACCGAAGCTGCCCTATTACGGCGAATATGAAATCGGCCAATTTGAGCCCTCTTCAAACCAAACTAAGCCCTCCCAACACTTCCTCATCCCTCCCAACACTTCCTCATCCCTCCCACAGCCAAATTAGTACTGAAAGGTAAGCCAATTCGACTCCCCTCTACCATTTCTGGCCGGTGCTAGAGAGAGAACCGATAGAATTTCAATGATGAAATTATAACTCAATTCAGCATCAATTGATGCGATTCTTGATTCTAGGATAATCCTCAAGATGAGAGCTATCTGCCCATATCGAAAGCTCGGACCTTCGTGCCTTCACCGGTGAGAAATCGAAACTTTCTCTCTCTACAATCTATTTTCCATCGAAACTCCGTTTGAGCTCGTTCCGGCATTAAAATCTGCGATTTCAAAGTTCCTTAGAATTGTATGAACATGTAGGAACTCAATTTCAACTCCAACCTTAACAATTAGAGGTGTTTGATCGGTCAATTTGATAAAATCAAATTCAGTAGTGTTGAAGAGTTGAAATTGCGGGGAAAATTGGGGATTTTCGAAATTCAAAGGACCAAAATGAAATTTTATGAAATTGAGGGCCAATAGGGCATGGAAATAATGTTAGAGTACCAATTGTGAAATTTTAAAATTTTGGGGGCAAAAATACCATTTTTGTAAAGGAACGGCAAAATGGTAATTTTGGAAAAGTTGGAGGACCAAATTAGAAATTTGAGAAATTAATCCCCTTTTAGTGAAATGGAATAAATTGAGGTCCTATGATAAATTTTAGAAGTTTCGGGACTCAATTTGAGGAAAAACCCGCATTAGGGACTTAAAGTTAAAGAGAAATAACTTTAGGGACCTAATTGCAAATAAATGAAAGTTTGACTATCTTATTCAGTTGAAATGAATGAAGGCGATTAGGCTGAATGATAATAAACCCAGATGTTCATATCATGTAAGAACACAAAGTACCAGGAACGCTAGCAAGGACAAGCTCGCGTGAATACAAAGAACCGGTCTAGTGGAATTCACGGCATTAACGGGTGAGTGGGTTTACTAACATCATACCCAGTTGGGATGATGAGCACAACTTAAAGATAAAAACCAATTACCGGTTGTGAGTGGAAATTTTATATCATACCCCGTAGGGGATGATAAGTACCTCGGTATAAAAACCCACTGTTTAGTGGTATTTTAATCATCACCACCTAGAGGAAGTGATGTGAAAATTATGTAGAAAAACTATTTATCGATTGTAAGTAGATCATACCCGGTTGGTATGATAGACTTCCTCGAAGGAAGTTGAAAATCCGTTCATCAGTTATGAACGAAGATGTACTTATAATGGACAGTGAAAACCTATTTTGTCGGAAGTGTTCTTCCCTTACTGTGTGCCAATGCTTAAACTATTTGGGAGACCTTCTTAACAGAAGCTCGAATAGATCTTATAGGCCGAGGGCCTCAATTTTGGAACTTGAGGGCTAGAATGCCTAGTTTTTTTTTTTGAAAATCTCATACAATGGCCCCAAGGCCAGTTGGCACGAGCAGGAGCTCGTAAATGAACATGACATATGTGCCATAAAATTAATAAGTGAATTGTTTGTCCATGGTACCAAGATAGGACCGATATGCTCAGTCAACTAGTGACAGTGCGACATGACAGGTCGACGAACCAGTTAAGACAAACAACTGTGGGTTGAGTTTTGAGTTAGGGCCGTTGGACCAGTGGCACCACAGATTACATAGAAATATGAAAAATATTGTTTGTACATGCACTATTAGTATGGGATCATCAAGATGCCCATGAGGGGTAGTGATGTGTCCTAAGGGCCCTGGACGACCCGATGAGTATAAGGGCAGATCATCGTTCCTGGTGTCTATGCAAAATTTGGAGTAGCACCAAGCACATGAGACCAGGGTGGGGATAGGATGAGGTCTTTGTCCTCATACGGACACAAAGAAGTGATTTCGAGATTGTGGGTCGGATGTCACGTACATCCACTCATTCCTAGGGTAGAAGTGGTCATACTTCTATCAGGGTGGCAAGAAAAGTCGCTCCGAAGCCACTAGCAGGTTCAGTAGTGATACTGACTTACGAATGTGTGTAACCTTCATGATGAGGGATGTGTGTTGGATGATGACACATCGATAACTAAGAAATAATGGAAAAATCTAAATTTTTAAATGAAGGGATTTTTTAAAAGAAAAGAGTCTAGCACACTCCATAAAAATATTTTTCTTAAAAGTCAAAAGCTTTTAAAAACCTATTCACTGAGTAGTCGTACTCACCCCCTCCATTATATCCCTTTTAGGAAATTCCGAAAAGCCTACCCTTAAAGACCATCAACTAAAATGCCTGTAAGTCAAGTATATAAAGTTTTAAATTTCATGCAGTCTTGATTATGCTATTCTAGGAAAAGGTGTACGTTAAAGGGGAAACCCTTTAATAAACCGGGAGAGTGGAGGGTTGATCACGGGGATCCGACCAAACCGGGTCCGGGCGTGACATTATCTATCAAATGGTGACCTCAATTCTCCAATTTAAATTTTCTAAGCCACCTAGAAAAATGAATTTAACATCTAGTTCAATAGTGGTTCAAACCGATACAAACCGGTCCAATCCACTTCGGATCTGGTTCACCTGAACTGGTTTGGTTTTCATCTCCATTTCATCCTTAAGTCCTTTTTCATGACTTCGGTGACTCTTTAGGTCACTTTGGATCCATAAATTTCCCTGTTTCCCCATTCTCTATTGGTTTCAGTTTATAAACCAACTTAATTTTCTCTTTGGAAATAACCAATTCTTTCTTTGATTTTCTTATTATTAGAGGTTGAGACGTGGTAATGGTACACGAACCCTTTAGGATGAGAAAATCAGGGAAAGAATTGGCCAACCCAAGTGAGAAAACCGAACTGGTTCACGAACCCCAACTGATAGAGAAAGGGTTAGAGAATGAATTCAAATTGGCTTAGAGAATGAATTTGATGAATTTAGAAATTTTTAATTTTTAAAAATTTAGTTGAATTGGGCCTAAACCGGTCGGTTTAAGCTTTGAACCTGGTTCAGACCGGTCTAGTCCAGTTCGGAATAATGTTGTCTTCTTCCTTCAGGTGACATCAATGTTCACTCACTGGAAAATTGAGCAGCGCCAATGAAGATGAGTTGTCTCCAACCAGGGAGTTTCAAGCAATGAATGACTGCTATTAAGGTGCTAATCAGATGGCCAAGAAGTTATCGAGCTTCCTATATAAAGAGCCTGCAAATCCCGCACTTTTGAGTTAAGAAAAACCGGGAAAAGAACTGGTCAAACCGAGTAAGAAAACTGAGTCGGTTTACATTTGAGAACACGCAATATGGAAATTTACCACTTCCGGGTGATCTAAAGGGTTCATTAAACATTAGAAAATAAATTTAAGAAAATTTAGAAGAAAAAAACTAAATTGGTTTAGGTGAATAAGATTCCATAAGAAGTTTGAAGTTAAGTATGCTTGCTTGAGAGTAGTGTGAGGATAGGTGACCTCCTGGGAATTATGAATTTTTTTTTGTAACCCGAAATTTCGGTCAAAAATTTTTATGTACGTCTTATAATAAATAACCATAAATTAATATATATTTAATTATTGTAATTAATACCAATAATTTAATACCTAAATTAAATTATTGGAATTAATACTGAAATTAAATTATTGTAATCAATACCAATAATTTATGGCAATATTAATACTAGTAATAAATCTCGCTCATTTAATACATGGGTTTTACGCCTATATAAAGAGTTCATCCCCATTTCATTCTCCTCACACACGAACATTTATCTCTCTCTCTCTCTCTACTGCTCCATTTCCCAGTAAAGCTCGAATCAGAGCTTCGACTTAAACAAAGGTCGATCTCTTTAGAACTGGGGAGAAGACAACTATCTGATAGCAAACTCCAGTCAATCCGAGAATTGCTGGAGAAGCTCTCACATGATGGAATAGTGAAGCAACTCCGGCGGACCGAAGCTGCCCTATTTCGGCCAAGCTGAAATCGGCCATTTCAAACCCTCCTAAGGCCAAACCAAACCCTCCCAACACTTCCTCAGCTTTTCCACGGCCGAATTAAGACCAAAATGTAAGCCAATTCGGTCCTCTTTACAATTTTTGATCGGTGCTAGAGAGAGAGTCGACCGAATTTCAATGACGAAATTCTAATCCAATTCCGCATCAATTGATGCAATTCTTGATTCTAGAATGAACCTTAGGACAAGACCTTTCTGCCTAGATCGAAAGCCCAGACTGTCGTGCCTTCACCGGTGAGTAATCGAAGTTTTCTCTCTCTATAGTCTATTTTTCGGCGAAGCTCCGTTTGAGCTCGTTCCGGCATTAAAATTTGCGATTCAAAGTTTCTTAGAATCGTATGAACATGCAGGAACTCAATTTCAACTCCAATTTAAATAATTAGAAGTTTTGATCGGTCAATTTGATAAAATCAAATTCAGTAGTGTTGAAGAGTTCAAATTGGGGGAAATTTTGGGGATTTTCAAAATTCAAAGGGCCAAAATACAATTTTATGAAATTGACAGTCAACTGGGCATGAAAATAATGTTGGAGGACCAATTGAGGAATTTTAGAATTTTTGGGGAAAAACTTACCATTTTTGTAAAAGAAGGGAAAAATGGTAATTTTGGAAAAATTGGGGAACCAAATTGGAAATTTGGGAAATTAAACCCCTTTTTGGTGAAATTGAATAAATTGAGGTCCCATGATAAATTTTAAAAGTTACGGGACTCAATTTGAGGGAAAATCGACATTAGGGACTTAAAGTTAAAGAGAAATAAGTTTAGGGACCTAATTGTAAATAACTAAAAGTTTGGGTTTTCTCATTCATTGGAAATGAATGAAGGCTATTATGCCAAGTAATAATGAATAAGGTTGTTCATATCTTGTAGGAACGTGAAATACCGGGAATGCCAGCAAAGACAAGCTCGCGTGAATACAAAGAGCAGTATAGTGGAATTCACGGCATTAAGAAAATATTGTTTGTGCATGCACTTTGAGTACGGGATCATATAAATGTTTTTGTTAAAAGTTAAAAGTAGACCTTTGAAAACCCATTCACTGAGTAGTCGTACTCACCCCCTCCCTTATATCCCTTTCAGGAAATCCCAGAAAGCCTACCTTGAAAGACCATCAACTAAGATGCCTATAAAACAGTTATGTAAAGTTTAAAATTTCATGCAGTTTTGATTATGCTATTCCAGGAAATGGTGCAGGTTTAAAGGACGCCTTACTCTTTACGGATTATAATAAGGGAAAACCCTTTAATAAATCGGGAGAGTGGCAGGTTGTTCATGGGGATCCGACCAAACTGGGTCGGGGCGTGACAGAGCCCCTCCTCATACATCCTCCTCACACCTAAAAACTCTATTCTCTCTCAACTGCTCCATTATCCGGTGAAGTTCAAACCAGAGCTTCAACTTAGGCATTGTTTTTTAGCCAAAGAAAGCATGGTCGGGCTCTTTGGAATTGGAGAGAAGTCAACTACACGAATGTAGTCTCCATTCACTCCGAGGGTCGCCAGAGAAGCACCGGCGTGATCAAACAGTGTAGCAGCTCCGGCGGACCAAAGTTGCCCTATTTTGTTCAACCTAAAATCGGCCAATTCGAGGCCTTCTCAGGCCAAACCAGGCCCTCCCAACACCTCCACATCCCCCCTACAGCTAAATTAGAGTGGAAAGGTAAGCCAATTTGGTTCCCCTTTGTAAATTTTGATTGGTATTAGAGAGAGAATCGACATATTTTCAATGACTAAATTCTCAAACAATTCGGCATCAATTGATGCATTTCTTGATTCTAGGAGGAACTCAAGACAAGATCTATCTGCCTAAATTAAAAGCTCGAATCTCTCTGCCCCCGACGGTAAGCTTTCTCTTTTTAAGTCCAATTTTCTGGTGAAGCTCCGTTTGAGCTCATTCCGACATCAAATCGCATGATTCAAAGTGCAATTGAATCATATGAAGGTGTAGGAACTCCAATCTAACTTCAATTTCAAAATTAAACTCATTTGATCAGTCAATTTGATGAAATCAAATTTGGTTGTGTTGGAAGGTTGAAATTGGGGGGAAATTGGGGAAATTTTGAGAATTTTAAAAATTCGAAGGACTACAGTGCAATTTCATAAAAGTGAAGGGTCAATTGGGCATGATAAAGATGTTAAAGGACCAATTGGCCAATTTTGGGAATTTTCGGGGTGAAACTTACCATTTTTGTAAAGTAGGGGAAAAATAGTAATTTTGGAAAAGTTGGGGACCAAATTGGAACTTTCAAAAACTTGAACCCCTTTTTGTGATTTTGAATAAATTGAGGTCCTAAGGTGAATTTTATAGTTTCAGGACTCAATTTGGGGGAAAATCGGCATTAGGGGCCTAAAGTTAAAGAAAAAATAACTTTAGGTACTTAATTGAAAAATAAATGGAAAGTTTGGTTATTTAATTCATTCGGGATGAATGAAGGCTATTAGGCCAAAGAATAATGAACAAGGATATTCATATCGTGTAGGAACATGAAGTACCGGGAACGCCAAATAAGACAAGTTCACGTGAAGATAAGAAGTCGGTTAAGAGGAAATTCACTGTGTTATCGGGTGAGTGGGATTTAATATCATACCCGATTGGGATGATAAGCACCTTGGAAATGTAAACCCACTATTAAGTGGTATTTTAACCATCACATCTGAGATGAGTGATGAGGAAACTACGTGGAAAATTTACTTACCGGTTGTAAATAGATCATACCTGGTTTCTCGAAAGAAGTAGAAAACCCACTTATCAGTTATAATAGTAGATGTCCTCATACCCGGTTGCTATGATGGACAGATGAAAAGTTTATTTTGTCAGAAGTGCTCTCCCTTTACTGTGTGTCACTACTTAAAATTTTTGGGAGACCTACTTGATGGAAGCTCAAATAGCTAAGATAGGTCGGATGCCTCAGTTTTGGAACTTGGGGGCTAACATGCCCGATTTTTAAAAATTTCGTATAATGGTGGGACCTAGGCCAATTGGCACGAGCAGAAACTCGTAAATAAATATGAGATAAGCCATGAAAACTTTAAATGAATAATTTGTTTGTCCATGGTACCAAGACAAGACTAACATACTCGATTAATTGGCGGCAGTACGACAAGACAGGTCGATGGACCAGTCAAGATAAACAATTGCAGGTCGAGTTTAGGGTCAGGGCCGTTAGATCAGTGGCACCACAAATTAAATGGCTTATGTGGAAAACTGTTGATTTGTGCATGGACTATGTTTCGGGACCTTCAAGACGCCCACAAGAGGTAGTGATGCATACTAGGGCTACTAGATGGAATAGTGGAGAAAAAGGGCAGTTAATCGTGCCAGCAATCTTGGAAGCTCGACGTAGCTTCATGCGCATGAGACCGAGGTGGGACGGGATGAGGTCTCTATCCTCATACAGACATGGAGTTTTGTTACGGGATTGAGGGTCGGATGTCGCGTATATCCACTCATTCTCAATGTAGAACTAGACGTGCTTCTATCTAGATGGCTGATAAAGTCGCTCCGACACCACAAGTGGGTACAGTGGACGGCCTGGCCTACAAATGTGTGTTCCCTTCATAATTAAGGGTGTGTGTTAGTTGATAAACACATTGTTGTGATGAGAAATGTCTATGAAAATTGAGATTTGAGAATGAAATGTTTTAAAAGAAAAATAAGGAGTCTGACACACTCCAATTCAAACTATTTTTCGAAAGTCATACCTTAAAACACCCATCCACTAAGTCGTTGAACTCACCCCCCTCCCATATATCCCTTTCAGGTAACCCCGGAAAGCCTGCCCAAAGACCACCAGCTAACACACTTGTAAGGCAGGTACGATATGTTTAAAATTGTATGCAGTTTTTATTTATGTTATTCCATGAAAGATACAGGTTTAAAGGACGTCTTACTACTCACGGTTTAAAAAGAAGAGGCAACCCTTAGTAAGTTGGGAGAGTGGCGGGTTAATCATGGGGATCCGACCAAACCAGGTCGGAGCATGACATTGAGGGTCTATATTGTTCACTCAAATTGTCCAACAGTTTGGGGATGAAAGGTCGTACTCATATGAAGTTTTGTACATAAGGCATCTTGTAAGCTGGGCCAAAATCATGATGTGAACCTCGAATCTCAATCTGATACAATATTCACTGGGACTCCATGTAAATGCACAATCTCTCCACTATAGAGATTTTCTAATCTTTAAATTGAGTCCATCACTTTTATAGGCATGAAGTGGGTTGATTTAATCAATTGATCTACTAATACCCAAATAGCATCATGTCCCTTCTTCATCACTGGTAAGGGTTGATCTACAATTGAATCCATTGTGATATTTTCCCACTTCCATTCGGAGATAGGCAAGGGTTGTAATAGCCCGAAGGGTTTTTGGTGTTCTGCCTTAATCTGTTGGCAGGATAGGCATTTTGTCACATATTCGACCATGTCTCTCTTCATCCCTTTTCACTAGTAGCCTTGTTTTAGAGTACGATACATCTTTGTACTCCTAGGATGCATTGCGTATACCGACTCATGGGCTTCTTCCATTATTAACTTCCTTAAATCTCCTGCGTTTGGCATGCATACCCTTCCCTTAAAGTTTAGTAACCCATCTCCTCTTATGGCAAACTCTAATATCACTCTATCGACTACTTGATCCATGCGGCGTTTAAGTTCTCCATCTAATATGGTATCACCACCATATTAGCCAGCAAACATCTTTCCTTAGCACCCATTTTGAGTCCCATCTTTAGTTTCCTCAACTATTCCAAGAGAGGTACATAGGTAGTCTTCATGTAGGCTAAACCCATATGGTACTTCCTACTGAGCGCATCAGCTACCACATTTACCTAGCCGGGATGATAATCAATAATGAGATCATAGTTCTTAAATAGCTCCCACCATCTCATTTGTCTTAGGTTGAGTTCCTTCTAGATTATAAAATACTTCAAACTCTTATGATTTGTGAAGATCCTACACGTTACCTGTAAAACCCGTCACCTCGGATCAAGAAAAAATGGGAAGGAAGCGGTCAATTTAATGAGAAAACTGAACCACTTAAGGAACCGAAAATGATAAAGAGGGGTTAAAATGGAGAATTGGAAAATCCCAAGTGATGCAAAAGTCATGAAAATCATGGGGAAGAACCATGAAGTAAATTGGATAGGCAAATCAAACCGGTTCAAGGTGAACCGGACCTAAACCGGATTGAATCGAATTGAACCAAGTTGAACCGTACATGAATCGGTCTATTAATTCATTTTCCTAGGTGGCTTAAAAAGATCAATTTAGGAAAATGAGGCCATCATTGGGTAGAAAATTAATTTAGACAAATTTAGAAATTTTTAATTTTGAGAAAACCGGTCGAATTAGGCCTAAATCGGCCGATTTTCGTCATTGAACCCGGTCGGATCGGTCCAGTCCAGTCCAGAACAGTGTCGTCTTCTTCCTTGGGATGACAACACTGTTCATATGGAAGAAAAACTTTCCTTCTCCGGTGAGAGAATATTCCCTCTAATTTGGGCATTTTTTGAAGAAGATAAACTCGACCAATATGGAAACTAGTAGGGCAAAGGGTTTCTGAGCTCCTAATAAAAAGAGCTCCCCTCCATTCATCCTCCACACACCTCAAGTCCTCTTCTCCTCCAAAGTGCTCCATTTTTCTATGAAGCTCGAACCAGAGCTCTGACTTGGGCACTTTTCTCAACCTTAGAAGGAACACTTGGGTCCTATACATTCTGGGGGAAGTCACCTACCTAACAGCAACCTCCCTTCAACCCAAGAATCGTTGGAGAAGCGCTGGCAAGATTGAAAAATGAAGCAGCTCCATTAGATCAAAGTTGCCCTATATTGGCCAACCTGAATTCGTCTAATTCAGCCCTCCTACGACCAAACCAAGTCCTCTCATAGTCCCCGTGACCATCATATGACCTCTATAGATGCAATAGGTAACCCAATTCGGCCCATCTCCGTCGTTGCGGATTTGTTCTAAAGAGAGAAAGTGTTGAACTTCACTAACCAAATTCACCTCGATCTTGACATCAATTGTAGAGATTCTTGATCCTAAAAGAACCCTAAGGATGAGAACTACCTTCCCAAATCGAGAGCTCAGACCGGCGCACCTCCAATGGTAATCTTTCAAAGCTTTCTCTCTCTATGTACAATTTTCCAGCAAAGCTTCGTTTGAGCTCGTTCCGGACCTAAATTTTGCAATTCAAAGCTCCATTTGATCATATAGAAGTGTAGAAATCGATCCATGCTATCAATTGGATCAATTAACCCTATTTAAATGGCCAATTTGAAGGAATCAAATTCAGTCAGTGTAAAGGGGTGAAGTTGGGGAAAATTTTGAAATTTCAAAAAATTGAAGAACCTAAATGAAATTTTCTCAAAATTGAAGGTCAATTGGCAATGAGAAAGATGATAGAGGACTCACTGGTCAATTTTTAAATGAGTTGGGGCCTATTGATCATTTTTGGAACTTAGGGGCAAAATGGTAATTTTGTAAAATTTGGGGGACCAAATTAGAAATTTGGGATATTTGAGCTCATATACCATTTTGAGAAAACTTAAAGACCCAAGAGGGATATTGGAAGACCCGAGGACTTAATTAAAAATAATTGAATGTTTGGGACCTAAAGTGAAAGGTTATGGACTTTAGGGACCTAATTGCAATAAGGCAAAAATAAGGGCCTAAATGGAAATACTTGGAAATAAAAGGGTCATTTTGCCAAGTTGTTCCTTATGAGGATATTCAAACAATGTAGGAACGAATTTGGATAAGCACGTGAGCAAAGGAGCTCAAGCAGGACTTGGAAGCTGATTGGGGATGAACGCATATCGGGTGAGTGGGCTTACTAACGTCATACCCGATTAGGGTGATGAGCATGTTTTAATTGAAAGGAAAAACCACTTGTGAGTGGGACTTTTATGCATCATACAGATTGGGGTGATAAGCTCACTTTTATGAACTGAAAACCTACTTACTAGATTTTTAGTAGCATTAAATAAAACATCATACCTGGTTGGTATGATGAGTTTCTGAAAGGAAAAACCTGCATACCGATTATAACCGGACCTATCATCACACCCAGTTGGTGTGATGGGTTAAAAAAGGAAAGTTTTCTTGTTAGTGTTCTCCCCTAACTATATGTTATTGCTTAAACTATTTGAGAGACATTCTTGACAAGAACGAGAACAACTCTAATAGGTCAGGGGCCTCAGTTTTGAACTCATAAAGCTCAAGACCCAATTTTGAAAAACACATGCAGTGGGCCCAAGGCCAGTGTGCACAAACTGAAGCCCATAAACAAACAAGAATAGGAAGAGCCATGAAAACTCTTATTTAAAATGAAAATTAGTTGTGTGATTCATTATGGTACCGAGTCAGGATCGATAATGCTCGATGGGTTGGCGGTAGTGCATCAGGGCTAGGTCGATGAATTGACCTAGACAAATAGATGTAGGCCGGGTTGAATTTCGGGGCCGTTGGACCGTCGGCACTAAAGAGAATGGGTAAATTATGAAAATTTTTGTTTGTGCATACACTCATGGATTTGGGACCATCAAGACGCCCTAGGGGTAGTGATGGGTTCCATGGGCTGCTGGACGACATGATGGAGATAGGGGCAGTTCATCGTGCCAACTAGTCATGAAGCTCTCGGAGCTTCTTGAGCACGAGACTGAGGTGGGGTCAAGATGAGATCTCCATCCTCATACGGACACGAAGTGGATTTCGGGTCTGAGGGTCAGACATCTGGGACGTCCACTCAGACTTAGGGTAGAAGTCCAGACTTTTATTAGGGTGGATGGCAAAGTCACATTGATCCTCAAGTAGGTGCAGTATGGGACTACCCTACGACCGTTTGTACCCTTTATGATAAAGGGCGTGTGTTTGTTTACTAAATGCCTCCCGAAGCAAGGAGATGTGCTAAAAGATGCCAAAGGGAGTGGCGGGTTGCTCACGGGAATCTGAACAAACCAGGTCGGGGTGTGACAACTTTAGTGGTATCGAAGCCTGTTTTCTCGCATACATTATCAAGACTATATAACATAAGAAATAAGAGAAAATATTTAAAATTTTCAAATGTCTCCCAAGAGATGAACCAAGAAAACTAGGACTGGCGTCACTAACACCACCCAAAACTCTATCCTCATAGGAAGACAACCCTAGAAGCTCTCCAATGCCCAAGGCATAGTAGAAGTCCCAAAGGACAAAATGGGGAAGTATCCAGTACCACCAAGGAGTATGGTACCAAGACCTGTTGAGGTTACAACCCCGAGTACAAAGGCAGCCAAGCCTGAAGCTAGGAACGCCAGCAAGGACTTATACCAAGGAAGACACTTATCATGAAACTAGTAGCTCCCAATCCACTTGGTGACCATCTTTTTGTAATATGGCTAAAACCCCAACATATTATACTCCTTCTCCATTAATGAATAACTACAAAATTCCTAAAACCCTGTCTCAAAAATGATGTGATCTTGCATGTAAACCCTGTCCCAATAAAGATAAGAAAAATCGGGAAAAGAACCTGTCGTTTAAAAAGAGAAAATCGAACTAGTTAATGAACCATAACTGATAGAGAAAGAGTAAAATGGGAAATTTATGAATCCCAAGTGACTCAAAGAGTCACAAAAATCATGGAAAGGAACCATAGAGCAAATAGGAAGAGGAAACCAAACTGGTTCAGGGTGAACCGGACCTGAACCAGATTGAACCAGTTTGAACCATACTTGTACCGGTTTCAAAATTAATTTTTCTTGGTGGCTTAAAATGTTCAAATTGAGAAATTGAATCAACCATTAGATAGAAAATGAATTTAGATTAATTTAGAAAATTTTAATTTTGGGAAAACTGATCGAATCGGACCTGAACCGGTCGATTTTCGCCATTGAACTCGATTGGACTGATATGGTCCATTCCGGAACAGTGTCGTCTTCTTCCTCAGGATGATAGCACTATTCATCAATGAAGAAACTTTCCTTCACCGACGAAGGTGTAACCACTCTGATCATACCATTTTTGGGCGAGGATAAGCACGACCAAAATGGAATGTGGTCAGGTAGAGGGTACCCGAGCTCCCTATATAAAGAGCTTCTCTCCATTCATCCTCCACAAACCTCAAATCACCATTCTCTCTCAACTGCTCCATTTTCTGGTGAAGCTCAAACTAGAGCTCCAACTTGGGCAGTTTTCTTAGCCTCAAAAAGCAAGGTCGGGTCCTACAGACTTTGGAGGGAAGTCAATTGACAGCAACCTCCTTTCTACTCGAGGACCGTCAGAGAAACGCCAGTGGAATCAAATAGTGAAGCAGCTCCGATGGACCGAAGCTACCATGTTTTGGCCGAGCTGAATTTGGCCAAATTTAGCCCTCCTCTAGCCAAATTCAGTCCTCTTTTGGCCAAACCAAACCTCCCCGACACCTCCATGGCCCTCACATGACCTCAACAAAGTTGAAAGGTATGCCAACTTGACCCTCTTCCATCGATGCAGATCGATGTTAAAGAGAGAAAGTGTCGAATTTCCCTGATTAAATTATTGATCCTAGAATGAACCTAAGGACAAGAGCTACCTCACTAGATTGAGAGCTCGGACCACCGCACCTCCGACAGTAAGCTTTCGAAGCTCTCTCTCTCTCTACGAACATTTTTACAGCAAAGCTCCGTTTGAGCTCAATTCTGACCTAAATGTTGTGGTTCAAAGCTCAATTGAATTGTATAAAGGTGTAGGAACTGATCCATACCATCAATTGGAGCAATTAACCTCGAGGCAATGCCAATTTGAAGAAATCAAATTCGGTCAATTTGAAGCAGAGAAATTAGAGGAAATTTTGGGGATTTTGAAAAATTGAGGGACCTATATGCAATTTCCCAAAATTGAAGGCCAATTGGCCATGAGAAAGATGTTGAGGGACCAATTGGTCAATTTTTGAAATATTTGGGGGCTAAATTGCCATTTTTGGAAAGTGGAGGCAAAATTAGAATTTTTGGAAAATTTGGGTCCAAATTGGAAATTTGGGAAACTTGAGCCCCTTACACAATTTAAAGTAAATTAATGGCCCAAGGAGAATATTGGAAGTCCTCCGGACTTAATTTGAGGAAAATTTAACACTAGGGACTTAGTTAGAAGGTATTAACTTTAGGGACCTAAGTGCAATAAATCAAAAAGTTGGAGCATAGTCGCCCATACGTGAGAAAATGAAGGCTATTATGTCGAACACTCATTTATAATGATACCCAAATTGTGTAGGGACAAGTGTGACCGGAACGCCAACAAGAGAAAGCTCGCATGGACATGTAAGTCAACTAGAGACGAACACTTTAAGGTCACTGGGTGAGTGGGCTAATTTACACATCATACCGGTTGGGATGATGAGCACTATCTATAACGGATAAAACCTACTTACTGGTTGTAAGTAGAGAATATCATACCCGGTTGGTATGATAAGTTTCCTTAAGGAAAGGACAAACCCACCTACTGGTTGTAAACGGAGATATTATCACACCTGATTGGTGTGATTAGTTGAAAAATGAATTTTTGTCAGAAGTATTCTCCCCTGACTGTGTGCCAATGCCTAAAACATTTGGGAGACCTTCTTGACGGGAGCTAGAACAGTTCAGATAGGCTAGTGTCCTTGGTTTTTGAACTCATGGGGTTAAATGCCCAATTTTGGAAAAACACGTGCAGTGGGCCCAAGCCTAGTGGGCACGAGTAGGAGCTCGTAAACAAACTTGATTAAGAAGAGCCATGAAAAATTCTAATGAAATTGGTTGTGTGATTTCTCCATTGTACCAAGTCAGGATCGACAATACTCGATGGATTGACGGTAGTGCATTAGGGCTAGATCAACAGACCGGCCTAGAAAAATAGCTACAGGTCAGGTTGAGCATCGGGGTTGTTGGACCATTAGCACCAAAGATGATGGCTATAAGTGAAAAACTTTTATTTGTGCATGCACTTGTAGTGCAGGACCATCAAGACGCCCCATGGGGTAGTGATGGGTTCTAAGAGCTACCAGACGACATGGTGGAGGTAAGGGCGGCTCATTGTGTCAGTCAATCTTGAAGCTAAGAGTAGCTTCTTGCGTATGAGACTAGGGTGGGGTCAGGATGAGGTATTTGTCCTCATACGGACACGAAGTGGCATTCGGGTCGGATGTCTAGGACATCCACTCAAACCCAGGGTAGAAGTGGATGGGCTTTTATCTTGGTGGACGATAAAAATGCTCCATTCCACAAGTGGGTGCAATGGACGAGCTATACCTGCGAATATGTGTACCCTTCCTAATGAAGGGCATGTGTTTGTTTGCTAAACACCTCCTGAGGTAAGGAGATGGGCTAAGAGAGCTAAACACACTTATCTCAGAAATGGAAAAGGTTTTGAAAACCAAAAATTGAGGAAAAATGCTTTTTAAAGGAAATGATAACCTTGGCACAATTTGGATAAAGCTATTTTGAGAACTCACTCCCAACACTCTCTCACTAAGTTGTAGAACTCACCCCCTTCTTTTTACCCCATTCAGGTAACCGAGGAAACACCAATATTAAAGACTCTCCTATATTGGAACTTAAGACATGTATGTCTACTTTAAAATATTTAGTTTTGTATAATGATATTCCAGGAAAGATAGGTAAAAGGACGCCTTACTCCTCGCGATTTAGAAAAGGGTGAAACCCTTAATGAAACAAAGGGAGTGGCGAGTTGCTCACAAGGATCCGACCAAACCGGGTCGGGGCGTGACAACTTGAGTGGTATCATAGTCGATTTACTCGAATACATTATCAAGACTATATAACGTAGTAACTAAGAGAAACAAGTTTTAAAACTTATAGATGTCTCCCAAGAGAGGAACCAAGAGAACAAGAGTCGTAGTTACCGATATTTCCCAACAACCCCTCCCTGTGGAAACTCCTCGAGAAGCCTAGACAATTCCACTTGGACTAAGCTCAAAGCATCAGAGACTATACAAGGAGTTCACCTGAGTATTTGGACGTCCTAACCTTGCCCCTAAGATGGACAGCAACTATCGAGCTGAGACCGAGGAAGTACAATCTCATCCTCCTCCTGGTAACATTCGTCCACCAGTTGACATTCCTAAATATCTCAAAATTCACCATTAACTGGGATGTAAGCCTTTCCTAGGAGAGAAGGATGCTGGAGCTATTATGGACTAGCTGGCCAACATTAAGAAACTCATGGGGATAGTCAGGATTTCACTAGAGGACATAGTAATCCTGGTAGAGTTATTCCTGGAAGCCAGCGCAAAAAGGTGGTGGGACAACGTCAGGAGCTTGCACACCACCGCCCCCACCTGGGAACAATTCGAGGAGAGATATACAGAGGAATACCTAGCTCTGCATCTGATTAATGAGAAGAAGCAAGACTTCCTCTGACTCCGACAAGGGCTTAACTCTATCTTAGAGTATAAAACCAAGTTTAACGAGTTAAGACCCTTTCACCTCGACCTACCGGACTTGCGAATGTTTGCCAACAATTTGTAGACGATCTCAACATGGACATCGAGACTGGATGGGAGTGCTAGGATGCTCCACAGATCTGGCAGGCATAATCAATATGGCCCATGAATGTGAGCGTCTGGTGCAAACCCGACACTGCCGGATGGAGCTGGCTAACCGAAAGGAGGATAAAGGCCAAGGCCGCCACAGGGGACGGAAGGAGCCAAATGGCCTAAAGTGGGGAAACATGGTGGTTTTCCAAAAGAGGAAGGATGCAAAACCACCTCAAAGAAGCGTGATCCCCACCATACTACAAGGGAGCCCCCGCTATCCTAAATGCTAGAGGTACCACGAAGGAGCCTACTTATCATGTTTCAGATGTGGGCAAGTGGGGCACTTTGCAAAGGAATGCCCCACTCTTAGGGAGAATAAGTAATGAAACACGCTTGGGCCACCCCAAAGGAACCCAAGAACTCCAAGGCAGGACAACACAGCAAGGGTACTAGCTAGGGTATACAACCTCACCCAATAAAAGGCCAGAAAAGACCCTAGTAACGTAGTGGGTACTTCCCAAAATCTCCCTAACCAAAATTAAGACAAAACCTGTAATTCAATTCTATTCAATAAAGAAATTTAGATTTCTTTCTAAAAATATGTCTTTCTTCGATCAAGGTACATACACTTGTGGGGGAGAAAAGTCTACACTCTCTTTCACTCAGGAGCAGAGAGATCATTCATCAAGGAAGATCTAGTTCTAGGTCTTCCTCTAAAACTTACCCCCTTGGAACAAAGTCTCAACATCCTCACACCCTTAGGAGAAGGACCATAGAGGGACAAATAGTTAAGGGGGTGTGAGATTATTATTGGAGGAGTTAAACTAGAGGCAGATTTGATCCCATTACCTCTAAGGGAAGTAGAAATAATACTGGGAATGGATTGGTTAAGTACCCATCAAGCCAAAATTGACCGTGGGAAGAAAGTAATAACCTTCCACACTCCTGGAACACTCAGACTACGCTTCCAAGGAGACAAGAAGAGGGGAGAAATGCACTTAGTGTCCCATATGAAAGCCCAAAAGATGATACAAAAGGGGTGCCAGGCTTTCCTTGCAATGGTCATCAATGAGAAGACGAAAGAGGAGGAACCAGAGAACATCCTAGTGGTGGAGCACTACTTGGATGTATTCCCTGAGGAATTTCCAAGATTACCCCCAAGCCGACAACTAGAATTTACTATAGAGGTAATCCCCGGAACACATCTCATATCCCAAGCACCCTATCACATGGCTCCAGCTGAATTGAAGGAATTGAAGGAGTAGTTGGACAAGCTATTGGAGAAGGGTTTCATATGCCCTAGTCATTCTCCATGGGGTGCACCAATACTATTCTTGAAGAAGAAGGATGTGAGTATGAGGCTATGCAAAGATTATTGGAAGTTGAACCAAGTCACCATAAAGAATAAGTATCCACTTCCATGGATCGATGATCTGTTCGACCAATTAAAAGGAGTAGCCTACTTCTCCAAGATAGACCTTCGGTTAGGATATCACCTACTTAGGATCTGAGAGGAAGATATCCCTAAGATCGCCTTTCAGTCCCAAAATAGACACTATGAATTCAGAGTGATGCCTTTTGGCCTGACGAATGCCCCTACAGCCTTCATGGATTTGATGAAATGAGTGTTCCAGCCGCACTTAGATAAGTTTGTGATTGTGTTTATAGACAGCATACTTATATACTCACGAACTAGGCTGGAGCACGAAGAACATCTAGCTATCACCTTGGAGACACTACGAAATAATCGCTTATAAATGAAATTCTCCAAGTATGAGTTAGGATTACAGGAGGTAGGGTTCTTAGGGCACATAGTGTCTAAAGATGGAGTTAAGGTGGATCCGGCAAAGATGGAGGCTATATCTGATTGGAAGGCACCCAAGAATTCCTTTGAGATACGTAGTTTCTTGGGATTGGTAGGGTACTACAGATGGTTTGTGAATGATTTCTCTAAGATAGCTGCTCATTTGACTCGTCTCACAAGGAAAGGAGTGGAGTATAAGTGGGATGAAAATTGTGAGAAATCCTTCCTGGAGTTGAAGACCCATTTAACAACGGCACCCGTACTCTCTCTGCCTGACCCAAGTGTAGGGGAGTATACCATCTATAGTGATGCATCCGGCCAAGGACTCGTATGTGTATTAATGCAAAAAGGAAAGGTCATCGCCTACGCCTTGCGACAACTAAAGGTACATGAGAGGAACTACCCTACCCATGACTTAGAGTTAGCTGCAATAGTGTTTGCCCTCAAGATTTGGTGACATTACCTATACGGGGTTAAGTGTAGGATATATACCAATCACAAGAGTTTTAAGTACTTCCTAACTCGGAGGGAGTTGAACCTCCGCTAGAGGAGATGGCTAGAGTTGGTAAATGACTACGATCTTGTGATAGAAAACCACCCTAGGAAGGCCAATGTGGTGGTAGACGCTCTAAGTCGCAAGTATCAAACTGTGGTAGCACAGATAAAGACAAGCTACCTGCCCTTGTTGCAGCAATTGGGAAGAATGGAAGTGGACCTTAAAATAGATAAAGGAGAAATGTGCCTATTGGCTGACGTAGTAGTAAGACCCAGCCTAATGGAGGAAATAAAGGTCCATCAAAAAGGGGATAAGGAACTCCATCCCTATTTGGATCCGGTCAACGAAGGGACGAACCCGGACTATAACCTTCGAGGCAATGGAGTGCTAACCTATAAGGGTAGACTGTGTGCGCTTCAAGATAAGAACTAAAGATATTAATATTGGAAGAGGCACATGACTCTGTCTACATGATGCATCCGAGCAATACCAAGATGTACCACATCCTCAAACAGTGTTATTGGTGGAGAGGGATGAAGAGGGATATTGCGGAATATGTAGCACGATGCTTGTTCTATCAGCAGATTAAAGCTAAGCACCATAAACCTTCAGGACTGCTACAAGCCCTACCAATTCTCGAATGGAAATGGGAATACATTATTATGTACTTTGTCATGGGAATACTTGTAACTAGGAAGGGATGAGATGCGATTTGGGTCATTGTGGATAGATTTACCAAAACCACTCAGTTCTTACCAATAAGAGTGACCGATTTGGTGGAACAACTAGCCACTTTATACATAAGGGAGATTGTGAGACTCCATGGCATCCTAGTAAGCATAGTATTGGATAAAGACCCTAGGTTTACCTCAAGGTTCTAGCTTAGTTTACAAAGTGCCCTAGGAACCAAACTCCACATGAGTATGACCTTTCATCCTCAGACCGATGGATAGTCTGAGCAGGCAATCCAAACCTTAGAGGATATGCTACAAGCATATGTACTCACTATGAACAAGTGTTGGGAGGAATACTTATGTCTGATGGAGTTTGCCTATAATAACAGTTATCAGGCTAGTTTTCAAATGGCTCCTTATGAGGCCCTTTATGGATGACCATGTCGTACCCCCTTATTTTGGGAAGATGTGGGAGAAAGGAAACTAGAAAAGGTTGAGCTAATAGAAGACGCCATAGAGAAGATAAAGATTATAAGGAGTCGACTTAAGGCGGCTTAAGACAGGCAAAAGAGCTATGTGGACCATCGGATAAGGGACTTGGAATTTGGTATGGGAGACCAAGTGTTTCTCAAGGTTTCCCCATGGAGGGGAATACTTAGATTCCAACAATGGGGAAAGTTGAAACCTAGGTACATCGATCCCTACACCATAGTCCAAAGAATAGGGCCAGTGGCCTATAAATTAGAATTGCCTCTTGACCTACAAAGAATACATGACGTATTCCATGTCTCGGTACTTCGGAAGTATCAGCCCGATCCAAGTAATGTGCTGGATCGATCCCCACTAGAGTTAGAAGAGAACCTGACCTATCAAGCAAAACTAGTGCAAATCATCGACCGAAGAGACAAGAACTTGAGAAACAAAAAGATTCTTATGGTCAAGGTTCTTTGGTAGAACAGATTAGTACAAATGGCTCCTTATGAGGTCCTTTATGGACGACCATGTCGCACCCTCTTATTTTGGGAAGATGTGGGAGAAAGGAAACTATAAAGGGTTGAGCTAATAGAAGATGCCACAAAGAAGATAAAGATTATAAGGAATCGACTTAAGGCAACTTAAGACAGGCAAAAGAGCTATGCGGACCATCGGAGAAGGGACTTGGAATTTGGTGTGGGAGACCAAGTATTTCTCAAGGTAACCCCATGGAGGGGAATACTTAGGTTCCAACAATAGGGAAAATGGAAACCTAGGTACATCGGTCCCTACACCATAGTCCAAAGAATAGGGCCAATGGCCTATAAATTAGAATTGCCTCTTGGCCTACAAAGAATACATGACATATTCCACGTCTCGGTACTCCGGAAGTATCAGCTCGGTCCCAATCATGTGTTGGATTGACCCCCACCAAAGTTAGAAGAGAACCTGACCTATCAAGCAAAACTGGTGCAAATCATCAACAGAGAGACAAGAACTTGAGGAACAAGAAGATTCCTATGGTCAAGGTTCTTTGGCAAAATGGACTAGTACAAGAGGAGACATGGGAAACCGAGAGTGTTATGAAAGATGGGTACCCTCAATTATTTGAGATGTAAATTTTTTTGGGGACAAAACTCCTAAAAGGAGGGGAGAGTTGTAAACCTCGTTGTCACACCCCGACCCGGTTTGGTCGGATCCCCGTGATCAACCCGCCACTCTCCTGTTTTATTAAAGGGTTTCCCCTTATCGTAAACCGTAAAGAGTAAGGCGTCCTTTAACTTGCACCTTTTTCCTGGAATAGCATAATCAAAACTATATGAAATTTAAAACTTTACATACCTGTCTTACAGGCATCTTAGTTGACGGTCTTTAAGGGGAGGTTTTCCGGGATTTCCTGAAAGGGATATAAGGGAGGGGGTGAGTACGACTACTCAGTGAATGGGTTTTTAAAAGCTTTTGACTTTTAAGGAAAAATATTTATATGGAGTGTGCCAGACTCCTTTATTTTCAAAAATCTCATCATTTAAAAATTTGGATTTTTCCATTATTTCTTAGTTATCACGGTGTGTTATCACCCAACACACATTTGTAAGTCAATATCACTACTAAACCCGCTAGTGGTTTCGGAGCGACTTTTCCTGCCACCCGGATAAAAGTACGACCACTTCTACCCTGTGAATGAGTGGATGTACGTGACATCCTACCCACAATCCCAAAATCACTTCTTCATGTCCGTATGAGGACAGAGACCTCATCATGTCCCCACCCCGGTCTCATGCGCTTCGTGCTACTCCAAATTTCGCACAGACACCTGGAACGACGAACTGCCCTTATAGCCACCAGGTCGTCCAATGCCCTTAGGACGCATCACTACCCCTCATGGGCGTCTTGATGATCCTGTACTCACAGTGCATGCACAAACAATGTTTTCTTATATTGCCATGTAATCTGTGGTGCTACTAGTCCAACGGCCCTGACTCTCAACTCAACCCGCAGCTATTTGTCTTGACTAGTCCGTCGACCTGTCATGTCGCAGTGCCGCTAGTTGACTGAGCATGTCGGTCCTATTTTGGTACCATGGCCAAACAATTCACTTATTAAGTTTTATAGCACATATATCATGTTCATTTACGAGTTCCTACTCGTGCCAACTGGCCTTGGGCCCACTGTACGAGATTTTCAAAATCGGGCATTTAGCCCCCAAGTTCCAAAATCATGGCCCCCGGCCTATTAGAGCTATTTGAGCTCCCGTCGAGAAGGTCTCCCAAATTATTTAAGCATTGGCACACAGTCAGGGGAGAGCACTTCCGACAAAAATAGGTTTTTACTGTCCATCATACAGACCGGTATAAGGACATCTCCGTTCATAACCGATGAACAGGTTTTCAACTTCCTTCGAGGAAGTCTCATCATACCAACTGGGTATGATCTACTTACAACCCGTAAGTAGTTTTTTCGCATAACTTTCACATCACTTTCTCTAAGTAGTGATGATTAAAATACCACTAAACAGTCGGTTTTTATATCGAGGCACTTATCATCCCCAACCGGGTATGATGTTAGTAAACCCACTCACAACCAATAAGTGTTTTTTTTTAAATTTTGAGTTATGCTCATCATCCCATCCGGGTATGATGTTAGTAAACCCACTCACCCGTTAATGTCGTGAATTCCACTAGACTGGTTCTTTGTATTCACGCGAGCTTGTCCTTGCTGGCATTCCCAGTATTTCACGTTCCTACACGATATGAACATCTTGGTTCATTATCCTTCGGCCTAATCGCCTTCATTCATTCCAAATGAATGAGAAAGTCAAACTTTCATTTATTTGCAATTAGGTCCCTAAAGTTATTTCTCTTTAACTTTAAGTCCCAAATACCAGTTTTTCCTCAAATTGAGTCCTGAAACTTCTAAAATTTATCATCGGATCTCAATTTATTCCATTTCACAAAAAGGGGTTTAATTTCCCAAATTTCCAATTTGGTCCTCCAACTTTTCCAAAATTACCATTTTGCCCTTCCTTTACAAAAATGGTAAATTTTGCCCCAAAAATTTCAAAATTCCCCAATTGGTCCTATAACATTATTTTCATGCCCAATTGACCCTCAATTTCATAAAATTTCATTTTGGTCCTTTGAATTTCGAAAATCCCCAATTTTCCCCCAATTCCAACTTCTTAACACAGCCGAATTTTATTTCATCAAATTGACCCATCAAACGTTTCTAATTGTTGAAATTGAAGTTGAAATTGAGTTTCTGCATGTTCATACAATTCTTCAGAAATGTGAATCGCAAGTTTTAATGTCGGGACAAGCTCAAATGGAGCTTCGCCGGAAAATGAACTATAGAGAGAGAAAGCTTCGATTACTCACCGGTGAAGGCACGACGGTTTGAGCTTTTGATCTGGACAGATAGCTCTCATCCTGAGGTTCATCCTAGAATCAAGAATCGCATCAATTGATGCGGAATTGGATTAGAATTTCGTCATTGAAATTCGGTCGACTCTCTCTCTAGCACCAATCGAAAATTATAAAGGGGAGTCGAATTGGCTTACCTTTCGGTCCTAATTCGGCTGTGGAAAGGCTGAGGAAGTGTTGGGAGGGCTTGGATTGGCCTAAGTAGGGCTTGGAATGGCTGATTTCAGCTTGGCCGAAATAGGGCAGTTTCGGTCCACCGGAGCTGCTTCACTATTCTATCACATCGGCGCTTCTCCAATGATTCTCGTATTGACTGTAGTTTGCTATCAGATAACTGTCTTCTCCCCGGTTCTAAAGAGCCCGACCTTTGTTCAAGTCGAAGCTCTGGTTCGAGCTTTACCGGGAAATGGAGCAGTAATGAGAAAGAGAGAAGTGTTCAGGTGTGAGGAGAATGAAATGGGGATGATCTCTTTATATAGTCATAAAACTCGTGTATTAAATGGGCGAGATTTATTACTAGTATTAATATTGCCATAAATTATTGGTATTAATTCCAATAATTTAATTTTGGTATTTAATTATTTATATTAATTCCAATAATTTAATTTAGGTATTAAATTATTGGTATTAATTTTAATAATTAAATATATATTAATTTATGGCTATTTAGGTAATTTAATTTAGGTATTAAAAAATTTTGACCGAAATTTCGGGTCACCCATCCTCACACTACTCTTATGTAAGCACGCTTAACTTTAAAGTTCTTATGGAATCTAGTTCACCTGAACCAATTTGGTTTTTATTTTCTAGTTTGTCTTAAGTTTCTTTTCCAATGTTTAATGAACCCTTTGGATCACCCGAAAGTTGTAAATTTCGATATTGCTTATTCCCAAATGTAAACCGATTTGGTTTTCTTATTCAGTTTGACCGGTTCTTTTCTCGGTTTTCCTTAACTCAAATGTGTGGGGTTTACACTCGTCCCTTTAAAGATAAGAAAAATCAGAAAAAGAATCGGTTATTTCAAAAGAGAAAATTGAACTAGTTAACGAACCACCAACTAGGTCGCTATTGTGGGAGCTTTCGATTTGGAAAGCTTGTGCTCATTGGGAAGGTCTTTCTAGGATCAAGAATTTCTCCAATTGACATCCTAAGTAGGGAGAATTTGATCAGTATAGTTCAAACACTTTCTCTCTCTAGAATTTCATTATTCTAACAAGTGGAGGCGGATTAGACTTACTCTTAAACTTCAAGGAGGTCGGGTGTCAGTCGGGGGAGCTAGGGGAGGGTCAGTCTAACTGTAAGAGGTCGGGAGTGATCGAAATTTAGCTCGAAGTAAGTCGGCTATTTCATGACCGTCGGGGCAGCGGTACTGTGCAAGCTCTCTAACGCTCCTCCGGTAGTCCTCAAGCCGAGTAGGGATTGCACCGAAGTGGAGGATCTCCTCCCAGTTCCAAGGACTCCGAATTTGCCATTAGAGACTTCAAAAAACTCCGACGTCGGAGCTCTAGTTTGCGTCTTGCTGGAACTTGGAGTTCTCTGTCTTCTTTGGCCGTGTCACGCCCCGACCCGATCTGGTCGGATCCCTGTGAACAACCTGCCACTCCCTTCGGTCTATGAAGGGTTTCATCCTCTTCTAAATTGTGAGGAGTAAGGCGTCATTTTTCTTGTTTTTCCTGGAATAGCATTATACAAAACTTAATATATTAAAATAACCATACATGTCTACAAGAGGGTCTTTAAGGTTGGTTTTCCATTGTTACCTGAATAGTGGTAAATGGAGGAGGTGAGTTCTACAACTTAGTGAGCGAGTGTTGGGAGTGAGTTTTTAAAATATATTTAGTTATCAAAATTACGTCAAGGTTAGCATTTTCTTTTTAAAAGATTTCCTCAAACTCAAAATTTTGAAACCTATTTCAATTTCAATATTAGGTGTGTTTAGCTTTTTTAGCCTATCCCCTTGCGTCGAAAGGCGTCTAGTAAACAAACACATGCCATTCATCAGGAAGGGTACACACATTCGCAGGTGCAGCACGCCCATTATACCCACATGTAGATCGGAGCGTCTTTATCGTCCACCATGATAAAAGTCTGCCCACTTCTACCTTGAGTCTGAGTGGACGTCTAGACGTCTGACCCTCAGACCCAAATGCCACTTCGTGTCCGTATGAGAGCAGAGACCTCATCCTAACCCCACCCTAGTCTCATGCACAAGAAGCTCATAAATCTTCATGACTAACTAGCATGATAAACTGCTCTTATCTCCACCATGTTGTCCAGTAGTCCTTGGGATCTATTATTACTCCTAGGGTGTCTTGCTGGTCTCGTACCATAAGTGTATGCACAAACAAAAGTTTTCATGATTAAGTCATTCTCTTTTGTGCCAACAGTCCAACGGTCTCGATGCTTAACCCGACCTGCAGTTATTTGTCTAGATCGGTTCGTCGACTTGGCCCTAATGCACTGTTGCTAGTCCATCGAGTATTGTCGATCCTAACTCGATAACGTGACGTATAACACATCAATTCCATTTTAATTAGGAGTTTTCATGGCTATTACTAATTATATTTGTTTACGCTTCTTCTCGTACCCACTAGCATTGGACCTACTACATGTGTTTTTCAAGTTTTGTGAGACTTAGGAGACCTAAATCCATGTATAATATGAAGCCATTCAGGTAGATTTTTCAAAAATATATCTATAACTTAATAATTGAATAACTTAATTATCCTCTAAATTATTTCCTCCATTTTATCTTACATCAACCTTCAAAATTTGAGCAAAAAAAATAATTATGAAAGAGTGGTAAATTTGAGTTTGACTTAATATTAGTCAAATGTATTATCAAGTTTATTAAACAAATGTTTATTAACTTTGAAATTATCAAGTTTTGTTATCATAAACCATAACATCCGTCATTGACTAGTAATATATTAGGTCATTCCATCCACTAGTCTTGTAAACCAACACATTAATATATAATATTCTTAAAAAATGTATTTTAAATAGATAACACATTATACACGTAATTCACCTTTTGCTTTCAAACTAACCATTGGGTTGAGTCAATTCATTAATGTGACCAAGTATTAAAAGAGTCTTTTATTTGATTGGAGGAGGATAACCAGATAAAAATGGGCCCACTCGAATTGCCACGCACTTTTATTTTGTTGGCTAACATACCTTTAATTATATTATAATATATATTTTAAATTTTAATATTTTAATATTTTATTTTTAATATTATTTTTAAATAATATAATATAATATATATTTTTTGGTTTTACTATTTGATGGATCCCCATTTTCCCCCGAATATGAAAAAGGAAATGAGAAAATGGGGACCTCTTTTCTTCCGTGAATAAACTGATGATGAATAGCAGTTTCTTTGATCTTTCATCTTTGCAAACATCTCTGCCACCGGCCGTGAGCATTAAACGCCCGTTACCCTCAACGAACCCAACGATCTGTTTGATTTCTGTCTCCTTCGGTCTACCTTTGACGGGAAAGTTCTAGAGACATAAACTTTGGCAATCCTGCTGCTACCCGACTAAGCGACTTACCCTTACAGAGAGGATCTTGGACATTGTCTGTCAGCGAGGAGGAGATTTTCTGATTGAGAGAGGGAGAGAGATACACATACGACGCACATAACTATGGGACCGGACGCGGTGGCGATACAGGCGGAGCGGTTGAAGAGCGATGGAAACGATTACTTCAAGCGGAACCGGTTCGGCGCCGCCATCGATGCTTATACCGAGGTTGTTCCTTCATTTCTCTTCACTCAGAGCATCTTAATTTTAAGGCTTAAATTGGGGATAGGGTTCTAGTTTATGTGAGTGCCTAGGGTTTGTTTGTCTCGCTGCAACCTTTTGAATTTCCCATTGCAATTTAATCATTAAATTGTTATTCGCCAATCACCAGTAGAGAGATAGCGTAATTTACATAAAAATTCTCCATTTCTGTTCGTCTATGTTTCTTGGTGCCCCTAACCATAATGGAGAAATGTGTTTTGCAGCTTTTACTGATCGTTTACATTATCATAATTCATAATTTAATTAAATGCGAAATTTATAAATCTCCCATTTTTTTCGTGGTGGAGTATAGAAAAATTTTCATCCTAGGTACTGCATCATCCCCCATGACTTTTACTTGGGCTGCTGTGTTCAATTCTTTTTACCTCATCCCTAGAAATCAAAGTTTGATTTTCTGAATTGCTTCTTTTTAAAATGTGAAGGCTATAACACTGTGCCCTAGTGTGCCCGTGTATTGGACGAATCGTGCTCTTTGTCATCTGAAGCGGAAGTATGTATGATTCCAATACCTTTTCCTTTTCTGATTCTGTTTATTTTTGAAATTTTGTTCTTTGTTGTGTTATGTTTTTGGAAAATGGGCTTTTATCTGGGGGTTGTGTTCTTTTAGTGATTGGACAAGGCTTGAGGAGGATTCCAGGAAAGCACTTGAACTTGATTACAAGTCAGTCAAGGTAAGATAATTGTATCTTGTATTTCTTTTCTTGCGATACAAAAAGAATGTTTATTTCCATTGAACTTGGTTGTGCAGATAATTGGCCCCATCACGAAAAACAAATTTTTGGTTTCCTTTGAATGTCCAATGCCAA
The DNA here is from genome assembly GCA_030064435.1 of Trapa incisa. Classification (NCBI taxonomy): domain Eukaryota; kingdom Viridiplantae; phylum Streptophyta; class Magnoliopsida; order Myrtales; family Lythraceae; genus Trapa; species Trapa incisa. The sequence continues at coordinate 10,955,782 of CM057781.1, read as the reverse complement.
TATTATATGCATAATTAACCAAGATTGCTAATATCTACATTGATTTCAAATTATGGACCTTTACCTGTTGTATATATTCCAGAGTTGCCTATCTATTCCTGGGTATTGTTATAGGTAGGAAGTTAATTATATAAAATATCTAGTTTCTCCCAAAGCTGTTAAATCTGATGGGCAAGTTATTCTTTATCTAGTTTATTGAGTAATAAGAGAGTAATAAGTGAACACATTACTCACTGCCTGTGTTTTCTACCAAATCATGTGGCAAATATTAAATATGCCAGCTCTCAGCATAGTTAGTGTCCTAGGATAGCTACAATGAGATAACACATTTTATTTGGTACTGGGGCACATGAAAGCATGCATTCATGCAGAAAAATTGATAACAAGATGCCTGTTTGATATATATATATATATATGGATTTGTTATGTTAACGTCAAATTGGATCTTACTATTCCCAATAAAAGAGAGGCAGAAGCACCTTCATCATCTTTTGTTGCTGTTTTTCTTGAAATTTTATATTTTCTGCCTCACAGGCTCATTATCTTATGGGACTTGCCTTATTACGTAAGGCAGAATACACTGAAGGCATTAAGCAACTCGAAAGAGTATGTATTAGTCTATCATTTAGTTTCACTCTGTGTTGGTTATATAGAAAAGATCATTTCTATGCTAAATAACTACCTGGAAATTTCTCTTAATACTTACATGAAGTCATTATCTAATTTGATCTCATGTCAGGCTTTGGATCTCGGAAGGGGAGCCGAGCATGGGAGTAGTTATATGGTAGAGACAATATGGCAGGAGCTTGCAAAAGCAAAATACTTGGAGTGGGAGCATGCATCTACCAAGCGATCTTGGGACCTTCAAAGCCTCAAGTATGCAATTATACTTAAAATTTCATAATAGTTCTGCTTATGAGCCGGTTTGATGTGTAGTTATATTGTTCTACGACAAACAATTATTCTCATTCTCAGAGTAGCTTGTGAGGTGGCCCTGAAAGAGAGGCACTCTAAAGAATATATCTTGTCAGAAGGGTTTGTGGATGAACTGGAGCAACCTCAAGCCGAATGCTTGGATTTGTTGCAACACGTATTTGAGAAAGCTGCAGCTGCTGACACTCCAACCGAGGTGGGAGCTAATGACTATTTTTGTGTTTTTTCAAGTATCTTGTTTACCAACTCATAGATAAGCTGTTTTTGGTTTGCCATCATGGACCAGGTGGCATTTGCCTTCTGTTATATCTATTTCCTGAACGACAAGTATTAAACAGATATTGTTACTTTGAAAAGAGTAAACTAGAGAACTTTAAATTTAAGAATTGAAATAGATTCATCTCCCTTTTCAGTTTACTTCTTAAATTGTATCCAATTTTAGAGAAACTCATTCATAACTTCAGGTGCCTGACTATCTCTGCTGTAAGATCACCCTTGACATATTCAGAGATCCTGTCATCACTCCGAGTGGGGTAACATACGAAAGAGCTGTTATTCTTGAACATCTGCAGAAGGTAAAGCTCTGGGTTTTCACGCAATTGTTTTGCATCTCAAAATTCTTGTATTTTTTTCGTTGATAAAAAATTTACGAGTTTTTTTATGATCTCTCAAGGTTGGTAAATTTGATCCAATCACACATGAACCACTCAATGCCTCCCAGCTGATACCAAATTTGGCCATTAAAGCAGCCGTCCAAGCATACCTAGATGAACATGGGTGGGCATACAAGGTGGATTAAGAACATTATTTTAATACCATAAGTAATTGAGCAAATGGACCTAATCATAGCATGGATTCAGTTTCTGTTTTCTGAGACGGTCATGTTTTGTGTTCTATTGTGAGTAGTTGACAGTGTTATGCCCACATCTTTCCATGATCCCATAGTGTTATATCACCATGTTAATACCACAAGTAATTGTGCAAATAGACCTAATCATAGCATGGACTCATTTTTGTCTTCATGTTGTGTCTGTGTTGTTTTATTGTGAGTAGTTGACAGTGTTATGCCCACATTTTCCCTTATCCCATAGTATTATATCATCATGTTAATACCACAAGTAATTGAGCAAATGGACCTAATAATAGCATGCAGTCTTTTTTGTTTTAGGAGACGGTCATGTTGTGTTGTGCTGTATTGTTTTATTGTGAGTAGTTGACAGTATTATGCCCACATCTTTCCGTAATACCATAGTGTTGTATCATCGATCATCTGTGTGTTCCTCTAAAAAGTTATATGGACAAGACACGTGAATTTTGTTATTTCGGGGCATGTTAGTGACAAAAGTTGAGTACAATCCATGCCATTAGGACAGGACATGCATTATGCATGGAGCGACCACATCTTATCAGGTTAGATATGTGTATTTCAGGTCTGTTGGTGAAAGGTGAAAAGGAGGCAGTTGAGCTGACTCGAGAAGATGGGCAATATCATAGCATATACTTTTCACTTGATTCAGCCTCTCCAAGATTGCAGCAGCTTTCCTGATCACCCTCAATGTCACAATATATTTATTTCTAGGAGAGAGTTCTTGGGATATCTACCTCATCTCGCCTACTATTATAAAATATTATTTTGAATTTAAGATATAATAAAAATTATTCCAATATATATAATATATATCAGAAATCTATACTAAAAAGTGTTAGTAGCCATTAAGGGAGACCCAAATCATTTAAAAAATACGCCACATTTATAAATATTATATAATAGAAAATTATACTATATAATCTTTCATCAATCAATGTGGGGCAAAATGTGAGCAAAAAAATGTGGGACGGAAAAAATAAAAATAATTTAATCTTATATTGCTTATAAAAGTAGATGATATAATTCTAAAGTTCATTCACAATATAAAATAATCTTTGTATAAAAATTATGGATATAAAAGATATTTATATTTTGAATGTATATTAAGTAATTAGGATAGCCAATCAATAATTTAGTCTTGTATATGAAGATCAATCCCAAGTTGTATCCCGTGCTAACACTCCAATACTTGCCACATTAGAACCAATATCAAAAGTTTTATGACCGTTTATTTTTCTCATGCCACAAACTGCGCCAAAGCAAGGAGGGTGGAGACCTATACTTTCCTTTTAAGTAGTCTACCCAATAGAGAATTGGGGATTAGACGTCTCCATACCAACTTCATGAGTAGAGTTTTGTTGAAGGTGTGAAGTTCTTTAAATACCACTCCCCTTGTTATTTATAATTTATATACAAATATAATTTTGTGTCCCAAAATAACCAATTATAGAGTTATCTTATCTACTTTTATAGGCAGTGTCACATTAAGTCTTTTTTTTTGTCTTTTTCCTTTTATCTCATATTGATTATTAAAAAATAAATTATCACTTTCTATTATATAAAGATATGAATGTAACTTATTTTTCAATTGAATTATTGAAAAAAAATTCCATAAACTAGCCATTAGCTCCCTCCTTAGATGGAGTGTGAGATGTTGCAAGATTTTTGAAACACCAATTTCTAAGCGTTCCTCTTGGTGTAGATCAAATCAACAAATTAGTGGGGTTGTTTAATTAAATTAGTAATTTAATCTAAAACTAAGTTTAACAGTTTGTTTTTAATGTATTTTGATATAAAAATTTAGTGATATTATCATAAACTAAATTAATTCATATATTTAATATTATATACTTTACACATTTATTAATATTGTTAATTCATATACAAATATAGATATATACTCACCTCTAAAATTGGTATGCATTAACTTGAGCAACCATCTTGTCATTAGTTTTTTTGCAAGATACTCAAATGGACTGAATGTGTGCATTGGATTAAAGTGATAAGTTTATGCTTAAATATATTCTAAATAGAGGTGACATAAAGTTGTAATATTCTAAATAGAAGTGTTATAAATTTGTTATATTCTCAATTTAGTCTATATTCAAAACATGTTAAACTATATATTTTAAATAAAAATTTTAATTTAAATATATTAGATTTTAATAATATGTACATAAAATTAAACAAAATTTATATCAGATAGTATTTAAATTACAAATGTGCAACTTTGAGTACCTATTATTCCCAATGCAACCTTCAACATAATGATTAACCAACCATTTACTAATATTGCCTTATACCCATTTAATTGACTCATATTTACTAGTATTATGTTATGTGTGTCTCGTTGTATTCAAATAAAATTAATGTCATATTGAAGATAATAATAGTAAATGAAAAAATAAAAATTATAATTAATAAAATAAAAATATAGTAATTATAATATAATTAATTTGTTGTATTTAAATTTATATATATATATATATATATTATACCCCATCTATATAAAATAAATAAAATAAATTATTATTCTATATTTTTAGTTATTTTATGGTTTCAAAGATTTTTTGAGAAAAAATTAAATAGTTCCAAATAGTAGGATACTTGAGAGTATGTGGAGATAAAAATAGAATAACATTTTGTATTTATCATCAATTTTATTATTATAATATTATTATAATATTATAGAAAAAATTAAATAGTTCCAAATAGTAGGATACTCGTTAACAATTTTTCTTTCAGTTTTATTTGATACAGCTAGTATTTTTTATTATTATAATATTATTTTCTTTTTTCTAACATTTAAATCTTGTACAAGTTGTCTTAGTTTCCTCTATTTCTACCCATCCCTATATCACTATCTTTTTATTCAATATCTTATTTTATTTTATTTATATATTAGGATTTTATACTTAATATTTTATTTTTTAAAATTTTATATTATAATAATATTTTCATCCCATATTTTTATTAATCACAATATATATTTTATATGTTTATTAAATAAATAATATTTTATATTCTTAATATTAGGACAAGAATATAAACTGATAAATCAGATCATAACATGACAGTATTATTATAAATCACCTACCATTATAATATAAAAAGGATTTGATGGTGTTGTGAGCTATATGGCACATCAATGAAAATAATTCAAAATATATTCAAATTTGTAAGGTAAGTCAAAATTACTTGCTTTAATTAAACATGAGAGATTATTTAATATGTAATTAATTGATTATAGGCTTGTAATTTTGTTGAGCAAAAATACTGTGATAGCATAAATATGATAAAATAATTGTATAATATAAGAATATTTATAATATTATTGAATTAGAAATAATAGATAATGAGAAATATCAGATTAATTTAACAAAATCTATAAAATCTAAAAAAAGATTTAGTAGAAAATGAAAAAAAATATGAATATAATCTAAACGTATTCAATAAAAATTGAGATAAATTCAAAGATAATTATTTTAAATAAATTGAATTTCAAAGATATTAATTATTAAATTTGATTATGGTATTTGATGGACCCTAGCAAAAAGGTGTTAGTTAATTAATTTTTACCAATGACATATCAACTTGGACGAACTCTTTCTCACATACAAAAGGGCTAACAATTCCACTATTGGGATTTGTTGCTCACAAAGTCCATTCACACTTGTTACATTCTTTCTGTAATTTAAAGCTACTAGTAGTCAATGAGATGTGTACTATGCACTCATATAGAGTCTTTCAAATGCAACTTCTCCCAACATATTCCGGAGGATATTGTTGCGACAGAATGAAATATGATTATCTGATGAAGAGAAAATGAGTTTTATAAATTTTTATTTTAGTGATGGGTTCTCGTATTAGTGTTCATCAATTTTATGGATCTATCCATCTATTTTATTACCATGCGTTTGTGTTTGAGATAAATACTATTTTATTCTTTAATTTCACCATTTTAGGAGGCTACCGTGGCAGTCTTTGGTTCTTGGTCATATGATAATAATTTATGAAACTGGGCTTTATCATTAACCACAAAAGAGAGCACAAGAAACACAATGTAGGAAACAGCTCATTTTCATTTTTTTTGTACAGAAATACGAATTCTTCCTTCTGCAGAGAAAAGAAAACCAGACAACCACCTACCGACAAGAAAACTTTATGCAGATCCATAATTGTAAACAGGATGTCAGTGTCCATTTACCAGTCAATAACAAATGACTGACATGATATCCGTTACATTTCACCATAGCCACTATGCCAGTTGCATATGACGATGGTAGACTGATGAATGGCTTGGTGACGCGTAGAAAGTGTCATAGTTTCCACTTTGGAAAGCCAACGGCTCTCCTTCGGTGCCCCACTTCAAACGGCTAGCTTCCACTTTGGAAAGCTGCATAATGATGCATTCTTTTACTTGGAACTTGACTTCATTTAATTCCCCTTTTTTTTTTTGTTGTAAATGGCTTTACCCTATTAAAGATGAATAAAAATATTTTTTAATGATATTTAATCAAAGAACGAACCCTACTAAAATTACATTTTTCTCCATTTTCTGCCTCTTTCCTAGAAACATAATAGGGTATACTCAAAATTAGGTTTTATTTAAAGAGAGTGCACATAGACAGCGTAAAAAAAATCATTATTTTTTATGTTTATGATGTATCAATGATTAATTATTGAATGTCATAAAAGCGAGTTTCATAAAATTTCCGAATATAAAAATAGAAAAAGAAAGTGATAAAAAACTGAACTGGCATTTGCCTTTTCTTTTCCATCGGTCCCTTAAACTTTTCCCATGATCTTTTTCTCTCCTTCCACTCAACCCTCCTTTCACTGAACTTTCCCTCCCCTATTGCCTATTCCCCATGGGTCCCACCTTGTAGCTCTCCTCGCCGTCGGATGGCCATTAAATCCCTTCGTCCATCCGATCCGATTGCTGCTGCGTCGTTCTGTTTGTCAAGATTTCTGTTTCATGGGGAGTTGCCTCCCCCCAACACTTTACAATACCTCTCTTTGTGCACACACTGAAATCTCTCTCGGTGTGAAAGCTGACAGCGAATATAATAAAGAAAAGCACTAATTATTCCCAACAAATCTCTCTTTCTTTTCTCAAGAGAGAAGAACTCATCCACAAACATCCCAAAGTCTCCCATTTGAGTTGAGCCCCCGCGTTAACACCCAAAGTCTAGTCTCCCATTCTGACCTGGGTATTCTTGTCCTTTTTTCCAATTGATTTCTCCTCTTATAAACCTGCAAGCCTTTGGGAACCTATCATCCCCATACACTTCTCCTTCTGCGTTCCCCTTCACACCCACACAGATTCTGGATGCGGCCGAGCGGGGCAATGGCTGCCATGGGTTATCTGCGTCTGTGCCTGGTAGCGGCTCTTCTCATCACTTTCTGCAGTAAGTTCTCGACGCCTCTAGTTTTATTTCATCCTCATGGAAAATGTTCGGCTTCGAGGCAAAAAAATCGTCCCTTTTTTGTTCTTTCAGCTGAGAAAGATGAGCCCTTTCGAACTCCTCTTGTCTGAGGATTCGGCCCCTGTTTTTCTTCCTCAAACAGAGCAGACAAAAAATGAATATTTTCTTACCTAGAAATGAGAACCATAAGCTGAAGATAGCAACAAACAAGGTCGCTGAAAGCTTTTCTGGCTTTGATCTTTCAGGGGCAGAGATCTCGAGCAAGGTGGGCATCAACTACGGACAACTAGGGAACAACCTCCCCTCGCCGATCCACTCAGTCCATCTGATCAAGTCCCACCTCAAAGCCGGCCGCGTCAAGCTCTACGACGCGAACCCGGACATTCTTAGGGCCCTCAGGGGCACCGATCTCGTCGTCTCCGTCATGCTCCCGAACAATTTCATAAACCCCTTCTCCTCCAACCAGTCCCTCGCGGACTCCTGGATCGAGTCCAACCTCGCCCCCTTCTACCCCATCACCAAGATCCGGTACCTCCTCGTTGGCAACGAGATCCTGTCGCTGCCGGACAAGACGGCCTGGTTCAATCTTGTCCCGGCCATGCGGAGGATCAAGGCCGCCCTCAAGAGGCACGGCCTTAATAAAGTCAAGGTCGGCACCTCCATGGCGATGGACGTGCTGGAGGCCTCCTACCCACCCTCAAATGGGACCTTCCGGTCCGATATCGCGGTCCGTGTGATCGAACCGATGCTCCAGTTCCTGAACCGGACCAAGTCGTTCTACTTCCTCGACGTGTACCCTTACTTTCCGTGGTCCGGCGATCCCTACAACATCAACCTCGAATATGCCATGTTCGAGTCCAAGAACATAACTGTCACGGACCCCGGCTCGGGCCTAGTCTATCACAACCTCTTCGACCAGATGGTGGATGCCAATATATTCGCCATGGCCCGGCTAGGCTATCCGGACATCCGAGTCTGGATTGCAGAGACTGGCTGGCCTAATGGGGGCGACTACGATCAGATCGGGGCGAATATATACAATGCTGCCACGTACAACCGCAATATTGTGAAGAGATTCCTCTCGAAGCCGCCAGTTGGGACGCCGGCCCGGCCTGGTCAGGTAATTCCATCGTTTATTTTCGCTCTGTACAATGAGAACCAGAAAACCGGACCCGGAACAGAGCGGCACTTCGGGCTGCTTTACCCGAATGGGACGAGCGTGTATGAGATTCAGCTCAACGGGGACGTGCCGAAGCGGGGGTATAAGCCATTGCCGAGGCCTCAGCCCTACAAGGGGAGGATATGGTGTATTGTGGCAGAGAAGGCTAATCGGACGGCCGTAGTGGGGGCTTTGGCCTACGCTTGTTCGCAGGGGAATAAGACTTGTGAGGCTATTCAACCGGGGAAGGAATGCTATAGGCCGAACTCGCTGGTAAGGCACGCTAGCTATGCGTTCAGCGCATACTGGTCCCAATTCAAGAAGCAAGGTGGCACTTGTTACTTTGATGGGCTGGCCAGTCAGACGATCGTAGACCCAAGTAAGCCGTGTCTTTTGGTGTCATCTGAATGCTTTTGTGCTTGGGAAAAAATTTACTGACTTGTGTTGGTTTCTTGTATAGGTTATGGATCCTGCAAGTTCCCAAGTGTTACGCTTTGAAGGAAGGTGCCATTGACAATAGTAATGCAAAGAATAAGGGGATTTGCGAGATCTTCTTCTTCTAGGAAGGTCGTTTGGGCAGCCCCTTTTGATTGATGTCATTCTGATCGACTCGGGTTCTGAGATTTACGTTGGGGCAAAAAAAGGCTCTGAGTTTTACGAGATGGCTCGACCTTGATGGGATCAAAATGGATGCCCAATCTGCCTACCTGTTTTTGCTCATTTGATTGGCATAATTTATTCTAGCTATGCATTGTTCATTTGGTCGATGCTACCTTCAAGATTGTGCATGGCTTGTTCTGTTCTGGTTATTCTTTGTGACACACTTTTGAGTTCTAAAAAAACCCTTGCCACTATTGGTGAAGCATCAACCAGAGTACCCATTCCACAAAGTAGAACTTAATGGAAAGATAAAGTTGAGTCTAATTTTATGGCAAATAATAGCTGAATTAGAAATTTATTTTTGAAGATATTCTATACGAACTTGCTTATTACTATTTATTTATACATATTACATTACGCTGTGATATATCCCGAAAATTATGATGGATAAAGCTTATAAAGGATAGATTCAACCATTTGCTATACAAAGGTCAAAATGGGTTTCTTCACTCAATATTATTTTTGTATTAAATTTTTTACATGTTAAACTTTATAAAATAATTATTTTAAATTATTCTAAAATAGATTTAATAGTTTATTATATAATATGTTACATCATACTTTTGCTTACATATTTAATACTAACGTCATTTTAAATATAAAACAAAATAATAATTATATAAAAAATTGAACGATTACTTAAAATACTAAAATAATAATTATTGTATTTTAAAATTTTTAATTAACTTTTACTAATGTAATAGATTATGTTATACACAAATTATATTTTGAAAAATTTTTAATTTTTAATATTTAATTTAAATTAAATTGTATATACATATATATATATATTTAAAACACGTACAAATTAATTATATATTTTTACTTAATAAAATTATAAGTAAAAGTATACATCATACGTTTACTTACATATTTAATACTAACGTGAATTTAAATATAAAACAAAATAATAATTTTAAAACAAAAATCATTATATAAAAAATTGAAAGTGTACTTAAAATACTAAAATAATAATTATTGTATTTAAATTTTTTTAATTAACTTTTACTAATGTAATAGCTTATGTTATACACAAATTATATTTAAAATAAATTATATTTTGTAAAAAAAAATTAAATATTTAATTTAAATTATATATGTATTAAAATAAATACAAATTAATTATATATTTTACTTAATAAAATTATAAGTAAATTATATATAATTAATATTTTATTTAATTAATTTAAAATAATAAATTAAATGTATTACATAAATGCATTTTTAATTATTTATAATAATAATAATAATAATAATAATAATAATAATAATAAATTTTTGGTAGTATATTATATAATTTTAGTATAACTAAAATGTTAATTTTAAATTAAATATTTTTACAATATTAATAATTTATATATAAATATATTGATATATAATTTAAATGTAATAAATATTAAAAATGATATATTTTGAGTTATTAGTAATAATTATATAATTTAAGTTAAATAATATACGTATATGAGATTATACAAATATATAAATTAAATTTGATGTATTAATAACAGTAAAAGTATATAATTTACTAATAAAATTATATTATTATAAATAATAAAAAAAATATTTGTGTAATATATTTAGGTTATTGTTTTAAATTAATTAAAAATATTAAGTATATATAATGTTTACTAATAATTTAATTAAGTAAAAACATATATTAAATATATATTTATTTTAAATATATATAATTTAAGTTAAATAAAATATTACAAATTTCATAATTTATTTTTAATATAATTTGGGTAGTTAGTAAAAATATTAAATTATTAGAAATAATTAATTAAAAATTAAAATTAAAATTGATTTGTTATAATGGTTATTATGTTATTATTTTAAATAGAAAACTTAATTTTTATTTGATAAAAATATGATGTGACAAATAAAATAACAAAATATTAAATATGTATCAATTTAATTTTACATAAGTTAAAATTATTGATAAAATGATAATTTTATAAAATATTTGATACTAATGTGTAATATTTAAATTATTTAATATAAAAATAACATTAATAAAAGTATAATTTAGCACAAAATAAATGTTGTCTATTTTCATAAATTTTAATGAAAGAATGGAAAATGAGCTACTTATGTTGAGAGATTGTGGAAAATTTTGAAGTGATGGGAGAGAACAAGCATATTGGTAATTTTCTTTAATTGAATTTATAAATATTATACAATCTTATTTATTTACTTAAATTGTATATTAACTTTTTTTAAGAGGGTAAAAATTGAAGGAGTTGAATGAGAGTTGAAATTTATGAGATTTCATTTTTTGAATTATTGTTGAAATAGAAAAAAAATATTAGAATAACAACTATAAATAAATGAGATCAGCAACAATTAATGTTTTTTAAGGTTTTTAAGGGATTGATGCTTAAGCCGGTCATTTCAATGGAAGAGATGAGATTGATGTTGACGGTCAACACTATTAAGGGATGGAAGAGGTGAATCTAATCATAAGAAGATGGGAACGAGTTAATCCTTCAAGGTGCCATAATGTGTTACTTTTTAGAATTCAACTTAATTATTAGAACCAGAGAAGTGCGATAAGTGCGTTATTGATCATCAGGATTTTCGATCAAATCAGTATCAGATAAATAATTGAGAGTTACAGAGTATAGTTCTTTGAAGATAGCAAAGTATGCATTTGACAACAATTCAATGAATATCAATAGGTTAATGTATAAATTGACATAACTAATGCAAGGAATAGGAAAGATGAATACGAGTGATAATGAGTTACTGAAATGAACCAATAATTTGACGGAGTGGAATTCGAAAAAGGGTGTCCCAAATTTGAGAGTAATGATTGAATAGCAATAGGTGTAAATATAGAATTACAAGTATCCATAGCATTTATCTAATTTATATAGATGAGGTGTCTCGCCTTTATAATATAATTTTAATTAGTCAATATTATATATATATATATTTGTATTATTTATTTTTATATTTATATTATCATTATCATAAAATAGGCGTGTATATATATGTAATTTATTGAGTCACTTATCAATAAATAGTTGTTCCCATATTTTATTTATATGACTTTCCACGTCTTTCTTTCAACATATTCTCTCTCTTAGCTATTTCAAATTTATATATTATATCAGATTTATTGCATCACATCTACTCTATTTATCTTGGCTAACTCCTAATTTCTATTTTTCTTTAAGTATTTGTTGAATATCATTGGATGAGACTACTTCGCGCTCTCAACACTTTGATCGCTCTTACTCATCTCGCCCCAAAACTTCTCTCAACCCTAATCGAAAAATGTGTGTAAATAACAACTTGCGTGCATAAGGTGTACGATTTCAAATAGGCTTGGGCCTTTTCCTCATTATCAATCTAGATATACCCTAAGGAATTACAAATTAAGGTCGCATCAATACTTTAATTTGGGTAATACGAGTTTTAATCAACTCACTTCTTTTGGCATCGTAGGACAAGGACCACTCGTCCCACTTCTCGGCATTTGGAATCTTGTCTATTTTGTGGCAAACATGAACATTTATCTTATTATTGTCCTTCTTATGAATTTAAGGCTCTTTGTTTAATTACTTAAGTTCTCTATGTGACTCCTTAAATTCTCTCTCCTTATTGCAATGAAGTTGATTTGGATGATCTTAACTATGTTGATTTAGGAGAGATCACTCATATTACTAATAATTTATTTCATGTGTCTATTTAGTAAAATGAGACATTTCATTCGCATATAATAATGGAGACCGAATAATATTACCCATTTTATACTCTGTATATACTTATATTAGATATTTTACTAATTACTTTTATCTCAACAATATCTATTATTTTACTCAAATTTCTCTTAATTTACTATATCTCTCAATTTATTAAATATAATACTTTATATTTTAAATTTTAAACTACTCACTTTCGTACAAAAAATGTTGTTTTTCACCCGGAGTTGTTAAGTCGAAGTGAAAAGTGAGGATTGTACTGTATTATAATTTTATTATTTATTTATTAAAAAATATTTATATTATATTTAATAAATATATAATATTATATTTACTTCAAAAAATTTTGAGTATTATACCATACATCCAGAAATATTTTATTTATATTGTTTGTATTAATTAGTTTGGAGAAATTTAATATAAATAATTTTGAAAGTTGAGAAATTTATGGTTTGTTAAAATAAAATTGAGAGATTTGGATAATAATTACAATGAAAGGTATACCATTTACATTTTGGGATTTAGGGTTCGTCATTTTTGTTTAAAATATTTTAATATTTTTTTGTTGATTTATAATATTATTTATTTATTTTTATCATTATATATTTTAAATAAATATGTATATTAATAATATTTTATATAAAATTATATAATAAAACTATTATATAAAAAATAATATGTCAAATATATAATATAATTTATTATATATATATATATTATTTTCTTATTATAATTATAAAATAGGTATATAAAACTATTTTATATAATTAATATTAATTCTTTTTATTATAATAATAACTCAATTATTTTACTTAATTTGATTATATAATAAAATTTTATGTATATAATTGATTATATATATATTTAATACTATATTTTGTTATATATAATATTTTTATAATTAACATTATTATACAATATATTTAATATAATATAATTATATATATTATCTAATAAATTGTTTAATTTAATTTTAAAAATATAAATTTATATTTAAAATTTTTTATTAACAATTCAACCTCCAAATAAACTATTTATTTAAAAAAATTGTAAAAATATTCAAATTATTAACTCAAATTTTGCTTACTGGTAAAAAAAACTCACACTTTTACTACAAATACCTCCAAATTTTTTTTCTTGCAAATACTAAAAAACTCTGTTCAAACACCTCATTTCAAATAAAATATTAGAGTTTCTCTTACCAAGTACGGTCATGTCTCCTTTATTTCATCCGTCAATAACAAAGAAAGTTGGGATCCTTGGGCTATTCTTTCCATCTTTTTCATCAGCATTCTCTGTTTCCGAGGCAAACAAAATACTCCAACTTGTACTTAATGCGTGATGAGTTATAGAGTTCTATCCTTCTACTATCCATCCAATCCACTACAGTTCCACAAGGTCTTCAGTATCTTATTCAATCAACAAGTCTGCGCAGTACTTAGCCCTTCATTGACTCGGCTATGTCCCACAGATTCTTCAGTGGTTATCTCCGTCCATTCCCACCCCTGCACTTTGGCTATTTCAGCGATATGACTTCCTGTTTTCACACCGAATTTGTAAATGAGAGAGGCCTGTGACCTTCGCTTGTGAAATAAGTGAGAGACAACTCAAACCCATGTCTCTCTCTTCCTTTAATTGTTCTCTTCATTTTTTGCACAGTATTCTTTTCATCTGATCCTAACAATGTTTCCCTCAACTTTCTAGTACTGGGCCCAAAGTCAAGATGGGCTATCGGGTGGGCTCAAATTGATGCACTGTCACGGGCACGTCGGCCCATTCATAATCAATAGTAAAATAGAGATGGTGCGTTGTAATTTACACTAAAACCTAATTATTTTACATAACTTATTATATAATAAATTTTTATACGTATAATTTATCATATATATTAATTATATATATACTAAATAATAAATTATTTAATTTAATTAAAAAAAAGTAAATAATAAACCTACCAAATTTATTTTATAATACCTCCAAAACCTTCCGTACATCTCCCCCGCCAAATATGGGATGCACATATTCGATCTACGATCCTTTTTATTCACCGCTTGTGCTTAAAGCTACGCTCGCTCTCTCTCTACCACACACAGACAATATCATTATAGTTAGAGAGAAATGGCCGGAAACCTCATGCACGCGGTCCAGTATGAATCCTACGGTGGAGGGGCGGCAGGGTTAAAGGTAGGCATCCCTCACGTTTCCCTTTCTACAACTCATGAGATTGTGCGTTTCTTTTATTATTATTATTATTATTACTATTATTATCGGTTGTTTGTCAGCGGTGTAGCTGATAAATAACTTGCAGTCATTGGGTTACTGTGTCTATGCTTATTTTGGTGTTACGATTGGGCAAATTGAATGCAGGGGTGGATCAGTTGTTCCTGTCTTTGATTTGTGATGATATATTTGGCAAATCATTATAGGGTAGACTAGAGTTGATGAGTAGTGCCCAAACTGATTGAGTGTAGTAAAATTTTGGCCTTGGGAGCAGAGTCAAATTGTCCGAAAACCTTTGATTTGAAAAAAATAAGTGAGCCTGATGACGTTCATTATAATTTATATTACTTGTATTATGTTAGTGGCATGTCTTAGTCATGCCACTTTTGCAGGGGTTATCTCGATGAATGTCATGCTCCTTCACTATTGCTCTATAATTCTTCCAGTTTATCAAGAAGAATAGGATTGTAGGTCGGATTGTGAAGCCATATTTTCTGACCTGTAAACTTGACTTGTTAATGAATATTGAGATTGTTTTTGGATTCTGGGGGGTAGTAAATAGATAAATGTGTGATTTCTGTGAGCATGGGGAAGGCGGATACTCGGTAGCACGTCACTTGGCTTTTTCTTTTCTGTGGAGGATTGAGTTAAAAATTCCATGCACTTTCTTCAACCTTTACTTTTTTTTGCACTATCAACCATTACTGAGCCAGGGTGGGGGAAGAAAAAACTCACTACTCTTGGTCAAGAGTTGTTGGGTCAAGGTCAATGCTCTGTTGGGTCTGAAAGTATAATAAATTTTAACTTGTATATTTGTATTGGTGCGAAAGAGAGCACAAATAGAAGCAACTTGATGATAATAGTGCTCATTGTATTGTTTGTTTGAATCATTATTATTTGCTATCTTTGGAGGTAAGAACGTTTGAGTTCAACTGAGTGACCGGAGTTTAAGGTTCACAAACTCAATAATCCTCATGTGGAAATTAAGGATGATAATTCTTTGTTGCCTTTTTGGTTTTCTAGTGGAGATATATATCATTCTATCTTTTTAACTGTTAAACATATAACCTGTCTCAGATAGAGAATTTGGTACAAATCTAGTTTGTTCTGAAGCAAAAGTAAATGCACACTTGATACAATACTATGGAATACTTTCTCCGTGAATTTGTTGGTCGCTAAACTTAAGGATGAATTTCAAAATTTGCCAATTTAGTCCAAACATATATGTTCTATCTAATGGCTATGTCCATTAGTTTATTCAAGTCATTCATTTGGTTTTATGGTGTTTCCATTAATTCCATCGTAAAGAACTTACGGAGATGGTTGACCATATTCTATAATCTGCTCAGAAGAAAATTTTGATGTGGTCAATTTTCCAGTTAAAATGAAGCGCTACCTTTCTGATCCAGTTTTTTGGAAAATCCATGTGGTCTTTAGCTTTTGAGATTTTCTATACCCTTGTTCCATGATTTGAGTTTATTATTATCATGACCCCTATTTTGTAGTTTCATTATGGTGATTGAGGACCATCTTGCTGCATTTTTTTCTCCAGATATTGTTGATTGACTCAGTTCTCTGATTTTGAGTGTTTTGCGTGATTCAATATGGAGGAGGCATCAAAAAGTTAGCTAGCATTCTAATAGAATCTAGTCATGGAGTCAGTTTATAATAGTCTCTGTAAGGCAAGTGATAGACTTGGTGGACAGCTTCCCCTTCATGTAGTTGTAAGATTTCCCTGGTCTCCCCTAAGTTGCTTCTGGTCTTATACCCCCATTAATGACCATCTTGATCCATATGAAAATGTAGCAAACATAATTTGAAAATATTTCATTCACTTGGTATTTCAATCAGAAATTAGTTTTATGCAGCATATTCAGGATCATCCTATAATGCATTGCAGAAGTGAAATGTAGCCTCTCCATTAATTTATATGCTCTTTTATCACTGTTCCTGCGACAGCATTTCATCAAACTCTATTCCATTCCTTTAATAAAATGTTATCAACTAAAAAGCAATATTAGGATGACTCTGATATAAAGCAATGGATCTTTGAGCATTTTATTTCAGTAGTCTTAGTCTTATTTGCAATCATTCTAGGTTGTCTGAGTCATATATATGACAATTATCTCTTCCCATTCGTCTAAAGCAGACGAATGTATTGCTGATAGGCTCAATGCCACAAAATGATGCATTAGCTTGGGCATGTAATACTGGGCTAGCCGAGTTGTTACTCTTAGTTGGGCTTAGTTTTAGCTTAGATACTTCAGCAATGAAGACTGGGAGAAGACCTGCTTAATATTTCAGAAAATTAAATGCACCAATGGTTGAAGTTTATGCAGTTACTTTACATTGCCAAATGAAAAGAAAAAGTGGAAAGCAAAGCTAGTGCTGGATTTGCCTAAAAGCATAGGGATATTACCATTTAGGTGACTAAGGAGAGGGCTTCTTGATACCTTATTTCAATTATCTTATACTATCTGAGCACACGTCTGCTCGATGACCTGATAGTGGCAATCCTTGCAGCATGTAGAGGTACCAGTCCCTACCCCAAAGAACAGTGAAGTTTTGCTCAAACTTGAAGCTACTAGCCTCAATCCCGTGGATTGGAAGGTCCAAAAAGGCTTGCTCAGACCCTTCTTGCCCCGCAAATTCCCTCATATACCTGGTACTGTTGGAATTACATGATCCATCTTCTCTCTGAATGATTATCCTAGTATCTATATATACTGACTTCTAGATAGTGTGAAAATATAAGCATTATGACTAATAATGGTCAAGTGATCGGTAATTATTACTCTTTACTGAAGTAAATATAGCCTGTACATTTTCTGGTGTCCTTTCATGTCAACTGAGCTATTTGATGTTCCTTCTGTTCAATTTGTTGGATTTTAATTTCCCAGATGTTTACTTGTCTTTCTGCTGGAAGCATCATATCTATTTGATTCTAATGGACCAATCTTTTCTGTAATTAGCCACTGATGTTGCTGGAGAGATTTTGAAGGTCGGAGCAGATGTGAAGAATTTCAAGCCCGGAGACAAAGTAGTTGCAATGCTCAGTCATACTGTATGTGCCTCTCTATTTTCTTTCTAAACTTGGACATACGCAAATGTCAACTCGATTTGTGAAAATTTGAATATTGTCAGAACTTGTTACTTGGTATTAGCAAATGCCAGTTCTTTGTAGGATCTTTCATGATCTTGTTATGTTATGACTTGAGAGAGTAGGAACAGAAAAACTTCTTTCCTGTAAATGACTTTATGATTCTGAAACCAGACAAGCATATTCCCAATTTTATTTTGACTGAAATACATAATACTTCAATCTCTGTTTTCCCACCTAAACCATGATAAAATTGATTATATGACAGGAAGGAGGCGGGCTGGCAGAATTTGGGGTTGCTAAGGAGTCCTTAACTGTTGCAAGGCCATCCGAGCTGTCTGCCCCCGAAGCAGCAGGCTTGCCTGTGGCTGGCCTGACAGCCCACCAGGCTCTTACAGGACCTGCAGGAGTCAAGCTTGATGGGAACAAGGATGGCTCCCAGAAGAACATCCTCATCACTGCTGCATCTGGTGGGGTTGGCCTCTATGCAGTCCAGCTGGCTAAGCTCGGAAACACCCACATTACGGCTACATGTGGTGCACGCAACCTGAACTTTGTCAAAAGTCTCGGTGCTGATGAGGTCCTCGACTACAAGACCCCTGAGGGGGCTGCCCTTAGGAGCCCATCGGGCAAGAAATATGATGCAGTCATCCACTGTGCAATGGGGATCCCATGGTCCACCTTCGAACCCAACCTGAGCGATACAGGAAAAGTGATCGACATCACTCCAGGACCCCGGGCCATGTGGACTTTCGCCCTCAAGAAGCTCACCCTCTCCAAGAAGCAGCTTGTGCCGTTGCTGTTGATACCAAAGGCGGAGAACCTGGAGTTCCTGGTGAGGCTGGTGAAGGAAGGGAAGTTGAAAACCTATATCGACTCGGTGCACCCTCTGAGCAAAGCTGAGGACGCTTGGGCTAAGAGCATTGATGGCCATGCCACTGGTAAGGTTATTGTTGAGCCTTAGATGGCTTTGAATGGTGACAGAAAGTCAGTAAATGGTGTTATACGTTGTGGAGCTGGTCTAGAGGACACTATGCTTCAAGGCGTGAATGGTAGCGTCTTCATATCCGTCAACTCAGTTAAAAGTTTAGAGAGTTTTCTGAGACCATATATTGAATACAATCTGCTTTTGCTCAGTCTTTATGCATATCTGACTGACTCCTCTTTGAATACAGATCATATTTATAAAGCGATAAAGTTTGTCAATAGAAGGGTTTGGCCCTGGGATCATGGAGCCTAGGATAAGCCACCTCAAAATTCGGATTAAGCCTGATTCCATCACTTTTTTTACATGGGTAGTGTACGCATTGCTAATTGGCAATGTTTTACTGTCTCCTAGTTTCACCCTCCAATTTCCATGAATTTACTGATCAAATCTCCCTCTAATGACTTCCTTCAAACTCTAATCTCATTCTCCTTTCTCTTTCTCTCCGAAGTTGCATGTGTTTCTTATTCTTAAGGAGACTTCTACCTCATTGGCATCATCACCTGTCGTACTTTTGCGTGATAAATCTGACTTCCTCGCGATCTCTCAATTGTCATTCTTCTTTTCTCTCGGGTGGACTGCATGAATTTTTTTTACTCGAATTTCATCTACTTGTTACTGTGATTCTCTCGAGTCGTGTAATGGAGATTCTGAGTATTCTATTGTGGTTCCAGCTGGAGAAATTCATGAAGATGATTAAACAAGAACGAGATTTTTCTGGTTTTTGACTTCCTTCCTCTTAATCATGGAAGACCACTTGAGCTTTTCTTTTACTCTTACAAATGACAACAACTGTCACTGAAACACCCATTTTCCAGTTAATACCCCCTCTTCAATCATAATTAGGCCAATAGTTATAGAAATTTAAATGTGGTATATAATGCGCGTTCTTAGCATTAATAGTTCTACTATGGGTAGTCTTCCTCATTCATTAGAAAGTTTTTTTAAACATTTCTATAACAAATTTGTTAGTTAGAACATTTACAAAGGCAACCAGTGCTTCCAACAAGGACAATTATACATAATCCTCGGTCAAAATTAATTATAATGGGTGTTTGATAATTTAACTCTCTGTGTAGGAGCAGATGTAATTGATATTGTGGTAATTGGAGGGGAACTACTTTGAAAAATCCCGTGGAATCTCGGGCTTATGCACTAATTTAAGGCTTTAGCATAGGAATTCATTGGGTGTAATATCATAATTGAGACAAATTTGATACATATAAATGTTATAAGGTGTTGTTAGCTCGGTCATATATACGAGAATGTTAAACCAACATTATTGTGTTGATGATTTACCCCATCGTTATAGAGTAAGTACTAGTTTAATAACAATTTTACTATTATATCTGATCATTTTTTTTTAATTAATTTAAAGAAATAAATGTGGGAGAGAAAAACCAGATCGGTCGGGTGAACCGGACCCGAATCGGATTAAACTAGTTTAATAACTGAATCGGTTTATGAACCGGAATCGATTAAGAGATGGTAATCCGAGAATTTTATGGACCCTAAATGACCCAAAAAGTCACAAAAGACATGAAAATAGATTTGTGAAGAAATTGGGGATGAAAACCAAACCGGTTAAGGTGAATCGGATTCAAACCGATTTGAACCACTATTGAACCAAATCCTAAATTTATTTTTTTAGGTGGCTTAAATAATTCAAATTTGAGATTTGAGGCCACCATTGGATAGAAAATGAATTTAGAAATTTTTAGATTTGAAAAAATCGGTCGAATGAGGGGTGAACCAGCTGGTTTAAGATTTGAACCCGATTAAGATCGGTCGGTCCGATTCAGAATAATGTCATATTCCTCCTTAAGATGACAACACTATTCACTCGTCGGAAAATCAAAGCAGCACCAACGAAAAGGAAACGTTTCCGTTTGGTATATTTCAGGTCTTTAATGCTTGTAATAAAGGTACCAAATGGATGGCCAACGAGTCCCCGAGCTCCCTATATAAAAAGCCCCTCTCCATTCGTACTCTCCACACCTGAAAAGCTCACTCTCTCTCAGTTGCTTTGTTTTTCGACGAACCTCGAACCAGAGCTCCAATATAGGGTCAATTTTGAGCCAAAGAAGGCGAGGTTAGGTTCATTAGAACCGGAGGGAAGTCAGCTACACGGTGGTGACATCCGTTCGTTTCGAGAGTCGTTGGAGAAGTGCTGGTGTGATCGAACAGTGAAGCAGCTCTGGCGGGCTGAAGCTGCCCTGTTTCGGCCGAGTTCAAATCGGCCAA
The DNA here is from genome assembly GCA_030064435.1 of Trapa incisa. Lineage (NCBI taxonomy): Eukaryota > Viridiplantae > Streptophyta > Magnoliopsida > Myrtales > Lythraceae > Trapa > Trapa incisa. The sequence continues at coordinate 10,934,477 of CM057781.1, read as the reverse complement.
TTCGAGCCCTCCATAGGTCAAACCAAGCTCTCCCAACACCTTTTCAACCCTTCCACGGCTGAATTAGGACCAAAAGGTAAGCCAATTCGACTCCCCTTTACAATTTCCGATCAGTGTTAGAGAGAGAGCCAACTGAATTTCAATGACGAAATTCTAATCCAATTCGATATCAATTGATATCATTCTTGATCCTAGGAAGAACCTCTGGAGAAGAGCTACCTGCCTAGACAGAAAGCTCGGACTGCCGCACTCTCATCGGTGAGAAATCAAAGCTTTCTCTCTCTACAGTCTGTTTTCCGGCGAAGCTCCGTTTGAGCTCGTTTCGACGTTAAAACCTATGATTCAAAGTTCCTTAAAATCGTATGAACATGTAGAAACTTAATTTCAAATTCAATTTCAACGAATAGAGGTGTTTGATCGGTCAATTTGATGAAATCAAATTCGGTTGTGTTAAAGAGTTAAAATTGGGGGGAAATTGGGGAAATTTGGGAATTTTTGAAAATTAGAAGGACCAAAATATATATATTTTTTAAATTGAGGGTCAATTGGTCATTATAAGAATATTAGAGGGCCAATTGAGAAATTTTAGAATTTTTGGGGCAAAATTTACCATTTTTATAAAGGAAGGGCAAAATGGTAATTTTGGGAAAATTGAGGGACCATATTAAAAATTTGGGAAATTAAATCCTTTTTTGTGGAATTTAATAAATTGAGGTCCTAAGATTAATTTTAAAAGTTTCAGGACTCAATTTGAGGAAAAACCAGGCAATAGGGACTTAAAGTTAAAGAAAAATAACTTTAGGGACCTAATTGCAAATACATATAAAGTTGGGTTTTCTCATTCATTAGAATGAATGAGGGCTATTAGGCCAAAGAATAATGAACAACTATGTTCATTTCGTGTAGGAGAATGAGACATCGGGAATGCCATTTGAGGTCCAGCGTGCAAGGGACGGAACTCGACTAAGTGGAATTACACTGCACGATCGGTGAGTGGGATTTTATGTCATACCCGATTGAAGATGATAAGCACATTGAAATGAAAACCCACTACTATGTGGTAGTTTAAATATCACGACTTACAGTTGTGATGTGAAAACCATGCGGAAAAACTACTTATCGATTGTAAGTAGATCATACCTAGTTGGTATGATGAAACTTCCTCAAAGGAAGTGGAAAACCCGTTCATCGATTATGAACGAAGATGTCCTTATATCGAATCAATATAATGGACAGTGAAAATATATTTTGTCAGAAGTGTTCTCCCCTGACTGTGTGCCAATGCTTAAACAATTTGGTAGACTTTCTTGACGGGAGCTTGAATAGCTCTTATAGGTCGGGGGCCTTGGTTTTGGAAATTGGGGGCTAATATGCCCGGTTTTTGAAAATCTTAAACAGTGGGCTATAGGCCAATGGGCACGAGCAGGAGCTCGTAAACGAACATAATATATGTGCCATAAAACTTTAATAAGTAAATTGTATGGTCATGGTACCAAGGCAGGTCCAACATTCTCAATCAACTAACAGTAGTGTGACATGACCGATCTCCAGACCAGTCAAGACAAACAACTGCAGGTTGAGTTGAAAGTCGGGACCGTTGGACTAATGACACCACAAATTACATGGCATATTAAGAAAACATTGTTTGTACATGCACTATGAGTACGTGATTATCAAGACGCCTATGAGGGGTAGTGATGCGTCCTAAGGGCCCTGGACGACCCGGTGAGTATAAGGGCAGTTTGTCGTTCCAAGTGACCGTGCGAAATTTGGAGTAGCACAAAGCGCATGAGACCTGGGTGGAGACGAGATGAGGTCTCTTCCTCATATGGACACGAAGAATCGATTTCGGGATTGAGGGTCGGATGTCATGTACATCTACTCATTCTTTGGATGGAAGTGGTCGTACTTCTATCTAGGTGGCCAGTAAAGTCGCTTTGAAGCCACAAGTGGGTTCAGTGGTCATGCTGACCTACGAATGTGTGTAACTTTCATGATAAATGATGTGTGTTGGGTGATGACACACCGTGATAATAAGAAATGGTGAAAAACCCGAATTTTTGAATGAAGGGATTTTTGAAAAGTGAGGAGTCTGGCACACTCCAATATAAATATTTTTCTTAAAAGTTAAAAGTAGACTTTTGAAAAACCCATTCACTGAGTTGTAGAAACTCACTCCTCTTTTCTACCCCTTTTCAGGAAAAGAGAAAATAACTGGAAGTAACACCGAGCCTTACCCTTTATCGGGTATGCTTAATTTTTTCTTAAGCTTGCATTTTATTTAATATATGTCTTCCAGGGAACAAGGTTGAAATTTCGCCTGGCTCCTCTCGAGTAAAAGAAGGGGGAAACTCCTCTTGAACCGAGAAAGAGCGATGGGTTGTTCACGGGGATCCAACCAAATCAGGTTGAGGCGTGACACATCACTACCCCTCTTGGGTGTCTTAATGGCCCCGAACCACAAGTGCATGCATAAACAAAGTTTTCCTCAAAAGTCATTTAATCTTTGGTACCACTGGTCCAACGACCCCGACCCTTAACTCGACCTGCAGCTGTTGTCTCGATTGGTCCGTCGACCTATCATTTTGCACGACTGCCAGTTCATCGAGTATATTGGTCCTGTCATGGTACCATGGCCAATCAATTCATTTCTTTAAGTTTTATGGCTTAAAATCATGTTTGTTTACGAGCTCTTGCTAGTGCCAATTGGCCTAGGGCCCACTGTTTGAGATTTCCAAAATTGGGCATATTAGCCCCCATGTTCCAAAACTAAGGCCTTTGGCCTATATGAGCTATTCGAGCTCCCGTCAAGAAGGTCTCCCAAAATGTTTAAGTAGTGGCACATAATCAGGGGAGAGCACTTCTGACAAAATGAACTTTTAGCTGTCCATCACACCAATCGAGTATGAGGACATCTACGCTTATAACCGATAAGTAGGTTTTCTACTTCCTTCTAGGAAGTTTCATCATACCAATCAGGTATGATCTACTTACAACCGGTAAGTAGTTTTTCCGTATAATTTCCACATCACTCCTCTCAAGTGTGATGGTTAAAACACCACTTAATAGTGGGTTTTCATTTTCGAGGTGCTTATCATCCCAACCGGGTATGATATTAAATCCCACTCACAACTAGTAAGTAGGTTTTCTTTAAATAAAAGTGCTCATCATCCCAACCGGTATGATGTATAAAATTCCCACTCACCCGTTAATGTAGTAAATTCCTCTCGACCGATTCTTTGTCTTCACGTGAGCTTGTACTTGTTGGCGTTCCCGGTACTTCATGTTCTTATATGATATGAACATCCCTGTTCCTTATCCATTGGCCTAATAGCCTTCATTCATTGTGCATGGATGAAATACTCAAACTTCTCGATTTATTGCAATTAGGTACCTAAAGTTGGTTTTCTTTAACTTTAGGTCCCTAATGCTGTTTTTCCCTCAAATTGATACCCAAAATTTCTAAAATTCACCTTGGTACCTCAATTTATTCAAAATCACATAAAGGGTTCAAGTTTTCCAAATTTCTAATTTGGTCCCCAACTTTTCCAAAATTACTATTTTTCCGCTACTTTACAAGATGGTACTTTTTACCCCAAAAATTCCAAAATTGCCCAATTGATCCTCCAACATCTTTATCATTCCCCAAATTGCACTTTAGTCCTTCGAATTTTTGAAATCCCAAATTTCCCCCAATTTCAATGTTTCTAACTCAACCGAATTTGATTTCATCAAATTGACCGATCAAATGAGTTTAATTGTTGAAATTGAAGTTAGATTGGAGTTCCTATACCTTCATATGATTCAATTGCACTTTGAATCACACAATTTGATGCTGGAATGAGCTCAAATGAAGCTTCGTTGGAAAACTAAATTTAGAGAGAGAAAGCTTCGAAAGCTTATTGTTGGGGGTGCAGCGGTCCGAGCTTTCAATTTGGGCAGATGGCTTTTGTCCTGATGTTCCTCCTACGATCAAGAATTGCATCAATTGATGCTGAATTGAGTGAGAATTTAGTCATCGAAGTTCTGTCGATTCTTTCTCTAGCACCGGTTAGAATTTACAGAGGGGAACCAAATTGGCTTACCTTTCAGCTCTAATTTAGCTGTATGAGGACTGTAAAGGTGTTGAGAAGGCTTGGTTTGGCCTGAGAAGAGCTCAAATTGGCCGATTTCAACTCTGCCAAAATAGGACAACTTCGGTTCACCCGAGCTACTTCACTATTCTATCACACCGGCGTTTCTCATGTGACTCTCGGAGCAAATGGAGACTACATGCATGTAGATGACTTCTCCCTGAATCTAAAGAACCCAACCACGCCTTCTTTGGCTTAGAAAAGACCCTATATCGGAGCTTTGGTTCAAGCTTCACCAAAAATTGGAGCAGTTGAGAGAGAATGGAGTTTTTAGGTGTGGAGAGGATGAATGAGGAGGGCTCTTTATATAGGAAGCTCGAAGACTTTTTGGCCATCCAATTGGCATCTTAATGGCGGCCATTCATTGCCCGAAACTCCCTGGCCGGAGACTTTTTAGCTTCGTCGGCGCTGCTCGATTTTTCAACGAGTGAACAATGCTGTCATTTGAAAGAATAAAACGACACTGTTCTGAACCAGACCAAACTAGTCCGAACAAGGTTCAAAGCTTAAACTAGCCGGTTCAGGTCTGATTCGACCAAATTTTTTAAAATTAAAAATTTTCTAAATTCATTCTCTATCCAATGGTGGCCTCAGATCTCAATTTTGAATTTTTTGAGCTACCTAGAAAAATAAGTTTAGCATCCGATTCGATAGTGGTTCATATCGGTCCAAACTGGTTCAATCCGGTTTGGATCCGATTCTCCTAAATTGGTCTGGTTTTCTCTCCCAGATTGGCCTAAGATCCTTTTCCAAGGTTTTATGAACCTTTTGGGTCACTCGGGAGTTGTAAATTCTCCAAATTGCTTGTTCTCTGATGATCGGGTTTGTGAACCAGTTTAGTTTTTCTCACTCGGGTTGACCGGTTCTTTCCCATGATTCCTTGTTTTAAAAGGACAGGGTTTACACCTTATCTTCACCATGTCGTCAAGTAGCCCTTGGAACCCATCACTACCCCCTAGGGCATCTTGATGGTCTCGAATTCATGAGTGCATGCACAAATAATAATTTTTCATCATTTTTCCATTTTCTTTAGTGTCAACGGTCCAACGGCCCCCACACTTAACCCGACCTGCAGTTGTTTATCTTGGTCGGTCCATCGACCTGGCCCTTACGCATTGTTACCAGCCCATCGAGTATTGTCGGTCCTAATTTGGTACCATGGCGAATCACACAATTGATTCCATTTTAAATGAAAATTTTCATGGCTCTTCAAATTCATGTTTGTTTATGGGCTTCAGCCCATGCCTACTGGCCTTGGACCCACTACACGTGTTTTTTTAAAAATGGGCCTTGAGGCCTATGAGTTCAAAATCGACGCCCCTTGCCTGTTAGAGTTGTTCTAGCTCTTGTCAAGAAGGTCTCCCAAATTGTTTAAGCAATGACATACAATAAGGGTATAACACTTCTGACAAAATTTCTTTTTAACTCATCACACCAACCAGGTGTGATGATAGGTCCACTTACAACCGGTATGCAAGTTTTTCCTTTCCGTAAGGAAGATCATCATACCAATAAGGTATGATGTTTAAATAATCCTACTCATAACTGGTAAGTAGGTTTTTAACTTTTAAAACATGTTCATTATCCCAACCGAGTATGAAGTATAAAGTTATCACTCACCCAGTGACTCTGACGTGTTCATCCCTAGCCAGTTCTCCAAGTCTGAGTCTGACTCCCTTGTTAGCGTTTCGGTCTCAAGAGTCCCTACATGGTTGGACCACGCTTATACGTTAGGGTGCATCGTAAAGGCTTGCTAGCTTTTCAGTATTGTCTGCTAGGCCCAAATTTTTAGTTTATTGCACTTAGATCCCTAAAGTTTATAATTCTTGACTTTAGATCCTTAGTGTTAAATTTTTCCCAAATCAAGTCCCAAGAACTTCTAATATCCTCCTTGGGTCCTTAATTTACTTAAAATTGTGTAAGGGGCTCAAGTTTTCCAAATTCCTTATTTTCCCCCAATTTTTCTAAAATTATCGTTTTGCCCCTACTTTCCAAAAATAGCCATTTTGCCCCAAATCTTTCGAAAACTGATCAATTGGTCCTCCATCATCTTTCTCATTGCCAATTGATCTTCAATTTTGAGAATTTGCATGGAGGTCCCTCAATTTTTCGAAATCCCCAAAATTTCCCCCAATTTCTACCCATTTTACTAATAGAATTTGATTTCTTCAAATTGGCCATTCAAATGGGATTATTTCCTCAGATTGATGATAGGAATCAATTTCTACACTTCCATACAATTCAATTGCACGGAGGAGGAAGATGATAGTGTTTTGCACGTACAAGCTTCGCACGTGCGGGTCGGCCATGTAGCAGCACGTGTTTGGTCGATCCTATTGACTTGGTGATCCAGCTCAGCCACGACATTAGTCGTTGACCATTGACCGGACACGTGGCAACCTCTCATTTATTGGTCGTGTCTACGTGGCTACTAACTGGGCACCCGTTTACCATTGACCAACTGACAGAGCGTGCCTTGCCACGCATCATGCTCTGATTAGTCGTGTGCGTGCTAACTGGGCACTGACCAATCAGCGATCCATTGACCGGTTAGACACTTGACTGATCCGGTTTGATCGGATCCAATACCTAGAAAGTGAAAATTGATCGATTAAGGCCCGATTCGACCAGTTCTCTCGAAATTATAAATTTCTAAATTTGTCTAAATTCATTTTCTATTTAATTGTGACATCAATTTCCCAAATTGGTCATTTTAAGCCACCAAGAAAAATGAATTTAGAGACCAGTTCATGTATAGTTCAACCTGGTTTAGGTTTGGTTCACCCCAAACTGGTCTGGTTTACCCATCCAATTTCCTTCATAATCCTTATCCATGATTTATGTGACATCTTGGTCACTTGTAATTTTCCAATTTCCCATTTCAACCCTTCTTTATTGTTCTCAATTCATCAAGGGGTTGGGTTTTCTCCTCAATTTGACCGATTCTTTCCTAGTTTCCTTGACTTGTGGTAACGAGTTTCACAAAGAGACTCTCACATTCTGCTTAGATCGTAAAAAGGAGAACCGGGTACTAGGAAGTCCTTTGGTGAGAAGGTCATCAAGTTGACTATCAGTGTCAATAAAGCGAATAGATAGACGTTTTTGTTGAACCCTTTCATGAACAAAGTGATAGTAAATTTCAGTATGCTTGGTGTGTCCATGAAAAACTAGATTAGTAGTAAGATAGATGACAGAGAGATTATCACACCAAAGTATCAGAGCTTGAGAAACCGAGGTCTTAGAGAAGAGAGTGAATCTAAATGTGTTTTATAGTTTCGTAGGTCATACTCTTATATTCTACTATTAGAACAATCCATGATTCATTGCTTTTCAGAGCTCCAAGAGATCAAGTTACGACCAAAATATATTGTGAATCCACTAACAGAGCGACAATCATCTAGATTACTTGCCCAATCAGTATCAAAGAAGAAGTAAAGAGAGGTGGAAGAATCCTTAAAACAAAAAGTCCATGAGTATAAGTACCTTGAAGATAACACAAAATGCGTTTAACAACGACTCAATGGGTTGTGGTGGGATGATGCATGAATTGACAAGCCTAATTTACAGTATAGGTGATATCTTATCGAGTTAAGGTCAGGTACTAGAAGGAGTCCACAATTTGAAGGTATGTCGTGGGATTAGATAGAGTAGTCCCATCATAAAGAGAAAGTCGAGATCCAGCAACTATAAGAGTGCTTAAAGGCTTGCAAGTGCTCATGGAGGCCAGGGCAAGAATATCCATAATATATTTTTGTTGAGTGAGAAAGAGTCCCTGAGAATTTGAATGAACCTCTATGCCAAGGAAATGATGTAGTAGGCCAAGGTCCTTCATGGAGAACTCTTGATGGAGAGCAGTGAGGACATGCTCGAGAGGTGTATTGGGAGAGCTAGTCATGATGATGTCATCGACATAAACCAGAAGAAAAATGATAGCACCGTGATGTTGATACATGAATAGAGAGGTGTCAGCCATAGAAGCATGAAATCCCAAGTGTAACAAAAAAGTACTAAGATGAAGAAACCAAGTACACAGAGACTGTTTGAGACTATACAGAGCACGATGAAGGTGGCATACATGATGAGTATGAGCAGTGTCACGAAAACTGAGCAGTTGATACATATATACTTCCTCATTAAAATAGCCATGTAATAACGCATTATAGATGTCAAGCTAACGAATGGGCTGCCATTGAGAAACTGTAATGGCAAGAATAACGTGAATGGTGATCGATTTAATCACCAGACAAAAGGTCTCATTATAGTCAAGACATGCCTATTGAGAGAATCCTTGAGCAACCATGCGAGCTTTGTACCGAACAACTAAGCCATTAGGGTGTTGTTTGACTTTGTAAACCCATTTGCAACTGATAACATGATGAGTTGTGGGAGTCGGAATAAGGTCCCAAGTGTGATTGGCGAGGAGAGCCAAATATTCTTGATGTATGGCATAAATCCAATGAGACTGGTGGCGAGCCTTAGCAAATGTTCGAGGTTCCTGTAAATGATCAGCAATAACAAATGCAGTTGGATTATCAGTAAAGGAAATGAAGAAATTTAGAAAAGAAAGAGTAGAGAGAAAGAGCGCACACAATAGATAAGATCATGTTGTGTTATTGACTGTACTATAACATCCTATTTATATACAACTCAATAATAAATAATAAACCGTTACAAATACGTTACTACATTAAGTGCTGTAATAAATCACTATATTAAATGGTGTGATAAATGCATATTAATATATACAATAATTAAGTAATATTTTGGTTATTTCTCCCCCGCAAGCTCAACGGGAGTTCACGGATGTTGAGCTTGTCTCGTAAAAGAGAGAGACGGGTAGAAGGGAGACCTTTGGTGAGCAAATCTGCCAATTGAGCAGTAGTTCCTATAAAACGAACATTGAGTAAACTTTGACGCACTTGTTCATGAACAAAATGAAAATCAATCTCAATATGTTTTGTGCGAGCATGGAAGACGGGGTTGGCAGTGAGATAAATGGCTGAAAGATTATCGCACCACAAAACTGGAGAATGAGTGGAAGAGATGCCAAGTTCTTTAAGAAGAGACTGAAGCCAGATTAGCTCAGCGGTTGCATTGGCAAGACTTTTGTACTCGGCCTCAGTGCTAGATCGAGCGACTATTCATTGTTTCTTAGAACTCCATGAGATAAGATTGTGGCCAAGAAAAATTGCAAAACCACTAACAGAACGTCGATCATCCGGATTTCCGGCCCAGTCAGCGTTAGAAAAACAGTGAAGACTAGAAGGAGGATGTCGTTAGAGAGTAAGACCATGATGAAGTGTCCCTTGAAGATAGTGGAGAATGTGCTTAACAGCAGTCCAATGAGTAGTGGTGGGACGATGCATAAATTGACAAACCTGAAGAACCGCATATGCAATGTTAGGTCGAGTGAGAGTGAGATACTGTAGAAAGCCCACAAGTTAACGATATTCAATAGGATCAGGAAGAGGAAGGCCATCATATTGTGAAAGTCGGGGACCAGAGGCAACTGGCGTGGAAATGGGCTTACAAGTACTCATGGCAGCCCGGGAGAGAAGATCATGAATATACTTCTAATGTGTGAGATATAAACCATGAGAGTGAGCAGTAACTTCAATGCCTAAAAAATGATGAAGTGGACCAAGATCCTTAATAGAGAATTCTCTATGAAGGGCATGAAGGATGTTCCCAATGGGTGCAGCAGAAGAACCAGTGAGAATGATATCATCAACATAGATAAGTAGAAAAATAAACAACTCACTCGTGCGGTAGATAAATAGAGAGCTATCAGCAACAGAGCTACAAAAACCAAGTTGATGAAGATAGGAACTCAAGCGTAAGAACCAAGCACGAGGAGCTTGTTTGAGGCCATAGAGAGATTTGCGTAGGCGACGAACATGGCTAGGAAAGCAAGGATCAACAAATCCAGGGGGTTGATCCATATAAACTTCCTCATTGAGATAACCATGAAGAAAAGTATTATCCACATCAAGCTGACGAATGGTCTAATTGAAAGATATAGTAAGGGAAAGAATTACCTGTATAGTAACAGGTTTAATAACGGGGCTGAAGGTATCATCATAATCAAAACCAGGACGTTGTGAGTAGCCCTTAGCGACAAGACGAGTCTTATATCAAGCCACTGAGCCGTTAGAATGATGCTTGATTTTGTAAACCCATTTGCACCCTACAATAGGCTGACCAGGTGGTGCGGGCACGAGATCCCAAGTCAGGTTGTGAAGAAGAGTGGCAAACTCGGTATGCATAGCCTTAACCCAAAAGGAGTGACGAGAAGCTTGGGAATAAGTACGGGGTTCCATAGAGGCAATGAACACTGTAGGATCAATAGTGAAGTGTCGTTGAGGTAGACTGCCATCTTGAGAGCGAGTCACCATACGTGAAACTGGAGGTAGAGCAGGAGCATGATCCAATGTAGGAGAGGAAGATGGTGCAGCATGATCATCTTCAACAGAAACAATAGGTGAGTCAACTTGTGTTTGTACAGGAGATTGGGGCAACATACCTGAGTCCAGAGGTGGAGACGGGATGGGTGTGGGGAGATTCACCATAGGAGGGTGCACGGTAGGAGGAAGGGAAGGCATACATGTGGAACTCGAGGAAGCAAATGGAAAAATAGATTCATCAAAATGGATTGTGCGACATAGAAATATACGTCCTGTTTGAGTATCAAGACAACGATATCCGAGATAATTGGAGGGATATCCAAGAAACACACAAGGAGTTGAACGAGGTTGAAGTTTGTGAGCAAGATAAGGGCGAAGATAAGGAAAGCAACGACAACCAAAAACTCGAAGTAACTTATAATCAAAAGTAGAATGGTGAAGTACCTCATAGGGGGATCGAAAGTGGAGAGATCTTGTGGGAAGGCGATTGATAAGGAACACAGCGGTCTCAAAGGCAAACGGCCAATATTTGGTGGGAACATGAGAGTGAATAAGAAGAGTAAGACCCATATTGATAATGTGACGATGCTTACGTTCGGCAGATCCATTTTGTTGAGGTGTATGTGGACAGGAGATCCGTTGGAGAATACTTGCGGATTGTAACTCAGATTGGAAAGCACTAGAAAGAAATTCTTTAGCACCGTTAGATTGGAGAGATTTAATCCGTTGACCAAGTAAATTTTCAACTTGTAAACGGAAGGCACGAAAAACAGAGAGAACATCATATCATTATTTTATAACAAAATACCATGAAAATTTGCTATAATCATCCAAAAAATGAACATAATAGCGATGAACTATAGAGGAAATAATGGGGGATGGTCCCCAAATAACTGTGTGAATTAATTCGAGAGGATGGGTACTCTTATGGTGAGTGATTGGAAATGGTTGTTGAGTAATTTTACCACAAGAGCATGAGTCACAGAAGGGTAAGGGAGAAATATTACTCATTTGTGACTAATACAAGCAATAGAAGAAATATTACAACGAGTGTGTAAATAGTAGAGACCGTTCCTATGACTCCCGCGGAGCAGCTCTTGATGAGAAAAGAGATCTTTGATAAGAAAATGAGTAGAATAGAATTCAAAATAGCAGAAATTGTCTTGAGTGAAATGAGACACAGATAATAAGTTGAGAGAAATTTTGGGAACATAATAAATATTAGTAAGTGAGAAACGTCGGGAATGTGAAGTTAAATAGGTAGATCCAGGAGAGATAATAGGTAAACCTGTCCCGTCTTCGATCATGAGATGCTCAGGGAGTGTCGAATCGTCCTGAATAGACAAGTGTGACAGATCATTAGTACTATGACTCGTAGCACCTGAATCGACATACCAGTCTAGATGATGTGGACTGGGTTTATGTCCATAAGAAGAATGAGCCTGAGCAGTAGAGGATGTGGGCTTTAATTCGAATGACGGATAGTGATGGACTGAGTGGCCAATGAGCCCACATAGCTGGCATATCACACTATAGGAAGAGGTGGGCTTAGGAGAAGTGGGCCGAATTGTAGTGGTGGGTTGGGCATCCGTCTGACATGAGCTGAAATGTGGTCCAGATTCACGTGGTTTGAATCCCTGTAAAGAAAAATTTTCACGATTTTCAAGAGTTTTTCCCCAACCTCTATCAGTTCCTCCATTGCATCCTCCTCTACGATTATGGTTTCTGAGATCACTGAAGCGAGGACGGGGTGGAGTTGGAAGGAGTTCTCGTGGTGCGCAACTAGAGAAGGCAGCAGCATGAGATGCAGACTTAGAAAAATCTTCGAGTAGGCTAGAGAGCGGTGCCCTACTAGAGCCGGAGTCAGTACCATATTTTTGAACTCGTCGTGCATCTTGAGCAAGGAGAAGGGCCTTCAGCGAATCAAGAGTCATTGCTTCGAGAACTGGTGACATTGCAAGGGTAAGAGCTTCCCATTCCCTATCTAAACCATCAAATAATTTATCCTTGATTTCATGATCTGGTTTCGGACGACCGATTTGAGCAAAAGAGGTAGCTAAGTTGGAAATGGTTGCCAAATAAGATGCCATAGGCTGTTCTCCCTTCTTCAACTCCCTCCACTGTTGATCAAGGATATCCTTTTGAGAGCGGGTTTGGGAACTATACAAAATTTCAAGCCGGCTCCAAGCGTCTACAGAGGTAACAGCTCCGATTATCTGTAAATTCACCTTAGTAGATAAAGAGGCAATTATAGTTGTTAAAGTGAACTTATCCCGGATAGTCCACGCTTCCTATTCCGGGTTGATTATTTCAAGCTTAGTAGCTCCTTCTTTCAGCATCACAGTGGATTTGGGTTGAGGGATACTACCATCTGCATATCCAAATAACTGATATGCTTGCAGCAAATTTGTGATATTGTTTCTCCAAAGATAGTAATTAGTATTGTCTAACTTGATAGGCAATGTAGGGAGTGAAGTAGGAAGGATTACTGTGGTAGAGGAACTCATATTTGTAGAGAAAGATGAGAATATTGATACCACGTACGAAGAAGATTGGTTTTGAATAAAAGGTGGTTGCTCAAGAGTCGTCAATAGTAGACAGCATATGTGTTCTGGATCTTCAAAGCTAGAACAATGCTGCGAAGCTTTAGGCTGGCTCTGATACCATAAAGGAAATGAAGAAATTTAGAAAAGAAAGAGTAGAGAGAAAGAGCGCACAAGATAGATAAGATTGTGTTGTGTTATTGACTGTTTACAAATACGTTACTACATTAAGTGCTTTAATAAATAACTATATTAAATGGTGTGATAAATGCATATTAATATATACAATAATTAAGTAATATTTTGGTTATTAATAAGTAATGGTAAAATGTAGGGGAGGAAGAGATCCATCTTGAGAATGAGTAACCATGCACTAAAGCGAGGAATGAGGTGTTGTAACTTCAGAAGCCTTAGTTGCAAGGGGATCCTACCCGGGGGATCGGGGTGAGAAGCAGTCAAGCTAGGAGGAAGGGGAGATTGATGGGGGATGCGGTTGGAGGAGGGTCTAAAGGTGGGGATAGAAAAGAAAATGCAGACTCATTAAATGTGACTGTGTGACAAATGAAAATGCGACCCGAATGGGGATCAAAACAATGGTACCTAAGATAGTTCGAAGGATAGCCAAGAAAGATGTATGGTTGAGACCTGAAGTTTGTGAGTCTAATAGGGCTGAAGATAAGGAAAACATTGACACCCAAACACATGAAGAAGATGATAGTAAGGAGAGGATTGATGGAGTACCTGATAATGAGAATGATACTAAAGAGCACAAGTGGGGAGACGGTTGATGAGAAACACAAATATTTTAAAAGCAAAATCCCAAAAAATCATAGGATGATTAGAATGAGCGAGGAAAGTGAGACCCATGTTGATAATGTGATGGTGTTTGCACTTAGCTACTCCATTTTGCTATGGTGTATGTGGGCATGAAAGATGAAGAGAAATGCCATGCATTTGGAGTTCATGTTGAAAATCAGAGTACATAATTTTTTTTAGCCACATTTGATTGGAGAGACTTAATTTTGAGCCCAAAAATTTTTTTAACACAGAGTTGAAATGCACGAAAAATGAAGAGAAGATCACTGTGTATTTTCATAACAAAGTACTAAGAAAATTTATTATAGTTATCCAAAAAATGAATATAATAATGATGTCTTGTATGAGAGGTAATAAGAGAAGTTTTCCAAATATCAGTGTAAATAAGTTGTAATTGAGAGATGCTAATATGGTGAGTGGAATAAAATTGTATTTGAGTATTTTTTTTCTCACACAACAAGAGGTACGAAAACATGATGAAAATATATTTTTTATTAGTTTTCTAGATGACAAGACACACTTAACAATAGGAGAGATTGAATATCCCAACCATTGGTGTCATAAGTAATTAGAAAAGGTAGAGCTAACCAAAGCATGAGAAGATGAGTTTTTCACATGATCGACCGAAAAATAGTTGAGACTAGCTTTACATAACCCTTACAGTAACTCCTGATGAGTGTAAAGATCCTTAATAAGAAAATAATGAGGGTAAAATTCAAAGTAATAGGAGTTATTCTGAGTGAATTTGGAGATATAAAGAAAATTAAAGGAAATGGATGGTACATAATAAACATGATTAAGAGCAAATCGACCAGTGGGTGTAATAAAAGTGGTAAAACCAGAGGATTTGATAGGCAAACCTGAGCTATGGGCTAGTGGGCTCACACCCGTACCTAACTTGACACTAGAAACCCAACTCGAGGTATACTCGAGTATGTAGGAAAAATACCCAAATTGATTTTATTGTTCTTGCTTATTTGAGATCGAAATAATAATACCCGAGTCGTATATAATGGTTGAGGGAGGATTTAAAATTTCATATGACAAGTGTATTAACGTTGCACGTGATAGTGGGTGTTGAGAATATGATCATAATTTAGATAAATAGAGAAATATTTTGGGTTTATAATATTGAAAAACTTGAACTATTTAAAAATTATAACTTTTAAATAGATATAAGTTCGACCAATTAACAGTAAATAATACCTTCTCATAAACTAGAAAAATAATTTAATAGTATAATTTGAGCATAATTAATGATTTAAATTCAAAAATATAAAAAAATATATTTATATTAATAATTTTTTTTAAAATAATAAAAGATATGAGTATATATTTTATTATCTTAAATTTTTATAACATAATCTATCAAATTGTAATATTTTTAAGGAAAATTTCATAAATATCTTAAATATTTTCTTAATGGGTTTAAATGTAAATCATATATATATTTTTTTATAGAATATTTAATAGTTATATATACTAATAAAATTTTTATTTCATTTTATATCTTATAAGGAAAAAATATTTAAATATGAATATAATAACTTTTTATTAAAAGCAATATTATGAAGATTCATGCATATATAAGTGTTACACTTTAATAAGTACGAAATATAATTTACGTTTTAATTTATACTTATTTTTGTATTGTTCCAATATCGCACGCATATAAAGTTGCTCTTACACAAGAACATAAAGAAATGACAGAAACCAAGCTATTGGAATCAACTCCAATACCCATACACTTCATCTCCTTAAACAACTTGATACATTTCTCTTCTAATCCTATCTTCCCATATCCACTAATCATCATATTCCAACGCTCTTTACTCCTTTCACCAACTCTATAAAATAGTTTGTTTGTTGTATTCAGTTGCCCAAATCTGCAATACATGGATAAAAGTGAATCGTGAACCATCTCATCAAACAAGTAATTCCTCCTAAGAACTAATCCATGAAATTTCTTCCCCTCAATGTTATTCATTGAATTTCCAAAACCCAAAAACATGCAAC
The DNA here is from genome assembly GCA_030064435.1 of Trapa incisa. Taxonomy (NCBI): domain Eukaryota; kingdom Viridiplantae; phylum Streptophyta; class Magnoliopsida; order Myrtales; family Lythraceae; genus Trapa; species Trapa incisa. The sequence goes on along the minus strand of CM057781.1, from coordinate 10,918,565 downwards.
TGATAACAATTCCATCAGGATAAGAACCAGTTTCTTGCATTTGGCAAAGTCACTCATTTTCCCAGCCCTGGCATGTACTCCAATAACAGATGTCCAAGCAAATATATCCTTATCTACAACTTCACGGAAAGATTTATAAGTCTCTTGGGGAACCCCACCCTTTGAATACATAGATAAAACAGAGCACTAAACCGCTTGAGAAGATCCAAGTCCATTTTTTACCATTAAACCATGCAAATAACTTCCTTGTGTTAAAGCACCAAGATTCCCGCAAGCTTGGAACCCACCCTCCAAAGTCCTAGAATTTGGTTTCACGTCACAATTAAGCATATTGCAGAATAACTCTAAACCCCTTTTGTCCTTACTATTCTGAATACACCCAATCAAAATTGTGGTCCACACCACGACATCTCTCTCCGTCATTTCATCGAATAACTGACACGCGTCCCATATTTCACCGCACTTGCAATACATGTATACTAGGGAAGAGCCCGTCGCGGAATTACACCATAAAAGGGCCGCATTTTAAGGTTATTCCATGAATGCACATTCCGAAATCATGCCGCCCAGCCTCTCCACAGGCCACCGCAACAATCGGCACCGTGAACTGATCCAGCAACCATCCGGCCGAGTTCATTGCACAGAAGAGCTCAAGGGACTGGGAGAAGAGCCCGTTGGAAAAGTGGGACTTGGTGATGGAGTTCCAGAGGAAGGCGTCTTTGTTGGGGGTCTGGCGGAATACCTCAGTGGAAAAGTAGATGCCTGAAGCGGTAGCATAGAGGGAGATCAGCTTAGCGGACAGAAAGGCATTGGCGGCATTGCCCAATGTAACAATGAGCGCATGGGACTTCCGAAGATAATCTCCGGTGGGGCAGACTTGTGACGAGAGGAAGCTGTCGAGGTAGTTATAGACGGTTGATTAAGATGAAGACCTCAATTGGATGTCCATAAAAAGCATGGAATCACTACCCGTCCATTTGGATGCCCAGCCTGTTTCTTTAGGTCGCAAAGGTGACCAACAAGCAGTCTTATTCTCTCACTTGTGAAGATAAAAAAATTCCTTTTATTTCCCTCATTCCCTTCCCAACACCAGCTGTCGCCTTAATTTTTTATCAAGCCAGGAAATATGGAGAACGAACAGCAACAACATAGGTCGAATCAGCAGGAACGCGGGGTGAGCAGCTGACCAGAAAAGAACTCGGAGGCAGGGAGCTGAAGGGGAAGCGGTAGCACGACAATAGAATAGGACAGCAGCGAGTGGCAGCATGCAGCAGCGGTAAAGGTAACAACAGAGAAAATGGCAGCATCCAGGCGGGAGTGGCGTTATCCACTGAATAGAGAGAAAATGGTCAATGGGAGACAAGCAAGCAGTTGGTGGGCAGCGGAGAATAACACTTGAATTACCGGAAGAAAAAACGTTGGAAAATCAGATTATGTATCCTCAATACATTATTTATTAGCCATTTAATTTTGAATGTATTAATATATTTAATTCTCAATTTTTCTTTTATTTTTCTTTTATTTAATATTTATTAAATATAGATGGACAGACAAATATATATATTATTAACTACAACCGTGCTTATTTCCAATCTGTTGGTAATTGTTAATCGGATTATAGCACTATATTTGTACTAAAATAAAAAAAAATTTTAATTAAATTAATTTTTTGACTTGAGATCATACCATATTTATTTAATAAGCACATTAGATATGATAGATTATCCTCACATAACTTATTTCTAATAATAGTTTTAGTAATATTTATAAAAAAGATAAAAAAATATTTAGTTAAATTAATCTTTTAATTTAATACCATACAATATTTATTCAATAAATATATTAGATATAATGCATTATCCTCGCATTATTAAAGAAAAATAGTGAATTATCAAAAAAAAAAAAATCTCACATTGTTAACTCATTTATACCAACAATTTTAGTAATATTTTTATAAAGGATATATGCTATTAAAATAAAAAAATAGAGAGAGTGATGATTCCATATCTGCCCATAGTTAATTGGATTGAATCTATTTTTTTCTATTCAAAATAATCATAAACGAAAATAATGATATATAAAACAAATATAATATAAAAACTCAATTTAATTAAAATTCTCTATATTAAGGACCACTACACTTAATCATAGAATTTTAGCATATATATTTTCACTCCACACCATTCTTTATTTATTCTCTTTTTATTATTTGAAAAATGAAATCACTCATAAAGTTACACATATATTGTCATGTATTATACATACTATAATAAATATAATTTACTCTATAAAAATTATTTTATCCGTTAAAGGGTTTTAGTATGTTAACCAAAATTTTTTAAATGATTATATATATATAATTTTAAAGCGAGATGTTATGTTGAGAATAAATTACACACAATTGAAAAAAATGTCAATCCCATCATTTTTCAATAATATTGAAAAAATCGATCATTAAACTCGTATAGATCCATTAATTTATTTCTTATAACTATAAAGTTGATTTGTCCATTTCCTTGCTTGTAATTGGGTTGATTAGCATGTTATTGTTATTTTCAAAGATTGCTCCCTCCACCATACTTAAATTATGTTCAATTTTATCACATTATCCCTATATAAACATATTTTTATAGTAGTCGTGAAATCATTTTATAATTTGGTCCTACTATGTCAGCCAACTGCCGTATGTACATCTCACTGCAAGAATAACATTACGATTTCGTTGGATCATATTATTTTAATGAAAAAATTTTATATTTCTATCTCACTCACATAGTCATTTAATCATCGACTTTTAACTCTGCTATAGTTACTCCTCCTTCCCAACTTGATCAAGCTTGATATCAACTTAAATCTTATGTTAATGCCTCGATTATGTAAGATTCACTTTGGTTAGTTTCTCTTGTAATCAGTTGATCTCCTTTCTTGCATAATTACAATTGTCTCGACTCTAATTCCAGAGGTATTTGTTAGTGTGACAAAACTGAAAGCATATTAAATTGAAGGTATTCAAAAGCATATGTCCCCAAATTATCTCAATAACAATTTGGCAATCTAGGTTAATTAACCATTTATCTTCAAAATATAAGTATTTCAACTTGTATTGTATGCTTCTTGTGTAGTCAACTACTAAGGGGATATGTTTCGAATCAATCTAATCCCAATGATGAACTATAATAATAGGAAATAGGTTTCACCAACTATTAGAGTATAATGCTCAATCTAAGTGTTCTGTTTATGTTTAAATACCTATATGTCTAATATAACTAACATTCTTCAAATGTGTTTTATTTAGAAACATTTGAAATATGTGTAAATTACTATATTTATTAGATCAACAATCTTATTTTTCACTTTGTAAAATAATTGAATTAAAGTGTACTATAACCATCTAAGTGTATATAATTATGAACCCACCCATTGCTATTTTTTCCATTGCTTATATAATCAAATTATGTGAACCTAATATTTATGACTAAATAATGTGATTGAATCTTAATTATCTCAAACTTAGTGTAAGGTTAATACTCTAATAATGCCTTCGGTATCTACTATTACTTTATGCAAAAATTTACACTGTTTTCTCATTATCTTGTTTCTCTTTTTTTTTTAAATCTACCCTAACTGTAATTTAGCAAATTTAAAAATGACTACATATCATAAGCATGCACTTGGAGCTTAGCAATATCAATAGAGTTCAGAAGATCAACTGCAACTTAACCAGTTTAAAAATCAACATTTTGCACAATTTTTTTTGTAAATTTTTGTCATGCCATATTAGCCGTCATGCATAAGAGGAAATCCAGGGATGACGCTGCCTAAGGGCCAAGAGATCGTACGATCATAACTTGGTTGTTGTCCTACCGTAGTAGGTACTGATCATAATAAAGCACAAGTGAAGAAAGTATAACTGAAGTATATAAGCCGCAATAAAGCTCAAAATGGCGTAAAATTCAACATTCATTTCACTTGATAATTTTATGTCAGTGATGCATCCAGTCACACTCACATCCTTACATATTGGAGAAGCTAAATTACCAACAAGACAATGATTTGTATCAAAAAATAGGATCCTCTGGGAAGAGTTTTCTAGCCAATTGATTTTGATGGCAACACTAGTATAGACAGACAGATAAGAGCGCAGATAGCATTCTATAGAAACTATATAATGGATATAAGGACGAGGCCCGACCTTTTTGAGTAAAACTAAAGTCTGCAAATCAAAAACCAGAGAAAGAATACTTGGTAATTGCCGTCAAAGATTGCCAGCACAAACAAGAGGCTTCAGATTTACCATTATTCCTTAAAAACCAAAGTTACAGGCCTGAATGAAATCGAGCTCATGGTTGACGTACTTAGACCACAGAGGCTTGAATTTGCTCATGGCTATGTCCAGCCACGGCTTCATGTTCCCATTGAAGTGAACCACAGCAGCATTGTTAATCTCTTCCATGCTTATGCTCGGGTTGTAACCAAGCCCAAGAACATGCCATGATTTGTCCAGTGGTTTTGTGGTAGAATAGAATGTGATCAGACCTGGGGGAAGGGTTCCCAGTTTCCACAAGGTACGGTTCTCATTCTGAAGCAAGACATGTGGCAGATTAATGATAGAAAAAAGTTAGCAGATGCAGCAATAAATAACAGATTAAGAAGAAAGACAATGATGAAAAAGTCAGATGAGCTTTTAACATTAGATGAAATGAAATATTTTCTTTGCAGGAAAAAAATAAAAAATAATAATAATAAAGAAAATTAATTTATCAGCAACCCAAGTCAGGATCTAGGTTTGATATGGACAAAATTTCTCTTTCCAAGAGGCATTAGATATTGCCTGTAAGATACTGGTACATTTTATATAGATAAGAGTGATTTAGGCTCACCAGATTTTGCCAGTAGTGGTACTGTTCTGTGGACTTCTCCCTCCTCCAAGCATCCAGATCAAAGAAGTTCATCCCATATGCCCATGCACAGGCCTTGGGATTGAAATTTGCTTTAATCAGAGGATGTGAGAAATTCATGTACTGAGAGTACCGATGGAAGGATCCAAAACATGTCTCTACTGCCCCATTTACCTTTCCATCCATGTCAATCTTCCACAATCCTGTCAAGTCCTTCTGAACAACAATATCATCATCCAAGAACAAAATCTTGTGCAATTTCGGGTACATCTCTGGCAAATAAAACCTCAGGTGATTCAGGATAGACAAGTATTTGGGGTTCCTGAATTTCATGTTGGTTGTGTCCTTGGTTGCATTTTCTAGCTTATTTTCGAAATAGAATTTCTGCAGGTTTGCAGACTCCAATTGTCTCAGCACTGGTACATAGGAGGAGTTCAAGAACGTGTAGTCCTCAACCGCCTTAACCTCAATATGAGCACCACTGTAATCCTTCAACTTGAACATTACCTGCATCGCCCCTAGATTCATCTTGTCAGTTACCACATGGAAAACATGTTTCCAGGGCTCCTTGGCATTCTTCACTGCAGAATTTACAACCACAGATGCTGCCAATACATTATCTGAGAAAATTGCATAGTGATAAAGGTTTGGATCCTCCAGTTCTGGCATGAGAGGCTTACCATCATCCACATATTTCTCGGGATGAGCAATCCTCTCTTCCATCAATTGCATTGAGAGACAATGCAAGCTCTTCGGGATGGACTTTGCAGCGATTAAGCTTGAGAAAGCCCCCTGTTTCTTTGCCTTTGTCAACAGCTCATTAGTCGCAAAAATACTATCTTTCAATTTCTGGATCTTCAATTGATTGTCAAAGGATTCCTTTGACTCAGATATCAATTGGCGGGTAACCTTGATGCGTTCCTTCACTTCCTTCTCAAACTGCCTAAGTGCAGATTCATCAAAGTTGATTAAATCGGATTCAAAGAGAGCACGGTATGAAGGCTTCTTCAGGAGATCACTGAAGTTCTTGGAGAGATCAACAAATATCCTAACCAATTTCCCATGTTCAAGCTTAAGTTTACGTGCATAAGATGCATATGAAAGTGCAAGAATCCTGTGATCATCTGCTTGCTTCTGTATCTGATCAAGTCTGGGCTTTAGAGGATCCGATTTCATTGCAAGAATAGATCTCCGGACAGATCCATGACCATTCTCAACGAAATTAAAGCCCTGAAAGCCCCAAGAAGAAAATGGATAGCTTCAAAATTACAAACTTTTTCACAACATATTTGTGCTTTGAATCTATACATCAGAACAGATGCACAGTATCATTTTCAAATAGAGACAGTAAACAACAGAAGCCTTCCCATGCTTGCAACAGAAATTAAACATGGTGAAAGAGATCTGATTTATGATTGAATTCAAGGGTCTGGGCAGGGAAGATCTAAACCCAATTACCAATAAAAGAGTTCCAAGATAGACACGTACATCTCAGATAATGAAGAACATATATCAAGTCATTTTCAATTGGGCCAGAAATAACAATTAACATCAACAGTACGATACTACCATCCGAAATCTCAGCAAGATAGAAGGAATCTAATTCAATCATTTATAATAGAAACCAGGGTACTGGGCAGGCAAAATCTAAACCTAGTACGAATGCAAGATTTCTAAGATGAATGCATACATCTCAGGTGATGAAAAGATCAAGATAGTTAAATAAAACAGAAATACTGGAGAAAAGCTTTCACATGAAAATAATAAAGAAGTTGAATAAATGCAACCACGCAGTTCTTCCTACTGAACTGGGGTCCCTGAAGCAGATCCAATACGGATTATCAACACAAATCACGGAAAACCCTATAGGAAGCAGATGTTTATCAAGGGAAGGAACATTTCAAATCAGTGGAGGGTGGCGCGAATGGATTACCGGAGTGCGGAGGCTGGAGGCGCCCGGAGAGGAGGTGAAGAGGAAAGAGGAAGCGAGGAATAGGAAGGCGGCGGCAACGGTGACGGAGATGAACAGCTTGAAGAGGGGGAGGTTGGGGGAAGAGGCCCGGAGACTCGCCATCATTCGCTCATCTACTCTCTACGCTCACCCAAGGAGTTCTGATACAGAGAGAGACGCCGATGAGAGGTGAGCGAAAGTTACAACGCGGGGTTGGATCCGTTGGGTTGACCATGCCCATAGATTTTTTTTTTTTTTGCACTAAGCCATGCCCAGATAGGCATAAATAAATTGGCCGAAAAACAAAATTATGCAAAAAATAAATATAATTAATGGAAGACTTTATATATTAAATAATATTATTTTTATTTAATTATTGACATATACAATTTTAGTTAATTTTTTTTCTATTTTTACACGAATCTGATATTAGTATACGTTAATATCTATGGTTAAGAAATAAATACTTATAAAAGCAAATTTTATAAAGAAATTATATGTTAATTAAGTTAAATTAAAATTTTAAATATTATGATGAAATTGAGATAAGACTAGAATATTTCCAAGATTTTATTGTAGAAAGTTAATGCCATCAATTAATAGGTTACTACGGTAATAGTACATTTATGCTGCTTATTGTCCAATGTTTTTCTTGTTACTTTGTCCCTCATTTATGATGATTGCAGTTTGTTCAACCATATCATTTTTAGAGATTTACACGATATATTATTTTCCTAACTACTATTTTCCAAAACATTTTAAAAATTCATGTTTTAGGCATGCAAAAATTTATTTTTGTCTCTATTCTTCAAAATTATTATTTTACTATTTATTTTTTAAAATAAATATAATTTATTCTCATTTTAATAAAAATAATCATTTTACACTCTATTTAATAAAAACAACTATTTTATCCCATATTAATGAAAAAATAACTATTTTACATAATAATAATCTAAAAATGTTCATTTTACTATCTATTTAATAAAAAATATTATTTTTATCATTTTTTATGTAAACATAATCATTTTTACAAACTCCATACTCCTTAAATAAGGGAATTATAAATTTTTTTTGCTCGATGAGAATCATAAATGTTTAAAGGTTACGATGGTTCTCCGCGGTTGTAGGATGTGGTCCGAAACTAGGGAGGCCGAGGTAGGCTTGACCATGGTGGGATACGGGAATGGTGGATTTTGAATATGGTGTGGGTTGTTCGAACGAGGACCGCTCCATTGAGTATCAAGGTAGTAGAGCATCGCTGATGGGGGCGATGGGCCATGAACTTACTTTGGGCTCAAATATTGCATAACTAGTTATATTTTGATTCGATTTCCTAATTGGATTTTCAAACAATTCATTATATATTTTTTTTATTATATAATAATATTACCTATACGTTATATTGTCAGAATATAATATTATACTAAATAAATATTTATAAGTTTAATAAAATACGTATAAAAGAAATAAAAGGGTATAAAAAGAATAAGTTTATACTCTAAATAGGCATTTATACTTCTTCTATTCGACTCAACCTATACTATAAAATGTATATAATAGATGTTTATATATATATATTTATAAACGCATTTCACGATCCAACTTTGATTAATTCGCTACATTTTCTTGTACTAAAATATTATTTCTATTAAGATAAACCATAAAATATAAATGTTTATAAGAATATATATTTTTTATAATAAAATTAATAAAATAATTTAATGAAAATTACCTTATAGTAGTAAATCTGATTTGTTTCTCAAGCTCTCATTATTTTAGTGTAAAAGATTCACTCAAAGTAGATAAGGGAGTGTTATATAACTCATGTGTTAGACAAGTCACTACTTACCTTATCTTTAATAATTTTTTTTTTCAAAAGTTTCATAGCTTATTTTATCAAGTTTAGGATATATACATTTCTAGATGTAGAGATTTAATTAATTAAACCTACCATTGTTTGTTTCACCGGACAAACAAACAAATACCATGATTTTATTATTTAGTATGCATTTAAGCAAAAAGTTCCATTTTAAAAAATATGATAAACAAGTCACTACCTACCTTATCTTTCATAAAAAGTTTTATAACTTATTTCATCAAGCTTAGGTATGTACATTCCTAGTTGTAGGGATTTAATTAATTAAACCTACCTTTGTTTGTTTTATAAAACAAACAAACAAATACCATTTATCCATAAATGGATCAAACAATCACAAAACATACCCTTAGAGGCAACAACCTCGATGTGTTCCACTAGTGGCCCGAAGCGCCTTTACCGTCCACCATGGTGAGAGAGGTCACAACCTCCACCACATTGTCTGTGTGAGTACCTCGGCCCAACCCCCAGACTTATCGATACTTCGATCCCCAAATTGTAGGGGTGAGACCTCACTCTTATATCTAATCGATCCCAATGCGCAACTCACAGAGCTTCTTGACATACTCTAACAATGTTTTTGCTCTTGTACCAACCTTATTGTCCAGTATCCCTTAAAATCAACACTACCACGTATTGGGTGCTTCTATGGTTCCGCATGATTGCAATCATATAAAAAAGTTTTTTTATTTAAGACTTTTATCTTTGCGCTACTAGCCTAACAGGCTGAGACCTAGCTTCGGTATCATAGCTTTAGCAAACATTATCCAATTGTGATAATTTATAAATAGGCTCTTAAATCAAGACTCGTTTCCATTGGCCTTGGGCCCACATATACAAGTTTTCAAAATATGGCCTTGCACCCATTTTACTTTTAAAATGGTGGCCTTAGGCCCATTGACATAGAATTAGATCTAGTCCACCATTGTTGATCATGGGTCTCACCCATATCTTGCATTGACGGTTGGACTAAACCATACCCCTGTGTTGTATCCATACACCGTTCATGGGTTATCCTAATAACATACTTCATAATTTCTTCAAAAATATAATCCCAAATATTTTAAGCAACTTCATATAGCTAGTGAATTATATTAATGTAAATCTCTTTTCAATATAAAGTAGGATATTAAGTATGAGCATAATCGGTCCCTATGTCACAAATCTCACTCACACATATTACGAGACTTGGTCATCCTAGGGATTTTCAAACTTGACATGTCTTTCCTTTGCACGTACTTGTAGGTAATTAGTTCTTACAATAAATTGGGCAATTAGGTCTCACGTAATAAGGTAATTGTACTTAAAACCTGTAACTTTCTCATAATTACGATTTGACCCTTAAGTTATACCTTAATTCCAATTAGGTCCTTAAGGTTTTCAAATCCTCCATTTGGGTCCCTAATTTACTCAAAATTTTCAATTAGGCACAACAGTTCTCGCTAATATAGAAAATCTCTAATTTTTTTAAAATTGCAATTAAGTCCCCAAACTTTCAAAAATTGTAATTTAGTCCTCTAACTTGAATTTCATCAATTTAACCTTAATCCTTCCCAATTAAGTCATAACATGATTCTAATCATCTTCCTTATGTCCCCAGATCATTTCAAGCTTTAAAACACTAAATTCAACTTAAAAATAAGCTTAAACAGAGATTTGCCTGAAAATCATCCAAGAGAGAGAAAGATTTGATTACTCACGGGTGAGGGGCCGATGATCGAAGCTTTTGCTTTCACTGAGTTGCTCTCTTCTTGGGGATCCTTCCTGAATCAAATCGTGCCTCAATTGGTGACCTGAGTAGTGAGAATTGATTAACTTAGTTTTTAGGCAAAACACATTGGGAATAGTAAATTCCGGCGAAGGGCGACGAAGGGGACTTACCACAATGGTTCAAGGAAGGTCTGTACTCCTCTAGGGATGGTCTGAAAGGCTTGGTTTGGTTGAGGTTGGCCCGAGGATAGCTCGAATTGAGCTCCACCAACTCTATTTGTAGGTTGCTGAGGGAGCAAAGGTACTGTGCGAGCTTGACGATGCTTCTTTGGCGACCTTCAAGCTGAATGAAGTATACAGAAGGTAGAGTACTCTCTCAGGATTCCAGGAAACCTGAATTCATCTTCGAAGGTGGAGAAAAGTGCCCAAGTTGGAGTTCTGGTTTGTGCTTCATCGGGAAAAGGAGCACTCTTCTTCTTTAGGCGTTTAAGGGATGATGAGGATGAATGGAGAGGAGTTCTTTATATAAGGAGCTCAGGGACTGACATGTCTATCCATTCTTCAGTCTACGGTTAATTGAGTATAAGCCTCATCAACAAGGCTAACCAATGAGGTGGTGACACGTGGCAAAGATGCCACATCAACAGCATACTAGGATGTTAGAGGATGGTCGACCAATCAGAGGTCGACACGTGGCATGCCACGTCGGATGGCTTCAGTCAATTAGAGGCCAACATGTGGCAGTGGCACTGTGCGTCAGGTGAGAAATCTTACATATTTAAATCAGCCAATCAGAGGACGCCATAGGTTACGGTCAACGATCAATAGAAACATGGTCGGCAGCCACGTGTGCATGGGCAACCAATGGGAGGCTACAACATGTCCGGTCGATAGGTCAATGGTTGACTAGGTTGTTGAGTAGGAAATCACGTCAGCAAAGCCAACCTATCACGAAGCACCATGTGGCATGTCACACCCCGACCTGGTTTGGTCGGGTCCTATAATCAACCCACCACCCTTCCCCGAACCATCTTGACTGTCACGCCCCGACCCGGTTTGGTCGGATCCCCGTGATCAACCTGCCACTCTTCTGATTTACTAAGGGCTGCCCCTTATTTATAAACCATGAAGAGTAAGGCATCCTTTAAACATGCACCTTTCCTTAAATAACATAAATCAAAACTACATAAAAATTTAAACTTATCATACCTATCTTACAAGCGTATTAGCTGGTGGTCTTCAGGGTAGGATTTCTAGGGTTACCTGAAAGGGATATAAGAGAGTGGGTGAGTACAACAACTCAATGAATGGATTTTCAAAATTTCTCTTTTAGGAAAAATGTTTAATTTGGAGTGTGCGATACTCCTCATTCTCTTTTAAAAACCTTTCATTTCAAATTTTAGTTTTTATCACCATTTCTTATTAACCACAGTGTGTCATCACCCAACACACATCCTTTATCATGAAGGTAAAACACACAATTGTAGGCCAGCACGTCCCTTGAAACCACTTGTGGTGTCGGAGCGACTTTATTGGCCACCTAGATAAAAGTACGTCCACTTCTACCCTGAGAATGAGTGGATGTTCGCGACATCCGACCCTCAATCCTGTGATAATTCTTCGTGTCCATATGGGGACAGAGACCTCATCTTGACCCAACCCCGGTTTCATGCGCTTGAAGCTACATCAAGCTTCACAAGGCTTCTAGTACGACTAACTGGCCTTATATCCACCAGGTCGTCTAGGGCCCTAGGATGCATCACTACCACTCTTGGGCGTCTTGAGGGTCCCGTAAATACAGTACATGCACAATCAACATTTTTCACATGATGCCATATAATATGTGGTGCCATTGGTCCAATGGCTCCGACCCTCAACTTGACGTGTAGCTGTTTGTCTTGACTAGTCCGGAGACCTATCATGTGGCACTACCACTAGTTGACTGAGTATGTCGGTCCTGTCTTGGTACCATAGCCAAACAATTCATTTACTTAAGTTTTCATGGTGTATAAATCATGTTTGTTTACAAGCTTCTGCTCGTTCTAACTGGCCTAGGGCCCACTGTTCGAAATTTTCAAAATTGGGCATATTAGCCCCTAAGTTCCAAAATCGAGGCCTCCAACCTAACAAAGCTATTTGAGCTTCCGTCAAGAAGGTCTCCCAAATTGTTTAAGTAGTGGCACATAGTTAGGGGGAGAGCACTTTCAACAAAAATATATTTTTCAACTGTCCATCATACCAACTAAGTATAAGGACATCTTCGCTCATAACTAATGAACGAGTTTTCCACTTCCTTCGAGTAAGTTTCATCATACCAACCGAGTATGATCTACTTACAACCGGTAATTAGTTTTTTCACATAATTTTTACATCACTCCTCTCAGATGTAATCTTTAAAATACCACTTAGCAGTGTGTTGTCATTTTCGAGGTGCTTATTATCCCAACCGGGTATGATATAAAAATCCCACTCACCCATTAATGCAATGAATTCCTCTCGATCGGTTCTTTGTATTCACAAAAGCTTGTCCTTGCAGGCGTTCCTGGTACTTCATGTTCCTACACAATATAAACATCATTGTTCATTATCTCTCAGCCCAATAGCCTTCATTCATTCCAAATGAATGAGAAAACCAAACTTTCTATTTATTTGCAATTAAGTCCCAAAAGTTATTTTTCTTTAACTTTAAGTCCCTAATGCCGATTTTTCCTCAAATTGAGTCCCAAAACTTTTAAAATTCACCTTGGGAGTTCAATTTATAAAAAAAAGGGTTTAATTTCCCAAATTTCCAATTTGGTCCCCCAACTTTTCCAAAATTACCATTTTGTCCCTGCTTTACAAAAATGGTAAGTTTTGCCCCAAAATTGCCAAATTGGTCCTCCAACATCTTTATCATGCCCATTTAGTCCTCAATTTTATGAAATTGCACTTTAGTCCCTCAAATTTTTAAAATTCCCAATCCCCCCAATTTTCCCCTAATTTCAACCTTCTAACTCAACTGAATTTGATTTCATCAAATTGACCAATCAAATGAGTTTAATTATTGAAATTGAAGTTAGATTGGAGTTCCTACACCTTCATACGATTCAATTACACTTTGAATCGCACGATTTGGTGTCGGAATGAGCTCAAACGGAACTTCACCTGAAAACTAGACTTAGAGAGAGAGAGCTTCAAAAGTTTACCATTCGGGGCACAACTGTCATGCCCCAACCCGATTTGGTCGGATCCCCGTGATCAACCTGACACTCTCCTAGTTTATTAAAGGGTTTCCCCATATTATAAATCGTAAAGAGTAAGGTGTCCTTTAAATATGCACCTTTCTTGGAATAACATAAATCAAAACTGCATAAAATTCTAAATTTATCATACATATCTCACAAGCGTCTTAGTTGATGATCTTTAAGGGTAGGCTTTCTAGAATTTCTTGAAAGGGATATAAGGGAGGGGGTGAGTACGACTACTAAGTGAATGGGTTTTCGAAATTTAACTTTTAGGAAAAAGATTTGTATTGGAGTGTGCCAGACTCCTTATTTTCTTTCAAAAATCCTTTAATTTCAAATTTCTATTTTTATCACCATTTCTTATTAATCATGGTGTGTCATCATCCAACACACATACTTCATCATGAAGGTAAAAAATGCACAATCGCAGGCCAACCCGTCCACTAAACCCACTTGTGGCGTCGGAGCGACTTTACTGGCCACCTATATAGAAGCACTTCCACTTCTACCCTAAGAATGAGTGGATGTCCGCGACATTCGACCCTCAATCCTGAAATCAATTCTCTGTGTTCGTATGAGGATAAAGATCTCATCTCGACCCCATCCCGGTCTCGTGCGCTTGAAGCTATGTCTTGCTTTGCAAGGTCACCTGGTTCGACGATTTGCCCTTATACCCACTAGGTCGTCTAGGGCCCTAGGACGTATCACTACCCCTCCTTGACATCTTGAAGTTCCCGTAATCACAGTGCATGCGCAATCAGTATTTTCTCATCATGCCATATAATCTATGGTATGTCACACTGCCGCTAGTTGACTGAGTATGTCGGTCCTTTCTTGGTACCATGGCCAAACAATTCATTTATTTAAAGTTTTATGGCATATAACTTATGTTTGTTTATGAGCTTCTACTCGTGCCAACTGGCCTTGGGCCCACTGTACGAGATTTTCAAAATTGGGCATATTCGCCTCCAAGTTTCAAAATCGAGGCTTCTAGCCCATCTGAGAATTTTGAGCTCCTATCAATAAGGTCTCCCAAAAAGTTTAAGTAGTAGCACACAGTCACGGGAGAGCACTTCCGACAAAATAATCTTTTAATCTGTCCATCACACTAACTGGGTGTGAGAACATCTCTGTTTATAACCGATAAACGGGTTTTCTCCTTCCTTTTAGGAAGTTCATCATACCAAACATGTATGATTTACTTATAACCGCTAAGTAGTTTTTCCACATAATTTCCACATTACTCCTCTCAGGTGTGATGGTTAAAATAACTTAGTAGTGGGTTTTCATTTCCGAGATGCTTAGCATCCCAACCGGTTATGATATAAAAATTCCACTCACTCGTTAATGCAATGAATTCTACTCGACCGGTGCTTTGTATTTACGCGAGCTTGTCCTTGCTGGCGTTCCTGGTACTTCATATTCCTACACAATATGAACATCTTTATTCATTATCCCTTGGCCTAATAGCCTTCATTCATTCCAAATGAATAAGAAAACCAAACTTTCTATTTATTAGCAATTAAGTTCCTAAAGTTATTTTTCTTTAAGTCCCTAATGCCGATTTTTCCTCAAATTGAGTTCCGAAACTTTTAAAATTTATCTTAGTACCTCAATTTATTCAAATTCATAAAAGGGGTTTAATTTCCCAAATTTCCAATTTGGTCCCCCAACTTTTCCAAAATTACCATTTTGCCCTTCCTTTACAAAAATGGTAAGTTTCACCCCAAAAATTCTAAAATTCCTCAATTGTCCCTCTAACATTCTTATCATGCCCAATTGGTCCTCATTGTTATAAAATTGCATCTTGGTCCTTCAAATTTTCGAAAATCTTCTAATTGTTGAAGTTGAAGTTATAATTGAGTTGCTACATCTTCATACGATTCAATAGCACTTTGAATCACAAGTTTTAACACTGAAACGAGCTCAAACGAAGCTTTGCCGGAAAATAGACTATAGAGAGAGAAAGCTTCAATTACTCACCGTCAAGGGCACGACGTTCGAGCTTTCGATCTGGGTAGATAGATCTCGTCCTGAGGTTCATTTTAGAATCAAGAATTGCATCAATTGATCTAAATTGAGTTAGAATTTCATCATCGAAATTCTATTTGTTCTCTCTCTAGCACTGGTCGAAAATTGTAAAGGGGAGCCGAATTGGCTTACGTTTTAGTCCTAATTCGGACTTGGGGGGGGGGGGGGGAGGGGGGGGTGCTGAGGAAGTGTTGGGAGGGCTTGGTTTGGCATGAGGAGGGCTTGAATTGGTCGATTTCAGCTCGACCGAAATAGGGCAGCTTCGGTTTGTTAGAGCTACTTCACTGTTCCATCATGTCGACGCTTCTCCGACGACCCTTGGAGCAAATAGACACTACAACCGTGTAGCTGACTTCTCCCCGGTTCTAAAGAACCTAACCTCACCTTGTTTGGCTCAGAAAAGTGCCCAAGTCGGAGCTCTGGTTTGAGCTTCACTAGAAAATGGAGCAGTTGAGAGAGAATGGAGTTTTTAGGTGTGGAGAGGATGAATGGGGAGGGGGTCTTTATATAGGAAGGTCGGGGACTTTTTGGCCGTCCGATTGGTGCCTCAATGGCAGTCATTCATTGTTTGAAACTCCATGGCCGGAGACTTTTCAGCTTCGTTGGCGCTATGTGATTTTTCGGTGAGTGAACAGTGCTGTTATCTGAAGGAAGAAGATGACACTGTTCCGAACCGGACCACACTGGTCCGAATCAGGTTCAAAGCTTAAACCGGCCGGTTCATCCCCATTCGACTGAATTTTCCAAATATTAAAATTTCTAAATTGATCTAAATTCATTTTCTATCCAATGGTGACCTCAAATCTCAAATTTGAATTTTTAAGATACCTAGAAAAATAAATTTAGAATCCGGTTCAATAGTGGGTCAAACCAGTCCAAACCAGTTCAATCCGGTTTGGATCTAGTTCACCTGAACCAGTTTGGTTTTCATCTCCAATTCATTCTCAAGTCCATTTCCATGACTTTTGGGACACTTTGGGTCACTCGGGATCCATTAATTTCCCAGTTTGCCCTTTCTCTATCAGTTCCAGTTCATGAACCGACTTGGTTCATAAACCAGTTCAATCTAGTTGGATTTGGTTAATCTAAACCGGTCTGGTTTTTCTCTTCCAATTTGTCCTAATGTTCTTTTCCAAGGTTTTATGAACCATTTGGATCACCTGGGAGTTGTAAATTTCCAAATTGCTCATTCCTAAATGACCAGGTTTGTGAACGGGTTTAGTTTTTCTACTCAGTTTGACTGGTTCTTTTCCCGGTTTTCCTTAACTCAAAAGGGTGGGGTTTACAACTCTCTCCTCCTTTTAGGAGTTTGTCCCCATAACTTAATTAGCAACCTTGCATGAGGAACCAACTCCTTTGATGTCCATTTGGTATTTTCTTAACATGCAAACTCTTATCTTGTTCTTTCAATTTACCCTTTTTATATCATTTAGTGAAGGAATTTCTCTTCCTTTATATTATTTCCTCCCTCCATGGAGTTTACCATACCTATACATATCTTACTTAAGGGTATATTCTTAGATTCACATCTTTCTTTGCTCAGAGCAACATTTTTTTTTCTTTTGAGGTCCCATACACAAGATTGGGAATTCCAAGATACCAACCATTCCCACGTCTAATTAACCTCTTGGTCGTTGAAACCCTTAGCTCGATGTCCTTTAGAACATTACATACCTGTTTTCACGGGTTTCCTTGTTATCACTTTTTCGTCCTATTTTGACTCTTCCTTCGTCCGTTGTTCATTACAATTTTAGTCCAAATTTTATGTTTGACCTTGTCATGCTTACTAATTGACTCTTCATTATTTTGAGTCATGTTTTTCCTCATGACTATTGGGTTTACATGCCCCCTTACAGCATGACATTTTCTAGACCTTGTCTCTATGTCCATTAGATTTCTAGAACGCCTCTTTTAGGGTTATTCCTAATTTTCCAACCTCTAAGGGATTATATAACATCACCCCTCTTTTCTTCTGGTAGTATTCCTCGACTACCTCCACCGTTACCAAATCAGCTTATACCATTGTGTCGATTTTCCTTACCCACTCATCCTTTCTCAACTTCCTTATTGAGTCTTTCTAGTTCCAATGATTGGGTTTCCAATAATTTACCGACAAGCTAGGATTCCTTCTTTCTTAAATCCTTGGCCTTCTTTATCTAAGGATTTTCCTTATTCCTTATCCACTTTTACTTACTCGTAATTATTTCATGATTCTTCATTCTACAATAATCACTTTCGATCTATGTGTCGATTCCTTTGCTTGGAAAGGTTCCCTTCTTCCAGTTTCATTTTCTACTATGTCCCTCACAATAGAGATTTGCATATTAGGAGTTACATGCTCAACCTTTTTATCATTCCTTGTAGGGTTCTTTCTCCCTTTCTTCGCACCCTATCTATGTTAGGGCATTTGTCCGCTTTGGATCCTTCTCTATCCACAACTTCTATTTCATCCCTTATTCCTTGCTTGAAATACATCTGATTATTGGTTTTATTCTATGCTTTCCACACTATGCTCAGTCGTCCACTCTTTATGCTTCATATGCGTGTGTGGACTATGACCTGTCTTATTAATTGTGGTTATTCCTCCTTAGCCACATCTTATTTGGAGGGCTTACTTTCCTAATGTTTCTCGGACGTTCTTTCCTTTATTACCTTAGTATGGGTAGTCCACTCATTCTTACTTGTAACAACATCTTTTGATGCTAACTTCCTATTTACTCGTTAACTTATTTCCTTTTAAGGAGGGTTCACATGTTCCTTGTTTCAAAATTTCTTGATCGTCCTTCGTGAGTCTCACTTAATCGTTTCAATACTTTTAAATTATAAATCCGGTTTGGCCATTAATTTCTTTAAGGGTTTTTCTTTGTCCTTCTTTTTCAATGTTTTGGCCTTCTTCACTTCTCCCTTCTTTGCCGTAGTTTAAATCCATGGTTCTCTCGAAGTCTAGTTCTTTAACTGTCTCCTTCTTACTATTTTGGTATTAGAGCGACTTTACCTACCACCTATATAGAAGCCCGTCCACTTCTACCCTGGGAATGAGTGGATGTTCATGACATCTGATCCTCAAACCCAAAAAGTAACTCAGTGTCCTTCTGAGGACAGAGATCTCATCCCGACCCCACCCTGGTCTCGTGCGCATGAAGCTATGTTGAGCTTCCCTGACCGCTTGCATGACAATCTGCCCTTATCTCCACCATGTCATCCAGTAGCCCTTAGGACGCGTCATTACCCATCTTGGGTATCTTGATGGTCCCGAACCTCAATGCATGCACAAACAAAGTTTTTCCATATAGGCCATTAATTTTTGGTGCCGCTGGTACAATGGCTCCGACCCTCAACTTGACCTATAGCTGTTTGTCTAGATCGATCCTTTGACTTGGTCTTGTCGTAGTGCTGCCAGTCCATCGAGTATGTCGGTCCTGTCTTGGTATCATTCATTAAAATTTTCATGGTTTATCATCATGTTTGTTTACGAGCTCCTGCTCATGCCAAATGGCCTTGGGCCCACTATACGAGATTTTTAAAATCGGGCATTTAGCCCCCAAGTTCCAAAACCGAGGCCTCTGGCCTATTTAAGCTATTCAAGCTCTCGTTAAGAAAGTCTCCCAAAATTTTTAAGCATTGGCACACAGTCAGGGGAGAGCACTTCTGACAAAATAATTTTCCACATGTCCACCACACCAACCAAGTGTGATGACATCTATGCTTATAACCGATAAGCGGATTTTCTACTTCCTTCTAGAAAGTTTATCATACCAACCGGGTATGATCTACTTACAACCAATAAGTAGTTTTTCTGCGTATTTCTCACATCACCCCAACCAGGTGTGAGGTTAAATTTTCACATAGTGGTGGTTTTTCATATCTGAGGTACTCATCATCCCAAGCGAGTATGATGTGAAAATCCCACTCATACGATATTCGCAGTGTACTTTCTTCTTAATTGGTTTTTTGCCTTCACGTGAGCTTATCCTTGCTGGCGTTCCTGGTCCTTTGTGTTCCTACATGATTTAAACATTCTTGTTCATTAACCTTTGACCTAATAGCTTTCATTCCTCACGAATGAACAAAATGCCCAAATTTTTAATTATTTGCATTTAGGTCCCTAATACTAATTATCCCCAAATTGAGTCCCAAAACTTCAAAAATTTACTTTGGGAACTCAATTTATTCAAAATCACAAAAAAAGGGTTCAAGTTTCCCAGATTTCCAATTTGCTCCCTAACTTTTCAAAAATTACCATTTTGTCCATACTTTACAAAAAATGGTAATTTGACCCCCAAAAATTCCAAAAATGGACCAATTGGTCCTCCAACATTTATTTCATGGCCAATTAGCCCTCAATTTTGGAAAATTACACTCTAGTCCCTCGAATTTTTGAAATCCCCAATTTCCCCCTTTTTAAACTGGTTGAATTTGATTTTATCAAATTGACCATTCAATCAGGTTTAATTGTTGAAATTGAAGGTAAAATTGAGTTCCTACACTTCCACACGATTCAATGTAACTTTGAATATTGTCATTTGGATCTAAATTTAGCTCAAACGGAGTTTCGTCGAAAAACTAGACTTAGAGAGAAAAAGCTTACCGTCGGGGGTGTGACGGTCTGAGTTTTCGATCAAGGCACATAGCTATCATCTAAAGGTTCTTCCAAGATTAGGAATCACCTCAATTCATGTTGAATTGAGGAAGAATTTGTTCAGTAAAATTTCATCGGTTCTCTCTCTAACACTTATAAAAAATTAGAGAGGGGATCTAAACTGGCTTACCTTTCCGCTCTAATTCGGTCGTATGAGGGTTGAGTGAGTGTTGAGAGAGCTTGGTTTGGCCTTAGGAGGGCTCAATTTGGTTGCTTTAAGCTTGATCAAAATAGGACAGCTTTAGTCCATTGGAGCTGCTTCACTGTTTGATCACGTTGGAGCTGCCTCACTATTTGATCACACCAGCACTTTTCTGATGATCCTCAGATCGAATGGTGACCACCATTGGGTAGCTGACTTCTCCTCGAGTCTAAGAAACCTGACCATGCCTTCTTTAACTTAGAAAATCCCCTATATCAAAGCTCTGGTTGGAGCTTCATGGGAAAAGTAAGTAGTAGAGAGAGTGAAGTTTTCAAGTGTATGGAGGATGAATGGAGGGGCTCTTTATATAGGGAGCTCGAGGACTCTCCAACCGTTCGTTTGGCACCTTTATGACGGTCATTGATGGCTTGAAACATCCTAAATGGAAATGTTTCCTTTCCGTTGGCGCTGTTCGATTTTCCAAAGAGTGAATAGTGTTGTCATCTGAAGGAAGAAGATGATACTGTTCCAAACTGAACCAGACCGATCCAAACGGGGTTCAATGCTTAAACCAGCCGGTTCAGGCCCAATTCGATCAAGTTTTTCAAAATTAAAAATTTCTAAATTCATTCTCTATCCAATGGTGGCTCCAATTCTCCAATTTGAATATTTTAAGCCACCTAAAAAATGAATTTATCATCTAGTTCAAGGATGGTTCAAACCGGTTCAATTTGGTTTAGATCCGGTTCACCTGAATCAGTCTAGTTTTCTCTCCCAAATTGTCCAAAGTCCTTTTCCAAGGTTTTTATGACTCTTCGGAACACTTAGGAGTTGTAAATTTACCAGTTTACCCATTCTCTAATGGTTGAGGTTCATTAATCGGTTTAATTTTCTCACTCGGGTTGACTGGTTCTTTCGCAGTTTTCCTTAACTCCAAATGATGGGGTTTACATAAAGTACCTTATAGGATCAAGAATTCCTACAATTGACCATTTAGCTTCATTGAGGTCGTATGACGGTTGTGGGATGTTGGGAGAGCTTGGTTTTGCCAGAGGAGGGCTGAATTTGGTCGAATTCAGCTTGGCTGAAACAGGGCAGCTTCGATCCATCGGAGCTGCTTTACTGTTTGATTCCGTCGGCGCTTCTCCAATGGTTCTCAAATCAAACGGTGGTTTCTATCAAATAGTTGACTTTCCCTAGAGTTTACTTCCCCTAGAGTCTAAAGAACCCAACCTCGTCTTCTGAGGTTGAGAAAAGTGCCCAAGTCAAAGCTCTGGTTCGAGTTTCACTAGAAAATGGAGCAGTTAAGAGATAATGGAGTTTTCAGGTGTCGCTCTGATAAATTATTATAAGCTAGTTATATAGTTGTAAAATTGTTTGTTAAATGTGGAAGATTTATTACTACATTATAGGTATTTTGGGTATTAATGTTGTTAGTTATTCTCATTAAATTGGGAAATTTATGTGTATTTATGGGTTTTAATTCCAATAATTGAATGTTGGTATTAATTTATGGGTATTTATTCCAATAATTGAATGTAGTTATTAATTTATGGGTATTAATTCCAATAATTGAATGTAGTTATTAATTTTTATGGGTATTTATGGAAGGGGCGTAGGACTAATACTACAAAGTGGTAATAGTTTCGTACTAAACCAAATTCACATAATTATCTCATTATTTTCACTTAAAGGAATTTATTAGGTATTTACCCTATCTTTTCCATCGAGTTATTTATTTTAGTCACTACAACACTTTTCATTTTATTCTAAATCAAATTTATTCCAATTATATGAATTGAATTTTAAACTTATAATACTATTCTAGAAAAATTTTTGACCGAAATTTTAGGTTACTAACAACACGGTGTGATAGACTAGCTAACATCAAAAAGCTGATGGAGATAGTTAGGATATCACTAGAGGAAATGGTGATCTTGATAGAATTTTTTCTAGAGGGTAGTGCCAAAAGATGGTGGGACAATTTCTAGAGCCTGCATACCTCCACACCTACCTGGGAGCAGTTTGAGGAGAGGTACGCGGAGGAGTACCTGGCCCGTCATCTAATTAATGAGAAGAAGCAGGATTTCCTCTAACTTCGACAAGGGCTTAACTCTATATCAATGTATGATACCAAATTCAACAAGTTAAGACCCTTTGCTCCTAACTTGGCTGGACCAGCGGACATATGCCAACGATTCGTAGACGGTCTCAATATGGACGTACGAGACCGTATGTGAGTACTAGGATGCCCCATGGATTTGGCAGTGGTGATCAATACGGCAAACGGATGTGAGCGACTGGTGCAAACCTGACATCATCGAATGGAGCAGATGACCCAGAAGGAGGACAAGAGCCAAAGACATCATGAAGGACGGAAGGAGCAAAATGGCCCAAGATGCGGAAACATTGTGGGTTTCCAAAAGAAAAAAGGACGTACCACCACCAAGAGTGATCACCACTCTACCACAAGGAAACCCTTGCTGTCCTAAGTGCCATAGGTACCACGAGGGAGCGTGCTTGTCCTATTATGTATGTGGACAAGTGGGGCACTTTGCAAAGGAATGCCCCACTCTTAGGGAGAATAAGCAAAGGAATACGCTTAGACCACCCCAAGGGAACCCAAGGACTCTTTGAAAGGATACCACAGCCAGAGTACCAACTAGGGTATACAACCTTACCCATTGAAGAGGCTAGGAAAGATCCTAGTACCATAGCAGGTACTTTTCAAAACCCTCCCAACTAGATTAAGAAAAACCTGTAATTTGAAATTTCAGTCAATAAAAGAAATCTTTTTCTCTAAACATGCATTTCTTCAATTAGGGTACGTACAATTGTGGGGACGAAAGGTCTATGCCCTCTTCAACTCGGGTGCAGAAATATCTTTCATCAAAGAGGACCTAATCCTAAGTCTACCCCTAGAACTCACCTCTCTAGGTCTCAACATCCTCACACCCTTAGGAGGAGGGTTAAACAGAGACAAATAGCTGAAGGGATGTGAGATAAAGATTGGGGTAATCAAAGTAGAAGCATATTTGATTCCATTACCTCTAAGAGAGGTAGAAATAATCCTTGGAATGGATTGGTTAAGTACCCATTAGGCTAGGATGGATTGTGGAAAGAAGGTAGTAACCTTCCACACTCCCGAGACAATTGGACTAAAATTCCAAGGAGACTTGAGGAAGAGTGAAGTACAAATGGTGTAGATGATACAAAAGGGTTGTAAGGCTTTTTTGGCAATAATAATCAACAAAAAGTCTGAGGAGAAAGGACCTGAAGACATTCTGGTAGTTAAACACTATCTAGATGTATTCCCGAAAGAATTACCTGGATTCCCCCAAGCCGATAATTGGAGTTCACCTTAAAGATTATCCCAGGCACAAACCTCATATCCCAAGCCCCTTATCGCATGGCTCCAACAGAACTGGAGGAATTGAAGGAGCAACTAGACAAACTATTGGAGAAGGACTTCATATGTCCTAGCCAATCTTCATGGGGTGCACCAGTCCTATTTATAAAGAAAAAGGATGGGAGCATGAGATTGTGAATAGACTATAGGAAGTTGAACTAGGTCACCATCAAGAACAAGTATCCACTTCCATAGATTAATAATCTATTCGGCCAACTAAAAGGAGCGGTACTTCTCTAAGATAGACCTTCGTTCGGGCTATCACCAACTCAGAATCCGAGAGGAAGATATTCCTCATACCGCATTTCGATCCCAATACGGACATTATGAGTTTAGGGTGATGTCATTTGGATTGACAAATGCCCCTACAGCTTTCATGGATTTAATGAACCGAGTGTTCCAGCCACACTTGGACAGGTTCATGATAGTATTTATAGATGACATTCTTATATACTCACGAACCAGGCTGGAGCACGAAGAACATCTGGCAATCACCTTGGAGATACTATGGGATGTCGCTAACATCCACTCATTCCCAAGGTAGAAGTGGACGGGCTTCTATCTAGGTGGCTGGTAAAGTCGCTCTAACGCCACAAGTGGGTGCAGTGGACGGGCTGCCCTGCAAATGTGTAATTCCCATCCTGATGAAGGGCATGTGTTGATTGTTAAACACGCCTGATATGGAAATGAGGAAAATGGTTTTGATGAACCGGGAATTCAAGTAAAGGATATTTTTGAAAGAAATAAGGAGTCTCACACACTCCGATTAAAGATGTTTTGAACGCTCTCTCCCAACGCCCATTCACTGAGTTGTCGATCTCACCCCCTCCCTTTACCCCCTTTTAGGTAATCGAGGGAAAACCCACTTAAAGGCCTTTTAATAATTGAACCTGCAAGATAGGTATGTAAGGTTAATATATTCAGTTTTGATTAATGTTAATCTAGGAAAGATACAGATGAAAAGGATGTCTTACTCCTCACGATTTAGAGAAGAGGAAAACCCTTAATAAACCGGTAGAGTGGCGGGTTATTCACGGGGATCCGACCAAACTGGGTTGGGACGTGACATGTTCTATCTGGACGTCTCCCCTTTTATTTTCATGATTGCATAAATAATGGGAGCTCAGCTCTATGTGAGTCGGCCTCCCTTTTCGAGTAAATGGCCCTATGACCTCGGTCTCAGGTTTCACCTTTTAACTCGACTCGATTACAATCACAACAAGTATGGCACACATATCGAGAGTCCAAACTTCCGCGACCCTCTCCCCATTTTTACACAAGGCACAAGCTAATTTTATGTTTTTTTTCGATTTCTTCAAAAACTGGGATTCATCTAACCTCTAGTTCTCATGATCGGTTCCTTTCTTTACTTTCAAAATGATCTTTGCTTTAGTAGGTATGCTTATTACTGATTCGTACTTCTTATATCATTTATCAAAGTACAACTTAAATAAAGCACACAAAGCCACCAAAAAATTACGCAAATGCTCGATCAGTCCAATAGAACGCGCTATCACCTATGGTATTAAACTAAAATTCACTCACCTAGTTCATAGAACTGGTTCATTCTATGATGCACCTGGAATCCGTTTTTATTCTAGTTTGACTTTTCTTGCATTCTCGGTAAGGTATAATAAACTCAATGTCAATCTTTCTACTTATTTCGGCCCCACTCTTCCTACGTTCTCTACCCTTGTAAAGGTTACTCTTTCCGAATCTAAGACTTTCCTTAAGTCTTTCCAAATTATTCCATAAGATTCTTTGGTTCTCATTTAGGTCCCAATAGGCATTAAAAATGATTATATGCCTCATTTCTCCTTTATGGCCACAAGGCCCTAAGTTTTGACAAAATTTTACTTTCGCACCTCAACTTGAGGACTTGGGTTCCGGAATTCATTTGACCCCCAAATTTTCCCCATTGGTCCCTAAACTTCTTTTTATTAGTTTATGGACTTCCCAAAAAGTCCACTTTGGCCATGCAAAAGTTCATATTTGCACTTTGACCACAAACTTTATCTTTATTGCAAAAAGGTCCTTACACCTTTCCCAATAGGCAAATTGGTCCTCAAACTTTACCAAACATCCCAATCAGTCCCACCACCTTATTTATACCATTAGGAAGACCCCATAAAAAGCTTATTCTCAATTGGCTCCCATAACTTTCATTTTTTTACAAATTAGTCCCCACCTTTGACCCAATTTTCAAGTATCTCAAAAAATTCTGAAATTAAGTGGGAGTGGTCCCTCTCTGACCTTCCTCTACCCAGTTGTATGGTTGGTTTGGCGGGAGTCAGTTGAAATTGCTCCAAGTGAGCTTGATCATAAAAGTCAACTAATCTCGTAGAAGATCAAGTAAATGTTGGAAATTCACCAATAGTGGCACGTCAACCATCAAGGCTGGTGTGTTTGGAAAGATGGCACTCCCAGGAGTCTGCAACCACTTGAATCGACTCAATTGGTGGTATGTAGCTCCTGTAATTTACATTTTAGTTAGATGGGTCACTCTGCCCATGATATATTATTTCCACGATTTAATTCAAACCATTTCTTAATCGTTTCAGATAAATCTAGTGGCTATGGAAAGCTGGTGATGCAAGGGACCCACCAAATTTTTCTCAACTCAAGAGTGTCGTCGAAGCTATCGAAATTGGCCCTAAAAACAGGTGCTTTATTTTTACTCAACGAAGATTGGTTACTATGCGATCTCACCAGTGTCAATAGAAGAAAAGTTGGAGGTTGAGAGGGGGTGGCAATGGAAAGCTGACCTCATCTTTTTAGGGATACTAAAATGTCATCGGAGGTTGCCAAATAGCGAAGTTATGATTTCTAGTAGTGAGGTTGCCGGAATTGAAAGATGTGGGTGGTTGGAAGAGAATTTTGAGTAATTGCCAACGAGCTAGTAACCCCAATTTATATGGTTGTGTTCTAGACCTCTGTATAAATCTATCCATAGCTTCCTTTCATTAATTTATAGCCTATAGTGCTAGCAATGAATTAATTTTCCCAAGTAGTGGAGTCAGTGTGTCAACTAATGAGGTGTCGGGTAAAATAGGGATTCGGGTCGGGGAGTCGGGTGAGGAAGATGACACATGCGTGTGTGGCCACGCGTGTAGTGCGTGCGTGCACCTAGCTTCCCTGTATATTGGTTCAACACTGTAGCGAACCAGTTTTCGACGAATTTCTTGACTGGTTCGGCGGTTTTTTGCCCGTTTCACCCTCTTCCTAATCAGTTCTTGAGAAAATAAAAATATCTAAAAATTTTATATTCAATTTCCTATTAAATAGACTCAATTATTACCAAATTTGGATTTGCTTTTATCCCTTAAAATTTCGAGGATTTTGTGACTCCATCTAACTTGAATCCGATTTGAACATATTTCTTCCTGGCTTTCTTCCAATACTTGATTTTGAGTCTCCCAATTCACTTAAGTGTTTCTGCTAGCCTTTTTTCATTTCTCTTGGCCACTCATTTACCTATTTCCTACTTCCGATTCATTCAAATTTTTCGGTTACCCATTAGTTTCTAGTTTAATCTCACTTCTCGGTTCAGTTCAACCTAGTTATAAATTCAAAATTTTCTTTGGTTTTACACTTTCACAATTGGTTTGGCTTTGAATTGGGTTTGTCAGTTTTTAGTCTACAACATATAAACTCATTTATTCTTCAAAACTCTCTTTTATCTTGTGAAAGTTTCCAAGATCAAAAGTATGATTATGAAATAATTACTACATCTCATATTTCATTACATTTAAGTATTTCCATATATCCTCACTTAATTTAACATATGTATGAGACACATTTTTTTCTTTATGAATAAAAAATAGTACTCAAGATTGGTACATAATAGAAATTTGTCCAAGTCTTCTAGATCTTCACAAGTGATCTTCTACTCCAACTTGCAAATATTCCCCAGTATGAGAAACATTTATAGGAAGAACTTGATTATTATGTTATCGCTTTTTAGGTTTTATTTAAGTATTTTTAGCTCTCTTGTCAACTTGATTATTATCTTATCAGAGACTTTTCACTGTTATTATGAATTATTTATATTTAATTAACACACCCCCATAATGATATTTCCATAAATAGGGTCTTATGGCCTATAACAATACTCTCTAGTAATATAGCACATGAAAATGCATTATTTTCCATTGATATCATGTTAGAAATTTCTAACCTTGAGGAATGTTAATTAATACCAAGCTTTTATGCAAAAAAAAAAGAATTAATACCAAGCATCCTAATAATTTTTAAGTTAATTTAGGATTTACATGTCTATACTTATCCATGTAAATCTCCATTGAATGAAATTGATGGAATAAGGTTTGGTAGATCACCTAAAATGATTGAACAACTTTGCACGAGAATATGCATCAAAATTTGTAACCATTATTCAATTTATTATTTCAGCAACTCAATTATGTTGAGATATTTTTGGTAGTGCTTCTCACATTTAATCATATGGTTTCTCAATTTATTATTTATGCAACCATTATTCAATCGATGGAATAAGGAAATACGGAATGTTGCCCATATGGGATTGGAAAATTAAGATTGGAATGAACAACAACTTTTCAAATAGGCGCAGGTGGAGCCCATGTAAGTGGAATGCATCTTCACGCTTGAGCTGACTTCAAAGCAACATTGCATCTTTGCCTAGATTTTGGCTATTTGTGAGGAATAAGTTTGAATAATCAATAAACAGAGTAATGAGAATCTCACAAAAAGTACATGATGCAAAGTGAAATTGTACCATTTTTGTGATTAAGGTTAAAATATGAAGTAATGGATAAAATTTTATACTAAAACTCAATTTAGATATACAAATTATATTTAATTTAATTATTAAATAAAAATTTATTTATTATTTATAAGAGAAGTATTTTAAATCGATATATTATCATTATTATACTTATTTAAAAGTTATTAATTATAAATAGTAAAATATATTTAATTTTATAAACTAATCATATTTATCTATTTTATGCAATGTATTATTATATTCTCAACCAACAAATTTCTATAAATTGGGTATTATTTTTTTGGTATTAAAAAATGGGAACAATAGTTTTAAATTGAGTATTTTTTCTATATACTTAATAAGATCACGAGATATATTAATTGTATAGGAGTACACTTATTATTATACAATATTTATTTAAAAATTATTAATTTTAAATAAAAATGAATCCCACTAACTTTTATATCATTTTTATTTAAAACTTATGAATTTTAATTATAAATATATAGGATTACACTTATCAATATATTTGTACACTTTTAAAATCATATTTTTTTTTACTAATTATTTAAATAATATGTAAAGTTTTCACTTAAAATAAAATTGTTAAGAAAGTGTCTTTAAATTTTATAATTAATAAAAAATTTCGTCCTAAAATTAGATTAACAAAATATTAATATTGAAATTAAATTATAAATTTATATCTTATTTAAAATTTTATGCTAAAATTATTTATTACATAGGGTAGGCTTTTTCTTGTCTCCTAAGTGTGCCAAAAAACTCCAAACTTACCTCCAGCGCTTGATTTTTCACGCCCACTTATTTGACTTTTGGCACGCAAAGTGCTCAACCGTATATTACAAAATCACTTTTATAGAAATGCTTTTATAACCAGATAAAAAATATAAAAAGAATCGATTTGAATTAAAATGTAAATATTTCTCTGTAAATTTCGAATATGAGATAATACTAGGGATGCCATAAAAACAAGGCTATCTCAACTGTCCACGTCAATTCTCTCCCTGCCATATTTTTTTTGTCGAGAAATGAAGAAAGGAGAGAGAGAGAGTACTACTCCGATGCTTTGCTTTCAGTGTGGCCATCTCCTCTCCGTTCACCATTTCTCTTTTCAGAAGGAAAAAAGACGCTAGACATAATTTTCTGGTCTCTGCAAAACATAAAAAGAAAGGACAGATGTTAAGGTGGATTGATGATTACTACTTCTGGACAAGGCACTGATTTTCCAAGTAAAACAAGATCTAAGCCCTCAAGATTCAACAAAAGCACGAGGGCATTTGAGTAAATTCACTCAATCGCTCACTCTTCAACAGCTTTCACATATACTTTCTTCCACCCTAAGCTGAATACCCACACACACACACACAGCAATGTGTAAAGAGTTTCAAAACCCTCTATTTTCCTTTCCCCCACTTTAGCTTCCCCCACACCCTATTGCTTTCGTTCTTCTCTCTCAACATAGCCTTGGAGCTGGTTGATGGATATTGACTTTCAGTGGCCTACTTGGGGGTGGTTTCCATTTTCCGATTGCATGGCAGCAGCTGCACCAACCGCTAGGACCGCATCACCAACCCACAGAGGAAGCAACTTCCTCACCCTCCTCCTGATCCTCCTCGTCCTGACCCATGTAGATCAAAACTGGCCCGAATTATCTGTGGCTCTGGTGTCCCGAAGGCTCCTCTCTGGTCATGATTCAGTGGATTTCAGGCCAAGACAAAGCAAGAATCGTTACAATGCTAGCAAGAAAGAGTTTGAGTCCAGTGCTCACGAGGTTCCTAGTGGGCCAAATCCTATATCAAATCGGTAAGTGGAAGATCCAGGCAGGCGGGATCAGTTCATGTGTCAGTAGCTAGCTATAGCTTGAAGGGGTGGAGTGGAGGTAAAGAGATTGGACCTTTTCTTTTGGGGTTTAGTAGCAGCCTATATGTCTGTTTGCTTGTTTATCATGGTTGCCATTTATTATCTTCCTGTGCTTAATATGTATTGTATAGCCAAAAGAACACCTCGTTTTAATTCTCTGTGATTTGTGAGTTTCCATATCCTTTATAGTTCCCTTTCATTCTACATATTTCCAAATGTAAATAAATGGTCATGGTTCTCTAATTCTAAATTGGGTTTTTCTCCACTGGCAGTAGAATCTTGACATCATCTATACTGTATTGATCCAATCCGATGGACAAACGCGAAGCTAGATGGGCCTACTAAATCTAGCAAGTGTCCAGCCATTGATGGTTTTCTCCACTTTAATATGAATTTGTTAGAGTTTAAAGTTGAAAAGAAGAAAAAGTTGTTCACTTTTGAAACAATTTGGCTGGGTTGAACTTGAACCAGGCAAAGCTTGTGCCCATGTCAAGTAAGCAAATCAAGGCCATTTTAAGATCCCAAAACACTGCGATAGAAACGAACTTGTCCAAGGTGAGAAGACCGGCACCGGGCCAATCGGATCGACAACACACAAGGGTTCTGGTTTCCATAATTGGTTCTACCTTCAGATTTTCTCATGCCCTGTAATTGCAAAATTGGTCAGTATTCAGGAAGAAGAAAGAGATTAAGAAATGGAATTGCCATCAGAATCACAAGGCTGCAGTTTTTGCAGGGTCAAAGGGAGGGAGGGGTGTCAGTCAGAACAGTGAGGGAGCAGGAGAGCAGCTTCTTTTTTCCTTTTTCTTTCTCTGGGTTGATTTTTTTCATATTTTTTTCTAGAGAAATACAGGAAATTATCGTGATTGGGCCATTTGGAACAATGCTTTTGTCTTGTCGAAATTACACATTCTCCCATAAAAAAGGCGGTCTCTGCCAACCCATCATTTGTTCATAATTTCAACCTATAATTTGATTATAATTACTATATTCAATAAATAGAAAATTTATAGGTTGGGCGGCTAAGATTTTGACGAAAATGGGCTTCCAGTTCCATAAGCCGAATTGGATGGGCCCACATTATGCAATTAAAGCACGCGCCCTTTTGCACCCATCTCTCCTGCTTCCTCGAAATCCGCTACCAAAATAACAAATACGTGAAGATCAGATCCCTGGAATAAGGTTTCTCCCATGTTGCGATCCCACGGAACTCTTTTAATCGTTGGTTACACTGCGTAAGCACCTGCATTTCGAACTCCGGTCTTTGTTTGGCGGAATTGGAGGTATTCATGCTCGATCGATTCGTTTCTTATGTTTGATTTGATCGATTTCCTGCGGTTCAGGTAGAACTTTCTATGAATCATTAAGATTTGATGTCTTTCTCTCATTGACCGCCAGTTCGTTTCATGAGAACTGATATTCGGAGTATAAACGGTTGGTCAGTTCTGAACCGCTCAATTGAGTCACGGCCGTCAGTAAAGGAGATAGTTTTGTAGTCTATAGATAAAATTTAGAGTAATGAGAAGTAAATCTTGGAGATGGATTCTTGGTTTGATATACATTTTTTCAGTTGCAACGATATGGATCGCTGCCAGTTTCGTGGTCCAATCTGTGGTTGATGCTGGAGTTTCACCCTTCCTCATAACCTACATATGCAATTCTTTATTTATTGTATACATTCCTATAGTTGAAATTGGGCGTCTTATAGAGGATAGATATGGAAGCTTAATGTTCTGGAGAGCAAGCAAGAGTCGTTGTGCTTCACAGGAAGTGCGGGAATCTGAGAAGTCTGTCTTGCTCGAGGAGAATCCCTTGGGTTTGAAATCTAGCAGCCCAAGGCTGTCTTCAGGTTTGGAAGAAGTAGAGACTAGTTACAGTGTAAAAGCTTCTGGTTTGGATTCTGAGTTAGGAGAGGCTCCTCCTGATCCACTAGTAGTCAATGAACCTGCTGGTAATCAAGTGGACAAGAAGGGGAGGTGGACTCGCATTAGAGTAGCCCAAGTGAGCCTATTTATATGCCCTTTTTGGTTCTTTGCTCAGCTCTCATTCAATCTCTCTCTCAAATACACGACTGTCACGGTGAGCATCTTTCAATTATATTCGGTCCTCTTTCAAGGATTCTGCATGTATCTTAACTCACTGCTTTAATCTTTTCTGCTATACCATTGCAGTCCAATACCATCCTTAGCAGTTCTTCAAGCCTCTTTACCTTTCTGGTCTCTCTAGTATTTCTGGGGGAAAGATTCTCATGTGTCAAACTTATTAGCGTTCTTCTCTGCATGGGAGGCACGATAATTGTCAGTTTGGGTGATTCCTCAGGGTCTAGTGGGTCCAGTTCAAGTGCAGCTACCGACAATCCTCTTGTTGGGGACTTCCTATCTCTTTTCTCTGCAGGAATGTATGCCATTTACATCACACTTATCCGGAAGAAATTACCTGATGATGATGAGAAGAGCGGCCATGTCAGTATGGCACAGTTTCTAGGATTCCTCGGGCTTTTTAATCTCTTCATATTTCTTCCTATTGCCCTTGTGCTGAACTTCACCAAATTGGAACCATTCTACAATCTTACATGGAAACAGTTTGGTCTGATTGTCGGAAAAGGTTACTATTTTAGGTCCATTTCTCTTGTGTTCGAAAACTATTTTGTTTGTCATCTGATACATTGTTATTCAACTCAGGTTTATTGGATAATGTCCTAAGCGATTACTTATGGGCCAAGGCTGTTCTGCTCACTACCACCACCGTAGCAACTGCTGGTCTCACGATTCAGGTCCCACTAGCAGCTATTGTGGACACAGTGATAGGCAATCCCCCAAATTCATTGCATTACCTTGGTGCTATTGCTGTGATGATCGGCTTTGCTGGCATCAATATACCTGCTGATGCTTTCAGCAAACTGAAAGATGCCAGCATTGAATTAGAAAACGAGCACATGAGCTTAACCGATAGTGAGCTTGTTGCATCAAATAGCCAAAGCGTGGATGCAGTTTCCTAGCCTTGGGTTATTTTTTGAAGCAAAACGCATGTCATATTCTTAATCTATGCTTTTCAGGCTTTTGGTGAAGAGTTTGATTTCTTTCCTCAATTGAAGATTATTTTCTTCGTTGATGCCTTAATTGGAGCCTTTTTGGGATTTTCCTTATCAAGTTCCCATCGCAGAATTTTTTGAGGTGAAAAGTTTTTTTTTTTTTTCAGTTTGAAGTTATATCTAGTAATTGATACCTTTTGCCCATTTTCTCAATGTTTTGAGGGATTTTGGATGGTTGTTTAATCCATTGATCGAAAGTAAGCTTTCTTATTTTTTTTCTTAGCTTGAGGCTTCTTGTTATCATCATTACCATGAAATGATGTAAGAAGATTAATATAAAAAAATATGAAGAGATCTAAGTTTCTTGAAAAACTCTAATTAAAGTAGAAAGAAAATAAACTTGAAGTGAACAGTAAAAGAATTTATGATAATAATATTTTTTACATGTGGTGGAGATCCTCTAAGGAGATCCTATAAATAGTGAATAAGGACAAGTAATTTTAAAACTAAAGTTTGTTGAGGGTGAGGAAATTATTGAGTCCATACATAGTGTAATAAAAAAATATGATCTAAATAATATAGATTGATAAATACTTAGATGATATATATTGATAAACACTTAAAAAATTATGATTTAAATGAGATAGATCGATAAATATTTGGGAGATTATTTGAGGTTATATGTAGAATTATTAAGATTTTATTTGAACTTATGAACTAAATTTCAAATATTACTATAGAGGAGAGCAAATGATTTGATATTCATGGCATCAACATGAGTTTGAGTAAAAGTCCCATGTTCATGTAAGGTGGGAACAACTTTTTGTAACAATCTTTAGAAGAGTAGATAAACTGTAACCAATGAGAGATCAAGCTTAGGGAGGGTTGAAAAATGAAGAGATAAATATGTATTGGGAAATTACTTGCATATATAGGTCAAAGAAAGGGAAAACAATCTTATTAAAGTACAATGAGGCAAAAAAAATATAGTCCTATAATCATGATAATTAGTAGGGTTGTCAGCATGCACCGGCATAACATCCTATCACATCCCATCAATAATACAATAGTAAGTAACTTACCCTTTTAGAATCGACATTACTAAAATTAAGAATAAATCATATATCGATTTTTTTATGGAAATTTAAATATTCTTTAATAAGAAATATACTTCAAAACTTATATAAAATCTATGGGAATACAACTAATAAAAATATAATTAACCTTTTGTACATGTACTTCACCTGATGATCAGACGTTTGCTTCTTATTTCTTACTCCTCCATAATACAAGATTACCTCCAACAAACACACAATAGCTAGACGTAGATCTCCTATCATCCACACAATTACTCCAATCTAAATCACAAAAGCATTCCACTCTAGTGTGACTCCGAGGCTTAAACAAAAGTCCCTCACCCATACTCCTTTTTAAATATCTCAATATCCACATGGTAGCATCCCAATAATTTATCCTGGGATCGTGCATATATCTGCTCACAATACTGACTACATATATGATATCCGTTCTTGTATGACATATATAGATCAATCGTCCCACAATTCTCTGATATCGTTCTTTATCCACTAGGTCACTTGACTGAGCACATAACTTATGATTTGGTTCTATTGGTGTCAGAGAAGTTTGACAAATCAACATCCATGTCTTAGTTAGTAAATATAATGTATACTTTTTTTGAGAAAGTACTATGCCTTTCCTAGATCTTGCAATCTCAATACCGAGAAAATACTTTAGAGGACCCAAGTCTTTTACCTCAAATTATTTACTTAGTTATTTTTTTCAACTGCAATATCTCAATATCATCATCCCCAATGATGATAATATCATCCATATATACTATGAGAATAGCAATTCGACCATTAGAGTGTCGATATAAAACCATATGGTCTCCGTTACACTATCGGTAACCCATTTTGACCACTATACGTCGAAATTGATCAAACCATGCTCTTAGTGACTGTTTGAGTCCATACAAAGATTTCTTCAATCTACACACCTTTCCCATAGTATTCATTGTACCAAATCCAGGTGGAATCTCCATATATACTTCCTCTTGTAAGTCTCCATGCAAAAATACATTTTTACATCCATTTGATGTAATGTCCATCTGAAATTAGCAGCACATGAAATAAGCATTCTGACAGTACTCATCTTAGCTACTAGTGCAAAAGTCTCATCATAGTCTATTCCATATGTTTGACTATAACCTTTTGCCACTAACCTTGCTTTGTATCTCATAACTTCTCCTTTAACATCCTGTTTCATATTGAATACCCACTTATATTCTATAGATTTTTTTCCATTCGGAAGTTGAGCAAATTCCCACATTTTATTCTTCTTTAATGTTTTCATCTCCTCATGCATTGCTCCAAGCCACTTCGGATCCCGTTTAGCTTCTTGCTAATTATTTGGTATGTGTATTGACTATAATAATGCAATAAATGACTTGTATGCAGGTGGAACAGATGCATATGAAACATAATTAGATATATCATTCTAAAAAACATATCTAATTAGAGGTTTCTCTACATTAGTTCTATATTCTCTAGTAATGGCAATAGGTAAGGAATTATTACCATCCGATAACGTGGATGAACCATTAGAAGGTTGTATAGAGTCATTATCTTATGGTGATGTTGATGAATTGTTAGAGTGTTGATTAATACTTGGGATTTGTCTCACCATCACCTAACTCATCTTTCTCCCACTTAGCACCGTCCTTATTTCTCCCGCTATATACCTTCAATTGAGTCTCATCCTTTTTTCCATCTTTGTTACTCCAAATTATAGGACACGGATTCACTCCTACAATAATATTTTCAGTGCTTTCATCATTGACAATTTCTTCATTTGTTTGTCGTATATCAGGAATTGACAAGTCTTGTAATACAGTTGTAGACTGCGTTGATTCCTTATAGAATGATTCATTCTCACGAAAAGTCGCATTCATACTCACAAGAAGTCTTTTCTCACTTGGACTCCAACACTTGTATCCCTTTTGAGGACTGGAATAACCCACATAAATACATTTCAATGCATGTGGATCGAGCTTGCTTACCGAAGGACGATGATCTCTTACAAAACATATACATCCAAACACACGAGGAGGGGCTATGTATGTGTTTTTTCTCATCAATACTTCACAAGGTGATCTAAAGTTCAACACTTGCGAGGGCATCCAATTAATCAAATAAGCTGCTTTTAGTACAGCTTCACTCCATAAAAACTTTGGTACATTCATCTTGAAGGGATGAGAATGAGCAACTTCCAACAAATGACGATTTTTCCTCTCTACAACATCATTTTGTTGAGGGGGGGGGGGGGGGGGGGATATCTGGACATGTAGTCTGATGAATAATTCCCTTACTAGATAGATAAGATGAAAAATCCCGATTCACATACTCAGTGCCATTGTCTATTCTAAGAGTACAAACTTTAGCATTAAATTGAGTTTAAACAAGAGCCATAAAATCCTTGAAATATAATAGTGCTTCTCATTTGTGCTTCATCAAATATAGCCATGTAATCCAAGAGTGAGTGACAATTAATAAATGTGATAAACCATCTAAATCCACTAATAGAGGTAATCGGACATGGCCCCCAAATGTCTGAGTTAATCAATAAAAATGGCTCCATACTTCTTAATCTAGTAGAATTATATCTTTTTTTTGTGTATTTTCTAAATTCACAAGCATCACAAACAAGTTTATTGCGTTCTACTTTACTCATAAGTATCTTCTTTACTATTCATTGCAATACTCAAACTTTTATCTACAACTGTTCTATTTAGATACCACAATCCTCCACGCTTGCTGCCAGTTCCAAGTATCTTCTTAGTGTTTCTCTCTCGAAAGATACAAGTGTCCCCATAAAAAATTACTTAACAATTCGATTGATCAATGATACTACTAACTAACAATAGATTAACTGAAAAACAGTGAACATGTAAAACAGATGATAATGTGATCAAATTAGTACATCTAACAAAGTCATTCCCTTTGATAGATTGTACTGTTCCATCTGTCGTATGAACAACTCTCTTATGAGTTTGAGGATACTTATCATATGTATAAAATTCTTTTATTGATCCTGTCATATGCTTTGAAGCACCAGAATCAATAACCCAATATGTGGAAGATTCAAGTATTAGTACCTGATTACCACGATTGATCTCATTCTCGTCCAGTATGATGAGACATCTCCTATTCATATTTTTCATCTCTCTCGAATCCCTTCTAGCTTCTGGGTCTCTTGGTTGCAACTCCCGACGATGACAAATTTTAGAAATATCTTTTCGTCTCCTTTGACAATTTAGCTAATTTGCATCTAGAGCCGTCTCAGGCTCCCCCGATCCTTCAGATCTGCCAAAACTTGAAAATACCAGAAAAACCAAGCTCTGTACCATATTGAATAATGGAAAATAGAATCAACAACTAGTAAATTACATTAAGAATATATATACGGTATATTTGTACTATTTACAAATATAACCCTAACTTATTAATATTGCACAATGCCTTATTGTAGCCTTACTATTTATAGATATTGTTGAGGTGAAATTACTATGATGATGTAGGAAACAAAAGGTCTAGTGATAGATTATATGATACTTTCTTTTTAATGGAAAATCCAATACCTATTAGCCTTATAATTAGAATGCTTTCTTCAGTTTAAAGTTATATCTAATAATTGATACCCTTCTTCCCATGCTCTCAATGTTCTTGGAGCATTTTGGATGGTTGTTTAATCCATTTGTGGAAAGATGGTTTTCTTCTCTTTTTTCTTAGCTTGAGGCTCCCTTGTTGTGTGGTCACCCTAGTTAGGCTATCATTACCATGGAATGATCTAAGGAGAGTGATGTAAGAAAATATGAAGATATCTAAGTTCTTCATGGAAAACTCTAATTAAAGCACAAAGACAATAAACTAGAAGTGAGCAGTACAAGAATTTATGAGAATAATATTTTTCAGATGTACTCTTAGAAATATAGTCGAGGTGGAGGTCCTATAAATAGAGAATATGGACAACACATACCTATAAAACCATGGTTACCCAAATTTTGGAGGAAGTTTTTCATGGCGGGGAAATTGTTGAGTCCATACATAGACAGTGAATGCAAAATATTATTATCTAGATGAGATAGATAGATAAACACTTGGGAGATTGCTTGAGGCCATACATAGAGCTATTAATATTTTATTTGAACTTATAGACACATTTATAATTAATAATATGATGTCCTTGAAACTTTTGAACTAAATTTCAAATATTACTATGGATGAGAGCAAATAAATTGGTATTCATGGCATCAACCCAATAAGAGTGATGGTGAGTTTGAGTAAAAGTCCAGTCTTCATGTAAGGTTGAAACAACTTTTGTAGGATCAACGGTAAAATAACGAGGAAAGGAGTCATCATGAGGTCATGTAACCATGTGAAGAGTGAGAGATACAACAATCAAAACATGTTTGTCTCTAAGTGTTGTGGAGAAATATGGATATTTAGTAGAGAGAGAACTAACAATCTATAGAGGAGTAGATAAACTGGAATCATCGGAGAGATCAAGCTTATATAGAGTTGAGAAATGAAGAGATAAAGATGTATTGAGGAACTACTTACATATATAGGTCAAAAGAAAAGGAAGACAACCTCATTAAAGTGAACAATGAGGCAAAAAAAGATACGTCAAATTTGATAATCATGATAATCAGTAGGGTTTTCATGCATTCACTTGATCCAAAGTAGGGGGTCGAATAACATCTTGCCACATCCCCTCAATAATAGAATGGTAGGTAACTTTATCTCTTTAGTACCGACAATGACCAAGACAAAGAATAAATCATAAATAAATTTTTTTGCAGAAATTTAAATATTCTTTAATATGCAATATACTTCAAAAACTTGTATAAAATTTATTGGAATATAACTAATAAAAATATAATTAACCCTTTTAACATGTACTTCAAGATTTATACTTCAAGTTTTGTGAGTTGTGAAGGTGATGTCCCGCTCAATAGACTTCTACGAGCCCATGCCTTCACTTGAAATTTGTTGATGGAAGAGATAAGCTCACAAGTTGGTGAATGAGTTTACTGACGTCAGACCACTACATGATTTTGACCCAAAACTTTACTCATAATATCTATACATGGAGAATTTTTCATAATTTTTATATTATGTTATTTTCATAATTCCCTTACCTTTATCACTCGATCATAACTATCACACCCAACCCAATTTGCCTGGTTGGACCTGGAAATAACCCGCCACTCCTCCCGACCCTATAACAATGAGTGCATCCATCATCCTAGGCTCGAGAGGGATAAAGCTCAAAATAAAAATAATCTCTTAGTAATTTACAAAATCATACAGGAATATAATCATAGTTTTGGGATCAATGCACACCTAGCTCATGTACCAGCATAACGTCTCACAGTCGGCATGTCTACTACTTGAAAGGGTTTAAGGGAGGGAGTGAGTTCACAGCTCAGTAAGTATGATTTATCTAATAGCAAGGCGTCATGTTTTCCAACAAATAGATATGATGGGTATGAGGGATTTCCATTTAAGGAGATAATTCCTTGATGTTTGGGTGTTGGGTTTCTCATTATTATCTTTAATGGTTCAGAGTTTAGCAAAACAATTCTTCTCCTTCATGGAGTGATCACATATTCGCAGAACATGCCTTACTTTGTTCTACTTGTGGCATGTAGTAAATTTACTAGCCACATGTCCATAATGACGGGCTACTTGTGTGAGCACCACTTCCCAACCTACAAAAAAAATTCGATTTGTGTCTGATTTTGAGGAACGAGACTCTCCCCCTCCGCCTCGGTCTATGCGCACAAGACTCCTAGAGCCCCTCACATACTAGACTAGTGGTTCTTCTCATGTACCATCAATGCTATCCAATAGCCATTGTAATCACTACTACCCCTCACTGGGCATCTAGTAATCCCACATCAATAAACACATCCATTTATCTTAGTTATTTATCCATCATTTGTGTTCTACCAACCTTTTGGGTCAAGGCCAATCTTAGCTTGGTAGAAATTATCACACAACCAATTATTATATTTCTAGCAAGTTTTGGCTCTAACATAATAATTGGGTTATTATAGGACAAGGCATGTGTCCATTAGCCTTGGGCCCACTTGACGAGTATTTTTAAAATATGGCATTAGGCCCATTATAGTATCAAGATAGTAATATAGGCAGCCTAGTGGCACTCTATTAACATGTTTAATACTCATGCCAGGTTTAAACTATCACATGGCTTGCATCATCATAATTCTAGCTACTAGTAGGATTTGTGCTATCATACAAAGTCATGCTCTTATGGGGGTTCATAATATCTCAGGGTTTAGGCTATCATATGTATAGGTCATCGCCCCAATCGGACTCGATGCCATGAAAGTCTTACTCACCCGATAACCGTGACATGTTTATCCTGGTTGGATCCCGATTAGCGATGTGCTCCTCTACATAGATACTTAAACAAATAGTTCCTACATGGTTCAGGTATCCACATAAGGAAAATTGACATAATTACCTCTTATTCTCATGTAATTGCACATAGGTTCTTAAGTTAGCCTTAATTGTAATTAGGTCCCTAAACTTTATAATATTCATAATTAGGTCCTTAATTTTTACTTTATCCTCAATTAGGCCACTAAGGTTTCCAATATTCCTCTTAGGTCCCTAAGGTTCTCTTATTTCTATTAAAATCTGCAAGTTTTACTTAATTACAATTCAATCCCCAAGTTTCCAAAAAATGCACTTTAGTCCCCAAACTTTGTTTTACCTCAAATCTGGTTTAAATCATCCAAATTCAGTCCTATCATGCCACTAATCATCTTCCCTAAGTCTCTATGATCAATCCAAGATTTGAACTAACTCATTTGACCCAAAATTAGTTAAAAATGGAGTTTCATCGAAAAATAAAGTCTAGAGAGAGAAAGCTTTTGTAATTCACCGACGAGGGCATGACGACCGGAGCTAAGGGTATGAATGACTTGCTCTCTTCCTAGGGATCCTTCATGGATTGTTCAAAGGCTCAGACAACGGCTCAAACAGTTTGAGATCTAATGGAATAATACTTAGCTTAACATACTAAAATTCAAGATTTTTCGATGAATGGTAGCGATAGGGACTTACCAAGGAGGTGTAGGGAGGACTTGGGATGACTAGGGATGGTGGGGGACCTTGGGTTGGTCGCAGGTGGCCACGAAATGGCTCAAACTTAGCTAGGTCGGGTCTGAATAGAGTCGAGGTCGGAGTGAGTTCACTATGTGATCGCCTCAGGGTTTTTTGGGGCGACCTCGATCTAAAAGGAGGTTGTAGCTCGGTGGAGAACTTCCTTCGAAATCTATTGGGATTGATGTTGGCTTCTCTTGTTGAGAAAAATGCACTTTCTAGAGCTTTAGTATGATGGTTATCGAGAAAAGGAGTAGTAGATGGAAATCGGGAACTGAAGGTGTGTGGAGGACAAGAGGGGCGAAGCTCTTTATATATGGAGCTCGGGGACTCTCTACTATAGAAGTTTCCTAATTTGTTTGTGTCATTCTCTTCCATAATTGTCATTGATGGAGCAAATATTTGCTTGTTGGAAAAGAAAATAAATATCACAATTTTCGTTTTGGTGAACAATGTTAGTATCTGAAGGTTGAAAACAACACTGTTCGCACATGTGCGAGCTTCGCACATATGAGCCGCCACATGGTGCACAACGATTTGTCGGCTGGCTAACATGGTATCTGAGGGTCTATGTCAATGTTTGACTTGTTGACTTGTCTCGTGATTGCTCACTAGGGTTTCAACTGTTGATTCTTTGTCATGTGATGTCCTCTTATTAGCTAATTTAGATATGTTAATATTCTTTCCGAAATATTCACCGTGCCACATGGCCTCTCTAGATTGGTTGAAGGTTTATGCCACAGATTGCCACATGTCACTCTCTTATTGGTTGGTCCTCTCGGACACCCTAGTCATCTGCTAACTTGGCGCGCTGTCCACGTGTCACCTTCTAATTGGTCCATTCCGCTAATATGGGTTTCAATTAGTTTGATCGTTGAATTTGTCCATGTGTCGCTCCCTGATTGGCCAGCGCTTCTAGGTGCTGACTGAGCATTTAACTAAGAACACTTGTCACGTGTCGCTCGATGATTGGTCGCGCCAACTAACCCGCGTCCAAGTGGATTCCGATATGTAGACCTAATGTGATCATTGACCGGTCCAATTGAACTAAATTTCCGCAACCCGAGACTTAAACTGGCTGGCTCATGCTCAATTCGATCGA
The DNA here is from genome assembly GCA_030064435.1 of Trapa incisa. Lineage (NCBI taxonomy): Eukaryota > Viridiplantae > Streptophyta > Magnoliopsida > Myrtales > Lythraceae > Trapa > Trapa incisa. The sequence continues at coordinate 10,875,714 of CM057781.1, read as the reverse complement.
TTTTATAAAAATTAAAAATTTCTAAATTAATATAAATTTATTTCCTACATAATAGTGATCTCAATTTTCCAATTTGACATTTTTGGGTCACACCAAAAATTAAATATTTGAACTGTTTCTCTCAGTTCTATGCAGTTATATCTGATTTAGGTCAAATTCACCCTCGTTCAATCTTGTTCTTACCTCAATTGGTTGAATTAAAGGCTAATCATGGTATTGGGGTTGATTTCCATCCCACATTGATCACTTGGTGAAGTAATGGTTCAATTGAGACCTCCATTTTTCTTTCATTCTTGGTTCTCTTACTTAGGGAAGTTGAGTCTTACAACAACTAATTTCCTTTTACGAGTTTTGTCCTCAAAATACGCTTCATGTTACCATAAGTTCCTTAGGGTTAATTTGGTCATTCTCTTGCTTCTTCCTAAATTTTGATGACTCATTTCTAATATTTTCTTTATTTATTGGAGTCACCCTCCTTTCTATGGTCATACTCTGTTATTCTTTCCTAGGGGTATTTGTCCAAAATAATTTATTGGGTTAGGTCTAATCATGCATCCTCTAGATGCTCAGTTAGGGATTCTCCATCCCCGTGGTCCTAGTGTGGTCTTGATGGTGGCTTTGGGCCATCATAGATTCTTCTCCTAAGATATTCATATCTCTTATCATTCCTTTTTCTGGGGATGTTGGTTACTCCCTGGTGATGGTATGCGATCTTATCCATCTTGGCCTTCCTTTGCCAATATGTGACACCATGTTGGTTGTCGGTAGGGTCTCTATTACCCTCCCGGTATTGATTATGAGGGGGTATGAACATCTTTATCCGGTCACTTACTCCGTTTATGGTATTGTTCTACCTTTATTCTTGATTTCTTTCTCATCTCTTATTTATGGTAACTTTCCTAATTGACCATATCATCCATCATTCCTATTTCATGTCTCATGTTGATGAGATACATAATAACTTATTTTATTCATTCGCTATTCAAGGTTTCCTTGTGTTCTTCAAGCATCCCTTTGTGACGGTACCCTTTTATAGGCGCTTTACATAATTCATCCAAAAATTTCACATCATATTACGTGTTCATCCAATGTAGTTGTAATCCATCTTTTTTCAAAAAAGGTGGTCACTCATAAATTGGGGAACCTTGTGTCCCCCCCCCCCCCCCCCCCCCCCCCCCCCCCCCCCCCATCTATCTTAATCCCTTTTTATAGATGTTTAAGCCATATGTTCAACATAATTACCCCTTCCTTTGTTCTAAGGAGTAGTCACTCTTTTGGTTTGTCTCGAGTTATTCTTTATAAATTGGGAGACCTTGTGTCTATGTCCTTTGGGTATCCACCTAATTAGTAGCCATTATCCTATAGCCCCACCTCTTTCAGTACCGTATCTCCATTAAGCTATTTTGTGTCATTCGCTTAACTTTTGTATTATACTATTGTTTCTGTTTGACACCATCGTGACCTTAGGTATTCATTCCTCATTGTCCTTGGTTCTTAGTATGAGTGGAGTGCCTTTCCATCACTCTCCTTCATAACGTTTTCCCTAATTATTCCTTCATTGGGTGGTAGGGACTATAAGATCCGATCTATCCTTACGGTAAGGTATACACTTGTGGTTGTCATGAGCACTATTTCAAATGTTCATTTAAGCACTTCCGTCATACTCAGTCATTACTAGTTTGTCGTTCACTTCGTAGGGTCTCCTCGGTATTCCCTAATATGAATCATTTACTATTTTTCCATAAATGACATTCATTCGGGTCTTATTGGGCCTTCCCTTCCTTTATTTCCCTTTGAGCTTCTCTACTTCTCAACTTGAGAGTTACACCACTCATCTTCCTTTTTGTCGAGCATTGTTTACGGGGAGTTGTTGATTCTCCCTCCTCGTCTTGTAAGAAATTGAGCTAGGGTTCGTTATTTAACGAGGTGGTCTGCTTATGCCACATGGAAAAAATTCCTTTGTGACTTTTCCCGTCATTTCCTAACACGTCCTCCTTCAATCCAAGCAGCCATTCATAACCATCCTAGGCATGGTATTCGTTAGTTTTGCACCATTTCATGAGTTTGGCTTTTCATCTCATTTCTCTCTATGATCATATTCCAACTCCTCATAATGGAATGTTGGTCATCCTATGACCAACCGTTAATTTCTTGCTTTTCACCATGTCATCCGAACCTTCGGTTCAATGTCCTTCCTGCCAATGGGGTTTTCCTTACGTAGCTTAATGAGGATAGTGTAGATTCTTCTACCTTCCTTGTCCTCATTATTTATTGGAGGTGTCTATGACCTTATTTGATTCCTCTCATAGACTCATCTTTAGATTGTTTGCGCACTAGGTCCATGTCAAACATCCTTCTTAGGTTTGGGTGGTCGTCGCCAAATCCTTCTTAGCCATGCTTAGTCATTTGTCATCCCCCCTTGGCTATGGCGTCATGACCTTCTTGACAGTTATTGACTTTCGAGGTTTCCTTAATCATGGGTGAGCTTCCATCTCACCACTTGTTAGTTCCTTCCAATGGGTTGTAATAATCCCTCTCTTCAGGATTTTCATTTGATGCCCTCGTATCCAATGAGGGTGTTCGAGCACTTGTCATGGGTTTTTTCCTTCAAGCAACTTAGACATTCCTTGTTTACCTATCATTTACCAATTTCCTTATTGGTCACACTTTGTTCCAACTATCAAGTTTCCTGATTATCTTTGGACTTGCCTAGTGGCATACTCATGGTTATACTCCTTCCGATTCACATCATATGTCTCCATTTGATTGGGGAGATCCTTCCCTAATGGTTTCCATTCCCCTAGTGTACTGGTGCTTATTCATGATTATTTCACGATTATCCCCTTTTTACTTAGACATGGTCCTTTATAATAAGGATTTATATCCTTGGGCTTTACTTGAAGTGTTCTCCTTGCTTGCCTCATTCCTATTCTCTTGTCCTTTGAAGGAGAGACCCTTCTCCTTGGAGGGTCATGGCCAACATCCTTGTCACTCACTGAGGGTTTCCTTCCCTCATGTACTTACACCTTTTCATCATAGCACTTATTCATAACCCTTTTGTGATTATCCTTGGAGGCATCCTTCATAACTTGTCCCTTGTCCTAAGGGATTTCATATTGTTTTGATCTCTTGTTAGCATTTATCATGCCCCTCCTATCCTCCACTTTGAGTTTCTCTTAAGTAGGGGTTCTTGTCTTGGCACCTCACATTTGACCTTTCCTTTTTGATGTCCCTTTCTAGGCGTCCTCCTTCTTAGGCCATACTTTCGCTTATTGTTTCTGGGTGTGTTTTGGTTGGGCCTCCCTAGGTGACTTCCTTATCATCCTAATTGCCCTATTCTATCGCGATTTGGGTTACAAGTATTTTATTCCTCAGGTTTTGGATTTTCATAAGTCCTTTAACCTTGTAAATTATGGCTTACTTATGGTTTGGTCCTTATATGGTCTCCGATGTTCCTTCCACATGCCTCTGTCCCTTTGTCCCTTCTTTAAAAGGGTAGGTCGTAGGTTCCATGGATGTCACATCTTCTTCTCAGGATTCTTTAGGGTTGGTTCTTCATGGTCCATGTTACAAGTTGGGGGGTTAGTCTTGCATCTTACTTATATCCTTGTGTCTTCCCTGATGTCCTTTTGAGGAATTTTGATCCTTTAAGTGTTTACTACTTTAAGCAAGGTCCCCTTATCTTCTTCTTCTTTAATGTAAGGGTCTTAGCCTTAATCGGGTTTTAGATTGGGTTTCCATCTTAGTCCTTGGTAATCTTTGACGAGAACTGTTGTAAGGGTTTTTCCTTTGGTTCACTATTCCTCCTTAAGGTTAGCTCACCTTGTGGAGGTTCCTTCTCAAGATTTTTAGGTTAACTTGAGGGTCTTGTCCCATTATGGTCAATGAGGTTTCCACATTTTCTTATGGCCAATCCGACTCTTTTATTCTAAGGGAATCTTTATCAAGTAGGCTTTTGACCTTATGTCTTTTTTTATTTGTTCTTTATATACTTAAGGGAAAAATCTCAGTACCATTTTGTATTCAAAAGAAAAGTGATTTTTATTACTCAACACTTAGTCATAATAATGACTTTATTACAAGGAAAAGAAAAAGGAAGCAAAAGAGAAAAACATTAGTCTATACTAATATTAGTTGATCCTACGAGACTCCTCTTGATGAGGACATTCTTCAGGGATGGGGGTAATAGCAATCGTACATATTAGTGCTTGATCCTTACTAGGTAAACTCCTTCATGGTACTTGTTACACCTGGTGTAGGGGTTTATTCTTGGTTCACTGTATTTTGATGATGATGAGGTTGGACTTAGACTTCTTTAATCCTTTGGTGTCCTTCATGCCTTTTAGGGATTGCTACTTCATTAGCATCAATTTCTTGCACAAGGGTTGTAGCCACCAGTTAAAGTTTTGGGTTGATCATGTTGGGTGGTAACTCCTTGAAGATCATAATGTACTTAGCACAAGCTTTCCAATAGGCATGATCAACTCTCTATTGAGTAGGTGTTAGCCATATTTGTTGATTAGGTGCTTTCCTTGACACTCGCCTTAGAGGTGCAACAAGCGCATTAGATTTCTAAGAGGGCCTTCCTCTCCCAAACATTGTCCTATAAGAGGGACTCATATAAGGGTTTGGATTGGGTAGGAATTTGGGCAAAAAAATATTTTGGTATATTTCATGATAAAACTATTTTTAAAATTAAAAATTTTCATTTTTGAAAATTTGGGTTATGATACCACTTAATTTATCACACCCTAGCCCAATTTCCCCGCTTGGACTTACAAACAAACCGCCACTCCTCCCGAACCTATGGCATTGAGTGCATCCACCTTCATAGGCTCGAGAGGGAGAATGTTCAGAATAAAAACAAGCTCTTAGTAACTTGCAAAATCATATTAGAATATAAGCAAAGTTTTGGGATGAATGCATACCTAGCTCGTGTACCAGCATAACGTCTCATCCTCGGCATGTCTACTACTTGAATGGGTTTAGTGGAGGAGGTGAGTTCACAACATAAAGAGTAGGCTTTATCTAACAACAAGGCGTTGTGATTTCTAATAAACAATACAATATGATGGGTATGAGGGATTTCCATTTATAGAGATAATTCATTGAATGTTAGGTATTGAGTTTATTGGCATTATTATCTTTAATGGTTTAGAGTTTAGCACACAAATTTTGCCCCGTCATGGAGGGATCATACATTCACATAACAGATCTTTCTCTATTCTATATGTGAATTGGAGTGACTTTACCAGCCACTTGTCCATAATAACTAACTGCTTGCTTGAGCACCACTGCCCAACCCACAAACAACATCAGATATGTGTCCACTATGGAGGGATGAGACCTCTTTCCCTTCACCTTTTTTTATGTGCATAGGACTCATGGAGCACTTGACATACTGGACCAGCGATTCTTCCCCTATACCATTAGTGCTATTCATCATCCCTTGAAATCACCACTACCTCTCACTAGGCGTCTAGTAATCCTTCATTAACAAACACATGCATGTATTTTGTTATTTATCCATCATCTGTGTTCTACCAGCCCTTCAGGTCAAGGCCTACTATGGCTCGTTAGAAATTAGAACACAACCAATTATTATGTCTTTTAGCAAGGTTTGACTCTAACATAATAATTGGGTTATTTACGGGACAAGGCCTGTGTCCATTGGCATTGGGCCCACTTGACCACTATTTTCAAAGCATGTCCTTGTACCCACTTGATTTTTGAAATCGATGGCCTTGGGCCCATTATGATATCAAGATAGCAATATAGGCAGTCTTGCAGCATTCTAGTAACATGATTCATGCTCATGTCGGGTTTAAGCTATCACATGGCTCACATCATCACAATTCTAGCTACCAACATAATTAATGCTACCACACAAAGTCATTCTCTTATGGGGGTTTAGGCTATCATAGGTACGAGTAATCGACCCAATTGAAATCTATTTTAGAATAGTCTCACTCACCCAGTAATTGTGACATGTTCATCCCGACTAAATTCTGATCAGCAATGTGCTCATCTGCACAAGTACTCAAACGAATAGTTCCTACATGGTTAGTGTATTCACGCAAGGAAAATTGGCATAAAAGACCTCATATTCTCATGTAATTGCACACAGGAACTTAAATTATGCCTTGGTTGTAATTAGGTCCCTAAAGTTTGTAACTTTTACATTTAGGTCCCTAATGTCCACATTATCCTCAATTAGGTCCCTAAGGTTTCCAATATTCCTCTTAGTCCCTAAGGTTCTTTTATTTCCATTCAACTCCTCAACTTTCACTTAATTACCATTCGATCCCTAAGTTTCCAAAAAATTATACTTTAGTACCTAATCTTTGTTTTGCCTCAAATCATGTTTAAAGTATCCCATTTTAGTCATATATGCTACTAAGCGTCTTCCCTAAGTCCATACAATCAATCCAAGCTTTGAAGCGACTCATTTGGATCAGAATTGTCCGAAAATGGAGCTTTGCCATAAATAGAGCATAGAGAGAGAAAGCTTATGTAAGTCACCGATGAGGGCACAACGATCGTTGCTAGGGATAAGGATGGCTTGCTGTCACCCCCCCCCCCCCCCCCCCCCCGACCCGGTTTGGTCGGATCCCTGTGATCAACCCGCCACTCTCTTGGTTTATTAAAGGATTTCCCCTTATTGTAAACTGTAAAGAGTAAGGCGTCCTTTAACCTGCACCTTTTCCTGTAATAGAATAATCAAAACTGCATAAAATTTAAAACTTTACATACCTGTCTTACAGGCATCTTAGTTGACGGTCTTTAAGGGGAGGCTTTCTAGGATTTCCTGAAAGGGATATAAGGGAGGGGGTGAGTATGACTACTCAGTGAATGGGTTTTTAAAAGCTTTTGACTTTTAAGAAAAACATTTATATGGAGTGTGCCAGACTCCTTTGTTTTCAAAAATCCCTTTACTTAAAACTTCAGGGTTTTTCCACCATTTATTATTTTTCATGGTGTGTCATCACCCAACACGCATCCTTCATCATGAAGGTAACACACATTCGTAAGTCAGTATCACTACTGAACCCGCTAGTGGCTTCGGAGCGACTTTTCCTGCCACTCGAATAGAAGTACAACCACTTCTACCTTGGGAATGAGTGGATGTACGTGACATTCGACCCACAATCCCGAAATCACTTCTTCATGTCCTTATGAGGACAGAGATCTCATCCTGTCCCCACCCCGGTCTCATGCACTTGGTGCTACTCCAGATTTCGCACAGACACCTGGAACGACGAACTATCCTTATAGCCACCAGGTCGTCCAGTGCCCTTAGGACGCATCACTACCCCTCATGGGCGTCTTGATGATCCCATACTCACAGTGCATGCACAAACAATGTTTTCTTATATTGCCATGTAATCTGTGGTGCCACTAGTCCAACGGCCCCGACTCTCAACTCAACCCACAGCTATTTGTCTTGACTAGTCCGTCGACCGGTCATGTCACACTGCCGCTAGTTGACTGAGCATGTCGGTCCTATCTTGGTACCATGGCCAAACAATTCACTTATTAAGTTTTATGGCACATATATCATGTTCGTTTACGAGCTCCTGCTCGTGCCAACTAGCCTTGGGCCCACTGTACGAGATTTTCAAAATCGGGCATTTAGCCCCCAAGTTCCAAAACCGAGGCCCCTGACCTATTAGAGCTATTCGAGCTCCCGTCGAGAAGGTGTCCCAAATAGTTTAAGCATTGGCACACAGTCAGGGGAGAACACTTTCGAAAAAATAGGTTTTCACTGTCCATTATACCAACCGGTATAAGGACATCTCCGTTCATAACCGATGAACGGGTTTTCAACTTCGTTCGAGGAAGTCTAATCATACGAATTGGGTATGATCTAGTTACAATTGGTAAGTAGTTTTTTTTTCGCATAATTTTCACATCACTTTCTCTGAGTGATGATGATTAAAATACCACTAAACAGTGGGTTTTTATACCAAGGTACTTATCATCCCCTACCGGGTATGATATAAAATTTCCACTCACAATGGGTTAGTGGTTTTTATCTTTAAGTTGTGCTTATCATCCCAACCGGGTATGATGTTATTAAACCCACTCACCCGTTAATGCCGTGAATTCCACTAGACCGGTTCTTGGTATTCACGCAAGCTTGTCCTTGCTAGCATTCCCGGTACTTCATGTTCCTACACGATATGAACATCTTGTTTCATTATCCTTCAGCCTAATCGCTTTCATTCATTCCAAATGAATGAGAAAGTCAAACTTTCATTTACTTGCAATTAGGTCCCTAAAGTTATTTCTCTTTAACTTTAAGTCCCAAATGCCAGTTTTTCCTCAAATTGAGTCCCGAAACTTTTAAAATTTATCATGGGACCTCAATTTATTCCATTTCACAAAAGGGGGTTTAATTTCCCAAATTTTCAATTTGGTCCCCAACTTTTCCAAAATTACCATTTTGCCCTTCCTTTACAAAAATGGTAAATTTTGCCCCAAAAATTTCAAAATTCCTCAATTAGTCCTCCAACATTATTTTCACGCTCAATTGACCCTCAATTTCATAAAATTTCATTTTGGTCCTTTGAATTTTGAAAATCTCCAATTTTCCCCCAATTCCAACTTCTTAACACAGTGGAATTTGATTTCATCAAATTGACCCTTCAAACGTTTCCAATTGTTGAAATTGAGTTTCTACATGTTCATACAATTCTTCAAAAATGTGAATCACAAGTTTTAATGCCTGGACGAGCTCAAACGGAGCTTCACCGGAAAATGAACTATAGAGAGAGAAAACTTCGATTACTCACCGGTGAAGGCACGACGGTTCGAGCTTTTGATCTAGGCAGATAGCTCTCATCCTGAGGTTCATCCTAGAATCAAGAATTGCATCAATTGATGCAGAATTAGATTAGAATTTAGTCATTGAAATTCGATCGATTCTCTCTCTAGCACCGATCGAAAATTATAAAGGGGAGCCGAATTGGCTTACCTTTTGGTCCTAATTCAGCCGTGGAAAGGCTGAGGAAGTGTTGGGAGGGCTTGGTTTGGCCTGAGGAGGGCTTGAAATGGATGATTTCAGCTTGGCCGAAATAGGACAGCTTTGGTCCGCCGGAGTTGCTTCACTATTCCATCATGTCGACGCTTCTCCAACGATTCTCGTATTGACTGTAGTTTGCTATCAGATAGCTGTCTTCTCCCCGGTTCTAAAGAGCCCGACTTTTATTCAAGTCGAAGCTCTGGTTCGAGCTTTACCGGGAAATGGAGCAGTAGTGAGAGAGAGAGAAGTGTTCAAGTGTGAGGAGAATGAAATGGGGATGACCTCTTTATATAGGCGTAAAACCCGTGTATTAAATGGGTGAGATTTATTAATAGTATTAATATTGCCATAAATTATTGGTATTAATTCCAATAATTTAATTTTGATATTAAATTATTTGTATTAATTCTAATAATTTAATTTAGGTATTAAATTATTGGTGTTAATTACAATAATTAAATATATATTAATTTATGATAAGGCGGACATACAATTTTTTTACCGAAATTTCGAGTTACAAAAAAATTCATACTTCCCAAGAGGTCATCCATCCTCACAATACTCTTGGGCAAGCACGCTTAACTTTAAAGTTCTTATGTAATCTAGTTCACCTGAACTAATTTGGTTTTTATTTTCTAATTTGTATTAAGTTTCTTTTCCAAGGTTTAATAAACCCTTTAAATCACCCGAGAGTTGTAAATTCCCAACTTGCCCGTTCAGAAATAATCGGGTTTGTGAACCGGTTCTGAGTCCTCACTTGGTTTGACCGGTTCTTTTCCTGGTTTTCCTTAGCTCAAAAGGGTGGGTTTTACACTTGCTCTCTTCCTATGGATCCTTCTTGGATCAATCGGAGGCTCGAAAAGTGCCCCAAGCCTAGTACAATAGTGACAACAATTTTACCATGTTACAAAAGATGGTACTACATTTAAAAAAAAAACAAGTTTGGAATAACTTCTTTATAAAAAGGTGCTTTACATAAACCATTAGATAACTTCTTTCACCAAGGGTTGTAGGGTGTTTTTACAGTACTAGTCAAATCCACACTCTAAGCACCATCATGAATTGTTTCTTTTTTAATTCTTTGGTAGTTGAGGTTCCTTTAAATCATACTACCCCTTAGAGTCATTACTTGTCACAATGCCCTTTCATTTTTGGGGGTGTCTATAAACTAGTGAGTTAGGTGTGAGTAATACTAGGGGTTAGGGTCGAGAGTTGTTTAGTGGGCAATTTCGAGCAATGTGATATGATTGCTCGCATCCAAAACAAGTTATGACTTCTTGACATGGTCCCTTGTGATATTTTTGCATACTTGAAGCATGCTAACATCTTAGTTCTCAGGTTTTCATCTTTTATAAAGCACTTAGTCACTTCTGGCAGGTTTTAGCTTAATAGATAGTTACAGATCATGTGCCTCGATTATCCAAAATAGTAGAAGTTAGTCATCCTACGATTCACTTGGCAGATCTTGCAACAGTGTAGGGACTGGGATGGTCTACCCCTCATATTTGTACACTTTACAACTTTTTATTTGCAAGATTGTCCCACGTGGAAGTTTTGTCGACTACCATTTACCAATGTCCCACCTACAACCCTACGTGAGCATGTTGGTGCTCTTGGTATTGCTCTCTTTGACATAACTCTAGGTGGGTCTGGTTCTTTCCTTCATAACCATTCTTAGGGGTAACGAGCATCCTGTCACTCCTTATTATGTCTCCTATGTGAAAGGAGGAGTATGGAAGTTCCTTATGGTAGTCTACTAAAACCTTTAATATATGCATTACTTCCCCTGATTTGTTTAGGGTTCATCTATTAGTGGTGGGATTCCCTAGCGTGAAATTAACTCTTATTATTGTTCATTGATTGACTCTCGACTTCTCCCATTGGATACCACACCGATTCCATATTGTAGTTCTTAGGGATTTTCTGCTCATTAGTAAGTTGGATGGGTCATGTCCACCAATAGAGTCCATTTCTACAAAAAAACAAATTGTATCCTATTAGTATTGTTGAGTACTTCCACCATAAGTAAGTTTTTATGTTATAAATAAGGGCTTTATTAGTGTTATTCCCATTTTCCAACTTTTCAAAATCATTTCATTTCCAAAATACCATGTTTTGAAAATGTGAGCTCTAATACCACTAAAGTTGTCAGCTCTAACTCGATTCTTGAGCCTGAGATCCAAAACAACATGTCACATCCCTTCGATGCTTCAATGATTAGTACAATCACCAAAGTAGTTCTAATAAGATGAAGGCTTATAATAAAATGAATACAAATTTTCAACGAAAATTTATATGTTTCTTTCATAATGGTGTGGTGAAAAACTTATACAAATTCTCGGGAATACATCAAATGGTAAGCATTAATTTAAAACCTTCGTACGTGTACTTTAAGTTCCATACCTCAAGTCACACTCTTGATGTAGGTGATAACCCATCTTTATGCCTTATGAGATTTTATTTTCACATGTAATTATTTTGGGGAGAGGGTGAGCTTCCATATTAGTGAATGAGGGTACTAACTTCGGGCCACTACATGATTTATAACCCTAAACTTCATTAAAAAGGTTTATAAATGGAGAATTATTCATAATTTTGCATATTATGTTGTTTTCTTAATTTCCGACCTTTAGTACTCATGCCTTATGCTTTCCGCAGTCATGTATATCCAAGTAAAGCTCCCACTCACTATTTCTCATATCAATAAATCAATTATATGTTCTCATTGGAATGAACATGACCTCACCATATTCCAAATAAACACACATGGCTAATATGGATGTCAATGATACATCCTCGACATCTATATACTTTGGTTGTCCCCTTCGGCCACGCACTCAAGTATATGTATACCTTGAATGTCCATTGTTGCCTCACACACAAGTATAAATGGACCCTTTTGCTCGGATCCTCGGGTGATATGTAAGCATAACTTAACCCCTCCTTATTCCCTACTTCTAGTCTACCCTATGTGTCGACACTATTTGAATAGGTGTCCTCACGACGCCATCATTCACAACATATCAATATATACCATGCACACAACCTTACAGGTAATCATGTATATTAAGTACATAGTCTTACAAATAATCATATATTAAGCACACAATCTTTCATATAATCATGTATATCAAGCACCAAGTTTTACGTATCAATCATAGATTTTGTCAAAGTTTAGTTTTCTACTAACTGACTCAACTACTCATGTTTCTAAGGTCTTAATACCCTCATTCCTCATGGTACTATGAGCATTATTTCCTTGAGCCGTTTTAACCCTTATTCATGGTAAATAATTTCATTTTAAGGCTTTGTGCCATCAATTAATATATTTCTATAATGTGATGATCATTTTCATAATTTTCAACTTTCTTTTCATTAGACAATATTATATGACATATTTCTTACGTAAATATGCATCCATGTAGTTTTTCTTCATTTTTCATAATATTTTTCAAAGCACACAACGTGCACATTTATGGATTTTAAGGAAAATTGCAAAGTGTAGCGATCAGTCCTATCAGACTCCCGTCAATACCAAAGCACAAAACATGCACTATTATAATTAGGACTTGTTCATCTTGACAATTTTCATTTTGTATTGGGTTGTTTGATCTCATAAGAGAGCTGTCGAGTTACTCTACATAAGTTAGATCATAAATTTATAGTTAGTTTTGACTTCTACATGGTACTCATATTGTAACACCAAGAACCTTGAATCGGAAATCAAGTTAGATCATAGGTTACAAAACCCCTCAATTTTTAAACGGGGCTAGAAAAATTGGAGTTTAGTGTTTCTTGAGCCTAATCAATGTGAAATTGAACAAAGCATTTTTAGAAAATTTTATTACGCCAAGAATCGACCAAATTGTAGGTCAACCGACCAATAGATTATTGAACCGATCAAGAAATTCACTGGAAATCGGTACGGAACATTGTCGAACCGACTGAGCAAGCATGACACATGCAACACATGAAGGTGCACGACTCCGCCATGTGTTGTACATAGATTGTCCCCGCTGCCCAACTAAGCAACACTAACCTAATTTCAACTAAGCTACTTGAGACAACATTCCAATAACACCTCTCTTGACCACCTATGTTAAATCTACCATCATTGGCAAGATTAAACAATACCTAACCCTCTTCGTCCAAAAATAGAGCATTTGCTTCTTTGATCCTTTCTGATGGCCTCGACAACCGACAATGAAAAATACAGTAGACTCCTCTTGGTCCCAGCTTTCAAACATCACCCACCTCATTTGATTTGTGCAAGTATTAAGGTCGAATAAATTTTGAGAAGTGTCAGCTAGCTTCAGTTGTAATATAGTTTTGTAAAATGGACTTCGCATGTTGCTCAGACCTCTATTTAAGGTGTTTCAAGTGGCCACAAACTCCTCTAGGAGCCAGCTTTCAAATTGCACCACTATCACTAATTGAGTCACCATCTCTAGTGAGATCCTAATCTTGATCTGACTTTTACTTGATAAACTACTAGCTTAGATCTAGCCTCGATCATCACTGTTCCAGCCAACCCTCAATGAACAGAGCCATGGCAGCCTAGCCGAAGCCCATAGGGACATCGTATCTGAGTTCAAGATTTTTTATGAATTATTTTGTTCGGGGTCAAAGTTCGGAGACTAAAATGTAAATAGGGATAAGTTAGAGGAACCATATGAGGATAGATTTTAGTTGGGGTCTTTTTAAGGGTATAAATGATGTTTTAGGACCATTTAGAAATATTGGTAAAGTTTTGAAACTAGGATGTCCTATTTGGAATGCATAAAGACCTAAATGTGACAAATGAGAAAGTTTAGGGACTACAATGTCAATAAGGAAATTTGTGTGCCCAAAAGTGATTTTAGGGAAGTTTAAGGACCTTAATGAGACTAAAGAAATTCTAGGGATGAAATGGAATATTTGGAGAATTTAAGGTCTCAGAAAGATAAGTTTTGAAGTGTAGGGCAAAATAATAATTTTGCCCAACTTAAGGACTATTTTGCAAATAGTGATAAATGAGATTTAGAAAATATCCTAAGGTATTTTGGTCACCAGAATGAAACTCAAGAAAACTTCAAGATCCTAGTGAAAGACTTAGAAAAGTCCAGGATATAAAAAAGGATGGATTTTAAGTCATAAAAGGGCAGATGGTAATTTTTCCAAACTTAGGGAACAAAAATGCAATTTTGGGAAAGTAAGATACCTAAGTATTTAAATTGATTTTTATACCTTACTATGACTCTTGTAGAAAGAATACACAGTAGCTCAAGCAAGGAACTCGCGAACCAAGCTAAAAAAGTAATGACAACGAGTTTGATTGGACCGACCGAATGGGCTTTAATACTTTGGATACTAATATTAAATCTATGATGCATGATTTAAAAAATCATTGAAAAGAAGTGAAAAACAATATGGATTAATTTTCACTAAAAATACCATTTTTAGAAGTTAAGAAATAGGTTAAGGGTCATATAGACTGAAATAAATGAACCATAGTTGCATGCTAAGACTATGAGTTGGGGCCTTGTGCATGTGATATCATTGCTGGTAGGAGTTGGTTGAGAGATGGACCAAACTCCATGTGATCAGATCTTGAACATGATGTTTGATTGTTGAACTTGGTAGATGCTTTTAAATGATTGAGTTGGTCGAGTTATGGACCAAACTCCCTATGATAAATTGATCTTGTATACTACATGTTGATTTCATACATGTACCAGAATAGAGCTAGTCAGAATGAGTACCATACTCAATGATAATTGAGATAGGCATGAGTGTTACTTGTCTGCATGTTTCTGAATATTCATATTTATATATTGTATACCGGTAGGAAGTTTGGGGTATAGACAAGACACCTACCGAGGTAGTGTTGACGTATAGGGAAATTTGAAGTGGTGGATAAGGGGAGATTGATAATAGTACTTCTAGATTTCCTAGGAAACTCGAATGATGTAGGAGTGTGGTCTCAATGGTTACATTGTTTGTGATGAGCAATGGATGGAATTGAGTCACATGTGTAAGAGACATGTACATGGCGTTGGGCGGGTTAGTGTCATGACCTCGGATGATATGAAATCCAAATGAGAGATGGACCCAAGGGGTATCGATTTTGGAGAGTACACATGACTCACACACCCTCATCTTACCCGATCAAAATTATCACATGAGTTTTGGGCATGGCTTGGGCCATGAGTTGCCAATATGTGTTAATGCATGCATACCATGAAATATTGATATGATTTTTTGGGAGAGAGAGGTTGTTCCAATGTAATGATGAATTACAATTATGGGTGGCCTGAGACAAGAGTTTCAAGGGGTTGGGTAAAACAAGGACAATGAATAATTGTAAAAATTGTGACTAAACCTCGATGGTAGAATTTTATGTGAAGTTTGAAGTAGTAAGCCATGTATTGGCCCAACGTCAATAACTCATTCACTTAGATGTGAGCTCACTCCCACCCACAAATAATTACAGGTGAAAATTAAGGTTCCACGAGTCACATATCAAACATCACCTACAGAATGAGCACAACTTAAGAGAGATTTTGAAGATTGCATACCAAGGTTTTAAATTATTGCATGGTAATTGCTATATTCTTGTGTTATTAGTGTAAATTCTTTGGGCACACTATTCATTAAAGAAAAAGTTTAAATTTCCACTGAAAATCGAGGTTGCCATGTTTTATTCTGAACCTTAGTCCCTCTAATTTTATTTTGGTAAAAGTACCCACCATTGTAATATTGAGGGGATTGGCAAGTTGCACAAAATTGCTAATCGAGAAGCGGGTCGAGGCATAATAGCTTTTAGTGGTATCGGTGTCCATGTTTTCAAACAAGAGATTTTCCTAAATGAAACATTTTGGGAAGGAAGTAAAATAAGAATAGCATTGATAAGGAATTTATTTGTAATATTAAAATAATAATCATACTTCACATACTAACCACTGGAAAACATTTTATAGATCATAGAACACATCGATGAATCAGTGAGAAGACTAAACTAGGATCTAGTGGCAAAAGGATCAAGGGGAGTTCATAACTCCCCCACACCAGCTTTGACCCATGCATATATTTGAGCTTACTGAGATTTTATGAGGAACTTTGGGATAAACTCGAAGTCACCTAAAGAGTCCCTTCTTATTGTACCTCAAGAAGAGAAAGTGACTGAGGTAGCACCACCCCAAGTGGTAGTTCCAATTTAGGATTTGGACACATGGGGCTTTGACATTCCCAAAAACTCAAAGCTTTAAGATTGCTTAGATGTAAAACCTTCTTTAGTGAGAAGGATGTAGTTGCAGCAATGGACTGGATGAGGACCACCAAAACATTTTCGAATATGGTGAAAGCCACGTAGTTAGAAAGGGTAACCATGATAGGATTCTTTTTGGATGAGAATGCTTATAGGTGGTGGCTAAACATAAAGACCATGACACATGCACCTCTGGGATAGGTGGAATTTGAGACCAAGTTCTCTGAAGAATATCTATCAACTTATATGATGAATGAGAAAAAAAAATAAGAGTTTATCAAACTATATAAGGGAATGGGAACGATAACAAATTATGAAAACTACTTTAATGCCCTCAAGTAGTTTGCTCCATACCTTTCTAGCCCCATTGACATATGCCAATGATTCTTAGATGGAATAAACTCTAACATACAATGTTGTATGGAGAGTGTTAGATGCTTCATAGAATTGGCAGTAGTGATATGTGTCGCATATGAGTGCGAACACATTGTGCGCACCCACCAACATCCAATTATTGGTCTTGAGAAGAGGAAGGAATTTGTGACCTCACTGACAACTCCCTGAAAATATCCAAGGATGGCAACGATTCCTTCTAAAAATTATACCCCAAGAATCAACAACTATTACTCTCTGCCGATAGGAAAAGGGCCCTTCATAGGAAGGTTTTCTACTAAAGATTCTAGACACTATCGTATGAGTAGTGGTGGAAGTAATTCTGTGGAAGGTGTAGAGTCCCATAATATACAAGGTGTAGGAAATTCCACACGAGATTTTGTCAAATCAGCAAATTATTCCAATGTAGGAAAGTGGGGCATAAAGCTCGGGATTGTCTCATTAATGACAACCAGATGACTTTGGTAGGAAGCTTAAAAGCTCCACCTCCACCACACCAAGAAACCTTGGGAGTGCCACGTACTGCACTTGATAGAGGAATAATGAATAGAAGGGTGAAAGTTCCTATTAATCAACCTAGAGTCACTGCCAGAGTTTACAACCTGACGCAGGAAAATGCTAGAGTTGACCAAAGTGTTGTAGTGGGTATCTCACAACCCTTAAATTAAGAACTCTCATTTTTCCATTTTGGTATGGAGTTAGGATATCACCTTTCTTATAAGAAGTAAATCGTGTCCTTAGTTTTTTTGGGATACAATGGGTCAGTGTAAGTATTGAAGTTATGACAATGGAAGGAGTTAACATATCGAATTTTCGTGTTTAATCATAAGGCTTATAAAGTTAAGTGGCATAGAAGCATTTGCTCTTATTGATTTTGAAGTAGACTAATCATATTTGAGGTAAGTGTTAGTATCCATGATGCCACAAACTCTGTACCCACTAAGTTTGAAACTCTTAATACACACGTCATTAGGTGAATAAGTTACTTGGATACAATCTTACAAGGATGTGAGGTGAAAAAAGGGGGTAAGATCCTAGAGTCGGATCTAATACCATTACACTTGAGGAATGTGGGCCTCATCCATTGAATTGATTAGTTGTCCACACACTATGTCAAGTTGGACTGCAAACATAAGATAGTAACTTTTCATACCAGTAATACCAATGAAGTGGTTTTCTGAAGAGAAAAGAACATGAATCAAACCCATATGATATCGAGCTAAAAGGCTGAAAGGATGATACAAAAGGGATGCATGACATTCCTGGCACAAGTTACAAGTACAATGGCGAAACTAATAATGCCAAAGGATATATGGGTAGTATGTGAATACTCGTATATTTTTCTAGATGATTTACCTAGGTTGTCACCAGATCGACATTTCGATTTCCTAATAGGCATTATTGTAGGAACCAACTAGATATCACAAGCTCTGTATCAGATGGCACTAATTGAGCTCAAAGTGTAACACCATATTTTAGTGACTCAAAAATTTCAAATCAGAAGATTTTTGGAATTTCATTATTGAATTTAAAACCTAAATGATTTGATTTAAAGTTTATGTAAATTAGAACATATCTAATTTATTTGATGATAACTCATTTAGTTGAGATAACTAAACTGAAGAATCTAAGTTAGATCGGTAAAATTTTATTTAATACATATTTTTCAATGAGATTTATATTAATCAAGTCTTGAACAAACCCATACGCATGTAAACTTGGACCATAAATGAAACCCAAGTACACCTAGTCAACTACAATGGTCCAGCACCCCATACAATAAGTCCAAGTGTGCTTCAGACTCCCTAGGAAAGGTTAAGGGAGTCCCCAGCTGAATCTCCATAAGACTTCCTCCCGCTAGTAGATAAGGAGATGTACCCTGCACAAGAAGCCATGCTACCAAATTGAAACATGAATAAATTAAAATGAAAAAAAAGGATGAGTGATAAGTTAACCTATGTGAAGGTATCTTCATCCTTAAACCAACAAGTAATGCTCAACATCAATGATTTTGAGTGCTAGAAACCCAAGGAAAGTTCAATCAGAATATGTACACCTATATATGATCCTTGTTTGTCATCAATCAATTAACTTCCTACAAGACTACATCATGTAGAAATGAAAAAAAATGTTATGTGGATAGGGATGCTAGGGGAAACCACTAATGGAATCACCCACCCATAAGGGAACTCAAAGAGCAGAAAGTCCTAGAGCTTTTGCTTTCTCCTTCAATGATTTGAGGTAGTCAATATACGCATCAAAAACCACTATAGAACTTCCTTTACAAACAAGAACCATGTCTTGGAGAAACTCCGCAGTCTCACATATCTTTTCAATCTATATCATTTTGCTATTAGAAGACAAATTAGTTTTTTGGGAATCGAAATATCCCACTTTACTCTGTACTTTTCATCATCATTATTAGACAGGTATTTATATTGCCTCAAACTAACTAATCAAAGCTATAAAATAAAAAGTCAATGATCAGCTACGAACTAGGATGTAAAGAATTAAGGATGAACATTCTAGGCATGCCAAAAAAAATATTAGAAACTGGAGAAAGAGTTACAAGTCATTACCTGTGGATTAGGCATAACTCCCTCATTTGTTGGAAGATGCAATTACTCTGCAATAGTTGGTTCAAAAGAGCTTCCAAGGTATGATAATACAAATATGGAATTAACTAAGCATGGGACGACCAATGGTAATGAACGCCACAATTATAAATCCTAGAAATATGAGGAAAATATCTATCTCAGAAATTTTACTTATACAAGCCAAAGGAAGAATTGAAAACATTCATTGCCAGTGGGAAAAACACGCAAAGGGACTAACCACTTAACAAGGAACAAAGGATTGGGGTCGGATAGAGGACTTATGGACACCATAAAAAGAGTTAGAGAAAACCAACTCATTCCCTATGTTAAGCCAATCATTAACATAGCCCATACTACACATTATCCAAAACTAGTAGAATACAACTAATCTTTTATGATATTAAAGACTTAATATTCAAGGAAATTATCAATGATCAGTTATCTTAGCGATAAGGTTGAATTCCAAGGGGCGTCCTATTTATTCAAGGACACAAAATGCAATGCATTAGGAAGGATAGACATGACTTGAGGAGTTGAGGATTCATTCTCCTATAAAAGAGGTTGGCATCACGTCTACAAAGATAGAAGAAAATCATTAGAAACTCAGAGATACAAAAAAGAGCAAGAGAGAAAATGAGCTACTAATGTCAGAGAGGAAGAAAGTGGGAAAACATCTAAAGGATTGATCATCCGACCGACTCAGTAGCTTGTTCCATACAAACACTAGCATAGCAAAATTCTAGTGAAGTAAGGAAGATGAGGAAGCATGTTCTTCCGATATGGATGGAAGTTTAGTGTATCACCATTGAAATTGGGACACCATACAAATGCCAAAGGAACCCCTAAACTACATAAAGGAAAAAAAGGAAGAAAATGAAGTCTTAAAACATCACGGATGGAGAAAATGAATCTAAAACCATTCAATTAACACCTACTACATCTGATAGTATCCCGTCATATGTTGTAAATGCCTAACCGGTCATAGTAGTACACAAAGAACTAATTGTTTGGGCAAATGAAGCAATCAGAGAACGCACCAGCATAGGGGAATAATTGTCGAGCTACTAATATCGGGAATAACATTGAAATTTCTTTGTGGAAATCAACTAAATGGAATAGCTAATAGAAGGATCTTGAAGGACTCTGTCGGGCAAGGGTGAACCAAGAACGATCAAAGGAATGAACAAGGAATGAAGACATACATGTGGACTACAACGAATTGTCATGCCCTGACCCAGTTTGATCGGATCCCCGTGATCAACCTGCCACTCTCCCGGTTTATTAAAGGATTTCCCCTTATTGTAAACCGTAAAGAGTAAGGCGTCCTTTAACCTACACATTTTCCTAGAATAGCATAATCAAAACTGCATGAAATTTAAAACTTTACATGCATGTCTTACAGGCATCTAAGTTAACGGTCTTTAAGGGGAGGCTTTCCGGGATTTCCTGAAAGGGATATAAGGGAGGGGGTGAGTATGACTACTTAGTGAATGGGTTTTTAAAGGTCTACTTTTAACTTTTAAGAAAAATATTTATATGGAGTGTGCCAGACTACTTTCTTTTCAAAAATCCCTTTACTTAAAACTTTGGGATTTTCCACCATTTATTATTTTCCACGGTGTGTCATCACCCAACACGCATCCTTCATCATGAAGGTTACACACATTCGCAAGTCAGTATCCTTCATCATGGGTCAAAATTTTCAAAATTTCTCAATTGGTCCTCCAACATTATTTTCATGCCCAATTGACCCTCAATTTCATAAAATTTCATTTTGGTCCTTTGAATTTCGAAAATCCCCATTCCCCTCCCCCCCTCCCAATTCCAACTTCTTAACACAGTCGAATTTGATTTCATCAAATTGACCCATCAAACGTTTCCAATTGTTGAAATTGAGTTTCTACATGTTCATACGATTCTTCAGAAATGTGAATCACAAGTTTTAATGTCAGGATGAGCTCAAATGGAGCTTCTCCAGAAAATAAACTATAGAGAGAGAAAGCTTCGATTACTCACCGGTGAAGGCACGGCGGTTCGAGCTTTCAATCTGGGCAGATAACTCTCGTCCTGAGGTTCATCCTAGAATCAAGAACCACATCAATTGATGCAGAATTGGATTAGAATTTCATCATTGAAATTCGTCGACTCTCTCTCTGGCACCGATTGAAAATTTTAAAGGGGAGTCGAATTGGCTTACCTTTCGGTCCTAATTCGACCGTGGAAAGGCTGAGGAAGTGTTGGGAGGGCTTGGTTTGGTCTGAGGAGGACTCAAAATGGCTAATTTCAGATTCGTCGAAATAGGGCAGCTTCTGTCCGCCGGAGCTGCTTCACTGTTTCATCATGCCGATGCTTCTCCAGCGATTCTCGGATTGACTGAAGTTTGCTACTAGATAGCTGTCATCTCCTCGGTTCTAAAGAGCTCGACCTCTTCTTCCGAGGTTAAGAAAAATGTTTAAGTCGAAACTCTGGTTCGAGCTTCACCAGGAAATGGAGCAGTAGAGAGAGAGAAGTGTTCGGGTGTGAGGAGAATGAATGGAGATGACCTCTTTATATAAATGTAAAACCATATATTAAATGGGAGAGATTTATTACTAGTATTAATATTACCATAAATTATTGGTATTAATTCTAATAATTTAATTTCGGTATTAAATTATTTGTATAATTAAATATATATTAATTTATGGCTATTTATGATAAGTCGTACGTTCACATAAAAAAATTTTACCGAAATTTTGTGTTACAAAATTAAAATCATACTTCCCATGAGGTCACCCATCCTCACACTACTCTCGAGCAAGCATGCTTAACTTCAAAGTTCTTATAAAATCTCGTTTATCTAAACCAATTTAGTTTTTTTTTATTTGTTATAAGTTTTTTTTCCAAGGTTTAATGAACCATTTGGATTACCGGAAAGTTGTAAATTTCCATATTGCTTGTTCCCAAATGTAAATCAGCTCAGTTTTCTTACTCGGTTTGACCGGTTCTTTTCCCGGTTTTCCTTAACTCAAAAGTGTGGGGTTTACACGAATACTGTTCATGGTGCATTTTGCCCAAAAATTAAGTTACAAAATTTGCACTGCTCTAGCCATCAATTGAGGCACGGTGTGTAATCGAAGTTAACCCATTGGAATCAAAAGCTTTGATCCCTGAACCCTCACCGGTGTGTAATCGAAGTTTTTTCTCTCTAGAATTATTTTTCGGTGAAGCTCTGTTTAAGCTCATTTCTAAGGCAAATTTACTTATTTAGAGCTTGAAATGATTTTAGGGACATAAGTAACATGATTAGAATCATGTTAGGACTCAATTGGGAAGGATTAAAGTTGAATTGATTATGGTGTGACCTACTTTGGAAAAGTAGAGGAGCCAAGTAGGGTTGTAGACTGAGTTAACAAAAGGTGTAATTAGAAAACTTTGGGAGAAGACACCCTAGGAAGAATCGAAGAATAGTAGGGAATACCCCTAAAAAGGATGATGAGATAGGCATTAAGGACAAGTAAAATCAAAGGGCAACTGTTCTAAGACAAGTAATCTAGGAGAGTAGTAGGGATGAGGCAGTTAACGAACTAACCCTTGAGTAGATCATAAATTTAAACCCTAGTAAGTATGGAGGAGGTGGAAAGGCCATAATAGTGGAAAAGAAGGATGAAGGAAATCCTTGAAGAAATAAATGGCCGAAAAAAAAAGGTGATCACACTCAAGCCATAAGGAGGGTTTAGTAAGTCTCAAACAAAGATGTCTTGAAGCAAGAAGTGCCTAAAACTCTTTCCAAGAAAGAAAACCCTAGGGAGGAAATCATCTCCCAACTGAGAAGTAATAGACCAAATGACGAAGGATGAGGAAATGAAGTGCATATTGAGGTGAAAGAACAAAGGGAAGTATAGTAGGAGAACCCAAGGAGAAACTTAACCCAAGGAACAAGTAAGTAGGAAAATAACATCAAAGGACGCTGTGACAAGTAAGAATGAGTTAGGCTACCTATAATAAGGAAATAAAGGAAAGAACATTCAAAAAACCTTGGAGAAGTAAGCACCCCAATTTGGAAGTGTTAAAGGGAAACAACCAATGACATCAAGACTGGTCATGACCCACACTCGCTTAATAGAGTTCAAGGAGTGGATGGCTAGACATAAAATAGAGTGCTAGGAACCAACCTACTAGCAGGAGTTCCTCGAAGAGAGGATAAGGAACAAAAAAGAGACGGAGGACAAGGAAGGATAAAGAGCAAACAACAATAGCAACCTCAGAAGGTTGTAAGAAAGGAAAGAAGGAAAAACCTCTAAGGAGCATTAGGGAGGTTGAACCAGGATGGAGTCCCTAGGTAGATGGATAAAAGTAGGAGAGAGATCTTAACTCAAAGCTAAGTAACCACCAAATAGATCATAAGAGGCTTAACCTGACATAAGGAACCTCACAAAGAATCACAAGTGGTTGAGGGTATATCGGGACGATCAAGTGTGACCTGCTTTGGAAGAGCAAAGAAGCCAAATAGGGATTTTTGACTAACCTAGCTTAAGGAAGCATGTAAACCCCACACTTTTGAGTTAAGGAAAATCAGAAAAGGAACCGGTCAAACCGAGTAAGAAAACCGAGACAGTTTACAAACCCGATCATTTGGGAACAAGCAATTTGGAAATTTACAACTTATAAGTGATGCAAAGGGTTTATTAAACCTTGGAAAAGAAACTTAACACAAATTAGAATAGAAAAACCAAATTGGTTCAGGTGAACGAGAGTCCGTAAGAACTCTAAAGTTAAGCGTGCTTGCCTGAGAGTAGTGTGAGGATAGGTGACCTCCTGGTGGGAAGTATGATTTTTTGTAACCCTAAATTTCGGTCAAAAATTTTTATGCGAACGTATAGCCATAAATTAATATATATTTAATTATTGGAATTAATATAAATAATTTAATATAATTTATGGCAATATTAATACTAGTAATAAATCTCTCCCATTTAATACACGGTTTTACACCTATATAAAGAGGTCATCCCCGTTTATTTTCCTTACACCTGAACACTTCTCTCTCTCTCTCTCTCTCTCTCTCTACTGCTCCATTTCCCAGTGAAGCTCGAACTAGAGCTTCGACTTGAAAAAAGGTTGGGCTCTTTAGAACCGGGGAGAAGACAGTTATCTGATAGCAAACTCCAGTCAATCCGAGAATCGTTGGAGAAGTGTCAACGTGATAGAATAGTGAAGCAGCTCCGGCGGACCGAAGCTGCCCTATTTTGGCCATGCTAAAATCAGCCATTTCAAGCCCTGCTCAGGCCAATCCAAGCCCTCCCAACAC
Source organism: Trapa incisa (assembly GCA_030064435.1). Lineage (NCBI taxonomy): Eukaryota > Viridiplantae > Streptophyta > Magnoliopsida > Myrtales > Lythraceae > Trapa > Trapa incisa. The sequence goes on along the minus strand of CM057781.1, from coordinate 10,851,163 downwards.
TTCCTCAGCCTTTCCACGGCCGAATTAGGACCGAAAGGTAAGCCAATTCAGCTCCCCTTTATAATTTTCGATCGGTGCTAGAGAGAGAGTCGATCAAACTTCAATGACGAAATTCTAATCCAATTTCACATCAATTGATACGATTCTTAATTTTAGGATGAACCTTAGGATGAGAGCTATCTGTCTAGATCGAAAGCTTGAATCGTCGTGCCTTCACCGGTGAGTAATCGAAGCTTTCTCTCTCAATAGTTTATTTTTCGACGAAGCTCCGTTTGAACACGTCTCGGCATTAAAACTTGCGATTCACATTTCTGAAGAATCGTATGAATATGTAGAAACTCAATTTCAACAATTGAAACATTTGATTGATCAATTTGATGAAATCAAATTCGGTTGTGTTAAGAAGTTGGAATTGGGGGAAAATTGGGGATTTTTGAAATTCAAAGGACTAAAATGAAATTTTATGAAATTGAGGGTCAATTGGGCATGAAAATAATGTTGGAGGACCAATTGAGGAATTTTGAAATTTTTGGGGCAAAATTTACCATTTTTGTAAAGGGCAGAATGGTAATTTTGGAAAAGTTGGGGGACCAAATTGGAAATTTGGGAAATTAAACCCATTTTTGTGAAATGGAATAAATTGAGATCCTATGATAAATTTTAGAAGTTTCGGGACTCAATTTGAGAAAAAACCAGCATTTGGGACTTAAAGTTAAAGAGAAATAACTTTAGAGACCTAATTGCAAATAAATGAAAGTTTGACTTTCTCATTAATTTGTAATGAATGAAGGAAATTAGGCCGAAGGATAATGAACCAAGATGTTCATATCGTGTAGGAACGTGAAATACTGGGAACACCAGCAAGGACAAGCTCGCGTGAATACAAAGAACCAGTCTAGTGGAATTCACGGCATTAACGGGTGAGTGGGTTTACTAACATCATACCCGGTTGAGATGATGAACACAACTTAAAAGTTAAAAACCACTTACCGGTTGTGAGTGGCTTTACTAACATCATACCCGGTTTGGATGATGAGCACAACTTAAAAGTTAAAAACCACTTAGCGGTTGTGAGTGGGTTTACAAACATCATACTCGATTGGGATGATGAGCACACCTTATAATTTAAAAACCACTTACCGGTTGTGAGTGGGTTTACTAACATCATACCCAGTTAGGATGATGAGCACAACTTAAAATTTTAAAACCACTTACCGGTTATGAGTGGAAATTTTATATCATACCTGATTGGGAATGATAAGTACCTCGGTATGAAAACCCACTATTTAGTGGTATTTTAAACATCACTACTTAGAGGAAGTGATGTGAAAATCATGCGGAAAAACTACTTACCGGTTGTAAGTAGATCATACCCGGTTGGTATGATGAGACTTCCTCGAAGGAAGTTGAAAACTCATTCATCGGTTATGAACAGAGGTGTCCTTATATCGGGCGGTATAATGGATAGAGAAAACATATGTTTTGTCGAAAGTCCTCTCCCCTCACTGTGTGCCAATGCTTAAACAATTTGGAAGACCTTCTCGATGGGAGCTCGAATAGCTCTGATAGGCCAGAGGCCTCGGTTTTGGAACTTGGGGCTAAATGCCCGATTTTGAAAATCTCATACAGTAGGCCCAAGGCCAGTTGGCACGAGCAGGAGCTCGTAAACGAACATGATATATGTGCCATAAAACTTAATAAGTGAATTGTTTGGTCATGGTACCAAGATAGGACTGACGTGCTCAGTCAACTAGCGGCAGTGCGATATGACAGGTCGACGGACCAATCAAGACAAACAACTGTGGGTTGAGTTGAGAGTCGGGACCGTTGGATCAGTGACACCACAGATTACATGGAAATATGAGAAAACATTGTTTGTGCATGCACTATGAGTACAGGATCATCAAGACGCCCATGAGGGGTATTGATGCATCCTAAGGGCACTGGACGACCTGGTGGCTATAAGGGCAGTTCATCGTTCTAGGTGTTTGTGCGAAATTTGGAGTAGCACCAAGCGCATGAGACCGGGGTGGGGACGAGATGAGGTCTCTGTCCTCATACGGACACGAAGAAGTGATTTCAGGATTGTGGGTTGGATGTCACATACATCCACTCATTCCTAGGGTAGAAGTGGTCGTACTTCTATCCGGATGGCAAGAAAAGTCGCTCTGAAGCCACTAGCGAGTTCAGTAGTGATACTGACTTGTAAATGTGTGTAACCTTCATGATAAAGGATGTGTGTTGGGTGATGACACATCGTGGTAACTAAGAAATAATGGAAAAATCTGAATTTTTAAATGAAGGGATTTTTTAAAACAAAGGAGTGCGACACACTCCATATAAATATTTTTCTTAAAAGTCAAAACCCTTTAAAAACTCATTCATTGAGTAGTCGTACTCACCCCCTCCCTTATATCCCTTTCAGGAAATTCCAGAAAGTCTCCCTTTAAAGACCGTCAACTAAGATGCCTGTAAGACAGGTATGTAAAGTTTTAAATTTCATGCATTTTTATTATGCTATTCTAGGAAAAAGGTGCAGGTTAAAGGACGCCTTACTCTTTACGGTTTACAATAAGGGGAAACCCTTTAATAAACCGGGAGAGTGGCGGGTTGATCACGGGGATCCAACCAAACTAGGTCGGGGCGTGACAAAGCAACTAGTAGCAATAGGATGGTTAAGGAGAATAAACGAGACCCTAAGAAGGACCGGGAAGTAGGGGAGATTACACTCTAAAGAAAGGTAATAGGATGAGCATAGTGTTGAGTACACGAAATAAGACCCGACGATCGGAGATACCTAAGGTAGGAAAATAAAGGGTGAATTTGGAAATTAAGGTCGGTAAATGATTAAAGGTGGGCAAAAGCCCTAATTCAAAAAGCTATAAGAATGCAGAGGAAGGAAACCTTCAATGAGTAGTAAGAAATTCAAACATATAGCACCTAAAGGGGGAGTCTCTACTTTGAAGGACATAGTAGAGAATGAAAACCATAAAAGGAGAACTCCCAAACAAGGGAATCGTGAAATGGTCATGAGCAAGTAAGAGTGGATTAAGGAGAAAGGAAAATCCTTGAGTAAATGATGCCACTTGGAATGAGGAAAGACCTAAGAAAGGAAGAATCCTAGCATATCGATAAATCATTTGGAAACCCAATAATTTGAACTAGAAAGGCCTAATAAGAAAGTTGTGAAAGGACAAGTGGGTAAGGAAAAACCAACACAGTTATGTAAGTTGATTGGATAATGGTAAAGATAGTCGAGGAAAACTATCAAACAACAAGAGGGGTGAAGTTATATGATCCCTAAGAGGTTGGAAAGTTAAGAACAACAATTATGGAAGTGTTCTAAAAATTTTAAATGGTCAAAGACATGTCCTAGAGTATGTCATGCTGTAAAGGGCATGTAAGCCCAATAGTACTAAGGGAAAATGTGACATAAGTAAGGAAGAGTTAGTTGGAAAGTATGATGAGGTCAAACATAATTTTGACTAAATTTGTAATAAATGACGGATGAAGGAACGGTCAAAATAGGACGAAGGGGTAATAACTCCGAAACATATGAAAACAAGTTCGAAATGCTTGGCAAAACACCGAGTTAAGGGTTTCAATGATAAAGAGAATAACCAGACACAATAACGATTGGGCATCTTGGAACTCCCAATCTTGAAATCCTGAGTAAATAACCTCAAGGAAAAGAATTTTGTTTTAAGAAAAATAAAGATGTGAATCAAAGGGTATACCCTTGAAACTCTCAAGTAAGGTATGCTTAGCTAGGATACGCTCTATGGAATGAGTAAGCAATGGAAAGAAAAAGAAAATTCTTAAAGTGCATGTTATAAAGGGGCTAAGTAAAAATAACCGAATTAGTTGTATGACAATAAACATCAAATTTACATCGAGGGAAATTGTTTCTTGTGTAAAGGATGTGGATTATGTTTTGGGGACAAAACTCCTAAAAGGAGGGGAGAGTTGAAAACCCCGTCCCTTAAAGACAAGGAAAACCAGGGAAAGAGCTAGTCAAGCCGATTGAGAAAACAGAACCAGTTAATGAACCCCAACCATTAGAGAAAGGCCAAAATGGGAAATTTACAAATCTTGAGTGACCTAAAGAGTCACAAAAGTCATGGAAAGAGACTTTGGGATGAATTGGAAGAGAAAACCAAACCGGTCCAGGTGAATCGAACCTGAACCGGTTTGAATCGGTTTGAACCACTATTAAACTGATTTCTAAATTTATTTTTCTAAGTGGCTTAGAAAATTCAAATTTGAGAATTTAAGCCACCATTAGATAGAGAATGAATTTATATGAATTTAAAAAATTTTAATATTGAAAAACTTAGTCGAATCGAGCCTAAACCAGCCAATTTAAGCATTTAAACCATTTCGGACCGATATGGTACAGTTCAAAACAGTGTCATCTTCTTCCTTCATATGATAGCACTGTTCACTCGCCGGAAAATCAAGCAGCGCTGGCAAAGATGAAAAGTCTATAGCCTAGGAGTTTCAGGCAATGAATGATTGCCATAAAGGGGCCAATCGAACGACTAAGAATTCCCCGAGCTTCCTATATAAAGAGCTCATCCTCAATCATCCTCCTCACACCTAAAAACTCCTATCTCTCCCTACTACTCCATTATTCCAGTGAAACTCAAACCAGAGCTCCGACATTGGGTTTTTCTAAGACAAAGAAGGTGAGGTTGGGTTCTTTAGATTCGAGGAAGAGTCAGCTACCCGATGGTAGCCTCTACTTGCTTCGAGGATCATTGGAGAAACATCGACGTGATTGAATAGTGAAGCAGCTCCGGCGGACCGAAGCTACCCTATTTTGGTCGAGTGAAAAATGACCAATTTGAGCCTTTCTCAAGCTAAACCAAGCCCTCCCAACATTTCCATAGCTCTCATACAACTAAATTAGAGCTGAAAGGTAAGCCAATTTGGCTCCCCTCTGTAATTTCCGATCAGTGTTAGAGACAGAACTGATGAAACTTCAATGAATAAATTCTCCCTCAATTCGACATGAATTGATGTGATTCTTAATCCTAGGAGAAACCTCAAGACGAGAGCTATCTGCCTAGATCAAAAGCTCGGACCGTCGCATCCTCGATGGTAAGCTTTCGAAGCCTTCTCTCTCTAATTCCAGTTTTCTGACAAAGCACCGTTTGAGCTCAATTTGGATCCAAATGATGCAATTCACAATTCAATTGAATCGTGTGGAAGTGTAAGAACTCAATTTTACCTTCAATTTTAACAATTAAACCTGATTGAATGGTCAATTTGATGAAATCAAATTCAGCCAGTTTGAATGGGGGAAATTTTGGAATTTCGTAAAATTGAGGGACTAAAGTGCTATTTCAAAACATTGAAGGCCAATTGGCCATGAAAAAGATATGGGGGACCAATTGGTTGATTTTTGGAATTATTGGGGTCAAATTTTCTATTTTTGTAAAGTTTGGGCAAAATGGTGATTTTTGAAAAGTTGGGGACCAAATTGTAAATTTGGGAAACTTGAACCCCTTTTGTGATTTCGAATAAATTGAGGTTCCAAAGTAAATTTTAGAAGTTTCAAAGCTCAATTTGGGGAAAAATTGGCATTAGGGACCTAAGGTTAAAGAAAAATAACTTTAGGGTCGTAAATGCAAATAATTAAAATTTGGGCATTTTATTCATTCGTGATGAATGAAAGCTATTAGGCCAAAAGTTAATGAAAAAGGATGTTAATATTCTGTAGGAACATGAAGTACCAGGAATGCCAGCATGGATAAGCTCGCGTAAGGCAAAAAGCCAGTTACGAGAAAAGATACACTACGAATATCGGGTGAGTGGGAATTTTCACATCATACCCAGTTGGAATGATGAGTACCTCGGAAATGAAAATTCACTATTATGTGGAATTTTAACATTACACTTGGGTGGGGTGATGTGAGAAACACACGAAAAAACTACTTACCAGTTATAAGTAGATCACACCCGGTTGGTATGATGAACTTCCTAGAAGGAAGTGGAAAACCCGTTTACCGGTTGTAAGCAAAGATGTCATCACACCCGATTGGTGTGATAGACGAGTGAAAAAGTATTTTCGTTAAAAGTGCCATGCCCTTATTGTGTGCCACTACTTAAACATTTTGGGATATATTCTTGATGGGAGCTCGAATAGCTCAGTTAGGCTAGAGGCCTCGATTTTGGAACTTGGAGGCTATAATGTCCGATTTTGAAAATCTCATACAGTGGTCCCAAGGACAATTGGTACGAGTAGGAGCTCATAAAAAACATAATATTAAGCAATGAAAATTTTAATGAATGATGTGATTTGGCCATGGTACCAAGACTGGACTGGTGGCAGTACGACGAGATAGGTCGACGGACCAGTCAAGATAAATATTTACAGGTCGAGTTGAGAGTCGGGGTCATTGGACCAGTGGCACCAAAGATTAATAGCTTATATGTAAAATTATTGTTTGTGCATGGACTGAGGTTTGGGACCATCAAGATGCCTAAGAGGGTAGTGATGCGTCCTAGGGGCTACTGGACGACATGATGGAGATAAGAGCAGTTTGTCGTGCCAACAGTCAGGGAAGCTCGACGTAGCTTCATGCACATGAGACCAGGGTGGGGTTGAGATGAGGTCTTTGTCCTCATACGGACACGAAGTTTCTTTTTGAGTTTGAGGGTCAGATGTCATGTACATCCACTCATTCCTAGGGCAGAAGTGGACGTGCTTCTATCCAGGTGGCTGGTAAAGCCACTCTGATGCCACAAGTGGGTGCAGTGGATGGGCTGCCCTACGAATGTGTGATCCCTTCATGATGAACGACGTGTGTTGATTGTTAAACACACCGACTATGGTTAATGATGAATAATGGTTTTGAAAACTGATAAATTGAGGAATAAATGGTTTTAATGAAAATAAGGAGTCTGGCACACTCCAATTCAAACTATTTTTCTGAAACTCAAGTTTCAAACACACATTCACTGAGTTGTTGAACTCACCCCCTCCCTTTACCCCTTTTCATGTAACCAATGGAAAAACCTACCTAAAGACCTTCAACTAGCTAAAATTGTAAGACATGTATATAAGTTTAAATTTTATGCAGTTTTGATTAATGTTATTCTAGGAAAAGGTACATGTTTAAAGGACGTTTTACTCCTCACGATTTAAAGAAGGGGAAAACCCTTAATAAATTGGGAGAGTTGCAGGTTGATCACGGGGATCCGACCAAACTAGGTCAGAGCATGACATCCTACCCCATCTATCTGTGTAGGGTTCCATCTCCTTTTCTCGTTCCATGACTTTCATACCTTAACTTGTTGGGTACTTATTGAGTTACCACTTAGGTCGTATCACTTGTGTTATCTACCCCTCTTTGAGGATTAAGGAAGCATCCTCCTCACTTATTAACTGAACTCAGTCGGGAACTTTTTGAGTAGTACTCTGGTTTCCAGAATGATAATTTACATCCTTTAATAACATCTGAACCAGAGCCCATCCTTGTGACCATAGTCCAACTAGTTCCTTCTAGACTTCCATAATGCAAAGTCTCATCTTACCTGTATGCCCCATGGAGAATACCCCTTTACCATGATTTGGTTATCAATGGTGCATGAGTGTCATTTCATTTCCAATGATACTTGACCTATTCTCAGATCATTGAGCTCTTAGGTCTCCATTTCCTACTTTATTCCCTCATGATATAAAATATTTTATTAACTCACGAATAATTGGCCCATCTTGTAGGCTTTGTAGCCACCATATCACATTACCCTTAACATCTCACATTTACCTTTGGTTGGCCATACCTCATGTCACGGTTAGTTATTTCTAGTTGTCGTTCAAGGCCTTACTCCAAGGTGAGATTTCCTTAGTGGCCTTCTTGTTTTCATTCCATACAAGCACTTGCCTTAAGAAAATCTCAATTTGTGGTTAACATGTATCATGTCCAGAGTTTCTCATTATTTCTCACTAATTAACTTCGAGTGTCACACCTCGACCCGGTTTGGTCAGATCCCTGTCACTTCCTTTGGTCTATGAGGGGTCTCACCCCTTTCTAAACCACGAGAAGTTAGGCATCTTTTTTCCTATTTTTCCTGGAATAGCATTATACAAAACTGTATATATTAAAATTTTTGTACCTGACCTTACGGTTCAACTACGAGGGATCTTTATGGTCAGTCTTCCTCTTTTGCCTGAAAAGGGGTAAAGGGAGAGGGTGAGTTTCTACCACTTAGTGAGCGGGTGTTGAGATTGAGTTTTAAAATATCTTTAGTTTACCAAAACCATGCCAAGGTTAAAATTTCCTTCTTTTAAAGAATTTCCTCAAACTTAAATTTCCAAAAAATCTTTTTCCATTTTCATATAAGGTGTGTTTAGTTCTTTAACCCTCCCCTTGCCTCATGAGGCATTTAGCAAACAAACGCATGCCCTTCATCAAGAAGGGTACACACGTTTGCATGGCACTCCTAGATTGCACCAACTTGGGGATCAGTGCTACTTTGTTATCCACCCTCATAGAAGGCCGTACACTTCTACCCTAAGTCTAAGTAAACATCCCAGACGTCCGACCCTCAAATCGGAATGCCACTTCGTGTTTGTATGAGGACGAGACCTCATCCTATCCCCACCCCAGTCTCATGTGCATGAAGCTCTCGGAGCTTCTTGATTGACTAGTAAGACAAACTACCCTTATTGCCCCCCATGTCGTCCAACAGCCCTTAGGACCCATCACTACCACCTGGGGCCTCTTGATGGTCCCGATCCGGAAGTGCATGCACAAACAAGAACTTTCATATACTTAGCCATCCTCTTTGGTTCCCATGGTCCAGTGGCCCCAACGCTCAACTCAACCTACAACTGTTTGTTTAGGTTGGTCCGTCGACCTGGCCTTGATGCACTACTGCTACTCCATCAAGCACTATCAATCCTAACTTGGTACAGTGGTGAATTACACAAACAATTCCATTTTAATTGGGAGTTTTCATGGCTCTTCCTAATCATTTTTGTTTATGAGCTCCAACCTGTGCCCACTGGCCTTGATCCCATTACACATGTTTTTCCAAAAACTAGGCCTTGAGCCCTATGAGTTTAAAAATTGAGGCTCTAGCCTATTAGAGCTATTCTAATTCCCGTCAAGAAGGTCTCCCAAAGAGTTTAAGTAGTTGTCACACAGTTAGGGGAGAACACTTCTAACAAAATTACTTTTTATCTCATCATACCATTCGGGTGTGATGATGGATCCAGTTACAATCGGTAGGCGGTCTTCTCCTTTCCTTAAGGAAAATCATCATACCAACTCGGTATGATATTTGTTTATTCCTACTCACAACCGATAAGTAGGTTTTATCCGTTAAAAATAGTGTGCATCATCCCAATCAGTATAATGTATAAAATTCTCACTCACCCGTTTGACTGTGATGTGTTCATCCCCAATTAGTTTCCAGTCCACGCTAGCTTCTCTTACTTATGTTCTAATCTCATGTGTCCCTATACGATTTGGATATCATTATCAATAAAGATTTGGCATGACAGCCTCCGTTTTCTCACGTATGAGTGACTAGGCCCAAAGTTCTTGGTTTATTGCATTTATGTCCCTAAATTTCATTTTCCTTGACTTTAGTTACCTAATGCTAAATTTTCCCTCAAATTGAATTCCAAAGTTTCCAATATTCCTCTTTGGATCTACAATTTACTCAAAATTGTGTAAGGGGCTCAAGTTTTCCAAATTTTCAATTTGGTCCCCAATTTTCCAAAAATTACGATTTTACCTCTACTTTCCAAAAAAATAGCCACTTAGCCTCAAATCTTTCGAAAATTGACCAATTGGCACCCCAACATCTTTCTCATTGCCAATTGACCTTCAATTTTGAGAAATTGCATGGAGGTTCCTCAATTTTTTGAAATCCCCAATTTTTCCCTAACTTTCCCCCCAATTTTTTCCTCCATTTCTGACCTAATTTGATTTTTTCAAATTGGTCATTCCATTGGAGTTAATTGCTCCAATTTATGGCATGGATCGATTCCTACACTTCCATATAATCAAATGGAGCTTTGAATTGTAGAATTTGACTCTGAAATGAACTCAAACATAACTTCACTGGAAAACTTGTCGTAGAGAGAGAAAGCTTCAAAAGCTTACCATCGGAGGTGTAGCAGTCCGACCTCTCGATTTGGGAAGGTAGCTCTCATCCTTAGGTTTCTTCTAGGATCAAGAATTGTTACAATTGAAGTCCATATGAGGGTGAATTTTTTAGTGAAATTTGGCACTTTCTCTCTCTAGCACGATCGGCAACGATGGCGAAGGGCCAAATTGGCTTACCTTTCACCTCGATGAAGGTCGTGTGAGGGTTGTGGGGACGTTGGGGAGGCTTGGTTTAGCCAGAAGAGGTCTAAATTTGGTCGGATTCAGGTCGGCCAAAATAGGGCAGTTTCGGTCCATCAAAGCTGCTTCACTATTTGATTCATCGATGCTTCTTCAGCATTCCTCGGGTCGAAGGGAGATTGATATCATGTAGCGAACTTCCCCCAGAGTCTGTAGGACCCGACCTTGCCTTCTAAGGCTAAGAAGAGTGCCTAAGTCGGAGCTCTGGTTCGAGCTTTATCGGAAAATGGAGTACTTGAGAGAGAATGGCAATTTGAGGTGTGTGGAGAATGAATGGAGGGGATCTCTATATATAGGGAGCTTGACGACCCTCTGCCCAACCAGTTTCCATATTGGTCGAGCTTATCCTCTTCAAAAAAATGTCCATATCGGAGAGGATATTCCTTCCCTAGAGAAGGAAAGTTTTTGAATTGATGAACAGTGTTGTCATCTTAAGGAAGAAGACGACACTATTTTGAACAAGAACGATCTGGTTCGGCCGGGTTCAATGGCGAAAATCGGTCGATTCTGGCCCGATTCAATCGGTTTTCTCAAATTTAAAAATTCCTATATTCGTCTAAATTCATTTTCTATCCAATGGTGGCTTCAGTTTTCCAATTTTATCATGCTAAGCCACCAAGAAAAATAAATTTAAAAAGTGGTTAATATGTAGTTCAAACCAGTTCAATCCGGTTCAGGTCTGTTTCACCCTAAACATGACCGGTTTTCCCATCCATTTTACTTCATGGTTATTCCCCATAACGTTTATGAATTTTTAGTCACTTCAGACTTTCCAAATTCCCATTTGAGCCCTTTTTTACCATCTTCGGTTCGTTAAATGGCTCGGTTTTCTCTTTTGAATCGACTGCTTCTTTTCCTAGTTTTCTTATCCTTAAAGGAATGGGGTTTACATTGAGTCTTAATGCTCGAGCTCTCATGAGACTCATTTGTTACCTCGTTCCCTTTAGGACATGAATCATCCCGACCCCTCCTAGGTTTTACTGGAATCATCCTCTCCTCTTGACAATTGATTGTCATTTGCCACAAGAATCTATTTGATTTTCTAAGTGATGCAAGTGTGAGATTCATATTTGTTACTTAATCTTTCATTACCACCCCCATGACCTTGGGAAATCTATCCTTCATTTCCTATTTGCCTTTTGGTGAGTCCCTTGCTACAGTTTAGCATAATGACATTTTTCACTATTTTCATACTCTTCTTTCGTAAACTTTTCGAACTTTTGTGTTATTCCACTGGGTCACTTGTGGTTTCTTATAACCACTTTACCCATCCACTCTAACTTAATCAATATCCATTACTCTAAAATGGTTTGGTCTATATTTTTCCAACACACACCTTAGTTTGTCCAACCATATAGTAGTATCATTCTCTTATGAAACGTGTTTTGTTTCTTACATTGGTATGACATGTACCTACTAAGGGTAAAATGTCATATCCCCTCAACTAGTCACACTTCCCTTGCTACTCATGGCCTTTCTTTTTAATGGCCTTACTTTTGCCCATTAGTGTCATCCATTCCTCATTCCTCATATACAATAATTTCATATATTTTCTTGTACTCATTAAGGTCTCATCTAGATCCATGTTGAGTGTGTCGAGTTTCTTTTTTCCATTAACCATCCATGATCCTATCAATTGGTTCATTACTTTACTCGTAGACATGTCTTAGTCTACCTTGATATTCTTGTGTGATAGACTATGCCCTACCATTAGCACTCTTTACTACACATAGGGGTTTCCCCTATTATGTCGCATCTCGGATTGCTACCCGAGGCATTTCTCAACATCTACCGGAGATTATATTTTTGTTTTCCTTCAAGTACCCTTATCGCGACCCTTAAGTTTGGGTTCGCTCGACTATATTTAAATGTAACATATCTTCGTCACTTTCCTTGGTAGCAGACAAGCTCTTATCAATGATACCCTCACATTTTGTGGATACCAAGGTGTAGTTCTTCTTATTCGCCCCTAATATGATCCATACCTTGTAGTTTCATGGCATTCTCATCCTTATGACCATGACCCTTCTGTCATTTATCCTATGGTGTTGTAATTCTTATCATTTCATACTTATGATTAACACTTTCAAGTACTTTTTGATATTTCCTTTCCCATCTAAATTCTTTCCGATTTTATTTTGGGAAACTATCCCTCACACCATATACTCCACTATCCTTTCCACAAGCACGTTATACTAGTGGTGTGTATCACATTCGCTATTTTCCCTCCGAGTCCAAATATACACTTATGTTGGAACCCTCCCTACATTCAGGGGTTATAGGAACTTACTCCTTCTTAAGTCTTAACCAATCAAGCATATTCTATAGGTCAGATACAAAGCTCCTACTTTGTTTCATTTCAAATTACATTACCATTTGGTCAATGTTTCCACCCCTTAGTTCTCTCATATATGGGTATTCATCCCCTGCATGCTTAATTAAAGAAGGATCTAACCTTAGTTAAGGAGTCATTCATGTGGTTTCCTTTGTGTTTTTACTAACTTTTCACTAAGTCGGGTCATATTTCTTTCCCACCGGTACCCTTTGGACTATTGCCTTAAACTTAGGCATATTATCCTTTGGACTATTTCCTTAAATTTTCTTATGGTTCTCATTGCAACTTAGCCATATTGACCATTTTGGTCACTAACTTTCCTAGGACACTCATTCGTCCTTGTGGGTTCTTGAGTCTTTCATTGTAGTGACAATCTCTTCCAATTATTTGAAGGATTTACAGTCCAAACCTAATGGTGGACTTCACATACTTAAGTATATTTTAAGGAGTGTCCCTCTCGATTCTATATCGGGGTATTCTTTGAGGTAACATGCATTCTTAGCATCTTCTCTTAGTATTTCAAACATTTAACATGTTATTTCTCGTCTCATCGAGGTATGTCTTAGGTTCATATTATTGAAGTATATTCTTATTGTTGGGTTTACTTAACCGGAACTTCTTTTCTCACAAGTGCTACCACATGTCCCTATCCTTGGCTACCCGAACCATGTGACCACCGATTTCTATGACACGGCCCACTGGGATATTTGAACATTCGTCAGTTGTACCTTTCATGGTACTCTTTTAATATCACTTCTGTAAGATTCTCACTTTTGTTGTTTGTATTTTTTAGTACTTCCTTCCTTAAGAAATTTTTATGTTTTAAACAAAGATCTTTTCAATGATATTCCTTTTTTTTCATCCACCCCAAAATATTTTATTCCCAAAATCTCTTATTTTGAAAACCTAGCTCTAATACCACCAAAAGTTATCATGCCCCTTCATCGGTTAACAGTCCTGTGCAACTCACCAATGCCCTCGATGTTACAGTGGTGGTTACCTTCACCATAGTAAAATTGAAGGAACTAAAACTCAAAATAGAAAATCCTTCTCTATTTTTAAGTAGAAAATTGAGCTTTTTTTTTAAGTATAGGGTACCCAAAAATGGTTTCACAATTAACCTAGGAATGTAATAGTTGATAAGCAATAAACATAAACTTTGTACATAAGTCAAAAGGTCTACCTCGAGCTATATTCGTATAAAGATGCTTCCCCGTTCTTGCCTCGAGTTTCTTCGGCTTTTACCTGCAAGGGTTTCAGGGTAGGGGGTGAGCTCACAACTCAATGAATGAGGTACTAATGCCAGGCCACTTCATGGATTACGACCTTAGACATCTCATGAAACTTCCTAGCATGGAAACTTATTATCGGTTTGCAAAACCACTAATTTCACATTTGATTGGTTTAGCCCCTCGAGACTATTATCTTGGGTGATTCATTGTCAGTTTGCAAAACCCATTTTCTCATAATGTTTTATTCGGTCCCTTGAGACTCATGTCTCGAGCCATTTATTAAAAGTTTACAAAAACCATATTTTCTCAGGGTTTCATTCATCTCCTCGAGACCCCGGTCTCATGCTGTCCATAATCGTAGTATCACCTCATGGTCGGGTCCACTTTCATTTTCCCCAAATAGTTTATCACAATAAAATGCATGGTATGCATAATGCATAATAAACTCAGGCGCTCATGGCCCCCTCCTCCTTTCATTCATTTTTCATTCATGCCCGAAGGGTATGTCATAATACCCATCGGGTGATTCGTGCAAGGACAATATGTCATAATACCGATCAGGTGCAATTGAGAGTGTATGAGTCACATGTACTCATCCACAACCGATACCCCTTGGGTTCATCCCTCATTGGGATACCTTTGCATTTGAGGGTCATGGCCATCTTACCCACTGATAGCCTGCACATGCCCCCTTATACATGCAACTCAATCCCGCCTCATTCTCATCGTAGCAGTTTAACTCGGACAATACCCATACATCAATTAGGTGTCCCAGAAACTCTAGAAGCATAGTTCAATCTCCCCTTATCCTAAATTTTCAATTTCCCTCGATGTCGACACTATCTCAAAAGGTGTCATATCAATGCCCCCTCACTTCATACTGGTATACCATATTCATAAAGAGAAAATTTAAAAATATTCACATGCTATATTCAAGAAAATCACATTTCCTCAAGTATGGTCCTTATTCCAACCATCTCTATACAAGCACAAGCATAATTCATCAGATATGATACAAGCTCAATTCATACCAGGAATTTGGTCCATCTCTCAACCAACTCCCCTTAACAATTATAATGCACTTTAATGCACATCGAGAGTTGGGTCCTTCACTAGACCAACTCCCCTCAACAAACAAAAATGTAGCTTAATGCACATTGTATGTCACGCCCTGACCCGGTTTGGTCAGATCCCCGTGAACAACCCACCACTCTCTCAGTTTATTAAAGGGTTTTCTCTTATTATAAATCGTAAAGAGTAAGGCATCCTTTACTTGCACCATTTCTTGAAATAACATAAATCAAAACTGCATAATATTTTAAATTTATCGTACCTGTCTCACAAGCATCTTAGTTGATGGTCTTTAAGGGTAGGCTTTCCAAATTTTCTGAAAGGGATACAAGGGAGGGGATGAGTATGACTACTCAGTGAATAGGTTTTTCAAAACTTTTAACTTTTAGGAAAAAGACTTGTATTGGAGTGTGCCAAACTCCTTTCTTTCAAAAATCCTTTCATATAAAATCTCAATTTTACCACCATTTCCTTATTAATGACGGTGTGTCATCACCCAACACACATCCTTCATCATGAAGGTCAAACACACATTTGCAAGTCAGTACATCCACTGAACGCACTTATGGCGTCGGAGCGACTTTACCGACCACCTAGATAAAATTACGTCCACTTCTACCCTAAGAATGAGTGGATGCACGTGACATCCGACCCTCAATCCCGAAATCAATTCTCCGTGTCCATATGAGAACAAAGACCTCATCCCGTCCCCACCCCAATCTCATGCGCTTGGTGCTACTCCAAATTTCGCACGGTCACCTGGTACAATGAACTGCCCTTATACCCATCAGGTCGTCCAGTGCCCTTAGAACGCATCACTACCCCTATTGGGCGTCTTGATGATCACGTAATCATAGTATATGCACAGTCAGTATTTTCTTATCATGCCATATAATCTGTGGTGCCACTAGTCCAACGGCCCTGACCCTCAACTCAACCCAAAGTTGTTTGTCTTGACTGGTCCATCGACACGTAATGTCGCATTGCCACTAGTTGACTGAGTATGTCAGTCCTGTCTTGGTACCATGGTTAAACAATTCCTTTATTTAAAGTTTTATGGCATATAACTCATGTTTTTTTACGAGCTCCTACTAGTGCCAACTAGCCTTGGGCCCACTGTACAAGATTTTCAAAATCAGGCATATTAGCCCCCAAGTTCCAAAACCGAGGCCCCCAACCTATAAGAGCTATTCGAGCTCCCATCAAGAAAGTCTCCCAAATCGTTTAAGCATTGGCACATAGTCAGGGGAGAGCACTTCCAACAAAAATATGTTTTCAACTGTCCACCATACCGACCAGGTATAAGGACATCTCCGCTCATAACTGATGAACAGATTTTCAACTTCCTTCGATGAAGTTTCATCATACCAACCGGGTATGACCTACTTACAACCGGTAAGTAGTTTTAACACATGATTTTCGCATCACTCCTCTATGATGTGATGTTTAAAATACCACTTAGTAGTGGGTTTTCATTTCAAGGTACTTATCATCTCCTATCGGGTATGATATAAAATCCCACTCACAATCGGTAAGTGGTTTTTAACTTTAAGTTGTGCTCATCATCCCAACCAGGTATGACGTTAGTAAGTCCACTCACCCGTTAATGCAGTGAATTCTGCTAGACCGATTCTTTGTATTCATGCGAGCTTGTCCTTGTTAGCGTTCCCAGTACCTCATGTTCCTACACGATATGAACATCCATGTTCAATATCCCTCAGCCTAATAGCCTTCTTTCATTCCAAATGAATAAGAAAACCAAACTTGTATATATTTGTAATTAGGTCCCTAAAGTCATTTTTCTTTAACTTTAAGTCCCAAATGCTAGTTTTTTTCCTCAAATTGAGTCCCAAAACTTTTAAAATTCCACTTGGGACCTAAATTTATTCAATTTCACAAAAAGGGGTTTAATTTCCAAAATTTCCAATTTGGTCCCCAACTTTTCCAAAATTACCATTTTGCCCTTCCTTTGCAAAAATGGTAAGTTTTACCCTAAAAATTCTAAAATTCCTCAATTGGCCCTCTAACATTCTTATCATACCCAATTGACCCTCAATTTTATAAAATTGCACTTTGGTCCTTCAAATTTCAAAAATCCACAATTTTCCCCCAATTTCAACTCCTTAACATGGCCGAATTTGATTTCATCAAATTGATCGATCAAACACTTCTAATTGTTGAAATTAAAGTTAAAATTGAGTTCCTACATCTTCATACAATTCAATAGCACTTTAAATCGTAAGTTTTGACATTGGAACGAGCTCAAACGAAGTTTCACCAGAAAATAGACTATAGAATGAGAAAGCTTCGAAAGCTTACCATCGAGGGCGCGGCGGTCTGAGCTTTCAATCTGGGCAGATAGCTCTTGTTCTGAGGTTCATCCTAAAATTAAGAATTGCATCAATTTATGCTAAATTGAGTTAGAATTTCCTCATCAAAATTCTGTCGGTTCTCTCTCTAACACCGGTCGGAAATTATAGAGTGGAGTCAAATTGGCTTACCTATCCATTCTAATTCGGTCGTGGGAGGGATGAGGAAGTGTTGGGATTGCTTGGTTTGGTATGAGGAGGGCTCAAATTGGAAAATTTCAGCTTGGCCAAAATAGGGTAGCTTCAGTCCGCCGAAGCTGCTTCACTGTTCCATCATGTCGGCGCTTCTCCGGTGACCCTCGGAGCAAATAGAGACTACAGGTGTGTAGCTGACTTCTCCCCAGTTCTAAAGAGCCCGACCTCTCCTTCTGAGGTTTAGAAAAATGTTCAAGTTGAAGCTCTGGTTCGAGCTTCACTAGGAAATGGAGCAGTAGAGAGAGATAAGTATTTAGGTGAGAGGAGAATACTTCCCAGGAAGTCACCCATCCTTGCACTACTCTCACACAAGCATGCTTAACTTTGATGTTCTGATGAGATCCAGTTCATCTCAACCAATCTAGTTTTTCTCTTCTAATTTGTCTTAAGGTTCTTTTCTAAGATTTTATGAACCCTCAAATGGTCAGGTTTGTGAATCGGTTCGGTTTTCTTACTCGGTTTGACCGATTCTTTTTCCGGTTTTCCTTAACTCAAAAGGGTGGAGTTTACATTGTAAGTTTGGTCGTTTACTCGACCAACTCCCCTCAATAAACAACATACAACTTAATGCACATTGGGAGTTTGGTCTATCTATCGACCAACTCCCTTTAGTAGATATGACAAGCACAAAGCCCCAATTCCATAGCCCTAGCATGGGACTATGGCTCATTTATCCCAGTCTCTAAGACCCTTATCATGTGTCTTAACATTTAAAGGGTATTTCTTTAGTGGACATGCAGTTATGTCATTTTACACTTCTTATACAAATTTCAAAATCCAACTTAGCATTGATTTCTGAGCAAAGCTAAAAAACTGTAAAATGATTCAATCGATCCAATCACACTCGTCGTCATTACTCACACTCACTATTTTCATCGGGATTTTTTCACCCTGATTGTTATTTCCTTTATCTCTGGTTGTGTGATCCTCAAGTGATTAGTTGCGGGATTCATTCTACTTGAATTAAATTACAAAAATGGGTAAGTTTATATATCTACTAAATACTTATAAATACTATCTTATAATTTCCCTAAATTACGATTTTGCCCCTCACGCCTGGTTCTCTTGACTAACATGTCAATGAACCTCTCATAATCACTAACCCCACTTATGATTTCTTTTCAAATCAAGGTTAAACCCACATTAGGTTTTATTTACCAAAATGCCCAAAATTTCTAAGTTCCTTACTTAGATAGCTCAACCTTTCCAAAATTTTCATTTTGGTACTTAAGTTGGGCAAAACTACCATTTTGCCCCTAGTTATAAAAAGTTCTCTATTTTGGACCCTAGACTTCCTGAGACTCTCATATGGTTCCCCATAATTCCTTTAGACATATTCGGGTCCCAAAATATATATTTATCACACTTTTGTCACTAAAATGGGCAAAATGAATTTTGCCCCTCACAAAAAAAATCTATTTTGCATATTTACTTCGGAAAAATTACCTATCACACCGACCGAAATTTCGGGTTACTAAAAATACGGTGTGGCACTATTCATTAAAGAAAATTTTAAATCTATGTTTAAAATTAAGATAGCCTTATTTTATTCGGAGACTTAGTCCCTCTGGTTTTACTTTTGTGAATGTACCCACCATTGTAGAATCGAGGGAATTGGTGAGTTGCATAGGACCACCGGTCGGGAATCAGGTCGGGGTGTGACACATGTACTACCCTGTATTTTTTAAAAATTACGGTTTTGTCCCTCAAGCCAAGTGCGCTCAACTCACGTATCAACAAACTCATTTTAACTAAGACTCTTCTATTATTTCATTCTATATATCTAGGGTTATACCCATATTTGGTCATATTTTCTAAAATGCCTAAAAGTTTCTAAGTTTTCAACATAAATATTTAACTTTTCCAAACTTTGCATTTTGGTTTTTAGGTTGGATAAAATTACTATTTTGCCCTTACACATTAAAACTCTTCTCATTTTGGATACTAGACTTCCCAAATCTCTCATTTGGGTAGTTGATTTCCTTTAGACTCATTTGGGCCCCTAAGTTCCCAAGAATCACATATGGATCCAAATAATTTATTATTTATATTTTGGTCCCTAAAATGGGCAAAATTACATTTTTTCCCTTATAACTCAAAACTCTTACTTTTAGGACCATAGACTTCTCAAGTATTTCATTTAAGTCCTTAGACTTCATTTAGTCTCATTTGGATCCCTAAGTTCCATATAATTAATTTTGGGTCCCCAATTTTTATTATTTACACTTTGGTGCTTAAACTTTTCCTTAAGTTCCATTTAGATACTTAAGCATCCAAAACTCATCATCCGAGACTCAGACCTTTTCCATTCTTTCTCATTAGTCCCTAGACCTTCATCAGACCTCATAAAGACCCCCAAGAAATCTCATTCCCAAATGAGTCCTCTAACTTTACCAAAATTACATTTTAGTCAACGGTATTGGTTCATTGACAAAATAATTCTAAAAAATTATCAAACTGAAATATGATGTCCCTAAGAGCTATCCCTAGGTTTTCATGGTCCTTACCAAACTAGGTCTAATCAAAATAATTTCAATTTAGGGATTGATCTAAGGCCCATAGAAAATGAGTAACAATTAGGTCAAGGTTGAGAATTCATTATATTTAATTGGTTACACTAGTGTCGTAGGAAATTCGACTCCTAGAAGAGTTTGTGGCCACTTGAATCACCTAAAATGGAGTTATGAGCAGCTTTCAAATGTCATTTTACTAAATTGTATTATAACTAAAGGCTAGTTAGGACTTCCTTGAATTTATTTAAATTCAATATTTATCCAAATCTTATGAGGTTGTGAGGTTTGAAAGCTAGGAGTAAGAGGTATATGTGGTATTTTTTGTGGCTATGTTTGGCAGTTGAGGGCATCGGAAATTCCCCAAGAAAGAGATGTTTTGTTTAGGCTGCTGAAGCATAGTCACTGTTTGATCACAATAACACTAGTATAGTAAACGTCGGTGGCCAAGATGGGTGACATTAGAAAGATGTCCTAGTAGCTTTTCAATAGTACTTGAATGACTCAATTTGTTGATTAGGAAATAAAGTTATGGTATTTGCAATTTAGGTTGTTGGAAAACAAAGTTATTTGAAGTTTAGAGATAATTTTGGTGAGATGTCGGCGAGGGGAGGACCAAAACTTATATGGTTGTGTTATAGACTTAATTAGTTATATGAATAGATGTTTCTTTCATCAAATCATAGGACACATATTAGTGCAAGAATTAATTTAATATATAGTGGGTTTTGAAAATGTAGTGGGGAAATCAGGTCATGATCGGGTAGAGTGAACATCACATGTGCAACGCGTGTCCCAGATCGCTCGGTGGTTCGATCGGTTTGGTACTATTACAAATCGGTTTCAAATAAATTTCTTGGCCAATTAAACCAATCTTGTTCGTTTATTGGCTGGTTAACCACCAATTCAACTATTTTTTGCCCCAATTATTATTCTAAAAATAATTTGTACAATTTCATATTATTTGGGCTCAACAATTTCTATTTTTTTATTTATATAACTTTTTAAAAATTTTTAAGTTTTTAGTTTGAACTGGTTCGTTTTTTAACTTGAACTGATTTTTAATTAAAGTTTTTCTGATATTTAATTTACAAATCAAGAGAGTTAATTCAAGAGTAAATTATATTACTTGTTTATTATCTAAAAGCTTGAACTGATTTTCAATTTTGATTCTCAATTTTAATTTACAATTGAATTTAAATTTCAATTTTAAAAATTCTGATATTAAATTTGAAATATGAAAAGATTACCAAAATATAGAACAATGAAAAATGCACTAATAAAATCATTAGGCCTTGAAGGTGTGATGTTATCCCACATAATGAAAGTTGATAAATGATTAAATTAATTTCATTGATTATATGTGGAGGAGACAAAATACAATTTGCCACTAGAATTGAGATGCTTTTAATATTATTGGAAATTATACTAGAGAGTCGTTACAAAACAATTAATGAAACATTTAGTGAAAAATAGAAAGAATGTTTGTAAAAAAATATACCATCATTGGAAGAATTTCTATGCATTAGTACTTATATTTCACAAATTATATGTAAACTTAGTTAATAAAATAATAAATTATTATATAAATACAATTGTTACATGTACATATAGGGATTATGATTGAAAAAATATATTTGTTATTATATATGGTCATTTTTTATTTAGTTAAACAAGATAGACTTTTTTATACCAAAGAAAAGGAAAATTCTCTAACAATGGATAAACCATTTTCAGTTAGTTTTGAAAAAAAAATATGATAATATTTATAATATACACAAGTTTTTTTCTTTTTTTATCATTCCACACTTAAGCGTGTTGCTTAGGAGTGAATGATGATTTAGGATGAGGTTTCTACTAAGTAGCAGATCATGTATATATTGCATATAAAAAATCAAAATTTTATTATATTCTTACGAGAATTTTACCAAAAAAATCAGACTTTTTAAATTATAATCGTGATTCGTGACGTGCACGTGTGCCGTTTTGTTTTTTGATATATTCAAGGAAATATTTTAAATTGGAGAAAAAGGAAATATTTTGAATTGATCGAGAAAAGGGAAATATTTTGATTTGGCCGAGAATGCTTTTTACCCAAACTGAACCGCTTTGAACGGCATCTTGCCAATTAACCGGATCATCTCACCTTAAAAAAATAACGTTACGACATTTCGGCTCGCATGGCGGACCGGTTCGGTTCTTTTTGCGTCTTTTGTTTGCTCCGTCCCTAGAAAATCGACGCAATGACGCCCACTTTCCTTCCCAGGTTTCCACTCCCTCCTTTTCTTTTTCTTCTTCTTCTTCCTCCTACCCTCTCTTTCTAATTATTCCAATCTGCAACTCGCTCATTCTCTCTGTTTCAGCACACGCAATTTAGCTTAGAAACCTGCCGGCAAATAAATGAAGAAGTCCAAAATATCAGTGGAACTGTCTCTCTCCGATATCTCGACGCGGTCCACTACGGCTCTGGATGGCGTCTGCACCCGAGCCAAAACCCTAGCTCTTCGCCGTCTCTTCTTGAATAGCACCATAAACCCTAGTTCAAATTCGTTCTCCTCATCCTCCTCTTCCTCCGCTTCCTGCTACCTCGAGCTCCGAAGCCGCCGGCTCCGCAGACCCTCACAAACTCCAGTTAAGCTTCGAAACCATGTGACACGCCCGATACAGGGTCCTGAGGGAAGCCCTGACTTTCGCTCAACCTTCAACTGTGAAAGAGATAGGATCTCTCCGGCATGTTCGAGAGTCGCTGTCCACTCAGGCTTGGCTTCACCTGCCTCGTCGGACCGCGAAGAGATACAGAGCAGCTGCGAAGGGCATTTTGGTGAAACCACAGAGAGGGGTACAACTTGTGGGGCTTCTGAGGAACAGACAGACAGGTGCATTACTTAGATTTAACGCATGCGAATACATAGATACTTGATTATTGACTAATGCCCTTTTATATCTCTTCTGCAAAATTTTCTTGCCTCTTAGACCCAGAAATTTTCTACCCGAGTGAAAATTTTGCCTTTTATTTGCCTGCTAGATAAAGTAGTGAACTTTTCGATTATGATAAAACTCAAACCTAAATTTCCTCCCCTCATTAGACGGGTCCATAGTCATCCTCCTTTTTACCCTGATAGCTTTGCTCCACTTTTTCCTTTACAAAAATGAAAAAAAGGCAGCTTTGCCCTTGAATATAAAACCCAAAAAGAAAATATTTTTCTTTCTAGTTCTGAAGGATTTCTCTATGTATTGTTGCTTTCACAAGGAAAGAAATTATGAATCATGGTGCTTGGTGGGATTCTTTCAATCTATTGCTTTCAGTAGCTCCTGGTGAACTTTCTATGGAGACCGCCAAGTGGTGCAGCTTGCTTCGTTTCACTTTTTCTGACGTGTTTTATGTATCACTTCCATTTATTCTGATAATTTGATTGAGGGGAAAATAAATGCCCTACATAAAGGGAATACTTTTTCTGTGGCAGTATCTTATTTATTATGTATATACTCAGATTTTCCCTTCAATGTTTGTGCAGGAAGATTCATCTTCAAGATTTTTGTTTTCTGATTTTCTACTAAAGTAGCTTTCATTTGTACCATCTTTTTGGTAATTTTGTTACATGATATTTAAAAATTCAATGTGAACGGTCGGTCTGCCTGAAAAACTCTCATTTCCATGTGCCCTGAGACTTGAAATTCTAACCTTAGCCATAGGTTTTGTTTTTATGTATTTTTTTAACTGAAGGAAGCCTACAAGCAACTGCATGTACTGTGCATGCTGTTTTGGCGTCTTTTCCTTTCTGACACTTCCAGTAACTGGATCTGC
Organism: Trapa incisa; assembly: GCA_030064435.1. Taxonomy (NCBI): domain Eukaryota; kingdom Viridiplantae; phylum Streptophyta; class Magnoliopsida; order Myrtales; family Lythraceae; genus Trapa; species Trapa incisa. The sequence continues at coordinate 10,827,279 of CM057781.1, read as the reverse complement.
TTCTTTCATCATTTATGCTATGAAATAGCATTGAGACATCGTATTCGTGTGGACAAAGGCTTACATAGATCGAGAAATCTATGGGCCAAGTTGTTATATCTTTCTTCATCTTCTTTGGCAAGAATATTTAAAAGAAAATTGAATTGCTGTCCACCCAACAACAGTTTGTACCAACTTATCAATCTTCTATACTTGCATGTACGACCAAATATGGGGACTTGGTTTTCAAGGCGAACAACTTCTACCATGATTGGAAGACTTATTGAAGGTGATGAAAATTTTCCGGGCAGTCCAACTGCACTTGAGTTGGATGAGTTCTTTGGCTCTGCAGAGGAGCAGCAGCGCCAACTGTTCATGGAAAAGTATGCTCAGCTTCATCTCCTCTACCCTATAATTTATTTTTTCTAATCGAGATTAGCTTTTGGAATTGTAAGCTGAAAGATTAACAACCATCTTTGCAGGTACAACTTTGATGTTTTGACGGAAACACCCCTACGGGGACCCTTCCAGTGGGTGCGAGTCAGACCATAACGAGTGGTCCCCCGGCCGAGGACCAAGGACTGCATCAAGATCTTATGCAACTTCTCTGATCTGTGGACCAGTGGTGTTAACAGGACAGTACATATATATCCTTTGGTAGGGTAGTGAATCAGTGTAAAAAGTAGTTGGAGCGGAAGGAAGAATTCGACAACCTGTCAGGATTAGTAGGCCATATGATCTGTTGGTGTTGTAGCAGATAGAACAACAGGATTTGATGTTGAAAACCTTCTGCACGCTAAGCTAATGGATAAACTAATGTCGGTTGTATAACTAATTAAGTAGTGTAAGCAGAGTTGCCTATCATTCATGTTGATTCTTTACATTAACTTTTTCTTCCTGCTTGGGCACCAACAAAAAAGGAGGTGCCCCTTTTTTCTTTTTCTAGCGGACACGAGGAATTGGTTCAAGGAAATTTTTATGTTGACTGATTAGTAGGAAAGGATGATGCCACATTTGATCTATGTCAATATTGGATTAGACTCTCTGCAGAGACACAGGTTCCCCTCATGACTGCCTTTCAACGGGGGGAGGCGTTTGCTTTTTCTGCCTAGAGAAGACTTTTTCATAGGTGTTTTATTTTCAACGATACACTGAAGGGCCAAGGCAAATTCTGAAGTGTCAGAAAAGATGATGAAGGAAAAAATGGAGGGGCTCGGCTCTTAAACCAAGTACCGGATTCTGCTCTGTTATAATGGCTCCAAAGCTTCTTGTACCGGTACTCCCCTCCCCACCAAGTTAAATTCACCCTACCCCACATGTCTGTAGCTTGTGGAACAGGACCACACCCCCTAGCCCTAGGAAAGAAACAATACTGATAGTTCAAAATATTACCTTGATGTGCTAGATGTGGGCTATTTTGGCCATGAAAATGTTTTTTTTTCTAGCATTAAGTTACCAAGCCTCTTGGATGTATGTATGTAAATATGAACACTTTGCAAAATGAAGAACTAGCAAGTAAAACGGGATACTTGGTAGGTTTGCTGCAATAACTGCTTTTTCATGTAATTCATCGACTTGATGGTGGTGGGCAGAGTACTGACCGCAGATGAAATGCAAAGCAATGACTACTCCCAAGTCTCATTAATCATCAACTCAACACTTGCGCCTCTCTTCCTACGCGTTCTTTCGACCAATGGCAAGCCTTGTATTTTTAATGATAATAATCATGTTGGTTCACACTTTCAGTTAACAGTGATGATGCATGCATGCAGATTCAGAACTCCAAGCCCGAGCACTCTTATTATTTCATACGTTGTTTGACTGTCTGCTTTAAATAAACATTGTTCAATTATTTCACAACAGTTCCTCGTGACATCATTCATTGGGCCTCCTGAACAACCTTCTCCATCTCTAAAGCAGTGTCTATATAGATGGGCTAGAGCCATTTCAAAGAGAAAAAAAGGAAAAGGTAAGTGAATATAAGAATTTCTCATTAGACAAGGCAACATGAAGTATGATCTTCCTTGGTTGGATCCTCATAGAAGATTTTTATTCTGTCAATTAAGATACTATTCTTGAGCAAATGAATTAGGGCGGCTATTCAGTCCAATGGCTAAATCATGCTTCAAGTCCCCACATAGCATGTTAAATGTCATAATGGACACTTAACAAAGATAAACGTTGATTGAATGGCTCTCATGTGACCGTTTATCCGAGTCAACTACCAAGTGTGTCACGAAAGGCACACTTACGGAATGTGTGTGAGGCAACGGTATGAACGACATACTCCGGACCACACTAGGAGGATCCGAACATTCTTGATTCATTTCCTAAAATTAGTATACCCGACTTTTCATATCGATAATTTTAACTCACGCACAATCCTTTCGGCACTAAGTTAATGGGCCGCCACAGTTACATATTCGAAACTTGAAAACCTACCAAAATTGGCTCGCATCCAAGGAAACTGAACCGTAGAATAAATGTCACAATAATAAGAGAAATTAAGACCAGCAAATTAAAATTACAATTATTTTTATAAAAATTCATCACACATATTTTACATTATTCTTTATAAATTATTTTTCATATTTTTATATAATTAATATTTTGTAAAATATTATAATTATATTTTTATATTTAAAATTTTATATACTATTAATAAAGATGTACTACCCTCACTATTTTAGTATTGAAAAAATATAAAATATTACTTATAGCTTGTCAGGAAAATTAAATCTGAGGGTAAAGTATTCACTCAATTTATAGAGGACAACAATGTATTTAAGGATGCGAGGTGAACCTAGTAGAAGAGATTCTTAAATTCGATTTAGTACGTTACACTTAAATATGTTAATCGAGCAATAAATGTAAAGTAAGTGATTTTTCGAGAAAAGAATAGCCCAACTAGATTTCACCTACTATCTTATCTAGTTGCTAATACTTCAGAACAATAAATATTTTATGTTGAATATTTTCTGATAATTATACTCAAATCGTATATTGACAAATTTAAACGAGGAAATGAGTAAGGGAACACAAACTGGACTTGGCAAGTCAATTGGAGACGAACACGTTACTGTAATCGGGTGAGTGGATCTATTTATAAATCATACCCGGTTTAGGTGGTGAGCACCATTTTAAAATAAAAAACCACTTGTGAGTGGGCTTATTTAACGTAATACCCGATTGGGGTGATAAACAAATTTAAAATTAAAAATCACTTATCAGTTGTGAGTGAGACATTTTAAACACCATACCCGGTTGATGTGATATGTACTTTTGCTTAAATAAAAAACCACCAATAGTGTAATTTTCTATCATCATGTTTGGTTGGGATTATAAGTACATTTTAAGTTTAAAACCATTTTCCCATAAATATTCTCTACTTACTATGTGCAAATATTTTAGTAGACTTTTCTGATAAGAGCTGGGACAGCTCCAATCGGAGGCCTCAATTTTTGAACTTATTGAGTTCAAAGCCCAATTTTTGAAAAAACTCGTGAAGTGGATCCAAAGCAAATAGGCATGAGTTCAATTTTATGTGTGACTCGTCACGTTACCAAATCAGGACTGATAAGGCTCGATGGGCTAGTGGCAGTGCCCCGAGATCAGGTCAATGAACCGGTCAGGCAAACAACTAAAAGCACAGGTCGAGTGTCGGAGTTGTTGGACCGTTGGCACTAAAGATAATGGCTAATGTTGCTAAGACTATTCTTTGTGCATACACTTTGATTCAGAACCATCAAGACGCCCAAGATGGGTAGTGATGGGTTCAAAGGACTATTGGACGACCTGGATGCAATAAGGGCGGGTTTGTCATGCCAATAAGTCATTAAGCTCGAAGTAGTATCTTGCACACCGAAACTGGGGCAGGGTTATGATGAAGTCTCCGTCATCATTTCAGACACGAAATATTTTTGGGTCTAGGAGTCAGACGTGTGAACGTGTACTAAGACTTAGGGTAGAAGTGGGTGCAGTCGAAGTACTGCACTTATAAATGTTTATACCCTTTATAATAAATGATGTGAACACCTCCCAAATAAGGGGAAGCGTTGAAATATTTTCTAAGATAAAAGAAAACCTCACAATAATGTGAAAAAAGAATAATTTAATAAACGGTTTATTTTTGAAAACTCACTCTACAAAATCCGCTCACTTAGTTGTAGAAATTAATCTACTTCCTTTAACCATTTTTAAGGAAATGAGAATATTTATAAAGAAATTCGAGAACAACACTCAAGTTAGGTATTTCAAGTTTTTAAACTATTAAATTTTGTATAATTTTATTAAAGGGGAAAAGGACAAAAATTATATCTAACTACTTGAGAAGTGGTAAATCTTCTTATAATAGAGGGAATGGCATGTTATTAATGTGGTTCCAACCAAAATGGATCACTAGTTACAATTTGAGTGTGGTGTGATATAGTGCATTTGTGTGTCCAACGTCCCAACTAACCAGTTCATAATATAGCGAATCAGTTTCCGATTAATTTCTCGACCGGTTCATCGATTTTTTGCCCAGTTCATCCCATCCCAAATCCGGTCCAAATCAGTTTTATTTCAATTTTCTTTCGATCCTCATCTTTGTGTTCTAGGGCAATTCCAAGTGCCTCCTAATCTCTAATTTACCTATTTTGGCCCCTCTATCGATATTATCAACTAGACCAATCCTCATCCGATCTAGTGGAGTTTTCTCGGGTTGACATTTTATCATCCGGTTCGATCCTTTTACCCCGGTTTATGCATCGGGAATTTTTTGGTATTAGATTATATGATTTTTTAAAACTTTATTCTTCACTCCGTGATGTTTTTATATGTTTGATGTTGATTCTCCATTGAAGAAAGCCTACACTATATTTTTTTACATGTGCACATTTGGAGAAACCCTTTTCCAAACTTTGCTTCCATAAATTTTCTTTCCGTCACATTTTTAAACTTGTTTTTATTTTCCCACTAGTGGATGTAAGAATTGAGTCAAACTCCTTCCACTTTGCAAATCTGATTCTATTATTTTCATATATTATTAATTTTCTGTGCATTCTAGAAACACTATTAAAAATCTAAAAAAACTAAAATAAAAAAATAAAGCTTCAAAAGGTCAGAGGATTTGAAAAATCTAATAAGTTTAGAAACAAGTAAAGTTGAAATAAAAATTGCAAATTTCTTAGTAGAAATGACATAAATACTACTAAATACATGTTCAAATTCAGTAGAATATATACAAAACAACTCAAACAGATGCAATAAAACATCAAGTTTAACAAAAGTATTTACAAGCAAAACACGAACAAACCACGATCAAGGAATAAATACAAATAGATTAACAAAGTGCATAAGATCCAAGTATGGAGCAAAAAATAATGACAAAAAATAGAGAATAAGAATGAGATTATTGAGACTTATATTATTTGTGTTTGTCTTGATTTGAGAGTTCTTACTTCCTTTCTCTTTTAGAGTTTGGTTATGGAAGAATGAGATAAATTAAGCTAATAGAACAAGGTGGAGGCATGTACAATTCATAGTACAAGAAAAAAAAAGCTTGTTTGGTTGATTTTATGTGTAAAGATTTGAGTGATTCGTGTAATAAGAAGCCACCACCTGTGCCAACTCACTGGATTCTTGGAGAAACTTTTATACTAAAATCAAAACCTGGTAAAACTTTTATGCCAAAACCAAAACCTGTTAAATAGATTGAAATGGAGAAGATATTGAGATTGATGACAGGATGACGATGAATATGCCCATTTCTCATCGAAATTAGGCTTAAATTATGCAAAATTTTGTGATGTATGGGGCACGCAACAAGATCTCAAAAGGGGTAATGGAGTGATGGAGAGGCTCGAAGAAGGCCTACACAAAGAAGCCCCCTCAAGCTTTCAATTGTCCTTTTAATCTACAATTAATAAGAACGGAGAAAAGTACTCCATGGTTTTGGAACCTAGATTGGTCTTTTGTCTTCTTCTTCTTCTTGGGTTGTGATTAGAGAAAGAAAAGATCCACACATTTAGAAGTTTATGTCCAACAGCTAGGACAACTATAAAACTGGAATATCTCGTAAACATAACCCATGACAAATATCAAGCTAAAGAACACAAACAAGTGAATATCAGCAATGTAAGTAAAATCCTTAGACATCATAAAGCACCACTAACTAAAACACAAGACACTGATCAAGAAACTAAAATGCCAGACACGTGAAAGCTTCTAACATAAGAAGAAGGCTCTGAGGAGTCGAGCTTTCAAGGAGAAAATTGGAAAAAAGAAGCACACATCATATTCAAGATGATTGAATCCATCTAAGCACATGGTATCCAACTGTCTCAATTGCATAATTCTCACACAAGAAGAAAACATAATTGAAGTGGTCTTATTCTTTCTAGGAGACCATCTAAGAAGAGAGTTCCTTCTTTTTACTGTGATTTGGTATAGATGCGGATCCCCACAGCTACACCTAGGATAAGGATGGGGATGAGAAACTGGAGGAGCTTGACTATGAAGTGTGGAGTCTTGTCCTGGTTGTAGTAAGGCTGCTTGGGGGGAGTGTACTTTCTCTTCTTGGGGATGGTGGCCGTGTCAATATCTCCCACGTAGAATTCATCCATCATTGCCTTGGCTGTGTTGCTGTGGCCAATGCCCTCGAAATCATCAGTCGCATCCTTTGCTGAAAAGATGAAAGCACATTCCACAATGGCATTCAAGTTGAGGAAAATTGAACCTCTAAAGTGCAATGCTAAATTCATGGGAAGTTTCCGTCAAAGGGAGAATGCCCTTATCTCATCTGGGAATTCTAAACAAGAAAAATAACTCTATTACATTTTTCAGCTCATGATCAAGGTGAGGATCAACATCAGGTGATGAATGGAAAATCAGCTTTGAAAATAAGGACAATATCTGCCTTGAGTCCCATGGTTTTGAGGAAATGGGCGGTTCTCATTTGTATAATTCAATTACCAAATAGATAGTCAACTTAAAGTTTCATGCATACCTGTTGAAGAGAGCAACACTTCATCACCACCAGGATGGTCCTCCATGAACCTGGTCACATCATATACCTGTTCCAATTTTTATTTTTAATCAGGTCTTTAAGGCAACAAGAACAAACTCACATAGGCACATGCAACACTAGTGGTAATAAAAAGGATTGACATGGCAAACTGATTATCACGATTCACATAGTATCAATGATTGATCATTCATCAAGTCACCCTCAATTGACTGATTATGATACTATATTCTACACAATCTATAACACTCATTGACTCTATCAAGTACAAATAATCCCAACAGGGAAGATTGAGATTATCTAATAAAATGATAGGTTCCGTACAAAATCTCAAAAAAGACCACGCGGATTCAAGGTATTCTATGTAATGTGATAACAGTACAGAAACACGGATTACGATGAAGGAGATACACCAATTTAAGCACATTAATAAGGTTGTTAGAACATAAACATAAGATGCGTATATCAAGATTGCTCAACTGCACCCTCCACTCTCAAGCATTTTATTGGAAATTCGGGAGATTTCAGTCTATAAGCAAGAACAAACTAAAGCCATGCTAACTTCATATACATTGAGAAATAAGGAGCGTCATATCAACATGGAAAAAAATTATCAGATCAAACATGGACCAAGAGGCATACATCTCGCCCTCAAGGCCCTAAAGTTGGCAGAAAGAATCAAATGAGAGTCAGCCCACAGTTGGAAATGGTATATCAGATTTGAACTCAGAGCACCGAATTCCAAGAACAAAAGAAGAAAGCCCAGATTCTGCACTATGCGCAACGAATGGAAACCGAAAGAAAGATGAAATTTTTAAGGGTGCCCAGTGCTCACCTTGCCCTCAATAATGAGCCAACAGTCATTAGAAGAGCTGTGCTGAGAGACCTCTGTTAAAGTGAACACCTTCTTGGCATCCCCACCCATTTGACAGACTGAATCAGAACAGAAACTCGAGGATAAGCAGCAGAGGAAGTAGAAGCGAACTGGCCCAACGAAGAGGTTGATGAGAGGGGATATAAAAAAATGAGGGAGGGAGGGGATGGGGAGCCGAATCGGCCTACTTCACCGCCCACAGAGCAAAGGGAGACAGCCCCATGAGTTGGAATTCTAAAAGAAACCCGGAGAAAAAAAAAAGGGTTGGTGAACACCAGGTAAGAATCCTATTGGGGGTTGAAGGAGGTTTGGTGAGAGGTGGTGGCCTCCGACTTCGACTTCAACTTCAACTTCAACCTCATCTATAAGCTTAAAACCCATATGACCAAAAGAGAAATAAGGCAAAGATGGACCTTACTGTATCAAGTCATCCTTCCAAGTATTATGTGAGAGCTTTTTTATTGTTTTAATCATGCCTGATTGTATGCATGCCCATTAGCACATATCAAACTGCATCGAACCTAATTTCTCGTTTGTTCATTTAAATTGTGTGATTATGGTAAAATAAAATGCATGTGTGTATCTAACCTATATGTACATGTAAAAAGAAGTACATCACTAATGAACTTCAACAAGATACAACCACCAACCCAACTTCTGCCCACCGTTTGGTTTGTTTTATATATGTATATTATGGCTTTTATAGTCGTAAATTTTAAGATATTAAAATAAACAATATATATAATGTCGGGGGTTTGTATTCCTGACATGCTAGACTGATTTATATATTTATATATCGAATAAATTACATAGAGAAACAAAGTACAACTCTTCACTGCACCTTGTTCACTCTATCTTTTTGTTGTTAGGCGAGTCCATCTGTACTAGCTGAAGATTGTGTTCTCACTTAGTCCATTGCAACTTCACTTTTTAGACCTTTTGTAAGTATTTTTCATTTTCAACTATTCATATATACTATATTTGATTGAATATATTTTTGCTTTTCATTGCAATTGCACCTTTTGAATATTAATTTTGTTATTACTTAAATTAATAAGTCGTATTTTTATTTTTTTCTGCATCCTTTTAACATAAATTTCAGCTTTTAATTTGTTTTATTTTTATTTTTATGTCGGGCACATATCCTATGACTTGTTATAGGATATTCAAGAGGCACACAAGGTTGGGAATGGTAATAAAAAAATTGAATAAAGATAAATAAAAAAATTGCATGTACATGGAGACTCTAGACTCGTGAGAATTATAATGGGTCAATGTTGAAATCATGATTAGTAAAATAGAGTATATGGAAGAAGGGAATGACCGAATTCTCTTGTGAATGGATAAATGTATGAAGGTCTACTATGACAACAAGATAACTTACTTAGGAATAAGAGAACAAGAAATTAGTAATAAATAATAAACTCTAGGAAGGGGGTATTATGATATATAAGAGAAATTTGATAGGAATAAAGGAATACTATGGGAAAAATCAGCCAATCGAAGAGATCGAGTAACGACAACAAAGTGGGAGATACCAAAAGAAAATATTTTAATTAGAGCTAAGGGATGAAAGGAGAATGAAATGGATAATAGAATAAAGTTTTGCGAATTATGAAATATTAAACCTAAGAGAAGTTAAGAAATTCGAAAGCAATAAGAAGTTAAGCGTGATTGGTGGTAAACCAGTTTACTATATTAAATTAAGATACATATACTACTACATATAAAGGCATAAAAACAAAAATGGTTCATTAAAAATAAGTACTTAGACCATGAGTGATAGAATTTATAGTGAAGGTCACCATGATTTATGATGAGCATTTATTTATAGTAGTGATTGTGCTTAATATGTTTTGGAAAGAATAGTTTAACAAATAATTTAGAAGATATAGAGTGAGAAGAAATAGTATCTATCGAGTATACTACAAATAATAGTTGAGATTATAAATAATCGAATTGAAAATAACTTGAGAATTACTAATGGGATACACTACTACATAGTAAGTTATAGTATAATGATAAAACTAAGATAGTAAGCCATCACCACTATGGTGGAAGTGAGCATCCTCATATAAAGTTAAACGGGATGGAACTCGAAAGAAAGATAAATGTGTTAAAATTTTATTATACGAAATTGGTCTCGAAATAAGATTAATTTTATAAGGAATTTCAAATGTGTTAAAAATATAATATTTTATCTTAAAATTATGGAAATAATTTTTAAAATAATAAATTAGTTAAGAACTAATCAAATCAAATTTTAATTTATTAGACAAAAAAATGTCAAAATTAACCTAGTCGATCGAAAAATCATAACAACCTAGTTCAAATAATGCCCTTAGATAACCATACATCAAGTATAACCAATCATTGTAGTTAGCGTGATAAGACGACGCATTCAGCAATAATTAATCCACATCAGTATTAAGATAAAATACTAGTTATTGTACACTATTTAATTAGACCATCTCAACTCATAAATTAATCATATTAAGATAAAATACTTTTATAACATTATACTATTTTATCCCTGAGTTGTTAAGTTTATTTACAAACATTTTAAAGATAATTTTATAAGCAAAAATGCAAGGGAAATAGGCCCAAATTAGTATATTTCCTTACCATTTTTAGTATCAAAATAGTGTAAGTTTTTTAGCAACAACGTGAGGTGAGGTGACATGTGCTAAAGAAATGAAGGACGTTTGAAACAATATATATACCAATAATATCCCAATATGAATAGAAAAAAAGCATTAAATCCATGTAAGTATCCGATTTTACACACAACTTGAAAGTTGCCTGCTTCACATCCTCTCTTGTTACCTGTCTCATCAAAAGGCATTTTCCGCTTCTGTTAGGCGAGACAGAACTTGATTAAGAGTGGTGGCAATGGCTACACAATTCTCAATTGTGTATAGTGTCTTGAAAAATTCATGGAAACCTTATGTGATATGTCTCATTTCTGTAAGATGGTTTTCATTCCCATTTATGATAGTAGTATGTTGTTTTGGCCTCTAATTATTGTGCTATGGTGGAAGAACCAGGTATTCATATCGTATTCGATTTGCCATAGCTCCAGAGTAGGAAAGAATAATAGTTGCTAATTCATCATGTAACATAAATGTCTTTTTATGCATTTGGATCATTACTTTTGCTTGTTGAGCAAAAAAAAAACATTACTTTTACTCTATATGTGTATATCTAGTGGGTTGTGTGGTTCATGCAGGTGAATAAGTTTGTTAGCAGCTCCTCTAGTTCTTGGCAGACCACAAGAAGGGGTGCAGCCAATGGAGAAATGGAATCACCACAAAGTTGAAGAAGGTCTCTATCCAAATGTTCAGGAACATGGATGACCTTAGGACACTCAAACAAAAACCTTGAGCAACCAAATCAGAGGATGCATTGGAACCACTAATCAGCATAAAATGGAAAATCAGCTAATTATCCATGTTTATTGTTGCACCCAGATGAATCGTACATACGTCCTACCAAAACCTGGAGTGGCAAAATGCTGTACAGTATGATCCAATGTAGCATCCTCAGAAAATCATAAGCTAAACAAAACTTCAATTATGGACAACGGTTTGTCCTACTTGTAAATATATTCAAGTTTCTAACACAATTCAACAAATAATGCCAAACACCTAATGCAATAAGCTTAGAATTATAACGAAGTGACTGGGGATTAGCCAGATCAACCCAAATCACCTCAATTCTCAAGTCACAATTAGCCAGATCATCTGTGAGAGATCAAGGGAGACTATGTGGCTAAAATGCTGTTGAGCAGGAGACCCTATAGAGCCAACCGTGGAAGCATAAGTTGATCAATTCATTATTGCATCAAAAAAGTCGTATAATTCAATTAAGGATGCTCAGATACAACTACATTTTTCCTTGAAAGAGAAGCACCAGAAGCTATGATTGGTAAAGATCATGATGAGGTGGAAGGCTGTGAAATACCAAAGTTCTTTGCTTGGGGGAGAGAGCAAGCCAAAATGAGGGGCAAAGCATCTCCCCTCCACTTCCGGCCAATTGAAACTAGGAACTATCTGGAAATGTTCATTGGTGAGACAGAAATAGGCAGGTCCATGTGCATTATCTCATCATCCAAATTAGGAAAGAGCCTCTGTTGCTTCAGTTTTCTCATCCTATGTTGGTTTTTATTCGCATGCTGTGTTTTGCTTTGGTTTTCTCAGGTGGAAAATGGCTATCCCAGAAGCGATCAATCAAAAACTGATCAAAGAGCTTGAAGCAATGGGGTTTCCTTTAGCCCGAGCAGCTCGAGCCCTTCATTCTTCAGGTGAGAACACGAACCATCCCTTTCATGTGGGCTACTACCAAAATGCAATGACTTGTCTTTCCAATTCCATCAGGTAAAGTTGTTGTTCTCAAAATTTCAGGGAATAACAACATCGAGGCTGCTATAGATTGGATCATCCATCATGAAAAAGACCCGGACATTGATGAAATGCCAAGGGTACGCTTTACAGTTCCATCTTAATTCGACCTTTTCATGGCACAAAATAGCTTCTAACTTGGCATACTGCTATTTGCATGCTGATGAGCAAGTCCTTGCAGTGACATGTACCCGTCTGCTTTCTTTTCTCAGGTGTCAATCGAGCTTGATGTCAGGTCCCCAGAACCGCTCTTCATTACGGAAGAGATGATAACCAAAGCACAACAACTAAGGTTTCTGTCTATTTCACTGCTATTTCATTCCTCTACCATACTTGTTTTAGACCTTCCCGAGCAATTAAGGTTTCAGGGATTGTGCAAGGAAGAGCACCCTCGAAGAGAAGAACTCCAGAAGGGAAAGAGAAAAGGTATTGATTCTAATTGCAGTAGCCGTTAGCTTAGCTCTTTGTGTTAAGCAGAAGAAAATGCTTTAGCCTTATTTACTGGCTGAATTCAAGTGAGAAATGCCATTTGCTGCAGGAGAGAATTCGAGAAGGAAAAGAACTCTTAGAAGCAAAAAGAACTGCAGAAGAAAATGAAAGAAAACGGTACTACTCCCACCTGAAAGTCGCAGTTCCTCCTCTTGGAATTCCTTTTCGTTTCTCCGGTAGATATGAACGCTTTTGCCATGCTTACAATCAGCTTCTTGGCATCACGGAAAGCTGATAAGGACGAGGAAAAGAGAGCTCGGGAGAGAATCCTTCAAAAACTGGAGAATGATAAGGTAATCATCGGTAAAGTTCTCTTCATTATTTTCTCAACCCGAGCTGAGCTAAGATGCAGGTTTATGTCTTTGCATATATCGCTCTTTTGCAACAGTTGGAAATGAGGCATAGATTCGGACTTGGAATGTCGCCGATAAACCCTAAAACTTCAAGGCACACTCTTCCGCTGGCAGAGGAAAATAAATCGGTATTATTTGAAAAATCTCCTCTTGCTTTAGGGTTAGAAGGTACAAGACTGGCTGATGATTCTGTTTGGTCTCTCCTGCAATTGCAGAACATGGCAGCCTATTCAGTTGCTAAGGCAGAGAAGATGCAAGAGTGCTTACGGTCCATAAAACATAAGCACAAGGTAATACCATCCCTTCTTCACCTAAGCATTAATGGTTTATGAGTTAGCTGAATACAGCAGCTTGCTGATCAGGCTGATCAAGCCAGAGTAACGAGGGCACTGGAGACTCTACTGATCTATATAGGAAACGTAGCTAGAAATCCCGATGTAGAGAAGTTCAGGAGGATCCGGATCAGTAATCCAGCATTCCAGGTCCGATTATGTTCTTCATCTTCTTGAATCATTTTCTTCATCACAGATTGTCAGCTCACCCAACATATGTAATTCTTCTATTGCCAGGAGAGGGTGGGGGCATTGGAAGGAGGAATGGAGTTTCTCCAGCTATGCGGGTTTGAGATGACCGAAGGGACTGACTTCCTGTACCTTCCGAGGGACAAGATGGACATGGCCGTGCTGCATTCAGCTGGAATTCAGCTGAAGTCCGCCGTCACCAATCCTTACTTTGGGCTTCTCTCTCACGAGTGAGACTGACTGATTATATATGCTGCCTTGTGAAATAAAATAAATAAGAAAATATATTTTTTCATTAATAAAACAATGTGAAATAACTTCCACTATAATAAATAAAAAAATCAAAGTAATATTAACATATCCAGCAATAACATTGGATTAATCAAGTAATTAAAAAATAATATTAAATCAACACATTAATTGAACTAATAGGTATGCTTAAAATAATAGTCTGAAAAGATACTTGGTATTTTGATTCCTATTTACACCATTTAAAATTTGATAAAAAAATAAGTTATTTTTTTGTATTGCTATTAATCAATTTGCTCACGTCCATGTAAGCTTTCCATCAACTTACATATCAAATGCTCATTGCTAATTGTGTTAAAATCGTGAAGGTTGCTCATACACATCTATTCCATCAAGTTACCACCAAGTAAAGTATTTTAAATATCAAATTACTCAATCTCTAAGTTAATGTTTGTTGTAAAAATAAAGACAACTGGATTGTGAGTTTATTTTATCAATATTAATTCATTTATTATGATTATATAACTTGACAACTAATATAACTTTATGTAAAGTTTATAGTTTTATGTATTCAATTTGTAAACTTATTTATTCCCCAAAATTTTAGTATCTTGTGGAGTTTTCACATGATTTTTCTTGGCCTTTATACATGGATGTTTCTATTAACTTGATATGGTATTTTTATGACACTTATATTCTCTCTCATCAATCAACAACATGTCCTAATGACTTGGGCATTTAATGGAATTTTTTAATACTTTATGAGATTTTATTGATAAATCTATTAACTCAACTTATAACTATTCTATAATAACTAAATTTTAGTAAAAAAATTTTTTTTTACTCAATTGGACTCAAAATCGGAGTTAAACTAAAATTTAAAAAAATTGAACTAGTTTAAAAATTAAATTAGAATTATAATTGGTTCTAATCACAATTTTACACAATTGATAAAATGGTATAAGTACCAATCGAATGACATATTTGATTAGAAATAAAAAAACGGGAAATAACTGATTGAGAACTAGAATTAGGATCAAATGGGATGAGATTAAAAATTACATATTTTTCCAACAAGTTTCAAAAATAGAAAAATATAAATTCTAGGTAGCAAAACGGTAGGAAATCAAAAAAATTTTAAAAAATAAATTGAGCTATTGACTGGTCAAATTAGAAGTCAACCGACCAAAAGTACCTAAATGGTAGGAAATTCAAATAATTTTAAAAAATAAATTGAGTTATTGACTAGTCAAATTGGAAGTCAGCCAATTAAAAAACAACTAAATTTGGTCAAACTAGTTGGAAAATTTGTTCGAAATCGATTCGTAATAACGTGGAGTTAGATAAAACTAGCGAACAAATAGAGCACACACTGCACACACGGGAATATTGTACCGCCACATGCTTGATCAAAAGTTCGAAAACACGAAAATTGAATCAATTTCTTCCCTTGCAACGATAAAATACACCGCCACTAAAATTATGATGTGTTTTTATTCTAATCATTGGTTCTGTTAGTACTAAAAGGGTGAATATACCATCCGTTGTAGTATCGAGTTGATGTGACAGATTATTATTAGACCATGATGCAAGTAATCATGCTAGAATTTGACAAATTTAGTTGTATCATATCACATTTTCAAAACGATCATTTTTGGAAATGAAAGGATATGGGAAAGTGGGCCAATGAGAATAACACTAATAAGACATTCTTTATAACATTAAAAACTTTATTGCACGAAGTAAGTAAGTAAGTAACCGTGCTTAATAATGAATAATAAAATATTTTGTAGATACGTTCCTAGAAGTTGGAAGGTTGCCTCATCATAGAGCACTTGGAAACCCAATAGAACATGTCGATGAGTCAGTTGGGGGATAAAAACTCGAAGAATTAGAAATTTAGGAAAAAAGAGTTTGTCCTGGAAACTCTTATGAGCCTGTTATGACTCCAAATTATGTCGATCTATTTTGGTTCTAAACAATTCGGGTACATAGTCCAAAACTATCCAAACATTAGCCATTCGACCACACTCGTATTGGCCTCGGCTACACGACCCCCCACTATGCCCAAAATTCCAAGGAGGGCCTAGTGTAGCATTCAATAGTGGCGTAAGGCATGAGGGATCTAGAGCTCCCACAACCCAACCCAAAGATATGGGTAGAGCCTACAACCTGACCTATAAAGAGGTCAAGGCTCACTTGAGTGTTGTAGAGGGTACTTCTCAAAACGCCTTATCATAAATCGCCATAAATTAATATATATTTAATAGGTATTAAATTATTAGAATTAATACAAATAATTTAATACCGAAATTAAATTATTGGAATTAATACTAATAATGTATGTCAATATTAATACTAGTAATAAATCTCTCCCATTTAATACATGATTTTACACCTATATAAAGAGGTCATCCCCATTCATTCTCCTCACACCCGAACACTTCTCTCTCTCTCTCTACTGCTCCATTTCATGGTGAAGCTCGAACCAGAGTTTCGACTTGAACATTTTTCTTAACCTCGGAAGGGGAGGTCGAGCTCTTTAGAACCGAGGAGAAGACAGCTATCTAATAGCAAACTCCAGTTAATCCGAGAATCGTTGGAGAAGCGCCGGTATGATGGAACAGTGAAGCAGCTCCGACGGACTGAAGCTACCCTATTTCGGCAAAGCTGAAATTGGCCATTTCGAGCCCTACTCAAACCAAACCAAGCCCTCCCACGACCGAATTAGGACTGAAAGATAAGCCAATTCGGTTCCACTTTGTAATTTCCGGCCAGTGCTAGAGAGAGAACTGATAGAATTTCAATGATGAAATTCTAACTCAATTCGTCATCAATTGATGCGATTCTTGATTCTAGGATTATCCTCAAGATGAGAGCTATATGCCTAAATCGAAAGCTCGGATCGCCGTGCCCTTACCGGTGAGAAATCGAAGCTTTCTCTCTCTACAATCTGTTTTCCGGCGAAGCTCCATTTGAGCTCGTTCCGGTGTTAAAATTTGTGATTCAAAGTTCCTTAGAATCGTATGAACATGTAGAAACTCAATTTAACTCCAATTTCAACAATTAGAGGTGTTTGATCGGTCAATTTGATGAAATCAAATTCGGCAGTGTTAAAGAGTTGAAATTGAGGGAAAATTGGGGATTTTCGAAATTCGAAAGACCAAAATAAAATTTTATGAAATTGAGGGCCAATTGGGCATGAAAATAATGTTGGAGGACCAATTGAGAAATTTTAGAATTTTTGGGGCAAAACTTACCATTTTTGTAAAGAAGGGCAAAATGGTAATTTTAGAAAAGTTGGAGAACCAAATTGGAAATTTGAGAAATTAATCCCCTTTTAGTGAAATGGAATAAATTGAGGTCCTATGATAAATTTTAGAAGTTTCGGAACTCAATTTGAGGAAAAATCGCCCTTTTGAGTAAAGGAAAATCGGGAAAAAAACCGATCAAACTAAGTAAGAAAACCGAACCGATTCACGTACCCGATCAATTGGGAATAGACAAATTGGAAATTTACAACTCACGTGTGATCCAAAAGATTCATAAAACCTTAAAAAAGAATCTTAAGACAAATTAGAAAAGAAAAACTAAATTGGTTCAGGTGAACGAGATCCCATAAAATTTTTGAAGTTAAGCATGCTTGCTTGAGAGTAGTGCCTTATAGGAAGTATGTATTTTTTGTAACAAAAAATTTTGGTCAAAAAATTTTTATGCGAACACTCTATCATAAATAACCATAAATTAATATATGTTTAATTATTGTAATTAATACCAATAATTTAATACATAAATTAACATATTGGAATTAATACAAATAATTTATGGCAATATTAATATTAGTAATAAATCCCCCCATTTATTACACAATTTTACACCTATAAAGAGCTAATGTCCATTCATTCTCCTCACACCTGAACACTTCTCTCTTTCTACTGCTCCATTTCCCGGGGAAGCTAGAATCAGAGCTTCGACTTAAGCATTTTTCTTAATCTCAGAAGGAGAGGTCGGGCTCTTTAAAACCGGGGAGAAGTCAGCTACACGCATGTAGTCTCTATTTACTACGAGGGTCGCCGGAGAAACGTCAGCATGATGGAACAGTGAAGCAGCTTCGGCGGACCGAAGTTGCCCTATTTCGGTCGAGTTGAAATTGGCCATTTCGAGCCCTCATCAGGCCAAAGCAAGCCCTCTCAACGCTTCCTCAGCCCTCCCACGGTCGAATTATGACTGAAAGGTAAGCCAATTCGACTCCCCTTTGCAATTTCCAGTCGGTGCTAGAGAGAGAACTAACAAAATTTCAATGATGATATTCTAACTTAATCCGGCATCAATTGATGCGATTCTTGATTCTAGGATGAACCTCATATGAGAGCTATCTGCTCAGATCGAAAGCTTGGACCGCCGTGCCCTAATCGGTGAGTAATCAAAGCTTTCTCTCTCTATAGTCTATTTGCTGACGAAGCTCCGTTTGAGCTCGTTCCGACATTAAAACTCACGATTTAAAGTTCTATGGAATCGTATGAACATGTAGAAACTCAATTTCAACTTTAATTTAAACAATTAGAGGTGTTTGATCAATCAATTTGATAAAATTAAATTTGGTTGTGTTAAAGAGTTGGAATTAGGGGGAAATTGGGGATTTTCGAAAATTTGAGGGACCGAATTGCAATTTCCTAAAATTAAGGGTCAATTGGGCATGATAAAAATGTTAGAGGGCCAATTGAGAAAATTTTGAAATTTTTGGGGTAAAATTTAACATTTTTGTAAAGGAAGAGCAAAATAGTAATTTTGGAAAAGTTGGGGAACTAAATTGAAAATTTAGAAATTTAAACCCCTTTTCGTGAAATGGAATAAATTGAGGTCCTTTGATAAATTTTAAAAGTTTTGAAACTTAATTCAAGGAAAAATGGACTTAAAGTTTAAGAGAAATAACTTTAGGGATCTAATTGCAAATAAATGAAAGTTTGACTTTCTCATTCATTTGGAATGAATGAAGGCTATTAGGCCGAAAGATAATGAACCGAGATGTTCATATCGTGTAGGAACACAATGTACTGGGAATACTAGCAAGGAAAAGCTCGTATGAATATAAAAAACCGGTATAGTGGAATTCACGACATTAACGGGTGAGTGGGTTAATTTACACATCATACCAGTTGGGATGATGAGCACTTTTATTTGAGGAAAACCTACTTACCGGTTATGAGTGGGTTTACTAACGTCATACTCGGTTGGGATGATGAGCACAACTTAGAGTTAAAAACCACTTATCGGTTGTGAGTGGGATTTTATATCATACCCGGTTGGGGATGATAAGCACATCGAAATAAAAACCCACTACTATGTGGTATTTTAAACATCACAACTTAGAGGAGTGATGTGAAAACTATGCAAAAAAACTACTTACCGGTTGTAAGTAGATCATACCTGGTTGGTCTGATGAAACTTTCTCGAAGGAAGTTGAAAATCCGTTCATCGGTTATGAACAAAGATGTCCTTATACCTAGGCGGTATAAGGGACAATGAAAACTTATTTTGTTGGAAGTGCTCTCCCCTAACTGTGTGCTAATACTTAAAAAAAATTTGGGAGACCTTATTGATAGGAGCTCGAATAGCTCTTATAGGCCGTGGGCCTCGGTTTTGAAACTTGAGGGCTAATATGCCCGATTTTGAAAATCTCGTACAGTAGGCCCAAGGCCAATTGGCACGAGCAGGAGCTTGTAAACAAACATGAATTATATGCCATAAAACTTTAAATAAAAGAATTGTTTGTTCATGGTACCAAGATAGGACCGACATACTCAGTCAACTAGTGGCAGTGCAACATGATAGGTCGACGAATCAGTCAAGACAAACAACTGCGGGTTGAGTTGAGAATCGTGGCCGTTGGACCAGTGGCACCACAGATTATATGGAATAATGAGAAAATATTAATTATGCATGCGCTGTGAGTATGAGACCATCAATACACCCAAGAGGGGTAGTGATGCGTCCTAAGGACATTGGATGACTTGGTGAGTATAAGAGCAGTTCGTCGTACCAGGTGATCGTGCGAAATTTGGAGTAGCACTAAGCGCATGCGACCGGGGTGGGGACGAGATGAGGTCTCTGTCCTCATACGAACACGAAGAATTGATTTCAGGATTGAGGGTTGGATCACGAACATTCACTCATTCTCAGGGTAGAAGTGGACGTACTTCTATCTGGGTGGTCAGTAAAGTTGCTCCGAAGCCACAAGTGGGTTCAGTGGACGGGTTGGCCTGTGAATATGTGTTTAACCTTCATGATGAAGGATGTGTGTTAGATGATGACACACCGTGATTAAATAAGGAAATGTTGATAAAACCCGAGATTTCAAATGAAATGGTTTTGAAAGAAAGGAGTTTGGCACACTCCAAAATTTATCTTTTTCCTAAAGTTAAAAAGTTTTGAAAACCCATTCACTGAGTAGTCGTACTCACCTCCTCTCTTATATCCCTTTAAGATTATCAACTAAGACACCTGTGAGACGGGTATGATAAATCTAAATTATTATGCAGTTTTAATTTATGTTATTTAAAGAAAAGGTAAAGGTTAAAGGACGTTTTACTCTTTACAGTTTATAGTAAGGGGAAACCCTTTAATAAACCGGGAGAGTGGCGGGTTGATCACGGGGATCTAACCAAAACGGGTTGGGGCATGACAGGTAAAGTCGCTTCGACACCATAAGTGGGTAAAGTGGATAGACTGGCTTGTGAATGTGTGTTTTTCTTTATGATGAAGAGCGTGTGTTGGTTGATAAATACATTGTTGAGATGAGAAATGAATATGAAAAACTAAGATTTTAAAAATGAGAAATTTAAAAATAAAAATAAAGAGTTTGACATACTTCAATTCAAACTATTTTTCTGAAAGTTATACCCTAAAACATCCACTCACTGAGTCGTTGAACTCAACCTCTCCCTTATAACTATTTCAGGTAACCCCGGAAAGCTTACCCCAAAGACCACCAGCTAACACACTTGTAAGGCAGGTATGATAAGTTTCAAATTTTATGTCGTTTTGATTTATATTATTCCAAAAAAGGTGCATATTTAAAAGATGTCTTACTTCTCACGGTTTATAAATAAGGGGCAACTCTTCGTAAACCGGGAGAGTGACGGATTGATCACGTGGATCCGACCAAACCGGGTCGAGACGTAACATAAAATGACAATTTATTTTGAAAATGATTTTCTCGGAATTAGGCTCCCCTAACTGGGTGACTCTATTTAAAACATTTGTGTTACCAGTTTGATGAATGTTCTACCATCCCGAAGTTCGGCCAAAGCCCAACTCCAAAGTCCTAATCTCTAACAATCATTGGGTGAACTCTCTTCCCTCCATAAAAATCTAACATCTATGTACTCTTCCATATCTTGATTTTTTAGAGCTATGGCTTTCCATGGTGATGGAGCTAGAACTCAAGGTCCGGTTTCATACATGTTGCCTACAAAATTGTGTAAATGCTCCATCACTCTCTTAATATTGTATGTGTTCGAGTGTTGTTAACGTGGAGCTCATTGTTTCATTCGGGTGTGGTTATTAAATCATCTCGAATGCCTTCTTCCTTTCAAATGGTTCTCTATGAAGACAATGTTTGAATGCCTTCTTCCTTTCAAATGGTTCTCTATGAAGACAATGTTTAAGCAGCTTTTGTCCTTCCCTTTCCTTTTCAGTATTGGTCTCTTTTAAATATTGTGCTTGATGTCAATGGCCATATACAATGGAAGAATTTTATTATAATTTGGGCTCCTGTCTCCATCAACACATTGGCATATATAAGGAAACTGGGTTTGCCCAAGTAATGATTGTAACATATTAGATTGAAATGATTATTGAAGGAAGATGATGGAGATGGAACAAAGTGGTGAGAATAGGTTAGTAATGTTAAATAAAAAAGTGTGGTGTTAAAAGTGAATTTTAAAAAGAAAGATCCGACCCGAGGTTTCGTCGGAGTCACGCCACAGCGTTGGTTGGTGCGAGCTTTCACGTTCGTTTCGGAGTTCAGACCAGACTCATTTACCGGCTTCCTACCGGCAGGACCCACCCGACCCGATTCATCGCCCCCTCCTCCCGTCCCGTCACCATTTGGCCTGTCATGTTCACACGGAGGGTGGGAGAATAAGTGGCGAATCCTTCTCCTTCTCCTTCGTCTCTTTATATGTGATTCATTCTATCACGTCTGCATATTGCAACCGTCTCTTCTGAATTTCCTAGTTGATCGGACTGCCCTTGTCGGTCTAATTTCTTTAGGTACGATCGCTTGGATTCCCCTAATCATCTCGTAAATTTGTCGGGCTGTGGAACTCGTTTCAAAATTCTTGTTTTTCTCTTCTTCATCCTTCATTACGGGATGCGCCGTTTTATATCCTTGATATAGGTTTTTTTTTTCTTTGATGGATCGAGGTGCCATAGCTTATACCCTTGGAAATTTTTCTGCGGGCTTAGTATTTTTTCGTGCGGTAGGGTTATCTTGGATTTTATGGCTTCTTTTACTGATTTGACTTGATGGGTTCGAGAAGTCGATAAATTTGATTTTTTTTGGGGGGTTGGGGTTGCCTTAATTGGATGTAATCCCGTACTGTCTTGTGTTTGCAAGTAGAACGGATTGAGGACGGACTGAAAATCTTCTACACTTTTGATTCTAAAGTTCCAAGAAGATATTTGGTTCTAAAAAGTAAGCTTACTGTTATTCCTTAGAAAGGTGCCATATGTTGAAGCTAATCAAAAGTGAAGAAGAGAAATGGTGACTTTTGTTATATAGTCATGAAAATTTAGATCTTTCTGCAATAAAAAAAATGTTTCCTGCATCTTATCTCCAAGTTATTAAGATGTATGTCAGAAAATGAACCATTGACTTCTTGGTGAGAAGATTTTGTTGTTTGTGATAGTATCTGTTGCTGTTTTCTGTTAAGAATTTCAATGTTGCTTTTACATGAACACTGATTTCAGATTTGGTCTGTAATATTAATTTCAGATTTGCTGAACCAAACATTAGCTATAACTTACTGTAGCACCGAGAGATATTTTTGTGCTTCTCAGTCCCGGGTGTCTCCCAGTGGTTATCTAGTGTTAAAGGTTGTGCCCTTCCCCTCGTTCAGGTGGTCTTTGTTTTCCCTTATCTTTTCTAACCTTTTGTTATTTTGCTACTAGATAAATTGACCTAATACTCTCATTTTAGGACTCATAGTTGCTCCATACAATATTATAGTTTGAAGAAGCATTTGTTTCAAAGTGAAATAAAGGAATTAACTAGGGGAATATACCTTCAAATTGTGTTATAAGTTAGCTAAATTATTTGAGGGAAGTTTAAAATTACCTTATCTTCTGCAGGAAGTAGGATTCACAGGCTCTAAAGTGTGAGAAGTGGTGTTCAACTTTTATAAAATGAGTTCTCGGGTTGTGAAGAATCCTCCATTTAAAGGTTATCGGCATAAGAGGGCTGAGCTGAATTTAGACCTGAATATTCCACCTTTTGAAAATCCAGAGCAAGAGGGGTCATCTAATATGGTTGCATTTCAATCGACAGTCAATACAATTACTCCAATTGATGTTGAGACAATTGAGGATGATGATGATGTTGTGTTCTGTAGTCCTAGTGCTTTCGCTGAGGTACTAAGCTTTCAGGTCTCTCCTTGTTTCTGCTTATATATTTTCTCCATGGTATCACCATTCTAAGTGGATCTTTTGTTCCTGATGATATTAGGCAAAAACCAAGTCTCGAAATAGCCGGAGAAGGGCCCCTATTGTTGATGTGGATTCAGGTACTGAAGACTTCTTGGCAATTTTCCCATAAGAGTAGTTTGCATTTTCTTACTGTTTAATACATGACATTGTGAAGAAATTATTTCACTGAGCCTAATACATGGCAATTGACCAATCATTTCACTAAGCCTTATCAGCTATTATTTTAAAGTGCATACTAAATATTTTAGGAAATATCCATTACAAATAATTTCTTCTCAAATTTATAATTGTTCTCTACTATTTTTTTTATCATAGCAGAGGAAGTGGCTCATGGCAGCAAGAGAAGTAGAGTTCAACCAGGCCAACATTCATTTGATTTCAATCATTTCATAAATTTGGAGAGCAATATGAATCCTATGGTAATAAAATAACCTGCCAAGCTGAGCATTTAAAAAAATGAGGGATATCATTGTTACCTGTCATTGCAGATTGATGTCTTGATGTCAAGTGATCGCCAGTGGAAAAGTTCCATTTATTACATCATTTTAAAACTTAAGTGAAGATTCTAACTAGCACTGCACAAGTAATGTTGCCTTAAATAGAAAGAAAGTGCAATTGGATAAACTTTTTTTACAATAACTATGGGTAAAATGTTAAATTTGGTATTCATTCAACCTATGAGTTGTGCTAATTGTGATTAAATTTTGATCTTTTACATCCAGATACATGCTTATGCCAGTTTTTCCTCTTTGCCCTGTTGTGATTCAATGTATTTTTAGTGTACTAACAATTTGCCCCCTCAAAGTTGCTTGAGCTAACACTTAAGTACCTGAAACATTTTTTTTCAGATAAAAACCCCCTCATAGATGAAAATGTGTAACATGGTATGTGAAAGGATTTTAACAACAAAGGACCCTCAAAATTCAATATAAGTAGCACTTAAACCTTGACTTTTGTGAGGGGAAAAAGGTAGTCAGGCCAAGTGTTAGACATTTCATCATTGAGGGTTGTTTCAAAAACAATATTTCAGGTACTCAAGTGTTAGCTTGAGCAACTTTTGGGGTCACAAGTTTTGTGTACTCTTTGCATTACCTTTATTTTCTCATTTACCCATCCATTTAGAGCAGCATAAAACACTTGGTTCTTGATAATTTCACATTCATCAAGCACATACTTATGGGGGTTTGTTTTTGGGTATTATGTTGTCCTCCAGTTGTGCCAGCACTGCACATTTTGACATCTGCATGCAATTCCATTTAGACTATTATGAGATAATTTGAATTTAAATTGGTATACCATACATATATGTTCCCATTTCTGTGTTTTTACTAAAATTCAAATAGCATTACTATGGGATATTTCCATAATCTATGAAGTTTTTTCTTTAAAAGGTACCTTTGGAGAAGCCAGGTCCTCCTTTCAAGGAACCTACTTTTAGTTGTCCTATCTGCATGGGCCCACTTGTCGAGGAGACTTCCACAAAATGTGGTCATATATTTTGCAAGGCATGCATCAGGGCTACAATTGCTACACAGGCAAAATGTCCTACATGCAGGAAGCGAGTGACTGTTAAAGAGCTCATCAGGATCTTCCTTCCTGCTACAAATTCAATATGATCCAGGCGAGTACTGGTAATCTCTAATTTTGCTCTTCAGTACATGCAGTGATGCATGAAATAATTTCATCATTCTTTTCTCGGTTGCATAACTATGCACAACTTAATTTTTTTAACAAAGTTGGGAGAACAAGTAAGAAAGATGGACCTATTAGGAAGTAGGATTGCAGCATCTAGTCTCTTTGATTTTTGATATGCGAGGAGAATAACTTGACTTATCTAGATCATGTAACTTTAGTTTTGGAAAGAGAGGTTCTGTTGAATGGTCCAACCATTTGTTAATTCTTCTGATGACCTTTTTCATCTTCTATCAGGGTCAACATGCTAATTGGAGTTCTGGGGCCGAACTTTACTGGTTTGTTGCATCAGTAGAGCTGAAAATGATCTCAGGTTTTGGAGATCAATTATTGTTCAAAACTGGCACGTTCTCTAAGTAGTGCTTTCTCGTATATGAGTGTCAATATTATGATTATATGTCTAAACCTTCTGTACTTGTTATTTAGCTCTTTAACGCTATGTTGTTATCATGCCACTTCAGATGGATGCCAGCATGTGAACTCATTGACAATATCTTCTACTTATTCAACAGAAAACTCCACAGATATTCCTCGGTTCTGGTCGATGATCGAAAAACTATAAAAAAAATGTTGGAACTGATGAAATCAATATGAGATGTCCGGGTCATGGGGCCTGGTTTTTCCCCTCTCCCATGACAATCCATGGTAAGTGAAAGTGTAGTGGCCAGAAGCTGAAAAAGTGCTGCGGACTGTAGACCTCGCGCTTTGCCCCGTATGTCCCTCGTACCATCAGTCTCCCAGGGCAGCTCTCTTCTCCATACTGACTATCTGACTCTTTTTTTTTATAGTGCCAAATGCTTTGATGGAATCGTATGATAGGGCAGCTTTCTTCTCCATACTGACTGTCTGACTTTTTTTTTTTTTTTTATAGTGCCAAATGCTTTGATGGAATCGTATGATAGGGCAGCTCTCTTCTCCATACTGACTGTCTGACTCTTTTTTTTTATAGTGCCAAATGCTTTGATGGAATCGTATGATAGGGCAGCTCTCTTCTCCATACTGACTTTCTGACTCTTTTTTTATAGTGCCAAATGCTTTGATGTAATCGTATGATAGCTTGGTTTGTGTACCTTGCTGCTGCAAGGCACACTTGACCGGATAGTATTATGTTGGCTCTCTTATTAGATTTCTTCAATACTGCCCATGCTTTTAACGCTCTGACCTCTTATGATGGCTCTACAATTTCAACACAGCTCTGCCCAAACTACTAAAAATGTCCTTTGTTTCTTGAATCGTATCACTGGACTCCAAAGCTGATGATAAATGTATTGACTCAGTCACAGCGCCCCAGATGCTTCTGTCATGAAATTTCATATGTTGTATGGTTTATCAATCCAGTAAAATCCTGAGAAACATTCTACTAGTAGAGAAGCATTCACTAGTAGTTAAATCTGAAAAAAATGATCTAGCACTAATCATGGCAAGCAGCTTCTACAATATCCATAAATTTAGCTACATGCCTTATATTGGGGAATCAAATGCCCATGGATTGTAAAGCTGTATATTGCATGGAGGGAAAAAAGTTGTCTATATGCAATGTTTCATCATGCTATCTCAAGAGTTGTTCTTCAGAATACCCATCTTGGAGATGAATTCACTACACTCTGCCTTGTCTTGATTGGTTGTTGCTGCCGATGTGGATGAAGATGATGATGCTCTATGTTGCTCCTCTTCTTCATGATTGAAGATACAGTTGGGTTGTAGTAGTCGGTAGTCCTCTGGGAGTTTGCTCCTTGAGAGTGAGCCTTCCTTCCGTGGATGAAGCTTCTCTGCTTCTTGAGCATGGCCCTTTGAGCAGCAGCAGTTGAGTTTGCTCGTGACACCCATCTACTGTGGCCAAGGCAGCTCTGGCTCCTCTTAACATTCTGAAACTTCCCTTCTCTTGGGCTTGTGTAGTTCCTGCTCTCTGCAGTTTCTGCAGAGTACATGGTTTCATCTTCACTGCTAAAGCCAGCATTCATCTCAGAAGCTTCTAATGGTGATGCACAAGACTGAATCACACTTTTGGCTACTTGGACAGACCCTGAGGAAGAAACCTCTGAAACTGCCTGGGGATTGATTGGTTCAATTTCCTCTGTCTGTTCTTCTTCATTTCTCAGAAAGCCCATGTGAGGAGGTTGCAGCTCTTTGACAGAATTCTCATCAGAATGAGGGATAGGAATTTTGGGTAGTTGAAGTGGGAGAGCAGGTTTAGTAAATCTTATAGGAAAATTGATATCCAAGAGCTGAACTGGATTACTTTCTTTCTGGCAAACAGGCACCGAGGTGACTTTTGGCATTTCATATATTTCTGATGTTGGGATACCTAGCAAGCGGATCTCAGGAGGGTTGGCATTACTCTTGATCTCCCCATTCCCTATATATGCAGGTACAGTACTGCTAGTGTTTGCCAAGTCCCTGGCTTTGTGATATTGGTTTGAGGAACATAGATTGTTCCATCCATCATCATCATCATTGCCATCAGTTTCTGTCGACTTAAAAACCTGACGGAGAGTGAAAGAGGCAGAGGAATGTTCTGCCCTTGCGCCTGTTGACATAAGTCGCATGATGGGCAACTTGGGCTTGCTGTTAGGCTCATCTAGGCTTCCCTCCCAATGCTGGTTCAACCAATCATATATTATTGGAATTGGGATCCCAAACTGAGCCCCTTGATCCCTCTTTGATGAAGGTGAAGTGGAAGATGAAGTAGAAGAGGACCTCGTGTAAGGAGATGTTGCTAGCTTCATCGGGTCACATATCATGAATGCGAGGTTCCCCTGAGAATCAAAACCCGCAGAACCTGGGCCCCATGCAATCCCACCACTTGTGGGCAGTTTGATGAGGTTATCAGTAGCTATCAATACCTTTGCTTCTCCGATGGTTAATTCATTCTCTGTGTAGCCCAAAAGGTAGACAATGCTGCCCAAGTCAAGATTGGATTTCTGGCATATCTTCAAGTAGTGGATGGAGTGCACACCATTATGAAGGTTTGAGTCTCTGTCTGAGTTATAATCCAGGCCAACTATTGTTAGATCAAGAATTGAACTGGTTATAAAGAACCTGCCAATCACAAAGAAAACACATTTGAAGTTGATAGTTAAGGAAACTTCCGTAGTATTATTTTATATTATATGATCTCGAGAATTTTCATGAATTGATAATATACACAGCTTGATAATGCATATATTGAAGCAGTAACGAATTTAACTGAAGCTGAAACTTGCAGCATAAGCTTAAATCATGCACACCCGACCAACCTGAAATCAGGTTTACATTTAGTACACAGGTAATTTGCACAAAATTTAGAAGGGAAATGACTCTGAATCTATGATTTTTCTTTATTATTTTGGAGCACTCGTGAACAAATGATGTTTCAAATTTCATCAAACACCATTTAAGCATGCAGAATAACAATCTTCTAGGTAAATGAAACAAATGAATTTATTCATCCCCAAGCTACAACTACAGATATGTCATAAATTTGGAATATGGAGCATCAAAATAGAAGTTGATAAGGTTAAGATGAATATTTTCTACAATCATATATCTAACATATCTAACATCCAAAACAGGACTCACCATATTGCATCTCCACAGTAAAACCGACACTGATTCTGATGAAAGTATGCTTAGCAGCTTTTACCCAATTTCATGAATAAGTCCACAAGTTATAATCTGCCAGTTAATTTTCTTATGAGTCTCAAATTATGTATGGTACACAGTATAAGTACAAGGTTTTTTACAAGGAAAAGTGTGTTAATAATCCGTAGTTGTTCCTAATAATCAACTAGTTTGGACATTGTTGCTGTCAATAACTTTATCTCATGCTGCTAGAAAATTCAAATTAAGTGCCCAACCCGGTTAATCAACAATTACAGGGGCGTGCAATACTAATTAACTGTAGACTGCAATTACAATTACAATTACAATTACAGGGAGTTCAATACTAATCAAATGTACACTACAATACCAAACTCCATCTTCTGAGAATAAAGAGAAGGACAAAATGGTTATTGCCAACAGTTATAGAAAAGGGGTATTATCTCATATTCTGATGCTATCTAAGGCTTATCATTGTCTCCACACAGCTAATGATTGGAGACTCTAACAGTATATTTTTTTGCCAAAATCCAACAGTGTAAATTGACTACATCTGGAAATAGCCACTTGAGCTCCCCTAGAAGGGCGAAGAAAACTTTGGACCGCACAAAAACAATAATTAAAGACCCATAATCTAAAGCATCTAATCACATTCTCGCCATAATTTTCCAATAACAAAAAATGGAGAAACACCATTTTTTTTTAACAAAGTTCAGTTCTTTGGACAGGAGAAGAAGGGAAAAAGGGCAGCTTCGTGTAAGAAAATGAGAACCTGTGAGGAAATAGAGTTGCGGAAGCCACATTCTGCAGCTGGATCTCGGCGGATTCAGCCGCGGCGATCGAAGGGAGGTTGGCGTGTGTAGTCAAAAGGAGGTTCCGATGGATCAAGAACCCAGTGCCGGCCCCGCATATTTGGGCCATTGCAGGAGATTTGGTGGTAAAAATCGCAGCTTTCATCCTCTCGGACTTGCCCACACCTTTACAGAAGCAGAGTGACTCACTCAAAACCCCCATCTCCCTTCTTCTTCCAGGGCTTTCACCTACATCATTGGATCTGTTAGCGGGTCCCACTGCGAGTTCTTCAAATGTGCTTCGAGCATAAGCTTCTCTCTGTCTCTCCCTCCAAATGTAGAGAATGCATAGAGAGAGAGAACCAGGGAGATGTTCGTGAGGGTAGTAAAGGAAAAGAGATGAGAGTGGTTGGAATGCTGGATGGTTATGAGCTGGAAAAAAAATAGAAATGTTTCTCTGGCCCTGGCCCTGAAGGTGGCACCACTTTTACATAGAGAGAGAGTGACACTCTCGGACAACCTCAAATAAAACTATTTTCGTTTTCCCGGAGAGCCAGCATCTCGGTAAAAACCGAGGAAGATGACTAAAAAGCATAATTTTTAGAAGTATAGTTAGCAGGGAAGGTACATCAAATAATGTTCAGAAGTAGCATCCAGAGGTCTGTACATAATATTTACAGACCGGACAACAGACGAAGGAAGCTCGAGAAAGCCTCCAACCTTCAAACTTTCCTTCCTTCTATCTTGTCCTAAAGGCCATTCTTTCTACATGGACCAAGTTCGGGTACACACCAAAAAAAATGGAGTGGGGACCCACAGCATGTCCTGATTTCAACAAAGCCTTGGCTGGGTGTAGCACAAGTAAAGGAGGCTGATGGAGATAATGGGAAGTATCAATAGTTAAAAGATAGAATTCCAGAAGGTGGAAGGCTATACGCGCAATTTGCTATTTGCTCGATGAAATGTTTGAAAGATTTACATATCTTGAACACATAACGTGCTCGATGAAATACTTGCATGGTGATGTAGATAAGGTTCTAGATGCTATACACAAAAGATGTTGTAGATTCGGGAGGTAAAAGGTGTTTCAAAAAATGTATGAATGGTATTATAGATGCTCAGTGGTCCCAAAATTTATGAAAAAGTGCTTAAAAATAAATTGTAAATAAAAATTAAATCGATTTAGATGAATTGGATTCATATCGTATTAAACGGTTTTGTAACAATTTGAACTATTAAATCGTATACTAAATTTATTTTTTTAGTTGGTTTAAAAAATTTAAAATTAAAATTTGAGTCCATTTTTTAGAAAATAAATTTATAAATTTTTAGATTTGAAAAATTTGATCGAATTGGGGTCAATTAGCCGGTTTAAGCTTTGAACCCATTACAGTTCGGTTTGGAACAGTGTCGTTTTCTTTATTCAGATAACAACACTATTCACTCGCCGAAAAATCACACAGAACTGGCAAAGTTGAAAACTCTCCGAACAATAAGTTTCAGGTAATAAATGACTATTATTAATGAGCCAATCGTACGAATAAGAAATTCCCGAACTTTCTATATAAACAGCTACTACTCATTCATACTTCCAACACATGAAAACTCCATTATTTCTCAACTGCTCCAATTTTCGGTAAACCTTGAACTATAGCTCCGACTTAGGCATTTTTCTGAGCCAAACAAGGTGAGATAAAGTTCTTTAGAACCGAAAAGAAGTTAGCTACACGCCTATAGTCTCCATTTGCTCTGAAAGTCGCCGGAAAAACGCCGGCGTGATAGAATAGTGGAGCAGCTCCAGCACACCGAAGCTGCCCTATTTTGGCCGAGCTGAAGTTGACCAATTCGAGCCCTCCTTAGGCCAAACCAAGCCCTCCCAATACCTCCATAGCCCTCCTATAACTGAATTAGATTTGAAAGGTAAGTCAATTCAGCTACACTCTGTAATTTTCAACCGGTGCTAGAGAGATAACCGACATAAATTCGATGATAAAATTCTCACTCAATTCGGCATCAATTGATGCAATTCTTGATCCTAGGAGGAACCTTAGGACATAAACTATCTGCCTAGATAAAAATCTCATACCACTACACCCCCGACGGTAAGTTTTCAAAACTTTCTCTCTCTAAATCCAATTTTCCGATGAAGCTCCATTTGAGCTCATTCCGACACCAAATCGTGCGATTCAAAGTGCAATTGAATCGTATGAAGGTGTGGGAACTCCAATTTAACTTCAATTTCAACAATTAAACTTATTTGATTAGTCAATTTGATAAAATTAAATTCGACAGAGTTAAAAGGTTGAAATTGAAGGAAAAATTGGGGGAAATTTGGGAATTTCAAAAATTAGAGGGACTAAAGTGCAATTTCATAAAATTGAGGACCAATTGGGCATGATAAAGATGTTGGAGGACCAATTGGACAATATTTGAAATTTTTGGGGCAAATTTTACCAATTTTGTAAAGTAGGGCAAAATAGTAATTTTGAAAAAGTTGGGTGACCAAATTGGAAATTTGGGAAAATAAACCATTTTTTTGTGAATTTGAATAAATTGAGGTACTAAGATAAATTTTAAAAGTTTGAAGACTCAATTTGAGTAAAAATCGGCATTATGGACTTAAAGTTAAAGAAAAATAACTTTAGGAACCTAATTACAAATAAAGGAAAAATTAGTTTTCTCATTAATTTGGGATGAATGAGAGCTATTAAGCCAGAAAATAATGAAAAAGAATGTTAATATCGTGTAGGAACATGAAGTACCGGGAACGCCAGCTAAAACGAGTTCGATTAAGGACAGCAAGCCGACTAAAAGGAATTTCACTGCATGATCAGGTGAGTGGGATTTTTTATATCATACCCGATTGGGATGATAAGTACATCGAAAATGAAAACCCACTGCTAAGTGGTATTTTTAAACATCACACCTGAGATGAGTGATGTGAAAATTACGCGAAAAAACTACTTAACGGTTGTAAGTAGATCATACCCAGTTGGTTTGATGAAACTTCTTCGAAGGAAGTGGAAAACTTGTTCATTGGTTATGAGCGGAGATGTCCTCATACTCGGTTGATATGATCGACAATTGAAAGATATATTTTTGTTAGAAGTGCTCTTCCCTGATTATGTGTCACTGCTTAAACAATTTGGGAGACCTTTTCGACGGGAGCTCGAATAACTCTATTAGGCTGGAGGCCTTAGTTTTGGAACTTGGGGGCTAATATTCCCAATTTTGAAAATCTTGAACAGTGGGCCCTAGGCCAGTTGATACGAGCAGGAGCTAGTAAATAAACATGATTTATATGCCATAAAAACTTAAGTAAATGAATTGTTTGGTTATGGTACCAAGATAAGACCTTTCTTTTAACCATCTCCCTTAGAGGGAAGAGGTCCCCAAGTGTATTGTGTCCAATTCCCAAGAAATAAGATTTCAGATTCCCATAAAATTTTGTTGCCCCGACTCATAATGAGTCCAATCAAAATCTTGTGCCCCATGACAACTAAGGAACGGGAAGGATAAAACTAATAAGGACAAATAACTCCTTTAAAAGAGGTCAAGGTACTCTGACCTCCTCAAAAGAGGCATGTCTAGGTAAGAGGACCATGCATAGAGCTAAACCCAAAATAACGAGTGAATGAGGAAACAATGACAGAGGAGATGAAAACCCCATTTGGGATATGTGAGGTAACCATAACTAGGAAGCAAAGGAAAGAATTTCCTAGGAGAGAGGAACCTTGGAAGATGTACACCCACTAACTAAAGAACGATGAACCTCAAGACTAGTATCTAACCCCACCTACTTAAGGAAACCTAGGATTAGACAACGAGGCATAATCGGGAATGTGCAAGATGAGGACGAGAACCAGAAGTTCCTCGGGTAGAAACATGAAGGTAGGGATGGTGAAGTGTAAGCTGCTTTGGAAAAGCAGATGAGCTAAGTAGGGTTACAAACCCACCTAGCGAAATTAGACATCTAGTAACCATGGGATAACCAAAGGAGACTAAACGATGCTCTAAGAAGGACCGGAAAGGTAGTGACAACCACAGCCCAAAGAAGGCGATAAAATGGACATTAAGGACACGTGAACTTGAGAGACAATTGGACAAAGAGGGCAATAGGAACATGACAGTTGAACGAACCAACCCTCTTGAGAATCATGGATTTAAACCCCAACGAGGAGGGAAAAGTAAAAAGGGGCAAACATCAGAAGAGAAGGATGAAGGAAATCCTTAGAACGATCCATGGCCAAAAAGGAATTGACAACCACCCTCGAGCCACAAGATGGACTAAGTGAACCTTTCATGAAGCCATGAGAAGATCTTGAGACAAAAAGGATTTAGGACTTTCAAAGGAAACTTGTAATAATTATAAGTAGGAATAAGGAAAGGTACAAAGGAAGAGTAAGCAAAAAAAGGGAAGTATAACCACAACCCAAGGAGTGAAGTGAAACCTAAGGAGTGGATAGTAGTATAATAAACTTAGGTAAAACCATAACAAGTGAGAATGGGTGGAATACCCGTAATGAGAAAAAAAATTAGGAAGGGAGATCCAAAAACATTGGAGAGTGCACCCTTCAATTAGGAAGTGATCAAAGGAAAACCTTCAAGAAATGATGAAAAGGATGAATACACGACTCAAAGGATGGAAAATCTCGACTTCAAGGTACAGGAGTAGAGGATAAAACCAACAAAGGAAACTCTTTCGGGTGAAATCAAGGAATGGAAAAGTAAGCATAAGAGATTAATTCGGAATAAAAGAACCGTGAAATGGTCACGAGTGAGTAAGGATGGATTAGAGAAAAAGAAGTCCTTGAGTAAGGACGTCAAGGTGTAGATGGGAAACCCAATAATTGGAAGCGGAGAAACCAAACAAGAAAGTGATATAAGAACGAAATAAAGGACCAACATAGGACAAGAAGGGGATAGCACCGAAACTCTGGAACACGAGTATGAAATGCTCAAATGGACATCGAGCTAAGGGAACAAATAGATTCAGGGATGATCGGACATTCTGGAACTTCCAAATTCTGGACAAAACCCTCAAAAGGAAGGGTTGACTCAAAACAACGGGGAGTAGTGAACTTAAGAAATTACTTGGACATGGGGGTAAGGCAAGTAAAAAGAACTAAGTCCAAGGGAGTAAATGAATGAACAAAAAAAGGGTAACCAGAGCGATAGAATGTCAAGTCAAACCTCGAGTTGATCGCAAGAAAATTCATTTCCAATGAAAAGGATGGACGACTAAGTTTTGGGGACAAAACTTCTAAAAGGAGGGGAGAGTTGTGAAACTCATCCCTCGTACCAAATAAATTGGGGAAAAAACCGGTGGTTATGAGAAAACCGAGCCGAAAAAAGAACAAAAATGATAAATAAGGGTTAAAATGGGAAATTGGAAAATCCCAAGTGTCCAAAATTCACAAAAATCATGGGGAAGAACCATGAGGTGAATTGGATGGGAGAACCAGACCCAAACTGGGACGAACCATAGTGAACCGGTTCAATAATTCATTTTTCTAGGTGGCTTAAAAATATCAATTTGTGAAATCGAGGCCACCATTAAATAGAAAATGAATTTAGAAAATTTTAAAATTTCGAAAATCGATTGAATCGGGTCCAAACCAAACAATTTTAGAATTTGGGTCATCGAACACAGTCTGACCAGACCGGTTAATAGTCTAGATGGGTCAACGGTCTAGACTGATCAACAGACTAGACTAATAATAGTTAGTGGAGCCTAGTCAGTCAATGGGAGGCTGCCACGTGTCGGGTCAACGGTCATCGGATGACCAGTCAGCCTACAGACACGGACAGCCAATGAGAGATTGCCACATGTCTAGTCAACCAGCTGACGCGGTAGCGGAGTTGGACCTCCACGTCAAAAAAATTGGCCAATCATAGCACGCCACATGGCACACCCACCACGTCATCATCTTCAACCTTTAGATGCTGAGAGAGAGAATAGAGGAGAGAGAGAGGCTGAAAAACTAGAGTCTCTGGCCACTCGAAAAACTCTTTGGTTAAGTTGCCAGCGGCTGAGTTCGAGGTCGAGTCTCACATTGATCGGTAGCCTAAATAGTTTTTAAGCTCCTTATATAAAGAGCACCCCTCCATTATTTCTTCACATCCCACAATCGACCGAAGAAGGAGAAGTGCTCAATTTTTTGGTGAGCAGCAAACTAGAGCTCCGACATCAGGGTTTTTCTCCACCTTCGAAGCTGCATTCGGTCTCATTGAAACTAGGAGGAAGTTCTCTACCAAGCCATACCCTCCGTTCAGCTTGAGAGTTACCGAGGAGGAGTGATGAAGCTCAAACAGTGCTGCTACTCCTCGACCAGAAAACAACCAACCTTCTACAGCCCACTTCGAGCTTTCCTCCAACTAATTGTGGCCAAGCCAGACCTCCTACACCCCACCTAGAGGTGCCTAGACCTTTCCTTGAGCTAATATAGTAAGCCCCTCGACCGAGCCTTCGCTGAAAAATACTATTCATGATGCATTTTTGTGAAAACTGACACTAAGAAATTCACACTACTTAGGCCACCAATTGAGGCACGGTTTGATCTAGGGAGGATTCCCAGGAAGAGAGCAATTCAAAGAAAGCAAGAGCTCTGGTCGCCGGACCCTCAATGGTAAGTTATCGAAGCTTTCTCTCTAGACTTAATTTTCTGGCGAAGCTCCATTTGAGCTCATTTCTGTGCCAAATCGAGCGATTCAAAGCTTCAAATGATGAGAAAAACATAGAGAAGATTATTCAAATCAAGAATGAGAGCAATTAACCAAGTTTTGGGGGTCAATTGAATGAAAGTGTGGTTTAGGGACTAAATTGTAATTTTTGAGAAATTGGGCAATTTGGATATTTGAAAAATTAGGGTCCGAATTGAAATTTAAGGAAATTAGGGGCATTTTCATGAAATTAACTTCCAATTGGGGCTCAAGTGGGTAATTGGATGAAATGTATGGCCAATTGGTAATTTTTGAAAGTTCAAGGACCAATTGGCAATTTTGGAAAAATTGAGGACCAATTGGTAATTTTGGGAAATTTAATGACCCGTGAGGAAAATTGGAAGTACTAGGGACTTAATTAAAAATAAGTTGAGCACTAGGGACCTAAAGTCAAAATTGATGAACTTGAGGGACCTAATCGCAATAAGGGATAAATCAAGGACCTATATGCAAATATATGGAAGTAAGAGGTCTTTTATGCCAAACCATACTAATGCGAATACTCGAAACATGTAGGTACGAGTCATAGGAGTACGAGTGCTAAGGAGCACATTGAAGATTGGAAATACAACTAGGACGAATCCGCCACGATACTAGGTGAGTAGGATTTTCAGCATCATACCCGGTTAGGGGTAATGAGAACCATTTTAAAGTTTGAAAAATTATTTTTCCAGGAATGGTCTCCCTTAACTGCGTGAAACTGCTTAAACATTTTAGGAGACATTCCTAAGGGAGTTAGAATCGCTCTAACAGGCTTAAAGCCTCGAATTTGAAAATGATAGGGTTGTAAGCCCAGTTTTGGAAAACTCGTTAAGTGGACCCAAGGCCAGTGTGCACGGGTTAGATTCGTAGAAAAACATGAATTATAAAAACCATGAAAACTCTAAGAAAAAATGGAATTGTTCTGTGATTTGCTGTAGGGCCAAGATAGGACAGAAAAGGCTCGATGGGCTAGTGGCAGTGCACCCACACCAGGTCGACAGGCCGGTAAAGGCAAACAGTTGCAGGCCAGGTCGAGTGTCGAGGCTGTTGGCACCAAAGAGCATGGTTAATGGATCAAAACTGTTGTATGCTTTCATGAGGAATCTGGGAGCATCTAGACGCCCAAGAGGGTTAGTTGATGGGTCCCAAGGGCTGTTGGACGACCCAAGGGCGCATAAGGGTGGTTTGGCATCTAGTATGCCAAGAAGCTCTGATAGCTTCTTGTGCACTAAGACTGAGGACAGAGGGGAAATGAGGTCTCGTCCCACAAAGTGGACATGATGAAGTACTAAGACCGAGGCCGGAGGGGAAATGAGGTCTCGTCCCAAGCGGACATAATTAGGGTTTGAGGGTTGGACTATTGATGTCCACTCAAACTCAGTGTAAACCCCATTCCTTGAAGATAAGAAAACTGAGGAAAGAACCGGTCAACTCGAGTGAGAAAACTAAACCGGTTCATAGATCTTGACCATTAAAAAATGGGTAAAATGAGAAATTTACAAATCCTGAGTGGCTTAAGGAGTCATAAAAGTCATGGAACAGGACTTTGGGATGAATTGGCAGTGAAAACCAAACCGGTTAAGTTGAACCGGACCTGAAATGGATTGAACCGATTTGAACCACTATTGAACCAGTTTCTAAATTTATTTTTCTAGGTGGATGAAAAAATTTAAATTGGAAAATTGAAGCCAGCATTGGATAGAGAATGCATTTACAAATTTTTAATTTTGAAAAACTCGGTCGAATCGGGCTTGAACCAACCAGTTTAAGCATTGAACCCAGTTCAGACCGGTCCGGTCCGGTTTGGAACAATGTCGTTTGCTTCCTCTAGACTACAACAATGTTCACTCGCTGGAAAAGCTAACAACGCCGGCGAAGATGAAAAGTCTCCGTTTAGTGCATTTTTTTGCCATGAATGATCTCCATAAAGGTGCAAATCTAATGGCCAAAGAGTCCCCAAACTCCCTATATAAAGAGTTGCTCTCCATTCCTTCTCCTCATAGTTGAAGACTCCTCTCTCCCACTATTGCTCCAATTTCTAATGAAGCTCAAACTAGAGCTCTGAAATTGAGGTTTTTTTGAGCCATAGAAGGCGAGGTTGGGTTCCTTAGACTCAAGGAGAAGTCAGCTACCCGACGGTGGTCACCATTCGGTCTGAGGATCACCGGAGAAGCGCCAACGTAATGAAATAGTGAAGCAGCTCCGGTGGACCAAAGCTGCACTATTTTGGCCGAGCTGAAAATGATCAAATTGAGCCCTTTTCAGGCCAAACCAAGCTCTCCCAACACCTCCACAGCCCTCACCTGGCCGAATTAGAACTGAAAGGTAAGCCAATTCGACTCCCTCTATAAATTTCGATCAACATTAAATTGAGAAACGATGAAACTTCACAAACCAAATTCACACTAAATTCAACATGAATTGTTGTAATTCTTGATTCTTGGAGGTTTCTTAGGATGAGAGCTACCTGCCCCAATTGAAAGCTCGGATTGCCGCACCTCCGATGGTAAGCTTTCGAAGATTTCTCTCTCTAAGTTCAATTTTCCAACAAAACTCCATTTGAGCTCAATTCAGACCCAAATGATACGATTCAAAGCTCCATTGAATCGTGTGGAAGTGTAGGTACTGATCCATACCTTCAATTTGATCGATTAACCCTGATTGAATGGCCAATTTGATGAAATCAAATTTGGCCAATGTGAAAGGGGGGAATTGGGGAAATATTTGGAGAAATTTAGGAATTTCATAAAATTGAGGGACCAAAGTGCAATTTCCCAAAATTTAGGGCCAATTGGCCATGAAAAGGATGTTGGAGGACCAATTGGTCAATTTTTGAAATTTATTGGGGTCGAATTGCCATTTTTGTAAAGTAGGGGCAAAATGGTAATTTTTGAAAAGTTGGGGACCAAATCGGGAATTTGGAAAACTTGAACCCCTTAAACGATTTTGAGTATATTAAGGACCCAAAGTGAAGTTTTGGAGCTCTCAGGACTCAATTTGGGGAAAAGTTTGCATTTGGGACCTAAAGTCAAGGAAAAAGAACTTTAGGGATCTAAATGCAATTAATTGAAAATTTTGGGCTTAGTTATTCATACGTGAGGAACGAAGGCTGTTATGCCAGTTATTGATAGAAAAGAATGTCCAAATCATGTAGGAGCACGAGGGACCCAAACGCCAGCAAGGGAAGATCGCGTCGACTTGGAAAACCAATCGAGGACGAACATGTCATGATTAACGGGTGAGTGAGATTATTCACATCATATATTGTTGGGATGATAAATACTTCAGAAATGAAAAACTACTTATATGTGAAATTTTAACATCACACCTAGTTGGAGTGATGTGAAAACTATGCAGAAAAATTAATTACCAGTTGTAAGTAGATCATGCACGGTTGGTATGATAAACTTTATAGAAGGAAGTAGAAAATCCGCTTAACAGTTGTAAACGGAGATGTCATCAGACCCGATTGGTGTGATGGATGAGTTGAAAAGTTATTTTGTCAGAAGTGTTCTCCCCTAACTATGTGGCAATGCTTAAAAATTTTGGGAAACTTTCTTGATGAGAGCTAAAATAGCTCAGATAGGCCAGAGGCCTTGGTTTTGGAACTTGGGGGGCTAAAATGCCCGATTTTGGAAAATCACGTATAATGGGCCTAAGGCACGAGCAGGAGCTCATAAACAAACATAATGATAAGCCATGAAAACTTTTTCATGAATGAATGATGTGATTTGGCCATGGCACCAAGATAAGACCGACATACTCGATGGACTGGGGGTAGTGCGACAAGACTAGGTTGACGGACCGATCTAGACAAACAATTGCTGGTCGAGTTGAGGGTCGGGGTCATTGGACCAGTGGTACCAAAGATAAATGGATTTATGGAATACTTTTTTTGTGCATGCACTTGAGTTTCGAGATCATCAAGACGCCCAAGAGGGGTAGTGATGCGTCCTAGGGGCTATGGACGACATGGAGATAAGGGCAGTTTGTCGTGCCAGCAATCTGGGAAGCACAACGTAGCTTCATGCGCATGAGATCAGGGTGGTGTCGGGATGAGTGACGGATGTCGTAAACATCCACTCATTCCCACGGTAGAAATGGATGGACTTATATCTAGGTGGCCGGTAAAGTCGCTCTAACGCCCTACGAATGTGTGATCCCTTCATGATAAAGGGCATGTCTTGATTGTTAAACACACCGATTTTGGATAATGAGGAAAAATGGTTTTGAATAAATCGAGAATTTAAGGGAAAAAATATTTTCGAATGAAATAAAGAGTTTGGCACACTTCGATTAAAGATGTTTTGAATACTCTCTTCCAACACCCATTCACTGAGTTTTCGAACTCACTCCCTCCCTTTACCCCTTTTCAGGTAACCAAGGGAAAACCTATTTAAAGACCTTCCAATAGCTGAACTTGTAAGACAGGTATGTAAGGTTAATATATTTAGCTTTGATTAATGTTATTTCGAGAAAGATATTGGTAAAAATGACGTCTTACTCCTTACGGTTGAGAGAAGAGGATATACTCTTAATAAACCAGGAGAGTGGCAGGTTGTTCGCGGGGATCTGACCAAACTGGGTCGGGGTGTGACACTCAGGGTAGAGGCAGTGCACCTGTATCAGGGTGGATGGTAAAGGCGCTCTGGTCCACAAGTGGAATAGTCGGGGACTATTATGCGAACATGTGATCCCTTTCTATGATAGAAAGGGTGTGTGAATGCTTACTAAAACGCGTCCCAAGCAAGGGGAAGGGTTCAAGAAGAGATGAACTCACATTACAACAAATTAAAAGCATAAAACTTTTGATATATGGATTGTTTAGAAAACTCGCTTCCTAACCCCCACTCACTGAGTTGTAGAAACTCACCCCCTCCCATTAAACTTTTTCAGGAGAAACATCTTGCTACAACGTGCCGAGAATAGAAGAGAAAGCCAAGGGTACCGCCATCAAGTAACTTTTATGTTTTGTAAGCTTTGTTATGGAAAACATCTACTCCAACGCCTTTACCTTCCTCAGACTAATTGATAGAAATACTAGATTAGTACGAGGAAGGGTGGCAAGTTGATCATAGGACTCTGAACAAATTGGATTAGGATGTGACACAATTTAACCGTGTTTTAGGCTAAGGGGAGTCATAAAACCTCCTGAATTTTTAAGGCTTCAAAATAAATAAAAATTGAGTGGTTTTTAAGTCTATTTAATAAGAAATTGAATGTAGATTTTTTTTATATTTTTATTTTCTCAAGAATCGGCCGAAAATGGTGGTGAACTAGGCTAAAAACTGTTGAACCAAATGAGAAATTCTTCGAAAATTGGTTCACTACAGTGCAGACTGGTAGACGTATAGCATCGGAAACACACACGCGCGTGCCATCTTCCTCATCCGAACAAATGACCCGAATCCCCTATTTTATCCTAATAGCGCATGATAAACTACCCAACTCCACTGCAAGGGAACTTAATTCATTACCAGTAAAACAATATAAATTAATGAAAGAAGGCTATTAATAGATAGTCACACAAGTATAGATCACAACCATATAAATTTGCATTGTTCCCTCATCATATTTTTCCCAAAATTCTCTTTGAACCTCAGACTGCTCCCAACTCTAGTGACCCGACTACTAGAGAGTATAGCTTCGCCTCCCAACCACCTCTGATGACGATCTAGGTACCACTTGAAAGTTGAGGACCTCATCTTGTCACCTCTCTCGACCCTCAACTCTACCTTTATAGTCGTCGACAAGATTGCACAATACCCAATCTTCAACGACCAAAAATAGGGCAACCATTTCAGAGGCCAATTTTGACGGCCCTGATGACCCTTATGAGCTAAGAGTGGAGAGTCCCTTATACCACCAACTTTATATAGCCTCCGACCTAGTTCGATTTGAGCAAGATTTGGGTACAAATTAAATCATCTAAGTCTTAGATAGCGGATAAAGTACCTAAGATAAATAAAATGCAAATTGTTAGAGCTACAAACCACCATTTAAGGTTATTCAAGTTGCTCTAGACTCTTGAGTGAGTTAGCTTCACAATCACATTAGCCTTGATAGTCGACGTGCCACCTCTGGTGAATTCCCGACTTTGACCCAACTTTTTCCCATCTACATGCAAGTTTTTGATCAAGCCTGATCCGAGCAATTCTAACCGAATCTGGCCAAACTAAGTTTATACAGACTTAGAGGGAGGCTTAGGGGACCTCTCCACTTAGTTTAATAACTTTTAGAGATACTTTTGTTATGTGTCAAATGTAAGGGACTAAAATGTAAAGATTTGAAAGTTAGGCGACCCAAATGAGATTGAGCTTTCTGTGGGGTCTTCCTAAGGGTCAATATAAAGTTTAAGGGATGATTAAAAAGTTTGGTGAAGTATAGGGACCAAGTTTACATATTGTGGAAGGTTTAGGGACCTATTTGCAATAAGGGTAAAGTTAAGGACTAAAGTGCAAATATGTGTATTTGCATAACAAAAAGGAAACTTTTGTGTACTCCAAGGACCAAAACTTGATTTGAAAAAGTTTAGGGACCTAAATAAGAAATATGGGCATTAAATGGATCTCAAACCTTAAGTCAAGAAAAGTTGCAAAAATGGTAATTTTGCCAAAATTTAGGGGCATTTCGTCAATTAATGAACAATAGAGCTTGGAATTGTTCCAATGCCTATTGGGAACCATAATGGGACACAAGTAAACTTGAGGGACCCAATTGAAAGACTTAGTAAAGTCTAGGGTCCAAAAGAATGAAGTTGTAGAGTATACTGGCAAAATGACAATTTTTCCTAAGTTAAGTACCAAATTTTAATTTGGGTGTCATACTCGACCTGGTTTGGTCAGAACCCCGTGGGCAACCCGCCACTCCCTTTGGTCTAGGAAGAGTTACCACTTCCATAGCCACGAGGAGTCTGACGTACCTTCTATCATTATACACTAAAATAACATTATACAAAACTAATAATAACAAAATAAGTTACCTGACTTTATGGTCTTGATGTAAAGGTTCCTTAAAGGGTCGTCTCATTTCCTAAAAATAGTTTAAAGGGAGTGGTGAGTTTCTATGACTTAGTGAATGGGTGTTAGGGTAAATTTTCAAAACATAGTTTATAATCTCTTTCTTTGGTTTTCTATTTGTGAAAAGAATTCTTCAAACTTTTCCCCTTACTCGAGATGTATTTAGCAAACAATCACATGCCCTTGATTATAAAGTGTTCAAACATTTGTGAGATACAATTATACCAACTACACCCACTTGTGGATTAGGGCGTATTTACCATCCACCCTAATAGAAGTACTCGACTTCTACCTAGAGTCTGAGTGGACATTAATTGTCCGACCCTTAGACCCAAAAATACTTCATGTCTGCTATGTGGGACGATTCCTCTTCTAACCTTACCTCTATCTCAATATGCATGAAGCTACTCTGAGCTTCAAGACTCATTGGACGACAAAATTGCCCTTATTACATCTAGGTCGTCCAACAACCCTTAGAACCAATACTACCTCAAACTGGGCATCTCGATGGTTCCGTATCACAATGCATGCACAAGCAAAAGTTTTAGGATTTTTATCCATTATCTCTAGTGCCATTGGCCCAACGGTCCTGACACTCGACTTTGGCTCCATAACTGCTAACCCAACTGGTTCGTTGACCTGGCTTTGGCTCAACAGCTACTAGCCCATTGGGTCTGTTGGTCTGAATTTAGAACGGTGGAGTTCACACAAATAACTAATTATGAAAATATTCATGGCTTATAATCTATTTATGTACGGATTTGAACCCGT
Source organism: Trapa incisa (assembly GCA_030064435.1). NCBI lineage: Eukaryota > Viridiplantae > Streptophyta > Magnoliopsida > Myrtales > Lythraceae > Trapa > Trapa incisa. Next base: position 10,783,143 of record CM057781.1, on the reverse strand, counting down.
GCCCATTGGCCTTGGGCCCACTTCACGAGTTTTCAAAACATGGTCTCAGGACCTGTAAGTTCAAAATTGAGGCCTTCGACCTATTAGAGCTATCCCAACTCTAATAAAAAAAGTCTTCCAAAATGTTTAAGCAGTTTCATACAGTCAGTGGAGATCATTTTTGGAAAACAATTTTAATTTTCAAAGAAGGTACTTATCACCCCAACCGGGTGTGATGTCGAAAATCTTGAGTGCTTTTTCAATTTAAATGTACTCATCATCCCAACTAGGTATGACATTAAAAGTCCCACTAACAGTGGTTTTTCAATTTAAACGTGCTTATCATCCCAACCAGGTATAACGTTGGAACTCCCACTGACAATGGTTTTTTAATTTAAATATGCTCATCATCCCAACTAGGTATAATGTTGGAAATCCCACTCACCTAGCGTGTAGTGCCTCGTTTCTCTTGAGCTGGTTCGTTCATATTTTTGGGGTATGTCGTGGTTGTATGTTGATGTGCTCCCTCTCGTATTACTTCATTCCAGTAAGGAACATTGTCCCAACTTATTCCAAAATTCTTAAATTCAACCCACATGGTAATTAACTCCTGGTTAAATACAATCATTACAAATCGTGAACTTGGTGAAGATTCACAAAATTCCCTTTTTGGGCTTTGAAATCTAAAATTTTGCTTAATTGCACTTTAGTCCCTAATTATTTTCAAAATTACAAATTTGCCCCCAACTTTCCCAAAATGACCATCTGGTCCCCCTAATTCCTTAAAATCACCATGTTCCCCTTAATTTCCTCAAAATTTACCCATTGGCCCTTAATTTTACAAAAATTACACAGGTCCTTTGAACTTTTGAAAATTTCTAATTTTCCCCAAAACTTTTCCCCATTTCGTCCTTCCTCTGTCCCGAAGATCTATTTCATCAAATTGACCCCTCAATCCATGTTAATTGTCCCTATTATGGTGTTAATCAGTTTCCTCACCTCCATTCGATCTGACCAAGCTTTGAATCACCGTTTATGGGTCCGGAATGAACTCAAATGGAGGTTCGCTAGAAAATTGGAAGTAGAGAGAGAAAGATTCATAAGCTTACTAATAGAGTTGAGGTGGTTGGAGCTCTTGATTTGGGATGATAGCTCTTATCTCGATGGCCCTTCTAGGATCAAGAGTAGCTCCAATTCCTGTCTTGAGTAGTGGGAATTTGGTAAGTGAAATCAAGACACTTTCTCTCTCTAGAACTAAGCTATTAAGATGAGTAGAGGCTGAATTAACTTATGTGTGCACTTCGAGGAGTCGAGAGTAGGCTAGAGGGACTCTGGGAGAGCTTGGTTCGAATGTAAGAGGTCGGGGATGGGCAAACTTGGACCGGAAAGAATCGAGCAGATTCGAATCCTTCAGAGCAGCTTCACTATTTGGATCTGCCGGTGCCTTTCTAGTGATCCTCAAGTTGAATGGAGTGTGCCATTGGATAGTTGACTTCCTCTAGATTCTAGGGAACTTGAATTCACCTTCTAAGGTGGAGAGAAGTGCCCAATTTGGAGTTCTAGTTTGAGATTTGTCGGGAAATCGAGCACTTCATCTTCTTCGAGTATTTGAGGAATGAGGGGTATGAATGGCGAAGAGCTCTTTATATAGGAAGCTTAGGGTCCCTTGTCTCTACCGATTTTCAAATTGGTCGAGCCTATCCTCTCTAGAATTGCCATTGCTGGAGCGAATATTTCTTCATCGGAAATGAAAAATGAAATCCTTCCATGAATAGTGCTATCATCTAAAGGAAGGAGACACCACTATTCTGTGCATGTGAGCTTCGCACGTGTGGACTTGCCATGTAAACCCTGTCCCCTAGGACCAAGAGAACCAGGAAGGAGAATAGAGAGTTTTCAAAAGAGACAAAGAGAGAAACCAAGAGCCAAAATGAAATGGAAGTTGGTAAATAAGGGTTAAGACAGGAATTTGGAAAATTCCTAGTAGCAAATAAATCACAAAACTCATGGGGAAGAACCGTGAAGTGGATTGAATGCTAAAACCAGACCGACTCAAGATGAATAGGATCCAAACTGGAGTGAACTAGGGCAAATTAGGTTAATTCGTGTAGAACCGATTCAAAGATTCATTTTCCTAAGTGGTTAAAAATATCAAATTGGAAAATTGAAGCCACCATTAAATAGAAAATGAATTTAGAAAATTTTAATTTTTAAAAAACTAGTCGAATCAGGCCTAAACAAATTGATTTACGATTTCGGGTAATTGGACCCGGTCAGAGTAGACCGGCCAATGGTCCAGCCGGTCAACACACCGCTCCCAAGTCAGTTGTGAAACCCATCCTCTCAGACCAAGGAAACCGATAAAAGAACCAATGACTTACACAAGGAAATCTAAACTGTTTTATGAACCGAAAAATGGTAAAAAAATGGATTAAAGTAGGAAATTTTAAAATCCCAAGTGATAAAAAATTCATAAAAATCATGGGGAAGAACCATGAGCCGAATTGAATAATAAAACTGGATCGGTTCAGGGTGAACTGGACCTGAGCCGGATTGAACCAGGTTGAACCATAATGAACTGAATTGGATAATTCATTTTTCTAGGTGGCTTAAAAATCTCAAATTGGAAAATTGAGACCTCCATTAGATAAAAAATAAATTTATAAAATTTTAATTTTTAGAAAATCGGTCGAATCGGTCCTGAATCGGCTGATTTTCATCACCAAACACGATCGGATCAGACCGGTCCGGTCCAGAATAATGTCATTGTCCTCCTTGGAATGACAACACTGTTTATCAATATAGAAAACTTTCCTTTCCCGACGAAGAAATATTCCCTTCGATTTGGGCATTTTCTAGTGAGGATAAGCTCAACCAATATGGATACTCGTAGAGCAGAGGGTCCCTGAGCTCTCCATATAAAGAGCTCCCCTCTATTCATCCTCTACACACCTCAAATTGCCTCCCTCTCCAAAGTGCTCAATTTTTCGGCAAAGCTCAAACCAAAGCTCCGATTTGGGTACTTTTCTCAGCCTTAGAAGGTAAACTTGGGTCCTACAGACTCCAGAGGATGTTAGCTACCACACAATAACCTCTCATTGACCCAAGGATCACCGAAAAAGTGCCGGTGAGATCGAACAGTGAAATAACTCTATTGGTTCGAAGCTACCTTGTTTTGGCCGACATGAATTCGGCCAATTCAGACCTCCTACGACCAAACCAAGCATGTCCTTAGCACCCAAGGCCATCACACGACCTCTCCAGAGTAGAAAGGTGAGCCAATTTGACCCTCATCCGTCATTGCAGTTCAGTTCTAGAGAGAGAAAGGGATAGATTTCATTGATAAATTTCCACTGATCCTAACACCAATTGTCAAAATTCTTGATCCTTGAAGGACCCTAAGGAGAAGAGTTAACACCCCAGATTAAGAACTCAGATCATCGTGCCCCCGACGGTAAGCTTTTAAAACTTTCTCTATCTACGTACAATTTTCCAAAAAAGCTCCGTTTGACCTCGTTTTGGACCCAAATTCTACAATTCAAAGCTCAATTGGATTGTATGGAAGTATAGGAACCGATTCAAACCATCAATTTGAGAAATTAATCCCATTTGAATGGCCAATTTGAAGAAATCAAATTCGGTCAGTATAAAGGGGTGAAATTGGGGGAAATTAGGAATTTCAAAAAATTGAAGGACCTAAATATAATTTCTCAAAATTGAAGGTCAATTGGCAGTGAGAAAGATGTTGGAGGACCAATTGGTCAATTTTTGAAAGAATTGGGACCAATTGACCATTTTTGGAACTTAGGGGCAAAATAGTAATTTTTTAAAAGTTGGGGGAACAATTTGGAAATTTGGAAAATTTGATCCCCATATACCATTTTGAGAAAATTATGTACTCAAGAGGGATATTGGAAGACCTGGGGTCTTGATTGAAAATAATTGAGCATTTGGAGACCTAAAGTAAAAGATTATGGACTTTAGGGACTTAATTGCAATAAGGCAAAAATAAGGGTCTAAATGTAAATACATGGAAATAGAGGGGCTATTCAAGCCTAGCCATTCCTTATAAGGATACTCAAACATTCCGATAAGGACATGAGCAAAGGAGCTCAAGCAGGAGTTGGATAGCTAACTAGGGACGAACACATTACAATCATCGGGTGAGTGTGAACTTTATATATCATACCGGTGGGGATTATGAGCACACTTTAACTTGAATGACCACCGTGAGTGGGAATTTTATACGTTATACTGGACTTCTATCAAGGTGGGTGGTAAAGACTCTCTAATCCGCAAGTGGGTGTAGTAGGCATGTTGCATCGGCGAACGTTTGTACCCTTTATGATAAAAGACATGTGTATGCTTGCTAACCCTTTATGATAACCCTGACAGAAGTACGCTCACCCCAGATGGTGAAGTACAAACCCGTAGGCTACTCTTTGGACAATTGGTACAAACAAAGCATTCTGAGGCATGAAACCTACGCCATAGTAGAGTCCATAGAGACCCTACTCACAAAGAGAGGACAAGAAGGAAAGAAGAAACTTTCCGATGACTTAGCTGCCGAAAGAAATACAAAAAGGTACATAAAGCGATCTGTTATAGGTGTGGATTGCTAGGACACTTTGAAAGGAGCTATCCATTACCCTAAGGATGTAGGACAATTCTTCTTAATGATAAACCACTAAGGAAGATTTCTCAACACCCGAGATGTCACGAGGGTACATGTAAGGAAGTAACTTGTTATAAGTGTGGACAAGTAGGACATAGGATGAAGAACTATCCCACCCCCCATGGATTTAGGGCATTACCTCCTAAAGACCACATCGACTACCGAGGACTGAAGGGACGAAAGGCGGAAGGCCACCTCAAGAAACATAGTTCCAACTAGAGATTTCAACCTCACCAAGGAGAAGGCTCGTCAAGACCCTAGTATAGTAGAGAGTACTTACCGACCGTTCATTGTATCTATCTCCCTCTTTGGGGACAAAGCACAAATGTATTTTACTCTTTATCAATTAATAAAGGACTCCAAATTCCTAAAACCTTGCCTCTCAGATAATGATATAATCTTGTGCTTCAACTATATGACAAGTCATGGAAGGTAAGAAGGACCGAAGGTAGGATCTTGAGAAACCACAAACGAAGTAGAATATAGATGAAGTGAATTTTCCCTTAAGGAGAGCTACATGCCATCTAGGAACAAAGAAGGAAATGCCTCCACAAGAGAAGACACAATCTGAATGTTGGATGACAAACAAGATGTCTCGGGATGGCAAAGTGTGACCTGTTTTGGAAGAGTAGAGGAGCCAAGTAGGGTTACAGATGAACCTAGCGAAAGGAAGTAATTAGTAACTACGAGATGATCAAGGAGAATAAACAATGCCCTAAGGATGACCGGGGAGTAGTAACGATTACAACCTACAAAGGGCGACAAGATGGGCATCAAGGACAAGTGAAATCAAGAGACAACTATCTCAAGATAATTGAACAAGGAGAGTAGTAGGGACGAGTCAGTTAATGAACTAACCCTCGTAAGAATCAGGGATTTAAACCCAGGCATAGAAAGGAGAAGTGAAAAGGCCAAATGTCGGAAAAGAAGGATGAAGAAAATCCTTAAAGAAATCAATGGCCAAAAATGGATTGGCAACAAAACTCATGCCATGGGAGGGATTAAACAAGCTCTCAAAAGGAGGTTAAGAAACATCGAAACAAAAATAGATCCAAATTCCTCCCTAATAAAATAAAATTTGTAGTGATTACAAGTAGGAATAAAGACAAGGTACAAAGGATATGCCAACAAGATTCCCAAAGTAAGGGTAGGTAGGAGAGGAGGATATCAAAGGATGTCATAAACTCGATTTAAGGACATATTCCCTCAAAGATGAATGCAAAAGGAAATTTCGGGGGAAAAGAAGAAGAAGCCTACCAAGGAAGGGAGCCCTTGAGAGGCATACATAATCCCAATGAAGAAGTGATGGACCTAATTGGATTGGGAAAAGAAGATAAACTTACAAATGAAATGTAGTTTGAGGTGAAAAGATCAAGTAAAAAGAAGCATACTCATGAGGACCCAAGTAGTAAGTTAAACCCAAGGAATGGGTAAGTAGTTGAATAACATCAAATGATGTAGTAACAAGTGGAAATGGGAGGAATAACTATCACGCCCCGATCTAGTTTGGTTAGATCCCCATGATCAACTTGTTGCTCCCTTGGTTTAAGAGGGGTTTCCCCTTTTTAAACTCAAGAGGAGCCAGACACAATTTAACCTTGTTCCCTGGAATAAGATAAATCAATAAAAATGCAAGCTTAAAATAGCTTTTAAGCATAGCTGACAAAAGGTAGGTCCTCATGCTTTTCTTAGTCATTTTCCCTACTCCTAGAAAGGGATAGAAAAGAGGGGTGAGTTTGTACAACTCAGTGAATGGGTGTTGGGAATGAGTTTTTAGAAAAATAATTTTAATTGGAGTGTGTCACACTCCTTATTTCCTTTAAGATCATTTCTATCTAAAATTTCAGTTTTCAAAATTTCTTTCCTCATTATCCACAATAGTTGTGTTTAACAGTCAACACACGCCCTTCATAAGGAAGGGATCACACATTCGCAAGGCAACCCATCCACTACACCCACTTGTGGCGTCAGAGCGACTTTAGCAGCCACCTAGATAGAAGCATTTCCACTTCTACCCTAGGAATGAGTGGATGTTCGCAACATCTGACCCTCAAACCTGAAATCAACTTCGTGTCCGTATGAGGACAGAGACCTCATCTCGACCCCACCAAGTCCTCATGCGCATGAAGCCACGTTGAGCTTCCCTGACTGCTGGCATGATAAACTTCCCTTATCTCCACCATGTCGTCCAGTAGCCCCTAGGACGCATCACTACCCCTCTTGGGTATCCTGATGGTCCTGAACCTCAAGTGCATGCACAAACAAGAATTTTTCACGATGCCATTTTATCTTTGGTGCCACTGGTCCAATGGCCCCGACCCTCAACTCGACCTACAGTTGTTTGTCTAGGTCAGTCCCTTGACCTGGGCCTGACGCACTACCACTAGTCCATTGAGTATGTCGATCATGTCTTGTTACCATGGCAAAATCACACATAATGGGAGGACCTATGTGCAAATACACAAAAGTATGCAAGCTCTTATGCCAATTCTTTTGATATGGATACTCGTACAATATAGGAGTTGCTTGCCCAAGTATTGGTGCAAAGGAATGCACTGCGAATTAAGGTTTCACCGGGATAACCACGTAGCTGTTACTAGGTGAGTGGGAAATTTAGAACATTGGTCTCGATTGGGATGATGGCTTTGCCTCAAAATTTTTGTTTTCTCGGAATTAGCCTACCCTGATTGGGTAACTCTACTTGAAACATTTGGGAGCAAATTTCAGGGCTAGAGCTGGATGATATAAGTGGGCCCAAGGCCGATGGGCATGGGTATGGACTGATTAAGAATGAGCATGCTATGAACTAATAACAATCCTAATAATGGAAAATCTTGTGTGATACCCACCGAACTAAGGTTGGGATGTTAGGCTTATTGGGTCATATAGTTACTAAGCTGAAGCCAAGTCGTCAAACCCGTTAGGTAGGTGCGCATGGGCAGAAGCTAAGCAAACAAACCCTTGAGCTGGAGGGCCAAAGATAATGGCTATAAATGAATAAGACTCTTGATTGTGCATGCACGTGATACAAGACCATTGAGACGCCTGGTATGGGGTAGTGGTGGTGTCACGCCACAACCCAGTTTGATGGGATCCTCGTTATCAACCCGTCGCTCCCTTGGTTTAAAAGGGGTTCCCCCTTTCTTTAATCAAGAGCAGCCATGCATAATTTTAATCTTGTTCCATAGAATAACATAAATTAATAAAAATGCAAGATTAAAATAACTTTTAAGCATACCAGACAAAAGTTAGGTCCTAGTTTTTTCCTTAGTCATTTTCCCTACTCATGAAGAGGGATAGAAAAGAGGGGTGAGTTTCTACAACTCAGTGAATGGGTGTTGGGAATGAATTTTCATAAAAATAGTTTTTAATTGGAGTGTGCCAGACTTATTATTTCCTTTAAGAACATTTCTTACTCAAATTTCGGTTTTCAAAACTCTTTTCCTCATTATCCACATTAGGTGTGTTTAAACAGTTAACACATGCCCTTCAACAAGAAGGGATCAAACATTCGTAGGGTAGCTCGTCCACTGCACTCACTTGTGGCGTCAGAGCAACTTTACCAACCACCTAGATAGAAGCCCGTCCACTAATAGTTTTTAACAAAGCCATTTATCTTTGATGCCACTAATCCAACGACCCTGACCCTAAACTTGACATGCAGCTATTTGTCTAGACCGGTCTGTCGACCTGGCCCTGTCGCACTGCTGCCAGTCCATCGAGTATATTGGTCCTATCTTGGTACCATGGTGAAATAACATAATCTATTCATTAAGAATTTTCATGCCTTAAATATCATGTTTGTTTACGAGCTCCTACTAGTGCCAACTGGCCTTGGGCCCACTATACATGATTTTACAAAGCCGGGCATTTTAGCCCACAAGTTCCAAAATCGAGGCTTATGGCCTATCTGAGCTATTCTAGCTCTTGTCAAGGTCTCCCAAAAATTTTATGCATTGGCACACAGTAAAGGAAGAACACTTTTGACAAAAATAACCTTTCAACTCATCACACCAACCGAGTGTGATGACATCTCCACTTGCAACTAGCAAGCGGGTTTTCTCCTTCCTTCCAGGAAGTCTATCATACCAACTAGGTATGATCTCTCTACTTACAACCGATAAGTAGTTTTTTCATGTAGTTCTCACATCACTCCAACCGAGTGTGATGTTAAAATCCCATATAGAAGTGACTTTTCATTTTCAAGGTGTTTATCATCCCAACTGGGTATGACGTGAATAAATCCACTCACCTGATAATCGTAGTGTATTCCTTCTTAGTTAATTTTCGCCTCCACGTTAGCTTATCCTTGATGGCATTCTAGTCCTTCATGTTTCTACACGATTTGGACATTCTTATCTATTAATATTTGGCATAACAGCCTTTGTTTCTCATGAATGAATGTCTAAACTCAAAGTTTTCAGTTAATTACATTTAAGTCTCTAATGTTAACTTTTCTCCAATTTGAGTCCCGAGATTTCCAAAAATTCAATTTGAGTTCTCAATTTACTCAAAATCAAAATCTCTAAGGGGTTCAAGTTTTCCAAAATTTTAATTTGGTCCCCAACTTTTCAAAAATTACCATTTTACCCCTACTTTAAAAAATGGCAATTTGACCCCAATTATTTTCAAAAATTGATCAATTGGTCCTCTAACATCCTTTTCATGTCCAATTTGCCCCCCAATTTTGGGAAATTGCAATTTGGTCTCTCAATTTTACGAAATCCTCAAAATTTTTCACCAATTTCCCCCTTTCAAACTGGCCAAATTTGATTTCATCAAATTGACCATTCAATTGGGGTTAATTGTTGAAATTATAGGAATAATTCAGTTCCTACACATCCATACAATTTAGTCATACCAGAAGCATTACGAGGCTTGACATAGCTTGAAGGGCCTGAGATTGGGGTGGTGTCAGGATGAGGTCTTTGTCCTCATATGGACATGGAGAATTATCATGGGATTGAGGGTCAAATATCACGAACATTCACTCATTCTCAAGGAAGAAGTGGACGTACTTCTTATCTAGGTGGCCGGTAAAGTCGCTTCGATGCCACAAGTGGGTTCAGTGCTCTGACTCCATTCTCTCTCAACTGAAAACTTCATTCTCTCTCAACTACTCCAATTTTTGGCGAAGCTCAAACCAGAGCTCTAACTTGGGCACCTTTCTGAGCCAAACAAGGTGAGGTCGAGTTCTATGGATTCAGGAAGAAGTCAGCTACACGCCTATAGTCTCCATTTTCTCCGAGGGTCGTCGAAGAAGCGCCGGCGTAATCGAACAGTGAAGCAACTCCGACTGGCCGAAGCTGAAATCATCCAATTTGAGCCCTTCTCAGGCCAAACCAAGCCCTCTCAACACCTATATAGCCCTCCTATAGCTGAATTAGAGCTGAAAGGTAAGCCAATTTGGCTCACTTCTACAATTTTCGACCGGTTCTAGAGAGAGAACCGATAGAACTTTGATGATAAAATTCTCACTCAATTCGGCATCAATTGATGAAATTATTGATCCTAGGATGAACCTCAGGACGAGAGCTATCTACCCAGATTGAAAGCTCGAACTGTCATGCCTCCAATGGTAAACTTTCGAAGCTTTCTCTCTCTAAAACAAGTTTTCCGGTGGAGCTCCATTTTAAGCTCATTCAGTCACTAAATCGTGTGATTCAAAGTGTAATTGAATCATATGAAGGTGTAAGAACTCCAATGTAACTTCAATTTCAACAATTAAACTCAATTGGTCAGTCAATTTGATGAAATTAAATTAGGCAAAGTTAGAAGGTTGAAATTGGGGGAAATTTGGGAATTTCAAAAACTAGAGGAACTAAAGTGCAATTTCATAAAATTGAGGACCAATTGAGCATGGTAAATTTGGATACAACTATCCAGACAATTGAACATGAAAATTAGTGGGAATGAGACAGTTAACGAACTAGCTTTCGGGAGAACCATGGATTTAAACCACAACAAAGAAGGGAGAAGTAAAAAGGCCAAAACAATGGAAAGAAGGATGAAGGAAAATCCTTAAAGAAAACAATAACCAAAACTAGATTTATAATTAAAATTTTTGAGATGGTTAAGTGAGCCTCACGAATAATGATCAAGAGATTTTGAAACCAGGAGAATGTAAACCCTCCTTAAAAGGAAATAGTTAATGGGCAAATAGGAGGTTAGCATCAAAAGATGCTATGACGAATAAGAAAGAGTGGACTACACATACTAAGGTAATAAAGGAAAGAATGTCCAAGAAACATTGGGAAAGTACGCCCTCCAAATAAGATTTGGCTAAGGAGGAATAACCACAATTGGTAAGATGGGTTGTAGTCCACACATGCACAACAGAGCCTAAAAGAGTGGACGACTGAGCATAGTGTGGAGTGCATGGAATAAGATTGATAATCGGAAGTATCTCAAGTAAGGAATAATGGATGAAACATAAGTTGTGAATAGAGAAGGATCCAAAGTGGGCAAATGCCATAATATGGAAAGGGGTGTGAAAAAAAGGAGGAAAGAACCCTACAAAGAATGATAAGAAGGTTGAGCATGTAGCTCTTAAGATGAAAATCTCTATTTTGAGGGACATAGTAGAGAACGAAACCGGAAGAAAGGAACTTTCCCAATCAAAGGAATCGACACATGGATCGAAAGTGATTATTTTAGAATAAAGAATCATGAAATGATTACAAGTAAAAGTGGATTAAGGAATAAGGAATAAGGAAAAATCTTTGGATAAAGAATGCCAAGAACTTAAGAAGGAAAGAATACCAGCTTGTTAGTAAATTATTGGAAAACCAAATCACTGGAACCGGAAAGACTCAATAAGGAAGTTGAGAAAGGACGAGTGGGTAAAGAAAAATTGACACGATTATGTAAGACACTTTGTCAAGACACGGAGATTAATTGGATAATAGTAAAGGTAGTCAGGGAATACTAGCCGATGAAAGGAGTGATGAAATTATACAATCCCTGAGAGATTGGAAAGTTAGAAATAACCCTAAAGGAAATGTTTTGGAAATCTAATGGACATAGAGACAAGATCTAGAAAATGTCATGCTGTAAGGGGACATATAAACCCAACAGTCCTGACGAAAATATGACTCAAAATAGGGAAGAGTTAGTTAGTAAGCATAACAAGGTTAAACATAAAAATTTGGACTGACATTGTAATGAACAACAGATGAAGGAAAAGTCGAAATAGGACGAAAGGTGATAACAAGGAAACCCATGAAAACAGGTATGTAATGCTCTAAAGGACATCGAGCTAAGGGTTTCAACGACCAAGAGGTTAACTAGACACGGGAATGGTTAGGTATCTTGGAACTCCCAATCTTGAGTACAGGGCCTCAAAGGGAAAAATGTTGTTCTAAGCAAAGAAAGATGAGAATCTAAGGATATAACCTTAAGTAAGGTATGTCTAGTTATGATAAACTCCATGGAGGGAGTAAATAATATAAAGGAAAAGAAATTCTTTAAGTGAATGATGTAAAAAGGGTTAATTGAAAGAACAAGAGAAGAGTTTACATGTTAAGGAAATACCAAATGGACATCAAATGAAATGGTTACTCATGCAAGGTTGCTAATTAAGTTTTGGGGACAAAACTCCTAAAAGGAGGGGAGAGTTGTAAACCCCACCCTTTTGAGTTAAGGAAAACTGGGAAAAGAACCGGTCAAACTGAGTAAGAAAATCTAACCAGTTCACAAACTCGATTATTAGAAAACGAGCATAAAACCTTGGAAAAGAACCTTATGACAGATTGGAAGAGAAAAATTGGACCGGTTCAAATAAACCGAATCCAACTGGATTGAACCGATTTATGAACCGAGTCGGTTCATGAACCGAAACCAATAGAGAAAGGGCAAACTAGGAAATTTATGGATCCCAAGTAACCCAAACAGTCCCAAAAGTCCTGAAAAAGGGCTTAAGGATGAATTAGAGATGAAAACAAAACCGGTTAAAGTGAACTAGATTCGAACCAAATTGAACTGGTTTTGACCGATTTAAACCACTATTGAACCGGATGATAAATTTATTTTTCTAGGTGGCTTAAAAAAATTCAAATTTAAGATTTGAGGCCACCATTGGATAGAAAATAAATTTAGAAATTTTGAGATTTGAAAAACTCGGTCGAATTGGGGGTGAATCAGCCGGTTTAAGCTTTGAACCCGGTTTGGAATAGTGTTGTGTTATTCCTTCAGATAATAGTACTGTTCACTCACCGAAAAATCGTGTAGCGCCAGCAAAGCTTAAAAGTCTCCGGCCGAGGAGTTTTAGGCAATGAATGACCACCATTAAGGCACATATTGGACAACCAAGAAGTCCCCGAGCTTCCTATATAAAGAGCCCCTCCTCATTCAAGCTCTCCAAAAAATCCATTCACTCTCAATTGCTCCAATTTTTGGCGAAGATCGAACCAGAGCTTCGACTTGGGCATTTTTCTGAGCCAAACAAGGCAAGGTTGAGTTCTATAGATTTGGAGAGAAGTCAGCTACATGCCCGTAGTCTCCATTTTCTCTGAAGGTCACTGGAGAAGCGTTGACATGATCGAATAGTGAAGCAGCGCTGGCGGACCGAAGCTGCCATGTTTCGGCCGAGCTGAAATCGGCCAATTTGAGCCCTTCTTGGGCCAAACCAAGACCTCCAACACCTTCACAGCCCTCTTACAACTGAATTAGAGCTTAAAGGTAAGCTTATTCGGCTCCCATTTGCAATTTCCAACACGTGCTAGAGAGAGAACCGAAAAAATTTGGATGATAGAATTCTCACTCAATTCGGCATCAATTGATGCAATTCTTGATCCTAGGATAAACCTCAAGACAAGATCTATCTACCCAAATTGAAAGCTCAGACCGCCATGCCCCTGACGGTAAGCTTTCGGAGCTTTCTCTCTTTAAAACTAGTTTTACGGCGGAACTCCATTTGAGCTCATTCCGGCACCAAATCGTGCAATTTAAAGTGCAATTAAATCGTATGAAGGTGTAGGAACTCCAATGTAACTTCAATTTCAACAATTAAACTAATTTAATTGGTCAATTTGATGAAATCATATTCGATAGAGTTAGAAGATTGAAATTGGGGAAAATTGGGAGAAATTTGGGAATTTCAAAAATTGGAGAGACTAAAGTGCAATTTCATAAAATTGAGGACCAATTAGGCATGATAAGATGTTGGAGGACCAACTGGGCAATTTTTAGAATTTTTGGGGCAAAACTTACCATTTTTGTAAAGTAGGGACAAATTGGTAATTTTGGAAAAGTTGGGGGACCAAATTGGAAATTTAGGAAATTAAACCACTTTTTATGAAATTGAATAAATTAAGGTCCTAAGGGGACTTTTTAAAAGTTTTGGTGACTTAAAATTAAGGAAAAATAATTTTAGGGACCTAATTGCAAATAAATAAAAAGTTTGGTTTTTTCATTCATTTAGAATGAATTAAGGCTATTAGGCCAAAGGATAATGAACAAGAATGTTCATATCATGTAGGAACACGAAGTATCGGGAACACTAGCATGGACAAGCTCACGTGAATAACAAGAACCGGTCGAGAGGAATTCACTTCATTACGGGTGAGTGAGATTATTATATCATACCTAGTTGGGATGATAAGTACCTCGAAAATGAAAACCCACTACTAAGTGGTATTTTAAACATCACAACTTAGAGGAGTGATGTGAAAATGACGTGGAAAAGCTACTTACCGATTGTAAGTAGATCATACCTTGTTGGTATGATGAAACTTTCTCAAAGGAAGTAAAAAACCCGCTCATCGGTTATGAGCGGAGATGTCCTCATACTCTGTTGGTATGATGGATAGTTGAAAACATATTTTTGTCAGAAGTGCTCTCCCCTGACTGTGTGCCACAGCTTAAACCATTTGGGAAACCTTATTGACAGGAGCTCGAATAGCTTTGTTAGGTTGGAGGCCTCGGTTTTGGAACTTGGGGGCTATTATGCCCAATTTTGAAAATCTCGAACATTAGGCCCTTTCTAGCTTACGTCAAGAAGGTCTCCCAAAATTTTTAAGTATTGGCACACAGTCAGGGAATAACACTTCTAAATAAAATAATTTTCTATTCATCACACCAACCGGGTGTGATGACAACTCCGCTTCCAACCGGCAAGCTGGTTTTCTCCTTCCTTTTAGGAAGTCCATCATACCAATCGGGTATGATCTACTTATAATCGTTAAATAGTTTTTCCGTATAGTTCTCACATCACTTCAACTAGGTGTGATGTTAAAATTCCACATAAAAGTAGTTTTTTATTCCCGAAATCATCATCCCAACCGGGTATGATGTGAATAAACCCACTCACCCGTTAATCGTGACGTGTTCGTCCTCGGTTGATTTTCCCGAGTCGACGTAATCTTCTCTTGATGGCGTTCCGATCCATCGTGCTCCTACATGATTTGGACAACCTTATCTATTAATGCTTGACATAACACCCTTTGTTCCTCACGTATGAACGACTAAACTCAAAATTTCCATTTAATTGCACTTAGGTTCCTAAAGTTCATTTTTCTTGACTTTAGGTCCCTAATGCAAACTTTTTCCCCCAAATTGAGTCCCTAAACTTCCAAAATTCACTTTAAGTCCTCAATTTACTGAAAATTGTTGAAGGGGCTCAAGTTTTCCAAATTTCCAATTTGGTCCCTAACTTTTCAAAAATGGTAAATTTGACCCCAATAAATTCCAAAAATCGACCAATTGGTTCTCCAATATCCTTTCCATGGCCAATTGACCCTTAATGTTGGGAAATTGCATTTTGGTCTCTCAATTTTATGAAATCCCCAAATTTCTCCAAAATTTTTCTCAATTTCCCCCCTTCCAAACTAGTCGAATTTGATTTCATCAAATTGACCATTCAATTGGGGTTAATTGATCCAATTGAAGGTATGGATCAGTTCCTACACTTCTATACGATTCAATTGAGTTTTAAACCATGTCATTTGGGTTCAAATTAAGCTCAAACGGAGCTTCACCGGAAAATTGAACTTAAAGAGAGAAAGCTTCGAAAGCTTACCATCGGAGATGCGGCAGTCCGATATCTCTATTAGGGAAGATAGCTCTCTTCCTGAGGTATCTTCTAGGATAAATAATTCCTATAATTGACCACAAATTGAGAGAGAATTTTGTTAGTGAAATTCTATAGTTTCTTTGTCGCACCACTCTCCCGGTTTATTAAAGGGTTTCCCCTTATCGTAAACCATAAAGAGTAAGGTGTACTTTAACTTGCACCTTTTTCCTGTAATAGCATAATCAAAACTGTATGAAATTTAAAACTTTACATACCTGTCTTACAGTCATCTTAGTTGACGGTCTTTAAGGGGAGGCTTTCCGAGATTTCCTGAAAAATTGATATAAGGGAGGGGGTGAGTACGACTACTCAGTGAATGGGTTTTTAAAAGCTTTTGACTTTTAAGAAAAACATTTATATGGAGTGTGCCAGACTCCTTTGTTTTAAAAAATTCCATCATTTAAAAATTTGGATTTTCCATTATTTCTTAGTTACCACGATGTGTCATCACCCAACACACATCCTTCATTATGAAGGTTACACACATTCGCAAGTCAGTATCACTACTGAACCCGCTAGTGGCTTCGGAGCGACTTTTCCTGCCACCCGGATAGAAGTACGACCACTTCTACCCTGGTAATGAGTGGATGTACGTGACATCCTACCCACAATCCCGAAATCACTTCTTCATGTCCGTATGAGGACAGAGACCTCATCTTGTCCCCACCCCGGTCTCATGCACTTCGTGCTACTCCAGATTTCGCACAGACACCTGGAACGACGAACTGCCCTTATAGCCACCAGGTCGTGCAGTGCCCTTAGGACGCATCACTACCCCTCATGGGTGTCTTAATGATCCCGTACTCACAGTGCATGCACAAACAATGTTTTCTTATATTGCCATGTAATCTGTGGTGCCACTAGTCCAATGGCCCCGACTCTCAACTCAACTCGCAGCTGTTTGTCTTGACTAGTCCGTCGACCTGTCATGTCGCACTGCTGCTAGTTGACTAAGCATGTCGGTCCTATCTTGGTACCAATTCACTTATTAAGTTTTATGGCACATATATCATGTTCGTTTACGAGCTCCTGCTCGTGCCAACTGGCCTTGGGCCCACTGTACGAGATTTTCAAAATAAGGCATTTAGCCCCCAAGTTCCAAAACCGAGGCCCTTGGCCTATCAGAGCTATTCGAGCTCCCGTCGAGAAGGTATCCCAAATAGTTTAAGCATTGGCACACAGTCAAGGGAGAACACTTCCGACAAAATAGGTTTTCACTATCCATTATACCAATCGGTATAAGAACATCTCCGTTCATAACCGATGAACGGGTTTTCAACTTCCTTCAAGGAAATCTCATCATACCAACCGGGTATGATCTACTTATAACCGGTAAGTAGTTTTTTTTTGCGTAAATTTTCACATCACTTTCTCTAAGTGGTGATAATTAAAATACCACTAAACAGTGGGTTTTTATATCGAGGCACTTATCATCCCCAACCGGATATGATGTTAGTAAACCCACTCACCCGTTAATGCCGTGAATTCCACTAGACTGATTCTTTGTATTCACGCGAGCTTGTCCTTGCTGGCGTTCCCGGTATTTAACGTTCCTACACGATATGAACAACCTTGTTCATTATTACTCGGCATAACAGCCTTCATTCATTAATGAATGAGAAAACCCAAACTTTTAGTTATTTGCAATTAGGTCCCTAAAGTTATTTCTCTTTAACTTTAAGTCCCTAATGTCGGTTTTTCCCCAAATTGAGTCCCGTAACTTTTAAAATTTATCGTTGGACCTCAATTTATTCAATTTCACCAAAAAGGGGTTTAATTTTCCAAATTTCCAATTTGGTTCCCCAATTTTTCCAAAATTACCATTTTGCCCTTCTTTCACAAAAATGGTAAGTTTTTTCCCCAAAATTCCTCAATTGGTCCTCCAACATTATTTTCATGCCCAATTGACCCTCAATTTCATAAAATTGTATTTTGGCCCCTTTGAATTTCAAAAATCCCCAAATTTTCCCCCAATTTCAACTCTTCAACACTATTGAATTTGATTTCATCAAATTGATCGATCAAACACTTCTAATTATTGAAATTGGAGTTGAAATTGAGTTCCTATATGTTCATACGATTCTAAAAAACTTTGAATCGTAGATTTTAACGTCAAAACGAGCTCAAACGGAGCTTTGCCGGAAAACTGGCTGTAGAGAGAGAAAGCTTCGATTACCCATTGGTGAAGGCAGAGCTTTTGATCTGGGCAGATAGGTCTCGTCCTGAGGTTTATCCTAAAATCAAGTATTGTATCAATTGGTGCGGAATTGGATTAGAATTTCGTCATTGAAATTCGGTCGACTCTCTCTCTAGCACCGATTGAAAATTATAAAGGGGAGCCAAATTAGCTTATCTTTCGGTCCTAATTTGGTCGTGGAAAGGTTGAGGAAGTGTTGGGAGGGCTTGGTTTGGCCTGAGGAGGGCTTGAAATGGCCGATTTCAGCTTGGCCGAAATAGGGCAGCTTCGGTCCGCCGGAGTTGCTTCACTATTCCATCATGTCGGCTCTTCTCCAACGATTCTCGGATTGACTGGAGTTTGCTACCAGATAGCTGTCTTCTCCCCGGTTCTAAAGAGCCCGACCTTTGTTCAAGTTGAAGCTCTAGTTCGAGTTTTACCGGGAAATGGAGCAGTAGAGAGAGAGAGAAGTGTTCAAGTGTGAGGAGAA
Organism: Trapa incisa; assembly: GCA_030064435.1. NCBI lineage: Eukaryota > Viridiplantae > Streptophyta > Magnoliopsida > Myrtales > Lythraceae > Trapa > Trapa incisa. Next base: position 10,764,752 of record CM057781.1, on the reverse strand, counting down.
TGAAATGGGGATGACCTCTTTATATAGTCGTAAAACCCGTGTATTAAATGGTTGAGATTTATTACTAGTATTAATATTGCCATAAATTATTGGTATTAATTCCAATAATTTAATTTCGATATTAATTTTAATAATTTAATTTTAGTATTAAATTATTTGTATTAATTCCAATAATTTAATTTAGGTATTAAATTATTGGTATTAATTTCAATAATTAAATATATATTAATTTAATTTCAATAAGAGTCGGTCTAGGGGGATGGTTGTGTGGTGGTGCAGCGTGCCCGCACATGCCATGTGTCTCTTAATCGAATTAAGTCGATTCAACTAGTTCAATACTATTCTAAACTGGTTTTCGGTGAATTTTTCATCTAATTCGACCAATTTTAGTTATTTCTTGATCGATTCACCTTCAATTTAACATATTCTTAACCAAATTTATCTAAAAATACCTTGTCAATTCATATTATTTGGACTCAATAATTTTATTTTTATAATTTTTAAACTCCTTATAAAAATTATGAAGATTTTGGTATGACTTGATTCAATAACAATTCAAACCCTTAATCGACCGTTTTTAGATCTTTGATTTCTAATAAAAAAAAAGGTCTTTTAGAAACAATTCATATCATTTTACTAAATGTCAGATTTTCCTTTTTGAACCAATCCTCAATCTAGTATGATTTTTTCAAACTCGATTTAATTTTCTCATTACCACTTTAAGTCTAGTTTTCAGTCCAATTGAGTTTTCTTAAATTGTGGTGTTATAATATATGAGTGAGTTTATATGGGTGTTTGTTCTAATTGAACCGACTTTTGCTACTTACAGCTTTTGAAATATGTAACACTTGTGTGATTTTAAAATATTGTAATGAAAGATGGAAAATGACATACAGGAAATCTAAATATTTTGGAAAATAGGTTAAAGCCATTATTTTAGAAATAGAGCCAAGACTTATAAAAATGGGAGAAGGTTCATAATTTCTAAAAGTGGGTTTATGACCAAAATTTATGAAAATCAACCAAGACTATAATTTCTTAAAGTAGGTTTAGGCCAAATATTTATGAAAATGGATGAATTCCTATAATTTCTAAAAGTGTGATTAGATACAATATTTATGAAAACATGCTAATATCTGTTGATTATCAAGAGGGTATAGACTCTATTAAAGTGATTGATTAGATAGCAATTTAAAATTTACTACTTTGTTATTTAAATATGTATTATTTGTGATTTGTGATGGTTGAAATAGATACTTAAATAGAGAGATTATGTTGGTTATCAAGAGATATCAATGACGAGAGGGAATAAGGAGAAATTATTCTCCAAGCATGGAGGATCCGGTAGTTATAAGATGTTGATTACTTATTGACCTAGTGTTAGATGTATATGATCACTATTCCTAAAAAGTGAGTGGGTCATACATTCAAAGAATATATCAGGGTAGTTTTCCAGAATAGGAAGTACGTATCACATTTAGTGGATGTTAGATGGGTGTGTCCCCACCGCTCGGCACCAGAGAGGTGTGTCCCCACTAGTTGCATTTAAATGTAGTACCCAAAAGCAAAGATCTAATTTAGGTTGGAAGTCTTCCTCAAAGGGAGCCAAAAGCAAGTAATCTTCTCCAAACAAGTGATTGTCTTGGAGCTGAAACTCTCATTAAATTGCTCAAGAATTATTCAAGAAGTCATGAGGTATGTAATTGGAAAATCTGTGTTGTGTAAGTATTTGATCCATGAAGTATTTGATTTTATCAAATTTGAAGATAAAGATGTCTATTACCGTTGGGGTATTGGTTTACCAAATGTTTGCAAGATTAGTTTAATTAATAGCTTAAAAAGATGCCATGTTGTGAACGTGGGTGCCACTCCTGGACTCACAAGGTCAATGCAAGAAGTTCAGTTGGACAGAAACCTCAAATTATTGGACTGTCCTAGTGTTGTGATGTTAAGATCCACAGGGGATGATGCTGCTATTGCTCTCAGAAACTGCAAAAGAATAGTGGAGTGGTAGATCCAGTTGCACCAGGTAAAATGAATTATTTGAGTTAATAAATCCTGTTTACTTTGATAAATACTCTAGGAAATCTATCATTCATGAAAGATGGTAGCATGACATGAATTCAAGGTGAACTATTAGTGTAAGGCATACCTGCCTAGTTACCATAGTGTTTCACCAATTCCTGTCCCAGAGGCATGCATGCATTGTGGATTAAGATCAAACTTGATAGTTGGTACAATCTGGGATAACTTTAGTATCACTTATTTTACTACATCATATGTGTCCCATCATTTGCATAGAGTTCATCTTCCATATATTGGCTTAATGAAATTGCTTTTCAGTGAAGGAGATTCTGAAGCTCTGCCCATCCCAAGTGCCAAGTGTTGCCACTGATACAAGTTCCCAAGCTTCGAGTCAGTCCATGACTTTCTGCTAAAGGTGACCACTGTTCAGGACAAGCTGAAGAAGGGTGGTATTTTGGATGTGGAAGCTACTGCTTGAATTGTTCTGCATGACTGGAATAAAGGTAGACGATGTCAATGAGCTATACATCGCATCACCATCTAGAAATCTTCCCCATATCTGGCCCTAAACGAACGCTTCCTCCCCAGACCAAGTCTAACGACTCTTGTGGGTCAAAGCCTGATGCAATGGTACTGTATTTTGTTTTTCTTATGGGAACTATACATGTGATGGTTTCTTCTACTAGAAAATGATGAATATTTGTGTCTTTTTTATGATTCTATAGGAAAAGGAATTTTTAGAAATTTGTCAAATTTAGAATATATATATATATAATTATATTTTTATCATCTTACATTTATTCTGCCACATCTTGTCTATAGGTTTTTGGTTGTTTAGTACTAAATTTTGAAAAAAAATATTAATATAAAATCTTTAATAGAATAAATTTATTCAATATTATAAATAAAAAAAATTCGTATATAAAATAAAAAATATTCTATTAAATATTTAATACTAAAATAGTATTTTTAAAAGATTCAGTATCAGATTATCACTTTATATATAAATATATATTTAGTGTAATCAATGTAAGTTAACTTAAATTTTTGGGATTAAAATAAAATTTTTTAAACGATTTAATATAAAGCTGTAAATTTTTATATACCAATAAAATTTAGCATTTTTTGTTTTTTATTTATTAAATGATCAATTTATCATAGAATTCTAATTTGTAGTAAAAAATGGAAAAGATGGGGAAAGAAACCGCTGTCGCTTGGGAAATAAATGTCGTGGTCAAAGTATAATTAAATTCAACTTCCTCAGAAAAATCAACGCTGGGTGTTCTCGTTATTTCGTGGAAATAGAAGGCTGATATTTGGAGGCTTCGACATCTGACCGCAGCTCGTAAATGGAAAACTAGAAGACACGCCATTCCTTCTCTCTCTCTCCCCAAACTTTTTCTACAAGCGAACTCGACTTTTCCCCTCCCTCTTCATTTCCTCTCTGCTGCTGTAAGGGTTTCTGTTGAGGGCCGAGAGCTCGGTAGCTGTGTTCCTCACGCATGGGGCAGCAGAGTCTGATCTACAGCTTCGTGGCCCGAGGCACTGTGGTCTTGGCCGAGTACACGGAGTTCTCCGGCAACTTTACCAGCATCGCCTTTCAGTGCCTCCAGAAGCTCCCAGCATCCAACAACAAGTTCACCTACAACTGCGATGGCCACACCTTTAACTACCTCGTCGATAGCGGCTTCAGTGAGCATATTCTTTCCCTCCCTCCTCTCCGCTTACTCCCGTGAGCTAATTCTGCTGGCATCTCTTCTGTGTTGTGTTTGAATCGCTTCTCTGGCTTGGATCTGAGTGTTGGACCCGTTTGATCCTATTTAATTCTGCGCATCTGTCTTATAATTTCTGGATCGCCTGTTTATAACTATCGAGTAGGCATCGGAACGTAATTTTTGGTGTTGTCTGACTCCAGTGCGATTGAAATCTACTGGGCCTTGAGGGGAGCTGCCATGTGATTTCTCCAAAATTTTCCGATGTGTGCGGTTCTGATCGCATCCGAGGATATGTGCTTGTTGTTGTTTGCAGATTTGAAATGATAGCATAGAAATTGGAGACTTGGGGGGCTTGCTTGAGTTACAAGTGGTTTCTAAAGTATCAATTTGCCTAGAGATAAGAGTATGAGACATCTAATTGGTAGTTTTACCTTGAAGTTCACTTTCTGAGAAATAGCAGGGAGATGTCCGATATTCTGAATCTGCCCATGACTAGAATTCAGCAGCAACAATAACGAATCTTATTGTTATTTAATGTCTCCTTACAAGGAAAATATACCTTCTGAGAAAGGAGGGAAGCCTCAACTTGACACAGGAAGGACACTAAAGAAGTGACAGTTTCATTTTGGAACTAACCAGCCTAAGATGTCTTACAATTCATTAGAAACGTTTATTCTCCCTACAAACAACTGCATGGGGCAGATCATTCAATTAGGGTATCAGCAACATATGTTGTAGCTGTTGTTGTTTGATCTGTTTGTGAATGTTATTTGCCCTTGGATTGCAGTTCTATCAGGAATCATTTTTTAGAATAGCTGTTTGGATATTGTCTGTCTTTTCTTTGTTGGATTAATCTTGGTGAGAATCCCATGATGCTGAATATATGGGATTTATAAACATTTTATTCATTATTTGACGTACTATAATGTATTGTGAACTTTCCAAATACTTGTCTATTAATTAATGCTACTTGTTTCATATAATTTGTATGTTTTCTTCTCAATTTCCTGTATGTTTAACTAAATGAACTATGGCCTCCTTGTAGCTTATTGTGTGGTCGCGGTTGAACCTGCTGGTCGGCAGCTTCCAATGGCTTTCCTCGACCGTGTGAAAGAGGATTTTACCAAGAGATACAGTGGTGGGAAAGCTGGGACTGCAGCTGCCAACAGCTTGAACAGAGAATTTGGGTAATCTCTTCTTTAAATAAACCTTGAAATATGTATAATTCTTGTGTGCAAGCCGATGCTAACAGGAATATTAATGGATCTCTTTGTTAGGCCCAAGTTGAAGGAGCAGATGCAGTATTGTGTTGATCATCCTGAAGAGATCAGCAAGATTGCCAAAGTAAAAGCTCAGGTAACTGAAGTGAAAGGAGTCATGATGGAAAATATTGAGAAGGTAGGGCAATTTTCATAGCATTCCTATTGGACACTATTATTCCACCTTTAGTTATTCCTCTTATTTGTTATATAGTGATTTGTTGTGCCCGGTCAATTTTGACATATTATAACTTTATTCATTATTAGAAATTCTATCAAGTTGCATCTTGATGTGTTCAATCTATGCAGGTTCTTGACCGTGGTGAGAAGATTGAGGTTTTGGTGGATAAAACTGAGAATCTTCGCTCTCAGGTTGGTGAATTAAGTGCTATGAATATGAGCCTGTTGCATGAGTTGTGGGAGAGGCTGTTGTCTCTCCTGATTTGTTTTGTAATTGTTAGCAAAATCTCCTCTTGTGGAGCTCACGTTGTCTTCTTATTCATGCAAGTTTGCTTCTGGGAAAGAGAATAGCAACATACTTATTACTGACCACGCTTTGTGGATCAGCTCATGCCTATTACTTCTTTTTCTCTCATCATAATTTGTGAAACCGTTTCTCTTGTCATATGGCCTATACTGATGTCAATCAATGTTTGTTAATTATGTCAGGCCCAAGATTTTAGGCAACAGGGAACCCAGATCAGGAGAAAGATGTGGTTTCAGAACATGAAGATAAAGCTTATAGTTCTGGCTATCCTAATTGCACTCATTCTCATCATTATTTTATCAATTTGCCATGGCTTCAACTGCTAGCTAGGAGAGCTTGCCTTCCTCAGTTTCTGTGATATCCAGCTCTCCATTCTACCCTCCGCTTCATTTCCTCTCATGGGCATGCCTTTTTATACTAGATATATTTTGTACTATACCACTTGTATAGGTTGAGTTCCTTTATTTCAGAGACACCTGAGTCCGCCATTGTTGATCTTTTTCCATTTCATGTTGCTTCAGACATAGACTAATGTGATTGGAGTCGAGTCTTCTCTGCCTTCGATTGGGTTCGACATTTATTAAGCCAGGATTCTGTTTAGTGCTCTCTCTCTCTCTCTGCCAAGCATCCTCCACAAATTATCCATAAAAAAAGCAACTTTAATATTAATCTAAAGTTAGTAATTTATAATAAAAACTTACATTTTTAAGAACTTTTATACTACAAAGCATGTTTTTACATATTTTCCACAAAAAAATCATAAAATTTTAAAATTCTTATGCCAATATATATATAGATCCGCACCTATTTTTATAACCCTAATATATATATATATATATATCTCGTAAATCCATGTGGACACCTCATCTCACCGGTCAATTTTCTCATTTGTCAATATCTTAATTCTTACCTGCTAAGTTATCATTGTACCGAGAACGAGGCAAAATCCTCCCCTTCCTTTTGGTTCATATCGGTTGATCAACTGGTCAACATCGATATCTAGTCTTGAGAAATGCGCTGATTTACTCTCCAGTTGGCAGTAGGCGTGGCCTAACTATGTTCATTTATATCACCACTTCTAGAATGCTGACCTCGTGAGACCAATTACATTAAATAATTGGACAGTTGGCCGCCCATATTAGCAATGAAATACATCATTCAGGAAGCATCTATATATACATATATATATATATATATATATGAGATTCATACTCGCAAAGTGAACACTGCCCGATCCTATTTGGCCAATCTCCAGTCGAATGGAATATGAACATAAAATTGCCTCATAAAAACCTCGCGTGTCCTCTCATGCCCAAGATGATGAGAAAGGACTATTTGACTATGATGACTGAGAAACTCCTATTTTATAAGAACATCATAGAGAAAATACCATTTTTCCGTTTTGGGAAAAAGTGTCTCCAATATTATATGTTCATATTATACTGTAATAAAGTAATTGTTTTACCCAACCATATCATTGTTTTTCGCTGTATTGGCAATTTTCAGTAAACGACAATTTTTGCTATGGTTTTATCTTTTTCTATGAATTCTTCAATTTTACTATTTTACATTGTTATGAAAGATTTTGTAATAAGTGATTCTGATGGTAGAAATACTTATGGTACCTTGCAATTTCACCATATAATAAGTAAATAAGATGGTAGAAACACTTATTCGCCTTCTATTTCCTTCCTGCATGCATATAAGCTGTTCTTGTTGATGGGCATTCTACATATTCTCCCGTGGAGAAATCCTTATTGAATGATTTCTTTCTTCTTTATGCTATTTTTGTTCATAATTTTAATCTCTCATTTCTTTTATTTCATGAAGCACATTTTTATGACTTCTATTCCTCTTCCGGTTGGTCCTTCAAAACTCAGACGCTTTTTTTTTTTATAGTGTTACCATGGATTTGATTAGTGTTATCCTTTCGTACATAAAAAAAAAATATAGTCATTGTTTTAAATATAATTTTATACCGTTCTTAATTTTATCTTGTATTAATTAAAAAAATATATACTTATATATTTTAACTCCTTAATTTTCTCACATCTTATTTGTATACTCACATTTTTTTTTAATTTTATTATTGATCCAAAATGTTTAATATTTATAACTTTATTTCTAACGTTTACAAAATTACATTTTAATTACTATAATTTCTCGTTACTTATTTTTTTTACTTAAACTCATATCTTATTTCTTGTTAGACCTCTAGCATTTCTTGAGTTCAATAAATATCCCTAATTTCTAATAAATTTTATTTTAGTATTCAAAATTTTTAAAATTACCTTTTATTCGCTTAAATTTTTCTAAAAAATTCATTTGAAACTCTAGCTTCTCCCAAGTTATATTTTGGGATCCCTATATTTTCTCATGTTTTCTATCACACACCAATATGGTTCACCAGTTAAATCTATAGATAATCACCGCATACTATCGATTTTACCACAATTGGTACCTAATCATTGTAAATCCAATATGAATTAAGACACAAAATAAGACATCTTCCTACTTCATCATCATTCTATTTCCAACTTCCAACATCGTTATCAACTCGAGTATCCTAAAGCTTCCTCAATTTGATTGATTGTCAGAGTTGGTTCTTCATCACCCAAAGGTCGTCCAGCCATCATCACCACTTATTCCCAATGCCTATAGTGTCCCTTAGCCCGCCTTTCCTTAAATTCTTCGGCATGAGTTCCAAGTCCTCCACTAAACTCATAGCTTCTTTTGTTCAAGGGAATTGTCAGCTCATCTAACCTTTATGACGAATTTAGGTGAGTTCCTGTCATGCATCAACCCGATTTGGTCGAAACCCTGTGATCAACCCACCATCCTTTCCTATGCCAAAATGGTATTTCTACTAATATAGAACAAGAAAGGTATAGGCTTACCAGTACAAATTTTTCCATAACAAAATTTATAAAGCCTATAGTTACCTTCTAGTGGGAATTCTTCCTTACCCTTCAAGCTTTCACTCTAATTGGTGTGAAAATTCCCTTGAAAATGAGTTTAAAGGAGGGGTGAGTTTCATAACTTAGTGAGTGGGGGTGAGAAAAAAACGTTTGCTAGGTTTTTTAATCAATTCACTCTATTTTTCTTAAGGAATTTCAACACACAAGCAATCACCCTTTTATCATCAAATGGTTCACACATTCGAAAAGTAGTCCTTGGCTACTCCACTCGGGGTCTAGAGCACCTTTACCGACCATCCTAATAGAAGGTCACACCTTCTACCCCAAGTCTAAGTTAGCATTACCGCCCATCTCTCAGACTCTAGTTGCCTCTGTGTCCACTATAGTGGGACGAGACCTCTCACCCTGCTTCCTCGGTCTCAATGCACATGCAGCTTCCTAGGTTTCCTGACTAACTGGATGAAAAATTTCCCTTATGCTCCCTAGGTTGTCCAACAACCCTTAGAACCAGCACTACCCCATACTAGGCGCCTCGATGGTTCTGTATCTCAGCATGCACAAACATAAGTTTTTTTAGTTAAGTCCTTTATTTTTGGTGCTATAGCCCCCACGAGCTTGCTGACTCGACTTCGGCTCGAAAACTACCAGCCCAACGAGTTCAACAACCCGAATTCGACTTAGTAGCTACTAGCCCAATGAGGTTAACAACCCTGGCCTTGGCTTGGTAGCAAAGTCACACAATTTACCATTTTATGTGAGGTTTCCATAAGCTCATAATTCATATATTTATCTACGGGTTTAAGCCCATTCCCATTGGCCTGCGGTCCACTTGAGCTACTCTAGCTCTCCTGAGAAATAGCCCAAAATGTTTAAGTAGTGTCATGCAGTTAGGGGAGACTATTTTTGAAAAAACGGTTTTCAATTTGAAAACATGCTTATCATCCCAACCGGGTATGACATCGAAAATCCCACTCACCCGGTATTCATGACGCATTAGTCCATAATGGTATTTGAGGAACTTGGGTTGAATCCTTGTCGTAGGTCTGCACTTTCCCTCATACCTACATGATCCCGGATAACCGATCCACCGATTATTCGACATTTTTCATTAGGTTTCTATATTTTCTTGACAAATAATCTACACTTATTTTCTAAAGCCCGCTCTTTGGAGTTAAGGAAAACTGGAAAAGAACTAGTCAAACGAGTGAGAAAATCGAACCGGTTCACAAACCCGATTATTGGGGAACAGGCAAATTGGAGAATTTACAACTCCCAAGTGACCTAAAAGGGTTCATAAACCAAGGAAAAGAACTTTAGGATAAATTGGGAAAGACAAACTAAACCGGTTCGGGTGAACTAGATCCGAACTGGATTGAACCAGTTTATGAACCAGAACCGATAGACAGGGGTAAACTGGGAACTTTATGGATTCCAAATGACTTAAAGAGTCACATAAGTCATGAAAAAGACTATAGGATGAATGGGGGATGAAAACAAAACCAGTTCAGGTGAACTGGATCCAAACTGGATTGAACTAGTTTGGACCGGTTTGAATCACTATTGATTTGGATGCTAAATTCATTTTTCTAGGTTGCTTAGAAAATTCCAATTTGAGAATTGAGGCCACCATTTGATAGATAATGAATTTAGAAAATTTTAATTTTGAAAAACTCGATCGAAGCAGGCCTGAACCATCGGTTTAAGCTTTTAACCCAGTTTGGACCGGTCTGGTTCGATTTGGAACAGTGTCGTCTTCTTCTTTCAGATGGCAGCACGGTTTACTCACTGGAAAATCAAAGTTGCACCAACAAAGAGGAAACATTTCTGTTTAGTACATTTCAGGCCATCAATGACTATCATAAAGGTGCCAAACGGACGACCGGTGAGTCGGTGAGCTCCCTATATAATGAGCTCTTCTCCACACATGAAAACCTCACTCTCTCTCAGCTGCTTAGTTTTTCGGTGAAGCTCAAACGAGAGCTCCAATATAGGATCTTTTTTGAGCCAAAGAAGGCATGGTCGGGTTCTTTAGAACTAGAGAGAAGTCAGCTACACGGTAGTAGTCTTCATTCGCTTTGATGGTCACCGGCAAAGTGTCGGTGTGATCGAATAGTGAAGCAACTCTAGTGGACAAAAGCTGCACTTTTTCTGTCGAGCTAAAATCGGCCAATTCGAGCCCTCATCAAGCCAAACCAAGCTCTCTCAACACCTCCACAGCCCTCCTACGGCCGAATTAGAACTGAAAGATAAGCCAATTTGACTCCTTTCTATAATTTCCGACCGGTGCTAGAGAGAGAACCGACAGAATTTTGATGATAAAATTCTCACCCAATTCGGCATCAATTGATGCAATTCTTGATACTAGGAGGAACCTCAGGAGGAGAGCTATCTACCCATATTGAAAGCTCGGACTGTCGCGCCCCCGATAGTTTGCATTTGAAGCTTTCTCTCTCTACGTTCTATTTTCCAGTGAAGCTTCGTTTGAGCTCGTTCTGACATCAAAACTTGCGATTCAAAATGCAATTGAATCATATAAAGATGTAGGAACTCCAATTTAATTTCAATTTCAACAATTAAACTTGTTTGATCGATCAATTTGATAAAATCAAATTCCATTGTGTTGGAAAGTTGAAATTGGGGGAAATATTTGGGATTTCGAAAATTCGAGGGACTAAAATACAATTATATAAAATTGAGGGTCAATTAGGCATGATAAGAGTGTTAGAGGACCAATTGAGCAAATTTTAGAATTTTTGGGGTAAAACTTACCATTTTTGTAAAGGAAGGGCAAAATGGTAATTTTGAGAAAATTGGGGACCAAATTGGGAATTTCTTGAGCCTCTTTTTGTGAAATTGAATAAATTGAGGTTACAAGGGGAATTTGAAAAGTTTTAGAACTCAATTTGGGGAAAAACCGGCAATTGGAGCCTAAAGTAAAAGAAAAAGAATTTCAGGAACAAATTGCAAATATTTGAAAAGTTGGATATTTTAGTCATTTATAATGAATGAAGGTTATCAAGCCAAATGATAATGAACAAAAATATTCATTTCATGTAGGAACACAAGATATCGAGAACGCCAGCTGAGATTAAGCTCACAATGTACGAAAGCTGACTTAAAGGAAATACACTGCACAATCGGGTGAGTGGGATTTAATATCATACCTGATTGGGATGATAAGCACCTCGAAAATGAAAACCCATAGCTAAAGTGGTATTTTAATCATCACATCTAAGAAGAGTGATGTGGAAATCTCACGAAAAAACTACTTACCGGTTGTAAGTAGATCATACCCGATCGGTATGATTAAACTTCCTGGAAGGAAGTGTAAAATTCGCTTGTCGGTTATAAGCGGAGATGTCCCCATGCCCGGTTGGCATGATGTGCCACTGCTTAAAATTTTTGGGAGACTTTCTTGACAGGAGCTTGAATAGCTCCTATAGGCTAGAGGCCTCGATTTTGGAACTTGGGGGCTAATATGCCCAATTTTGAAAATCTTGAATAGTGGGCCCTAGGCTAGTTGGCACAAGTAGGAGCTAGTAAATAAACATGATTAATATGCCATGAAAACTTACATAAATGAGTTCTTTGGCCATGGTACCGAGACAAGACTAACATACTCGATGGATTAGTGGCAGTGCGACATGACATGTCTTCAGACTAGTCAATACAAACAGCTGCAGGTCGAGTTAAGGGTCGAGGCCGTCGGACCAGTGGCACCCTAGATTATATGGCATTATGTGAAAAACTGTTGATTGTGTATGCATTGTGCTACAGGAACTTCAAGATGCCCAAGAAGGGTAGTGATGCGTCTAAGGGCTCTGGACGACCTGGTGGATATAAGGACAGATAGTCATACTAGAAGTTTTGCGAAGATCGACGTAGCTTCAAGCGCATGAGACTAGGGTGGGGATGAGATGAGGTCTTTGTCCTCATACGAACACGGAGTTTTGTTATGGGATTGAGGGTCGGATGTCGCGAACATCCACTCATTCTCAAGGTAGAAGTGGACTTGCTTCTATTTAGGTGGCAGGTAAAGTTGCTCTGACATGACAAGTGGGTTCAATGGACGGACTGACATTCGATTATGTATTCCTTCATGATGAACGTGTGTGTTGATTGATAAACACACCATTGTGAATGAGAAATAGTTATGAAAACCGGAATTTGAAAATGAGCAAACTTAAAGGAATTAAGGAGTCTGACACACTCCAAATTTTGAAAACTATTTTTATCAAAACATCATTTTTGAAATACCCATTCACTAAGTTGTAGAAACTCACCCCTCTTTTTATCCCTTTTTAGGAAATAGAGAAAATGACTATAGATAGCACCAAACATTACCCTCTGTCAGATATGTTTGATTTCTCTTAAACTTGCATTTTATTTGATATATCTTTCCAAGGAACAAGTTTGAAAGTACGTCTGTGTCACACCTCGACCCGGTTTGGTCGGATCCCTGTGATCAACCTGCCACTCTCCTGGTTTATTAAAGGGTATCCCCTTATTATAATCCGTAAAGAGTAAGGCGTCCTTTAAACCTACACCTTTCTTGGAATCACATAATTAAAACTGCATAAAATTCTAAATTTATCATACCTGTTTCACAGTTATCTTAGTTGATGGTCTTTAAGGGTAGGCTTTCCAGAATTTCCAGAAAGGGATATAAGGGAGGGGGGTGAGTATGACTACTCAGTGAATAGGTTTTTGAAATTGAACTTTTAGAAAAAAGATTTGTATTGGAGTGTGTCAGACTCCTTGTTTTCTTTAAAAAATCCTTTCATTTCAAATCTTTGTTTTTATCGCCATTTCTTATTAATCACGATGTGTCATCACCTAACACACATCCTTCATCATGAAGGTAAAAAATACACAATCGTAGGCCAACCCATCCATTGAAGCCACTTGTAGCGTCAGAGCGACTTTACCGACTACCTAGATAGTAGCACATCCACTTCTACCTTGAGATTGAGTGGATGTATGCGACATCCGACCCTCAATCCCGAAATCAATTCTCCATGTCCGTATGAGGAGAAGACCTAATCCCGACCCCACCCTAATCTCATGCACTTGAAGCTACGTCGAGCTTTGCAAGGTCACCTGGTCCGACAAACTGCCCTTATATCCACCAGGTCGTCTAGGGCCCTAGGACACATCACTACCCCTCTTGTGCGTCTTGAAGGTCTTGTACACAGTACATGCAAAATCAATATTTTCACATCTTGCCATATAATATGTGGTGCCACTAGTCCAACGGCCCTGACCCTCAACTCAACCTACAACTGTTTGTCTTGACTGGTCCGTCAACCTATCATGTCGCACTGCTGCTAGTTAAGTGAGTATGTCAGTCGTGTCTTGGTACCATGGCCAAATAATTCATTTATTTAAAGTTTTATGGCATATAACTCATGTTTGTTTATGAGCTCCTGCTCGTGCCAATTGGCCTTGGGTCCACTGTACGATATTTTTAAAATTGGGCATATTAGCTCCCATTTTTCCAAAACTGAGGCTCCCGACCTATTAGAGCTATTCGAGCTCCTGTCAAGATGGTCTCCCAAATTGTTTAAGCAGTGACAGAGCACTTCCGACAAAACATATTTTCAACTATCCATCATACCAATCGGGTATAACGATATCTCTGCTCATAACCGATGAACGAGTTTTCCACTTCCTCCAAGGAAGTTTCATCATACCAACCAGGTATGATTTACTTACAATCAGTACGTAGTTTTTCCGTATCATTTTCACATCACTCTTCTAAGTTGTGACATTTAAAAATACCACTTAATAGTGGGTTTTCATTTCGAGATACTTATCATCCCCAACCGAGTATGATATAAAATCCCACTCACAACTGGTAAGTGGTTTTTAGCTTAATTCGCTTATCACCCTAACCGGGTATGATGTTAGAAGTCCCACTCACCCATTAATGTAGTAAATTCCACTTGACCGGTTATTTGTATTCCCGTGAGCTTGTCCTTGCTAGCGTTCCTGGTACTTCGTATTCCTACACGATATGAACATTCTTGTTCATTATCCATCGGCCTAATAGCCTTCATTCATTCTAAATGAATAAGAAAACCAAACTTTCTATTTATTTGCAATTAGGTCCCTAAAGTTATTTTTCTTTAACTTTGAGTCCCTAATGCTGGTTTTTCCCCAAATTGAGTCTCGAAACTTTTAAAATTTATCTTAGGACCTCAACTTATTCAAATTCACAAAAAGGGGTTTAATTTCCCAAATTTCTAATTTGGTCCCCCAACTTTTCCAAAATTACCATTTTGCCCTTCCTTTACAAAAATGGTAACTTTCACCCAAAAAATTCTAAAATTCCTCAATTGTCCCTCTAACATTCTTATCATGCCCAATTGACCCTCAATTTTATAAAATTACATCTTGGTTCTTTGAATTTTCAAAAATCCCCAATTTCAACTCCTTAACACACCCAAATTTGATTTCATCAAATTGACTGATCAAACACATCTAATTGTTGAAATTGATGTTAAAATTGAGATCCTACATCTTCATACGATTCAATAGCACTTTGAATCGCAAGTTTTGACACCAGAATGAGCTCAAACGGAGCTTTGTTGGAAAATAGTCAATAGAGAGAGAAAGCTTCAATTACTCACCGTCGGGGCATGGCGGTCCAAGCTTTATATTTGGGCAGATATCTCTTGTCCTGAGGTTCATCCTAGAATAGAGAATTGCATCAATTGATGCCGAATTGAGTTAGAATTTCCTCATCGAAATTCTGCTGGTTCTCTCTCTAACACCGATCGAAAATTATAGAGGGGAGCCAAATTACCTTACCTTTCCGTTCTAATTCAGCCATGGGAGGGTTGAGGAAGTCTTGGGATGGCTTGGTTTGGTCTGAGAAGGGTTTGAATTGGTCGATTTCAGCTTGGCCAAAATAGGACAGCTTCGGTCCATCAGAGTTGCTTCACTGTTCCATCATGCCGATGCTTCTCGGGCAACCCTCGGAGCAAACAAAGACTACAGGTGTGTAGCTGACTTCTCCCCGGTTCTAAAGAGTCTGACCTCTCCTTTCGAGTTTAAGAAAAATGCTCAAGTCGAAGCTCTGGTTCGAGCTTCACCTAGAAATGGAGAGTAGAGAGAGAGAAGTATTTAGGTGTGAGAAGAATGAATGGGGATGAGTGTAAGATTGTATATTAAATGAGGGAGATTTATTACTAGTATTAATGCTGCCATAAATTGATGAGTATTTATTAGTATTAATTCTAATAATTTAATTTAGGTATTAAATTATTGGTATTAATTCCAATAATTTAATTTAGCTATTAAATTATTTGTATTAATTCCAATAATTAAATATATATATATATATATATATATTAATTTATAGTTATTTATGATAGGGCATATGTTCATATAAAAAATTTTGACTGAAATTTTGGGTTACAAAAAAAATATACTTCCTAGGAGGTCACCCATCCTCACAATACTCTCACACAAGCGTTATTAATTTATAGCTATTTATGATAGGGTATACGTTCATATAAAAATTTTTGACCAAAATTTTGGGTTGCAAAAAAAATATACTTCCTAGGAGGTCACCAATTCTCACAATACTCTCACGCAAGCACGCTTAACTTCAGTGTTTTGATGGGATCTAGTTTATCTGAACCGGTCTAGTTTTTCTCTGCTAATTTGTCTTAAGGTTCTTTTCCAAGATTTTATAAACCTTCAAATGGTCGGGTTTGTGAACCGGTCCGATATTTCTCACTTGGTTTGGCCGGTTCTTTTCCTGGTTTTCCTTAACTCAAAAAGTGGGGTTTATAGCCTGACTCCACTTGAGTTAAAGAAGGAGTAAACTCATCTTGAACCAAGAGAGCAACGGGTTGATCACGTGGATCTGACCAAACTGGGTCGAGGCATGACAGTCGTGCCCCCAACGGTGAGCATTTGAAGCTTTCTCTCTCTACGTTCTATTTTCCAGCGAAGCTCTGTTTGAGCTCATTCCGATATCAAAACTTGTGATTCAAAGTGCAATTGAATCGTATGAAGATGTAGAAACTCTAAGTTAACTTCAATTTCAACAATTTAACTTGTTTGATCGGTTAATTTGATGAAATCAAATTCGGTTGTGATGGAAAGTTGCAATTGAGGGAAAATTGGGGATTTCAAAAATTCAAGCGACTAAAATATAATTTTATAAAATTGAGGGCCAATTGGGCATGATAAGAGTGTTATAGGACCAATTAAGCAAATTTTAGAATTTTTGGGGTAAAACTTACCATTTTTGTAAAAGAAGGGCAAAATGGTAATTTTGAAAAAATTGGGGACCAAATTGGGAATTTGGAAAACTTGAACCCCTTTTATGAATTTGAATAAATTGAGGTCCCAAGGAGAATTTTTAAAGTTTCAGGACCCAATTTGGGGCCTAAAGTAAAAAAGAAAAAGAACTTTAAGGACCAAATTACAAATATTTGAAACGTTAGATAATTTAGTCATTCATAATGAATGAAGGCTATCAAGCTAAATGATAATGAACAAAAATGTTCATTTCATATAGGAACATGAGATATCGGGAACACCAGCTGAGATTAAGCTCGCAAGAGACAAAAGCCGAATTAGAGAAGATACACTGCACGATTGGGTGAGTGGGAATTTAATGTCATACCCGATTGAGATGATAAGCATCTCGAAAATGAAAACCCACTGTTAAGTGGCATTTTAATCATCACATCTGAGAAGAGTGATGTGAAAATCACGTGGAAAAACTACTTACTAGTGGTAGGTAGATCATACCTGGTTGGTATGATTAAACTTCCTATAAGAAAGTGGAAAACCCACTCATCGGTTATAAGCGGAGATGTTCTCATACCTGGTTGGTATAATGGACAGTATAGATGTTTATTTTGTCGGGAAGTGTTATCCCCTGTGTCACGCCCCGACCCGGTTTGGTCGGATCCCCGTGATCAACCCGCCACTCTCCCGATTTACTAAAGGGTTTTCCCTTATATTATAAATCGTAAAGAGTAAGGCGTTAACCTGCACCTTTTTCCAGGAATATCATAAATCAAAACTGTATAGTAATTTAAATTAGTTGTACCAATCTTGCAGGCGTTTAATTGCGCAAGTCCTTTAAGGTTCGGCTTTCCGGGACTTCCTGAAAGGGGTATAAGGGAGGGGGTGAGTACAACTACTCAGTGAGTGGGATTCAAATCTTTTAACTTTCAAGAAAAACATTTATATGGAGTGTGCCAGACTCCTTTGTTTTCAAAAAAATCATTTCATTTAAAAATTCATCTTTTTCCATTATTTCTTAGTTATCAATGTGTCATCACCCAACACACATCCTTCATAATGAAGGTTACACACATTCGCAAGTCAGTATCACTACTGAACCCACTAGTGGCTTCGGAGCGACTTTTCCTGCCACCCGGATAGAAGTACGACCACTTCTACCCTGGGAGTGAGTGGATGTACGAAACATCCGACCCACAATCCCGAAATCACTTCTTCGTGTCCGTATGAGGACAGAGACCTCATCCTGTCCCCACCCCGGTCTCATACGCTTAGTGCTACTCCAGATTTCGCACAGACACCTGGAACGACGAACTGCCCTTATAGCCACTAGGTCGTCCAGTGCCCTTAGGATGCATCACTACCCCTCATGGGCATCTTGATGATCCCGTACTCATAGTGCATGCACAAACAATGTTTTCTTATATTGCCATGTAATATGTGGTGCCATTAGTCCAACGGCCCCTACTCTCAACTCAACCCGCAGCTGTTTGTCTTGACTAGTCCGTCGACCTGTCATGTCGCACTGCCGCTAGTTGACTGAGCATGTCGGTCCTATCTTGGTACCATGGCCAAACAATTCACTTATTAAGTTTTATGGCACATATATCATGTTCGTTTACGAGCTCCTGCTCGTGCCAACTGGCCTTGGGCCCACTGTACGAGATTTTCAAAATCGGGCATTTCGCCCCCAAGTTCCAAAACCGAGGCCCTTGGCCTATCAGAGCTATTCGAGCTCCCGTTGAGAAGGTCTCCCAAATAGTTTAAGCATTGGCACACAGTCAGGGGAGAACACTTCCGACAAAAATAGGTTTTTACTATCCATCATACCGACCGGTATAAGGACATCTCCGTTCATAACCGATGAACGGGTTTTCAACTTCCTTCCAGGAAGTCTCATCATACCAACCGGGTATGATCTACTTACAACCCGTAAGTAGTTTTTTCCGCATAACTTTCACATCACTTTCTTTAAGTAGTGATGATTAAAATACCACTAAACAGTGGGTTTTTATATCGAGGTACTTATCATCCCCAACCGGGTATGATGTTAGTAAACCCACTCACAACCGGTAAGTGGTTTTTAACTTTATAAGGTGTGCTCATCATTCCAATCAGGTATGATGTTTGTAAACCCACTCACCCGTTAATGCCGTGAATTCCACTAGACCGGTTCTTGGTATTCACGCGAGCTTGTCCTTGCTGGCGTTCCCGGTACTTCGTGTTCCGGTGAAGGCACGGCGGTCCGAGCTTCCGATCTGGGCAGATAGGTCTCATCCTGAGGTTCATCCTTTCGGTCCTAATTCGGTTGCGGAAAGGCTGAGAAAGTGTTGGGAGGGCTTGAAATGGCCGATTTCAGCTTGGCCGAAATAGGGCAGCTTCGGTCCGCCGGAGTTGCTTCACTATTCCATCATGTCGGCGTTTCTCCAACGATACTCGGATTGATTGGAGTTTGCTATCAGATAGCTGTCTTCCCCCCGGTTCTAAAGAGTCCGACCTTTGTTCAAGTCGAAGCTCTCGTTCGAGCTTTACCGGGAAATGGAGCAGTAGAGAGAGAGAAAAGTGTTCAGGTGTGAGGAGAATGAAATGGGGATGAACTCTTTATATAGTTGTAAAACCCGTGTATTAAATGGGCGAGATTTATTACTGGTATTAATATTGCCATAAATTATTGGTATTAATTCCAATAATTTAATTTCGGTATTAATTCTAATAAATTAAATTTCGGTATTAATTCTAATAAATTAAATTTCGGTATTAATTCTAATAATTTAATTTCGGTATTAAATTATTTGTATTAATTCCAATAATTTAATTTAGGTATTAAATTATTGCTATTAATTATATATTAATTTATGATAAGGCGTACATATAAATTTTTGACCGAAATTTCGGGTTACAAAAAAAAATTCATACTTCCCAGGAGGTCACCCATCCTCACATTACTCTCAAGTAAGCACGCTTAACTTTAAAGTTCTTATCCACTTTGGTTTTTATTTTCTAATTTGTTTTAAATTTCTTTTCCAAGGTTTAATGAACCATTTGGATCACCTAAGAGTTGTAAATTCCCAACTTGCCCGTTCAGAAATAATCGGGTTTGTGAACCGGTTCTAAATCCTCACTTGGTTTGACCGGTTCTTTTCCTGGTTTTCCTTAGCTCAAAAGGGCGGGTTTTACACCCTGACTATGTGCCACTGCTTAAAATTTTTGGGAGGCCTTTTTGATGGGAGCTCGAATAGCTCTTATAGGTCGGAGGCCTCGGTTTTGGAACTTGGGGGCTAATACGCCCGATTTTAAAAATCTCGAACAGTGGGTCCTAGGCCAGTTGGCACGAGAAAGAGCTCATAAATAAACATGATTATTAAGCCATGAAAACTTAAGCAAATGAGTTGTTTGGCCATGGTACCAAGACAGGACCGACATACTTGATGGACTAGTGGCAGTGCGACATGACATGTCTTCGGACTAGTCAAGACAAATAGTTGCAGGTCGAGTTGAGTGTCGGGGTCGTTAGACCAGTGGCATCACAAATTATATGGCTCATGTGAAAACTATTGATTTGTGCATGCACTGTCTTACGAGACCTTCAAGACGCCCAAGAGGGGTAGTGATGCGTCCCAGGGCTTTGGATGACCTGGTGGATATAAGGGCAGTTAGTCGTACTAGACGTCTTGTGAAGCTCGACATAGCTTTAAGTGCATGAGACCGGGGTGGGGATTGGATGAGGTCTCTGTCCTCATATGGACACGAATTTTGTTATTGGATTGAGGGTCAAATGTTGCGTACATCCACTCATTTTCAAGGTAGAAGTGGACATGCTTCTATCTAGGTGGCCGGTAAAGTTGCTCCGACGCCACAAGTGAGTACAATGAATGGGCTAGCCTACAAATGTGTGCTTTTCTTCATGATGAAAGACGTGTATTGGTTGATAAACACACTATTGAGATGAGAAATGGCTATGAAAAACCTAAATTTTGAAAATGAGAAATTTTAAAGAAAATAAGGAGTTCGACACACTCCAATTTAAAAACTATTTATTGAAATTGAATTTTTGAAATACCTATTCATTGAGTGGTAAAAACTCACCCACCCTTTTTATCCCTTTCAGGAAATAGCAAAAATGACTAGGGATAACATCAAGCCTTACCTTCTGTCAGGTATGCTTAATTTCTCTTAAACTTGCATTTTATTTGATATATGTCTTTCTAGGGAACACGGTTGTAAGTATGCATGATTCCTCTTGAGTTAAAGAATGAGGAAACTCCTCTTGAATTAGGAGAGTGGTGAGTTGTTCACGGGGATCCAACCAAACCGGGTCGGGACATGACATATTTGCCATAATTTCCTTAATTTCATTTCATTTGAAATTTCCTATATGAGTAATCAAATTACCCTTAATTGTAAATAAATCCTCCAAAAATTATTTTATTTTCAATTTCATCCCCAATTTTAGTAAAATTCCCAATTGGCCCTTAATCCATGGTATTTGCATAAAAATCCCCAAATATCCACAATTTACCAAATTGCCCAATTTTCCCCAAAATTTCCCTTTTTGACCCCGAAATATTGTTTCATCAAATTGACCACACAAACTTAGTTAATTAGTTCCTAGCATGTTACTAATCATCTTCCCTACCTTTCTATGATTAGTTCATGCTTTGAGTCACCATAATTAGCCTAGAATTAAGCTCAAATAGAGTATCCCTAGAAAACTAATCTTAGAGAGAGGAAGCGTCAAATTCTTATTGGTCAGGATGCGGTTGTTAGATCTCTTGAATTGGGAGTTAGTACTCATCGATAGAGTCCTTCAACGATCAAGAATCACTCCAATTGATGCCCTGAGCATGGAGAATTTGATCAGTACAGTTCAAACAATTTCTCTCTCTAGAAGTTCACTATTCCGATAAGTAGAGGCAGAATTGACTTACTCTTAAGCTTCAGGGAGGTTGGGGGTCGGTCTGAGAGAGCTCGGGCATGGACGATCTAGTTACAGAAGGTCGGGGGTGACTGGGGTTTAGCTCGAGGAATTCTGCTATTTTTGAACCGTTGGAGTGATGGTATTGTGTGATCTTCCCAATGCTTCTCCAGCGATCCTCGGGCTGAAAGGAGGTTGCAGTGAGGTAGGGAACTTCTTCTCGATTCCAAAGAACCTGAATGTGCCTTCTGAGGTTGTGGAAAATGCCTGCGTCGAAGCTCTAGTTCGTGCCTCATCGGGAAATGGAGTAGCTCATCTTCTTCAATCGTTTGCGGGATGGAGAGGATGAATGGGGAGTATATCTTTATATAGGGAGCTTAGCAACTAATAGGCTACTCAACCGTACTAGACTCAGCCCCAATCTCGCACGTCCACGGTCAGATCAGAGCGAATTTTGGGATCACTAGAGACTAACCAATTTACCTGGTCTTCCACTCTGTCAGCTAATAGAGGAGGAAGATAACCCTGTGTGGTGCGTGTAAGCTTTGCATGTGCGAGTTGCCACATGGTGCACTATGATTGGATGGCTTTGCTGATTCGGCTTCCCACACAGCTCCGGAGTCACCCTTGACTAGTTGACCGGCCACGTGACAACCTCCCATTGGTCGCTCATTCCAGCGTTGCTAACTAAACTCAACTAGTCATTTGACTATGACACGTGGCATCCTCTAATTGGCTAATTTAAATAAATCTGATTTCCCTCCTAACATAGAGCGCGCCACTACCACGTGTCATCCCCTGATAGGCTAAAATAATCCAATATGGCTCTGCCACATGGCGACCTTTGATTGGTTGGTTGTTTCTCCCACATCCTATTCAG
Organism: Trapa incisa; assembly: GCA_030064435.1. Taxonomy (NCBI): domain Eukaryota; kingdom Viridiplantae; phylum Streptophyta; class Magnoliopsida; order Myrtales; family Lythraceae; genus Trapa; species Trapa incisa. The sequence goes on along the minus strand of CM057781.1, from coordinate 10,742,282 downwards.
CCGTTGAGATGACACCTTTGCCACATATTAGTTCCTCATTCGCCAACTTGGTTGACGAGACTTCTCCTCAGTTGACCATTGATTGAGGACACGTGTTGCTCTCCTATTGGTCGTTTGTTGGGTTTTCTCTTGGTTACCTGAAAGGGGTAAAAGGGAGGGGGTGAGTTCTACAACTCAATGAGCGGGTGTTGGGAGTGAGTCTTAAAAACAGCCACACCAAAGTTATCATTTCTTTGAAAAGAAGGTTTTTCCTCAAATTTTGGTTTTCAAAACCTTTACCCCGTCAAGGGTGTCATTTCCTTTCAAAAGGATTTTAATTTATTTTCCAAACCTTATTCCAAGGTTTTACCATTTCTTTTTCCAAGGTTTCTCAAATCCTTTCTAAGGTATTCTTAATCTTTTTCTCATTTCCCCCTTAGGTATGTTTAGCAAACAACACACGCCCTTCCTCAAGAAGGGAATCACACATTCGCAGAGTAGCCCATCCACTACACCCAGTTGTGGCATTGGAGAAACTTTACCGGCTACCTATATAGAAGCCCATCCACTTCTACCCTAGGTCGAAGTGGATATTCGCGACATCCGACCCTCAAACCTGAAATCAACTTCGTGTCCATATGAGGACAAAGACCTCATCCCGACCCTACCCCGGTCTCATGCACATGAAGCTATGTCGAGCTTCCCTAATTGTTGGTATGACAAACTGCCCTTATCTCCACCAAGTTGTCGGTTAGCCCTTAGGATGCATCACTACCCTTCTTGGGCATCTTAATGGTCCCGAACCTCAAGTGCATGCACAAACAATAGTTTTCACATATGGCCATTTATCTTTGGTGCCACTGGTTCAACGACCCTAATCCTCAACTCGACCTGTAGCTGTTTGTTTAGACCGGTTCATCGACCTGGCCCTAACACATTGCCACTAGCCCATTGAGTATGTCGGTCCTATTTTGGTACCATGGCAAAATCACATAATCCATTTATTAGGAATTTTCACAGCATATACATCATGTTTGTTTACGAGCTCCTGCTCATGCCAACTGGCCTTGGGCCCATTATACGTGATTTTCCAAAAACGAGCAAGTTGGCACAAGTAGGAGCTCGTAAATAAACATGTGATATTTATGCCATGAAAATTCAAAATGAATGGATTATGTGATTTTGCCATGGTACCAAGACATCACCGACATACTCGATGGATTGGCGGTAGTGCTTTAGGGCTAAGTCGATGGATTGGCCAAGACAAACAGGTGCAGGTCGAGTTGAGGATCGGGGCCGTTGGACCAGTGGCAACAAATATAAATGGCTTTATGGAAAATATATTTTTTGTGCATGCACTTGAGGTTCAGGACCATTAAGACTCCAAGAGGGGTAATGATGCATCCTAAGGGCTACTAGACAACATGGTGGAGATAAGGGTAGTTTGTCGTGCCAGTAGTCGAAAAGCTCGACGTAGCTTCTTGCGCATGAAACTAGGGTGGGGTCAGCATGAGGTTTCTATCCTCATATGAAGACAAAGTATTTTGGGTCTAAGGGTAGGACGTCAGAGACGTTCACTCAGACTTCGAGTAGAAGTTAGAGACTTCTATCAGGGTGGATGGTAAAGACGTTCTGATCCACAAGTTGGTGTAGTCATCATAACTGCATCTCGCGAATGTGTGTGTACCATTTCTGATGAAGGGCGTGTGTTGTTTTTCTAAACACACCTAATGGGGAAATGAGAAAAAAGTTAAGAAAACCTTGGAAAAGATTTGAGAATCATTGAAAAATGAAATGGTAAAACCTTGGAATAAGGTTTGGAAAAGAAATTAAAATCCTTTTGAAAGGAAATGACACCCTTGGCAGGGTAAAGGTTTTGAAAACCAAACTTTGAGGAAAAACCTTCTTCTTAAAGAAATGATAACTTTGGTGTGGCTATTTTTAAAACTCACTCCCAACACTTGTTCACTGAGTTGTAGAACTCACCCCCTCCCTTTTACCCCTTTCAGGTAACCAAGAGAAAACCCAACAAACGACCAATAGGAGAGCAACACGTGTCCTCAATCAATGGTCAACTGAGGAGAAGTCTTGTCAACCAAGTTGGCGAATGAGGAACTAATATGTGGCAAAGGGAAAATAAAACTTAAAGATCTCCCTATATGGGAACTGTAAAGACAAGTATGTCTATTTAGAAAAGGGCGAAACCCTTCATGAACCAAAGGGAGTGGCGGGTTGCTCACGGGGACCCAACCAAACCGGGTCGGGGCATGACACTGACGCACTGCCACTAGCCCATCGGATATGTCGGTCCTATCATGGTACCATGGCGAAAGAACATAATCCATTTATTAGGAATTTTCATGGCTTATACATTATGCTTGTATACAAACTCCTGCTCGTGCCAACTGGCCTTGGGCCCATTGTACGTGATTTTCCAAAACCAAGCATTTTAGCCCCACAAGTTTCAAAACCGAGGCATCTAGCCTATCTGAACTATTCTAGCTCTCGTCAAGAAGGTCTCCGAAAATTTTTTAAGCATTGGCACACAATTAGGGGAGATCACTTCTGACAAAAATAATCTTTCCATTCATCACACCAACCGGGTGTGATGACATCTCTACTTGCAATCGGCAAGTGGGTTTTCTTCTTCCTTCTAGGAAGTCTATCATACTAATCGGGTATGATCTTTATACTTACCACCGGTAAGTAGTTTTTTCGCATAGTTTTCCCATCATTCTAACCGGGTGTGATGTTAAAATCCCACATATAAGTGGTTTTTCATTTTGCGAGGTGGTCATCATCCTAACCAAGTATGATGTGAATAAACCCACTCATGGTGGCTTCCAATTTAGAAAAGGTCTTCATCATCCCAACCGGGTATGAAGTGTAAATTAGCCCACTCACCTTTTTATCTAGAGATATGCTCATTCTGGAGGGATTACCAGGTACCCATCCCTTATTGATCTTATTAGTGTTTCTCTGCTTCGATATTTCCCCATTTTCCTTAAATTTGGTTGTTGCAGGGTGGATGTCGACATTGAGAATTTCACAGGTAGGGAGTATTAATCTGGTAAATCTAATGTGATCATAGCAAAGATGATGTTTGAGGTGTAAACAAGGACTAGTGGACTAGATAGCTCTCTTCTACTCGAATTGCTCTCTTAGCACAGTTGGTGTCACCCTGATAAATTGTTATAAGCTTCTTATATAGTTGTAAAATTGTTTGTTAAATGGGGAAGATTTATTACTATATTATAGGTATTTATGGGTATTAATGTTGTTTGTTATTCTCATTAAATTGGGAAATTGATGGGTATTTATGAGTATTAATTCCAATAATTTAATGTAGATATTCATTTATGGGTAGTTATGGGTATTAATTCCAATAATTGAATATAGGTATTAATTTATGGGTATTTATGGTAGGGGTGTAGGACTAATACTACACAATGCTAATAGTTTCGTACTTAACCAAATTCACATAATATCTCATTATTTTCACCTAAAAGAATTTACTGGGAATTTACCCTATACATTCTATCGAGTTATTTATTTCGGTAAAAATAACACCTTTTATTTTATTTTAAATCAAATTTATTCTAATTATATCAATTGAATTTTAAACTTATAATACAATTCGAGAAAAAATTTTGACCAAAATTTTGAGCTACTAAAAACACGGTGTGACATGGCATGTGGTCCGTTTACCGGCCAAATTGTTGACCAGTTCAGTTGGACCAGATCGGTGACCCAAAATAAAAAAAAAAATTGACTTGTTCAGTCTCGATTCGACTAATTTTTTAAAATCTAAAAATTTCTAAATTCTTCTAAATTTATTTTCTACCTAGTGGTGACTTCAATTTCCTAATTAAACATTTTAAAGTCACCTAGAAAAATCAATCTTTGAACTGGTTCTTCAAGGTTCAATTCGGTTCAAGTCTAATTCACCCTGAACAGTTTGGTTTTCACACCTAATTCCCTTCATGGTTCTCTTTCATGAGTTTTGGGTCATTATTGGTCACTTGAGATTGTCGTGCAAACTTTAGAAAGTTTGGGGGTAGTTTTAGAAAATAAAAAAACTTATGGAAATAGTTACCAAGGGAATCTTAAGGTATATGGTAATTTTTGGTAAAGATAGAGGTATCCCGTGTGATTTTCAAAATTTTATGGGTAAAATGGTAATTTTTTATAAGTTAGGGAAAAATGATTATTTTTTACAAATGAGGTGCAAAATGGTCAATTTTGACAAGTTTAAAAAAATAATTATTTTTTTATAATAAAAAAAGATGGTAAAATAGTCATTTTTGTATTAATTAGGGCAAAATTATCATTTTCATAAATGTAGTATAAAATGGTCATTTTTTTATAATTAGTAGCAAAATGGTCTTTTTTTAAATGGAGGGCAAAAGTGTTATTTTTACACAAATAGGGAAATTTTAGTCATTTTTGCATAAATTGAGGGCAAAATGGTCGTTTTTTGCACAAAGATAGGAAAATTGGTTATTTTTACATAAATAGTGGCAATATGATAATTTTGCAACGAGTAAAAATAGTAATATTTCAAGAAAGATGGCAAAATGATAATTTTACAAGTATAATAGTTTTAAAATAAAATTTGGAGAATAAGTACCTAAGAGTATTTTTTATAAGTTTTGTAAAAACATCATAATTTGGATAAAAATAAGAAAATGGTAGTGTGAAAGGATTGGTTGATACCATCAAGCAATCTTTATCTTAAGGAAAAAATTATAATTATAGAAAATTTTGAGGTAATATAAGATATAACGATGTAGATTAAGTCCAATTAGTTGTGCATATTATAATGATGTATTTACATGTTCCTATAAGCAATGTAAATACATCATTATAATATTGGTAAAATCAATACTTATATTGGTAAGTAATGTAAATACATCATTATAATATTGGTAAAATCAATACTTATATTGGTAAGTTGGTGTATTGGTTTTAATAAATGATAAGTATTGATTTTAATAAATTACATTATAATGTAAATACATCATTATAACGAGGTATATGTTTCTATAAGTTGGTGTACATTCAAGATGAATAAGTATAAAATAACAAGCGAGTAGAATTTATAACATTAATTTCGATTATATTGGTAAAATTACTACTTATCATTTATTAAAATGTTTATATGTGTGCTTTAGAAATATTTTTTATAAATATTTCAAAAAATTACAAAGAGTTTTATTAAAAGATCCTCCAGTGTTTGAAAATGGATTAGATTTTAACCCTTTAAAATATTTAAGAAAATGGTTAAAATTCAATATTTATAAAAAATTGTTAATGTCATATAAAATGAATTAATACTGAAAATTTATTAAATGATCTAAGTATCAATTATTTATAAGAAATGTACTAAGTATCAATTATTTATAAAAGATGGGATAAGTAACAACTGTTTGTAAAGGATGATGAAGTTCAATTATTTATAATAAATGTGCTAAGGCCAAGTGTGTATAATAAAGGGTATAAAACACAATTGTTTATAAGAAATAAGATAAAAAGTGACTAAAAATTAAATTATTTATAATAAATGGATTAAATTCTAATTATTTATATGAAATGGGATAAAATACATTTTTTTATAAAAAATGGTTAATAAATAATTGTTTAAAAGAAATAGAGTATAACTTAAATGTTAATAAAAATGGGTTAAATCCAATTGTTTACAAAAAAAAATTGAGTAAAACTCAAATGTTTTTAAGAAAGTAATGATTGACGATTTAAAAAAGATAAGTACCAACTTGATGTGCTCCTTAAAAAAAAACCTTCTTCAAAATTAATCAAATGTGAATTATTATAAAAAATGCAGGTAGCAATTTAAAATTCAATTAATAAAAATTTACTATTTTGAATTAATTGATATGATGTTATACAACATACATATAAATAAGATGTAGTGTCAAATATATAATGAACTGAAGTGGAATAAGAGAGATTATAGTACCAAGATCAAGAGAGCTATAAGGTGGGGTCAAATATACTTATAGTGCAATAAAAGCAAATATAGTCATTGTATAAGAATATTCGTGGGCAAAGCGGCATCATTATGTGTGTACTAGTATTTATGGTAATCGAGTAAGTGTATACACACAATGCAAACCCTAACCCATTTGTCCATTGAGCGATAATATCATTCAGGGACATGTATAAGCCATCATTATTGCTTAGTATATGCTAATTGGAATATGTGTGATTTAGATCGGTATTTATAATGAAATGCTATAATTTTAAATCTTAAATTAATAATTTTTATTTTGAAAAAATATGTGAATTATAAGTTTTGAAACAAATTATATTATTGAATGATGGAAAATTAGAATTTTATAAATTTTGTATTAACAACTTTGAGTGAATAATGTATTGAGTTAATTAACAATATGATTAATAAGCATTGAGTATATAACAAATTACTCAAATATTATTAATAAAATATATTTATGCTATATTTATTTTTATTAATATGTGTTAGAATACATTTTCTCGCGTTAGATTTAATGGATTCATACTTATGAAAAAAATATTTATTTTTTTATTATTATCCATATCGACCAAAAATAGGCAATCTCTTTAGATGTACAGTAACATTAGAGTTTCCAAATCCAATTTTGGGTTAACAAGAGCCCCACTAGATTTATTTGGCCAGCAAGAGGACAAGTCCAACTCCTATTCTATGGGCTTCGTCTTTTTTTTCTTGCCCAGATTTTTTTCTTATACTATTCAACCTATCTCTTTGCCACTCATTCTTCAAATTGTCTTAATGCCTCATCTTTAACACTCACTAACCTACTTATTTTTCCCATCAACCATGATCTCTTCTTATTGAAGAACACATATAATACCATGAACTAAAGGTTACTTATTCAATCTTCTACTTCTAATTCTCTATAGAAATATTATGCTTATTATTAAAAAACAACATTATGAGGAGAAAATCATATATTAAAAAATGCATAATCTCACATACACCAACCCCAAGTATATACCTTTTTTACAGGTTTAGAACATCAAACATTAACCCTTAAGAGTGAATAATATATCACCTTCTACATTACTTATCTTGGCTACATCAGATGTACATTGAGAAGGAAATTTCAACTATTAGTCCTCACAATGAAGCACATCCCCGGTTGAGACGGTGGAACAGAAGCTGATCACCTTGTGGAACTTGTTCACGGGAGACCGAAGGGTCGGAAGTCTCCTCCAACTGCACGGCTCTTTGCGACTGCCTCCTAGCTGGCACATGCAGGCAGGGTACTTTTTGTGGTACTCTTCATTGAACACATAGATCAAGTTGCCTGAGCCGACGCACTTCAAGCTCGCAAACTTATCGTCCGAGTCTTCACTATCCACTAAGCTGTAGAGGAGGTCCGGCGGCATGGCGTCGATCTCGCTGAACTCCATGGTCTCCTCTTCCACCTCCCACAGCTTGAAGGAAGCACCCGTGGGCCTGAGGCACATCCCAGCGAGGATGAGGCGATCTTTGCATGCAATGAGGAAGGAGAAGAGGGCTCCTGGAGGCCTCAGGGTGCGGACGTTGCTCCACACACGGCTGTGCAGATCGAAGGCCGAGACGAAGGAGGAGTAGATCCCGAAGATGTAGAGCTGGTCCTTGAACAGCGCCGAGGATAAGGATTGTGAGGAGTTGCCTGGTGGAGAATGCCCAGATCCAATATTAGTCAGCTCTCGAGTGGATGAACAAAAGTTACAGAGATTTTGTTGTGAATCTTATCATCCACAAATAAGACTCCAAGGTTCTTAACTTACAGGTATCCGCTTAGGAGCTATGGTCAAACTGCAATACAGTTCAATCCTTGAAGATTGGATCGAAATGATCAACTAAACTACCCCATTAGACAGAAAAATGTGAGAAATCATGTCTTTTCCATAGTAAATTTCATGACAAACCCTTGATTGGCATAAAAGGAAGAGTATATTTAGATTCTATAATCAAAGAGCAAGACAATTCAATCTAGGAACATGGGGTAAAATGAGCACCACCGTCCACCCATAATACCTACAGAAATCGCATTTTCGTTATGATGAAAGATTGTAGAAGATGACTGTTGGGGAATCGTTACCGGAATTAAAGTCGGCGGGGAGAGGGGGGCAGAGGTCCCAGGAATCGGAGCGAGGGTCGTAGATCTCGACGGCGAGCCGGTCCTCGATGTCGACCAGGTTGCCGATGAAACGTACACCGCCGACGACGACGAAGCAGGGGGTGGCGGAGGAGGAGTAGGCGTGGACGGCAAGGAGAGGATTGATGCGGGGGAAGTGGAGGGGAGACGTGACGCGCCAGGTGGGTGAGAAGAGGCGCGTGAAGCTGAAGCAGGGGAAGGTGTTAAAGAGATAACCAGAGGATGCGATCAGGGAGGAGGAGGAGGGGTCGTGGAAGTTTCCTGGGCCAGCGATGGTGGTGGTAGTGGGGAGGGAGAACCAGGAGTAGGAGATGGGGTCAAACCCAAATGCCTGGTGGTTGCGGGAGGAGGTGTTGTGGAGGCCGAATAGGAAGAACCAGGGCAGAGGAGAGCCACCCCCGCCGCCGGCGTGGGAATAGAAGGCAGGGGAGGAGATGAGGGAGCGCCAGGGCTTGCAGACGGCCGAGGCGCGGAGGAGGGTGGGGACCGGGAGTCTCCCGAGGATGAGCTCCATCAGGTCCGTTGAGAGGGCATCGAAGGCTGAGCCACTCCCTCCATCTCCACCTCCACAACTACTTCCATTGCCTACTCCTGCTGCTGCTGCAGTTGTTAGCCCAGGGACTTCCGGCATTGTTGGGGCAGCCGTTGCCTTGTGCTTCTCCTGCTACCACTCAAAAGAATAGCAGACAGGACGGTGGATATGAGAGAGAGAGAGTTGTTAGATGATGCATTGGTAGTTTGGTAGGTGGGGGTATGAGTAGTGCGAATGTTTGAAGAAAAAAGGCTAAATTTCTCGTCTAATTTCCCATTCTTCTCTCTTTAGTTTGTGAATAATAAGGTAAACAGACCTGTGAGAGATATGGTGTTAAGGAATTTATCGAGGTTAACAAGGGATGACAAGTGATCTCTGCTTGTTTGGGTATATTGTAATATAGATTATAGATTATATTGGGTCGGATGAATGGGAATTTAATTGAGTTTGGTGGGTCATTACTTGAACGGATTTGTTTTTTTTATAAAATTTAAATTATAATATTAATATTATTGAGTGAAAAAAATTTAATATCAAATATTTAAATTATAAATAAATATTTTGATTATGGAGTAATTTACAACCTGGCTGGTAAGAAATATTAATTGTATCAATTCTAAACAAATCAAAATTAAAGGGTCCTCCTACCTAACTATATTAAATACATATTATATTTCTACTTTAAAAAGTACAAACTAGATGGATGATGATGAAATATGTGTATTAATTAATTTATCGTGAACAATAAAATATTGAAATATGTGCATTAGGTTGGGTTGATTCTTCTTCACCATCTTTTAATATAACTCACTTTAATTCATACAATTATTCCGAATTAAACTTAGAAATGAATAAAATTACAATTTACATTTTAAAAATCAAATTAGGTGTATCAATATTTTAAACAAGTTGATCGATTGATGAAAATTTGAGATATATTAAAATGATATTTTAATTAAAAATTAGCTATTTTATACCTATACTTGATTTAAAATTTAATAAATAATAATAATTTGAATCAATTTGAGATATATTAAAATGATATTTTAATTAAAAATCAACTATTTTATACATTTAAAAACTAATAAACAATAACAATTTGTTACTCACTCCCTCTATACCGAAATGAGACAGAATTTTGCTTTAGTACTAGTTGGAAATTGCATATATTAGCCAAATTGGCTTACTTTTTAATTCTAATTCAACCGTGGGAGGATTGAGTAAGTGTTGGGAGGGCTTAGTTTGGTCTAAGGAGAACTCGAATTGGTTGATTTCAACTTGGCCAAAACAGGGTAACTTCGATCCACTAGAGTTGCTCCACTTTTCTATCATGTTGACGTTTCTCTGACGACCCTCGGAGCAAATAGAGACTACATGCGTGTAGTTGACTTCTACTCAGTTCTAAAGAGCCTAACCTCTCCTTCCGAGGTTAAGAAAAATGTTCAAGTCGAAGCTCTCATTCGAGCTTCACTGGGAAATGGAGAGAGAGATAAGTATTTAGGTGTGAGAATAATAAATGGGGATAAGCTAAAAGTGTGTATTAAATGGGGGAAATTTATTACTAGGATTAATATTGTCATAAATTATTGGTATTAACTCTAATAATTTAATTTAGGTATTAAATTATTTATATTAATTCTAATAATTAAATATATATTAATTCTAATAATTAAATATATATTAATTTATGGCTATTTATGATAGGGCATACCTTCGCATAAAAATTTTTTATCAAAATTTTGGGTTACAAAAAAAACATACTTCCCAATAAGTGAGGTTACCCATCCTTATACTACTCACAAGCAAGCACGCTTAACTTCAGAGTTCTGATGGGATCTCGTTCACCTGAACCAATTTGAGTTTTTTCTTCTAATTTGTCTTAAGGTTCTTTTTCAAGGTTTTATAAACCCTCAAATGGTTGGGTTTGTGAACTGGTCCGGTATTTCTCACTCAATTTGACCGGTTCTTTTCCCGATTTTCCTTAACTCAAAAGAACGGGGTTTACACAGTTTGACCAAACAAGTCAATGGACCGCCTACCAAGTCAGCGCCCAGTCAACAGCTATGACCAATCAGCGCGCGATACGTGGCGAAACACGCCTAATCAACCATTCGGTCAATGTTTGAAAGCACTGACCAGTTAGAGCATGACACATGTCTTTAGTCAATGGTCAGTTGAAGAGAATCCCTACCAACTATGCTAACCAATGGGAGGCTAACATGTGGCAAAGGTGCTAGCCATGTGGATAATTATCGACCAATTAGAAGTCGACACATGGAAAAACTTCATTAGATGGCTATAGCCAATTAGAGACTAACACATGGCAATGAAACAATGCGTTAGTTGGTAAAATTGGTGCATTTAAATAAACCAATCAGAGGACGTCGTGTGTTATAGTCCACTGATGGTCATATTTAATCAAGCGCCACTTCAGACAAAGCGACCAATGGTAGGTCGACACTTGTCCGATCAACGTATCAACAGATGACTCAGATGCTGGGTAAGACATTATGTCAGCGAAGCCATCCAATCATAGAGTACCACGTGGGAGCTCACATGTAAACCCCACCCTTAGGAGTTAAGGAAAATCGAGAAAGAACCGGTCAAACTAAGTGAGAAAACTGAATCAGTTCACAAACCACGACCACTAGAGAATGGGAAAATTGGGGAATTTACAACTCCTGAGTGACCTAAATAGTCATAAAAACCTTGGAAAGGGACTTTAGGACAATTTGGAAAAGAAAACAAGACCAGTTCAGGTTAACCAGATTGAACCGACTTGGACCGGTTTGAACCATCATTTAACCGGATGCTAAATTCATTTTTCTAGGTGGCTTAGAAAATTCAAAAAGGAGAATTGAGGCCACAATTTGACAGAGAATGAATTTAGAAAATTTTAATTTTGAAAAACTCAGTCGAATCGGGCCTGAACCGGTCGGTTTAAGCGTTGAACCCGATTCATAATAGTGTCGTCTTCTTCTTTCAGATGACAACACTATTCACTCGCTAAAAAATCGAGCAGCACCGATGAAGATGAAAAGTCTCCAACCAAGGAGTTTCAAGCAATGAATTACCGCCACAAAGGTGCCAATCGGACGACCAAGAAGTCCCCGAGCTTCCTATATAAAGAGTTTCTTCTCATTCATCCTCCTCACACCTGAAAGCTCCACTCTCTCCCTACTATTCCATTTTCTGGTGAAGCTCGAACCAGAGCTCCGACTTGGGCACTTTTCTAAGCCAAATAAGGTGAGGTTAGATTCTTTAGATTCGGGGAGAAGTCAGCTACCCGACGATAGTCTCCATTTGCTTCGAGGATCGCCAAATAAACATCGGTGTGATCGAACAGTGAAGCAGCTCGGATGTACCGAAACTGCCTTATTTCGGCCGAGCTGAAAACAGCCAATTCAGCCCTTTTGAGGCCAAACCAAGCTCACCCAATATTTTCACAGCCCTCATACGATTGAATTAGAGCTGAAAGGTAAGTCAATTTGGCTCCCTTCTATACTTTTCATTCAATGTTAGAGAGAGAACCGGCGAAACTTCACTGACCAAATTCTCCCTCAATTCAGCATCAATTGATATAATTCTTGATTCTAGGAGGAACCTTAGGATGAGAGCTATCTGCCCTAATTGAAAGCTCGGATCGTCGCACCTCTGACAGTAAGCTTTTGAAGCTTTCTCTCTCTAAGTTTAATTTTCCGACGAAGCTCTGTTTGAGCTCAATTCGAATCCAAATGACGCGATTCAAAGTTCCATTGAATCGTGTTGAAGTGTAAGAACTCAATTTTACCTTCAATTTCAACAATTAACCTCGATTGATTGGTCAATTTGATGAAAATAAATTCAGTCAGGTTGAAAGGGGAAAATTAAGGGAAAATTTTGGGAGAAATTAGGGATTTCAAAAATTCCTGGGATAAAGTGCAATTTTCCAAAATTGAGGGCCAATTGGACGATTTTTTGAATTATTGAGGTCAAATTTACCATTTTTGTAAAGTAGGGGCAAAATGGTAATTTTGGGAAAGTTGGGGACCAAATTGGGAATTTGGGAAACTTGAATCCCTTTTGGTGATTTTGAATAAATTGAGGTCCCAAAGTGAATTTTAGAAGTTTCGGGACTCAATTTGTGGAAAAATTGGTATTAAGGACCTAATTGCAAATAATTTAAAAGTATGGTATTTTATTCATTCGTGATGAATGAAAGCTATTAGGCCAAATGATAATGAACAAGTATGTTCATATCATGTAGGAACACGAAGTATCAGGAATACCAGCTAAGAGAAGTTCGTGTGGAGGCAAAAAGCCAATTAAGAGGAATTCACTACATTATCGAGTGAGTGAGATTCTTACATCATACCCGGTTAGGATGATGAGCACATTAGAAATGAAAATCCACTACTAAGTGGAATTTTAAATATCACACCTGGATGGAGTGACGTGGAAATTATGCGAAAAAACTACTTATCAGATGTAAGTAGATCATACCCGGTTGGTATGATGAACTTCATGAAAGGAAGTAGAAAACCCACTTATTGGTTATAAGTGGAGATTTCTTCACATCTGGTTGGTGTGATGGACATAAGAAAAGATTATTTTGTCAGAAGTGCTCTCCCCTTACTTTGTGCCACTGCTTAAACGTTTTGGGAGACCATCTTGATGGGAGCTCGAACTACTCATATAGGTCGGAGGCCTCGGTTTTGGAACTTGGGGACTAATATGCCTGATTTTGAAAATCTCGTACAGTGGGCCCAAGGCCAGTTGGCATGAGAAGGAGCTCGTAAACAAACATGAGAATAAGAAATGAAAACTTTAATGAATGATGTGCGTGGCAATGGTACCAAGACAGGACCAACATACTTGATGGACTGGCGGTAGTGCGGTAATACAGGTTGACAGACCAGTCAAGACAAATAGCTGCAGGTCGAGTTGAGGGTCGGGGCCGTTGGACTAGTGGCACCAAAAATTAAATGACTTATAAGGAAAAGTATTATTTTGTGCATACACTGAGGTACAGGACCTTCAAGATGCCCAAGATTGGTAGTGATGCGTCCTATTGGCTACTGGATGACATGGTGGAGATAAGGGCAGTTTGTCGTGCCATCAGTCAGGGAAGCTTGACGTAGCTTCATGCATATGAGACTAAGGTGGGGTCGGGAAGCTCGACGTAGCATGTGTTTTTACTCTAAATTGAAATTGAGAAGATTATTTATGCCTTATGAAGTTTGCTTATAACAATAGTTTTCAGACCAACATTCAAATGGTACCTTAAGAAGCTTTGTATGGGAGACCGTGTCGTACTCCCTTATTATGGGATGATGTGGAAGAAAGGAAACTCGATAAGATAGAACTCACTGAAGATGCCACAAAGAATATTAAGTTGATAAGAAATCAACTTAAGGTAGCTCAAGATCGATAAAAGAGTTATGCATATCGTAGATGAAGAGAATTGGAATTAGATGTGGGAGATAAGGTATAATTAAAGGTGTCACCATGGAGAGGAATTTTGAGGTTCCAACAAAGGGGAAAGTTAAAGCCGAGATACATAGTCAATTATCTAAATATTCAGACCTATTACATACAAGTTGGAATTACCCTCTGACTTACAACGGATACACGATGTATTCCACATATCCGTACCAAGGGTGTATGAGCATGATCCAAGTCATGTGTTAGAACAACCATCACCAAAGTTGGAGGAGAACCTATCCTATAAAGTGGAGTCTATCCAAATCATCGATTGATGAGAAAAGAACCTGAGGAACTAAAAGATACCATTGGTAAAGGTACTCTAGCGTAATAGCCAAATTGAGGAAGAAACGTGAGAAATATAGTCTGTAAAGAGAGAAAAGTATCCCTAATTATTTGGGGATAAAACTCCTTAAAATAAGGGAGTAGTTGTAAACCATGCTCTCTAAAAAAACAAATAAGTCAGAATGGAGAACTAGAAAATTTTAAAGAGAAAATCGTAGTTCAAAGTGAACTAAAAAGGTGAAGAGAAATCAAAACAAGACTCCAAATGATCCCAAATGATAATTGAAGTTCCAAAAATCCATGGAACCAAATTAAATATAAATTGGAAAAGAGAACTGGATCAGTTTAGGGAAAACCGCAATCAAACTAGTCTAAACCATATTGAACCGGGAAGAACAGGCTCAAAGATTTATTTTTTAGGGTGACTTAAAAATTTCAAATTGGAAAATTGAAGTCACCACCATGTAGGAAATGAATTTAGAAATTTTTAATTTTTAGAAAACCGGTCAAATCAGGCTTAAACCAACCAATTTTCTATTTCGAGTTACCGAATCCGGTCCAGCCAAACTAGTCAATGGTCTAGCTGGGTCAATGAACTACCTATTAGGTTAGCGCCCCATCATCGTGCAATGCATGGCAAAGCACTCTCCATCAGCCGCAAGGTCGGCATCTGAAAGAACTAACCAATTAGAGCGCGACACATGTTCCTCATCAACAATCAAACCAAAGAAATTCCATGTCATCGGAAATTTGACAAATGGGAGTGTGACATATGTCCTTAGTCAGCGGTCAACAGATGGAAACCTCCATCAGTTGGGCTGTCCAATAAGAGAAATGACCCATGGAAAGTGCGCTAGGTCAGCTACCAGCATGGATGATTGGGAAAGACCAACCAATCAGTGATCACCTGGCAAAGCCACATGTGATAACCACAACCAACCAAAAGAGGACATGTGGCAATGAAACGGTGCATCAAGTGGGAAAGCTAACATATTTAAATAAACCAATCAAAGGGGTACCATGTGGCAAAGTCTATAACAATTAGTGTTGGTCAACTACCATATTAGACAAAGTGTCCAGTAAGAGGTTACCACATGTCCAATCAACAGGTCAAAGGGGGACTCGGATGCTGAGTGGAATGTTGCATCAATAACACCAGCCAATCATAGTGTTCCATAGGGCAACTCGCACATGCGCGCACATTGTCATCTTATTCTTTCAAAGAACTGGACTATAGGAGAAGGGAAACGTTGCCATAACTCCATGAGTCGTTACTATCTCCAACAAGGCCTTAGATCAAAGATTTAATGGCAGGTTGATGGATGGATGGACAGAAACGCCACTCTCCAAGCTCCCTATATAAAGAGCTCCCTCCATTCGTCTTGTCCCCACCTTCAAAGCATAGAGAATATGAAATGCTCCAATTTATACCCATCGCAAAACTAGTGCTTCGAAATCAACCAATTTCTTCAATTTGGAACATTAAATCGTGTTCCTTGGAATCATGAGGAAGTCCTCTTCCTTCCTTCACACTCCTTTCCACTCAAGGAACGCCGAAGAAATGCTCGGGGAGGGGATCACATAGTAACATTGCTCCACCACCCAAACCTTCCTTGAACAAATTGAGCTTGTTTTAGGCCACCTTCAGACCTCCTGTGATCAAGCCAACCATCCACAAACCCACAATAGTTAAGCCTAGTCCTCCCTTAGCCCAAGAGGTAAGCCATTATCGCCGCCCTTTGTCGGAACAGTGAATTTAAAAAATAAAAACTGTGAAATTATACTAAATCAAATTGTCTTTGCTCAAGCCATCAATTAAGGTAAAATTTGATCCTATGAAGATTCTCTTGATGACAGCTAGCTCCCCCATGCCAAGAACTCTGCCAACCGTGCCTTCGTCGGTAAGAAATCAAAGCTTTCTCTCTCTAGAAATATTTTCTAGCAAAGTTTCATTTGAACTTAATTCTAGGCCAAATTGAATTATTCAAAGCTTAGAATGATTGTAAGGAGGTAGAGGAGATGTTTAGTAGCATGATAGGAGGCAATTTATGTGGTTTAATCGGCCTATTTGAAGATTTAAGGACTAAAATGAATGTTTTGAAGAAATTGGGCGAAATAAGGATTTTTGAAAATTTGGAAATTTTTGTGGAAATATTGAGAATTAAGGATTCAAATTATAAGTAAGAAACTTTTATGGAGTTAATTACAAATAAAAAGAAAATATGGGATTTATTTGCAATTAAAAATAAAGATAAGGATTAATTTATAAATCAGGTGATTTAAATGTTTATTTATAGATAATATAAATATGAGAGTTAAATTTTAAATAAAGTAAATATATGGGTTTAATGGTAAATAATTGGAATTTATTTACTAATAAAATAAATTTAGTGATTTCTATATAAATAAAAGAATAAATAGGGATATAAGTGAAAAGTTTACGATTTAACCCTCCATAAATATGTAGGTATGAGCACATTTATGTGCATACACAACCCTAACTGGAAAACTTCAGAAATTTATTTGGGACAAATAAGGCATGAACCCTAGGTGAGTGGAATTTACAACATCAAGCTCGGTTGAGCTGATGAATGTTAAATACATGCCAAAACCTCTTTTCTGAAAATATAATCCATTAATTGTATGAAACGGCTCAAAATGACTTTTGGGAGATATTTTCGTTGAAAGCATAAATTTATGAGTAGTATAGTTCGTTTATGAGGTTATGATGTCCCAATGGGACTAAAGCCATGATTTTGAAAGAGAAGTGGGCCCAAGACCATGTTTTAAAAACTTGTATAGTTAGTTCAAGGCCAATGGAAATGAGTCCAATCTAGTAAATAAATTTCTGATTTATGAGTCTGATAAAAGTTATTACAAATGGATAATGTATGTTTAAGTTGCTAAGCCAAAGTCGGGTTGTAGTTGGGTTAGTAACGCAAATTGAAAGGTATTAACTAAAAGATTATTGTTTTTTATTGAAATTGTACGGAACCATGAAAGGCTCAATATGGGGTAGTAACAGTTCTAAAGGCTACTGGACAACAAAAATGGGACAAGTGAAGCTATTACTGGTCCATTATGTCACGGAGCTCTAAGTGCCCTATGTGCAAATAGACATGGTAGAGAAGAAAGTTATCATCACTCTATAGCGGACAGCTTCATCAAAAAAGTCTAGGGGTTGGGCAACAGTGCTCACACAAACTAATGGTCATGGTTATAGCTTCACACCAACGTGGTCGAGGTTGTAGCCTCTCACAAAGGTGGTTAGTAAAGGTGTTACGGACCACAAATGGGGCAGTAGGGGCGTTTGCTCTGCGGGTGATTAATCCCTTTTATGATAAAAATGGTGTTTGATTATTTGTCTTATAAAAACTCCCAAAACAAATAAATATAATGTGAACCTAATGATGTGTGAACTATCTCTTACACTCTTGCAAAATTACATTGATACATACTCACTAAGTTGTCAAACTCACACTCCCCTAAATCCCCTACAAGAAATCCTCGAGTCATCAAAATACAGAATATCTTGACTCCTCAACCAAGGTACAAAGAGAAAGTTGTCATTGATTGAGTTAGTTTTGTTAATTTTGTTTTGGAAAATGCTTATGTTTCAAGCCTTTCTCCTCTATGGACTATCATGGTAGATAATGTCGTTTTAGTACAGAGAAGGGTGGCGAGTTGTTCACAGGTTCCAACCATCCAAACTGGGTTGAGGTGTGACATATAGTGAGTTAAAAATTAGAATAGAATCCATGAATTAATTTGGATTATTAGACCATGAGAACACAAGGATGTTGAAGGAAGCAAAATCCAAATTTATTAGATCTCGACATGTGTTGCCATTGACAGGAATCCATGTTTAGGATTAGGATCTAAAAGAGCACCCTGAGGAATTTGAAATTGTGGAGATGGTGGACAAAGGAAATTGACATGATAAAAGATAAAATTATGGGAAAAGCTCTTTGGTCCCTACTATACATATTGCACAAAGCTAACTACAAAGATAAAGAATTTGCTAGAGGAGAGTACATTTGAGCACCACTATGCCTGAAGAGACTTATACCAGTAGACATTGGTAAAAAGGGAATAATTTAACAATCTCATGAGATTGCCAAGAACATTCAGGTAATAACTCTAGAAATAGGTTTATAGGGAATGACAATATATTCTCGAGGGATATATTGGAAGAAGTGTTACCCTAGCCTAAGATAAAGTTGGGGCTAATTTGGGTAAGGAAATGGGATAAAAGAGAGCAGGTAGAAGAATGCATAATTGCATCACGAGATGGTGAAACTTGGAAAAGTGGAATGACCAAAATCGCCCATGGGAGGAAATTCTCTCATGTAGTAAATAAAAGATTTGTGAACAAAACTCCTAAAAAGGAGGGGAGTAGTTACAACACTGGAAATTTCTAAAACCAGAATTTAAGTCCAAATGGATCAGGAGCCAATGTCAAACTGGAAATAAAAACTAAGAATTAAGAGTTGGAATTAAACCAAAATGAAAATATTTTCAGACACTAAACTAGGACAACAACTAAGTTCATGAAACTACCATCAAAGAACTCCCCGAGATTGGAAATCAAGAATTGAAAAAAATTACATGAAAATTGGTTCGAATCGAGTTCAAACTAGCTTAAGGTGAAAAACCCCTGATTTTTAGGAGGGATTAGACAAATAGGAAAATGGCAATAATTGAACCCAACTAATATGGAATTAGAGGAATAATTTTTAGAAAAAAGAATTGGGCTAAGAGCTGGTCGAATTAGAGGTGAACTGACCAAAAGACGACCAAAATCGATTGAATAAGCTTAAGACATAGGTTTTATTTTTGGTAGAGTGACCTCATGTCAAGCCCCGACCTAGTTTGGCCGAGGTTCTCTTAACAACCCGCCACTCTCCCGAACCTCGAAGAGGGACTCCTCTAGAAGATCAAGAGAGTCAGGCATAGTACTTGTCATGTTGTCACTAGAAAACATTAAACAAAACTGAAGCTTAAAAATTTGTGTACCTGGGTTGGGGGGAGGAAAAGCTGGTGTAGTCGCATTCCGTCCTGAAAATATTAAGAGGGAGGGGTGAGTTTGACAACTCAGTGAGTAGGAAAAAATCTTTTAGGAAGGTTTAATTCAGCAATTTTAATTGTTTGATAATTCAGCGGTTTCTTCTCAGATTTCTCAAATCAACAACCGCCCTCCTATCATAAGAGGGATCACACGTTCACAGAACGGTGATCAATTGTGCCACTTGTGGACAGGAGCACCTTTACCGTCAACCTTGATAGAGGTGCACTTCCTTTACCTAGAGTTTGAGTGGACATCAATAGTCTAATACTCAAACCATGATCACTTCACTATGTCCGCTTAGTGGGACGAAACCTCATTTTCCCTACTATCTCGGTCTCCATGTGCATGAAGCTACTCGGCTTCATGACATACTAAATGACAAAATAGCCCTTATGCACCCCGGGTCATCCAATAGTCCTTGGGTTTTATCACTACCTCATGCTAGGTGTCTTGATGGCCTAAACATTGTAGTGCATACGCAATTAATCGTCTTTTTAATTGATTTCCTTTATCTTTGGCCCACTAGCATAACGGTATGTCGGCTTGGCTTCGGCCCACACGTACTAGCCTAATAGGTTCAACGACCTGACTTCGGTAGAGTAGCGGTTCGGCCCAACAAGCTCCACAACTCAGACTTGGCTCGATGGGTATCACACAAAGTTCTCATTATTCAGGTCCTTTAGCATCATATATCACATATCCGTTATGGACGGGTCCACGCCCGTATCCATCGGCCTTAGGCCTACTGGCATCTCGAGCCTAAGCCCAGAATTAGCTCCCAAATATTTTAAGAAGAGTCATCCAGTTAGAGGAGGCTAATTCTGAGAAAATAGTTTTCAAAGCTAAACCATCATTCCAACCGGAATTAACGTCATAGCGATTCCCACTCACCTGGTAATCTTGGCAAGGTCGTCCCAGCGAAGTCTCACCTCGCGGTGTGCTTCCGAAAGCTGAAATTTATGCAGTCTGCTTCTACATGACACGAATATCCATATTAGGATTCTTTGACTAAGAGACCACATCTTTCTGGGCATTTTCATATATGCCCTCACATTTTACAATAATTCCAATTTGATCCCTAGAGTTTGTACTTTTACCTTTAGGTCCTTAGCGATCCTTTAGTTTCAATTAAACCCTTAGGATTTCCAATTATCCTTCTTGGGTCCTTGGTTTATCAAACTTTCCCATTGGCCCCACAATTTTCCAAAATTACCACTTAGTCCCTAATTTCCCCAAAATTATAATTTAACACCAAACTTCTCAAAATTTCCAAATTGGTCCTCCATTTTATCCAACTTGCCCAATTGGCCCTCAATTGGGAGTGAATTTCATGAAAATTTCCTTAATTTCTTCAATTGGCCATCCAGCCCCCAATTTTCCCAAACTTCTCAAATTTTGCATTTTGGTCCCCGAATCACAATTTCGTTCAATTGACCCCCAAAACTTGGTTAATTGCCCTCATTCTTGATTTGAATCATTTTATCTATGTTTTTCTCTTCATTTGAAGTTTTGAATCGGTCGATTTGGCTCGAAAATGAGCTCAAACGGAGCTTTGTCGGAAAATATAGTCTAGAGAGAGAAAGCTTCGATATCTTACCGGTGAGGGTCCGAAGCTTTGGCTACCATGGTGTCACTCTCGTTGTGGGGATCCTTCTTAGATCAAGCCATGCATCAATTGAGGACTTGGGTAGTGAGAATTTTAGTGTTTAAGTTTTTGCAGAATTGAGCCAAGAACAGTGTTTTCTGGCGAAGAGCAGCAGAGGGGGCTTACCTTCTTAGCTTGGGGGAAGGTCGGGACACCTTTAGGTGGGGTGTAGGGGATTTGGTTTGGCCACAATAGGTTGTGGAAAGACTCAAAGTGGTTGTAGGGGGCTTAGTAGTTCTCTGGCCGAGTAGCGGCGGTACTATTCGAGCTTCCTCATTCCTCCTTGGTGGCTCTCATGCTAAATGGAAGGTATGGTCAGGTAGAGGACTTCCTCTAGATTCTAGAGACACCTAATGTGGCTTTAAAGATTGAGAAAAGTCTCGTTGTCAGAGCTCTGGTTTGCAGCACGCCAGAAAATGTACTCTTCTTCTTCACTCAGTTGTGGGATGCTATGGACGAATGAGGGGGTGCTCTTTATATAAAAAGCTCGGTAACTGTTCAGGATACCCACTGACGTAAGATTCGGCCGCCGGTGACCTGACGGGAGAGTTTTTCGAGTCACTGGAGACTCCAACTTTTTCGGCATCTCTCTCTCCTCCCTTCTCTCTATTAGCGTCTGAAGGTGGAAGACGATGATGTGGCAGTTGTGCCATGTGGCACGCAATGATTGGCTAGTTTTTCTAATGTGGAGTGCTAACTCGGCTGTCGTGTTAGTCGTTGACTCGTTGATCGGACATGTGGCAGCCTCTCATTGGTTGCTCGTGTCTGTGTGGTGTGCTAATGGGTGCCAGTTGTTCGTTGACCAGACACACGATAGCCTCCCATTGGATGCCCATGTTTGTGTGGCAGTTGATGGGGTGCCCAATGTCCGTTGACCAGGTCCGGTCGGATCAGGTTCACTTTAAAATTTTGATATTCAATATGTTTGGACCTCGTTCAACCATTTTTCTAAAATTTAAAATTTTCTAAATTCATTTTCTATCTAATGGTTGTCTCAATTTACCAAATTGACATTTTTAAGTCAACTAGAAAAATGAATTTGTGAATCAGTTCACTATGGTTCATCCTGGTTTAGTTCGATTCACCCCAAACCGGTCTAGTTCTATCCTTAATTCCACTTCTTGGTTCTTCCTTGTAATTTTTGTGAATTTTTTGTCATTTGGGATTATCCAATTTCTCATGTTAACTATTTTTCGTTCATTAATCGGCTCATTTCTTCGCACATAACTTTATACTGGTTCTTTTCCAGTTTTCTTTGATCCCAAAGGACGGGCTTCCCGAACACCCTAGTGAACTCTTCATATAGTCGTTGGTGTTCGAAGCTAATGCCCTGTGGGGCTACGGGCACTCCCGAAAATTCTACCTCTAGGAGGGGTTTCCGGGGGAATCAGCAGTTGCCGCCCTTGTTCTCTTGACTCCTCTTTTGGTTGTCATAGCTAGGTTAAAAAAAGTTTTCTTTAATTAGTATTTATGTTATAAATTCTTAATAATATATCTGGGAAAACACCGGCTCTGATACCACCAAAGTTGTCACGCCCCGACTCGGTTTAGTCGAGGTTCTGTGAACAACCCACCACTCTCCCGAACCTCAAAAAGGGACTCCTCTAGAAGATCAAGAGAGTCAGGCATAGTACCTGTCATGTTTTCCCTAGAAAATACTGAACAAAATTGAAGCTTAAAAATTTGTGTACATGGGTTGGGGGGAGGAAAAGCTAGTGTAGTCGCGTTCCTTCCTGAAAATATTAAGAGGGACGGGTGAGTTTGACAACTCAGTGAGTGGGGAAAAATCTTTTAGGAAGGTTTAATTCAGCAATTTTAATTGTTTGATAATTTAGTGGTTTCTTCTCAGATTCTCAAATCAACAACTGCCCTCCTATCATAAGAGGGATCACACGTTCGTAGAATGGTCATTGATCATGCTACTTGTGGACGGAAGCACCTTTACCATCCACCCTAATAGAGGTGCAATGCCTCTACCCGGAGTTTAAGTCGACATCAATAGTCCAACACTCAAACTTTGATCACTTTACGATGTCTACGTAGTGGGATGAAACCTCATTTCCCCTACTGCCTCAGTCTACATGCGCAGGAAGCTACTCGGCTTCACAACCTAATGAATGATAGAATCGCCCTTATGCACCCTAGGTCGTCCAACAGTACTTGGCTTCCATCACTACCTCATGCCAGGTGTCATGGTGGCCCGAACGATGCAATGCATGCACAATCAACAGTCGTTTTAATTTATAGCTTTCATCTTTGGCCCTCCAACACAACGGTCTGTCGGCTTGGCTTCAGCCCACGCATTCTCGCCCAACAGGTTCGACAACTTGGCTTTAGTAGAGTAGCGATTTGGCCCAACAAGCTCGACAACTCAGACTTGGCTCTATGGGTATCACACAAATTTCCCATTATTCAGGTCTTTTTAAATCATATATCACATATCCATTCTGGACAGATCAACGCTCGTATCCATCAATCTTGGGCCCACTGGCATCTCAAGCCTAAGCCCAGAATTAGCTCCCAAATATTTTAAGCAGAGTCACCCAGTCATGAGAGGCTAATTCCTAGAAAATAGTTTTCAAAGTTGACTATCATTCCAACTAAAATTGATGTCATAGCGGTTCTCACTCACCCGGTAATCTTGGCAGGGTCGTCCCGGTGGAGTCCGAACTCGCGGTGTGCTTTCGGAAGTCAGCGTTCGAGCAGTTTGCTCCTACACAGCATGAATATCCATATTAGGACTATTTGAGTAAGAGACTGCATATTTTTTGGCATTTGCATATAGGCCCTCACATTTTTCCTTAATTGCAATTTGGTCCCTAGAGTTTGTACTTTTACCTTTAGGTCCTTAGCAGTCCCTTAGTTTCAATTAAGCCCTTAGGATTTCCAATTATTCTTCTTGGGTCCTTGGTTTATCAAACTCGCCCATTGGCCCCTCAATTTTCCAAAATTACTATTTAGTCACTAATTTCCCCAAAATTATAATTTAACCCCAAACTTCTCAAATTTTGCAAATTGGTCCTCCATTTTATCCAAATTTCCCAATTGGCCCTTAATTGGAAGTGAATTTCATGAAAATGCCCTTAATATCATCAATTTACCATTCGGCCCCCAATTTTCAAAAAATCTCCAATTTGCCCAAACTTCTCAAAATTTGTAGTTTGGTCCCCAAATCACAATCTCATTCAATTGACCCCCAAAACTTAGTTAATTGCCCTCATTCTTGATTTGAATCATCTTTTTTATGTTTTTCTCATCATTTCAAGCTTTGAATCACTCGATTTGGCTAAAAAATGTGCTTAAACAGAGCTTCACTGAAAAATACAATCTAGAGAGAGAAAGCTTCGATATCTTACCAATTAGGGTTTGATGATCGAAGCTTTGACTACCACAGTGTCACTCTCATTGCGGGGATCCTTTCTAGATCAAACCACGCTTCAATTGAGGACTTGGGCAGTGTGAATTTTAGTGTTAAAGTTTTTGCAAAATTCGGTAATGAACAGTGTTTTCCGACGGAGGGCGGCGGAGGGGATGTACCTTCTTAGCTTGAGGGAAGGTCAAGGCACCTTTAGATGGGGCATAGGGGTTTGGTTTGGCCGCAATTGGTCGTGAAAAGGCTTGAAGTGGTTGTAGGGGGCTGAGTAGTACTCTAGCTGAGGAGCAGCGATACTGTTCGAGCTCCCTCATTCCTTATCGATGGCTATCAAGCTAAATGGAAGGTATGCTTAGGTAGAGAACTTCCTCCTGATTCCAAAGATACCCAATGTTGCTTCAAAGACTAAGAAAAGTCTCGTCATCAGAGCTCTGGTTCACAGCTCACCAAAAAACGTACTCTTATTCTTCGCTCGTTTGTAGGACGCTGAGGACGAATGAGGGGGTGCTCTTTATATATGGAGCTCGGCAATTGTTCAGGCTACCCGCCAACGTAAGACTTAGCCTTCGACTCAGCCGGCGGCAACCTAACCGGAGAGTTTTTCGAGTTGTTGGAGACTCTAGCTTTTCTGACGTCTCTCTTTCATCCCTTCTCTATGTCAGTGTCTGAAGGTTGAAGGTGATGACATGGTAATCATGCTACATGGCGTGCTATGATTGGCCAATTTTTTTGATGTGGAGTGCATGTTCGGCTGCCGTGTTAGTCGTTGACCCGTTGACCAGACACGTAACAACCTCTCATTGGTTACTCGTGTCTACGTGGCATGCTGACAGGACACTAACTATCCATTGACCTGACACGTAACAATCTCTCATTGGTTGCCCGTGTCTGTGTGGCAGCTGACGGGGCGCCCGCTATCCGTTGACCATTAACAGTTGACTGGTTCGTTAACCAGTCCGGTTCAACCGTTTTTCTAAAATTTAAAATTTTTTAAATTTATCTAAATTCTTTTTCTATCTAATGCTGGTCTCAATTTCTCAAATTAACATTCTTAAGTTACCTAGAAAAATAAATTTGTAAAATGGTTCACTATGGTTCATCCCGGTTCAGTCTGGTTTGGGTTTGATTCACCTCGAACCGGTCCGGTTATATCCTCAATTTCACATCCCAGTTCTTCCTTGTAATTTTTCTAAATTTTTTGCCACTTAGAATTTTTCAATTTCCCATGTTAACTATTTTTCGTTTATTAATTGGCTTGTTTCTTCGCACATAACTCTATACTGGTTCTTTTCCCGATTTTATTTGATCCCAAAGGACGGGTTTTACACCTCATTTCCCCATTTTATTCATCCATGTAATGTGACCCAATGAATGGCATAGTGTTTTACAAATTCAAGTCTCTTACCTTTATATGTATGTATATATATACCCATAATATATTTAATATGCTCACTTTATTTTTCCAAATCAAGAAAACTCTTCTAGATGCACATTCAAATATAATTTCAAATTCTGATCTCTTGATCTCCAATTGATCCTAATTTCTTTCCTTTTTAATTTCGGTCAGTTCCACGTACTCAATTCCTAGCTATTGTAATTTAATTATTTTGAAATTTGGGTATTGAATTTCTTTTAAAAAATAAAACTTTTTCCATGTAAATATGATGTGTTTAGGTGAATGATTTAGGGTGATCAACTTAATACCTATATTAAGAGCTTGTATCGACATGAGGTTTAAACTAGAAGTGAAGGATTAAAAGTGGATTATTATAGTTTTCAAGTCGTCTAAGATAAGTATATAAATATTTGATGGCATAACATCAACATCATTATAAGAAAACAAACCTTTATGACATCAAGTAAGTATGTATGCATTCTACATATCCCTTAGAACCTAAATGGTTAATTGAGCGATATTCGTAGATATGGTTGGCTTATGACGATTGTTTTACCCTAAACGCATAGATATAATTTTTTAAAAAAAAACTTTAAAAAAAGTCTTCATGGTAGTAGAGTAAAGGCCTTCAAAGTTTGATGTTAGTAAAATTATTTATTGAATTGTAAGTTTATCCTTTCTTCCAAACTCATTTAAGGTGAAATTAAGAATTTGAGAGAAAAATTTAGAGTAAAATAAAGATATTATTATCCACTAAATCTTCTAATTAGAGATTCAAGAAAAAGTGTATTAATATTTTATTCTTATCCATTATTGTTATTATGCTCAAGGTTTATACGAAATTTATATATATTTTATTTTCTATATAAAATTTTAATTTTTTGATAAAATAGTGAATTATATTTTATAAACTTAGCGTTTTATCATAGTACAAGGGGTATAACCAAAAAATTAGATGGGTACTTAATAGTTTCAAAAGTGATATTGAAAATGTAGAAAACTTCAACATTTAGTCTTCTATGTCGATATTCCTCCCAAAGAAACAAGAATAGAACAAGATACATTTCATTAGAAAGCAAAACTACAATAACAATCAAGAGAAGAAGATTACGAAAGGAAGGTCTTCGGCCTTGGAGATACAATAAAAAAAATGCTCAAATGTGGTAATGAGAGGATTTTAGGAGGCAAATGTCCCAAGAAAACAAGGAATGCTCAGTGTGATTGGAGGAGAGATCATAGGGAGATCCTCAGCCCATTAGATAGTTTTTCTTTCAAAAAGAGGAAACAAACTCGAAGAAGAATGGCGAGATGGAATCTCGTATCGTCCAATTATTTGGCAGATAAGTAATTACTCACAAATATTGTTGAAAAGTTTTTTTATCACTTATAAAAATATAATAATATAAAATATTATTTTACAATTTCTTCAAATTTGGACGTTAATGTGAGGGTGTCTCCCGTCTCATGAATTAATTAATAGGAAAAATAAGACAACATGATGTAGTATTGTTCCCATATTGGAAATAGCTAAGGTGTCGAGAGTTCATAACTCAAAAACTAATGATTTTATAGAAATAATACCATACACTCACTCATTATTTCATAATATTGTTTTTGATATAATATGTATGTGGCGTGGTCTGGTCTGAGAATGAGATGATAGTTGGGGCCGGAGCACCAGACATTTGGTGTCTACCAGTAGTATCACTGGATAGCATATTGTAATACTGTAATACATAAATAAATGGCAGCCTCTTCTTATAGTATACATCATCCTGAGATAATATTTTAATTCAATATGAGAAGAATAAAGTAGTGTGTAAGGTGAAGAAAGGCAAAGTTCGATTTTAATGGGAGTGGATTTCTCATTCCGTTTATTCTCCATGAAGTGTTGGTCTATCTGTCTTTTTTTCTTTTTCTGCTCTTTATATGAATGCACTGATAAGCAATGGCACTCAATTGCGGCAGAAGAATATTACTCACCATAGTAAACACTCTTTTCTCAAGGCATTGGAACACCTAAAGAGGTCCATCACAATGGAAATCCAAAGTATTCTTAAAGGAGCAACTTGTACACAAATGTGCACTCACCACTCCTGCCACAACTACAACTTCTTTCTGGGGGAAGAAAAAGGATCTGACTTTTTTTCTTGTTTTCTTCCTAATCCTGAATCCATCGTACCTAAACTTTATTATTTTCTTGTTCCCTCCCTCGTTCAATTATATATCACCGTCTTGTCTCTTCCCGAAAAGAAAAGAAAAAAATAACTATTTATGGGGCATCAAGAGACCTATCATGCTGCTTATATGATCAGCAGACTCGGCCCGTGCGGCAGTTGAGAACGCCGGCGCTGGAGGTGATGGACCCGACTAGAGAAGATGACTTAGCCCCTAGGCTGGAGGCACGGGCATAGCTGGCACCAGCCCCGTCTCCCGATGATGTGAAAAAGGCTCCGTTGAGCAGAAGATCCCCTTGGGATCTCCAGTTCCAGCTCTTCCACCCACTGTCCGGTGTATCCACCCTTTTGGTCACCTGTGCAGTAAAAGAGTGCAACCCTTCTGGAATAAGATACCCTTGCTTGACAGGCAATAATCAACTGTGGCTATCAGTTAGTTAGCTTGTAAATCATATGGACATATCACCTCCTTGGCAAAGGAGTTCGTAGGAGCAAGGTACCGATTGCCCTGACTGTTGATGGTCGGATCTGCACTTCCGCCGATGGCATACATCTCCCAGTGCGTATAATCGTTGTTCACCACATGGAAGTAGCCGTGCCTGCACCTGTAATTTCAGAGTTGAATTTCTTATTTAGAATGAATGGGGACTGGTGATATAGATTACGCCGTGGTTCATCATACACAAGAGATTAACAATTAGTAAGGACTGATATGCATGTACCTTGGCATTCTCTGGATGAGGCCTTCCCCAAAGTGGTTGTAAGCAATGGTCACTTGCATATCCTTGTCCGCCACGTAAGAATCGCTGTGGCCCAGAAGCATCACCTGATCAGTAATTTCTCTAGTTTTGTCAAGATCCATTTAACAAGAACGATTCTATCAATCTAACAATAAAGCCGTATGTAAAGGTTTGGAAAGAAGTATGTTGAGAGGACCTCGTTGTGGTGGGTGAAGTAGTTATTGGAGATGGTTATGGCAGTCGAGCCCATGATAGCATCCACCAGACCATCAGCGCAGTTGCTCAGAGAATTGTGGTCGACCCAGATATGGCTCGAGCCGAATATGGAGATCCCGTCTCCATCCGCCATGGTTCTCCACCCGTAGTGGGTCGGGGAACTGCGCACCATAGCATTGCCAGTCGGTTTGCAGTCATGAATGTGGAGCCCATGGATGATGATGTTGGTGATGAACTGGATGGTAATGCAGGCGCCATTGGCGATGTGAACGTTGACGCCGCGGCCATCGATGGTCTTGAAGCTGTTCATGATCAGCTCCTCCTTCAGCGTGATTACCATGTCCCTCTTGAACACGATCCACAGGGGGCGGTCCTGGATGACGGCATGGCGAAGGGTCCCCGGCCTTGGGTTGACTGGATCATCATCGCCTGGATCGCTAACCACATAGTAAAGGCCATCACGGCCACCGATGGCATTCCGACCAAAGCCAATGGCGCATTCAGCAAGGCGTTTCCGCCGTAGATGCCATTGCGGGTCGCACCTCCAGCAGTCGTCAACCGGATTCCCGGTGGAGCAGGAGAGGAATCCCAGGTTCCTTCTCTCCGTGCTGTTCGTTTTACTACTGTGCAATTGCAATGCCATTCATTATGTTTTTTCTTCCCTTGATCGCCATAATACTTTTAATCCCACAAATATTCATTGACCAACCTTTTTCCCATCAAGTCCAAATGCATGTATGCTATTATATTGAATATGGCATGCCCAATTATTAGTATTTAGAGAGATACGATCTTATCTCACTAGACATATTTACACTGTAGATTGGGAAAAGAAGAACTGTTCACAATTCTCACATGGAATAAAATTAAAAAAAAATATGGTGGCATATAAAGTTGGAAAATTTTCATTAATTATATGTATTTTAAGTTAATTAAATCAGTTATAAACTCATATAGTAATAGAAATATTAGAAAAGCATCCCAAACCTATCTTATAGGATACATGAAGAAACATTATTAATTTATCACTCTTATTCTCCGTTGATATAAAAAAAATCATACCGTCTCTATTTGAAATTATATTTGAAAAGAGTAAGGTTAAAAATGGATAATTTCAAATTAAATAAAATAAATAAATATTATTAACATATAAGATTAATATTGATTCGTAAATAAGTTTTAATGAGATACAATTATAGTATAAAATATATTCTCTATAAACATTTCATTGTTAAAGACCATGTATGACTGCATAAAATGAATGGTTTGAAGCATACAAATAAAATATATGAAGATACATACTAAGAAAGGAAGAAATTGAAATGCCATATGCCAGAGTATGATCAGAAAATGCAGGACTGACTTAGTGATGAGTTGGACAGAAGGGTGTTGGATGCCGACTTGTACCACGATTTGGACAGGTCCACATAAAATGAAGATGCAGCTTGGCAGATTGATCCAATGAGAGAGGAAGATGCAGCTTGGCAGATTGATCCAATGAGAGAGGAAGATGCAGCTCCATAAGAGTCTAATGGCAGTGATTGCCCTCATTGTGCAAAAAAAAAACAGTGATTGCACAATGAAGGTGTCGGTGGATCATGCATTTAATATGCCCCGGGCCCCCTCGTCCCTAGTCCTTACCGGACTCTTCCCTCCTCTTTTTAAGTATAACTACTATTTGTAACTTATCACCTCACTCTAGGGCCTAGGTTCTCCCTCTGAATTCAGTCGCTGCCAGAATGTGAAAGCAAAATTAAATCTAATTCCCCACTTCAGAGATCAGATCAACCATAGGAAAAATATTGGTTGTCTAATGGATCTGAACTCTTGCTCATCAGGCTAACACTGTCCTTACCAACTTTGACACTAAAAAGGGCATGTGGGCATATATCAGTGAATGAAGATATCAGAGTTTCCTAGTTCCCGTACATGCTATTGGCATGTATAGGAGTAGCATTGAATTCTTGAACAGTGGGATTAGAGGCATTTTGATTTATCTAGAAAAAGGAAGATACAGAGGTCCTGGCTAGCACGTAGGTTGCTGCAGACACCGCAGTCCAAAGGTGTAATTGCATTGTAGGAAGGATATAGAAAGCTACCTTTCAAGCTCAACTAAGTAAGACGTTATTTGATCTCATCTGATCTGTCCGATGGTGACACGAGGACCGGTACTTTCCCAAATACTGAGGTGGGTCTCCGTTGAACATTTATCAATAAGATTCTCTCACCACTTGTCTCTCTACATCCACAGCATGTTCCTAATAATTTTTTTATGTATAAGGAAGAACATGGGCACAGGGTGATGTAAAGCAATGTACCTTGTGGGTGCTGATTTGGATAAGGGAAAGGAAAAAAAATAAAAAAGAGGATTAGAGGGAAACAGTAATTTCTTTTAAGAGAAATGAATTGCATGATGCGCGGATCTGAAGGCACGAGCATGTGCGTAAGCTGTCATCCAAGAAAAAGGAGAAAAGATTCAGATGAGCTTAAGGCTTAGAACGTGGTGGGTTCGGATTCCTTGCATTGTTCGTGTAGTATGCGTATTTAAGAATCACCAACTACCTAAATTAAAAAAGATTCAAGCGGTAAAAAGAAGGGAATTTGATCCTCAGTTTATAAGCCCGGCGAGGGTAAACGTGAAAGACGGAATGTACAAAGAATTTTCTTTGTTCATGTGACCCATTTTTTTCTGATGATGCAGTGGATGGACTATACTAAACAAAAAAGTGCATGATGAACGGGACCATGAAGGATAAAATAATCTAAAGACTGTCTATATCTGCGAAAATGGAGCGATTAAAATATGGTATATAGTTAGGGGAAAGAACTTACATTTCAACCAGCGAAGTATCTTCTTCCGGATCATCGAATGTGTGTTCCTTTATCCAAGCATCGCTAAGAACAATTATATCTCGGAGTCAGTCGTAGAAGAAAAATAATAGTAAATTGCACATTATAGTAAATTGTTCACGCTGACTTCTTTGGGGCATCAGTGAAATAAAAGGAAACTCTGAGGCGTTTTTAAGATGAGGAACAGAGGTGCGCGGTTCAGAGAGGAGAAAAACCAGCTTTTCTAGGGAGTCCGGAAAAAAATTTATAACGGAAATAACTATCCAGATTCCAGAAATTTGCAAGGTATCCAAAGATGAGAATGCATGTGGACAGTTAAGATGCGAAGAGCAGATACGGTAGTTTTGGAACCAGAAATTAATAATTGCAGTAATAATTTCTTTAAATATGGAGTTGGAATCATGTAGGATTATCTACAATTATGCCGATTAGTATCCGCATTCCGGAATAGCTAAGGGACGTCGAATTAAGCGAACTTTAAGATACTGAAGCTCACCTCTGGTCCGCCATTGACGAGTTCGTCGAGCTATGCAGCTCCTCCGTTCTCTCCTCTGCCATCAAGCTAAACAGAGACCGTACAAGAAAACAGTGGAAATGTCATAAATCAGAAACCATGGTCATTCTTATTACCAAAATCTCAGTTAAGAGAGCAATGTTAAGCATATGGAGAGCATAATGCCGGTAGATTCTCGCAGAGCGGAAGCTCTAACCGCTCATATGGAGAAGAGATTTGGATTTTGGCAGAAGAATCCGTTCGCGTGAACAGAGATATATCTGTGTGTTTTCATATGTATCTGAAGAGAAAGAGAGATGCATGCGCTTACTTCGACGGGACCAGCTCCTCCTTGTTGATTGCGGCATCCGCCGCCGCGAGCAGAGCCAGAAGCACCAGCACCGAGCATACTGAGACAGAGAGGCATCTAGGAGATGCAGCCATTGTTATTCTCTCTCTCTCACGTATCTCTGTCTGTCTATAGAATCAAAGCAGAGGCCGTATTGCACGTCCTCTGATTGATGAATGGGAATGGGGGAGTAAATGGAGTCGAATGAAAGCACCGAAGGAGCAGCCTCTTTTATAGTAGGCTCAAGTTCCCCTTCTTACTACCACCGCCATTGCCATCTGCCGTTAACTATAAATAAACTCCATCAATTGTTAAGACAAATTTTATAATTTCGGAATGACATAATCTACTCCATAAATAAATATAGTTTCCATAGTCCGAGTAATGTATTAATAAGAATATTATTTATTATTACTTATTAATTTAAACTTTTAAATAAACATATATATCATCTAGATAATGTTTTCTTGCTTTTTTTGCACAATATAATATTTTTTTGGTAAAAAAGTTAGATGTAACAATCTACCTATATTGAACTATTAATGGAGTTCAGCGGAAAAATAAATACATACAAATTAAATAAATGCAACAAATGTAAATAATCATAAAAATAATAAGTATAAATGAAATATATATATATATATATTAAAAATAATATGTATAAAACACTGAATCCACTTTATTAGATTTGCAACTTAGGTAGGGTAGGTAATTCCTTCAAAGCCGGTGGATTGGATGGCATGGATAAGTCTCACTGACCGGACCTCCGGTGAACCGAACTAACCCTTCCATTAATCGTTTGAAATTAACCACTCTTTCACCGGTCCTAACAACCACTGCCAACCGCCACTAACTGCCTATCTCTCTCTCTCTCTTAGGGCTAGCATCACATGGTACTCTCTCTCTTCCCTCCCTCTCTCTCTGTATTCAATGCCAATAGAACCTTCAAGGCTTCCATGTGGTTGAGTCGGTCGCTCATGCTTATGAGTTTTGTCCAAATTTTATTTTCTAAATCTAAGTTTGAGAATTGAGACTTTTGAATGTCGCATTATTATAAAGATTTTTTCCATTCTAATTAAACATTTTGATTGGACTAGATCTAATACTTATGGGGCTTGTCCATTATATAGAACAAATACAGGTTTCAATATTGGAATTAAAATTACATAAATTAAAGGTAAAAAAAATAGATCATCCTGGTTTAAGAAGTAGAATATTTATAGGAGATTACTCATACATTAAGCTTAGGTAGTAAAATTGAGAAAATTAGTAGAGACGATAAATTTCATGGTAGGCATTCTTCTATACAAAATACTAATCTACCTCAATTTGCTTATTATAATATAAAAATTCAATTTATAATTGAGATAAATAATTAAAAATGTTAAATTACAAAACAGGTGAACGTAGTTAAGAGACACCAAATCAAACATCAATTACATGGTCCACATAAGTTGGACAGACATGTTGGCCAAATTTTGTAGTTTCACTTAATGTTATATTAAAATATTTTTATTCAATGTTTTTTAAATATTAATGATATAGGATTAAACCCAAAAGTAATAATTCCTCCAACAAAATTACTATGGTCGAGATTATTTGCCTAGTTTACACAAAAAAAGTATGGAAAACAAGAAATAAGTATGAAAAATAGTTGGATCATTAATAGTGAGATTATTAAACAATAAATAATTAATTGCATAAATGTCTCCAAAAATCTTAAAAATATTGTTGTATAAATCCACACACTTATTGGACTACATTTAAAGTAGTTTAAGGAACCAACCTCTTATATGATATCTATAATAATAGATGGGAATGAATAATCAATACAAAAAGAGAACTATTATCAAAATATTTATCTAAAAAGATAAAAATTAAAAAAATTATAGATAACTATTTTTTATAAACTAACATATTAGTTTGATTGATAAGTGTAGAAATATAATCATTTTTTTGCTCAGATTTTACTCAAATTAGGTAAGAGATTATCCTATTTAAAAAGATAATAAAAAATTAGCTATAATAATAAATGTATTACTTGATTCTCGATTCACTCTAAATTGTTGCGGTAATATATCAATACAAGTGTTTACCCAACATGAGACATGTGTAAACTCTCGAAATCTTGTACCATGTAATGCTAAGTTTAGATCACCTCTCACTCAACTTGAGTCTAACATCTGCTTATAGCATATGTGACTCTCATTAAAATTACTAGTGCCTCCGCATTTAAAAGAGATTTGCTTCTCATGAGAGCTCCTACCCCTTCCATTTTATCAATGCAATCTCTAATCACAAAATCTATACCTACAAAATCAGAAATTCTCTCATAGGAACCATTCTAGTTTATTTTAATTACACCCGTGGGAGATTGCTTCCAAACAGTCAAAAGCTGCCTATGTGTGCGTATTCCTGTGCTTACCTTAGACTTCAAACAATTACTTAACACTTCTATCTCATCTAATATATCAAGTATCACTATGTTAGATTGTGGTATAGTACCATAAAATAATGGAGCGATCGCATAATTAAACTGCTCTAAAGGGCTTGAGGTAGCGAACCTCTGGCTAGCAAAATTCAGGATGCCTCCGGCCTCCTGCGAACCGAAACCAACCTCTCACGACTCTCTTGAGATGATCCTCAATCCCCTTCAATTTCCAGGTAAGCCTATTCCACCTCCTTTCATCTAAGTTCAAGAGTTCTAGAGAGAGAAATTGGCAAGAGTTTACTGACCAAATTCCTCTTGCATAGGATACTAATTAGAGTGAATTCCGATCCTCGGAGTATCTTCCTGGTGAGTGCTAACTCCACAAATCTAGAACTCCGACAACCGCACCTCCATTGGTAATAATTCGAAACTCTTTCTCTAAGTTCAATTTTTCGATGAAACTTCGTATGAGCTTGTTTCAAGTAAAAAATGATAATTCAAAGCATAGGTTGATCATTGGTAGGTAGATGAACCAATTAGTAGTATGCTAGGAGGAAATTGAAATGATTTTAATTTTCAATTGAACGGGAATTGATCTCGGGGCAAAAGTGGCGAATTGGGAAAGAGATTTGGGGAAAATTAGAAAATTTTTGAAAATTTAAGAACCTAAGTGTAAATTTCAGAAAATTGATAGTCAATAGGTAATTTTGAAGAAATTGGGGGCCAATTGGCCATTTTGGAAAATTGGGGCAATTTAGTAATTTTTGAAAAAAAATTGGGGATTGAATTCTAATTAAAGGAAAGTTGAGGGGAAAATGTGGGCCTAATCGTAATTAGGGCATAAACTAAGGACTTGAGTGCAAATACCTAAGAATATCAAATCCTTTATGCCAATCTCTTATGATAATATTTGAACTGTGTAGATTCGGGTATTCAAGAACCGATGCAAAGAAACGCGACATGCATTGGGACCCGGTCGGATGGGCACGTCACTGCACACTAGGTGTCACGCCCCAGCCCAGTTTGGTTGGATCCCCGTGAGAAACCCGCCACTCTTTCCGGTTTACTAAGGGTTTTCCCCTGTTTTAAACCCGGGAGGAGTAAGACGTCCTTTAAACTTGTACCTTTCCTAGAATACATAAATCAAAACTGTATAAAAATTTTAACTTACATACTTGTTTTGCAGGTGTGACTAATAGGAGGTATTTGGGTAAGTTTCCATTTGTTACCCAAAAAGGGATATAAGGGAGAGGGTGAGTTCAACGACTCAGTGAAAGGGTGTTTAAATCTTGAATTTTAGGGGGAAATATTTAAATTGGAGTGTGCCAAACTCCTTATTTAAAAATTTGTCATTTTCAAAACCTCAGTTTCATCGCCATTACTCACTCCTCAACCATAACCGGTGTGTTTATCAACTAACACACGCCCTTCATCATGAAGGAAACACACATGAATAAAACTTTGTGTCCGTATGAGGACAGAGACCATTTCTCAGTCTCGTGCACATGAAACTCAAACATAGAAGCTTAAAGAAGTCCCAAATACAGTAAATTTGTAGAGTTCAAACATAGAAACTCCATGGAATACAAACGCAGAACTCCATGGAGTACAAACACAGAACTCTATGACTAACTAGTATGACGAGAAACACAAACCCAGTAGATTCTCGTTTTGCTTATCGCCACCATGTCATCCAACAGCCCTTAGGACGCATCACTACCCCTATTGGGCGTCTTAAAGGTCTCGAACCTCAAGTATATGCACAAACAAAGTTTTCCTAAAAATCCATTTAATTTTAATGCCATTGGTTCAATGGCCCCAATCCTCAACTCGACCTACAGTTGTTTGTCTCGACTGGTCCGTCGACCTATCATGTCACACTGATGCCAATCTATCGAGTATGTCGGTCTTGTCTTGGTACCATGGCCAAACAATTCATTTACTTAAGTTTTCATGGCTTAGAATCATGTTTGTATACAAGCTCTTGCTTGTGCCAACTGGCCTAGGGCTCATTGTTCGAGATTTTCAAAATTGGGCATATTAGCCCCCAAGTTCCAAAACCGAGTCCTCCAACGTAACAAAGCTAATCGAGCTCCTATCAAGAAGGTCTCCTAAAATGTTTAAGTAGTGGCACACAGTTAGGGGAGAGAACTTTAGACAAAATATACTTTTTAGCTGTCCATCATACCAACCGAGTATGAGGACATCTCCGTTCATAACCGATGAACAAGTTTTTCCAATTCCTTCGAGAAAGTTTCATCATACCAACCGGGTATGATCTACTTAAAACCAGTAAGTAGTTTTTCCGCTTGATTTCCATATCACTGCTCTTAGGTGTGATGATTAAAATACCACTTAGCAGTGGATTTTTATTTTCGAGGTGCTTATCATCCCAACCAAGTATTATATAAAAATCCAACTCACCCGTTAATGCAGTGAATTCCTCTCGATCGGTTCTTTGTATTCAGGCGAGCTTATCCTTGCTGGCGTTCCCAGTACTTTGTGTATGAATATCCTTATTCATTATCCCCCGGCCTAATAGCCTTCATTCATTCCAAATGAATGAGAAAACCAAAGTTTTTATTTATTTGCAATTAGGTTTTTACAGTTATTTTTCTTTAGCCTTAAGTCCCTATTACTGATTTTTCCTCAAATTGAGTCCTGAAACTTTTAAAATTCACCTGAGAACCTCAATTTATTAAATTTCACAAAAGGGGTTCAATTTCCCAAATTTCTAATTTGGTCCCCCAACTTTTCCAAAATTACCATTTTGCCCCTACTTAACAAAAATGGTAAGTTTTGCCCCCAAAATTCTAAAATTGCCCAATTGGTCCTCCAACATCTTTATTATGCCCAATTGGTCCTCAATTTTATGAAATTGCACTTTAGTCCCTCGAATTTTTTAAATTCCCCAATTTTCCCCCAATTTCAACCTTCTAACCTTGCCGAATTTGATTTAATCAAATTGACCGATCAAATGAGTTTAATTGTTGAAATTGAAGCTAGATTAAAGTTCATACACATCATATGATTCAATTGCACTTTGAATCGCACGATTTGGTGTCAGAATGAGTTCAAACGGAGCTTCGCCAGAAAATTAGAGTTAGAGAGAGAAAGCATCGAAAGCTTACCGTTGGGGGTGTGACGGTCCAAGCTTTCAATCTAGTCAGATAGCTCTTATCCTGAGTTTGGTCTTAGGATCAAGAATTAAATCAATTGATGTGGAATTGAGTGAGAATTTTATCATCAAAGTTCTGCGGGTTCTCTCTCTAGCACTGGTCGAAAATTGCAGAGTGGAGCCAAATTGGCTTACCTTTCAGCTCTAATTCAGCTATAGGACGAATGTGGAGGTGTTGGGAGGGCTTGGTTTAGCTTGAGAAGGGCTCAAATTGGCCGATTTCAGCTCGACCGAAATAAAGCAGCTTCAGTCTGCTAGAGCTGCTTCACTATTTGATCACGCCGGTGCTGCTTCAGTGACCCTCGTAGCAAATGGAGTCTACAGGCTTATAGCTGACTTCTCCCTGATTCTAAAGAACCCGACCTCACCTTGTTTGGCTTAAAGACCCTATATCAGAGCTCTAGTTCGAGCTTCGCCAAAAATTGGAGCAGCTGAGAGAGAATGGAGTTTTTAGGTGTGGAGAGGATGAATGAGGAGGGGCTCTTTATATAGGAAGCTTGGGGACTTCTTGGTTGTTCGATTGGCACCTTAATGGCGGTCATTCATTGCATGAAAGTCCCTAGCTGAAGACTTTTCAACTTCACCAGCGTTGCGTGATTTTTCAATAAGTGAATAGTGTTGTCATCTGAAGGAAGAAGACGACACTGTTTCGGACCGGTCCGAACTGGGTTCAGAGCTTAAATCGATCGGTTTACCTCCAATTCGACTGAATTTTTCAAATCTAAAAATTTTTAAATTTATCTAAATTCATTTTCTATCATCCAATGGTGGCCTTAAATCTCAAATATGAATTTTTTAAGCCACCTAAAAAAAATAAATTTAGCATCTAGTTCAATAGTGGTCCAAACCGATTCAATCCGGTTCACTTGAACCGGTCTGGTTTTCATCTCCAATTCATCCTAAAGTCCTTTTTCATGACTTTTGTGACTCCTTAGGTCACTCGGGATCCATAAATTTCCTGGTTTACCCTTTTTTCTATTGGTTCCGGTTCATGAAGTAACTTGGATCATAAACCGGTTCAATCTAGTTCGGATTCGGTTCTCCTGAACCGTCTAGTTTTCTCTCTCAAATCATCCTAAGATCATTTTCCAAGGTTTTATTAACCCTTTGAGTCACTCGGGAGTTGTAAATTCCCTAGATTGCTCTCCCCTAATGATCGAGTTTGTGAACTGGTTCGATTTTTCTCATTCGGGTTCTTTCCCCGGTTTACTTATTTTAAAGGGACAGGGTTTACAACTCTCCCCTCCTTTTAAGAGTTTTGTCCCTAAAACTAAATCAACATCCTTTGTATCAAAAATAACTTCCCTTATTGTTAACTCGGTATTTGCTTGACATGCCAACCTTTTGGTTGTTCTTTCACTTACCTTTTTTTTTTAATAACACACTTACGAGATGTCTTTTCCTTTCTATTGTTTACTCACTTCCCGAAGTTTATCATAACTAGGCATGTCTTACCCACATGTCTAAAAGAATATCTTTATATTCACTTTCTCCTCTACCTAGGGTGGTTTCTTCTTCTTGAGGGTTCTTGTTCAAGCGGCACCAAAGATTAAATGAGTTTTGAGGAAAAATTTGTTTGTGTATACACTTGAGATTCGGGATTATTAAGACGCCCAGGAGGGGTAGTGATCCGTCATAAGGGCTCCTGAATGACATGTTAAGGCAATGAGGATTGATTATTTGTACCAATCGATGTTTCACATTTTTTAAATTCTGCTTCACTATCCACATATTACATATTGGATGGGACTTCCAAACTTGCTTCACAATGGTACTATTTCCTGCATTGTGCATTTGTTCTCGAAATAGAAGCTTTTCAAGGTCTATAAGTGTGGCGCCCCGACCTAGTTTGGTCGGATCCCCGTGATCAACCCGCCACTCTCTCGGTTTATTAAAGGGTTTCTCCTTATTGTAAACTGTAATGAGTAAGACATCCTTTAATCTGCACCTTTTTCCTGGAATAGCATAATCAAAATTGCATGAAATTTAAAACTTTACATACTTGTCTTATAGGCATCTTAGTTGACGGTTTTTAAGAGGAGACTTTTCAGGATTTCCTGAAAGGGATATAAGGGAGGGGGTGAGTACGACTACTCAGTGAATGGGTTTTTAAAAGCTTTTGACTTTTAAGAAAAACATTTATATGGAGTGTGCCAGACTTCTTTATTTTAAAAAAATCCCTTCATTTAAAAATTCGGGTTTTTCCATTATTTCTTAGTTACCACGGTGTGTCATCACCCAACACACATCCTTCATCATGAA
This sequence comes from Trapa incisa, assembly GCA_030064435.1. Classification (NCBI taxonomy): domain Eukaryota; kingdom Viridiplantae; phylum Streptophyta; class Magnoliopsida; order Myrtales; family Lythraceae; genus Trapa; species Trapa incisa. The sequence goes on along the minus strand of CM057781.1, from coordinate 10,701,677 downwards.
GGTTACACACATTCGCAAGTCAGTATCACTACTGAACCCGCTAGTGGCTTCAGAGCGACTTTTTCTGCCACCCGGATAGAAGTACGACCACTTCTACCCTAGGAATGAGTGGATGTACGTGACATCCAACCCACAATCCCAAAATCACTTCTTCGTGTCCGTATGAGGACAGAGACCTCATCCTGTCCCCACCCCGGTCTCATGCGCTTCGTGCTACTCCAGATTTCGCACAGACACCTAGAACGACAAACTGCCCTTATAGCCACCAGGTCGTCTAGTGCCCTTAGGATGCATCACTACCCCTCATGGGCATCTTGATGATCCTGTACTCACAGTGCATGCACAAATAATGTTTTCTTATATTGCCATGTAATCTGTGGTGCCACTAGTCCAACGGCCCCGACTCTCAACTCAACCCACAACTATTTGTCTTGACTAGTCCGTCGACCTGTCATATCGCACTGTCGCTAGTTGACTAAGCATGTCGGTCCTATCTTAGTACCATGGCCAAACAATTCACTTATTAAGTTTTATGGCACATATATCATGTTCGTTTACGAACTCCTGCTCGTGCCAACTGGCCTTGGGCCCACTGTACGAGATTTTCAAAATCAGGCATTTAGCCCCCAAGTTCCAAAACCGAGGCCCCTGGCCTATCAGAGCTATTCGAGCTTCCGTCGAGAAGGTCTCCCAAATAGTTTAAGCATTGGCACACAGTTAGGGGAGAACACTTCCGACAAAATAGGTTTTCACTGTCCATTATACCAACCAGTATAAGGACATCTCCGTTCATAACTGATGAACGGGTTTTCAACTTCCTTTGAGTAAGTCTCATCATACCAACTAGGTATGATCTACTTACAACCGGTAAATAGTTTTTTTCGCATAATTTTCACATCACTTTCTCTAAGTGGTGATGATTAAAATACCACTAAATAGTGGGTTTTTATACTGAGGTACTTATCATCTCCTACCGGGTATGATATAAAATTTTCATTCACAACCGGTAAGTGGTTTTTATCTTTAAGTTGTGCTCATCATCCCAACCGGGTATGATGTTAGTAAACCCACTCTCCCGTTAATGTCGTGAATTCCACTAGACTGGTTCTTTGTATTCACGCGAGCTTGTCCTTGTTGGCGTTCCCGATATTTCACATTCCTACACGATATGAACAACCTTGTTCATTATTACTCGGCATAACAGCCTTCATTCATTGAGAAAACCCAAACTTTTAGTTATTTGTAATTAGGTCACTAAAGTTATTTATCTTTAACTTTAAGTCCCTAATATCGGTTTTTCCTCAAATTGAGTCCCGTAACTTGTAAAATTTATCATGGGGCCTCAATTTATTCAATTTTACAAAAAAGGGGTTTAATTTTCCAAATTTCCAATTTGGTCCCCCAATTTTTCCAAAATTACCATTTTGCCCTTCTTTTAAAAAAATGGTAAGTTTTGCCCCAAAAATTCCAAAATTCCTCAATTGGTCCTCCAACATTATTTTCATGCTCAATTGACCCTCAATTTCATAAAATTGTATTTTGACCCTTTGAATTTCGAAAATCCCAAAATTTTTCCCCCAATTTCAACTCTTCAACACTACCGAATTTGATTTCATCAAATTACCCAATCAAACACTTCTAATTTTTGAAATTGGAGTTGAAATTGAGTTCCTGCATGTTCATACGATTCTAAGAAACTTTGAATCGTAGATTTTAATGTCGGAATGAGCTCAAACGAAGCTTCACCGGAAAACAGACTGTGGAGAGAGAAAGCTTCGATTACTCACCGGTGAAGGCACGGCGGTCCGAGCTTTCAATCTGGGCAGATAGGTCTCGTCCTGAGGTTCATCCTAGAATCAAGAATTGCATCAATTGATGCGGAATTGGATTAGAATTTCATCATTGAAATTCGATCGACTCTCTCTCTAGCACCGATCGAAAATTGTAAAGGGGAATCGAATTGGCTTACCTTTCAGTCCTAATTCGGCTGTGGAAAGGCTGAGTAAGTGATGGGAGGGCTTGGTTTGGCTTGAGTAGTGCTTGAAATGGCCGATTTCAACTTGACTGAAATAGGGCAGCTTCGGTCCGCCGAAATTGCTTCACTATTCCATCATGTCAGCGCTTCGCCAACGATTCTCGAATTGACTGGAGTTTGCTATCAGATAGCTATCATTTCCCCGGTTTTAAAGAGCCCGACCTTTATTCAAGTCGAAGCTTTGGTTCGAGCTTTACCGGGAAATGGAAGAGTAGAGAGAGAGAGAAGTGTTAAGGTGTGAGTAGAATGAAATGGGGATGACCTCTTTAAATAGGTGTAAAAGCCGTGTATTAAATGGGCGAGATTTATTACTAGTATTAATATTGCCATAAATTATTGGTATTAATTCTAATAATTAAATTATTTGTATTAATCATACTTCCCAGGAGGGAACCCATCCTCACACTACTCTAAGGCAAGCACGCTTAACTTTAAAATTCTTATGGAATCTAGTTCACCTGAACCAATTTGGTTTTTGTTTTCTAGTTTGTCTTAAGTTTATTTTTCAAGGTTTAATGAACCATTTGTATCACCCGAAAGTTGTAAATTTCCATATTGCTTATTCCCAAATTTAAACTGGCTTGGTTTTTTTATTCGGTTTGACCGATTTTTTTCCCGGTTTTCCTTAACTCAAATATACAGGGTTCACAATAAAGTGTTTCACACATTCTACAATTAAGGGAAGATAATGAGAACATATCCAATCTCCATAAAATATCTATATATGTAGATAAAAAAAACACCAATTAGTAAAATAAAGGGTTATATAATGTGTTATAGCACAAGATGAGGATACTCCTTTTTTTCGGCCAAGTAAATACTTACCCCTTGAAACATGCATCAATCATATTAGTCTCTTGCAATATTACAAAAAATTAGATACTTCATGGATCCTTTGATCCACCTCCTCGAGTACTTAGTATGACATTAAAGTCCCCTAACACCTATCGTGCTTGTTTTCTAACTTTAGCCAGCTTCCGAATAACCTACCACTCAACTTGTGGTTATAAATCTAGATAGTGAAAATATAAGATTTAGCTGAATAATTCCAAATCGTGGTAACAATCATAAACGGATGTGTTTGGATAATTTCAACATTTAGTTGGTTCCACTATATTAATAATTCACTAATTAGGTCCATTAGTACTATATTAATGTTTTTCGAATATTTCAACTGTTTACTTACTTTATTTAACGACTACTCCTTGTCTTCGTTTACATAAAAAAATATATCTAGCTTTTTTTTCAAATTAGTTAATTAAGCGCACCACCATCAATGCAGATAAGGAAGAGCCCTCACATCATTAATAACATAATTCTAACGAGATAAGTATGAACATCAATATAAAGATAAACGGTCAAGAAAAATAGCTCTTATGTATATATATATTCTCAAAAAATTTATGTAGAAAAGTATTTTTAATAAATATTAAGTTAGCCAATGGACATTAGTGCAAGACAAATATAGAAAAATGTAATAAGTGAAGATAAAATCACATCTCCATATGGAAGACACTAAATTAGAAAATAGAATATTCTTTCTTTTATCTTTTAGGTAAATCATACTATATATTGTTTTAAATTAATAACTCTTTCATAAAAATATTTAGAGTGTAATAGATTGAAATATAATATTGTAAAAAGTACTAATATGTCATATAAATAATCAAATAAGTGAAGTTGATATGATAATACATATATTAGCAAAATTGTTGAATTTACATTAAAAAAATAATAAATTATAGAATTGAAAATTAAAAAAGAGAAGAAACGCAGCTATAAAGTCCCTCTCTAGACTAGCTGGCCTCCCCATGGGTGGCCTGAGAGAGGGTCGTCCGAGGCCCTCCGATCCAAATTCATATCTCATTTGGGAATAGCCCTCCCGATGGTCCTCTCCCTTTCGCTCGTATCCATTCAATAATTTGAAATTAAAGCTGTTAGCCAATTCACATGGGTAGCTTCTCTAATACAAAGTTGGCATCTATTTAGCGTATGAGTGAGAACGAAGCAACCAAAATTGCAGCCATGGAAAAGGAGCCTTCAACAGTTGGCCTTGCTCTCTCTAAATCACCTTTACACTCAATCCCGTCTGTGTTTGAACATGGAAGGAAATATAATATATTTAACATTTTTAGGTTTTCATTTATTATAAAATATTGTATTGTAATAAATTAGATTTATATTAATTTAAACATTATAATTTATAAATAATATCAATATTCTAATATTATATATAATATTTCTCCATTTCAATTAATATATAATTATTTTTTTAACATTCATTTGCCTACAACATTAATATAAAATTTAAATCATAAAATACTTTTAAATTTATATAAACATAATAATTGTTAAGCAGTGGACATACATAAATATTTAGTAATATACCAATGTCTTGTCTATATTGGACAAGGAGAAGCTTTGACTGCAAGACTATATGATTGAATGTTGTCACTGCCCATAAATGTTGAGTCAGTCCCATAAATGTTGAGTTTACGGATAATCTAAAAGAAAATAACACTATTGCCTTATTGCTTCATTGCTTGTTCTTTTTTATAATATTAATTACATGCTTAATTTACGGGATTTCGTTGTTTTCCATTTTAGGCATTCCGAAGGCTCACTAGTAGGGGTTGGATAAGGAGGAAGAGTGCAGCTCTCTTTTTCTTTTATTTTACCTGACAATCATGTACTCAAATCTTATAAAATTTAATCAAATGTAAATTTAAATTATTTACATTTTTAAAAAATTGAGAGTTTACATATGATAAAATATATATTTAATTAAAATTTAGTTTATTAGTGTTGGTAATTTAAATTTAGTTTATACTAATTTACAAGTTAAAGAAATGGTGAGCTTATAAATTCATAATGTCAATTCTCAATACAAGTTAATATTTTTGTGATTATGTGTCTCCATCATCATTTCATTTACGGGGCAGGCACTGATATTGGTAAGTCAACTCCAATCCCCCAATCATGGCTAAACTCAACCTCTATCCTAGTGCAACATCTTGGTCATTCCATCTGTAGTTATTACTTCCAAATCTACAATACCCGGTACTTGTTTAAAAAAAAAGGTTGATTACAATTAATTTTTATCCTATTTAATGCCATCAACTTTCCCTTTGGAATATTGGTCTTCCCTTAGTCGAGTCATTCCACATATCATATATTGATAGGCAGGAAGATGGATTGTGCATATAGTCTTCTGGTGGAGCATCAACCCTTCCTGCCCAATAAACAAGTTGAAAAAGGTGGCAACCAAAATGACTTTTAATCATACAAAAGATGTATTCCCGCACTGGGTATGATTGGTTTGCAAAGTAATTTTTTTTACTCATTGCTTAATGATATGATTGGTTTACAAAATATTGTAAATACAATATATTACTTTAGAAACTATTTTGGTTGGTTACATTTATTAGGAGTGTGTATGTTCACGTCCCCGTAAATATCATGATATTCATACCTATAGGACAAGTTCCAAAATTTTGAAATTAAATCCTAATATTTCCATTGCAATAATCGTACCTTACTCAAATTTGCATGAAACTATAAAAGTTTGAATAGTATCTTGGAACTTGTTCATCATTTATGAAAACTAAAATTCAACCAAATAATTTGTTTACTCACTTAATATAATAATTTAATAGAACCCAATACAAATATAATTTTAAAAAATAAATTACTATATTTAACACGCGTGCAAATTACTATATTTATTTTGAAAATTTAATTAATAATTTTTATCATTGATCATACGATGAAATAATAATTTACGAAAAAATATTATTTAAGCCACTAATGGATAAATTTTACAAGATTTTAACAAGGAAAAATAATTTAATGAGTAATATTTTTGTTGTTATTATTATTATTATTATTATTTATTTTATATCACCATTTTCTAGTTTTAATTATAGTGTTTTAGATAAAGTATATTATTAATATTTTTTAAATATAATATATTATTACAAAAATTAATGTAATATTATTTAAAATATTTGTATCATAATAAAATATTTTGTAAAATAATGGTACAATTAAGTAATAAGCGAAAATAAATCTAATGATAAATAATATTTTATAACATTTAAAAATTGTACTATTAGATTAATCTTACGTTCAGGTAAACTTTTAATATACGGTACTATTATTTTAAATAAAACTAATTATTTTATTTAATTAAAATAATAACATAATAATATTACGGTAGAATAATATATATAATTATAGTTTTTAATTAATTTTCACCATCAATACAAATTATATTAAAAATAAATTATATTTTATAAAATTTATAATATTTTATTTAACTTAATTATTTATATGTATACCATAAATATAAATTAAATATGTGTTTTTATTTAATAAAATTATAATTAATATTTTATTTAATTAATTTAAATTAATAAATTAAATATATTATACCAATAAATATTTTATTATCTATAATAATAAAATTTTGTTAGTAAATTATAAAATTTTATTATTATTAAAATCTTTTGTTCAAAAAATATTAAATTTAATTAATTTATTTCTCTAATATCATAATATATATAACTTATGATATTATATAAATATATAATTTAAAAATAATATTTTATTATACTAAAATTATATTATTTGCTACTAAATTATATTATTATAAAAAATATTATTTAATTTATTGTTTTAAATTAATTAAATAAATATTAATTATATATAAATTTTATTTATAATTTTATTAAGTAAAATTATATATTTACTTTATATTTATTTTAAATATATAAATAATTTAATTTAAATAAAATATTACACATTATTTTTAATATAATTTGTATAGATAGCAAAAAGTTTAGATTATAAATGAAATTTAATTAAAAATTTCAAATATATATGATATAATATAAAGTTTATTTTATATTTTAAGTAAAATTTTCAAATTTATTTTTTTATATTGATATGATTATTTTTGTTTTATAATTATTTTTTATATTTAAATTACTATTTTAACTTAAATATTAGAATAATTTAATAAATTTCTTAATAAAATAACTGTTTTATGAAATATTTGATGATAAAATATAATATTTGAAATTTTTTATATAAAGTGACATAATCCGCGAATATATTTTTTTGTATGATTATTATATTTTAAATTAACTAATTTTATTTAAGTCAGATCAAATGAGTAGGTGTAAGTTATCACAAAATTAAATTTTTTATTAGTTTAAATTCGAGACATATATCTAAGTGAAATGATTTTAATCAATCAATTTTGATCGATAGTTTATTTGGTGAATTGTGTGTTTATGGTAGCTGAATAGTTGACTTAATTAAACAATTTTATTAAGTTAGAGTAATAGGGTTTAATATATAACAAATAAAGTATCATATGCTATATTTGATCAAGTCTTATATTAAAAATAATCAAGTATTTGCAGGAAATATGATGTTAAAATTGAATAATGGCATTAATAATTTATCTAATAAGTATAATGGGATCAAATTATCGATCAAAGTGCAAGTCAAATCGAATTTGGTAAATAATAAGGTTGCTAATCAATCACTAATCTTGTACATATCAATTCCCGTTCATATATTGCCTTAATAATGATATATGTATTCCATATACTTATTATTTATTGTATGACTAGTGAAAATAATGATATCAATTTGATTATGTTTTTTCCATATTAGATAATAGTGAAACTGGCCAACGGTGGTCTCACTCGTGAGGATGTTTGCATCCAACTTGTTTGCCACCTCCTTTGAAGAGTTATCATCGCCAACAACGGGCCTAATACCCACGTCACTATTGATTCATCCGTTCCACTAGAGTGATCATAGTTGATCTTAATGATCCCTAGGCCAGGTGTGTCCATGTCCGGTTGAGGTGCCTCTGTGGTTAGACTTGCGCCCTTCTTTGAGATACACCATTTTTGCCACTCCACGCAACTCTATTACACATATCAACCACTTTTGGGGGTTCTAGACAAATCTTGATCAATTTCTTTATTTTCAGATGTACTAATATATTTTTATAATAAGCCTAAGTATGAATTTCGACTTCTGTTTGGACAACATATCCTCTAAAGAGTGCATCCAACGAAAGTCCAAACCTTTTTGGAGACACTGGTGAGTTTATTGGCCTGGATCGGCCTCATGTTCCTGTACATATGCATAAACGACCTTAGCCATTATTTCTCCCAATGCTAGATTACATGATCCTTCCTATTTGTTCCCATGAGAGGGACAACGAGGCAATTTATTCCCCCATCATAAAATATTGAATATGGGTAAGCTGGGAGTGTCTATTAACATTAACGAACTAACCCGCATGTGAACTAGATTTGGACCTAGGGGATTTAAGTTTATACCTTGTAAGATCGGGTAATAATAGCCCCATATTCCCTAACTTTCCCATATCTAATTTGATAGGTTAAGTCCACTTTTAATACTTATTTATAAGTTTTGAAATCCTAAAATTTTGATTAAAAATTGAATTATAAGGTAAATAATAATTTAATAATATGAAAACAATAATACTTAATTTTGTAATTAAATTGATTCGATTGTGAATTAAATATAAATTAGAATAATTTTAATTTAGTTATTGAATAAGTTGGATAAATACTAAGTAAATCGGGTTAATTAATTTCGTAAGATTTGATTTAAAATAAATGGTTACAAATATATATATATATATATATATATATAAATAAAAGTAAATTGTACATATAACATAGGAATCAATTCACGTCCGCACATAAGTCCTATTACAACATGTGATGGTTTTAAGGATGCATTAGACTTAGGCTAAAAGACCCGTTCGGATTTGGGCGGAAGGAGCTATTCGGACTTGGCCTGAAGGATACTACTCGGACTGGGCTAGACATACCTTAACTATTGTATAAGAAAAAGAAAGCCCAATAAACAACTATGGACATTTGTAACCCAATCCAACATACAATTGCTGAAGCCCGCACAGAAGCTACCCAACAGAAAAACTAAACGTGGGCATAAACACGGGAGTGGTTCTATACTAACCCATCAGCCTTCTTTTCCACAAATCTTGCTGGCCCATCCCACTTCTACTACCTTTACAAATCACTCTCCCTGGAAATCTGAATAGCCTGCGTACTCTCCTTCAACACATATACCTCCCGGAACTTGAAAGGAATCTAAATTAGCATATTAATCCCTGTATCAGAAATTACATGAATCAAATATGAACAAAGGAGATTTGATTTCAATTACTAATATTAGATATTACATGAATCAAATATGAACAAACGAGGGTAGAAATATACCTATACATCATCCTTAAAAATATACTAAGAAAATTACTTCCAATCTTACTACTCTAATTATTCTTAGACATTGATAATAAAAAAAATTAAAGCTAAATTAGGTTGAGAATAGAAGAAATAACTTATTAGAGAAAGGATGATGATTACTAAAAATTAGGAGCGAATCCTCGTATGGTGGAAAATGTTGTTGCCCTAAATTATGAATACCTAAAATGAGAAAATTCATCCTAAATTCTCTAAGTGTCAAATTTGAACCATAAGGTATAAAATTTAGAAACTAGAATTTTCCTTTATTAAGAAAATTCACATTTAATTATAAGATTATAGTACTGGATAAAAATATAATTTTAGAAATATTATAGTATAATGTATTAAATGTCAAATTTACCTCCTTAAAACATAATTATAGAATTCATGTATGATGTATAGGTAATAGATCATATCTAGTCATGCAAGAGGAGAACAAAGACTCGGAATCTCTCTGAATATGTTCCCGGATAATGGTAAGTGAGATTTTTAACTTCGAATTCGATTAGGCCGATAATGTATTATTGCTCATAAAATTGATATTATGAGCTGCTAAAAATTATTTTAAAGAATATATTCCCATGATAGTATGAAACCCAACTAAAAACCCTTTTCAGGAATATATTCCTGATGATGTTTGAACCTTGTGTGTTGAGAACTAGGCATAATGCTGTATTTTTAAAAACACTCATTGTGTAAGCCTAAGACTAATGGAAATGAGCATTGTCCCATAAATAATCCTAGTGATAGATTATGAGCTAAGCCATAAGAGACTTCATAATTGGTTTGTGTATGCAACATGTCATACCTAGTAATTTCTATCGAGCTAGAGTTGGATCTTGCCTCGTAAGAGTTGATAGAACATATATATTTATAATGAATATACACGCATATGATTGTTGGATCATTAGACACCCGATACAGGGTAGTGGTGATTCCACGGGCTGTTGGACAATAAGGTATGTATAAGGGAAGTGAGTGCTAGTCTAGTATGTAAAGGGCTCCAAGAGTCCTATGTGCATTAGACCTTGGCAAAGGGGAAAAAGGTCTCATCCCTCAATAGCTAACAAACTCAATGAGTCTGTGGGTTGAGAAATGGTGCTCACACAGATAATATGGTATAGACACATTGGTCTGTTAGATGGGTGGTTGGTAAAGGCGCTTCATACCACAAGTGGAACATAAGGGAGTCTTGTTTTACGACCATGTGATCAAACCCCACATGTGAAACCCCAATTGCCTTGAAATAAACCCTGTGACTTGTGACTGACTCCTAAAAGTATTCCTTGTTTTAAGCATGTGATTACTTGTGCACATGACATCACAATGTTGTATAGCTCACCCCTCAAATTCCCCTTTTAGGTAACTAAAGAATATGGGAGATTTAATGAAGTTAAGGAAGGTTATATTACATGAGAGGTGCACCTTTCATCCAGTGCTTAGTAATGTATCTTTTATTAAACATGTCACATCCCAACCTGGATTCCCAGACCTGGAGATAATTGCCACATCCTCCCGATTTTACAACAATGGGTGCCTCATCATTATAAACTCGACATGGTGCAAGACTTAAAACAAAATATCTAAAATTATTTTTCAAAATTAATAAATTGAACTTTTGGAAAATAAACTTCGGAAACCATACTAGGACTATATATTGAATGTAAGATATACCTTTGGTTTAGGTTTGACTTTTCCCATCAACACATGTCCTTATTCACCATTGTTACCTAAAAGGGGTAATCGGAGGGAAATGAGTTCGACAACTCAGTGAGAGGGCTTTTCAAGGAGGTTTGGATAAAACAGGGGTCACTATAGGTAAGCTTATAGAGATTTAAAGAATTGACTTGTATTTGACAAGTTTGAACTCCATTCCTTTCATCCGAAGGAAGTTAACCTCGGGACCATCATAATGAGTCTTGAAGGTTTACTTATATTTACAATGAACAATAACTCACACACCCGAATATTCATACATACTACTTTTCCTTAAATCCATATTAGTTGAGATTCCACTTAACAAGTTACCACTTGTTTGTTATTGAAAATCATTTCACATGATCTTAAGTTATTATTTTACCTTACATTTTAAGTTTAGCACACAAACAATCATACGACCTTTATCATCAAAGGGAACACACTTTCGTAGAACAATCCCCAATTGTTCCACTTGTGGACCGGAGCGCCATTACCGCCTACCCTAATAGAAGTCTGCGACTTCTACCAATAGTCTGAGCAGGCATCAATTACCTGACCCTCAAACCCACATCATACTTAGAGTTTGCAAATGTGGGACAAGACCTGTAAACCCCGTCCCTTCAAAGATAAGAAATCCAGGAAAAGAACCAGTCAATTAAAAAGAGAAAATCGAGCTAATTAACGAACCTAAACCGGTAAAAATATGGTAAAATGGGAAATTGGAAAATCACAAGTGACTCAAATAGTCATAAAAATCATGGAACCTTGGAACAAATGGGAAGAGAAAACCAAACCAGTTCAGGGTGAACCGAACCTGAATCGGACTTAAACCAGTTTGAACCATACTTGAATCAATTTCTAAATTCATTTTTCTTGGTGGCTTAAAATATTCAAACTGGGAAATTGAAGCCACCATTAGATAGAGAATGAATTTAGATTAATTTAGAAAATTATAATTTTGAGAAAACCAGTCGAATCGGGCCTGAACCAGGCAATTTTCGCTATTGAACCCCAACTGACCAGTCTGGTTCGGTTCGGAACAGTGTCGTCTTCTTCCTCAGGATGACAACATTGTTCATTAATGCATAAAACATCCTTCTCGAGCAAATGAATATTCACTCTGATCAGGGCATTTTCGAGCGAGGATAAGCTCGACCAAAATGGAAAGTGGTCGGGCTGAGGGTCCTCGAGCTTCCTATATAAAGAACTCCTCTCCATTCTACCTCCACACACCTCAAATCACCATTCTCTCTCAACTACTCCATTTTATGATGAAGCTCAAACTAAAGCTCCGATTTGGGCACTTTTCTTAGCCTCAGAAGTTAATGTCGAGTCCTATAGACTTTGGGGGAAGTCAGCTACCTGAAAGCAATCTTCCTTTGACCTGAGGACTGCCTGTATAATCAAACAGTGAAGCAGTTCCGACGGACCGAAGCTGTCCTATTTTGGCCAAGTTGAATTCGACCAAATTTAGACCTTCTCCGGCCAAACCAAGCCTCCCTAATGCCCCCACAACCCTCACATGACCTCCATAGAGGTGAAAGGTAAGCCAATTTGGCTCTCCTCCGTCATTGCATATTAGTGTTAGAGAGAGAAAATGTCAAATTTTACTGATAAAAGTCACCCTCATATGGACTTCAATTGAAGCAATTCTTTATCCTAGAAGGAACCAAAGGATGAGAGCTACCTCCCCAGATTGAGAGATTGGACCGCTGCACCTCCGACGGTAAGCTTTTTAAGCTTTCTCTCTCTACAAACAGTTTTCCCGTGAAGCAATGTTTGAGCTCGTTTTGGACTCAAATTTTGCGATTCAAAACTCCATTTGATTATATGGAAGTGTAAGAACCGATCCATGCCATCAATTAAAGCAATTTACCTTGATTGAGGGTCCAATTTGAAAAAAATCAAATTCAGTCAGTTTGAAGGAGAGAAATAGGGGAAATATTTTGGGGAAAATTGGGGATTTCAAAAAATTAAGGGACCTCTATACAATTTCCCAAAATTGAAGGCCAATTAGCCATGAGAAAGATGTTGGGGGACCAATTGGTCAATTTTTGAAATATTTGGGGTTAATTTGCTCCAATATTTGCAAATTGGTCCCTAAAGTTATTTTTCCTTTTACTTTATGGCCCAAATTGCCAGTTTTTACCCAAATTGAGTTCCAAAACTTTTAAAAGGGGTTCAAGTTTTTAAAATTCCCAATTTGGCCTCTAAAATTTCCAAAATTACCATTTTTTTCCTTCCTTTACAAAAATGGTAAGTTTTACCCCAAAAATTCTAAAATTGCTCAATTGGTCCTCTAACATTCTTATCATGCCCAATGACCCTCAATTTTATAAAATTACATTTTGGTCCCTCGAATTTCTGAAAATCACCAATTTCCCCCCAATTTCTACTTTCTAAAATTGTCAAATTTGATTTAATCAAATTGATCAACCAAACACTTCTAATTGTTGAAATTGAAGTTAAAATTGAGTTTCTACATCTTCATACGATTCAATAGCACTTTGAATCATAAGTTTTGACGTTGGAACGAGCTCAAATGGAGTTTCGCTGGAAAATAGAACATAGAGAGAGAAAGCTTAAATTACTCACCGTCGGGGGCATGACGGTCCGAGCTTCCAATTGGGCCAGATAGCTCTCCTTCTGAGTTTCCTCCTAAGAACAAGAATGGCATCAATTGATGCCGAATTGGATTAGAATTCTATCATCGAAATTTTGCCAGTTCTCTCTCTAGCACCGATCGAAAATTGTAGAGGGGAGCCGAATTGACATACCTTTCAGTTTTAATTCGGCCGTGGGAGTGCTAAGGAGGTGTTGGGAGAGCTTGGTTTGGTCTGAGAAGGGCTCAAATCGGCCAATTTCAGCTCGTCCAAAACAGGGCAATTTCGGTTCGTCGGAGCTGCTTCACTGTTCGATCAAGCCGGCGCTTCTCCGACGACCCTTAGAGCGAATGGATGTTACCACTGTGTAGCTGACTTCTCCCCTGTTCTAAGGAACCTGACCATGCCTTCATTGGCTCAAAAATAACCCTATAATTAGAGCTCTAGTTTGAGCTTCACCGAAAAACTAAGCAGCTGAGAGAGAGTGAGATTTTCAGGTATGGAGAGGATGAATGGAGATGAGCTCTTTATATAGGGAGCTCCGGGACTCGTCGACTGTCCGTTTGGAACCTTTATTACTGTCATTGATGGCTTGAAACATACTGAATGGAAATGTTTCTTCTTCATCGGTGCTGCTTCAATTTTTCGGCGAGTGAACAGTATTATCATCTGAAGGAAGAAGAGGACAATATTTCGAATCGAACCAGACTGGTCCGAACCGGGTTCAAAGCTTAAACCGGCTGGTTCACCCCCGATTCGACCAAAATTTTCAAATATAAAAAATTCTAAATTCATTTTCTATACAATGTGGCCTCAAATCTCAAATTTGAATTTTTAAAGCCCCTAGAAAAATGAATTTACCAGCTGGTTCAATAGTGGTTCAAACCGGTCCAAACCGGTTAAATCCGGTTTTGTTTTCATCTCCAATTCATCCTAAAGTCCTTTTTCATGACTTTTATGTCTTCTTAGGTCACTTAGGGTCCATAAATTCCCCGGTTTTCCCTCTCTCTATCAATTTCGGTTCATAAACTGTCTCGGTTCTTAAACTAGTTCAATCCGGTTCGGTTCTGGTTCACCCAAACCAGTCTGGTTTTTCTCTCTCAATTTGTCCTAAAGTTCTTTTCCAAGGTTTATGAAACTTTTTGGATCACTTGGGAGTTAAAATTTCTCCAATTTTCCCGTTCCCCAAGAAACGAGTTTGTGAACTGGTTTAGTTTTCTCACTCACTTTGACCTGTTCATTCCCGGTTTTCGTTAACTTCTAAGAGCAGGGTTTACAACTCTCCCCTCCTTTTAGGAGTTTTATCCTTAAAACTTATTTCACATATATTACGTGTTGGCTTTAAATTTTTATTGTTATGAAATTTTCTATTTTATCGTCCTACAACCTTCTCGGTTATTTTTGTTCATCCCTTTCATCACATATCTAAGATTCTCATCTCATTCTCATCCTTTCCTCGTTCCATGGAACTTACCTTAGCCTAGAATATTTTCCTTTAGTTACGTCCTTCTTTCCCTAGGCACCATTTCCCATCCCAAGCTCATTTTACCCAAAATTTCAGAACTAATAGTTTCAGTCATTTTTCTTCAATGAATTTTGGCGTTTATTGCCTTTTTATCCTGCATGGATTCATTCCTCATTCTTTGGTTATCAACTTTATTTTTGGCTTTGTTATGCCTTGCTCATAGACCTTGCCTAAGTCATATTTCTCTGAGTCAGTTGAGTATTCATGCCCCTTTACCGCATGACATTATTTGTGATGTCTTTAACTTTATGTCCCTATAACAGTATTGGTTTCCATACTTCTCATCTTTTTCCAAATTCCTTTATTCGGTCATTCAACCTTCAAATCCTTGAATTTCCTGATACTTATTGACATATTAAAATTTCTGATATTTTACTTCATTTTCATTCCTCATTCCCACTGGTATCCTTCCTCCTTAAGATCTCTTCTCTTTCTAAATCCATCCTTGCTCTTATCAATGTTCCTCCCACTATTATTCATTGTGAGTTTAGTTTTTTTTTCTTACTCGTATGGCATATTTTGATGTTATCTTCCTACCTATACATTACCTAGGTTTGACTTACCCCTTGATTCTTTATGATTTCCTTCTCCTTGTACATGATCTTTTCTTTTCCAGCATCTTGTTCTTGAGGAGTTTATTCTCTTTCTTATTCTGTTGGTTCCATTTCCTCTTCATTAGTACACCCATGTCTTTCCAAGATTTCTTTCTCTGGTGAGCTTCACATTCTCTTTCCCTCGGTATTTCCTTCTAGTTCTACCATTGAAATCATTAAATTTTGGAGTGTCTTTTGATAATATTTTTTACCAACTTACTTTTACTCTTTGGATTCATGAGTACCTTATGTTGATCCTGCTTCATCCCCACTTGCTTCAGTATTTGTTTATTCCTTTGAGGTGGACCTCTCATCCTTATTGTGTCCAAACCTTCCGTACCTTCGTGTCCTTGGTATTCCCCTTTTGTCTTGTTTAGGGTGTATTCTTTTACTACTCTCCATCTCTTATTAGACTTTGTCTACTCTTCCGAATGATTTTGTCCATATAAGTCATTTTCTTAAATTGGATCCGTCTAAAGTTTCCATTTTGAGTTTCCAGATCTTCTTGTAGTAGATCATGCTCAACCTCCCAATACTCTCACTTAGCCACTCTTACTTCTTACTGAGGACCGTATTTCATCTATGATTTTGCAACCTTCCCTCGATTGACTATCTTGACCTGAAGCTTCCCTCTTCCTCACTCCAATTTCCTATTTTTATCCTCCTTCTTGTATCTTCCATTCTGGGATTTCCTTTTTATTTAATCATCTTACCGTTCTTTAGAAATCAATTCCTCTAAATCTTCTCCTCACTTAGGGGTCTTGTATGACTTATCCACTCCTGTTTCTCTTCCTCTTTTAATTCATGCCTTTGCCTTCCCCAAGTCTTTCTCTCTTATGAAGTTACTAATGAATTGTACCTTAATTTATTATGTAGTTTTTATACCTGAGCCTTCCTGTTATTATTATTTTTTTCTCATCTTTCCTTGATGGTCTCTATTTTTTTTCATTCTAATATTCCCGTGGTTCCTTTTGGAATGTTCTTCTCCACTTTTTTTTTCTTACTCCTTATTCGCTAAGCTTATTTTTAACTCCTTGGACTTTTCATGATCCTGTACTCCTTGATGATTGTTTTCCTTCTCTTTTCTTTTTCTTAAGATCTTTCTTAGATGGATTCTTCTTTATCGTATTCTAAGGGTAAGTCCTAAGGGTTTGAGATTTACTCGTATTTTCTTCCTTAGATGATTTCCTACTTAGATTTTTTTTATACTCTTTTGCTTTGAATAACTCAGAAGTTTTAGTAAAACTTTTACTTTCATTCATTTAATAAATATTTTTATTGCCATAATTTGGCTTTTTATAGAAATTCTTTACCTCCTAATCCCTTGGGGTCATAGGACTAGAGTTAACCCTAGAACGATTATGAGACTCTTGATTAGAAGGCCCTGAGGCATTGATTGGGGTCCATTCATGCTCTCTAATAGGACGAATTTCATGTATGGCCTCCAATCCTTACCACCTTAGTACCTCAACCTCACCCTCATAAGTCCACTTCACCCATTGGGAAGGATTGAAGCCAGGTTGAGTGGGTGGAGGTACTTGGTGGACTTTCATGAAGGTGGCATACACATCCCAATAATTATCCCATACCTCCTTGGTTGGATTCCCTTCTGATTGTTGTGGGACTAGAGGAGGAGGAGTTGGACTCCTAGGAGGTGATACAGGTTCCTCTTGTCTAGGAGGAGGGTATATGATCTGGTTCTAATAGGATGCCTACTAGTTTTTTATAGTCTTCCCCCATGTCCTTGGGCACTCATTTCTCGCCCTTCAGGAACCATTGTACGACTTCCTCCCATGAGTTGGATGTCTTTTTTAGAGTTATAAGTGGAGGACTAGATTTGTAAACCCCGCCCTTTTGAGCTAAGGAAAACTGGGAAAAGAACCGGTCAAACTGAGTGAGAAATCCGAACCGGTTCACAAACTCGATCATTTGTGAACGGGCAATTTGGGAATTTATAACTCCCGAGTGATCCAAAGGGTTCATAATACTATGGAAAAGAACCTTAGGATAAAATGGAAGAGAAAAACCAGACTGGTTTAGATGAACCGGATCCAACTGGATTGAACCGGTTTATGAACTGAGTCGGTTCATGAACTGGAACCGATAGAGAACAGGCAAATTAGAGAAATTCAACTCCCTTGTGCCCTAAAGAAATTTATAAACCTTGGGAAGGAACCATAGAACAAAGTGGGAGAGAAAAACAGGACTGGTCCGGGTGAACCGGACCCAAACTAGTTTAAGAACCAAGCCAGTTTATGAACCGGAACCGATAGAGAGATGGTAAACCAGGAATTTTATGGACCCTAAGTGAACTAAGGAGTCATAAAAGTCACTAAAAAGGACTTAAGGATGAATTGGAGATGAAAACCAAACCGGTTAAGGTAAACCAGATCTGAACTGGTTTGGACCGGTTTGAACCACTATTGAACTGGATTCTAAATTCATTTTTCTAGGTGGCTTAAAACTAAACCAAGTCCTTCCAACACTTCCTCAACTCTCCCACAACCGAATTTGGACTGAAAGGTAAGCTAATTGGGCTCCACTCTACAATTTCCGACCGGTGCAAGAGAGAGAACCGACATAATTTTGATGATGAAATTCTAACTCAATTCAGCATCAATTGATGCGATTCTTAATTCTAGGATGAATCTCAGGAAGAGAACTATCTGCCTAGATCAAAAGCTCGGACCACCGTGTCCTTACCGATGAGTAATCGAAGCTTTCTCTCTCAATAGTTCATTTTCTGGTGAAGCTATGTTTGAGCTCATTTCGGCTTTAAAACTTGCGATTCAAATTGCTGGAGAATCAAATGAACATGTAGAAACTCAATTTCAACTTCAATTTCAATAATTGGAAGTGTTTGATTGGTCAATTTGATGAAATCAAATTCAATTGTGTTAAGAAGTTGGAATTAGGGGAGAAATTGGGAAAATTTGGGGATTTTCAAAAATTTGATGGACCGAAATGCAATTTCCTAAAATTTAGAGTCAATTGGTCATCATAAAAATGTTAGAGGGCCAATTGAAGAATTTTAGAATTTTTGGGGTGAAACTTACCTTTTTTTGTAAAGGAAAGGGTAAAATGGTAATTTTGGAAAAGTTGGGGGACCAAATTGGAAATTTGGGAAATTAATCCCCTTTTTGTGAAATGGAATAAAATGAGATCCCATGATAAATTTTAAAAGTTTCGGGACTCAATTTGAGGAAAAACTTGTATTAGTGACTTAAAGTTAAAGAGAAATAACTTTAGGAACCTAATTGCAAATAAGTGAAAGTTTGACTTTCTCATTCATTTGAAATAAATGAAGACTATTATGCTAAAGGATAATGAACCGAGATGTTCATATCGTGTAGGAATATGACATACTGGGAACGCCAACAAGGAAAAGCTCACATGAATACAAAGAAACGGTCTAGTGGAATTCACTACATTAACGGGTGAGTAAGATTTTATATTATACTCGGTTGGGGATGATAAGCACATCAAAATAAAAACCCACTATTTTGTGGTATTTTAAAAATCACAACTTAGAGGAGTGATGTGAAAACCATGTGAAAAAACTACTTACTAGTTGTAAGTAGATCATACCTGGTTGGTATGATGAAACTTCCTCGAAGGAAGTTCAAAACTCGTTCATCAGTTTTGAACGGAGATGTCCTTATACTCGGGTGGTATAAGGGACAGTGCTCTCCCCTAACTGTGTGCCAATACTTAAACAATTTGGGAGACATTTTTGACAGGAGCTTGAATAGCTCTTATAGGCCGAGGGCCTCGGTTTTGGAACTTAGGGGCTAATATGCCCGATTTTAAAAATCTCGTACAGTGGGTTCAAGGCCAGTTGGCACAAGTAGGAGCTCGTAAACAAACATAAATTAGATGCCATAAAAATTTTAATAAGTAAATTGTTTGGTCATGGTACCAAGATAGGACTGACATACTCAATCAACTAGTGGTAGTGCGACATGACAGGTGTCCAGACCAGTCAAGATAAATAGCTGTAGGTTGAGTTGAGAGTCGGGGCCGTTGGACTAGTGGCACCATAGATTATATGGCATGATAAGAAAAAAAATACTATTTGTGCATGCACTATGATTACGGGATCATCAAGACGCCCATGAGGGGTAGTGATGCATCCTAAGGGCCTTGGACAACCCGGTGAGTATAAGGGCAATTCGTCGTAATAGGTGACCGTGCGAAATTTGGAGTAGCACTAAGCACATGAGACTGGGGTGGGGACGGGATGACGTCTCTGTCCTCATACGAACATGGAGAATTGATTTCAGGATTGAGGGTCGAATGTCACGTACATCCACTCATTCTCAGGGTAGAAGTGGACATAATTTTATCTAGGTGGCTGGTAAAGTCGCTCCGAAGCCACAAGTGGGTTCAATGGACAGGCTGGCCTGCGAATGTGTGTTTAACCTTCATGATGAAGGATGTGTGTTGGGTGATGACACACCGTGCTTAAATAAGGAAATGGTGATAAAACCTGAGATTTCAAATGAAATGGTTTTAAAAGAAAGTAGTATGACACACTCCAAAATTTATCTTTTTCCAAAAGTTAAAAAGTTTTGAAAATCCATTCACTGAGTAGTCGTACTCACCCCCTCCCTTATATCCCTTTCAGGAGATTTCGGAAAGCCTATCCTTAAAGACCATCAACTAAGATGCCTGTGAGACAGGTATGATAAATCTAAATTATTATTCAGTTTTGATTTATGTTATTCTAGGAAAAGATGCAGGTTAAAGGATGCCTTACTCTTTACGATTTATAGTAAGGGGAAACGCTTTAATAAGCAGTGAGAGTGGCGGGTTGATCACGGGGATCTGATCAAAACGGGTCGGGGCATGACAACTAGAGTGGTATCAGAGCCTATTTGCTCGAATGCATAATAAAAACTAGAAAATATAGTAACTGATAGGGTTTATCTTAAAATTTTCAGATGGCTCCGAGGAGAGTAACCAGGAAAACTAGGAATGACTCTACTAAGTACCTTGTCCTTGTAGGAAGGCAACTATAGAAGCTTCTCAAATGCTTGGGGCATGGTAGAAATCCCCAAGGACCAAATGACAAAGTATCCAAGAGGATGATGCTTGGACCTGTTGAGGTCACACCCCCGAGTACAAAGGGAGGCAAGCATGAAACCATGACACCAACTAGGGCTTATAACCTTACCATGGAAGATGCTTATCAAACATCCCATAGCCCTCTATCTATTTCATAACCACCTTTTTGTAATATGGTTAAGACACTAAGATATTGTACTCCTTCTCTATTAACGAAGAATTCCAAGTTCCTGAAATCATGACTCTAAAAAAAAAAGGATGTAAGCCTATGCCTCAACTGTAGGAAGATTGCCCCAAGAAAAGTAACCAAACAAACTACGGGAACCGAGGAGAATCCCATCCCAAATAAGGAAATGAACCAAAAGACTAAAGAATTCTAGGAGAACTCTTAGGGAAAACTAGTAGGCAAAGAAGGCTCGACAAGAAAATCGACAAGGAGACTAAGGAGTGAGAACTCTAGTAGTAACTACTAGGCAAGGAAATGACCTGTTACAAGGTGAGGACAACAGGAACACTACTCGAGAAAGTGATCAACACTACTAAGGACAAGTATCAAGATAACCTTTTATAGGTGTAAGGAAAATGGGGCATGAAGTGAAGGATTGCCCCACATCGTAAGGATTTAGAACAATACCTTCCAAGAACAACACCTCAACAACTACATGAATCCGAAAGTATTCCACCCCATGAAATATGACTCCTGCTTGAAACTTCAACCATACCCAAGAGGAAGCTCTTCAAGATCCTAGCATAGTGGCGAGTACTTCCCGACCCAATCAACTTTAAGAAAAGCTAAAGCCCCAAGTTGATACTCGTATTTCGAAAGTAAATCTTGAGTTCCTAAAACTTTTTGTCCCTCAAAGATGGTGTAATGGTGTGCCTCAACTAGATGAGGGAGGAAAAGGACTGAAGGTATGACCTCGATCAACCGCAAATAAAACAAAGGGTAGATGAAGAGAATTCTTCCTTAAGAAGAAATTTCTTGCCATCTGGGAGCAAGGAAGGAAGCACCTCTACAAGAGAAGACAAGCCGAGCATTAGATGACAAATGGGATGTTTTGGGATGATAAGATGACTTGCTTTGGAAAAAGCAGAGAAGTTAAGTTTCGGACCAACATAGTGGAAAGAATCAAATAGTAATAATAAGATAGTTAAGGAGAATAAATGACGCCCTAAGGAGGACTGAGAAGTAGTAAGGACTACACCTTAAAAAGGGCAATAGGATGGGCATTAAGGATAAGAAGACTCGAGAGACAACTGTCTTAAGATAATTAGACAAGGAGAATAGTAGGGATGAGTCAGTTAACGAACTAACCCTCGTGAACGTCATAAATTTAATCTCTAGTAAAGAAGGGAGAGGTGGAAAGGCCAAAATTTTGGAAAATAAGGATGGAGGAAATCCTTAAAGAAATCAATGGCCAAGAACGGATTGACGACCAAACTCAAAGCCAGGAGAAGATTAAGTAAGCCTCTCGCAAGATGATTAAAAGATCTGGAAACAAGGAGGATTTGAGCTCTACTTAAAGGAAATAGACATGTACGGGAGTACAAGTTGGAATGAGGATGGGGTACAAAGGATGTACCCACAAGATTTCAAGAGTAAAGGTAAACGGAAGGGGATGGCATCAAAGGATGTCATTCAAGGATATATACATATGAAAATGAATGAAGAATGACTTCCGGGAGAAAGGGAAAGAATCTCACCAAGGAAGGAAACCCTAAGGAGGGATACATGTCCCAACTAAGAGGTAATGGGACCAAGTGATGAGGGATGAGGATACAAACTTGCAAATGAAGTGCATGGTGAGGTGAAAGAACCAATGGAAACATACTAGGAGAACCTAAGGAGTAAGTAAAACCCAAGGAACAAGTAGGTAGGAAGATACCATTAATAGATGCCGTAACAAGTAAGAATGGGTAGACTACCCATAATAAGAAAATAAAGGAAAGAATGTCCGAGAAATCTTGGGAAAGTAAGCTCCCTAAATAAGAAGTGGTTAAGGGGGAACAACCACTAATATCAAGATGGATTGTGGTCCACACTTGCTAATAGAGCCTAAAGAGTGGATGGCTAGGCATAGGGTGGAGTACACGAAATAAGACCGATAATCGGAAGCTACTCAAATAAGGAATAAGGGTTGGAATGGATAATTTAAGACAATGGAGGATTGAAAGTGGGCAAATGCCCCAATATAGAAAGGGTGTAAGGAGATGAAGAAAGGAAACCTTAATGAAATGGTAAGAAGGTTGAACATGTAACTCCTAAGGTGAAAGTCCCTACTTTGAATGAAATAGTAGAGAATGAAACCGTAAAAATGGAAACTCCCCAAACCAAGCAAATCAACATGTAGACTGAAAGGAATCAACTCGGTATAAAGAATTATGAAATGATTACGAACAAATAAGAGTGGATTAAGGCCAAAGTAAAATCCTTGAGTAAAGGATGTAATTGAGAACGAGAATGGACCAAAGAAAGGATTAATCCCAGCTTGTTGGTATAGAATTGGAAAACCTAATCAATTGGAACCGAAAAGATCCAATAAAGAAGTTGTGAAAAGATGAGTAGGTAAGAGGAATACATGCGGTTATGTGAGACATAAATTCAAAGGCATGATGGAAGAAAGGATAATGGTAAAAAGGATAGTTGAGGAATGCTATCAAAAGAAAAGAGGGATGAAGTTATACGATCCCTGAAAGGTCGAAAAGCTAAGAGAGACCCTCAAGGAGATGTTCTAGAAATCTAATGGACAGAGTTAGGTCCTAGAAAATGCCATGCTGTAAGGGGCATGTAAGCCCAACAATCTCGAGGAGAATATGACTCAAAGTAAGGTAGAGTCGGCTAATAAGCATGACAAGGTCGAATATAAAAAAAATTGGACCGAAGTTATAATAGACAACAAATGAAGGAAGGGTCAAAATAGGATGAAAAAGTTATAATAAAGAAAAAACGTGGAAACAAGTATGTAACGCTTGAAAGAACATCGACCTAAAGGTTTTAACTACCAAAAGGATAACTAGACATGAGAATGATTAGTTATCTTGGAATTCCCAATCTTGAGTACATAATCTCAAGGGGAAGAATGTTGTTCTAAGCAAAGAAAGATATGAATCTAAGGATATACCTTGGAATAAGGTATGTCTAGTTATGACAAACTCCGTGGAGGGAGTAAATAATATAATGGAAAAGAAATTTCCATAAGTGAAGGATGAAAAAAATGGGGGAGGGCTAATTGAAAGAACAAGAGAAGAGTTTGCATGTTAAGCAAACACCAAAGGGACATAAGAGAAAATGATTCCTCATGCAAGGTTGATAATTAAGTTTTGGAAACAAAACTCCTAAAAGGAGGGGAGAGTTGTAAACCCTGCCCATTTGGGCTAAGGAAAACCAGGAAAAGAACCGGCCAAACTGAGTGAGAAAATCGAACCGGTTCACAAACCCGATCATTTGTGAACAGGCAATTTGGTAATTTACAACTCCCGGGTGATCCAAAGGGTTCGTAAGACCATGAAAAATAACATTAGGACAAATTGGAAGAGAAAAACTAGACCAGTTTAGATCAACCGGATCCAACTGGATTGAACCAGTTTATGATCTAAGTTAGTTCATGAACTGGAACCGATAGAGAATGGGCAAATAAGAGAAATTAAACTCCCTTGTGCCCCAAAGAAATTTATAAACGTTGGAAAGGAACCTTAGAACAAAGTGGGAGAGAAAAACCAGATCGGTTCGGGTGAACCGGTCCCGAACCGGATTAAGAACCGAGCCGGTTTATGAACCGGAACCGATAGAGAGATGGTAAACCGATAGTTTTGTGGAACCTATGTGAACTAAGGAGTCATAAAAGTCACTAAAAAGGACTTAAGGGTGAATTGGAGATGAAAACCAAACCGGTTCAGGTGAAGAAGATCCGAACCGAATTGAATCGGTTTAGACCGGTTTGAACCACTATTGAACCAGATTCTAAATTCATGTTTCTAGGTGGCTTAAAAAATTTAAATTTGAGATTTGAGACCACCATTGGATAGAAAATGACTTTAGATGAATTTAGAAATTTTTAGATTTGAAAAACTCAGTCGAATGGGGGGGGGGGGGGGTGAACTAGCCGGTTTAATCTTTGAACCTGGTTTGGTTTGGAATAGTGTTATCTTCTTCCTCAAGATGACAACATTGTTCACTCGCCGGAAAATTGAAGCAGCGCCGGCGAAGAATAAATGTTTCCGTTCAGTACATTTCAGGCCATTAATGTCTGTCATAAAGGTGTCAAACGGACGACCAATGAGTCATCGAGCTCCCTATATAAAGAGCCCCTCCCCATTCATCCTCTGTACACCTGAAAACTCAATTCTCTCTTAGTTGCTTAGTTTTCTAGTGAATTGATGTCGAATTGGATTAGAATTTCGTTATTGAAATTCAGAAAATTGCAAAGGGGAGCCGAATTGGCTTACCTTTCGCTCCTAATTTGGCCATGGAAGGGCAAAGGAAGTGTTAGGAGGGCTTGGTTTGGCTTGAGGAGCGCTTGAATTGGCTGATTTCAACTTGGCCAAAAGAGGGCAGCTTAGGTCCGCTGGAGCTACTTCACTGTTTGATCACGCTGGCTCTTCTTCGACAACTCTCGGAACGAATGAATGCCACCATTCTGTAGTTGACTTCTCCTCGGTTCTAAGGAACCCGACCTGGCCTTCTTTGGCTAAAAAATGACCCTATATCAAAGCTCTAGTACGAGATTCGCTGGAAAACTAAGCAATTGAGAGAGAGTGAGTTTTTCAGGTGTGGAGAGGATGAATGGGGAGGGGGTCTTTATATAGGAAGCTCGGAGACTTCTTGGCCATCCGATTGGCACCTTTATGACAGGCATTGATGGTCGGAAACATATTGAATAGAGACGTTTCCTCTTCGCCGGCACTGTTTCAATTTTTCGGTGAGTGAACAGTGCTGTCATCTAAAGGAAGAAGACGTCACTTTTCCGAACTGGACCGGACCAGTCCGAACTGGGTTCAAAGCTTAAACCCGACTGGTTCACTCCCCATTCGACTGAGTTTTTCAAATCTAAAAATTTATAAATTCATCTAAATTCATTTTCTATCCAATGGTCTCAAATTCCAAATTTCAAAATTTTAAGCCAGCTAGAAAAATGAATTTAGCATCCAGTTCAATAGTGGTTCAAACTAGTTCAATCCGGTTCAGATCCGATTCACCTGAACCGGTTTGGTTTTCATCTCCAATTCCTTCACAAGTCCATTTCCATGACTTTTGTGACTCCTTAGGTCACTTAGGGTCCATAAATTCCCTGGTTTACTATCTCTCTATCGATTCTGATTCATAAACCGGTTTAGTTCTTAAATCGGTTCTATCCGGTTCTCTTGAACCGATCTAGTTTTTCTTTCCCATTTCATCCTAAGGTTCTTTTCCACAATTTTTGAACCATTTTGAGTCACTTGGAAGGTGTAAATCATCAATTTGCCTCATTTCCTAATAATCGAGCTTGTAGACCATTTCGGTTTAAAACTTCAAAACTAACCGGTTCTTTCCCTGGTTTTCTCATTATCAAAGGACGGGGTTTACAACTCTCCCCTCATTTTAAGGGTTTTGTCCCCAAAATAGTTACACGTTTAATAATTGAGGGTAACTATCCCTCATCATAGACTTGGTTTCCCATGTCTCTTCCTCCACGGGTCCTTTCTGCCACAACACCTAGACCATAGGAATTTTCTTGTTCCTTAAATTCTTGTCTCTCCGGTCAATGATTCATACCGGCTCTATCTAATAGGCTAGGTTCACTTCTAGTTCCATTAGAGGTCAGTCCAGTATGTGACTAGGATCAGGCTGATATTTCTGAAGCATTAAGATGTTGAATACATCATGTATTCTCTATAGATCAGGAGGCAGTACAAATTTATAAGCTACCGGTCCTATCCTTTGAATAATGGGATAGGGATTGATATATCTTGGTTTCAACTTTCCTCTTTGCTGAAACCTAAGTATTCCTTTCCATGGGGCTACTTTAAGGAATACTTGATCTACCACTTCAAACTCCAGACCTTTCCTTCGATTGTCTACGTAACTCTTTTGCTTGTTCTGTGCAGTCTTAAGATGACTCCTTATTAATTTTATCTTCTCAGTGGCATCCTCTATTATTTTTTCCCTTTCTAGCTTTCTTTCCCCCACTTCTTCCCAAAATAGAGGGGTGCGACATGGTCGTCCATAAAAGGGCTTCATAGAGAGTCATCTGAACACTAGCCTGATAACTATTATTGTAAGCAAATTTCCATCAGGCACAAGTATTCCTCCTAGCTTTTGTTCATGGTAATCTCGCACGCTCTTAGCATGTTTTTTAAGGTTTGGATAGTTCGCTTCGATTGACCATCTGTCTAAGGGTGGAATGTCGTGCTCACATGAAGCTTGGTCCCTAGTGCGTTTTGTAGACTTGGCTAGAACCTAGAAGTAAATTGCGGATATTTATTCACCACAATACTCACCAGGACACCATGGAGTGTCATGATTTCCTTCATGTATAGAATGGCCAGCTATTCTACTGTGTTTATCACCTTTATAGGAAGGAAATGTGTTGATTTGGTCAATCTATCCACTACTACCCATATTGCATCTCGACCATTTCTGGTCACCGATAAGCTCGTGACAAAGTCCATGGTGATGTGCTCCCATTTCCTCTCCGAGAGTGGTAACGGTTTTTGATGCTTTGCTTTTATCTGTTGACAGGACAAACATCGATGTACATATTTCGCAATGTCCCTTTTCATGCCCTTCCCCCGGTATTCTTGTTTGAGGGTGCGATATATCTTAGTACTGCTCAGATGCATAGCATATACCGAATCGTGTGCCTTTTCCAGACTTAATCTTTTCAACTCCTTATCTTAAGGTACACATATCCTACTCTTATAGGTTAGTACTCCATCACTTCGCACGTCGTAGTCTGGTTTCCTTTCTCTGTTTACCACCTCCAAATAAGATTGGAGTTCTTTATCGATCCTTTGTTGAGCCTTATTATGCTTGGTCAAACTAGGTCTTACTACACATTAGCCACTAAACATTTCATGCTTGTCTACCATCAGATCTACCTCCATCCTTCCCAAATGTTGTAACAAGGGTAGGTATCTTGTCTTTACTTGTGTCATCTCAGTTTGATACTTGCGACCTAAGGCATCTGCTACCATATTAGCCTTTCTGGGGTGGTATTCTATTGCAAGATCACAATCCTTCACCAATTCTAGCCATCTCCTCTCACTGATATTTAACTACTTCTAAGTTAGTAAGTACTTAATGTATTCCGATCTGTGTATATCCTGCACTTAACTTCGTAAAGGTAGTGTCGTCATATCTTTAGGGAAACACTATTGCAGCAAATTCTTAGTCATGAGTTGGGTAATTTCTTCCTCCTTGTTACCTGATTCTTTCTTCCCATTATCTTGTTCTTAAGGAATTATCCTATTGCTTATTCTGTTTATTTCACTTTCTTTCCTTAGTATGCCAATGTCTTTCCAAGATTTCTTTTTCTAATGAGCTTTTCATTCTCTTTCCCCTCCATATTTCCTTCTAGATCTACTATTGAAATCCTTAAATTTCTAGAGTATATTTTGTCGATATTTTCACCAACTTATTCTTGTTCTTTGGATCCAGGAGCACCTTTTATTGATCCTACCTCATTTCCACTCGCTTTAGTGTTCGTCTATTCCTTTGAGGTGGGACTCTTATCCTTATCATGTTCAAACCTTTCGTACCTTTATATCCCTAGTGCTTCCCTTTTTGTCTTGGTTGTGGTGTATTTTCCCACTATTCCCCATCTCTGGTTAGACTTCGTTTACTCCTCCAAATCATTTAGTCCAAATAAGTTATTTCCTTATATAGTATTTCTTTGACGTTCCAATTTTGAGTTTTCTAGGCCTTCTTGTAGTAGATTGTGCTCCACCTCCCAATACTCTTACCTAACCACTGGTATTTTCTGGTGTTTGATCGCCTTATCCTTTGAAAATTTTCTCCTAAACTTAAGGACCTAGTATGCTTATTCTTGTAAACCCCACACTTTTGAGTTAAGAAAAACTAGGAAAAGAACCGGTCAAACTGAGTAAGAAAATCAAGCCGGTTTACATTTGAGAACACACAATATGGAAATTTACAAGTTTCGGGTGATCTAAAGGGTTCATTAAACCTTGGAAAAGAAATTTAAGAATCTTTAGAAGAAAAAACCAAAGTGGTTTAGTTGAACTAGATTTTATAAGAATTTTAAAGTTAAGCGTGCTTGCTTGAGAGTAGTGTGAGGATGGGTGAACTCATGGGAAGTATGAATTTTTTTTGTAATCCAAAATTTCGGTAAAAAATTTTTATGTACGCCTTATCATAAATAACCATAAATTAATATATATTTAATTATTGTAATTAATACCAATAATTTAATACCTAAATTAAATTATTGGAATTAATACAAATAATTTAATACCAAAATTAAATTATTAGAATTAATACCAATAATTAATGGCAATATTAATACTAGTAATAAATCTCGCCCATTTAATACACGGGTTTTTCATCCCCATTTCATTCTCCTCACACCTGAACACTTCTCTCTCTCTCCTGCTCCATTTCCCGGTAAAGCTTGAACCAGAGCTTCGACTTGAACAAAGGTCGGGCTCTTTAGAATCAGGGAGAAGATAGCTATCTGATTGCAAACTCTAGTCAATCCAAGAATCGTTAGAGAAGCGCCAACATGAAAGAATAGTGAATCAACTCCGGCGGACCGAAGCTGCCCTATTTCGGCCAAGCTGAAATTGGCCATTTCAAGCCCTCCTCAGGCCAAACCAAGCCCTCCCAACACTTCCTTAGCCTTTCCACGGCCGAATTAGGACCAAAAGGTAAGCCAATTCGGCTTCCCTTTACAATTTTCGGTCGGTGCTAGAGAGAGAGTCGACCGAATTTTAATGACAAAATTCTAATCCAATTCCACATCAATTGATGCAATTCTTGATTCTAGGATGAACCCCTTTTTGGTGAAATTGAATAAATTGAGGTCCCAGGATAAATTTTAAAAGTTATGGGACTCAATTTGAGGAAAAACCGACATTAGGGACTTAAAGTTAAAGAGGAATAACTTTAGGGACCTAATTGCAAATAACTAAAAGATTGAGTTTTCTCATTCATTGGAAATGAATGAAGGCTGTTATGCCGAGTAATAATGAATAAGGTTGTTCATATCATGTAGGAACGCGAAATACCGGGAACGCCAGCAAGGACAAGCTCGCGTGAATACAAAGAACCGGTCTAGTGGAATTCACGACATTAACGGGTGAGTGGGTTTACTAACATCATACCCGGTTGGGATGATTAGCACAACTTAAAGTTAAAAATCACTTACCGGTTGTGAGTGGGTTTACTAACATCCTACTCGGTTGGAATGATGAGCACAACTTAAAGTTAAAAACCACTTACCGGTTGTGAGTGGGTTTACTAACATCATACCCGGTTGGGATGATGAGCATAACCTAAAGATAAAAACCACTTACCGGTTGTGAGTGGAAATTTTATATCATACCCGGTATGGGATGATAAGTACCTCGGTATAAAAACCCACTGTTTAGTGGTATTTTAATCATCACCAGTTAGAGAAAATGATGTGAAAATTATGCGGAAAAACTACTTACTAGTTCTAAGTAGATCATACCCGGTTGGTATGATGAGACTTCCTCAAAGGAAGTTGAAAACCCGTTCATCGGTTATGAACGGAGATGTCCTTATACCGGTTGGTATAATGGATAGTGAAAACCTATTTTGTCGAAAGTGTTCTCCCCTGACTGTGTACCAATGCTTAAACTATTTGGGAGACCTTATTGACGGGAGCTCGAATAGCTATTATAAGCTAGGGGCCTCGATTTTGGAACTTGAGGGCTAGAATGCCGAGTTTTTTTTTAAAATCTCGTATAGTGGGCCCAAGGCCAGTTGGCACGAGCAGGAGCTCGTAAACGAATATGATATATGTGCCATAAAAGTTAATAAGTAAATTGTTTGGCCATGGTACCAAGATAGGACCGACATGCTCAGTCAACTAGTGGCAGTGCGACATGACATGTCGACGGACTAGTCAAGACAAACAACTGCGAGTTGAGTTGAGAGTCGAGGTCGTTGGACCAGTGGCACCACATATTACATGGCAATATAAGAAAACATTGTTTGTGCATGCACTATGAGTATGGGATCATCAAGACGCCCATGAGGGGTAGTGATGAGTCCTAAGGGCACTGGACGACCTGGTGGCTATAAGGGTAGTTTGTCGTTCCAAGTTTCTGTGCAAAATTTGGAGTAGCACCAAGCGTATGAGACCGGGGTGGGGACGAGATGAGGTCTCTATCCTCATACGGACACGAAAAAGTGATTTCAGGATTGTGGGTCGGATGTCGCGTACATCCACTCATTCCTAGGGTAGAAGTGGTCGTACTTCTATTCGGGTGGCAGGAAAAGTTGCTCCGAAGCCACTAGCGGGTTCAGTAGTGATATTGACTTGCGAATGTGTGTAACCTTCATGATGAAGGATGTGTGTTGGGTGATGACACACCGATAACTAAGAAATAATGGAAAAAACCAAAATTTTAAATAAAGGGATTTTTAAAAAGAAAGGAGTATGGCACACTCCATATAAATGTTTTTCTTAAAAGTTAAAAGTAGAACTTTAAAAACCCATTCACTAAGTAGTTGTACTCACACCCTCCCTTATATCCCTTTCAGGAAATCCTAGAAAGCCTACCCTGAAAGACAATCAACTAAGATGCCTGTAAGACAGGTATGAAAAGTTTAAAATTTCATGCAGTTTTGATTATGCTATTCTAGGAAATGATGCAGGTTTAAAGGACGCCTTACTCTTTACGAATTATAATAAGGGGAAACCCTTTAATAAACCGGGAGAGTGGCGGGTTGTTCATGAGGATCCGACCAAACTGGGTCAGGGCGTGACAACTAGAGTGGTATTAGAGCCTATTTCCTCGAATACATAATCAAGATTATAAAATATTGTAACCAATAGGATTTATCCTAAAATTTTCAGATGGCTCCAAGGAGAGGAACCAAGAAAACTAGGAATGGCTCTACTCAACACCTTATCTTCGTAGGATGACAACCCTAGAAGCTTCCCAAATGCCTAAAGCATGGCAGAAATCTCAAAAGAGCAAATGAGAAAGTATCCCAGAGAATGGTGACAGGACCTATTGAGGTCACAACTCTAAGTATAAAGGAAGCCAAGCGTGAAGCCATAAAATGGGGCATATAACCTTACATAGGAGGATGCTTATCAAGAATCTCGTAGCTCCCTAGTTACTTGGTGACCATTTTCTGTAATAGGGCCAAAATCCCCAACATACTATACTACTTTATTAATGAAGTACTCCAAATTCCTAAAAATCCTGTCCCTCAAATGATGTGATCTTCAAGGAAGACTCCAAAAAGAAAAAAAAAACTATCACAGTATCCAGACTTAAGGACAAAGGAGCACCAAAACTAACAATTTCCAAGAAAATGCCAGGAGGAACCACTTATGTTCATGTAATTACAATCATGAATGATAGGGACACTGCGTGGAGAAGTGCCCAACCCTACAAAGGACAGGAATCAAGTTAACTTAGAGGGGAATAGGACACGAAGTGAAAAACTGTCCCACATTGCCAGGAGTCAGGACAATATTTTCCAAAAATAAACATCCCACAACTATAGGAAATCTGAAAGGATACCATCCCAAGAAACGTGACTCCATTTGCAACCACAGATAAGAGGAAACTCTTCAAAATCTTAGCAAAGTGGTAAGAAGGAAAAAGGGGTAAAGGTAGGACCTCAATAAAACCACAAACAGAACAAAGGATAGCTGAAGAGAATTCCCCCTTTAAGAAGAAAATCCAAACAATTTAGGAGCAAAGAAAGGAGTGCATCCACAAGAGAAGACAAGACGAACATTTGATGACAAACGAGACGTATTGGGATTACAGGAATAAATCACCTTGGAAAAAGCAACTATGTCAAATAGGAAGTTCGGACCAACAAGACAAGAGAAAGCAAGTCGTTACAACAAGATAGTCAGAGGGAACAAATGACACCCTAAGGAAGACCGAAAAGTAGAAGGGGTTACACCATAAAAAGGTCAGTGAGATGGACGTTAAGGATAAGAGTACTCAAGAAACAACTGCCCTAAGAAACTTAGACCAAAGGAATGATGGAGGCGAGGTAGTTAACAAACTAATACACGTGAAAACCATAATTTGAGTTCCAACAAAGAAGAGAGGGGCGAAAAGGCCAAATACTCGGGAAAAGAAGGATGAAAGAAATCCTTAACAAGACCAAAGGCCAAATTAACCAAGAAAAAAAAATAATAGGCAAGCCTCTCACATAATTATTAAGAAATCTTGAAACAAGGAAGATTTGAACGCTCCATAAAGAAATACACTATGAATGTAAACTTTAGAGGGATGCATACGACTAACTACCCTTGAAGGAATTTTGATGGGCGGATGGACATAATGTGGAGTGCAAGGAACCAATCCTTAATTGGGAAATGTTTTGAAAGAAGGAAGTATCGTGATGGCCTAGTGTGACTTACTTGGAGAGAGCAGGAGAACTAAACAATAATTTTAGGAGAACAGAGTAGAAAGAAGAAACGAGTAACAACGAGATGGCCAAAGAGAATAAAAAAAACCCTAAGAAAGGTTGAGATATAGTAAAGACTACACTCTATGAAGGACAAAGGATGGGCATGAAGGACGAGTGATACAGCTGCCCAGATGATTGGATAAAAAAAAATGGAGAGAAGGAGACAGTTGAAGAATTGGTTTTTGTGAGAATCCTGGATTTAAACCACAACAAAGAAGGGAGAAGTAAAAAGGCCATAACATTGGAAAAAGAAGAATGAAGGAAAATCCTTAAAGAAATTAATGACCAAAATCGGATTTCTAGATTAAAGTATTGAGACGATCAAGTGAGCTTCACGAAGGATGAACAAGAGATTTTGAAAAAAGAAGGATGTGAACCCTCCTTAAACGAAAATAAGTTAACGGGTTAGCATAAAAAAGATGTTGTGACAAGTATGAATGAGTGGACAACCCATACTAAGGTAATAAAGTAAAGAATGTTCGAGAAACATTGGGAAAGTAAGTCCTCCAAATAAGATGTGGCTAAGGAGGAATAACCGCAATTGGTAAGACGGGTCATAGTCCACACGTGCATATGAAGCTTAAAGAGTGGACAACCGAGCATAGGGTGGAATGCACAGAATAAAACCAATAATCAGAAGTATCCCATATGAGGAATAAGGGATAAAACAAAAGTTGTGGATAGAAAAGGATCCAAAGCAAACAGATGCCCTAACATAGATAAGGGTGCGAAGAAAGGGAGAAAGAACCATACAATGAATGATAAGGAGGTTGAACATGTAACTCCTAAGATGGAAATATCTATTATAAGGGACATAGTAGAGAACAAAACCGGAAGGAGGGAACCTTCCCAAGCAAAGTAATCGACACATAGATCGAAAGCAATTATTATAGAATGAAGAATCATGAAGTGATTAGGAGTAAGTAAAAGTGGATTAAGGAAAAAGGAAAAACCCTTAAATAAGGAATGCCAAGGACTTAAGAAGGAAAGAATCCCAGTTTGTTGGTAAACTATTGGGAAACCAAATAATTGGCACCAGAAAGACCCAATAAAGAAGTTGGGAAAGGACGAGTGGGTAAGGAAAATTGACACAATTATGTAAGACATGTTGTCAAGATACGAATGATAATTGGATAACAATCAAGGTAGTTGAGGAATACTACCCAATGAAAGGAGTGATGAAATTATACAATACCTGGAAGGCTGGAAAGTTGGAAACAACCCTAAAAGAGGTGTTGTAGGAGTCTGATGGATTGAGATAGGTTCAGAACTATTTCATATCATAAGGGACATATAACCACCAACAATGCCGAGTAAAATGTAACTCGAGTAAGAAGGAGTTAGTTGGTAAACATAACAAGGTCAAATATAAATTTGACCGAGGTTGTAATCAATGACGGATGAAGGATGGGTTAAATTGGGGAGAAAGAATAATAACACAAAAACCTGTGAAAACAAGTATGTAATGCTTGAAAGAACATTGAGCTAGGGGTTTCAATGATGAAGAGAATAACTAGACAAAGGAACGATTGGGCATCTTGGAACTCACAATCCTGAAATCTTGAGTAAAATCCCCAAAAGGAAGAACCTTATCCTAAATGAAGGGAGATGTGAACCTAAGAATATACATTTGGATTAATGAGCCATACATGCCTCGTTATTATAACACCATGGAAGGAGTAAGCATGATAAATGAAAAGAAATTCCTTAGATGAATGATTACGGGGACTAAGCGAAAGAGTAATCAAAGTGTTGGTATGTCAAGAAAACCCAAGTTGATATTAAGGAAAATTATTCCTGATGTGGAATATATTGGTTAAGTTTTGGGAACAAAACTCCTAAAAGGAGGGGAGAGTTGTAAACCCTGCACTTTTGAGTTAAGAAAAACCGGGGAAAGAACCGATCAAACCGAGTAAGAAAACCAAGCTGGTTTACATTTGAGAACATGCAATATGGAAATTTACAACTTGCGGGTGATCTAAAGGGTTCATTAAACCTTGGAAAATAAATTTAAGAAACTTTAGAAAATAAAAACCAAATTAGTTCAGTTAAACTAGATTTCATAAGAACTTTAAAGTTAAGTGTGCTTGCTCGAGAGTAGTGTGAGGATGGGTGACCTCCTAGGAAGTATGAATTTTTTTTGTAACCCGAAATTTTGGCAAAAATTTTTTATGTACACCTTGTCATAAATAACCATAAATTAATATATATTTAAATTATTGAAATTAATACAAATAATTTAATACCGAAATTAAATTATTAGAATTAATACCGAAATTAAATTATTGGAATTAATACAAATAATTTATGGCAATATTAATACAAGTAATAAATCTCACCCATTTAATACACGGATTTTATGCCTATATAAAGAGGTCATCCCCATTTCATTCTCCTTATACCTGAACACTTCTCTCTCTCTCTACTGCTCCTTTTCCCGATAAATCTCGAACCAGAGCTTTGACTTGAATAAAGGTTGGGCTTTTTAGAATCGGGGAGAAGACAACTATCTGATAGCAAACTCCAGTCAATCCCAAAATCATTGGAGAAGCGTCGACATGATGGAATAGTGAAGCAACTCCAGCGGACCGAAGCTGCCATATTTCGGCCAAGCTAAAATCGGCCATTTCAAGCCCTCCTCAGGCCAAACCAAGCTCTCCCAACACTTTCTCAGCCTTTCCACGACCGAATTAGGACCGAAAGGTAAGCTAATTCGGCTCCCCTTTACAATTTTCGGTCGGTGCTAGAGAGAGAGTCGACCGAATTTCAATGACAAAATTCTAATCCAATTCCACATCAATTGATGCAATTCTTGATTCTAGGATGAACCTCAGGACGATAACCTATCTGCCCAGATCGAAAGCTCGGACCGTGGTGCCTTCACTGGTGAGTAATCGAAGCTTTCTCTCTCTACAGTCTATTTTCCGGCGAAGCTCTGTTTGAGCTCGTTCCGGCATTAAAATCAACGATTCAAAGTTTCTTAGAATCGTATGAACATGCAGGAACTCAATTTCAACTCCAATTTCAATAATTAGAAGTGTTTGATCGATCAATTTGATTAAATCAAATTCGGTAGTGTTGAAGAGTTGAAATTGGGGGAAATTTTGGGGGATTTTCGAAATTCAAAGGGCCAAAATACAATTTAATGAAATTGAGGGTAAATTGGGCATGAAAATAATGTTGGAGGACCAATTGAGGAATTTTGGAATTTTTGGGGGCAAAACTTACCATTTTTTTAAAAGAATGGCAAAAGGGTAATTTTGGAAAAATTAGGGAACCAAATTGGAAATTTGGGAAATTAAACCCCTTTTTGGTGAAATTGAATAAATTGAGGTCCCAGGATAAATTTTAAAAGTTATGGGACTCAATTTGAGGAAAAACCGACATTAGGGACTTAAAGTTAAAGAGGAATAACTTTAGGGATCTAATTGCAAATAACTAAAAGATTGAGTTTTCTCATTCATTGGAAATGAATGAAGGTTGTTATGCCGAGTAATAATGAATAAGGTTGTTCATATCATGTAGGAACGCGAAATACCGGGAACGCCAGCAAGGACAAGCTCGCGTGAATACAAAGAACCGGTCTAGTGGAATTTACGGCATTAACGGGTGAGTGGGTTTACTAACATCATACCCGGTTGGGATGATTAGCACAACTTAAAGTTAAAAACCACTTACCGGTTGTGAGTGGGTTTACTAACATCCTACTCGGTTGGAATGATGAGCACAACTTAAAGTTAAAAACCACTTACTAGTTGTGAGTGGGTTTACTAACATCATACCCGGTTGGGATGATGAACACAACTTAAAGATAAAAACCACTTACCGGTTGTGAGTGGAAATTTTATATCATACTCGGTAGGGGATGATAAGTACCTCGGTATAAAAACCCACTGTTTAGTGGTATTTTAATCATCACCACTTAGAGAAAGTGATGTGAAAATTTTGCGGAAAAACTACTTACCGGTTGTAAGAAGATCATACCCGGTTGGTATGATGAGACTTCCTCAAAGGAAGTTGAAAACCCGTTCATTCGTTATGAATGGAGATGTCCTTATACCGGTTGGTATAATGGACAGTGAAAACCTATTTTGTCGAAAGTGTTCTCCACTGACTGTGTGCCAATGCTTAAACTATTTGGGAGACCTTCTTGACGGGAGCTCGAATAGCTCTAATAAGTCGGGGGCCTCGATTTTGGAACTTGAGGGCTAGAATGCCGAGTTTTTTTTGAAAATCTCGTATAGTGGGCCCAAGGCCAGTTGGCGTGAGCAGGAGCTTGTAAACAAACATGATATATGTGCCATAAAACTTAATAAGTGAATTGTTTAGCCATGGTACCAAGATAGGACCGACATGCTCAGTCAACTAGCGGCAGTGCGACATGACATGTCGACGGACTAGTCAAGACAAACAACTACGGGTTGAGTTTAGAGTCAGGGCGTTGGACCAGTGCACCACAGATTACAGGGCAATATAAGAAAACATTGTTTGTGCATGCATTGTAAGTATGGGATCATCAAGACGCCCATGAGGGGTAGTGATGAGTCCTAAGGGCACTGGACGACCTGGTGGCTATAAGGGCAGTTTGTCGTTCCAAGTGTCTGTGCAAAATTTAGAGTAGCACCAAGCGCATGAGATCGGGGTGGGGACGGGATGAGGTCTCTGTCCTCATACGGACACGAAGAAGTGATTTCGGGATTGTGGGTCGGATGTCGCATACATCCACTAATTCCCAGGGTAGAAGTGGTCGTATTTCTATCCGGGTGGCAGGAAAAGTTGCTCCGAAGCCACTAGCGGGTTCAGTAGTGATACTGACTTGCGAATGTGTGTTGGGTGATGACACACCGATAACTAAGAAATAATGGAAAAAACCAAATTTTTAAATAAAGGGATTTTTAAAAAGAAAGGAGTATGGCACACTTCATATAAATGTTTTTCTTAAAAGTTAAAAGTAGAACTTTAAAAACCCATTCACTAAGTAGTCGTACTCACACCCTCCCTTATATCCCTTTCAGGAAATCCCGGAAAGCCTACCTTGAAAGACAATCAACTAAGATGCCTATAAGACAGGTATGAAAAGTTTAAAATTTCATTTAGTTTTGATTATGCTATTCCAGGAAATAGTGCAGGTTTAAAGGACGCCTTACTCTTTATGGATTATAATAAGGGGAAACCCTTTAATAAACTGGGAGAGTGGCGGGTTGTTCATGAGGGTCCAACCAAACCGGGTCGGGGCGTGACACTTCTACTCTTGTTTTTCTTCTTTCCTCGACTTACACTTTACCTTCCATATGTATCTTATCCTGTGGAATTTCTAAGGAATTTGTTACACTTAGGAGTTCCTGTTGTTGCACTTTCTCTTCATCCTTACCGGGTGAACTCTAAATCTCTTTTCCTTATTTATTTGCTTCTATTCTTATGGTTCTTTTTGGGATGTTATACTTCCTCTCGAGTTTTCTCAGAACTTCTTGATCTCTCGAAAGTTATGTACTCTTGGATGGTTGGTCCTCCAACTCCCTTTTCCTTTCGTTAGGATCACTATAAGATAAATTTTTCCTTATCATTTTTTTTCTAGTCTTAAGGGTTAAGTTTAACTATCCATAACCCATTCTTTCTTAGGGGGCTTTTTTCCCTTTTACTTAAACTTTTATACACTTAAATTTTTTTCCAAGAACTTAGGGTTTTAATTAACTTCTAATTTATTCAGGAATTTTTTTTCCTTACCATAATTTGGCTTATTACATGAATTCTCTACCCCCTAATCCCTTGGGGTCATAGGGCTAGAGTTAACCCTAGAACGATTATGGGACTCCTGATCAGAAGGCTTTGAGGAATTGATTGGGGTCCATTCGTGCTCCTCAATAGGACAAATTTCATGTATGGCTTCCAATTTGTATCGCCTTAGTACTTCTGCCTAACACTCATAAGTCCATTTCATCCATCAAGACAGATTGAAGTCAAGTTGAGTGGGTGGAGGTACTTGGTGGACATTCATGAAGGTGGCATATGCATCCCAATAATTATCTCAGGCCTCCTTCTTGGTGGGGTGGGGTCCCTCTTCTATTGTTGTGGTATTGGGGGAGGGGTTGGACTTCTAGGAGGTGATGATGGTTCCTCTTGTATGGGAGGAGGGTATAAGATGCCTTCTGGTTCCAGTAAGGCTCCAACTAGTTTTCGATAGTCCTCCACCATGTCTTTGGGTACTCATTTTTTGCCCCTTAGAAACCTTTGAACAGCTTCCTCCCTTGGGTTGGATGTCTTTTTCACGCTTATAGGGGGAGGACTAGATTTTTTTGCGAATTTCCTAGGAACTCTACTTCCTACATGATAGTTTAGAGTTGGGTTAATATCATGGCATAATATTGATAATGTTTCAAGGGAACTAGGCTCTGATACCACTCTAGTTGTCACGCCCCGACCCAGTTTGGTTGGATTCCCATGAGCAACCCGCCACTCTTCTCGGTTTACAAAGGGTTTCCCCTTTATTAAACCTAGGAGGAGTAAGGCTTCCTTTGAACCTGCACCTTTTTCTTGGAATGACATAAATCAAAACTGCATAGTATTTTAAATTAATCATACTTGTATTGCAGGCATTTAAATTTACGGGTCTTTAAGGACATGCTTTCTAGGACTTCCTGAAAGGGATATAAGGGAGGGGTGAGTACGACAACTCAGTGAATGGGTTTCAAAACTTTTAACTTAAAAAAAAATATTTGTATTTGGAGTGTGCTAGACTCCCTTCTTTCAAAAATCCTTTCAATTTCAAATTTCGGGTTTTTCCATCATTTCCTTATTTACCACGATGTGTCATCACCCAACACACATCCTTTATCATGAAGGTTTAACACACATTCATAGGCCAGTACGACCACTGAACCCACTTGTGGATTTGGAGCGACTTTACCGACCACCTAGATAGAAGCACGTCCACTTCTACCCTGAGAATGAGCAGATGTACGTGACATCTTACCCTCAATACCGAAATCGATTCTTCATGTCCATATGAGGACAGAGACCTCATCCTGTCCCCACCCTGGTCTCATGCGCTTAGTGCTACTCCAAATTTCTCACGATCACCTGGTACAATGAACTGCCCTTATACTCACCGGGTCGTTCAGGGCACTTAAGATGCATCACTACCCCTCATGGGCATCTTGATGATCCCAAAATCACAGTGCATGCATAAACAGTATTTTCTTATCATGCCATATAATCTATGGTGCCACTGGTTCAATGACTCCAACCCTCAACTCAACCTGCAGCTATTTTTCTTGACTGGTCCGGAGACCTGTCATGTCACACTACCACTAGTTGACTGAATATGTTAGTTTTGTCTTGGTACCATGGCCAAACAATTCACTTATTAAAGTTTTATGGCACATATTTCATGTTTGTTTACGAGCTCCTGCTCGTGCCCACTGACCTATGGCCCATTTGTTCGAGATTTTCAAAACCGGGCATAATAGCCCCCAATTTTCCAAAACCGAGGCCCCTGACCTATAAGAACTATTCGAGCTCCTGTCAAGAAGGTCTCCCAAATAGTTTAAGCATTGGCATACAGTCAGGGGAGAGCACTTCTGACAAAATTATATTTTCAACTGTCCATTATACCGATCGGGTATAAGGACATCTCCGCTCATAACCGATGAACGGGTTTTCAACTACCTTCGAGGAAGTTTCATCATACCAACTAATATGATCTACTTACAATCGATAAGTAGTTTTTCCACATGATTTTCACATCACTACTCAAGTTGTGATGTTTAAAATACCACTAGTTAGTGAGTTTTCATTTTGAGGTACTTATCATCCCCAACCAGCTATGATATAAAATCCCACTCACCCGTTAATGCAGTGAATTCCACTAGACTGGTTCTTTGTATTCATGCGAGCTTGTCCTTGCTGGCGTTCCTGGTACTTCATATTCCTACACGATATGAACATCTCGGTTCATTATCCTTGGCCTAATAGCCTTCATTTATTCCAAATGAATGAGAAAGTCAAATTTTCACTTATTTGCAATTAGGTCCCTAAAGTTATTTCTCTTTAACTTTAAGTCCCTAATGCTAGTTTTTCCTCAAATTGAGTCATGAAACTTTTAAAATTTATCATGGGACCTCAATTTATTCCATTTCACAAAAAGGGGATTAATTTCCTAAATTTCCAATTTGGTCCCCCAACTTTCCCAAAATTACCATTTTGCCCTTCCTTTACAAAAATGGTAAATTTTACCCCAAAATTTCTAAATTTCCTCAATTGGCCCTCTAACATTTTTATCATGCCCAATTGACCCTCAATTTTAGAAAATTTCATTTTGGTCCCTCGAATTTTTTGAAAATCCCCAATTTCAACTATATAACACAGTCGAATTTGATTTCATCAAATTGTCCAATCAAACACCTCTAATTGTTGAAATTGAAGTTTAAATTGAGTTTCTACATATTCATATGATTCCATAGAACTTTGAATTGTGAGTTTTAACGCTGGAACAAGCTCAAACAGAGCTTCGCCGAAAAACAGATTATAGAGAGAGAAAGCTTTGATTGCTCACCGGTGAGGGTGCAGCGGTTTGAGCTTTCTATCTGGGCAGGTAGCCTTCCTCCAGGAGTTCTTCCTAGGATCAAGAATGACATCAATTGATGTTGAATTGGATTAGAATTTCGTCATTGAAATTCAGCCAACTCTCTTTCTAATACCGATCAGAAATTGCAAATGGGAGCCGAATTAGCTTACCTTTCGGTCCTAATTCGGCCGTGGAAGGGTTGAGTAAGTGTCGGAAGGGCTTGGTTTGGCCTAAAGAGGGCTCAAATTGGCTGATTTCAACTCGGTCGAAATAGGGTAGCTTCGGTCCGCTAGAGCTGCTTCACTGTTCGATCACGCCGGCGTTTCTCCGACGACTATCTGAATGAATGGATGCCACCAGGATTTACACACACATAATAGCTCCCCCATTTATGTTTGGAGGAAGCCATATGTTATATCTCCTTCATCTTCATGCTTACTATAACTAGTTTTTTTGGTTTTCTACTAGCTGCTTTAACTATAACCTCAGCTCTATTTATTGGTCTAACCAAGATATGACTTATTTGAAGTTAATTGCATGAATAAATACAACTCATAAAAAAAAATCTTTTTTAAAGTATTCATATGTTCTATAGGTCCTTACCACATCAATTTCAAATTAGTGATTGATGGACAATCCGAATTACTATTTAGGGATAAATATTACCTCTCCTTTTTCCCTTTCAAACAAATTGAAATGATTGAAGTTTTTCTATTTGGAATTGTCCTAGGTCTAATTCCTATTACTTTAGCTCGATTATTTGTAATGTGTAGCTGACTTCTCCCCGGTTCTAAGGAATCCAACCTCACCTTCTTTGGCTCAGAAATGACCCTATATCAGAGCTCTGGTTTGAGCTTCACCGAAAAACTGAGCAACTGAGAGAGAGTGAGCTTTTCAGGTGTAGAGAGAACGAATGGGGAGGGGATCTTTATATAGAAAGCTCGGGGACTTCTTGGCCATCCGATTGGCACCTTTATGATAGGAATTGATGGTCAAAAACGTACTGAATAGAGACATTTCCTTTTCATTGGCATTGTTTAGATTTTCCTGCGAGTGAACAGTGTTGTCATTTGAAGGAAGAAGACGACATTGTTCCGAACCGAACCGGACCGGTCTGAACCGGGTTCAAAACTTAAACCAACCGATTCAGCCCCCATTCAACCGAGTTTTTCAAATCTAAAAATTTCTAAATTCATTTAAATTTATTTTCTATCCAATGGTGGTCTCAAATCCCAAATGTTTA
Source organism: Trapa incisa (assembly GCA_030064435.1). NCBI lineage: Eukaryota > Viridiplantae > Streptophyta > Magnoliopsida > Myrtales > Lythraceae > Trapa > Trapa incisa. Next base: position 10,658,391 of record CM057781.1, on the reverse strand, counting down.
AAATTTTAAGCAGAAAAATGAATTTAGCATCTGGTTCAACAGTGATTCAAACTAGTTCAATCCGGTTCAATTGAACCGGTTTGGTTTTCATCTCCAATTCCTTTACAAGTCCATTTCCATGACTTTTGTGACTCCTTAGATCACTTAGGATCCATAAAATCCTCAGTTTACCATCTCTCTATCAATTCCGATTCATAAACTGGTTCTATCCGGTTCAGACCAGGTTCTCTTGAACCAATCCAGTTTTTCTTCCCCATTTCGTCCTAAGGTTCTTTTCCATGATTTTTGAACCATTTCGAGTTACTTGGAAGTTGTAAATCATCAATTTGCCTCATTTCCTAATAATTGAGCTTGTAGACCGTTTCAGTTTAAAAATTCAAATCTGATCGGTTCTTTCCCCGATTTTCTCATTATAAAAGGACAGGGTTTACAGGATTTCACAGTGAATTTCCTAGGGACTCTCCTTCCTACATGATAGTTTAGAGTTGGGTTAATTCTAGGGCATAATATTGATAATGTTTCAATGGAACTAGGCTATGATACCACTCTAGTTGTCATGCCCCGACCCGGTTTGGTCAGATCCCCGTGAACAACTCGTCACTCTCCCGGTTCAAGAGGAATTTCCCCCTTCTTTAACTTGAGAGGAGTCGGGTGTATTTTTGACCTTGTTCCCTTGAAAGACGTATATCAAATAAAATGCAAGCTTAAGAGAAATTAAGCATACCTGATAGAGGGTAAGGCTCGATATTATTCCTAGTCATTTTTTTTTCTGAAAAGGGATAGAAAGGAGTGGTGAGTTTCTACAACTCAGTGAATGTGTATTTAAAAAAATGGAGTTTTCCAAAAAAATATTTTCAAGTTGGAGTGTGCCAGACTCCTTAATTTCTTTAAATTTTATCCACTTTTAAAATCTCAGTTTTCAAAAAAAAATACATCCTTCATCATGAAGGCCAATCACACAATCATAGGCCAGTATATCCACTGAACCCACTTGTGGCGTCAAAGCGACTTTACCGGCTACCTAGATAGAAGTACATCCACTTCTACCCTAAGAATGAGTGAATGTTCGTGAGATCTGACCCTCAATCTCGTTACAATTCTTCGTGTCCGTATGAGAACAGAGACCTCATCCCGACCCCACCCCGGTCTGGTGCTCTTGAAGCTACATCGAGCTTCCAAGGCCTCCTCGTACAACTAACTGCCCTTATATCCACCAGGTCATCCAGGGCCCTAGGACACATCACTACCCCTCCTGGGCATCTTAAAGGTCCTATAACATAGTGCATGCACAATCAAAATTTTCACATCATGCCATATAATATGTGGTGCCACTGGTCCAACGACCCCGACCCTCAACTCAACCTGCAGCTATTTGTCTTGACTAGTCCGTAGACCTGTCATGTTGCACTGCTGCTAGTTGACTGATTATGTCAGTCTTGTCTTGGTACCATGGCCAAAGAATTCAATTACTCAAGTTTTCATCGCATATAATTCATGTTTGTTTACAAGCTCCTGCTCGTGCCAACTGGCCTAAGGCCCACTATTCGAGATTTTCAAAATTGGGCATAATAGCCCCCAAGTTCCAAAACCAAGGCCTCTAGCCTAACATAGCTATTCGAGCTCCTGTCAAGAAGGTCTTCCAAATGGTTTAAAATGTCACCCAGTTAGGGGAGAGCACTTCCGACAAAAATATATTTTCAACTATTTATCATACCAACCAAGTATGAGGACATCTCTGCTCATAACTGATGAATGAGTTTTCCACTTCCTCCAAGGAAGTTTTCATCATACCAACTGGATATGATCTACTTACAACCGGTAAATAGTTTTTCCACATTATTTTTACATCACTACTCTAAGTTGTGATGTTTAAAATACCACTTAGTAGTGGGTTTTCATTTTTGGGTACTTATCATCCCATCTAGGTATGATATAAAAATCACACTCACCCGATCGTGTAGTGAAATTCCACTTAGTCAGTTTTCGTCCCTTGTGATCTTAACCTCTGCTGGCATTCCTGATGTCTTATGTTCCTACACAAAATGAACATCATTGTTCATTATCATCTGGCTTGATCACTTTATTCAGTATGAATGACTAAATTCACAACTTTTCTAATATTTGTCAATTGGTCCCTAAAGTTATTTTTCCTTTTACTTTAGGCCCCAAATTATCGGTTTTTCCCCAAATTGAGTACCAAAACTTTTAAAATTCCTCTTGGGACCTCCATTTACTCAATTTCATAAAAATTTTTGAAAATCCCCAATTTTCCCCCAATTTCAACTTACTAACACAATCAAATTTGATTTCATCAAATTGACCGATCAAACACTTCTAATTATTGAAATTGAAGTTAAAATTGAGTTTGTACATCTTCATACAATTCAATAGCACTTTGAATCATAAGTTTTGACGTAGGAACAAGCTCAAACGAAGCTTCGCCGAAAAATAGAACGTAGAGAGAGAAAGCTTCAATTACTCACCGTCGGGGGGCGCGGCGGTCCGAGCTTCCAATCGGAGCAGATAGCTCTTCTCCTGAGGTTACTCCTAAGATAAAAAAAAATGGCATCAATTGATGCCGAATTGGATTAGAATTCTATCATCAAAATTATGTCGATTTTCTCTCTAGCATCGATCGAAAATTACAGAGGGGAGCCAAATTGGCTTACCTTTCAGTCCTAATTTGATCGTGAGAGTGCTGAGGAGATGTTGGGAGAGTTTGATTTGGTTTGAGAAGGGCTCGAATCGGCCAATTTCAGCTCTACCAAAATAGGGTAGTTTCGGTCCGCCGGAGTTGCTTCACTGTTCGAATATGCCGGTCTTCTCCAACGACCCTTGAAGCGAATGGATGTTACCACCGTGTAGTTGTCTTCTCCCCGGTTCTAAGAAACCTGACCACACCTTCTTTGACTAAAAAATGATCCTATATCGGAGCTATGGTTCGATCTTCGCCGAAAAACTAAGTAATTGAGAGAGTGTGAGATTTTCAAGTGTGCAGAAGATGAATGGAGAGGAGCTCTTTATATAGGGAGCTCGGGGACTTGTCAGTCGTCCGTTTGGCACCTTTATGACTGTCATTGATGGCCTGAAACGTACTGAATGGAAATGTTTCTTCTTCGTCAGTGCTGTCACCTGAAGGAAGAAGACGTCACTGTTCCAAACTGGACTGGACCGGTCCAAACCGGGTTCATAGCTTAAACTGGCCGGTTCACCCCCGATTTGACCAAAATTTTCAAATTTAAAAATTTTTAAATTCATTTTCTATCTAATGGTGGGCTAAAATCTCAAATTTGAATTTTTTATGCCACCTAGAAAAATAAATTTAGCATATGGTTTAATAGTGGTTCAAACCGGTTCAATCTAGTTCGGATCCGATTCACCTAAATCGGTTTGGTTTTCATCGCCAATTCATCATAAAGTCCTTTTCATGACTTTTATGACTTCTTAGGTAACTTAGTTTTCATAAATTCCTTGGTTTACCCTCTCTCTATCAGTTCTGGTTCATAAACCGACTTGATTCTTAAACCGATTCAATCCGGTTTGGGTCCGGTTCATCCGAACCGGTCTGGTTTTTCTCTCTAAATTTGTCCTAAAGTTCTTTTCCAAGGTTTATTAACCTTTTTGGGACACTTGGGAGTTGAAATTTCTCCAATTTGCCCGTTCCCCAATAAATGGGTTTATAAACCGGTTCGGTTTTCTCACTCGGTTTGATCGGTTCTTTCCCAGTTTTCATTAACTCCAAAGAGCGGGGTTTACAGGGAGTAACCCAACAGACCTGTCGGTGAAAATCGGCTCTTGGCAGTCGATTTTTTCCTTGCAAGGGGTCAACTCTTGCTATGAAGAGGTAGAGAGGAGGCAGACGGTCACTTTGGCACTAGTGGCTACTAGAGTGATGGTTAGAAGTAGCCGAATTTGGCCCCGTAAGGCCATGGGCGGTAGACAGAAATCCTTTCCCAGATTTAGGTTGGCAAAAGCGACCCTCATTCAGTATTTTTCGGCCACTAACAAGTTGTGACCCGACCACAGAACTCAAGAGTAGTCAATAAGCGATATTTTGACACTAAGATGTCTCCATTTGGTGATCAAATGAGAGAGAATTGCTCATTCAATTGTCAGGTGAGTCAATTAGGGTTATGATATCGAAATTTATAAGTTAAATTCAAAACTCGATCTAATTACGAAGAGTTAATGCAATTAACTTCGTAGGTGGACTGATAACTCAATTGATCTCTACAATTTGTGGCATGCAATTTGGTTTAAATTTGTCTCAATTAAAGTGATATTGTTGATGGTGTGCTACCACCATTTTCGTCGGCGGTAAGGAAGCTCGCGTGCGAGTCGGATCGGCCTGACTCGGTAATTTAAATTACCATTTTTTCATTTTTTTTGGTTCACTCAATAATTTAATTCAAAATCATGGCTCATTCGAATTAAAATTAATTTTTTCCAATAAACTCTATTTTCGTTCTCGGGAATCTAATTTTTAATCTGATCGAATCTCTATTTACCGGTATTAGGTTTGATTTCTTATTTCCAAAATTGTATTATAATCTAATTTAATTTTTAAATATAAACTCAAGTTCTATTAACAATTCGAGTTTTCATTTTCAATTTAAGATTTTATATTCGTTCCGAGATTCCACTCCTAATTTTGATTTTTATTTCAATTCGGGATATTATTTCTTGATTTAAAATTTTATTTATGATTTAACTATTGTTTCCGATAAATTTAAATTTAACATGGAAAAAATTTAAGCGTTACACATTATAGTTTAACTTGATATATATTTCTATTAATAAGTAGAAAGACCTAAGAATAAAGTACAACTAGTAGCTAATGGAATAAAAAATGTACACTACTTCCTCTTAGAGGCAATGCCTTTGTCATTTTGTTTTGCCCACTTTTTTCTCAATTACTCTTGTCAATTTGTTTCTTTTAATAGGATGATTTCTGCTATTTACCGAGAAAAATAACCAGCCGCAGTACCCGAAACTGAAAGTCAAAAGGCTGGATATTTGAAAAAAAATATTTTTTCGGAAACAAATTAAATAAATTCATTTATATTATTGGCTCACCCAACAAATAAAGAAATAAAAAATGAGTTTTTGTAGTAGTTGAAAAGCAATAAAGTATGTGAACATAATGGATGGATGCCATTATAAAAATAAAAATTTTTAAAAAATAATAATAATCACGACCAACCATAATGGCTTGAATACTGAATAATTAATGTTGTTGGTTCAGTTTTAATGGAAATGAACAAATAATTGAAAATGGCATCTATTAATTTATATTAAGGTTTGACCCAACTCCACCCCTAAATTTTTATGAGTCAGGCAGTTGGATTTGGTCTGGTGTAGCTTGCCTCCTCGTTCACATTGGGTAGACAGACATTACATAGTCGAGTTCCGGTCAAGAGAGTCAATAGTGACTTGTAAAAAAGTCAAGAGTGGTCTACTTATGCAGATGTAGCGGTATGCTATTGGATCGTTTGCTGCACGCACACACTTGCATGAAATGATTTTCGGACTCTCCTCTCTCAAAGCAAGTTTTTCTGTAACTCTAAAAGTCTCCTTCTTTTACTCTCTCTCCTCTCTCGTCCGTCTTCTCAAGGATCTCTCCTTTGATCTCTTTCTTCCTGGTCTTTTTCTGCTTCACCTCTTTCATTCTACTCTCTCTCTCTCAGATCGGCCGCCCAACTCCAAGGTTTCCCTCCCCTGTCCTCACCAGCTCCTGGGACTATTGCTTCACTCTACCTGCCTCGTAGAAACTTCCTCACTTGCAGAATGGAGGCTGGAAGTGAGCTCATTGGTTGAAGCTCCTTTTTCATTTCCCTAGCTCGGCCCGCATTTCGTGGATCTGCAGACCACCACTCGCCCCTCTCTATTCCCATCCTTCACTGGCTTGTTGGGTGCTTCGCGGTCTCCGTCTGCTCTTCGGCCGCCGCCGCTACTGATTTCCTGAGCTACGGCGGTCTCTCATTCCCAGCACCCGCTGTGATGAGAACTGCACAGCTCTGACATGAAATGCCCCGTTATGCTCCTTGGGCTGGCTGAAGGCGGCTCTTATGGGCGTGGCGTTGGATCCTTCTGAGAATGGTGTGTTTCGGCTCTAACTCCGAGGAAGAAGATGCACGCAATGTTGATTTTCCTCTCTCTTCTCAGCTGGCTGCTCCTCTGCTCAGGTCTTGCTTTACTATCCCTACTGCTTTGGCGGTCAAGTTCAATTTTACTTACTGCCATTCGGTATATATTCTAGAGCTTGAATTATACTCTAAGGGTGAAGTAGACGTAGATGCAAGTCTACGTCCCATTAGGATGATGTTAAATTAGATTCACATCCAGGACAAGTATAATTACAAGTTGATAGACCGTTTAAGAGTGTATTCTTTAATGGGATATTATGGGGATAGTATGGTTTAAAATTTTGAAGATGAGACTGCTAGTTATGGTGGATGATGAGGAGGCTGCCATTTGCAACCTCATTGAACTGCCACAATGAAATTAGTTGCCTGTGAAGCTTATAGCATATGCCACTGGTATAACGTCCAAGCTGATAGCATATGCATCCTGCTGCAGTTTATAATTATATATACTTGTTGGGATCTTTCCTACTTGGAATCCTGGTTATAATGTAAGTTGAGTGATAGATAGGTGGTTGGAGGGATCTGGTTATTATGTGGTTGGGATGTCACAGATCTATCTGGGAGTTGATAATGCATCTCATTGATAAGTTTTAAGGAATTAATTGCATGTTGCAGTTTGGAAATGGAGAGAACCCCATAAGATATTCGCTCTTAAGCCAATTTTGTCATTTTTTGTTGATGTTCTATTGCATTTATGCTTTTAAAGCAGACAAGAAGCTAGTTATGCTATCTCACTGTAATCTTAATGGAGATGTTGATTTGCTGAATAAATATATATTCTAGTGAGAGTTTTTTTTTATTGTTTATGACCTCTTCTGAAATTGCAATATATTTCAAGTACTATCATACTGGATACTTTTATTCTTCTACTAAGTTATAGTGGATAAGACATTCATGGACTGGCCTTCTTATTAATGACATGAGAATCATTTATAATTTCTCTTAATCAGCATGAAAAAAACACATTATTTTCCTTATGATTTACCTTTTCAAGTAGCTGAATTTGTAAAGTTCCAGCTTTGACCTAAAGAATTCCTTTGTAAACCAGGTGTCCCATCTTTGTACATATTTGTGCCTCCCTCTCTTCAGCCAGGTCTTCTATCTTTGAGTGAAGGGTCATCAGAGAATGGTATGGATCCTGATTACACCTTATGGCAATGTTCCTGACAAATATACTGCTATGGTGGACCAACATGGAAATTGTAGCTAGATTTCATATTGATTGTACAAGGGCTAAATCAACTATCTTGCATCAGTCACCAAGTAGAGCTCTAATCTTATTTTTTGGAGTTCTTTCATTCCCCTGAGAATGCCCTTACTTCCAAATTACTGATTTGCTATATTCTTTGCCATTCAACCTGAAAAATTCAGCATTTTCTTGTGATTTTATGTGTAGTAGTGGCTAAAACTTTTTATTAATAATCAAATATTTTTCTTGTTATTTGAGGCATTTTATTGTAGCATTTCTCACTTAAATGTGGCCTTTGGCGTTGATTTGTTTTTGAAAAATGGAATGTACTAAACTGGTCAATTTTATATGCTTATCTGAAGTGGTAAATATAACTTTTTATTGATTGCCCGATGTCATTGCCTCCTTCTGGTAATGGCTCAATGCTGTATGCCTCCTCTGTTATTTGCTCAGTGCTGTTGTGTGCCTCTTTTACTATTTGCAGTAAAGGAGCTTTTGATAACTCGGTTTTATTCTTTAGCAAGGCTACCTTGGAAGCAGACTGCTAAGACTTTAGTCCAACAAACCTTGGCTCCATCACCATCTCCAATTTATACAGGTATTTTATCTGCATGCCTAATTTGTTTTCTCTTTGAAATCATTTGAAGAGCACTACCTCCTTTGGTTTTTCACTCATAATTCAGTCTGTTGCTCCAGTTCATGTGGCTGCCCCTCGTAGTAGTCCAATACCTAGGCGACATCGTCATCATCATCATGCTAGACCCCATGTCGCTCCACCGCCTTTGAAAGAACCAGGTGATTGTTGGAAGACATGTTTCCTCATCCTGAATGGTGTATTCTTGAATATTACACACCAAACTAAATTTCTGAAAGCAATTTCAGAATATATGAATTACCTGTATATTTAGTGGTTTTTACCTCAGTCTGGTTGCTGGAAAATTAGACTATTTAAAGGTGGTGAAACAATGGGACTTTTCAATTCAAACATCAAGAAGATAAAATAGGTGTTTCTTGTGTTTTATCTTAAGCTGTGTGAGTGAGACCAACTGGATGATCCTGCACCATAACAAGAAGATTGGTTTGACACCCACTCAAGGTTGTACCTCGGGGAAAAGAAATACAGTTCTCTTAAACCTGAAATATGAGTTTACTGAATTCTTGAACCTGCCATCACATTGCTGATGCTCCCAAAATTATGTCATAGTAGATTCTGTAATTTCTCTTTAAGATGTGCCATTTCATGTATGGTAACGTTTGTATCATTTTGCATGTGGATTTTTAGTTGTAGTCTTAATTTGTCATGGTCAGTATAAAATAGGATCCTAACAATTTTAGTCCTTTTTTTACTCTTCTTACCCCCAAACCATGTAGTCATTTTTTGCCTTCCTCTATATGACACGTTTGCAGGGTGTTATCAAAAATGTGCTGACCCACTTACTTCAACTCCTTTTGGCTCACCATGCGGTTGTGTCCTCCCAATGAAAGTCAGGCTTCTCTTTGATGTTGCTCTATATGCGGTCTTTCCAAGAATGAGAGAGCTAGAAATAGAGATTGCAGCTGGCACTTACCTTGAGCAGAGTCAAGTGAAGATAATGGCTGCTATTGCCGATACCCAGAATCAGGAACGCACAGTTGTTGACATAAATTTGGTTCCTCTTGGAGAGAAGTTTGATAATACCACAGCTGATTTGATATATGAGAGGTTTTGGCACAAAAAGGTGCCTCTCGATGCATCTCTTTTTGGTCTATATGAAGTGATATATATTACATACACAGGTGATACATTATGCATCTCATACAATTCAAGCACTTTTTTGCTTTAACAAAATCTGAGATTTGAGTTTTTATCAGCCATTCCCTCATCATCTCCCTTGGGAGGTTACACTGGAAGTGGTCCAACAGCAAGTGGTGAAGATCTCCCAATAACAGCAAATTTTCACATGAATGAGAAGATGAATGTGAAGACTGTTACTATAATTTCTTTTTCAGCATTTGTTTTTCTACTGATTGTCATAGGAGGATTTTCTGCCTTTCTCAAATGGAAAAAGTTTGGAAGGCCATCAAGTGCTGTGGGTCCAGGATTCACTTCTTCCATAAATAAGCGATCTGGTATGTACATAGCTTTATGTGCCCCACTATAAAAGTTGTTTCGTTTTTCTATTGAATTAGTCAAAGGAAACCTCATGTTGTGCAGTAGACTCTTTGCAGACTATGGAAAATTGGGAAATGAAAGAAAGAAATGTGGGAAATTTTTTCAATATCATTGAACTCATTTTTCTTTGTTACAAACTTTCCAACCTGCCTTCACTACAACTGCCTTGCGCTGGCACTGAATCCAGTTCTAGTTCTAGATTCTGAAAGTTGATAGAACAATAAATGAAGTAAGGATTAGCAACTAGAAGAACTAGTTCCTTGTGAGTAAGGGAGCACTGAGATAAAAAGATGCTTAGATTGTTTTCTTTATTCCTTTCAACCTTAAGGTTCACATACTCTAAATTATCTGGCAGGTTAATATCTTCTGGTTTAGTGGACTTTGATTGATTTCTTTACATAATGTTCAGGCATTGGATCTATGCTATCAAGCAGCATTGCTAGTTCAGCTTCAGGATCCCTTTTGTCCTCCATGGCTCCTTGCATGCTATCTGTTAGAACTTTTGGTCTTGCTGAAATTGAGAAGGCAACAGAGAAGTTCAGCTCCAAGATGGTTTTGGGTGAGGGAGGATTTGGGCGTGTTTATAGAGGGGTTATGGAAGATGGGATCGAAGTTGCAGTTAAGTTGCTGACAAGGAACTGTAACAGTGGTGATCGAGAATTCATTGCTGAAGTGGAGATGTTGAGCAGATTGCATCATCGGAATCTTGTGAAGCTGCTGGGCATATGCATTGAAGGGAGGAGGCGCTGCCTGGTCTACGAGTTGGTTCACAATGGCAGTGTTGAGTCCCATTTGCATGGTACTTGTTCGATCCTTGTAGGGTTGGATTTGGCTGCTAAACAGTTTCTGTTGCGTTGTCTCTTTGCAAATTTATTGGCACAATTTTCTACTGTCCATGAAATGCATTTTATGGAAAAACAATGCCTAGAACCCTGGGCCAGGTTGCATAGGGAGGTTTCCACATACACACTATATCTGATACATGTGGCTAACATTGACTTCCATATGTGTCAGTAGTAGTGTGCTTCATAAAATTGGCAGTAGACTCTTAAAGCTTTTTATAAATGATCAAAAAATGCATCTTCAGCTGATTCTGGAAACCAGACATGATACAACATATATTTGAGGCTTTCAGGGGCCGACAAGAATACAAGACCTCTTGACTGGGATGCAAGGATGAAGATTGCACTTGGAGCAGCAAGAGGATTGGCTTATCTGCATGAAGATTCAAATCCTCGTGTAATTCATCGGGATTTCAAGGCTAGTAATGTCTTACTAGAGGATGACTTCACTCCCAAGGTTTCAGATTTTGGGCTTGCAAGGGAAGCAACAGAAGGGAGTCAGCATATTTCTACTCGTGTGATGGGGACTTTCGGGTATATGACTTTGGGTTTTACCCTCATATATATCGGCATTAGTTTATAAAGTCTTTTAGAGAACTAAGTTATTCATGGTGAATTTTGTTAGTCTTCCCATATATGCCATCCATGAGATGAAACAAGGCTTTTCTTTTTATTTTTAACTTGTTTTCTGTTTCCTTCCAATCAGAACTTCATTTTTGTACCAACTTTCAGGTATGTTGCACCAGAGTATGCAATGACAGGGCATTTACTTGTGAAGAGTGATGTCTACAGTTATGGGGTTGTGCTGCTTGAACTTTTAACTGGAAGGAAGCCTGTGGACATGTCCCAACCTCAGGGACAAGAGAACCTGGTCACATGGGCCCGCCCCTTGCTGACAAGTCATGAGGGACTGAAGCAGCTTGTTGACCCAGCTTTAGATGGCACATATGATTTTGATGACATGGCAAAGGTGGCTGCTATAGCTTCCATGTGTGTCCATGCTGAGGTGACCCACCGACCATTTATGGGTGAGGTCGTGCAAGCACTTAAGCTCATATACAAAGACTCGGATGAGACTTGTGGAGACTACTGCAGTCAAAAGGATTCTTCAGTCCCTGACTCAGAATTTAAGGGCGAGTTGGCCCCTTCTGAGAACAGCTGGTGGAATCATCCTGATGGGGCCACCTCTCGGTTAACATATGGCCAACCTTCATCCTTGGTCACGATGGGGTACTGCTCAGGCCCACTTGAGGATGTGGAGAACAGACTGATGTCTGATTCAGGCTTCAATGGCGGTGCCATGTTCTTGCCCATGAGACATGGGAACCGATCGGGTCCTTTAAGAACCGCTAGGAGCAAGCCAGCATTTTACAGACTGAGGGGAGGGAGTATAAGCGAGCATGGAGTTCTACTCTCCAAACGAATGTGGAGTGACGGGTACTGAAGTTTCAATCTCTAAAGCTTTCTTCATTTTAAAGGATGTACAGTTCTGAGTCTTGCTGTCTGGTAATCATATGGTGATTCGGCCCTCTTTTAAGATTGGATTCTCTGGTTTTCTTTGATCTGTCTAGAGCTTACAAAAGAGTGACCCTCTTATAACTGCTAATCCTGGGATTCAGTGCAACAGAATGTTGGAAATGCGAGCAAGAAAATCCTCTCATCATGTCTTCTTTTTTTCTTTTTCCACTGTATTGATTTTTAATTCAATTATGACTGATCAATTTGATGGAAAGCTTTTTTCAGAGTTAAGTTGATGAGCCTTCTATTTGGTCTATGCTTTTGATTTGTTGAACGTCCCCAAGGTCCTTAAGAAATGCCTGACAGGGGGGCAATTTTCTTTCTCCATTGAGATGTTTTGATCAATATCTCTCCAATGAGTACAACTGTTTGAGCCCAAAACAGCAGTATGCATACTGGGCACTGTAAAAAATTTAAGTGAAAATGTACAAAAGAAATATGGTGAAAGTGGCGTCGCCCGGACTGACGTGATAACCAACTACACCACGACACCTTAGTGCAAATGTTAAATCCTCTATCAAGTTATTCTCTACTATAGCCAATTTACACAGCATTTTTCAGATTTTTTTTTATAAATGACCATAATTAAAGTGATAGTAATTTTCTTTTATATAGTTAAATATTCAATTAGAGCATTGTGTACAAGTACAATATACAGGTAATATATCAAATCTCATATACTTGCCCAATCAATGGGAAGCATAACAAGTCAAACAAATGCAGAATGACTTAATTGAGTTGTAATGCAACTATCCAAGATTCCTTTACTATAATATCGGGACAGAGCTTTAATTGGAACCTTGCTTTTGGAGCATTAACTCCATCATCAGTTGCCATGAAATCAAAAGCAGTTGTCCCATATGGAGCCTAATTTGTCATAGGTCTCATGATCTAGGTGGCATGTATATATGCAAATATATATAGAACAAGATCATAATAGTGAATAGAGCTGACAAGAAAGAGTAGAGGATCTTACATAGAGGATCAGGGGATATCTAACACTTGTATACTAAATTTGCCATCCAGTGCTATCAACACCACGGTATATAAAAAATCAAAGTACATATTGCAGATCAGTCTCTTATGACAAAGGAACCTTCTATTCTCTTTTCCAATGATTGTGCAGCTGCAAAGTTCAGAGCAAGCATGTCATTGTGACTTGGTGAAGGGGCAGGCTTAAACTCGTAAGGACCTGTCTTAGGTCCCCAAACCTGTAAGCAACCAATTTTAGTTAGGGGTACTATACATAAGGGTGGTTTGCTTTAACTGGAGTGGCTAATATAGAGAGCAGAGGAGAAAATGAACAGCGACTAAAAGAAAGTGACCTGTTGTCCTTCCTCGTCATAACACCTGTCCCAGATGTGCACTTCATTGTTCTTCAAAATGGCAAGTTCTGAAGTACAGTAAGTTGCTCCATTCTATTGTGGCAAAAAAACATTGATTATCAACTCAAGGAAGATTAAATTTTCTCTAGGAGAGTCAAGTAAGGGCAAATGAGTTAAATTTTTAAATAAAAAATGTTTAATGGGATGCATCCTAACTATTTGGACTTATCTTTTAGAAGGAAATCATAGGAACAATTTTGTCAAACCAACAAAATGGCTTTTTATGAAGAATATTTGCTCAGGAGGATGAGATGGGGAAAAATTGAGCTACCCATGTGTTAGGAAATCCGTCTGGAGAAGTGGAGCCTTCATATATGCACCGCTTTCCACGATCACAACGCTTGAGATGTATTGTGGCCAAATGTTCTGCAATGTCCTGCAAGTACTAAACTCATTATTATGCAGTATTCAAAGGCATGATCGCATGTAACTGAAAGTGCCAGAAAGTTTTCATATAGCCTGAAAACACAGCATTTTCTTGGTTTCCAATTGAAAATTTCTGTTACCCAATGTAGTCAATGTTTCTGACCAGATCTTCAAGTGCAAAGGATTGAAGAAGGTAACTGACTCAGTTTCATATTATGCATGCTGGAAAGCAGTGTTTAATAGCTAACCTACAAAACTGGAGAATATTTTGGCTGAAAGTAAACAACCACAACAAATGCTTCTGAAAGCAAGTTTTCTAACAACAAAGTAATGAGCTCACCCCAATGACTTCTTCAGGCGGTGGGCGCTGGTCTTTTGGACGGTCACAAAAGTTCTTATATTCTTCCATATCCCTGATAGCAAAGGTACTCACCTACCATTAGATAAAGTTCAAAGAATGAGAAACTTGGTTGGGGGAGTGAATGATAAGGACAAACTTCTACTGTTAGAAAGCAAAAAATACAACTTGAAAGATAAGACAAATAAAGAATCATACTGAATTAGTATAAATAACACAAAAATGGGAGGGTGAGTTTGAAGATAGCATATGCACACAAAAGCAACAAACTTAAAGTACAGGAGCAGGAACTTTCAGAAGCAAAGGTAATATAGCAGATAATTCAAATAGCCAGGAGAAACTTTTTCCGAATTTCATGAAAAATTCTTGACATTCAATTGCTTCTCTGAGGGCCCACTACAGTGAATTAGAGAATGAGAAATTGAAAAAGAGAGTAATTCACAGGTAAGATAAATCTGAACATAAAATTTCTTTATGAAAAGTTAGTACTTGTATAACCAATCATCTATCCATGCCTCTCTGGTAGGGACAGGCACAATAAATGAATCAGATTTTCAGTTGGGCATTTTAATCCCACAGAATCAAACTCCAGTTGAATAACCACATAATAAGTGCTACTGCACATCTTTTGAGAAAATGCCAGAAATAATAAGGCATTGATAAATACATTATCAGATGTCAATATAGTACTGCACAGCTCCTTGCATGAAAGCTGGAAGCAAAAATAGGATATACCTTGACATCACACTTCAAATCCTTTGGACAAGGCTTCACTAGACAAAAACGCTGCAGTTTAAAGTATAATCAGGTTTCTAACTCAATAAGGGAGATAATAAACATCATAAAAAAACTGATATATCCATGTCAGATTTATCAATAAACCTAAGACAAATGGGAATAACCTACTGTGATATACTGACAATTAAAACAGTTCAACCAGATATGGAGCACATGTGTACCTGCCTAAATGGTTTTTGTGGAGTTCTCCAGAATGCCTGCAGAAGAGATGCAGAAAATAATGGAAACTGAGTTACTTGTAACTGATGAATCAAATTACTGTTACAACACAGCTGAGCTTAACCTGTTCAAAATACAAAATTTTGGAACCGTCCATCATTTCTGCTGCTGGGCATGTGAGCAATCTGCAAATGCAAGGAAACTTCCATGACTTCAGTATTGGATGACCGTCCAGTTATCTTTACACAATTTTATTTCTAGATATTTCTGAGAAATCAATAACTCCAAAAACTCTACACACAGTTGTGCAGCAATTGTTTATATGACAATGGACTTGACAAACTTAAGATTCATTTGTTTTGTTCAGTTTCTTGAACTGAATTCAATCTAAACAAACTAAGACACATGAACCATGACGAACCATTGGAATAAAAAGAACAAGGTAATCAATTAAGGCAATGGGACAAACTGCTAATGCAAATTAATTGCATAAAATCAGCAAATTAGAGAGGAAAAATTGTAGTGCCTGATATTGAAGTAATTATCAGGATCTCTGGAAGCTTGCTCCCTCGAGAACTGCCAAAAAATATTTATCCATTCTTAACAATCAATGGATGTACACGGAGAGAATAATCGAGACCAACATAATTGGAAATGGAAGAAAGATATATAGAGAGTACCTTCTCTGCGGAAAGGGAGTTGGCTACGAAGCGGGCGTGGT
This sequence comes from Trapa incisa, assembly GCA_030064435.1. Lineage (NCBI taxonomy): Eukaryota > Viridiplantae > Streptophyta > Magnoliopsida > Myrtales > Lythraceae > Trapa > Trapa incisa. The sequence goes on along the minus strand of CM057781.1, from coordinate 10,642,757 downwards.
CCCAGCGAGTTTTCGACTTGGTGAGGCGCTTGAGGAGGAGAGCTCCTCCAGCAAGCACCAAGGCCTTGATCACCATTCCTCGAGCTTCTCTGCTCCACCCCTTCGACTCGGACGTCATCGACAAGATGCCACCGATGCTCTCACGCTTATTGCAATCTCCCTATTAATGATGGCGACGGCAACGGCAACGTCGGCGGCAGCCAGCACCACCACATGGACAGCAGTGGATCGATTGTGTGCAATGATCTTCGCCTGGCGTGTCTGTGTCTGAACTGAGAGCGAGCTATACTGTCCTCAATTTTTTTTAATTAAAAATAAACCCTAATTCTTTATTTGACAGAAACAAGGTCCCTAATTCATAAGGTGAAAATAAACGAGTATTTTTTGTTGATTTTTTTTTGCTAAATTGAAGATTAATTAGAGAATATACTTAAACGTGAATCCATATTATATGGAATAAATATTTAAGTCTAAAATAAATATGATAATTAATATTATATTTAATTATGCTAATAAAAAGAGAAAATAAAAAAAATTAAATAGGAGTTTTTTTTGCTCATCTTTGTTGTAATTAAATGGTAGTTGAAGTAATAATAAAAGCTTAAAGGTATAAATTCTTAATATTATTGATAAGATTAATTGGGCAAAAAAATTGGTATAACATATATTATTAATATTAAATTTGGGTAAAATTAGTATAAAAATAAAATATATATTAATTTATTTTTCTCTAGAAATATTTTAATTTTTTAAATTATAAAATGAAAGAATAAATTTATATTTATAATTTCAAATTAATACAATTTAATTTTAAAAAATAAATAAATGCAAACATAATAAGAATAAAAGGAGAAAAAAGATTTAAAAAAAGATAGCTTTGTAAACTTCCATAAAATTAGAGTAATAACTTATTTTTGACAAAATTTCAATTTAGATAAATTTTAATAAGATTCCATTATTTTCTTAAATATAGTATTATATATGAAAAATAAAATATAATAATATTAAAGAATAATATTTTATTATTCAAATTGTAAATATGAAAATTAGAAATTGTGATTCACATATAACAAGGATACTCTATAACATACACAAAAATGTCATTTTTTATGTGACCTAAACTTTCAATAGTAGATGGAGATAAAAATTGTATTATATATAGTTAGCATACTCTAATATAAAAATATTTATAATTTTTTTATTATAATAAGAACACAACCTAAAATAGATTGTAGTATTAAAAGGTAGTTTCACATAAGTAATTGGAAATCCCTTTGATTGACCTAGTCTACTGATGGAATTGGTGGATGGATTAATAGTTGGAAATCCTAATTTTTGGCCCAAAGAGGAGAGTGAATTTTTGAGTGGGCTCAATACATTTATAGTACATTCATGACATATAAAATTATTTGCAAAATATTTGCTATTATAATAAAATAATAATGCAACAAATATTATATGAACACCTAGACGGCTAGACCTAACAACAATCTATATAACCATACTATTTAGACAGAGACTTACGAGATAACTCAATATTTAGCTTTTGCATTTGAACAAGTAATTACAAATTATTTCTTGGTTTTCCATAAAATTAATGAAAAAAATTAAGAATATATAAAATTTACTAGTAGATTTTATAGAATTAGGACAAGAATCCTATCATACATCCTCAAATGCCTTAATTTTTACTTTACAAGTAGATTTTATAGTTATTTTAGAATATCAAATTATTCTCATAGTTATCTTAGAATGTTCATGTTTAGGACAATTAACATATTAAGACATCATGTGAACATAGCTTATATATGATCTAGTTATTGTGAAATTGATCAATTTACCTATTATATTCCTATATTGTTCATGTTTGTAATATAATGAATCATTTTCAAAATTTCCAAACTTCACATATGGTTTCCTGCAACATTTCAAGCACATTTTCTTTTTGATATGTAGATACATGTTGAGTTTCTTGACAATTCTAAACCTAAAAAATATTTTAACTCCTTAGATGTCTACATATGGCATACTAAATATCCTAATATCATTCACATAATCAAATCTACAAAATATGAATTCATTATTTTTTATTTTATAAATAAATATATATCTAATTTACTTTACACAAACCAATATTCTATAATTATTTTAAAAAATTTCCCGTGCACAATTTTGATACTTATTTTAATCTATAAAGGAAATAGAAGTATATCTAGTTATTTCGTCGTGTGTAATATATTTTTAGTAATTTCATTCAAATAATTATTTAAAAATATATTAATAATATTTAATTATATTAATTTCCAATTTAATATACTCAATAAATAAAAAATCAACTATATAATAACTATCTTAGTTAGACGTGCAAAAAATTCTAGATAATCTAAATCATCCTATTGTGTAAACTATTTTACTACGAATGTCGCTTTACATCATTCAATTGAACCATCAACATTTAATTTTATCTTATATATTTATTTGCATCATATAGCTTTCTTCTAGTATATTTGTCCGGTTCTGATATAAGTATCTGAGTTAAAATGCAAATAATTCATCGACGATGATAAAGTAGTCATGTCGCACTGCCGCTAATTGACTGAGTATATCGGTCCTATCTTGGTATTATGGCCAAACAATTCCTTTATTTAAAGTTTTATAACATATAATTTATGTTTGTTTACAAGCTCCTACTTGTGCCAACTGGCCTTAGGCCCACTGTACGAGATTTTTTAAATTGGACATATTAGCACCCAAGTTCCAAAACCGAGGCCTCTGACCTATCAGAGCTATTCAAGCTCCCGTCAAGAAAATCTCTCAAATAGTTTAAGCATTGGCACACAGTCAGGGGAGAGCACTTCCGACAAAATTATATTTTCAACTGTCCATTATATCGACTAGGTATAAGGACATCTCCGCTCATAATCGATGAACGGGTTTTCAACATTCCTCGAGGAAATTTCATCATACCAATCGGGTATGATCTACTTACAACCAGTAATTAGTTTTTCCGCATGTTTTTAACATCACTACTCCAAGTTGTAATGTTTAAAATGCCACATAGTAGTGGGTTTTCATTACGATATATTGATCATTACCAACTAGGTATGATATAAAAGTCCCACTTACAATCGGTAAGTGGTTTTTAACTTTAAGTTATGCTCATCATCCCAACCGGGTATGACGTTAGTAAACCCACACACCGTTAATGCCATGAATTCCACTAGATCAGTTCTTCGTATTCACGCGAGCTTGTCCTTTCTGACGTTCCTGGTACTTCATGTTCCTACACGATATAAACATCTCGGTTCATTATCCTTCGGCCTAATAGCCTTCATCCATTCCAAATGAATGAGAAAGTCAACTTTCATTTATTTGCAATTAAGGTCCCTAAAGTTATTCTCTTAAACTTTAAGTCCTTAATGCTGGTTTTTCCTCAAATTAAGTCTCAAAACTTTTAAAATTTATCATAGGACCTCAATTTATTCCATTTCACAAAAGGGGTTTAAATTTCCAAATTTCCAATTTGGTCCCCACTCTTTCCAAAATTACCATTTTACCCTTTCTTTAAAAAAATGGTAAATTTTACCCCAAAAATTCTAAAATTTCTCAATTGGCCCTCTAACATTTTTATCATGCCCAATTGACCCTCAATTTTAGGAAATTACATTCCGGTTCCTCGAATTTTTGAAAATCCCTAATTTTTCCCCCAATTCCAACTCTTTAACACAATCGAATTTGATTTCATCAAATTGACCGATCAAACACCTCTAATTGTTGAAATTGAAGTTGAAATTGAGTTTCTCCATATTTATACGATTCCATATAACTTTAAATCGCAAGTTTTAATGAAATAATGAGCTCAAATGGAGTTTTGCCGGAAAATAGATTGTAGAGATAAAAAGCTTCTATTACTCACCGGTGAGGGCACAACGGTCTAAGCTTTCGATCTAGGGAGATAGCTCTCATCCTAAGGTTAATCCTAGAATCAAGAATCGCATCAATTGATGCAAAATTGAGTTAGAATTTCATCATTGAAATTATGTCAGTTCTCTCTCTAGCATCGGCCGGAAATTGTAGAGGGGAGCCGAATTGGCTTACCTTTCAGTTCTAATTTGGCCGTGGGAGAGCTGAGGAAGTGTTGGGAAGGCTTGGTTTGGCCTGAGGAGGGCTCGAAATAGCTGATTTCAACTTGGCCGAAACAGGGCAGCTTCGACCCGTCGGAGCTACTTCATTGTTTCATCATGCTGGCGTTTCTCTTGTGACTAGAGGCGTGTAGCTAACTTCTCCTCGGTTCTAAAGAACCCGACCTCACCTTCTTTGGCTCAGAAAAGATCCTATATCAGAGCTCTGGTTCAAGCTTCGTCAGAAAACTAAGCAACTGAGAGAGAGTGGGCCTTTCAGGTGTGGAGAGGACAAATGGAGAGGGGCTCTTTATATAGGGAGCTCGGGGACCCGTTGGCCGTCTATTTGGCACCTTTATGACAGACATTGATGGCCTAAAATGTACCGAATGGAAACATTTCTTCTTCGCCGACGCTGCTTTGATTTTTTGGCAAGTGAACAATGTTGTCCTCCTGAGGAAGAAGATGACACTATTCCGAACCGGGTTCAAAGCTTAAACCGACCGATTCACCCCTCATTCGACCGAGTTTTTCAAATCTAAAAATTTCTAAATTTATTTCCTATACAATGGTGGCCTCAAAATTCAAATTTGAATTATTTAAGCGACCTAGAAAAATGAATTTAGGATCCGGTTCGATAGTGGTTCAAACCGGTCCAAACTGGTTCAGATTCCGTTCACCTGAACCGATTTGGTTTTCATCCCCAATTCCTTTACAAGTCCATTTCCATGTCTTTTGTGACTCCTTGGGTCACTTAGGGTCCATAAAATTCTCGGTTTACCATCTCTTTATCGATTTCGGTTCATAAACTGACTCGGTCCTTAAATTGATTCAATCCGATTCGGGTCCGGTTCACCCAGACCGATCTGGTTTTTCTCTCCCACTTTATTCTAAGGTTCCTTTCCAAGGTTTATAAATCACTTTGGGTCACAAGGGATCCATAAATTTCCTTGTTTTCCCTTTCTCTATCGGTTCCGATTCATGAACCGACTCGATTCATAAACCGGTTCAATTCAATTAGATCCGATATATCTAATTGAATTGTCCTAGGGTTCTTTTCCAAGGTTTTTATGAATCCTTTGGATCACATGGGAGTTGTAAATTTCTAATTTTCCTGTTCCCAATTGATCGGGTACTTGAACCGATTCGATATTCTTACTCGTTTTGACCGGTTCTTTTCCCGATTTTCCTTTACTCAAAAGGGCGGGGTTTACAACTCTCTCCTCCTTTTAGGAGTTTTGTCCCCAAAACTTAATTATCAACCTTGCATGAGGAATCATTTCCTTTGATGTCCCTCTGGTGTTTGCTTAACATGCAAACTCTTCTCTTGTTCTTTCAATTAGCCCCTTTATTTTACATCCTTCACTTAAGGAAATTTCTTTTCCTTTATATTATTTACTCCCTCCACGGAGTTTATCATAACTAGACATATCTTATTCTAGGGTATATCCTTAGATTTATATCTTTCTTTGCTTAGAGCAACATTATTCCCTTTGAGATTTTGTACTCGATTGGGAATTCCAAGATAACTAATCATTCCCATGTCTATTTATCCTTTTGATAGTTGAAACCTTTAGCTCGATGTTCTTTCGAGCATTACGTACTTGTTTCCATGGTTTTTCTTTATTATAACTTTTTCATCCTATTTTGACCCTTCCTTCATTCGTTGTCTATTATAACTTCGGTCCTAATTTTTTTTATATTCGACCTTCTCATGCTTATTAGCCGACTCTTCCTTACTTTGAGTCATATTCTCCTCGGGATTGTTGGGCTTACATGCCCCTTATAGCATGACATTTTCTAAGACATATCCCTGTCCATTAGATTTCTAGAACATTTCCTTTAGGGCCTCTCTTAGCTTTTTGACTTTTTAGGAATCGTATAACTTCAACCCTCTTTTCTTTTGATAGCATTCCTCAACTATCCTTTTTACCATTATCCTCTCCTCCATCATGCCTTTGAAGTTATGTCTCACATAACCGCATGAATTCCTCTTACCTACTCATCTTTCCCCCAACTTCTTTATTGGGTCTTTTCGGTTCCAATTGATTGGGTTTTCCAATACTATACTGACAAGCTGGGATTCATCCTTTCTTAGGTCCATCCCCATTCCCAATGATATCCTTTACTCAAGGATTTTACTTTGGCCTTAAACCACTCTTACTTGTTTGTAATCATTTCACAATTATTTATACCGAGTTGATTCCTTTCAGTCTACATGTTGATTTATTTGGTTTGGGGAGTTTCCCTTTTTACGATTTCATTCTTTACTATTTCCTTCAAAGTAGAGACTTTCACCTTATGAGTTACATGTTCAACCTTCTTACTATTTCTTGAAGGTTTCCTTTTTTCATCTCCTTACCCTCTTTCTATATTGGGCCATTTGTCCGCTTTCAATCCTCCATTGTCTTAAATTTTCCATTCCATCCCTAATTCCTTATTTGAGTAGCTTCCGATTATCGGTATTATTTTGTGTACTCCACCCTATGCCCAGCCATCCACTCTTTAGGCTCTATTATGTGAGTGTGGACCACAATCCATCTTGATATTAGTGGTTGTTTCCCCCTTAACCACTTCTTACTTAAGAAGCTTACTTTCCCAAGGTTTCTCGGACGTTCTTTCCTTTATTTTCTTATTATGGGTAATCTACCCATTCTTACTTGTTACGACATCTATTGATGCTATCTTTCTACCTACTCATTCCTTAGGTTTAACTTACTCCTTAGGTTCTCCTAGTATGTTTCCCTTGGTTCTTTCACCTCACCATGCACTTCATTTGCAAGTTTGTCTTTTCATCCCTCGTCACTTGGTCCCATTACCTCTTAGTTGGGACATGTATCCCTCCTCAGGGTTTCCTTCCTTGGTGAGATTCTTTCTCTTTCTCCCGAAATTCCTTCTTCATTTGTTTTCATATGTATATATCCTTGAATGACATCCTTTGATGTTATCCCCTTCCGTTTACCTTTACTCTTGAAACTTGCGGGTACATCTTTTGTACCTAATCCTCATTCCAACTTGTACCCATGTACATGTCTATTTCCTTTAAATAGAGCTCAAATCCTCATCATTTCCAGATCTCTTAATCATCCTATGAGAGGCTTACTTAATCTTCTCCTGGCTTTGAGTTTGGTCGTCAATCTATTCTTGACCATTGATCTCTTTAAGGATTTCCTCCATCCTTTTTTTTTTCAAATATTTGGCATTTCCACCTCTCCCTTCTTTACTAGAGATTAAATTTATGACATTCACGAGGGTTAGTTCATTAACTGACTCGTCCCTACTATTCTTCTTGTCTAATTATCTTGAGACAGTTGTCTGTCGAGTCTTCTTGTCCTCAATGCCCATCCCATTGCTCTTTTTAGGGTGTAGTCCTTACTACTTCCCTATCCTCCTTAGGGCATCGTTTATTCTCTTTAACTATCTTGTTGTTACGATTTGCTTCCTTTCGCTATATTGATCCAAAACTTGACTTCTCTGATTTTTCCAAAGCAAGTCGTACTTATCATCCTAGAATATCCCATGTGTCGTCTAATGCTCGGCTTGTCTTCTCATGTAGAGGTGCTTCCTTCCTTTCTCCCAGATGGCTGGAAATTTCTTCTTAAGAAAGAATTCTCTTCATCTACCCTTTGTTTTATTTGCGATTGATCGAGGTCCTACCTTCAGTCCTTTTCCTCCCTCATCTAGTTGAGGCATACCATTACACCATCATTGAGGGACAAAAAGTTTTAGGAACTCAAAATTTACTTTCGAAATACGATTACCAACTTGGGGCTTTAGCTTTTCTTAAAGAAGATTGGGTCGGGAAGTACCCACCACTATGCTAGGATCTTGAAGAGCTTCCTCTTGGGTGTGGTTGAAGTTTTGAGCATGAGTCATATTTCATGGGGTGGAATACTTCCAAATTCATGTAGTTGTAGAGGCGTTGTTCTTGGAAGGTATTGTTCTAAATCTTTGCAATGTGGGGCAATCCTTCACTTCATGCCCCATTTCCCTTACACCTATAAAAGGTTATCTTGATACTTGTCATTATTAGTGTTGAGCACTTTCTCGAGTAGTGTTCCTATTGTCCTCACCTTGTAACAGGTCATTTCCTTGCCCAGTAGTTATTACCAGAGTTCTCACTCCTTAGTCTCCTTGTCGGTTTTCTTGTCGAGCCTTCTTTGCCTACTAGTTTTCCCCTAGGAGTTCTCCTAGACTCTTTAGTCTTTTGGTTCCTTTCCTTATTTGGGATGGGTTTCTCCTCGGTCCCCGTGGTTTGTTTGGTTACTTTTCTTGGGGCAATCTTCCTACAATTGAGACATAGGCTTACATCCTTTTTTAGAGACATGGTTTCGGGAACTTGGAATTCTTCATTAGTGGAGAAGGAGTACAATATGTTAGGGTCTCAACCATATTACAAAAAGGTGGTTATGAAATAGATAGAGGGCTACGGGGTGTTTGATAATCATCCTCCATGGTAAGGTTATAAGCCCTAGCTGGTGTTCCTGGTTTCAAGCTTGGCTCCCTTTGTACTCGGGAGTGTGACCTTAATAGGTCCAAGCATCATCCTCTTAGATACTTTATCATTTGGTCCTTGGGGATTTCTACCATACCCTAGGAATTTGGGAAGCTTCTAGAGTTGTCTTCCTATGAGGACAGGGTGCTGAGCAGAGTCATTCCTAGTTTTCTTGGTTCCTCTCCTAGGAGCCATCTGAAAATTTTAAGATAAATCCTATCAATTACTATATTTTCCAGTCTTAATTATGTATTGAGTAAATAGGCTCTGATACCACTCTAGTTGTCACGCCCCGACCTTATTTGTTCGGATCCCCGTGATCAACCCGCCACTCTCCCGGTTTATAAAAGGGTTTCCCCTTATTATAAATCGTAAAGAGTAAGTCTTCCTTTAAACCCATACCTTTTCATGGAATAGCATAATCAAAATTGCATAACATTTTAACTTTACCATACCTGTCTCACAGGTGTCTTAGTTGATAGTCTTTAAGGGTAGACTTTTCGGGATTTCCTGAAAGGGATATAAGGAAGGGGGTGAGTATGACTACTCAGTGAATGGGTTTTCAATAGTTTTACTTTTATGAAAAAGATTTGTATTGGTGTGTGCCAAACTCCTTTCTTTCAAAAATCATTTCATTCAAAATCTCGGGTTTTATCATAATTTCCTTATTTAATCACAATGTGTTATCATCCAACACACATCCTTCATCATGAAGGTTAAACACACATTCGCACGTCAGTACATCCATTGAACCCACTTGTGGCTTCAGAGCGACTTTACCAGCCACCCAGATAGAAGTGCGTCCACTTCTACCCTGAGAATGAGTGAATGTTCGCGACATCCGACCCTCAATCCCAAAATAAATTCTTCGTGTCCGTATGAGGACAGAGACCTCATCCCGTCCCCACCCCATCTCATGCGCTTGGTGCTACTCCAAATTTCACACGGTCACCTGGTATGACGAATTGCCCTTATACTCACCAAATCGTCCAGTGCCCTTGGGCGTCTTAATGGTCTCGTACTCACAGTACATGCACAATCAATATTTTCTCATTATGTCATGTAATTTGTGGTGCCACTGGTCCAATAGCCCCGACTCTCAACTCAACCCACAATTGTTTGTCTTGACTGGTCTGTCGACCAGTCATGTCGCATTGCCGCTAGTTGACTGAGTATGTCGGTCCTATCTTGCTACCATGGCCAAACAATTCCTTTATTTAAAGTTTTATGGCATATAATTCATATTTTTTTACGAGCTCCTGCTTATGCCAACTAGCCTTGGGCCCACTGTACAAGATTTTTAAAATCGGGCATATTAGCCCCCAAGATCCAAAACCGAGGCCTCCGGCCTATCTGAGCTATTCGAGCACCCATCAAGAAGATCTCCCAAATAGTTTAAGCATTAGCACATAGTCAAGGGAGAGCACATCTGACAAAATTATATTTTCAACTGTCCATTATACCGACCGGGTATAAGGACATCTCCGCTCATAATCGATGAATGGGTTTTCAACTTCCCTCGAGGAAGTTTCATCATACCAACTGGGTATGATCTACTTATAACCAGTAAGTAGTTTTTCCACATGGTTTTCATATCAATACTCCAAGTTGTGATGTTTAAAATGCCACATAGTAGTGAGTTTTGATTCCGATATATTGATCATTCTCAACCGGGCATGATATAAAAGTTTCACTCACAACTGATAAATGGTTTTTAACTTTAAGTTGTGCTCATTATCCCAACCGAGTATGACGTTAGTAAACCCACTCACCCGTTAATGTCGTGAATTCCACTAGACCGGTTCTTCGTATTCACGCGAGCTTGTCCTTGCTGGCGTTCCTGGTACTTTGTGTTCCTACACGATATAAACATCTTGATTCATTATCCTTGGCCTAATAGCCTTTATCCATTCCAAGTGAATGAGAAAGTCAACTTTCATTTATTTGCAATTAGGTCCCTAAAGTTATTTTTCTTAAACTTTAAGTCCTTAATGCCGGTTTTTCCACAAATTGAGTCCCGAAACTTTTAAAATTTATCACAGGACCTTAATTTATTCCATTTCGCAAAAAGGGGTTTAAATTTTCAAATTTCCAATTTGGTCCCCCAACTTTCCAAAATTACCATTTTGCCCTCCCTTTACAAAAATGGTAAAATTTTCCCAAAAAATTCTAAAATTTCTTAATTGGTCCTCTAACATTTTTATCATGCCCAATTGACCCTCAATTTTTGGAAATTGCATTTCGATCCCTCAAATTTTCAAAAATCCCCAAAATTTCCCTCAATTCCAACTCTTTAACACAACTAAATTTGATTTCATTAAATTAACCGATCATACACCTCTAATTGTTGAAGTTGAAGTTGAAATTGAGTTTCTCCATGTTCATACGATTCCATAGAACTTTAAATCGTGAGTTTTAATGTCAGAATGAGCTCAAATGGAGCTTCGTCGGAAAATAGATTGTAGAAAGAGAAAGCTTCGATTACTCACCGGTGAGGGCACGACGGTCCGAGCTTTCGATCTGGGGAGATAACTCTTATCCTTAGGTTCATCCTAGAATCAAGAATCGAATCAATTGATTTCAAATTGAATTAGAATTTTATCATTGAAATTCTGTCGGTTCTCTCTCTAGCACCGGCTAGAAATTGCATAAATGAGCCAAATTGGCTTACCTTTTAGTCCTAATTCGACCGTGGGAGGGCTAAGAAAGTGTTGGGAAGGCTTGGTTTGGCTTGAGGAGGGCTCGAAATGGTCGATTTCAACTCGGCCGAAACAGGGTAGCTTCGGTCCATCGGAGCTGCTTCACTGTTTCATCACGTCGGTGTTTCTCTGATGACCTTTGGAGCAATCGGAGACTTCATGCGTGTAGCTGACTTCTCCCCAGTTCTAAAGAACTTGACCTCACCTTTTTTGGCTCAGAAAAGACCCTATATCGGAGCTCTGGTTTGAGCTTCGCCGGAAAACTAAGCAACTTAGAGAGAGTGAGCTTTTTAGGTGTGGAGAGGACGAATGGAGAGTGGCTCTTTATATAGGGAGCTCGGGGACCCGTTGGTCATTCGTTTAACACCTTTATGACAGACATTGATGGCCTGAAATGTACCGAATGAAAACATTTCTTATTTGTCGGCGCTGCTTCGATTTTCTGACGAGTGAACAGTACTGTCATCCTGAGTAAGAAGATGACACTGTTCCGAACTGAACTGGACCAGTCCAAACCGACTTCAAATCTTAAACTAGTCGGTTCACCCCTCATTCGACCGAGTTTTTCAAATCTAAAAATTTTTAAATTCATCTAAATTCATTTTCTATCCAATGGTGGCCTCAAATCTCAAATTTGAATTATTTAAGCCACCTAGAAAAATGAATTTAGGATTTGGTTCAATAGTGGTTCAAACCGATTTGGATCTGATTCACTTGAACCGGTTTGGTTTTCATCCCCAATTCCTTTACAAGTCCATTTTCATGTCTTTTGTGACTCCTTTAGTCACTTATGGTCCATAAAATTCCCGGTTTACCATCTTTTTATCGATTCCGGTTCATAAACTGACTCGGTCCTTAAAGCGGTTCGGGTTTGGTTCACCCGAACCGATCTAGTTTTTCTCTCTCACTTTATTCTAAGGTTCCTTCCCAAGGTTTATAAATCACTTCGGTTCACAAGGAATCCATAAATTTATATGTTTACCATTTCTCTATTGGTTCTGGTTCATGAACCGACTTGGTTCATAAACCGGTTCAATTCAATTGGATCCGATTCCTCTAAATCGATTTAATTTTTCTCTTATAATTTTTCCTATGGTTCTTTTCCAATATTTTTATGAATCTTTTGGATCACACGTGAGTTGTAAATTTCCAATTTGCCCGTTCTCAATTAATCGGGTACGTGAACCGGTTCAATTTTCTTGATTGGTTTGACCGATTATTTTCCCAATTTCTCAATTAATCACGTACATAAACGACTCACTTATGTTTCATTGATCATTTTCCGACCTAATTTATCCAAAATAAAGTTATTTTGGTCTGGTTTATGTGCTTGCTAAAAAATTGATACGATTATGTAAAATGATAATAACTTATCATATCCAACATATCGGGCAACCAAATGGTAGAGAAATGAAGGTCACTTAAGCAATTTTTGGCTCATGACATATGGTGGTTAGAATTTGTACAATTTAAGATCTAATAAACTTAATTAATAAAAGTAACATGTTTTTGGGATTTTAAATAGTGACTATTTAAAATCTTGTCAATATCGGTATTCTCACTATCTGTATTGGAAAATGTAGTCAATTACAGAGAAGGTTTTTTTAGCTCATCAATTATAGAGTAGGTTAAAACAATTATAATACTACTAAAATTATGAAATTTGGTGTTCAATATCAAAGTTATAAGTTATGGTAACAACATCGTCCAAAATGGAGAAAACTAACTTTTATAGAGAATTTTCGATTAAATTGTAATATGTGAGTGTTTACTCTTTATATGAGTAGTTGCGAGTCTAATCGATGCATGACCTTATCTGATTAAAATAGTATATTTCTTTTTATCGAATTTGTATTTAATTTCTCTTTACATTTTCAAAAATTGCATTAAAAGAGCCGATAGCGGTTTTAAGGTTTTAAACACGTGAGTAAGCGAAAGTGACACTTGTAGTGCATGTCGCTCCTTAACTAGCTCATCGGTTCTTTACTTTTTGAACCAAATTTTAATAAATAAATCGGGCAATTTTGGTATTTTTTTTTGCTAAATCACCTCGAAATAGACCGATTAACAATCTAATTTATTTTTAAAAAAAAGTACCTCAATTCATTTTTTAATTATGAAGAAAATACAGATTTATCCTTACCAATCTACTCTAAAAATTATTTTTAACCAATTCGTTTCAATAACATCCGATTTTAATATGATTCTTTATCACATTTATACCAATTATTGATTTCTAATCTAAAATATTATTTGGAAATTATTTTGATCTATTTTCACAACTTTCTAAATCTCAACTCATCCTATTTGATTTATTCTTCCGATTCAATTTAATTTATCGATTTTTTTTTTCAATTTCTTCCTTTGTCAAATTTTGCTTTTTTGGAAAGTGCACTATTACAATGGAAATATTGCAAAAAATATTCAATACATGACATTAAAAATAAACTTTATTAAAATAGAATAAACCATCCATTACCCACATTATTAATATAATTGATAAAATTATTATTCAATTCTATTTCTAATTTTATTTATTTCCAAAAATAACATATGATATTTGGTCCTTATTTGGTTCATGTGATCAGTTCATGTGATAATGATCCAATCCTTATTTTAATGAGATTTACTATAGAATATTTTGTCTAATGAGAAATAATTTATATTTCTAAGGTATATTTTAACCAATAATAATATTTATATGCGTTATTGATTTCTAAATTATTTTATAAATATCCTATTTAATAAGAATATATGATTAAAAAACTCAATATATATATATATATTAACCAATAAAATCATTTTATTATAAACTCATGTACTAATAATACTTTTTTTTTTGCTCAATATGGACTAATAATACTTGAGTGATACCAAAATCTGCATTTTTTATCATCACATGTTCCTTTTCCTTTCATTCCAATGCAATTTATGTCAAAATGGGAGACTATTTTTGGCACTCGGGCGGCAAATTTTTGCGCCAACAAGACATTATTTGCCTAATAAAAGACTGGAGTTTACCGATACATGTGGGTATGCCTCAATTCCCATTAAATTTAAAAACAGGGAGAAACAAATAAAATGTAGAGTTGACGGGTCAAACTTCGTCAGTAAATTAAATGGCTCAATCTAAAGATGCTCCAAAAAGAGGATATTTTTTAGCTTTGAATAGGACCATGGCGTTTGACTAATTAGGAAGCAAAGAATCCAAGATATCTACGCCCTCTACCACATAATCAACATGACGGAAACAGTCAGTCGTTTGCTATCTAATGGTGCTCGTCCATTGTCCTCAGACAGAAACCGCTTAGCTAGGGTTTCCTCTTACAGCAATGACGACGGACGGCGAGTTGGAGACACAGTTGGTGGGCACCGGTGTCGAGCGTTGAGTTAATTACTGCGGAGACTCGAATTTGTAGTATTTATCGACAGAAACGGAGACATCCCAAGTGCAGCTGAGGCCCTTCGGGATGGTTACGAGATCTCCAGCGCCGAACTCCACAAACTCCGGCGACCCCCTGGGGTAAGCTCTCACCTTTCCCTTCAATAGATAGCAGGTCTCCTCCGCGTCGAACTTTAGGTTGTATTTCCCAGGCGGACAAGCCCACCTGCGAAAAATTAGGGCATGCAACAGAAGATTCATCTTTTCGAAACGAGAAATCGTTCAAACAATATGCATATCGAGTTTTATGTGATAAATGATATCAAATAATAGCAGAGATTCATATATATATATATATATTATATACATATACATATAGGCGTACAACCACCAAAAGTGAGAGGGATAGAAGGGAGAATTACTTGGGCCAGCACTTGATGTTCAGTTTGGAGAGTTTTGACTCTGGAGGATTCCTCTCTACCACGATTCTCATGCTCCCCAAGGAGCTTTCTTGGCTCCCCAAATTGGCCTCCGCAGATGTTGCCATAGGAAGTCTTTCTTGCGGTAAATTTGCAGTTCTCAGAATATATTATTACAATATCGTCTCCTCTATCTCTCTATTTAGTAGGGGAGGGAGTGAGAAAAAGAGAGGAAGGAAATATTATGAATATGGCTAATACATATTTAAGGGATTTAGTTGGGAACATCCAGAGAAATTATTATCTTTTCAGAATTTTAAAGATTTTACAGGCCGACTTTCACTTTTTTTGGTGGTACATATGTAAATATTTGTCATTATTTAATTTGTTCATTGACTTGAAATGCATGTAGAGCATATTTCCATAACAACTCTGATCCATTAGATATAGGCAAACTTGGTGAATTATTCATTACTAATACTCTGATAGTAGTGTAACGGTTTATCTTAGAAATATGAAAATTCCGATTAAAAGTGAACCATAATTATTATTTAGTCTTAAATTTAATTAATTTGGTTAAAAATTTGAAATAATTTAGAACAACTTTAAATTAATTGTTGAATAAAAACTAATTAAGTCAATATAATTAATTTGAATAATCTGAGTTAAATTGATGAAAATAGGTGTAATTAAATATTTTATAAATAAATATTCATAGATATAGATATAAAGTATAATGTTGGATTTAAATAAAAAAATTAAACAATTTGGGTTATTGAAGAGAGTTAATATAAGCAAGTCCAAATAGATTCTGAGCCCATAAAATAAAGTATAAGAGGATTATTGAACACAATATTACAACAATTTGTCAATAAAATGGATCCTAATAAATTGTAACGAAAACAAACCCAAAACCTATAACAAATCACAAAACCATAAACAAAAATACCTTAAAGCAATTTAAAGATTTTAGCCGAAACTAATATATAAGCCTAAATTACACGGGGCACAACTCACAAACAAGACCCATAACAGAATCAAACATTTGGACTGGAGCACACCATACGAGGCTAAAATGAAGTTAGGACAACTATTGAAGGGGAGCCCATCCACGACGGTCTTTCAAACAATTGAATGCACTAGGCCAAATCAAGACTATACTGCAACCTACCATAGCTCATCACCATCATCCATGGAAATCAAAGAAAATAAGAAACCAAAGTAAGCCCTAGGGATTGTAAACCCAAGGGAAACAAAAACACATCTAGGTTGTGTATGTATTTGTCCGGTAAATAACCCGAAGGAAAGCCACCAACCCATCATTTTGACTTCTGTGAACATTAACTACATTAAAAACTAAGTAAATGAGTTAATGGAAAACATGCAAGCTCCTACCAAATAAACCAATTACATTATATCCTAAAAATGCCCAAGAAGAATTATAAGGCTCAAGGGTTGGATACAAAGCCTATAACTACAATCCATTTAAACAAACAGGAGGAATACAATCTGATCCTAGACTTATGATGGCCATGTGGTAATACGTAAAATTCACATCCTCACCTCTTGATTACCCGAACCTAAATAAATAGAAGGGGAACTTAATATGCAACTATTGGGAAAAAATATTCTATGAACAACTCAGGAGGATGTAAGAGAAACCTAACCTTCCTTGAAGAGGAAGTGATCCTTGCAGAAAATGTACCCAAGGAAGACTAGACACCTCCCCTGTCACCTTAGAAGCCGGAGTTGACCCCAACCTAGGAATAGGTAGAGAGGAATTACTGGGAGGCGTATAAACATTATGTGAGACTTTTATAAACTCCACTAATCCAGATGAGCCTTAAATATGATGTGACAAGTATATGAATATGAAATCGTGGTGCTGGAGACTTATAATTTTTGTGACACATGAAGTCAGAGCAGGGATCATCATGCAAGACATCCCCATATCCCCATCTCAATCAAGGAGCTCAGCCTAAATCCGTATAATGGATGTGAGAAATACTATGTTGGCCCGAGCTCACCTTGGAAGTGAGCATCAACCTATGAGCTGTCAAACGAGGAGTCCCATAACTCCCTAAAGGTGAACTCTGATAAGTTAATATGTGGGATTAGAGCGAGAGTTGAGTGCATTCAACCTATGTAATAAGCCAATTATGACAAACTTCCTATAAATAAATAAAAATTTTCCTCTTTACATCATGTTTTGAACTTTATCCCAATTAGAATACGTAAAGCAAAGAGTAACCTTTTGCAAAAAGAGAAGGAAAGTCAAGAATGAGATAAAGAGGGATGAAATGGGGTCTTGAACCCTTATAAAGGCTATAGGAAGGGGGTAGACCACCCTAAAATGACAAATGAGTCGCGAGGATCCCCGAGTACTAAAGTTAAAAGCTTGTCCTACAAGCAATTTCAGGTACAATAAACCCCCAATAAAGGGAGTCAAGGAATAGAGACCCAAAAAGGACACCCAGAACTTGTTGAAACAATAGATGAAAATGAGAGATGAATACCAAAGGTATGCTCTGGAGGGAGCATACCCCAAGGAAACGGGTAACTTAGAGAGAGATGCTAATCAAGAATGTCACAAGATTCATGATGGATTGAACTTATAGAGAATGCTTGGAGGAAAGAAAGGAAGTCTAGGAAAAAGTATGTACCTCAAATGGGTGATGAGCACGACGAATGAAGTAGGAACAACAGGGAAAATGACATAATGGATCGTGGTCATAAGGCGGTGAACGCCGCTACACTACAAAGTATAAATTGCATTACGGACAAACAAGAGGGATTGAGCCTTAGTAACAATGAAATGGGGAAGTTGCATCGATAAGGAATTGACTACTGCGAAGGAAAGTAACAAAAATAAGTTATATTCAAGGATGGACAATGAACTTGAACTTACGGACCACTGTAAGCCTACTTGGAGGAAAATAATGAGTCAAATGCTAGTGGATGACAAAGCATGTCTCGAGCAACGAACCGAGATGAGACATAATAAAGGAGAAGTCAAGGGTGCCAAAGGTAGGGCATCATCTATCGCACGTAGATGACAAGACTAATACCTAACTGGAGATAAAGCGACAAACCAATTACCAGGAATATAGACAATAATGGGGAAAAGAAATGCAACACGGGTTGAAGGCAAGACATTAAAGAGGACATGAATGGAGTGAAAATTTTGGCACAAAAAGGGCATGTGGAATGAGAGGATGTAACGTTTCTACCCTTAGTGGGTACATGCCATATTGGTATAAGGGAGGGAACACCCTTGTAAGGGAATGCAACCTCAGAGAGTCAAACACGCAACTATGCATTTTGGGGAGATGCAAACCAAACCATTTTTGAAAAGCGAGGGTTGATTAAGGTGAGGAGATGGGTGAACATGGTCATAGGGAACAACAAGTAATCGGTAGAATGACTGGGAGGTTCGAATGATGTTCTAAGGAAGAGCATGAAGATGGTGAGGAATACACTTGTGCTAAACAATGATAAGGAGTGCATCAAGGCTAAATAGACAATGAGGGATAAATTGTCCAATGTTATCGGGTGAGGATGAAGGAAGAAAGTGTGAAGTAGGCATCACCTAGGGAAATTGAATGGGTCTTCATGGTATAATGACAAGGAATTATCAAGGAACAAGGAAGTTCCCCAAAAAGCAAAAAGAGACATGGCTGAATAAGATTATATGTGCAACACGGTAACGAACAAACTCTCATGGGAGCTTAAATGTTGGGACTCCATTTAAGAAGTGAGAAAGGACAATCAACCCCGGATATGAGAGATGGGTGACTACAAATTGGAGCTAGCTTAAGACGAGGATGTATACGGGATGAAAACATGAAGGTGAGTGGCGTGATGAAACAACCATAAGGCCTGAATGATGGGTTAAGAAATTGTAGCTATATCTTGGTATTAGGAAATAACAAATAAAATGAAGGTCGATGACCTCAATGGTCTGAGAAGAGGCCAAGTACCATAGGAAAGGAACCGAAAACCATACACAACCGATGACCTAGTCAGGATAAGGTAATGTTCACCAAGGAGTTCTACCCATGAGACAGGATAGTGACATGTCCCAATTGGAATTAAAAAGGAACATAAGGAGGGTGAAGTGCCCCATAAATCTAGAAGAGGCTAGGTTGGCTTATGGTGACGATGATGGATTGACATCCCTAAGGATAAAAAGGAAAGTAGGTGTCATCATAGGGATCAATGAACCCTAATAAGCCTTAACAAAATTGGATGTGTAATCGCGAATGATGACTACTTACTCCTAGGAAGGGGGGCCAACCGTAAAACTCGTCCTTTGGGACCAAAGAAAAATCGAGAAAAGAATCGGTATAGATTTATACATGAAGAAACGAGTCATTTAATGAACGAAAAATAGCTAACATAGGAAATTGGAAAATCCCAAGTGACCAAAAAATTCACAAAAATGACAAGGAAGAATCAGGAAGTGGAATTAGGATGGAACTGAACCGGTTCGAGGTGAACCAGACCCAAACCGGACCGAGCCGGCATGAACCATAGTGAATCAGTTCACAAATTCATTTTTCTAGAAGGCTTAAAAATGTCAATTTGGAAAATTGAGACCACCATTAGATAGAAAATGAATTTAGAAATTTTTAAATTTGAGAAAAATGGTCAAATCGGGTCCGAACCGGTCAATTTTTGAATTTTGGGCAGCGAACCCGGTTGGACCGGACTGGTCAACGGTCATCAGACTAGTCAACGATCAACGTCCAGCTGACGCCACATCAGCTACCACGCAAACGCGATTAATTAATGGGAGGCTACCACGTGTTTGGTCAATGGATAGTTGACACCCATCAACACGTCACACATACACGAGCAACTAATGAGAGGTTGCCACGTGTCCGTTCAATGGGTCAACAGATGACGTAGCGGTCGAGCTGGCACTCGACGTCAGAAAAACTAACCAATCACAATGCAACACGTGGCATGATCACCACGTCATCATCTTCAACCTTCAGACCGTGATAGAGAAGAGAGAGAGAGAGAGGGAGTTGCCAGAAAAGCTAGAGTCTCCAATGACTCAAAAAATGCTTCGATCAAGTCTCTGGCAGATGAGTCGGAGGCTGAGTCTTACACCGACGGGTAGCCTGAATAATTGTCGAGCTCCCTATATAAAGAGCACCCCCTCATTCATTCTCAACATCCCACAATCGAGCGAAGAAGAAGAAGAAGAAGAGTGAGTTTTCCGGCGAGCTGCGAACCAGAGCTCTAGCAACAGGACTTTTCTCAACCTCTGAAGCCACATTGGGTGTCTTTGGAATTATGAGGAAGTCCTCTACCTAACCATACCTTTCATTCAACTTGAGAGCTACCGATAAGGAACGAGGAAGCTCAAAAAGTGCTGCTACTCCTCAACCGGAAAATAGCTAGTCTCGTGCCACCCACTTTGACACCTCCCCCAACCAATTGTGGCCAAGCCAAACCCCCTACACCCCACCTGGAGGTGTCCCGACCTTCCCTTGAGCTAAGAAGGTAAGCCCCATCTGCTAGCCTTCGCTAGAAAAATACTATGCGCGACCAAATTCTACAAAAAATTTAACACTAAAATTCGCACTACTTAGGTCATCAATTGAAGCATGGTTTGATCCAAGAAGTAACCCTGCAATGAGAGAAACACGATGGTGGCCAAAGCTCTGATCATCTGACCCTTATCAGTAAGATATCGAAACTTTCTCTCTCTAACCTGTATTTTCTAGCGAAGCTCCGTTTGAGCTCATTTATGAGCCAAATCGAACGATTCAAAGCTTGAAATGATGAGAAAAACATAGAGGAGATGATTTAAATCAAGAATAAGAGCAATCAACCAAGTTTCAAGGATCAATTGAATGAAACTATGAATTGGGACCAAAATGTAATTTTTGAAAAGTTTGGGTAAATTGGGGATTTTTCAAAAATTGGGGACCAAATGGAAAATTGATAAAATTGAGGGTCTTTATATGCAATTCCACTCCAATTGAGGGCCAATTGGACAAATTGGATGAAATGGAGGACCAATTTGCAAAAAAATTGAGAATTTGGGGTCAAATTATAATTTTTGGAAAGTTTGGGGATAAATGGTAGTTTTAGAAAATAGAGGGACCCAAGAGCAAAGTTCATAAAATTAAGGACCCAAAAGGATAATTGGAAGAATCTGAGGACCGAATTAGAGGAAAAGGGGAAATTAAGGACATAAAGATAAATGCACAAACCTTAGGGACTAAAGTGCAATTAAGGCAAAATATGAAGGCCTATTTGTAAATACAAGAAGAAGTGTGATTCCTAAATTTAAGACCCTAACAAGGACATATGTGCCATGTAGGAGCAGACTACCTAAACGCTGGCTTCCTAAAGAGAGACCATGAAGCCAGACTCCGCCGACACGACCCCACCAAAGTCTCCGGGTGAGTGGAAACCGTTATAACGTCCATTCTGGTTGGAATGACGGTTTAGCTTTGAAAATTGTTTTCTTGAAATTAGCATCCCTTGATAGGGTGACTCTGCTTAAAATATTTGGGAGCTAATTTCGGGCTTAGGTTCAAGATGCCAGTGGGCCCAAGGCCAGTGGATACGAGCATGGAATCATCCAAAATAGACATGTGATATATGAGGTAAAAAGACAAAAATAATGGGAACCCTACATGATACCCATAGAGCCAAGCTATGTTGTCAAGCATGTTGAGCCGAACCGCTACTCTGCTGAAGCCAGGTCATCGAACCTGTTAGGCCAGTATGTGTGGTAGGTTGATGTCACGCCCCGACCCGGTTTGGTCGGATCCCTGTGATCAACCCGCCACTCTCCCGGTTTATTAAAGGGTTTCCCCTTATCGTAAACCGTAAAGAGTAAGGCATCCTTTAACTTGCACCTTTTTCCTGGAATAGCATAATTAAAATTGTATGAAATTTAAAACTTTACATACCTTTCTTATAGGCATCTTAGTTGACGGTCTTTAAGGGGAGGCATTCTAGGATTTCCTGAAAGGGATATAAGGGAGGGGGCGAGTACGACTACTCAGTGAATGGGTTTTTAAAAGCTTTTAACTTTTAAGAAAAACATTTATATGGAGTATGCCAGACTTCTTTGTTTTCAAAAATCCCATCATTTAAAAATTTGGATTTTCAATTATTTCTTAGTTACTACGGTGTGTCATCACCCAACACACATCCTTCATCATGAAGGTTACACACATTCGCAAGTCAATATCACTACTGAACTCGCTAGTTGCTTTGGAGCGACTTTTCCTGCCACCCAGATAGAAGTACGACTACTTCTACCCTAGGAATGAGTGGATGTACATGACATCCTCCCCACAATCCCAAAATCACTTCTTCATGTCCGTATGAGAACAGAGACCTCATCCTGTCCCCACCCCGGTCTCATGCACTTCGTGCTACTCCAAATTTCGCACAGACATCTGGAACAACGAACTGCTCTTATATCCACCAGGTCGTCCAATGCCCTTAGGACGCATCACTACCCCTCATGGGCGTCTTGATGATCCCGTACTCACAGTGCATGCACAAACAATGTTTTCTTATATTTCCATGTAATCTGTGGTGCCACTAGTCCAACGGCCCCGACTCTCAACTCAACCCACAGCTGTTTGTCTTGACTAGTCCGTCGACCTGTCATGTCGCACTACCGCTAGTTGACTGAGCATGTCGGTCCTATCTTGGTACCATGGCCAAACAATTCACTTATTAAGTTTTATGACACATATATCATGTTCATTTACGAGCACTTGCTCGTGCCAACTGGCCTTGGGCCCACTGTACGAGATTTTCAAAATCGGACATTTAGCCCACAAGTTCCAAAATCGAGGCCCCCGGCCTATTAGAGCTATTCGAGCTCCCGTCGAGAAGGTCTCCCAAATTGTTTAAGCATTGGCACACAGTCAGGGGAGAGCACTTCTGACAAAAATAGGTTTTTACTGTCCATCATACCAATCGGTATCAGGACATCTCCGTTCATAACTGATGAAGGGGTTTTCAACTTCCTTCGAGAAAGTCTCATCATACCAACCGGGTATGATCTACTTACAACCCGTAAGTAGTTTTTCCGCATAACTTTCACATCACTTTCTCTAAGTAGTGATGATTAAAATACCACTAAACAGTGGGTTTTTATATCGAGGCGCTTATCATCCCCAACTAGGTATGATGTTAGTAAACCCACTCACAACCGGTAAGTGGTTTTTAACTTTAATTTGTCCTCATCATCCCAACCGGGTATGACGTTAGTAAACCCACTCACCCGTTAATGCCGTGATTTCCACTAGACTGGTTCTTTGTATTCACGCGAGCTTGTCCTTGCTAGCGTTCCCGGTATTTAACGTTCCGGTGAAGGATCGATAGTCTGAGCTTTCGATCTGGGCAGATAGGTCTTATCCTGAGGTTCATCCTAGAATCAAGTATTGTATCAATTGATGCGGAATTTGATTAGAATTTCGTCATTGAAATTCGGTCAATTCTCTCTCTAGCATCGATCGAAAATTATAAAGGGGAGCCGAATTAGTTTATCTTTCGATCCTAAGTCGGTCGTGAAAAGGCTGAGGAAGTGTTGGGAGGGCTTGGTTTGGCCTGAGGAGGGCTTGAGATGGCCGATTCCAGGTTGGCCGAAATAGGGTAGCTTCGGTTCACCGGAGTTGTTTCACTATTCCATCATGTCGGTGCTTCTCCAATGATTCTCGGATTGACTGGAGTTTGCTATCAAATAGCTGTCTTCTCCCCGGTTCTAAAGAGCCCGACCTTTGTTCAAGTCGAAGCTCTAGTTCGAGCTTTACCGGGAAATGGAGCAGTAGAGAGAGAGAGAGAAGTGTTCAGGTGTGATGAGAATGAAATGGAGATAACCTCTTTATATAGTCGTAAAACCCGTGTATTAAATGGACGAGATTTATTAATAGTATTAATATTGCCATAAATTATTGGTATTAATTTCAATAATTTAATTTCGGTATTAAATTATTTGTATTAATTCCAATAATTTAATTTAGGTATTAAATTATTGGTATTAATTTCAATAATTAAATATATATTAATTGATGGCTATTTATGATAAGCCGTACGCATAAAATTTTTGACCGAAATTTCGGGTTACAAAAAATCATACTTCCCAGTAGGTCACCCATTCTCACACTACTCTAAGGTAAGCACACTTAATTTTAAAGTTCTTATGAAATCTTCACCTGAACCAATTTGGTTTTTATTTTCTAGTTTGTCTTAAGTTTTTTTTTCAATGTTTAATAAATCCTTTGGATCAACCGAAAGTTGTAAATTTTCATATTGTTTATTCACAAATGTAAATCGGTTTTGTTTTCTTATTCGGTTTTACAGGTTCTTTTCCCGGTTTTCCTTAACTCAAATGTGCGAGGTTTACAACTCTCCCCTCCTTTTAGGAGTTTTGTCCCCAAAACTTAGTTAACATCCTTGCATGAGCAATCATTTCCTTTGATGCCCCTTTGGTGTTTGCTTAACATGCAAAGTCTTCTCTTGTTCTTTTAATTAGTCCTTTTTACATCCTTCACCTAAGTAATTTCTTTTCCTTTATATTATTTACTCCCTCCATGGAGTTTATCATAATAAGACATACCTTACTTCAGGGTATATTCTTAGATTTATATCTTTCTTTGCTTAGAGCACATTCTTCCCTTTGAGGTTCTATACTCAAGATTGAAAATTCCAAGATACCTAACCATTCCCATGTCTAGTTAACCCCTTGGTCGTTGAAACCTTTAGCTCAAGGTTCTTTCGAGCGTTACGTACTGCTTGCCACAGTTTTCTTTATTCTCACTTTTTTATCTCATTTTGACCCTTCCTCCATTCGTTATCTATTATAACTTCAGTTCAAATTTTTATATTCGACCTCGTCATGCTTATTAGCCGAATCTTCCTTACTTTGAGTCATATTCTCCTCGGGATTGTTGGGCTTACATACCCCTTACAGCATGGCATTTTCTAGGACATATC
Source organism: Trapa incisa (assembly GCA_030064435.1). Taxonomy (NCBI): domain Eukaryota; kingdom Viridiplantae; phylum Streptophyta; class Magnoliopsida; order Myrtales; family Lythraceae; genus Trapa; species Trapa incisa. The sequence goes on along the minus strand of CM057781.1, from coordinate 10,617,657 downwards.
TTTGTCCATTAAATTTCTAGAACATCTCCTTAAGGGTCTCTCTTAGCTTTTTTTTTTTTATTTTTACCTTTCAGGGATCATATAACTTCATCCCTCTTTTCTTTTAATGGCATTCCTCAACTATCCTTTTTACCGTTATCCTCTCATCCATCATACCTTTGAAGTTATGTCTCACATAACCGCATGGATTTCTCTTACCTACTCATCCTTTCCAAACATTTTTATTGGGTCCTTTCAATTCCAATCATTGGGTTTCCTGATGATTATTGACATACGAGGATTTTTTTTCTTCTTATGTCCTTTCTCTTCTTTAGTGACATCCCTTATTCAATGACTTCCTTTTTCCTTAATCCTCTTTTACTTGCTCATAAAATCACTTCATGATTCTTCATTCTACAATAATTGCTTTCGATCTATGTGTCGATTACTTTTCTTGGGAATGTTCACTCCATCCAGTTTTGTTCATTATCTTTGGCTGTCTGCCGTTACTAGTTTTCCTCTTTCTACATGGTTCTCCTATTCTCTCCAAACAGGTCATAATGGACCATTACAATACTTCCTTTCTTGGAAAACATTTCCTAAATAAGGGTTGGTTCTATTTCCTCTTAATTGGGATACACATGTCTTTCCGGGGCTTCCTTCCTTGGTAGGATTTTTTGTCTTTCCCCTAACATTCTTTTCTTACATTTGCTCTAGGGGATTTCTACCCTTAAATGACATCCCTTGATGTCGTCTTCTCCTATTTACCATTACTCCTCAAATCTTTTAAGCACATCTTTTATACTATATTTGCATCCTTATTCGTACCCAGTACCTGTCTATTTTTTTAGGGAGCGTACAAATCTTCCTTGTTTTAGGATCATTGTGGGAGAGGCTTGCCTATTCCTTTCTTGGCTTGAGTTTAGTCGTTAATTGTCCCTTGGTCCTTTTAAGGATTTCTTATATCCTTCTTTTCCCGAGTATTTGACCTTTCTGCCTCTCTCTTCTTTATCGAAACTTACATTATGGCTTTCCCGAGTATTTGTTCGTTAACTACTTTGCCTCCACCATTTGTTTGGTCTAAGTTTCTTAGCAGCTGTTTCTCGAGTCCTCTTGTCCTTAACATCCATCTCACTGACCTTTTTAGGGTGTAGTCCCTTCTACTTCCCGATCTTCCTTAGGGTGTCATTTGTTCCCTCTGACTATCTTGTTGTAACGACCTGCTTTCTCTTGTCCTGTTGGTCTGAACTTCCTATTTGACATAGGTGCTTTTTCCAAGGTGATTTATTCCTATAATCCCAATACGTCCCGTTTGTCATCAAATGTTCGTCTTGTCTTCTCTTGTGGATGCACTCCTTTCTTTGCTCCTAAATGGTTTGGATTTTCTTCTTAAAGGGGGAATTCTCTTCAGCTATCCTTTGTTCTGTTTGTGGTTTTATTGAGGTCCTACCTTTACCCCTTTTTCCTTCTTACCACTTTGCTAAGATTTTGTAGAGTTTCCTCTTATTTTTGGTTGCAAATGGAGTCATGTTTCTTGGGATGGTATCCTTTCGGATTTCCTATAGTTGTGGGGTGTTTATTCTTGGAAAATATTGTCCTGACTCCTGGCGATGTGGGACAGTTTTTCACTTCGTGTCCTATTCCCCTCTAGGTTAACGTGATTCCTGTCTTTTATAGGGTTGGGCACTTCTCCACGCAGTGTCCCTATCATTCATGCTTGTAATTACATGAACATAAGTGGTTCCTCCTAGCGTTTTCTTGGAAATTATTAGTTTTAGTGCTTCTTCATCCTTAAGTCTAGATACCGTGAGAGTTTTTTTTTTTTGAAGTCTTCCTTGAAGATCACATCATTTGAGGGACAGGGTTTTTAGGAATTTGGAGTACTTCATTAATAGAATAGTACAATATGTTGGGGATTTTGGCCCTATTACAGAAAATGGTCACCAAATAATTAGGGAGCTACAAGATTCTTCAATAGCATCCTCCTATGTAAGGTTATATGCCCCATTGTATGGCTTCATGCTTGGCTTCCTTTATACTTAGAGTTTGACCTCAATAGGTCCTGTCACCATTCTCTCGGATACTTTCTCATTTGCTCTTTTGAGATTCCTGCCATGCTTTAGGCATTTGGGAAGCTTCTAGGGTTGTCTTCCTACGAAGATAAGGTGTTGAGTAGAGCCATTCCTAGTTTTCTTGGTTCCTCTCCTGGGAGCCATCTGAAAATTTTAGTATAAATCCTATTAGTTACAATATTGTATAGTCTTGATTATGTATTTGAGGAAACAGGCTCTGATACCACTCTAGTTGTCACGCCCCGACCCGGTTTGGTCGGATCCCCGTGATCAACCCGCCACTCTCTCGGTTTATTAAAAGGTTTCCCCTTATCGTAAACCGTAAAGAGTAAAGCGTCCTTTAACTTGCACCTTTTTCCTGGAATAGTATAATCAAAACTGTATGAAATTTAAAACTTTACATACCTGTCTTACAGGCATCTTAGTTGACAGTCTTTAAGGGGAGGCTTTCCGGGATTTCCTGAAAGGGATATAAGGGAGGGGGTGAGTACGACTACTCAGTGAATGAGTTTTTTAAAAGCTTTTGACTTTTAAGAAAAATATTTATATGGAGTGTGCCAGACTCCTTTGTTTTCAAAAATCCCATCATTTAAAAATTTGGATTTTTCCATTTTTTCTTAGTTACCACGGTGTGTCATCACCCAACACACATCCTTCATCATGAAGGTTACACACATTCGCAAGTCAGTATCACTACTGAACCCGCTAGTGGCTTCGGAGCGACTTTTCCTGCACCCAGATAGAAGTACGACCACTTCTACCCTAGGAATGAGTGGATGTACATGACATCCTACCCACAATCCCGAAATCACTTCTTCATGTTCGTACGAGGACAGAGACCTCATCCTGTCCCCACCCCGGTCTCATGCACTTCGTGCTACTCCAAATTTCGCACAGACACCTGGAACGACGAACTGCTCTTATAGCCACCAGGTCGTCCAATGCCCTTAGGACGCATCACTACCCCTCATGGGCGTCTTGATGATCCCGTACTCACAGTGCATGCACAAACAATGTTTTCTTATATTTCCATGTAATCTGTGGTGCCACTAGTCCAACGGCCCCGACTCTCAACTCAACCCGCAGCTGTTTGTCTTGACTAGTCCGTCGACCTGTCATGTCGCATTGCCGCTAGTTGACTGAGCATGTCGATCCTATCTTGGTACCGTGGCCAAACAATTCACTTATTAAGTTTTATGACACATATATCATGTTCATTTATGAGCTCCTGCTTGTGCCAACTGGCCTTGGGCCCACTGTACGAGATTTTCAAAATCGGGCATTTAGCCCACAAGTTCCAAAATCGAGGCCCCCGGCCTATTAGAGCTATTCGAGCTCCCGTCGAGAAGGTCTCCCAAATTGTTTATGCATTGGCACACAGTCAGGGGAGAGCACTTCTGAGAAAAATAGGTTTTTACTGTCCATCATACCGATTGGTATCAGGACATCTCCATTCATAACCGATAAACGAGTTTTCAACTTCCATCGAGGAAGTCTCATGATACTAATCGGGTATGATCTACTTACAACCCATAAGTAGTTTTTCCGCATAACTTTCACATCACTTTCTCTAAGTAGTGATGATTAAAATACCACTAAACAGTGGGTTTTTATATCGAGGCGCTTATCATCCCCAACTGGGTATGATGTTAGTAAACCCACTCACAACCGGTAAGTTGTTTTTAACTTTAATTTGTCCTCATCATCCTAACTGGGTATGACGTTAGTAAACCCACTCACCCGTTAATGCCGTGATTTCCACTAGACTGGTTCTTTGTATTCACGCGAGCTTGTCCTTGCTGGCGTTCCCGGTATTTAACGTTCCGGTGAAGGCACGACAGTCCGAGCTTTTGGTCTGGGCAGATAGGTATCATCTTGAGGTTCATCCTAGAATCAAGTATTGTATCAATTGATGCGGAATTGGATTAAAATTTCGTCATTGAAATTCGGTCGATTCTCTCTCTAGCACCGATAAAAAATTATAAAGGGGAGCCGAATTAGTTTACCTTTCGGTCCTAAGCCGGTCGTGAAAAGGCTGAGGAAGTGTTGGGAGGGCTTGGTTTGGCCTGAGGAGGGCTTGAAATGGCCAATTCCAGCTTGGCCGAAATAGGGCAGCTTCGGTCCGCCGGGGTTGTTTCACTATTCCATCATGTCAGCGCTTCTCTAACGATTCTTGGATTGACTGGAGTTTGCTATCAGATAGTTGTCTTCTCCTCGATTCTAAAGAGCCCGACCTTTGTTCAAGTCGAAGCTCTAGTTCGAGCTTTACCGAGAAATGGAGCAGTAGAGAGAGAGAGAGAAGTGTTCAGGTATGAGGAGAATGAAATGGGGATGACCTCTTTATATAGTTGTAAAACCCGTGTATTAAATGGGCGAGATTTATTACTAGTATTAATAATGCCATAAATTATTGGTATTAATTCCAATAATTTAATTTCGGTATTAATTCCAATAATTTAATTTCGGTATTAAATTATTTGTATTAATTTCAATAATTAAATATATATTAATTGATAGCTATTTATGATAAGCCGTTCGCATAAAATTTTTGACCGAAATTTCGGGTTACAAAAAATCACACTTCCTAATAGGAAACCCATCCTAACACTACTCTAAAGTAAGCACGCTTAACTTTGAAGTTCTTATGAAATCTAGTTCACCTAAACCAATGTAGTTTTTGTTTTCTAGTTTGTCTTAAGTTTCTTTTCCAATGTTTAATAAATCCTTTGTATCAACCGAAAGTTGTAAATTTTCATATTGCTTATTCCCAAATGTAAACCGGTTTTGTTTTCATATTCAGTTTTACCGGTTCTTTTCCCGGTTTTCCTTAACTCAAATGTGTGGGGTTTACATTCACACCCTGGGGTCCTAGTGGAACTCATGTCATTAACCCACACACCTTAGGCACTCAGGCCCACACATATCGAGGCTACTCGGGCCCCATATGTTCATACAATACCCCATAATGCAACGCCTCGTAGGACAACACCAGACACGAATTAGTGTGAATGGGTTGCGAACCTTCGTCATACTCACAGCTAGTGTTCTATGCATTGGGTCATATCCGTTTTACCGCCATCTACCTAGAGCAGTGGTGTAGAGGGACGATACACGTACGTGTTTTGGGTGTCCTGGGAAACATGGAGATTTCTCATTTGTACCTCCCCGAGTCTCCTCTCCATTTTCTCTATAGTGACAACATAACCATAAAGTTGCCCCTCTACCAACCACAACCGCCAATATCAATTTTAACAGTATGACTCACAATCATATTATGGCTCTCATGGCCTATCATTATAATGGTTCTACTCGCACAACATTGTTGAGAGCTTGTGCAACACATGCTATCTATCACGCGACAACCCAGTTTAATCGGATTCCCGTGATCAACCCATCGCTCCCATGGTTTAAGAGGGGTTTCCCCTTCCTTTAATAAAGATGAGCCAGGTGTAAATTCAAAGCTTGTTTCCTTGAATAACATAAATCAATCAAATGCAAGCTTACAAGGAACTTTAAGCATACCTGACGGTGGTACATCTTCACGTTTTCTTTTGTTATATCCCCTTACTCCTGAAAGTGGTAAAACAGAGGGTGTGAGTTCTACAACTCAGTGAGCGGGTGTTAGAAGTGAGTTTTCAAAATAGCTTTTGTTTATCAAACCATGACAAGGTTATCATTTCCTTTAAAAAGAAAGGTTTCCTCAAAGTTCAATTTTCAAAACTTTTTCCCATTACCATATTAGATGTGTTTAGCTCTTTTAGCCCAGGAGGCGTTTAGCAAACAAACACACGCCCTTCATCAGGAAGGGTACACACATTCATAGGTGCAACCCATCCACTACACCCACTTGTGGATCAGAGTGTCTTTACCATCCACCAAGATAGAAGCTCATCCACTTCTACACTCGATCTGAGTGGATGTTCTCAACATCTGACCCTCAGACCTGAATGCCACTCCATGTCCGTTTGAGGACAGAGACCTCATCTTGACCCCACCTCAGTCTCATGCACAAGAATCTACTCCGTGCTTCTAGACTCACTGGCATGATGAACTGCCCTTATCTCCACCATGTCGTCCAATATCCCTTAGGACCCATCACTACCCCCTAGGGTGTCTTGATGGTCCTATACCACAAGTGCATGCACAAACAATAGTTTTTCACATATGGCCATTATCTTTGGTGATAATGGTTCGACGACCCCGACCATCAACCCGACCTGTAGCTATTTGTCTAGGTCGGTCCGTCGACCTAGCCCTGACACACTATTGCCTATCCATCAAGTATTGTCAGTCCTGACTTGGTACCATGGCAAAATCACACAACCAATTTCATTAAAAATGACTTTCTTTAATCAAGTTTGTTTACAAGCTCCTGCTCGTGCCCACTAGCCATGGGCCCACTGGATATGTTTTTCCAAAACCGGGCATTTAGCCCCATGGGTTCAAAAACTGAGGCCTCTAGCCTATCTGAACTATTCTAGCTCCCGTCAAGAAGGCCTCCCAAATATTTTAAGCATTGGCACACAGTTATGGGAGAACACTTATAACAAAATTCATTTTCAACTTCATCACACCAACCGGGTGTGATGATATCTTCGCTTACAACTGGTAAGCGGGTTTCTCCTTTCCTTAAGTAAGTTAATCATACAAAAAAGGGTATGATTATCTCTACTTACAACCAGTAAGTAGGTTTTATCAGTTAAAGATGGTATTCCTCATCCCAACTAGGTATAAAGTTAGATAATCCCACTCACCCGATGACCGTAACGTGTTCGTCCCTAGTCGGTTTCTGAAAAAACACTAGCTTTTCCTTGTTGGCCTTCTAGTCTCTCGCATCCCTACACGATTTGGGCATCCTTATCAATTAAGGTTTCGCATAACAACCATTGTTTTCTCACGTATGAGTGACTAGGCTAAAAATGTTGATTAATTGCACTTAGGACCCTAAAGTTCATTTTTCTTAACTTTAGGTCCCTAATACCAACTTTTTGCAAAATTAAGTCCCAAGGCTTTCAAAGTTCCCCTTGAGACCTCAATTTACTCAAAATTGTATAAGGGGTACAAGTTTTTCAAATTTCCAATTTGGTTCCCAACTTTTCGAAATTACAATTTTGCACTGACTTTCCAAAAATAGAAATTTGACCCCCAAATGCTCCAAAAATTGATCAATTGGTCCTCCATCATCTTTCTTATGGTTAATTTTGGGAAATTACAATGTGGTCCCTCAATTTTCTGAAATCCCCAATTTTCCCCAAAATTTTCTCCAATTTCTTCCCTTCAAACTATCCGAATTTGATTTCTTCAAATTGGCCAATCAATCGGGGTTAATTAATTTAATTGAAGGTATGAATCAATTCCTAAATTTCCATACCATTCAATTGAACTTTGAATCACATGATTTGAGTCTGAAACGAGCTCAAATGGGGCTTCATTGGAAAATGGTTCATAGAGAAAGAAAGTTTCGAAAGATTACCATCGGAGGTGCAACGGTCCAAGCTCTCGATCTAGGGAGTAGATCTTGTCCCGAGGTTTATTCTAGGATCAAGAATTGGGTTAGTTGCGGTCAGGATCAGTGAGAATTTGATCAATGATATTTGTTACATTCTCTCTCTAGAACTGAACTATACTGACAGAGGATGGCCGAATTGGCTTACCTTTCAACTCTGTTACGGTTGTGTAAGGGTCGTAGGGGTGTCGGGAAGGCTTGGTTTGGGCGGGGAAAGGCTGAATTTGGATAAATTCAGCTTGGCCAAAATAGGACAGGTTCAATGCGTTGGAGCTACTTCATTGTTTAATTCTATCGGTGCTTCTCTGGCGGTCCTCCATTCGAAAGGAAGTTGTTGTTAGGTAACTGATTTCCCCAGAGTCTATAGGACCCGACCTCGCCTACTGAGGCTAAGAAAAAGGCCTATGTCGGAGCTCTAGTTCGAGTTTCACCGGTAAATGGACCAGTTGAGAGAGAATGGAGATTTGAGGTGTGTAGAGGATGAATGGAGATGAGCTCTTAATATAGGGAGCTCGAGGACTCTCTACTCGATCACTTTCCATTTTGGTCGAGCTTATCCTCACCCGAAAACGGCCTAAACGGAGCAGTTTCATTTTTGTTGGAGATATACATTTTCTACATTAATGAATAGTGTTATCATCATGAAGAATATGACATTGTTCTGAACTAGACCGGACCAGTCCGACCATTTTCAATAGCGAAAAACGGCTGGTTTAGGGCCGATTTGACCGGTTTTCTAAAAATTAAAAATTTATAAATTAATTTTCTATCAAATGGTGGCTTCAATTTCCCAATTTGAACATTTTAAGCCATTAAGAAAAATGAATTTAGAAACAAGTTTAAGTGTGGTTCAAATGGGTTCCATCTGGTTCACCCTGAACCGGTCTAGTTTTATCTTCCCATTTGTCCCAAGGTTCTTTTCCATGATTTTTATAACTCTTTGAGTCACTTGGAATTTGTCGATTTCCCATTTTACCCTTTCTTTATTGGTTATGGTTTGTAAACCGGTTAGATTTTCTCTTCTAAAACAACCGATTCTTTTCCTAGTTTTATTATCTTTAAAGGACAGGGTTTGCAACTCTCCCCTCCTTTTAGGGGTTTTATCCCCAAAACTAAGTCAACAATCATTTTCACAGGGAGTGACTTTCCTTGATGTCCTCTTGGGGTTTGCTTGGTATGTTATCACTTTGGTTATTTCCTTCACTTAGTCCTTTAGCCAAGTACTTGAGAAGTCTTTCTTCCTTTCTATTTTTCACTCACTCTACAGTGTGTATCATGACCAGTCATGTCCAAACTACCCATCCCAAGGTACCGCCTTAGGTCTACTTCTTACTCCACTTAGGGTAATACTCTTCTTCTTAAGGGTTCTTATTCATGTAATTTGCTTGTACGGTCCATATATGTCTGATCGTCCCCATTTCCAATCATTCCCTAGATTTTTTATGCTCTTGGTTTAGCACCCTTTAGGACTTTTTGTCCTTAACCCTATAGGTTTGATATAATTTCTTCCTCGTCTGATTTTGGTCCTTCATTTTTGGTTTACTACCACTTCAGTTCCATTTCTTACGTTTGACTAATGGACTCGGTCTTACTTGGGTCATCTTTATTGGAACTATTGGAACTACATGTCCTTTACAACATGACATGTTCTGGAAATATCTTTGCCCATTATACTTCCAGAATGTGTGTCCTTGATAGCAGTTCATGCCTTTCCATTCGTTTAGGAGTTGTATGACTTTGTTCCTTCCTATTACTCGGTAGTGTTTCCCAACTACCTTCGGTGATGTTCAATTATCCTTTAAATTTTGACATCAGGATCGTATCATTTTCTCCTTATCTACACATTCTTTTCCAACTTTTCTATAGGTTTTTCCTCGGTTCCAACCATCGGGTTTCCCAATAGCTTAATGACACATTGGGATCTTTTCTCACTTATGTCCTTTCTCATTTACAATGGCATCCTTTACTCGAGAGCTTTCCTTTCTTTCATCCATCCATGCTCACTTGTGACCATTACACCATTCCTTATTCCGAGTTGACCCCTTTATGGTCTAGGTATTGATTCCTTGTTTGTGGAGGTCTCCCTTTTATGGATTTTATTCCTTACTATGGCCTTTAAGGTAGAGACTTCTGTCTTAGGGCTATACCTTTACCATTCCCTGAAGGTTCCTTCCCTTTACCTCCTTACGCTATTCCCTATCTTGGGAAGCTTGCCTGCTTTTAACCTTTTATTGTCTTGAAGTTTTCGTTTCATCCCTTATTCCTTATTTGAGTAACTTCCGATTATCGGTCTTATTCCACGTACTCCCCCCTATGCCCAGCCGTCTACTTCATAGGCTTCATTAAGGAAGCGTGAACCACGACCAGTCTTGATGTTAGTGGTCATTTCCTTTAATCACTCCTTAACTGTAGGGCTCACTTCTTCAAGGTTTCTTAGATGTGTTTTCCTCTGTTTCCTTATTATGGGTAGTCCACCCATCTCTTACTTGTACGACATCTTTTGATGTTATCTTCCTACTTACTCACTCCTTGGTTTAACTTACTATCTAGGCCCTCATAAGTACTTTTCCTTTGTACTCGATCTTCCTAGCTCAACTAGCATTGCATTTGCGAGCTTACCTTATCTTCCCACTATGATTAGGTCCATCACTTCTTTGTTGGGGCATGTACTTCCTTAGGACTTCTTTCCTAGATTGGTTTCATCCTTCTTCGCCCTTACAGGTATCCGACCTTAGAGCAACTTTATGACATCCCTTGATATCATCCTCTTCTACTTACCCTCTCTTTTGAAATCTTGTGGCATGTCATTTATACTCCATCATCCTTCCGACTTGCATCCTAGTACAAGTTTTTCTCCTTTATGGAGGCATTCAAATCCTCCTTGTTTCAAGGTCTTTTGATCACCTTGTGAGAGGTTACTTAATCCCTCTCACGAGTTGAGTTTGATCGTTAATCCGTTTTCGACCATTAATTTCCTTAAGGTTTTTCCTTCATCGATGTTTTACTTCTCCCTTCTTCATTTGCGTTTAACTCCATAATTCTTACGAGGATCAATTTGTTAACTGTCATGTCCCTACCAATCTCCTTGTTCAATCTATCGGGACTATCGTCCCTCGAGTCCTCTTATCCTTGATATCCATCCCATTGCCCCTTTTGTAAGGTGCAGTTACAATTACTTCCTAGTCCTTCCTTCCTCCTTCAATGGACCCTAAGCATCAGATCCCTTTCGTACGTTCTGTAATATGTCTAATCTTCTTATTATCTTAATCTTTTCAGTGGCATCCTCGATTAGTTCAACCCTTTCCAGCTTCCTTTCACCCACTTCTTCCCAAAATAAAGGGGTATGACATGGTTGTCCATAATGGGCCTCATAAGGGGGTATTTGAATACTAACCTGATAACTATTATTATCCACAAACTCCATCAGGCACAAGTACACCTCTCAACCATTAGAGAAAGGGAAAAAATTAGGAAATTTATAAACCCTGAGTGACCAAAAGAGTCATAAAAGTCATGGAAAAGGACTTTGGGATGAATTGGAAGTGAAAACTAGACCGGTTCAGGTGAACTGGACCTGAACTAGATTGAACTAGTTTAAACCACTATTAAATTAGTTTCTAAATTCATTTTTCTAGGTGGTTTAGAAAATTCAAATTGGAGAATTGGAGCCACTATTAGATGGAGAATAGATTTAGATTAATTTACAAATTTTTAATTTTAAAAAACTCGATTGAATCAGGCCAAAGTCGGCTAGTTTAAGTGTTGAACCCGGTTAGGACCGGTCCAGTTTGGTTCGTCTTCCTTCAAATGATAGCACTATTCACTTGCCAAAAAATTGAGTAGCACCGGTGAAGATAAAAAGTCTCCAGCTATGGAGTTTCAGGCAATGAATGATTGCCATAAAGGTGCCAATCAAACGACCAAGAAGTCCCCGAGCTTCCTATATAAAGAACCCCTTGTGATTCATTATCCTCACACCTAAAAACTCCACTCTCTCCCTACTGCTCCATTTTCTGGTGAAGCTCGAACCAGAGTTGACTTGGGTATTTTTCTAAGCCAAAGAAGGTGAGGTTGAGTTCTTTAGATTTGGGTAGAAGTCAGCTACCCGATGGTAGTCTCCATTTGCTCTGAGGATCGCTGGAGGAACGCCGACATGATAGAACACTGAAGTAACTTTGGCATACTGAAGTTGCCCTATTTCAATCGAGCTAAAAATGGCCAATTCAAGCCCTTCTTAGGCCAGACCAAGCTCTTCCAACACTTCCACAGCCCACATAAAATTGATTTAGAGCGGAAAGGTAAGTCAATTTGGCTCCCCTCTATAAATTTCGATCATTGTTAGAGGGAGAACCGACAAAACTTCACAGACCAAATTCTCCATCAATTCGACATGAATTGATGCAATTCCTAGTCCTTGCAGGAACCTCAGGACAAGAGATATCTACCTAGATCAAAAGCTTAGACCGCCACTCCCCCAACAGTAAGCATTCGAAGCTTTCTATTTCTAAGTCGAGTTTTACAGCGAATCTCCGTTTGAGCTCATTCCAGCATCAATTCATGCAATTCAAAGTGCAATTAAATTGTATGGATGTTTAGGAACTCAATTTCACCTTCAATTTCAATAATGAACCTCAAATTGATCGGTCAATTTGATAAAATCAAATTTGGCCAGTTTGAAAGGGGGGAATTAGAAATTTTGAAAATTCGAGGGACTAAAGTGCAATTTCCCAAAATTGAGGGCAAATTGGCCATGGAAAAGATGTTAGAGGACCAATTGGTCAAATTTTGAAATTATTGGGGTCAATTTTACCATTTTTGTAAAGTAGGGGCAAAATGGTAATTTTTGAAAAGTTGGGGCCAAATTGAGAATTTAGGAAACTTGAACCCCCTTTTTTTTTTATTTTGAATAAATTGTAGTCTCAAAGGAAATTTTGGAAGTTTCAGGAATTAATTTGGGGGAAATTGGCATTAGGGACCTAAAGTTAAAGAAAAAGAATTTTAGGGACCTAAATGCAGATAACAAAAAGTTTGGGCATTTAATTTATTCGTGATGAATGAAGGCTATTAGGCCAAAGGATAATGAACAAGGATGTTAATATTGTGTAGGAACACAAAGTACCAAGAATGTCAGCAAAGACAAGCTCGCATGAAGGGAAAGAGTCGGTTAAGAGGAATTCACTGCATTACACATCATAACTGGTTGGGATGATGGGTACCTCGAAATGAAAAACCACTACTAAGTGGCATTTTAACATTACACCTGGATGGGTGATGTGAGAAAATACACAGAAAAACTACTTATTAGTTGTAAGTAGATCATACTCGATTGATATAATGAACTTCCTGGAAGGAAGTGAAAAACCCTTTTACTGATTATAAGCGGAGATGTCATTACACCTAGTTGATGTGATAGACAAAGGAAAAGATTATTTTCGTAAGAAGTTCTCTCCCTTGACTTTGTGCCACTACTTAAATCTTTAGGGATACCTTTTTTATGGGAGCTCAAATAGCTCATATACGCCAGAGGCCTCGATTTTGGAACTTAGGGCTAAAATGCCCAATTTTGAAAATCTCGTATAGTGGGCCCAAGGCTAGTTGGCACAAGCAGGAGCTTGTAAACAAACATGAGATTAATCCATGAAAACTTTAATAAATGATGTGTTTGGCCATGGTACTAAGACATGACCGATATACTCGATGGACTGGTGACAGTGCGACAAGACAGGTCTACGGACCAATTGAGACAAACAACTGCAGGTCGAGTTGAGGGTCGGGGCCGTTGGACCAGTGGCACCAAAGATTAAATGGCGTATGAGAAAAACTATTGTTTTGTGCATGCAGTGAGGTTTGGAACCATCAAGATACCCAAGAGGGGTAGTGATGCATCCTAGGTGCTATTGGACGATTAGGTGGAGATAAGGGCAGTTTGTCGTGCCAACAGTCAGGGAAGTTCGATGTAGCTTCATGCGCATGAGACCTGGGTGGGGTTGGGATGAGGTCTCTATCCTCATATGGACACGGAATTTCTTTCGGGTTTGAGGGTCGGATGTCATGTACATCCACTCATTCCTAAGGTAGAAGTGGACGAGCTTCTATCTAGGTGGCTGGTAAAGTCGCTCCGACACCACAAGTGGCTGCATTGGATGGGCTGCCCTACAAATGTGTGATCCCTTCATGATGAAAGGCGTGTGTTGATTGTTAAACACACTGACTATGGTTAACGAGGAATAATAGTTTTGAAAATCGAGAAATTGAGAAAATGGCTTTAAGAAAATAAGGAGTCTGGCACACTCCAATTCAAAATATTTTCTGAAAATCAAGTTTTAGACACCTATTCACTATGTTGTCAAACTCACCCCCTCCCCTATACCCCTTTTCAGGTAACTAAGGTTAAACCTACCTAAAGACCTCCAGTTACCTACACCTACAAAACGTGTATGTAAGTTTAAATTTCATGCAATTTTGATTAAAGTTATTCCAGGAAAGGTAAAGGTTTAAAAGATGCCTTACTACTCACTATTTAAAGAAGGGGAAAACCCTTAATAAACTTGGAGAGTGGCGGGTTGCTCACAAGGATCTGATAAATCGGGTCGGGATGTGACAACTTAAGTGGTATCATAGCCTATTTCCTCGAATACATTATCAAGACTAAATAACATAGTAACAAAGAGTTACCAACACCACCCAACACTCTGTACCCGTAGGGAGGTCACTCTAAAATACCTGAGAAGTCCCAAAGAACCAAGAGATATTAGTAGGAAGCATCCAGAAGGAAGGTGCTAGGATCTGTTGAAGTCACAATTTTGAGTACGAAGGGAGCCAAGCCTATGGCCAAGAACGCCATTAAGGGCTTATAACCTTACTAACGAGGATGCTTGTCAAGAACCCTATAGCTCCCCATTTATTTCGTAACCACTTTTTGTAATGGGGCTAAAACCCCAACATATTGTACTACTTCTCCACTAATAAAGAACTCCAAGTTCCTAAAAAACTATATCTCAAAAAAATAATGTGACCTTGCGCCTTAGCTATAGGAAGATTACCCAAGAAAAGTAACCACACAAACCCGTGTTATCCTAGACATCACGAAGATCAAGGAGATTCTCATCCTGAATAAAGAAATGAACCAAGGAAATTATTGGGCAAAGAAGGCATGACAAGAAAACTGTCAAGGTAAGGAGTCTAGAAGAACTCTTGGAGTAACAACTAGGCAAGGAAACGACCTATTACAAGGTGTAAAGGAAATGGGACATGAAGTGAAGGACTGTCCCACTCCACAAAGATTAAGAACAATACTTTCCAAGAAAATGCCACACAACTATAGGAATCTGAAAGGATACCATCCCAAGAAACACGACTAATGCTCAGAATTTCAACCACATCTAGGAGGAAGCTCTTCAAGATCCAAGCGTAGTGGTAGGAAGGAAAAAGTACTGAAGGTAGGACCTCGATAAACCACAAACAAGAACAAAGTGAAGCTGAAGAAAATTTTCCCTTAAGAAGAAATTTCCAGCCATTTAGGAGCAATGGAGGGATCGCCTCCATGAAAGAAGACCAGCCGAGCATTTGTCGACAAATGGAATGTCTCGGGATGGCAAATACAACTCACTTTGGAAAATGCAGTGAAGCCAAATAGAAGTTTTAGACAAACATAGCGGAAGGAAGCGAGTTGTTACAACAAGATAGTAAAGGAGAATAAACGATGCCCTAAGGAAGACTGGGAACTAGAAAGGACTACACCCTAGAATGGGCAGTAGGATGGACATTAAGGACAAGAAGACTCGAGAAACAACTGCCCTAAGATAATTAGACCAAAGGAATAGTAGGCACGAGGTAGTTAACAAACTGATACTCGTGAAAGTCATAATTTAAGCTTCAACAAAGAAGGGAGAAGTGGAATGGCCAAATATTTGGAAAAAAGAGGATGAAGGAAAAACTTAAAAAGACCAATGGCCAAATTAACAACCAAACTCAAGCCAAGAGAGGAGTAGGCAAGCCTCTCACATGATCAAGAGATCTTGAAATAAGGAGGATTTGAACTCTCCCTAAAAGAAATATACATGTACTGGGGTACAAGTGAGGCTGAGGATAGAGTGCAAAAGAAGTACCCACAATATTTCAAGAGTAAAGGTAAAAAAGAGAAAAACAACATCAAAGGATGTCATTTAAGGGTAGATATTCCCTAGAGCAAGTGAAAAAGGAATTTTGGGAGAAAGGGATGGAGTCCTACCATGGAAGGAAACCCTGGAATGGTATATGTAACCCAACTAGGAGGTAATGGAACCAAGTGAAGAGGAATAAGGAGATGAACTTGCACATGAAGCGCATGTTGAGGTGGAAGAACCCAGGGAAAGCATATTAGGATGACCCAAGGAGTAAGTTAAACCCAAGGAATGGGTAAGTAGGAAAATAGCATCAAAAGATGCCGTACAAATAAGAGAGGGGTTGTAAACCCCGCACATTTGAGTTAAGGAAAATCGGGAAAAGAACTGGTCAAACCGAATAAGAAAACAAAACCGATTTACATTTGGGAATAAGCAATATGAAAATTTACAACTTTCGGTTGATCCAAAGGATTTATTAAATATTGGAAAAGAAACTTAAGATAAACTAGAAAATAAAAACCAAATTGGTTTATGTGAACTAGATTCCATAAGAACTTCAAAGTTAAGTGTGTTTACCTGAGAGTAGTGTGAGGATGGGTGACCTCCTGGGAAGTATGATTTTTTGTAACCCAAAATTTTAGTCAAAAATTTTTATGCGAACCGTACGGCTTATCATAAATAGCCATCAATTAGTATATATTTAATTATTGAAATTAATATCAATAATTTAATACCTAAATTAAATTATTGGAATTAATACAAATAATTTAATACCAAAATTAAATTAATGGAATTAATACCGAAATTAAATTAATGGAATTAATACCAATAATTTATGACAATATTAATACTAGTAATAAATCTCGCCCATTTAATACACGGGTTTTACGACTATATAAAGAGGTCATCCCCATTTCATTCTCCTCACACCTGAACACTTTTCTCTCTCTCTCTACTGCTCCATTTCTCAGTAAAGCTTGAACCAAAGCTTTGACTTGAACAAAGGTTGGGCTCTTTAGAACCGGGGAGAAGACAACTATCTGATAGCAAACTCCAGTCAATTCGAGAATCGTTGGAGAAGTGCCGACATGATGGAATAGTGAAGCAACTCCGGCGGACTGAAGCTGCCCTATTTCGGCCAAGCTAGAATCAGCCATTTCAAGCCCTCCTCAGGCCAAACCAAGCCCTCCCAACACTTTCTCAGCCTTTCCACAGCCGAATTAGGACCGAAAGGTAAGTCAATTTGGCTTCCCTTTATAATTTTCGATCGGTGCTAAAGAGAGAGTCGACCGAATTTCAATGACGAAATTCTAATCCAATTCCACATCAATTGATACAATACTTGATTTTAGGATGAACCTCAGGACGAGACCTATCTGCCCAGATTAAAAGCTCGGACTGTCGTGCCTTCACTGATGAGTAATCGAAGTTTTCTATCTCTACAGTCTGTTTTCCAACAAAGCTCTGTTTGAGCTCGTTCCGACGTTAAAATCTGTGATTCAAAGTTTCTTAGAATTGTATGAACATACAAAAACTCAATTTCAACTCCAATTTCAATAATTAGAAGTGTTTGTTTAGTTAATTTGATGAAATCAAATTCGGTAGTGTTGAAGAGTTGAAATTGGGGGAAAATTTGGGGATTTTCGAAATTCAAAGGGGCCAAAATACAATTTTATGAAATTGAGGGTCAATTGGGCATGAAAATAATGTTGGAGGACCAATTGAGGAATTTTGGAAAATTTGGGGAAAAACTTACCATTTTTTGTGGAAGAAGGGCAAAATGGTAATTTTGGAAAAATTGGGGAACCAAATTGGAAATTTGAAAATAACTAAAAGTTTGGGTTTTCTCATTCATTAATGAATGAAGGCTGTTATGTCGAGTAATAATGAACAAGGTTGTTCATATCGTGTAGGAACGTTAAATACCGGGAACACCAGTAAGGATAAGCTCGCGTGAATACAAAGAACCAGTCTAGTGGGATTCACGGCATTAACGGGTGAGTGGGTTTACAAACATCATACCCGATTGGGATAATGAGCACACCTTATAATTTAAAAACCACTTACCAGTTGTGAGTGGATTTACAAACATCATACCCGATTGGGATGATAAGCCCAGTTTAAAGTTAAAAACCACTTACCGGTTGTGAGTGGGTTATTCACATCATACCCGGTTGGAATGATGAGCACAGTTTAAAGTTAAAAACCACTTACTAGTTGTGAGTGGGTTTACTAACATCATACCCGGTTGGGATGATGAGCACAACTTAAAGATAAAAACCACTTACTAGTTGTGAGTGGGTTTACTAACATCATACTCGGTTGGGGATGATAAGTGCCTCGATATAAAAAACCCATTGTTTAGTGGAATTTTAATCATCACTACTTAGAGAAAGTGATGTGAAAGTTATGCGAAAAAAACTACTTACCGGTTGTAAGTAGATCATACCCAGTTGGTATGATGAGACTTCCTCGAAGGAAGTTGAAAACCCGTTCATCGGTTATGAATGGAGATGTCCTTATACTAGTGCCAATGCTTAAACAATTTGGGAGACCTTCTCAACGGGAGCTCGAATAGCTCTTATAGGCCGGGGGCCTCAATTTTGGAACTTGAGGGCTAGAATGCCTAGTTTTTTTTTGAAAATCTCATACAGTGGGTCGAAGGCCAGTTGGCACGAGCAGGAGCTCGTAAATGAGCATGATATATGTGCCATAAAACTTAATAAGTGAATTGTTTGGCCATGGTACCAAGATAGGACCGACATGCTCAGTCAACTAGCGGCAGTGCGACATGACAGGTCGACGGACTAGTCAAGACAAACAGCTGCAGGTTGAGTTGAGAGTCAGGGCCGTTGGACTAGTGGCACCACAGATTACATGGCAATATAAGAAAACATTGTTTGTGCATGCATTGTGAGTACGGGATCATCAAGATGCCCATGAGGGGTAGTGATGCGTCCTAAGGGCACTGGACGACCTGGTGGTTATAAGGGCAGTTTGTCGTAACAGGTGTCTATGCGAAATATGGAGTAACACGAAGCGCATGAGACCGGGGTGGGGACAGGATGAGGTCAATGTCCTCATACGGACATGAAGAAGTGATTTCGGGATTGTGGGTAGGATGTCACGTACATCCACTCATTCCTAGGGTAGAAGTGGTCGTACTTCTATCCGGGTGGCAGGAAAAGTCGCTCCGAAGCCACTAGCGGGTTCAGTAGTGATACTGACTTACGAATGTGTGTAACCTTCATGATGAAGGATGTGTGTTGGGTGATGACACACCGTGGTAACTAAGAAATAATGGAAAAATCTAAATTTTTAAATGATGGGATTTTTGAAAACAAAAGAGTCTGGCACACTCCATATAAATGTTTTTCTTAAAAGTTAAAAGCTTTTAAAAACCCATTCACTGAGTAGTCGTACTCACCCCCTCCCTTATATCCCTTTCAGGAAATCCCGGAAAGCCTCTCCTTAAAGACCGTCAACTAAAATGCATGTAAGACAGGTATGTAAAGTTTTAAATTTCATACAGTTTTGATTATGCTATTCCAGGAAAAAGGTGCGAGTTAAAGGACGCCTTACTCTTTACGGTTTACGATAAGGGGAAACCCTTTAATAAACCGGGAGAGTGGCAGGTTGATCACAGAGATCCGACCAAACCGGGTCGGGGCGTGATAGGGGTGGACTGCCCAAAAAAAAGAAAAAAAGAGGAAAGAACATCTAAGAAATTTTGGAGAAGTAAGCCCTCCAAATAAGAAGTGGTTGAAGAGGGAAAAAACCACTAATATCAAGAAGAATTGTGGTCCACACTCGCATAAAGTGTGGACGGCTAGGCATAGGGTGGAGTACGTGAAATAAGACTAATAATCGAAAGTTCATCATATAAGGAATATGATGAATTCAAGATGAAAACCAAACTGGTTCAGGTGAACTGGATTCGAACCGGATTAAACCAGTTGGAACGACTATTGAACCGGATGCTAAATTCATTTTTCTAGGTGGCTTGAAAATTTTAAATTTGAGATTTGAGGCCACAATTGGATAAAAAATGAATTTAGAAATTTTTAGATTTGAAAATTTTGGTCGAATAAGGGGTGAACCGACCAGTTTAAACTTTGAACCCGCTTTTGACTGGTCTAGTTCGATTTGGAACAATGTCGTCTTCATCCTTCAAATGATATCACTGTTCACTCGCCGAAAAATTGTGCAGCACCGGTGAGGCTAAAAAGTCTCCGGCCATGGAGTTTCATGCAATGAATGACCACCATTAAGGCTCCAATTAGATGGCCAGGAAGTCCTCGAGCTTCCTATATAAAGAGCCCCTCCTCATTCATCCTCTCCACATCTGAAAACTCCATTCTCTCTCAACTGCTATATTTTTCGATGAAGCTCATACTAGAGCTCCAACGAGGACACTTTTCTGAGCCAAACAAGATGAGGTTGGATCCTTTAGAACTAGGGAGAAGTCAGCTACATGCATGTATTCTTCATTTGCTCCGAGGGTCGTCAGAGAAGCGCCGTCCTGATCAAAAAATGAAGCAGCTCCGACGGAACGAAGCTGCCCTATTTTGGTCGAGCTAAAATCGGCCAATTCGAGCCCTTCTTAGGCTAAACCAAGCCCTCCCAACACCTCCACAGTCCTCCTACAGTTGAAAGGTAAGCCAATTTTGCTTCCCTCTGCAATTTCCGACCGATGTTAGAGAGAGAACCAGCAGAACATTGGTGATAAAATTCTCGCTCAATTAGGCATCAATTGATGCAATTCTTGATCCTAGGAGAAATCTCAAGATAAGAGCTATCTGCCTAGATCGAAAGCTCAGACCACCGCACCCCTGACGGTAAACTTTCAAAGCTTTCTCTGTCTAAGTCTAGTTTTTCGATGAATCTCCGTTTAAGCTCATTTTAACACCAAATCGTGCGATTCAAAGTACAATTGAATCGTATGAAGGTGTAGGAACTGTAATCTAACCTCAATTTCAACAATTAAACTTATTTGGTTTTTCAATTTGATGAAATCAAATTCGACTGAGTTAGAAGGTTGAAATTGGGGGAAAATTGGAAATTTCAAAAATCTGAGGGGCAAAAGTGCAATTTCATAAACTTAAGGACCAATTGAGCTTGATAAAGATGTTAGAGGACCAATTGGGCTATTTTGGAATTTTTGGGGCAAAACTTACCATTTTGGTAAGGTAGGGGCAAAATGGTAATTTTGTAAAAATTGGGGGGACCAAATTGGAAATTTGTCAAATTAAACCCCTTTTTATGAATTTAAATAAATTGTGGTCCTCAGATGAATTTTAAAAGTTTTGGGACTCAATTTGAGGAAAAACTAGCATTAGGGACTAAAGTTAAAGAAAAATAACTTTAGGGACCTAATTGCAAATAAAGGAAAAGTTTGGTTTTCCCATTCATTTGGGATGAATGAGGGCTATTAGGCCAAAGAATAATTAATAAGAATGTTCATATCGTGTAGGAACACGAAGTACAGAGAACACCAGCTATGACAAGTTCGAGTAAGGACAACAAGTCGGCTAAGAGAAAATTCATTGCATTAACGGGTGAGTGGGAATTTAATATCATACCCGGTTGGGATGATAAGCACCTCGAAAATGAAAATCCACTACTAAGTGGTATTTTAATCATCACACCTTAGAGGAGTGATGTGGAAATCAAACAGAAAAAACTACTTATCGATTGTAAATAAATCATACCCGGTTGGTATGATGAAACTTCCTCGAATGAAGTGGAAAACCCATTCATCAGTTATGAGTGGAGATGTTCTCATACTCGATTGGTATGATGTACAGTTGAAAAGTATATTTTGTTGGAAGAGCTCTCCCCTGATTGTGTGCCATTGCTTAAACATTTTGGAAGACCTTCTTGACGGGAGCTTGAATAGTTCTATTAGGCTGGAGGCCTTAGTTTTGGAACTTGGGGGCTAATATGCTTGATTTTGAAAATCTCGAACAGTAGGCCCTAGGCTAGTTGGCACGAGCACAAGCTCATAAACAAACATGAATGTGAGCCATAAAACTTAAATGAATGAATTGATTGGCTATGGTACCAAGACAGGAACGACATAATCGATAGACATGCGGCAGTGCAACATGATAGGTCGACGGACCAGTCAAGACAAATAGTTGCAGGTCAAGTTGAAGGTCAGAGCCGTTCGACCAGTGGCACCAAAGATTAAATGGCTTTGGAAGAAAACTTTGTTTGTGCATGCACTTCAGGTTCAGGACCATTAAGACGCCCAAGAGGGGTAGTGATGTGTCCTAAGGGCTATTGGAAGACATGGTGGCGATAAGGGAAAAAGAGAAGCTACTGGATTTGTATTTCTCATCATACTAGTTAGTCATGGAGTTTTGTGTTTGTACTCCATGAAGTTTATGTGTTTTGACTTCACGGATCTACTGTGCTTGGGACTTCTTGAAGCTTTTATGTTTGAGTTTCATGCACACGAGATTGAGATATGGTCTTTGTCCTCATACGGACATGAAGTTTTATTCATGTGTGTTCCCTTCATGTCCAAGACCTAGAAAGGAAAGATGCCCAATGGGTGGACATGCACAAAGGATGCCCAAATGAGATGCAACTAGGATGGAGAAGTACCCCACGATATCATATCAGGGCAAATTACAAGTTGACCTTAAAGGAATTCATTCACTATGTAAGGAATGTATAACTAATTTTGGGGACAAAACTTCTAAAAGGTGGGGAACATTGTAAACTCTGTCCTCTCAAACCAAGGAAACCAGAAAAGAGAATCGAAAATTTTCGAGAGAAAAATCGAGAATTAAAATGAACCAGAATTTGTAAAAAGGGGGTCAAAACATGAATTTGGAAAATCTCAAGTGGCCAATCAATCACAAAAAATTATGGTGGAGAACCATGAAGTGGATTAGATGTGAAAACCGAAACGGTTTAGGGTGACCCGGATTGAACCAAATTGAACTATGAAGAACCGGTTCAAAGATTCATTTTTCTAGGTAACTTAAAAATATCAAATTGAAAAATTGAAGCCACCATCAGATAGAAAATGAATTTGGATAAATTTAGAAATTTTAAAATTTTGGAAAATCAGTTGAATCGGGCCTGAACCGGTCAATTTATGATTTCGGGTCATTAAACCCGATCGGACCGGACCATTCAACGGTCCAGCCAGTCAATAGACCGCTGCCAGGTCAGTGCTTAGTCATCTGGCATGACCAATCAATGCGTGACACATGGAAAAGTGTGCCTAGTCAATCGTCAATACTTCGAAGTGCGGACCAATCAGAGCACAACACGTGTCCTTGGTCAATGGTCAAAGTAGGAAAGTCCATGTCAGCAATGACTGACCAATAGGAGAGCGACACGTGTCTGGTTAATGGTCAATGTCGGAAAGGCCCGTGAACAAAGATCGACCAATGAGGAGCTGACAAATGGCAAGGGTGCCACATCAGCATCCGACAAGGATGTTGGAGAAACGACCGACCAATCAAAGGTCAACATGTGGCAGAGCCATGTTGGATGACCTCGACCAATGAGAGGCTAACACATGGCAATGGCACTATGCATCAAGAGGGAAATCTGGTGCACTTAATTTATCCAATTATAGCATGCCACGTGTCACAGTCAATAGCCACATTGGAACGAGTGGCCAATAGGAGGCTGCCACATGTTCGGTCAACAAGTCAAAGGCTGACTAGGGTGTTAAGTAGGAAGTCGTGTTAGTAGAGCCAACTAATTACAAAGTTTTGTGTGGAAAATCCACACATGCAAAGCTCACACGCGCAGAGCAGTGTCATCTTTAACCTTAGACTGAAGGCAGCATACGAATATTGGAAGGAGACCAAATGTCCCGCATCTGGAAAATTGGCCACTGCCCCCGGAATAGGGTGAGTCAAATCCCGAAACTGACATCAACTGGTAGCCCTGTCGGTTACTAAGACCCCTATATAAGGAGCACCCCCCTCCCACTCGGC
Source organism: Trapa incisa (assembly GCA_030064435.1). Lineage (NCBI taxonomy): Eukaryota > Viridiplantae > Streptophyta > Magnoliopsida > Myrtales > Lythraceae > Trapa > Trapa incisa. The sequence continues at coordinate 10,594,028 of CM057781.1, read as the reverse complement.
CTCCCCACTACTCGGGCGATCCCTGAAGATAGATAGTCCATTTTTCGACGAAGTGCAGACCAAAGCTCTAAAGTCGGGCATTTTCTCAACCAAAGGAGCTCTAGTTGGTGGCAACAAAACTGGGGAGAACTCCTCTGACTAGCTACATCCTTAGCCCGACTGAGAACTCCCTGAGGAGCACCAGAGTGATCGCACAATGAAGCTGCTCCGACAGCTCGAAGTAGCGAACCCTTGACTCGCAAAATTTAGGACACCTCCTGTCACACCCCAACCCGGTTTGGTTGAATCCCCGTGATCAACCAGCTACACTCCTAGTTTATTAAAGGGTTTTCCCTTATTATAAACCATAAAAAGTAAGGCATCCTATTATAGAAAGTGGTCACAAAATAAGGGCTATAGGGTTCCTGATAAACACTTAGGTAAGGTTATACACCCTTTACTGACATTTGTAGCTTCACGCTTGGCTTCCTTTATACTTAGAGTTGTGCCCTCAATAGGTCCTAGCACATTCTCCGGGATACTTCTCCATTTGGTCTTTGGAGATTTCTACCATGCCTCAGGCATTTGGGAAGCTTCTAGGGTTATCCTCCTACGAGGACAAGGTACTGAGCAGAGTCATCCCGAGTTTTCTTGGTTCCTCTCCTGGGAGCCATCTGAAAATTTTAAGATAAATCCTATCAATTACTATATTTTCTAATCTTGATTATGTATACGAGGAAATAGGCTCTGATACCACTCTAGTTGTCATGCCCCGACCCGGTTTGGTCGGATCCCCGTGATCAACCCGCCACTCTCCCGGTTTATTAAAGGGTTTTCCCTTATTATAAACCGCAAAGAGTAAGGCTTCTTCTAAACTTGCACCATTTCCTAAAATAGCATAATCAAAACTGTATGAAATTTTAAACTTTACATAGTTGTCTTACAGGCATCTTAGTTGATGGTCTTTAAGGGTAGGCTTTCCAGGATTTCTTGAAAGGGATATAAGGGAGTGGGTGAGTACGACTACTCAGTGAATGGGTTTTCAAAGGTCTACTTTTAACTTTTAAGAAAAACATTTATATGAAGTGTGTTAGACTCATTTCTTTTTAAAAATCCTTTCATTTAAAAAGATTCGGGTTTTTCCATTATTTCTTAGTTACCGGTGTGTCATCACCCAACACACATCCTTCATCATGAAGGTTACACACATTCGCAAGTTAGCATCACTACTGAACCCGCTAGTGGCTTCGGAGCGACTTTTTCTGCCACCCAGATAGAAGTATGACCACTTCTACCCTGAGAATGAGTAGATGTACGCGGCATCCAACCCTCAATCCCAAAATCGCTTCTTCGTGTCCATATGAGGACAGAGACCTCATCCTCTCCCCACCCCGGTCTCATGGGCTTAGTGCTACTCTAAATTTCACACAGACACTTGGAACAACGATCTGCCCTTATACTCACCGGGTCATCCAGGACCCTTAGGACACATCACTACCCCTCATGGGCGTCTTGATGATCCCGCACTCATAGTGCATGCACAAATAATGTTTTCTCATATTGCCATGTAATCTGTGGTGCCATTGGTTCAATAGCCCCGACTCTCAACTCAACCCGCAGTTGTTTGTCTTGATTGGTCCGTCGACCTGTCATGTCGCACTGCCACTAGTTGACTGAGCATGTCAGTCCTATCTTGGTACTATGGCCAAAAAATTCACTTATTAAGTTTTATGGCACATATATCATGTTCGTTTACGAGCTCCTGCTCGTGCCAACTAGCCTTGGGCCCACTGTACAAGATTTTCAAAAATTAGGCATTCTAGCCCTCAAGTTCTAAAACCGAGGCTCCCAACCTATAAGAGCTATTCGAGCTCCCGTCAAGAAGTTCTCCCAAATAGTTTAAGCATTGACACACAGTCAGAGGAGAACACTTCCAACAAAATAGGTTTTCACTGTCTATTATACCAACCAGTATAAGGACATCTCCATTCATAACCTATGAACAGGTTTTCAACTTCCTTCAAGAAAGTCTCATCATACCAACCGGGTATGATCTACTTACAACTGGTAAGTAGTTTTTCCATAAAATTTTCATATCACTTTCTCTAAGTGGTGATGATTAAAATACCACTAAATAGTGGATTTTTATACCGAGGCACTTATCATTCCCAACCAGGTATGATATATAATCTCACTCACAACCGGTAAGTGTTTTTTATCTTTAAGTTGTACTTATCATCCCAATCGGGTATGATGTTAGTAAACCCACTCACCCGATAGTGCAGTGAAATTCCACTTAGTCAAATTCCGTCCTTAGCAAGTTGGACTTCGACTGGCATTCCTGATGTCTCGTTCTTCTACACTAAATGAACATAATTATTCATTATTCTTTGGACTAATAGCCCTCATTCGTTCCAAATTAATAAGAAAACCCAACTTTACATATATTTGCAATTAGGTCCCTAAAGTTATTTCTCTTTAACTTTAAGTCCTCAAATGCCAGTTTTTCCTTAAATTGAGTCTCAAAACTTTTAAAATTTATCTTGGTACCTCAATTTATTCAATTTCACAAAAAGGGGTTTAATTTCCCAAATTTCCAATTTGGTCCCCCAACTTTTCCAAAGTTACCATTTTGTCCTTCCTTTACAAAAATGGTAAGTTTTGCCCCAAAAATTCCAAAATTCCTCAATTGGTCCTCCAAAATTATTTTCATGCCCAATTGACCCTCAATTTCATAAAATTGTATTTTGGTCCTTTGAATTTCGAAAATCCCCAATTTTCCCAATTTCAACTCCTTAGCACAACCAAATTTGATTTCATCAAATTGACCAATCAAACACCTCCAATTGTTGAAATTGAAGTTAAAATTGGGTTCCTCCATCCTCTTACGATTCAATAGCACTTTGAATCGCAAGTTTTGACGTTAGAACGAGCTCACACGAAGTTTCACTAGAAAATGCACTATAGAGAGAGAAAGCTTCGATTACTCACCGGTGAGGGCACAGCGGTCCGTGCTTTTGATCTAGGCAGATAGCTCTCATCCAGAGGTTCATCTTAGAATCAAGAATTGCATCAATTGATGCCGAATTGAGTTAGAATTTCATCATTGAAATTTTATCGGTTCTCTCTCTAGCACCGGCTGGAAATTGTAGAGGGGAGCTGAATTTACTTACCTTTCAGTCCTAATTCGGCCGTATGAGGGCTGAGAAAGTGTTGGGAAGGCTTGGTTTGGCCTGAGATGGGCTCGAAATGGCCAATTTCAACTCGGATGAAACAAGGCAGCTTTGGTCTAGCTTCACTGTTCCATCATGTCGGCGCTTCTCTAGTGATTCTCGGATTGACTAGAGTTTGCTATCAGATAGCTGACTTCTCCCCGGTTATAAAAAGAGCCCGACCTCTCCTTCCGAGGTTAAGAAAAAATGTTCAAGTTGAAGTTTTAGTTTAAGCTTCACTGAGAAATGGAGCAGTAGAGAGAGAAAGAGAAGTGTTCTGGTGTGAGGAGAATTAATGAGGATGATCTCTTTATATAGGTGTAAAATCGTGTATTAAATGGGAGAGATTTATTACTAGTATTAATATTGCCATAAATTATTGTAATTAATTCCAATAATTTAATTTAGGTATTAAATTATTAGTATTAATTACAATAATTAAATATATATTAATTTTTTGTTATTTATGATAAGGCTTTCGCATAAAAAAATTTTGACCGAAATTTCGGGTTACAAAAAAAAATCATATTTCCCAAGTTTTTCATTCACGTGAACCCTTAACTTCAAAGTTCTTATGGATTCTCATTCACCTGAACCAATTTAGTTTTTCTCTTTTAATTTATCTTAAGTTTTTTTTTTCTAAGATTTAATGAACCCTTTGGATCACCCAAAAGTTGTAAATTTCCAAATTACTTGTTCCCAAATGATCAGATTTGTAAACCGGCTCGATTTTCTTACTCGGTTTAACTGTTTCTTTTCCCGATTTTCCTTAACTTAAAAGTGCGAGGTTTACACCTCCGGGCTCCTACAGCTGAACCCGACCTCCCATGACTCCCCTAAGACACCTCCTGATCCCCTTTCAGTCTCCATATAAGCCATTCCACCTTCAATTTGCCTGAGTCCTACTGTTCTAGAGAGAGAAAGTGGCTAGAGTTCACTGACCAAATTCCCCCCTACCTAGGATAACAATTGGGGTGAATTCCAATCCTCAGAAGATCCTCCTGGTGAAGGCTAACTCCACAAATCCAAAGCTCTAACAGCTGCACCTCCATTGATAAGAATTGAAAGCTCTCTCTCTCTCTAAGTTTAGTTTTTCGATGAAGCTTCGTTTGAGCTCATTTCGGGTCCAAAAATGGTAATTCAAAGCATAAACTAATCGTTGGGAGGTAGATAAACTGATTAGTAGCATGCTAGGGGGAAATTGACATGGTTTTGGCTTTCAATTTGACGAGATTTGATCTCAAGGTAAAAAGTGACGAATTGGGGAAGAAATTGAGGAAAATTGGGGATTTTTGGAAATTAAGGGACCTAAGTGCAATTTTCAGAAAAATTAAAGGCTAATGAGAAATTTCAAGGAAATTGGGGGCCAATAGGTCATTTTGAGAAATTTGGGGGTAATTCGGTAATTTTTGAAAGAGTTGGGGACTGAATTGTAATTAAAGGAAAGTTGAGGAAAATGAGGGAACCAATCGTATTTAAGGCATAGATTAAGGAATTGGGTGCAAATACCTAAAAATATACGATCATTTATGGGTGCAAATACCTAAAAATATACGATCATTTATGTCGATCTCTCATGATAATATTCGCACTAGGTAATTTGGGTATTCTAGGATTAAATTATTCTATCAACTTCAAATAATAAATATAAATTTATTCTATCATATAAAAAAATAAAATATATTTAAAAATAAATTAAAACATTTTATATTAATTATATATATATATTTAATATTAATAATTTATATTATATCAAACTCATTTAAAATTAATATTCTAAATTTTACCTCATAAAACCATCTTTAAGTTTATGTTTTGGAAAACGTAGTGATTGAACTAGAATTATATCAATATATGAATATGAGCTCTCTATATATTTTACCTTTTTTCGCTCATGATATATATTTTACCAAGACCATTGTTTGACCAAAAAAGTTTCAATTGGGCCTATCACAGCCTAGTGATAGGCCCAATTGAAACCCTAATCCCACCCTTAGTATATATATAGCCGTATCTATACAAATTCTACAGCGAAGAACAGCGCATCCAGCGAGAATGCAGATCTTCGTTAAGACCCTAACGGGGAAGACAATCACCCTCGAGGTGGAGTCTTCCGACACCATTGACAACGTCAAGGCGAAGATTCAGGACAAAGAGGGGATCCCGCCGGACCAGCAAAGGCTCATCTTCGCTGGGAAGCAACTTGAGGACGGTCGCACCCTTGCCGACTATAACATCCAGAAGGAGTCGACCCTCCACCTCGTCCTCCGCCTTCGGGGTGGTGCCAAGAAGAGGAAGAAGAAGACCTACACTAAGCCGAAGAAGATAAAACACAAGAAGAAGAAGGTCAAGCTCGCGGTACTCCAATTCTATAAGGTGGACGATTCTGGAAAAGTTCAGAGGCTGCGGAAGGAGTGTCCTAACGCCGAGTGCGGTGCCGGAACCTTCATGGCCAACCATTTCGACCGTCACTACTGCGGAAAGTGCGGGCTTACTTACGTCTATCAGAAGGCAGGAGGCGATTGATCTGCTACCTTTCAGTGTGAGTTCGTTTTGCTTAACAAGCTAGTCTTTTAGGGCATTCCTTAGCCTGATCCTGTGTCTTATGATATCAAACATTTGGATTTCAATTATGGAGTTTGATTGATAGCAAAGTTTATGCTATATTTGAATTATTGACTCATTTAAATTTTGATTATTTTACTGCCATTCCTTTTCGAAATCAGTTTTTATATATCCTTGCTATCAAGTTTAGATTGTGTCTGCATATGTTGATTATCATGGGTTTATGAGATACTTTCCCGATTGACCAAGAGGAGCCATAGAGCTGTTTTATATGTTGTCGTGAGTGAGTAATTGTGGCTTGAGAATTTTGAAGTAATTATAATCTAGAAATTCTAAGTCAATGCTTCTGATGTATTTGGTAAAAAATGTTTGAAGTGAACTGCATTGAAGGAATTGAATTGAACCACTAAACCTAATTTGCAGTAAATGAGACTAACTACCAACAGGAAAAGGTGTGTTAATATGAAATATTAAGGGAAAAAAGGCTCATTTGACAAGAACAGGAAAATGTTTAAACTTTTCTGTATGCCTTTTCATATGAAAAGGCCCATTAATCGCTTAGATCATTTGTGTCAATAAGCAATTCCCTCTCTACTTATTCATTTTGTAGAACAGTCCCAATAGATTGGGATGACCATCATAAGTATCAATCTATAAGTCTAAAAAGGGGAGAGAAGAGAATGACCATCTAACACCTCCTAATGAAAGCGTCAGAAGTATCAATCTATATATGCCTAAAAAGGGGAGAGAATGGCCATCTAACACCTCCTAATGAAAGCATGCGGAAACATTCTCGCAAAAACTGAATTCTTGGTTTTGTTGATCAGCGCATAGATGGCATAGCAGGGAATGTGCGCGATTGCCATTACAAAGTACCTGCTCGATGAGAAGGATAATGGTTAGAGCCAATTTATTGGAGAAACTAGCTTATAGCAAAATGGCAAAATGATGAAAATAGGTTGTTACCATAAAGAACACCAGGGCGATGACAGCTCAAGGAACGGATATGGCCACCTGCAGGGTTTTTTTTTTTTGGTGAATGTTTCTAATGGGGGAAGCATATGATATGAAGAAAGATAGGTTTGGTTACCATGGGAAACCGCAGACGTGTATGATCCATTGGAATATCACATACATGCAGCTCCAGAGGACAAAGTAGGAGATTCTGAACCAAGGGAATGGCTGGAGGAAGAAAAAACCGAACCCCGATTAGGAACAAAGGGTTTTCAGTAAGTGTCAAGAGTATTCACTTGAGAGGTACTTACCAAGCTGTTAATTGAAGTGTCAATGAGAAGGAAAACAAGGTTCAATATGTGCATGCAGCCCATCAACTGTGAAGAGGGAAGGTGAATTGAAAAATGAAATCAGGGACGACTAGAACAGAGTAAAAGTGGTTGAGAGATCAGGAAGGTCAGGATCTCACCATGTTAAGGCCTAGTCTGGCATTTGACAGGAATGGGACAATTACACACCAGAACACTATGTCCGTGAGAATAACTGCACCTGCACTTGTCTGCAAGGCAAGCAAGCAAGGTTTTCATCATACAGCAAAACTCAGCAATAAACCCGAAAATGGTCCTGGTATTGCAGACTTGCCTGATATGCTATCTGCATGAGATACCCCCAGAATCCAGCTCTCTGGAGTATGTCCTCTTCTGTGTACTGGCTCCTTGGTTTTGTGATTTGAAAATTTTGGCCTCTGTAGGTGTCAATGCTTGTATAGGTGGTGTTTTCCAGATCTCTCCTTAGAAACTCGTCCACTGACATGTTCCCAGAAGTTGGTTTAGCTGCATAAACCCAGCATCCATATGCTGATAGAATGCTCCCTAGCTGCATTGACATTCAAAAGAAACAGCTATCTTTACTAGAAACAAAGCTATTTTTGTTCACAACTGAGAAGCTTTTATTATACAAATGGAATGGAGAATGGGAATATTGATAAGCGTACCCCAAAATAGATCATGACTAGTGAGAAAGTCCACCTGCAAGTATTCAGTTCATAGTGATGAAAGATCCATCAAACATCCTTAAAGATAGACAGACAAGAATATTAGGGAAAAGAATGCCAGACAGAATAGAGGGGCACGTAATTAAGTAAGAAACAAAACAACAAGAAGAACGAGAAGAAAACGTCCCAAGTAATTGACAAAAAGAAAAAGAAAAAGAAAAGAAACCATTGGGAAGTCCAACAAGTTAAGCAAAAGCCTGAAGTGAAAACAATGTCGAAAACTCGTCAAGGACTCACTCTGTATAGTAGACGAAGATGCTCGAATCCCATACGGATATGTCCTGGATGAGGAACACGGTGAGGACCACAAGGGAGACGAGCCGGACAACGAGGAGCCACCCCGGGTGCAGATCCCTCCAGCAGCTGGACCAGAGCCAGGACGAGTCCACGTGACCCACAGGCTTGACGGCGCTTCCCACGAGGAGGCTCTCGTAGAGCTTGTTGTCGTCGGATCTGGCGCCGCCCTCCTTCCTCCATATAACCCAGAGAGACCCAACGGCGGCCACCGCCACTAGCCCCACGCAGAAGAAATCGTACCAGGGGAGCGCCATTATCGGATCAATCCTCAGACCCGACCCGCACAGAACTCAATTATTATATGGTGAAAGAGCCACAGCTGCATTGCGGGGATTTAGGTTGAACGTCGGGAAGGAGGGAAGGAATTTAGGTGGGTGGTCAAACACGGGAATGGTAGTTATGAAAATCGGGTTTTGACGTTCTTCCGTTGACCATGAAGAATCAAGACTAATGATCGAAGCCATACCATCAGTGCAGAAAAAAGCTGCGGGAGAGACATATTATGTCATCTGAACTTCAGTTCAGAAATCAATAGGGTCTGCAAATATAATTAGTAATAAATATGTTATTAATATATAATTATATCATTTTTAAAAAGTATTTATATTTCTTGTAAATTAACTTTTATTTTGTTCCATGAAGAAAATGGATGACAAAAAGAAATGTCCCACCAGACATTCTGGATGACGTGGACGCCGCGTGTATCATATATGGGCCCCCTAACTCCAGCTCACTCTTTTTCTTTTGCCTGAACTGGTCCAAGCCAGTTTCTGCACGGGGAGCTCTCTGGATCCAGAGTTCCATCTCTGATTCGCCGGAATCACTGTTCCGCTGGCTGTATTTGCCATTGCCTTTCCCAATTCAAGCACTCTGTCACCTGGATAAGCTCTTGCTTGAGCGAAATTCCAACGCGTGCTTCACGGATATCAGCTCCCGCAACTGTAAACCCCTAATTAGGGTTTTCTCTAATGGACGCGAAGGACATTCTCGGGTTGCCCAAGACCCAATTTCAAATCCCCCAGGAGAAGAAATCTCGCCCCCCTAAGGAGCCTCAGAGGAAGCCTGATGGGATTTCCCGTGAGGTGATGTCCGCCTCCCTTTTTCTCGCTCATTTCTCTTCACTCTGTTATATGATAAGCTTTGTTATTCGCGTTTCTCATTATGTTTTCGCTTTTTATTTTGTGCTGCATATGATGGTTGCAGGTATATGCGCTCACTGGCGGTCTCGCTCCGCTTATGCCGTCCATTGATGCCTCTCAGTTGAAGAAGCGGCCTCCCTCTGACGAAAAGGTATGTTCGATACTTACTATGTTAAGCTGCATGGCATGTCCTTGAGTTGACGTCTCTAAATGGTTTATGTTGCTTACGGATAAAGGGCCGCTGAACAGATGTTATAGTAATTGAATTGTCTCTTAGTTCAATTTTAAAGTTTATTGGCTCAACTCATGGTTTGATGGTTGTCTTTTTAGAATAATTCTTGCAATCATGGCTGCAGTGGATCTTATCATCCTTCCTATGATTTTTGTCAATTATTTCTGGGTTAAGCGATAGTGTGGTCATGCATTTCTTTCTCTGACTCAATGTATTGTTTCCTTAGATAACCTGGCAATGGCTTCCCTTCACAAGTTCTGCAAGAAAAGATGATCTGCAGCTATTCCATTGGGTAAGTCTTCAAAATCTCTGAGTTTAGTTGAAACATGAGTGCACTAAGATTTTTCCCCTCAAAGTTGCTCAAGACAACATTTGGGAACCTGAATGTTTTTCCAACAAAAGACGTCTCAAAGATGAAAAAGTGTAACACTTGGGTTACCTGGAAGATTTTTGCCATCAAATGATACCTTTGAATGTCAAGTAAACCAACACCTAACCCCCATCAAACTTTAAGAATAGCAACATGTGACTCCTGGATTTTGCGAGGGGGAAAATGTGGTGGGACCAAGTGTGGACTTTTCCATCTTTGAGGTGGTGTTTGTTAGAATAAAAATGTTTGTGGTACCCAAATGTTGGTTCGAGTAACTCTTGAAACATCTAACTGAAGGCTCAAGTAAAAATGTATCTAATCCCTTATAGTCCCCAATGTTTTAAGTTCCAAAAAACACATCTAACCTCAGTTTTTTGAGAATCTTACTAAGGACGTATTTGTTCCACTCCTATACAGGTCAGAGTGGTCAATGGTGTCCCACCAATAGGGGATTATGCCTTTGCTAAATATAACAAGGTATAGATCAAGTTTCCTTTGTTCATTGTATCAGCTACTTCTTGATGAGGAGCGTATTTGTACTTATAGTCAATTGCATGGATCTTTTAACCTGATGCAGAAGGTCAGCCTTGTGAAGTACACAGATGAGGAGTATGAGAAATACTTAATTGATCCTGTGAGTACTAGAAACTTTCATTTAGACTAGAGTTGCTTCCTCATTGAAGGAAGAAAAGCTTCAATGCTTATTCCTTGTGCAATGAGTTGTTTGGTTATTTTTGCATTCCACCAGAATGAAAAGTTTAACGTGTCATTAGGCATGGACGAAAGAAGAGACGGATCAATTATTTGATCTGTGTGAGCAATTTGATCTTCGATTCATTGTGATAGCAGACAGGTTCCCATCATCTCGCACAGTGGAGGAACTGAAGTATCGATACTACAGTGGTACATGATTAAAGTTGTTAGAGAATTATTGTTCTTTTATTTATTTGTTTAAATATTGATGCTGAGTGTACTTTGCCTCTGTAGTTTCTCGCACTGTCTTAATAGCCAGAGCTTCTTCTCCTGCTGATGTTGCAGGGAATCCTCTTGTAAAGGTGTAGTTTAGGATTATTTATCTATTTGCATAATGTTATTCTTTTTTATTGAACTTATTTAATTATTTAAATCTGAATATTGCTTGTCTGAAGAGTCTCTCTCACTCTCCCCATTTTTTATACCTAGGATCCCTACAACATGTCACAGGAGATTGAACGTAAGCGTGCTTTATCGATGGTCCTTTCCCAGACAAAACAACAGGAAAGAAAAGATGCTGAGGTTAATATTCCTCATAATTATACATACTCTTTGATGGAGTAGAGTATGTAGAAAAGTTATGTATTGTCCATGCAGCCATTTAATTTATTTTCTGATATTCACAGGTTCTGGCTGAAGCAAAAAGGATAACTGAGTCACGTTCAAGTCTGAAAGTAAGTCTTAATCTGTGTTGATAGATCTTTATAGTTTCTTCTTTCCTTGAAGAATATCTCAAAACCTAGTTAGGGAAGAATAATACAGTATGTGGGTGCATCTATGTAATCTGCTCCATCCATATGATTTATCAACTAGAAGTTTGCATTGTAATATTTGATTCTGATTTGCATGATTTATTTGGTATTTTCAGGGTTCCGAAGAGCCTGATGTGCCCATTATAGCTGTTGCTGGCTCAGAAACTAGTGACAAAGCTGTGGCGGTGGGTGATATTGCTGTGCCTTCTAATTCTGCAGCTCCTGGAACTTCAGCAGTAACTGCCGACAATGCATCCACTCTTGCCTCTCTTCGTATGGTATGTTGAACATTATAACCTTTTTCTTACTTTTCTATTGAAGAATTTAAGAATTACTGAGACAGTGAGGTTATGAGTTTGCATTGTATCAATCTTCTTGCACTTATGTCATGTTCTGAAAAATCTGCAGCTTTGTGTGTACCTGCAATCATATGCCCTTGATCAAATGGTGCAAGCTACAAGTTCTTCTGTAGGCCTTCGGACTATTAAGCGTGTTGAGCAGTTAATGCAGGACCTAGGGGTTGGTCTACTTTCTTTCAAACAATTTGTTTTTATTTTATTTTATCATCTGCATATTAACCATGGGCAAGACCACCAGCTGGCCTGCCTGATTTCTAAGCATTTTATGGCAAATATTTTACTCAATCTTTTTTAAATAAAATGGAACTTCATTCAAATGGAATTGTCTGAAGTGCCTCATTTTTAATTTTATTTCTTTTCTTCATTTTGATAGTATAAGACATTATCCAATGGGGATGTTTATATGTCAATCTTCTGTTTTGCAGGTAAATTTAAAACCAAAGGTTCCAACAAAAGCTGTATGTGCTGCACATCTCGAATTAAGGAAAGATATTCTGAACCTGTTAAATCTTCAAAAGCAGGTATTCAGCAGTTGGCCTTGGAATATTGCTCTAATTCTTCCATCTTGTGATTCATGCCTTGCTACATATCAAGAAACTTGGTGAATGTTGATTCTTATGCATCTTGCATATTCCTCCTTGTTCGTGGTCCTTTATTTCCATTTTTCTATTATATGATTGGAATAAAGTTTGCTATGCTAACAATCATTGTTGTGATTTTTCATCAGCTGCAAAATAAAGAGGCTGAAGGTTCATCTTTTCATGATAATCCATATTCTGAAGCACCTGGAACTCCAAAGGTTTGTTTTTGAATATGCTATACCTTTTGTTTTCCTGTTTATGTTTGATTGATTTTCTTGTCACACTTCACAGATGTTAATTCGAGAACAGGATCGACCGTTTATGTCTGATGCTCTAAATTTTGGAGGTAATTATTTCCTTTTTCTATCTGGTTGATACTAGAGCTGTATGGTATCTAATGTCCCTTTTCTCTTGGATAAATGAATTACAGGGGACAGACTGGGTAAAAGCAATCAGAAAAGAAAGGTACATAACATGTTCATGTTGTCTTAAGGATGAGCTGATCCGTCTCTCTTCATCCACATATCCACACTTGCAGTTATTTTGATTTAATTTTTTACCTTAATGATTATAGGTGCCAGGAAGAACATCGGAAGGTGTACCATCGCCTGCCCATAAGAGGCCTCGGAAGTTGAAGGCCTCTGATCTCTAGGTCTTGAGGCATAGTCTAGTGAATTTCCAGCATGTGTTCCCTTTTAGTGAGTAGAGTCTTCAAACATGGCCTGAAAGTGCTGATGTTCAGCGAGAAACATGCCATCTCCGCTATTAGTTGCCGCATTAAAGAATCTCAGTGCAAGCAAGAAGTTTAGTAGATGTAGTTTACTTCTGAAATCCATGGATGAATCTTTAGGTCATGAGAAATATTGTTCATTTCTTGTAAATTATGTAGTGGAAGGAATCCCTGGTGCTGAAAAAACAATGGAGGGAAAATGTGTTCTGCCGTAAAACGTTACTTGCAGATGGATTTTTAAAACGTTAGTCGCGAAGGTTCCATTGGTCTTAAATTTGTTGTCCAAAATATGGTGTATCCTCCACAATCTGGCTCTAGTGGCAAATGCTTTTGATGGATATTAGTTAATATGATGATACTCGTGAAACAAAATTTGATGGATATTAGTTGAGCTGATCCAAAAACCTTATGACTCACATTGGGTCACAACCTCTAGGCTTATAAGGGTGATGGATAAGTAGGGTAGGGCTCCTAAATCCCATAAAACTAAACTTAATATTTATTTGATATACTTAATCTGATAAATTTTATCTACCAATATGAAGGTATAATAGACCATTTATGTCTAATTAAACCGATTTATCCAAGATCTCTCATTTTTCTTCTATAAGAAAATGTTTTCATATGAGTTCAAACTTACAGGATTTAAGTTTTTGAAAAAAAAAATATTTTCAAACCACGAGGGTAAAATTAAAATTTGTGAAAATATTAGGCGCATAAAAGCATTTTATCAATAAAGCCAATGGATAAATCACTTCACAATAACTAATATATAAGAGAACCTTCAAACCTAATCTGTTGAGCAAACTAAATCCCAAATCCCACATAATTTGTTGAGCAAAAAGAAGTTCCACGTAATCGTGCCTTACTCTCCTAGTTTACTAGATGCCATTAACATAAGATCATTGGTAACTCTTAACTAATTCATTTAAAAATTCGGATTTTTCCATTATTTCTTAATTACCACGGTTTGTCATCACCCAACACACATCTTTCATCATGAAGGTTACACACATTCGCAAATCAGTATCACTACTGAACCTGCTAGTGGCTTCGGAGCAACTTTTCCTGCCACCCGGATAGAAGTACAACCGCTTCTACCTTGGGAAAGAGTGGATGTACGCAACATCCGACCCACAATCCCGAAATTACTTCTTCGTGTTCGTATGAGGACATAGACCTTATCCTATCCCCACTCCGGTCTCATGCGCTTGGTGTTACTTCAGATTTCGCACAGACACCTGGAACGACGAACTGCCCTTATAGCCACCAGGTCGTCCAGTGCCCTTAGGATGCATCACTACCCCTCATGGGCGTCTTGATGATCTCGTACTCACAGTGCATGCACAAATAATTTTTTCTCATATTGCCATGTAATCGTGCCATTGGTACAACGGCTACCACTCTCAACTCAACCCACAATTGTTTGTCTTGACTGGTCCGTCGACCTGTCATGTCGCACTACTGCTAGTTGACTGAGCATGTCGTTCCTATCTTGATACCATGGCCAAACAATTCACTTATTAAGTTTTATGGCACATATATCATGTTCGTTAATGAGCTCCTGCTCGTATCAACTAGCCTTGGGCCCACTGTATGAGATTTTTAAAATCGGTCATTTAGCCCCAAGTTCCAAAATCGAGGCCCCCGGCCTATCAGAGCTATTCGAGCTCCCATCGAGAAGGTCTCTCAAATTGTTTAAGCATTGGCACACAGTCAGTGGAGAGTATTTCCGACAAAACATATGTTTTCTCTATCCATTATACCGCCCAGTATAAGGAAACTTCCGTTAATAACAGATGAACGGGTTTTCAACTTCCTTTGAGGAAGTCCCATCATACCAACCGGGTATGATCTTCTTACAACCGGTAATTAGTTTTTTCGCATGATTTTCACATCACTTCCTCTAAGTAGTGATGTTTAAAATACCACTAAATAGTGGGTTTTCATACCGAGTACTTATCATTCCCAATCGGGTATGGTATAAAATTTCCACTCACAACCGGTAAGTGGTTTTAAAATTTTAAGTTGTGCTCATCATCCCAACCGGGTATAATGTTAATAAACCGACTTACCCGTTAATATCGTGAATTCCACTAGACCGGTTCTTGGTATTCACACGAGCTTGTCCTTGGTAGCGTTCTCGGTACTTCGTGTTCCTACACGATATGAACATCTTGGTTCATTATCCTTCAGCCTAATCACCTTCATTCATTCCAAATGAATGAGAAAGTCAAACTTTCATTTATTTGCAATTAGGTCCCTAAAGTTATTTATCTTTAACTTTAAGTCCCAAATGCCGGTTTTTACTCAAATTGAGTCCCGAAACTTCTAAAATTTATTATAGAATCTCAATTTATTCCATTTCACAAAAAGGGGATTAATTTCTCAAATTTCCAATTTGGTCCTCCAACTTTTCCAAAATGACCATTTTGCCCTTCCTTTACAAAAATGGTAAGTTTTGCCCCAAAAATTCTAAAATTTCTCAATTGGTCCTCCAACATTATTTTCATGCCCAATTGGCCCACAATTTCATAAAATTTCATTTTGGTCCTTCGAATTTTGAGAATCCCCAAATTTCCCCCAATTTCAACTTTTTATCACTACCGAATTTGATTTCATCATATTGACCGATCAAACACCTTTAATTGTTGAAATTGGAGTTGAAATTGAGTTCCTACATGTTCATACAATTCTAAGGAACTTTGAATCGCAGATTTTAACGTTGGAACGAGCTCAAACGGAGCTTCACCAGAAAACAAATTATAGAGAGAGAAAGCTTCGATTTCTCACCGGTGAAGGCATGACAGTCCGAGCTTTCGATCTGGGCAGATAGCTCTCATCTTGAAGATCATCCTAGAATCAAGAATCGCATCAATTGATGCTGAATTGAGTTAGAATTTTATCATTGAAATTCTGTCGGTTCTCTCGCTAGCACCAGCCGGAAATTACAGAGGGAAGTCGAATTGGCTTACCTTTTAGTCCTAATTCGGTCGTAGGAGGGTTGAGGAAGTATTGGGAAGGCTTGGTTTGGCCTGAGAAGGGCTCGAAATGGCCAATTTCAACTCAGCCGAAATAGGGCAACTTCGGTCTGCCGGAGCTGCTTCACTATTCCATCATGTCGGCGTTTTTTGAGTGATTCTTGGATTGACTAGAGTTTACTATCATATAGCTGACTCCCCCCACCCAGTTCTAAAGAGCCCGACCTCTCCTTTCGAGGTTAAGAAAAATGTTCAAGTTGAAGCTCTGGTTTAAGCTTCACAGGGAAATGGAGCAGTAGAGAGAGAGAGAGAAGTGTTCGGGTGTGAGGAGAATGAATGGGGATGACCTCTTTATATAGGTGTAAAACCATGGGAGAGATTTATTACTAGTATTAATATTGACATAAATTATTGGTATTAATTCCATCAATTTAATTTAGGTATTAAATTATTTGTATTAATTCTAATAATTTAATTTAGGTATTAAATTATTTGTGTTCCCACGAACCAATTTGGTTTTTATCTTCTAATTTGTCTTAAGTTTCTTTTCCAAGGTTTAATGAACCCTTTGGATTACTTGAGAGTTGTAATTTCCTAAATTGCCGATTCACAATTGATCGGGTTTGTGAATCGGTTCGGTTTTCTCACTCGGTTTGACCAGTTCCCTTCCCGGTTTTCCTTAGCTCAAAAGGGCGGGGTTTAGAACCACCCTTTTTGTTGAGGACCACCTTTTTATTAATACATTAGTATCTTAGTACCATTGCATCAAAAATATTATTTTCTCAAATTATTTGTAAATCTTAGCTTAATTTTCAAAACCGTTGAGTCACTACCAATATGAACTCAATAACGAGTTCACCTACTTTGTTAAACATTTACTAAAATCATGCACCGTGTAATATTTTTTAAAATTTGTAAAGAGTTTTAAGTAAAATCACTCACTTGTACTAGAACCTTATTCATTCACTCTTATTTTTTTCTAAAGAGTATTTGTCACATGTAATGTCATGCCTTGACCCGATTTGGTCGGATCTCTGTGAGCAACCCGCCATTCTCCCAGTTTATTAAGGGTTTTCCCCTTCTTTAACCCAAGAGGAGTAGGACTTCTTTTAAACCTGTACATTTCCTAGAATAATATTAATTAAAACTGTATGAAATTTTAAAATTTACATACCTGTCTTGCAGGTGTGACTAATAAGAAGTCCTTAGTAGGTTTCCCTTGGTTACCTAAAAAGGGATATAAGGAAGAGGATGAGTTAGGGAAGAGCACTTCTGATAAAATAATCTTTTCATTTGTCCATCACACCAATTAGGTGTGAGGATATATTTGCTTATAATTGATAATCGGGTTTTCTACTTCCTTCCAGGAAGTTCATCATACCAACCGGGTATGATATACTTACAACTGGTAAGTAGTTTTTCCACGTAATTTTCACATAACTCCATTCAGGTGTGATGTTTCAAATTCTACTTAGTAGTGGGTTTGTATTTTTGAGGTGTTTATCATCCCAACTTGGTATGATATAAACATCCCACTCACCCGATAATGCAGTGATTTCCTCTTAACTGGTTATTTGTCTTCACGCGAGCTTGTCCTTGCTGGCGTTCCCGGTACTTTGTGTTCCTACACGATATGAACATCCTTTTTCATTATCCCTTGGCATAATAGCCTTCATTTATAATGAATGAATGAAATACTCGAACTTTTTAATTAATTGTAATTATCTTTCTAAAGTTCTTTTTCTTTAACTTTAGGTCACTAATGCCAATTTTCCTCCAAATTGAGTCCTGAAAGTTCTAAACTTCACCTTGGGACCTCAATTATTCAAAATCACAAAAGGGGTTCAAGTTTCCCAAATTTCCAATTTGGTCCCCAACTTTTCTAAAATTACCATTTTGCCCCTACTTTACAAAAATGGTAAGTTTCACCCCAACAATTCCAAAAATTGACCAATTGGTCCTCCAACATCTTTTCATACCCAATTGGCCCTCAATTTTTTGAAATTGCACTTTAGTCCCCCCGAATTTTCGAAATCCCCAAATTTTCCCCCAATTTCAACCTTCCAACTCAGGCGAATTTGATTTCATCAAATTGACTTATCAAATGAGTTTAATTGTTGAAATTGAAGTTAGATTGCAGTTCCTACACCTCCATACGATTCAATTGCACTTTAAATCACACAATTTGATGCCGAAACAAGCTCAAATGGAGCTTCGCTTGAAAACTGAATGTAGAGAGAGAAAGCTTCGAAAGCTTACCATCGGGGGCACGACGGTTCGAACTTTCAATCTTGGTAGATAGCTCTTGTCCTGAGGTTCTTCCTAGGATCAAGAATCACCTCAATTCATGTCGAATTGAGGGAGAATTTAGTTAGTAAAGATCTACCGATTATCTCTCTAGCACCGATGAGAATTTACAAAGGGGAGCCAAATTGGCTTACCTTTCTTCTCTAATTCAGCTGTAGAAGGGATGTGGAGGTGTTGGGAGGGCTTGTTTTGGCCCGAGGATGGCTTGAATTGGTCATTTTCAGCTTTGCCAAAACAGGGTAGCTTCGGTCTGCCGGAGCTACTTTAGTGTTCTATCACGCCAGCGTTTCTCTGGCGACCCTTAGAGCAAATGGAGACTACAGGCGTGTAGCTGACTTCTCCCCGAATCCAAAGAACCCGACCATGCCTTCTTTGGCTTAGAAAAGTGCCCAAGTCGGAGCTCTAGTTCGAGCTTCACCAAAAAATGGAGTAGTAGGAAGAGAGTGGAGTTTTCAGTTGTGAGGAGGATGAATAAGGGCTATTTATATAGGAAGCTCAATGACTTCTTGGTCATCCAATTGGTGCCTTAATGGCAGTCATTCATTGCCTGAAACTTCCTGGCTGGAGGCTTTTCATCTTCGTCGACGCTACTCAATTTTCCGACGAGTGAACAGTATTGTCATCTGAAGGAATAAGATAACACTATTACAAACCAGACCGGACCAGTCCGAATCGGGTTCAAAGCTTAAACTGACTGGTTCAGACCCGATTCGATCAAGTTTTTCAAATTTAAAAATTTTTAAATTCATCTAAATTCATTCTCTATCCAATAGTGGCCTCAATTCTCCAATTTAAATTTTCTAAGCTACCTAGAAAAATGAATTTAGCATTTGGTTCAATCCAGTTCAGATCCGGTTCATCTGAACCGATCTGGTTTTCTTTCCCAAATTGTCCTAAAGTCCCTTTCCAAGGTTTTTTTTGACCCTTTGGGTAACTCGGGAGTTGTAAATTTTCCAATTTGCTTGTTCTCTAATGATCGGGTTTGTGAACCGGTTCTATTTTCTCACCTGGGTTGACCGGTTCTTTCCCAGTTTTTCCTTAATCCTAAAGGACGAGGCTTACAACTCTCTCCTCCTTTTAGGAGTTTTGTCCCCAAAACTTATTCCACATCCTTTGTACTAGAATGAATTTCCATTGATATCAACTTGTAGTTTATCAACTACAACCTTTTTGGTTGTTTCCGTTTATCCCTTATATAACATACACTTAAAACTTTCTTTTTCTTCCCATCACTTTCTCATTCCTTGGAGCTTACTTTTGCTAAGCATATCTCATTGAAAGGTTTAAGGTCATATCCTTAAATTCACATCCTTCGTTCCTTAAAGTATAATTTCTCCATCCCGAGATTCTTTACTTAAAATTTCAGGATTGCTAGTTCCAAAATGTCCAATCATTCATATATCCCGTTATTCTCTTTATTGTTGACATCCTAAGCACAATGTCCATTCAAGCACTACGTATATGCTTCCACAGGTGTCAGTGTTATCACCTTTTCATCCTAGATTGATCCTTCCCTCATTAGTTGGTTAGTACAACTTTGTTCCAAATTTAATGCCTGACCTTGTCGTACTTAATTAACGGACCCTTCCTTACTTAAGTCATATTTCACTAGGACTATTGGGCTTACATGCCCCTTACCGTCATGAAATTTTCTAGAATCTGTCTCTATCCATTAGATTTCTAGAATACTTTCTTGAGGGTCATTCTAATCTTTCCAATCTTTTAGGGTTGTATAACTTCATCTTGTAGTATATTCTCAACTACCTTTACTATTATTCACTCATCCATCTTTCCTTTGATGTAATGTCTTACATAATCGTATCAGTTTTCCTTACCTACTCATCCTTCCCCAACTTCTTTATTGGGTCTTTCCGATTCTAATTATTGGGTTTTTCTCATGACTTACTAAAACGCAGGGATTCTTACCTTCTTATGCACTTTCCTCAAGGACTTTCCTTTTTCTTAATCCATTCTTACTCACTCGTGATCAGTTTCATGACTCTTTATCCCAAGTTATTATCTTTCAGTATATATGTCGATTACTTTGTTTGGGGAAGTTCCCTTCTTACGGATTTTGTTCTCTACTATGTCACTCACAGTATAGGATTCCACTTTGGGAGCTACATGCCCCACCTTCTTACCATTCCTTGAGAGTTTCTTTCTTCCTTTCTTCACACTCCTTTTTATATTGGGTATTTGCTTGCCTTTAATCCTCCATTATCTTAAAATTCCCATTTCGTTCCTCATTCCTTATTTGAGGGACTTTCGGTTACTAGTCTTATTTAGTGTACTCCACCTTATGCTTAGTCATCCTCACTTTAGGCTACATCAAGTGAGCGTGGACCACAACTAGTCTTAATGTCAGTGATCATTTAATTTAGTCACTTCTTAACTAGAGGACTTACTTCTCCAAGATTTCTTAAATGTACTCTATTCCATTTTTATGGGCAGTTCACCCCTTTCTTACTCGTACAATATCTTTGATGTTATCTTCCGACTTACCTGTTCCTTAGGTTTAACTTATTCCTTGGGTCCTCCTAGTATGCTTCCCTGGTCTTTTCACCTCAGCATGCGCTTCATTTGAAAGTTCATCTCCCTATCCCTCTTCACTTAGTTCCATTACCTCTTAGTTGAGATACATACACCTTTCCAGGGTTTCCTTCCTTGGACTCTTTCCTTTTACTTCCGAAATTCCTTTTTCATTTACCTTGGGGAATATCTACCCTTAAATGGCATCCTTTGATGTCATCATCTTTTGTTTACCCTTGCTCTTGAAATCTTAGTGGCACATCCTTTGTACCCTATCCTCATCCCCACTTGTACTTTAGTACACACCTATTTCCTTTAAGGAGAGCTCGAATCCTCCTTGTTTCAAGATCTCTTGATCATCATATGAGAGGCTTGCCTACCCCTATCTTGGCTTGATTTTAGTCGTTAATTTTGCCATTGGTCTTTTTAAGGATTTCTTTCATCCTTCTTTTTCCCAATATCTGACCCTTCCACGCTGGAGCTTAAATTATGACCTTCATGAGTATTAGTTCATTAACTGCCTCGTCCTTACCATTCCCTTGGTCTAATTATCTTAGAGTGGTTGTTTCTCGAGTCTTATTGTCCTTAATGTTCATCCTACTGCCCTTTTAGAGTGTAGTCTTTTCTACTTCCCAGTCTTCCTTAGGGCATCATTATTCTTCTTGACTATCTTGTTGTTACGACTTGCTTCCTTCCGCTATGTTGGTCCGAAACTCCTATTTGGCTTCACTGCTTTTTCCAAAGTGAGTTGTACTTGCAATCTTGAGACATCCCATTTGTTATCAACTCCTCAGCTTGTCTTCTCTTATGTAGGCACTCCCTTCTTTGCTCCCAAATGGCTGGAAATTTCTTCTTAAGGGAGAATTCTCTTCAGCTACCCTTTGTTCTGTTTGTGGTTTATCGAGGTCTTACCTTTAGTCATTTTTTCTTCCTACCACTATGCTAGGATCTTGAAGATCTTCCTCCTAGATGTGGTTGAAATTCTGATCAGGGGTCATGTTTCTTAGGATGGTATCCTTTCGGATTTCTATAGTTGTGGGGGCATTTTTCTTGGAAAGTATTGTTTATAATCCTTGTGGTGTGGGATAATCCTTCACTTCATGTCTCATTCCCTTTACACCTTGAACTAGGTCTTCTCCTTGCCCAGTTGTTATTTCAAGAGTTCTCCTAAACTCCTTACCTTGATGGTTTTCTTGTCATGCCTTATGTACCCCATAATTTCCTTGATTCGTTCCTTTATTCGGGATGAAAATCTCCTTGGTCTTTGTGATGTCATGTGTAAACCCCGCTCTTTGGAGTTAAGGAAATCCGGAAAAGAACCGGTCAAACTGAACTGATTCACAAACCTGGTCATCAGAGAACGGGTAATATGGGAAATTTACAACTTCTGGGTGACCCAAAGGGTTCATAAAACCTTGGAAATGAACCTTAGGACAAATTGGAAGAGAAAAACTAGACCGGTTCAAATGAACCGGATCCAAGCTAGATTGAACCGGTTTATGAACCGGAACCGATAGAGAGGGAAAACCGGGAAATTTATGGGTCTAGAGTAACCTAAATAGTCACAAAAGTCATGAAAAATGACTTTAGGATGAATGGAGGATGAAAACCAAATCGGTTCAGGTGAATTGGATATGAACTGGTTTGGACTGGTTTGAACTACTATTGAACCGAATGCTAAATTTATTTTTCTAGGTGGCTTAGAAAGTTCAAATTGGAGAATTTATGCCACCATTTGATAGAGAATGAATTTAGAAAATTTCAATTTTGAAAATCTCAGTCGAATCGGGTTTGAATCGGCCAGTTCAAGCTTTGAACTTAGTTCGAATCGATCTAGTCCAGTTCAGAACTGTGTCATCTTTTTCCTTCAGATGAAAACCCTGTTCACTCCCCAGAAAATTGAACTAGCACTGGTGAAAAAGGAAACATTTCCATTCAGTATGTTTCAGGCCATCAATTACTATTATAAAGGTGTCAAATGGACAGTCGACGATGTCATGCCCCGACTCGGTTTGGTCGGATCCCCGTGATTAACCTACCACTCTCCCGACTTACTAAGGGTTGCCCCTTTCTTTTAAATCGTGAGGAGTAAGGCATCCTTTAAGCCTGCACATTTCCTAGAATAACATAAATCAAAACTATATAAAATTTTAAACTTTTCATACCTACCTTACAGGTGTGTTAGCTGGTGGTTTTTGGGTAAAATTTTCGGGGTTACTTGAAAGGGATATAAGGAAGGGGGTGAGTTCAACGACTTAGTGAATGTGTGTTTAAAGTTTGACTTTTAGAAAAATAGTTTAAATTTTGGAGTGTGTTAGACTCCTTATTTTTATTTTTAAAATATTCCATTCCCAAATCTTGGTTTTCATAAACATTTCTCATTATAACGGTGTGTTTATCAACCAACACACACCCTTCACCATGAAGGAAACACACATTTGCAGGCCAACCCATCCAATGTACCCACTTGTGGCGTCGTAGCGACTTTACCGGCCACCTAAATAGAAGTACGTCCACTTCTACCCTGAGAATGAGTGGATGTACGCGACATCTGACCCTCAATCCCATAATAAAATTCTGTGTTCATATGAGGACAGAGACTTCATCTCGTCCCCACCCCGGTCTCATGCGCATGAAGCTACGTCGAGCTTCGTAAGACTTTTGGTATGACTAACTGCCCTTATTTTTACCAGGTCGTCCATAGCCCTAGGACGCAGCACTACCGCTCTTGGGCATCTTGAAGGTCCCGTAACATAGTGCATGCACAATTCAACAGTTTTTCACATAAGCCATATAATCTGTGGTGTCACTAGTCCAACGGCCTCGACTATCAACTCTACCTGCAACTATTTATCTTGATTGATCCATAGACCTGTCATGTCGCAATGCCGATAGTCCATCGAGTATGTTAGTCCTGTCTTGGTATCATGGCCAAACAACTCATTTACTTAAGTTTTCATGGCTTAATAATCATGTTTATTTACAAGCTCCTGCTCGTTCCAACTGGCCCAGGGCCAACTGTTCGAGATTTTTCAAAATCGAGCATATTAGCCCCTAATTTCCAAAATCGAGGCCTCCGGCCTATCTGAGCTATTTGAGCTCCCGTCAAAAAGGTCTCCCAAAATTTTAAGCAGTGACACACAGTCAGGGAATAGCACTTCCGACAAAATAAACTTTTCAACTATCCATCATACCAATCAGTTATGAGGATATCTCCGCTTATAATCATCAAGCGGGTTTTCCACTTCCTTCTAGGAAGTTTCATCATATCAAACAGGTATGATCTACTTACAACCGATAAATGGTTTTTCCGTTTGATTTTCATATCACTCCTCTAAGGTGTGATGGTTAAAATACTACTTAGTAGTGAGTTTTTATTCCCAAGTTGCTTATCATCCCAACCGAGTATGATATTAAATATACCACTCACCCGATAGTACAATGAATTTCCTCTTAGCTGGCTTGTTGCCATTACACGAACTTGTCTTAGTTGGCGTTCCCAGTACTTCGTGTTCCTACATGATATGAACATTACTAGTTCATTATCCTTTGGCTTAATAGCCTTCATTCATCACAAATGAATGAAATAACTAAACTTTTCATTTATTTGTAATTAGGTCCCTAAAGTTATTTTTCTTTGACTTCAGGTCCCTAATGCTAGTTTTCCCCCAAATTGAGTCCCAAAATTCTCGAATTCACTTTAGGACCTCAATTTATTCAAAATCATAAAAAAGGGGTTCAAGTTTTCCAAATTTCCAATTTGGTCCCCCAACTTTTCCAAAATTACCATTTTGCCCATACTTTACAAAAATGGTAAGTTTTGGCCCAAAAATTCCAAAATTTTTCCAACTACTCCTCCAACATATTTATCATGCCCAATTGGCCCTCAATTTTATGAAATTATACTTTAGTCCATCGAATTTTTAAAATCTCCAAATTTCCCCAAAACTTTCCCCCAGTTTCAACCTTCTAACTCAGCCGAATTTGATTTTATTAAAATGACCAATCAAATGAGTTTAATTGTTAAAATTGAAGTTAGATTGGAGTTCCTACCCTTCATACAATTCAATTGCACTTTGAATCGCACGATTTGATGTCGGAATGAGCTCAAACGGAGCTTCACCGGAAAATTGGACTTAGAGAGAGAAAGCTTCGGAAGCTTACCGTTGGGGGCGCGGTGGTCCGAGCTTTCATTCTGGGCAGATAGCTCTTGTCCTAAGGTTCCTCCTAGGATCTAGAATTGCATCAATTGATGCTGAATTGAGTTAGAATTTAGTCATCAAAATTCTGCTAGTTCTCTCAATAGCACCGATCGAAATTTACAGAGGGGAGCCAAATTGACTTACCTTTCAGCTCTAATTCAACTGTAGGAGGATTGTGGATGTGTTGGCAGGGCTTGGTTTGGACTGAAAAGGGCTCAAATTGGTCGATTTCAGCTCGACCGAAATAGGAAAGCTTTAGTCCGCCGGAGCTGCTTCACTGTTCTATCACGCCGACATTTCTCCGGCGATCCTCAGAGCAAATGGAGACTATAAGCGTGTAGATGACTTTTTCCTTAATCCAAAGAAATTGACCACACCTTCTTTGGCTTAGAAAAGACCCTATATCGGAGCTCTGGTTCAAGCTTCAGCAAAAATTGGGGGCAGTTGAGAGAGAATGGAGTTTAAAGGTGTGGAGAGGATGAATGAGGACGGACTCTTTATATAGGAAGCTCAGAGACTTCTTGACCGTCCGATTGATGCCTTAATGGTGATCATTCATTGCATGAAACTCTCTGGTCGGAGACTTTTTAGCTTCACCAACGTTGGTCAACTTTCCGGCGAGTGAACAATGTTGTCATCTGAAGGAAGAAGACGACATTGTTCCAAACCGGACCAGACTGTTCCGAACCGGGTTCAAAGCTTAAACTAACCGGTTTAAGCCTGATTTGACGAAATTTTTTCAAACTAAAAATTTCTAAATTCATTTTCTATCCAATGGTGACCTCAAATCTCAAATTTGAAATTTCTAAGCTACCTAGAAAAATGAATTTAGCACCCAGTTCAATGGTGGTTCAAACTGGTCCAAACCGGTTCAATTCGGTTCGGATTCAGTTCACCTGAACCGGTTTGGTTTCCATGTTCAATTCATCATAAAGTCCTTTTTCTTGAATTTTGTGACTCTTTAGGTCACTTGGGATCCATAAATTTCTTGGTTTGCCCTTTCTCTATTGGTTCCGGTTCATGAACCGACTCGGTTCATAAATCAGTTCAATCTAGTTGGATCCGGTTCATCTGAATCGATCTGATTTTTCTCTTCCAATTTGTCCTTAGGTTCTTTTCCAAGGTTTTATGAACCCTTTGGGTCATTGGGAGTTGTAAATTTCCTAAATTGCCCGCTCTTTGATGATTAGTTTTATGAACTGGTTATGTGTTTCTCACTTGCTTTGACCTGTTCTTTTCCTAGTTTTTCTTAACTCCAAAGTGCAGGGTTTACAGACAAGTCCTCGAGCTCCCTATATAAAGAGCCCCTCTCCATTCATCCTCTCCACACTTGAAAACCTCACTCTCTCCCATCTACTTAGTTTTCCGGGTAAGCTCAAACCAGAGCTCCGATATAGGGTCTTTTATGGGCCAAAGAAGGCGTGGCCAGGTTCCTTAGACTAAGGGAGAAGTCAATTACATGGTGGTAGTCTCCAATTGCTCCAAGAGTCACCGGAGAAACGGCGGCATGATAGAATAGTGAAACAGCTCCGGCGGACCGAAGCTGCCTTGTTTTGGCCGAGCTAAAATCAAGAAATTTGAGCACTCCTCAAGCCAAACCAAGCTCTTCCAACACTTTCACAGCCCTCCAATGGCCAAATTAGAATGGAAAGGTAAGCCAATTTGGCTTCACATTGTAAATTTCGATCGGTGCTAGAGAGAGAACTGACAAATTTTCAATGACTAAATTCTCATTCAATTCAGCATCAATTGATGAAATTCTTGATTCTAGGAGTAATCTTAGGATAAGAGCTATCTATCCAGATCGAAAGCTCAGACCACCACACCCCCAACGGTAAGCATTCAAAGCTTTCTCTCTCTACATATAATTTTCTGGCGAAGCTCCATTTGAGCTCATTCCGACGTCAAATCATGCAATTCAAGTGTAATTGAATTATATGAAGATGTAGGAACTCCAATTTAACTTCAATTTCAACCATTAAACTCATTTGATCGGTAAATTTAATGAAATCAAATTTGGCTGTATTGGAAAGTTGAAATTGGGGGGAAAATGGGAGATTTCATAATTTTGAGGGACTAAATTGCAATTTTATAAAATTAAGGGCCAATTGGGCATGATAAGGGTGTTCGAAAACCAATTAAGCATTTTTTGGAATTTTTGGGGTAAAACTTACTATTTTTGTAAAGAGGGGCAAAATAAAAATTTTGGAAAAATTGAGGACCAAATTGGCAATTTAGGAAACTTGAACCCCTTTTTGTGATTTTTAATAAATTGAGGTACTAAGGTGAATTTTAGAGTTTCAAAACTCAATTTGGGGGAAAATCGACATTAGGGACCTAAAGTTAAAGAAAAATAACTTTAGGGACCTAATTACAAATATTTGAAAAGTTGGATATTTTTAGTCATTCATAATGAATGAAGGTTATCAAGCCAAATGATAATTAACAAGGATGTTCATACTGTGTAGGAACATGAGATATTGGGAATGCCAGCTAAGACAAAGCTTGCAAGGAGATAAAAACCGGTTAAGAAGAGATCAATGCGTAATCAAGTGAGTGGGATTTTATATCATACCCAGTTGGGATGATAATCACCTCAAAATTTAAAACTCACTACTAAATGGTATTTTAACCATCGCACTTGAGAGGAATGATGTGAAAATTACGCGAAAAAACTAATTACCGGTAGTAAGTAGATTATACCTGGTTGGTATGATGAAACTTTCTCGAAGGAAGTAGAAAATCCGCTTATCAGTTATAAACGGAGATGTCCTCATACCCAATTGGTGTGATGGATGACTAAAAGTTCATTTTCTCGGAAGTGCTCTCCCCTGATTGTGTGCCACTCCTTAAACATTTTGGGAGACCTTCTTGACGGGAGTTCAAATAGCTCATATAAGTTGTAGGCCTCGATTTTGGAACTTGAGGGCTAATATGCCTGATTTTGAAAATCTCGAACAATGTGCCCTAGGTTAGTTGGCACGAGCAGGAGCTCCTAAACAAATATGAATGATTTTAAGCCATGAAAACTTAAGTGAATGAATTGTTTGGCCATGGTACCGAGTTAGGACCGACATACTTGATGGACTAGTAGCAGTGCGACATGACATGTCTACGGACCAGTCGAGACAAACAGCCAGCCGCATGTTGAGTTGAGGGTCGGGGCCATTGGACTAGTGGCACCACAAATTATATGGCTTATGTGGAAAATTATTGATTTGTGCATGGACTGAGTTTATGGGACCTTTAAGACGCACAAGAGGGGTAGTGATGTGTCCTAAGACAACTAGACAACATGGTGGAGATAAGGGCAGTTAGTCGTGCCAACAGTCTTGGATGCTCGACGTAGCTTTATGCACATGAGACCAAGGTGGGGTCGGGTTGAGGTCTTTGTCCTCATACAGACACAAAGTTTTATCTATGAGATTGAGGATCGGATGTCGTGTACATCCACTCATTCTCAGGGTAGAAGTGGATGTGCTTCTATTTAGGTGGCCGATAAGGTCGCTCCGACGCCACAAGTGGGTACAATGGACGTGTTGGCCTATGAATGCGTGATCCCTTCATGATAAAGGACGTGTGTTGGTTGATAAACACACCGTTGTGATGAGAAATGGCTATGAAAAACTAAGATTTCAAGAATGAGATATTTTAAAGAAATTAAGGAGTCTAGCACACTCCAATTTAAAAACTATTTTATCAAAACTTCATTATCTTTTAAAATACCCATTCATTAAGTTGTAGAAACTCACCCACCACTTTTGTCCCTTTTCAGGAAATATAAAGATGACTAGGGATAACACCATGCCTTAACCTCTGTCAGGTATGCTTAATTTTTTTTCTTAAGCTTGTATTTTATTTGATATATGTTATTCTAGGGAACAAAGTTCAGAATACGCCTAGCTCCTCTTGAGTAAAAGAAGGGGGAAACCCCTCTTGAACCAAGGGAGCGGTGGGTTGTTCACGAGAATCCGACCAAACTAGGTCAGGGCGTGACAACTTAAGTGGTATCAGAGCTAAGTTTTCTTGAAACATTATCAATATTATGCCCTGACATAAATCAAACCTTAACTATTGTGTAGGAAGGAAAATTCTTATGAAATTCGCAGTGAAATCCAGTCCTCCACCCATAACCCTAAAAAAGACACCCAACCCAAGGGAGGAAGTTGTTCAAAGATTCTTGAAGAGCGAGAAAAGAGTACCCGAGGACATGGTGGAAGACTACCAGAAACTAGTAGGAGCTCTCTTGGATGTAGAAGGCATCACCTACCCTCCTCCAAGACAAGAGGAACCTATATCTCCTCCTAGGAGCCCAACTCCTCCTCTAGTTCCACCACAATCGGAGAGGAATCCAACCAAGAAGGAGGCCTGGGATAAATACTCAGGTGTGTATGCCACCTTCATGAAGGTCCAACAAGTACATCCACCTACTCAACTTGGCTTCAATCCCTCCCAATGGATGAAGTGGGCCTATGAGTGTGAGGTCGAGGTATTAAGACAGTACAGATTGGAGGCCATACATGAGATTCGTCCTATAAGGGAATACGAGTGGACCCCAACTAGTTCCTCATAACCTTCAGATCAAGAATCCCACAACTGCTCTAGGATTAACTCTCGGCCTATGACCCCAAGGGATTAAGGGGTAGAAAATTATTGTAATAAGCCAAGTATGGCCAAAAAAAATATTTCTTGAATAAATGAAAGTGAAATCTTGATAAAACTTCTGAGTTCCTTAATAAAATTCAAAGCATAAAGAGTGTGATAATAAAGATTAAAGTAATAGGTAGGAAATCACCTAAGCAAGAAAAGATGGGTTATTAACCTCAACCCTTAAGACCTTCCCTCAGAAGTACAATAAGGAAAAGTTCATCCAAGGGAGATCTTAACTAAGAAAAGGAAAAAGAAGTTGGAACAAAGGGAAGTAAACATCAAAGAGTATGAACTTATGGAGAGTTCAAGGAGTTAAAGAAAGGCTAAAAGAATAAGAGTAAGGAAAAACAAGGAGTAGAATATTTCAAAGGGAACCAAAGGAATGAAAGCTGATCAGGGAGAAAGGAAGTAAGTTGTGGGAACACCAAGGATGCCAAGACCACTAGGGCCAAATAAGAAGAAAATCTAATAGCAAGAAAGCCCAGGTATATCACCTATTTTTAAAGGACTAAGGCATAATTTCTTAGGAACTCCATAAAATCAAAAGACTTGTTGAAAGCAGAGGTATGGAACCAAAAATGAAGAAAAGCTAGAGTGAATGAACCATACAAGATCCTTAAGTATAAGTGAAGATTAAAAAGGGAGAACATCTAAGGAACGGTAGGGAGATCAAACATAAGAATCCCAGAACGTGAGACATTAGAAGAAGGATGAGAATAGAAAGTTAGATCGGGGAAGGAGAAATCTCCAGGTTAAGAAAATTAATTGAGGAAATGTCTCAAAATCAAAGCCGAAATAAGGACCTCAATAAGAAGTAAGAGTGGCTAAGTGAGTGTCGAGGAGGTTAAGTATGATCTACTTATAAGAAGACATGGAAACCCAAATAGGAATTTTAGACGGATCCGATTGAAGGAAATAACTCCTATTGACTAAATCGTTCGGAAGAATAAACGGAGCTCTAATAAGAACTGGGAAGTAGTAAGGAATACACCTTAAACAAGGCAAAGGGAGGAATACCAAGGACACGAAGATACGAAAGAATTTGACAAAAGAGGGATGCAATGTCCACCTCAAAGGAATAAACAAATGTCGGAGCTAGTGAGAATGAGGTATGATAAATGAAAAGTACTCATAGGATCTCAAAAGTAAGGGTAAGCTGGTGAAGATAACAACAAATAAGGATATTCTAGATTGAATATTGGTGACGATTAAACTAGAAGGAAACTCTGGGAGAAAAGAAGTATAAAACTTACTAAGGGAGGGAATTTTGGAAGGACACATGTGTACCAATTAAGAGGAAATAGACCCAACAAAATTGAAACGAAGATAAGCTATGGAGATGAAATGATCAAGTGCAAAGGAAAAGTAACTGTGAAGCTCCGAGGGATAAGTTAAACCCAAGTAAATAGGTAAGTAGGAGGACAACATTAAAAGAGACCATACAAGTAAGAAAGGAAGAGTTTTAGTATGTTAGTAAGCTATCACAAAGCTCAATGACTTGAAAGTTGAATGACCGAATAAAAAAGTCTGAAAAAGACGAGTAAGTAAGGAAACCCATACGATTATAGTGATGTGAAGTCAAATACAAGTTCCGAAGAATGTCATGCGGTAAGGGACATGACAAGGTTAAGCGTAAAATATGGAACGAAAAAGTAATAACCAAAGAATGAGGAAAGGATCCATGCCGGATGAAAAGGTGATAACGCCAAAACCCGTGGAAGAAAATAACCGAAACTCCTTGTCCTGAAATCTTAGGTAAAGGAGTTTGGAATGGAGAAATGATGCCTTGGGAAAAGAGGGATGTAAACTTAAGGATATGATTCTAAGTTTTCCAGGGAGATATGCTTAGCTAAATAAGCTCCATGAAATGAAAAAGGGATGTGAATGAAACGAAAATCTTAGGTATGTGATGTAAGGGATAAGCGGAAACAATCGAGAAGGTTATAGGTTGATAAACTATGAAACTTATATTAACAAAGGTTCATTCTAGTACAAAATGTGTGAAATACGTTTTGGGGACAAAACTACTAAAAGGAGGGGAGAGTTTTATACCCCGCTCTTTGGAGTTAAGGAAAACCAGAAAAGAATCAATCAAACCGAATGAGAAAAATCGAACCGATTTACAAACTTGATCATCAAAGAACGGGTAATATGGGAAATTTACAACTTCTGGCTGACCCAAAGGATTCATAAAACATTGGAAAAGAACCTTTGGACAAATTGGAAGAGAAAAACTAGACTGGTTCAGATGAACCAGATCCAATCCAGATTGAACCGGTTTATGAATCGAGCCGATTTATGAACCGAGCCAGTTTATGAACTGAAACTGATAGAGAGAGGGCAAACTGGGAAATTTATGGGTCCTGAGTGACTTGAAGAGTCATAAAAGTCATGAAAAAGGACTTTAGGATGAATGGAGGATGAAAACCAAACCAGTTCAGGTGAACCAGATCTAAACTGAATTGAAACGGTTTGGACCAGTTTGAACCACTATTGAACCAGATGCTAAATTCATTGTTCTAGGTGGCTTAGAAAATTCAAATTGGAGAATTGGGGCCACCATTTGATAGAGAATGAATTTACAAATTTTTTATTTTAAAAAACTCGGTCGAATCAGGCTTGAACCGACCGGTTTAAAATTTGAACCTAGTTCAGACCAGTCCGGTCTAATTCGAAACAATGTCTTCTTCTTCCTTCAGATTACAGAATTGTTCACTCACCAGTCGTCATGAGTGACTATCATAAAGGTGCCAAACGGATGGCCGACGAGTCCCTGAGCTCCCTATATAAAGAGCCCCTCTCCATTCATCCTCTCCACACCTAAAAACCTCACTCTCTCTTAGCTACTCAGTTTTCCAACAAAGCTCGAACCAGAGCTCCAATATAGGGTCTTTTCTAAGCCAAAGAAGGCGTGGTCAGGTTCCTTAGACTCGGGAAGAACTCAACTCCACGGTGGTAGTCTCCAATTGCTCTAAAATTCGTCGGAGAAATGTCGATGTGAAAGAACAGTGAAACAGCTCTAGCAGACTAAAGTTGTCCTATTTTGGTTGAGTTGAAATCAACCAATTCGAGACCTTCTCAGGCCAAACCAAGCTCTCCCAACAGTTCCTCAGCCCTCCTATAGCCAAATTAGAACAAAAATGTAAGCCAATTTGGCTCCCCTTTGTAAATTCTGATTGGTGTTAGAGAGAGAACCAATAGATTTTTGATGACAAATTCTCAGGACAAGAGCTATCTGCCTAAATCGAAAGCTCGGACTGTTGTGCCCCCGATGGCAAGCATTCGAAACTTTCTCTCTCTACGTTTAGTTTTTCGATAAAGCTCCGTTTGAGCTCGTTCCGGTGTCAAATTGTGTGATTCAAAGTGCAATTGAATCGTATGAAGATGTAGGAACTCTAATTTAACTTCAATTTCAACAATTAAACTCGTTTGATCGGTCATTTTGATAAAATCAAATTCAGTTGTGTTGGAAAGTTGAAATTGGGGGAAAATTGTGGATTTCAAAATTTTGAGGGACTAAAATACAATTTCATAAAATTGAGGGCCAATTGGGCATGATAAGGGTGTTGGAGGACCAATTGAGCAATTTTTGAAATTTTTGGGGTAAAACCTACCATTTTTGTAAAGGAGGGGCAAAATGGTAATTTTGAAAAAATTGAGGACCAAATTGAGAATTTGGGAAACATGAACCACTTTTTTGATTTTTAATAAATTGAGGTCCTAGGGTGAATTATAGAGTTTCGGGACTTAATTTGGGGGAAAACCAACATTAGGGACCTAAAGTTATAGAAAAATAACTTTAGAGACCTAATTGCAAATATTTGTAAAGTTGGATATTTTTAGTCATTTATAATGAATGAAGGCCATTAAGCCAAATAATAATGAAAAAGGATGTTCATACCATATAGGAAGACGAGATATCGGGAATGCCAGCTAAGACAAAGCTCACAAGGAGACAAAAATAGGTTAAGAATAGATCACTGTGTAATCGAGTGAGTGGGATTTTATATCATACCCAGTTGGGATGATAAGCACCTCAAAATTTAAAACCCACTACTAAGTGGTATTTTAACCATCACACCTGAGAGGAGTGGTGTGGAAATTATGCGAAAAAACTACTTGCTGGTTGTAAGTAGATCATACCTGGTTGGTATGATGAAACTTCCTGTAAGGAATTAGAAAACTTGCTTATCGATTATAAGTGTAGATGTCCTCATACCCGATTGGTGTGATGGATGGCTAAAAGTTCATTTTGTCAAAAGTGCTCTCCCTTGAATATGTGCCACTGCTTAAACATTTTGGGAGACCTTGATAGGAGCTCCAATAGTTCATATAGGCTGGAGGCCTCGGTTTTGGAATTTGAGGGCTAATATTCCCGATTTTGAAAATCTCGAACAATGGGCCCTAGGCCAATTGGCACGAGCAAAGGCTCATAAACAAACATGATTTTAAGCCATGAAAACTTAAGTGAATGAATTGTTTGGCAATGGTACTGAGATAGGACCGACATACTCAATGGACTGGCAGCAGTGCGACATGACAGGTCTACGGACCAGTCGAGACAAACAGTTGCATGTCAAGTTTAGGGTTGGAAAAATATTGATTTATCCATCCACTAAGTTTATGGGATCTTAAAGATACCCAAGAGGGGCAGTAATGTCTTATAGGGCTACTGGACAACATGGTGGAGATAAGGACAGTTACTCATGCCAGTAGTCTTAGAAGCTCGACGTAACTTCTAGCACATGAGACCAAGGTGGGATCGGGATGAGGTCTTTTTCCTCATACGAAAACGGAGTTTTATCTACAAGATTGAGAGTCAGATGTTGTAACACCATGTTTTAGTAACAAAAAAAATTTAGAATAGAAAAAACAAATTGGTTCAGATAAACTCGATCCCATTAGAACAACGAAGTTAAGCATGCTTCAATAGTTGTCAAACAATATTTTTTAGTAACAAAAAATGTAATAATATATTAGCACTAATGCACCATATCTTATCAAAACATCAAAGTTAAGTGTGCTTGGGTGAAAGTAGTGCTAGGATGGGTGACCTCTTGGGAAGTTATTTTTTTAGTAATCCGAAGTGAAAATAAGGAGATAAATATATATTTTTTTTATCCGTAACGTATATATCATAAATACTTGTATTTTTCTTAACCTCAGAAGGAGAGGTCGGGCTCTTTAGATTTCAGTGGAAGTCAGCTATCTGATAGCAACCTACATTCAATTCGAGAATCGCTAAAGAAACGCTAACATAATCAAATAGTGAAATAACTCCAATGGACCGAAACCCGAAGTGAAAATAAGGAGATAAATATATATTTTTTTTATCTGTAACGTAAATATCATAAATACCTATTAAAACCAATAATTTGATACATATATTTAATTATTGAAATTAATACGCAATTCTACTCGTATATAAAGAGCTTATCCCCATCCATTTTCCTCACACCTGAAAACTCCTTTCTCTCTCTAATACTCCATTTCCCGGTGAAGCTCGAACTAGAGCTTCGACTTATGCATTTTTCTTAATCTCAGAAGGAGAGGTCGGGCTCTTTAGATTACGGGCGAAGTCAGCTATCTGATAGCAACCTACATTCGATCCAAGGATCGCCGAAGAAACGTCGACATAATCAAATAGTGAAACGGCTCTGGTAGACCGAAGATGCCCTATTTCGGCCTAGCTAAAATTAGCCAAATTCAACCCTACTCTAGCCAAACCAAGCTCACCCAACATCCCTCATACGACCTCAACGATGTTGGAAGGTCAATAGTAGGAATTCTTGATCCTAGAAGGTACTTTAGGAAGAGAGCTACCTTTCCCGATAGAAAGCTCGGACCGTCACACCTCCGACGAGACAAGTGTGATCGGAATGCCAACAAGAGAAAGCTTGCGTCAACTTGGAAAACCAACCATGGTTGAACACATCATGGTTAACGGGTGAGTGGGTTATTCACATCATACCCAGTTGGGATGATTAACACCTTTTCTAAATTAGAAGTCACCGTGAGTGGGTTAATTTACACATCATACCGGTTGGGATGATGAGCACTTTTATTTAACAAAAACCTACTTACTGGTTGTGAGTGGGCTTACTAATGTCATACTCGGTTGGATGATGAGCATAGTTTAAAGTTAAAAACCACTTATCGGTTGTGAGTGGGATTTTATATCATACCCAATTGGGGATGATAAGTAACTCGAAATGAAAACCCACTACTTGGTG
Organism: Trapa incisa; assembly: GCA_030064435.1. Taxonomy (NCBI): domain Eukaryota; kingdom Viridiplantae; phylum Streptophyta; class Magnoliopsida; order Myrtales; family Lythraceae; genus Trapa; species Trapa incisa. The sequence continues at coordinate 10,558,149 of CM057781.1, read as the reverse complement.
GTATTTTAAACATCACAACTTAAAGTAGTGATGTGAAAATAACGCGGAAAAACTACTTACCGATTGTAAGTAGATCATACCCGGTTGGTATGATGAAATTTCATCGAAGGAAGTGGAAAACTCATTCATCGATTATGAACGGAGATGTCATTATACTCGGTCAGTATGATGGACAGTTGAAAACATGTTTTTGTCAGAAATGCTCTCCCTTGACTGTGTGCCACTACTTAAACGATTTGGGAGACCTTCTTTATGGGAGCTCAAATAGCTCTTATAGGCCGGGGGCCTCGGTTTTGAAACTTGGGGGCTAATATGCCCAATTTTGGACAATCATGTACAGTCGGCCCAAGGCCAATGGACACAAGTAGAAGCTCGTAAACAAACATGAGATATATGCCATAAAACTTTAAATAAATGAATTGTTTGGCCATGGTACCAAGACAAGATCGACATATTCAGTCAACTAGTGGCAGTGTGACATGACAGGTCTCTAGACTAGTCAAGACAAATAGCCGCATGTTGAGTTGATGGTCGGGGCCATTAGACCAGTGGCACCATAGATTATAAGGCATGATGTCAAAATACTGATTGTGGATGCACTGTGTGTCGGGGCCTTCAAGATTCCCAAGAGGGGTAGTGATGTGTCCTAGGGCCCTGGATGACCTGGTGGATATAAGGGTAGTTTGTCAGACCAGGTGACCTTACAAAGCTCGACGCTGCTTCATTATGCACGAGACCAGGGTGGGGTTGGGATGAGGTCTCTATCCTCATACGGACATGGAGAATTGATTTCAAAATTAAGGGTCGGATGTCACGTACATCCACTCATTCTCTGGGTAGAAGTGAACGTGCTTCTATCTAGGTGGCTGGTAAAGTCGCTCCAACGCCACAAGTGGGTTCAGTGGATGGGTTGGCCTGCGATTGTGTGTTTTGACCTTCATGATGAAGGATGTGTGTCGGGTGATGACACACCATGATTAATAAGAAATGGTAAAAAACTAAGATTTTTAAAGTGGAGAAAATCTAAAGGAAATTAGAGAGTCTAGCACACTCCAACTTGAAAATGCACCCTCGGTAGGGTAAAGGTTTTAAAAACCAGTATTTGAGTAAAGGATATTTTAAAATAAAATAAGGAGTTTGGCACACTCTGATTAAAGTTGTTTTGTTTATGAAAACTCACTCCCAACCTCCGCTCACTGAGTTGTAGAACTCACCCCCTCCCTTATATCCCTTTTAGGAAATCAAGGGAAAACCAATCTTAAAAACTTCCTTGTATAGGAACTATAAAATTAGGTGTGTTTGTTTTTCAGTTTTGTATAATGTTATTCTATGGATGGTACAGGATTAAAGGATGCCTTACTCCTTCTGGGTTTAAAAGAGGGGAAACCCTTATTAAATCAGGAAGAGTGACGGGTTGCTCATGGGGATCTGACCAAACCGGGTTGAGGCATGACAGATGTTGTGTTCATCCACTCATTCGCAAGGTAGAAGTGGACGTGCTTCTATCTAAGTGGCCGATAAAGTCACTTTGACATCACAAGTGAGTACAGTGGACGTGCTAGCCTGCGAATGTGTGACCCCTTCATTATGAAAGGCGTGTGTTGGTTGATAATCACATTGTTGTGATGAGAAATGGCTATAAAAAATTGAGATTGCAAGAATGAGATATTTTAAAGAAATTAAGAAGTCTGGCACACTCCAATTTAAAAACTATTTTATCAAAACTTCATTTTTTTTAAATACCCATTCATTGAGTTGTAGAAGCTCACCCACCTCTTTTTATCACTTTTCAGGAAATAGAAAGATGACTAGGGATAACACTAAGCCTTACCCTCTGTCAGTATGCTTAATTTTTTTCTTAAGCTTGCATTTTATTTGATATATGTTATTCTAGGGAACAAAGTTGAGATTACGCCCGGCTCCTCTTAAGTAAAAGAAGAGGAATACCCCTCTTGAACCAAGAGAGCGATAGGTTGTTTACAGGGATCCGACCAGACTAGGTCAGGGCATGACATCACAAGTTTGTTTAGTTACTTTTCTTGGGCATTCTTTCTATAGTTGTGGTGCAAGGTCACATCAATTTTGAGAGATATAGTTTTTAGGAACTTGGAGTTCTTTATTAGTGGAGAAGTAGTGCAATATGTTGGGGTATTAGCAGCATTAAAAAAGTGGTTATGAAATAGATGGGGAGCTACAGGGTTTTTGACAAGCGTCTTACTTGGTAAGGTTATAAGCCCTTGATGGCATTCTTAGCCTTAGACTTGGCTCCCATCGTACTCAGAATTGTGACCTCAACAGGTCCTCGCACCATCCTCCTAGATACTTTCCACTAACGTCTCTTGGTTCTTTGGGACTTCTCGAGTATTTTAGGGTGACTTTTCTACAGGGACAGAGTGTTGGGTGGTATTTGTAATGCTAGTCCTAGTTTTCTTAATTCCTCTCCATGAAAACATCTGAAAATTTTAAAAATTTCTCTTAGTTACTATGTTATATAGTCTTTTTAATGTATTCAATAAAACAGGCTCTGATACCACTCAAGTTGTCATGCCTCGATCCAATTTGGTCAGATCCCCGTGAGCAACCCACCACTCTCCTAGTTTATTAAGGGTTTTCCCCTTTCTTTAACCTGGGAGGAGTAAGTCGTCTTTTAAACTTGTACCTTTCCTGGAATAACATTAATAAAAACTGCATTAAATTTTAAATAGTACATACTTGTCTTGCAGGTATGACTAACAGGAGGTCTTTGGGTAGGTTTCTCTTGGTTACCTGAAAAGGGATATAAGGGAGGGGGTGAGTTCAACGACTCAGTGAATGGGTGTTTAAAGTTTGACTTTTAGAAAAATAGTTTGAATTGTAGTGTGCTAGATTCCTTATTTTCTTTTAAAACAATTCATTATCAAAATTTTGGTTTCCATAGCCATTTCTCAATCATTATCACAACCAGTGTTTATCAACCAACACACGCCCTTCATCATGAAGGAAACACACATTCGTAGGGCAGCACATCCACTGCACCCACTTGTGGCATCGAATCGACTTTACCGGCCACCTAGATAGAAGCATGTCAACTTCTACCTTAGGAATGAGTGGATGTACGCAACATCCAACCCTCAATTCCGTAAAGAAAACTCGGTGTCCGTATGAAGACAGAGACCTCATCCCTACCCCACCCTGGTCTCATGAGCATGAAGCTACATCGAGCTTCCCTGACTACTGGCACGACAATTTGCCCTTATCTCCACCATGTCGTCGAGTAGCCCTAGGATGCATCACTACCCTCTTAAGCATCTTAAAGGTCCCGTACCTCAGTGCATGCATAAAATAATATTTTTCCACATAAGTCATTTAATTTGTGGTGCCACTAGTCTAACGGCCCTAACCCTCAACTCAACCTGCAGCTATTTATCTAGACTAGTCCGTCGATCTGTCATGTCGCATTGCCGCTAGTCCATCAAGTATGTCGGACCTGTCATGGTACCATGTCCAAACATATCATTCATTTAAAGTTTTCATGGCTTAAACTCATGCTAGTTTATGAGCTCCTGCACGTGCCAACTACCATGGGTCCACTGTATGAGATTTTCAAAATCGAGCATATTAGCCCCTAAGTTCCAAAAATCGAGGCCTCCGGCCTATCTGAGCTATTCGAGCTCCCATCAAGAAGGTCTCCCAAAAAGTTTAAGTAGTGGCACACAGTCAAGGGAGAGCACTTCTGACAAAATAATATTTTCATATGTACAGCATACCAATTGGATGTGAAGACATCTCCGCATATAATCAATAAGCAGGTTTTCTATTTCCTTCCAAAAAGTTCATCATATCAACTGGGTGTAATCTACTTACAAACAGTAAGTTGTATTTTCGCATAATTTCCACATCACACCATGCAGGTATGATGTTTAAAATTTCACTTAGTAGTGGGTTTTCATTTCCGAGGTGCATATCATCCCAACCGGTTATGAAATAAAAATCCCACTCACCCGATAACGCAATGATTTCCTCTTAACCGATTCTTTGCCTTCATGCGAGCTTGTCCTTGCTGGCATTCTCGATACTTCATGTTCCAATACGATATGAACATCCTTGTTCATTATCCCTTGGCCTAATAGCCTTTATTCATCATGAATGAATTAAATACTCAAACTTTTTAATTAATTGCAATTAGATCCCTAAAGTTTATTTTCTTTAACTTAAGGTCCATAATGCCAATTTTCCTCCAGATTAAGTCTCGAAACTTCTAAAATTCACCTTGGGACCTTAATTATTCAAAATCACAAAAGGGGTTCAAGTTTCCCACATTTCCAATTTGGTCCCCAACTTTTCCAAAATTACCATTTTGCCCCTACTTTACAAAAATGGTAAGTTTCACCCCAAAAATTCCAAAAATTGACCAATTGGTCTCCAACATATTTTTCATGCCCAATTGGTCCTCAATTTTATGAAATTGCACTTTAGTCCCTCGAATTTTCAAAATCCCCAAATTTTCCCCCTAATTTCAACATTCTAACTCAACCGAATTTGATTTCATCAAATTAACCGAACAAATGAGTTTAATTGTTAAAATTGAAGTTAGATTGGAGTTTCTACACCTCCATACAATTCAATTGCACTTTGAATCAAACGATTTAACGTCGAAACAAACTCAAATTGAGCTTTGCTAGAAAATTGAACGTAGAGAGAGGGAGCTTTGAAAGCTTACCATCGAGGGCGCGACGATCCAAGCTTTCAATCTGGGCAGATATCTCTTGTCCTGAGGTTCTTCCTAGTATCATGAATAACCTCAATTCATGTTGAATTGAGAGAGAATTTGGTCAGTAAAGATCTATCGATTCTCTCTCTAGCACCGATCAAAATTTATAGAGAGTAGCCAAATTGGCTTACCTTTTCACTCTAATTTAGTTGTATGAGATTTGTGGAGGTGTTGGGAGGGATTTTTATGGCCTAAGGAGGGCTCGAGTTGGCCGTTTTAAGCTTGGCCAAAATAGGGCAGCTTCAGTCCGCCAGAGCTGCTTCACTATTCTTTCACATCGACATTTCTCCAACTACCCTCGGAGCAAATGGAGATTACAAGCGTGTAGCTGACATCTCCTCGAATCTAAAGAATCCAACCATGCCTTATTTGGCTCAGAAAAATGCCCAAGTCAGACCTTTGGTTTAAACTTCATCGAAAAATGGAGCAGTAGGGAGAGAGTGGAGTTTTCAAGTGTGAGGAGGATGAATGAGGAGGGGCTCCTTATATAGGAAGCTCGAGGACTTCTTGGCCATCCGATTGGCACCTTAATGGTAGTCATTCATTGCCTAAAACTCCATGGCTAGAGACTTTTCATCTTCGCCAGCACTGCTCAATTTTCCGGCAAGTGAATAGTGATGTCATCTAAAGGAAGAAGACGATACTATTCCGAACCGGGACCAGTCCAAATAGGGTTCAAAGCTTAAATCGATCGGTTCAAACCCGATTCGACCGAGTTTTTCAAATTTAAAAATTTCTAAATTTATCTAAATTTATTCTCTATCCAATAGTGGCCTCAATTCTCCAATTTGAATTTTCTAAGCCACCTAGAAAAATAAATTTACCATATGGTTCAAACTGGTCCAAACCGGTTCGATCCGGTTCACCTAAACCGGTCTGGTTTTCTTCCCCAAATTGTCATAAAGTCCCTTTCCAAGGTTTTTATAACCCTTTGGGTCACTCCACAGTTGTAAATTTTCCAATTTGCCCGTTCTCTGATGATCGGATTTCTGAACCGGTTCGGGTTTCTAAATCGGTTTGGTTTTCTCACCTGGGTTGACCGGTTATTTCCCGGTTTTTCCTTAATTCCAAAGGACGGGGTTTACATGTAAGGTTCTATTGGCCTAAAAATTTATGTATACTGGATTATATCATATTCGAAATTTCTTTTGATCACAATGGTACGACTTGTACCATTTTAGCTAAGTGTCCATCTACATCTCATCACTTAACCTATGTTTGGCTAAATATCTATGACCCGAAATCTAGGTTTCTATTCATTATATGGTCTGAAAGTATTCTATTTTACCATTTGATCTCATTTTCTTACAACTATACTTTCATTTACACTTCCTACAAATCACTTTCATTTTTCTTACTTTACTAAATTTATAATTTTACCCTTTATACTTTAAAAAATTACATTTTATCTCTCACATTTTTTAAATTACTTACTTGCCATGTAAATTTTTTAAAATTCTATTTTCTCCTCTACACTTCCAAAATTCTGATTTGCCCCTAGTCTTTCCCAAAATTTCCTCATTGCCGCTTTCACCTTTGAAATTACCAAATTGCCCATCATGTTTTCCAAATTCCATATTAGCTATTTATACTTTAAATTTTATATTTTTACCCTTTATATTTCTTAAAAAATCCTTATTTATCCCAAAACTTATAAAAAAATTATTTTAAAAAAAATCCCATATTTGCTTCTCATATTTTTTATTGAATTTACACAATTGCCCCTAAACATTCAATAAATTCCATTTGTATCCTTCATATTTTTAAATTTTACCTTTTGCCTTTTATACTTTCAACATTTCCTTCTTACTCCTCATATTTTTCAAAAACTCCATATTCAACTAAAATATTTAAAATTTCATATTTAATGTATTGCCCCTAAGCATTTTTACAAAGGTTCCACTTATATCTTTTAACTTCTAGATATCATTATTTAAATTTCAAAACCTTTTCATTCTTACCCTAAGTCCCTTGACATTCCTCAAATCCTTCTCATGCCCCTCAAAATTTCTCATTCCTCAATGTGTGGCTTAGATTTGTCAATTTTACATTATTCTCCATGAGCTTCATACTCCATCAATACTTTCTAAAAAAGTATACTTTAAAAAATTACTTTTTACCACTCACATTTTCAAAATCACTTACGTGCCATGTAAATTTTCCAAAATTCTATTTTCTCTCTCCACATTTCCAAATTCTCGATTTGTCCCTCCTCTTTCCCAAAATTCCATCATTGCCCTTTTACACCTTCAAAATTACCAAATTACCCATCATATTTTCCAATTTCCATATTTTACACTTGTACATTAAAAATTATATTTTTACCCTTCATATTCCTCAAAAATCCTTATTTATCCCAAAACTTGTAAAAATTCTATAATTACCTTTCTTCTTTCAAAAACCTCATATTTGCTTCTCATATTTTTTTGAATTTACATAATTGCCCCTAAACACTAAATAAATTCTAATTTTGTCATTCATACTTGGGTCCCCTTTCAGGATTTAGAAGGATTTCTCATTTCTCAGGAATGGTTATTCTGATCCTCCTTGTAGCCTAGGTCATCTATCTTCTAGCATCGGGCCATGGCCAATCGCTCGCACTTGTGTGCCATACTGATAATAGCAGCTAGATTAGTGGGTCTCCCAATTATCCACATACAGTCTCGTGTGTCCAAGTTGAGACCATCCACAAATTTTTGATAAATGTCAGCAGGTCCAACTAAGTTTGGGGAAAAAGGTCTTAACTCATTAAAATGAGTTTTGTATTCAGATATGGTACTAAAGCCTTGTCATAATCAGAAGAACTCTTGCTTCTTCTCGTTAATTAAATGGGGGGCCAGGTACTCATCTAAAAATCTCCCTTCGAATACCTCCCATGAGGGTATAGTGGTAGTGAGATTCCTTACGTTCTCCCACCATCTTTGGGCACTTCCTTCTAAGAAGAATTTTGCCATAGTTACCATCTTGTCTTATGAAATCCTTATCAATCTCATAAACTTCTTACTGTTAACAAGCCAATCCATAGGAACTCCAGCATTTTTTAACCCTTTGAAGGTTTTACACTCCAATTGTCGGAGTATCTTTAGGGATCTAGGGATGTCAAAAAGGAGTGGGGTTAAATTTGTAGTATTTTGGGATCCCATCATCCTTGAGGTGTGTACTTCCTACAGGGCAATTACCCTCTCTTTGCAGAAGGTTTGGTTCCCCTAACACTTTGACAAATTCATCATAGAGTTTTTTCTATTTAGGAGTTACTCCAGGTGTAGTAGTTCGAGTCCCCCTAAATTCATGTGCTTTCAAGCTAATTTCCTCGTTTAGGATAACGTTTTTCACAAGTCTAGTGGTGGATGTGGTAGTGCAGGTTCATTTGGTTCCTTTTTAAAGGGCTATTTCTACAAAATGGAAGGTTATTATTTGCTACATCTCTAGGATTTAGTTTTGAAATCTTTGTTTGGAAAACTTGGCTATCATACCACGAAAGTTGTCATGCCCCAATCCGGTTTGGTTGGAACCCTATGAACAACCCGTCAGTCCTTCTTGTACGAAAATAGTATTTCTACAAAGATAGACCAAGAAAGATAAAAGCTTATAAATTTATATGTTTTCCATAACAAAATTTACAGAACGATTTGGTAGAATTTACCTTATTTTGGTAATTTTGACTTGCTTCTCAGGTTTTCACTCTTCTTGACACATAAGCTTTCTTGAATTGGGTTTAAGGGAGGGGTGAGTTCGACAACTCAGTGAATGGGATTTATAGGACATCATGTCTTCCTATCCATGGTTAAGTGTGCACTTAAGTAGAGTTTCCTTTTTTAAAAAATGTATATAATAAGCAAGCCACTACTTGTCTTATCTTTTAAAAAAAGGTTTGTCATAAAATTCGTAGCTTATCCCATCAAGCTTAGGGTAGGTTCCTTACAAGTTTGGGGAATTTCATTAATTAAACCTACCAAGGTTTATTTCATACAAAAACACAAACACTCTTTATCCAAAAGGTATCAAACAATCATAGAATAGACCTTCAAAGGCTATAACCTCGCTTTGTTCCACTTGTGGCATGGAGCGACTTTAACGTACACCTTGGTGAGAGGCTACAACCTCTACCACATTGGTGTGAGGCTACATCCTCGACTAATTGTCTGAGTGAGCACCAATGCCTAACCTCTCAGACTTATCGATACTCAGAAGTCCCAATTTTAGGGATGAAACCTCATTCTTCTATCACCTCGGTTCAACGCGCATGAACCCCCTAGAGCTTCAAGACATACTATAATAGTATTTCTGGCCTTGTAACACCCTTGCTATCCAGTAGCCCTTAGAGCCAATACTACTCCGTATTGGGTGTATTTTTGGTCTCTATGATTGTAATCACATCAAAAGTATATTGATTTAAAACATTTATCTTTGTGTTACTAGCCTAACAAGCTGCAACCTAGTTTTGGCATAGTATCTACATAATCATTATCCAATTATGATAATTATTGACATGCTCTTAAATCAAACTTATCCATGGGAATGCACCAGTTTCTATTGGCTTTAGACCCACTAGTGTGAGATTTTTCAAAATATGGCATTGGGCCCATTTTATTTTCAAAATTGTGGTGTTGGGCCCACTTACACGCTACTAGATCTAGTTTGTCATTATAGGTCATGGGTCTCGCTTATATCCTACATCGACGGTTGGACTAGACCATAGCCCTTGAGGTGTATCCATACACCATTCATGGGTTTTCCTAAAATTGTGCTTCATACTATCATAAAAAATATAATCCCAAATAATTTAAGTGTATTCACATAGTCAGGGAGGTTATATTTCTAGAAAATCAGTTTCAAAAGGAAGCATGATCTTATCATTAGTCCAATCGGTTCCGATATTAGAAATCCCACTCACCCAATATTCGTGACTAGGTCATCTTAGGGATTTCCAAGCTGGAAGTGCCATTCTCGTGTATGGACTTATAAGTGATTCGTACCTACAATAGTTTAGGCAATTAGGTCCCATAAAATAAGGTAATCATACTTAATACCCGTAAATTTTCCAAACTTATGATTTGGACCTTAAGTTATACCTTAATTTCTAATTAGGCCCTTAAAATTTTCAAATCTTCCATTTGAGTCCCTAATTTACTCAAAATTCCCATTGGGAAAGTGATTTCTCATTAATTACAAAAAATCCCTAATTTCTCAAAAATTTTAATTAAGTCCCAAACTTTCCAAAAATCGTAATTTAGTCCTCCAAATTGAATTTCCTCAATTTAACCTGAATTCTTCCCAATTTAGTCCAAAAATGATACTAATCATCTTCCATATGTCCTCTTATTCATTTCAAGCTTTAAAACACTAGATTCGGGTTAGAAATGAGCTCAAACAGAGTTTTGCCAAAAAATCATCCTAGAGAGAAAAAGCTTTGATTACTCACCAGTGAGAATCCGACAATCGAAGTTTTTGCTTCCACTAAATTGTTCTCTTCCTGGGAATCTTTCCAGGATCAAACCATGCCTCAATTGGTGGCATGAGCAGTGCGAATTACTTAATTTAGTTTTTGGGTAAAAATGCACTATGAATAGTACATTCCCACAAATGGCAGTGGAGGGGACTTAAAACGATGGTTCAGGGAAGGTGTGGACTACTCCAAGGAAGGTCTAGATGGCTTGGTTTGGTTGTGGTTAGCCCAAGGATGGCTCGAATTGAACTTGACTAACTCTTGTCGCAAACTGTCGAGGGAGCGAGGCTACTATACGAGCTCACCGACGCTTCTCTAGTGACACTCGAGCTGAATGGAGTATGTAGTCGTGTAGATGACTTCCTCAGGATTATAGGGAACCTAAATACGTATTTGGAGTTTGAGGAAAATGCCCAAGTCAAAACTCTGGTTTTTTGCCTTGCTGGGAAATGGAATTATTTTTCTTCTTCAATCGTTTGAGAGATGACGAGTATAAATGGGGAGAAGCTATTTATATAGGGAGCTCGGCAACTGACAGTGTTATTTGTTCGTTCATCACTCGGCCCCAATCTCACCCATTCACGGTCATATCGAGAGGATTTTTCGGCCGTCGGAGGAAACATAGACAGCCCGTCATCCTTATCCGACCAGTTTAGAGGTTGAAGATGACATTGTGTGCACACGTGCGAGCTGCCATGTGGTGCATTGTGTTTGGCTGGCTTCGCTGGCACAGCGTCCCACTCAACATATGAGGCATCCTTTGACTCCTTGACCGGCCACGTGGCGACCTCCTATTAGTCGATCATTCCAATGTGGCTACTGACCATATTCGATCAGTCGTTGTCCATGACACATGGTGTGCTTTGATTGACTTATTTAAATAAGTTAGTTTCCCTCCTAACGTATTGTACCACTGCCACATGTCAACATTTGATTGGCTAGGAGCATCCATGGCTCTGCCACATGTCGACCTTTTATTGGTTGATCGTTTCTCCGATATCCTAGTCTGCCGCTAGTGTGGCATATTTGCCACATGTCAACACCTCATTGGCTAGTCCGGTTGATAAGGCTTCTCCTTAGCTAACTGTTGATAGAGTACATGCGTTGCTCTACTATTGGTCGGTCGTCGACGATATCGATTTTCTTTTTTTGACTATTGATTGAGAACACGCATCATGTTCTGATTGGTCATCGCTTCCAAGCGCTAACCAAGCGATTGACTGGGCGTGTTTCATCACGTGGCTCACACTGATTGGTCACGTGCACTAATTGGGTGTTAACCTAGCAATCAGTTCGTTGACCAGCTATATCGTTGATCAGTTCAATTAAACCGGGTTCGGTGACTCGAAATAGAAAATTGGTCGGTTCAGGACCAATTCGACCAGTTTTCTAAAACTTGAAATTTTCTAAATTTATCTAAATTTATTTTTTTATCAAATGATAACTTTAATTTCTCAAATTAATATTTTTATGCCAGCTAGAAAAAATAATTTTTTGAACCAATTTAATTCGGTTTAATCTAGTTGAGTTTCAATTCACCCTAAACCGGTTCAGTTTACTCATTCATGATTTATTTAAATAATTTTTTGGTTTTTATTAACCACTTAATTTTTACCATTTTTTATCATTTCCGTTTTAATTTAATCCTTGATTTTCTCTCAAATTTTTCTGATTTTACTTTTCAAATTCCTATTTTGAGAGAATTGTGTTTACATGACTCCTATTTTATTCCCGATTCAAAATTTAATTATTCATCTCGATTTTTATTTTTGGTTTGAAATTTAATTCCCAATTTTTGATATTATTCTAGGTTTATTTTATTAGCGGTTAACACTCAATTTCTCTTACATTTGAGTTTAACATGCTTTAAATGTTTGCCTCTCACTCATTCTACTATTCACATTAAATTTGATTGAAAAATAGGCCTTTCATAGTAGTTATTTTGCATGTGTTGCGAAGAATTAAATTGATTTTAGGATTTTGTCAACCGGTTCATAATAAATTTGATTAATTTTTTACATAATTTTTTTTAAAAGTATTTAAGTATGATAAAAAATTTCCATTTTTTTATTTTTGAGATTAATTAAACACTTTATTTTATTACTACTCTAATCCGATTATATTCAAATTTAATATTATCTTTTGTTTCCTAATTACCGAGTAAAAAATAATTTAGTATTGATCTAATTCAAATTTACCAATTTCTAATTTGTCAATTTATATTAATTTATAATTCCAAACATTATTTCTAATATCGAGGAGGTTTTTTTTCTCTACTTCTGTTGTATTTTGTATTTGACTTAATTTTATCTTTTTGAAGTTAGGTGATACAATAATTTTATAATCTATTTTATAAGTAACTTCTAGTGTGCACCAACTTGCATACCCGATCAAAGTCTTCCACTATTAAGTTGGTTCAACCTCTCAACGTGACTCCTCCCCATTGCATACCCCTCAACACTCGTAAGTATAGACGGGCTAGCCTTTACCCTTGCCAGATAAATCCAACAACCACATGCTATGCTTTTGTTTATTGTTGATTTCATATATTCTCTTATATAAACTACAATATAAGTACACACTCATTTTATAAGTTCACTCCCCCACTTTTACCTATAATAGGATTTATTATATATTTATATTATTAAAATTATTATATAAAATATTTTTTTTGCTAAATTTGATTATTTTTAGTGGTTCCAATACAATATAGTCTAATTCACAATATTTTTTTTTTAATTTTAGGCCACCGCTGTCTGATTCGCAACACCGAATATTTCTGACCAAGCTCTTTACGACTCTGAGGATGTCAGTCTCTAACGAACCAAACAGGAGAGGCTATGGCGCTTCTTCTCTTTTCTCCGGGCAGCTTTAGCCTCTACTTCCCCTCCCGCCTCCGTTCATCGTCCCTCACACGTGCAACGCATTCAGCTTTCAAGCCCCACTGCAGCCTGCGGGAGCAGAGCAAAGGCGGCTCTGTTAGCCCTCCTATCCGCAAGAAATGGCCTCTCATCTCCCTGTCGCTCTTCGCCTCAGGCTCCCTCCTGGGCCCCCTCATCGACGGCCTCCATTCTCGGGTCGGTCTCGTCAACTACCAAATCGGCTCGATTCAGTTGGGTCCCCTCCAAACGAATATCTGGGTAAAAAAATGTGCCTAAAGGGTCCTTGATTTTTCCATTTTTCTTGGGGTTGTCACTTCCCTCCTAATTTTCTCACTGGTTGTTGAGATATTACCGTGCGAGCAGGTTCCTCCATTGCTAGGGCTGTTCTACTGCACTGTGGGTCAGCTTCAGCTCTACTTGGACGAGAAGGCGGCCCCTTCGCTCCATGCAGAGGGAAGCTTGCCAAAGACAGTTGCCTCGTTTGTGTGAGTATCCTTGTTGCATCTCTCTTGCCGCATCAGTCATTTAGCTTTGTGCATGGAATTAATGATTTCTAAACATTTGAGAAGGAATTCTAATAATTTGTTTGATAGGCACAAATTTTCTGGAGGCCATAGTAGACATGACAGAACAAGTCATTGGGTCTGCTTTGATTATAGCTACACTTTAAGAGTGTTGTATTGAACTCCATAGATCTGGAAGACAGCTTGTTTCTCCATCCGAAGAGTAGAGATTTCTTTCAAGTTATGATTAGGATGAATCTTATCATATGGTTTTCTTCGCAAGCATTGATTTAGATCAAAGTAGTAGTTTGACATAATAAGTTCTGGTTTTCTTGGACAGTAGTTGAATAGAGCTTTTAAATTTGATCTTCTAGCAACTCTCTTCATCATCTTTTGTGTACTTATGCAGAAACACCTGAAAGCTTACCCTTGTTGGAGATATAATGCCCACTTAAGCAGCCAAATCTTGATTATTTCCTTCATTCTCATGAATCTTTCAGGGCACTAGTGCTTTTTATCGAGCTGAGTGCTGAGCTCTACAAAGCCGGAGTGCCCAACAACATCGAGGCATACATACTATTTGCACTTGCAGAATTTGTTTGGCTTTCATTTGACAGGACCCTAGCAGGATTTGCCTTGGCATGCATTGTGGGTATCGGCTGTCCTCTTGCTGAGATCCCCATCATGAAGTAAGGGCCAAGAATCAATTGGTCACCCTAATTTTACAGAATATTCCATATAAGCTGATGAGCCTGTTTTTGTTATAAAAATTTAGGCTCTTCTACCTATGGAGCTACCCTGGGGCAAACATTGAGATCTTTGGTCAGGTACCTGAATTTGTAAAAATCAGTACCTGAGTGTGATCACGGTCTTCTTTATGCATATTGATTCTCATCCTAGGGTTTTACTGCAGGGGTTGGTAACTTGGACAACAACTTGTTACTTCGTCTACACCCCATTCATTATCAATCTGTCACGTTGGTATAATTCGGTCTTTCAGTCTGAGGAGCTCGAGTAGGAGTAGGAGGGACTGAGGCAATCAGGAATATATTAGCCTTTTTTACTGACACCCAATTTAGGTTGCACTTGAATTGGAATCAGCTTGATGATCAATTGATTTTTTTCCAAGGTGATTCCTCAGGATTTTATTTTTCTGTGCAAATTAACCATGAAAGTTGTGATTGATACAAGGTAAGGGATGAGAATTAGAAAAAGTTGCATATTCTTGTAACCATATTTTCGTACAAACATATTCTTGCATATTCCAGTATTACTTGGGCGATATAAGAGTGAATAAATAAAATTATATAATAATATATTTAAAATAATCGAATTGATATAAAAAAAATTTTAAATCCTTGATATATCCCAACTTTGAGTTCATTTAAGAATTTTTTATGAAAGAAGATCTCGAGATAAAGCGTAGTAAAGCTGCATGGAAGGTTGATGTTGATACCATGGATCTGATAAGGAACATGGACTACACTATTGACTACACCCAACTTTGACTACACTATTAAGCTGCATGGAAGGTTGATGTTGATACCATGGATCTGATAAGGAACATGGACTACACTATTGACTACACCCAACTTTGACTACACTATTAAGCTGCATGGAAGGTTGATGTTGATACCATGGATCTGATAAGGAACATGGACTACACTATTGACTACACCCAACTTTGACTACACTATTAAACATTTGGGCGTTTAATTTCATTTATAGGGAAATTATGGGATTAAATTAGCCTTAAGTAAATATTTATATATGAAGGATAGTTAGAAATTTTAAAATTAAATCTTGGATAAATAAACTTAAGAAATTAATAGTTGTTTAAATTAAACAATAAATAAATATGATTGGTGGCAAGGATTTAAACTAAATAAATGAAGGATTAGGCATCAAATAAGTAAATAAAAAGGGGTTATCTAGAAATTTGACTAAATCATAAAATTTATAAGTTAATGACAAAATAGTAATTTTATAAGTTTAGCAGAAAAAAAAATCGACCAACCCTTGTTATATATTTATAAAAAGTTTAACAAAATATAAAATTTACTATAAAATATCATAATTAAGTTAGCACACCATCTAATATAAACAAGTTCTCCCCAATACAAAAAAATCTAAATTAGTGAGATTTTTATATTGAATCTAGTGAATTTTAATTTTGAGAATTTTTAGAACAAGTTTATAAGATAAAAAAATCTTACAAATTTTTTAAAAGAATTGAGTTAAGTATAAAGTCCCTACAAATAATATTTTGAAAGTGTAAAAATATAAAATAAGTAGAAGATGTTGATTGATAGGGGTCACAGGCTAATTAATTATAATATAAAATAAGTAGAATATGTGAATAACTTTTTATAGATAAATAACTTAATTAATAAGTATATTTATTTATAAGCTTAAAATAATATAAAAATATCATATATTATAACTAATTAAAATAATATCCTAACCATTTATCATAATATTTTAATCGAAAAAATAGTATTTTAGCTAAAACACACTAAGTTGTGATTTACTTTAAAATATTAGAGTGTTTAACCAAATATCATGTTAACAAAGAAAAATATCCACCAAGTTTGGAAAATAATTTTGTGGATCTTAAATGTTAGTGGGTTAAGTTAACCTCATATTATTATTAATGAGAATATAGAATAAATTAATACGATTAATCCATAGAGAATTGTACAAGTGAATTCACATGATTCATTAAAGGTGAAACTAGTGTTGGACTATAAATACCTTATTATCATAATACCGTGACATTACTAATGGGCTATTAGTCGGTGGAGTAAAAAAACGGATGTGTTTGAGTTCTAGTAAGTTTAAGACCCAAAAGTTTGTTGGTCCAATGTTTTGTGACTAAGAGCAGGTGGTTAGTCACATCTGAGGATAGCCACAACTAATGTCCAATGATCATGACCTTTAATTGTATGAAATCTCTATAATAAAAAAAATTATATAAGACAAAGTGAGAATGTTTAATTTTTGAATCTTTATAATTTTTTTAAAAGATTTACATAATATACATAAAAAAAATATACAAATCTTCGTAATATATTTTTAATAAAGAGTGAGTCAAGCACATAAAATACCTGACGTAAACATCTTACTTCTAAGTGTTCTCTCACCCCTTCAACCATCCCAAGTCAAGAAAGAAAGAAATTGTAAGTACTAAATCAAGCTATAACACTCTTATCAAAGATTATGTGATCAATTGGATTATTTATTTATTGATCATATTTTTAAAAGTTATATTTATATTATTTCTACTTTAAATTATAAGTTGTACCTAAATACGTAAAGATGTGACTCACGAATATCTTCCTGTTCACTTTATCGATAATTACACGTTGACTGATCTTCTTAGTAAGAGGCAGTGTTTAATATGCTTCTATTTACATCGTTCCAATATTAATTTTTGTGACATAACCTTGAGCTTGCCAGAGTAAAAGCCCAAAGATTGCCTCTAATGGATCACTATATGAGGGACCACTACATGAGGATCACCCCACAACACCTCACTCAACTACTCCATCTCTCCCTTATCTTTGAAAAGGAGTTGTACAATGTACATAATAATATTATTTGTACCTACTTTTGTCATGATCAATATCATGTATAAATTACACTATATAATAAATAAAAATGATAATTAAAATTATATATTGCTTACCACTCAATTCTTCTGCATACAAAATTCTAGATAGTAATTCTCTTTCATTTTAACTTCATTGAATGTTAGTTATTTAGTATTAATATTCTAATGAAAATATACTAAAAAGTAAAATTTTGAGAAATATTGTGAATGAACCCTATAAAATTGAATTTTATACCATAAAAAAACTCAATTTTAAAATGTTAGGAAATTTTCTAAAATATATGAAAGTTTTAATTTGTGTTATTTATGTGCTAAAATAGTAATAAAAGGGGTGAGAAAATGATTTAAACATGATAATACATTATATTTTGTATTTTGTATTTTGTATTTAATGAAGATAAGAAAAATATGTTGAAATGAAATTACGGTAGGTAAATTCACAACATTTATATCCATAGATAAATGGAACTAATAAGAAAGAGCATTATTCAAAAGGAAAAAAGAAAAGTCAAATAAAATAAACTCAGCTTCAGCCTCGATGGCTCAAATAGATATTGATAGCTTTTTCCATGAGATTCCATTCAACACCTGCTCCGCCGCCTGAGGCCTGATCGCTGATTCCGATCTCCTTCCTCAGAAATGCGTCGGGACCGTCTCCTCCAGGTGGCCCTCCTCTTTCTGTACGTGTCTCTGACTGGACGGGTAAGCTCCCACCAGGAGTCCGGCGAGTGGAACTGCGAATCTTCCTCCTCGGAGATCCGTGTGGAAGCCGCTTTCCTCCCCGGAATCATCACGCTAGACGGCCATGCGGACGATTGGAGTGACGTTGAGGGCTCTGAATACCCCCTGCTCCCCGCTCTCGATCCCGACGATGACAAGGAGTACAGCGGCGGGAAGATGACTGTTAAGGTAATGCGTAGTCTTCGATTAGGCTTTAGACTAGACGAACTAGACGCATGTGGTAGTGGCGTCTAATTGATTGGTTCGCTGTTTCACTGTGGACGTGATCGTGCTACTGAAGTAGGTCGCAGGCTGACTTTAATTCATCCGAGTTGGATTCACCAAATTAATGAGCTCGATGGCTATTGTGTGGAATTCTATCATATTGGAAGTAGGGCAATCTTGTCAATTTTGCAGCAAAAGGGAGTGAAATTGATATGATCTGTTGCAGTTGCACTGCCTACTTTAATCCATACTCAGTGCAACTGCGTACTTAAGCATGATGATTTATTTGATTTATCTATGTCTAATAAATTTATACTAGGACCTATGCTAATTGTGATGAGGTTTTATATCCGAGTAGCTGTAGGTGCTTGTGCCAAGCAAGATATGTGAATCCTGGCTGTGTTGCTGGAGTTATTTTGGTTATACTTGTTTTATTTTGGTGTAGAAGTGACTGGAAATTTCTTATCTGGCATACGTATCTGTCTTTCTTATTCTGTGGCAACCATATGCATCCCTAATGAATAAGAAGAGGATCAAGTTTCTGTTGTGTCATGCTTAATTTACTTACTCTAGTTATCTTTGGTGTTGTGATACTGAGATGTGTCAAGGATTGCTTGACTTAATATTAGTTGTTGAATCTATTATTGGCTATCTTCAGCTTGGTATGGTTGAGTTGACTAGACTTTTGGGATATTTTATAGGCTTTACATGATGGGAAAGATGTCTTCTTGTTGTTACAAGTTAATGGAGATTACGTTTACTCTAAAGGGTAAGTGTAAATGTAATTGATTGATGAATAGTGATAAATTTGATGTGCATACTCTTCTGCTTGCACAATGGGCAGAGCATTTCATTGTGCGCTTCAGCCATTGTAGTGGGAGGGGATTCTTGAGGTGGCTTCAATTAATTTCATCTGTGATTGCATTTGGTGGAGATAGAAGTTCACATACTTCATCATGGACTTATTCTAATTCTGTGATCTGAATTCATAAAGTCATGCCTTATCTTTTGCACTGATTAGAATCTTGTATGTTTGATGCAGTGAAAATAAAAGATGCCCCTCAGTTGCACTCATGTTCCAAATTGGAGAGGATGCAACCTACCATAATGTGAGTCATACTGATGCAATTTAAACATTTCTACCCTACATGCTCTTTCCTGTCTATAGTAAGTTAGTTTAATTCTTATGAATTACTTACTAGATGGGAGGGTGCACGGAGGGAATGGATAGCTGCACCAACAAGACTTGCAAAGGTCATGAGGTTGATATCATGCACTTCTCGATTGGAAGTGCTATCCCAGGACGACTTTATGGTGGCAATCCAATAGACAACAGTCAGGGAAATGGGGGTGACAGGTTAGAATACTTATCATTTTTTTTTTGCAATATTTGCAAAATCTTTTATGGTTAGATTTTAGCAAATCAGTGTATAATTACTATTTTGTTGACAAACTATGAAGTCCCTATTAAACTCTGAAGATGGTGAACAGATTTGGCCATTTGGTGGATCTCTATGCTTGGACGCCGCATTGTAGATATCTAGATGGAACTGGTCCTTCAGGTAACTCTTTGATATATAATTATTTTGCCCCATTCTTCTGGAAAGTGCAATCTGCAAAAAAGTGATTCTGTGAAGACTGCTGGCTCTTTTATCACAAGAGGAAGTCAAGAAGGTGCAAACGTCAATCTATGAAGAATCCATTTTTGTCATGTGTTCTCTTCTAACTCCTCTGTGCAGAGATGAACTTAGATTCTGGTTTTTATATCATATTATACCTTGAACATTCAGTTTGTAGCAAAAATAAAGTGGTGTTAAATGACTCTTGAGGGTATTTTGCTGAGAGATGCCATTAGATTCCAATTTTCTCAAGCCTTCAAAATTCTGTTGAAAAGGTTGGTCACTAGTTAATTCATGCTTTCTTTGTTTCTAGAGAGAAACATGAATATGTCAGTAGGACCTTCCTGTGCAAAGAAATAGCTAGTTGAAGGCAGTAGGGCGTAGCATAGTCTGGTATAAAAGAAAAGAGGCAGTAATATAGTCTTACTATTTATTTTGTAGTTTTTGTTCTCAGTTAAGATGGCTAGATCCATAAAGTTTCCAACTGTACCCGGATTAAACCTTTCTTGCTACATCTCTAACAGTGCAGAAACTTGTCTCCCTGCTCTTGATCATGAAACCCCTTCCATGGGTGGGATGGGGTTAAGCAGGTATGCTGATGCTTAATATTCATCACCCTTTTTTTGGTCAGGAAATGACACCAGTGGACAAAATAACTGGAAAGGTGCATGGTGGCATAGCAGCTTCTCTGTCCACTCAGGTATTTGCAGTTACTTTTCTTTATATTCAGATGTTATCTATCATAAAGCAATCTTAAGCGGATACTCAAGCATCTATTTAGTTTGTAATCTTAATATGTCTTAGTTCAATACATTTATGTGCCTTAACATCACCTGTTATTGTTCAATCTTTTGTCATTCCCAGGTTTCACTGTGGATGACAGCCCATATGGTTCGAATGGTGAGAAGGGTACATATTTCTTTGAATTCTCACGGCCCTTGAGAACCATGGATCGTCTTCAACAGGTCATAAAATTCACACTGATTTCAAAATGCTTTCTCAACAGGTCATATATATTCCAACTGCTAACAAAGTTCATCTCCAGAAAAGTTCTGTTTTTTTTCCTATGGAAAAAGGCTTTGACAAGAGAGCATTGAAAATGTTTCTTGTACAAGAAAATGTTATTTAGACTATCAGTATTTTTTTGGATTTATCCAGGATGCCCAGTTCACGGTTGGTGGATCAACTAAAATGTCTGCTGCATTCTGGTACCCTGTTGGTGGGAATCCTTGGCATGGGTCGAGCCACTTCTCAATTAATTGTGATTGGGTCTCCATGGATATATCTTCTGGCAAGTCCCATGTCGGTAAGAATACATCATCAGCAAGTTCATGGGATGCAGAAAGTGCTTTCTCTCTATTATTCTCCGTGATATCACTGTGCCTCTCCATTTATGTGATCTATCGTATTTATGGATCCAAATCGGCTCAATATAAGCCCATGGAGATTGCTCTAGGGTAGTTCACTCTTGTGCTACAGTCATAGGGATTTGTCTTTGAGGAAAAGAACAGCAGTGCTGGTTTAGTTGTTTTTTAGTGTGCTACTTGACAGACCAATTCATTTTAAATAGAGTACCCTATTTTTCGCCAAAAAGCCACTATTTTATATTAGTATCTATGGGCCTTTTCCTTAATTAATGGAATTACTTTTTTACTTCCAGTTTAGGGTAATTTACACATTCATTTGTGAACAATAGATTATAGTTGTAAAATTATTTGATAGACATCTCTCTCTAGTCACGAACCATTTAGAATATAGAAGCTGACCTCTAAATGTATCTTCGTTCCGCGTCATTTCTTGGGGCCTTAGTAGTAGTATTATCTTTGTTTTGAATGTATCTATGCATCTTACACATCAAGAGTTCTTCCAAAGATTGCAACTAAAGTGAGCCGTTGGGTATTTAATAATTGTTTTAAAATATTGGAGAAGTGGGAAGATGGTAAATTTAAGGCTAAAATTTCAAATAAATTCAGGTAATTTAACTGAGGTGTACCTATTTTATATGGCTTAATTTATTTATATATATATTATTAATAATTTAATTGAAAATACAATAAAAAATCAATGTATATATTAAACATTTATTATTGATTGTGATTTGATTTGTCAATAAAATTGAACTATTAGTGAAATAATTATTTTTAAATTGAGATAAATAAAATATTTATATTTAAATTAATATGAATTTTCATTAAAATTAATGTGATCGTCTAAAAATGAAATAATTATTTTTAAATTGAGATAAATAAAATATTTATATTTAAATTAATATGAATTTTCATTAAAATTAATGTGATCGTCTAAAAATGGTCTTTCTTATTTTCCCAAGTAATTATATTATAATTTTCAAATATATTTAATAAAATATCTAACCATTATATTGATAAATTATAAAACCATAATATATGTAATATTATGGGGGATCTCTGCAACCTAGCCTTAGACAGTGACTTCAAAGAATATTATCTTGCAAAGTACAACACTATTGTCAGCCGCATACCTGGTGGAAGGGTATGGAAGACTAGTTCCAACTTATGGGGGCATTCTTTGGTCAATAGTTAACCCATTTCTGCCACCTTAACTTTTTATTATTATTTAGGTTTTTATCCAACTAGTTTTCATATAATAATACTTTCGGATTATTTAGTGGAGAGATGTTCGTGGCTAGATGTGAGATTCTCCTCACATGGACCCTCCTACCATGTCTAGTGCTCTTGGGATTATTTATTTATTTTTAAAATTATTGTATTAATATTAAATATTAATTGAAGTATTACATTAATAAAAAATTATAAATCAAAATTTAACCATACGTACCAAATTAATATATTTTTAAAATTTTGTACATGGGTAACTGTTTGAAAGCTTTATACCAATTGAGTAATTTTCTCAAAATAAATGTGTTGTTTTTCGCTCAACTAAATAAATCAGTTCTATCTGTACAAATAAATAAATGAGTTAATAGCCCATATTGGTTGAAATTACTTGGCCAATGTAGGAATTAATGAGCCACGTGCATGAATAAAATAGATGACAAAATCCTATAAATTAGGTAGCAACTTATTATTATTGAGCAAAAAAACGTAGCAACTTATTATTGTATTTTACTTAACAACGCCCTTAACTTTATTGTTTTTTTTGCACATAGCCTAACTTTATAGTTGACTTTTGCTTTTAAGACAAAACTATAAGTCTCAACTAAACTCCTTGCACATTTCACTATCATCTATCACTTAACCTGTAACATTACATAAATTTTGTAGAAACTAGTTGGTACTTACTGCACAAGCTTACCTTCAAATTCTCAGATTTTACATACCCGCTTAAGAAAATCATAAACGAATGCAACCGTCTGCAGTGTGCTCCCAATTTTGATGTGTATACCATGTTTGACGTGTTGACTTTACTGGGAAGGTAAATTGCTTGAACTGTTAAAAACGTCGGTGTCCAAGAAGCTTTCTACGGTGGGCTGGCTTGAGTTTGTGCATCAAAAGTTTGTGACTTTGGGAAGAAGGATGCAAGAAAACTGGCAACGATATCCTTGCAGAAGAAGACTCTCCTCTCCTTCCAATATGACCAAGTCATGAAATTTGGAACAATTAGCTGATTTCCACCTAAATCAATGAAATTCCCTACAGAACATTGACTTTTCATTATTGATCTATGCGCATTTTATTAAGCTTTTTTTCTTTGACGTCTCTCCCATCCATGGGTTTTTAGATGAGGCTTAATCCATCAAACCAAGAGCTGTTACTATATAATAGCAGAGCATGAACCCAGTAGATATCTAAAAGCAATAAACATTACTGCAAGTGGTAGCAAAGGTCAATCAAATTCTTTACAGAAGAATAGAATGAATCATTCAAGAGATCGTAAACAGTCAGTCAGGCTCAGGCTGCGACTCGATCAGAGTCGAGCTGGTTTCTCAGCAGATGGATATACAGAAGCTCATTCCATGTGTCAGGAACACCGGGAAGACACCAGTGACTGCAATCCTGAATGCCCGATGAAGATCGGCCTTTTGCTGGCCTTCCTCCATAGGCAGAAGGGTGAGCATCAATCCTATAACTCGATAGGTCCGTAATGTTCAGGAAAGTCACAGGAGTTTTCATGCCCTTTATAATTTCCTCTGCAATTATATTCTTCTCGGAGTAGAAGCCTGTGCTTAAGACTGCATTAAGTGGTAGCTTTGCCTCTTTGCAGTGCCCGCCAGAGTTCCATTCACCCCCTCTGTCGAGACCACATAATTTTAGCTGTTAGATAGAGCTTAAAAGTGTACCAAAATCAGCCCAGGAGAAATGAGGAGGAGCAAACCTGAAATGAGAAGGAGCTGAACTCCTGAAAAAAACTCTAGTTTTGCGTGCATTGACATGTTTGTCAACCCAAGAAGCCCAAGTTGTCAAGGCTTTTCGGAAAGCTGTGGAGACATCGAGCTTGGGATGAACCTGGTTCCCTTCTTGATAATAGTTAATCCTGTGAAGAATCAAATGGGGAGCCAAAAAAACAAGGGTCGTCCATGGATCAAATTTGGAGCATTGGGTCATTTGTGAGGAAAGGAAACGATTGACTCAATAGAACTATCAACAACTTCTACAGATTTAAATATCCATTATCAGCAACAGTAATGCAACTTTTGTTCCCCAGCAGCATAATAGTTTTGGTCACTTTGGTCCTCTTAATCATAGCAAGACCCAGGGGATAAAGTGCGTTAGTTAGTCCTATCCATGAACCACCCATCTTTTGTTTCTTCACAAAGGACTGGGAGTCTGTTTCCATGGGAGATTTTCACTTACCCAGCTTGGGTCTTGTAATGAGACCACCAATGAGCACTGTTGAAGACCAAGATATCAGCTCCTCTCCACCGAGATGAGCCACGATCGATGCTATCGATCCGGAGGGTTGGGACGCGCTTCTGCCCAATCCTCGCCTTGCTCTCATGAACCAAGAAATGGGTCACGTAGTATTCAACTGTACACTTGTAATCCTGCAGGCATAAGACATGTCAACTTCTATTAGCTCTTCTTAAAAGGCAATATTTTCCTTCTTTAGCCTTGTCTCATTTGGCCATATTACCGCAAATCTGAAGCAATAGTTGCCCTTCTCTTTAGTGATTCTCCTGCCATGGGTCTCATAAACCTTCTTCGGATCCCTCACAGCAGTCATCAGCATACACATCATAGACTCCCACTGATTCCTGTTTATTGAATCCCCAACGAAGACAAGCCTTTTCCCTCTTAACATTTCCAACATTTCTGTTGCATTGAACCTAACAATCACAAAAAAAAAGAGGAGGAATCGACGCCTTGCTCAGAATTAACCAAGAGGAAGAAAAAGAAATATGAGAGGGACCCCAATTTGAGGGTTCAACCTTGGAATTTGACAGCCTAGGGGTTGCCATCCCCACTTCATGTAACCATTATCAGGCCTCCCATTTCCTCCACAGTTGAAACCTTCATCTATAAATGGGCACGACCAGTTTGTGTACAAGGGGTAGCTCTCATCGTAGACCCACCTTCCTTTCCCCAAATCACAATCCCTCAGCTTAATGCCCTGATTCTCTTCCTTCTTCATTCCATCCAATGCTTTGATTTCAACAGAGGACTGCTCAGGGTCAGGAGCAGAGTCCAGCATATTACTACCAACAACTAGATCCCTCTGAAGGACGCCTGCGGATGGATTCTCTTTCTCCTTATGCCAATCCAAAGCTTCTACTGCATCAGAAGACATCACAATCTGAGAATCAGACTCCACCAGTTTTCCGACTGTTCTTCGAACCTCCTCGGTCGAGGATTCCCAAGATCCTGAAGAAATGTGTTTTTCCGGCTTCCTCATATGTGTGCGGACGAAAATCGACGTTCTGGGGAAGTTCCCGCCAGCGAGAGACTGGAAGTTAGTGGGGTCGCTAATGGTGATGAGAGATGGAGCAGCAGTGGGGGTAATGTTAATGCCGAAGGAGAGGTGAGGTTCCGGAAGGACGGGAGGGGCGGACCTGAGGGCCCAGAGGGAGAAGACCGCGAGGAAGAGGATAGAGGAGGAGATTGCGACGGAGAGGGCCAGCAAGCTCGAGGACTTGACGGAGAAACTCCTCTGCCGTTCCATTCTCAACTCTCCTCTCAGAGAGGGAGAGACAGACAGAAGACAGACAGACCTGTAACAATGGAAGTTGGAGGAAGAGGAAAAATAAATGGCAACGCAGGAAAGGGTAAGGAGAAGAGCATAGACCGGTCCCTCTAGATAGTGAAGTGGTTACAAGACTGCACATGTGGATTGGTAAATAGAAGAATGGTAACGGGTTTGGGCACACCTACTAAATCAGACCGGAAACAATAGTCTCAATTCAATTAAAAGCATTAATGATCACTATACTCGAGAATCGCATCAGGATCGGATCAGACCGGACCAATTATAGAACCTGATAGTCCGATTGAAATGGTCAGTTTCCGGTTGAAATGGTCGAACCGGATAGTCCGATTTTGTAACTGTGTGGGAGGGGAGGGGAGTGGAGCGGAAGGTATCACGTTTCCGACAGAGAGGGCTGTCAGGAGATGACGTCACGTGGGGTGTCAGTAATGTAATATTATAAAGGATTCGGAATCCTATTCCTTTCCTACAGAGCAGCGGGATTACCGCCCCGTACACATGGTGCATACGCCTGTCAATCGTAATCCAAAACATGGGTCATCACTAGGATAAAGGGAGCATACTCCCGGCTTATAGTCTCGACTGTCGATGCCATCCGGTCTCCGTTTTCTTTTATTTTGGGAGTTAAAATCTCCTCTCTTTCTTCATTGATTGAAACTTGACAGAGAGTGAGTAGACGGCACGATGACGGAAAAACAAAATATTTGGCGTTTAAAATTAATTTTTTCCATACTAAATTCAATGACAAATGCAACTTAGGTCAAGCTCGTATAAATATTTCGGTGTCCAATCAATTTGGTAGGTTGGGATTATTCACAAATGAGTGCTTATTTTATTTTTGTATCTTTTAGGATTTTTTTATAAGTAAATCACTAACATTCCTCAAAATTACCAATATTATGCCATTTTCATGGTATTTAATTTCCACAGTGCATTAAAATAAATTCCATGTATCCGATAATATTGGAATTGAAAATTGAACAATATCCTATAAGAAAAAAATAAACTCCATCATTAATACAAATTTGAGAAATAATAATTAAAACAGTTTATGAGATACTTATCAAATATAAGAGATTCTTAAGAAGAAATATATCTTCGATGCTTGGCAATTTTTCTAGCAAAAAGAAGCAGAAGTCTTCCAATCCTCTCCGTCGTCTCCGTTACCACTCAGGTAAAACCCTCATCCCATCTCACCTTCATATCATATTCTGATCTGAGGTTTGCTTCAATCTATGTCTCGATATGTCCTCAAGGTAGGAATACTCCGGAATCTGGTGTCGAGATATAGCATTCTTATTATCCATTTCCGCATACTCCTATGCTCGAACCGATACGTTGTAGAGAGCTCATTGTTTCGGCTTTATTCTTATGTTGGAGATGATTAGTTTGTATACTCGATTCGTTTTTTTATCTTTTGAAATCATGTTGAAACATCGTCCAAAATGGAGATTGCCATGCTTGCTATCGGGTGGTTCAGTCTGTTAAATATCCGGGAATCAATAATATATGAATAATTTTGCTCTCAGGACTGTATCTTTTTATACGAATACTCATGTTAATTCCTGTGGTTTGCCTTTGTTTTCGACTTTTTCTGCTTTCCAGGTTCTGGTGATCCTTGTGTAGACTTCTAAATGGCCGCCCATAAAGTTGCTCACGCCACCCTGAAGGGACCGAGTGTTGTGAAGGAGATACTGATGGGATTTACGATTGCCCTGGCTGCTGGCAGCCTCTGGAAGATGCATCACTGGAACGAGCAGAGGAAAGTGAGGGCATTTTACGATATGCTGGAGAAGGGTGAGATTAGCGTTGTGGTTGATGAAGAGTGAAGTGTCAGGTTCTATCTCATACCTCCTTATAGATATGGCCATGGTGTGTTCATTTTGTATTAGTTCATTCAGATATGATGCCTCATCTTTTATGGTTTAAACAATAATATTTTAGTGGATTGGATTGGACGCCCATATAGTTTCTAAAAGTGAAAACTATGTGAAGTTATTATATTTCTTTGGAACTCTTGGTGTTGGGATTGATATAAATGGTAGTTTGTTGTCTCTGAATCATTTCAATAATGTGGAAAGGCACTTAACAAATCATCAAATCTATTTCAGCAAAAGCTTAACTGAGGATGGAAGTGAAAGATGCACAGCTAAATAAAATTACAAAGATGTGCTTATATCCACAGTCACACCAGCATCTTGCAGGATATCTTCTCTTGACCTGTTTCCTCATCATCTTGCCCCACCTGGCCAGCACATTCGCAGCCTCAAACTTGCCTGAAAACTTCATCTTCTTTGCCAAATCCTCTAGGATGTCAGGCTTCCCCAACCTGAGAAATTGGCTGCAAATTTATGGTAATCAATAAGTTGATCATTTTCTTGTAGATTCAAATTGCTTCATTGGGCATTTTCTTGCCATCAGATGGGCAGCTTTTCTCCTTCATTTCCTTGGGCAGATTGTAAACAATGTCTATCCTCTTTTGATTCCCAAATCAGGTGATAAAACAAGTGTAGACAGTTAGTTACATCAAGCTCACACCCTGACTAGATCATCTCATCAAGACATTCAACCACCTCCTTCATTTCCCCCTGCTTACATAAACGTTGGATTAGAATAGTGAAGCTATGGACATCCGTGTTTGGGCCCTTCACTTCATGAGCTCAAAGAGCTTGATAATATCTAACACTTGCTCTTCCGCAGCCCCTCACACATGACATTGTGAGTGATGGCATCGGACTTAAACTCCTTATCAATCATCTCATTCCAAACCCGACCTGCCTCCATTAGATTCTTAATCCTGCTCCATCCATTAAGCAGGACAATGTAAGTTCATATATTGGGCGTGAACCTCTCCTTCAACTTCTCAAACAAGGGATTGGTTTCCTTCCCGAGCTTTGTGCTTTGTCCGCCTGCAGGCAGTTGATGGTAGCCACTCCCACTCTGTACATGTGCTTCTTCATCCATCAGATAGAACAGCCCAACAGTTTTCTCTCTCTCCTTTGAGGCTTCCAAAGAACGAATTCCAATTCTAAAAGTTTCCATTGTAAAGAGACCTTCTTGCCCATCCTTCTTACCCATTTCCAAGAGCATCGCTACCATAGTCTCGAACTGCCTCGTCTTCTCTATGATGCCCATCATCCTGTTGTATGTCCTCAGAGTAATGAGGAAATCGTAGCTTACTACCAGCCCAGTTGAAGAACTGGAGGGCTGGTTTGGTTTCCTAGCATAGCAGGACCGATCCAGCACTGCGATGATGAAATGGTGGGTCAGATAGATCTGGCACTCGGTAAGATAGATCCAGCTGGACCAATTCTTCGATCTCCTTGCATACATTCTCAACCTCCCTCGGTTTTGCTCTCGGCCTCAAATCTGCATCCACGCTCTCAGCGCCCTGAGATCCGTTAGTGTATTCATCATCAGAGCCGTCAGACTCTCCGGCGCTGCTGAGAGCGCAGAAGCCACGATGAACAAATTGAAGGCTTAGCATTTCTTCTTGTAGATTACAGAACCGAGGGGAGTGTGGCAGAAAATGTGCAACTTTAGGGTTAGGAA
Organism: Trapa incisa; assembly: GCA_030064435.1. Taxonomy (NCBI): domain Eukaryota; kingdom Viridiplantae; phylum Streptophyta; class Magnoliopsida; order Myrtales; family Lythraceae; genus Trapa; species Trapa incisa. Next base: position 10,528,698 of record CM057781.1, on the reverse strand, counting down.
AATGGAGAGAATAATGAAGAGGAGGATGAGGCAGAAGAGACAGGGGCATAGGCCAACTACGAGGCACTCGCACCGGCCCTTCCTGGTGTACTTGTGGTCCGGATCGTCATCTCTCAGAGCGAAGCTCGGCGGCGTCGACGTCATGATAGGAGGCGCTGGATAAGCGTACGAATTGGGAAGGAGAGAGAAGGGATTTGGGGAGCTTGAGTTATTCCTTCAGAGAGAGTTGCATTATTATTCCATTAGAACTAGAAGAGAAACAGTAGACCTGAGTGATGGTTGGTGGTGGCGGCGTAGAAGGCAGCTAGCGGATGGACAGAAGGGAGACAGGGCGGCGGAGACGTCGAACTGCGGAGGATAGAGTGAAGACAAGTGCTACACTATGTTTGTGCGTGGGGAAAGCCTATATACCACACTTGCAAATTCCCTTTTACACAATTTTGTTAAAATTTCCTAAAACAAATAATTTTGTCAAAACAAAAAACATAAAGAATATAATCTCAATCTTTTAAAAAATATTACATATTCAACATAAATTACTATCACTTTAATATTATATCACCGATTTTACTTTTATTCTTCCAAATGATTTTTTCTGTTAAACTCAAATTAATACTATTAATTTATACTATATTAGCAAATATACTATTATATTAAATATTTTTGCATGAATTACTAAATTAAATTTAAAAATACCATTATAATTAGAATGAAGAGCCAATTTGACAATAAACTTTATACAAATATTCAAATTGATCATAAACTTTATTTCTTACTTGGATTTTAAATTTACTTTACATCTACTATATTAATATTTTCTATTAAATTTACCAATGCATCTAAATAAAATTATCGATCTAAATTAAGTTTTGATTAAAAATGTGACATCACCTAAAGTTAGCCCACATGCCAATTTTGCCAACACACAGTAAATTATTGAGAATCCGCAAAGTTTCTTCTAGAAAGTAATATTAATACTACAAATTGTCTTCTTTTTACAAAACAAATTTCTCCAAATCTATCATTTCTTTATATCATGGTTCACTCAATAAATACTAAATATGATAGTTTTTTTTTCCAGAACACATTTCCAAATTTTTACATTAATTTTGGCTAATATTTAAATAAAAATTTAATTAAATAAAATCTTTCTCAATATCATTAATATCACCCAATTTATGTGACTAGTGTTGTATTCTCTTAATATATTAAGTTTGATATAAATATAATAAGAATATGAATTTAATGATACAGTTACTTTATGTAAGTATTTATATTTCATTATTTAAATTTTCACATTTATTTCAAATTAGACCTCCTTCCTTATCATCTATATCTACCTTAACTATTCATTTTCCTTGGTTTTGTAACATTTATGCTTAATTTACTCATTTTTTTGTATTTTAGTACTTAATTTATAATATTTACTTAAGGGTCTAAATATTTAATATTATTTGTATTTAAATCTCAAGACTTGATCATTTTATATTTCAATCCTTAAGTTGTATTATTTGACATCTTAAATCCCTAAAATCTACATTAATTTTCTTTAGTTCCCTAGAATTTATAATTTTCCATTTATATACCTAAAGTTTTCCTAATTACAATTTGGTTCCATAATATGCCATATTCATAAGCTAGTCCCTAAATGTTTCATAGTTTCAAATAACTTCATAATGTGTTGCATATTTTCATTTAATTTCACGAACTTTTTATATTTTCAAATTGATCCCCTAAAATTCACATATTTCAATTTAATCTCCAAAATTTTCATATTTTCAAAATAGTATAATTTTGATATATTTTATTTCATGCCCCAAACTGTTTTTTGGGTTGGCTCAGCATAATCACCCGCCACACTCTCAATACGACAATAGTTGGTGTATACACCATTGTATGATTGAAATAGCATAAAACTCAAAATATAAAACATCACAATTTATTGTATGAATTTAAACGTTTCATAAATTTACTTTACATGTTTACAAAAATTTGAATATAATAGGAAAAAATAATATTGAATGAAAAATCCTTATGAGTTCTATATATATCTTGATCTAGACTTCAGTGGGAAACACTCATCTTTTATTCCTTCTTGGTTTCCCACTTCTCTGAAAATTTATTAGGAGAGTGGTGAGCAATATTCAATGTGCACGGAAATTGATTATCAAGTCGTTCATGACCTCGATTTAGTTTATACTCAAAATAACTAATAAAATTTGTAATAGTCTCTATTTTCAAGCTTGCTTTTAAAATTAACAATTTTCCCTTTTTGTAGGTCATTTTTCAAAACTCATCATTTATGTTGGAACACCTTGAAATCCATCGTCTGTATACTTTACCCTAAAAAACCCACACGATGTTACTTTAATCAAGACATTGTCAATCGAAAGGTATACATCTGTCCCAACTATCGAAGTGTCATTTACCAATGTAAACTCAATATCATCTATTATTTTCATCAAATATTATATTTGAATTAAAATATTGATAGAAAGTATGGTTCCCTCGAATCTTCCCATCAACAAAAAAATTCACTATCCTAATAGTTAATGAATGCAATGACCAAATACCTTAATGGAGCCATGGCTCATATTGATATTCGTCAAGCTCAAACTCAATGGATGCAATAAACTATTTCGAATGTCTAAAATTAGGCATGACTCATACGTCAATGTAAACAAAATGATGAAATGTTCACTTGTTCATAAGTGCCACCCTATCACGATCCATGTAGGAAATACATTTCTCACCCTTACTAATATCCATAATTATGACTACTCTCCCCCCTTATCACTATCCACATATTAGAATAACATTCTCTCAGTTATCTCAATCCATAATGCAAATATCATGTAATAAATATCACAAATTATTCAATCATACGAAAGCAAATGAATGATTTGTTATAGAGTCAATCCTTCCACTATCATTCAATTTGACGTCAAATAACTTAACATGTCACGTCCCGACCTAGTTTGGTCGGATCCCAGTGAACAACCAGCCACTCCCTCGATTTATTAAAGGTTTTCCCTTCTCTAAACCGCGATTAGTAAGTCGTCCTTTTCACTTGTATTTTTCCTAGGATAACATTAATCAAAATTGAATAAATTAATCCTTACATACCTATCTTGCAGGTTCAACTACAGGGAAGTCTTCAAGTGGGTTTTCCCTTGGTTACCTGAAAGTAGTAAAAGGGAGGGGGTGAGTTTGACAACTCAGTGAATAGGTGTTGGAAAAAAAATATTCAAAATATCTTTAATCGGAGTGTTCCAGACTACTTATTTCTTTCAAAAATATTCTTTCCTTAAAATTTTCGGTTCTTCAAAACCATTTTTTCCTTATTTCCATATCATGTGTGTTTAACAATCAACATACGCCATTCATCAGGAAGGGAATCACATATTCATAGAGCAACCCGTCCACTGCACCCATTTGTGGCATCGGAGCGACTTTATCGGCCACCTAGATAGAAGCCCGTTCACTTCTACCCTAGGAATGAGTGGATGTTCGCGACATCCGACTCTCAAACTCGAAATTAACTCCGTGTCCGTATGAGGACAGAGACCATATCACAGTCTCATGCGCATGAAGCTCAAACACAATAGCTTTAGGAAGCCCCAAATACAATAGCCTTGTGGAGTTCAAACACAATAACTTCGTGTAGTCCAAATACAGTAACTCCATGACTAACTGGTACAATGAGAAACCCAAACACAATAGCTTCTCTTCACCATGTCGTCCAGGAGCCCTTAGGATGCATCACTACCCCCCTTGGTGTCTTGATGGTCCTATTACTCAAGTGCATGCACAAACAATATTTTTCCAAATAGCCATTTATCTTTGGTGCCTACGGTCCAATGGCTCCGACACTCAACCCGACCTATAGTAGTTTATCTGACTGGTTTGTCAACCTAGCCTTGACATACTACCGCTAGCCCATCGAGCCTTGTCGCTCCTGACTTGGTACCGTGGCGAATCACATAGTAAATTCCACTTTTAATGAGAGTTTTCATGGCTTATCATCATGTTGGTTTATTAGCTCCTACTTGTGTCAACTAACCTTGGGCCCACTATATGAGATTTTTCCAAAACCAGGCATTTTAGCTCCCAAGTTCCAAAATTGAGGTCTCTAGCCTATCTGAGCTATTCCAGCTCTCGTCGAGAAGGTCTTCCAAAAGTTTTAAGCATTGGCACACAATCAGTGGAGAAAACTTCCGAAAAAATAACTTTTCAATTCGTCTATCACACCAACCGGGTACGATGACATCTCCGCTTACAACCAGTAAGCAAGTTTTCTACTTTCTTCCAAGAATTTCATCATACCAACCAGGTATGATCTACTTATAACCGGTAAGTAGTTTTTCTGCATAGTTCTCATATCACTCCAATTAGGTGTGATATTAAAATTCCACATAATGGTGGGTTTTCATTTTCGAGGTACTCATCATCCCAACCGGGTATGATGTGAATAATCTCACTCACCCGATATTTGCAGTGTATTTCCTCTAAATCGACTTTTTGCCTCCGCACGAGCTTATCCTTGTTGGCGTTTTGGTCCTTCGTGTTCCTACACGATTTGGACATTCTTATTTATTAACATTTGGCATAATAGCCTTCATTACTCACGTATGAACAAAATGCCCAAACTTTTCAATTATTTACATTTAGGTCCCTAAAGTTTTTTTCCTTAACTTTAGGTCCTAATGCAAACTTTTCCCCAAATTGAGTCTTGAAACTTCTAAATTTCACTTTGGATCCACCATTTATTCAAAATCACTTAAGGGGTTTAAGTTTCCCAAATTTCCAATTTGGTCCCCAACTTTTCAAAAATTACCATTTTGCCCCTACTTTACAAAAATGACAATTTGACCCTAATAAATTTAAAAAATCAACCAATTGGTCCTCCAACATACTTTTCATGGCCAATTGGACCTCAATTTTTGGAAATTGCACTTTGGTCCCTCAATTTTACGAAATTCCCAATTTCCTCCAAAAGTTTCCTCAATTTCCCCTAAAAGTTTCCTCAATTTTCCCCCTTTCAAATTGGTCAAATTTGATTTCATCAAATTGACCATTTAATCGGGGTAATTGATCCAATTGAATGTATGGATCAATTCCTACACTTCCACACAATTCAATGGAGCCTTGAATCGTGTTATTTGGGTCTGAATTGAGCTCAAACGGAGCTTAGTCGGAAATCTAAACTTAGAGAGAGAAAGCTTTGAAAGCTTACCGTTAGGGGTGCGGTGGTCCGAGCTTTCGATCGGAGCAGGTAGCTTTCGTACTAAGGTTCCTCATAGGATCAAGAATTATAATAATTCATGTCGAATTGAGGGAGAATTTGGTTAGTGAAGTTTCACCAGTTCTCACTCTAACACTAATAAAAAATTATAGAGGGGAGCCAAATTAGCTTACCTCTCTGCTCTAATTCAGTCATATGAGGGCTGTGGAAATGTTCAGAGAGCTTGGTTTGGCCTGAGGAGTGCTCAATTTGGCCGTTTTCAACTCGGTCGAAACAGGGTAGCTTTGGTCCATTGGAGCTTATTCATTGTTTGATCATGTTGATGCTTCTTCGGTGATCCTCGGAGTAAATAGAGACTACCGTCAGGTAGCTGACTTCTCCCCAAATCTAAGGAACCCAACCTCGCCTTATTTGGCTTAGAAAAATGCCCAAGTCAGAGCTTTGGTTCGAGTTTCACCGGAATGTGAAACAATAGAGAGAGAGAGGGAGAGAGAGAGAGAGAGAGAGGAATTTTTAGGTGTAAGGAGAAGGAATGGAGAGGAGCTCTTTATATAGGAAGCTCGGGGACTCCTTAGCCATCTCATTGGCACCTTTATGGCAATTATTCATGGTCTGAAACGCCCTGAACAGAAACTTTTTGTCATACCCTGACCTGATTTGGTCAGATCCTTATGAACAACCCTCCACTCTCCTGGTTTATTTAGGGTTTTCCCCTCTTCTAAATCGTGGGGAGTAAGGCGTCCTTATTAGCTGTACCTTTCCTAGAATAATATTAATCAAAACTGAATATAAATTTGAAACTATTCATACTTGTCTTACAAGTGTGTTAACTGGTGGTTTTTGGGGTATGCTTTCCGGGGTTACCTAAAAGGGATATAAGGGAGGGGGTGAGTACAACGACTCAGTGAATGGGTTTGCAAAGTTTAACTTTTAGAAAAAAAACATGTTTGATTTGGAGTGTGCCATACTCCTTATTTTTCTTTTAAAAACATTTCATTTTCCATTTCGATTTTTATCACCATTTCTTATTACCATGGTGTGTCATCACCCAACACACATCCTTCATCATGAAGGTAAAACACACAATCATAGGCCAGTTCGTCTACTGAACCCACTTGTGGCGTCGAGTGACTTTATTGACCACCTAGATAGAAGCACATCCTCTTCTACCTTGAGAATGAGTGGATATTCGTGACATCCGACCCTCAATCCCGTAACAAATCTCTGTGTTCGTATGAGGATAAAGACCTCATCCTGTCCCCACCCCAGTGTAAACCCCGCCCTTTTGAGTTAAGGAAAATCGGGAAAAGAACCGATCAAACCAAGTAAGAAAACCAAACTAGTTCACAAACCCCAATCATTTGGGGATGGGAAATTTGGAAATTTACAACTCTCGGGTGATCCAAAGGGTTCATAAAACCTTGGAAAAGAACCTTAGGAAAAATTGGAAGAGAAAAACCAGACCGGTTTAGATGAATCGGAACCGATAGACGAAGGGTAAACCGAGAAATTTATTAATCTCGAGTGACCCAAAGAGTACCAAAAGTCATGGAAATGGATGTGAGAATGAATTGAAAATGAAAACTAAACCGATTCAGGTGAACCAGATTGAATCGGTTTGGACCGGTTTGAACCACTATTATATCAAATTCTAAATTCATTTTTCTAGGGGGCTTAAAAAATTCAAATTTGAGATTTGAGGCCACCATTGATAGAAAATGAATTTAGAAATTTTTAAATTTGAAAAATTCGGTCAATAGGGGGGGGGGGGGGGTGAACCGGCCGATTTAAGTTTTGAACCCGGTTCGGACCGATCTGGTCCGGTTCGGAATAGTGTTGTCTTCTTCCTTCAGATGACAGCACTATTCACTCGCTAGAAAATCACGCAGCATTGGTGATGCTGAAAAGTCTTTGGCTAGGGAGTTTTAGACAATTAATGACCACCATTATGGCACCAATCGGATGGCCAAGAAGTCCCTGAGCTTCCTATATAATGACCCCTCCCCATCCATCCTCTCCACACCTGAAAACTCCATTCTCTCTCAACTGCTCCATTTTTCCGTGAACCTCGAACCAAAGCTCTAACTTGGGCACTTTTCTAAGCCAAACAAGGCGAGGTTGGGTTCTTTAGAACTGGGGAGAAGTCAGCTACATGCCTGTAGTCTCCGTTTGCTCCGAGGGTCGTCAAAGAAACACCGATATAATGGAATAGTGAAGCAGCTCCGGTGGACCGAAGTTGCCTTATTTCGGTCGAGCTGAAATCGACTAATTTGAGCCCTCCTCAGGCCAAATCAAGCCCTCCCAATACTTCATCAGCCCTCCCACGGCTGAATTAGGATAGAAAGGTAAGCCAATTCGGCTCCCCTCTACAATTTTCAACCGGTCCTAGAGTGAGAATTGGCAGAATTTCGATGATGAAATTCTAACTCAATTTGGCATCAATTGATGCAATTCTTGATTCTAGGATGATCCTTAGGACGAGAGCTATCTGCCCAGATGGAAAGCTCAGACCGTCGCACCTTCACCGGTGAGAAATCGAAGCTTTCTCTCTCTATAGTCTATTTTCTGGCGAAGCTCCATTTCAGCTCGTTCCGACATCAAAACTTGCGATTCAAAGTGCTATTGAATTGTATGAAGATATAGGATCTCAATTTTAACTTCAATTTAAACAATTAGATGTGTTTGATCGGTCAATTTGATGAAATCAAATTCGGTTGTGTTAATGAGTTGAAATTAGGGGGAAAATTATAGATTTTCTAAAATTCGAAGGACTAAGATGCAATTTTATAAAATTGAGGGTCAATTGGGCATGATAAAAATGTTAGAGGGGCTAATTGAGGGATTTTAGAATTTTTAGGGTGAAACTTACCAATTTTGTAAAGGAAGGGCAAAATGTTAATTTTAGAAAAGTTGGGGGACCAAATTGGAAATTTGGGAAATTAAACCCCTTTAGGTGAATTTGAATAAATTGAGGTCCTAAGATAAACTTTAAAAGTTTCAGGATTCAATTTGAGGAAAAACTAGCATTAGGGACTTAAAGTTAAAGAAAAATAACTTTAGGAACCTAATTGCAAATAAATAGAAAGTTTGGTTTTCTCATTCATTTGGAATGAATGAAGGCTATTAGGCCAAGTGATAATGAACAAGGATGTTCATATCGTGTAGGAATACGAAGTACCGGGAATGCCAGCAAGGACAAGCTCACATGAATACAAAGAATCGGTCGAGTGGAATTTCCTGTATTAATGGGTGAGTGGGACTTTTAACATCATACCCGGTTGGGGTGATGAGCGAAATAAGTTAAAAACCACTTACCGATTGTGAGTGGGATTTTATATCATACCCGGCTGGGAATGATAAGTATCTCGAAATGAAAACCCACTATTTCGTGGTATTTAAATATCACAACTTAGAGAAGTGAATGCCAGCAAGGACAAGCTCACATGAATACAAAGAACCGGTCGAGTGGAATTCCCTGTATTAATGGGTGAGTGGGACTTTTAACATCATACCCAGTTGGGGTGATGAGCAAAATTAGTTAAAAACCACTTACCGATAGTGAGTGGGATTTTATATCATACCCTGCTGGGAATGATAAGTATCTCGAAATGAAAATCCCCTATTTAGTGGTATTTAAACATCACAACTTAGAGAAGTGATGTGAAAATCATGCGGAAAAACTACTTACCGGTTGTAAGTAGATAATACCCAGTTGGTATGATGAAACTTCCTTAAAGGAAGTGGAAAACCCGTTCATCAGTTATGAGTAGAGATATCCTCATACTTAGCTAGTATGATGGATAGTTGAAAACATATTTTTATTGGAAGTGCTCTCCCTTGACTGTGTGCCAATGCTTAAACTTTTTGGAAGACCTTCTTGATGGGAGCTTGAATAGCTCTTATAGGTCGGGGGCCTTGGTTTTGGAACTTGGGCGGCTAATATGCCCAATTTTGAAAATCTTGAATAGTGGGCCATAGGCCAGTGGGCATGAGTAGGAGTTCATAAATAAATATAAGATATATGGTATAAAACTTTAATAAATGAATTGTTTGGCCATGGTACCAAGACATGACTGACATACTCAGTCAACTAGCGACAATGCGACATGATAGGTCGACGAACCAGTCAAGACAAATAGTTGCAGGTTGAATTGAGGGTCGGGGCCGTTGGACCAGTGGCACCACATATTATAAGGTATGATGTAAAATACTGATTGTGCATGCACTGTGATTACGGACCATCGAGACGCCTAAGAGGGGTAGTGATGCGTTCTAAGGGCCTTGGACGACTTGGTGGGTATAAGGGCAATTCGTCAGACTAGGTGACCATGCAGAATTTGGAGTAGTATCAAGTGCATGAGACCGGGGTGGGGACGGAATGAGGTCTCTATCCTCATACATACACGGAGAATCATTACGAAATTGAGGGTCAAATGTCGTGAACATCCACTCATTCTTAGGGTAGAAGTGGACGTGCTTCTATCTAGGTGGTTAGTAAAGTCGCTCTAATGTCACAAGTGGGTTCAGTGGATGTATTGGCATGCGAATGTGTGTTTGACCTTCATGATGAAGGATGTGTGTTGGGTGATGACACACCTTGATTAATAAGAAATTATGGTAAAAACCGAGATTTGAAATAAAAGGATTTTTAAAGAAAGGAGTTTGGCACACTACAATACAAATCTTTTTCCTAAAAGTTAAAAATTTTGAGCTTTGAACCCAGTTCAAACAAGTCTGATCCGGTTTGGAAAAGTGTCATCTTCTCTGCTTGTCGGAAAATCGCGCTGTGCCAGCGAAGCTAAAAAGTCTCCAGCTATGGAGTTTCAAGAAATGAATGACTTCCATTAAGGCACCAATCGGACGACCAAGAAGTCCCCGAGCTTCCTATATAAAGACCCCCACCCCATTCATCCTCTCAACACCTGAAAACTCCATTTTCTCTCAATTGGTCCATTTTCCGGTAAAGCTCAAACTAGAGCTTTAACTTGTGCACTTTTCTAAGCCAAACAAGGTGTGGTCAGGTTCTTTAGAACCGGGGAGAAGTCAAATACACGCTTGTAGTCTCCATTTGCTCTGAAGCTCGCCTGAGAAGCGCCAATGTAATGGAACAGTGAAGCAGCTCCAGCGGACCGAAGCTGCCCTCTTTCGGCTGAGCTGAAATCGGCCATTTCGAGCCCTCCTCTGGCCAAACCAAGCCCTCCTAACACCTCCACAGCCCTCCTACAGCTGAATTAGAGTTGAAGGGTAAGCCAATTCGGCTCCCCTTTGCAATTTCTGACTGGTGCTGGAGAGAGAACCGATAGAAGTTTGATGACAAAATTCTCATCCAATTCGGCATCAATTAATGCAATTCTTGATCCTAGGAGGAACCTTAGGACAAGAGCTATCTGCCTAGATTGAAAGCTCGGACCGTCATGCCCCCGACGGTAAGCTTTCTCTGTCAACGTTCAGTTTTCTGGCAAAACTCCATTTGAGCTCGTTTCAGCGTCAAATTGTGTGATTAAAAGTACAATTGAATTGTATGGAGGTGTAGGAACTCTAATCTAAATTCAATTTCAATAATTAAACTCATTTGATCGGTCAATTTGAGGAAATCAAATTCAACTAAGTGTGAAGGTTGAAATTGGTGGAAAATTGGGGAAATTTTGGAGATTTCAAAAATTCGAGGGACTAAAGTGTAATTTCATAAAATTGAGGGCCAATTGGATATGGAAAAGATATTGGAGGACCAATTGGTCAATTTTTGGAATTTTGGGGGTGAAACTTACCATATTTGTAAAGTAGGGGCACAATTATAATTTTGGAAAGTTGGGGACCAAATTGGAAATTTGGGAAACTTAAACCCTTTTGTGATTTTGAATAAATTGAGGTTCTAAGGTGAAATTTAGAAGTTTTGGGACTCAATTTGGGGAAAATCGACATTAGGGAGCTAAAGTTAAAAAAAAAATTTAGGGACCTAATTATAATAAATCGAAAAGTTTGAGTATTTCATCCATTCACGATGAATGAAGGCTATTAGGCCAAGAGATAATGAACAAGCATGTTCATATTGTGTAGGAATACAAAATACTGGGAACGCCGGCACGGATAAGCTCGTGTGAAGACAAAGAACCGGTCAAGAGGAGATCCTTGCATTATCGAGTTAGTGGAATTTTTTTATATCATACTTGGTTGGGATGATAAGCACCTCAGAAATGAAAACTCACTACTAAGTGGTATTTTAACCATCACAGCTGTGAGGAGTGATGTGGAAATTACGCGAAAAAACTACTTACAGGTTCTAAGTGGATCATACCTGATTGGTATGATGAACTTACTTGAAGGAAGTAGAAAACCCATTCATCGGTTATAAGCGGAGATGTCCTCACATCCAGTTGGTGTGATGGACGACTAAAAGTTTATTTTTGTCAGAAGTGCTCTCCCCTGACTGTGTGCTACTACTTAAACTTTTTGGGAGACCTTCTTGACGAGAGCTCGAATAGTTCAGATAAGCCAGAGGCCTCGGTTTTGGAAATTGGGGGCTAATATGCCCGATTTTGAAAATCTCGTATAGTGGGCCCAAGACCAATTGGCATGAGCAGGAGCTCATAAACAAATATGAGTTAAGCCATGAAAACTTTAAATGTATGAATTGTTTGGTCATGGTACCAAGACAGGACCGTCATACTCAATGGATTGGCAGTAGTGCGACATGACAGGTCGACGGACTAGTCGAGACAAGCAGTTGCAGGTCGAGTTGTGGGTCAAGGCCGTTGGACTAGTGGCACCACTAATTAAATGGGTTATGTGGAAAACTATTTTTTGTGCATGCGCTGAGTTACGGGACCTTCAATATACCCAATATGGGTAGTGATGCATCCTAGGGCTACTGGACGACATGGTAGAGATAAGGGCAGTTAGTCGTGCTAGCAATTTTGGAAGTTTGACGTAGCTTCATGCGCATGAGACTGGGGTGGAGATAGGATGATGTTTCTGTCCTCATACGGATACAGAGTTTGGTTTATTGGATTATAGGTTAAATGTCGCGTACATCCACTCATTCTCAGGCTAGAAGTGGACGTGCTTCTATATAGGTGGCTGGTAAAGTCACTCCAACACCACAAGTGGGTATAGTGGACGTGCTGTCTTATGAATGTGTGTTCCTTTCATGATAAAGGGCATGTGTTGGTTGATAAACATACTGTTGTGATGAGAAATGGCTATAAAAACCAAGATTTGAGAATGAAGTGTTTTAAAGGAAAATAAGAATTTTGGCTCACTCCAATTCAAACTATTCTTTTTGAAAATCAAGTTTTAAACCCTCATTCACTAAGTTGTCGAACTCACCTGCTCCCTTATACCCCTTTCAGGTAACCAAGGGAAAACATACCCAAGGACTTCCAATTAACTTCACCTGCAAGACAGGTATGAAAAGTTTAAATTTCATGCAATTTTGATTAGTGTTATTCTAGGAAATGTACAAGTTTAAAGGACGACTTACTCCTCACGGTTTAAAGAAGGAAAAACTCTTAATAAACCGGGGGAGTGGCAGGATGATTGTAGGGATCTGACATAACTGGATCGAGGCATGACATACCTGACTTAGAAAAGGAATATTAAAATTTCCCAAATTCTACATTCTTGCCTAAACTGCTACACATGGTGAAGCATGCCCAATCAACCACATAGTCAGCGCTTTCAAGCGCTGACTAATCAGAGTGCGGCACATGTCCTTGGTCAACGGTCAAAAGAGTAAAATCCACATTAGAGACGATTGACAAATAGTAGAGTGACACGTGTCTCGGTCAATGGTCAATGTCGGAAAGGCCCATCAGAAAAGACCGACCAATGAGGAGATGACACATGGTAAGGGTGCCACATTAGGATGTCGAAGAAACAACCAGGCAATCACAAGTCGACACGTGGCAGTGCCACATCGGATGACCTCAACCCATCAGAGGTTGACACATGACAGTGGCATTGTGCATGGAAATTTGACGCATTTAAATCAGCCAATCAGAGGGCACCATGTGTCACAGTCAATGGTCAACATCCACGTGTGAAGGTGCAACCAATGGGAGGTTGCCACGTGTCTGAGCAACGAATCAAAGAATGACTAGACTGTTTAGTAGAAAGTCGCGTCAACAAAGCCAACCAATCACAAAACACCACATGGAAAGTTCGTAAGTGCAAAGCTCGCACGCGCGACATAGTGTCATCTTCTTCCTTAGTTAGCTAACAGAAAAGAGAGAGAGAGATAGGGGTAGCTTTTGGCGACCCAAAAACTCCTCCAACCTGACCGCTAATGGTCGAGTCGTATGCCGGTCGATAGCCCTGTCAATTGTCGAGCTCCCTATATAAAAAGCACCCCTTCTCTCGACTTCCTCATCCCACATTTGAGCGAAGAAGAAGAAGTGCTCCATTTTCCGACAAGGGGCAAACTAGAGCTCTCATAGTGGGGCTTTCTTCAACATCTAAAGCTGCAATTGGTGTCTCTAGAACCCGGAGGAAGTTCTCTATCCAACTACACCCTCCTTTCAGTCTAAGGACCACTGGAGAAGAGTCGGGAAGCTCACAGAGCACCGTCGTTCCAGCTGTCCTAAAACTGCTGAAATTTTCGAGTTGAGCTCCAGCCACCTCCGCCCTCCTGTGACCAAGCCTAACTTCCCACTACTCTCCTTGTCCAACCCTCGACCTCTAGGAACTGTCAAAACAGGACGATTGTCAGAGCAATAAAGTTGCAGAAATGGAAAATTAGAACAACTCTCCAAAATTCACCGCACACAAACTTCCAATTGGACCAAAAGTTAATCCTAGAAGGATCGCCTAAAGGAGCACTAGCCACCCCTATCCCGAGCTCAGACCGCCACCCCCTCGCCAGTAAGAAAACCAAGTTCTCTCTTTCTCTAAAAACCTTTTCCGGCAAAGCCCCAATTGAGCTAAAAAATGAGTCCATTGGAGTCATCCAAAGGCCAAGATGATCATAGATAGATGGAGAAGACGATTAGTACCTAGTCAGAGGATAATTAACTAAGCATAGGAACCATGAATCAAGGGATGAAAAAGCACCAAGTGAAAAGACCTCCTATTTTTAAGGGGACCTAAACAACTAAAAATAAAGGATCTTGAGGCTAAACAATATAGAATGAGAAGGTGGATTTTTAGAAATTTTGATTGGGCCAAGAACCGATCAGATCGTAGGTGAATCGACCATGGAATAGCTGAATTCGATCAAACCGACTTAGTGTGACAAAACCCCCTAAATTTTAGAATGTGGTAAACAAATCCAAATGAGATAGATTTTGAGTCCATTTAATAGAAAATTGAATTTAAAATTTCTTATATCACTTAAGTTGTCACACTCCCTCCCACTATTTCCTAGTCGAACCTACAAGCAATCCGTCACACACTCTCGATACTACAATATTGGGCGACTTCACCACTATAGGATTGACAGGACTTAATACTCATAATAAAAAAATATTATTATAACCTTTACAATATATTAATTTTATAAAATATGGAAAACGGTTCAAAAACACATATCGAGAAATATAAGTATTAAATCTTCATAAAAAGGTTTATACCTTAAATTATCATGTATTGAATTCCTTTATTATTGTCATACTTCTTATATGTTTTGATTTCCTAAAAAGGATATCGGAGGGGGTGAGCTATGAAGCTTAGTGAGTAGTAATTATTGACACCAAGACTTTATGTACTTGATTCAATACATATTGAAAATATCTACAAGTGATATTATTTCACTTGTAAATTCTAATCTCATGGGTTTTTTTTTCTCACATTTTACAAGTTTCAAGAGTTTTCAAGCATCTCGACTACATTCAAGTTTTCAAAACTTTCTCTTAATACTTTAAGCCTTTAATTTCTATGTTATAACTTCAAATATATTTTATCTTTTAAAATTTTTACCTATTAACACACAAGTATGGATGAAAACATTTCAATCATACTAGTACTACCTATATGGGACAAGTTAACTATACCAGAGAGTCCATGGATGGACTAGACCATTTTAGCAATAAGTTTATATAGTACATGTTACCCATCCCAAACCTATATATTATGTCATGGGATGATATCATCAATACACACAAGTATGTATGAATCATGTTAACCATATCATATGTATTTGTTCCATCATGGAAAGATATCAAACAGGTGAAGTATGGAGTCAAGTTTTCATCCCCTTGTGGTTTGAAGTGACTTTACTAACCATCCTAGTACAGAGATACATTCCCGACCACAAGTCTATATGGATCATGTTAACCATACTAGACCAATTTGTTTGTGACTGGTTACCCAAAATAGATGATATGTCATGCCCCGACCCGATTTGGTCAGATCCCCGTGAGCAACCTGCCACTCCCTTCCGTTCAAGAGGGTTTCACCCCCTTCTAAACCAAGAGGAGTCAAGAGTCTTTTTTTCCCTATTTTTCTGGAATAACATTATACAAAACTCATTATATTTAGAATTTGCATACCTGTCTTAGGTTTCAACTGTAAAGGGGTCTTTAAAGTTAGTCTTCATTTCTCCTGAAAAGGTTTAAAGGGAGAGAGTGAGTTTACACAACTTAGTGAGCAGGTGGTGGGAGCAAGTTTTCAAAAACCATGCCAAGGTTTACCATTCGTTTTCAAGGATTTTCTCAAAACTCAAACCTCAGGATTTTTTTCATTCCCATATTAGTGTGTTTAGCTCTTTTATCACATCCCCTTGCTTCGGGAGGCATTTAGCACACAACACACACCCTTCATCAGGAAGGGTACAAACATTTGTAGGGTAGTCCCAGACTGCACCCACTTGGGGATCAACGTGACTTTGCTGTCCACCCTAATAGAAGTCCCATACTTCTACCTTGAGTCTAAGTGTTCGTATGAGGATGGAGACCTCATCTTGACCCCACTTCAGTTTCATGCACAAGAAGCTCCCACAGCTTCATGACTAACTGGCATGACAATCTGCCCTTATCTCCACCATGCCATCCAGTAGCCCTTAGAACCCATCACTACCCCCTAGGGCATCTTGATGGTCTCATACTATGAGTGCATGCACGAACAAGATTTTTCATGATTAAGTCATCATCTTTGGTGCCAACGGTCCAACGGCCCCGACACTCAACCCGACCTATAGTTGTTTGTCTAGAGCGGTCTGTCGACCAATCTGTGACGCACAAATGCCATCCCATTGAGCATTGTCGGTCCTGACTCGATACTGTGGCAAATCACACAATCAATTTTTCTATTTTAAATAGTAGTTTTCATGGCTCTTCCTAATCATATTTGTTTACGGGCTCCAGCCCATGCCCACTGGCCTTGGGTCCACTACACATGTTTTTCTAAAACTGGGCTTTGAGCCCTATGAGTTCAAAAACTGAGGCTCCTGACCTATTAGAGTTGCTCTAGCTCCCATCAAGAAGGTCTCTCAAATTGTTTAAGCAGTTGTCACACAGTCAGGGGAGAAGACTTCTGACAAAATCTCTTTTAGTTCATCAGACCAACTGGGTGTGATGATGGATTCGCTTATAACCGGTATGCGAGTTTTTCCTTTCCTTAAGTAATCTCATCATACTAATCGGGTATAATGTTAGATAATCCTACTTATAACCTGTAAGTAGGTTTTTAGCTTTCAAAACATGCTCATCATCCCAACCTAGTATAAAGTGTAAAAAGGTCCCACTCACCCGTCGATAGTGACATGTTCGTCCTTAGTTAGTTTTCAGTCCATGCTAGCTCTCTCTTGCTTGTGTTCCAATCTCACATGTCCCAACATGGTTTGGGTATCATTATGTTTGACATAACAACCTTCGTTTTCTCACGTATGAGCGACTAGCCTCAAATTCTCGGTTTATTGCACTTAGGTCCCTAAAGTTCATTTTTCTTGACTTTAGGTCCCTAATGCAAAATTTTTCCACAAATCGAATCCCAAGGTTTCCAATATCCTCTTTGGATATTCAATTTACTTGGAATTTTGTAAGGGGCTCAAGTTTTCCAAATTTCCAATTTGGTCCCCCAATTTTTCAAAAATTATCATTTTGCCCATACTTTCCAAAAATAGTCAATTGACCCCAATTCTTTCGAAAATATACCAATTGGTCCCCTAACATCTTTTTCATTGCCAATTGACCTTCAATTTTGAGAAATTGCATGGAGGTCCCTCAATTTTTTGAAATCTCCAATTTCCCCCAATTTCTTCCCCTTTACTGACAAAATTTGATTTCTTCAAATTAGCCATTCAATTGGGGGTAATTGCTCCAATTGATGGCATGGATCGGTTTCTACACTTCCATATGATCAAATGGAGCTTTGAATTGTAGAATTTGAGTCTAAAACGAGCTCAAACGGAGCTTCGTCGAAAAAATGTTTGTAGAGAGAGAGTTTTGAAAGCTTATTGTCGGAGGTGCAACGGTCCAAGCTCTCGATTTAGGGAGGTAGCTCTCATCCTTAGGATCCTCCTAGGATCAAGAATCGCTACAATTGAAGTCCATATGAAGGAGAATTTGGTTAGTGAAATTTGACACTTTCTCTCTCTAGCACCGATCTGCAACGATGGAGGAGGGTCAAATTGGCTTATCTTTCACCTCTTTGGAGGTCGTTTGAGGGTTGTGGGAACTTTGGAGAGGCTTGGTTTGGCCAGAGGAGATTTGAATTTGGCGGAATTCAGCTCAACCAAAATAGGGCAACTTCGAACCGTCGGCGCTTCTCCAACGATCCTCAAGACGAAGGAACATTGCAGTTAGGTAGCTGACTTCCCCCAAACTCTGCAGAACCCGACCTTGCCTTCTAAAGTTGAGAAAAGTGCCCAAGTAGGAGCTCTGGTTTAAGCTTCACCAGAAAATGGAGAACTTTGGAGAGGAGGGCGATTTGAGGTGTGTAGAGGATGAATGGAGGGAAGCTCTTTATATAGGGAGCTCGGAGACCCTCTGCCCGACTAGTTTCCATTCTGGTCGAGCTTATCCTAGCCCAAAAATGCCCTAATCGAAGGAATATTCCTCTCACTGGAAATGGAAAGTTTTTGAATCGATTAGCAGTGTTGTCATCCCAAAGAAGAAGATGACATTGTTCCAGACCGAATGGGTCCAGTCCTACCGAGTTCAATGGCAAAAATCGACCGGTTCAAGCTCGATTCGACCGGTTTTCTCAAATCTAAAATTTTATGAATTTGTCTAAATTCATTTCCTATCCAATGGTATCCTCAATTTCCCAATTTGATTATTTTAAGCTATCTATAAAATTGAATTTAGATGATGGTTCATGTATAATTCGAACTGGTTCAAGTATGGTTCATCCTAAACTGGACTAGGTTTCGCTTCTATTGTCGTCGATCAGTTGCTAGCAACCTCACTACCGGAAGACAGCCGCACCTGGACATTACTTTGTTTCACCTAGAAGGTTCTGCAGGGTACTACGTTAGTGCATCAAGACCTAAGATCTCGTAGGTCTCAATTCTGCTACCGACTGACCTCCAGTAACCATAGAAGAACATTTGTCAGCATTCTCCCTAAAACACAACGGGTGTAGGTCATCCTCACCTCCAAAATTTCTTGTTCATAATCCCTCGTCCAATTCATATTTTTCTCCCTCATCCTAAATAAGCTCCCTCAACTCCTTCATTTTCTTCCTAGTAGCTTAATAAAGGGAACCTCCGTCAGTCGGGGTTGTTGTTGTTATCATGCAAGTGTTTTTGGGTTCAACATACTTGAATGTAGTTTATGGGTATTCAATCTCAATTTCAAGCGAAAGGATTTGGGGGTTTAGAAAGTTCTTGAAAAACTCAATCTGTGAATGCTAGTGGAGGCTTACAATCATATGGCCATGGTTGAACTACTAAAACCTCCTCTAAGTTCGATTGATTTTCTTACTTTCTTAAGATCAAACATTCAGAGAGAAAGTTTTATGACTTACATCAATCCAATTACCCAGGTGGAGCTTGGCACTTCCATATGTCCAAAGTTTTAACTTTGTCAACATAGTGGGTTAGACATTCTGTTAACACTAACTACTCTAAAGATAACTCATTTGAGAGGATCTTACTCACTGTCCAAGTCACTCTCATTAAAAAGTTACAACTTCTAAGTTTAAAAAACATCATGTATGACATGGATTGACCCCAAACGTAGATAAATCCCAATCAGTTTTTACCCTTACTCCATTCACCCTTAATTTGTTGTAGGATAGATTTTATTATTGTACGGGAGTTTCTAAATTGCCCATTTTGGAGGCTACTCATTGATGGATCAAGTCATGTATTTGTATGACGATTGAATAGAGGCTAATAAAGTGGCATTGGATTAGCGAAACAATTTGGAATTTACTTCAAGCAGGTACACTCCTAAGGCGACTCAAGTTATCACAAAATCTCAATTTCCCACGTGTTTCCTACCTAATAATTGATCTTTATTCTTATTGAACGATTGCTCCAAATCTTCAATTTGAAAGGCAGATTTATCTAAGGTAGATTTGTCTAAGATATTTTTATGATAGGGTCAATACTAAGTTTACATTAAAAATATTTAGGAAAGATATTACTACAACTATTACAATGATGGATTTTTAATGGGTGTTTTTTCATAGAATGCATATAAGGGCTTGGCCACAGCTTGAGCTCATGTGCAAGCCCATCCCAAAGTATTCTATTAAGGCCAACTCGAGTCTAATCATTCATGGGTGGCTCAATAAACAATATCGGCATTTTTTTTTAATTTTGTTAGTTTTGGACCAACAACAAAGTGGCTTAGTTCCTCATTTTTATGTATTCATGGCTATATTGTAAAATAATGGGTTCAAATATTATTTTCTTTAAATCTCAATTTCTTGAATGGAGAACTGTTATACTATTTTTCAATTTCATCAGTTTTACCTAAATTTGTCTTTATTTATGTGAGTTAAAACTAATTCAATTAAAATAAATTTTACATTATATTTTTTATCAAATATATTAATTAATTGTTAAATTAAAAAATATTAATTTCTATACAAAAATAATTGTATTATTATTTATAATTTCAATATTAACAAATTCTATATTTAATTAATTATTATTTTAATTTAAACTCGATAAAATTTTAATTGCAAAAATAATATATTATAATTTTGATCTAATTCAATTTTTTAAATGTGATTATCGTAGGTATAGTATTTTAGGGTATGGTATTTTGGTCTCACTTCATGTTTAATTTGATATGAAACTGTTCTAAGTCATATATAACTTTCAAAGTGAGGATTGTTTGGTTTGATAGTGGGACAAGTTAAAGACAAATTATAGATAAATATTTGTAAACATTTGTGTTTGATAGGATCAACCTAAGCATGTATTCTCTCTGCTTCCTCTTTTGTAATTCCTAACAAATATAGACGGTAATATGTGTGATTAAGTGTCATTGTAAGATGTATATGTGGATGTGACAACTTTTATAATACTTAGAAATTATATTAATTTTACTAAAGTTAAATCTATATAATACTAGTACTTGTATTTTTTGTGTAAATAATAAAACTATAGAAAATATGTCGTTTTAATGCCCTTACTAGGATAGTTTAATTTGTTTGTTGTTAAATATTCATATATATTTCACACTAATATGTTTGGCCAAGGAGACATTGTTATATAATAGTGCTAATGATAAGCACATACTTAAATGATTCATACCGAGGATTGCCGGAACACAAAGGGATTGAGTGTAGCCTCAAATTAATGGAAGTGTAATTAATGAATTTAAAACTAAGCCGCCATCCACAAATAAGATCAAAATAAACTGTTATAATTTATTTAATTCACCCGCATAAATGAGTTGAATGGGAAGTGATGACAATGGATTACCTATTAAGCTTTATCAACATTTCAAATATGATAAGCTTATAATTGAAGTAGATGCTAAAAACCTTACTAAGCTTTATCAACATTTCACATAATTAAAAATCTTTTACTCTACAAACTTAATGAGCTAAAAGACTTATGTGTCAAATAATAATAATGAATATCTTATAACTATATAATATTTTTATATATGATAAAATATATTATTAAATATAATATTTATTAACATTTAGTATTACATTAACAGAAATAAATTTATATTAATAAAAATATGTTAAATAACCAATATAATTTTATTTGACAAGGTATAAAAATATTAATTTTTATAATAAAATTATTTATATTATAAAAAAATTATTTGTATGATATTTGTTATATATATAAAAAATATCATATATAATTATATATTATAAATAAATAATATTGAATAATTTCATTTTCTTCAATGATTTAACATTAAAGTCTCATGTAGCTCATTTCATAGAGCCTTATATTAAATATTCATTGATATTTTCGTCATGGCAAAATAATTGGTATAACTATTGTTATTTAATCTTTATAAATATATAAATAAATCTTATTATTTATTATATAAATCCAATATATTTTATTATCTATATAAATAATTGTGGAAATAAACTATTTAATATTATTAATATATAGTTATATATATTTAATAAATATTATATAAATAAAAATTTTATGTTATATATTGCTTTTATTATATAATTTAATAATGTTTTTATATATTATCAAATAAAATTGTTTTAATAGTTTAACATATTATAAATAATATAAACATATATTTTTAATAAAATTTATATAAAGTTAAATATTAATATTTACTAATATTTAATTCTTATATATAATATATTTTATTATATAATTTAATATCAAAAGTTTGTTTAGCTAATTCGAAACCCGGACATTCAAGAGTCTAATGCACCTGGGTGAAGATATCCGGACAATGTCAAAATGAATATATAATCGTCATATTCCCCCATTTCCACCCCACATCTTTAAAATATGGGAGTTGGAGGAAGATAAATGATAAAAATGAGTGCCAAAAATATCAATGACGCCCTTTAGTAACCATTGGAGTTCAACCCTATATAGACTCTGAAACATGCAGAAGGTTTCCTGGGGATCTAGTTTTGTCCGAAATTGTTTTAAAGAAACAAAAGGTAAAGGATTTTTCGAGGATTTTATGAGCCTCTTGGTTAAAGGTTCTAACCTAGGACAGCCCTGATCTTTGTCTTCTGATCTTCTGTAAGTGACATGGGGAATAAGACTTCAAATGTGACATAGAGATCTCCCTTCTTCGTGCTCAGGTATAGAGGCATTCCTTCCCCTTTAAATTTCCTCACTTCCTTTGGCTTTGTAATTCCCTGAGATAACAATAAATTGGACCAAAAGTCAGGATTCATTAACCTGTAATGATCTTATCCTAGATCAACAACTAGTAGGAAGAAAAAGGAAGGATGAATTTATATCTTCAAATGTGTTTTGATCCCTTTTCTAGCACCAAAACACTGACCCAGTCAGGATTCATTAACCTGTTTATATCTTCAAATGTGTTTTGATCCCTTTTCTAGCACCAAAACACTGACCCAGTCCTGAGAATAAATTGTTTTCCTTGACACAATAAGGAGAACCTTTTTCAGAAGTTCTGAATAAATAATACAAAATTCAGTAATTAAATTGTATATACAAATTTTCAAATTTAAAAAAAAAGCTTGAAAATTTCCAGAGAAACTTTCTTGAGAGAACCAGTGTTCCTTACCTTTGAGCTGATGTCCACAAGATGGTCATCGAGGTGCTTTATAGTTTTCTCAAAACCAACAAGAGCTTGAACCTGAGAGGGCAATGATTTATAAAAAGGACTGCCTGACATCAAGACAAGAACAGAGGGGGGTTTAAGGTTTACTTACCAGTGTAATGGTCACTGTTGTGTGTAAGTCATTTTCTTCCCTTCTGAAGGTATCATGTGGAGCTGTGCGAATACGGAACTGGAAGAACACTAAAGATCAAAATCTGGATCAAGGAAATCCTGACCATGATTCAAGAAAATGAATTAATGTTTACCTTCAAATCTCCAGATTCTCCATCAACTTTAGGCTCACCATCTTCAAAAAAGCCCACTTCCTGCAGAGAATGAAGCCAATGGTTAAAGCAGGCAACATATAAAAAAACCACCTTACCTATACACACTCATATGAATTGACATCAATAAATAGAGAAAAGCAGCCATATAAAGAAGAGAATACCCTAATGAAGTTATTTGTTGCAAGGCAAAGTGGACTGCAACGTATTATTCTTAATAAGTTTAATCTAGAGATGACCCTAAGCTCAATAAATATGGTCAGAGAGTATCAAAACTGCATCATAGAATCCATAAAATGACATCCATGCTCATTAATGGACAAGTCAACAAAAAAGAAGACTAGAGTGGATCAGCAGCAGCTTACTTGGCCATCTTTCATTCCCTTCTCAATATCGACAGTCAGAAAATAACCTTCCCGTTCAAATTTGATATTTTGGCATTGTTCACAGACCTGTGCAAATATGGTAAGAAAGTTAATATAGCCAGAAATAAGCATTGGCCCTCCAAAAACCAAGTGAGTCATGGAGCTAAATAAGAATTTCTAGAAACAGATAAACCAAAAGTTAAAAAAAGGATTATCAAAAGGATTCTATTTCAAAAAGAAAAGCAAAAGAAAGAGTTACACATAATTACAAATATAACAGATTTTTAATTAAAATATAAATAATTAAGAGAAAAAAAGAATATAGGAGCATTATAAACCTGTTCTGTCATCTGCTGGAACATTCCCGGACCTATTTGTCGATGGTAGACCTCATTTCTACAATTGCAGCGCCTCTTTCCAGGAGCAGGCTTTATAACATTTTTTTCTCTCCACACCTAGAACAAACATAATATGATGTATAAATATCATAACCTATTAGAAGGCCATAATTCATTCAATGAAAATTTCCGAATATAGATCCAACCAATACCTAGTCTAAAGAAAATAAATTGCAAATTATTTGAACAATTTACTCCAGTTTAAAGAATTACAAACATAGATACATAGATCTCTTGGTTTCCTCAAAAGATAAATATAATAAGCTCACATATAATAAGAAACATATTATTTACCTTCAATGTACCTCCTATGTATAAATCTTCCAGTGAAGCATCCAAGTCAACAATTACATCATCACCTTTAGGGATCTGCTCTTCTTCTTCTGCAGGTCTTCCACCACCAAAGAAACTACAGGTAGTACAATGAAAAATCACTAACTTGGAATCTCATCAAATGTTGTTGCTACATATTGGAATATCATTTCACTTTCAGAATAAGCAGATACAAATGTTTGCCAGTACGAACTATAATTTGAATTGGTGGGAAGTACCTCACCACTTTCTATGGGCTCGGGTAATCTCTAAAATCTAACTGGCATTCTCAAGAGAAATGTCTAAGTTGATTCAATAATCAGACTTACTTATCAAAAATGTCTTGAAAGGAACCCATTCCTCCACCTCTGCCTCCATTTGCTGCAAACTGCTTAAGACCCTCTTCTCCATACTTGTCATATACGTTCCTCTTCTCACTATCAGATAGCACCTCATATGCTAAACCATGAAGAAAAAAAACCATTATCTCAAAATGAAATAGATTTCCTGTTTGAGAGCAGAAAGCTAGAATCTTTACCATTATTAATCTCTGCAAATCGCTTGTTAGCCTCTTCATTGCCTTGATTCTTATCAGGATGATACTTCAAAGCGAGCTTCCGGTATGATCTTTTGATCTGATCATCCGAAGCACCCTTCGGCACTTGCAGAATATCATAGTAACTCTTCCTGCAACCATTAATCAAAACATCCGTACGCGCATTCAAAGGCCAGAAACGTAACAAAATGAAGCATTGCAAATGTGGACATGTCAATGATACTCTCTATGGCACCAATGAGTGACCGATGGAGTCACGTCAGTTCAGATGTGGCGTACCCTGCGATGACTATGACAGCGTAACAAAGAGCGAACAATATGAACAGAACATTCGCCCTCGGATGCGCCATTGAGAGAGTTGGATCTCTCCGACCAGAGCCAGACACTGCGCCTAGGGTTTGTCTCTTCCTGATGAAAGAAGGAACAGTGCACCAATGGATTCCCCTACACCTGAAGTATTCTTTCTCAGGGATGGCGCGGTCTCCGGAGCTTGGGTAGATAGTCGATTCGTCTTCCTCCGTGTGGCAGTGTCTCAGAGAAAGGGAGACGGTGGAAATAACGGCCGATGCACAGGCATATGGAAGGAGAGGACGACTTACTAACACAAGCTACGTGTTTACCATGGAAACTGACCAATGGGAAGGAGCCTATGGCCGTTTCAGCCAATGGCTACGTGCCACGTCTGAATGATGCTCCCTCTAAATTGGTCGCACAAGAAATCAATCAAATACTATAATTGATTGATGTTGGGATTATTAGTCACAAATGATTATTAGGATTTAGAATTATGAGAATTTTTAATTTGGAGCAACCAAGAATCTCTGCCTTAATATTAGATGTATTTACACGAGAAAATGGAGATGTTAGATGTGTTTATATTTTAATCGATATTTCTTATATGGCCTTGACAAAGTCTTATTAAAATGAAACGGGCTTAAGCTATTTTTCTTATTGGGCCTAATAATGACATTCCCATCAAGCCTCGCTCGCATGTATTCGAAGATTTAATAGAGTCAAACCTAATACATTTCTGTGCCCAAAAAATTCTTAATGCATGTCTCGTCCTCTTACATTTCGCCACGTCATCATTTGCACGTCACACCCTGGGCTATGATCGCCTGCGGACGCGGCTACGGTAGTTAGGAATCTCAAGGCTATTATTCAAAGTAGAAAAAGAAAGAGTAGGATGAAGTATTCATGAAGGTCTGCAGGAAGAATCTGTGGAGCTTTGCAGTCTAAAACTTCTCAGGGGTTTTTTAATATGAGCTGCTTCATTTGAACCCACCAAACTGGACCTTTCCTGTCTACATATAGATAGATTGGCAGATATCACCAGAGTCGTCCTTCTTCCGCCGGGAAAATCAACGCAGAAGCCCCGAGCTCCAAGGAAAGCTGAAAATGGCGAAGTCACAGATCTGGTGTGCGATCGGGACCTTGGCGCTTCTGCTCGCCTCGGCAGTGGCCGACGATGTCGTTGTGCTGTCAGAGGAGAACTTCGAAAAGGAAGTTGGACAGGATAGAGGGGCTCTCGTCGAGTTCTACGCTCCATGGTTTTCCATCGCGCTGGATTATTTCGATGCTTTCCGATTCTAAATTATATGCCTTTTTTCCCTTTTGATTTGATCCATTCAATGATCCGGATATCGTCATTTAGATCGGTCGATGACTGCATTTGATCGGTAGATGGGATGCAGGATCTGATTTTCTGAGCTCCTTGTGCTTTTTTTTCTTAATTGTTCGATTTTGGAACTTTATTGATGATAAACTTTCCTGAAAGAGCTTTATTTCCTTTGTCTTTGCCCATTATTGCATCTCGCCTCCGCCCTCGCCATAGAAATTATCAGATGGGGACTAGTGAGATTATGTAGAGCGTTTGGCATTCTCGTTTATTGTTAGTAGGAAGTGATGGGCTAGCTTGGAAAATTTGCCTAACCCCATTTCTTAACTAAATCGGTATGTCAAAGTTGATGTTCCTTCCTTCTGGGTCATGATTCGAATGAGTAGCAAATCGCCAATCCCTGTCTCAGGAGTTTCTTTTTAAGAATGCCAATAACGCAAGATCAGAAGAAGGTTTTGTACTTATTTCATTCTTATACGCACGCTTCTATCCAATGATCAAATGAGTCCAACATGTTTGTGCATTTCATATTTGTGTTTTAGTTGTCTGGTAAAAGTTGAAAGTCAATATGATTTGCTCCACAAATGTTTGATACTTTATATGGACGTTCACCAGGTGTGGACACTGTAAAAAGCTTGCTCCCGAATATGAGAAGCTTGGAATGAGCTTCAAGAAGGCAAAGTCTGTTTTGATTGGAAAGGTGAGCTACTAACGTTGATTCTCCTATATTGATCATGATGCAGTGGTGCTGATGGTTTGGAAAGTTAAATGATTCTATTGATAAATCTTTGTGCCAGCCACTGGACCTATTATTTACCATCTGGTCTTAAAAAGAGTTTAAATGTGATGTATATGTAGGTGGACTGTGATGAACACAAGAGCTTATGTAGCAAGTATGGAGTTTCTGGATATCCAACGATCCAGTGGTTTCCAAAAGGATCCTTGGAGCCCAAAAAGTGAGCCCAAGTAGTGTTATGTCATTGCTGAGAAAATTTTGTTTATCTGAATTGGCAACTTATTTTCTCTTTCATGAATGTTTTTTTGTGTGACATAGGTATGAAGGGCCACGGACTGCAGAGTCACTTACTGAGTTCGTTAACAATGAAGGGGGTACTTATTTTTCATCTCTATTCAAGAATCTATCTGACAGCTTCATTCTGGCATCATATCCAAATCAAAATGGAATATTTATGTGTGAAAAACATGAACTGAACATCAGTATCTAGCAAATGCTTTATGAGACATGAGATATTAACAGAAAATGTATCCATTTTTCACTTTTGGGTCAATGCTGGGATAACTGCTAGGGTTCCCTAACATATAGAATTTTCAGGCACAAATGTGAAGATAGCTGTGGCGCCATCCCATGTTGTGGTGCTGACTGCTGATAACTTTGATGAGGTGGTTCTGGATGAAACTAAAGATGTTTTGGTAGAATTTTATGCACCATGGTGAGTGTTCCTGTATTTTATGTTTTGGTTTTAGTTTTCAAAGTTGACAACTTTAGCTAGTCATTGACCAAAAGAAGTAAACGAAGCTTGGTATTGCTTCACTGAACCTTGTATAAATGAGTTTTCCCCAATACATTCTCATTTAGTTATTTCTTTTATATTCTGACATTGATAATTTTGTGTTCAGGTGTGGCCACTGCAAAGCCCTTGCTCCTGTAAGTAACCATTCTTTTCTTCCCTTTTTGTGAAATGGTACATTAATTGAGGCCTTATTTCATTATTGGATAATAATTAAAGCTAATGCCCTTTTAAAGACTTATGAGAAAGTGGCAACAGCATTTAAGTTGGAGGAAGAAGTAGTGATTGCTAACCTTGATGCTGATAAGTACAAGGACCTAGCTGAAAAGTGAGTACAGTGTGGTCTCAGTAATCAATTGTTGCTTAGCAGAATGAGATTGCACTCCTTTTGTAATGTACAAAGTTTAAATTCAATATCTGAAAATACAGATATGGTGTGAGTAGTTATCCTACATTGAAGTTTTTCCCCAAGGGCAACAAAGCTGGTGAAGAATATGAAGGCGGAAGAGATTTGGATAACTTTGTGAACTTCATCAATGAAAAATGTGGAACAAATAGGGATGCAAAGGGACATTACACCTCAAAGGTATGAGTTTTACCCTCAAGAACTGTCCATTTCTTCTTATAGTATCTCTCTGACCTATGGGATTAATATTCTGCAGGCTGGTCTAGTCAAGAGCTTGGATACATTGGTGAAGGAGTTTGTAAGTGCCAGTGCTGAGGAGAAGAAATCCATCTTCATTAAGATAGAAGAAGAGGTTGAGAAGCTCACTGGTCCCAATGCTAGGTATTATCTGAGTTTAAATCAAAGAGGAGATCAATTCTATCATATGATTATCTTGCAGATTGTTTCACATAAACTTCAGATTCTCATGGGTTATGATTTGTTCCACCTGCTTAGGTATGGAAAGATATACCTTAAATCTGCTAAGAGTTGTTTGGAGAAGGGTTCTGGTTATGCTCAGAAGGAAATTGATCGGATTCATCGCCTGCTTGAAAAGGTGATTCTATACTGACATTCTGGCATTCTTCATTTTTTGAAACGAAGTTCTTAACAGATAATTACTCCAAAATGAAAGCAGTAGCTGTGCCACCAGCATATTAAGAAACAAACTATATCCATCTCCAAGAAATATATGCTATATTCTGATGCAACAGTGCTCATAAAATTTTCACTTCTTGTTCGCTGGGCTAATCATGAAACTGCTGCCATTCTTTTCCTTTTCTGTTTCTTATTCTGCAGTCAATCAGTCCTGCCAAGGCAGACGAGTTCACCCTGAAGAAGAACATTCTCTCATCATTTCCATAATGGCAGGAGCCTAACCAATAGAGATGTGATTCACATTTCCTATTGGCAGGTATTTTTGTGCACTAGTTGATTCGTAGAGCTTAGGCCCTCAATATTTTTAAGCTTTTCATTTTGGAACTCTATGTTACAATAAGTTAGTGTTTTTTGTTCTGTCATCTGACCCCTTTATGTATGTTTGAAGTTTTAGTTTTTTTTACACCATTTTAAAGTTTTAGTTGATTATGGAAATCTCAGTCCATATTCTATGTGTTCTTTTGACAAAGGGAGGTAACCCTTTGAACTCAAGTCTTGATTGCATATCCTCTGCTTCCGTACTGAATTGATGATGAGCTTGACATTTTACCATAATTTCGCATCATATGGTAGCAACCTAGGAGAGCACTGTAGATTCTAATTTTTATTGTAATGAGTTGGGTAACACATTGATGTATTGAAATATAGACAACTAGTTCGCATCCCATTTTTTATAATTTTATTCCGTTCCAGTTTACAGCTATTTTTTACCCCTATTTCTCGTGACTATTTGGATGGATTCAAATGAAGTTCTTACCACGATGATAGATTGACATGAAGGAATCCATTAATATATTGAGGTAATTGACTCTAAATATACAAAATATTCTAAAAAATTGGAGTTAAAAATGTCAAATTTCAAACTATCCTTTAAAACTCTTGAAATGAGCATTTTATAGTTAACCTTTTATTTAATATGTATTAATGAAATATTTCGAATCTAAATTATCTATCTAAAATAATATCTATATATATATATATTATAATAATTAATAATCTAGCTATTTATTTCAAAATTTAAATATTCCTTTATTTTTATTAACAATATTAATATTTTATAAATTAATGGTGTATCATTATTTGAAATTATATCCTTTTTCGTCTCTTGAACTGGGTTTGTTCTTATCACCTCACGTATGAAAATGTTATGAAAATTAAAATTAAACAATTTATATGAAATTTACTGCTATTGTATTATCCTTGAAGTGCCCCATGGATGTGAATTACATATTCATTTTGTTAAAGATAGAGTTAAGTTTGTCACATCAGCATGTTTTGTTGAAGATAAAGTCTGTCTCATCACATAAGGATGTATTACGACCACATTACAATATATTTCATCCTATTTTCAATTATTGTATTTACTAGAATTTGCTATAAAATCCAATTTTAATTTTTATAAAAAATTATGAATTATGAGCATTGGTCATTTAATTATTAATGCACCCGCCATTTTAATATGCATTTTAATATAGATTGATATGTTGTTATGGGATTTCCCCATCCTTAAATTAGATGGTGTAATAATTTTATTTGTGTTAGAACTTATATTTTTTAAAAATGTTATTTTAGAACAATACTAGAATACCTAATTATATAGTGACGTCCGTGTAACACGACTAATCAACAAGTGATAAGAGTGCATGTGCATAAATAATAGAGAAAGGTAAAACATGTACTTAACAGTAAATTAGGAAAATTTTGAGAAGGTTTATATATTTGATATCATGTAAATTGAGTCTAAATTCTAAATATATTGGATTCATGGTCCACCTTAATAGCTTCCCACCATAAACTAATATTATTCTCAACCCACTCTTAAATTTAATACAAAACGACTTTTGACTGAGTCCTACTATTTAAAAGTTTCTTAGTAATATTCTCCGCCCACAAAAAAAACAAAATATGAGATCTTTTTAGGTCTATTTTTTTTCTCTCACGTGGCTGGAAAGAATCTAAGTTAAGCTAATTCGACTTTATTCCTTCATCTTTATTTAAGTTTTTAAATTCAGTTTATTTTAGGAATCCCATGTAATCAGTTAGGATGGGGCTTGATTTAGGAAGGTTGCCAATCAAGTCTCTATCTTTATTAGTTGGTGACTTCAGCTAACTCGTGATCCTCCACAAGATTTCAATAAATTGGGTTATGTAACAGATTATCAGATTTGATTAGATCTTTTAGAGCTTTCAAAATTTTACACGGATTGTTATTTGAAAAAAATTATGTTTAAACGGAAAATAACAGAGATGATATTCTAAAAGTATTTTAGAAAATGAGCTAATTCAAGGGTTTAAACCAACGGTAATAAGATCGGGCCAAGGTTTGTGAATTATGAAAATGGATTTAGGCCTAATATTTATGAAAATAAGTAAAAATTTATAAATTATAAAAGGTATTGGACAAAATATTTATGAATAGGTATAAATACTAATAATTCTTGAAAGTGAACAAATATTTAACATTTATAAAAAAAATGAAGGTACATAATTTATTAAAACGATCTAGAAGCCTAATGGTTTTGAAAACATGACAATGAACTTCATATAACATGGGAGATTGATGGATCCAGCTTATAATTGCCTTATATAGGTTAATATTTACTGTGTTGTATAGGTCACCACAACGTTAAACTATTTTTAAAAAATATGAATATGAATACGTATGAAAATTTAACTATTTTGTAAAATTTATACAATAATCTTATTCCGTTATTTTTATTTTAAAAATAATTTTAGGTTACAAATGGCTAGTGTCGTACTACAATGGTGGTTATAGTTTTAATAAAATATGTTATTTATTATTAAAATAATTCCGACCAAATTGGTGATATAATTAATAAGCTTGTGAGAATAATTTTTTTCACAGAATAATTATACATTTCTTTTACAAAAGAATTATCCATTCAAATTTAATTTAAAATAGAGAATAAGTATATTTTATAAGATAAATGGAATACTTACACCACAAAATAAACATTTTATTAAATAATTAACCCAATAAATTAAAATATAAAATAAAATAAAATAAATAATTTTAAAATATAATTTTAATTAATAATATTATATAAGGGTGTCACAAAACATAATATCAAGTTAGCAAGTTAGGTGAATCAATTCATGTCAGCGAGAGTTAGGGTGAATCAATTCATGTGATGGAGAGTTAGGGTGAAACAATTGAATGATTCTCCAATGAAAGGGATATAAATAGCCAATCGTTCGTCATATTTCATTCAATAAGGGTCTGCATATACACTAAATTTCTACAAGCATCTCTTCTTTATGTACATCTATGACTGTTTTCTGCTCACTCCCGATCCGCACAAGCCGACCCGAAGACGGTGCTGAATAAAATATTGGAAATCTATGTGCATGGACGGGGAGATTGCCGTGGCAAAACTTCATCTTAAAGCCTAATGTAAATATTCTTCATGTGAAGGAAACCCGCTAATAAGCCCCAGAACACAATCTCAAGCAGCACAAACACCAGAGTTCCCCATCTCTCTGAGCGCAACATGGCTTGTACCGTTCTCTCAGTAAAGTAAACCTACAAAAATTTTCAGAAACACAAAAAAAGGATCCCATCTGAATCAGTCAAAAGTGGTAGGTATTTTGTGGGGACCGCTAGGTAAGAAAAGGAACAGTGAAAGGTCGATTGGTTCATTAGCGTGAAGCACAGAAACATCCTATGGCTTTTCTCTGATGCCACTTAGATACTCTTAATCACGACACTCTACAAACTTACAATAGCCTTAACCGTCCTCTAAAGGTAATCTTGGAAACTTGCTGAACGAGTAGCTCAGCAGGGCTTCAGAGTAGAAAGACAAGAAACGTTACCAGGTTGTTTTCTGGAGACCGCCAGTAGAGACCTTGCAGAGCAGCAGGAAAGAGCTCACAAGCGGCCAGAGCAAAGATGACCAAAGCATTCATTCCCATCCACTGAAGTAAAAGCAACGGTCTTTTCACATCTTTAACGTCAACCTGCAAACGGAAGTTGTTGAAAGCATATTAAAATATGTCCACAGCATTGAAGCTAACAAGCCCTAAATACAATGGCCAAATTATTTGTCTCAATGATGTATATGCCTTCATGATGAGTATTCTGCATGTTGAAGATAAAATTTATCAGTCTAGTAAATATTATATTTATCATATATTATGGCTAGGGAAAAACTATAGTAATTCTACAACTATGGAATTTTTTAAACTTCATTTCTAAAACTTTCAAAATAATTTTTTTCATTTCAAAATTTTAATTTATTTTGATACTCTCCATCAAAGTTCAAGTCCATTATAGTTGGAGGGGGCATTAAAATAGCTAATGTAACTAATTTATATGAAATAAATCGTATTAAAAATAGGGAGAAGCTATATATTTGAATTCATATATTTATATAAAAAAATTATAAATTTATATACAAATAAAAATTCATAAATTTAAATAAAATAATGAATAAACTTTTATACAAAAAAATCATAAATTCACATAACATATCAAATTTATAAATTTACATAAGATAATACTATTTTGTGTCATTATTTAAAAGAAATTATTTATATCATATTAAACTAATAAAACTATATTATTGTACATATAAAAGCAATAATAAATAAATTTTGGTACATATAAACGTTCATAGATTTATGTAAATTATTCAATATATTTATATACATAAATCTCATAAATATATATATAATAAATCATAGGTTTATGTAAATTTACACAAATAATATTGATCCCAATACATACATATATTTATAAAACTTATTTAAAATAATTAATATTTTATGAGATATAAAATTTTATTAATTATTTGTATGTACAAGAATGTATGAATTATCTTATATAAATATAGTATTTTCTATATGCAGATGAATTTATAATTTGTTTTATATAAATTTATGAATTTCAAGATATCAATTTTATTTAGTTTTGATAATATGTATTCAAAACTAACTGTCACTAACTGTAGCGGATTTAATTGTAACGAAATTTGTTGAATATTACCGAAAGATATTATAAACATGAAATTTTAGAACTAAAATAGCCATGGGAAGTTTTAGAATTTTTTTTGCACAATGGAAGTTTTAGAATGAAGTTCAAAAAATTATAAAGTTTTGGAACTGCTAATGTAATTTTCCCTTATGCTTAAGATAGCGAGTATATTTCCAGTTATGAAATATTCTATTAGTTTTGGTTGTCTCTATAGTCTATAAATAGGTAAGATAACCTATGTTTTTTTTATTGAGTGGATCACAAATGAAAATTCAGTGGTTATAGTATCATTGTTCTTCCAAGTTTCGTGAGATTTGACATATATATATATATATATATATACATATATTCTTAATTTATTAAAATTGTATAGTGATATTTTTTTCTTAGTTTTATTACAAAATTATAAATATATGAGTATTTTATATAAATTATTAGATTCATCTATCAATATCTCTCATCTGTCTTTATCATATTGTAAAATTAACATTGTATCAAAGCATATCCGTCCTCACAATTCCGTTATAAAAGAAGTGATTTTGATGAATTGGCTACACAAACATTAAGACAGTGAAGTTTAAAATTTGTCAGAGGAATAAAAAAGCAATTAATGTTAGTGTATACTGTACTGGTATAATAGAAAATAACTGTGATGGGTAGAAAACAACTTAGTTTATTAATTGTTGCATCATCAGTATATAAAATAATTACTTATTACTTGGTCTTTGGACTTAGCATTGATTATGGGCTTATGGCCACCTTTAAAAATTTTCAAAATAAATATTTTGTATGATTTCATGGTCATTTTGATTGGGAGTATGGCAAGTAGATAGGATATTATTTTAACTAGTTATTATATTATTAATTTATTAAGATTATATCATAATATTTTAATATTATTTATTATTATATTGTCATTGCAAACTTTTTTTTGCTCTATCATTGGGAACTTATAAATAAGTGCATTTAAGTCATCTTATATGTTGATAAAAGATTTTACATTAAAGAAATAAGATAAATATTGTACATTTATAACATGATAAAATAACATCAATTATCATTTTAAATAGAAATAGTTTCAATCACTTATAAGCTGGCGCTTTTGAGAACAACCAAGGGACATGAGAATATCTCAGTTGTAGGTTTACTCCAGTTAGATGGAAAAGCTGCATCTCTCTCTTAATCTATCTTGTTTGACATGAATTTGGGAGCAGATGATAGGTGAATCTCTATTATAATCTCAACAATCTAATCAAGCTTAATATTGCAGGACAGTTTATCTTTGATTTTATAAATGGGAAATTTCCCACAATCAATCAGTAATTATAGAAGACAAATAAAGGTGAGCTTACCATGTAATATATCACGGTCAGTAGCAAGCCTGATGCTCCTGCTGTAATGCACAAGTAGCTCAGCGTATATAATGGTTTACAAAGAGGGATTCCTGTTGTCCATGAAGTCGCCCACAGAATGAGTTCATCAGAAAAACACAAATATAATTAAATTTCGACACATTCCAAAGAATATGTACCTAATATATAAAGCATATATCCTGAAGTTAGTAGGATAATGGATGAAGTAGACCATAAGTGGATCCTATGGGAATGACTCTGTAGAGAAGATGCTATTGCAGGTCATTATAAACCAATAGTGCAACGAGCATAATGACAAACTAAATCTGAATAAATGACAACTATAATTTTCCCGTGGTAGAATAAATTAAAAGATCATACCTCGACATGCACAAGAATATGCCCAAAATGCAACCCCAGGAAGCATGTAACAGTGGCCATCAGAGAACTGAAAGGAAATTCTTTGTCAAATATAACAAGTAGCATCCTTGGAAATAATTTTGAAAAGAAAGATTCAACATATGCACATCCATACAAACAACAAAGCTGCCAAACAAAAAATCTCTTGATTTGCTTGTTGATGGTTACAGATATAATAAGGGAAAATCTATAACTATTTTCCTGTTTATTAAGAAAGTTTCTGAAGATGTAATATCAGAGGTAATGATTCCAGATCTGATTGAGATTTATGCCTCAATGTTGCAATCTTGAACTTTCAAGGATAAAGAGAGCATGATAATTCGCATCTGATTCTGTCAATGCAACTATTTGAGCCAGGATGATGTCGGTAAGATTGTCCAACCTCAAAAGACCCTCTGGATCAAAAGGAGCAAGGCACCATTCCGGTGAATTTGGTGGCAAGGGTCCATAGTCAGGAGAATTAACACTGCACTCCTGTGATAAGAAAATTTGAGTATAAAAACTAAACATCATAAAAGATTGGCTACCATCATAGATATTTCATGCAGACCTTTGTTCTCCTATACACAGGGTGTTGGTACAGATGACTTTGACCTAGAAGATACCGATCAATCAAGCCAACAGCATTGCAAGGAGGTTCAATACTGCCCCTCATATCACAGTTAACCTACAAAGCAGCAAGCAAACCCAAAGAAAATAAAATAATGATGATCCTTGAAACAGAAAGTTGTTCTCAGATATAATAGACAATATGTATCCCAAATAACATATTTGAACCACAAGTATATACAAATTATGATGTCTACTCACTATTTTACTGCTTGATTCATAGATTGAGAAGTTTCCACTTGAGACTTCATATTCCCAGTCAGGAACATAAAGGCCATACATGAAGGCCATGTAAATTGCACATAAGAGAGCGGAAGTTATCCTGAATGGTAAAAGCAGGAAAGTTTATTAGTGTCAAACAGATATATGTATGTATGTTTTTTCTATCATGACTTAGAAAGTAGTCATGCATGTAATACAATTTGCAAACAAATATTGTAGATTGATCTTGTTTGCTATATCATTATGTAGGATACAGTGACCATTAAAACATAAATTATAATTTTTCTTTATATAAATAAGGGTTTCACCCTTACATATTTTATTGTGAAGAATTATACTATATATAATACACATTAGCAGCTAAAATGTAAAAAAAAAAGAGGAAATTGTAATTTAATAAATAAAATGTGTAGCATCAAAATAAGTACATATAAATACAAAAATCCTTCTTTATTTTTTAAGAAAATTATTTTATTCAAACACAAAAAGGGTGTCAAAAGGTACTAATAACAAAATGAAATCACATTAAGAAGCATCATAGTGTGCAAGCAACACAGAATTTTTGTGCATAGATGGGATGGAGTAGAATGTCCATACACATCCAAATCATAAGTTAAATTGTTTTACATAAACACAAATTTGGAAACACGAGTTTCAATCTTCTAAGTATGTTTTATTGTTATTATATATATGCAAGATAGAAAAACATGCTACTGTTTCTCCTCAAGAATAATGCTTCTGTATGATAATTCGTAGCAATTAAAATAAAAGTAATGCATAGAACTAACCACTGGATGTAGTATTTCTTCAGGAATGTCATTGTTGAGTCAACAGTGAGATTGTTAACGAGCCAAATCTCAGAGATTGAAGCCAGTAAGTACCCAATCGATATTCTCTGTAGATTGAAAATGCATCAGTTAAAACATGTAAAGACTACATAATGCTTCTGATGCACAGTGGATTGATAGATGAACAAAACATATGTAGAAATTTTCTGCCAGTGGCATGAAACATTATTAATCAGCCTTAAAATTGTGCTGTGAAATGAAAAAAAAAAAAACAGAGCAGAAGAGTCCATTCATAGACATGTTCATAAGATTTGCTTGAGCAAAATGCAAATGATGATTTCCAATAGAAAACATATCCAGAGCCAATAACTAAGTGTGTGTTGCAAGAAATGAGTGACCAGGTATAATAATTGGATGATCAGAAGTACCTGTAACACTCCCAGCCAGCGTATCTTGCCTAAGTCCACTCCATAGGTTAAGTTGTTACGACCATGGAAATACCCACCTAAGTGTGCACCGCAAGAAATGAGTGACCAAGCATAATAACATGCCCAAACAATTGTATCCAGTCAAACAAGAAAAAAAGGCTATGAGTCACCCTGAAGACATAATTGTCAAATACACACAAACCTTGAAGCAACAATCCTAGTAGAAAGAGCTTGACAGTTCTTAGCAAAACTTTCTGTGTAGCCAATGACTTGCTAGATATTTTCTGCAATAATGGCATAAATCATGCTTAGGGGCTAGAATATGACATGGTTTAGAGTGAGAAGAACTGACAGATGTGTTGTTCTTTTTCTACCCTTTTAATCACCTAGCTTGATAATCCCTCTCAAAAACCTTCAGAGCTATTGTTCTTAACTGAAAATTTATAGTGACAGTGATGAACAAAGACAAATCAAGCAGCCCTCGAAAAGGAATGATGGCAAAGTATGCTCGCAGCCATATGGACATGCTACCAATCATCACCCTAAAAAACCCTAAAAAGTTCAGAGTGGACATAAAAGTCATTATCAAGAGCACCACAAGTATCATTTCCAACATCAAAGAAACATGTATGATAAGAAAACATTGTGGTTCAATAAGTGATTGAGTCTATATATTTTTAGTTTAAGCCGATAAGTAGTAGTACACAATCATCATATAAACCAACAACATTTTCCTTATTTCTCTAATTTGGGATTATATTCTCAACACCCACACTCTCGTTAAAAATGTTGTGAACCAATAATATTGAGTCCATAGCCACTTAAAATTTTAATTTAATAAGTGATTATATACAATTATTTTATAAATTCCCGACAATTCTTTTATTTCTCTAATGTGTCATTGTATTCTCAGTGCATACCTTGAAGACTAGACCCACTGAAACACCCACTCCAAAGAGAAAAAATGGCATCACAAAATCTGCAAGTGTTACACCGAACCAAGGAGAGTGGTTAATGGATGGGAAAGCACCCCCCGCATCATCAACTAGAATCATTAGCTGCAAGAGGAAAGCCAGAAACATGGAAGTAAAATTAGTGAACAAAATGACTGAAGTAACTTCAACGGAAACAAAAGAACAAATGATACTGGAAAATTATCACAATTAGCAGAACCAATGAGGGTGGCATGATGTGATGCAAGCATTCAACTCAAAACTATCAGCTAAAGTGAAGTGAAAACTGCTAATAAATGAAAACAACGAGATTGCATCCTATAGACAACCCGCTTCCAGTTGAATACTTGAAGAAATTTATACATCTCAGAAACAGTCTCATTCTCATTAAGAAATGAAAAGCTGACAGCTATATCTTGTATTTGAGCTGAATCACATCCGATAATCACCTCTTTCGATTAATTATACGACCTGACAGAAGAACAAGGCGCAATTCAATCAAATTATGCATTTCAACAATAAAAAACAGCTGCAACCAAAAAGTCAGGTATCGGTCAACAACGGGATTCCGCGGAAAGAATAGTAAATAAAACTATGACTGAGCAGCTCACAGCAACGGTCAGCCCGCGGAAGACGTCGAGTGATGCGAGCCTCCGGTTGGAAGACGGCGATCGAGTACGTTGATAGTCAGGAGAGACTGAGGGCACAATCTCGGGATGGGCTGCCACGACAACTGGCTCCCCGTGCTGAAGCAGCGATACTGGAGAAGTACGGGAGAGGAGAGATACCTTGATCTGCTCGTCATCTTCTTCAACATCGATCGTTGTTGCCATTGTTCCGAAGGAATGAGAGTGGATAGATGATAGGATTTTGGGCAGTAAAATTCTTCTAAGCGGCCTTCTCGAACATGCGAAAATGAACCCAACACGACCATTTGCAATTAAATATTAGCCAGGCTGCGAATTACTCTCAAGTATAAATGGTGTGCGCGTTCAATCTATGAATGAGTCTAGTGAGTAAGTTATCAGACGTAGAAGGAAAAAAAAGACATTCTCATAAGGGGACTAACAAAATTTGTGTGGATCTAAAAATACTACCAGTTGAGCCAGCCCTTAATAGCATCAGGAGTATAGTTTTCAAGAAATATGATAATACGAAGGAATAGAGTTTTCAAATAGTGAGACCTTGAATCTGAAATTCAAACTTTTTACTATGCTGGACTTTTTCATGATCAAATTTCTCTTTTTTCCATTTTTTGGAGTCGTTCGAGAAATTATTGGTAAATTAAATTGTATGTGCACTATATTTACACTAATTTTGGATTTTGAATAATTGTTTTATTTATTATTTAAATTATTTTAATATATTTATTTATTTTATTTATATTATTAATAATTTATTTTCTTATTTATTTTTATTATTATATAATTTAAATAAAGGGATATATTAATAATATTTTATACAAAATTATATAATAAAAATATTATACATAAAAAAATAACATTTACTATATATAATATAATTTATTATATATATTATTTTTATTATAATTATAAAATATGTATATATATTAATTATTTATTATAATAATAATTTAATAATTTTATATAATATATTATTTTAATATTTAATATAATTTAATTATATATTAATTAATAAATTATTTAATTTAATTAAAATTATAAATTTAAAATTTTAATTAATAATTTTTATCTCATTTAACATTTATCCAAAATATTAATTATTAAAAAATTTTAACAAATACAAATTCATTACTTTAATTATAATTTTAATAATTAATAAAATATAATTCAAACTACTCAATTCAAATATACTCTAAATTTTCTATTATATAATTACGTTAAAACCCAATAAAATAAAAATATAACTATAATATTATATCAAGATTTGTTAGTGCACTTCAAAATTGTTGAAAATGTGTGATTACTCTTTTAATAGCCGTGCACCTCGTGATTTAAGAGCTACACAAATATAAAGGATAAAAATAGTGTATGAGTTCTAAATAGTGATATCTAAATTTAAATAATATTATAAGTATTGATTAATAATTATTGAGAAAATTTTCTATTATAAAATTGTAATCTTGTTATTTCTAAATAAAGATACTTCAAGGACACAGGCAATCACTTTTTAATATCCTAAAATGATATCAAATGTAATATTTTTTCAAAATAGCTAATAAATAAAATGTAAATATTAGGTGAGCAAATGAATCCAAGTACAATTAATGAGAAAATATATCCTATTTCCTATTGAATAGTTTAGTGATACTTATAGTTTAAGTATAGAGAAACTTTAAAGCATGCTGCACATAAAAAGAAAAAGCAAATGAAATATAGAGAGGAGTAGAATGCTCTAAAGGTTTAGTATCCACGAGCATACCGTGACTATGAAATTGGGCAACTCTAAATTTAGAGGGAGAAGTGTGGAAATAATTTTTTTTATGGAAAAGAAAGAGGTAGAGAAAGAGTGTCGCAAGTGCCATAAGTTTGGTTATTTTTCAATATGAGTGTTCCAAGTGGCAAATAAGTGTCAATTTTGCCGAGATGGGAAGAGATGACATGAGTATGTTACTAGTTAGATATAAGAAACCTAAAAAATTTACTAAAATTCAAGATGCTTGATATTTGGATTTAAGGTTTATGAGAATAGAATTACATGTTTTGGGTTTATAAGGTTGGAAGTGTTTCACTACTTACAAGTCATGACTTTTAAATATACATAGGTCTGACCTCTTATTAATCCTCAATACCTTCTCTCACATGGTATCAGAGCCGATGAATAGAGTAGAATGCAATAAACTTATTTGTGATGCTTGTTAGTTTGAAAAATACACAAAAATAAGTTATAATTCTACTGAATTAAGAAGTATGAAGTTATTTTTATTGATTCACTCGAACGTTTGGGGGCCATACCAGATTCAGATGGTTTATCACCTTTATTGATTGTCACTCTTGGATGACATAGTTATATTTGATGAATGTCGAATGAAAAGTTGTGAGATACAAGCAAGGTTGGTGGTAAAAGGTTATAGTCAAACATATGAAATAGAATATGATGAGACTTTTGCACAATTTGTTAAGATGAGCACTATAAGAATGCTTATCTTTTGTGTTCCTAATTTCGGGTGAACATTACATCAAATGAATGTAAATAATGCATTTTTGCATGGAAATCCACAAGAGAAAGTATATATGGAGATTTCATCTAGATTTGGTATGATGAAGATTGTGGGGAAGGTATGTAAATTGAAGAAATCTCTGTATGGACTCAAACAGTCACCAAGAGCATGGTTTGATCGATTTCAACGTGCAGTGGTTAAAATGGTTTACTGGTAGTGTAATGGAGACCATACAATTTTCTATCGACACTCTAATGGTCGAGTTGCTATTCTCGTAGTATATGTGGATGATATCATCATCATTGGGGATGATGCTGTTGAGATATTGTAGTTGAAAAAAATAACTAAGTAAAGAATTTGAGGTAAAAGACTTGGGTCCTCTAAAGTATTTTCTCGGTATTGAGATTGCAAGATCTAGGAAAGACATAGTACTTTCTTAGAGAAATTATACATTAGATTTACTCACTGAGACATGGATGTTAAGTTGTCGAACTGCTTCAACATCAATAGAACCAAATCATAAGTTATGTGTTAAGTCAGGTGACCTAGTGGATAAAAAACGATATTAGATAATTGTGGGATGATTGGTATATCTATGTCATACAAGACCTGATATCACATATGCAATCAGTATTTTGAGCAGATATATGCACGATTCCAGGACAAATCATTGAGATGTTACCATAATTATATTAATATATTTAAAAAGGAGTATGGGTAAGGGACTTTGGTTTAAACCTCGGAGTCACACCAAAGTGAAATACTTTTGTGATTCAGATTGGGCTAGTTGTGTGGATGATAGGAGATCTAGGTCTGACTATTGTGTGTTTGTTGGAGGTAATCTTGTATCTTGGAGGAGTAAGAAAGAAGAAGTAGTCACCCGATTATCAGCAGAAGCGGAGTACATATCAATGGCTCAAATGGTTTGTGAGATAATTTGGATAAGAATCTTACTAATGGAGTTTCGCCTCTTTAGAGAATAACCTATGAAGTTGTGGTGCGATAATAAGTCTGCTATAAATATTGCCAACAATCCAGTTCAACATGATAGGAATAAACACGTGAAAATTGATCGATTTTTCATCAAACAAAAAATTGATATGAAGATTGTGGAACTGCAATATATAAAGACTAATGGATAACTAGCAGATTTTTAACTAAAGGTTTAGGTTTTAGAGAATGGGATGATATTTGTAACAAGATTGGAATGGTAGATATCTACCGTCCATCTTGATGGGGAGTGTGCAATATTAATAAGTTAGGGGTATATTTGCACTATTTACAAATATACCCCTTAGTATCGTCCTTATTTCTCCTACTATATACCTTCAATTGAGGCTCATCCTTTTTTCCATCTTTGTTACTCAAAATTATAAGATACAGATTCACTCCTACAATAATATTTTTAACGCTTTGAATATTGACAATTTCTTCATTTGTTTCTCATATATTAGGGATTGACAAGTCATGTAATACGGTTGCA
This sequence comes from Trapa incisa, assembly GCA_030064435.1. Classification (NCBI taxonomy): domain Eukaryota; kingdom Viridiplantae; phylum Streptophyta; class Magnoliopsida; order Myrtales; family Lythraceae; genus Trapa; species Trapa incisa. The sequence continues at coordinate 10,485,266 of CM057781.1, read as the reverse complement.
GATTGCATTGATTCCTTATATAATGATTCATTCTCACAAAAAGTTACATCCATACTCACAAAAAGTCTTTTCTCACTTGGACTCAAACACCTGTATCCCTTTTGAGTACTGAAATAACCAACATAAATACATTTCAATACATGAGGATCGAGCTTGTTTACCGAAGGACAATGATCTCTTACAAAACATATATATCCAAACACACGAGAAGTGACTATGTATGAGTTTTTTCCCATCAATACTTCACAAGGTGATCTAAAGTTCAACACTTGTGAGGGCATTTGATTAATCAAATAAGCTGCTGTCAGTACAACTTCACTCTATAAATACTTTGGTACATTCATCTTGAAGAGAAGAGAACGAGCAACTTCCAACAAATGATGATTTTTCCTCTCTACAACACTATTTTGTTGGGGGCTATCTAGACATGTAGTCTGATGAATAATTCCCTTACTAGATAGATAAGACAAAAATTTTCGATTCACATACTCAGTGCCATTGTCTGTTTTAAGAGTACAAACTTTGGCATTAAATTGAGTTTGAACAAGAGATAGAAAATCCTTGAAATAGAATAGTGCTTCTCATTTGTACTTCAAGACATATAACAAGATCAATAGAAGAATTTAATACATATGATAAATATCCTCAAACTGATAAGGGAGTTGTTCATACGGTAGATGGAATAGTACAATCTATTAAAGGGAATGACTCTATTAGATGTACTGATTTGATCACATTATCATCTATTTTACATGTTTCCTCTTTTTCAATTAATCTGTTGTCAGTTAGTAGTATCATTTATCAATTGAATTGTCAAGTAATTTTTTATAGGGACACTTGTATCTTTCGAGAGAGAAACTGAGAAGATACATGGAACATGCAACAAGCGTGGGGGATTATGGTATCTAAATAGAAGAGTCGTGGATAAAAGTTTGAGTGTTGCAGTGAATAGTAAATAAGAAAATGAAGCAATGTTAGAACATTATCGGTTGGGACATCTATCTTTTGAGAGTTTGAAAAGGTTGAGACCAAAGCTGATGAGTAAAGTAGAACACAATAAACTTGTTTGTGATGCTTGTGAGTTTGGAAAACTCATGGTAGTATCCCAATGATTTGTCTTGGGATCGTGCATATATTGACTCACAACACTCTCTCACATGGTATCAAAGCCAATGGGCTCGCACCCATGCCCGACCTGAGACTAGAAAGCCGACTCATGGTCTGCCCGATTATGGAAGAAAAATACCCAACTCGAGGCCATTGTTCCCACTTGTTTGAGACTGGAAGAATAATACCCGACTCGTAGACAATTGTTGAGGGCGGGCTAAGAATTGCACATGGCAAGTGTATCCACATTGCACGTGATAGTGGGTATTGAAAATAGAATCTCACATTGGATAAAATAGAGAAGTGTTATAGGTTTATAAGGTTGTAAGGGTTCTACTACTTACAGGTCATGACTTTTAAGTAGATATGGATCTGACCCCTTATGGATCCTCAATACCTTCTCTCATAGGGGTATAACAACTACATTAGTGATTGTTTAGAATTGTTTTGAGATTTCCAAACGAAATTCACACAACATGTAAACATGGATTACAATTCAATTTTCAATTTTGAACTAGTATAACAACTGTCACGTCTAGCGGGTGACAAACCATTATGGAACATAAGTAAAAAATTCTTTGGCAACACTTTCATAAAACATCATATTAATCTTTCTTTGGAAGTTCCAAGGGTTGGAGGGGGTAAACTTATGTCTAGTGAGTATGAGAACTAACATCGAGTTATCATGTTCTTGATTCAGTCCCTACTAAAAGTATCTTAAGATATAGATTTTTATTAAAACTTTAAGTTTAAGAGATAATGGTTTCAAAGAAATGTGCATAAATCTTTCAAAACTCATACGAAGTGGTTCAATACATTACTACTAAAACCATGAACATAATTATTGTAATGCTTTGACAAAATTCTTGGGTCGATTGCACATCACAACCGTTATTCCCTCTTGATACTACAATAGTGGAGCCAACACCACTATAGAATCGACATGTTGTAAGTCTCAAGCAACACAAACCTTTCCAATTTTACAATACATTAAAATGTTTAAACATTAAGTCTACAATATTCAAAATATGTATATAATTCTATAATGATATGCTGCTTAGAAACTACTCAAATTATAATCGAGACATTTAACTCGATAACTCATCCTTCTATTAGCCTTCCATCGACCAAGACCTAAAAGGGGGTTAGGGAGAGATATAAGTTGTAAGGCTCAAAAGATGAGAAATTGGTATTGAGACGTCAGGTTCACAATCTTAACAGCTACTAAAAGATAAAAAAAAATTGAGTATTAATTTCAAAGTTTTCCATTTTGAAAATCTTCCATTAAAATTTTCATTGATATATATATATATATATTATTCATAATTTGCAAGGATTAACCTCAATACGATGTAGCTGAAACAATGCACACACAAATAATTCAAGAAAACACGACACACATGCCTTAAGGGTTGCAACCTAGTAGTAAGCACTCAATCGTTATGTAGGTCCCTAGCAGCATGCACTCAACAGTTCTATGAGTATCTTTTGAATATGGGATAAACCTACTCTTTAGGGATAGTGACCCAATACAATCTAACAGTAGACCCACAACCCTTATGTAGGGGTTTGACTGTCATGCTCCGATCCGATTTCCCGGAGTCGGGCCCAATAATAACCCACAACATTTCCTTGATGCTATAATAGTTGGTACCTTCACTAATGCATAACTGACAAGATGGAAGACTCTAAATATAAAGCACATACATTTTCAATAAAAAATAAGCTTTTCATAAATGTAAGTAACAATTTACAAAGCTCTTCCTATACTTCACTTCAAGGATCTCTACCTTGATATCGACCTTGGTTAGAGTTGTGTTTCGATGTTTGAGATCTTCTCTTCCTCCTCCTATGTTTATTCTCTAATCTTTGAAAATGTATTGGGAGAGAGGGTGAGCAACGCTTAGTGAGTATGAAGACTGATCATTGAATTGTTGATAGCCTTGATGTCGTCTCTACTAAAATGGCTAATATAGAGTTTTATAATATTTTCCCTTTCTCAATTCATTTTTCAATACTACTTAAGAGTTAACAGACCCCACCTATGGAGCATTTTCAAAGACTCGTTGTCTACGGTGGCTCCCAATTGAACCCATCGTCAATTTATCAATTTAAACTATCATTATATATTATTCATAATATCATTTATAGAAAACTCTTCTCATGTACCAACTAAGTGATTGGCGCTATCATGTACCAACTAAGTGATTGGCACTATCATGCCCCAATCCGATTCATCGGTCAACGGTCCCGTGCAACTCGTCGATCCCCTCGATGTTACAGTGGTGTGATCATTCACCAAAGTAAAATCGAAGGGACTAAGATACTTCTCTATTTTTCAACATAAATTTGAAACTTTTCTTTAAAGCATAGTGCACCAAAATTGTTTAACAACAACCCAGGAATATAGTAGTTAATGAGTAGTAAATTACAACTTTTATACACCAATCGAGAAGTGTAAACCCCATCATTTGATAATAAGAAAAATCGAGAAAAGAACCAGTCATTTCCAAATAGAGAACCAAGTCGGTTTATAAATAGTAATCGATAGAGAAAGGGCAAACCGAAAGATTTATACATTCCGAGTGACCTAAAGAGTCACGAAAGGACTTTAGGATGAATTGGAGGTGAAAACCAAACCAGTTCAAGTGAACCGGACTTGAACTGGTTTGAACCACTATTGAACCGATTTTTAAATTTATTTTTTTAGGTGGCTTAGAAAATTCAAATTGGAGAATTGAAGCCACCATTGGATAGAGAAAGAATTTAGATAAAATTACAAATTTTTAATTTTGAAAAAATCTATCAAATTTGGCCTGAACCGATCAATTTAAGCATTGAACCCAGTTCATATCGGTCTGGTTCGGTCCGGAACAATGTCGTTTTCTTCCTACAAATGACAACACTGTCCACTCATCAGAAAATCGAGCAGTGCCAGCGAAGATAAAAAGTCTATGTTCAGAAAGTTTCATGTAATGAATGATCGCCATAAAAGCGCCAATCAAACGATCAATGAGTCCCTAAGCTTCATATATAAAGAGCCCCTCCTCATTTATCCTCATCACACCTAAAACTCCTCTCTCTCTCCCTACTGCTCCATTTTCTGGTGAAGCTTGTACTAGAGCTATGATATACAGGTTTTTCTGAGCCAAGGAAGGTGAGGTCAGGCTCATTAGATTCAGGGAGAAGTTAGCTACCCAACGGTAGTCTCCATTTGCTCTGAGAATCGTTGGAGAAGACTGACGGGATAGAACAGTAAAGTAGCTCCGGCAGACCAAAGTTGTCCTATTTCGGCTGAGCTAAAAATGGCAAATTTGAGCCCTTCTCAGGCCAAACCAAGCTCTCCCAACACTTCCACAGCCCTCATACGACTAAATTAGAGTGGAACGGTAAGCCAATTTGCTTTCACTCTATAATTTCTTATCAGTGTTAGAGAGAGAACCGATAAAAATTCATTGACCAAATACACCCTCAATTTGGCATGAATTGAAGTGATTCTTGATCCTAGGAGGAACCTCAGGATGAGAGCTATCTGCCCAGATCGAAAGCTTAGACCGCTGCATCCCTGACGAAAAGCTTTCGAAACTTTCTCTCTAAGTCCAGTTTTGTGACGAAGCTCCATTTGAGCTCAATTCGGATCCAAATGACACGATTCAAAGTTCCATTAAATCGTGTGAAAGTGTATGAACTCAATGTTACCTTCAATTTCAACAATGAAACCCGATTAAATGGTCAATTTGATGAAATCAAATTCAGCCAGTTTGAAAGGGGAAATTGGGGGAAAATTTGGGGAAATTTGAGAATTTCATAAAATTGAAGGACTAAAGTGTAATTTTCCAAAATTGAGGGCCAATTGGCTATGAAAAAGATGTTGGAGGACCAATTAGTCAATTTTTTGATTTATTGGGGGTCAAATTTGCCATTTTTGTAAAATAGGGGCAAATTTGTAATTTTTGAAAAGTTGGGGATCAAATTGGAAACTTGGGAAACTTGAACCCCCTTTTTTATTTTGAATAAATTGAGGTACCAAAGTGAATTTTAGAAATTTCAAGACTCAATTTAGGAAAAAATTGGCATTAGGAACCTAAAGTTAAAGAAAGAGAACTTTAGGGACCTAAATGAAAATAATTAAAAGTTTGGGCATTTTATTCATTCTTAAGTAATGAAGGTTATTAGGCCAAAGGTTAATGAACAATGATGTTCATATCGTGTAGGAACACGAAGTACCAGGAATGCCAACAAGCATAAGCTCGCGTGAGGCAAAGAGCCGGTTAAGAGGAAAGATACACTGCGAATATTGGGTGAGTGAGAATTTTCACATCATACTCGGTTGGGATGATGAGTAACTCGGAAATGAAAACCCACTATTATGTGAAATTTTAACATCACACCTAGTTGGGGTGATGTGAGAAAATACATGAAAAAACTACTTACCGGTTGTAAGTAGATCATACTCGGTTGGTATGATGAACTTCCTAGAAAGAAATAGAAAACCCGTTCTGTTATGAGCGGAGATGTCCTCACACCTGGTTGGTATGATGGACGAGTGAAAAGTTATTTTTATCAGAAGTACTCACCCCTGACTGTGTGTCACTGTTTAAACATTTTGGAAAATCTTCTTGTCAGGAGCTCGAATAGCTTAGATAGGCTAGAAGCTTCATTTTTTTGGAAGTTGGGGGCTAGAATACCCGATTTTGAAAATCATGTACAGTGGGACCAAGGCCAGTTGGCACAAGTAGGAGCTCATAAACAAACATGAGGTTAAGCCATGAAAATTTTAATGAATGATGTGATTTAGCCATAGTAACAAGATATGACTGACATACTCAATGGACTGGCGGCAGTGTGACGAGATAGGTCGATGGACTAGTTGAGACAAACAGCTGCAGGTCGAGTTTAGGGTTGGGACCATTAGACTAGTGGCACCAAATATTAATGGCTTATATGAAAAATTATTATTTGTGCATGCACTGAGGTTTGGAACCACCAAGACACCCAAGAGGGGTAGTGATGCATCCTAGGGGCTACTGGATGACATTGTGGAGATAAGGGCAATTTGTCGTGCGAGCAGTCAGGAGAGCTCGGCGTAGCTTCATGTGCATGAGACCAGGGTGGGGTCGAGATGAGATCTCTGTCCTCATACGGACACATAGTTTCTTTTTTGGTTTGAGAGTCGGATGTCACGAACATCCACTCGTTCCCAAGGTAAAAGTGGACGGGCTTCTATCTAGGTGGCTGGTAAAGTCGCTCTGGCACCACAAGTGGGTGTAGTGGACGAGCTGCCCTGCAAATTATGATCCCTTCTTGATGAAGGGCATGTGTTGAGTGTTAAACACACTAATTATGGATAAGGATGAGTTAGGGTATGTGCAATTATGGGGACAATAGGTCTAGACCCTCTTTGACTTAGGAGTTGAAAGATCTTTCATTAAAGGTGACCTGATTTCAAGTCTACCCCTAGAAATCACCCCTCTAGGACAAAGTCTCAACATCCTCATGCCCTTAGGAGAAGGGTTAAATAGGAACAAACAGTTTAAGGGATGTGAGATAAAGATTGGGGGAATCAAACTCGAAGTAGATTTGATTTTGTTACCTTTAAAGGAGGTAGAAGTGATCATTGGGATTGATTGGTTAAGTAACCATTAAGCTAGGATAGACTGTGGAAAGAAGATAGTAATCTTCCACACCCCCGAGATAAATGGATTAAAGTTCCAAGGAGACCGAAGGAAGGGTGAAGTATAGATGGTGTCCCATATAAAGGCCTAAAAGATGATACAGAAAGGTTGTACGACTTTTCTGGCCATGGTCATCAACGAAAAGCTTGAGGAAATGGAACTTGAAGACAGTTCGGTGGTTACACACTATCCAGAGGTATTTCTAGAAGAATTACATGGACTACCCCCAAGTCGATAGGTGGAATTCACTATAGAAACTATCACAGGAACAAACCCCATATCTCAAGCCCCTTACCGCATGGCTCCAGTAGAACTAAAAGTATTGAATGAGAAATTGGACGAAATATTGGAGAAGGATTTTATACATTCTAGCCAATCTCCATGGGGTGCACCAGTCCTATTTGTAAAGAAAAAGGACGGGAGCATGAGACTATGCATAAATTATAGGAAGTTGAATCAGGTCACCATCAAGAACAGGTACCCACTCCCACGAATTGATGACCTATTCGATCAACTAAAAGGAGCATCCTACTTCTCCAAGATAGACCTTCAGTCGGGCTATCACAAACTCAGGATTCGAGAGGAGGACATTCCTAATACGTCATTTCAATCCCGATGCAGACATTACGAGTTCAGAGCGATGTCATTCGGGTTAACAAATGCCCCTATAGCCTTCATGGATTTAATGAACTGAGTGTTCCAACCACACTTGGACAGGTTCGTGATAGTATTCATAGATGATATTCTCATATACTCATGAACTAGGTTGGAGCACGAAAAACATTTGGCAATCACCTTGGAGATATTGAGGGAAAACCACTTATTTGAAAAATTCTCCAAGTGTAAGTTTTGGCTGTAGGTGGTAGGATTCTTAGGACATATAGTGCCCAAGGATGGGGTCAAGGTAGATCCAGCAAAGGTGGAAGCCATATTTGATTGGAAGGCACCGATGAATCCTTTAGAGATATGAAGTTTCTTAGGTCTGGCAGGATACTACAGATAGTTTGTGCAAGATTTTTCTAAGATAACAACCCCTTTGACTCGGCTCATGAGGAAAGGAGTTGAGTATAAATGGGATGAAAGCTATGAGAAGTCTTTCTTGGAGTTGAAGACTCGATTGACAACCGCACCGGTACTCTCCCTTCCTAACCCAAGTGCGGGAGAGTACACAATCTATATTGATGCATCCGGACATGGACTCAGATGTGTTCTAATGCAACAAGGAAAGGTTATTGCCTATGCCTTGTGACAACTTAAGGTACATAAGAGAAACTACCCAACCCATGACCTGAAATTAGCTGCGATAGTGTTTACCTTAAAGATTTGGTGATACTACCTCTACGGGATTAAGTGTAGAATATACTCTTATCACAAGAGTTTTAAGTATTTACTAACTCAGAAAGAGTTAAATCTCCGCCAGAGGAGATGGTAGTAATTGGTGAAAGACCATGACCTTGTGATAGAGTATCACAATAGAAAGGCAAATGTGGTGGCAAATTCCTTAAGTCGCAAATACCAAACTGAGGTGGCACAAATAAAGACAATTTACATACACTTGTTGCAAGAGCTGGGGAGAATGGAGGTGGACCTGAAGATGGACAAGTAGGTGAAATGCTTGTTGGCTAATGTTGTGGTGAGACCTAATCTAACCGAGCAGATTAAGGCTCAACAAAAGACTAACAAGGAACTCCAATCTTATTTGGACCCGTTTAACAGAGAAATGAAACCAGATTACAACTTGCGAGGTGATGGAGTGCAAACCTACAAGGGTAGGGTATGTGTGCCTCAAGATAAGGAGCTGAAGACGTTAATTCTAGAAGAGGTACATGATTCGATGTATGCAATGCATTTGGGCAGTATTAAGATGTAGCCCGATGCTTGTCCTGTCAGCAGATAAAGGTTGAGCATCGGAAACTTTCAGAACTGCTCCAACCCTTGCCAATTCCGGAATGAAAATGAGAGCACATTACCATGGACTTTGTCACAGGACTACCTATGACTAGGAAGAGTAGAGACACCATTTGGGTCATCGTGGATAGATTGACCAAATCCACTCATTTCCTTCCTATAAGAGTGACAGATACATTGGAACAACTGGTCCTCTTATACATGAAGGAGATAGTAATACTCCATGGCATCCTGATGAGTATAGTATCAGATAGAGACCCCTGATTTACTTCAAGGTTCTGGCCAAGTTTACAAATTGACTTGGGAACTAAGCTCCATATGAGTACGACATTTCATCCTCAAATCGATGGATAGTCTGAACGGATAATTCAGAACTTGGAGGACATGCTTAGGGCATGTGTACTCACCATGGATAAAGGTTGGGAGGAAGACCTGTGCCTAATGGAATTTGCTTACAATAATAGCTATCAGGCTAGTATTCGATGACTCCTTATGAAGCCCTTTATGGACGACCTTGTCATACCCTTTTATTTTGGGAAGAAGTGGAGGAAAAGAAACTGGAAAGGGTCGAGTTAATCGAGGATGCCATAGAGAAAACCAAGTTAATAAGGAGTCACCTTAAGGCCACTCAGGACAGGCAAAAGAGTTATGCGGATCATCGAAGAAGAGATCTGGAGTTTGATGTGGGAGACCAAGTGTTTCTAAAGGTATCCCCATGGAGGGGAATACTTAGGTTTCAACAACGAGGAAAGTTGAAACCAAGGTATATTGGTACTTATCCCATCATCTAAAGGATAGGACTGGTGGCCTATAAATTGGAACTACCTCAAGACTTGCAGAGAATACACGATGCATTCCATATTTCGGTACTTCGGAAGTACAAGCCTAATTCCTAGCCATGTATTGGACCGACCTCCACTAGAACTGGAAGAGACCTTGACCTATCAAATAGAACATGTATGAATTATCGTTCGGAGGGATAAGAACTTAAGGAATAAGAGAATTCCTATGGTCAAAGTTCTTTGGCAAAATGGAACCATGCAAGAAGAGACATGGGAAACCGAGAGTGTAATGAGGGATGATTACCCTCAATTATTTGACATGTAACTATTTTGGGGACAAAAATCCTAAAAGGAGGGGAGAGTTGTAAGCTCCGTCCTTTGATAATAAGAAAAACTAGGAAAAGAACCGGTCATTTCCAAAGAGAGAACCAAGTCGATTTATAAACAGTAACTGATAGAGAAAGGGAAAACCAGAAAATTTATAAATCCCAAGTGACCTAAAGAGTCACAAAATTCATGAAAAAGGACTTTAGGATGAATTGGAGGTGAAAATCAAACCGGTTCAGGTGAACTGGACCTGAACTAGATTGAACTGGTTTGAACCATTATTGAATCGGTTTCTAAATTCATTTTTCTAGGTTGCGTAGAAAATTCTAATTAGAGAATTGATGCTACCATTGGATAGAGAATGAATTTAGATGAAATTACAAAATTTTAATTTTGTAAAACTCGATCGAATTGGGCTTGAACCGACCAGTTTAAGTATTAAACCCAGTTCATACCAGTTCGGTTTGATTCGGAATAGTGTGGTCTTCTTCCTCTAAATGACAACACTGTTTACTTGTTGGAAAATTGAGCAGCGACACAAAGATGAAAAGTCTCATTTCAAAAAGTATTAGGCAATGAATGATCACCGCAAAAGCGCCAATCGGATGGCCAAGGAGTCCCCAAGCTTCATATATAAAGAGCCCCTCCTCATTCATCCTCCTCACACCTAAAACTCCTCTCTCTCCCTATTGCTCCATTTTTCGGTGAAGCTCGAACCAGAGCTCCGATATAGGGGTTTGTTTGAGCCAAGAAGGGCTAGGTTGGGTTCATTATATTCGGGGAGAAGTCAGCTACCCAACAATAGTCTCCATTTGCCTTGAGGATCGCCGGAGAAGCGCCGATGAGATAGAATAGTGAAGTAGCTATGGTGGACTGAAGCTATCCTATTTCAGCCGAGCTAAAAATGGCCAATTTGAGAACTTCTTAGGCCAAACCAAGCTCTCCCAACACTTTCACAGCCCTTATACGACTAAACTAGAGTAGAAAGGTAAGCCAATTTGGCTACACTCTGTAATTTTTTATTAGTGTTAGAGAGTGATCCGGTGAAACTTCACTGACCAAATACACCCTCAATTCGGCATGAATTGGTGCAATTCTTGATGCTAGGAGTAACCCCAGGACAAGAGCTATCTTCCCAGATTGAAATCTTGGACCGCCACACCCCCGATGGAAAGCTTTCGAAGCTTTCTCTATCTAAGTACAGATTTCGGACGAAACTCCGTTTGAGCTCAATTCGAATCCAAATGACATGATTCAAAGTTCTATTGAATCGTCTGGAAGTGTAGGAACTCAATTTTACCTTCAATTTCAAAAATGAAACCTGATTGAATGGTCAATTTGATGAAATCAAATTCCTCCAGTTTGAAAGGGGGAAATTGGGGGAACTTTTGGGGAAATTTGGGAATTTCGTAAAATTGAGGAACCAAAGTGCAATTTCAAAAAACATTGAGGGCCAATTGGCCATGAAAAATATTTGGAGGACCAATTGGCCATGAAAAAGATGTTGGAGGACCAATTAGTCAATTTTTGGAATTATTGGGGTCAAATTTGCCATTTTTGTTAAGTAGGGGCTAAATGATAATTTTTGAAAAGTTGGGGACCAAATTGGAAATTTGGGAAACTCAAAACGATTTTTGTGATTTCAAATAAATTGAGGTGCCAAAGTGAATTTTAGAAATTTCGGGACTCAATTTAGGGAAAAATTGGCATTAGGGACCTAAAGTTAAAGAAAAAAACTTTAGGGATCTAAATGCAAATAATTAAAAGTTTAGGCATTTTATTCATTTGTGAGAAATGAAGTCTATTAGGCCAAATGTTAATTAAGAAGGATGTTCATATCGTGTAGGATCACGAAGTACCAAGAACGCCAACAAGGATAAGCTCGCGTGAGACAAAGAGTCGGTTACGAGGAAAGATACACTACGAATATCGGGTGAGTGGGAATTTTCACATCATACCCGGTTGGGATGATGATTACCTAGGAAATGAAAACCCACTATTATGTGAAATTTTAATATCACACCTAATTATCGATTGTAAGTAGATCATACCCGATTGATATGATTAACTTTCTAGAAGGAAGTAGAAAGCCCACTTATCGGTTATGAGTGGAGATGTCCTCACACACGGTTGGTGTGATGGACAAGTGAAAAGTTATTTTTGTTAGAAGTACTCTCCTCTGACTATATGCCACTACTTAAACATTTTGGGAGACCTTCTTGTCAGGAGCTCAAATAGCTTAGATTGGTTAGAGGCTTCATTTTTTTGGAAGTTGGGGGCTAGAATGCCCGATTTTGAAAATCATGTACAGTGGGCCCAAGGCCAGTTGGCACAAGCAGGAGCTTGTAAACAAACATGAGGTTAAACCATGAAAATTTTAATGAATGATGCGATTTGGCCATGGTAACAAGACAGGAGCGGCATACTCGATGGACTGGCGGCAGTGCAACGAGACATGTCGACGGACCAGTCGAAACAAATAGCTGTAGGTCGAGTTGAGGGTCAGGGCCATTGTACTAGTGGCACCAAAGATTAATGGCTTATATGGAAAATTATTTTTTATGCATGCATTGAGGTTTGAGACCATCAAAATGCCCAAGAGTGGTAGTGATGCGTCCTAGGGGCTACTAGAAGACATGGTGGAGATAAGGGAAGTTTGTCGTGCTAGCAGTCAGGGAAGCTCGACGTTGCTTCATGCGCATGAGACTGAGGTGGGGTTAGGATGAGGTCTTTGTCCTCATACTAACATGGAGTTTCTTTTCGCATTTGAGGGCTCGATGTCATGAACATCCACTCATTCCAAGGGTACAAGTGGACGGGCTTCTATCTTGGTGGCCGGTAAAGTCGCTTCGACGCCACAAGTGGGTGCAGTGGATGGGCTGTCCTACGAATGTGTGATCCCTTCATGATGAAGGGCGTGTGTTGAGTGTTAAACACACTAATTATGGATAAGGATGAATTATGGTTTTGAATAATTGGGAATTTAAGGAAAGAATGGTTTTAAGGAAAATAAGGAGTCTGAAACACTTCAATTCAAATTATTTTTATAGAAACTATTGTTTCAAACACCCATTCATTGAGTTGTTGAACTCACCCCTCCCTTTACCCCTTTTTAGGTAACCAAGAGAAAAATCTACCTAAAGACCTTCAGCTAGTTAAACCTACAAGATAGGTATGTAAGTTTAAATTTTATGCTGTTTTGGTTAATGTTATTCTAGGAAAGGTATAGGTCTAAAAGACGCCTTACTCCTCACAGTTTAAAGAAGGGGAAAACTCTTAATAAACCATAAGAGTGGCAAGTTACTCATGGGGATCTAACCAAACTAGGTCTGGGTGAGACAAGAGGTCTACCTTGTTTTGCATTTGTGTGGAGGTTCTCCCCCATTCTTCCATCAAGTTTCCTCTACTTTTACTTGCAATGATTTTTGGGATAAGGGGAGAGCTCACAACTTAGTGAATGGGACACTAACGTCAGGATACTACATGGTTTATAACTCAAACATCCCCCTTTTAAACCACCTAACATAATTTCCATTTTTGGGGTATATTAATACAAATGTACTTCCCGTGGTTTATCTTGACCCTTCAGACTCCTATCTCGGGTCACCCCTAATTGTAGCCTAGCCTACTGTCACACCTCGACCTAGTTTGATCAGATCCCCATGAGCAACCCGCCACTCCCTTGGTTCAAGAGGGATTTCCCCTTCTTTTAATGAAGAGGAGCCAGACAAAGTTTCAAATCTCATTCCTTGGAATAGCATAAATCAAACTAAAGAAAGCTTAAAAGGACTTTAAGCATACCCAACAGAGGATACATCTTTTCGAGTTTTCTCAATTGATTTCCTTACTCCTAAAAAGGGATAAAGGGAGGGAGTGAGTTTCTAAAACTCAGTGTGTGGGTATTAGGAGTTTTCAAAAATGTTTAGTTTATCAAAAACCATTGCCAAGGTTTACCCTTCCTTTTTCAAGGATTTTTCTCAAATATAAAATCTCAGGACTTTTTCCATTTCCATATTAGGTGTGTTTAGCTCTCTTAGCCCATCCCCTTACCTTGGGAGGTGTTAAGCAAATAAACACATGCCCTTCATCAAGAAGGGTACAAACATTCGTAGGGCAGTCTCAGACTGCACCCACTTGGGGATCAACGTGAGTTTGCTGTCCACCTAGATAGAAGTTCCAAACTTCTAGCCTGAGTCTAAGTGGACGTCCCAAACCTCCCACCCTCAAACCTGAATTCCACTTCATGTATGTATGAGGATGGAGACCTCATCCTAACCCCACCCTGGTCTCATGCGCAAGAAGCTCCTAGAGCTTCATGACTAACTGGCATGACGAACTGCCCTTATCTCCACCATGTCGTCCAACAGCCCTTGGAACCCATCACTACCCCCTAGGACATCTTGATGGTCTCGTATCCATGAGTGCATGCACAAAAAAGAGTTTTCATAATTAAGCCATTCTCTTTGGTGTGCTGACGGTCCAATGGCCCCAACACTCAACTCAACATGTAGTTGTTTGTCTAGTTGGGTCTGTCTAATTGGTCTTGACGCACTATCGCCAGCCCATCGAGCATTGTCTGTCCTGACTCGATACCATGGTGAATCATACAATCAATTTTCCATTTTAAATAGTAGTTTTCATGGCTCTTCCTAATCATGTTTGTTTACGGGCCCCAACCCTGTCCACTGGCCTTGGGCCCACAACACGTGTTTTTCCAAAATTGGGCCTTAAGCCCTATGAGTTTAAAAATCGAGGCCCTTAGCCTATTAGAACTACTCTAGCCCCCGTAAAAAAGGTCTCCCAAATTATTTTAGTAGTTGTCACACTGTTAGGGGAGAACACTTCTAACAAAATCTCTTTTAATTCATCACACCAACCGGGTGTGATGATGGATCCGCTTATAATCGATATGCAGGTTTTTCGCACCTCCAATTTCTACATCTTTTATTGATCGAATTTGATTTCTTCAAATTAACCATTTGATTGGGGTTATTTCTTCAAATTGATGATATGAGTCACTTTCTACACCTCCATAAAATTCAATTGCACTTTAAATTATAGGATTTGGGTATGAAATGAGCTCAAACAGAGTTTCATCAGAAAATAAGACGTAGAGAGAGAAAACTTTGAAAGATTACCATTGAGGGCACGACAATCCGAGTTCTTGATCGGGGTAGACAACTCTTGTCCTCAGGGTCCCACTAGGATCAAGAATTGGGATAATTACTTTAGGATTAGTGAGAATTCGATCAAAGAATTCTGTCACTTTCTCTGTCTATAACTGAACTGTAACAATGGAGGAGGGTTGAATTGGCTTAACTTTCACCTTTGTAGAGGTCATGGGGGCTATGAGAGGGCTTGATTCGACTGTAGGAGGTCAGAATTGGCCGAATTTTTATCGGTCGAAATAGAGCAGCTTTGGTCCGCTAGAGTAGCTTCACTCTTTGAGCTCACCGGTGCTTCTCTGGCAATCCTCGGGTCGGTTGGAGGTAGGCATCAGGTTGCTGAGTTCCTCCCGAGTTTGTAGGACTCGAATTCAGCTTTTGAGGCTAGAGTAAGTGCCCAAATTGGAGCTCTGGTTCAAGCTTCACCGGAGAATTGAGCACTTCAGAGAGAAGAGAGAATTGAGGTGTGTCGAGGATGAACGAAGGGGAGCTCTTTATATAGGGAGCTGGGAGACCCTCTACACGACTAGTTTCCATACTGGTCATGCTCATCTTGATCGAAAATTGCCCAAATCGAAGCAAATTTCCATTCGTTGGAAAATGAAAGATTTTCTTTCCTTGATGAACAATGTTATTTGACGGAGGAGGAAGATAACATTGTTTTACATGTGTGAGCTTCACACGTGTGGGCCGGCCATGTGGCAGCACGTGATTGGTAGGACCTACTAATATGGCGGTCTAACTCAACTGCCACGTCAGCCATTGACTGAACACGTGGCAGTCCCAGATTGGCCGGTCATGCTAACATGGCGATTCCGACTCAGTCGACATGTCATCTGTTGACTAGACACGTGGCAGCCTCTCATTAGATGGTCATGTTTACATGGCTGCTGACTCGGCACCTGTTGACTGTTGACCATTAACCGGCTGATAGAGCACACCATGCCACGTGTCGCGCTTTGATTGGTAGCGCGTGTGCTGACTGTGTGCTGACCGGTCAGCGATCTGTTGACCGATTAGACCATTGACAATTCCGATCCGACCGGATTCAGTGACTAGAAAGATAAAATCGATTGGTCGAAGACCAATTCAATTGGTTCTCTCAAAATTAACATTTTTAAAATTTATCTAAATTTATTTTTAATTGAATGGTGGCCTCAATTTCCAAAAGTGATCATTTTAAGACACCTAG
This sequence comes from Trapa incisa, assembly GCA_030064435.1. Taxonomy (NCBI): domain Eukaryota; kingdom Viridiplantae; phylum Streptophyta; class Magnoliopsida; order Myrtales; family Lythraceae; genus Trapa; species Trapa incisa. The sequence goes on along the minus strand of CM057781.1, from coordinate 10,469,110 downwards.
AAAAATGAATTTAGTGACTAGTTCGTGTATAGTTCAAACCAGTGCAATTTGGTTTAGTTCGGTTAACCTCGAATCGGTCCGATTCACCCCGAACCAGTTCGATTCACCTCAATTTAGTCCGATTCACCCCGAACTGGTCTGGTTTTCCCATCCAATTCCCTTCATAATCCCTCCCCATGATTTATGTTACATCTTAGTCACTTGGGATTTCTAATTTCCCATTTAAACCCCTATTTATTGTTCTCGATTCATTAAGGGGTTCAATTTTCTCCTCCATTTGACCAGTTCTTTCTTAGTTTTCCTTGACTCGTGGTGACGGGTCTTACAACTCTCCTATCCTTTTAGGAGTTTTGTCCTCAAAACTAAATTTCGCCTCCTTTTTCATTGGAAAATCTCCCTTGATGTCAACTTGGGTTTATTTGACACGCTCTCCCTTAATTGTTCCTTTACTTAGTTCTTTTTAATCTACACATTAATAGAATTTCTCTTTCATTCCATTAATTACTCACTCTACGGAGAGTATCCTGGTTTGGTATGTCTTACCTACTATTCCAAAAGTATACCTTTAAGTCCACTCCCTATTCCGTTTAGGGTAAGGTCCTTCCTCTTGAAGGTTTTCATCCATGTCTTGGAGTTGACTGTTCCACAATTGTTCCTTCCCCTACAATCCTAGGTGGCCCTTTGATGTCAGTTCATGTCTTTCCAATCTCCTCGGAATTACTATGAGTGTGCCTTCTTGTCACCTGGTAGTGTCTCTCGACTACTCTCGGTGTTATCTAGTCGTCCTTTCTCCTTGACGTCATGCCCCCTTTTTAGTAGCGTTTGGTTCTCCTTTATTGGGTTTCCTTGTTCTGACCTTTGTGTTTCTCATCTAGCTCTAGGCTTACTGACTTATTTGTGATCCTTTATCTGATTTATTTCCTTCCTTATTTCCAGTGGTATACTTGTATGAGGATTTCCTTCCTTCTAGTACATCCTCAACCATTTATGCTCCTTCTTAGGTTCCTTGTTTTAGGTTAAGACTCTTAGGATTCTACTGTCAGTTCCTTAGCTGAGTCTTACATACTAGTTTTATTCGTCTACGTAGATACATCTACCTTGGGAATTTCAAGTTCCACCTCTCCATGTTTCACGAAGGCTTTTCCTTCCTCTCCTCCTTATCACATGGTTGTCAACCCTTAATCCTTCATTGTCCTCCAATTTCCTTTTCTGTCCCTCATCCCTTATGTGAGGGATTTTCGGTCATTGGCTCTTCTCACTTCTACTTGTTTTTTAGGCGCGGGTTAATTGTTTTCCCAAGAACATTGGGTCCATCATCTCTCTGTTAGAGACATGCACTTCCCCATAACTCCTTTCTCAAGTGGCTCCTTCCTTTCTATGCCTTTATGAGTATTCCGACCTTAGGGTATCTTTATGTTGTCCTGTGTTGTTGTCTTCCTTGTTGACCCTTTCTAGAAATCTTGCAGTAAATTTTTGTATCCTTTTTATTATTCTTGCTTGCATCCCGTACAAGTATGCTTACTTAAGAAGATTTCGGGTATTGTTTGCTTCGAGACTTCTTGACCTCTTTGTGTAAGGCTCATTTAATTCTTCTCATTGCCTGAGTGTGGTCGCCAATTCATTTTTCGGCCATTTGTTCTTTAGGGCTTTCTTTATCCTTCTTCCCCCAATGTTTGGCCCTTTTCATTAGGTTTATATTCCTAATTTCTATGAAGGTTAGTTCGTTAACCATTTCATTCCTATTACTCTCCTCGTTCTACTATTTTGAGATAGTCGTCTCTTGAATTCACTTATCCTTGATGCCCATCCTGTCGCCCCTTTAGGGTGTAGTCATAAATATTTCTCAGTCCTTCTTCCCTCTTTCGAGGGACTACTGAGAGTCGGGTTCCTTTTGTGTGCTCCGTATTATGTCCAATCGTCCAGTCGTGACTCCCTTGAGTTCATATCCTTTCCCAGCTTTCATCCCTTAATACTTATTCTCCCCTCCTTGCTCCTATAGCTACTGACCCTAGAACCTCTTGATGCTGTTTCCCAGGTATACTTCTTCATGGGGAAATCCCGTGGGTACGTTTGATGTACCCTATTCTTTATTGCCCATCTTCCAAGTTGTCCTTCTTAAGGGAAATTTCCGTTCCACTTTATTTTAGAATTTCTTGACTCTTGTACGAGGGTTCGCTTAATCCTTGTTGGTCACTAGGTTCCTTTCTTATACTAATCCTCCTACTCCTACCTATTACTGCCTCATTTGATGCCACTTTCCCCTCTTTCCCTTTCCTCGGGTTTATCTCATTCTTTGTACTTGCATAAATGTGCTTCCCTTACACTCGACCCCTTTTTCGTCCATGGGCGCATTCTTTTCTCTTCCCATTCCGATGGGCTCTTTGCCTTTTTCTAAGGTCATGTCGACTCCCTTCTTGGTATGCTCCTTTCCTTGGATTTCTTCTTGAGGTTTCCTAGTCTTTAACTTGTCATGTTGCCTTTGTCCCTTTGGGGCTTAAAGTTTCCTTGCTCTTGTTAAAGACTGCCCACGTTAAGTTAAGTTATCTTAGGGGGTGAGTTAGTACTAACTCCTTTTTGAGTTCTTTATTTTTTTGTGAAGGTTTTGCCTATAGTCTTCCTCCTTAGATGGTCCTTCCATGCCATGTCTTAGTCCTTATTGCTACTTTTGGGGGTATTTCCCATCCCTTCTAGTAACTCGTTTATTAATGGGGAGACTAGAATATATATGAATGAAAACTTTATTCATCTTTATTTATTCAGAAATAGTTCTACTCAGCTTATTCGGATAATTCTCACTACTTTTTCTTCTAATTCCTCGGGGTCATATGTCGGGAGTTAGCCTCCAAATTGTTTCGGGATTTGTGGTCCGAGGGCTCCAAAGAGTTGGTAGATGACCATCCATACTCTTGTGGACCCTCCTACTGGGACGGACTCTATGGAATACCTCGAGTCCGTACCTTTCCAGCATCTTAGCTTCGCTTTCATAGGCCCACTTTATCCATTGGGTGGGGCCTAAGTTGCAATGCTCTGGTGGGGGTGCCTAGAAAACCTTCATGAAGGTTGCGTGAGCATCCCAATAGTTGTTTTAGGCCTCCATTTGAATTAGGGTCCATTCCAGCTATCGCAGTGTTGGAGGTGGTGTTGGGTTCCTTGGAGGAAGTATGGGTTCTTCCTGCCTTGGGGAGGGATATGTTATGCCAAATGATTTCAATATCTCCTTAAGAAGCTTTCTATATTCCTTGACCATGTCCTTTGGCACTCTTTTCTCAAATTCAACACATTTTTAGGCGTCTATCTTGCTGGAGGTAGGAGCCTTTTTCAAGGGTCCATGAGTGGGGTTGGTTCGCACGACGAATTTCCTAGGGACTCTTCTTCCTAAAGGGTAATTTAATCCTTATTAGTGTTAGGTCATAGTCTTGATAATGCTTTCAAGGGAACACAACTCAGATACCACTCAAGTTGTCATGCCCTAACCCTATTTGGTCAGATCCCCGTGAGTAACTCACTGCTCCCTTGTTTTAAGAGGGGTTTCCCCTTCTTTTAAACAAGAGGAGCTAGGCAGAGTTTCAAATCTTGTTCCCCAGAATAGCATAAATCAAACTAAAGCAAGCTTAAAAGGACTTTAAGCATACATGACGAGGGATACATCTTTTTGAGTTCTCTTAGTTGATTTCCTTACTCCTAAAAAGAGATAAAGGGAGAGAGCGAGTTTCTACAACTAAGTGAGCGGGTATTGGGAGCGAGTTTTCAAAAATGTTTAGTTTATAAAAAAACCATTGCCAAGGTTTACCCTTCCTTTTTCCAGGATTTTTCTCAAATATCAAATCTCATGACTTTTCCATTTTCATATTAGGTGTGTTTAGCTCTCTTAGCACATCCCCTTGCCTCGGGAGGCATTTAGCAAACAAACACACGCCCTTCATCAGGAAGGGTACAAATATTCGTAGGGTAGTCCTTGACTGCACCCACTTGGGGATTAGCGCGACTTTGCTGTCCACCCAAATAAAAGTCCCGAACATCTACCTTGAGTCTAAGTGGACATCCTAGATATCTGGCCCTCAGACCCGAATTCCACTTCGTGTTCGTATGAGGACGGAGATCTCATCTTGATCCCACCCTGGTCTCATGCACAAGAAGCTCCTAAAGCTTCATGACTAACTGCCATGACGAACTGTCTTTATCTCCACCATGTCGTCCAGTAGCCCTTGGAACCCATCACTACCTCCTAAGGCATCTTGATGGTCCCATATCCACGAGTGCATGCACAAACAAGAGTTTTCATGATTAAGCCATTCTCTTTGGTGCTGACGGTCCAACAACCCTAACACTCAACCCGACCTAGGGATGTTTGTCTAGGCTGGTCCGTTGACCTAGCCCTGATGCACTACCGCCAGCCCATTGAGCAATGTCGGTCCTGACTCGATACTATGGCGAATCACACAATCAATTTTCCATTTTAAATTGTAGTTTTCATGGCTCCTCCAAATTATATTTCTTTATGGGCTCCAGCCCGTGCCCACTGGCATTAGGCCCACTACACGTGTTTTTCCAAAACTGGGCCTTGAGCCCTATGAGTTCAAGAGGCCAAGAGCTGCTCTAGCCCCCATCAAGAAGGTCTCCCAAATTGTTTAAGTAGTTGTGACACAGTTAGTGGAGAACACTTCTGACAAAATCTCTTTTAATTCATCACACCAATCGGGTGTGACGATGGATCCGCTTACAACCGGTATGTGGATTTTTCCCTTCCTTAAGTAAGCTCATCATATTAACTGAGTATGATGTTTATTTAATTATACCCATAACCGGTAAGCAGGTTTTCTAGCTTTTAAAACATACTCATCATCCCAATAGGGTATAAAATATAAAGTTCTCACTCACTTGGTGACTCTGACATGCTCATCCTTAGCCGGTTCTCCAAGTTTGAGTTTGACTCCCATGTTAGCGTTCCGGTCTATAGAGTTCCTATAAGGTTTGTCCACTATTATATGTTAGGGTTTGGCGTAAGAGCTTTTTAGCTTTTCAGTATTGGCTTCTAGGCCCAAATTTTCTGGTTTATTACACTTAGTACCCTAAAGTTCATACTTTTGACTTTAGATCCCTAGATTTAAATTTCCCCCAAATTAAGTCTCAAAGACTTCCAATATCCTGATTAGGTCCTTAATTTACTTAAAATCGTGTAAGGGGCTCAAATTTTCCAGATTCACAATTTGGTCCCGAAATTTTCAAAAATTATGGTTTTGCCCCTACTTTCCAAAAATAGCAATTTGGCCCCAAATATTTCAAAAATTGACCAATTGATCCCCTAAGATCTTTCTCATTGACAATTGGCCTTCCATTTTGAGAAATTACATGGAGGTCCCTCAATTTTTTGAAATCCCTAATTTTTCCCAAAATTTCCCCCAATTTCTACCCCATTTACTGACCGAATTTGATTTCTTCAAATTGGCCTTTCAATTGGGGTTATTTTTCAAATTGACAATATGAATCAGTTTCTACACCTCCATACAATTCAATTGCACTTTGAATTGCAGGATTTGGGTCCGAAAAGTGCTCAAATGGAGCTTCCTAGAAAGCTGGACGTAAAGAGAGATAGCTTCGAATGCTTTCCGTTAGGGGCGCGGCAATCTGAGTTCTTGATTAGGGTAGACAGCTCCTGTACTCAGGGTCCTCATAGAATCAAGAATTGGGACAATTACTTTAGGATTAATGGGAATTTGATCGAATAATTCTGTCAGTTTCTCTCTAGAACCGAATTGTAATGACGGAGGAGGGACGAATTGGCTTACCTTTCACATCTGTAGATGTCGTGTGGTGGTCGTGGGGGCTATGGGAGGGCTAAATTCGTCCATAGGAGGTTGGAATTGTCCAAATTCTGATTGGCTGAAATAGAGTAGCTTTAGCTCGCTGGAGTTGCTTCACTATTTGATCTCGCTGACGCTTCTCCGACGATCCTCGAGTCGGTTGGAGGTAGGTGTCAGGTAGCTAACTTCCTCTCGAGTTTGTAGGACTCGAATTTGGTTTCTAAGGCTAGAGGAAGTGCCCAAATCGGATCTCTGGTTTGAGATTCTCCAGAGAACATAACACTAAAGAAAGAAGAGAGAATTGAGGTGTGTAGAGGATGAATGGAGGAGAGCTCTTTATATAAGGAGCTCGAGGTCCCTCTACTCGACTAGTTTCCATTCTGGTCGTGCTCATCCTAATCGGTAATTGCCCAAATTAAAGCAAATTTCCATTCGCTAGAAAAGGAAATATTTTATTTCCTCAATGACTGTTGACCGAACACGTGACAACCTCTCATTGGCTGGTTGTGTATGTGTATCTACTAACTGGGCACCTGTTGACCATTGACTGGCTGATAGAGCACGCATTGCCACACATCGTGCTCTGATTGGTCATGCGCGTGCTGACCGGGTCTTGACCAGTCAGCGGTCCATTGACCGGTTGGACCGTTGATTGGTTTGGTCGGACCAGGTTCAGTGACCAAAAAGTGAAAATCGGTTGGTTCAGGCCCGATTCGATCGGTTCTCTCAAAATTAAAATTTTCTAAATTTATCTAAATTCATTTTCTATTCAATGGTGGCCTCAATTTCCCAAATTGATCATTTTAATCCACAAAAAATGAATTTAGTTACCAATTCATGTGAAACCGGTTCAATTTGGTTCAGTTCGATTCACCCCGTACTGGTCTAGTTTTCCCATCCAATTCCCTTCATAATCCTTCCCCATGATTTATGTGACATCTTGATCACTTGGGATTTCTAATTTCCCATTTAAACCCCTATTTATTGTTCTCGATTCATCAAGGGGTTTGGTTTTCTCCTCCATTTGACCGGTTCTTTCTCGGTTTTCCTTGACTCGTGGTGACGGGTTTTACACCTACGATCGGGTATTTCTTGGTCTCTCGAGTAGTTCCCATAAGTAACCACATTATATTAAAGTATGATAGCAATCAGCAGGAACACAAGTCCCGTAGACACATGAGTAGCTCATGGATCGCACACATGGGCTACTTATGACCCTATAAACACATAGGCAATTCGACTATATTCACACCTTGGAGTGTATCTAATGATACCAAACTAGGCAAGCTGGGAGTGTGGGAGCCATGTGCGGTTTGCCATAACCGATGCCCCACAAGCATCTCTCTTAGTTGGATATCCTTGCATCCAAGGTCATGGCCACATAACAACCTCCACTCATCAGCACATGCCCTTTACACATGCGGCTCAATTATACCATTTCTCATCACAACAGTGTATTGGGGCGGTACCCGTAAATCAACCAGGTGTCTTGGGAAATCTGAAAGAATTCAAAACAAATCCCCTTATCCTCTCTTTATAATTTCACTTAGACGTCGATACTACCTCGCAAGGTGTCTTGTCAATGCCCCTCCTATACTGGTATCTCAATATGGAAATAAATCACAATAATTGTAACACCATAACTTTCAGAACCTGGGATGTAAGCCCTGCTTTACTTAAATAACAGAATGAGAATTTGTACTGGAAAAAATTAAAAGGAAAACCGAGGTCATGTTTGAACCATGATGTTACCAAGTGATCAATGTGGGATGAAAATCAACCATAATACCCCAATTAACCTTTAATTCAACCAATTGAGGCAAGAATCAGACCGAACCATGTTGAATTGGACCCGAACCGGATAGAACCACATAGAACAAAGGGAACTGGTTCTAAGAATTAAATTTTGGGGTGATCCAAAAATGGAAAATTAATAAATTGAGGTCAGTACCATGTAGGAAATAAATTTAGATAAATTTAGAAAATTTTAATTATAGAAAATTGGTCAAATTAGGTTTGAATAAATCAGTTTAAGTCTGAGGTTGTCGAAATCCAGTTCTATTGTACCAGTTAACGGTCAGACCAGGTCAATGGACCTGATGCCACATAGGTGCCAAGTTAGCTCACACGACCAATCAGCTAGCGACGTGTGGTGAGCACGCTCCGTCAGCCGCTCGGTCAACGTCTAGAACTGTTGATCAATTAGGGAGGGACACGTAACAAAATCAATGGTCAAACTAACCAAAACCCACGTTAGTGGAATGAACCGATTAGAAGGCAACACATGGACGGTGCATCGAGTTAGCAAATGACTAAGGTGTCCAAGAGGACCAACCAATTATAAGGTGATAGGTGGTAATCCGCGACAAAAACTTTCAAGCAATTTGAAGAGGCCATGTGACATAAGTGAATATTACATAAAGATTATTAACATATTCAAATAAGCCAATCTAAGGACGCCATGTGGCAAAACATCAATGGTTGAAACCTAGTCAACAGTTACGTCAACTCGAGTAACTAATGAGAGGTCGCCATGTGGCAAGTTAACAGGTCAAATGTTGACAAACACCCTAAGTCAAATACCACGTTAGTCAACGGATCAATAATTGTGTGCCACGTGGAAGCTCACACGTTCTAAGCTTGTACATGTATGCACAATATCGTATTCAACCTTCAGACACTCACCTTGTTAATCCAAAACAAAAATCGTGATATTTCTTTCCTTTTTTGGCGAGCAATATTCACTCCATTAATGGGAATTTTGGAGGAGATTGGTTTGACCAAATTGGGAAACTTGCAGAGTAGAGAGTCTTTGAGCTCCCTATATAAAGAGCTCCCCCTTTCATTCTCCTCATACATTCAATTCTTGATTTCACTCTACTCATTTTCCTGATGACATTCATAATAGAGCTTCATCAAGGGCCCTTTTCTCAATGAGAGAAGCCAATATTGATCCCAATAGATTCTAAAGGAAGTTCTCTACCCATATTCAACCTCCTTTTGGACTGAGGTCACCCAAGAAGTCCAGAGGCATTCACATAGTGAACTCACTCTAACTCTGATTCTACTTAGACCCATCCTAGCCAAGCTGGAGCAACTTCATAGACATTAGGGACCTAAATGAAAACATGATAAACTTTAGGAACCTAATTATAATTAAGGCATAACTTAACAACATATGTGCAAATACATGAGAATATGAGATCTTTTATGTCAATCTTCCTCACATAAATACCTGAAACATGTAGGGATTCTTCGTCTAAGTACTTGTGCAGAGTAGCATAATGCTAATCGAGATTTGGGATGAATATGTCACAGTTACCTAGTGAGTTGGACTTTTCTGGCATCGAGTCCGATTGGGCCAATGACCCATACTTATGATAGCCTAAACCCTAAGACAACCTGAACCCCCATAAGAGCACAACTTTGTCTGATAATATGAATCCTACTAGTGGCTAGAATTGTGTTGTTATGAGCCATGTTATATTTTAAACCCGACATGAGCATGAAGCATGTTACTAGGGTGCTACTAGACTGCCTATATTGCTATCTTGATATCACAACGAACCCAATTCCATTGTTATCTAAAATCAAGTGGGCCCAAGGCCAATGGAAACGAGCCTTGTCTCGTAAATAACACAATTATTATGTTAGAGAAAAACCTTACTAAAATACATAATAATTGGTTGTGTACTAATTTCTACTGAGCCAAGGTAGGCTTTGACCCAAAGGGTTGGTGGAACATAGATGATGGATTAATAACCAAGATACATGCATGTGTTTATTGATGCGGGATTACTAGATGCCCATTGAGTGTAGTGGTAATTCCAATGGTTGTTGGACAACACGACTAGTACAAGGGGAGAAATGTTGGTCTAGTATGTCAAGGGCTCTAGGAGTCCTATGTACACCATGCCTTGGTGATGGGGAAAAGGTCTCACCCATCAATATTGGACACTCGATCTTGTATGTGTGTTGGGCAATGGTGCTCACACAAGCAGTCTAGGTGGCTGGTAAAGACGCTTCAAGCCATAAGTAGAACAATTGGAGTTATATCCTACGAATATGTGATCTCTTCATGATGGAGCGGAATTATTGTGTTAACCCTAAATCACTAAAGATGATAATAATGATAATGATTTTGACACCTAAATCTCAATGAGTTGCCTCCTTAAATGGAAATCCCTCATACTCATCATATCATGTTATTTCTTGGAAACCATGATGCCTTGTTGTTAGATAAATCCTACTCACTAAGTTGTGAACTCACCCCTCTCCTAAATACTTTCAGGTAAATCACAACTAAGGAGAAGGGATCGCTAGAAACCCAAACCTAACAGGTACACCTTTATTTAGTGTAGTTTCCAAATTCATTGTAAAAGTATATTTTGGAAGTCTTTCAAGTACTTATTTTGAGCATTATTCTTGTCAGTGTCATGATGGTGCGATTCACCCCCATAGTACTGTGAGGTGTGGTAGGTTGTTCACATGTCTAGCTAGGGAAACCGAGGTAGAGTGTGACAACTTAAGTGTTATGAGAGTCTAACTTTCAAATTTTATTTTTTTTTAACGTGAAAGAAAAACTAGAAACATGTTATCTGATAGAAACCCTTTAAACCAAGAAACCAAAAGAACTAATGGAGGTAAACTCTACACCTTGACAATGATGGCCCCAAGAGGAAGGACCAAATGTGCTTATACCCCAGGAGGGTGCCACACCGCAAAATGAGTTAGGAACCCCAACCCCAAATATGGGCTAAGCCTAGGAGAGTCAGAACCTAGGAAGGCCCCAACACAAGAGACCCCACTCGAGATGAATCCTAAACTCCAAACAATCTACCAGGACTTTGTTCAAGTATTTGGCAAGTCCAACCAGAACCCTAAGGAAACACCCCAATCTATAGGAACTCATCCACCCCATATGGAGGAAGCCCACTCTCAACCCATCTCCCTCACCCTCAACATTCAAAATTCCCCTTTTGACATCCTAAAATACCTAAAAATTCTCCTCAAATTAGGACATGAATCTTTCAAAGGAAATAAGGATGCTAGAGCTACTACGAACTAGATTACTAATAGTAAAAGTCTAATGGGAGTGGTCAAGTAAACTTATGCTAAGATGGTTACCATGACAGAGTTCTTCCTTGAAGAGAGTGCTAAGATTTGGTGGGAAAACGTGCGTACGCTAATGATGACCATGCCTACTTGGGATGACTATGAGAGGAAAGTCACTTAGGAGTACCCCGCCCTACACCTCGTGCACGAAAAGTTACAAGAGTTCATCCCACTCTGACAAGGCTCCACCACCATAACCGAATATGAACCCGATTTAATGAGATTTGACCCTTTGCACATGACCTAGCTAAGCCCGCTAACATCTCCCAAAAGTTCATGTACTGTCTCAATTTGGACATTCGAGACCGAATGGAGCTACTCGGATGACCCAACAAGCTAACCTCCATCATCTGCATGACTCATAAATGTGAACGCCTAGTATAAGCCCGACAAAGGAAGACCGAACTCTCGGGCAAAAGGAAGGAGGAAGGGAATCCTAACTCTCGAGAAACTAGAAGTTTTCCCAAGGACATACACACTCCTAGATGGGGAATGTGACCCAAGAAAGTGAGGGGATTGCATCCTAAAGGATAAGTATGGTAGGAAGCAATGCTACCTAGTAAGGAAAGTTACGTATTACACCAAATGTCGGAGGAACCATGAATGGCCCTACAAGGAAATAACTTGTTACTCATGTGGATAACAAAGGCATTTTGCAAGGAACTGCCCCTCAACAAGAGTCACATCCGAGGGAAATACTGCCCCACCTTTTAAGAATCCAACTCCCTCCAATGCAAGAGGGTCTGACACTAGAGGAACTGATGTGCTACCACAACAAGTCTCGGCGAGTGTATACATCCTAACCCAATAGAAAGCTCCTATTGATCCTCGTGTAGTAGTGGGTACTTCCAAACCCCTTCCTTGAGAATGTCCTTAGAGAAAGACCTATTAGTCTGAAAATAAGTTGTACTCCACAAATATTTCATAATAAAGCTATTTTTTCGTTTCGATGCATGAGAATTGTCACCCCACTTCTAACCTTCTACATCCAACAATATGGGAGAGAAACATTTGGGTTATTAACTCAAGAGCAGACCGACCCTTCATCAAATAAGAGATAGTTTCTAACGTCCCCCCAAAAGTAACCCCTTTACAACCCCCATCTCGGTTTACACCCCATTGGGAGAAGAGATCCACATGAATCAAGTCTTGAAGGATTGCGACTTGATGATACGAGAAACCTAGCTAAAGGTCAACCTTATTCCATTACCATTAATTCAAGTCAAAATAATCCTAGGGATGGATTGGTTGTCTTGACACCATGCAATGGTGGACTGTCAGAGTAAGCTTGTAATGTTCCACCAAGGGATTCATATTTTGTGGGACCAAGGGTAGTTGAGCCATACACCTAGTTTCCTACCTTAAAGCTCAAACTAAGTTACAAATGGGGTATGAGTCCTTCCTAGCCACTATCAAGAGTAATGTCGACATAAGAGGAAGCCTAAAAGAAGTCCTGATTGTCAACCAGTTTCCCGATGTATTCCTAGATGACCTACCCACACTAACCCCAGAACACTAACTAGATTTCATCATAGAAATCATACCCATGACTTGTCTCATATCCCAAGCCCTCTATAGGATGGAACCTGCTAAGTTAAGGGAGTTAAAGGAACAATTGGATAAATTACTCAAGAAGGGATTTGTAAGACCTAGTCAGACCCCTTGGGGGACTACAGTGCTATTTGTAAGGAAGAATGACGAGAGCATGAGACTATACATAGACTACTGCAAATTGAACCAAGTCACAATTAAGAACAAATACCTCCTTACTCAGGTAGATGATCTATTTGACCAGCTTAGAGGAGCTATCCACTTCTCCAAGATCGACCTAAGGTCTAGTTACCACTAACTAAGGAAAAAAAAGATATTGAAAAGATGACATTCTAGACCTGGTACAGACATTACGAATTTGGGTCATGCCTTTTGGGCTAACCAATGCTCCGCAATTTTTATGGATTTGATGAACCATGTCTTCCAACCCAACCTGGACCAGTTTGTGATAATCTTCATCTACGATATCCTCATCATTCTCGAACGACAGAGGAGCATAAGTTCCACCTAAGGATTGCCTTGCAGACCCTAAGAGAGAACTTACTTTACACAAAATTTTTCAAGTGCAAATTTGGCTACAGGAAATTGGATTTTTGGGATACATCATTTTACATGAAGGGGTTAAAGTGGATACTTCATAGATTAAAGCAGTGGTGAAGTGGAAAAACCCTACCAACCTGGCTGAAATCCGTAGTTTCCTTGGCCTGGCTAGATACTACAAGTTTATAGAAAACTTCTCAACATTAGCAACGCCCCTAACCTGATTGACCCAAAAAAGGGTAAATTTCCAGTGGGATGAAAAGTGCAAAAATATCTTCGATGAGCTGAAGGTCCGCCTCACTACAACACCAGTGCTTGCCTTACCCAACCTAGAAGAAGGAGAATACACAGTGTATACCGGCACAATAAGATAATGTTTGGGATGTGTGTTGATGCAAAGGGAGAAGGTGATAGCATATGTGTCTAGAAAATTGAGGACCCACGAAGTAAATTATCCCACCCATGATTTAGAGTCAGTTGCAATACTGTATACCCTTAAGATATGGCAGCACTATCTTTATGGAGTTACATGTAGGATATTTACGGACCATAAAAGACTTAAGTACTTCCTAACACAAAAGAAGCTCATCCTAAGATAGAGAAGATGGATGGAGCTAGTTAAGGACTATGACATAGTAATCAAATATTATCCTAGAAAGTCTAACGTGATGGCAAATGCCCTAATTCGAAAATACTAGACAAGAGTGGTCTACTTAAGGACCACTTACCTATCCTTACTAGAACAAATGGCTAAGCTAAGGATAAGTCTTAACACATACCCCAAAGAGCCTTGCTTATTGGCACAAGTCGCGGTCATGCCCAACCTAATGGAGCAAATCCATACACGGAACAAGTAGAAGGAGGAGCCACATACTTCGATATATGGAGAGATGGGCTGTTAACTTTTAAAGGTGGGTGTGTGTGCCTAAGGACTATAATATGAGAAGAGCCATCCTAGAAGAAGCACACGACTCTGTATATGCGATGCACTTGGAAAGTACAAAAATGTATCGGACCCTGAAGGAGGGATGCTTGTGGAAGGGCATGAAATAGGATATAGTCGAGTATGTAGCTAGATGCCTTTCCTGCCAACAGATCAAGGTTGAACACCAGAAACCTACCAGAATGTTAAAACCCCTTCCAATCTCTGATTGAAAATGGAAGAACATCACTATGGACTTTGTGATAGGCTTGCTAATCACCCCAAAGAAAATGATGCTATTTGGGTGGTAGTGGATCGACTAACCAAATTTGCCCATTTCTTACCAATGTGGGTAACAAACTCGATAGAGACACTAACAAGATTGTACATAAGGGAAATTGTGCGACTCCATGGAATTTTAGTGTCCATAATCTCCAACCATAACCCAATATGTACATCCCAATTTTAGCCTAACTTGTAGGAAGCATTAGGAACTAATCTCCATATCAGCACAACCTTTCACCCCCAAATAGACAGGCAGTTAGAAAGAACCATCCAAACATTAGAAGACATGCTTAGGGCATGTGCCAAGAAACTCAACAAAAATTGGGAGGAGTGCTTGTTCCTAATGGAATTTTCCTACAACAATAGTTACCATGCTAGCATACAAATGGCATCTTATGAGGCCTTGTATGTGAGACCTTATCATACACTTTACATTGGGAAGAGGTGGGAGAACAAAAGCTAAAAATGGTCGAGCTTATTGAGGATGCCTTGGAAAAGATCAAACTAATTTGACACCTACTCAAGGCAGCACAAGATTCGCAAAAGAGCTATGTCGAATACCGTTAGAGGGAATTAGAGTTTGACGTGGGAGACAAGGCGTTCCTCAAATTATCTCCATGGAAAGGTATACTTCAATTCCAACAATGAGGAAGCTAAAGCTAAGATATATAGGCCCCTATGAAATTATACAAAGGATTGCACCCGTGGTGTCATGCCCTGACCCGGTTTGGTCAGATCCCCATGAGAAACCTACCAGTCCCTTTGGTCTAATAAGGATTTTTCTTCCTTCTAAACCGTGAGGAGTCAGATGTCCTTTTACATGATTTTTTTTGAAATAACATTATACAAATCTTAATATGTTAACAACTTTACATACATACCTTAAGGGTTTGGCTTCTTGGTATTCCTTAAGGGTTCATCTTTCTTTCTAAAAAGGGGTTAAAGAGAGGGGGTGAGTTTCTAAAACTCAGTGAGCGAGTGTTGGGGAAATGTGTTTAAAAACAAAAAAGTTTATCAAAATATTTAGCACACCATACTTCTACCCTAAGTCTAACTTCTACCCTAAGTCCCTAACTTCTACCCTAAGTCTAAGTGGACGTCCGACCCTCAGACTCGCAAGTACTTCGTGTCCGTATGAGGACGAGACCTCATCCCATACCCTCCTCGGTCTCAATGCGCAAGAAGCTCCCAGAGCTTCATGACTAACTAGCCCGACAAACTACCCTTCCATCATGTCGTCCAACATACCTTGGAACATATCACTACCCCCTTAGGTGTCTTGATGGTCCTGAATACATAAGTGCATGCACAAACAATAATTGTCATAATTTAGTCATTCTCTTTGGTTATGACAGTCCAATGGCCCCAACACTCAACCCAGTTGTTTGTCTAGCCGGTCCGTCAATCTGGCCCTGATGCACTACCGCTAGCCCATCAAGCATTGTCGGTCCTGACTTGGTAGCATAGTGAATCACACAATTATTTCACTTTTAATCAAAGTTTTTCATGGCTCTTCCTAGTCATGTTTGTTTACGGACTTCAACCCGTACCCATTGGCCTTGGACCCACTGCATGTGTTTTTTTTTTCAAAAACTGGGCCTTGAGCCCTATGAGTTCAAAACCGAGCCCCCTGGCCTATTAGAGCTGTTCTAGCTCTCATCAAGAAGGTCTCCCATAGAGTTTAAGCAATGGCACACTGTCAGGAGAGAACACGTCTAACAAAACCTCTTTCTTAGCTTAAGTTACTTATCACACTAACCGGGTGTGATGATAGAGGTAGTTTTGCTTACAACCGGTAAGCAGATTTTTCCTTTCTTAAAAGTACATGTCACCCCCATAGGGCATGATGTATAAGCAGTTCTACTTGCAACCAATAAGTAGGTTTTCAGTAAATAACAGTACTTAACACCCCAATCGGGTATGATGTTTAAAATCCTCACTCACCCGGTGACTGTGATGTGTTCGTCCTTAGTCAGCCTTCCAAATCTTGTTCGAGCTTCTGATCCTTATCTGAATTCGTTCCTACATGGTTTGAGTATCCTCATTAGAATGGCTTAGCATTAATAGCCCCTCTATTTCCATGTATCTACATTTAGGCCATTATTTCCACATTATTGCACTTAGGTACCTAAAGTAAAAAATCTTTGACTTTAGGTCCTAAATGTTCAATTATTTTTAATTAAATCCCCCAGACTTCCAATATCCCTCATGGGTCCTTAATTTTCTCAAAATGGCATATGGGGCTCAAATTTCCAATTTGGTCTCCCAACTTTTACAAAATTTCTATTTTCCCATAAGTTCCAAAAATGGTCAATTGGCTCCAATTCTTTCAAAAATTGACCAATTGGTCCTCTAACATCTTTCGCATGGCCAATTGACCTTCAATTTTGAGAAATTTCATTTAGGTCCTTCAATTTTTTGAAATTCCCAATTTTCCCCAATTTTTCCCCCAATTTTACCCATTTACACTAACCAAATTTGATTTCTTCAAATTGACCATTCAAATGGGGTTAATTGCTCCAATTGAAGGCATGGATCAGTTTCTACACTTCCATACGATCCAATGGAGGTTTAAATTGTAGAATTTGGGTCCAAAACGAGCATAAATGGAGCTTAATCGAAAAGTGACCAAGTCGGAGCTCCCCTAGAGTCTGTAGGAAGACCGAAGTCGGAGCTCTAGTTTGAGTTTCGCCGAAAAATTGAGCACTTAGGAAGAGGAGAGGATTACAGGTGTGTGGAGGATAAATGGAGGGGAGCTCTTTATATATGGAGCTCAGGGATCCTCTGCCATACCAGTTTCCATATTGGTCGAGCTTATCCTCTTTAGAAAATGCACAAATAGAAGGGAATATTCTCTCTCCAGAAAAGGAAGGTTTATCTGTCATATAAATAGTGTTGTCATCCCAAGGAAGAAGACAGCATTGTTCTGGACTAGACCACACCGGTCCGATCGGGTTCAATGGCAAAAATTAGCTGGTTCAGGCCTGATTCAACCGGTTTTCTCAAAATTAAAAATTTATAAATTTTTCTAAATTTATTTTCTATTTGTTGGTAGCCTCAATTTTCCAAATTAAGATTTTCAAGCCACCAAGAAAAATGAATTTTCCAATCTAGTTCATTATGGTTCAACAAGTTTCAATTTGGTTCACCATGAATCGATCTAGTTTTCCAATCCAATTTACTTTATGGTTCTTCCCCATGATTTTCATGACTTTTTGGTCACTTGGGATTTTCCAATTTCCTATTTTACACCTCTTTATCATTTGTGATTCCTTAAGTGATTTGATTTTCTCATTTATTTGATCGATTCTTTCTCGGTTTTCCTTGATTTGAGGTGACGAGTTTCACAGCTCTCCTCTCCTTTTAGGAGTTTTGTTTTTAAAACTTGATTACGTGTCCTTTACATCGAGAATAATTTCCCTTGATTTCAACTTGGGGTTTGCTTGACATGCTACCACTTTGGTTGTTTCTTCACTTAGCCCTTTAAACCGCGTGCTTAAGGAATTTTTATTCCTTTCCATTATCTACTCATTTCGTGGAGTTTATCACGATTAGGCATGTCTTACCCATTAGTCCAAAGGTCATCCTTAGGTCCACTTCATACTCTCCTTAGGGTAAAACTTTTCCTCTTGAAGGTTCTTGTCCAGGATTTCAAGATTGGGAGTTCCAATAAGTTTGACCATCCCGGTGTCTATTTACTCCCCTAATCATTGCAATTCCTTAGCTCGACATCCTTTGGAGCTTTTCGTACTTATTTTCACAGGTTTTGGGGTTATCACTTTTTTGTCCTATATTGTTCCTTCCTCCATGCTTTGTTTATTACAACTCTGATCCAAGTTTTATGTTTAACCTTTGCTTGCTTTATTAACTGAATCTTTCTTACTTGAATCACATTTTCCTAGGACTATTGGACCAACATGTCCCTTACAACATGACATATTCTAGAACTTGTCTTTGTAAATTCTAGAACATTTCCTTGATGGTTGTTCTCAACTTTCCAACCTTTCGGGGTCATATAATTTCGTCCCTCTTTTCATAAAGTAATATTCTTCGACTACCTTTACCATTATCCAATCATCCTTTTTATCTTTGATGCCACATCTTTCATAACCGTATCGGTTTTCCTTATCTACTCGTTCTTTACCAACATCCTCATTGGGCTTTTCCTAGTTCCAACCATTGAGTTTCCCGATTACTTCTTGACTTACCGACATGCTTGGGCTTTTTCCTTCCTTATGTCCTTCCACATCTCCAATGGCGTCATTTACTCAAGGATCCCTTTCCTCATTCCTTCCTTACTCTCTCGTGACCATTTCACGGGTCCTTATTCTGAGTTGGTCCCTTTCGGTCCACATGTTGATTCCTTTGTTGGGGAGTTCCCTTTTGATGGTTTCATTCTCTACTATATCCTTTAAAGTAGAGACTTCCACCTTAGGAGCTACATGTTCAACCTTCTTACCATTCCTTGAAGGTTTCCTTTCTTCATCTCTTTACACCTTATTTACATTGGGGCATTTGCCCACTTTTAATCCTTCATTCTCTTAAAATTCTCATTTTGTCCCTTATTCCCTATGTAAGAAACTTCCAATTATCAGGTTTTATTTTGTGTACTCCACAATATGTCGAGTCGTCCAATCTTTATGCTCCATTAAGTGAGCGTGGACCACAACCATTAGTTGTTTCCCCTAATCACTTCTTAATTGAAAGGTTTACTTCTCCAAGGTTTCTCAGATATCCTTTTCTTTATTTCCTTATTATTGGTATTCCACCCATTTTTACTTGTTACGACATCTTTTGATGTTATCTTCCTACTTATTATTCCTTGGGTTTAACTTACTCATTGGGCCCTCCTAGTACACTTCCCTTGGTCTTTTCACCTCAACATGCACTTCATTTGCAAGCTTATCTTCTCATCCCTCTTCACTTGGTTCCATTACCTCTTAGTCAGAATATTTATGCCTCCCCAGGGTTTCCTTCCTTAGGAGGATTCTTCCCCTTTCTCACGTAATTCCTTTTTCATTCACCCTCGAGGGTATCTAACCTTAAATCTACTTCATGACATCCTTTGATGCCATCCTATCCTGCTTACCCTTACTTTTGGAATCTTGTGGGCACGTCCTTTGTACCCAATCTTCATTCTCACTTGTATCCCATTTCAAGTTTTCTTCCTTGGGAAGGGTTCAGATATGGTTTGTTCAAAGATTTCTTGTCCTCTTTGTGCGAGGCTTACTTAATCCTCCTCATGGCTTGAGTGTGGTCACCAATCCATTTTCGGCCATTGATTTCTTTAAGGATTTCCTTCATCCTTCTTTTCCAACGTTTGGCCTTTCTAGTTCTCCCCTTTTTCGTTGGGGTTTGAGTCCATAATTCTTACAAGGGTCAGTTCATTAACTGCCTCATCCCTACTACTCTCCTTGCCTTATTGTCTTGAGACAGTTATCTCTCGAGTCTACTTATCCTTAATGTCCATCCTATCGCCCTTTTTAGGATGTAGTCTTTACTACTTCTCGATCCTCCTTAGGGCATCTTTTTGGTTATCCTATAGTTACTAGTTGCTTCTTTTCGTTAGTTTCATCTGTAACCCTACTTGGCTCCTCTACTTTTTCAAAGTATGCCATACTTTGCTATCCTAAAACATCCCATTTGTCGTCTAATGTTCGGGGCTTATCTTCTCTTATGGAGGCGCTTCTTTTTTTACTCCTAGATGGCTGGTAATTTCTTCTTAAGGGAGAATTCTCTCCATCTATACTCTGCTCCATTTGTTGTTTCTCATGGTCCTACCTTCGATCCTTTTTCCGTGATCCTTCCTCATGTAGTTAAGGCACACAATCACATTAACATTGAAGGATAAAAAAGTTTTAGGAACTCAAAATTTTTCCTTATTTATTTTTGAAGTAGGATTACAAATTTGGGGCTTTAGCCTTTATTAAAGGGGGGTTGTTACAATTACTGGTCGAGGAGTACCCACTACTATGCTAGGGTCTCGAAGAATTTCCTCGTGGGTGAGATTGGAATCCCTAGTTGGAATCGTTGTTCTTGTGGTGTTAACCCTTCGGACTTCTGTAGGTGAATAGATGTCGTTATTGGAAAGTATCGCTCTAAATCCTTGCGTTGTGGGACAGTCCTTTACTATATGTCTTATTCCTCTACACCTATTAGGACCTAACTTCAGTAGTATTAGGCACATTCTCACGTAATGTCCCCATTGTCCACACCTGTAATAGGTCATCTCCTTGCATGGACCATTATGGTTTCTCCAATACTTTGAGCATTGGGGGGCCTTTCTAGGGGATTGCAGGTAGATCTGTGCTTTGCCGTCCTTTAGCCCGGACACCTTGATGGTTTTCTTATTGAGTCTTCTTTACCCAGTAGTCACTACAAGGGTCCTCCTAGACTCCTTAGTCCCTTGGTTCATCTCCTTCTTTGGGATGGGATTCTCTCCGTTTTCCATGGTGTCTATGGTAGCATGAGTTTGTTTGGCTACTTTTCTTGGGGCCATCTTCCTATAAGGTAAGTAGTTTTCATTTAATTCTTATGTTATATAGTCTTCATAATGTATTCAAGGAAATAGGCTCTGATACCACTTAAGTTGTCATGCCCCGACCCGATTTGGTCGGATTCCCGTGAGCAACCCGCCACTTCCTTTGGTCTATAAGGGATTTTTCTTCCTTTTAAACCGCAAGGAGTTAAGGCATCCTTTTACCTGATTTTCCTGGAATAATATTATACAAAACTTAATATGTTAACAACTTTACATACCTGCCTTAAGGGTTTGGCTTTGTGGTATTCCTTAAGGGTTCGTCTTTCTTCTTGAAAATGGGTTGGGGAGGGGGGGGGGGGGGGGGGGGTGGAGTTTCTACAACTTTGTGAGTGGGTGTTGGGGAAATTAGTTCCAAAAAAACACTTAGTTTATCAAAATATTTAGCAGACCTTTCTTTGAAGACATTTCATCCTCTTTAAACCTTTGTGTGTTTAGCTATTTTAGCACATCCCCTTGCCTCAAGAGGCGTTTAGCAAATAGACACACACCCTTTATCATAAAGGGTACACACGTTCGTCGGTGCAGCATGCCCACTGCACCCACTTGTGGATCAAAGTGTCTTTACTGTCCACCATGATAGAAGTCCTTGACTTCTACCCTGAGTCTTAGTGGACATTCCATACGTCTGACCCTCAGACCCACAAGTACTTCATGTCTGTTTGAGGATGAGACCTCATCTCACACCCTCTCTGGTCTCAATGTGCAAGAAGCTCCCAAAGCTTCATGACTAACTGGCCCAAAAAACTGCCCTTATCTCCACCATGTTGTCTAGTTGCCCTAGAAATCCATCACCACCTCCTTAGGCGTCTTGATGGTCTCGAATCCATAAGTGCATGCACAAATAATCGTTTTCATAATTTATCCATTCTCTTTGGTGTCAACGGTCCAACTACCCCGACACTCAACTTGGCCTACAGCTGTTTGTCTGGCCAATCCATCGACCTGGCCCTAACACAATGCCACTAACCTATCGAGCATTGTCGTCCTAACTTGGTACCATAGTGAATCACACAATTATTTCACTTTTAATTAGAGTTTTTCATGGCTCTTCCTAGTCATGTTTGTTTATGGGCTCCAGCTCGTGCCCACTGGCCTCGGGCCCACTACATATATATTTTTTTAAAACTAGGCCTTTAGCCCTATGAGTTCAAAACTGAGGCCCCTAGCCTATTAGAGCTGTTCTAGCTCTCGTCAAGAAGGTCTTCCAAAGATATTAAGCAATGGCATACAGTCATGGGAGAACACTCCTGGCAAAACCTCTTTCTTAACTTAAGGTACTCATCACACCAACCAAGTGTGATGATAGAGGTAGTTCTGCTTACAACTCGTAATCGAGTTTTCCCTTTCTTAAAAGTACCCATCATCCCCACAAGGCATGATGTATAAATAATTCTACTAGCAACCGGCAAGTAGGTTTTCAGTTAATAACAGTGCTTATCACCCCAATTAGGTATATGTTTAAAATTCCCACTCACCTAATGACTGTAACGTGTTCGCTCGTTGTCAGCCTTCCAAATCCTATTTGAGCTCCTTTTCTCACATCCTTATTTGAATTCATTCCTACATGGTTTGAATGTCCTCATTAGTAACGACTTGGCATTAATAGCCACTTTATTTTCATGTATCTATATTTAGGCCCTTATTTCCACCTTATTGCACTTAGTTCCCTAAAGTAAAAAATCTTTGACTTTAGGTCTCAAATGTTCAATTATTTTTAATTAAGTCCTCGTGCTTTCAATATCTCTCTTGGATCCTTAATTTTCTCAAAATGGCATATGGGGCTCAAATTTCCCATATTTCCAATTTGGTCCCCCAACTTTTACAAAATTACCATTTTGCCCATAAGTTCCAAAAATGGTCAATTGGCCCCAATTCTTTCAAAAATTGACCAATTGGTCCTATAACATCTTTCTCATTGCTAATTGACCTTCAATTTTGAGAAATTTCATTTAGGTCATTCAATTTTTCAAAATTCCTAAATTTCCCCAATTTCACCCCTTTACACTAACCGAATTTGATTTCTTCAAATTGACCATTCAAATGGGGTTAATTGCTCCAATTGATGGCATGGATCTGTTTCTACACTACCATACGATCCAATGGAGCTTTAAATTGTAGAATTTGGGTCCAAAATGAGCTCAAACGGAGCTTTGCTGAAAACTATATGTAGAGAGAGAGAAAAGTTTGAAAGCTTACTGTCTGAGGTGCAACGGTTTGAGCTCCTAATTTGGGAAGGTATCTCTCATCCTTAGGGTCCTTATAGGATCAAGAATTGCTATAATTGATGTTAGGATCAAGATTAATTTGGTTAATGAAGTTCAACACTTTCTCTCTCTAGAACCGATCCACAATAAAGGAGGAGGGTTGAATTGACTTACCTTTCGCCTCTATGGAGGTAGTATGATGGCCATAGGGACTATGGGAAGGCTTGGTTTGGCCGTAGAAGGTCAAAATTGGTCAAATTCTGATTGGCCAAAATAGGGTAGCTTCGAACCAGTGGAGCTTCTTCATTGTTTGATCCTGCCGACACTTCTCCGACGATCCTTGGGTCGAAGGGAGGTTGCTTTCAGATAGCTGACTTCCCCCAGAGTCTGTAGGACCCGAGGTTGCCTTCTAAGGTTGTGAAAAGTGCCCAACTCGGAGCTCCGATTTGAGCTTCACCGGAAAACTAAGCACTTAGGAGGAGGAGAGGATTTGAAGTGTGTGGATGATGAATGGAGGGGAGCTCTTTATATAGGGAGATCAGGGACCTTTTAACCTACTAGTTTTCATATTGGTCGAGCTTATCCTCTTCAGAAAATGCCCAAATCGAAGGGAATATCCCCTCACTGAAAATGGAAGGTTTTTTTGCCATATGAATAGTGTTATTATCCTAAGGAAGAACACGACATTGTTCTAGACTGGACCGGACTGGTCCAACCGAGTTTAATGGAGAAAATCAGCCTGTTTAGGCTCGATTTGACCGATTTTTTCAAAATTAAAATTTTCTAAATTTGTCTAAATTCATTTTCTATTCGATGGTGGTCTCAATTTTCCAAATTGAGATTTTCAAGCCACCTAGAAAAATGAATTTTCCAATTCGGCTCATTATGGTTCAACCCAGTTCAATTAGGTTCAGTTTCGGTTCACCCTGAACCGATCTAGTTTTCCCATCCAATTTGCTTCATGGTTCTTCCCCGTGATTTTCATGGCTTTTTGGTCACTTTGGATTTTCCAATTTCCCATTTTTACCCCTCTTTATCATTCTCGGTTCCTTAAGTAGTTTGATTTTATCATTTAATTGACTGGTTCTTTCCTAGTTTTCCTTAATTCGAGGTGACGGGTTTCACACGTGACCTATAGACTAAAACTACCACTAGAACTCCAGAAGATACATGATGTGTTCCATGTGTCTCTCCTAAAGAAATATGAGCCCGACCCGAACCATGTTCTAGAACAACCACCACTAGAACTGTAAGAAAACCTAAGATATGAGGTGGAACCTGTCAACATTACTGATGGGCGAGAGAAGAACCTTAGGAACAAGAAAATCCCTATGGTGAATTTACGATAGCACAACCATCATATGAAAGAGAAAACATGGGAGACTAAGTCCACAATGAGAACTAAGTACCCTCATTTATTTACAGTGTAATGAGTTTTGGAGACAAAATGCCTAGAAGGAGGAAATTAGTTATAAGCCCTACTTTCCTTAAATAAAAGAATTAGGATTTGGACCAAAAAAAATTCAAAGGAAAACCAAAGTCTCGTTTGAACCATGATGTTACCAAGTGATCAATGTGGTATGGAAATTAACTCTAATATACACATTAGCCTTTAATTCAACCAATTGAGGCAAGAATCAAACCAAACCAAGGTGAATTGGATTCAAAGATGTAACTACATATAACCGAGGGAATCAATTATAAGAATTAATTTTTGGGGTAGCCCACAAATGGAAAATTGATAAATTGAGGCCACCACCATATAGGAAATGAATTTAGATTAATTTATAAATTTTTTATTTTTAGAAAACTGGTCGAATTTGGTATGAACCAACCGGTTTAAGTCTCGGTCGTTGAAATCCAGTTCAATTAGATCTGTTAATGGTCATATCAGGTCAATAGACCTGATGCCACGTCGACGCAAGATGAGATGGAATGACCAATCAGCGAGCAACGTGTGGCAAGCGCACTCAACTACTCAGTCAGCATCTAGAAGTGCTGGCCAATCGAGGAGCAACAAGTGGAGAAAGTTAATGGTTAGACTGACCAAAACTCGTGTCAGTGGAATGGACTAATCAAAAGGTAATATGAGGATGGCGCACCGAGTCAGTAGATGAAAAGGGTATTTGAGATGACCAACCAATAAGAGGGTGACACGTGGCAATCCATAGTAGAAACCATCAACCACTTGGGAGAGGCCAGGTGGCACATGCGAATATTACATAAAGATTATAAACATATTTAAATTAGTGAATAAGTGAAGGCCATGTGGCAAAGCATCAATAATTGAAACCAAGTCAGTAGTCATGTCAACCTGAGCGACCAATGGGAGGTTGGCATGTGGCAATTCAATAGGTCAAATGTTGACCAAGACCCTAAGTGAGATACCACGTTAGCCAGCCCAACTAATTGTTATGTGCCACGTGGTAGCTCACACATGTGAAGCTAGCATGCACACAAAGTATCATCTTCAACCTTCAGATCCTAGCATTATTCACCCAAAACGAAAATCACAATATTTCTTTCCTTTTCCGGCGTGTGAATATTCACTCTATCAATGAAAATTCCATAGGAGATTGGCACGACCAAATTGGGAAACTTGCAGAGCATAGAGTCACCGATCTCCATATATAAAGAGCTCCCTCCTTTCATTCTCCTCACACCTTCAATTCTCAATTTCTCTATAATACTACTTTTCTCGATGACCTTCATAACAGAGCTCCAGCAAGGGCCCTTTTCTCAATGAGAGAAGTTGACATTGGTCCCAATAGATTCCAAATCAAGTTCTCCATCCAGTTGCAACCTCCTTTCGGATCGAGGTCGCCTTGAGAAGTCCCGAGGTGATCGCACAGTGAACTCGCTCCAACGACTCTACTTAGACCCAAACCAGCCATACTTGAGCCACTGTGTGGCCAACCCAAGGTCCCCCATCGTCCCTAATCATGCCCAAGTCCTTCTTACACCTCCTTGTAAGTCCCTTCCATCGTCGTTCGCTACAAAATCTTAAATTTCAGTCCGTTAAGCTAATTACTATTCCATTCGAATTTAGACCATTCGGGCCACCTTCCATACCTCTGATCAATCCAGGAAGGATCCCTAGAAAGAGAGCAAGCCATCCCTACCCTTAACTTCGGTCGTCATGCCCTCACTAATAAGTTACAAAAGCTTTTTCTCTCTAGACTATGTTTTCCTGCGAAGCTCCGTTTGCGGCCAATTCTTGGCCAAATGGGTTTGTTCAAAGCTTGGATTGATCATAGGAAGTTAGGGAAGATGATTAGTGGCATGATATGACTAAAATGGGAAGATTTAAGCCTATTTCTAAGCAAAACAAAGTTCAAGGACTAAATTGTAATTATTAGAAACTTAGGGACCATATTGTAATTAAGGGAAAGTTGAGGACTTAAATAGAAATAAGAGAACCTTAGGGACCTAAGAGGAATATTGGAAGCCTTGGGGACCTAATTGAGGATAAAGTGGACATTAGGGACCTAAATGCAAAAGTTATAAATTTTAGGAACTTAATTGTAATTAATGCAAAACTTAAGGACCTATGTGCAAATACATGAGAAGATTAGGTCTTTTATGCCAATCTTCCTTACGTGAATACCCAAACTATGTAGGAACAATTCATCTAAGTACCTATGCAAAGGAGCACATCATTGATCAGGATACAAATGGGACGAACACATCACGATTACCTAGTAAATTGGACTTTTCTAGCATTAAGTCTGATTGGGCCGATGACCCATGCTAATGATATCATATCATAAACCCTAAGATAGCTTGAACCACATAATAATTGGTTGTGTGCTAATTTCTACCAAGCCAAGGCGAGATTTGACATGAAGGGCTAGTATAATAGAGATAATGAATTAATACCCAAGATACATGCATGCATTTGTTGATGAGACATTACTAGATGCCCAGTGAGGGGTAGTGGTGATTCCAAGGGTATTTAGATAGCACAACTAGTACAAGGGAAGAAATGCTGATCCAATATGTCAAGGACTCTCGCAGTACTATGCGCACCAGGCCTTAGCGAAGGGAAAAGGCCTCACCCCTCAATATTGGACACTCAATCTTATTTGCAGGTTAGGTAGTGGTGCTCACGCAAATAGTTCAAGTGGTTGGTAAAGACACTCCATGCCACAAATAGAACATAGGGGGATTTGTCCTACGAATGTGTGATCTCTCCATGATAGAGCAGAATTGTTGTGTTAAACCTGAATCAATAAAGATGATGATGATGATAATAATAATAATAACCCCAACACCTAAATCTCAATGAGTTGCCTCCTTAAATGGAAATCCATCACAACGTGCTATTTGTTGGAACCATGATGTCTTGCTATTAGATAAATCCTACTCACTAATTTGTGAACTCACCCCCTCCCCTAAACCCTTCCATGTAACTTGGAACTAAGGAGAACGGATCGCTAGAAACCCAAGCCTGATAGGTACACCTTTATTCAATATAGTTTCCGGATTCATTTTAAAAGTATATTTTGTAAGTCTTTCAAATACTTATTTTGAGCCTTATTCTTACCAATGCCATGATGGTTGGATTCATCCCATAAGATTGGGAGGTGTGGCAAGTTGTTGGAAACTAGGCCAAAGTGTGACAACTTAAGTGTTATTAGAGCCTAACATTCAAATTTCATTTTTTTAAATATGAAAGAAAATTTGGGAACATGTTGTCTAGTAGAAACCCTTTAAACTAAAAAATCAAATGAACCAATGGAGGTAAACTCTACACCTTGACAGAGATGGCCCTAAGAGGAAGGACCATATCTACCCATACCCCAGGAGGGAACCACACCACAGAATCGATTTGCAACCCCGACCTCGAATATGAGCTAAGCCCAGGAGAGCTAGAAGCCAGGAAGACCCCAACCCAAGATACCCCACTCGGGATGAATCCTGAACACTAAAAGATGTACCAAAAATTTTTCCGGGTATTTGGGAATCCCAACCAGAACCCTTAGGAAACACCCAATTCTATAGGAACTCGTCCACCAAGATGGAGGAAGCCCACTCTCAACCCATGTCCCTTGTCCCTAACATTCAAGATTCTCCTTTTGACATCCCAAAGTACCTAAAAAATCTCTGCCAAGTAGGACATGAATAATTCAAAGGAGATAAGTATGATGGAGCTGCTATGGACTAGCTTACTAGCAATAAAAGGCTAATGGGAGTGGTTAAGGTGCCTTATGGTGAGATGGTTACCATGGTTGAGTTCTTGCTGGAATGGAGTGCTAAAAGTTGGTGGGAAAACGTGCATACGCTATTAATGGCCATGCTTACTTGGGACGACTTTGAGAGGAAATTCATTGAGGAGTACCCCGCCCCACACCTGGTGAACGAAAAGACACAAGAGTTCATCCCACTTCGACAAGGATCTACCAGCATAGCCAAATATGAAACCTAGTTTAACGATCTACGAGCCTTTGCACCTAACCTGGCTACCCCCACTAATATCTCCCAAAAGTTTAGGGACGGTCTCAATTTGGACACTCGAGACCCAATGGAAGTACTCGGACGACCCATTACCTAACCTCCATCATCTGCATGGCTCATAAATGTGAACAACTAGTATAAGCCCGATGAAGGAAGACCGAACTCTCAGGCAAAAGGAAGGAGGAAGGGAATTCCAACTCTTAGGAAACTAGGAGTTTTCATTAGGACATACACTCACCTAGATGGGGAATGCGACCCAAGAAAAGTGAGGGGATTGGACCCTAAAGGATAAGTATGGTAGGAAGAAACACTACCCCAATAAGGAAAGCTCCCTATTGCACCAAATGTGAGAGGAACAACGATGGGCCCTACAAGGAAATTACTTGTTACTCATGTGGAAAACCATGGCATTTCGAGGATCAAAGGTACCAAAAATAGTAACTGTTCAAAGAAATTCTAGGGACATAAATGGAAGATTTGGAGGATCAAAGGTACCAAAAATATGAGTTTTAAAATGTAATGGCAAACTGATAATTTTTCCCAACTTAAGGACTATTTTGTAGCTAGTGTGAAATAAGATTTGAAAATATTATAAGGTATTTTTGGAGACCAGAATGAGACTAAATGAAACACTTGGAAAAGTATAGCAACCAAAAAGGAAATATTTTAAGGCAAGAAGGGCAAAATGTCACAAAAATATAATTTTGGGGAAAATAAAACACCTGAGTGGTAAATGAGGAAATTCTAATCACATAGACAAATATAATATTAAGGGGTTAAGTCCTTAAGCAAATAGTAACCAACCTTAGAGTACGGTTAGTTAAAGGATGGTTTTTCGACAAGTGAGTTGAATAAACCAAGCCCGAGAGACAAAAACCGTGATTTCTTAGGGAAAATATGATATAGCGAATGTAAGAAAATTAGGGAACTTGAATTGATCTCTATACCTTACTTTGACCTTGGTAGAACGAGTAAGAGATTATTCAAGTCAGAACCTCAAAGCAAGATACAAAGAAAATCTACCGGAACGAAAAAGTTCTAGTACACACGTTGAGTGGGAGTAATGACGGTGAGTTCAATTGAACCGACTAAAAGAATTTTATATTTTTGAGATTTTCTTTAAAATACACATTATGCTTGATTTCAAAACTCATATAAGAAGTGCAAAACTACAAGATTATTCCCATGAAATTAATACCCTTTTTAAGAAGTTAAGAAACTTGGAAAGGGTCTTAAAGACTGGTATAAGCGAACTATAGTCGCATGCTAGGGATATGTGATTAGGTTCGTGTGCCAATTATATTTGCTAAGGGGAGTTGATCGAGTGATGGACCAAACTCCTAGTGTGCAATGAGCTTGCATCATATATGTTGTGTCATGTCTATGCATTGAATAAAGATGGTCAGAATAAGGACCATAATCGAAGAAAATTATGATATTTCTGAATATGGCTTGTCATATATTTTGAAATTCATGTTTATGAATAATGTAAACTTGTATGGTGTTATTTTGAAATTCATGTTTATGAATAATGTATACTTGTATGGTGTGTGGGAATTGATAGGACACCTATTGAGATAGTGTTGATGTTGAGGGAAATTGGAAAGGAAGGATAAGGGGAGATCGAATAATTTCTTCTAAATTTCTTGAGATCCAGGTTAATGTATGGATACCGTCCTAGTTACACCGTTGCAATGAGAAGAGGTGAGATTGAGTCACAGGTGCAAGGGACATGTGCAAGGTTGTCGGAGGGTGTAAACCCCATCCTCTTGGACCAAGCAAATCGGAAAAGAGAACCAAAAGTTTTCGAAAGAGAGAGAGATACTAAGAATCTAAACGAATCGAAATTAGTTAAGAAAAAAAAGGTCAAAATGGAAATTTGGAAAATTACAAGTAGGAAAGAAATACCCAAACATCATGGAAAAGAACCATGAAGCTGATTAGATGTGAAAACCGGATCGGTTTGGGGTGAACCGGACCTGAACCAGAGTGAACCAAGTTGAATTGTGAAGAACCAGTTCAAAGATTCATTTTTCTAGGTGGCTCAAAAATATCAAATTGGAAAATTGAAGCCACCATCAGATAGGAAATGAATTTAGATAAATTTAGAAAAAATTAAATTTTGGAAAACCGATCAAATTGGGCATGTACCAACCGATTTACAATTTCATGTCACTAAACCCGGTTGGACCAGGCCAGTCAACAAACCACTGCCAGGTCAGTGCCTAGTCAACAAGCACGACTAATCATTATGCAACATGTGGCAAAGCGTGCCTTGTCAACTGCTCAGTCAAGGCCTGGAAGCGCTGTCCAATCAACGAGTGACACGTATCCTTGGTCAACGGTTAGAGCAGGAAAATCCACATCAGCGATGATCGACCAATAGAGGAGTGACACGTGTCCCGATCAACGGTCAATGTCGAAAAAGCCCCTTCAACAAAGACCGACCAATAAGGAACTAACACGTGGCCAAAGTGCCACATCTGTGTCCGATTGGGATGTCTAGGAAATGACCAACCAATAAGAAGTTGACACATGGCAGGGCAATGTCTGATGACATTAGCCAATTAGAGGACACCATGTGTCATGGTCAACGGTCAATAGAAATCAGCCCATAGCCACGTTGGAGGGAGAAGCCAATGGGAGGCTGCCACGTGTCTGGTGAGCGAGTCAAAGACTGACTAGGCTGCTGAGTAGGACGTTACGTTAGCAATGACAACCAATTACATCGTGCCATGTGGCAAATCTACATGTGCAAAGCTCGCACACGCGGAATAGTGTCATATTCAACCTTAGGCTAGTAGACAACCCTCAACCTTCAGAGGAAGACTGAATGTCACGCCCCGACCCGGCTTGGTCATGTCCCCATGAGAAACCTGCCACTCCTTTGGTTTAAGAAGGGTTACCCCTTCTTAAGGCCAAGAGGAGTTTGGCGTAAATTTTTGAACTTGTTTCCTAGAATAGCATTGTACAAAACTAAAGAAAAGCTTAAATAACTTTAAGCGTACCTGACTTAGGGTTCATCTTTATGGACTCTCTAAGTGTGGTCTCCTCTTTCTCGAAAAAGGGAAAAAGGGAGGAGGTGAGTTTCTATAACTCAGTGAGTGGGTGTTGAGGGTGAGTTTTAAAAATAGTTTATTAAAAACCATTTCATAAATCCTCCTTTCAAGCCTTTCATCCTTTTCAAAATTATTTTTTGTTATGTATGTTTAGCTCTTTTAACACTTCCCCTTACTCGGGAGGTGTTTAGCATACATACACACACCCTTTATCATAAAGGTTACACACATTCCCAAGATAGTCCCAGACTTCACCCACTTGGGGATCAACACGGCTTTACTGTCCATCCTGATAGAAGTTCGACCACTTCTACCTTGAGTTTGAGTGACACCCCAAGCATCCGACCCTCAGATCCAAAATCACTTCATGTCCGTATGAGGACAAAGACCTCATCCAGCCCACTCACCCTAGTCTCATGCATAAGAAGCTCAGACTAAGCAACTTCAAGACTAACTGGTACGATAAACTAGCCTTATCGCCACCAGGTCATCTAGTAGTTCTAAGAATCCATCACTGCCCCTTATGGGCGTTTTGATGGTCCTAAACCAGAGTGCATGCACAAACAATAGTTTTTCACATAATATCCATCATCTTTAGTGCCAACGGTCCAATGGCCCCAACACTTGACTTGGTCTATAGTTGCTTGCATGACCAGTCTGTTGACCTAATCTTGGGGCACTACCACTAGCCCATTGAGACTTGTCAATCCAGACTTGGTACAATGAAAGTTTTCATTACTCTTTACTCATATTTGTCTACGGGCTCCAACCCATGCCCATTGGCCTTGGGCCCACTTCACAAGTTTTTCAAAGATGGGTCTTAAGCTCTATAAGTTCAAAAACGAGGCCTCTGGCCTGTTGGAGCTATCTCAGCTCTTGTCAGAAAAGTCTCCCAAATGTTTTAAGCATTAGCACACATTCAGGGGAGATCATTTCAAAAAAAATGTTTTTAAGCTCAAAATGCACTCATCATACCAACCGGGTATGATGAGAGAAATTCCCACTCTTGGTGGTCTTTCCTTTTAGTAAGGAGTTCATCAAACAAAAAGGGTATGACCTTAAATAATCACACTCACAAATGGTAAGTGGGTTTTTAATTTAATAGAAGTGTGCTCATCACCTCAACTGGGTATAATGTTTAAAATGTCCCACTCATCCGATGACTGTGATGTGTTCGTCCCCAATCGATTTTCTAATTCCGAGTTGTGTTCCCCATTTGCTCACTTCCCGATCCAAAGTGTTCCTACATGATTTGAACATCTTTATAAGGAAGGGTTCGGCGTGAAAACCTTCTTGTTCTCATGTATCAGCAATTAAGCCATGATCTTTGGTTTTACTGCACTTAGATCCCTAAAGTTAATACTTCTTGACTTTAGGTAACTAGTGCTCAATTTTCCCCCAAATCAAGTCCCAAGGTTTCCAATAACCTCCTTGGGTCCTTAATTTTTCTTAAAATTATAAATGAGGCTTAAAATTTCCAAATTCTCAAATGGGTCCCCAACTTTTCCAAAATTACCATTTTGCCCCTAACTTCCAAAAATGGCTAATTGGTCCCAATTCTTTCAAAAATTGACCAATTGACCCTCTAACATCTTTCTTATTGCTAATTGACCTTCAATTTTAAGAAATTTCATTTAGGTTCTTCAAGTTTTCGAAATCCCCAATTTCCCACAATTTCACCCATTTCTACTGTTTGGATTTGATTTCTTCAAATTAGTCATTCAAATAGGCTTAATTGCTCCAATTGATGGCGTGAATCAGTTTCTAAACTTCCATACAATCCAATTGAGCATTGAATTGTGGATTTTGGGTTCGGAACGAGCTTAAACGAAGCTTCGTTGAAAAACTAGATATAGTGAGAGAAAGCTTCGAAAGCTTACCATCGGAGGCACGACAATCCGAGTTCTTGATCTGGGAAGGTAGCTCTCATCCTTAGAGTACTTCTAGGATTAAGAATTAGCACAATTTGTGTCAGGATCAGTGGAAATTGTTCAATGAAATCTAGCATTTTCTCTCTCTAGAATCGAACTGTTCCGACGAATAAGGGCCGAATTGGCTGACCTTTTTCCTCATGAGAGATCATGTGATGGCTTTGAATTGGCTGAATTCAGATCAGCCAAAATAGGGCAGCTTCAAACCGACAGAGTTACTTCACTATTTGGGCTCGTTGTCGCTTCCCCAACGATCCTTGGGTTGGATGGGGGTTGTCTTTAGGTATCTGACTTCTTCTTTAGTATGTGGGACTCGAATTCAGCTTCTAAAGCTGAAAGAAGTGCCCAAGTTGGAGCTCTAGTTTGAACTTCATTGGAAAACTGAGCACTTTAGAGTAAAGGAGATTTGAGGTGTGTGGAGGATGAATGGAGGGGGGCTCTTTATATAGGGAGCTTGATGACCATTTGTCCTACCAGTTTCCATACTAGTTGTACTCATCATGATCAGAAATTGCCTAGAGAAAGTTTCCTTAGTCGGAAAAGGAAAGAAAAATCTTTCCTCGATGAACAGTGTCATTAAATAAAGGAAGAAAATGACATTGTTCCGCACGTGCGAGCTTCACATGTGCGGACCGGCCACACGGTAGCACGTGAATGGCTGGTCTAGTTGACTTGGCGATCCTGCTCAGCCACTGCATCAACCGTTGACCAGACACGTGGCAGCCTCTCATTAGTTGCTCATGTATGCGTGGCTGCTGACAAGGCATCCATTGACTGTTGACTGATCGACCATTGATCGTTGACCGGTCTGGTCCGACCAGGTTTGGTGACCCGAAAATGAAAATCGACCGGGGAGGAAGTCTCATAGAGTAATGGGAACCGTAGGTTTTTGTTGAATGAACTCTCTACCTATGCTAAGTCCTTCAAATAGCAGCTTCGACATGTGTCTTGATCTCTTCTCAATTTCCTTTGAGCGTGCCCTTATCCCTTTTAGGGCTCGATAACAGATTGGTCATCAAATATTTTTTTTCTTTTAGGGGAGCTGGGGAAGCTGTGATTTTGATGTCACTCTAGTTGGATCAAGACACTCTTTCTGACTTTGTTATGCCTTGCGACCAAGGTCCAATTTTTCTATTCATTAGACTTATTTGTAACAGACATGTTGGATCTTGCACAAGCATGTAATTGTAACGATACTTATGCATCATGATTCTTGACATGTAATGGATATGAACATGGAGTGTTAATTACCACAGGCGCATGACTCTCAAAGGTGATTGTCTTCAAAGTAATGACCCCACGTGCTCTCTTGATGGTCACCGCATTACTTATTGTAGTATCATCTTCAAAAACAATCTTCCCTTCACGTGCTAACATCATTATCTTTTCTTTAAGAACGAATCACTTCTCCAAGGGATGACTAATTAAAATAATGGTACTTGTAATAATTCAGATGATTTGTTCACCCAGCCTGACCTGGACATTTCATCGGTGGTAGTTCAAGGAGTTTTAACTTGAATAGGTGCTCAAGCATCCCAGGGAGGTCAAACTCTAGGAACGGGTATGTATTACCTTGTCGCTCCTCCAATGGTGGCATTGTTTGTTGTGCCGGTACGAACGTAGGAGCCTTCTCCTCCCTTTTCATCCTAAGGAGTGTAACAGGCAGCGTGTTTGTGGCCAACACTGGTTTATTACCTAACTTAAATGGTGGCCTCATGCCCTTCTTCATATCGTGCCGAACCTTTGGTCTTAATGGTTTGTGGATAGCAGGTTTGTGTGCCCCGCTCACCTTGATGCTCAACTCCATGTTGTGAGCTCGTGTCGCAATCTCTTTGAACATTTGCGATTTGATTCCTTGAAGGATACAGCGCAATCACCAATGTATACCTTGTATGCACATGTCAATCGTAGATGGCTCGAATAGACCCTTGTAATTAAGGCAAAGGTTTTTCCACCTCTGGATGTAGTATGTGATTGGCTCATCCTTTAGCTGATGTGCATTGGTGAATTTGATCATAGTCACAGTTTTGTGTTATAGAACCTATTGTGAAACTCATGATTCAGTTGGTCCCAACTGTCAATCGATACTGACGCGAGGTTCACAATCGAAGGTGATTCCCTTCAAGGTTCACACAAATTACTTTACTAGCAAATCACCTTCTGTCCCTGTATTGTTGTAAGTCTCAATGAAGTGAACAACATGTTGTCTGGGGTTACCATTGCCGTCAAATTATTGGAATTACAATGGTTGATAATTTGGGGGCATCCTGAGTAACTCGATCCTACACAAATATGACTTCGTGTAGAATAACAAATACGAGCTACCTGCCTAAACTTGATCTCTGAGGGCCTATTTGATTAGATCCTAAAATAGATCAACATGTATCAAGTTATTTGCAGTGACTCGTACCATCTTTGTTGTAGAGGCATCATTCTTAATTGTAGCATTGACTCTTGATACTTCTGCTTGCACGTGAGTTTTACGTGGTATTTTAGTATATTTAGGCACTCTTGAAAATTCAGTCATAAATTTAAATGGTTAGGTAGTGAGATGGAACATATATTGACTTGTTTGGCTTATTTCATGCTTTCCACCTTATTTATCAAGTAGGTTATTTGAAAATATCTTTTATTTATAGTTTTAATGAGACTCTCCGGTATTCTATTAATAATAAATACTTACTTTTTTTTTTTTTAAGTAATGTGGTGTTTGTAATTTTGATAGATAACGTACTAGTATTTCTAGAACATTCTAATTTTACTAGTAAATTTTGAGGTACAAAAGATGGTGAACATTCACTATCCTCGTATAACTTTTATGCTTTTAAACATTGTTCATTTAAGCGCTCTATATTATTCATTAAAAATGGTGTATCAACCTTTTTAATGGTGTATCAATCCCTTATCAATAATAGTAAAAATATTGATAACAAAATATCTAGTTGGTATCGGTGAAATTAGGGATAAAAAAATATTTATTTATTTTTAACAAATATTATTAAATAAATTAATATTAAATCTTATATTTATTACTAAAATTTTCGAAAGCTACCTTAATGAAAGATAATTAGGAAGAACCACTTCCGTGTTTTATAGGCATGTTAAAGAAATTCACTTAATATCTTTCAAATATTTTACACGTAATTGCTCAATATGTAATTATTTATAAAATTAACTTGCTATCTGATAAAAAAATGTTAAGCCTGCAACAATATTTAAACATTTTACTATTTGTCATCCGGCAACGTTTTATCCTATCATAATTTGGTCATTTCATATTTCTTAAACATACCATTAATCCCAAAATTTACTTAGGTGTTTATATATATATCGAGTATATTATAGTCATAGAAAATGGCACGATAGTAGTGAGAAAAGCCCAACAAACACTATCAAGTTAGTTCAAAAAAAAATTTAGGTGAGAAATGGACTTGCAATTAAGATGAATTATACAGGAACAGATTTTCTCTATCACAAAAAAAAAATGTACGCATTTTGAGCTCGGAAAGAAGTTGTGATGTTTGACTCCAAATTCATCTCTACGGCCAAAGTCAAATCACGAGGAGGGTGATGAAGTGACCCTCGTCACAAAAGGATGGTTGGTGAATTGTCATAATCAAAATACTTGATTTTTGTAGATTTTGTATACATTCTCAATCAGCTTTTGTGATAAAAACTCCAATTTATTTGTATTATCAATCTCAACTCATGGATTAATTGTCTAAATTATTTTATCTCTCATCTTCAAACATGCAGCTGGAGTTATTCACAAGTGTAGATTGGGCCTCCTGTTCAATAACACTTGACAATGAGTGGGTTTTTTTACATAATCTTGGGCTCTTTGAATATCTCGAAATTTTATGGCTCGATAAATGGAGAAGCTGATCATTGAGTTTTTTTTACGATTTGAATAATGAGCTGCTATGATTCCTCGGACTTCTAAAAGACATTGGAATTAGACATAAATTCATGAACACGTGTACTGACACGTGTGAGTCTAATTTTAAAAAGTACCAGTATATCATACAGATATTGGCATGGTACACAGCACAGCCTGTATAAGTAAATGTGTGAATTCAATTTCCTATCCACAAGGAGACAGGACATTTAAAATGTACATATTATGTGGTCAAGTGAATGACTGATACGTGAATTTTCTTATCCAGCTACAATGGCAAAATCCTGTCGGTCAACAAAACGACAAAAATATCGCCTAGCAAACACTTTTTTTAATCAAGCTTTTCTTTTCTTTTTTTAATGAAGTACTTATAAATGTATTATTTTTGTTGAAATAATGTGAGCCTTTTTAATGTCACAGGCATCTCGAAGAGGGGGTCGACAGCTGTTGCTCTGGACTGCAGGTCCACCGTACACCTGCATTTCCCGACGAGACTTGACATAACATAACGGGGAACAAGAATATTAGCCAGCTGGCGTGTACAAACAGACGCACCGTTTTGGTCAAGAGGGAGGGAGGGAGGGAGGGAGGGAGGGAGGCCGTTTCCTGCTACACTCCCAAACATTGGATCAGAACCATTTATTTGTTTATTTATTTCCTCTCATTTAATACTTGCAGAGTTCTGCATATTTCCTTTAAAAAGGCAAGGCTATGTGAAATTTAAAGGGGACAGACAACCACCCGGGGCAAGTGGGTAATTTTG
Source organism: Trapa incisa (assembly GCA_030064435.1). Classification (NCBI taxonomy): domain Eukaryota; kingdom Viridiplantae; phylum Streptophyta; class Magnoliopsida; order Myrtales; family Lythraceae; genus Trapa; species Trapa incisa. Next base: position 10,431,043 of record CM057781.1, on the reverse strand, counting down.
ATGGCCTCGTGGGACTAAATAGTAATATGTAAATTATACAAATTTAAAATAAATTTATTTTAAAACAGTTTTTTTACTTGCATTTCTTTTATTTAAATGCGTGTATTTTTTGTAACAAAAATCCATGTCGTCTTTAAAATGTTTGATTATGCTTTATCAATGCACATTTAGCTGTATTGTTATTAACTCTCCTTTAATTGAATTGAACTTCTATTATACTAAATATTTAATAATTGTACTTTAGTGGACTGGTGGTGAGGGTTGGTTTCTGATGTATTGATGCCTGACCATGAAATATTAAATATTGCATACAAAGCCAGTGAGGTAAATTTAGTGCCAGGAAATGACTATTTTGAAAGAGTTTTTACTAAATGAACCCATCATGTTCAAATTGTATTAATTATATACAAATATAATTTATAAATATTAATAATTATATAAAATAAAAAAAAGTTTCTATTTATAACGAGAAAACGACCACCAACACGCATCAAGCCAATAAATAGGTAACCGGGCGTGTGTTTGTTTTGTTGCACAGTGGCGTGGAGAGACAGTTCCGTCCCCTGATTGGACGAGAATGGAAAGCGTGCCCCCCGCCGAGTAAAATGACGGTTTTGTCCTTAATGATCTCCGTTAAAACCTTGCTAATTATTCTTTAATGTAAAATGGACGTGTTCGATTGCATAACATATGTTATTGGCAAAAAGATAAATTTACTCATATGAACAATACTAGAAATTCATTTCTATCCGAACATCACATAAGCATAAGCACTACAGAGCTCCCTTGTCATAGGTGATAATTATAGGTTGTTTTATTATACACATAAAAATATTGTATTTATTTTAATATATTTTTTCGGTAGTATTACCTTAAATTTTTTTATAGTAAAATTTTTAAATATTATATTTTGATACTAAATATTGAGTAAAATACCATTATTTGATATTAAAATTAAATTTTTGTTAAAAAATAATTTTATAAATTTAAGATATTCTTATTTACCAAATTCTATTTTGTGTTTACTTCATCTTCATCTTCCTCATCCGTTGTAATTGGATCTTCATCTTCCCACCTCTATTATCATGCTACTACTAATATTGTTTTACCCAAATCACTATAATTGCTAATAACTTAACTAGACTATATCAAATGGAAAGAATTTTTTGTGGTAAAAATAATAAAATACTACTTCTCTCATAATTTTATTATGAATTTCTTTTGACATAATTGTAAAACTTCATTAATGAAAAAGTAAATATATCAAAGTTTTCTAGTAGTCTTACCATATACTAATCTCTTAAAACTAAGGGCATATAACTAGATATATATACTAAAAAATCCTAAAAATTTTTATTTATATGTGTTATAGCATTATAAGAGAAGATACTATTTCTCTTCACTAAGTAAATAGCGCTCTTCACTAAGCAAATAGTGAATTAATGAAATTATTATGAGAGAGTACGGAGTTCTTGTACATGGAAAGTGATCTACAAGGCCACCAGGTGGAGTCTTGTACATGGAAAGTGATCTACAAGGCCATCAGGTGGGTCTCCACCTGCTCAACATATTGTAAATTATTTGTGACCCATGTAGGTTGTTTGAATTGCAGGGTTGGCCTCAACAACTAGAGGGGAAGAAGTGTGAATGATGTCACCTTCTCTTGCTACTAGTTGCCCCATATATTCCCTTGCAATATATCATACACCTAACACCAAAAAAATGATCATAAGCTATCACAATTGATTTTTACCGTACTCCGTGAATGAGGTATCCATGATGTGGGTGGGTAGATACTTTACTTGCATAATCTATTAGATGAAATCAATTGGAGTTCCAGCAAAGTTATTTATATGTTAGCAATTGTAGAAATAACATAATGTCTCTTTTCATATACTCTCAATAAATTTATAAATTATACATAACTATGTTATTTTTGAGTTTTGTCACACCAAATTAGCTTGCATCATTCATGTAACTATTGAACAAAATGATTTATATTACACATATTTATTCTAATACCACAAATAGAAAATCATTCTAACTACAACCTAAAAGTATATATTCAACTAATTTAGTCTAACTACATATATGTCATGTATTTATAATAACTAATTTAGATGAAAATAATGAGATAATTATATGAATTTAGTTTATTACGAAATTATTAGTACATAGTATTAATCCTACGCCCCTACCATTAATAACTACATTCAATTATTGGAATTAATATCTATAATGTAGTAATAAATCTTCCCCATTTAACAAATAATTTTACACCTATATAAAGAGTTTCTCTCCATTCATCTTCCTCACACCTGAAAACTTCTCTCACTACTGCTCCATTTTCTGGTGAATCTCAAACCAGAGCTCCAACTTTGGCATTTTTCTCAACCTTAAAAGGCGAGGTCGGTCTCTTTAGACTCCGGGGGAAGTCAACTATTTGATAGCAACCTCCTTTTGATTCGAGAATTGCCGAAGAAGCGTCGACGTAATCAAACAGTAAAGCAGCTCCCGCAGACCGAAGCTGCCATGTTCCGGTCGAGCTGAAATCGGTCGAAGCTGCTCTCCTCCGGCCAAACCAAGCTCTCCCAACCCTCATACGACCTCAACAAAGCTGAAAGGTCAATTGTAGGAATTCTTTATCCTAGAAGGTACTTTAGGAAGAGAGCTACCTTTCCCGATAGAAAGGTTGGACCGTCGCACCTCCGACGGGATAAGTGTGATTAGAACGCCTACAAGAGAAAGCTTGTGTCAACTTGGAAAACCAATCGAGGACGAACACGTTACAATTAATAGGTGAGTGAGAATTTTATACATCATACCGATTGAGATGATAAGTTCACCTATATGAAAGGAAAACCTACTTATCGGTTGTGAGTGGGACATTTTAAAAGTCATTCTCGGTTGGGGTGATGAGCACACCTTTATTAAGTTGAAAACCTACTTGCTGATTATGAGTGGGCTTAATTATACATCATACCTGGTTGGGATGGTGAGCACTTTAGAAATGAAAAACCATTTGTGAGTGGGCTAATTTACACTTCATACCTGATTGGGATGATGAGTACTTTTTCTAAATTGGAAGCCACCGTGATTGGTTTTATTCACATCATAACCTTTTGGGATGATAAGCACCTCAAAAATAAAAAAAACCACTTATATGTGGGATTTTAACATCACACCTAATTGGAGTGATGTGAGAACTAAGCGGAAACCTACTTACCGGTTGTAAGTAGAGAAAATCATACCTGGTTGGTATGAAGGACTTCCTTGAAAGAAGAAGAAAACCCGCTTACCGGTTGCAAGCAGAGATGTCATCACACCCGGTTGGTGTGATGAATTGAAAGATGTTTTTGTGAGAAGTGTTTTCCACTGACTGTGTGCCAATGCTTAAACCTTTTGGGAGACCTTCTTGACGGGAACTAGAACAGCTTAGATAGGTTAGAGGCCTCAATTTTAGAACTTGTGGGGATAAATGCTTGATTTTGAAAAATCACGTACAGTGGGCCCAAAGCCAGTTGGCATAAGCAGGAGCTAGTAAACCAACATGATATATATAAGCCATGAAAATTCTTAATGAATGGATTATGTGATTTCGCTAGGGTACCAAGATAGGACCGACATACTCGATGGACTGGCGGCAGTGCGTTAGGACTAGGTTGACGGACCAGTCTAGACAAATAGTTGCAGGTCGAGTTGAGGGTCAGGGCCATTGGACTAGTGGCACCAAAGATAAATGGCTTTATGGAAAACTATTGTTTGTGTATGCACTTGAGGTTTGAGACCATTAAGATGCCCAAGAGGGATAGTAATGTGTCCTAAGGGCTACTACACCACATGGTAGAGATAAGGACAATTTGTTGTGCTAGCTTGACATAGCTTCATGTGCATGAGACTTTTATCAGGGTGGATGGTAAAGATGCTCCGATCCACAAGTGGATGTAGTAGGCATAACTGCATCTCACATTTGTGTGTGAACCCTTCCTAATGAGGGGCATGTGTTGTTTGTGAAACACACCTAATATGAAAATGGGAAAGAGGTTTGAAAACCTTGGAAAGGATTTGAGAATCCTTGGAAAAGAATTATAAAACCTTGGAAAAGTTTTAAAAACCAGAACTTGAGAAAAGAATGTTTTTTTGAAGGAAATACGGAGTTTGGCACACTCCGATTAAATTTGTTTTTGTGAAAACTCGCACCCAACACCCATTCACTGAGTTTTCAAACTCTCCCACTCTCTTTACCCCTTTTCAGGAAACCAAGGGAAATCGACTTTAAATATCTATCGATAGCTGAACCTTAAGACAGGCATGTAAGGTTAATGTATTCAGTTTTGATTAATGTTATTCTAGGAAAGGTACAGGTAAAAAGGACGCCTTGCTCCTCACAATTTAGAGAATAGAATACCCTTAATAAACTAGGAGAGTGACGAGTTATTCACGGGGATTCAACCAAACTGGATTGGGGCATGACATTGGTAATCGGGGAGGTATTCCACTTGGGAGGTATTGCCATCCATCCTTGTGGCATGAGACATCTTCTCACCCTGTGTCCTATTCCTCCACACCTATAGCAAGTTATCCCTACACCGGTTCATAAGTGGGTCCTTTGGTATTTACGCGTTGGAGAAGCTTCCTTTGCCCTCTTTTTCTTTCTCTTTCTTCCTTGCTTGTGGAGTGGGTACCACATTCCTTGGAGGTATTGGGCACTTTCGGGCGCAGTGTCCCTTCTGTCCACAATTGTAGGAAGTTACTTCCTTGTGTGGATCTCTATAGCTTCTTCTCCATCTCGGGCTTTGGGAAGTTTTTCTTGGTGCTTGCTGGGGGCCTCCACGTATCACCATCCTTAGGTGCGCACTTCCTACGGAACGGTCCCCGTTCCTATGCGAGAAGCAAGGTTCTCCAAATACCTTGACGAATTCTTTGTAAAGTCTCATTGGCTCAAGAGATATCCTTGGTCTCATAGGTTGGGTCCTCCTTGACTCTTGAGTTCCCAAGCTAATGCCCTTGTGTGGGGCAAGATTTCTGCCTGGTTTCATGGTGGTTGTGACAGCGTGGGTCCGTTTGGGTTCTATAGGGCTGGTCATATCTATTTTACAAAAGTTTATCATGGGTTAGGGTTCTAGGGCTTTTCATTTTGGGACTTTGATTGGAAAACTTGACTCTGATATCACTTAAGTTGTCACACCTCGACCTAGTTTGGTTGGGGTTCTATGATCAACCCGTCACCCTTCCTCATACTAATATAGTATTCCTACTAAATAGTCCGAGGAAGGTAAAGGCATTGGATTACTTATTTTCCATAACAAAGATTATAAAACATAAAAGTTACTTGATGGCAGTACCATTGGCTTCTTCTCCCAGCCTAGGCTTGTCGTGGCAAGGTGTTTCTCGTGAAAAAGTTTAATGGGAGGGGGTGAGTTTCTACAATTAGTGAGTGTGGGTTGGGAAATGAGTTTTCAACATAATTAGTCTATCAAAAAAGTTTTATGCTTTTAATTTATTGTAATATGAGTTCATCTCTACTTGAACATTTCCCTATGCTCGAGAGATGTCTCATCAAACAATCACATGCCATTTCTATCATAAAAAGGGATCACGCGTTCATAGAACAGTCCCCAACCATTCCACTTGTAGTTAGGTATGCCTTTGTCGTTCACCCAAATAGAGATGCACTGCCTCTACCTTGAGTTTGAGGGGACATCAATAGTTTGACCCTCAAACCATCATAATGTCCGCTTGGTGGGATGAGACCTCATTTCCCCTCCGGCCTCGATCTCAAGACCTCATTTCCCCTCCAGCCTCGGTCTCGAGACCTCATTTCCCCTCCGACCTCGATCTCAATGCTTCATCATGTCTGCTTTATGGGATGAGACCTCATTTCCCCTCCGACCTCAGTCTGAGTGCGCAGGAAGTGATCTGAGCTTCATGACTGAGTGGCACAACAAACCTGCCCTTATTGCATTCAGGTCATCCAGTAGCCCTTGGAACCCATCGACTACCCCTCTCGGATGTCTAGATGCTCTCGGATTCCTCATGCATGCATACAATAGTTCTTATCCATTAACCATGCTCTTTGGTGCCAACGGTCCAACGACCTTGACACTAGACCTACCCTGCAGCTGTTTGCCTTGACTGGTCAATCGACCTGGTGTTGGCGCACTGCCACTAGCCCATTGAGCCATGTCAGTCCTGTCTTGCCCCCGTGGAAAACCACACAACAATTCCAGTTTTTCTGAGAGTTTTCATGGTTCTTATCATTCATGTTTGTCTATAGGTCCAACCCATGCACACTGGCCTTGGGCCCACTTCATGAGTTTTCCAAAAATTGGGCCTTCAGCCCTATCATTTTCAAATTCAAGGCTTTGAGCCTGTCAGAGCGATTCCGGCTCCCCTTAGGAACGTCTCCCAAAATGTTTAAGCAGTTTCACGTAGTCAGAGGAGACCATTCCTAGAAAAATGATTTTTCAAACTTTAAAATAATTCTCATCACCCCCAACCGGGTGTGATGTTGAAAATCCCACTCACCTGGTAATAATGACGTGGCCGTCCTAGTGAGATCTTGACTCGTGGTGTGCTTCCTTGCACCGGCACTTAAGCAATCAGCTCCTGCATGGTTCGAGTACCCTTATAAGGAGAATCGACATAACGGACCTCATAGTTTCGAGTATTTGCGCATAGGTCCTCGCACTATGCCTTAATTGCATTTAGGTTTCTCAATGTTTTTAACCTTGAATTTGGGTCTCTAAATTTTCATTTGATCTCAATTAAGTCCCTAGGACTTCCAATTATTCCTCATGGTCCTTAAACTTTCCAAAATTACCAATTGGTTCCTAAATTCCCAAAAATTACCAATTGGCCCTTGAACTTTCAAAAGTTGCTAATTGGCCCTCCATTTCATCCAATTGCCTAATTTTGTCTCAATTAGAAGTTAATTTCATGAAAATGCCCCAATTTTTCTTAAATTTCAATTCATACCCTAATTTTCCAAAAATCTCCAAATTGCCCAATTTCTCAAAAGATGCAATTTAGTCCCCAAATTACAATTTCATTCAATTGACCCCCAAAACGTGGTTAATTGTCTCAATTGGTGATCTGAATCATCTTCCCTATGTCTCCCTCTTCATTTTAAACTTTGAACCACTCGATTTTGCTTAGAAATGAGCTCAAACGCAGCTTCACCGAAAATTTAGTCTAGAGAGAGAAAGTTTTGATATCTTACTGGTGAGGGTCTAGTTTTTCTAACGTGGATGTCCAAATCAGCCGCTGATCAGGCACGTGGCAGCCTCCCATTGGGTGCCCGTGATTGCGTGGCATGTTGACTGGTCATCTGTTAACCCTTGATTGGACACATGGCAGCCACCCATTTGCTGCCCATGCTTGTGTGGATGCTAACTGGGCACCATTGACCGTTGACCGGTCAGACCATTGACCGTGTAAACCCCGCTCTTTGGAGTTAAGGAAAACTAAGAAAAGAACTGGTTAAATCAAGTGAGAAAAACTGAAATAGTTCATAAACCTGATCATAGGGGAATGGGTAAATTGGGGAATTCACAACTCCCAAGTGACCCAAAAAGGATTTATAAACCTTGGAAAAGAACCTTAGGACAAATTGGGAGAGAAAAAATAGACCGGTTCAGGAGAATCGGATCCAAACCGGATTAAACCACTTTATGTACTAAGCCGGTTTATGAACCGGAACCCATAGAGAGAGGGAAAACTGGGAAATTTATGAATTCCAAGTGACCTAATAGGATTGATCTTAAAATTTTCAGATGTCTCCCAAGAGAGGAACCAAGAAAACTAGGCATGACTCTACTCAACACCCCGTCCTCAATGGAAGACAACCCTAGAAGCTTCCTAATGCCCGAGACATAGTAGAAGCCCCAAAGAACCAAATGAAGTATCTAGTACCACAAAGGAGTAAGGTGCAATGACATGTTAAGGTCACAGTTCTATGTACAAAGGGAGCTAAGCCTAAATCCATGAATGCCAGTATGGACGTATAATCTTACCAAGGATGATACTTACCAAGAAAACTGTAGCTTTCTATCTATTCTGTAACTACTTTTTGTAATAGGGCTAAAACCCCAACATTTTGTATTCCTCTATTAATGAAGTACTCAAATTTCTATCTCCCAATGATGTGATCTTGCTAGGAAGATGGCCCCAAGGAAAGTAACCAAACGAACCCACACTACCATAGAAACTAGGGAAAATTTCCATTTCAATTAAGGAAATGTCCCACACCTCATAGATTTAGGGTAATAATTTATGAAAAGTCACAAAAGAGAGGAAGGACTAGTGACTAAAACCATGAGGCAGGTTAACGGTTCGCAAAGAGGCCAAGAAATGGCAAGGAAAAGCGAAATTTAAACTCCTTAAAAAGATCAAACAGAGAGGGATATCACAAGAATAGAGGTACGGTACATTCAAAGTACACCTAGAACCCCCTCAGAAGGGACAAACATGAAAAATGTCCTCTAGAAACTCCAAGGTAGGACATAGTGAAGAAGAAAAGAAATATGCTATTAAGAGGGAACTTTGGAAGGATGCACATGACTAAGTACCCCTTGAAGGGATCATTGATGGGCGAATGGTCATGATGTGGACTACAAGGAACACACCCTTAATTAAGAAATTTTCCAAGGAAGGATGCATTAGGATGATCCAGCGTGACCTGCTTGGAGAAAAACAGAAGAGCCAAATAACGACTTCAGGAGAACCTAGTAGAAAGGAGGCAGTTAATGAACTGGCCTTTGGGAGAACCATGGAGTTAAACCACGATAAAGAAGGGAGAAGTGAAAAGGCCAAAACATTAGAAAAGAAGGACGAAGGAAAATCCTTATAGAAATCAATGGCCAAGACCGGATTTACAGTTAAAAGTCTTGAGATGGTTAAGTGAGCCTCACAAAGGATGATCAAAAGATTTTGAAACTAGGAGGATGTGAACTCTCCTTAAAAGGAAATAAAACCTAATGACGAGGGATTTGGGAATGAATTTGTAAATAAAATGCATGTTAAGATGAAGAGAATCCAAGGAAGCATAATAGGAGGAATCCAAGAAGTAAGTTAAACCAAAGGAACGGGTAAGTTGGAAGATATCATTAAAAGATGTTGTATGAGTAAAAAAAGGGGGTAGATTGGCCATAAAAAGGGAATAGAATAAAGTACATCTAATAAATCTTGGAGGGGTAAGTCCTTTAGTTAGGAAGTGACTAAAGTAAACAATTTCTAACATTAAGACTAGTTGTGGTCTACGCTCACTTGATGTAGCCTAAAAAGAGTATGGCTAAACATAAGGTGGAATACATTAAATAAGACCAATAACTAGAAGTCTCTCAGATAAGGAATGGGAATCTTAATACAATGGAGGATTAAAGTAAATACCCAATGTAGAAAAGAGTGTGAGGAAAGGAAGAAAGAAACTTTCAAGGAATGGTAAGAAGGTGGAGAAAGTAACTCCCAGAGTGGAAGCCTCCACTATGAGGGACGTAATAAAGAATAAAATCTGTAAGAAGTGAATTTTCTCAAACAAAGTAATCAACACATAGACGTAAAGAGAATAACTTAGAATGAAAAATCATGAAAATGATCATGAGTGAGTAAGAATGGATTAAGGAAAAAGGAAAGTACTTAAGGAAAGGACTCCACTAGAAATAAAGAAGTTGGGGAAGGTCGAGTAGGCAAGGGAAATTCGACATGGTTATGTAAGATATGACCTCAAAGGCAAGATGTATGAGTGAATAAATGGTAAAGGTAGTCGGGAATGTACTACCAGACGAAATTATACAACCTCTAGAAGGTTGGGAATACCCAGTAAGGAAGTGTTCAAAATTTTAATGGTCAAAGACAGATTTTGGATCATTGTCATACTGTAAGGGACACGTAAGTCCAACAGTCTAGGGAAGGATATGACTCAACTAAGGAAGAGTCAGTTAAGTATAATAAGGTCAATATCGGAATTTGACCAAATATGTAATAAATAATGGATGAAGGAAGGGTTAAAATAGGATAAAAAGGTGATAACATAGAAACCCGTGAACACAAGTACGTAATACTTGAAAGAACACCGAGCTAAGGGTTTCAACGACCAAGAGAAACTAGACACGAGAACAATTGGGTATTTTGGAACTCCCGATTCTAAAATTTTATGTAAAGAATCTCAGGATGGAGAAATTATACTTTAAGGAACGAAGTATGTGAATTTAAGGATATGACCTTAAACATTATAATGAGATATGCTTAGCTAAAGTAAGCTCCGTGGAATGAGAAAGTGATGGGAAGGAAAGGAAGACCTTAAGTTTATGTGATATAAGGGATAAATGGAAATAATCGAGAAAGTTGTATATTGATGAACTACAAGCTGATATCAAAGAGAAGTTCTTTCCAATGCAAAGAATATTTAATAAATTTTTGGGGACAAAACACCTAAAAGGAGGGGAGAGTTGTAAACCTGCCCTTTGGAGTTAAGGAAAACTGAGAAAAGAATCGGTCAAACTGAGCGAGAAAAACCAAAACGGTTCACAAACCCGATCATAGGGGAACGAGCAAATTGGGAAATTCACAACTCTCGAGTGACCCAAAAAGGATTCATAAACCTTGGAAAAGAAACTTAAGAGAAATTGGAAGAGAAAAACCAAACCAGTTCGTGTGAATCGGATCTGAACCGGATCGAACCGATTTATGAACCGAACCAATTTATGAACCAAATCCCATAGAGAGAGGGCAAACCAGGAAATTTATGGATCCCAAGTGACCTAAAGAGTCACACAAGTCATGAAAAGGACTTTAGGATAAATGGGGGATGAAAACCAAACTTGTTCAAGTGAATCGGATCCAAACCAAATTGAACTGGTTTGAACCACTATTGAACTGGATGCTAAATTCATTTTTCTAGGTGGCTTAGAATATTCAAATATGAGATATGAGGCTACCATTGGATAAAAAATAATTTTAGAAATTTTTAATTTAGAAAAATTTGATCAAATTGGGCTTGAATCGACCAGTTTAAGCTTTGAACACGGTTCGGTCTAGTTCAAAAAAGTGTCGTCATCTTCCTTCAGATGACTACACTATTTACTCGCCGAAAAATCGAGCAGACGCCGACGAAGCTGAAAAGTCTCCGGCCAGGGAGTTTTAGGCAATGAATGCCTTCCATTAAGGCACCAATCAGATGGCCAAGAAGTCCCCGAGCTTCCTATATAAAGAGCCACTCCTCATTCATCCTCTCCACAACTAAAAACTCCCTTCTCTCTCAACTGCTTCATTTTCCGGTGAAGCTCGAACTAGAGCTCCAACTTGGGCACTTTTCTAAGCCAGACAAGGTGAGGTCGGATTCTATGGATTCGGGGAAAAGTCAACTACACGCCTGTAGTCTCCATTTGCTCCGAGGGTCGTCGATTAATCGCCGACGTGATCGAACAGTGAAGCAGCTCCGACGAACCGAAGTTGTCGTGTTTTGGCCGAGTTGAAATTGGCCAATTCAAGCTCTTCTTAGTCCAAACCAAGCCCTCCCAACACCTCCACAACCCTCATACAGCTAAATTAGAGTGAAAAGTAAGCCAATTTGGCCTCCCTTTGTAAATTCTGATCGGTGCTAGAGAGCGAACCGACAGATGCAATTCTTGATTCTAGGCTCAGAATGAGAGCTATCTGCTCAGATCAAAAACTCGGACCACCACGCCCTCAACGGTAAGCTTTTAAAGCTTTCTCTTTGAGTCCAGTTTTCTAGCGAAGCTCCGTTTGAGCTCATTTCTATACCAAATCGTGCGATTCAAAGTGAAATTGAATCGTATGAAGGTGTAGGAACTACAATTTAACTTCAATTTCAACAACTAAACTCATTTGATTGGTCAATTTGATGAAATCAAATTTGGCAGAGTTAGAAGGTTGAAATTGGTGGAAAACTAGGGAAAATTTGGGAATTTCAAAAATTAGAGGGACTAAATTGCAATTTCATAAAATTGAGGACCAATTGGGCATGATAAAGATGTTGGAGGATCAATTGGGAATTTTGGAATTTTTGGGGCAAAACTTACCATTTTTTGTAAAGTAGGGGCAAAATGATAATTTTGGAAAAGCTGGGGGACCAAATTGGAAATTTGGGAAATTGAACCCCATTTTGTGAAATTGAATAATTTGAGCTCCTAAGGTGAATTCTAAAAGTTTCGGGACTCAAATTGAGGAAAAACCGGCATTAGGGACTTATAGTTAAAGAAAAATAACTTTAGATACCTAATTTCAAATAAATGAAACGTTTGGTTTTCTCATTCATTTGGAATGAATAAATGCTATTAGGCTGAAGGATAATGAACAAGGATGTTCATATCGTGTAGGAACATGAAGTAAAGGGAATGCTAGTAGGGACAAGCGTGCGTGAATACAAAGAACCGGTTGACTGCATTAACGGTTGAGTGGGAACATACCATCATATCCGGTTGGGATGATAAGCACCTCAAAAATGAAAATTCACTACTAAGTGGTATTTTAATCATCACACCTCAGAGGAGTGATGTGGAAATCAAGCGGAAAAACTACTTACTAGTTGTAAGTAAATGATACCTAGTTGGTATGGTGAAACTCCCTGTAAGGAAGTGGAAAACTCGTTCATCAGTTATGAGTGGATATGTCCTCATACTCGGTCGGTACGAGGACATTATGTTAAAAATTGTTGATTGTGCATGCATTATATTATGGGACCTTCAAGATGCCCAAAGAGGGATAGTGATGCATCCCAGGGCTCTAGACGACCTTGTGGATATAAGGGTAGTTAGTCATAATAGAAGTCTTGCGAAGCTCGGAGTAGCTTCAACCGCATGAGACCAAGGTGGGGATAGGATGAGGTCTCTGTCCTCATATGGACACAGAGATTTGTTATGGGATTGAGGGTCGGATGTCATGAACATCCACTCATTCTCAGGGTAGAAGTGGACGTGCTTCTATCTAGGTGGCCAGTAAAGTCGTTTCGTTGCCACAAGGGGGTTCAATGGACGGGTTGGCCTACAATTATGTGTTTTACCTTCATAATGAAGGATGTGTGTTGGGTGATGACACACCGTGGTAATAAGAAATGGTTATAAAAATCAAAATTGAGAATGAAAGGTTTTTAAAAGAAAATAAGGAGTCTAGCACATTCCGAATCAAACATTTTTCCTAAAAGTTAAAATTTGAAAACCCATTCACTAAGTCGTTGTACTCACCCCCTCCCTTATACCCCTTTCAAGTAACCCTGGAAAGCTTACCCCAAAGTCCACTAGCTAACACACTTGTAATGTAAAACCCGCCCTTTTGAGCTAAGGAAAACCAGGAAAAGAACCGGTCAAACCAAGTGAGGATTCAAAACCGGTTCACAAACCCGATCATTTCTAAATGGGCAAATTGGGAATTTACAACTCTCGGGTGATCCAAATTGTTCATTAAACATTGGAAAAGAAAATTAAGATAAATTAGAAAACAAAAACCAAATTGGTTCAAGTGAACTAGATTCCATAAGAACTTTAAAGTTAAGCGTGTTTACCCGAGAGTAGTGTGAGGATAGTGAACTTTATTAGAACGTACGGCTTATCATAAATAGCCATAAATTAATATATATTTAATTATTGAAATTAATACTAATAATTTAATACCTAAATTAAATTATTGGAATTAATACAAATAATTTAATACTGAAATTAAATTATTGGAATTAATACCAATAATTTAATACTGAAATTAAATTATTGGAATTAATACCAATAATTTATGGCAATATTAATACTAATAATAAATCTCGCCCATTTAATACACGGGTTTTACGCCTATATAAAGAGGTCATCCCCATTTCATTCTCCTTACACCTGAACACATCTCTCTCTCTCTCTCTCTACTGATCCATTTCCCGGTAAAGCTCGAACCAGAGCTTCGACTTGAACAAAGGTCGGGCTCTTTAGCCGGGGAGAAGACAACTATCTAATAGCAAACTCCAATCAATCTGAGAATTTGTTAGAGAAGCGCCGATATGATGGAATAGTGAAGCAACTCCGGCGGACCGAAGCTGCCCTATTTTGGCCAAGTTGAAATCGGCCATTTCAAGCCCTCCTCAAGCCAAACCAAGCCCTCCCAACACTTCCTCAGCCTTTCCACGGCCGAATTAGGACTGGAAGGTAAGCCAATTCGACTCTCCTTTATAATTTTCGATTGGTGCTAGAGAGAGAGTCGACTGAATTTCAATGATGAAATTCTAATTCAATTCCGCATCAATTGATGCGATTCTTAATTCTAGGATGAACCTCAGGATGAGAGCTATTTGCCTAGATCGAAAGCTCGGACCGTCGTGCCTTCACCGGTGAGTAATAGAAGCTTTCTCTCTCTATAGTTCATTTTCCAGTGAATCTCCGTTTGAGCTCGTCCTGGCATTAAAACTTGCGATTCACATTTCTAAAGAATCGTATGAACATGTAGAAACTCAATTTCAACTTCAATTTCAACAATTGGAAACGTTTGATGGGTCAATTTGATTAAATCAAATTCGACTGTGTTAAGAAGTTGGAATTGGGGGAAAATTGAGGATTTTCGAAATTCAAAGCATCAAATTGAAATTTTATGAAATTGAGGGTCAATTGGGCATGAAAATAATGTTGGAGGACCAATTGAGGAATTTTGAAATTTTTGGGGCAAAATTTACCATTTTTGTAAAGGAAGGGCAAAATGGTAATTTTGGAAAAGTTGGGGGACCAAATTGGAAATTTGGGAAATTAAACCCCTTTTTGTGAAATGGAATAAATTGAGGTCCTATGATAAATTTTAGAAGTTTCGGGACTCAATTTGAGGAAAAACCGGCATTTGGGACTTAAAGTTAAAGAGAAATAACTTTAGGGACCTAATTGCAAATAAATGAAAGTTTGACTTTCTCATTCATTTGGAATGAATGAAGGCTATTAGGATAAAGGATAATGAACCGAGATGTTCATATCATGTAGGAACACGAAGTACCGGGAACGCTAGCAACGACAAGTTTGAGTGAATACTAAGAACTGGTCAAGTGGAATTCACGACATTAATGGGTGAGTGGGTTAACTAACATCATACCCGGTTGGGATGATGAGCACACCTTATAATTTAAAAACCACTTACCAATTGTGAGTGGGTTTACTAACATCATACCCGGTTGGGATGATGAGCACAACTTAAAGTTAAAAATCACTTACCAGTTGTGAGTGGGTTTACTAACATCATACCCGGTTGGGATGATGAGCACAACTTAAAGTTAAAAACCACTTACCGGTTGTGAGTGGGTTTACTAACATCATACCCGGATGGGATGATGAGCATAACTTAAAATTTAAAAACTACTTACCGGTTGTGAGTGGGATTATATATCATACCCGGTTGGGGATGATAAGCGCCTCGGTATAAAAACCCGCTATTTAGTGGTATTTTAATCATCACTACTTAGAGAAAGTGATGTGAAAGTTATGCGGAAAAACTACTTATGGGTTGTAAGTAGATCATACCCGATTGGTATGATGAGACTTCCTCGAAGGAAGTTGAAAACTCGTTCATCGGTTATGAAGGAAGATATTCTTATACCGGTCGGTATGATGGACAGTAAAAACCTATTTTTGTCGAAAGTGCTCTCCCCTGACTGTGTGCCAATGCTTAAACAAATTGGGAGACCTTCTCGACGGGAGCTCGAATAGCTCTAATAGGCCGGGGGCCTCGATTTTGGAACTTGGTGGCTAAATGCCCGATTTTGAAAATCTCGTACAGTGGGTCCAAGGCCAGTTGGCACAAGTAGGAGTTCATAAATGAACAAGATATATGTGCCATAAAACTTAATAAAGTGAATTGTTTGGCCATGGTACCAAGATAGGACCGACATGCTCAGTCAACTAGCGACAATGCGACATGACAGGTCGACGGACTAGTCAAGACAAACAGCTGCGGGTTGAGTTGAGAGTCGGGGTCGTTGGACTAGTGGCACCACAGATTAAATGGCAATATAAGAAACCATTGTTTGTGCATGCACTATGAGTACGAGATCATAAAGACGCCCATGAGGGGTAGTGATGTGTCCTAAGGGCCCTGGATGACCCGATGAGTATAAGGGCAGATCGTCGTTCCAGGTGTCTGTGCGAAATCTGGAGTAGCACCAAGCACATGAGACCGGGGTGGGGATAGGATGAGGTCTCTTTCCTCATACGGACACGAAGAAGTTATTTCAGGATTGTGGATCGGATGTCGCATACATCTACTCATTCCCAGGGTAGAAGTGGTCGTGCTTCTATCTAGGTGGTAGGAAAAGTCGCTCCGAAGCCACTAGCGGGTTCAGTAGTGATACTGACTTGCGAACATGTGTAACCTTCATGATAAAGGATGTGTGTTGGGTGATGACACACCGTTGTAACAAAGAAATAATGGAAAAACCCAAATTTTGAAATGAAGGGATTTTTGAAAAGAAAGGACTCTGGCACACTCCATATAAATGTTTTTTTTAGTCAAAAGATTTGAATCCCATTCACTGAGTAGTCGTACTCACCCTCTCCCTTATATCCCTTTCAGGAAATCCCGAAAAGCCTACCCTTAAAGACCGTCAACTAAGATGCATGTAAGACAGATATGTAAAGTTTTAAATTTCATGCAGTTTTGATTATGCTATTTGAGGAAAAGGTGTAGGTTAAAGGACGCCTTACTCTTTACGATTTACAATAAGGGGAAACTCTTTAATAAACCGAGAGAGTGGCGGGTTGATCACGGGGATCCGACCAAATCGGGTTGGGGCATGACATGTAAGGCAGATATGATAAGTTAAAAATTTTGTGTAGTTTTGACTTATATTATTCCAAGAAAGGTGCAGGTTTAAAGGACACCTTACTCCTCATGGCTTTAAAAGAAAGGGTAACCCTTAGTAAACCGGCAGAGTGGCGGGCTGATCATGGGGATTCGACCAAATTGGGTCGAGGTGTGACAAACTGGTTCAGTCCAACCAGGTTCGGTGACTCAAATTCGAAATTTGGCCGGTTCGGATCCGATTTGATCGGGATTCTAAATTTTAAAATTTTCTAAATTCATCTAAATTCATTTTCTATCTAATATTGGCATCAATTTCCCAAATTGACTTTTTAAAGCCACCTAGAAAAATGGATTAGTGAACTAGTTCACCATGGTCCATCCCTGTTCAGTCCGGTTTAGTTCCGGTTCACCCCGAACTGGTCTGGTTCTCTCATCAATTCCCCTTCCCGGTTCTTTCTCATCATTTTTTGTCATTTGGGGTTTTCCAATTTCCCATTTTAACCCTTCTTTGTCATTTTTTATTCATTGTTTATCTTGGTTTTCTCAAAATCACCGATTCTTTCTCTAGTTTACTTGGTCCGATGGTCGGGTTTCACATATCTCCTCCCAATTAGATCCAATTTCTCTACCAAAATTGAAAAACTTGTTCACAGATATACTCCCAATACCTAATGATTGATCGAGTAATTCTCACTCACCCTACCACTAAATGAGGTATTTTTTAATCTAAAAATGTTGCTAAGATGCTACTGTTGAGTTGTGTGGCGAGGTCCCAAGTTGAAAGTGGTCGAAAACTACTACACGCGTGTCATTTTCCCGGCTCTATTTTCAGTATAAAAAATCTATGCATCACCGCTTCCCTTTCGAAGCCAAATTCAGCCACCTTTGGCCACAACTCTAGTCCACTCTAGTGCCAAAAGAACCCCCATGTCTCTCATCTACCTTCCACAAGCCTTGGCTAACCTCCGACAATGTTTGTTTTATAACTTCTAGTTGTAGTTTTTCGAGGCCAAAATTTGCCTAAATCCAGCCACCACTTTGTCATCCATCACCATAGAACAAGTCACCTAGTCCTTAACTTCAAAATACCTCAACTCTTGCCACCTCTTCGACCGTCTCCAGTGATAATTTCTGACAACTCCTCCGATACATTTATTTCAACTAGTTTTGTAAAACGACCAAATTTAGCCAAATCGGTTGTGGTAAGATTCTCAAATCCTCTCATGATCTCTTATGAGATAAATGGAGGTATTTTGGTTGAATTTGTGAAATTTAAAGTTGGTTCGAGTTGTTTTAAAAAATTATATGACTAAAGTGAAACCTTTAAAAAGTTTGGGGGGCTAGTTTATAAAAATGGGATAAATTGGGAAAATAGTCCCTAAGTGAAGCTTAAGGGGTTAGGAGTTGATTTTGAGACAAATTGAGATGTAAAAAATGATTTTCGGTAGTTTGGGGGCAAAATATTAATTTTTGGTGAATGAATGGTAAAATGGTAATTTTGCATAAGATTAGAAAATGATTATTTTTGTTTAAATGGAGGTAAAGTGGTCAATTTTGATGAATAATGGGCAAAAAATGGTAATTTTTTGGATAAATAGGGGCAAAATAGTAATTTTTGTCTAAAGAGTGATAAAATGATATTTTTACACCATGGGTAGCAAAATAGTCAGTTTTTACAAATGGTGGGTGAAAATAATAATTTTAAAAAAATAAATGGGCAAAATATGGAAGTTTTGCAAGAAAGGCAAAATGGTAATTTTACAAATGTGAGAGATTTTATGTGATTTTTGGAGAAAAATGACATAAGGGTCATTTGGATAAGTTTTGGGGAAATTTCACTATTTTAATAAATTCGAGTAAATATTAGTAACAAATGGTTTGTCGATGTACAAATGGGACGAACCGTGCCTTAGGGACAACCGTAATTTTGGAAAATTATAGGACAATATAAGATATATCTATATAGACCAACTATAAAGAGTTTTGTATATTATAATAATGTGTATACATTTTTTTATAGGAACATATACATTTATATAACCATTATGCAAGAAAAACACGAAGATTTGGAGTAACTTCGAGATGAACAAGTTCCAAATAACTAGTGAATGTAGTTTCTAACTTTACGTCTGAGTGGACCAATGTATTCAATACTTACTATTTTATGAAATGGTGATTTTCTTATTTTGAAATAATTTAAAGAAAGATATATAAAAGTTAACACAAATAATTTTGTCAAAATATGTGAGATATCACGAACGTTTTTGAAAAGTGAGTTGAGACTGGATAGCCTAGAAGGGACGTGCTTGAATTCAATGATTTAAAAAAGAGGAGAATCTAAACCTTTACAATGTTTATGAAAGGGACATATAGCTTGTAAACCTTGTCCTTTTATAATATGAAAATCGGGAAAAGAGCCGGTCATTTCCAAAGAGAAAACTAAGTCGATTGATGAACCTTAACTGATAGAGAATGGGCAAAAAGGGAAATTTACAAATCTCAAGTGACCTAAAGAGTCATAAAAGTCATGGAAAAGGACTTCGGGACAAATTAGAAATGTTGGTCCACCAAAGCTGCTTCACTGTTTGATTACGCCGACACTAATCCAGCGATTCTCAGATCGAATGGTGATGACCGTCGGGTAGTTGATTTCTCCTCAATTCTAAGGAACCTGACCTCACCTTCTTTGCCTCAGAAAAACCCCTATCTCGAAGCTCTGGTTCAAGCTTTATCGAAAAACTGAGTAGCTAAGAGAGAGTGGAGTTTTTAGGTGTGAGGAGAATGAATTGAGAGAAGCTCTTTACATAGGGAGCTCGGGGACTCTCCGGCCGTCCGTTTAGCACCTTAATGGTGCTCATTGATGGACAAAACCATCCTGAAGGGAAACGTTTCTTTTTTGCCGGAGCTGTTCATTTTTCTGGCGAGTGAATAGTGTTGTCATCTAAAGGGAAAAGACGACACCATTCTAAAAAAATATGATTTGACAACTGTTAAGGGGATGTAACATGAATACTTCCCAGTACTCTCACCAAGCACACTTAACTTCAAAGTTCTAAAGGGATCCTGTCCATTAGTGAGGTCACCCATCCTAGCACTACTCTCGCCCAAGCACGCATAACTTCGGAGTTATGATAGGATCCAGTGCATTAGTAGTGGTGTGTTTTTTTTTCTGGTTACTAAAAACACGGTGTTACATCAGAGCTCTGACATAGGGTCTTTTCTGAGTCAAAGGAGGCATGGTTGGGTTCTTTAGACTCAAGAAGAAGTCAGCTACCTGACGGTGGTTTCCAATTGCTCCAAGGATCGTTAGAGAAGCACTAGCGTGATTGAACAGAGAAGTGCCGACATGATCAAATAGTGAAGCAACTCCGGTGGACCGAAGCTGCCCTATTTCTGTTGAGCTGAAATCAACCAATTCGAGCCCTCCTCATGCTAAACCAAGCTTCACCAACACTTCCTTAGCCCTCCTACAACCGAATTAGAATGGACAGGTAAGCCAATTTGGCTCCCCTCTGTGAATTTTGATCGGTGTTAGAGAGAGAACCGGTGAACATTTACTGACTAAATTCTCCCTCAATTCGATATGAATTAAGGAGATTCTTGATTTTAGGAGAAACCTCAGGATGAGGGTTATCTGCCCAGATCGAAATCTCGGATCGCCGCACCACTGACAGTAAACTTTCGAAGCTTTCACTCTCTACATCTAGTTTTTCAGCGAAGCTTTGTTTGAGCTTATTCCAGTGTCAAATTATGCTATTCAAAGTGCAATTGAATCGTATAGATGTATAGGAACTCAAATCCACCTTCAATTTCAACAATTAACTTTGATTGATCAGTCAATTTGATGAAATCAAATTTGGTCAGATTGAAAGGTTAAAATTAAGGGGAAATTTTGGGGATTTCAAAAATCCAAGGGACTAAAGTACAATTTTCCAAAATTGAGGGCCAATTGGCCATGGAAAAGATGTTGTAGGACCAATTGGTTAATTTTTTGAATTTTTGGGATGAAATTTACCATTTTTGTAAAGTAGGCGTAAAATGGTAATTTTAGAAAAGTTCGGGACCAAATTCGGAATTTGGGAAACTTGAAATTTTTTTGCAATTTTGAATAAATTAAGGTTCCAAGGTAAATTTTTGAAGTTTTGGGACTCAATTTGGGGAAAATCGGCATTATGGACCTAAAGTTAAAGAAAAAGAACTTTAGCGGCCTAATTGTAATTAATTGAAAAGTTTGGTTATTTTATTCATTCGTGATGAAAGAAGGCTATCAAGCCAAAGGATAATGAACAAGGATGTTTATATCGTGTAGGAACATGAAATACCAAGAATGCCAGCCAAGACAAACTCACGCGGAGACAAAAGGTCAGTTAAGAGGAATTCACTGCATTCATGGGTGAGTGAGATTTTTCACATCATACCCGATTGGGATGATGAGTACCTCGAAACTTAAAACCCACTATCATGTGGAATTTTTAACATCACACCAGGATGGGGTGATGTGGAAATAACGCAAAAAAACTACTTAGCAGTTGTAAGTAGATCATACCCAGTTGGTTTGATGGACTTCTTAGAAGGAAGTGGAAAACTCGTTTACCGATTATAAGCGAAGATGACATCACACCCGGTTGGTATGATAAACAAATGAAAAGATTATTTTGTCAAAAGTGCTCTTTCGTGACTGTGTGCCACTGCTTAAACCTTTTGGGAGACCTTATTGACGGGAGCTCGAATAGCTCAGATAGGCTGGAGGCCTCAGTTTTGGAACTAGAGGACTAAAATGCCTGATTTTTAAAAATCTCGTATAGTGGGCCCAAGGCTAGTTGGCACGAGTAGGAGCTCGTAAAAAAAATGAGATTATGCCATGAAAACTTTAATGAATGATGTGCTTGGCCATAGTACCAAGACAGGACCGACATACTCGATGGATTGGTGGTAGTGAGACAAGACATGTCGACAGACCAGTCAAGACAAATAGTCGCAAGACATGTCGACATATCAATGGCACCAAAGATTAAACGACTTATGATGAAAATTGTTGTTTTGTGCATGCATTGAGGTATGGGACCTTCAAGATGCCCAAGTGGGGTAGTGATGCGTCCTAGGGACTACCAGACGACATGGTGGAGATTAAGGCAGTTTGTCGTGCCAATAGTCAGAGAAGCTCGACACGGCTTCATGCGCATGAGACTGAGATGAGGTCTCAGTCCTCATATGAACATTGAGTATCTTTTCAGGATTGAGGGTCGGATGTCGCGTACATCTACTCATTCCAAGGGTAGAAGTGGGTGGGCTTCTATCTAGGCGGCCGGTAAAGTTGCTCTGATGCCACAAGTGGCTGTAGTGGACGGGCTGCCCTGCGAATGTGTGATCCCTTCATGATGAAGGGCGTGTGTTGGTTGCTAAACACACTGTTTGTGGTTAATAATGAGTAATGCATTGAAAATCGAGAAATTAAGGAAGAAAGAAATTTAAAGGAAACAAGGAGTCTAACACACTCCAATTCAAACACTATTTTATTGAAATTATTTTTTTAATACCCATTCACTGAGTTGTAGAAACTCACCCTATTTTTTTATCCCTTTTCAAGATTAGAGAATGACTAGGGATAACACCAGAATTTACCCTTTATCAGGTATGCTTAATCTCCTCTTAAGCTTGCATTATTAATGATTTATGTTATTCTAGGGAACAAGGTTGAGATTATACCTGGCTCCTCTTGAATTAAAGAAGGTAGAGACCCCTCTTGAACTAAGGGAGTGGCAGGTTGTTCATGGGTATCCGACCAAATTGGGTCGGGGCGTGATAACTGTCATCTGAAGGAAGAAGACGAGACTATTCCGAATCGGACCGGACCAGTTCGAGTTGGGTTCAATGCATAAATTGGTCGGTTCAAGCCCGATTCAACCAAGTTTTTCAAAATTAAAAATTTCCAAATTCATCTAAATTCATTCTCTATCCAATGGTGGCTTCAATTCCCCAATTTGAATATTTTAAGCCAACTAAAAAAATGAATTTAGAAATCGGTTCAATGATGGTTCAATTCGGTTCACCTAAACTAGTTTGGTTTTCTCTTCCAATTCATCTCAAAGTCCTTTTTCATGACTTTTATGACTCTTTGGGTAACTCGGGATTTGTAAATTTCCCAATTTTTCCTTTTCTTTAACACTTGGGGTTCATGAACTAGTTCAGTTATTTCTCTTGGTTTTGACCGGTTCTTTCCCCAGTTTTCTCATCTCGAAGGGGCAGGGTTCACACCTTTCCTCTTCCGATTCAACCTACTCCCCTATTTCACTTGGGTTACCAGTTCGATCCCACCTCCCGGTTCATTTCGATCTAGTCATGAAGTCGGGATTTGTTTTGTCTTACATATCTGGTTTTTATATTCTCTTTCAATTGAGAACTTTCTTTAAGTAGGGTTCACTACTGTCCCTACCATTCATGTCCTAGCAAGAATTATACTCCTAAATGAAGCACACATTGTTTGATAGGTACATTCATTCTAACCAACAATAGATAATTGGATAGGTACTTATCATCAGAACCAACATCCCCTTCTATCTATATGAGCACACCCTTGGACGATGGACGTGTACGTATCATTAAAACCAAAGTCCCTAAGCCAACAATGTTGGACAAATACACTAATAAGAACCAACAATGGGATCGTTGAATGGGTACTTGTCATTTGAAATAACATCTCCATCCATCTATCATGGGTACACCCTTTGGAGTCGTTGGATGGGTACAATCATCCGAACCAACTCCCCCTTTACACAATCAATCAGGTATTGAGGATGGCATGCTATTGGCCATCCCTACTAGAAATTTCTTTATTCGGTTAATCCATAGAGTTAACATTAAATACTCGAGAAACATTCACGAGTAATCTACTAGGTCCACATCCTCCTTTCAAAATTACTAGTTTTTTAGTTTCACTCAAAAATTGTATGCGAATGCTTCATCAATATCACGGTCTGGTCCTTCATTTCACATGTTTAGCCTTAGCCATTCCCTAACTCAGACGAAGGACTTAGCCCCTTGTTCCGAGTTCGATTAAGCAATTCAGTCTTGCTTATTTTGAAAACCTTTGGGTTCACTCTCATATTTTTTAGAAGTCGTTAGGTCTCGGACCATTCCTTAATTAATCGGAATATTTTCCTAATTTTGATCAATATTGTTCCTTATATTTTTTGTGGGTATTTCCATAATAATCACTTTCAATGAATTCATACCATCAAATGCATAAATTAGTAAGTATTGATAAATATCGGTTCAATCGGATACGAAGTCGTAAATCACACTCATTGTTGTAGTCGATACGTGTTTGCCTTGATAATTTTCCTTTCAATTCTAGATGCATGATTCTTGTAATATTTTATGTAGTATCCTTCTACACAAATCAAATCATAAGGCTAGGTTATTTTTTCGTTACCTCATAATTTTTCCAAAAATTACAATTTTTGCCCCTCATGCTCGATTTTCTCAACACCCATGTGTCGATAAACTCATCACACTAACCCATGTTCCTTATCTCTTTTCAACACTCTAGGTGTCACATCCCGACCCAATTTCGAGTGAACCCTTTGAATAACTCACCACTTCTCACAATAATATAATAGGAATCATTTCCATCTTCAAAGTACTAACAAAAGTAAGGCTCAAGACACAAAGGAAAATAGTGCATCAAATAATTTTTCCAAGAATTTGTTGGAATAGATATTGCAGTAAACAAATATTCTAATGAAACTATTCACGTACCAAGTTGGAAGCTCGTTCTCTAACATCCCTTGGGCCATGTTTAGGACCTGAAGAGCGGTGAGTTTGATAACTAAGTGAGGGTCTCTACCGACATTGTGCCTATTGTCCACGAGTCATTTCATATTCAAAACTTTAGCCTTTTCATAACACAAAAGTTAAAAAAAACTTTGATAAACAAGCTATAACTTATCTTATAATTTATAAAAGATTTTTCCACATATAAATCCACTACCTATCTCATATAAGAAGTTAAACAAATGCCTTCCAAGTTGGAAGAATTTATCATGTTTCATATTTGGTGGATTTATATCGTTTGTCTCATACAAAAACACAAACACCCTTTCTCACTTAAAGGGATAAAAAAAATTGCAGAACAAACCATCATAGGATACAACCTCGATCTGTTCCACTCGTGGCTCGAAGCGTCTTTACTGTCCACCCTAGTGAGAGGTCACAACCTCCACCACATAGTCTGTATGAGTACCATTTCCCAACCCCCACACATTATCGATTCTTCAGTAAGCTATTGAGGGATGAGACCTCTCCTCCTTTTTCACCGGTCTCAATGTGCATGAATTTCCCTAAGATTCTTGACATACTAGAATAGCGTAACGTCCCTTGTGTCGACCTTGTTATCTAACAGCCCTTAAAACCAACACTACCCTGTACCGAGCATCTATTTGGTTCTGCGTGATTGCAATCACACACAATAGTATTTAAATTTAAGACATTTATCTTTGTGTTGCTAGACCAACAGGCTTCTACCTAGCTTTGCCTCAATAGCTTCAAAAAACTTTATCAAATTATAATGATTTTATCATTCTCTTAAATTAGAACTTATTTACGAGACTAGACCCATTTTTCATTAGCCTTGGACCCACTTGTATGAGTTTTCAAAACATGGCTTTGTGCCCACTTCACATTTCAAAATTGTGGCCTTAAGCCCACTGTCACAAAACTAGATCTAACCAATCTAATGTCGATCATGGGCCTCACCCATATCCTACATTGACAATCCAAGTTAGATCATCCCCTGATGTGTATCCATACACTTATTCTAGGGTTGTCCTATAATCATGATTTATGCTTTCTTCAGAGAATGTGTCCCAAATTGGTTTAAGCAGTTTCACACAGTGACGGGATAATATTTCTAGAAAGTAGGTTTTTCTAACCAACCTTACTTTCAACTCTACGAGTAGTTACGCATCACCGGTCGAATCAAACTCAATACTAGAAATCCCACTCACATGAGATTCATGTCTTGTTCATTCCGGACTGATTTTCGATGCCTCGGGTTGGAATAGCGGTTGTAGGTAAAACCATTCCTTTCACACCTATATGATCACGAATAATGGACCCATCAATTATTCAATAATTGCACTTAGATCTCTATGTTTTCTTTAATTAACACATGAATTCCTAATTTTATTTTATTGACAAATAAATTATCAATTATTTGCCATAATTTCCTCAATATAACTTTATTTGTAATTTTATCCCCAAATAATTTTATTTAATATAAAATTATTCAAAATTACAAATAAAGCATATTATTTACTTTTAATTGCAATTAAATTTCGCAAAAAATATTTTAATTGCAATTAAGCCTCCAATTTCATTTAATTTCTCAATTACCCCCCCCCCCCCCCCCAATTATGCTAATTGCATAAAAATCCCCAAAATTTTAAAAATCTCCAATTCGCCCAATTTATTCAAAAATTACAATTTAGCCCTGAAATCACAATTCACTAAATTGAACAATCAAACTAGGTTAATAGCCTCCTATCATGCTACTAATCATCTCCCTTACCTCTCAATGATCATTTCAAGATTTGAATTACCCAATTTGGCCTACAATTGAGATAGAATGAAGAATCATCAAAATATTTTTCTAGAGAGAGAAAACTTGGATTTCTTACCGGCAATGGCACGATAGTTGAAACTCTTGATTTGTAAAGCTAGCTCTTGTCTAGGGGATACTCTCAGGATCCAATTTTGCTTCAATTGATAGCATGAGTAGGGAGAATTTGATTATCAAAGTTTGCTCAATTCTCTCTCTATAAATTTATAATTCTAGCAAAATGCAACAACTATGGCTTACTTACAGGCTCAGGGAGGACAAAGCTTAATTTTGGAAAGTCGTGGAGGGTCGACCTAGCCTCAAGACATCCAAGGGTGGCCCGGAATTAGATAAAAATATTTTGCTCAAACTCGACAATCGGAGTGACTGTACTGTGTGAGCTCATTGATGCTTCTCGAATGATACTCAAGCTAAAGGGAATATGCAACAAGGTAGAGAACTTCCTCTCGATTCTAGGGAACCTGAATTCATGTTCATAGGTGAAGAAATGGGTCAATGTTGGAGCTCTAGTTCACAGATGGTCTGAAATTGGAGTAGTTCATCTTCTTTAGGATTTTGAGGGATGGAGAGAATGAATGGAGGATACCACTTTATATAAGGAGTTCGATGACTGGTTGTGTCATGCCCTGACCTAGTTTGGTCGGAGTCCGTGATCAGGTATACCTACCCTGTATCATTCAGGTATACCTACCCGGATGAAGCAAGAAAGGTGAAGGCATGTTTACATTTGAACCCTTACTTTAAGTTGGGGGTAGGAAGCGTACCTTGAGGGCTTGAGCGTGTCTGGAACTTCTTATTTGGGTGATGTCTTGAAAAGGGTGAGAGGGGGTAAGTACAACACTTAGTGAGGGAAACTACCATAACGTTTTTATTTTAATTTATCTTTTCTGTCTTTAAATTAATTCCCTTTGTTATTTCACACAATCACACGGACCAACAATCACCCTCCTATCATAGGAGGGATCACACATTCGTAGGACGGTCCTCGACCGTGCTACTTGTGGACCGAAACGCCTTTATCGTCCACCTTGATAGAGGGATACTGCCTCTACTTGAAGTTTGTGTAGACATCAATAGTCTGACATCAAACCCCCAAATTTCTCCACCATGTCCGCTCAATAGGATGAGACCTCATTCCCCCTACTGCCTCGGTCTCCATGCGCAAGAAACTCCTCGGCTTCATGACCTACTAAACGACAAAACCGCCCTTATGCTTCCTAGGTCGTCCAGCAGTCCTTGGGCTCCATCACTATCTCATGCTAGGTGTTCTGATGGCTCGAACATCATGGTGCATGCACAATCAACAAGCTTTTTGAATTATAGTCATTATTATTGGCCCTCTCGCACAATGGTCTGTCAGCTTGGCTTTGGCCCACCACGCATATTGGCCCAATAGGTTCGATGACCTAGTATCGACAAAGCAGCGGTTTGGCCTAACAAGCTTGATAACTCAGCTCGATTGGTATCACGCAAGGTTCCCATTATTCAGGTCTTTTAGCCTCATATATCACATGTTTGTTTTGGACAGGTCCATGCCCATATCCACTGGCCTTAGGCCCACTAGTATCTCGAGCCTAAGCCTGGAATTAGCTTCCAAATATTTTAAGCAGAGTCACCCAGTCAGGGGATGCTAATTCTGAAAAAATAGTTTTCAAAGCTAAATCAGCATTCCAACCGTAATGGATGTCATAGTGGTTCCCACTCACCCAGCAATAGTGACGTGGCTATCCCTGTGAGATCCTACCTTGGGGTGTGCCTCCTTGAACCGGTACGCGAACAATCAGCTCATGCATGGTTCAAGTACCCTTATCAGGAGAATTGACATAAAGGACTTCCTAATTTCATGTATTTACGCATAGGTCCTTGTACTATACCATAATTGCATTTAGGTCCCTAATTTTCATTGAATCTCCGTTAAGTCCCCAGGACTTCCAATTACCCTTCATGGGTCCCTAACATTTCCAAGTTTATCAATTTTTCCCAAATTACCAATTGGTCCTTAATTTTTCCAAGAATTTCAATTTGGTCCTTGAACTTTCAAAAATTGCTAATTTGCCATCCATTTCATCCAATTGCCCAATTAGGTCTCAATTGGAAGTTAATTTCATGAAAATGCCCCAATTTTTCTTAAATTCTCATTCGGCCCCCAATTTTCCAAAAATCCCCCAAATTGTCCAATTTCTCAAAATTTGCAATTTGACCCCCATATCACAAATTTGTTCAATTGACTCCTAAATTTGTCCAAATTGCCCAATTGATTCTCAATTGGGGTGAATTTCATGAAAACACCCTCAATTTCATGAAATTGTCGTTCAGCCCTCCAATTTTTGGAAATTGCACAAAAGTCCCCCCAAAATCCCCAAATCACCCTTCATCTTCATCCCCAATTCAAACATGTGGAACTTCGAATCTTACCTCATCCAATTGACGGCTTGTATGTCCTTATTTTTATCAATTCTTGCTTCTAATTGCCTCCTCCAACTCCCCTCGATCATCTTGCACTTCAAATTTTTTAATTTGGCTGAGTTTTATGCCCTGTCAAAGCCTCGCAAGAAAATTCACAATAGAGAGAGAAAGCTTGCATTTCTTACCGATGGAGGGGCAGCGATTAGAGCTTGAGGTGAGGACAGCTAGAGCTAGTCAAGGGGGTCTAGTGGGATCAAATTCTATTGCAATTCACTACTGCTCTATGGGAATTTGGAGCTAGTCGAGGGGGTCTAGTGGGATCAAATTCTATTGCAATTCGCTGCTGCTCTATGGGAATTTGAAGAGAGAAGTTTTGGTTGGTGCAGCTCTGAATTTTGGAAATTTCGATGAGGGGAGGTGAAATTGAGCTTATTAGGGCTTGTAGGGGTGTTGTGGAGAGTCTTAGGTGGTCAGTGGTGGCCAATGTGGATGGTGGAAGGGTCGAATGGGGCAAGGTGGCATCAGGAAGGAGCTCACTGCTTGGAGCTCCGAAGCAGCTTCACTATGCAATTCTCTTTGCACTTCCCCGAGTACCCTCTGGTTGTTCTAAGAAGGTCTGGAGCTAGAGAACTCTCCCCCTAGTTCCATTGCCACCCTTCATAGCTCCTTTGGTGGACGTTTTTTCCGTCATCAAAGCTCTGGTTTGCAGCTCACCAGAAAACTCACTATTCTTCTTCTTCGCTCGATTATGGGATGCTGAGAACGAATGAGAGGGTGTTCTTTATATATGGAGCTCGACAACTGTTCAAGCTACCCACTGGCGTAAGACTTGACCGTCGGAGACCTGACTAGAGCATTTTTTGAGTCGTTGGAGACTCCAACTTTTCCGGTGACTCCCTCTCTCTCTCTTCACTATGAGCATCTGAAGGATGAAGACGATGACATGGCAATCGTGCCATATGGCGCGCTGTGATTGGTTAGTTTTTTTTTACTTGGAACGTCAACTCGACTTTCGTGTCAGCCGTTAACTAGTTCATCGGACACGTGGCAGCCTCTCATTTGGCTGCTTGTGTCTGTGTGGCGTGCGCTGTTCGTTGACCGGACACGTGGCAGCCTTCCATTGGTTGACCGTGTCTGCGTGGCAATTGATGTGGCGCTAGCTGACCATTGACTGTTGATCATTGACCGATTTGTTGACCAGTGACTGGTCTAGTCAGACCGTTGACCAGTCCGGTCCAACTGGGTTCACTGTCCAAAATTCAAAAATTGGCCGGTTCAGACCCGGTTCAATAGTTTTTCTCAATTTTAAAATTTTCTAAATTCATTCTCTATCTAATGGTGGTCTCAATTTTCCAATTTGACATTTTTAAGCCTCCTAGAAAAATGAATTTGTGAACTGGTTCACTATGGTTCATGTCGGTTCGGTCCAGTTTGGTTCTGGTTCACCCCTAATTGGTTTGGTTCTCTCTTCAATTACACTTTCTAGTTCTTCCTTGAAATTTTTGTAAATTTTTTGTCACTTGGGATTTTCCAATTTCCCACATTAGCAATTTTTCGTTCATTAAACAACTTGTTTCTTCATGTATAAACCTATACTGGTTCTTTTCCCGGTTTTTCTTTGGTTCCAAGGAATGTGTTTTACAGGTTGTTCTATTTGTTCATCCATTGGTTGACCATTAATTGTTTGATTTAATGCCTTGTCGAAGAGATTTATTGGCCACCAGAGTAATGGAAGTTGGTTCACCTTTCTCTTCCATGCCTTTTTAGAGGTTGAAGATAGCATTGTGCACACACATGTTAACTTCGCATGGGCGAGATGCCACATGGCACTTTGTGATTGGTTAGTTTCATTGATAGACATCTTGCTTAGCATCTAAATCGTCTGTTGACTCATTGATCAAACACGTGGTGACCTTCCATTTATCGCTTTGTTTGATGTGGCGCTTGACTAAATCTGACAGTTAGTTGACCATGACACGTGGCATACTCTGATTTCATGATTTAAATACAACGGTTTTCCCACCTAATGCAATGTGGCATTTCCACGTGTAAGTCTTTAATTGGTTGTTGCCTTCTGAAGTAGTTTTGCCATGTATCGACTTCTAATTGTTTGATAGTTCTCCGATATCCTAGTCGGGCGCTGACCTATCAGATTTTCCATGTGTCAGCCTCTCATTGGTCAACCCAACTGATGGGGGTTCTCTTGAGCAATTGTTGAGGACACGTGTTACACTCCTATTATTGAGTTTCCGATAACATTGATTTCCTTAGTCTGACTATTGACCAAGGACACGTGTCATGCTCTAATTGGTCAGCATTTTTAAATGCTATCCAAACGGTTGACTGGGCGCGCTTCACCATGTGTCGTGTGTTGATTGGCCGTGTGTGCTAATTGGGCCCTGACCTGGAAAGCGGTCCATTGACCAACTGGACCGTTGATCGATTCAATTGAACTAGTTTCGGTGACCCAAAATAGAAAATCGATCAGTTTCCTCAAAATTTAAATTTTCTAATTTAATATAAATTTATTTTCTACATATTAGTGACTTCAATTTCTCAAATTGATATTTTTAAATCACCTAGAAAAATAAAATTTTCAATCAGTTCTTCCCGATTCAAGCCAGTTCAGGCCCGACTCACCTTGAACAGGTCTGGTTCTCCCAATCTGATCCCTTTTCATTATTTTCTATCACCATTTATCACTTGGGATTTTTCAAATTACTGATTTGACTTTATCTTTACCAATTCCAGTTCACTTTGAACCATGGTTTTCTCTCAAAATTTTTCGATCCTCTTTTCTGGCTTTCTTGTCTATGAGAGAGCAGGGTTTATACTAGATTTACACTATTGTTGGTTCATATTTGCCAAAATGCAATAATGGCTCTAAGTTTCTCACTTAAATCCCTAAATTTCTCGTTTTTACATTTTGGTACTTATAATTTTCCAAAAGTACTTAAATGCCCTTCCACATTTTTTATCACTTTTGATAGGTTGAACTCTTCTATGAGTCCATTCTAGGTCCCCAAACTTTTCTGATCTCATTTGAGTCCCTAATTTCATAAAAGTATACCTTAGTCAACATACTTTTAAAATTTTTCATTTAAGTCTCTAAACTTTTCAAAAGGTTTTACTTAGGTAATTAGTACTTTTAAGCTATTCTTTTCAAACACTTAAGTTTCTTAAACATTTTCTCAAGATACTTATACTTTTATTGACCTTCATTGAAGTCCATATTTCCATGAAATTATCATTTTGTCCCTAAACTTTCCAAAAATTGCATTTGGATCCCTATTCTTCTTTCTCATTCAAATGACATCCTTAAATCATTCAAAAATCATAAGCATACCCCTCATCCTCTTCCCTAGATCACCATAGTCACTTTTCAACCATACTTGGTCGGAATAGTACTGTTTTAACCTTGATTAGATCCTCACCAGAAAACGGACACATATTCGAGTTTTGGTTGGAAACTCACTGGAGAAGAAGCGATGTCCAACGATAGTGGGGTTGTGTAGCTAACTCTTCTATGAGTTTAACCTTGATTAGATCTCGCTCTATGGTGGTCGAAGTTACTTGTAACACTCGATTTATAGAGCGATGTCAAAAATAGTGGATCACTGAACCTTCTCAGATTTTTCATGGTCATGAGACTTACCTTTAGCTTGAACGGTCGGTCGGGTTGTCTATAGGGGATTGAGATGAGCTTCTATCATTAATTTGGGTCGTGTTTGGTTAACAGAGTAGTATTACTGTTCCATTAGATCTATGCCGCTAGAGGGCATGGTCGAGAGGGGTGGATGGTCGGTGGAAATCTCAGGTTTGAAAGTCATCAGAAAACTAAGTTTTTTACTCGAGAATGTCCATAGCAGACTACATGACTCCCTAAACCCTCTTTAATTTAATTTTCTTGGGAGAAACATTGTGCAATTGCATGCCAATGAGTTATTTTCAGGTTTCTATTTAGGTTACGATGGAAAAGACAACACAAGCACGCACAACAAGCGAAGGGAATCGATTTATGGCAAATTTCCAAATTTCCAGATCGTTTTAATTAATTTGACATTTTTTTAATTAATTCACCTTCAATTTGACTTATTCTTGGCTTAAACTAAATTTCTAAAATTTACAAATTTAATTTTCTATAATTTGAGCTTAAAAACAACCATTTTTAATTTAATTAACACATTTTTAATTAATCCATTTTAAAAATCATCCTAAATTTACCTATACATGTTCTAAAAAAGTTTTTATATTATTCGTTTTCAAATTTCAATTTTCAGATTTCAATTTGTACTATTTTTAGAAATTGGAGTTTTATACCACTATTTTAGTATTAAAAAAAATTGCAGTTATTAAGAAACAATACACTAGAAGAGCATCTTGCGATGAGGTAATGGAAGTTGTTGGATGGTGGGTTATGGAACAAACAAAGGTTATGGGGAAAATAAACGCCGAAGGATGTTCGAAGGGTACCAACGAAGATATTAGAGTTTGACGAGACTAGGTAAGTAGTCACGACCTCACGAGATTAAATTGCTCTAGAAATTAGGAAGAGCGGCAATCAATTTGGAGGTGATTAATAGCAGATTTTCCTCCATATAATTTATAATTTGATTTATTGGTATTAGTTAAAATGGAATTTATTTACCACTAATTTAGTCGTTCAAACCTTATCCTATTTCAACGGCTTGAGTTTAGATTTTTTACTAAATTGATAAAATTAAAATTTAATGTTAATTGTCCATTTTGTCTAATGCATTTACAAATTAAATACAAAAAATCTACTGTTAGGTAGGAAAGGCAACATCATCACAACACCATTTTATATAAAATATTATTTTATTGACAAAAATAATAATTTAATTTAATAAAATACTATTTTATTATTTCCATTTTATATATAATTTGTTGTTATGGAAATGACTGATTTCTTGGAAGTTGAATTTTGTTTTCATTAGTAAAAATGCAATTTAATGAAAAAGAATATATTGGCTATTGATTACTGGAAACTACTATGTTTAGACACCTTCAATATAAATAATATTTCGAGCACAATATCCATATATGCGTTGATGAAATGTATTTTATTATAATATTATAGAAATGTAGTATTAATAAGAAAATATAAAAAAATAAAACATATATTAACACTACATAAAATTGTAATTATATAAATAATAATATGTAAAATAATATATTAAAATTTTAATATTTTTTATTAAAAATTAATTTAAAGTATAGGCTATACACTTTATAAACATTTCTTTACCTTAATTAATAAGTAAGTATATAATTGAGTATTAATTGCTTATAGTTTATTTTACTCTATCACATATTAAATATTTCTTTCTTTTCTGTACCTATATTGATTATTTTAATAAAATTAAAGAAATCATTATAATATATAAAGTTAGGAAGATATGTGTTTTAGGACGGGTTCTGAATATTGTAAATTGGTGGGTCAAATGGAGTTTTACTAATTTTCATGATTTGGAAAGATGATTGTGCAATTGTATCCTAATGTAAAATAGGAGCCATGTGCGATCTCGTCCCCATTCAAGATGGTCCGATAGGCCATCCGAACGATCCGCCGGTTCAGTTTGAATTGTGCTAACCATTATTAATATGAATGGGGCTAACGCTTTTTTTTGTGTTTTAACCAAATGCAAGTTTTTTTATTAATTTAAATTAATATGATATCATTATTTAACTTTATTTATTAAAATTTATTTATAATAAGCCTACGAACAAGCTCGGCCGTGGATATCCACGCGCGAATCGAAATTCCAGCTAACGAAAAGTACAGTTGTCTCTCTCTCTACTCTATTGTTTTCATGTGCTTGCTTCTCTC
Organism: Trapa incisa; assembly: GCA_030064435.1. NCBI lineage: Eukaryota > Viridiplantae > Streptophyta > Magnoliopsida > Myrtales > Lythraceae > Trapa > Trapa incisa. Next base: position 10,396,394 of record CM057781.1, on the reverse strand, counting down.
TCACCTCGCCGCCAGCGACTTCATAAGCAAGTGTAGTGAGAGAGAAAGGAGAATAAGGCGGGAGACGGGGCTTCTGTTTGTTGCCGGCCGCTGAATACTGGATCGAGTTGAGCCTCTGCTGCATTGTGCCAGTCGGCTGGGCACGGCAGTGGAGTCTCGATTTGGCGGCCATGGCGGACCTCAAAGCCATGCTGACGTATACAAGATTAGCGATCATTTCAACCTTGGCCGACCGATTTGACTTCACGTCGAAGAATATCAAGCGTAGGGGTCGTTACGGCGCTAGGGTGATGTGGATTTGGCGACTCTCCGGCTTCTTATGCGCTGCGCTGCTGCTGATCGTACTCACCCCCTCTCCCCAGTCGTTTCCCCCAGCGGAGGCGATTCGCTCCTCCAGTCTCTATAGGTCGCACCTCCGCTCGCCGCTCTTCCTCTCCTCCTACCAGCCGCCGGACCGATTCTCCTTCCAGAGGGCGGCCACGTTCCTCAATGCCGCCGGATGCGTCGGCTCCGTTGCTAATGTCATCGGTGTCTGCGACCCCAATCTCGTCCACGTTGCGATCACTCTCGACGTAGAGTATCTCCGCGGGTCGATCGCGGCGGTGCACTCGGTCCTGACGAACTCACTGTGTCCTGAGAGCATCTTTTTTCACTTCATAGTCTCAGAGGTCAGTCTCGAAAACCTGGTGAGATCCACCTTCCCTCAGCTGAATTTCAAGGTTTACTACTTCGACCCGGAGATTGTGAGGAACCTGATCTCGACGTCCGTGAGACAAGCCTTGGAGCAGCCGCTGAACTACGCGAGGAACTACTTGGCGGATCTGCTGGAGGTCTGCGTAAACAGAGTCATATATCTCGACTCCGATTTAGTCGTCGTAGATGACATTTCAGAGCTTTGGGGCACATGTCTGGGGTCCAGAACGATCGGGGCTCCGGAGTACTGCCACGCCAACTTCACCAAGTATTTCACCACCAGTTTCTGGTCCAGTGGGCGGTTCTCTGGCACATTCGCCGGACGGCGGCCATGCTACTTCAACACCGGGGTGATGGTGATAGATCTGGCGCGATGGAGGCGCTTGGGTTACACCAAGAAGATTGAGCGGTGGATGGAGATCCAGAAAAGGGATCGGATTTACGAGCTAGGGTCGTTGCCACCATTCTTACTGGTCTTCGCTGGACACGTGGCGCCCATCGGGCACCGGTGGAACCAGCACGGTCTAGGCGGGGATAATGTGAGGGGCAGCTGTCGTGACCTCCACCCAGGTCGGGTGAGCCTGCTCCACTGGTCTGGCAGCGGCAAGCCCTGGCTACGGCTGGACACCAAGCAGCCCTGCCCCCTGGATTTCTTATGGGCACCCTACGACTTGTATGGGCAATCTCACTGAAATCCCCAATAACAAAGCTGTCTCCTTTGCTGGAACAGGCGCCACAGGTAAATAGAAATTTCTCTTTCTAAGATTTTCATCTATAAGAATCTTTGCAATTGGTGAGTAATGAAATCTGTCTTGCTATCATCTGATCAGTTATTGATTGATCTCTATTTACTCTTCCTAGCAACTATTTATCCTAGAATTTTGAATGTTCTTGTTCATTGGCCTGTAGCTTTTCATTGATTTTTCACTTGGGTAGTGCTGTCAGCTTTTTCCTCAGGTGATTTGTCTTTAGTTCCATTATGATTTTTTTATGAAAGTATAAAGGGAGAAAATGAAATCGCCTCTGTCCTCTTGTGCATAACATGCGTGAGTATACTACTTCAAAACGGCCGAGCGCAGTGAACTGCGACAAGCAGACTGGACTTCTGCAAAGGTAACGATAGAGATAGCTGGATTGTGGGGGTAATTGTGGGGGTAATTATCATAGTTTATTGAGAATTCATTTAATATCTTGTCCATTGGGGATTAGACAATGTTTAGGTCATGTTATTGTGGTTCTTTGTTGTGGTTTGATCGGTAAAGATATTATATTTCCCTGGACTTGCCGACTATGGTTCTCAGCTTTTCTTGAAAAGCCTTCCCTTCCTCAGATGCTAAACTGTGCTTAGTTTTGAACTTTTGATGGATAGGAAAGGTGAATCATGTCATACATATCTCAGCTAGGTGAGATATCTAAAAGGACTGTATTACACAAACTAATTACAAAGTTGAATTGGGCTGTTTGTTTTTGAAATTATGGGAGAAAGTAAGAAGTGATTTTTTGTTAGAATAGGATAGATGGAGGGATTAGGGCTGGAGTGAGTGTTGCCTTGGCAGCATCGGTGGAAGACTTGTGAACTACCTTCCCTTTCTGTCCCCTTCTCATCAATTAGGTGGCAATCCTATATTCTTTGCCCCTCTCTCTCTCTGAGATCATCCAACTGTACAGAGCCCCCTGTAAGTATTAGGTGCTTTTCTGATACATACTACACAAATCCCCCAATAAATGAAGCAAACTTGATATGCAACAAAATATCCAGTGGGATATCAAATTTGGGACTGGGTTAGGGGAATTTTCAGTTTTATTGATTGAGAAGGTGATTTTGTCATGCTTAATTTAATTTAGCTTTTGTTACCTGAGATCGTAAAGTTATAGAAAAAAGATTATCTAATAATCTCGTCCTACCAAAGGAAGTTAATGCTATTGGATGTACAGGGCTGGGGCAATATCGCTATCGCTATGCCATCACACGTTTCCAGCTCATGAAGCCTTGTAGCATCGGAGAGGTCACCCTCCCTACTATGATAGAGTTGTATTTATCACGACCTCGTTTAAGTAGATTAATTAAACACTGGGTCTTGGAAAGTTGGAATTAAATATATAAGCTTGACTTTGCTTAATTGTGAAGTGTTGTTCCTGTTGGTTCCACTTCATTTGGCTTCACCTGCACTGACTGGCTTTTTCTATTGTTGATTGTGACCTGGTAACTCACATTATGGGACCCCGCTTACATGGAATATCACATAAGAAGGGCCAGGGATCGATCTGATCCCGACAGCTTTTTTGTTTCTTATTCTTATCATAAACTTATGCTAATACAAGCTCATCAATAATTTGGGCAATGGTGATCCCGACAGCTTTTTTGTTTCTTATTCTTATCATAAACTTATATGCTAATACAAGCTCATCAATGATTTGGGCAGTGGTTAGATTGGATGATTCGAGAAGAAACTGCGATGTTTGTACGTGCTGGCCCACCGACACCAGGCCTTGCCTTTGTTTTATCAATTTCCCACCGTGGGTGGGTTATACAGTTTAGTCATGGAAGGTTGTCATCCATGTTGGCAGGATGAAGCTTGAAGCTTTCATGGAATGTAAGAACTGGAGGGGTCATCAATTCGTTCTTGTATGTAATCTGCCCATTCGTTGGTACATACAGCGTAATCAGATTGATCTTTCTCTTTCGTTCTTCTGGCAGCCTTTCTGCAGTTTCACGGTGGTTCCCAGAAATAGGTTAAGACTTTGATACGGTGGACAGCATCAGTCAGTCAGTTAAATTCTATATTCATTCTACTACTTTGAGCGGTCCTGTACATTTTTTTTCTTGTTTATGGCTGTCAGTCATTGATGATTTGATGGTGTTTATTTTTTCTGTTCAGCGGGACATTGAATATAGAAGATTCAAATTTTGGTCAATTGGGTGGTTCCCTTCCTGGGATTTGGTTTTACGATGAACAAAGTGCTTTTCTATGGGGGGAAACTAGGAAGGAAGAATGGGCAAGCAAACCACTTTACAGAAAGGACATGGGGGTGGAAGAGGTACCGGAGCCTTTCCCAGGCTGGAGAGAGATGCCGATGCCGGCTTGCTGCTTTATTCCAAAACTATTGGGTTGTGTCTTGTCAGCCTCTCGTGCATTGGTCCAAAATTGATAGATTCCAAAAGAAAAAATCAGGTAGAAGAATAGTGAATTAGATTTACCGAGGCTGTCAATAGGTTGTATCCTGCCCTCAAGGGCTTCTTTCCAGTGCCACCATCATCTGGAGTGATAAAAATAAAGCCATCTTTTCTTTCCAGCACCATCCTCCGAAGGGATAAAAATACAGTCACTGTACTTATTAGGCCTCAAGTTGTAGTTAATATGCCACAGTTTTGACAATGGCCCATCTGTACAAAGTTTACTGGGCTTGGTCCATAACCTCAGGAACCGTGCGTAAGAGGTGTGCTCCGTGGTGTTTGGGACCAAGGGATTTGGACCCTCTCTTTACCTGACTTGGATTTCTATTTCTGTACCCGAACCCCGATTTTCGGGTTAGTAAAAGAGTGGGTCCCAGAGAGAGTATTGAGGTTCTTAAATTAAAATTCTATTTTTTATATAAATTTAAAAAGGATAAAAATAAAATATATATGTATATTATTTTTAAAAATAAATTTATATTTACTTTTTGAAAGATTTTAAATTAAAATATTTATAATTTTTATTATTAGTAGCTTATAATCAATTTATATTTGGTTAATGGTAAGTGAAAATTCAAATATTTACTTCTCCAAGTACTAAAGGTAACACTCAATATAAAACATGTCAAGATATTTACTAAAAATATTTAATTAAAATATAGAAAATAAATTTTATAAATTACAACAGTACCAAATACTAAATACTAAATATAAGGTGTAAATTTAGTTAATAATTATTTCTCAAATATCGAAATATTATTTATCTTGTATTCGATAAGCAATCCACATAAAATTTTCCTAATATATAAAAGTACACATTCGCATAATAAACTTCTGATCGGTTATACTTCTGGTTTAGAACGTGTTTACCGACCATATTGATAAAAAATTATAACCTATACTACATTTTTGCGAGGCTATAATCTCGACCATTAGTTTGTTTTAGCACCATTGTCCAACTCCATATATTTCCAATAAATTTGTCTGCTATTAGAGTGAGATATTTACTATTCGCCATTTCTATTACACATGTGACTACTACAACCCTTTACATAATGACTCAACCACAACTTCTATTATACCGATCTTAATAATTATTAGTACTTAGAACCAACACTAGTTATATCAGATATTTTATTGTTCCATAATAATTTATACACACACAAATATTTTTTTTATAATAGTTGTATTTGTACTATTAGCCCTATAGAATAAGACCCGTCTCCACCTAGATAGTATTTACTAGGCACGACCTATTTCACACAAAATAACATGTTTTATTATTTTAACATTCTTAATTTTATAATCACAAATTATTTATAGGAGATGATGTGTTTGCATTCAACTTAGACCAATTTTTACAAATTTTTATAACATGATATTAAGCCCACTATTTTTAAAAATACTAACTTTGTACTTAATAATTTATAATTCAAATTTATATTTACTCTATAATGGCCTGACCTATTTGCTACACTAGGTAAATCGATCTATATATATATATATCATGATTTGAAATGATAATAAACATATTTTATATTCATATAGATAATATATTTCCCCAAAATAATTTTTCATGAGGTTTAAATAATAATGAAAAAATATATTTAAAAAATATATTAATTATTTTAAAATATTAAATATATGAATAATATCACATAACCAATCCTCATAAATATGTGAATAATTTCACTTATCGTTATCTGGGTATATATTTTTCTTGTATTTTTAAGTTTTCATAATTTTTTATCTCGTACTATATAATATTGGGATAGTTTGTTAAAAACATTCAATTAATTTTTCTAGAGTGAGTGGTATTTACCTTTACATTTCATATACTATAAGTTTACAATATTCATAGATGGTATAAGAGTGATTTATTTTTGGGTTTGGGCCTCTCTAGTGTGAGTCTCTTTTGTTATAAGGATATTTGCTCTGCTTCAAGTTGAGTTGATACCAATAGACTAGTTATGATATATTACTAAAGCTTAGGTCTAAACTTAGTTTGATTGAGTCTTATTTATGGAATTATATGTATATTTTTGTTGTCTCATTTACTTCCTTGTTTTAGATTCTCATTTAAATTATATGTATTATATGTATGCTGTTGTCTCATTTACTTCCTTATTTTAGATTCTTATTTGTTTGATTCTTACTTCATATGTCACTGTCTTAGTTTCCTTTTATCATTTGAAGAATGTCTAATTTTATTGTATTGAGTAAAATTGCAGAAATTGATCGCGGACAAATTACTTTGCATTTCAAGTATAAAATTGTGTCCATACTTGAGAATAAAACCACTATTCTTTGCTCAACTTTTCTATTCAAGTGATGAATTTTTTTAATAGTCGAATAACCTTTTCTATTCAACTAATGTAGGGTGGAAAGAGTCAGGAGAATGATAGACAATTGTTGGTATGTAAAGTCAGTCTCACAGCTTGTCCTTGAAGCTGAGGCCTTTATATCAGTGATATGTCCTATTACGACTAAAGCAAAAAACGAGCAATAAATAAAGTCATATTGGAGCATCGTCGTCAATGTAATCTTCCAAATATTTTGATTTTAGTATGAGTCTCATTCTTCTCGACCAACTCAGATAGTTTTTCGTTTCTTGAAAGAAAAAATGAATATATTGATAGAGAGGCCATTGTGTCCCTCCTCGTCCGAGACCGGAAGGGGAATACCTGACTCGTAGACAGGTGTCGAGGACGGGTGTTAAGAATTGCACGTTCAGACAAAGTAGTGGTTAAAGCTGCGCTAGACTCATCTCTCATAAGATACCATAATCCATCAAGCCTCCGTCCAATCTCAATTATTCTCTTGGTATTCCTTTCCTGAATGACACATGAATCTCGATAAAAAATTACTTGACAGTTCAATTGATCACTGATTGCACTAACTAATAATAGATTAACAGGAAATGATGAGACATGTAGAACTGATGATAATGTAATTGATGAAGTACATTTAATCAAGCCAAATCTCCTAACCGGTTGAAATGTGCCATCAGCAGTTTGAGCTCTATTATGAGAAAAAGATGGAGAACCAGTATATGTAATAAACTCCACTGATATTCCTGTCACGTGTCTAGATGCGCCTGAATCAATAATCCATTATGTGGAAGATGGTTTAAAAGAAAATGCATGTGTAATAGTACCTGAGTCAGCATTAGCATAACACATGTCATCATTTAAAATGTCAGCACTTTTAGCACGATAGGTTTATCCTCCAAATCATCCACGACCTCGACCATGACCTTGGGCTCTACGTCCTCTAAGGCTATGACTTATTCCACCCCATGTAGGAATACGTGTCGAGGAACAATTCCAGCTAATATGTTCATTCTTCCCACAATTATAGCATTGTTAGTTGTCAATAATCGGTTTTGCTAGAGTAGAGCGAATTAGTGTTATTGATATCTCAGGAGTGTTCATAACCTTTTGTCTTGACTCCTCATGGATTAGTGCATCAATAACATCTTTTATTGGAGGAATTGGAGACTAATGACATATCATTGCTCTCTTGTATTCATATTCTAGGTTTAGTCCCCTCAGGAGGTGAATCACATATCCGGATACGTGTTCGTTTTGGTCTAGTTCTGAGTGTCTCTGGCTGATGTCTTCCACGTGACCAAGTGCAATGGTATGAGCTACAATTTTGTTAATAAATAACACATGATCAGGTATTCTAGACAGTATGTCATGAAACCATCTCGTAATTTCCCAAAATTACGATTTTTCCGTTTGAGCTGAGTTTGCTTAAATCTCATATTTGAAACTCGTTTATCCAACTCTCACTCATAGATTCTAAATCCCCAATGTTATCCTCTTATTTCTAGGTCATTTCCTCATTGTGACCTTAAACCTTTTCCAACTTTTCATTAAGTTCCTCGTACTTTATATTTATTACATATTAGTCCCTATCTTTTACAAAATTATATTTTAGCCCTCTTACATTCTCTTTACTTCTTTTGGAGTTAGATTTCAGTTAATGCTCTTTCCCCAGGTCCTCTAACTTTCCTTGGCTTCAACAATGATTCCTATCTTCTTATATATATATATATATATATATATATATATCATTTTGGTCCTTTAACTTTTAAAAATTATATTTTAGTTACTTAAACTTTTCCAAAAGTCACTCTTGGATCCTTAGCCAATTTTAAGCTACCATTTCAGATTTATAAACTATTCCAACTTTTCTTTAGGTACCTATAATTCTTATGAACCTCATTTAGGTCCTTATTTTATATTAAACTACATTTTGGTCCCTAAACTTTCAAAAAAAAAATTAAATTTTGGTCTCTAAAATTTTATCTCTTTCAAAACGACTCTAATAACCCTTCAAAAATCCTATCTAGGTATCTCGTCATCTTCTTAGACCCCTGGGGTCACTTTTTGACTAGCCTTGGCTGGAACAATATTGTTTTGACCTTGATTGTTTGCTCTCTGTAATATAAACACATAATTGGGTTTTGGCCAAAAAATCATCGGTGAGGAAGCAACGATGATCTAAGAGGATTGTGTCATGCCTCGACCTAGTTTGGTCAGATCCCCGTGATCAACCCGTCACTCTCCCGGTTTATTAAAGGTTTCCCCTTCTTATAAACTGTGAGCAGTAAGGCATCCTTTAAACCTGTACCTTTCTTGGAATAATATTACTCAAAACTGTATAAAATTTAAACTTTTCATGCCTGTCTCATAGGTGTGTTAACTTGTAGTCTTTGTGTAGGCTTTCCCCGGGTTACCCCACCCTAGTCTCATGCGCATGATGCAATGTCGAGCTTCCAAGACTGTTGGCACGACTAACTGCCCTTATCTCCACCATGTTGTCAGTAGCCCTAGGACACATCACTACCCCCTCTTGGGCGTCTTGAAGGTCACATAACTTATTGCATGCACAAAATAATAGTTTTCCACATAAGCCATTTAATCTGTGGTACCACTCATCCAACGGCCCCGACCCTCAACTCGACATGCAACTGTTTGTCTCGATCAGTCCGTCGACCTATCATGTCGCACTGCCGCTAGTCCATCGAGTATGTCGGTCTTGTCTTGGTACCATGGCCAAAAATATCATTCATTTAAAGTTCACATGGCTTAAACTCATGTTTGTTTATGAGCTTCTGCTCGTGCCAACTAGCCTTGGGCCCACTGTACAAGATTTTTAAAATTGGGTATATTAGCCCCAAGTTCCAAAACTGAGGTCTCCGGCCTATCTGAGCTATTTGAGCTTCCGTCAATAAGGTCTCCTAAAAAGTTTAAGCAATGTCACATAGTCAAGGGAGAGCACTTCTGACAAAAATAAACTTTTAGCCATCTATCACATCAATTGGGTGTGAGGACATCTCAGCTCATAATTGATGAACGGGTTTTCTACTTCCTTACATGAAGTTCATCATACTAACTGGGTATGATCTACTTACAACTGGTAAGTAGTTTTTCTGCGTAATTTCCACATCACTCCTCTCAGGTGTGATGGTTAAAATACCACTTAGTAGTGGGTTTTAAATTTTGAGGTGCTTATCATCCAAACCGGGTATTATATAAAATCCCACTCACCTGATAACGTAGTGAATTTCCTCTCGATCAACTTTTGTCTTCAAACGAGCTTGTCTTGGCTGGCGTTCCCGTTACTTTGTATTCCCACACGATATGAATATCGTTATTCATTATCTTTTGACCCAATAGCCTTCATTCATCACAAATGAATAAAATACCCAAACTTTCCATTATTTACAATTAGGTCCCTATAGTTATTTTTCTTTAACTTTAGGTCCCTAATGCCAATTTTACCCAAATTGAGTCTTGAAATTTCTACAATTTACTTTGGCTCCTCAATTTATTCAAAATTACATAAAGGGGTTTAAGTTTTCCAAATTCCCAATTTGGTCCCCAACTTTTCCAAAATTACCATTGTAAACCCTGCCCTTTTGAGTTAAGGAAAACCGGAAAAAGAACCAGTCAAACTGAGTGAGAAACACTGAACCGGTTCACAAACCCGATCATCGGAGAACGGGAAATTTGGAAAATTACAACTTCCGAGTGACCCAAAGGGTTCATAAGTCTTGGGAAAGAACCTTAGGGAAAATTGGAAAAGAAAAATCAAACCGGTTCAGATGAACTGGATCCAACTAGATCTGACCAGTTTATGAACCAAGTCGGTTCATGAACTAGAACCGATAGAGAAAGAGCAAAACGAGAAATTTATGGATCCCGAGTAACCTAAAGAGTCACAAAAGTCAAGAAAAAGGACTTTAGGTTTAATTGGAGATGGAAACCAAACCGGTTCAGGCAAATCGGATATGAACTGGATTAAACTAGTTTGGACCAATTTGAACCACTATTGAACCGGATTTTAAATTCATTTTTCTTGGTCACTTAAAAAATTCAAATTTGAGATTTGAGGCTACCATTGGATAGAAAAGGAATTGAAAAAATTTTAGATTTAAAAATTTTGGTTGAATTGGGGTGAACCGACAGGTTTAAGCTTTGAACCCAGTTCAGACCGATCCGGTCTGGTTCGGAACAGTGTCATCTTCTTCCTTCAAATAACAACACTGTTCACTTGCCGAAAAATTGTGCAGCGCCAGTGAAGCTGAAAAGTCTCTGACCAAGAAGTTTAAGGAAATGAATGGCCACTATTAAGGCGCTAATCAAGTGGCCAAGAGGTCCCCGAGCTTTCTATATAAAGAGCCCCTCCTCATTCTTTCTTTCCACACTTGAAAACTCCATTCTCTCTCAAGTGCTCCATTTTCTGGTGAAGCTCGAACCAGAGTTTCGACTTGGGCACTTTTCTTAGCCAAATAAGTGAGGTCGGGTTCTTTAAAAATGAGGAGAAGTCAACTACACACCTGTAGTCTCCATTTGCTACGAGAGTCGTCGGAGAAGCGCCGACGTGATCAAATAGTGAAGCAGCTCCAGCGGACCGAAGCTGCCTTATTTCGGCTGAGCTGAAATCGGCCAATTCAAGCCCTTCTGAGGCTAAACTAAGACTCCCAACACCTCCACAGTCCTCCTATAGCTGAATAAGAGCTAAAAGGTAAGTCAATTCAGCTCTCCCCATGTAATTTCCGACCGGTGCTAGAGAGAGAACTAATAGAACTTCGATGATAAAATTCTCACTTGATTCGACATCGATTGATATAATTCTTGATCCTAGGAGTAACCTTAGGACAAGAGCTACCTGCCAAGATTGAAAGCTCGGACCACCGCACCCCTGATGATAAGCTTTCAAAGCTTTCTCTCTTTAAGTTCAGTTTTTCGGCGAAGCTTCGTTTGAGCTCATTTAGGCACCAAATCATGCGATTCAAAGTGCAATTGAATTGTATGAAGGTGTATGAACTCCAATCTAACTTCAATTTCAACAATTAAACTCATTTGATTGATCAATTTGATGAAATCAAATTCGGTAGGGTTAGAAGGTTAAAATTGGGGAAAATTTGGAAATTTTGAAAATTCGAGGGACTAAAGTGCAATTTCATAAAATTGAGGACCAATTGGCATGATAAAAATGTTGGATGACCAATTGGGCATGATAAAGATGTTGGAGGACCAATTGGGCAAATTTGAAAAATTTGGGGCAAAACTTACCATTTTTGTAAAGTAGGAGCAAAATGGTAATTTTGAAAAAGTTGGGGGACCAAATTAGAAATTAGGGAAATTGAACCCCTTTTTGTGAAATTGAACAAATTAAGGTCCCAAGGTGAATTTTAAAAGTTTCGGGACTCAATTTGAGGAAAAACCGACGTTAGGGACTTAAAGTTAAATAAAAATAACTTTAGGAACCTAATTGCAAACAAATGAAAATTTTGGTTTTCTCATTCATTTGGAATGAATGAAAGCTATTAGACCGAGTGATAATGAACAAGTATGTTCACATCGTGTAGGAACACAAAGTACTGGGAATGCCAGCAAGTACAATCTCGTGTGAATATAAAGAACCGGTTGAGAGGAATTCACTAAATTAACGGGTGAGTGGGATTTTTATATCATACTCGGTTGAGATGATAAGCACCTTGGAAATAAAAACCCATTGCTAAGTGGTATTTTAAACATCATCTCTAAGAGGGGTGATGTGAAAATCACACGAAAAAACAACTTACTGGTGTAAGTAGATCATACCTAGTTGGTATGATGAAACTTTCTCGAAGGAAGTGGAAAACTTATTTATCGGTTATGAGCGAAGATGTCTTCATACCCGATTGGCATGATGGACAGTTGAAAATTATATTTTGTCGGAAGTGCTCTCCCCTGACTGTGTGCCACTGCTTAAACAATTTGGGAGACCTTCTTGACAAGAGTCGAATAGCTCTGTTAGGCCGGAGGCCTCGTTTTTGGAACTTGGGGGCTAATATGCCCGATTTTGAAAATCTCGAACAGTGAGCCCTAGGCCAGTTGGGTTGGCATGAGCAGGAGCTTGTAAACAAATAAGATATATATACCATGAAAACTTAATTAAATGAATTGTTTGGTCATGGTACCAGGACAGGACCGACATACTCAATCAACTAGCGGTAGTGTGACATGATAGGTCTCCGGACTAGTCAAGACAAACAAGTGCAGGTTAAATTGAGGGTCGAGGCCGTTGGACTAGTGGCACCACATATTATATGACATCATGAGAAAAATGATGATTGTGCATGCACTAAGTTTATGGGACCTTCAAGATGCCCAAGATGGGTAGTGATGTCTAAGGCCCTAGACAACCTGGTGGATATAAGAACAATTAGTTGTACCAGAAGTCATGTGAAGCTTGACGTAGCTTCAAGCGCATGAGACTGATGTGGGGTCAAAATGAGGTCTCTGTCCTCATAAGGACATAGAGAATTTTTACGGAATTGAGGGTCGAATGTCGCGAACATCCTCTCATTCTCAAGGTAGAAGTGGACGTACTTCTGTCTAGGTGGCTGGTAAAGTCGCTCCGACGCCACAAGTGGGTTCAGTGGACGAGCTAGCCTGCGATTGTGTGTTTGACTTTCATGATGGAGGATGTGTGTTGGGTGATGACACACCGTGGTTAATAAGAAATGATGATGAAAACCAAAATTTTAAATGAAAGGTTTTTAAAAGAAAAGAAGAAGTCTAACACACTCCAAATCAAACATTTTTCCTAAAAGTTAAATTTTTAAAACCCATTCACTGAGTTGTTGTACTCACCCCCTCCCTTATACCCCTTTCAGATAACCCCGGAAAGCCTACCCTAAAGACCACTAGCTAATACGATTGTAAGACAAGTATGATCAGTTTAAAATTTTAGGTAGTTTTGATTTATGTTATTCCAGGAAAGGTGCAGTTTTAAAGTACGCCTTACTCTTCACGGTTTATAAACAATGGACAACCCTTAGTAAATTGGGAGAGTGGCGGGTTGATCACGGGGATCCGACCAAACCGAGTCAGGGCGTGACAACCATTTTACCCCTACTTTACAAAAATGGTAAGTTTTACCCAAAAATTTCCAAAAATTGGCCAATTGGTCCTCCAACATTTTTATCATGCCCAATTGACCCTCAATTTTATGAAATTGCACTTTAGTCCCTTAATTTTTCGAAATCCCCAAATTTCCCCAATTCCCCCTCCCTCCAATTTCAACCTTCCAACTTAGCTGAATTTGATTTCATCAATTGACCAATTAAATGAGTTTAATTGTTGAAATTGAAGTTAGATTGGAGTTCCTACACCTCCATATGATACAATTGCACTTTAAATTGCACGATTTGACACTGGAATAAGCTCAAACGAAGCTTCGCAGAAAAAATGGACTTAGAGAGAGAAAATTTTGAAAGCTTATCGTCGGGGGTGCGATGGTCTGAGATTTTGATATGGGCCGATAGCTCTTGTCCTAAGGTTACTCCTATGATCAAGAATTACATCAATTAATGTTGCATTGAGGGAGAATTCGATTAGTGAAGTTTTGTTGGTTCTCTCTCTAGCACTCATCAGAAAATACAGAGGGGAGCCAAATTGTCTTACCTTTCCGCTCTAATTCAGCTATAGGAGGGCTGTGGAGGTGTTGGGAGGGCTTGGTTTGGCATGAGAAGGGCTTGAATTTGTCAATTTCAGCTCGGCCAAAATAGGACAGCTTCAGTCCGCTAGAGCTGATTCACTGTTCTATCACGCTGGTGTTTCTTTGGCGATCCTCATAGCAAATGGAGACTACAGGTGTGTAGCTAACTTCTTCTCGAATCCAAAGAACCTGACCATGCCTTCTTTGGCTTAGAAAAATATCCAAGTCAGAGCTGTAGTTCGAGCTTCATCGAAAAATGGAGCAGTAGGGAGAGAGTGGAGCTTTCAGGTGTGAGGAGGATGAATGAGGAGGGGTTCTTTATATAGGAAGCTCAGGGACTTCTTGTCCGTCCGATTGTCGCCTTAATGGTGGTCATTCATTGCATGAAACTTACTAGCCGGAGATTTCTCATCTTCGTTGGCGTTGCTTAATTTTCCAACGAGTGAACGGTGCTATCATCTGAAGGAAGAAAATGACACTATTCTGAATCGAGTTCAACGATTAAATCAGCCGGTTTCGGCCTAATTCGACCAAGTTTTTCAAAATTAAAAATTTCTAAATTCATTCTCTATCTAATGGTAGTCTCAATTCTCCAATTTGATTTATTTTAACCCACCTAGAAAAATGAATTTAACATCTAGTTCAATAGTGGTTCAAACCGATCTAAATTAGTTGAATCCGGTTTGGATCCGGTTCACCTAAACCAGCCTCGTTTTCTTTCCCAAGTTGTCCTAAAATCCCTTTCCAAGGTTTTTATAACTCTTTGGGTCATCCGTGAGTTGTAAATTTCCCGATTTTCCTATTCTATAATTGGCGGGGTTTATGAACCCGTTCGATTTTCTCACTGGGTTTGACCTGTTCTCTTTCTAATTTTTCCTTAATTCCTAAGTATGGGATTTACATTTGTGTAGCTAACTCTCCCATGAGTCCGTGGACACCTAGATCTCATTCTACGATGGTCGAAGCTGTCTGTAAGGTTCGATTTATAAAGAGTTGTCAACAGTGGAGAGCTAATGAAGTTTCTTAGATTTTTCAAGATTAGGAGGCTTACATATAGCTTGAGAGACCATCATTTGTTACAAGATAGAATCGAGAGGATTCTGTAGAAAAAATATTTGGTCGTAGTTAGCCTTTTGGGAGGTAGGGGTGAGCCCCAAAAGCCTCTGCTCTATCTTTTTTTCTAACGGAGCGATGTTACTTTTCCGTCAATTTGTTGCCAGTAGAAGGCACGTTGGTGGCCAAGAGGGGTGATGTTTGAAACATAACTCCCTCCCAGTTGTAACGACACCTATTTTGCCAAACTTGGTGGCTGGAAGAGTAAATGGAAATATCTAGTTCGAAGGTTACCAGAAGTGGAGGTGTTTGATTTCTAGAGAGAATTCCGGTGATCATTTAGTGAGAGAAGGGCTGATAATTATATAAGTGACTTAGACTAAGTCTCGGAGTATGGATGAGTGGGATTTTCAGCATCATGCCCGTTGGGGGTGATGAACGTTCTTTCAAAATTAGAAAATCGATTTCCAAAAATAGTCTCCCCTAACTGTGTAACCCTACTCAAACTCTTTGGGAGATATTCTGATAAGAGCATAAATCATGTATTACTTAGAGGTAGAATTGCTCTATTGGGCCCAATGCCTTATTTTTTTTGAAACTAATATGGCCTAAGACCGAGTTTTGGAAAAAAACTCGTGAACTGGGCCTAAGGCCAATGGGAATAGACTTAAACTCGTAGACAAATTAATAATTATGAGCTTGTAGAAAACTTTTATAAATAGTTAATTTTTGTGACATAGCTACCGGGCTGAAGACAGGTTATCGAACTTGTTGGTCATGTAGCTACTGAGCTAAAGTCGGGTCGTCGAACTTGTTGGGTTGGTAGTTATTAAGCCGAAGCTGGATCATCAAACTCATTGGGTTGGTAGCACCAATGATAAATGTTTAAATTAAAAAGACTTTTGATTGTTCATGTTGATATACATATCCATCGAGGCACCGAATATGGGGTAGTGTTGGTTCTAAGGACTGCTAGATGGCGTAGGGAGCATAAGAGAAGTTTTGTCGTACGAGTATGTCAAGAAGCTCTAGGAGCTTCATGTGCAGTAAGACCAAGGAAGAAGGGGAAGATGTCTCATCCTACAACAACGGACATGGAGTTTTGGATTAAGTTTGGGGATTGGGCAATGATGCTCACACAAACTTGTGGTAGAGGTAGCAGCCTCTTACCAAGGGTGGACGGTAAAGTCGATCTAGTCCACAAGTGGAATAGTGAGGGACTGTTATGCAAAAGTATGATTCCATTGATGATAAATGGCGTGTGAGATTGTGTGCTAAACTAAACCCGAAAATGGTGAATGATAAAATAATCATTTCATGATAAAGGATGTAAAACCATTTAATAAGAATGGTATTATATGTTAACAAATGAAAACCCCCTTTTTTTTATCCTTGAGAGGTCACTTTATTACCCATTCAGTGAGTTGTAGAACTTGCCCCCTCCCTTATCCCCTTTTAGGGAAAATTTTACATTAAGGAGAGTGAAACATGAGAAGCAAGCCATGATTACCACAAAAAGGTAATTTTATTAAGTCGTTCTTTTTACTTTGTTATGAAAAATATATACATTTGTAAGCATTTATTTTTACTGGTATATATTGGTACAAATACCATTTTAGTATAATAAGGGGTTGCGACTTAATAGCGGGAATTAAACCAAACCGGATTGGGGCATGAAAATTATCATTTTTTATAAAATTAAGTGTAAAATGGTCATTTTACATAAAAGAGGTAAAATGATCTTTTTTTTTTTAATTTATGAAGGGAAAAACGCTAATTTTCCCAAGTAAAAGGATAAAAATGGAACTTTTTTGCAAGCAAATGACAAAATTCTAATTTTGCAAATAAAATAAGTGTTGATATAATTTTTACAAAATGAGTACCTAAGAGTCATTTTGATAAGTTTTGCCGAATGAGTACCATTGTAGTTAATATATACATCTTTATAAAATGATGGTGTGCATATTTTATAGAAGTGGTTATAAGAAATAGAAAAAAAAACTATAAATAAAATTTTATCAAATGACAAGAGCAATTGTATGAAAATTTGAAAAGTAGGTCAAAATCTCATTACTTGATGTGAACTTGAATATTTAAAAATAGGGGAGAACTCAACTTTTTAAATTGTTTATAAATATGGGGCTAGGTTCAAGTATTTATAAGAAATAAGCTAAATCCTAATTGTTTATAACAAAAATGGACTAAGACCAAAATTTATGAAATAGACTAGATTCAATATTTATAAAAAGGTTTAGGGTCCAATATATATGAAATGAGGTAAGGTACAACTATTTATGAGAAATAGAATAAGGTCTACCATAAAAAATAGAATTAAGACTTAAATATAAAAATTAGGGTTGATCCATATATATTTAAGATATAACGGATATGTACCGAAGTAATTGTTAATATGAGTAGCCACTTGACACATTATTACATATTATTATGTGTTTTTTTCTTGAAAAAGGAAATGTGACTTAAATGTCATATAATATTATTATACATGCTTGAATAATTTTGCCATTTTTTTATACGTAAATGGTGATTATTAATCTATCAAACTAATTTTGTGAAATTAAAAAATAAATATTTATAAGATCTGTATTTATTATTTTGAATGAATACAATAATACTATAATGAATGAGTCGATAAGTGTTATGTATATTTATTAAGCATTTCTCACCACTTTTCCAATACATTTAAAAAAAAAGAGAATAAGAAAGTGAAAAAGATTTTAAATATGTAACTAAACTCCAAATTGAGATTGAAATAGAAATATTTGAAAAAAATATATTAACATTTACTTTCAGTATTATATGATTTCACTATATTTTTAAATGTGTTGTAAAATTGATTATTATATTTATAAAAAAATTAAAATTTTAATAAAAATTAGATGTATTTTAAGTTATAAGACTTCTATCATCTAAATACGAAATACCAATGCCGTGTTTCTAAAGGGATCAAGTCTATTGTTTCAAATAGTGCCAAAATATTTGTTATTTCTCTTGTGCCATAAATATATAAAGTTAAATTTACAACTAATGAATTTATTTTATCTATTATGCACACTTATAACCTTATTATATATTATTTTAAGATAAAGCATAAGTACTTTTTAATAATATTATTTTTTAGGTGTAAGGATACAATCTTTTGGATCAAACTTTTGGAAGCTCATGAGTAAAAGCTCAATATGCTAATCACTAAATGATATCAAATTAATTTATAAGATATAATTTACTTTAAATTAAAAATTAATAAATTTTGTATAAAAATTTTATCCCTAATTAAAATTTTATTTAATTAATTTGAAATATTAAAGTTAAATTCAAATATATCTATTTTTTATATTCATAAAATTTTGGGAATAACTTTTATGATATCAAATTAAAAAGAAATATACATGATTTCTTAATTTATATATAAATATTTTATTTACTTAAAATTATATATTTACTTATAACTATGATATTAAAACCATATAATTTATTTCTAAAATTTTATAAAAAAAATTTGATATGCATTTAGGTAAAATACTTATTTTTAACATTATTTATATAAAATTTTAATTTTATATACTTTTTATTTAATAAAATATTTTAAAAAAATATTTTTAAGTTATTAATAAAAATATACATAATTTAATTTTAAAATATTTATATATAAATTATAATATCATATCAATAATATCTTAAATTTAACATTTTATAATATTAAACTTATATATTTTAGGTAAAATATTTAAATTTATTATACAATATTTGCAACGTTTATACAATATTTTATCCAATATTTTATTATATTTATAACGTTTATACATTTTAACGCACTCAACAAATGTACATTAGTCGAATATTATTATTAAATAATAATATTAAATTTAATATTTTTCTTACATATTTGAAGTATCACACATCGGGTACACCAATAATGAATTCTACCCGTATATACTAATAAGTTATTATATTTCTAATCTTATAAATTAATAATATTTCTCTATTTTAATGTAATTTTTACGTAATAAAATATAAAGTTAAAATTATATTTAATATATAAAAATATATAATTTAAGTTAAATAAAATATTTTTATAAAAATTATTATATCATACAAATATTTTTTTAATTTTAATATTTTGATATTATTACAATTATATAAATTATTTACAAAATTTTATAAATAGTAAGAATTTGAAATATATTTAAGTAATAGGTTTACTTTCCTATTTCAAAGGTATTACATAAAAATTTATTATGGATACAATTTTTTTTATTATTTTTATAAAACAACTTACTATATTAACATGAAGCTCATCAACAGGGGTTATTATCTTTTAAATAGAATTACATATTCCAACTTGATGTGATATTATCAGATTCCTATATATTTAATTTTTTCTCGAAAAATACTTGTGTTAAATTAGAGTTACTCTCACCAACACATTGGAACATTAACAAAAAAAAATTAAAGTGTTTATTTATTTAACAACTTGTTAAATCTATATTAAATAAATTTAGTTAAAATTAAAACACGTATTAAAATATTCATTTGATCAAAGATTTTTTATTAAAATATAATATTTAAAATGTTAATGTAAAAGTATTATTCATTTAAAAAATTTTATATAAAATTTTAATTTGACCTTATTTTTATCATATATTTATATTTTATTACCATTGCAAAAATTGTATAATAGTAAATTCATAAAATTATGTCATTTTTTAAATAATTATAGTGATAAATAAGCAACAAAGATGGATTATTTTACAACAAATAACAAGGATAATAGAAAAAATTCAAATATTATGTAATGATAAATTATCCAACCCATATTTAATAAAATTACAATATTATTCAATCATAAAATTTATTAATTTTATTCAATATAAAATTGTATACACTTATACGTGATTTTAAATCTATACTAAATAATTATTTACTCGAATTAAGTATTATTTTTTTGATTTTAAATGAGTGGAAACAATATTGTTAATTTATGTATTTTTTCTCTATATTTTTTTATATCACAAAATGAGTTTCCAGTATCTAATACAACATTGGTGTGAGATCATTTGCTCTAATATCATATAACAAAATATTTAAAATGTCTATATAATAAAAGTTATAATTTATAAATAATTTATAAGTGATCTAATATTTATAAAATTATAAATAAATAATAATTTTTTATTTTATTAAATAATACATATTAATATTCTAAAATTTACAAACTATAATAAAATACTCACTTTGAACAAGTGTAGTGATATGTATTTGATCTCAAATACAATTATATGAACTATTAATGTCATGGCTTTCTTCTCATTATCAAAAAAAGATATTAAAATTGGGAGATATAAAAAATGGAAGATTCATGCATTTAGGATGGTAATTGGGCCCAACATTCCTTATCTTGTGTATACTATTAACAATAGAGAGAATATATTATTTAGGAAAGAGTAAAGTTTGTGCAACTTTAAAATGCTTTGGCATCTTGACTTTTATTTAGGAATTCCATACCAGTGAGATTAAAAAATTTACCGGGTTTCTCTCTAATTATATATATAAATTAATTGAAATAACTTTCACATCCTTTTATTCTTAAAAATAGGTTAAATACATTTTCAATAAAATATATTTATATTTAAATCTTGTTATTTTTATGAAAATATAGAGAATACTCTAAAAATTACTATTTATGTACTCATTTACTTTGTATATTTAAAAACCTCATATTTTAATTTTCATCAATCGTAATCAACCCATAGTTATATTGTAGACCAGCCTAATTACATAGGAGGATGCACACTCAATGTCTCCTTTATCCAGTAGGAGACTTGGGAACAACTTTTTCAATGGTTTTGTTTTTTAATTGTTGGATTTTACGAAGTTGACTTTTTGAGAAAGGAATACAGCTGTATATTGTAATAATTTTAATAGATTTAATATATAAAAAATAATTAGGTAGAAAAAATCTTCCTATCATGCTTCCAACTCTTGTGGCCATATGTGAAGTTTGTGTTGAGTTGTATGAGCCGTACTTTTTTTTTTGCCTCTTCATTTTCATCTAACCCTATTTTAAATGGATAAATTATAACAATTTTATCTATTTATATATTTATAATAATATTAATATTATCAAATTAAGTGAATGTTTCCATTGAACTCACAATAAATTCGTCATATTCTATACTTATCACACTACTATAATAGTAAAATGGTATAAAACATATAATAAATTTCAAAATAATTATCAGAATTTTTTTCAAAATAAAAAAATAACAAGGTTGAGAAAAATATGTCCGAATATAATATTATAATAAAAAGATTTTCATAAGTTTGTTGCTATACAAAATTGTCATCTACTAACCCTTCCAAACATTTCTCTCTTTTATTTTAAACTTTTACAACAAAATAAGCTCATAAGCTTTTTCTATTTAAACATTTAAAATATTTTAGCTCTTCAACTTATTTATGAAACAAAATGGTAAACTAATAATTTTTAAATGAATAGTTGACAAAATGGTTATTTTTATATAAAATGAGATAAAATTATATTTTTTCTTAAAAAGAGGAAGATGATCATTTTTTTTTATAAATAGAGAGTAAAATTGTCATTTTTGTATAAAAAAACAAAATTATCATTTTTATTTATTAATGGAAAATAGTGATTTTTCTAAGTAAATAAGTAAAAATAAAATTTTTTACCTTTAAATGATAAAAATGTAATTTTACAAATATAATAAGTTTTGATATGATTTTTAAAAAATGAGAACCACTCGTCATAATAAATTATTGATATCATAACGATGTATTTATATATTTGTGGAAATATATATATATATATATATATTAATTGATAATATAGTGACCCAAATATTTGGAGTACCTTGAACAAGTCTCTAATATCGGGAAATTAGATTTCCAACTTTATTTTCAATTAAACTGATGCAATAAATACATAAATCTTTATAAAAAGTGAATGTGCATATTTTAGAAGTTGTTATAAGAAATAGAGAAATTATACATAGATTTTGTCAGAGTACTAGAGGAATAAGAAATGAGTTAAAACCAAATAGTTTATAACAAAAAAGGATAAGACCCAAAATTTATGAAATAGATTAAGACTCTATTTTTATAAAAGTGGCTAGTTCTCCATATTTATTAAAGGGGTTAAAGTTCAAAAAATTGATGAGAAATAGACTAAGGTCTACAATAATAAATAGAAGTAAGACTTAAATATAAAAATTGACATTGGTCCATATGTCTTTAAGAAATAACTAGACACATACCAAGATAATTGTTAATATAAGTAACCACTTCACACATTATTAAATGTTGTTGTGTGTTTTTCTTAAAAAATAAAATGTGGCTTGAATAGCGTATGATATTGTTGTACTTGCTTAGGGAAAGATTTGACCAAATAGTAAATCAATTCTGAAATCTTTATTTATGAATTACATAATATTATTTGCATGACAATTATATGGTTGATAGTAATAAAGGGGAGAATATTTATTTTTAAAAGATGAATAGTAATAAGAAGGAATGGAAGGGAGGTTGGTAGGTACATTGTGGATAGTAATGATGATATTTATTTTTATAATATAGATAGTAATAAGGGGAGTAATGATTTACATGCCTGATGCTTTATAATTTAGGATGCATTGTATTACTAATAAAAAATAATTTATATATGTTGATATTAATAGGGGTGGTGTTTATGATTTGGGATGCATTGTATTTTTGGGTAGAGGTGATTTATATAAATGAATAATAATAAGGCTGATAATTGCGATTTGGAATGCATTACATTGTTAGGAATTCATATCGATAGAAATAAGTGTGGTATATGTAATTTGGGATGCATATTATTATTATTGATTAAATAATTTACATAAATGGATACTACTAATCTGGTACTTGTGATTTGGATGCATTCCATCATAATGATTTTACCAACCACAATTGTAAAATGACACATCTCTAACCACACGTTTGTACGAACTATGGTGTTAATGTCAAACCTTATTTGTGAGCACACTCCTCAACCCCTAGAAAGATGTATGATATTGAGAAACTAGACATTTCTTATTCACCACTTTTGATTTGCATAGGACTTTAGTAGTACTTATGTCACGACTCGATTTGGTTGATCAATACCTATGAACAACTCGTCACCGTCTCTGTGCTAAATCAGCATTATCTATCATGATAGACCAGGCAAAATATAGGCTCCCAATATAATTCTATGAGTTTTTTTTCTAAAAAAATATTAACAAAACTAATTCAAATGAAATATAGGATTTTCTTTATATCTTGGTTGAGCAGTTAAGATTTTATTCTCTTTGTGACTCATAATTTCTTGAAAGTGATTTAGGGGAGTGGGTGAATTCGACAACTTAGTAAGCATGTATTAAAGAAATACTTTTAAATTACATAAGGTTGGTTGGTACCTATGAACAACTCGTCACCACTCTCTATGCTAAAATGGTATTATCTACCATGATAGACGAGATATGAGAAATGCTCAAAATATAATTCTATTAGCTTTTTCCAAAACATAATTAACAAAACTAATTCAAATAAAATATAAGATTTTCTTTGTACCTTAGTTGAGAAGTTGAGATTTTCTTCTCTTGGTGGTTCATAATTTCATGAAGGTGATTTAAGGGAGTGGGTGAGTGGGATTATATATCATACCCAGTTGGGGATGATAAGTGCCTCGATATAAAAACCCACTATTTAGTGGTATTTTAATCATCACTACTTAGAGAAAGTGATGTGAAAGTTATGCGGAAAAACTACTTACTGGTTGTAAGTAGATCATACCCGATTGGTATGATGAGACTTCCTCGAAGGAAGTTGAAAACCCGTTCATCGGTTATGAACGGAGATGTCCTTATACCGGTTGATATGATGGATAGTAAAAACCTATTTTTGTCGGAAGATCTCTCCCCTTACTGTGTGCCAATGCTTAAACAATTTGGGAGAACTTCTCGACGAGAGCTCGAATAGCTCTGATAGGTCAGGGGCCTCGGTTTTGGAACTTGGGGGCTAAATGCCCGATTTTGAAAATCTCGTACAGTGGGCCCAAGGCCAGTTGGCACGAGCAGGAGCTCGTAAACGAACATGATATATGTGCCATAAAACTTAATAAGTGAATTTTTTGGCCATGGTACCAAGATAGGACTGACATGCTCAGTCAACTAGTGGCAGTGCGACATGACAGGTCGACGGACTAGTCAAGACAAACAGCTGTAGGTTGAGTTGAGAGTCGGGGCCGTTGGACTAATGGCAGCACGAAGCGCATGAGACTGGGGTGGGGATAGGATGAGGTCTCTGTCCTCGTACGGACACGAAGAAGTGATTTCGGGATTGTGGGTCGGATGTCACGTACATCCACTCATTCCCAGGGTAGAAGTGGTCGTACTTCTATCCGGGTGGCAGGAAAAGTCGCTCCGAAGCCACTAGCGGGTTTAGTAGTGATACTGACTTGCGAATGTGTGTAACCTTCATGATGAAGGATGTGTGTTGGGTGATGACACACCGTGGTAACTAAGAAATAATAGAAAAAACTCAAATTTTTAAATGAAGGGATTTTTGAAAACAAAGGAGTCTGGCACACTCCATATAAATATTTTTCTTAAAAGTCAAAAGTTTTTAAAAACCCATTCACTGAGTAGTCGTACTCATCCCCTCCCTTATATCCCTTTCAGGAAATCTTGGAAAGCCTCCCCTTAAAGACCGTCAACTAAGATGCCTGTAAGACAGGTATGTACAATTTTAAATTTCATGCAGTTTTGATTATGTTATTCCAGGAAAAAGGTGTAGGTTAAAGGACGCCTTACTCTTTATGGTTTATAATAAGGGGAAACCCTTTAATAAATCGGGAGAGTGGCGGGTTGATCACGGGGATCCGACCAAACCGGGTCGGGGTGTGACACTCTATCTGTTCCGGTTCACAATTCAACTCGATTCATAAACCAGTTCTATCCGGTTCGGGCCTAGTTCTCATGAACCAATCTGATTTTTCTTCCTCATTTTGCCCTAAGGTTCTTTTTCAAGATTTATGAACCATTTTGGGTCACCTGGAAGTTGTAAATCATCAATTTGTCTCATTTCCCAATAATCAAGTTTGTAGACCGTTTTGGTTTTAAAAATTCAAAATTGACTAGTTCTTTACCCGGTTTTTTCATTATCAAAGGATGGGGTTTACATTGGGACTCACCACCACATTAGCCACCAAGCATTTTTCATGCTTGTCCATCCCAGGTCTACCTTCATCCTTCCCAATTATTACAACAAGGGTAGGTAACTTGTCTTTACTTGTGCTGCCTCAGTTTGGTACTTGCGACTTAAGGCATCTCCTACCACATTTGTCTTTTCGGGGTGATACTCTATCACAACGTCATAATCCTTCACCAATTCCAGCCATCTCCTCTAGTAGAGATTTAACTACTTCTGAATTAGGAAGTACTTAAGACTCTTGTGATCTGTGTATATCCTACACTTAACCCCGTAAAGGTAATGTCACCATATCTTTAAGGAAAACACTATTGCAGCTAATTTTGAGGCATGAGTCGGGTAACTTCTTTCATGTACCTTTAGTTGTCGCGAGGCATAAGCGATAACCTTCTCTTGTTGCATTAGTACACATCTAAGCCCTTGTCCGGATGCATCACTATAGACTGTGTACTCTCTTGCATTAGGATTAGGTAAGGAGAGTACCCGTACGATTGTTAGTCGAGTCTTTAACTCTTGAAAGGACTTATCACAGCTCTCATCCCATTTATACTCAATTCCCTTCCTGGTGAGTTGAGTTAGAGGAGCTGCTATCTTAGAAAAGTCTTGCACAATCCGTTTATAGTATCCTAACAATCCTAAGAAACTTCTTATTTTTGTACGATTCCTTGGAGCCTTCCAATCTGATATGGTTTCCACCTTAGCTGGATCTACTTTGATTCCTTGGATAAGAATCCTACATCTTGCAGCCAAGACTCACACTTGGAAATTTTTGCATATAATTGATTTTCCTTTAATATTTCCAAGGTGGTTGCCAAATGCTCTTCATGTTCCGACCTGGTTCATGAGTATATAAGGATGTCATTTAAGAATACTATCATGAACCTGTCCAAATGAGGTTGGAGCATACGGTTCATCAAGTCCATGTAGGCTGCAGGGGCATTCGTTAATCCAAATGACATAACTCTAAACTCATAATGTCCATATCTAGATCAAAATGCCATCTTAGGGATGTCCTCTTCTCGAATTCTGAGTTGGTGATAACCCAACCGAAGGTCTATTTTGGAGAAGTAAACTGCTCCTTTTAACTGGTCAAACAAATTATCTATCCTTGGGAGTGGGTATCGATTCTTGATGGTGACCTGGTTCAGCTTTCTGTAGTCGATGTACAATCTCATGCTTCCGTCCTTTTTCTTTATGAATAGAATAGAAGCACCCCATAGAGACTGACTTAGATGTATGAAATCCTTCTCCAATAATTTGTCCAGTTGTTCCTTTAATTCCTTCAACTCCGCTAGAGCCATGCGATACGGGGCTTGGGATATAGGGTTTGTTCCTGAGATTATTTCTATGGTGAACTCCACTTATTGACTTGGAGGTAGTCTAAGTAGTTTTTCTGGAAATACCTCTGGGTAGCTTCTCATTACTGGAATGTCTTCCAGCCTCTTCTCTTCAGACTTTTCATCTATGACCATGGCTAGGAAAGTTGTACAGTCTTTTTGTATCTGCTTTTGAGCTTTCAGATGGGACACAATTTTACCTCATTTTTCTTTCTATCTCCCTGGAACTTTAATCATTTCATATTGGGAGTGTGGAAGGTTACCGTCTTCTTTCCACAGTCCATCCTCACTTGATGGTTACTCAGCCAGTCCATCCCCAATATTACTTCAACCTCCTTTAAGGGTAATGGAATCAAGTCAGCTTCGAGTTGGATTTCTCCAATCCTTATCTCACATCCCTTCAATTGTTCATTCCTGTTTAGACCTTCTCCTAAAGGGGATAAGGATATTAAGGCTTTGTTCTAGTGGAGTGAGCTCTATGGGTACTCTTGAAACCAATTCTTCCTTGATAAAGGATCTCTCAGCTCTAGAGTTAAAGAGGGCATAGACTTGTTGTCCCCATAGTTGTATATACACTGATTGAAGAAACTTATTATTTAGAAGAAAATTTCCTTTTATTAAATCAAAAAGATCTTCAGTTAACATGACTCTCTTAAACTAATTTGGAGGGTTTTGGGAAGTACCCGCTATAGTGCTAGGGTATATTCTAGCCTCCTCCTAGGTGAGGTTGTATACCCTAGCTAGTACTCTTGCGGTAGCGTCTGGCCTAGGGTTTCTGGGATTCCCTTGAGGTGGTCAAAGAGTATTTCTTTGCCTGTTCTCCCTAAGGGTGGGACAATCCTTTGCGAAGTGTCCCACTTGCCCGCATGCAAAGCAGGTATGGCACACTTGCTCATGGTTCCTTTGACACTTTGGACAGCGAGGGTTTCCTTAGGGTAAGGTAGGGACTACTCTAGGAGGAGGTGGTGGCATATCTCTTCTCCTTTGGAATGCCATTCTATTTTCCCATCTTGGACCGTTATGCTCTTTCTGTCCTCCCTGACGATTTGGACCCTTATCCCTGACGACGTCGGGTCTATACCAGTCGTTCACATTCATGAGCCATACTGATTATGGCTGTTAGGTATGTGGGGAGTCCCAGTACCCCCATAGGTTCTCGAATGTCCATATTGAAACCGTCCACAAACCTCTAGCATATGTCTGTTGGCCCAGCTAGGTCAGGAGCAAAGGGTCTTAACTCGATAAATTTTGTCTCATACTCCGATATGGAGTTAAGCCCTTGCCAAAGCTGAATGAAGTGTTGCTTCTTCTCGTTTATCAGATGGGGCACCAAGTTCTCCTCTAAGTACCTCTCCTTGAACTATTTCAAGTGGAGATGGTGGTATGTAGGTTTCAGACATTGTCCCACCACTATTTAGTGCTTTCCTCTAGGAAGAATTATGTTAGGATCACCATATCCTCTGGTGGTATCCTAATGATTCCTATCAGCTTCTTGATGTTGGCCAGCCAATCCATGGCGGCTCCAACATCCTTTTCTCTGAGGAAAGGTTTACATCCTAGTTGTTAGAGAGTCTTGAGGTTTTTGGGAATGTCCATTGGAGCGGGATGATTAGTACGGGGAGGATGGGATTGCACTTCCTATAGTTCAACCCGAGAGTTGGTGCCTGCCTCAGGGACAAGGTTTGGTTGCCCAAATACATGGGTGAACTCCTCGTACAATCATTGGTGCTCCCTACTAAGTCTAGAAGGAGTTGTTTCGGCTTCTCGGGGAGTTTATACAGGTAATGGTGGTTGGGCAGTGTTGGAGACTGTTGCCCTAGTTCTCTTGGTTCCTTTCTTTGGAGCCATTTTGTAAATTATAAAATCAATTATATTAGTTACTATATTTTCTATTCTTGATTATGTATTCGAGGAAACATGCTCTAATACCACTCAAGTTGTCACGCCCCGACCCGGTTTGGTCGGATCCCCATGATCAACCCACCACCCTTCCAATTTATTGAGGGTTTCCCCTTATTTATAAACAGTGAAGAGTAAGGCGTCCTTTAAACTTGTACCTTTCTTGGTATACATAAATCAAAACTGCATAATCTGTGGCGCTACTTGTCCAATGATCCCGACCCTCAACTCAACTTGCAGCTATTTGTTTTGACTAGTCCGGAGACCTGTCATGTCGCACTGTCGCTAGTTAACTAAATATGTTGGTTCTGTCTTGGTACCATGACCAAACAATTCAATTATTCAAGTTTTCATGGCATATAATTCATGTTGTTTAAGAGCTCATGCTAGTGCCAACTGGCCTATGGCCCACTGTTCGAGATTTTCAAAATTGGGCATAATAGCCCCCATGTTCCAAAACTAAGGCCTTTAGCCTAATAGAGCTATTTGAGCTCCCATCAATAAGATCTCCCTAATCGTTTAAATAGTTCACATAGTTAGGGGAGAGCACTTCCGACAAAAATATATTTTAAACTATCCATCATACCAACTGAGTATGAGGATATCTCCGCTCATAATCGATGAACGGGTTTTTCACTTCCTCCGAGGGAGTTTTATCATACTAACCGGGTATGATATACTTACAATCAGTAAGTAGTTTTTCCATGTCATTTTCACACCACTCCTCTAAGTTGTGATATTTAAAATACCACTAAGTAGTGGGTTTTCATTTCCAAAGTGCTTATCATCCCAACCGAGTATGATATAAAATACCACTCACCCGATCGTGTAGTGAAATTCCACTAAGTAGGCTTTCGTCCCTTGCGAGCTTAACCTCAGCTGGTGTTCCCGATGTCTCGTGTTCCTACACGAAATGAACATCGTTGTTCATTATCATCTGACTTGGTCACCTCATTCAGTATAAATGACTTAATTCACAACTTTTCCAATATTTGCAAATTGCCTCTAAAGTTATTTTTCCTTTTACTTTAGGCCCCAATTGCAGGTTTTCCACAAATTGAGTCCCAAAACTTTTAAAATTCCTCTTGGGTACTCAATTTAATAAAAAGGGGTTCAACTTTCATAAATTCGCAATTTGGCCCTAAAATTTTCTAAAATTACCATTTTGCCCTTCCTTTACAAAAATGGTACGTTTTACTGCAAAAATTAAAAAAGTTGCTCAATTGAACCAAACGGGGTTCAAACATTTAACTGATCGGTTCACCCCCAATTCGACCGAATTTTTCAAATTTAAAATTTTCTAAAATGATCTAAATTCATTTTCAATCCAATGGTGGCAACAAATCTAAATTTTGAATTTGTTAGCCATCTAGAAAAATTAATTTAGAATCGAGTTCAATAGTGGTTCAAAACGGTCCAAACCAGTTCGGATCCGGTTCACCTAAACCAGTTTGGTTTTCATCTCCAATTCATTCTTAAGTCCATTTCCATGACTTTTGGGACTCTTTGGGTAACTCGGGATCCATAAATTTCCCGATTTACCCTTTCTCTATTGGTTCTAGTTTGTAGACCGACTCGGTTTTCAATTTGAAAATGACCGGTGTTTTCCTCGGTTTTCTTATTATCAAAGGAAGGGGTTTACAATTGGTCACTCGGGATCCATAAATTCCCTAGTTTGCCCTTTCTCTATGGGTTTTGGTTCATGAACCGACTCGATTTATAAACCTGTTAAATCTAGCTTGGATCCGGTTCACCTAAACCGGTCTGGTTTTTCTCTCCCAAATTGTCCTAAGATCCTTTTCCAAGGTTTTATGAACCCCTTTGGAACACTTGAGAGTTGTAACTTTCCCAAATTGCCCATTCTCTAATGATTAAGTTTATGAATCGGTTCAAATTTTCTTAATCGATTTGACAGGTTCTTTTCCTAGTTTCCTTAACTCTAAAAGGGCGGGATTTATAACTCTCCCCTCCTTTTAGAAGTTTTGTCCCCAAAACTTATTTAATTTGCACTGGAAAGAACTTCCCTTCGATACCAACTTGTAGTTTTTCGATATACAACCTTCTTGGTTATTTTCATTTATCCCTTATATCACATACACTTATGGTTTTCTTTTCCTTCCCATCACTTCCTCACTCCATGTTGCTTACTTTGGCTAAGCCTATTTCACTGGAATGTTTAAGGTTATATCCTTAAATTCACATCCTTTGTTCCTTAAAGTATAATTTCTCCATCCCTAGATTATTTACTTAAGATTTTAGAATCTGAAGTTCAAAAATACCCAATTGTTCCTGTGTCTAGTTATTCTCTTGGTTGTTGAGACCCTTAGCTTAGTGTTCTTTCGAGCATTACGTACTTGTATTCACGGGTTTTCTATGTTATCACCTTTTTTGTCTTATTTTGACCCTTTCTTCATCTGTTATTCATTACATCTTTGGTCCAAATTTGATATTGACCTTATTATACTTAACTAACTAACTCTTCCTTAGTTGAGTCATATCCTTCCTTGGGCCGTTGGGATTGCGTGTCCCTTACAGCACGACAATGCCCTAGAGTCTACCCTTAACCATTAAAATTTTAGAATACTTCGTTACTGGGTGTTTCCAACCCTCCAGGGGTTGTATAACTTCGTTTGGTAGTACATTCCTAACTAACTTTACGGTTTATTCACTCATCCATCTTGCCTTGGCAACATGTCTTACATAATCGTGTCAGTTTTCCTTACCCACTCATCTATTCCCAGCTTCTTTTTTTAGGTCTTTCTGGTGCCAATCCTTGAATTTTCTGATGACTTTCTAACATATGGGGATTTTCCTTCTTATGTCTTTCTTTATTTTTGGTGATGTCCTTTACTCAAGGATTTTCCTTTCCCCTAAACCCACTCTTACTCGTTTGTGACCATTTCGTGATTCCGTTGTTTTGGAGAGTTCTCCTTTAATGATTTTTATTCTCTACTTCTACTATATCCTTCAAAGTAGAGATTTCCCTTTAGGTGCTAGATGTTCAAATTTCTTACTACTCCTTAAAGGTTTCCTTTTTCTAGTTTTGTCAGAAATCTCTAATTGGCTTCTTTGCTCTTCCAAATCTGGTAATACTTTGGTCATTCTGATATGCCCTTAACTAGTTATGGTTCTTTATGTCGGTTTAAACCTCTTAGGATCCATGTAGTGGTTCCTTAGCTTTAGAACTCCCCTTTTTGAGGTCTCACTTGTATCTTCCACTTAAGGATTCCTGTCTTGGTTCAACCTCTCTAATACTTAGAGAAGGCTTGTCCTTCTTAAATTTCTGACACCTACCCTTCTGAGATCAGTGTTGTTGCCCGCTCTTTATCCTTCACTGTCCTCCATTTCCTTTTTGTTCCTTATCTTCTCTTTGAAGAGCTCTTGCTAAGATTTGTTCCTAGCACTCTTTATGTCCAGCTATCCACTCCTTGAACTCTATTAAGCGAGTGTGAGCCATGACCAATCTTGGTGTCAATGGTTGCTTTCTACTTACGCACTTCCAAATTGAAGGGTTTACTTTTCCATAGTTTTTCGGATATTCTCTCATTTATTTCCTTATTATAGGTATCCCACCCATTCTTACTTGTCACTACATCCTTTGATGCTATTTTCTACTTACCACTTCTTTGGGTTTAACTTCCCCCTCGGGTCCTCTTAGTGTGCCTCCCTTGGTTCTTTCACCATAACATTTCATTCTCAATTTTTGGTTTCCATAACCATTTCTCATCATAATGGTGTGTTTATCAACCAACACACACCCTTCATGATGAAGGAATACACAATCGCAGGCCAACCTGTCCATTGTACCCACTTGTGGCGTCAGAGCGACTTTACCGACCACCTAGATAGAAGCACATCCACTTCTACCCTGAAAATGAGTGGATGTTCGTGACATCCGACCCTCAATCCCGTAACAAAACTCCATGTCCGTATGAGGACATAGACCTCATCATGTCCCCACCTCGGTCTCATGCTCTTAAAGCTATGTTGAGTTTCATAAGACTTCTGGTACGACTAACTACACTTATACCCACCAAGTCGTCCAGAGCCCTGGGATGCATCAATACCTCTCTTGGGCATCTTGAAGGTCCTATAACACAGTGCATGCACAATCAACAATTTTTCACATAAGCCATATAATCGGTGGTGCCATTGGCCCTAACCCTCAACTCGACTTGCAACTATTTGTCTTGACTAGTTCGAAGACATGTCATGTCGCACTACCACTAGTCCATTGAGTATGTCGGTCCTGTCTTAGTACCATGGCCAAACAACTCATTTACTTAAGTTTTCAAGGCTTAATAATCATGTTTGTTTATGAGCTCCTGCTCGTGCTAACTAGCCTAGGGCCCACTATTCGAGATTTTCAAAATCGGGCATATTAGCCCCCAAGTTCCAAAACCGAGGCCTTTGGCCTTTATGAGCTATTCGAGCTCCCGTAAAAAAGGTGTCCCAAAAATTTTAACCAATGGCACACATTCAGGGGAGAGCACTTCCAATAAAATAAACTTTTCAATTGTCTATCATACCAACCGGGTATGAGGACATCTCCTCTTATAACTGATAAGCGGGTTTTCCACTTCCTTCTAGGAAGTTTCATCATACTAACTGGGTACGATCTATTTACAATCGGTAAGTAGTTTTTCTGTATGATTTTCACATCACTCCTCTCAGGTGTGATGGTTAAAACACCACTTAGCAATGAGTTTTCAATTTCGAGGTGCTTATCATCCCAATCGGGTATGATATTAAATTCCCACTCACCCAATAGTGCTGTGAATATCCTCTTAGCCGGCTTGTTGTCCTTACTCGAACTTGTCTTATTTGGCATTCTCGGTACTTCGTATTCCTACACGATATGAACACTCTTGTTCATTATCCTTTGGCCTAATAGCCCTCATTCATCCCAAATGAATGAGAAAACCAAACCTTTCCTTTATTTGTAATTAGAACCCTAAAGTTATTTTTGTTTATCTTTAAGTTCCTAGTGCCGATTTTTTGCTCAAATTAGGTCCCGAAACATTTAAAATTCACCTTGGGATCTCAATTTACTCAAATTCACAAAAAAAAAGTTTAATTTCCCAAAACTCCAATTTGGTCCCCAACTTTTCTAAAATTACCATCTTGCCCATACTTTACAAAAATGGTAAGTTTTGCCCCAAAAATTCCAAAATTTGCCCAATTGGTCCTACAACATCTTTATCATGCCCAATTGGCCCTCAATTTTATAAAAAACTTGCACTTTAGTCCTCAAAATTTTGAAATTACCAAATTTCCCCCAATTTTTTCGCCAATTTCAACCTTCTAACTCACCCGAATTTGATTTCATCAAATTGACCGATCAAATGAGTTTAATTTTTGAAATTGAAGTTAGATTAATTTTCTACACCTTCATACAATTCAATTGCACTTTGAATCATAAGATTTGATGTCGGAATGAGCTCAAACGGAGCTTTGCTAGAAAAATGGACTTATAGAGAGAAAGCTTCAAAAGCTTACTATCAAGGGCACTACAATCCGAGCTTTGAATCTGGGCAGATAGCTTTCATCCTGAGGTTGCTCCTAGGATCAAGAATTGCATCAATTTATGCTGAATTGAACGAGAATTTAGTCATCGAATTTCTATAAGTTCTCTCTAGCAGCGATCGAAATTTACAAAGGGGAGCCAATTTGGCTTACCTTTCACCTCCAATTCAGCTATAGGAGGACTGTGGAGGTGTTGGGAGGGCTTGGTTTGGCCTTAGAAGGGCTCAAACTGACATATTTCAGCTCGTCCGAAATAGGGCACCTTTGGTCCGCAGGAGCTGCTTCACTTTTTGATCATGACAGCGATTCTCTCGTGACCCTCGGAGCAAATGGAGACTACAGGAGTGTAGCTGACTTCTCCCCAAATCCAAAGAACCTGACCATGCCTTCTTTGAATCAGAAAAGACCCTATATCAGAGCTCTGGTTCGAGCTTCCCCGAAAATTGTAGCAGTTGAGAGAGAATAGAGTTTTCATGTGTGGAGAGGATGAATAAGGAGGAGCTCTTTATATAGGAAGCTTAGGGGCTTCTTGGTTGTCCGATTGACGCCTTAATGAAGGTCATTCATTGCCTGAAACTCCTTGGCCGGAGACTTTTCAGCTTCGTTGGCACTACTCAATTTTCCGGCGAGTGAATAGTGCTGTCAACTGAATGAAGAAGATGACATTGTTCCGAACCAAACCGGTCCAAACCGGGTTCAAAGATTAAACTGGCTGGTTCACCCCTAATTTGACCAAAATTTTCAAATCTAAAAATTTCTAAATTTATATAAATTCATTCTCTATCCAATGGTGGCCTCAATTCTCCAATTTGAATTTTCTAAACCACCTAGAAAAATGAATTTAGCACCTGATTTAATAGTGGTTCAAATTGTTTCAATCCAGTTCGGATCTGATTCATCTTAACCGATTTGGTTTTCATCTCCAATTGATTCTAAAGTCCTTTTTCATGACTTTTGTGACTCTTTAGGTCACTCAAGATCCACAAATTCCCTGGTTTGCCCTTTCTCTATCGATTCTGGTTCATGAACCAACTCAGTTCATAAATCGGTTCAATCCAGCTTGGATCTAGTTCACTTGAATCGGTCTGGTTTTTCTCTCCCAAAATGTCCTAAGATCCTTTTCCAAAGTTTTATGAACCCTTTTGGGTCACTTGGGAGTTGTAACTTTCCCAAATTGCCCGTTCTCTAATGATCGAGTTTGTGAACTGGTTCAGTTTTTCTCACTCGATTTGACTGGTTCTTTTCCTCGTTTATTCAACTCCAATAGGGTGGGGTTTACAACTCTCCCCTCCTTTTAGGAGTTTTGTCCCCAAAACTTATTCAACGTTCTTTGCACTAGAAAGAACTTTCCTTCGATACCAACTTGTAGTTTTTCTATATAAAACCTTCTCGGTTATTTTCATTTATCCATTATATCACATACATTTAAGGTTTTCTTTTCCTTCCCATCACTTCCTCACTCCATGTAGCTTACTTTTGCTTAGCATATCTCACTGGAATGTTTAAGGTTATATCCTTAAATTCACATCCTTTGTTCCTTAAAGTATAATTTATCCATCTCGAGATTTTTTACTTAAGATTTCAGAATTCGGAGTTCTAAAATACCCAATTGTTCTCATGTCTAGTTATTCTCTTGGTCGTTAAGACCCTTAGCTCGGTGTTCTTTCGAGCATTACGTACTTGTGTTGATGGGTTTTCTATGTTATCACCCTTTTTGTCTTATTTTGACCCTTCCTTCATCTGTTATTCATTACCTCTTTGGTCCAAATTCAATATTGACCTTATTATACTTAACTAACTAACTCTTCATTAGTTGAGTCATATCCTTCCTTGGGCCATTGGGATTGCGTGTCCCTTACAGCATGACAATGCCCTAGAGTCTACCCTTAACCATTAAAATTTTAGAATATTTCCTTATTTGGTATTCCCAACCTTCCAACCCTCTAGGGGTCGTATAACTCCATCAGGTAGTACATTCTCGACTACATTTACCATTTATTCACTCAACCATCTTGCCTTGGCAACATGTCTTAATTAATCATGTCGGTTTTCCTTACCCACTCATCATTTCCCAACTTCTTTGTTGGATCTTTTTGGTGCCAATCATTGAATTTTCTGATGACTATCCAACATGTGGGGATTTTCCGTCTTATGTCTTCTTTATTTCTGATGATGTCCTTTACTCAAGGATTTTCCTTTCCCCTAAACCCACTCTTACTCGTTTGTGATCATTTCGCGATTTCGTTGTTTTAGGGAGTTCTCCTTTAATGATTGTCATTCTATACTATATCATTTAAAGTAGAGATTTCCCTTTAGGTGCTAGATGTTCAAATTTCTTACTACTCCTTGAAGGTTTCCTTTTTCTAGTTTTGTCAAAAATCTCTAATTGGCTTCTTTACTCTTCCACATATGGTAATACTTTGGTCATCCCAATATGCCCTTAACTAGTTATGGTTCTTTATGAGGTTGTTTATGTCGGTTTAATCCTCTTAGGATCCTTGTGGTGGTTCCTTAGCTTTAGAACTTCCCTTTTTGAGGTCTCACTTGTATCCTCTACTTAAGGATTCTTGTCCTGGTTCAACCTCTCTAATGCTTCTTGAAGGCTTTTCCTTTTTTACTTTATTACACCCACCCTTTTGAGATTGGTGTTGTTGCCCACTCTTTATCCTTCAATGTCCTCCATTTCCTTTTTGTTCCTTATCTTCTCTTTGAAGAGCTTATGCTGATAGATTTGTTCCTAGAACTCTTTATGTCCAACTATCCACTCCTTGAACTGTATTAAGCATGTGTGGGCCACAACCAATCTTGGTGTCATTGGTTGCTTTCTCCTTACCCACT
This sequence comes from Trapa incisa, assembly GCA_030064435.1. Classification (NCBI taxonomy): domain Eukaryota; kingdom Viridiplantae; phylum Streptophyta; class Magnoliopsida; order Myrtales; family Lythraceae; genus Trapa; species Trapa incisa. The sequence goes on along the minus strand of CM057781.1, from coordinate 10,359,617 downwards.
TCTAAACTGAAGGGTTTACTTTTCCATGGTTTTCAAATATTCTGTCTTTATTTCCTTATTATAGGTAGCCCACCCATTCTTACTTGTCACTACATCCTTTGATGTTATTTTCTACTTACCACTTTTTTGGGTTTAACTTTCCCCTTGGGTCCTCTTAGTGTGTCCCTTGGTTCTTTCACCTCGATGTGCACTTCATCTCCTCATTCTTTGTCACTTGGTCCAGTACTTCTTAGTTGGAATATGTATGCCTTCCCAGGGTCTCCTTCCTTGGGAATGGTTTCATTTTCAACCATTTATTTCTTCAAGGATTTACTTCATCCTTCCTTTCCTCTGTTCTGACTTTTCCACCTCCCTCTTCCTTACTAGATTAGTCTACAATTCTACTTGGCTCCTCTATTTTTCCAAAGTAGATCATACCTTACTGTTTCAAGACATCCTAATTGTCCTTCATCGTTCGACTTGTCTTCTATGGAGAAGGTATTTCCTTCTTTGCTCCTAAGTGCTTCTTAAGGAAAAATTCCCTTTATCTATATTCTAATATTTATGGGTTTCTTAATGTCATGCCTCGACTCGGTTTGGTCAGATCCCCATGATCAACCTGCCACTCTCCTGATTTACTAAGGGTTGCCCTTGTTTATAAACTGTGAAGATTAAGCCGTCCTTTAAACATGCACCTTTCTTGGAATAATATAAATAAAATTTTAAATTGACCATACCTGTCTTACAGACGTATTAGCTAGTGATCTTTAAGGTAGGCTTTTCGGGTTTACCTAAAAGGGATATAAGTGAGGGGGTGAGTACAATGACTTAGTGAATGGATTTTCAAAATTTAATTTTTAGCAAAAATGTTTGATTAGGAGTATGTTAGACTCCTTATTCTCTTTTAAAAACCTTTCATTTCAAATTCTGATTTTTATCACCATTTCTTATTAACCCCGGTATATCATCATCCAACACACATGTTTCATCATGAAGGTAAAACACACAATCACAGGCCAGCCCATCCAGTGAACCCACTTGTGGCGTCAGAGCGACTTTACTGGCCACTTAGATAGAAACACGTTCACTTCTACCCTGAGAATGAGTTGATGTTCACAACATCTGACCCTCAATCCCGTAAAAAAAATCTTCGTGTCTGTATAAGGATAGAGATCTCATCCTGACCCCATCTCGGTCTCATGCACTTGGAGCTATGTCGAGCTTCGCAAGGCTTCTGGTACGACTAATTGCCCTTATATCCACTAGGTAGTCCAGGGACCTAGGACACATCACTACCCCTTTTAGGTGTTTTGAAGGTCCCGTAAACATAGTGCATGCCCAATCAACATTTTTCACATGATTCCATATAATTTGTGGTGTCACTGGTCCAACAGCCCCAACCCTCAACTCAACATGCAACTGTTTGTCTTGACCATGTTGCACTACTGCTAGTTGACTGAGTATGTTGGTCCTATCTTGGTTCCATGACCAAACAATTCAATTACTTCAGTTTTCATGGCATATAAATCATGTTTGTTTACAAGCTCTTGTTCGTGCCAACCAGCCTGGGGCCCATTGTTCAAGATTTTTAAAATTGGACATAATAACCCCAAGTTCCAAAACCGAGGCATCTGGCCTAACAAAGCTATTCTAGCTCCCGTCAATAAGGTCTCCCAAATTGTTTAGGCAGTGGCACACAGTAAGGGGAGAGCACTTCTAACAAAAATATATTTTCAATTGTCCATCATACCAATCAAGTATGAGGACATCTCCGCTTATAACTGATGAACGGGTTTTCCACTTCCTTCGAGGAAGTTTCATCATACCAACCGGGTATGATCTACTTACAACTATTAAGTAGTTTTTTTGCTTGATTTTCACATCACTACTCTCAGGTATGATGTTTAAAATACTACTTAGCAATGGGTTTTCATTTTCGAGGTACTTATCATCCCAATCGGGTATGATATAGAAATCCCACTCACCCGTTAATGTAGTGAAATTCCTCTTAACCAGCTTGTTATCCTTACTCGAACTCGTCTTAGTTGGCGTTCTCGGTACATCGTGTTCCTACACGATATGAACATTGTTGTTCATTATTTTGTGGCCTAATAGCCATCATTCATCCCAATTGAATGAGAAACCCAACTTTTCCTTCATTTGCAATTAGGTCAATAAAGTTATTTTTCTTTAAGTCCCCAAATGCCGATTTTTCCCCAAATTGAGTCTCAAAACTTTTAAAAATGCTTCTTAGGACCTCAATTTATTCAAATTCACAGAAAGGGGTTTAATTTCCTAAATTTCCAATTTGGTCCCCTAACTTTTCCAAAATTACCATTTTGCCCCTACTTTACAAAATCGTAAGTTTTGCCCCAAAAATTCAAAAAATACCCAATTGGTCCTCCAACATCTTTATCATACCCAATTGATCCTTAATTTTATGAAATTGCACTTTAGTCCCTCTGATTTTCAAAATTCTCAAATTTCCCCCAATTTCAACCTTCTAACTCTGCCGAATTTGATTTCATCGAATTGACCAATCAAATGAGTTTAATTGTTGAAATTGAAGTAAATTGGAGTTTCTACACCTTCATACGATTCAATTGCACTTTGAATCGCATGATTTGATGCAGCAATGAGCTCAAATGGAGCTTCGTTGGAAAATTGGACTTTGAACGAGAAAGCTTCGAAAGCTTACCGTCGGGGGCGCGATAGTCCGAGCTTTCGATCTGGGTAGAAAGTTCATGTTGTGAGGTTCCTCCTAGGATCGAGAATTGCATCAATTGATGCCAAATTGAGTGAGAATTTCATCATCAAAGTTGTGCTAGGTCTCTCTCTAACACTAGTAAAAAATTACAGAGGGGAGCCAAATTGGCTTACCTTTCAACACTAATTCAGCTATAGGAGTTGTAAAGGTGTTGATAGGGCTCGGTTTGGCCTAAGAAAGGCTCGAATTGGTCAATTTCAGCTCGGCCAAAACAGGGCAGCTTTGGTCCGTCGGAGCTACTTCACTGTTCGATCATGCCGATGCTTCTCCGACGACCATTGGAGCAAACGGAGACTACGGGCATGTAGCTAACCTCTCCCCTATTCTAAAGAACCCGACCTCACCTTGTTTGGCTTAGAAAAATGCCCAAGTTGGAACTCTGGTTCAAGCTTCGCTGGAAATTGGAGCAGTTGAGAAAGAATGGAGTTTTCAGGTGTGTAGAGGATGAATGAGGAGGGGAACTTTATATAGGACACTCGGGGACTTCCTAGCCGTCTGATTGTCACCTTAATGGTGGTCATTCATTGGCTAAAACTCCCTGGCCGGTGACTTTTCAACTTTCTCGGTGCTGCGTGATTTTCTAGCGAGTGAACAGTACTATCATCTAAAGGAAGAAGACGACTCTATTCCGAACCGAACCGGACCGATCCGAAACAGGTTCAAAGTTTAAATTGGCCAGTTAACACCCAATTCAACCAAAATTTTCAAATGTAAAAATTTCTTCTAAATTCATTTTCTATCCAATGGTGGCCTTAAATCTCAAATTTGAAGTTTTTAAGCCACCTAGAAAAATGAATTTAGCATCCAGTTCAATAGTGTTTCAAACCGGTCCAAACTAGTTTGGATTTGGTTCACTTGAACCGGTTTGGTTTTCATCTCCAATTCATCATAAAGTCCTTTTTCATGACTTTTGTGACCCCTTAGGTCACTCGGGATCCATAAATTTTGTGGTTTGTCCTTTCTTTATCAGTTCCAGTTCATGAACCGACTCGGTTCATAAACCGGTTCAACCTAGTTGTATCCGATTTATTTGAACTGGTCTGATTTTTCTCTTCCAACTTGTCCTATGGTTCTTTTCCAATATTTTAGGAACCCTTTGGGCCACTCGAGAGTTGTAAATTTCCCAAATTGCCCGTTCTCTAATGATCGGTTTGAGAATCGGTTCGATTTTTCTCACTCAGTTTGACCGGTTCTTTTCCCGGTTTTCCTTAACTCAAAAGAGCGGGGTTTACAACTCTCCCCTCCTTTTAGGAGTTTTGTCCCCAAATCTAAATCAACATTTTTCACTCTGGGATAAAATTCCCTTAATGTCAACTTAGACATGTTGATACTTTGGTCGTTCTTTCACTTAGTCCTCGAAATCATTCATTTAAAGAATTTCTGTTCATTTATATTGCTTACTAACTGACTCTTTCTTAGTCGAGTCACATTTTTACACGGGACTATTGGTGCTTATGTGTCCTTTACGATATGACATAGTCCAGAACCTGTCTCAGTTCCTCAGAATTTTACAACATCTCCTTTAGGGTTGTTCCCAACTTTCCAACCTTTCAGGAATTGTATAACTTCATCCCTCCTTTCATCAAGTAGTATTCTTCGACTACTTTTACCGTTATTCAGTCATTCTTCATGCCTTGACAACTTGTCTTACATAACCATGTTGGTTTACTTTACCCACTCATCCTTTCCCAACTTCCTTATTGGGTCCTTTCGGTTCCAATTATTTAGTTTCTTAATGGTTTACCGACAAGCAGGGATTCTTTCCTACTTAATTCCTTGGCATTCTTTATTCAAGGATTTTCCTTTTCCTTAATCCACTTTTACTTACTCGTGATCATTTCATGATTCTTTATTCCAAATTAATCACTTTCGGTCCATGAATCGATTCCTTTACTTGGGAAGGTTCCTTTCTTCCAGTTTTATTCCCTACTATGTCCCTCACAGTAGAGACTTCCATCTTAGGTGCTACATGCTCAACCTTCTTATCATTCCTTGAAGGGTTCTTTCTCCCTTTCTTCACACCCTTTCTATGTTAGGGCATTTGCCCGCTTTGGATCCTTCACTATCGACAACTTCTATTTCATCCCTTATTCTTTACTTGAGATACTTCTAATTATCAGTTATTATTACATGCACTCCACACTATGCTCAATCGTTAACCCTTTAGGCTCCATTATGCGCTTGTGGACTATGACCCATCTTGATATTAGTGGTTGTTTCCCCCTTCAACCACTTCATATTTAGAGGGCTTACTTCTCCAAAGTTTCTCAGATGTTCTTTCCTCTTTTTTCCTTATTTTGGGCAATCCATCCTTCTTTTATTTGTACGACATCTTTTGATGCTATCTTCCCCCCTTACCCATTCCTTGGGTTTAACTTATTCCTTGGATCCTCCTAATATGCTTTCCTTGGTTATTCCACCTCAACATGCACTTCATTTGAAAGTTCATCTTCTTATCCCTCTTCACTTGGTTCCATTACCTCTTAGTTGGGTTACATATGTCGTTCTAGGTTTTCCTTCCTTGGTAGAACTCTTTCCCTTTCTCCCGAAATTCCTTTTTCATTTGCTCTAGGAAATATCTACCCTTAAATGGCATCCTTTGATGTCGTCTCCTCCTATTTACCTTTACTCTTCAAATCTTTTGGGCACATCTTTTGTACTCTATCCTCATCCTCATGTGTACCCCTGTACATGCCTATTTCTTTTAGGAAGAGCTCAAATCCTCCTTATTTCAAGATCTCTTGATCATGTGAGAGGCTTGCCAACTCCTTTCTTAGCTTGAGTTTGGTCATTAATTTGACCATTGGTCTTTCTAACGATTTTCTTCATCCTTCTTTTTCCCAATATTTGGCCTTTCCACCTCTCCCTTCTTTGTTGGAGTTTAAATTATGATCTTCATGAGTATCAGTTCATTAACTATCTCGTCCTTACCATTCCCTTGGTCTAATTATCTTATGGTAGTTGTTTCTCGAGTCATCTTGTCCTTAATGTCCATCCCACTGCCCTTTTTAGGGTGTAGTCCTTTTTACTTCTGGGTCTTCTTGAGAGCGTCGTTTATTCTCCTTGTATGTCTTGTTGTAATGACTTGCTTCCCCCTATTATGTTTTGTTCGAAACTTCTATTTGGCTTCACTGCTTTTTCCAACGTGAGTCCTATTTGCCATCTCGAGACATTTCATTTGTCATCAAATGCTCAACTGGTTTTTTCTCGTGGAGGTGCCCCCTTCTTTGCTTCTAAATGGCAGGAAATTTCTTCTTAAGGAAAGATTTTCTTCAGCTATGCTTTGTTCTTGTTTGCGGTTTATCGAGATTCTACCTTCAGTCCTTTTTCCTCTCTGCCAATATGCGAGGATCTTGAAGAGCTTCCTCCTAGATGTAGTTGAAATTCTAAGCAGGAGTTGTATTTCTAAGGATGGTATTCTTTCAGGTTTCCTATAGCTATGGGGGCATTATTCTTGGAAAATATTGTCCTAAATCATTGTGGTGTGGGACAGTCCTTCACTTCATGCCCTATTTCCTTGCACTTGTAATAGGTTATTTCCTTGCTCAGTTATTCCAAGAGTTCTCCTAGACTCTTTAATTATCTTGACAATTTTTTCTTGTTGTGCCTTCTTTTCCCAACAATTCCCTTGATTCGTTCCTTTATTTGGGATGTGAATTTCCTTGGTCTCCATTGTATCTAAGGTAATGTGGGTTTGTTTGGTTACTTTCCGTGGGTAATCTTCCTATAGCTGAGGCGCAAAGTCACATCATTTTTGAGAGATATGGTTTTAGAAACTTGGAGTTCTTTATTATTGGAGAGTAGTACAATAGGTTGGGGTCTTAGCCCCATTACAAAAAGTGTTTAGGAAATAGATGGGGAGCTACTGGGTTCTTGACAAGCGTCCTCCTTAGTAAGGTTATAAGCCTTTGATGGCGTTCCTGGCATTAGGCTTGGCTTCCTTTGTACTCAGGATTGTGACCTCAACAGATCTTGGCACCATCCTTCTTGATACTTCCCACTAATGTCTCTTGGTTTTTTGGGACTTCTCGGGTATTTTAGGGTGATCTCCCTACAGGGACAAAGTGTTGGGTGGTGTTGGTAACGCTAGTCCTAGTTTTCTTAGTTCCTCTCCTCGGAGCCATATGAAAATTTTAAAAATTTTCTCTTATTTACTATGTTTTATAGTCTTGATAATGTATTCAAGAAAATAGGCTCTGATACCACATAAGTTGTCACGCCCCGACCTGGTTTGGTCAGATCCCCATGATCAACCCGCTACTCTCCCGATTTACTAAGGGTTGCCCCTTGTTTATAAACTGTGAAGAATAAGGCATCCTTTAAACCTGCACTTTTCCTAGAATAACATAAATCAGAATTGCATATAATTTTATACTGACCATACATGTCTTACAGGTGTATTAGCTGGTGGTCTTTGGGGTAGGCATTCTGTGGTTACCTGAAAAGGATATAAAGGAGGGGTGAGTACAATGACTTAGTGAATGGGTTTTGAAAATTTATCTTTTAGGAAAAGTGTTTGATTTAGAGTGTGTCAGACTCCTTATTCTCTTTTAAAAACCTTTCATTTCAAATTCTGATTTTTATCACCATTTCTTATTAACCACGGTGTATCATCACTCAACACAAATCCTTCATCATGAAGGTAAAACACGCAATCGCAAGCCAGCCTGTCCACTGAACCCACTTGTGGCATCAAAGCGACTTTACTAGCCACCTAGATAGAAACATGTCCACTTCTACCCTGAGAATGAGTGAATGTTCGTGACATTCAATCCTCAATCTCGTAACAAATCTTCGTGTCTATATGAGGATAGATACCTCATCCTGACCCCATCTCGGTCACATGTGCTTGAAGCTACATTAAGTTTCACAAGGCTTCTGGTATGACTAACTATCCTTATATCCACCAGGTCGTCCAGGGCCCTAAGACACATCACTACCCCTCTTGGGCGTCTTGAAGGTCCCGTAAACATAGTGCATGCATAATCAACATTTTTCACATGATGCCATATAATCTGTGGTGCCACTGGTCCAACGGCCCCGACCCTCAACTCAACCTACAATTATTTGTATTGACTAGTCCAAAGACCTATCCTGTTGCACCACTGCTAGTTGACTGAGTATGTCAATCCTATCTTGGTACCATGGCTAATTCAATTACTTAAGTTTTTATGGCCTATAAATCATGTTTTTTTACGAGCTGCTGCTCGTGCCAACCGACCAATGGCCCATTATTTGAGATTTTTAAAATTGGGCATAATAGCCCCCAAGTTCCTAAGCTGAGGCCTCCGGCCTAACAAAGCTATTCGAGCTCCCGTCAAAAAGTTCTCTCAAATTGTTTAAGTAGTGGCACATAGTTAGGGGAGAGTACTTTTGACAAAAATATATTTTCAACTGTCTATCATACCAACCGAGTATGAGGATATCTCCGATCATAACTGATGATTGGGTTTTCCACTTTCTTTGAGAAAGTTTCATCATACCAACCGAGTATGATATACTTACAACAGGTAAGTAGTTTTTCCACGTGATTTTCACATCACTTCTCTCAGGTATAATGTTTAAAATACCACTTCGCAGTGGGTTTTCATTTTTGAGGTACTTATCATCCCAACTGGGTATGATATAAAAATCCCACTCACCAGTTAATGTAGTGAAATTCCTCTTAGCCAGCTTGTTGTCCTTACTCGAACTTGTCTTAGCTAGCGTTCTCGGTACTTTGTGTTCCTACACAATAAAAACATTCTTGTTCATTATTATTTGGCCTAATAGCCCTCATTCATCCCAAATGAATGGTAAGCCTAACTTTTCCTTGATTTGAAATTAGGTCCCTAGATTTATTTTTCTTTAACTTTAAGTCCCCAAATGCCGATTTTTCCTCAAATTGAGTCCCTAAACTTTTAAAATTCATCTTAGGACCTCAATTTATTCAAATTCACAAAAAGGGATTTAATTTCCCAAATTTCCAATTTGGTCCCCCAACTTTTCCAAAATTATCATTTTACCCTACTTTACAAAATGGTAAGTTTTGCCCCAAAAATTGCCCAATTGGTCCTTCAACATCGTTATCATGCCCAATTGGTTCTCAATTTTATGAAATTGCTTTTTAGTCGAACTAATTTTTGAAATTCCCAAATTTGCCCCAAATTTCCTCCCAATTTCTACCTTTTAACTATGCCGAATTTGATTTTATCAAATTGATCAATCAAATGAGTTTAATTGTTGAAATTGAAGTTAGATTGGAGTTACTACACCTTCATATGATTCCATTGCACTTTGAATTGCACGATTTGGTGCCGAAATGAGCTCAAGCAGAGCTTTGCCAAAAAATTGGACTTAGAGAGAGAAAGCTTTGAAATCTTACTGTCGGGGCGCGGTTGTAAACCCTGCACTTTTGAGTTAAGGAAAACTGGGAAAAGAACCGGTCAAACCGAATAAGAAAACCGAGCCAGTTTACAAACCCGATCATTTGTGAACAAGCAATTTGGAAATTTACAACTTCAGGGTGATCTAAAGGGTTCATTAAACCTTGGAAAAGAAACTTAAGAAAAATTAGAAGAGAAAAACCAAATTGGTTTAGGTGAATGAGAATCCCTCCTAGGAAGTATGATTTTTGTTGTAACCCGAAATTTCGGTTAAAATTTTTTATGTGAAACGTACGCCTTATCATAAATAGCCATAATATTTAATGCCTAAATTAAATTATTGGAATTAATACAAATAATTTAATACCAAAATTAAATTATTGGAATTAATACCAATAATTTATGGCAATATTAATACTAGTAATAAATCTCTCCCATTTAATACACGATTTTACACGTATATAAAGAAGTCATCCCCATTCATTCTCCTCACACCTGAACACTTCTCTCTCTCTACTGCTCCATTTCCCGGTGAAGCTTAAACCAGAGATTCGACTTGAACATTTTTCTTAACCTCGGAAGGAGAGGTCGTGCTCTTTAGAACTAGGGAGAAGTCAGCTATCTAATAGCAAACTCCAGTCAATCCGAGAATCACTAGAGAAGCGCCGACATGATGGAACAGTGAAGCAGCTCCGGCGAACCGAAGCTGCCCTATTTCGGCCAAGTTGAAATTGGCCATTCCGAGCCCTCCTCAGGCCTAACCAAGCCTTTCCAACACTTCCTCAACCCTCCCATGGCCGAATTAGGAATAGAAGGATGAACCTTAAGATGAGAGATATCTGCCCAGATCAAAAGCTCGGATTGTCGTGCCCTCACCGGAGAACGAGACATCGGGAACGCCAGTCGAGGTCCAACTTGCTAAGGACGGAACCTGACTAAGTGGAATTTCACTGCACTATCGAGTGAGTGGGTTTACTAACATCATACCCGGTTGGGATGATGCGCACAACTTAAAATTTAAAAACTACTTACCGGTTGTGAGTGCAAATTTTATATCATACTCGATTGGGAATGATAAGTACATCGGTATGAAAACCCACTATTGTGTTATTTTAAATATCACTACTTAGAGGAAGTGATGTGAAAATCATGTGAAAAAACTACTTATCGGTTGGAAAAACCACCTCGGTCTCATGCGCTTGGTGCTACTCCAGATTTCGCACAGACACCTGGAACGATGAACTGCCCTTATAGTCACCAGGTCGTCCAGTGCCCTTAGGATGCATTACTACCCCTCATGGGCGTCTTGATGATCCCGTACTCACAGTGCATGCACAAACAAGGTTTTCTTATCAAGCCATATAATATGTGGTGCCACTAGTCCAACGGCCCCGACTCTCAACTCAACTCGCAGTTGTTTGTCTTGACTGGTCCGTCGACCTGTCATGTCTCACTGCTGCTAGTTGACTGAGCATGTCGGTTCTATCTTGGTACCATGGCCAAATAATTCACTTATTAAGTTTTATGACACATATATCATGTTCATTTACGAGCTCCTGCTCATGCCAATTGGCCTTGGGCCCCATTGTATGAGATTTTCAAAAAACTAGGCATTCTAGCCCGCAAGTTCCAAAATCGAGGCCCCCAGCCTATAAGAGCTATTCGAGCTCCCGTCAAGAAGGTCTCCCAAATAGTTTAAGCATTGGCACACAATCAGGGGAGAACACTTCCGACAAAATAGGTTTTCACTGTCCATTATACCAACCGGTATAAGGACATCTCCGTTCATAACCGATGAACGGGTTTTCAACTTCCTTCGAGGAAGTCTCATCATACCAACCGGGTATGATCTACTTATAATCAGTAAGTACTTTTTCCACATAATTTTCACATCACTTTCTCTAAGTGGTGATGATTAAAATACCACTAAATAGTGGGTTTTCATACCGAGGTACTTATCATTCCCTACCGGGTATGACATAAAATTTCCACTCACATCCGGTAAGTGGTTTTTATCTTTAATTTTTGCTCATCATCCCAACCGAGTATGATGTTAGTAAACCCACTCACCCGTTAATGCCGTGAATTCCACTAGACCGATTCTTGGTATTCACGCGAGCTTGTCCTTGCTGGCATTCCCGGTACTTTGTGTTCCTACACGATATGAACAACCTTGTTCATTATTACTCGGCATAATAGCCTTCATTCATTTCCAATGAATGAGAAAACCCAAACTTTTAGTTATTTGCAATTAGGTCCCTAAAGTTATTTCTCTTTAACTTTTAGTCCCTAATGTCGGTTTTTTCTCAAATTGAGTCCCGTAACTTTTAAAATTTATCCTGGGACCTCCATTTATTCAATTTCACCAAAAAGGGGTTTAATTTCCCAAATTACTAATTTGGTCCCCCAATTTTTCCAAAATTACCATTTTGCCCTTCTTTTACAAAAATGGTAAGTTTTGCCCCCAAAATTCCAAAATTCCTCAATTGGTCCTCCAACATTATTTTCATGCCTAATGACCCTCAATTTCATAAAATTGTATTTTGGCCCTTTGAATTTCGAAAATCCCCAAAATTTTCCCCCAATTTCAACTCTTCAACACTACCGAATTTGATTTCATCAAATTGATCGATCAAACACTTCTAATTATTGAAATTGGAGTTGAAATTGAGTTCCTGCATGTTCATACGATTCTAAGAAACTTTGAATCGCAGATTTTATTGTCGGAACGAGCTCAAACAGAGCTTCGCCAGAAAACGGACTGTAGAGAGAGAAAGTTTCAATTACTCACCGGTGAAGGCACGACAGTTCGAGCTTTCGATCTGGGCAGATAGGTCTCATCCTGAGGTTCATCCTAGAATCAAGAATTGCATCAATTGATACAGAATTGGATTAGAATTTTGTCATTGAAATTTGGTCGACTCTCTAGCACCGATCGAAAATTGTAAAGGGGAGCCAAATTGGCTCACCTTTTGGTCCTAATTCGGCCGTGGAAAGGCTGAGGAAGTGTTGGGAGGGATTGGTTTGGCCTGAGGAGGGCTTGAAATGGCCAATTTCAGCTTGGCTGAAATAGGCCAGCTTTAGTCCGTCGGAGTTGCTTCACTATTCCATCATGTCGGCGCTTCTCCAACGATTCTCGGATTGACTGGAGTTTTCTATCAGATAGCTGTCTTCTCCCCGGTTCTAAAGAGCCCGACCTTTGTTCAAGTCGAAGCTCTGGTTCGAGCTTTATCGGGAAATGGAGCAGTAGAGAGAGATAGAGAAATGTTAAGGTGTGAGGAGAATGAAATGGGGATGACCTCTATATATAGACGTAAAACCCGTGTATTAAATGGGCGAGATTTATTACTAGTATTAATATTGCCATAGATTATTCACACTACTCTCAAGCAAGCACACTTAACTTTGAAGTTCTTATGGAATCTAGTTCACCTGAACCAATTTGATTTTTGTTTTCTAGTTTGCCTTAAGTTTCTTTCCCAAGGTTTAATGAACCCTTTGGATCACCCAAAAGTTGTAAATTTCCATATTGCTTATTCCCAATTCTAAACCAGCTTAGTTTTCTTATTCGGTTTGACCGGTTCTTTTCCCGGTTTTCCTTAACTCAAATGTGCGGGGTTTACAACTTAAGAAGGAAAGAATCCTAGTTTGTTGGTAAACTATTGGAAAACCAAATAATTGGCACCAGAAAGACCCAATAAAGAAGTTGGGGAAGGACGAGTGGGTAAGGAAAACTGACACGATTATGTAAGACATGTTGTCAAGATATGAATGATAATTGGGTAACAGTAAAGGTAGTTGAGGAATACTACCCGATGAAAGGAGGGATGAAATTATATAGTCCCTGGAAGGCTGAAAAGTTGAAAACAACCCTAAAAGAGGTGTTGTAGGAGTTTGATGAACTGAGATAGGTTAAGAACTGTGTCATGTCGTATGAGACATATAAGCACCAACAATCCCGAGTAAAATGTAACTCGAGTAAGAAGGAGTCAATTGGTAAACATAACAAGGTTAAACATAAATTTGACCAAAGTTGTAATCAATGACGGATGAAGGATGGGTCAAATTGGGACGAAAGAATAATAACACAAAACTTGTGAAAACAAGTATATAATGCTCGAAAGAGCGTTGAGCTAGGGGTTTCAACAATGAAGAGAATAACTAGACAAAGGAACGATTGGGCACCTTGGAACACCCAATCCTGAAATCTTGAGTAAAATCCCCAAAAGGAAGAACCTTATCCTAAATAAAGGGAGATGCAAACCTAAGAATGTACATTAGGATTAATGAGCCATACATGCCTCGTTATTATAACACCATGGAAGGAGTAAGCATGATAAATGAAAAGAAATTCCTTAGATGAATGATTATGGGGACTAAGCGAAAGAGCAATCGAAGTGTTAACATGTCAAGAAAACCCAAGTTGACATTAAGGGAAATTATTCCCGATGTGGAATCTATTGGTTAAGTTTTGGGGACAAAACTCCTAAAAGGAGGGGAGAGTTGTAAACCCCGCACTTTCAAGTTAAGGAAAACCGGAAAAAGAACCGGTCAAACCGAGTAAGAAATTTGGAAAAGAAACTTCCGGGTGATCTAAAGGGTCCATTAAACCTTGGAAAAGAAACTTAAGACAAATTAGAAGAGAAAAGCCAAATTGGATTAAGTGAACAAGAATCCATAAGAACACTGAAGTTAAGCGTGCTTGGTCGAGAGTAGTGTGAGAATGGGTGACCACCTGTCAAAAATTTTTATGTGAATGTATGCCATTATCCTCACACATGAACACTTCTCTCTCTCTCTCTACTGCTCCATTTCCCGGTGAAGCTTAAACCAGAGCTTCGACTTGAACATTTTTCTTAACCTCGGAAGGAGAGGTCGGCTCTTTAGAACCAAGGAGAAGTTAGCTATCTAATAGCAAACTCCAGTCAATCTGAGAATCACTAGAGAAGCGCCAACATGATGGAACAGTAAAGCAGCTCCGGCGGATCGAAGCTGCCCTGTTTTGGCCAAGTTGAAATTGGCCATTTCAAGCCCTCCTCAGGCCAAACCAAGCCTTCCCAACACTTCCTCAGCCCTACCATGACCAAATTAGGACTGAAAGGATGAACCTCAAGATGAGAGCTATCTGCCCATATCGAAAGCTTGGACCGTCGTGCCCTCATCGGAGAACGAGACATTGAGAACGCCAGTCGAGGTCCAACTTGCTAAGGACGGAACCCGACTAAGTGGAATTTCACTACACTATTAGGTGAGTGGGTTTACTAACATGATACCTGGTTGGGATGATGAGCACAACTTAAAATTTAAAAACCACTTACTGGTTGTGAGTGGAAATTATATATCATACCCGGTTGGGAATGATAAGTACCTCGGTATGAAAACCCACTATTAAGTGGTATTTTTAACATCACTACATAGAGGAAGTGATGTGAAAATCATGTGGAAAAACTACTTATTGGTTGTAAGTAGATCATACCCGATTGGTATGATGAGACTTCCTCGAAGGTAGTTGAAAACCCGTTCATCGATTATGAACGGAGGTGTCCTTATACCCAAACGGTATAATGGATAGAGAAAACATATGTTTTGTCGGAAGTTCTCTCCCATGACTATGTGCCAATGCTTAAACAATTTGGGAGACCTTCTCGACGGGAGCTCGAATAGCTCTGATAGGATGGGGACCTCGATTTTGGAACTTGGGAGCTAAATGCCCGATTTTGAAAATCTCGTACAGTGGGCCCAAGGCTAGTTGGCATGAGTAGAAGCTCGTAAACGAACATGATATATGTGCCATAAAACTTAATAAGTGAATTTTTTGGCTATGGTACCAAGATAGGACCGACATGCTCAGTCAACTAGCGATAGTGCAACATGACAGGTCGACGAACCAGTCAAGACAAACAACTGCGGGTTGAGTTGAGAGTTAGGGCCGTTGGACCAGTGGCACCAAAAATTGCATGGCAATATGAGAAAACATTATTTGTGCATGCACTGTGAGTACGGAATCATCAAGATGCCCATGAGGGGTAGTTATGCGTCCTAAGGGCACTGGACAACCTAGTGGCTATAAGAGCAGTTCGTTGTTCCAGGTGTCAGTGTGAAATTTGGAGTAGCACCAAGCGCATGAGACCGAGGTGGGGATGAGATGAGGTCTCTGTCCTCATAAGTACACAAAGAACCAATTTCGGGATTAAGGGTCGGATGTCCCATACATCCACTCATTCCGAGTGTAGAAGTGGTCATGCTTCTATCCGGGTGGCCAGTAAAGTCGCTCCAAAGCCACTAGTGGGATCATTGATCGTGCTGGCCTATGAATGTGTGTAACCTTCATGATGAAGGATGTGTGTTGGGTGATGACACACTGTGGTTAAATATGAAATGGTGGAAAAACTAAAAATTTTGAATCAAGGGATTTTTGAAAGAAAGGAGTTTGGCACACTCCAATGATAAATGTTTTTCTTAAAAGTTAAAACTTTTGAAAAACCCATTCACTGAGTAGTTGTACTCACCCCTCCCCTATATCCCTTTTCAGGAAATACTAGAAAAGCCTACCCTTAAAGACCATCAACTAAGACGCTTGTAATACAAGTATGATAAATCTAAATTTTTATGTAGTTTTGCTTATGTTATTCCTGGAAAAGGTGTAGATTTAAAGGATGCCTTACTCTTTACAGTCTCTAATAAAGTGAAACCCTTTAATAAACCGAGAGAGTGACGGGTTGATTACGGGGATCCGACCAAACAGGGTCGGGCGTGACAGCGGTGGTCTGAGCTTTCAATCTGGGCAAGTAGCTCGTGTCCTAAGGTTCTTCATAATATCAAGAATTGCATCAGTTGATGCCGAATTGAGTGAGAATTTCATCATTGAAGTTCTGTCAGTTCTCTCTCCAGCATTGGTCAAAAATTACAAAGGGGAGCCAACTTGGCTTACCTTTCAACTCTAATTCAGCTGTAGGAGGGTTGTGGAGGTGTTGGAAGGGCTCGGTTTGGCCTGAGAAAGGTTCAAATTGGCCGATTTCATCTCGATCGAAACTGGGCAGCTTCGGTCCGCTGGAGCTGCTTGACTATTCGATCATGCCGACACTTCTCTGGCGACTCTCAAAGCAAACAGAGACTACAGGCATGTAGCTGACCTCTCCCTGGTTCTAAAGAACCTGACCTCACCTTGTTTGGCCTAGAAAATTGCCCAAGTCAGAGCTCTGGTTCAAGATTCTCTGGAAATTGGAGCAGTTGATAGAGAATGGAGTTTTCAAGTTTAGAGAGGATTAATGACGAGGGGCTCTTTATATAGGAAGCTCAGGGATTTCCTAGCCATTCGATTGGCGCCTTAATGGTGGTCATTCATTTCCTAAAACTCCCTGGTCGGAGACTTTTCATCTTCGTCGACGCTGCACTATTTTCCAGCGAGTGAACAGTGCTGTCATCTAAAGGAAGAAGACGACACTGTTCTGAACCAAACCAGGCCGGTTCGAACCAGGTTCAAAGATTAAACTGGTCAGTTAACCCCCAATTCGACCGAATTTTTCAAATCTAAAAATTTCTAAATTCATTTTTTATCCAATGGTTAACCTCAAATCTCAAATTTGAATTTTTTAAGCCACCTATAAAATTGAATTAAAAATTTGGTTCAGTAGTGGTTCAAACCAGTCAAAATTTGTTTAATCCGGTTCAGATCCAGTTAACCTGGACCGGTTTTGTTTTCATCTCCAATTCATGCTAATGTACATTTCATGACTTTTGTGACCCTTAGGTTACTCGAGATCCATAAATTTCCCAGTTTGTCCTTTCTCATCGGTTCTGGTTCATGAACTGACTTGGTTCACAAACTGATTCAATCCAGATGGATCTGGTTAATCTGAACCTATCTGGTTTTTCTCTTCCAATTTGTCATATGGTTCTTTTCCAATATTTTAGGAACCTTTTGGGTCACTCAGGAATTTTAAATTTCCCAAATTGCCCATTCTCTGTTGATTGGTTTGTGAACTGATTCGATTTTTCTCACTCGGTTTGACTGGTTCTTTTCTCGATTTTCCTTAACTCAAAAGGGTGGGGTTTACACTTAAGGTCCAACTCTTGATCTTCTTTCCGTGATCCTTTCCTCAGGTAATTGAGGCATGCAATTGTATTATTAAGGGACAGAGAAATTCTTAGGAACTCAAAATTTTATTGAAGTAAGAATACAAATTTTGGGGTTTTAACATCTCTCGAGGAAGATTGTTAGAATGATGGGTTAGGGAATTCTCGTTGCTAAACTATGGTCTAGAGGGATTTCTTCCTAGGTGAGATTGGGTTCCCTAGCCATCATTGTGGTTCTTGTAATGTTATCTCTTCGTGCTTCTGTAGGGGTGGAGGTGTTCTTATTGGAAGGTATCGCTTGGATTCCTCGGAGTGTGGGACAATTCCTTGCTATGTGTCCCACCTTCCTACACTTATAACAAATCCTCTCGGGTCTTGTCCTCTGAAATGTCGAGCATCTTCTACTCTAGTGTCCCCATTGCCCACATTTATAACAGGTCATCTCCTTGTGTGGATCTTTATGGTTCCTCCTACACTTTGAGGATAGTGGGGCCTTTTTAAGGGGTTGTTGATGGTTTGATGCCTTGCCATCCTTAAGCCTAAACACCTTGGAGGATTTCTTGTCGAGTCCTCTTCGACCCGGGGTTACTTCAAGGGTCCTTCTATACTCCTAGTTCATTTCCCCGCTTGGGATGGGATATTCCACTTCCTATGGAAGTGCTCGATACGGTTTGGTTGGATCCCCGAGATCAACCCGCCACTCCTCCAGTTTACTAAGGG
Source organism: Trapa incisa (assembly GCA_030064435.1). Classification (NCBI taxonomy): domain Eukaryota; kingdom Viridiplantae; phylum Streptophyta; class Magnoliopsida; order Myrtales; family Lythraceae; genus Trapa; species Trapa incisa. The sequence continues at coordinate 10,341,710 of CM057781.1, read as the reverse complement.
TTTCCCCTTATTTATAAATCATGAAGAGTAAGGCATCCTTTAAACCTGCACCTTTCCGTGAATAACATAAATCAAAACTGCATAAAATTTTAAACTGATCATACCTGTCTTACATGCATATTTGCTGGTGGTCTTTGGGGTAAGCTTTCTGGGGTTACATGAAAGGGATATAAGGGAGTGGATGAGTACAATGACTTAGTGAATTGGTTTTTCAAAATTTATATTTTAGGAAAAATGTTTGATTCAAAGTGTGTCAAACTCCTTATTCTCTTTTAAACACATTTCATTTAAATTTTCAGTTTTTATCACCATTTCTTATTAACCATGGTGTGTAATCACCCAACACACATCTTTCATCATGAAGGTAAAACACACAATCGCAGGCCAGCCCAACCACTAAACCCACTTGTGGCGTCGGAGCGACTTTATCGACCACCTAGATAGAAGCATATCCACTTCTACCCTGAGAATGAGTGGATGTTCACAACATCTGACCCTCAATCCATTAGAACTTTACAAGACTTCTAGTACAACTAACTGCCCTTATATCCACTAGGTTGTCCAGAGTCCTGGGACGCATCACTACCCCTCTTGGGCATCTTGAAGGTCCCATAAACACAGTGCATGCACAATTAACATTTTTCACATAATGCCATATAATCTGTGGTGCCACTAGTCCAACAGCCCTAACACTCAACTCGACCTGTACCTGTTTGACTTGACTAGTTCGAAGACCTATCATGTCGCACTACTGCTAGTTGATTGAGTATGTCGGTCCTATCTTGGTACCATGGCCAAACAACTAATTACTTAAGTTTTCATGGCATATTAATCATGTTTGTTTACGAGCTCCTACTTGTGCCAACTAGCCTAGGGCCTACTGTTCGAGATTTTAAAAAATCGAGCATATTAGCCCCAAAGTTCCAAAATCGAGGCCTCCGGCCTAACAGAGCTATTCGAGCTCCCATCAAGGTCTCCTAAAATGTTTAAGCAATGGCACATAGTTAGGGGAGAGTCCTTCCAAAAAAATATACTTTTCAATTGTTCATCATACCAATCGAGTATGAGGACATCTCTGCTTATAACTGATAAGTGGGTTTTCCACTTCCTTCGAGAAAGTTTAATCATACCAACCGGGTATGATCTACTTACACCAGTAAGTAGTTTTTTCATGTGATTTTCAAATCACTCCACTCAGGTGTGATGTTTAAAAATACCACTTAGTAATGGGTTTTTATTTCTGAGGTGCTTATCATCCTAATCGAGTATGATATTAAATTTCTACTCACCCGTTAATGAAGTGAAATTCCTTTTAGCCTACTTGTTGTCATTACTTGAACTTGTCTTGTCGTTCTTGGTACTTCGTGTTCCTACATGATATCAAATTTATTGTTCATTATTGTTTGGCGTAACAGCCCTAATTCATCCCAAATGAATGAGAAAACTAAACTTTTCCTTCATTTGCAATTAGGTTCATAAAGTTATTTTTCTTTAACTTTAAGTCCCCAATACCGATTTTTTTCTCAAATTGAGTCCCAAAACTTTTAAAATCTATCTTAGGACCTCAATTTATTCCAATTTCACAAAAGGGGTTTTATTTCCCAAATTTCCAATTTGGTCCCCCAACTTTTCCAAAATTACTATTTTCCCTACTTACAAAAATGGTATGTTTTGCCTCCAAAATTCTAAAAATTGCCCAATTGGTCCTCCAACATCTTTATCATCCCAATTGGTCCTCAATTTTATGAAATTGCACTTTAGTCCCTCTAATTTTCAAAATTCCCAAATTTCCCCCAATTTCAACCTTCTAACTCTGTCGAATTTGATTTCATTAAATTGACCGATCAAATGAGTTTAATTGTTGAAATTGAAGTTAAATTGGAGTTTCTACACCTTCATACGATTCAATTGCACGATTTTGTGCCGGAATGAGCTCAAATGGAGCTTCGCCGGAAAAGTGGACTTAGAGAGAGAAAGCTTTGAAAGATTACGATCGAGGGTGCGACAGTCCAAGCTTTAGATATAGGCATATAGCTCGTGTCCCTAGGTTCTTCCTAAGATCTAGAATTGCCTCAATTGATGACGAATTGAGTGAGAATTTCATAATCGAAGTTCTGTCGATTCTCTCTCTAGCATCGGTCGAAAATTTCATAGGGGGACAAACTTAGCTTACCTTTCAGCTTTAGGAGGGCTATGTAGGTGTTGGGAGGGCTCACTTTGGCTTGAGAAAGGCTAGAATTGGCCAATTTCAGTTCGGTCAAAACATGGCAACTTTGGTCCACCTGAGCTGTTTCACTATTCGATCACGTCGGTGTTCCTCCGGCGACCCTCGGAGCAAATGGAGACTATATGCATGTAGCTGACTTCTCCCTAGTTCTAAAGAACTAGACCATATCTTCTTTGGCTCAAAAAAGCCCCTATATTGGAACTTTGGTTCAAGCTTCATCGAAAATTGGAGCAATTGAGAGATAATGGAGTTTTTAGGTGTGGAGAGGATGAATGAGGAGGGTCTCTTTATATAGGAAGCTCGAGGACTTCATGGCCTTCCGATTGGCACCTTAATGGTGGTCATTCATTGCTGGAAACTCCCTAGCCATAGACTTTTCAGCATAGCTGGCAATGCGCAATTTTCCAGTGAGTGAACAGTGTTGTCATCTAAAGGAAGAAGATGACACTATTCTAAATCGGACCTGACCGGTTCAAAGCTTAAACCGAATTTTCCAAATCTAAAAATTTATAAATTTATTTTCTATCTAATGGTGGCCTTAAATCTCAAATTTGAATTTTTTAAGCCACCTAGAAAAAAGAATTTAGCATATGGTTCAATAGTGGTCCAAACCGGTTCAATCTAGTTCGGATCCAGTTCACCTAAACCGGTTTGGTTTTCATCTCCACTTCATCCTTAAGTTTTTTTTCATGACTTTTAGAACTCTTTGGGTCACTTGGGATCCATAAATTTCCCGATTTGCCCTTTCTCTATCGGTTCTGGTTTGTAAACCGACTTAGTTTTCAAATTGAGAATGACCGGTTCTTTCCCCAGTTTTCTTATTATTAAAGGATGGGGTTTACAACTCTCCCCTCCTTTTAGGGATTTTGTTCCCAAAACAGCTACATGCTAAATAGTTGAGGGTAACTATCCCTCATCACACTTTGGGTTTCGCATGTCTCTTCCCGCACGGGTTCGTTCTGCCACAGAACCTTGACCATAGGAATCTTCTTATTCCTTAAATTCTTGTCCCTCTGGTTGATGATTCATAATGGTTCTATCTGATAGGTCAGGTTCTCTTCCAGCTCCAATGGTGGTCGGTCCAAGACATGACTAGGATCAGGCTGATACTTCCGAAGCATAGAATGTGGAATACATCGTGTATTCTCTGTAGGTTTGGAGGTAGTTCCAATTTATAGGCCACTGGTCCTATCCTTTGAATGATGGGATATGGACCAATATACCTTGGTTTCAGCTTTCCTCTTTGCTGAAACCTAAGTATTCCCCTTTAGGGGGACACTTTGAGGAATACTTGATCTCCCACCTCAAACTCCAGATCTTTTCTTCGATTGTCCACATAATTCTTTTGCATGTCTTGTGCGATTTTAATGCGACACCTGATTAGTTTTATCTACTCCGTGGCATCCTTGATTAACTCTACCCTTTCTAACATTCTTTCCCCCACTTCTTCCCAAAATAGAGGGTTTGGCATGGTCATCCATAAAGGGCTTCATATGGAGCCATCTGAATACTAGCCTGATAACTATTATTGTAAGCAAATTCCATCAAGCACAAGTATTCTTCCCAACCTTTGTTCATGGTGACTACGCATGCTCTTAGCATGTCTTCCAAGGTTTGTATGGTTCGCTCAGACTACCCATCCGTCTGAGGATGAAATGTCGTGCTCATATGAAGCTTGGTTCCCATGGCACTTTGTAAACTTGTCCAAAACCTTGAAGTAAATCTCGGATCTCTATCAGATACTATAGTCACCGGAACACCATGGAGTCTTACGATTTCCCTCATGTATAAGATGGCCATTTATTTCACTGTGTCTGTCACTCTTATAGGAAGGAAATGAGTTGATTTGGTTAATCTATCCACGATGACCCAAATCGCATCTCAACCCTTTCTTGTCACCGGTAGTCCCATGACAAAGTCCATGGTGATGTGCTCCCATTTCCACTCCATAATTGGTAAAGGTTATAGTAGTCCTGACGGTTTCTGATGCTCCACTTTTATCTGCTGACAGGACAAGCATCGACCACATATTCTGCAATGTCCCTCTTCATACCTTTCCACCAATATCCTTGTTTAAAGGTGTGGTACATTTTGGTATTGCCCAGATACATAGCATACACCGAATCGTGTGCCTCTTCCAGAGTTAATCTCTTTAGTTCCTTACTTTAAGGCACACATACCCTACCTTTGTAGGTCAGCAACCTGTCACTGCACATGTTATAGTCCGGTTTAGTTTCCCTATTAACCGAATCTAGATATGGTTAAAGTTCCTTATCTGGTTTTTGTTGAGCCTCAATCTGCTCAGTGAGACTGGGTCTTACTACCACATTAGCCACCAGGCACCCATCTCACTTGTCCATTTTCAAGTCCACCTCCATTCTTTCCAATTGTTGCAATAGGGGTATGTAATTTGTCTTTACTTGTGTCACCTCAGTTTGGTACTTGCGACTCAAAGCATCTGCTACCACATTTACCTTTCCAGGGTGATATTCTATCAAAAGGTCATAATCTTTAACCAACTCTAGCCATCTCCTCTCACAGAGATTCAACTCTTTCTGAGTTAGGAAGTACTTAAGACTCTTGTGATCTGTGTATATCCTACAATTAACCCCGTAAAGGTAGTATCGCCATTTTTTTAAGGCAAACACTATTGCAGCTAATTCTAGATCATGAGTTGGGCATTTTCTTTCATGTACCTTCAATTGTCGCGAGACATAAGCAATAACCTTCCCTTGTTGCATCAAGACACATCTGAGCCCTTGTCCGGATGCATCACTATAAAGGTGTACTCTCCTGCATTATGGTCAGGTAAGGAGAGTACTGGTGCGGTTGTAAGTTGAGTTTTTAACTCCAAAAAAGACTTCTCATAGCTTTCATCTCACTTATACTTGACTCTTTTCCTAGTGAGTCAAATTAGAGGGGCTGCTATCTTAGAAAAGTCTTCACAAACCGTCTATAGTATCCTGCGATACCTAAGAAACTTCTTATTTTTGTAGGATTCCTTGGAGCCTTCCAATCTGATATGGCTTCCACCTTGGCTAGATCTACTTTAACTCCATCTTTGGATATGATATGCCGTAAGAATCCTACCTCCTACAGCCATAACTCACACTTGGAGAATTTTTCATATAATTGATTTTCCTTTAATATTTCCAAGGTGATTGCCAAATGCTCTTCGTGTTCCAACCTGGTTCTTGAGTATATAAGGATGTCATCGATGAATACTATCATGAACCTATCCAAATAGGGTTGAAACATATGGTTCATCAGGTCCATGAAAGCTACAGGGGCATTCGTCAATCCGAACGACATCACTCTAAACTCATAATGTCCATATCTAGATCAGAATGCCTTCTTAGGGATGTCCTCTTCTCGAATACTGAGTTGATGATAGCTCGACCGAAGATCTAATTTGGATAAGTAAAATGCTCCTTTTAATTGATCGAATAGATCGTCTATCCTTAGAAGTGGGTATTGATTCTTGATGGTGACCTGGTTCAACTATATGTAGTCTATGCACAGTCTCATACTTTCGTCCTTTTTCTTTAGGAATAGGACAGGAGCACCCCACAGGGATTGACTTGGACGTATGAAATTCTTCTCCAATAATTCGTCCAATTGTTCCTTCAATTCCTTCAACTCTGTCGGAGCCATACGATATAGGGCTTGGGATATGGGGTTTGTTCCTAAGATTATTTCTATGGTGAACTCCACTTGCCGACTTGGAGGTAGTCCAGGAAGCTCTTCTAGAAATACCTCTAGGTAGTGTCTAGCTACCGGAATGTCTTCCAGCCTATTTTCTTCAGATTTTTCCTCTATGACCATGGCTAGGAAAGTTGTATAGCCTTTCTGTATCATCTTTTGGGCTTTCAGATGGAACACCATTTATACTTCACTTTTCCTTATATCTCCCTTGAACTTTAATCCTTTCATCTTGGGAGTGTGGAAGGTTACCATCTTCTTTCCACAGTCCATCCTCGCCTAACGGTTACTCAGCCAATCCATTCCTAGGATTACTTCAACCTCTTTTAAGGGTAATGGGATCAAGTCAGCTTCAAGTTCAATTCCTCCAATTTTTATCTCACATCCCTTTAATTGCTTATTCCTATTTAAACCTTCTCCTAAAGATGTAAGGATATTAAGGCTTTGTTCTAGTGGAGGAGCTCTAGGGGTACTCTTGAAACCAACTCTTCCTTGATGAATGATTTCTCAAGTTCGGAGTCAAAGAGGGCATAGACTTGTTGTCCCCATAGTTGTATGTATCTTGATTGAAGAAACGTATAGTTTAGAAGAAAGTTTCCTTTATTAAATCAAAATATCTTCAGTTTACATGACTCTCTTGAACTAATTTGGAGTGTTTTGGGATGTACTCACTACAGTGCTATGGTCTCTTCTAGCCTCTTCTTGGGTGAGGTTGTATACCCTAGCTGGTACTCATGTTGTAGTGTCTGGCCTAGGGTTCCTAGGATTCCCTTGAGGTGGTCTGAGAGTGTTCCTCTACCTGTTCTCCCTGAGTGAGACAATCCTTTGCAAAGTGTCCCACTTGCCTACATACAAAGCAGGTAAAGCATGTTCCCTCATGGTTCTTTTGACACTTTGGACAACGAGGATGTCCTTGAGGTAAGGTGGGGACTACTCTAGGGGGAGGTGGTGGCATGTCCCTTCTCCTTTGGAATGCCATTCTATTTCCCCATTTTGGACTGTTATGTTCCTTCCATCCTCCTTAACGGTTTAAGCCCTTATCCTCCTTTCGGGTTGTCTACTCCTTCGATGACATCGGGTCTGCACTAGTCGCTCACACTCATAAGCCATACTGATTACGATTGCCAAGTTTGTGGGGTGACCTAGTACTCTCATACGGTATTGAATGTCCATATTGAGACCATCCACGAACTTCTGGCATATGTCTGTTAGCCCAACTAGGTCAACAGCAAAGGGTCTTAACTTGTTAAATTTTGTCTCATACTCCAATATAGAGTTAAGCCATTGTCGTAGCCAGATAAACTCTTGCTTCTTCTCGTTTATCAGATGGGGTGCCAAGTACTCTTCTAAGTACTTCTCTTCAAACTGTTCCTAAGTGGGGATGGTGGTATGCAGGTTTTGGACATTGTCCCTCCACCGTTTAGCACTTCCCTCTAGGAAGAATTCAGTCAGGATCACCAAATCCTCTAATGGTATCCTAACAATTCCCATCAGCTTCTTAATGTTAGCCAGCCAATCCATGACTGCTCCAGCATCCTTTTCTCTGAGGAAATGTTTACATCCTAATTGCTAGAGAGTCTTGAGATTTCTAGGAATGTCCATTAGAGTGGGATGGTTAACAAGGGGATGATGGGATTGTACTTCCTCCAGTTTAACCCGAGAATTGGTACTTGCCTCAAGGATAAGGTTAGGTTGCTCAAATACGCGGGTAAACTCCCCGTACATTCTTTGGTGCTCCCTGCGGAGTCTAGGAGGAGTTGTTTGGGCTTCTCTAGGAGTTTCTATCGGTAGGGGTGGTTAGGCAGTGTTTGAGACTGCAGCCCTAGTTCTCTTGGTTCCTTTCTTCGGAGCCATTATGTAAATTTTAAAATCAATCCTATTAGTTACTATATTTTCTAGTTTTGATTATGTATTCAAGGAAACAGACCATGATACCACTCAAGTTGTCACGCCCCGACCCATATTGGTCGGATCCTCATGATTAACCTGCCACTTCCCCGGTTTACTAAGGGTTGTCCCTTGTTTATAAACCGTGAAGAGTAAGGCGTCCTTTAAACCTGCATCTTTCCTCGAATAAAATAAATCAAAACTGCATAAAAATTTAAACTGATCATACTTGTCTTACATGCATATTAGGTGGTGGTCTTTGATATAGGCTTTCTGGGGTTACCTGAAAGGGATATAAGGGAGTGGGTGAGTACAACGTCTCAGTGAATGGGTTTTTCAAAATTTATCTTTTAGGAAAAATATTTTATTTGGAGTGTACCAGACTCCTTATTCTCTTTTAAACACCTTTCATTTCAAATTCTAGTTTTTATCACCATTTCTTATTAACAATGGTGTGTCATCACCCAACACATATCCTTTATCATGAAGGTAAAACACACAATCACAGGCCAGCCCATCCAATGACCCCACTTGTGGTGTCGGAGTGACTTTACCGGCCATCAAGATAGAAGCACATTCACTTCTACCCTAAGAATGAGTGGATGTTCGCAACATCCGACCCTCAATCCCATAACAAATCTTCATGTCCATATGAGGACAGAGACCTCATCCTGTCCCCACCTCGGTCTCATGCGCTTGAAGCTACTTCGAGCTTTACAAGACTTCTAGTATGACTAACTGCCCTTATATCCACCAGATCATCTAGAGTCCTGGGACGCATCACTGCCCCTCTTGGGCGTCTTGAAGGTCCCATAAACACAGTGCATGCACAATTAACATTTTTCACATAATGCCATATATTTTGTGGTGCCACTAGTCCAATAACCTTGACACTCAACTCGACCTGTACCTATTTGACTTGACTAGTCCAGAGACCTATCATGTCGCACTACTGCTAGTTGATTGAGTATGTCGATCCTATCTTGGTACCATGGTTAAACAACTAATTACTTAAGTTTTCATGGCATATTAATTATGTTTGTTTATGAGCTCCTGCTTGTGCCAACTAGCTTAGGGCCTACTGTTTAAGATTTAAAAAAAATCGGGCATATTAGCCCCCAAGTTCCAAAACCGAGGCCTCCGGCCTAACAGAGCTATTCGAGCTCCCATCAAGGTCTCCTAAAATATTTAAGCAATAACACATAGTTAGGGAGAGCACTTCCGAAAAAATATACTTTTTAATTGTCCATCATACCAATCGAGTATGAGGACATCTCTACTTATAACCGATAAATGGGTTTTCCACTTCCTTGGATGAAGTTTTCATCATACCAATCAGGTATGATCTACTTACACCAATAAGTAGTTTTTCTACATGATTTTCACATCACTCCTCTTAGGTGTGATGTTTGAAAATATCATTTAGTAGTAGGTTTTTATTTTTGAGGTGTTTATCATCCCGATCGGGTATGATATTGAATTCTCACTCACCCATTAATGTAGTGAAATTTCTATTAGCCTGCTTGTTGTCCTTACTTGAGCTCATCTTAGCTGACATTCTTGGTACTTAGTGTTCCTACACGATATGAATATTATTGTTCATTATTATTTGGCCTAACAGCCCTCATTCATCCCAAATAAATGAGAAAACTAAACTTTTCCTTTATTTGTAATTAGGTCCCTAGATTTATTTTTCCTAAACTTTAAGTCCCTAATGCCGGTTTTTCCTCAAATTGAGTCCCGAAACTTTTAAAATTCACCTTGGGACCTCAATTTATTCAAATTCACAAAAAGGGGTTGAATTTCCCATATTTCCAATTTGGTCCCCAACTTTTCCTAAATTACCATTTTGCCCCTACTTTACAAAAAAAGTAAGTTTTGCCCCAAAAATTCAAAAAGTTACCGAATTGGTTCTATAAAATTTTTATCATGCCCAATTGGCCCTAATTATTTGAAATTGCACTTTAGTCCCTCAAATTTTCAAAATTCCCAAATTTCCCCTCAATTTCAACCTTCTAACTTAGCCAATTTTGATTTCATAAAATTGTCTGATCAAATGAGTTTAATTGTTGAAATTGAAGTTAGATTGAAGTTCCTACACCTTCATATGATTCAATTGCACTTTGAATTGCACAATTTGATGTCAGAATGAACACAAACAGAATTTCGTTGAAAAACTGGACTTAGAGAAAGCTTCAAAAGCTTACCGTCGGGGGTGCAATGTCCGAGGTTTTGATTTGTGCAGTCATGTCCTGAGGTTCCTCCTAGGATCAAGAATTGCATCAAGTGATGTGAAATTGAGTGAGAATTTCATCATCGAAGTTTTGTTAGTTCTCTCTAGCACCGGTCAGAAATTTCAGTGAGGAGCCAAATTAGCTTACTTTTCAGCTCTAATTCAACTGTAGGAGGTATGTGGAGGTGTTGGGATGACTCGGTTTGGCCTAAGAATGGCTCAAATTGGCTGATTTCCGCTCGACCGAAATAGGGCAGCTTCGGTCCGTCGAAGCTGTTTCACTATTCGATCACGCTGGCGTTTATCTGACAACCCTTGGAGCAAATGGAGACTACAGGCGTGTAGCTGACTTCTCCCCAGTTCTAAAGAACTTGACCACACCTTCTTCGGCTTACAAAAGACCCTATATCAAAGCTCTGGTTCGAGCTTCACTGGAAATTAGCGCAGTTGAGTGATAATGGAGTTTTCAGTTGTGGAGAGGATGAATGAGGAGAGACTCTTTATATAGGAAGCTCGGGGATTTCTTGGCTGTCCGTTTCGCGCCTTAATGGTTTTCATTCATTGCTTGAAACTCCCTAGCCGAAGATTTTTCAGCTTCATCGGCGTTGCGCAATTTTCTGGTGAGTAAACAGTGCTATCATCTGAAGGAAGAAGACAACACTGTTCCGAATCGGACCAGACCAGTCCGAACCGGATTCAAAGCTTAAACTGGCCGATTTACCCCCAATTTGATCGAATTTTCCAAATCTAAAAATTTCTAAATTCATTTTCTATCCAATGGTGGCCTAAAATCTCAAATTTAAAATTTTTAAGCCACCTAGAAAAATGAATTTAGCATCTAGTTCAATAGTGGTTCATACCAATCCAAAGCGGTTCAATTCGGTTTGGATCTGGTTCACCTAAATCAGTTTGGTTTTAATCTTCATTTCATTCTTAAGTCCTTCTCCATGACTTATGGGACTCTTTGGGTTACTCGGGATCCATAAATTTCCCAGTTCACCCTTTCTCTATCGGTTCTAGTTTGTAGACTGACTCGCTTTCAAATTGAGAATGATCGGTTCTTTCCCCGATTTTCTTATTAACAATGGACAGGGTTTATAGGTTCTCTTTGAAAAGAAAATTTTCTTTATTTGTTAGACCGAAAAACCCGGTCAAGGTTTATTATAATGGACATTTTGGGGGTCTACTACCCCCTTTCTACCCCCACCAGTTAACCGACCTAGAATTATACCTATGCAGATTGTGAGACTCCGCATCTGATGTCTAGAGGCATCTTCTCCTCGTGGGTGGGCATTCGCCCCCATGGTACCTTCTACAGCGGGGGTACGGGTTCATGTTGGGCTCCTCGAACTCTGTGAACGTCGATTGACTAGGGGTCCTCTTGGCCTGTACAGGCAGTGCTATATCTATTATGTACCGGCGTAAGACACGGCATTGTTGGTGTGTTGAGTGGGGCCTTCGGTACACGCACTATTGTGAATCAAGGGGAGTTAGTGAAAACCTTCACGTAGTTGGCATATGCTTCCTAGAAATTCCTTTTAGCCTCTGCCTTAATCTAGGCTAGGTCTGGTTCCCTTAGTGGAGACACTTCATCTTCCACCAAGTAAGGCGGGGTTCTATCTCGGGGTGTGTCTCAGGCGATGGGCTCTTCTAGCATGTCTACTCGTTGCTCCATAGCATGTATCCATGGAATATATTCTTTGGGGGCGGTCTCGTTCATGTTTTCTACAAAATGGTCGGGAATCAAGGCCAACTTGGAAATCGTTAGAGCCAATGGACCCTGAGCTCCATATATAAAGAGCTCCCCTCCATTCATCCTACTCATCCCTTGAATGCCTCAAGAAGAAGAACAATTCCATTTTTTGACCATCTCTGAACCAGAGCTCCAACACCGACCCTTTTCTCCACCTCTGATCGTACAATTTATTTTCCTAGAATCCTAAGTCCTCTACCTTCATGCATACTCCATTCAGCTCAAAGGACACCAGAGAAGCTCTAGCGAACTCACATAGTACCTCCACTCCCTCAGTAGTCTACGACCAGAGTCGATAAAGCTGCATTTGAGACACCCTCAAGCCAACCATAGCCAAACCAAGCCCAGTAAACCTTCCCTAAAGGAGTCCACTTCTTCTCTAAATCATCGTGGTAAGTCCCATCCACCGCCCTTTGCCAAAATTTACTATTCATAGTGTGTTTTTACCCGAAAACTAAGTTAAGAAATTCACACTACTTAGACCACAAATTGAGGCACGATTTTATCAGTGAAGAATCATCAGGAAGAGAGCAACCCAGTGGCAACAATAGCTCCGATCACCGGACCTTCACCAATGAGAAATCAAACCTTTCTCTCTCTAAGATCATTTTCTAGAAAATCTCCATTTAAGCTCATTCCTAAGACAATTTTTGTTATTTAAAGAGTGAAATAATTATGGGGACATATGGAATATGATTAGAAACATGTTAGGACTCAATTGAGAAGGATTACAATCGAATTGATGAAAATAAAAGTTGGAGGACTTAATTGTAATTTTTGAAAAATTGGAAATTTTTTGTAATTAGTGATAAATGTTGTACCCAATTAAAAATTTGAGAAATTAGAGACCCAAATGGAATATTTGAAAATCTTAGGGTACTAATTGGAATTAAGGTATAACTTAAGTGCCAAATTGTAATTATTCTAAAGTTATGGATTTTAAGTGTAAATGCCTTATTACCTGGGACTTAATTGCCCAATCTATTGTAGGAACAAATCACTATATGTTCGTGCTAAGTAAAGACATGCCAAACAAAAAAATCCTCGAGACAAACATGTAAACCTTGCCCTTTGTAGTTAAGGAAAATCGAGAAAAGAACCGATCAAACCAAGTGAGAAAATGAAACTGATTCACAAACCCTAACCACTAGAGAATGGGAAAATTGGGAAATTTACAACTCTCGAGTGACCCAAAGAATCATAAAAACCTTGGAAAGGGTCTTTAAGACAATTTGGGAAAGAAAACCAGACCGGTTCAGGTGAACCGAATCCGAACCGTATTGAATCGGTTTGAACCACTATTGAACTGTATGCTAAATTTATTTTTCTAGGTTGCTTCGAAAATTAAAATTGGAGAATTGAGGCCACCATTGGATAGAGAATGAATTTAGATGAATTTACAAATTTTTCATTTTAAAAAACTCAGTCGAATCAGGTCTGAACTAGCCGGTTTAAGCTTTGAACCCGGTTCAGACCGGTCCGGTTAGGTTCAGAACAATGTTGTCTTCTTCCTTCAAATGACAACACTGATCACTCATCGAAAAATCGAGCAGCACCGGTGAAGATAAAAAGTATCCAGTCAAGGAGTCTCAGGCAATGAATGACCCCCATAAGGGCACCAATCGGATGACCAATAAGTCCCCGAGATTCCTATATAAAGAGCTCCTTCTCATTCATCCTCCTCACACTTGAAAACTTCTCTCTCCCTCTACTGCTCCAATTTCCGGTGAAGTTCAAACTAGAGCTTCGACATTGGGGTTTTTTTGAGCCAAAGAAGGCGAGGTTGGGTTCATTAGATTCGAGGAGAATCTCCTAACCAAGCTCTCCCAACACTTTCACAGTCCTCATACAACTAAATTAGAGTCGAAAGGTAAGCCAATTTGGATCCACTCTGTAAATTTTGATCAGTGTTAGAGAGAGAATCGACGAAACTTCATTGGCCAAATTCTCCATCAATTTGACATGAATTGATGTGATTATTGATCCTAGAAGTAACCTTAGGATAAGAGCTATCTGCCTAGATCGAAAGCTCGGACCACTGTGCCCCCGACGGTAAGCTTTCTCTCTGTAAGTCCAATTTTCCGGCGAAGCTCCGTTTGAGCTCATTCCAACCTCAATTCATGCAATTCAAAGTGCAATTGAATTTGAGAAATTTTGGGACTCAATTTGGGGGAAAATTAGCATTACGGACCTAAAGTTAAAGAAAAAAGAACTTTAGGGGCCTAAATGTAAATAACTAAAAGTTTAGGCATTTTATTCATTCATTATGAATGAAGGCTATTAGGCCAAAGGATAATGAGCAAGGATGTTCATATCGTATAGGAACACAAAGTACCGGGAATGCCAGCAAATACAAGCTCACGTGGAGGCAAAGAGCCACATAAGAGGAATTCACTGCACTATCGGATGAGTGGAATTTTCACATCATACCCTGTTGGGATGATAAGTACCTCAAAATGAAAAACCACTACTAAGTGAAATTTTAACATCACACCTAGATGGGGTGATGTGGAATCTATGCAGAAAAACTACTTACTGGTTATAAGTAAATCATACCCAATTTGTATAATGAACTTCCTGGAAGGAAGGAGAAAACCCGCTTATCAGTTATGAGCGGAGATGTCCTCACATCCGGTTGGTATGATGGACAGCTAGAAAGTAATTTTAGTCATAAGTGCTCTCCCCTAAATGTGTGCCACTTCTTAAATATTTTGGGATACCTTCTTGACGGGAACTCGAATTTTGGATACTTGGGGGCTAAAATGCCCGATTTTGAAAATCTCGTACAGCGGGCCCAATGCCATTGGCACGAGCAGGAGCTTGTAAACAAACTTGATGTTAAACCATCAAAACTTTAATGAATGAGATGATTTGGCCATGGTACCAAGACAAGTCCGACATACTCGATGGGTTGGCGGCAGTGCAACAAGACAGGTCGACGAATCAGTCGAGACAAATAGCTGCAAGTCGAGTTGAGGGCCGGGACCGTTGGACCAGTGTCACCAAAGATTAAATGGCTTATAAGGAAAACTATTGTTTTGTGCATGAACTAAGGTTCGGGACCATCAAGACGCCCAATAAGAGTAGTGATATGTCCTATAGGCTACTAGACAACATGGTGGAGATAAGGGTAGATTATCGTGCCAACAGTTAGAAAAGCTCGACGTAGTTGCACGAGCATAAGACCGAGGTGGGGTCGGGATGAGGCATCCATCCTCATATGGACACAAAGTATTTTAGGTCTGAAGGTAGGATGTCGGAGATGTTCACTCAGACTTTAGGTAGAAGTCAGAGACTTCTTTCATGGTGGATGGTAAAGACACTTTGATCCACAAGTGGATGCAGTCGGCGTAACTGCTTCTTGTGAATGTGTGTGATCCTGTCATGATGAAGGGCATGTGTTGATTGTTAAACACACCGATTGTGGTTAATGAGGAATAATGGTTTTGAAAACTGAGAAATTGAGGAAGAAATGGTTTAAAAGAAAATAAGGAGTCTCGCACACTCCAATTCAAACTATTTTTTGAAACTCATATTTCAAACACCCATTCACTGAGTTGTCAAACTCATCCCCGCCCTTTACTCCTTTATAGGTAATCGAAGGAAAAACCTACCAAAAGACATTCTACTAGCTAAGCCTTCAAGACAGGTATGTAAGTTTAAATTTATGTAGTTTTGATTAATGTTATTCCAGGAAAGGTATGGGTATAAAGGACGCCTTACTAATCATGGTTTAAAGAAGGGGAAAACCCTTAATAAACTAGGAGAGTGTGGCAGGTTGCTCATGGGGATCCAACCAAACCGGGTCGGGGCATGATAGAACAAGTCTCGGAATACAGGTGAGTGAGATTTCTGACATCGGAACCGATTATAAGTATACTTAAGCTCATGCTTTATTTTGAAATCAGATTTCCAAAAATATAATCCCCTGGCTGTGTGAAAATGCTTAAACTTTTTGGTATTATATTTTTGAAGAAAGCATGAAATATGCTATTAGGACAACCCATGAATGGTGTATGAATAAACCTCAAGTGATATGGTCTAGTTTGATCATCAATGTAGGATATGGGTGAGTTCTATGGTCGACAATGGTGGGCTAGTTCTAGTTCTATGCAAGTGGGCCTCATGCCATTATTTTGAAAATGAAGTGTGTCAAATGCCATGTTTTGAAAACTCGTACAAGTTGACACAAGGCCAATGGAAACGGGTCCAATCTCGTAAATAAATTTAATTTAAGAGCCTATAAAAAATTATCACAATTGGATAAAACTTGCTAAAACTACTATTCCAAAACGAAGTCATATTATGTTGGGCTAATAGCGCAAAGATAAAGGTTTTAAATAAAAAATACTTATGTGTTATTATAATCGTGTGGAACCAAAGAGATGTCTAGTACATGGTAGTGTTAGTTTTAAGGGATGCTAGAGAGCAAGGTTAATACAAGGGAAGAAATGTTGTTCAAGTATGTCATGTAGATCTAGATGTTTCGTGCGCATTGAGACCAAGGAAGAATGGAGTAGTGGTCTCGTCTCTTATTAGCAGACAAAAGAAGTGAGAAGGTATAGGGGTTGAGCAGTGGTGCTCATACAGAATTTGTTGTTGCATCTAGTGATTTATAAAATAAAATGAGAACCCCAACACAAGATTTAACATCTAATCAAAAAGGGTAAATGAAAGATATTCCCACGAATAGGATAAATAGAGTTTTTTGAAGGCATATAGATATATAGATATATAGGACAAATAGAATTCTTGTGATTGTTAACCATAATGATATATAGATATTAATTAAATATTGAGATTGTTAACCATAATGATATAGATATTAAACTTAACTTCTCTAATAATAAATTTCATCATGTATATACTATTATACTATATAGATAAATTTCATCATTTTTTTATACAATTTCAACAAGATAGTGAAACAACTATCACTTGACTAATATATCCATAAAATAATAAATGAAATATTCAAATAAGAAATAGATTAGGTGTAAACCTGTCCTTTAGAGTTAAGAAAAATGGGAAAAGAACCGGTCAACCTGAGTGAGAAAATCGAACTGGTTCACGAACTTAAACCACTAGAGAACGGTCAAATTAGGAAATTTACAACTCCCAAGTGACCCAAATAGTAATAAAAACCTTAAAAAGAGACTTTAGGACAATTTGGGAGAGAAAATCAGACCGGTGTAGGTGAATTGGATCTCAATCAGATTGAACCATTTTGACCAGTACGGTTTGGTTCGGAATAGTGTCGTCTTCTTCCTTCCGATGATATCACTGTTCACTCACCGGAAAAAAGAACAACGCCGGCAGAAAGTAAACATTTCCATTCAGGATGTTTCATGCCATCAATGAGTGTCATTAAGGTGTCTAACGGACGGACAGAGAGTCCCCGATCTCCCTAAATAAAGAGTCACTCTCCATTTATCCTCCACACACCTGGAAACTTCACGCTCTCCCATCTACTCAGTTTTCCGATAAAGCTCAAAACAGAGCTCCGACATAGGGGCTTTTTTTGAGCCAAAGAAGGCGAGGTCAGGTTCCTTATACTTAGGGAGAAGTCAGCTACCCAACGGTGGCCACCATTCAATCTGAGGATCATCGAAGAAGGCCGACGTAATCAAATAGTGAAGCAGCTCTAGTGGAACGAAGTTGCCTTATTTCAGCCAAGTTGAAAGCGGCCAAATTAAGCCTTCCTCAGGTCAAACCAAACTATCCCAACACTCCCTCAGCCCTCATACGGCCGAATTAGAATGGAAAAATAAGACAATTTGGCTCCACTCTATAATTTTCAATCAGTATTAGAAAGAGAATTGGTGAAACTTCATTGATCGAATTTTCCCTCAATTCGACATGAATTGATGTGACCATTGATCTTAGGTGGAATCTTATACAAGAGCTACCTGCCCTAATCGAAAGCTTGGACTATCGCACCCCTGACAGTAAGCTTTCGAATCTTTCTCTAAGTTCAGTTTTTTTGGCAAAGCACTGTTTAAGCTTGTTCCGACATCAAATCATGCGATTCAAAGCTCAATCAAATCGTATGGATATGTAGGGACTCAATTCTGCTTTTAAGTTCAACGATTTACCTCAATTGAATGGTTAATTTTATGAAATCAAATTTGGCCAGTTTGAAAGGGGGGAATTGGGGGAAATTTTTGGGGGAAATTCGGGATTTCGTAAAATTGAGGGACCAAAGTGAAATTTCCTAAAATTGAGGGCCAATTGGCCATGAAAAGGATGTTGGAGGACCAATTGGTCAATTTTTGAAATTTTTTGGGGTTAAATTGCCATTTTTGTAAAGTAGGGGCAAAATGGTAATTTTTGAAAAATTGGGGACCAAATTGGATAATAACCCCTTAAGTGAATTTGAGTAAATTGAGGATCTAAAATAAAATTTAGAAAATTTTGGACTCAATTTGGGGAAAAGTTTGCATTAAGGACCTAAATATAAATAATTGAAAAGTTTTGGCCTTTTGTTCATATGTGAGGAATGAATGCTATTATGTCAAATGTTAATAAACAATGATGTCCAAATCGTGTAGGAACATGAAGGACCAGAACGTCAACAATGATAAGCTCGCGTGGAGACAAAAAGCCAATTTAGAGAAAATACACTGCAAATATTGGGTGAATGGGATTTTCATATCATACCTGGTTGGGATGATGAGTACCTCGAAAATGAAAAACCACTAGTATGTGGTATTTTAACATCACACCTAGTTAGGGTGATGTGAGAACTACGCTGAAAAACTACTTAACTATTGTAAATAGATCATACTCGGTTGGTATGATGAACTTCCTGGAAGAAAGTAGAAAACTCGCTTACCGGTTGTAAGTGGAGATGTCATCACACCTGGTTAGTGTGATGGACGAGTTGAAAAGTATTTTGTCAGAAGTGTTCTTCCCTGACTGTGTGCTAATTCATAAAAATTTTGGGAGACCTTCTTGACGAGAGCTCGAATAGCTCATATAGGCCATAGGCCTCGGTTTTAGAACTTGGAGGCTAAAATGCCCGATTTTGAAAATCTCGTACAGTGGGCCCAAGGCTAGTTGGCATGAGCAGGAGCTCGTAAACAAATATGTTGATAAGCCATGAAAAATTCTAAATGAATGATTATGTGATTTGTCCATGGTACCAAGACAGGACCGACATACTTGATAGACTGGCGGTAGTGCGATAGGACCAGGTCGATGGATCGGTCTAAATAAATAGCTGTATGTTGAGTTGAGGGTCGGAGTCGTTGGACTAGTGGCACCGAAGATTAATGGTTTTATGGAAAACTTTGTTTGTGCATGCACTTGAAGTTCAGGACCATTAAGATGCCCAAGAGGGGTAGTGATGCATCCTAAGGGCTACTAGATGACATGGTGGAGATAAGGGCAGTTTGTCATGCTAGCAGTTAGGAAAGCTCAACGTAGCTTCTTGCATATGAGATCGGGGTGGGGTTGGGATGAGGTCTCTGTCCTCATATGGACAAGGAGTTGCTTTTTGGGTTTGAGGGTCGGATGTCGCAAACATATACTCATTCCTAGGGTAGAAGTGGACGGACTTCTATCTAGGTGGCCGGTAAAGTAGCTCTGACGCCACAAGTAGGTGCAATGGATGAGTTGCCCTGCAAATGTGTGATCTCTTCATGATGAAGGGCGTGTGTTGTTTGTTAAACACACTGATTGTGGATAATGAGGAAAATATTTAAAAACTGAAATTTGAGTAATGAATAATCTTAAAGGAAATAAAGAGTCTAGAACACTCTAATTTAAAATTTATTTTATACAAACTTTTTTTCAAACACCCATTCACTGTGTTGTAGAAATTCACCCCTCTCTTTCTATCCCTTTTCAGGAGTAGAGAAAAATTACTAGAAATAACACTAAGATCTACCCTCTATCAAGTATGCTTAAAATTCTTTTATTTTTAAGCTTGTATTTTTGTTTATATATGTTATTCCATGGAATAAGGTTGAAATTTTGTCTAGCTCCTCTTGATTTAAGGAAGAGGGAAACCCATCTTCAATCAAGGGAGCAGCGGGTTGATCACAGAGATCAGACCAAATTGGGTCAGGGCATGACAACTTTAGTGGTATCAGAGCTATGTTTCCTTGAAACATTATCAATACTATGCCCTGACACTAATAAAACTTTAACTACCGTGTAGGAAGGAAAATCCCTAGAAAGTTTACTGTGAAATCCAATCCTCCACACCTGACCTTGAAAAAGATGCCTACCCCCAGGAAGGTAGCTATTCAACAGTTCCTAAAGGGCGAGAAGAGAGTGCCCAAAGATATGATGGAGGATTATCAAAAACTTGTGGGAGCCTTACTAGAACTAGAGGGTATTACATATTCTCCTCCAAGACAAGAGGATCATGTTCCTTCCTCGAGGAGTCTAACACCTCCTCTAGTCCCACGACAACCAAAGAAAAATCCCACTAAGAAGGAGGCTTTAGACAACTACTAGGATACTTAAGCCACCTTCATGAAAGTCCACCAAGTGCCTCCACCTACTCAGTCCAACTTCAATCCCTCTTAATGGATGAAGTTGATATATGAGTGTGAGGCTGAGGTATTGAGGCGGTACAGACTGGAGGCGATACATGAAGTTCATCCCATAAGGGAATATGGATGGACTTCACCCAGTTCCTTAGAGCCATCTGATCATAAATCCCACAATCGCTCTAAGGCTAACTCTCGGCCTATGACCCCAAGGGACTAGGGAGTAGAAAATTTCTATAATAATCCAAGTATGGCAAAAAAGCTATTTCTTGAATGAATGAAATCAAATTTTTTCTACTGCTCCGAAGGACTCGAAGCTGCTCAATTCTACCTAGTCTAAGTTCGACCATCCTCGACCACAAGAGGTCAATTCAGCCTACTGGTCAATTCAGCCTCCACTCATCGGAATAACTTAGTTCTAGAAAGAAAGTGCCCTAACTTCACTGACCAAATTCCCACTGGTCACGACGAGAATTGGAGCCGCTTTCTCCTTAAAGGACCCCTTGGACAAGAGCTATCATCCCAAATCAAGAGCTCCGGCCGTCACAACTCCATCAGTAAGCTTCTAAAGCTTTCTCTCTCTACTTCCTATTCTCCAGCGAAGCTCCATTTGAACTCATTTCGAACCCAAAAACGGTGATTCAAAGCTTGATCAGATTGTAGAGAGATGAGGAAACTAATTACCACCATGATAGGGAACAATTGATCTGTATTGAGGGGTCAATTTGATGAAATTGAATTTTGGGATAAAGGGTGGACGAAATAGTGAAAACTTTTGGAGAAAATTGGGAATTTTTGAAAATTAAGGGACTTATGTGCAATTTTCCAAAACCTTGAGGGTTAATTGACAATTTGGATGAATCTGGAGGGCCAATTGGTTATTTTTGGGAAAATTGGGTCCAATTGGTAATTTTGAGAAATTAAGTACCCATTTGGTAATTTTGGAAAAATTAAGGACATAAGAGGAATATTGAAAATCCTAGGGACTTATTTAAAAATTATTAAGTATTTGGGACCTAAAGTCAAAGATTATGAACTTTAGGGACCTAATTGCTATATCGCAAAATTTAGGGCCTAGTTGCAAATACTTGGAAGTAAGAGGCCTTTCCTACCAACCCTTCCCTTATGAGAATGCTCGAACCATATATGAACGGGTTGAACAAGTATGTGTGTAGAGGAGCACAATGAGGACTGGAAATCCGGTTGGGACAAACACGCCACATTTATCTAGTGAGTGGGCTTTCTAATGTCATACCCGGTTGGGGTGATGCACACATTTTTGCAATTGAAAATCCACTTGTGATTAGGACTTTTAACATCATACCCAGTTGGGATGATGAAGCACCGTCCTTAAACTTTGAAAACTATTTTCCTAAAATGATATCCCCTGATTATGTGAAATTGCTTAAATATTTTGGGAGACTCATCTAATGAGAGTTGGGACAAATCCAATAGGTCGAAGACCTCGATTTTGAACTTATAGGGCATAAGGCCCAGTTTTGAAAACTCACAAAGTCGGCCCAAGGCTAGTGGGCATGGGATGGAGCCCGTATAGGAATGATGCCCCAAAGAAAATTTTCCAGATGAACCCGCCTAGTCCCAAGGTTGATAGGGACGGCTACTTCAAGTAAGAAGAGTGGTAAGGGAATCCACAAGTTCAAACGAGCTCGACCAAAGGAAATGGCCATGGATTGTAGGGAACTCCACGAAGAATTAATTAAAATACTCAACTGGTCAAACCCTCCCCAAGAGAAGGAAGAACCTGTACCTCCTTAGAAGGACCCAACACCTCCCCCGACACCACAACAACTGGAAAGAACTCTAACACTAGAGGAGACTTGGAAGAACTATTGGGAGGCATATGCAAACTATATGAGGGTTTTCCATAAGCTCCCACCCATCCGAGTAAGCCTTGAACCCACGAACAAGATGAGACGAGCCTACAAGTGTGAGATCGTAGTGCTAGAAAGGTATAGGCTCGAAGTAACTCATGAAGTCAGAGCTCATGGGACACCCTACAACACCACCCCACCCCTCTCCAAGGAACCTAGCCTGAACCCATACAAGGGGTGTGAAGGAACATATGTAAGCTCGTCATCCTTAGAATCATTAGACAAGGAGTCCCAAAACAAGTCAAAGTTGGATTCTCAATCGACAGACATGGTGAATTAGGAGGGAAATGAGACAAGTGCATGTAATAAGCCGATTTTGGCAAGAAATTTCTTGAATAAATAAAATTTCCTTATGTCAAATATTTGAACTCAATTAGTAGGGAACCAAAGAATTAGACTCTGAAATAGGGCAAAGGAGTCTCGAATCCGATAGCCTTCCCTCTAAGACAAGTTACCAAGAACTCCCAATGTAAAGGCTGGAGTTTTGGCCTACAATAAGAAAGGTAACTCCATCCCAAACGGAGATAAGGGGGTCAGAAAAAGCACGAAAACCAGCAAAAACAACAAACATGACAACATAATGGGAAGTCTGATGAGTTGACATCAAGGAAGGGCTAAGGACAACATACAGAAGACCGAAAAGGAAGGCCATAAGGAAAGAACCACCATTTGTAGACAAAGGGAAGAGAGACTAGGTAAGGTTAGAGACTGACCTAAAGATGGGGAACAACAAGTAACCATGAGATAACCTAGGAGAATAGGCAATGGGCAAGAAAGGTGATAAGGGAAGAGGCAGTTAATAAAATGGTCCTCCTGAGAGTTAGATTTAAACCTTGGTAAAGAAATGAAGAATGGACAGGATATAATTCAAAGAAGGAAGTATGATGGAAACCCTTAAAGCAACAAAGAGTTGGAAAGGGTCACTATTAACTGGTAAATCAAGGGCGACCAAACTCAAGCCACAGGAAGGCTTAAGTAAGTCTCTTAGAAAAAGGCCAAAAAACCTTAGAACAAATGGATCTGAACTCTTTCCTAAGGGATTAAACTCATAAAGGGATACAAGTAGGGGTAAGGATAGGGTCCAAAGAATGTGCCCGAAAAAACTTCCAAAGAAAAGAGTAATGCAGAAGGGCGACATAAAAAGGAGGTTGTAAACTTACTCTAGGATCTGATAACCATATGGACACATGGAAGGGGTAGTAGTTCTTGACTCTACATTAGCAAAGCCAGCCAATCACGAAGTGCCATGTGGAAAGTCCGAATGTGCAAAGCTTGCACGCACACAACAGTGTTGTCTTTGTCCCTCATATCACAACACTGTTCATGGAAGGATTTATGTTTTCTATTTCTGATGAGGGAATATTCACTCCGACAATGGTAATTCTAGAGAGTATAGGCTCAACCAATTTGGAAACCGATAGAGCCAAGGGTCCTCGAGGTCCTTATATAAAGAGCTCCACTTTATTCATCCTTCTCACACCTCAAACACTCAAAGAAGTAGAAGTGCTCAATTCCCTGACAAAGCTCAGACCAGAGCACTGATTTGGGCACTTCTCTCCACCTCCGAAGGTGAATTCAAGTTTCCTAGAATCTAGAAAAAGTCAACTACCCAACGACACCCTCCATTCAATTTAATGATCATCGAAGAAGCTCTAGCTAATCCAAACATTGAAGCTGCTCTGAAGGACTCGAAGCTACTCCGAAGGACTCGAAGTTGCTCAATTCTACCCAATCCAAGTTTGACCATCATCAACCTCTTGTGGTCAAACCAAGCTCTCTCTAGGTCTCTCCATCCTACTGTTGACTTCTCGAGGTACACATGCAAGTCAATTCGGCCTCCACTCATTGGAATAACTTAGTTCTAGAGAGAGAAAGTGCCCCAATTTCTCTGACCAAATTCCCACTGCTCGGGACGAGAATTAAGTTGCTCTTGATCCTCGAAGGACCCCTTGAACAAGAGCTATCATCCCAAATCAAGAGCTCCGACCATCACAACTTCATCGGTAAGCTTCTAAAGATTTCTATCTCTACATCTAGTTCTCTGGTAATACTCTGTTTGAGCTTGTTTTGGACCCAAAAATGTTGATTCAAAGCTTGATCAGATTGTAGAGAGAAGAGGAAACCAATTAGCACCATGATAGGGAACAATTAACATGAATTGAGGGGTCAATTTGATGAAAATGAATTTTGGGACAAAGGGTGGACAAATTGGGGAAAACGTTTGGGGAAAATTGGGGGTTTTTGAAAATTAAGGGACTTATGTACAATTTTCCAAAAAAATTGAGGTTCAATTGGAAATTTGGATGAATCTAGAAGGCAAATCGCTCATTTTGAGAATTTAGGGACCAATTGGAAAGTTTGGAGAAATTAAGTACCCATTTGGTAATTTTGGAAAAATTAAGGACTTAATAGGAATATTGGAAATCCTAGGGACTTAATTAAAAATTATTGAGAATTTGGGACATAAATTCAAAGATTATGAACTTTAGGAACCTAATTACTATAAGACAAAATTTAGGGCCTAGTTGCAAATACCTGAAAGTAAGAGGCCTTTCCTACTAAGACTTTTGTTTGTGCATGCATTGTGATACGGAACCATCGAGATGTCCAGTTCGGGGTAGTGTTGGTTATATGGGTTGTTGGATGACCTGTCATGCCCCAACTCGGTTTGGTGGGGGCCCCATGATCAACCCACCACTCTCCTAGACCCGAAGGAGTGGTTTCCTCCCTTTGGTCATGAAGAGTCAGGCGTATTACCTATTATGTTCTCCCAGAATAACATTAAACAAAATTGGAAATAAAATTCGTACCTGGTTCGGGTCTTACCAAGGAAAAGTTTCGTGCAGTTTCTCCGTTCCTGAAAAATGTTTAAGGGAGGGATGAGTTCCACGACTTAGTGAGTGGGAGAAATCTTAGAGATGTACTTCATTATGTGTCATTAGGTTTATAGTATTTCACTTTCGACCCCTTCTTGGGTTGGCACACAATCACATGCCCTCTCTGTCATAGAAAGGGATCACACGTTCGTAGAATAGTCATCGGCTGTCCTACTTGTGGACCAGAGCACCTTTACCGTCCACCTCGATAGAGGTTAATAGCCTCTACGCTAAGTTTGAGTGGACCTCACAGGTCCGACCCTCAAGCCCCAACCACACTTTCTGTCCGCTTTGTGGGACAAGACCTCTTTCCCCCTGCTACCTCGGTCTCTGTGCGTAGGAAGCTCCTAGAGCTTCTCAACGTACTAGATGATGGACCGCCCTTATACTCCTAGGGTCATCCAACAGCCCTTGAGACCACCACTACCCCATGTTAGGCATCTCACTAGTGAGGCATCACATGCATGCACAATCAATGATTTTGTTCATTATAACCATTCTCTTTGGCCCACCAGCTCGAATGTCCTTTGGCTCAGCTTTGGCCCCAAGTGTACCAGCCCAACGGGTTCGATGACCCAACTTCGGGTTAGTAGCTATATAACCCAACTAGCCCAATGTCCCAACCTTGGCTTGGTGGGTATCACACAAAATTATCCATTATTACGACTTTTAATGGTTCATAACATTCTCATTCTTAATGGGTACTATCTGTGCCCATCGACCTTGGGCCCACTTATATCATCGAGCCTAAGCCCCAAAATTAGCTCCTAAATATTTTAAGCAAAGTCACCCAGTCAGGGGAGGCTAATTCCGAGAAAATCAATTTAGAGGCAAAATCATCATCCCAATCGTAACTGATGTTGTTGATTTCCCACTCAACCAATAAGAGTGACGTGGTTGTCCCGGTGAGATTTCGATTTGTGGTGCGCACACTTGCACATGTACTTGGATAATCAGCTACTACCAAGTTCGAGCATCCACATCAGGAGAATTCATATAAGGGACCTCATACTTTCATGTATTAGCGCATAGGTCCTCCCATTATGCCTTAATTATGTTTAGGTCCCTTAAAGTTTATAACTTTACATTTAGGTCCCTAATTTTCATTTAATCTCAGTTCCTAGGACTTCCAATTATCCCTCATGGGTCCTTGGTTTTTCCAAAATCACCAATTGGCCCTCAATTTTTCCAAAATTTCCAATTGGTCATTAAATTTCCAAAAACTTACCAATTGGTCCTTAAATTTCCAAAAAGTACCAATTGGCCCTCCATTTCATCCAATTGCCCAATCGGGCCTCAATTGGGAGATAATTTCATAAAAATGCCCCAATTTTCCTTAAATTACAATTCGGCCTCCAATTTTTGAAAAAAATTACCAAATTGCACAATTTTTCCAAAATTGTAACTTGGTCCCTAAAACATCATTTCATTCAATTGATCATCAAAACTCAGTTAATTTTCCCCATTCATGATCTGAATCATCTTCCCTATGTCTCCCTCATCATTTCAAGCTCTAAAATGCTTCATTTGGCTCAGAAATGAGCTCAAACGAAACTTCACTAGAAAATTTAGTCTACAGAGAGAAAGCTTCGATATCTTATTGATGAGGGTCTGACAACCGATGCTCTTGCTTTCTCTAAAGGGGGTGTAGCTCGATAGAGAACTTCCTCTCGATTCTAGGGACACCAAATGTAGCTTCAGAGGTCGAAGAAAACCCCGATGTCGGAACTCTAGTTTGCTACTCGTTGGAAAATGGAACACTTCACTTTCTTCACTCGTTTGTGGGGTGAGGAAGGCGAGTGGAGTGGTGATCTTTATATAGGGAGCTTGGCAACTGACCGGGCTATTGGCCGGCATAGGACTCGGCCCCGGACTTGGCCAACTACGGTCATACTAGAGCTTTTCCTAGGTCGCAGGAGGACTAGCCTTCCCATCTCTCTCTTCTTTCTATCAGCTGACTAAGGAAAAAGACAAAGATGTGTCAGACATGGCATGTGGTGCGCTATGATTGGTCAGTTTTTCGGACATGGCTTTCCCGCTAAGTCTCTAGGTTAGCTGTTGACCAATTGACCAAACAAATGATAGTCTCCCATTGGTTGCTCGTGTCTGCGTGGCCTACTGACCGAGTGTCCGCTGACCATTGACCAGACACGTGGCAGCCTCCCATTGGTAGCTCATGTCAGTGTGGCTACTGACCGAGCACCCACTAACCGGTCTAGTTCATTGACCGATCTAGTCCGATCGGGTTCGGTGACCTGAATTTAAAAATCGGCCGGTTCAGGCCCGATTCAACCAGTTTTCTAAAAATTAAAAATTTCTAAATTTATTTTCTAACTAATGGTGGCTTTAATTTTCCAATTTTATATTTTTATTCCACCTAGAAAAATGAATCTATGAACAGGTTCTTCACGGTTCAACCTAATTTATTCTGGTTCTAATTCTGTTTGCCTTGAACAGGTCTGATTTTCACATCCTATCGACTTTAGGTTTATTCTTCATGACTTTTGTGATTTATTGACTACTTATAATCTCCCAATTTCTTGATTTAACCCTTATTTACCGTTTTTGGTTCACTTAATGGCTCAATTTTCTCAAAAAAATCACTGGTTCTTTTCTCGGTTTCTTTGGTCTAAGAGGACGGGTTTCACAACTCTCCCCTCTTATTAGGAGTTTTGCCCTCAAAACTTTTACATGTTGAACAATTGTAGGTATCTATCCCACATGACTGACTCGATCTCTCACGTCTCCTCCTCTACCTGGCCGTTTTGCCAAAGGACCTTCACCATGGGAATCCTCTTATTCCTTAGGTTCTTCTCTCATCGATTGAGGATTTGGATTGGCTCCACTTTGTAGATCAGGTCTTCCTCTATCTCAAGTGGTGGCTGATCTAGCACATGGCTAGGGTCGGGCTCATATTTTCATAG
Source organism: Trapa incisa (assembly GCA_030064435.1). Classification (NCBI taxonomy): domain Eukaryota; kingdom Viridiplantae; phylum Streptophyta; class Magnoliopsida; order Myrtales; family Lythraceae; genus Trapa; species Trapa incisa. The sequence goes on along the minus strand of CM057781.1, from coordinate 10,313,715 downwards.
TACTGATACATGGAATGCGTCATGTATCCTTTGCAGGTCTAGAGGCAACTCCAGCTTGTACGCCACTAGTACAATCCTCTGAGATATGACGTACGGACCTATGTACCTTGGTTTCAACTTTCCTCTCTGTTGAAATCTAAGTATTCCTTTCCATGGTGACACCTTGAGGAATACTCAGTCTCCTACTTCAAATTCTAGGTCCTTTCTCCGGTGGTCTGCATAACTCTTCTGTCAATCTTGAGCCGTCTTGAGTCGACTCCTTATTATTTGGATCTTTTATGTTGCATCCTCTATCAGCTCGACCTTCTCGAGTCTTCTTTCCCCTACCTCTTCCCAAAAGAGGGGTGTACGATAGGGTCGCCTGTATAGGGCCTCGTATGGTGCCATCTATATGGTGGCCTCACAGCTATTATTGTATGTGAACTCCATGAGGAATAGATTGTCCTCACAACCCTTGTTCATTGTTAAGACATATGCTTAGAGCATGTCATCCAAGATATGGATGATCCATTTGGATTGCCCATCCGTTTGAGTATGGAAGAAGATGCTCATGTGGAGTTTTGTCCTAAGGGCAGCTTACAGGCTGGGCTGAAACCGGGAGGTAAACCTAGGGTCCCGATCCGATACTATGCTTACGAGGACCCCGTGGAACCTCACAATTTCCCCTACATACAAGGTGGCTAGCCTTTCTACTAGGTTGGTCACCCTTATAGGCAGGAAGTGGGCGGACTTGGTCAACCAGTCTACAATAACCCATATCGCATCTCAACCCCTTTTTGTCACGAGCAGCCCGATTACAAAATTCATGGTGATGTGTTCCCACTTCCATTAGGGGATTGAGAGGAGTTGCAGTAGTCTAGAGGGTTTATGATGTTCGGCCTTAATTTGCTGGCACGACAAGCACCTAGCCACATATTCCACGATTTCCTTTTTTATTCCCTTGTACCAGTATCCTGGCTTTATGGTGCGGTACATCTTTGTGCTGCCAAGATGCATGACCTATATTGAGTCATGTGCTTCTTCCAGTATCATCCTCTTCAACTCTAGGTTGTTTGGTACCCAGACCCTCTCTTTGAAGGTCATCAATCCATCTTTTCTTACTACAAGATCTTGGGTTGGCTTGCTAATACACTGGTTCCAATGCGGATGTAGCTCCACGTCCTCCTTTTGTAGAGTCTATATTTGGTCTACTAAGCTGGGCTGTACGACCAGGTTGGCCATTAGGCCACTTCGGCCCTTATCTATGATGAGGTTTGCTACGCAACTGTCTTAATAGAGGTAGGTAGTCGGTCCACATTGAGGCTACTCTCGTGTTATACTTGCAGTTGAGCGCGTCTGCTACCATGTTGGCCTTGCTGGGGTGGTGCTTGATCATCAAATCATAGTCCTTTACCAACTCCAGCCCCCTCCGCTGTCGTAGATTGAGCTCATTTTGGGTTATGAAATATTTGAGGCTCTTGTGGTCGGTATATATGCGACATTTAACTCCATACAAGTAGTGATACAAAATTTTGAGGGCAAACACTATTGCCACCAACTTGAGGTCATGGGTGGGGTAGTTCTTCTCGTGGTTTTTCAACTGTCGAGAGGCATATGCAATGAATCATCCTTGCTGCATTAGAACACATCCAAATCCTTGTTCAGATGCATCACTATACACTGTATACTCCCCTACATTCAAGTCGGGTAACGCCAATACTGGGGCCATCATCAGTCATGTCTTTAGCTCTTGGAATGACTGCTCACACTTATTATCCCATTTGTAGTTGACTCCCTTCCTTATGAGGTAGGTCAACAGGGCTGCAGTTTTTGAAAATCCTCTACAAATTTATGGTAGTACCCTACGTGTCATGCCCCGACCCGATTTGGTCGGATCCCCATGATCAACCCGCCACTCTCTCGGTTTATTAAAGGATTTCCCCTTATTGTAAACCGTAAAGAGTAAGACGTCCTTTAACCTACACATTTTTCTGGAATAGCATAATCAAAACTGCATTAAATTTAAAACTTTACATACATGTCTTATAGGCATCTTAATTGACGGTCTTTAAGGGGAGGCTTTCCGGTTTTTCCTGAAAGGGATATAAAGGAGGGGGTGAGTACGACTACTCAGTGAATGCATTTTTAAAAGCTTTTGAATTTTAAGAAAAACATTTATATGGAGTGTGTCAGACTCCTTTGTTTTCAAAAATCCCTTCATTTAAAAATTCAGGTTTTTCCACCATTTCTTATTTACCACGGTGTGTCATCACCCAACACACATCCTTCATCATGAAGGTTACACACATTTGCAAGTCATTATCACTATTGAACCCACTAGTGGCTTCGGAGCGACTTTTCCTACCACCCGGATAGAAGTACGACCACTTCTACCCTGGGAATGAGTGGATGTACGCGACATCCGACCCACAATCCCGAAATCACTTCTTCGTGTCCATATGAGGACAGAGACCTCATCCTGTCCCCACCCCGGTCTCATGCACTTGGTGCTACTCCAAATTTCGCACAGACACTTGGAACGACAAACTGCCCTTATAGCCATCAGGTCGTCCAGTGCCCTTAGGACTCATCACTACCCCTCATGGGCGTCTTGATGATCTCGTACTCACAGTGCATGCACAAACAATGTTTTCTTATATTGCCATGTAATCTGTGGTGCCACTGGTCCAACGGCCCCGACTCTCAACTCAACATGCAGTTGTTTGTCTTGACTAGTCTGTTTACCTGTCATGTCGCACTTTCGCTAGTTGACTGAGCATGTCGGTCCTATCTTGGTACCATGGCCAAACAATTCACTTATTAAGTTTTATGGCACATATATCATGTTCATTTACAAGATTTTCAAAAAAACTGGGCATTCTAGCCCTCAAGTTCCAAGATCAAGGCCCCCTGCCTATAAGAGCTATTCGAGCTCCCGTCAAGAAGGTCTCCCAAATAGTTTAAGCATTGGCACACAATCAGAGGAGAACACTTCCAACAAAATAGGTTTTCATTGTCCATTATACCAACTGGTATAAGGACATCTCTATTCATAATGATGAACGGGTTTTCAACTTCCTTCGAGGAAATCTCATCATACCAACCATGTATGATCTACTTACAGCTAGTAAGTAGTTTTTCCGCATAATTTTCACATCACTTTCTCTAAGTGGTGATGATTAAAATACCACTAAACAGTGGGTTTTTATATCGAGGTACTTATCATCCCCTACCAGGTAAGATATAAAATTTTCACTCACAACCGGTAAGTGGTTTTTATCTTTAAGTTGTGCTCATCATCCCAACCGGGTATGATGTTAGTAAACCCACTCACAACCAGTAAGTGGTTTTTAAATTATAATGTGTGCTCATCATCCTAATCGGGTATGATGTTTGTAAACCCACTCACAACCGGTAAGTGGTTTTTAAATTATAAGGTGTGCTTATCATCCCAATCAGATATGATGTTCGTAAACCCACTCATCCGTTAACGCAGTGAATTCCACTTGATCGGTTCTTTGTATTCACGCGAGCTCGTCCATGCAGGCGTTCCAGGTATTTCGCATTCCTACACGATATGAACATCCTTGTTCATTATTACTCGGCATAACAGCCTTCATTCATTTCCAATGAATGAGTAAATCCAAACTTTTAGTTATTTGCAATTAGGTCCCTAAAGTTATTTCCCTTTAACTTTAAGACCCAAATATCAATTTTTCCCCAAATTGAGTCCCGTAACCTTTAAAATTTATATTGGAACCTCAATTTATTCAATTTCATCAAAAAGGGGTTTAATTTCCCAAATTTCCAGTTTGGTCCCCTAATTTTTCCAAAATTACCATTTTGCCCTTCCTTTACAAAAATGGTAAGTTTTGCCCCCAAAATTCCAAAATTCCTCAATTGGTCCTCCAACATTATTTTCATGCCCAATTGACCCTCAATTTCATAAAATTACATATTGGCCCTTTGAATTTCAAAAATCCCCAATTTTTCCCCCAATTTCAACTCTTCAACACTACCGAATTTGATTTCATAAAATTGACCGATCAAAAACTTCTAATTGTTGAAATTGAGTTCCTGCATGTTCATACGATTCTAAAAAACTTTGAATCACAGATTTTAACGTTGGAACTAGCTCAAACGGAGCTTCGCCGGAAAACAAACTATAGGGAGAGAAAGCTTTGATTTCTCACCAATGATGGCATGACGGTCCGAGCTTTTCGATCTAGGCGGATAGCTCTCATCTTGAGGTTTATCCTAGAATCAAGAATTGCATCAATTGATGCCGAATTGAGTTAGAATTTCATTATTGAAATTCTGTCGGTTCTCTCTCTAGCACCGATCGGAAATTGCAGAGGGGAGCCGAATTGGCTTACCTTTCGGTCGTAATTCGGCCGTGGGAGGGCTGAGGGAGTGTTGAGAAGGCTTGGTTTGGCCTGAGGAGGGCTCGAAATGGCCAATTTCAACTTAGCCGAAATAGGGCAACTTCGGTCCACCGGAGCTGCTTCACTGTTTCATCATGTCGACGCTTCTCTATTGATTCTCGGATTGACTGGAGTTTGCTATCAGATAGCTGACTTCTCCCCAGTTCTAAAGAGCCCGACCTCTCCTTTCGAGGTTAAGAAAAATGTTGAAGTCGAAGCTCTGGTTTAAGCTTCACCTGGAAATGGAGCAGTAGAGAGAGAGAGAGAGAGAGAAGTGTTCGGGTGTGAGGAGAATGAATGGGGATGACCTCTTTATATAGGTGTAAAACCATGTATTAAATGGGAGAGATTTATTACTAGTATTAATATTGCCATAAATTATTGGTTTTAATTCCAATAATTTAATTTTGGTATTAATTCCAATAATTTAATTTCGGTATTAAATTCTTTGTATTAATTTAGGTATTAAATTATTAGTATTAATTACAATAATTAAATATATATTAATTTAAGGCCATTTATGATAAGGCACTACTCTCAAGCAAGCACGCTTAACTCCAAAGTTCTTATGGGATCTCGTTCACCTGAACCAATTTGGTTTTTGTTTTTTAATTTGTCTTAAGTTTCTTTTTTTTAAGGTTTAATAAACCCTTTGGATCACTCAGAAGTTGTAAATTTTCATATTGCTTATTCCCAAATGTAAATTGGCTTGGTTTTCTTATTCGGTTTGACCAGTTCTTTTCCCGGTTTTTCCTTAACTCAAAAGTGTGGGGTTTACACTACGAGTCCGAGGAAGCTACATACCTTGGTTGGGCTATAGGTGCTTTCCAATTAGATTTTGTTTCTATTTTTGATGGGTCCACCTTCACTCCATCCTTTGACACTATATGACCTATTAAGCCCACCTCTTGTAGCCAAAATTCGCACTTTGAAAAGTTGATTTAGAGTCGATTCTCCCGTAATGTACTTAGTGTGGTCTCTAAGTGCGCTCGATGCTCCTCTTGTGTTCGGGAGTATATAAGGATATCATCTATAAATACGATCACAAACTCATCCAAGTATGGCTGGAACACCCGGTTCATCATGCCATGAAGGTCGTGGGTGCGTTCGTTAATCCGAAGGGAATTACTCTAAACTCATAGTGTCCATATCATGATCGGAATGTGGTTTTCTGTACATCATCCTCCTGAATTTTCAACTAGTGATACCCAGATTGCAGGTCAATCTTGGAGAAGTGGGTTGCTCCCTGTAGCTGGTCGAACAAATCATCTATTCTAGGGAGAGGGTACTTATTCTTAATGGTTACCTAGTTTAGCTTCTGATAATCGATATAGATCCTCATACTTCTGTCCTTCTTCTTGATGAATAGGATCGGCGCGCCCCATGGGAATTGGCTTAGGCATAAGGAGACCTTTCCTAGCAATTCATCCAGTTATTCCTTAAGCACTTTAAGTTCCACGGGTGCCATACAAGAGCTTGCGAGATGGGGTGTATCCCTGGTACTATCTCAATCACGAACTCTAGTTGGCGATTTGGGGGTAGGTCGAGTAGCTCTTCCGGGAACACGTCATGGTAACGGTTGACTATTGGAATTTCTTCCAGTCCTTTCCCTAGCGAATCCTTGCAAGTGACTTGTGTGAGGAATAACTTACAACCTCTTTGCAATAGGTCATGTGCCTCTACACAGGACACCAATTGCATCCCAACTCTTCCCTTTTCCCCTTCAAATATTACTTTCTTCTTCTTGGAAGCGTGGTATGTTATTCACCTATTCCCACAGTCCATCTTGGCTTGATACATGCTTAGCCAATCCATCCCTAAGATAACTTCCACTTCTCTCAGCGAGAGGGGATTTAAATTCGCTTCCAGAGTTATTCCCCATATCTAGATTTCACATGCTTTAAGGAGTGTGTGTCGTGCTAGCTTTTCTCATAGTGACGTAAGGATGTTGAGGGGTGGTGTGAGAGGGGTGAGTTTCTTAGGAAGGACTGGAACTAAGGCCTCCTTAATGAAGGATCGCCCTGCCCCTGAATCAAAGAGAGTGTATATTCTCCTTCTCAAATATTTGTACGTGACTTGAGTGAGAGTTAACAAAACTTTTGAGGGAAGGTACTTTATTAATTTGGAAAGAGGGACTAAATGTCTCGGAGCTACAGACTCAGTTTAAGTGTGTGGGTGGGACGTACCAGCTACTACACTGGGGTCCTTCCGAGCTTCCTCCTAGGTGAGGTTATAGACTCGGGCCGGTACTCGGGTGGGCACATTTATTTCCCTAATGGGTGCCCTCTGGCTTCCATGTGGTGATTGCGAGGCATTTCATTGGGCATTGCCCAGAAGTGTCGGACAGTTCCTTATATAGTGCCTAGGCTGCCCACACCCAAGGTACGTTGGGCATGCCCCTTCATGGTTCATCTAGCACCTGGGGCAATAGGAGGCCTTCCGTTGAGGGGGTGCATTCACCTCCCTTTGGGTTTGGTAACCCTCCTCTCTTCTTAGGAACCTTATCACGTTCCCCCCGCCATGGCCCACCTTATTCTCTCTAGCCTCATCTGCTTTGGCTATTCTCCTCCTTTTGTCTGGCCTACTCTACTCGGCGACGCCTTGTCTAGGCTAGACGCTTGTATTCGTGGGACATGCTAACTATCATGGCCAAGTTAGTGGGGCATTCCAATACCCACATCCTATCTCTCATATCCATCGTGAGTCCATCTATATACTTCTAGCAAATGTTTATCGGTCCCGCTAAGTCGGGGGTGAAGGGTCTTAACTTGTTGAATCTGATCTCATATTCAGAGACCGTACTTGCTCCTTGTTGGAGCCTAAAGAACACCAACTTATTTTCGTTGATTAGGTGAGGAGCCAGATATTCATCTGAGTACCTCTCTTCAAACTCCTCCCAAGTGGGTTTGGCGGGGGAGAGGCTCTTCACATTGTCCCACCACCTCTTTGCGTTGGACTCCAAAAAGAATTCAGTCAGCATCACCATCTCCTTCAAGGGCATCCTTATGATTCCCATGAACTTCTTGAGGCTAGCTAGCCAATCCATGGCTACCCCCAACATCCTTCTCCCCTTGGAAGGGCTTGCACCCTAGTTGTCGAAGTGTTTTTAAGTATTTAGGGATGTCAAAGAGGGGCGGGGCAAGGGTAGAAGTGGACTGTGATTGTACTTCCTTAGGCCGGGTTTGGGACTCGGAGTCCAGGTGAGGTTTGTTGCTGAGGTGGGGTTCTCCAAACACCTTAGTAAACTCTTCATACAGCCGTTGGTGCTCGGAGCTGAATCCTTGTGGAGTCAGATGTACCCCTAGGTATTCTTCCTCTAGGAGGGGGTTGCCGGTGGAGTCCGCAACTATAGTCGTAGTTCTCTGAGTTCCCATTTTTGGTGCCATAGTTGGTTTAAAATTTTTAATTATTCTTTATGTTATAAAGTTTTGATAATGTATTCGGGAAACACATTGGCTTTGATACCACCTGAGTTGTCACGCCCCAACCCGGTTTGGTGGGGCCCAAGTGATCAACCTGCCACTCTCCCAAACCCCGAGGAGTGGTTTCCTCCCCTTGGTCATGAAGAGTCAGGCGTATTACCTATTATGTTCTCCCAGAATAACATTAAACAAAACTAGAAATAAAATTCGTACTTGGTTAGGGTCTTGGCGAGAAAAAGTTTCGTGCAGTTTCTCCCTTCCTAAAAAATGTTTAAGGGAGAGGGTGAGTTCCACGACATATTGACTGGGAGAAATCTTAGAGGCGTACATAATTATGTGTCGTCAGGTTTATAGTATCTCACTTTCGACCCCTTCTTGGGTTGGTACATAATCACACGGCCTTTCTATCATAAAAAGGATCATACGTTTGCAAAATCGTTACTGACTGTCCTATTTGTGGACCGTAGTGCCATTAACATCCACCCTAATAGAGGTTAACAGCCTCTACCCCGAGTTTGAGTGGACCTCACAGGTTCGACCCTCAAACCCCAACCACACATCGTGTACGCTTTGTGGGACGATACCTCTTTCTCCAAATAGCCTCGGTCTTCGTGCGCAGGAAGCTCCTAGAGCTTCTCGAAGTATTAGACAACGGACCGCTCTTATGTTCCCAGGGTCATCCAATAGCCCTTAGGACCACCACTACCCCATGACGGACATCTCAATGGTCCTGCATCACATGCATGCACAATTAATGATTTTTTTTTCATTATAACCATTTTATTTGGCCCACCAGCCTGAAGGTCTGCTGGCTTGGCTTTGGCCCCAATGCAAAAGTACTCACACTGTGCCTTAATTGCATTTAGGTCCCTTAAAATTTATAACTTTACATTTAGGTCCCTAATTTTTATTTAATCTTAATTAAGTCCCTAGGACTTCCAATTATTTCTAATGGGTCCTTGATTTTTCCAAAATCACCAATTAGCCTTCAATTTTTTTCCAAAATTTCCAATTGGTCCTTAAATTTCAAAAAATTACAATTCAGCCCCCAATTTTTGAAAAAAAATCCCCAAATTGCCCAATTTTTCCAAAATTAAAATTTGGTCCCCAAAATATCATTTCATGTAATTGATCATTAAAACTCAATTAATTGTCACCATTCATGATCTGAATCATCTCCCCTATGTCTTCCTCATCATTTCAAGCTCTGAAACACTCCATTTGGCTTAGAAATGAGCTCAAACGAAGCTTCACCGAAAAACTTAGTCTAGAGAGAGAAAGCTTCAATATCTTACTGGTGAGAATCCAACGACTGAAGTTCTTTCTTTCTCAGAATTGCTCTCCTCTTAGAGATCCTTCTTGGATCAAACCATGCCTCAATTGGTGGCCTGAGCAATGTGAATTTCTTAGTTTAAATTTTAGTACAAACGTAGTGTGAACAATATTTTCTAGCGAGAGGCGGCGGAGGGGACTCAATATTTTAGCTCAGGGAAGGTCAAGGCACCTCTAGGTGTGGTTTATGGAGCTTGATTTGGCCAAAATTGGTATGGGGATAGCTCGAATTGAGCTTTAGTAGCTTGGGTTGCCATCCGTCGAGGAGTGGCCATATTGTGCAAGCTTACCGGCTCTTCTCCGGTGGTCCTCGGACTGAAGGGAGGGTGTAGCTAGATAGAGAACTTCCTCATTGTTTTGGAGACACCAAATGCAACTACAAAGGTCGAAGAAAACCCTGTTATGGGAGCTCTAGTTTGGTTCTCACCGGAAAATAGACCACATCACCTTCTTCGCTCATTTGTGTGATGGGGAAGATGAGTGGAGGGGTGCTCTTTATATAAGGAGCTCGACAACTAACCAAGCTATCGGCCGGCATAGGAGTCAGCTGTCAGCAGTCATACCGAAGCTTTTTCCCGGGTTGCCAGAGGACTAGCCTTTCCTTCTCTCTCTCCTTTCTATCAGCTGACTGAGGAAGAAGATGACGATGTGTCGGACGTGCCACATGGCACGCTGTCATTGGTCAGTTTTTCTAACATGGTCGTTTGACCGAACACGTGATAGCTTCCCATTTGTTGCTCATGCCTGCATGGCATGCTAATCGGGCGTCCGCTGAATGTTGATCGAACACATGGCAGCCTCCCATTGGCTGCTCGTGTCTAAGTGGCTACTAACCGGGCACCCGCTGACCATTGAATGGCTGGACCGTTGACCAGTCTGGTCCGGTCAGATCGGGTTCGGTGACTCGAATTCTAAAATCGGTTCAGTCCCAATTCGACCGATTTTCTAAAAATTAAAAATTTATAATTTCATCTAAATTCATTTTCTACCTAATGGTGGCTTCAATTTTCCAATTTAATCATTTTAAGCCACCTAGAAAAATGAATCTTTGAACCGATTCTTCATGTTTCAACCCAATTCATTCCAGTTTGATTCGATTCACATCCTATCCACTTTAGGTTTCTTCTTCATGACTTTTGTGATTTATTGGCTACTTAGGATCTCCCAATTTCTCGATTTTACCATTTTTAGTTCACTTAACGACTCAGTTTTCTCATGAAAATCGCCAGTTCTTTTCTCGGTTTCCTTAGTTCGAGAGTACGGGTTTCACACGACTAGGATGCGATAAGGGCAGTTTTGTCGTCTAGTGAGTCAAAAAGCTCAAAGTAGCTTCCTATGTAATGAGACCAAGGTGGGGTCTGGAGAGGTCTTATCCCACATAGCGGATATGAATTATTTTTGGGAATGAGGGTCGGACAGTTGATGTCCACTCAGACTTCGGGTAGAAGTCAAGGACTTCTATTAGGGTGGATGGTAAAGACGCTCCGATCCATAAGTGGATGCAATTAGTGTAACTATATCTCGTGAAGTTTGAACCCTTTATAATAAATGGTGTGTGATTGTTTGCTAAATAAATCCTGAGCAAAGGGAAAAGTTGAAATTTTTTCTTAACCAATTAAAGAAATTATAAATTGTATTTTAAAAAAATTTAGCCTAATACACACTTGCTAAGTTGTAGAAACTCACTCCTCATTTTAACCATTTTTAGGAAAAAAGATAACTCATTAAGGAATCCTTACACCAAGTCCCAAAAAAATTTAGGTAATTTACTCTTAACATATTTTCAGTTTTGTATAATATTATTTCTTCTTGTGGTTTTGGAAGTAGTAAAACTTCCTATACTATAAGAAGTGACGGATTTTTTATAGGATTCCGATCAAACTAGGTTGGGTCATAATAGATACTTTGAGGATTTTCTTGAAAATGGAAGATAGATTTAGAGGTTACTATCATCTCGAATTGGTTCGACAAATTTTATAGGTAAGGAAAATTTCTATACTAATTATTCATTTCCTAACTCCCGATAACTGGTTATATGTTTCCTATATTTTGTCATGTTGAATTTAGAGAGAATTTTTTGACATTATTATTGCAATTATAATGCTTAACTAAAAAGGGGGAAATGTTATGACCTCACAAGGTTTCATAAGGAAGATAACTAGTTCCACTCTATTCATTTCCAATTTAAGGAAGAGCATTGAAATCCCCACATTTGATTTGCAGGAATGGTCAGATTTCATAAGTCTTGAGTCACTGATGAAAGTGGTAGTCCAATTCTAGTAGACTTTAACGTAATTGTATGGTTTTTAATGTAGGTTAGCCAACATGTACATAAGCTTATGAGTAGATATTCACCCTATTTAGATAACTAATTAAAATTCCTCGATGATCATACAATATGTGCTAAAGCTATAGAGTAGGTTCTCCTCGAATCTTTTTTTGTCATTTATTTCTTTGATTTAATGATGCACATGGTTTACTTCTACCCTTTATTGGACTTCCCTTGATTTCCAGGGAGGATGATGTCCACCCTTATTGGACTTCCATTAGTTTCCGGGGAGGATGATGTATGGATAATTCTTCTTTTTGTCTCTTTCAAGGTTTGGGGAATAGGCATCACATCTATTAGGCTACGTTTGAATTGAGAGGATTTGAATGATTTAGAGGTGAAGTATTTCGAGGTGTTCGAAGTGAAAGTAAAGTGATGGATTTGGAGATATTAAAATTTTTTAATAATTTATCGTTTGAATGGAGGAAAAGTGGGTGGAAGGATTATTAATAAAAAAAATTAGAAACATAAATTTACCATTTTAATTAAATTAAATAATTTATTAGCTATTATATATCATTAAATTATATTAAAATTATTTTTTACAATAATTTTTTATTTATAATATTTGTATTATATATATTATATAATTTTATATAAAATATTATTAATATATAAATCTATTTAAAATATATAAAAATAAATAAATAAATAAATAATATAAACCATAAAGAAGAATATTAAAATAATTTAAGAAATAAATAACACAATTCTTTTAAATCTCTTTACTTTTAAAGAGATTGTGTTAGGTAAATAAAGGGGTTGAAGGTGATCCTCCACCCTCCAAACTACTCCATTTTTTTTTTCAAATGATAGATTTCTGCACCACTTCCAAGCTCTACTCTCCAAACCCCTCAATCCAAAAATAGAGTTAAAGTCTTATTGGATTTCTATTTTAACTCTTTGTGTATGAATGTTGCTTATATTGATTTTACACAATTCTTAATATAGTTCATATTTTTTTATATTAATAAAATTATTTAGCCTAACATTTTAATATTCATTTCATATTTTATTTACGGGTTATGTATATATATGAGATCCTGTTTGTATTAAATATAGTTTCATATATATATATATATATATATATATATTTTTATTTAATAATTATCTAATCTAATTATTTAAATTAGATCTTTTAAATTTAATTAACTCAGACGATTTTCTTAAGTTAAATATGTTTCTAAATAATTAAGTACTCCTTTCAAATTAATTATTAAATTATTTTTATTTTTTATTTACATTTTATATAATTTTAAAATTTTAATTAAAATTTTTTATTCAAAAATTAAGAACTCACGTCTTTTAATAAGACAAACTTATATATATTTTTCAAAAACTTTTCTAAAATATGCATACCAACCTTTGATAAAATAGTAAGTATTAAATTAATAGATTTAATTAGATACGACGTTACAAATCTTACTTAAATATTATTTGTAACTTTTTTGTCTGGAAGTTATTTCGTATTATCAAACTCTTAGTAAAAATTAGTTCGTATAAATGTATATTCATACAATACTGTACCTATACATCATTATGATCAATTCTTTGTATATATGGGGTTGATATTTATTTATTAAAAAATGATGGTCAGTGGCTTAATACTTACAAAATTATCATTTTGTAATACTAATTAAAAATTATTATTTTTTCTTTACTTGCAAAATTTATCGAATTACTATTTTTTATACAAATTTACCACTATATATGTGCAAAAATAATCATTTTACTATTTATTTATAAAAAATGATAAATTTTTTACTACTAATACAAATATGAATAATTTCCCCTTCTAAATATTCATTTACCTATCAACTTCTAAAAATCATAGGTGACAAGTGTATCTTTCCTAAAAATAATTACCAAACCCCTATACTTCATTTTGGGTCATTCCCACATCTTTTTTTTCTTTATACAAACTAGTACCTAATTTTTTAATTTTTGTATTTAAATTCTTAAATTTTAAAAATACTTACCTCTAACTTGTGAATTCTTAAATCACTTTTAAACATTTTCTTTTATCTCCTAATTTCTTGTGTGAGTAATTCAGTGTCTTACTACAATAAATTTTAGTTAAATTTATTTATTTTTTTAAAAGTGTTTCAAATTTTACAATAGTAAATTTGACCAATAAATACTTATGGGAGAGGAGATATGGATGGTTACAAGAGCAAAATATACAATAATATCAATTTATATAAAATAAATAATTTACTATAATTAAGATATTTTAATTTAGTATAGTTAAGTATAGTTAAATTATTTTATCATGTTTTAACTTTGTAAATATTTTATATAATTAAAAATCTTGAAATTTATGTGAAAGTTAGGTATAAAATATCAATTTATATAAATAAAATAATTTTCTATATTTAAATATTCTTAATTATATATAATAATCATTGTGTATGCAATCAAAATAATTAATTTAAATTAAATAATTTTATATGATATATAATATATCATCTTACAATAAAATAAATATTTTATACAAGTAAAAAAATTTATAATTTTATTTATAACTTATTAATAATTTTAATTTATTTATAGTAAATAATTTACTATAATGATTTTTTTTAAAATTTTATGTATAATAGTGGTTTTAGTGTAATAAAATTAATTTATGTAAATTAAATAATTTAGAATAATTATATAATATATCTAATATATATATATACGGTAATATTGATAATAAATATTATAATATTATTTTAGATGGCTAATATATATAATATAATATTAACTAATAAAAATTGTATTATATATATTTTCTTGTTATAATGTATTATATAATAATAAATAAGGTGACCTGTATTTAATTAAAATTTATAAATTGTAAATAGTTAATCTCAATATCAGCACTCAATACACACTTAATAAGTGAAATTTAAAACTCATACTCAATAATTGTATACGTGTCCAATATTATTTTTTTCTAACTCGGATAAATTGAAATAATTAACTTAATTGAAATAACATAAGTGATCAAACTTATATCTACTTAAAATAATAACTTATAAATGAAATATTTTAAATATTATAAAATATAATAATTTTCTATATTTATTTTATACTGAAAAATTTTATTGCTCAATACAATACTAATCTTGTTGCCAAAAAATTCTTACATTAACATATTCTTAATTATAATGAGATGTTCAGTAATGTTATTAAGTTAATTATTAGTTTAGTGATTTTTTCTATTGTTATTTTGACCTATTCACCAATTTGATATCAATAATATATTTTTTTCATTACTATCTTGTTGAATAGTCTAAATATAATAATTACTAAATTTCTTTTAACTCTCTTTTTACTCATTATTTTTGTAAACTTTGTAAATTAAGTTATGGTAAGTAGACCCCACACTTAATTTATGCACTTTAACTATTTTCTCATTCAATTGAGCTTTAATGGTTCTATTGCAATAGCTCTACTTTCATGTACATCCACATTCATAATATTTTTATTTATTTATATCGATAACAGATCTACCAATATTACTTTCAACTCCACTTTACATGCTATACATAAAAAATCTAGGACTCTTCATCATTTTTTATTAAATTCTATAATAATAATTATTACGGTATTTATATCACTTAATCCAAGTACATTCCTAATTTATTATTTAGACTGCCATAAATAATTGTATGTCTGTATTTATACCTATTACTTCTTGATCATAGCTCTCTCTTGGAACATCTTTTTCACATCTCACTATGTGTATCACTAGGCCGTGCATTATGTATGTCAATTTATGAATCAAACTACTAATATTCATTTAATTGATGTCAACTTCATAATTAATTACCTACCACTATTAATCTTGATCTTACTATTTGGGGTACAGAATATCTAATGAGATAAAAATTCTAATAATTTATGCATATCATCCCATGTTTTAGTATAAAATTTAAATATAAGAGTTTTGTTAATTTAAAAATTAGATTTATTTAGATATAATATTTTCTCCAAGAACTTTACATATTACTTTTCACTTTCAACATAGCAGCTATATACTTCACAATAAATATTTTTTTTTTCATTCTGGCATTAAATAAATTAAAACCAACTATTAATTTATTAATAAATAAGTCAAGTTTAGTTTTTTAATATTAATTTTATTAACACTGATATTCAACTAGCTAATTTATTCAATAAATATTTATCATACACTCAATTCTATTTTATTCAAGATAATCTTAATATTAGTAAATTCAAAAATTACGTAAAATAATAACTAAAAAAATGTTAAAATATTATAATATATTATTTTACCTAGTTATAATATATATAATATAATTTAAAATTATATTATATATATTTTTTAGTATTACTTATTTATATATATTAAGTAATTTATCATTAAAAATTTGTTAGCGCAACTTATACTTATAATTTACCCAACTTATTTTTCAATATATATTATAATATATTTTATGACATTATTGAAAAGGAAATTCTATCCAATCCAATTGAAAGTCAACTCTTTTTATAAAGGAATACATAGAGCTATATATTATAATAAATTTAATAGGGTTGATATATTGATACAAATAATTTTACTGAAAAAATATATTCTATGATACAAGTTCTGCCCACTAAAATGTTTAGCCAGTGCAGCACAGAGACTTGTCTCCCCAAATTGGAGAGGAGTTGGTCAGACAACTTTTTGGTAGAGACAAATTGCAGCTATATAATATAAAATGATATGGATTAAACTCGACACTTCCCACCTTAAAACAGAAACTACATTTGATCCATTAGACCAGAATCACCCATCAGCTTTCATGGGTTTTCTTCCCCACTCCCTCCTTCGTTCCCTCATCACGATTTTACTGATTCTCACCGTCTTCTCCAGCATCCAAGCTTCTCCGGGCAGTACAGGTTCTTCTCCATCCATATCATCTCTTATAGAATGTCATGTTGTATGGAGTTAATTACCTTCAACCTGAATCTTGACATATTTGTCTTCTTTTTTCTTTTTTATGGAGGTGAGGGTATAAGAAGAATACTGAGGAAGAAGGTGATGCGGAGCCCACCCCCGCCTCCCAGGCGGGCGACCACAACATGGCCGAGCCCAGCCCCACCTCAATTTTACATGCCCCCTCCTCCACCTCCTCCACCACCACCACCACCACCACCACCACCACCACCATGCGCTTAATATGTTATATGGTTTTCATTTGCTAATTCGGTCATCCAATTGTAGCTCGGAAATAATATAATCTTCCCTGATCCTTGCAAAGTGGGCATGCTATATTACCAGCCCTTCTTCCTATCTCTCCACATGACATCTAATGTAATCTTGTATTGGGTTTGATGTGCGTCTCTTCTTTCGTTTCCTATTTTCCAGAGCTCTATATGCATAGATGTTCTGTATAAAAAATTTTAATGTATCTTATACTCAAGTTGTCTTCTAAATAATAAATAATTTGTAAGTACAATAATTATATATATATATATATATATCTAAACTATGCACAATTGGATCTAGTGATTTAATTCATATTAACATATTTTATGTCTCCCTAGCCTATTAAAATACATATGGTTTCATTAAAACTTACATCCACATTTTCCTTCATGAGAGAAGTTCTAATAGGTTTTGCAGCTCAACTCTGGCCATGTAGTCTTGTAGCAATAAATAGAATAAATAATTAACAACTTAATCATACACTGAGAAAAAAAAAGACGACCTAAAAATACAGGGGCTAATGTGTAAAAATATTGTCATTCCTACCTAAATAAAGACACTTGCATGTAACGGTGAATCTGCGGTACCTTGGGCGCACTTTAAATCCAATTTTTTATTGCATGTTGCTTGACAAATCCACGTGATTTCTGTTCAGGGCTTTGATAATCGATGAAGTACACGTTATTCTTCCTCGTTCTTTTTTCATTGATGTCTGCACGCACTTTGTTAAGAAATTATTAGTGTAATTTTCCTTTCAAATATTCACATCTGGTTTTGCTCTTTCTCTACGTTTGCTGTTATCTTTTTTATGGTTAACATTTACAGGGTTGACATTTACGGGATAAATATGCAGAGTGTAATTCCGGGTTCAAGAAAATAGCTTAATTAATAGATCAAACACCATGTTCAATAGGACAATACAGCAGCTTCATCATAGATGCATGTATAACTGATTAGTTATTATCTATAATTTTTTATCATCAATACTATTTTGGGCAGCTAATGGTACCATTAAACTCAATCCATGGCTTAATAATATTAAAAGTTGCATTAATCACATAATTTTTTGTTGTTACTAATAAATATAATGAATGGAATATGAATAAATTTTTAATACTATTATCGTTTAAATAGACTATAAAGTTAGTAAATATAATTGTTATTATAATATAATTTATTTTTATTATGGTAAAATGAAAATTATTCATTTGAAATATAGAAAATAATTTCAATAAATGATAGAGTATTAATCACTTAATAAAAATTGTAAATTAATTTATTGTATGCTCTAATTACCTATAAATATATTAGACTAGGTGAGTTATAAAATTATATAAATAATATTAACTAAAATTATTATGTTATTTTAATGATTCAGTACATACTCTAAAAATGAGTTCTGTCGTAATTTGGTATAATTCTATCGATTAAATACTCGTGCCCTGCACTCATCTCTACAGATAATCACTATCATGTTATGTTTACCATATTGAGAATTAGAAATACCAGTGTTTCTGATAAAATACTTGTAAAACGAATTGGAAATTCAAAATTTTTTTTTTTAAATTTCACTTGTTATCCACTAGTTTTCATATAGTATAACTAAACGATTTTTATATCAATTTTTTCTTTAATTAAAAATTGATTAATTTTCACATTTTTTATTATATAACGTTGAAATGGATTGTTGGTAATATTTATATCACATTTGTTATAACACCACAATTTTATAGGTTATTTTCTAAATAGTCGAATCTCTATTAGTAAGTTTTTTTTTTAAATTATCTCATAAATAGTATAAGCCATTGATATGTACTCTTCTTCTACCGATGATATAGATCTTCTATCATAAACACATCTAATCCAATCTAAATCACAAAAAATATTCTACTCTTATGTGACTCTGATTCTTAAACTAAATTCACTTACCCAAACTATTTTTTTAAATATTTCAATATCCTCATTCTAGCATCACAATTATCTATCCCAAGATCGTAAATATATCTGTTCACAATACTGAGTGTATATGTGATACTAAGCCTTGTATGAGATACATAGATCAATCATTCCACAATTCTCTCATATCATTCTCTATTCACTGGGTCACCTTACTGAGCACATAACTTATGATTCAGTTCTATTGGTGTCAAAATTATTTAACAGCTTAATATCTCTGTCTCAATAATATGTCTTTCATATACCTTGTAATCTCAATACCAAAAAAATAAATTAGAAACCCAAGTCTTTTACCTCAAATTATTTTTTTAGTTATTTTTTCAGTTGGAATATCTTAGCACCATCATCTCAGTGATGATAATGTCATTCACATATACTGCGAGAATAGTAACTCGACCATTAAAGTTTCGATAGAAAACCGTATGCTCTCTATTACACTACCGGTAACCCATTTTGACCATTGCACGTCAAAATCAATCAAATCATGCTCTTGGTGACTATTTGAGTCTATATAGAGATTTTTTTTCAACCTACATACCTTCCATGCAGTCTTTATCATACCAAATCCAGGTGAAATCTCTATATATACTTACTCTTATAAGTCTCAATGCAAAAATATATTATTTACATCCATTTGATATAATGTTCACCCGAAGTTAGCAGCACATGAAATAAACATTCTCATAGTGTTCATCTTAGCTACTAGTACAAAAGTCTCATCATAGTATTCCATATGTTTGACTATAACCTTTTGCCATCAATCTTTATTTGTACCTCACAACTTCTTTTTCGGCATTTTGATCCACATTGAATACCCACTTACATACTATTATTGTTTTTCTCATTTGGAACTTGAGCAAGTTCCCACATTTTATTTTTCTCCAGTTGTCACACCCCGACCCGATTTGGATAGAACCTTGTGAATAACTCTGCCACTTCTCCCAATGCTATAATAGGGACCTATTTCCATCATCATAGTAAACAAAATTAAGGCTTAAGATAAAGAGTAAAACAATTTATTTGATAAGTTTTCTCAAAGATTTCCATAATAGATTATGTAGTACATAAACATTTTAAAGAAACTTTTCACATACGAGGTTGTTAGCCTATTCTCTAACATTCTTCTCGACATGTTTAGGATCTGAAATGGGTAAGGGAGGGGGTGAGTTTACAATTAAGTGAACATGATTTACACGGTATCGTAACTTACTATCCACGATTCAGCATGTACTCAAATAGAAATTTTCTTCTATTTTAAAATGGGGTTATATGACCTGATAAATAAGACACCATTTGTCGCAACTTTAGAAAATGATTTTCATATAAATATTTTGCTTATTTCCCTTAAGATTAAGGTAGGTTCCCTTCCTAGTTGTAAGAATTTTTACAATTTATTTGTGGTAGTCCTACCATGGGTTTATATCACACAAACACCCTTTCTCAATAAATGGATCAAACAATCGTAGAACAGACCCTTAGAGGCTACAACGTTGATTTATTTCACTAGTGGCCCGGAGCGTCTTTATTGTCCACCCTAGTAAAAGGCCACAACTTCTAGCACATTGTGTGTGTGAGCACCATGGCACAATCCCCAGACTTATCGATACTTTGATTCACATATAGAGGGATGAGACCTTACTCTTCTATCCATTCGGTCTCAATGCGCACAGAGTTAGAGTTTCAAAAAATACTAAAACAAGGGTAGTCCTAACATCATGACTCATGCACTCTTCAGAAATATATCCCAAAATCATTTGAGCAGTTTGACGCAGTCAGTGGATAATATTTTTGGAAAAAGGATTTTCTAGGCAATCATGCTTTTGAGTTGCGAGTAATAATGCGACATTGGTCCAATTAGACTTAATGTTAGAAATCACACTCACCTAAGTTTCGTGACTTATTCGTCCCAAATGGATTTCTGATGCCTCTTATTGGTCTCGCAGTTGTAGATAGAAAGCCTTCTTTTCACACCTACATTATCACAGATAATGCACCCATCAATTGTCACACCCCGACCCGGTTTGGTTGGGACCCTATGAACAACTCGCCACTCCTCCCAGTATAAAAAGGATAACCACCACTATGGTACCAGTAGGAGTTAGGCATAACTTGAAACTATTTCAAAAGAATTTCAAGGAAATATCTTTTCATAAAATATACCATAATATTATTAATGTATAAAACATACCAGGATGCTAAATCTTCACATGAGTTACTTTTCATGATCTTCCTAAAAGGGTTTAAGGAAGTGAGTTAGTTCTACAACTCAGAGAGTAGGTAATAATGTAATTACTCAACCATGATTAAAGGATTGTTTATTTACCAACACCATTCTGCTTCATGAGTTTTTGTTTAAAAAACAATCACACGTCCTTTATCATCAAAGGGTTCATTCCTTCGCATAACAATCCCCGATTGTTCCACTTGTGGCTTGGAGCAACTTTATCGTCCACCCCGGTAAGAGGCTACAACCTCTACCACAAGTTCGTGTGAGCACCATTGCCTAAGCCCTAGAATTTTCTATAACTTCTTATCCGCTATTATGGGACGAGACCTGTCACGCCCCGACCCGATTTGGTCAGAACCCCATGAGCAATTCGCCACTCCCTTTGGTTGAAACCCCATAAGCAATCTGCCACTCCCTTTGGTCTAATAAAGGTTACCCCTTCTTCTAGACTGTGAAGGGTCATGCTTCTTTCTGACCTGGCTTCCTAGAATAGCATTATATAAAACTTGAGTAATTAACAAGGAATTTAGGCATACCTGACTTGGGGTTCAACTTCGAGAAAGTCTCTAAGGGTTTGTCTCCTTTCCTAAAAAAGGGTAATAGGGAGGGATGAGTTTGGGAGTGATTTTTTTTCAAAAATGTAGTTTGTCATTTAATGAATCTTTCTTCAAAACATTTTTATCTTTTCACTTATTATGTGTGTTTTAGCTCTTTTTAGCACTTACACTTTCTCAGGAGGCATTTAGCAAACATACATATGTCCTTTCTCAAAAGGGTACACATATTCGCTGGAAAAGCTGGAGTCTCCAATGACTCGAAAAACTCTTTGATCATGTCACCGGCGGCCGAGTCTTACGCCAACGGGTAGCCTGAACAGTTGTCGAGCTCCCTATATAAAGAGCACTCCTCTATTCGTCCTCAGCATCCCACAATCGAGCGAAAAAAAAAAAAGAAGAGTACATTTTTTTATGAGCAGCAAACTAGAGCTCCAACGACGAGAAAAATCTCATCCAAAGAAGCTCCGAAGGGTGGCATTAGAACCGAGGAAGAGTGCTCTAGCTCCAAACACTCTCAGAATGACCTGAGAGAAACTAGAGAAGTGGAAAGAGGATCACACAGTGAAGTTACTTCGGAGCTCGAAATAGCGAGCTCCTGACCGACCCATCCTCGACACTCTCAACCCTTCTGCTATCTGCATTGACCTTTTCTGACCGCCTAAGACCCTCCACAACCCCCCTACAGACCCAGGTAAGCTCAATTTCACCTCTACTCGTCGAAATTTCTAAGTTTCAGGGTTGCACCCCCTGAAACTTCTCCCTTCAAATTTTCGTAGGACCGTGGTGAATTGCAGCAAGATTCAATCTTGGTAGGTTCCCATCGGTGAGCACTAGCCGCCCCCACCTCAAGCTCCGGCCACCACCCCTCCATGGGTAAGATAATCAAGATTTCTTTCTCTATTGTAAATTTTTCGACGAAGCTCCGATGAGGCTTAAAACTCAATCAAATTTAGAAATTTGAAGTGTAGGACGATCAAGGGGAGCTGCACGAGATGAATTGAGGCAAGAATCGAAGAAATTAAGGACTTATAGGCTACCAATTGGACGAGGTAAGATCTAAAGGTACATATGCTTGAATTAGGGAAGAAGATGAAGTTCAATTTGGGGATTTTGGGGACTTTTGTGCAATTTTTGAAAAATTGAAGGGTCGAACGGAAAATTTACGAAATTGAAGGTGTTTTCATGAAATTCACCCCAATTGAGAGCCAATTGGGCAATTTGGGCAAAATAGAGGGCAAATTGGAAATTTTGAAAAGTTAGGAACCATATTGCAATTTTTGGAAAATTAAGGACTAGAGGGCAATTTTGGTAAATTAAGGGTCGATTGGTGAAACTAATAGAGTTAAGGACCCAAAAAGAATGATTGGAAACCGCAAGGGCTTAATAGAGATTAAAGAGAAATTAGGGACCTGGGTACAATTAAGGCAAAGTACAGGACCCTAGGTGCAAATACAAGAGGATATGTGACTTATTAGTCAACGCATTCTGATACAGACACTCGTACCATGTAGGAATGGGCTACTTGAGCACCGGCCCCCAAAAGCACACCGAAGAGAGAGACCCCGTCGGCACGACCCCGTCGAGATCATCGGGTGAGTGGGAACCGCTATAATGTCTATTCCGGTTGGAATGAAGGTTCAACTTTGAAAATAATTTTCTCAAATTAGTCTCCCTTAACTGGGTGACTTTACTTAAAATATTTGGGAGCTAATTTCGGGCTTATGCTCGATATGCTAGTAGGCCCAAGATCGATGGATACAGGCATGGACCCGTCCATAACTAGTATATGATGAATGATGCTAAAAGATCCAAATAATGGGAAATTTGTGTGATACACATCAAGCCAAGTCTGAGTTGTCAAGCTTGTTGGGCCAAATCGTTGCTCTATCGAAGCCAGGTCGTCGAACATGTTGGGCCAGTACACGTGGGCCAAAGCTAAGCCGACAGACCGTTGCATTGGAGGGCCAAAGATAAAGGCTATAATTCAAAAAATTGTTGATTGTGAATGTACTATGAGATTCGGGCCATCAGGACACCTAGTACTAGGTAGTGATGGAGTCTAAGAACTGTTGGACGACCCAGGGTACATAAGAGCGGTATGTCGTCCAGTAGGTCGAGAAGCTCGAGGAGTTTCATGCGCACTAAGACGGAGGCAGTAGGGGAAAGGAGGTCTTGTCACACTAAGCAGACATGATGAAGTAATCAGGGTTTGAGAGTTGGACTATTGATGTCCACTCAAGCTCCGGGTAGAAACAGTGCCCTTCTATTAAGGTGGACGGTAAAGGCGCTCCGGTCCACAAGTAGAATGGTCAGAAACCGTTCTGCGAATGTGTGATCCCTTCTATGATAGGAGGGCAGTTGTTGAGCATGTGAAGTGTGTGAATAATGACAAATGAATAACTAAAAGGACGGAAAAATAAATTCAAGTAAACGTTATAATAGTTTCCCTCATTGAGTATTTTGTACTCATTCCTCTCCTCCCTTTTTTTTTTCAGGATAGCACCAAGACAGAAAGTTCTCGGATGCACTTAGACCCTCAAGGTACATCTCCTACCCCTAATTCAAAGTAAGGGTTTGAACGTAAACATGCCTTCACCTTCCCTGTCTCATTCGGGTAGTAATACACAGATGATTCAGGTAAGGGTGGCGGGTTGATCACGAACACCAATCAAACCGGGTCATGGCGTGATATATAACCACATCATCCGAGAGTGATAATCAATAAAAGTGATAAACTATCTGAATCCACTAGTAGAGATAATAAAAAATGGCCCTCAAACATCCAAGCAAATCAATAAAAATGGCTCAATACTTCTTAATCTAATATAATTGTAACTTATATTTATGTGTTTTCCAAACTTACAAACATAACAAACAAGTTTACTGTGTTCTACTTTACTCATTAGCTCTAGTTTCAACCTTTTAAGATTATCAAAATAAGGATGTCTCAACTGACAATGTTCTAACATTGCTTAATTTTCTTCTTTACTATTCATTGCAACAATCAAACTTTTATCAATAACTCTCCTATTGAGATACCACAATCTTTCACGTTTACTGTCAACATCTTCTCATTTTTATTCTCTCGAAAGAAATAAGTGCCCCCATAAAAAATTATTTTAAAATTCAATTGATCTATGATACTACTAATTGACAATAGATTGATTGAAAAAGAGAGGACATGCAAAACAGACGTGGCCAAATCAATACGTCTAACAGAGCACTTCCCTTTAATAGATTGTACTATTTCATATATTGTATGAACAACACCCTTACGAGTTCGAGTATACCAATAATATGTATAAAACTTTTCTAATGATCATGTCATATGTCTTAAAGCACCAGAATCCACAACTCAATCTTTACATTATTGTCCAATATAATGAGACATCTTCTATTCATATTTTTCAACTCTCTCTAATTTCTTTCAACTTTTGAATCTCCTAGTTGCAGCTCTTGATGGCGAAAATTTTAGAGATATCTTTTCGTCTTCTTAGATAATTCAGCTACTTCATATTTTGAGCCTTCTCGCACCCTCCTTCCTCCCTCCCCCTATGCATTCAGATCCGCTAAAACTTGAAAATAATAGAAAATCCTAGATTTTATACCATATTTAATATTATAAATAGAATAATGTATATAATAAATTACATTGCGGATATATATAAGATTTATTTTTCCTATTTACAAATATTTTCCTAATTTATTAATATTACATATGAAGTTTCTTCGATTCTCTATCTCACGCCTTATTGGCTTAGCCTGCAATATGTTTAGGGTAGTAGGCGAGCTAACAGCTCGGTAAATTTAACAATAATTTTGTGCTACTAAATGGATTATAATTTATATGTTCCCCGTGAACCATATAGCATGATTTTTTATAATATTACTCGTAATTTAACATTTTTTATTTATGTGGTTTACTTCGCCCCTATAGAAACTGGTTTCGGGCCATTCGACTCTTTGACCCAAATATTAATTTATAACGTAAATAATTTAGTATAATTAGTTTTTAATTTTATTTAAAATAATTATTTTAATATAGTAAATCAATTTATATAAATTAAATAATTTTAAATAATTATTTAATATACTATAATTTAACAACTAATAATATACATATTTTTTATAATTAAAAAAATTCTAATTTTATATACAATAATATCAATTTATATTCAATAAATAATTTATTATAATTAAAATATTTTAATTTAGTATATTTATGTATAGTTAAACAATTTTATCATGTTTTAAATTGGTAAATATTTTATATAATAAAAATTTTGAAATTTATGTGAAAGTTAAATATAAAATATTAATTTATATAAATTGAATAATTTATTATAATTAGATAATTCTAATTATATATATAATAGACATGTTAAATAATCATATATAATTATATATTACAATTAAATAAATATTTTATACCAGTAAAAATTTATAATTTTATTTACAATTTATCAATAATATTAATTTATTTACTATAAATAATTATACTATTTAAATTTTATGTATAATAGTTATTTTTGTTTAATAAAATTAATTTATGTAAATTAAATAATTTAGAATAATTATATAATATATCAAATTATTTAAAATACATATTTTATAATTAAAACATTATAGTTTTATATAAAATTTATTTTATATACAACAATATACATGTATATAAAAGAATTAATTATAATTATTTTTTTCAATTTTATAATAAATTAAATTATTTTGTATAATTATTTATAATATACTTGTAAATATTTTTTTATAAATAGAAAATTATAATTTTATATTTTATTTAGGTAAAAATAATTTACTATGATTATAATTTATCAATTTTAGTTACAGAAAATCATTTAATATAATTAAAATTTTTTAATTTTATATATAATATAATTTACTATTAATATTGATGTATTTTTTACTAAAAATATTTTAATTTTTATTAATTTATTATAAAAAAAAAAAACTAATTGAATCACATACATTTAACTGTTCAATTTAGTATTGGTATATACTCAAATATAAATAGATTTGTCAAAACTTTGCAAAGTTTAATGGATCCGC
Organism: Trapa incisa; assembly: GCA_030064435.1. Classification (NCBI taxonomy): domain Eukaryota; kingdom Viridiplantae; phylum Streptophyta; class Magnoliopsida; order Myrtales; family Lythraceae; genus Trapa; species Trapa incisa. Next base: position 10,287,222 of record CM057781.1, on the reverse strand, counting down.
ATCCGAGTGTATCCGAACTTCGTGATCAATTGAACGGTATAGACCCGACTCAAGGTTCCAGTCTGTTGAACCCAAATCTAAATAGATTCGAACTTTGGATCTATATACCCGAACCCAAATCTCAGTTCCAGAATCTGAATCCAAACCAGAATTTCAGATTCTTCAAAAAATGGCCCGCACCCGGTCCTTCAGGACTCACGTACTTTTTGAAGAACATGTTCTAGAGAATAGCAAATTACCGGAGACTTGCGTTGGTGAAAACTATGGCACGGATAAATACTTGTACGTGTGGGTCGACAAAAACGTTACTGCTCGCCGCAGTTCTAGGAGGTGGCGGAGGGTGGTGGAGCTGTCGTCAACATTATCTCGGCCACGTTGCAAGGTAGCATGGAAACATTATGATGGTGATGGGATGGGATGATTCCAATAGTCACAATTACATCGCATACAATCTGGATCTCATGGACACCGATAGAAGTCCCGGAATCAATTTCTGGTCACGTCATAGAGGCTGCTCCTTGGAGATTTAGTTAGTCTGTAATGGCTAGAACTTGATGTTACAAGAACAAACTCATGGAGGCACAAACTCATGGGTTACGCTCGTTAGTTTTTCTTACAAAGTGACAAAAGTTGTACCAAAAGGAATGATGGTGCCTTAGTCACCAGGCTCAATTATCCTTCCGGTTGAGGTTATTCAGACATGAACTAGAAAAACTGACAGTGGACTCGCTTTATAATTTATCTAATAATACACTAAACTGCCATTGATACATCTTCCCTTGTAGAATTTTGAGACCATATTTAGAGAAGTAAGCTTGATAAGTTTATCACCCAAGTAGTCACATGCATTAGATTGGAAGGTACATCACATTGTAATCATGGATGGAAGATATTACATCATCAAAAGAGAGCAAATATGAATGAATCAGGACAAACCAGGGGAGGGAAATAGTATACAGACTACAAACTGAAAATCCATGGAGTAATGTCTAGCTAGCTCTTCAGCAAGTTACAGTAAATGACCCTACTACTTCACCATATCTCATTATAAATCCATTGGAAACAGACACCTACAAGCTAACTCTCATACACCAAATATAAGATATATGTAGAGCCTTTAAGAAATTGCATGACTCTACCGAAGGCACATGTTTTTCTCAGTTTATAAAATGCAGCTTTTCCTACACTGCTGTGACAGGACATTCACATCATCATTTCTCCTGGTATACTATATGAGAGTTCTTTTTAAAACTTACCTATAAAGATATTGTATACATATAATGGATTTTATTATATTTATTTAAAAATTATTAATTATAAATAATAAAAAAATTTCAATTTTATAAAATCAAAATACTTTTTTATATTATCTAATATATTATTTTATTCTCAACATATATATTTAAAATAGTTATTAAATTATAAATAATAGTACACTTTTAAACTCGAACTTCTGAAAACTCCCAGATTTACTCAAGTCAGGTCAGGTAGGAACTCGGATCTGGGTCAATCTCACTTTTAACAACCCTAAATATGGAGTTTAATTTTGAGTTTAATCAAGTACAGGCAGGTCCTATATAGGAATTTTTATCACCCCTAATATATCCTCACTTCTGTAGCTATATTAGTGACTATAGGAGCTCCTGTAAATAAATAGCTCCATCAATTTAACGACACCTTAATAATATAGGTGACTTTTTTTACCTTTGTGGAGAAATAAAGTCATAAATGATGAATTATTGAAAAGTAAACTCCACACCCAATGCAACTGAAAGTCGTCACTTTTTAGAAAGTAATACATAGAGCTAGCTGTATATTATAATAAATTTAATAGGGTTAATATATCCATACAAATAATTATATAGAAAAAATATATTCTATCATACAAGTTCAAGCTACTAAACCAGTGCAGTACATAGACTTGAGTGAGGGAAGTGGAGACAAGTTGCGGCTATATAATATAATATGATATGTATAAAAATGGACACTTCCCACCTAAAAGATAAATTGCCCTTGTTCCATTAGACCAGAATCACACATCAGCTTTCATGGGTTTTCTTCCCCACTCCCTCCTCCGTTCCCTCCTCACGATTTTACTGATTTTCACCGTCTTCTCCAGCATCCAAGCTTCTCCGGGTAGTACAGGTTCTTCTCCAACCATATCATCTCTTATAGAACGTCATGTTGTATGGAGTTAATTACTTTCAACCTGAATCTTGACATATTTGTTTTTTTTTTTTTTTCTGGAGGTGATGGGATAAGAAGAATACTGAGGGAGAGGGTGATGCGGAGCCCACCCCCGCCTCCCAGACCGGCGCTCAGAACACTGCCGAGCCCACTCCCCATCTCATTTTTACATACCCCTCCTCCTCCACCACCATCACCACCATGCGCTTAATCTTTCCATCTCCTAATTCTGTTATCCAATCCTTGCAAAGTGAGCACTGCGATTACTCAGTTTCGGGAGCATGCTATTTGTAAGTGACAAATACAGCTATTCTGTCCATCTCTTGACTTGACATCTAATGTAATCTTGTATTGGGTTCTATGAACATCTGCCTTTTCCTGTTTGCCAGAGCTCTATACGCATAGATGTTTTGTAGGCATAGTTTTAATGTCTCTTCTACTCAAGTTGTCTTTTAAATAATAAATAATTTGTATGTAAAAAAATGAATATACACATCTAAACTATGCAGAGTTAGTGATTTTATAGGTAGAGATTATTGCCATTTAGATCAACTTCATTCAATAGGAAAGAATCTCCTTTCAATAAGGTGCGAGGAGTAAAGTCTGAAGATATATGAAGTTTATACCATTTGATAAAAAAAGAATTAATAAATATTTTTATAATTGTGCGTACTTTATATTTGTTTATAATATATATTTATAAATAGTTGTAGTATATACATACAAAATTGTACACGATATCTATAAATGTCACAGCTAGGCCATAGCTATATGTAATATAAATGTCACAGCTAGGCCATATCTATAAGTGTCACAGCTAGGTGGGTCAGCTATATGTAAGTTGTGTCTTACTATTATTTCATCTTGCTATTATGACTCCAGGAAGATCAAGTAAAAATCTTAAATATTGAGTTTATCTTAAAAAAAAAAGTAAAAATGAGTTTGTAAGACTAAATATAATTACTACTGAATTGCTCGCAAATAAAATAATAGTAGTTAATTTTAATATAATTGGTACGAGAAAGAAAAACAAGATTAGCATTAACATAGATAACAGATAAATTGTCACACCAGAGTGTAGGTGAGAAAGAGAGAGTAAAGTCGAGTTCTCGGAGAAGAGAATCCACCTATATAAGTTAACAGTGGTATGACCAATACTTTTATATTTTGTTTCTTTACTATATCGAGTGACAGTACATTATTTATTATAACTACAAAAGATAAGATTTTTACGGAGAAAAATAGTAAAATTGCTAACAGAATTATAATTATCAGGATTACCGGTCCAATCAGTATCAAAGAAGAAATGAAGAGTAGAGCAGGAGTGGTGCTAAATAGTGAGGTCAAGATAAAGAGTACCTTAACAGTAATGAATAATACGCTTGATAGTTGTACAGTGAGTATCAGTGAGTTGATTAATTAATTGACAAACTTGGTGAACAGTATATGCGAGATCAGGGCGAGTAAGAGTAAGATATTGAAAAGACCCCACAATTCGTCGATATAGAGTTAGGTCAGCAAGTGGAGTGTCGATAGAGACAGAGAGGCAAGAACCAGGAGCAACAAGTGTAGAGATGGGCCGACAAGAACTCATAGTCGTGCGAGAGAGAATGTCGTGAATATACTTGTGTTAGGTGAGATAGAGCCCTTGAGAAGGAAAATGAACCTCAATGCCGAGAAAATGGTGTAGGAGTCCCAAGTCTTTTAATGAAAACTCATCTTAAATAGTACGAATAATGGTAGAGATAGGGGCACTTGGAGAGCCAGTAATAAGAATGTCATCTACGTAAATGAGAATAAAAACGTAAACTTTGATGTGCGATAGATAAATAGAGATGTATCTGCAACTGAGCCACAAAACCCCAAGCGCTGTAGAAAGGAACTAAGTTGTAGAAACCAAGCACGAGGAGCATGCTTATGACTATAAAGAGACTTGCGAAGATGACAAAAATGATGGGAAAAGAGTGAGTCAATAAAACCAAGTGGTTAAGCCATGTATACCTTATCATGGAGATAACTATGAAGAAAGGTGTTGTTAACATTGAGTTGTCGAATGGGTCACTGATGAGAGATTGCAAAAGAAAGAACTACCTGAATGGTAATAGGCTTGATGACAGGGCTAAGGTCTCATCATAATTAAGACCTGGTTGCTGAGAAAAACCTTTGGCAACAAGACGAGCCTTATAACGAGCAATAGAGCCATCAGGATACTCCTTAATTTTATAGACCCATTTGTAGTACAAAATGGGCCGATTAGGAAGAGCAAATACCAAATCTCACGTATAATTGTGAAGAAGAGCAGAAAATTCAGTATGCATGGCATCAAGCCAAGGTTGGTGATGATTGACTTGGGCATAGGTACGAGGTCCCTGCGAGCTAGCAATAAATATAGAGGGGTCAAAGTAAAATGTTGAGGGGGTAAAGAACTATCCTATGATTAAGTGATCATACGAGGGGGAGGAGCTACCACCACCGAAGAAGAGCTAGCTGAAGAAACATGCTCAATGGGCACCTCGGGTGAAAGGGAGTGCTCATGTACAGGAGAGCGAGGCATCATACCTGAATCTGCATGAGGAGCTGGGACAGGGGATGGGATGGGGAGTTGGGTAGTGGAGTGCTCTATAGGAGAAATAGGGGATGTACTGATGGCAGAGAAGGGAAACACTATTTCATGAAAATGAACAGACCGATAAATGAAGATATGATTGGTGCAAGGATCAATAACTCAATAACCAACATAGTTAGATGGATAACCAAGGAAGATACATAGAATAGAGCGGGGTTGAAGTTTATGCAAGCGGTAGGGTCGAAGATAAGGATAACAAAGACAACCAAACATACGAAAGGACTTATAATCAGGGTGAGTATGATGAAGTACCTCATAAGGGCAACGAAACCCTAGAGAATGAGTAGGAAGACGATTGATAAGATAGACAAACGTTTCAAAGGAAAAATCCCAAAACTTTGCAGGTGCATGAGAATGATTCAAGAGAGTGAGCTCCATGTCGACAATATGATGATGCTTTCATTCAGCTGGTCCATTTTGTTGAGGGGTATGGGGACAAGAGAGTCGATGACTAATTCCTGCAAGTTGGAGTTCAGACTAGAAGGAAGAAGACATAAATTCTTTGGCCCCATCATACTGAAAAAATTTAATTTTACGATCAAGGATATTTTCAACTTGTAAACGGAATGCACAAAAAATAAAAAGAATGTCATAGCGATGTTTCATGACAAAAAACCAAGAAAATTTACTATAATTATCAAGAAAATGAACATAGTAAAGATAACCGGTATGGGAAGTGATGGGGCAGGCCCCCAGATATCGGTATGAATAAGTTCAAGAGCATAGGTATGGGAAGTGATGGGGAAAGCCCCCAGATATCGGTATGAATAAGTTCAAGAGGATAAGTGATTTTATTATAAGTTCAAGGAAATGGTTGTTGTGTAATCTTGCCACATGAACATGATTTACATAATAATGAGGACGAAACAACATGTATTGATAAATGGTGTGAAAGAACATGACTGACAATAGAAGAGGTAGGATGCCCTAAACGTTGATGCTATAAAGAAATAGACTCAACCCGACTAACATAAGTAGCTGGAGAGATAGAGGAGGAAGTACAACTAGTGCGCAAACAGTACAATCCATCCTTATGATTCTCGTGTAGCAACTCCTGAGGAGAAGTAAGATTTTTTATAAGGAAATAAGTAGGATAAAATTCAAAGTAACATGCATTATCCTTTGTGAATTGAGACACAGAAAGTAAATTGAGAGAGATCTGTGGAACATAATAAATATTAGTGAAAGCGAAGCAATGAGTAGAAGAGGTGAGATAGGTAGAACCAATGGATAGAATGGGTAAACCTGTCCTGTCTCCAATCAGTAGATGTTCAGGAATGGTAGAATCTTCCTAAATAGTCATATGAGACAAATCATTAGTGATGTGAGTGGTAACACCATAATCAACATACCAGTAAAGATGATGAGAGCTAGGTTCATTTTTATAAGCATAATGGACTTGTGGGGTAGACGATGTAGGCTTTAGCTCATATGAAGGGCAATGGGTGGCTAAATGTCCAAGTAAGCCGTAAAGCTAGCAAATGAGCCTAGAAACACGAGAATTGGGCTTGAATCCATGTTGGTCATGGAAGCCCGAACGATGCTATCCAGGAGCTGGGAGGCATGGCCCTACACGAGGACCAATTTGTCAATAACGATATCCACTAGAAGGCTCAGATGATGAAGATCCAATATAAGACCTAGAAGCTGTTAACCTACTCCATGCACGTATTTGTCCATCATTTTGCTCAAGCCTGTGATTGGGGTGATTAGTAACGCGAGGAGAAAGATGAGCAGAACCTAGAGTTGGAGTGCGAGTGGCGTGGGAAGCTGGTAGAAGACCACAATCACGAGAGATGGTAGCGATTTGAGCATTACCTGTTTGAGGAAGGAGGCCAAAAAGAGGTGGAGTGTTATTGTCAAGGCCGTATTTTTGGAGTCTTCGGGCATCCTGAGCAAGTAGGAGGGCTTTGAGAGAATCTAAGGTCATGGCTTCAAGTACAGGGGACATTGCCAAGGTAAGTGCCTCCCATTCAGGATCATTCCACCGAACAACTTATCTTTGATCTCATGGTCGGGTTTTGGCCTTCCAATCTGGGCAAAATTTGTGGTTAAGTTGGATATAGTTGTCAAATAAGAGGATATAGGTTGGTCTCCCTTCTTTAGCTCATGCTATTGTTGCTCAAGAATGTCTTTTTGTGCCTTGATCTATGAGCTATACAATGTTTCCAAACGTGACTAAGCTTCAACAAAGGTAAGTACTCCAATCACCTGCAAGTTTACTTATGTAGAAAGTGAGGCTACAATAGTAGTTAGAGTGAATTTGTCATGAATTACCCATGCCTCTTATTCGGGGTTAACAATTTTGATTTCTTCATCTCCTTCCTTTAGCAACATGGTTGGTTCAGATGGTGGTATACTGCTATTAACATATCCATATAACTGATAGGCCTGGAGTAAATTACTGATATTGTTGCGCCATAGGTAATAGTTTGTACCATCCAATTTAATGGGCAAAGTTGGTAGTGCAGAGGGAAAGATAACAATAGTAGTGATGCTCATAGTTCTTGTTGACTTATAGGGTGCACCAAAGATGGATGTCCCAAATAATCCTGCATTTCATGTCCTCCATGCCTGTGTTCATAGTGCAATAGGACGTCCAAAAAGAAGACAAGAGCATCCCCTCCAAATAAGAGAGAAGGAGGTTGGCCGTGCTGATGAAGTTGTCGTCCAATCTGTGTTTGCTTCAAGGCCTCCCAGAGCTCTTCTTGAAGAAATAAGAAATGGTAGATTGTCCCGATGCAACAGGGAAAAGACGCAAAAATAGAGGGTTCTAGCTTCAACACAAGTGTACCCTCACGACAGCCGCTGCCAACGCCAGTAAACGAAAAACCCCTCTACGAGAGAGAAGGAAGGAGAGGGTTATAGGCAATGATGGTGACAGCGACTAGTCGTCCCCGATAAAGTCGCTATCGGAGTCTGTGATGAAGTTGCTATCAAAGTCTTAGTTGATAAAGAGAAGCCTTGGATAGAACTAGTAGTCCCAGAAGAAGAAGGTGTGGTAACAACACTAAACCCTATGAAGAAACCAATAGTAGCAATAGAAAATCCACCTGAAGATGCTGGAGCTGTAGCTTCTGATGGACCCTTGTCGACTAAAGGGAAGGATGTAGGTGAAGCAGAGATAGCGACAGCTGGGGTTGATGCACTCGTGGTTGTGGTGGGTGTAGAGGAGACGGGGCAGGAGAAATAGATAATGTGAAAGATGCAGGCCCTGTAGCTGATGTTGTGGAAGTAGTAAGAGGGACTGTTTATGAAGTTGTGTTGCTGAACCCAAGTGAGGACTGTGAAGATGAGAAGGTAGGCATAGGAGAGAAACTTTGAATGCTAGTCAAAATGTAGAGGAGAGGCTCGACTCTGATACCATAAAGGATTTGAGAGAAGAAGAAGCAATAAATATTTCCATAATTCTGCACACCTTCCATTTGTGTTATAACACACATATTTATACAGAGTTGTAGCATATACAAACAAATAACAAACAAATAAAATTGTACACTACAGGTACAAGTGTAACAGCTAGGTGTAGCCAGCTAGGCTAGCTGTATGCAAGCTGTAGCTATTGTCTTACTATTAAAGTTGAAGCCAGGCAGCTCCCCTACGAACTATTTGTAACTTAAATCCAATACATGCAAGTTCTGGAATACTTGCATCTGATCTCCAGAGACCAACGATCCTATAATCTGGCTGTGACTCAAATTCAAGTACTTTATGCTATCAGAAATTACAGGCAAAAACTTCTACTACTAGGAACTCAAACTAGAAATTAGGTTTTCATTGAAATCGATAAATGTAGCATTGGATAAAAGAAAGAACTACACATCAATGTAACCATCAAATGAATTATCATACAAATCAAGGATCTTGAGGCATGCTATCAGCTCAAATCCTGGAATCTTCTTCTCAAACTTGTTAGAAGAGAGGTCAAGGTATACAAGATTGGACAGCTTGGTCAAAGCAGTAGGCAAGGAGGCTGACAAGGAATTACAACTGAGGTATATGGATTGAACGTAGGCAAGGCCTATCAAAGAGTTAGGGATGGGGCCGAGAAGTTGTTCCTTGATAAATCAAGCTTCTTCAAACTCTTCAAGTTGCCAATTCCATTTGGTAGCTATCCAAAGAACAGGTTGTTGGACAAATCAAGGAACTCAGGCTGTGCAATATCTCCAATATTGCTAGGGACCTGTCCAGTGATGGAGTTGTTTGCGAGTGAGAGCTTCACAAGCATTGTCAAGTTAGATAACACAATGAGGACAACATCAGTAGAAATGTTAAGATTATCAAGGACAATGCAGCTAGATTTTCTCCATTGCATACTATCCATTCCAGGAGGAAGGGTAGTGTAAACCCTGCCCTTTTGAGTTAAGGAAAACTGAGAAAAGAACCGGTCAAACCGAGTGAGACAAACCGAACCGGTTCACAAACTCGATCATTAGAGAATGGGTAAATTAATTTATAACTCTTGAGTGACCCAATAGATTCATAAAACCTTGGAGAAGAATCATAGAATAAATTAGAAGAGAAAAATTAGACCGGTTTAGATGAATCGGATCCAAGCTAGATTGAACCGGTTTACGAACCGAAACCGATAGAGGGAAGACAAACGGGGGAATTTATGGATCCAAAGTGACCTAAAGAGTCACAAAAGTCAAGAAAAGGACTTTAGGATGAATTGGAGATGAAAACCAAACAGGTTCAGGTAAATCATATCCGAACCGGTTTGGACCGGTTTGAACCATTATTGAACCATATGTTAAATTCATTTTTCTAGTTGGCTTAGAAAATTCAAATTTGAGATTTGAGGACACCATTGGATAGAAAATGATATTAAATGAATTTAGAAAATTTTAATTTTGAAAAATTCGGTCGAATCGGGCCTAAACCGGTTTAAGATTTGAACCTAGTTCGGACCGGTCTAGTCTCATTCAGAACAGTGTTGTCTTCTTCCTTTAGATGATAGCACTGTTCACTCGCCGGAAAATCGTGCAATGCCAACTAAGATGAAAAGTTTTCGGCCATGGAGTTTCAGGCAATGAATGATCGCCATTAAGGTGCCAATCGGACGGCCAAGAGGTCTCTGAGCTTCCTATATAAAAGAGCCTCTCCTCATTAATCCTCTCCACAACTAAAAACTCCATTCTCTCTCAACTACTCTAATTTTTAGAGAAGCTTGAACTAGAGCTCGGATATAGGGTCTTTTCTGAGCCAAAGAAGGCGTGGTCGGGTTCTTTAGAACCGAGGAGAAGTCAGCTACCCGACGGTAGTCTCCATTTGCTCCGAGGGTCGTCAGAGAGACGCCAGCATGATAGAACAGCAAAGCACCTTCGGCGGACCGAAGCTGCCCTATTTTGGCCAAGCTAAAAATGGCCAATTCAAGCCCTCCTCACACCAAACCAAGCCCTCCCAACACCTCCACAACCCTCCTACAACTGAATTAGAGCGAAAAGGTAAGTCAATTTGGCTCCCGTCTGTAAATTTCGATCGGTGCTAGAGAAAGAACTGGCAAAACTTTGATGACTAAATTCTCATTAAATTCAGCATCAATTAATGCAATTCTTGATCCTAGGAGAAACCTCAGAACGAAAGTTATTTGCTCAGTCCACCGTGCCCCCGACGGTAAGCTTTCGAAGCTTTCTCTCTTTAAGTTAAATTTTTCGGTAAAGCTCCGTTTAAGCTCATTCTAACATCAAATCGTGCGATTTGAAGATGTATGAACTTCTATCTAACTTCAATTTCAACAATTAAACTCATTCGATCGGTCAATTTGATAAAATCAAATTCGACTAAGTTAGAAGGTTGAAATTGGGGGGAAATTTGGGGATTTCAAAAATTCGAGGGACTAAAGTGCAATTTCATAAAATTGAGGGCCAATTGGGCATGATAAAGATATTTGAGGGCCAATTGGGCATGATAAAGATATTTGAGGACCAATTGGGCAATTTTTGGGGCAAAACTTACCATTTTTGTTAAGTAGGGGCAAAATGGTAATTTTGGAAAAGTTAAGGACCAAATTAGAAATTTGGGAAATTAAACCCCTTCTTGTGAATTTGAATAAATTGAGGTCCCAAGGTGAATTTTAAAAGTTTCGGGACTCAATTTGAGGAAACACCGGCATTAGAGACTTAAAATTAAAGAAAACTAACTTTAGGGACCAAATTGAAAATAAAGAAAAAGTTTCATTTTCTCATTCATTGAGATGAATAAGGGCTATTAGGCCAAACGATAATGAACAAGAGTGTTTATCTCATGTAGGAACATGAAGTATCGAGAACACCAGCTAAGACAAGTTCGAGTAAGGAAAACAAGCTTGCTAAGAGGATATTCACTGCACTATCGAGTGAGTGGGATTTTTATATCATATCCGATTGGGATGATAAGCATCTCGGAAATGAAAACTCATTGCTAAGTGGTATTTTAAACATTATACCTGAGAGGAGTGATGTGAAAATTACGCAAAAAAACTACTTACTAGTGTGAGTAGATCATACCCGGTTGGTATGATAAAACTTACTCGAACGAAGTGGAAAACTCGCTTATCGGTGATAAGTGGAGATGTCCTCATACTCGGTTGGTATGATGGACAGTTGAAAAGTATATTTTGTCGGAAGTGCTCTCCCCTGACTGTGTGCTACTGCTTAAACATTTTGGGAGACCTTCTTGATGGGAGTTCGAATAGCTCTGTCATTTCGGAGGCCTTGGTTTTGGAACTTGGGAGCTCATATGCTCGATTTTTAAAATCTCTAACAGTGAGCCCTAGGCTAGTTGGCACGAGCAAGAGCTCGTAAACAAACATGACTAATATGCCATGAAAACATAAGTAATGAGTTGTTTGGCCATGGTACCAAGATAGGGCTGACATACTCATTCAACTAGCAGCAGTGCGACATGATAGGTCTCCGTACTAGTCAAGACAAACAGTTGCAGGTCAAGTGGAGGGTTAGGGCCGTTGGACCAGTGGCACCACAAATTATATGGCATTATGTGAAAAACTGTTAATTTTGCATGCATTGTGTTTACGGGACCTTCAAGATGCCTAAGAGGGGGTAGTGATGCGTTATAGGGCTCTTGACGACCTGACGGATATAAGGGCAGTTAGTCGTACCAGAAGTCATGCGATGCTCAAAGTAGCTTCAAGCACATGAGACTGGGGTGGGGACAGGATGAGGTTTATGTCCTCATACGGACACGGAGATTTGTTACTAGATTGAGGGTCGGATGTCGCATAAATCCACTCATTCTCAAGGTAGAAGTGGACGTGCTTCTATTTAGGTGGCCAGTAAAGTCGCTCCAATGCCACAAGTGGGTTTAGTGGACAGGTTGGCCTGCAATTGTGTGTTTTACTTTCATAATGAAGGATGTGTGTTGGGTGATGACACACTGTGGTAATAAGAAATGGTTATAAAAACCGAAATTGAGAATGAAATTTTTTTTAGAAAATAAGGAGTATGGCACACTCCGAATCAATCATTTTTCCTAAAAGTTAAATTTTGAAAACCTATTCACTGAGTTATTGTATTCACCCCCTCCCTTATATCCCTTTTAGGTAACCCCGGAAAGCTTACCCCAAATACCACCAGCTAACACACCTGTAATGTAGGTATGATAAGTTTAAAATTTTGTGCAGTTTTGATTTATGTTATTCTAGGAAAGGTACAGGTTTAAAGGACGCCTTACTCCTCATGGTTTATAAACAAGGGGCAACCCTTAGTAAACTAGAAGAGTGGCGGCTTGATCACGGGGATCTGACCAAACCAGGTCGGAGCGTGACAACTTGAGTGGTATCAGAGCATGTTTCCTCGAATACATAATCAGGACTAGAAAATATAGTAACTAATAGGATTAATCTTAAAATTTTTAGATAGCTCCCAGGAGAAGAACCAAGAAAACTAGGAATGACTCTACTCCACACCCTTTCCTCGTAGGAAGACAACCCTAGAAGCTTCCTAATGCCCGAGACATGGTAGAAGTCCCAAAGGACCAAATGTGGACGTATCCAGTACCACCAAGGAGTACAGTGCAAGGACATGTTAGGGTCATAGTCCTGCGTATAAAGGAAACCAATCCTAAAGCCAGGAATGCTAGTATGTACGTATATTCTTACCAAGGAGGATACTTACCAAAGAAAACTGTAGCTTCCTATCTATTCAATAACTACTTTTTGTAATAGGGCTAAAACCCCGACATTTTGTATTTCTCTATTAATGAAGTACTTAAAATTCTTAAATTCATATCTATCAATGATGTGATCTTGCTAGGAAGATGGCCCCATGGAAAGTAATCAAACAAACCCACACTACCATAGAAACTACGGAAATTTTCCATTTCAGTTAAGAAAATTTTATTAGGGAATTAAGAAACCTAGAAGGACTCTTAGAATAACCCTTAGCAAAGGAGACTCAGCAAGAAAAACCATCAAGACTCAAGGACGGCGAAGCACCAGACCACCAGCAACCCTAGAAAATCCCTGCAATGCTCGAAGTAAAGGAGGAACCACAACGATTCACGCCCGAGAATAACCATTACATATGTGAAAGATGGAGACACTATGTGAAGAATTGCCCAACCCTACTAAGGACCAGCACTAAGATAATCTATTATAGGTGTAAGGGAGATAGGATAGTTAAAGAAGAACTGTCCCACACCTCATAGATTTAGGGCAATACCTTCTAAAAAGTCATGAAAGACAGGACGGACTGGTGACTAAAACCATGAAGCAGGTTAACAGTTCACAAAGAGATCAAGAAATGGCGAGGTAAAGTGAAATTTAAACTCTTTCTTAAAGAAGATCAAATAGAGAGGGATATTACAAGAATAGAGGTAAGGTACATTGAAAGTACACCTAGAACCCCCTCAAGAGGGACAAACACGGAAAATGTCCTTTAGAAACTCTAAGGTAGGACATAGTGAAGAAAAAAAGAAATACGCTATGAAAGAGAATATTGGAAGGATGCATACAACTAAGTACCCCTTGAAGGGATCATTGATGGGCGGATGGTCATGATGTGAAGTGCAAGGAACCCCCTTAATTAATAAATTTTTCAAAGAAGGATGTATCAGGATGACCTAGCGTGACCTACTTGGAGAAAAATAAAAGAGCCAAATAATGACTCTAGGAGAACCTAGTAGAAAGGAGATAGCTAACAAACTGACCTTCGGGAGAACCATGGATTTAAACCATGACAAAGAAGGGAGAAGTGAAAAGGCCAAAACATTGGAAAAGAAGAACGAAGGAAAATTCTTAAAGAATTTTATCATTGTCGGTAAACCGTTGAGAAACCAAATCATTGGAACCGGAAAGACTCAATAAGGAAGTTGAGGAAGGACGAATGGGTAAGGAGAACTAACATGGTTATGTAAGTTGATTGGATAACAGTAAAGGTAGTTGAGAAATACTACCAAATGAAAAAAGGGATAAAGTTATACAATCCCTGGGAAGTTGAAAAGTTAGGAACAACCCTAACAGAGGTGTTCTGGAAATCTAATCGACATAGAGACAAGATATAGAAAATGTTGTGCTGTAAGGGGCATGTAAACCCAACAGTCTCGAGGAAAACATGACTCAAAATAAGGAAGAGTCGGTTAGTAAGCATGACAAGGTCAAACATAAAATTTGGAATGAAATTGTAATGAACAACGAATGAAGGAAGAATTGAAATAGGACAAAAAGGTGATAACAAGGACACCCGTGAAAACAAGTATGTAAAGCTCTAAAGAACATCGAGCTAAGGGTTTCAACGACCAAGAGGTTAACTAGACACAGGAATGGTTAGGTATCTTGGAACTCTCAATCCTGAGTACATGACATTAAAGGGAAAAATGTTGCCCTAAGCAAAGAAAGATATGAATCTAAGGATATACCCTTAAGTAAGGTATGTTATGAAGAACTTCATGGAGGGAGTAAATAATATAAAGGAAAAGAAATTCCTTAAGTGAATGATATAAAAAGGGCTAATTGAAAAAATAAGAGAAGAGTTTGCATGTTAAGCAAACATCAAGTTGACATCAAAGGAAATTGTTTCTCATGCAAAGGTTTTTACTTTAAGTTTTAGGGATAAAACTCCTAAAAGGAGGGGAGAGTTGTAAACCTCGCCCTTTTGAGATAAAGAAAACCAGGAAAAGAACCGGTAAAACCGAGTGAGAAACACTAAACTGGTTCACAAACCCGATCATTAGAGAACGGGTAAATTGGGAAATTTATAACTATCGGGTCACCCAACGGATTCATAAAACCTTGGAGAAGAACCTTAGAACAAATTGGAAGAGAAAAACTAGATCGGTTCAGATGAATCGGATCCAAGCTGAATTGAACCGGTTTACGAACCAAGCCAATTTATGAACCGAAACTGATAGAGAGAAGACAAACTGGGAAATTTATGGATCTCGAGTGACCTAAAGAGTCACAAAATCAAGAAAAAGGACTTTAGGATGAATTGGAGATGAAAACCAAACTTGTTCAGGTGAACCGAATCCGAACCGGATTGAATCGGATGCTAAATTCATTTTTCTAGGTGGCTTAGAAAATTCAAATTTGAGATTTGAGGCCACCTTGGATAGAGTATGAAATTAGATGAATTTAGAAATATTTTATTTTGAAAAATTCAGTCGAATCGGGCCTGAACTGACCGATTTAATCTTTGAATCCAGTTCGAAATAATGTCGTCTTCTTCCTTCAGATAACAGCACTGTTCACTTGTTGAAAAATTGTGCAACGCCGGCAAAGATAAAAAGTGTCAGACCAGGGAGTTTCAGGTAATGAATGACCACCATTAAGGAGCCAATCAGACGACCAAGAGGTCCCTGAGCATCCTATATAAAGAGCTCCTCCTTATTAATCCTCTCCACACCTGAAAACTCCATTCTCTCTCAACTGTTCCAATTTCCGGTGAAACTCGAACCAGAGCTCCGATATAGGGTCTTTTTCGAACCAAAGAAGGCGTGGTTGGATTATTTAGAACCAGGGAGAAGTCAGCTACCTGATGGTAGTCTTCATTTGCTCTGAGGGCCGCCGGAGAGACGACGGCATGATAGAATAATGGAGCAGCTCTGGTGGACTGAAGCTGCCCTATTTTGTCCGAGTTGAAAAACGGCCAATTCGAGCCATCCTCAGGCCAAACCAAGCTCTCCCAACACCTCCACAGCCCTCCTACAGCTGAATTAGAGTAGAAAGGTAAGACAATTTGGCTCAACTCTATAAATTATGATAGGTGCTAGAGAGAACCGACAGAATTTCGATGACTAAATTCTCATTCAATTCAGCATCAATTGATGCAATTCTTAATCCTAAGAAGAACCTCATTATAAGAGCTATCTACCCAGATCGAAAGCTCGAACCACCGTGCCCCCGAGGGTAAGTTTTCAAAGCTTTCTTTCTCTAAGTTTAATTTTCTAGCGAAACTTCGTTTGAGCTCATTCTGACATCAAAACACGCGATTGAAAGTGCAATTGGATCGTATGAAGGTGTAGCAACTCCAACCTAACTTCAATTTCAACAATTAAACTCATTTGAACGGTCAATTTGATGAAATCAAATTCGGTTGAGTTAGAAGGTTGAAACTGGGGGAAATTTAGGGATTTCAAAAATTCGAGGGACTAAAGTGCAATTTCATAAAATTGAGGGCTAATTGGGCATGATAAAGATGTTTGAGAACTAATTGGGCAATTTTTGGGGCAAAACTTACCATTTTTGTTAAGTAGGGGCAAAATGGTAATTTTGGAAAAGTTAAGGACCAAATTGGAAATTTAGAAAATTAAACCCTTTTTGTGAATTTGAATATACCAAGATGAATTTTAAAAGTTTCGGTACTCAATTTGAGAAAAACTGGTATTAGGGACTTAAAGTTAAAGAAAACTAATTTTAGGGACCTAATTACAAATAAATTAAAAGTTTAATTTTTTTATTAATTAATATGAATGAGGGTTATTAGAACAAAAGATAATGAATTTGATTATTTGTGTAGTAATACGAAGAACTGAGAATACCAACTAAGAAAAGTTCGAGTAAAAACAACAAGTTCACTAAGAGAATATTAACTGCACTATCAGTTGAGTAAGATTTTATATAATATTCAGTTGAAAGGATAATTACTAATGTGTGATTATGTAAAATATACTACAAATTAGTTTTTATTAAATCGCTCGTACAATAATAGTTTAAAATAAATATATATGCCCAAATTATCTCATTAATCAAATTTATATTTATATGAATATATAGAAATAACAATTTTACACTTAATATAAATCTTCAATTAAACATTTATATATATTGATTCAAATAAAAAATTATTATCTATAATAAATTAATTATGTATAGTCTAAATCCTTATTATTATTATTTTTTTTGCTGAGAAGAGTAAATTCCTATTAAAAAGGAAAATTGTCTTCTCCCTTCATTTAATGGCACGAGCCAAACGGCCCAAATAGGTATGGGAAAGTCAACTAATGTGCCAGAGACTCACGTCGGAAGCCCGAGAGACCGCAGGAGCCCTGCTGAATGTTGAGCTCCGCCAAATCAGAGGAGAACCCTAGGTATATATACACTGTCTATGCCATTCTTACCAAAGCCGCCGCTCCTTCGTCAACAGCACATCCTCCGTCGGACCATTCCAGAGAGATGGTTTCGCTGAAGCTCCAGAAGCGGCTTGCCGCCAGCGTTCTCAAGTGTGGCCGTGGAAAGGTCTGGTTGGATCCGAACGAAGTCAATGAAATCTTCATGGCTAACTCCCGTACGAGTTCTCCGTTTCTACTATTTGTCCGCTTATTCCTTTCATTCTTCTTCTTTGCTAGATAATTACTTTGCACCTTCCGACTTGGATAATTTGAATCGAAATTCTGCTTAAACTTGCTCTGATCAACTGGATTCTGTCATTCCGCACCCTGCTTATCCTAAACTTTGGATTATCAATAGGCAGTGATCGATTATATAACATATGGTAATGCTTCATTTTTGTAGGCCAAAACATTAGAAAGCTTGTGAAGGATGGTTTCATCATTAGGAAACCAACCAAGATCCATTCTCGATCTCGTGCACGCCGCATGAAAGAAGCCAAGAGAAAGGGGCGTCACTCAGGATATGGTAATTTATCTCTGCAAAAGATTTTCTTTAGGGTGATTGATTCTGTTTCTATGTCATTTCGTTGGAGATTTGTATGGACTAAGAGTCGTCCTGTCATTTGAACTGATAAAAATGTGTTCTCAATTTTTTTGGAGATTGCATAGTTTGTATTAATACCTAAGACCTTATAATGGGACCTTGTTTTTGCTGGTTTTGTAATACCGTGCTTTGAATTTCTATAGTTTTTCTTAAGTAATGACAAATCAAAATATCTCAGGGAAGCGTAAAGGTACAAGAGAGGCACGGTTGCCAACTAAGGTGCTTTGGATGAGGAGGATGCGCGTCCTGCGCCGTCTGCTCCACAAATACAGGGAATCTAAAAAGATTGATAAGCATATGTATCATGACATGTATATGAAGGTGAAGGGTAATGTTTTTAAGAATAAACGTGTATTGATGGAGAGCATCCACAAATCAAAGGCTGAGAAAGCAAGAGAGAAGACACTGTCTGATCAGTTTGAGGCAAAGCGTGCTAAGAACAAGGCATGCAGGGAAAGAAAGATTGCCAGGAGGGAAGAAAGATTGGCCCAGGTCATATTCTAGGCAATTGATTTTATTTGATATTGAGCCTTGGATTGACATTCTATTATGGATGTATTTTTTTGTATTAACCCATTGAACGTGCACAGGGACATATTGAGAAGCCTGTAGCCCGACCATCTGTTGTAGCTCCTCCGCTTGCTGCAGCCCCCGTCTCAAAGTAAGTATATACAACACAATAAAGTGTTGTGATGTCTTTATGGTGAATGGCTTGATGAGTCTCAACAGTATCTGTTTCTTTTGTTGTCCTGGTTTTCTTTTGCTCAAATTTTGTTGTCTTGGTTTCTTGCAGAAAAAAGAAGGGTAAAAAGTGAGGAGTCTGTCAGCACTGAAGGTTTAGTGTTGATTTCATCATAAATTTGCTCATTGGTTATCATTTCATTAGATTGAAAGGTTTTGTTTTGCTGTTTTACATTATTCTTGACTGTTGAACCTGTTTCCTTTTCCTGTAATAGAAGAAAGCATACATGAAGGAGTTGACAGACCTTTTCATTCAGATTATGTCTTTATTATATTTTTTGATGATTGGATTCTGATTATCACTAGTTTCCTCACTTGGTGATGTTAGGATGCAAATGCTGTTCCAGTTCAATTAAAATTATTCCTCTTGAGATAAAAATGAAATTCCAATAGTCAAGAACAGTATCTTCAATGTCTTCCCTGTTTGCTGTTGGGCTAAATATCTAAGTGATGGTCAAAGAAATCTTTCTCTGGATTATTTTGCCTATTGATAGAAATTTTGCCTAGTTGCCTGGAATTTGTTCTAAACGAAAGCATTTTGTTACAATTATATTATTTGATAATGAAGGCTAATTTAATTACATGTAAGATTTGTAGTTCAACATCCTATTCCAAATTTGATCTTAGGTTCACAAAATTGCCTTATTTGAATAGTGGCAGATAAATGTGTGCTTATGTTCCTTTTTAGGCTCTATAGCTTGAATTTGGTTAAAAGCTCAAGTTAGTTCTGTTAGTTTTAAATCGCTTTAGCAAGATGATTGAAGATTATGTTCTAGTTGTTACTCAAGAAAAGCACCCATGGAAAGTTCATCTTTTTTTTCCACAACATGGAAAGTTCATCTTAATTACGTTTAGTAGACCTATTGTTGTCTTATCCATATCTTGCTTATATGGAAGAAAGCTGATTTTTTGTATTAACTATTTATCCATGTCATTTTGCCAAGATACGATTATTGGTCATTAAAGAGCTCGAGCTCGAAACAGAGATGAATAGTCTCTTTGTTGTGCACTTGTTTTATAAATCATTCTATTTATATATTTACAAAAAATATTTAGAATATCCATCTTGCCACAACAGTATCAATACTATCTATTATCTTTAGTCTTTTGCAAGCACAATCACATTGGACGGAGGGGTTGAACATTGAACTAAGAATATATGGTGGTAGAGAAGTAGGGGTGGAATAGGCTGTGGGTTGGGTGAGAGATATTGAGTGAGGGAGGACCAGAATGCCCAAGCGTGGGTATGGGAGGAACAAGGCATTAATTAAGGATTAAGGGCGGATATTTAAACTGCTCGTACCAACAAACTCATAATCGAGCAGGAAGTTCGATTCAATATCCAGAACAACTTGGTGCATCATGACATAGAATCTATTTTCAATCTTTAGGGGTTTATTAGTATAAGCATATAATCTAGATACAATTAGAGAAGAGAGTACTAAAATATTTGGGGTATGTGAAAAGAAGATATGTGTAGAGAAAACCATTAACTTTTGATATTTTGATAACAAATTCTATTTTGATAAATGTGATGAGTTATTCCATAGAACTAATGATGATAAAATCATCTATATAAATAAGAAGAAATGTCACTAAATGAATATTCTTGTAATAAAAAGATTTATCAACAAGTATATAGTGAATTCTAATTAGAAAAGATAGTTACTTAAAATAAAATTTAGGTTGTACAAAAAAAAAAAAGGAAAGGCAAGACTTGCTTCTAAATTAAACAAACTAGAAATAAAAAAATTAACTTGAGATAAAAATTTAAATTGGATTGAAAATTTAATTAAATTAAAATCTTAAAAATTAATCAAATTAGGTTGGACCAAACTCGAAATTATCTTTTTAAGTAAGAGTTAGATCGATAATTAAAAGTTACATAAAAAACTAAATTGAAAATTGGATTGAAGTTGATTAAAAATTTGATTAAAATAGATAAAAAAAATTGGATCAAATTAGATTGAAAATTTGAATGAAAATTTAATAAAAATTAGGTTGAACTAGGTAATACCAAATTAAGTCCAACTGAATCGTACCGGTCGCCCACATTCTTTTTCCCTAGTCCCGTGCCCTCCTTTTCTTCATAATTCTCCCATAAAAAATAACGCAAAGTCAAATTGGGATGAATTTTTAACTAACCAAGGGCATGCACACATGCTCAAATGTCCCTCAAAACTCCATATAAAAGGTATGTTGTCCCCTTACAAAATTAAAATTGAGCTAGGGTACTCTATTTTTTAGCGCATTGTTTCATAGCACCGATAAGTACTACGGCTTCTAGAGAACAAAAACTTTTCTCCTATAAACCCCACTCCCTCCACCTCCTCTACCTTGTAGTGGCCTTAGTCGTGTACAATGGTGACCGGAGAAGCTCCAATAGACTTTGATAAAATGCTTTGTATCTTCACCTCTCTTAGAGCTCTAGCCTTCTCCAACAACACAAATTGATTGGGATGCTCCCTAGAGACTCTCTAGATCTTCCTCAACCCATCACATAATGTAGTTGTGGTAAGCCATTTCCTTTCCAATCGCTTAATTTTAAATTTTAGTTTAGTTTTGGCCAAGTTACTGATCGAGATAAATTCATGCAACTTCAATGACCCCACAACCATATATTGATCTATGAAGAACCCACAAGAGCTCCTCTACCTCTCGACATCCTAATCTTTGACCAATTCACCACCACTGGTGAGTTTTCATTTATTTTCACTGAGTGCTCTCTTTCTAGTGAACTTAAAAACTAAGTCAAAAGTGACTTAAATCGATTATGTAAGGACTTAAAATGATCATGGAAACATGGCAAAGATGATTAGGTACATGTATATTTGATTTCAAAACATAGAAACTAGGTTAATATGAGTTTGAAAGATGGAGAACTAATGTACAAATTTGGTAAACATTGGAAACCATTTTATAAATTTGAAAAATGAGAGGTCTGAAATGAAAATAAGGATAGTTGAAGGAACCAAAAGAAAATATTGTAACGACTTAAGGTTAAAATATGAAGAGGAGAAGTTTAGGGACCTATATGCAATATTAGAAAGTTTAAGGATCTAAATACAATATTAAAAAGTTTAGGGATCCAAGTGAACATAAAGAAAGTTTTGGGTAACTTTGGGAATTCGAGAAAGTTAAGAGTTGATTTGTAAATTATAATACATCATATAACAAATTGTAAATACGGAGAGAGTTAAAGAATGATACGAGTAGTACCGATAAAATATAACCTAATACTCATGCAAAATATAAGAGGGTGCACATACTTGTAGGTCGAATGTTTTAGCCGATTTTCAGTTAAGACATGGGTTGAGAACTCAAGTGGATAAATGATATCAAGTTAAAGTGAGTGAGATCACACCGAGTATGATTGGACCAAGCAAAGTTTTTTACAAACTTTATAAAATGTATGTGTACGTGCTTGTAAAATAAGTGTAGAAAATGTCATATAGAAAATAATACATAAGTTATTTAACAAAGACAAGTAATATCTCAACGAATTATGAAAGATGGGTCGAGATTCAAAAATTTATTAATAGTTGGTTAATAACTCCAAGATTTATGAAAGATCGCCATTTATAAAATATGGCCCAAGACCCAACATTATTTGAGAAGATAGTGGTGAGCTAACCATTTATAAAAGGCAGGATGAAAACTGACCATTTAGGAAAGATGGGATGAGACTGACCATTTTTTAATGATAGACAAAGATGCAATAATTTATAAAACATGGGCGGAAACCCGACTATTTATGAAACATGAGCAAAGACCTGACTATTTATGAAACATAGACCGAGATCCAATAAACATTTGAAAGATGGAATGAAATACAATAGTTTATAAACACATATTGAGACATGATAGTTTACGAAGATGGATTGAGACCCAATGGTTTATAAAATACCAACTAAGACCCGGTGATTTAAAAATGCAACACCATACTTCAAGGAAATTGATAAAAATAGTTGATTAAACCGAGAAGAAATATTTTTGAATGGGAATCAAGTATCAATGAGTATTCATGTTGGAATTGTATTAAATTAGATCGAATCAATTCAGACCAGATCGAGATTTAATTTTTCAAGTAGACCCAATAAGGGTAAAATAGTAATTTTGGGTTTAAAATATAAATAAATAATAAAAATAAAATTAGGAAATCCTGTTTAGAGCATACGCCGGTTAAAGCCTTATTCAAAGGATGGAAGAAATGGACAACATGAACAAACCTGAACTTAGGTCCAACTGGACCCGAACCCGAATAGACCTAATGTCACGCCTCTACCCGGTTTGGTCGGAACCCCGTGGGCAATCCACCACTCCATTTGGTCTAAGAAGGATTTCCTTTTCTTTTATACTGCGAGGAGTCAGGGATCCTTTTTATCTGGTTTCTTGGAATAACATTATACAAAACTTGAGTAATTTATAAGGATTTTTAGGCATACCTGACTTAGGATACAACTTCGAGGAATCCTCTTAGGTTTTGTCTCCTTTCCTGAAAGGGGTTAAAAGGAAGGGGTGAGTTTCTACAACTTAGTAAGCGAGTGTTGGGAGTGAATTAAAAAAATAAAGTTTATTAAATAATTTCATAGATCTTTCTTCAAAGCCTTTCATCATTTTCACTTATTATGTGTGTTTAACTTTTTTTAACACTTCCCCTTACTCAGGAGATGTTTAGCATACATACATACGCCTTTTATCATAAAGGGTACACACAATCGCAGGACAGTCCGAGACTGCACCCACTTGGGGATCACCCTGATAGAAGTTCGACCACTTCTACCCTGATAGAAGTGGTCAAACTTTGTTGTCCACTCTGATAGAAGTCTGACCACTTCTACCCTTAGTCTGAATGATGCCCTAGGCGCCCGATCCTCAGACTCGAAATCAATTTTTGTCCGTATGAGGATGAAGACCTTATCTCACCCTCACCCTAGTCTCATGCACAAGAAGCTTCGACTAGCTTCATGACTAATTGGCACGACAAATTGCCCTTATCATTACTAAGTTGTCCAACATTCCTTGGAATCCATCACTACCCCTCATGGGTGTCTCGATGGTTCTGAACCAGAGTGTATGCACAAACAATAATTTTTCACATAATAGCCATCATCTTTGGTGCTGATGGTCCAACAACCCCAACATACTCTACCTGTAGTTATTTCCCTAACCGGTCTGTCAAGCTAGTACTAGCGCACTGCCACTAGCCCATCAAGCCTTGTTAGTCCCGACTTGGTACCATGGCAAATCACACAGAATTTTCAATTTAATGAGAGTTTTCATGGCTCTTCTACTCATGTTTGTCTACGGGCTTCAGCCCGTGCCTACTTGGCCTTGGGCCCACTTCACGAGTTTTTCAAAACTAGGCATTGAGCCCTATAAGTTCAAAAACGATGACTTGGGTCTGTTGGAGTTGTTCTAGCTCTCGTTAGAAAAGTTTCCCAAATAATTTAAGCATTTGCACAAAGTTAGGGGAGAACATTTTTGATAAAATGATTTTTAGCTCAAAGTACTCATCATAGCAATCAGTTATGATGATAGATGTCATGCCCCAACCCGGTTTGGTTGGATCTCCGTGAACAACCCGCTGCTCTTTCTCAGTTCAAGAGGAGTTTCCCCCTTCTTTTAGTTGAGAGGAGCCAAGCGAAATTCCAACCTTGTTCCCTATACAACATATATCAAATAAAATGCAAGCTTAAAGATAAATTTAAGCATACCTGACAACGGGTAAGGCTCGGTGTTATTTCTAGTCATTTTCTCTATTCCTAAAAAGGGGTAGAAAAGAGGGGTAAGTTTCTACAACTCAGTGAATGAGTTTTCAAAGGTCTACTTTAACTTTTAAGAAAAATATTTATATGGAGTGTGTTAGACTCATTTCTTTTAAAAAATCCCTTCATTTAAAAATTCGGGTTTTTCCATTATTTCTTAGTTACCGGTGTGTCATCACCCAACACACATCCTTTATCATGAAGGTTACACACATTCGCAAGTCAGTATCACTACTGAACCTGCTAGTGGCTTCGGAGCGACTTTTCCTGCCACCCTAATAGAAGTACGACCACTTCTACCTTAAGAATGAGTGGATGTACGCGACATCTGACCCACAATCCCGAAATCACTTCTTCATGTCCATATGAGGACAGAGACCTCATCCCGTCCCCATCCCGGTCTCATGCGCTTGGTGCTACTCCAAATTTCGCATAGACACCTGGAACGATGATCTACCCTTATACTCACCAGGTCGTCCATGGCCCTTAAGACACATCACTAGCCCTCATAGGCGTCTTAATGATCCCGTACTCATGGTGCATGCACAAGCAAAGTTTTCTTAAATTTGCCATATAATATGTGGTGCCATTTGTCCCAACGTTCCCGACCTTTAAGTCAGCATGTAGCTGTTTGTCTTGACTGGTACGGAGACCTGTCATGTCGCACTGCTACTAGTTGACTAAGTATGTCGGACCTGCCTTGGTACCATGACCAAACAATTCACTTATTAAGTTTTAATGACGCGCGCGCACACACACACACACACACACACATATATATATATATATATATCATGTTCTTTTACGAGCTCCTGCTCGTGTCCATTGGCCTATGGCCCACTGTTCAAGTTTTTCAAAAACTAGCATTTTAGCCCTCAAGTTCCAAAACCAAGGCCCCCAGCCTATAAGAGCTATTCGAGCTCCCATCAAGAAGGTCTCCCAAATAGTTTAAGCATTGGCACATAGTAAGGGGAGAACACTTCCGACAAAAATAGGTTTTTACTGTCCATTATACCGACCGGTATAAGAACATCTCCGTTCATAACCGATGAACGGGTTTTCAACTTCCTTCGAGGAAGTCTCATCATACCAACCGGGTATGATCTACTTACAACCCGTAAGTAGTTTTTCCGCATAACTTTCACATCACTTTCTCTAAGTAGTGATAATTAAAAAAAATACCACTGAGTAGTGGGTTTTTATACTGAGGTACTTATCATCATCAATTGGGTATGATACATAATTCAACTCACCCGATAATGCAGTGAAATTCCACTTAGTCGGGTTCCGTCCTTAGCAAGCTGGACCTCAACTAGCGTTCCTGATGTCTCGTTCTCCTACACGAAATGAACATAATTGTTCATTATTATTTGGCCTAATAGCCCTCATTCGTTCCAAATGAATGAGAAAACCTAACTTTACATATATTTGCAATTAGGGTCCTAAAGTTATTTTTCTTTAACTTTATATCCCTATTGTTGGGTCTTTAACTTTATCTTAGGACCTCAAATCATTTGATTTCACACCAAGGGGTTTAATTTCCCAAATTTCAATTTGGTCCTTCAATTTTTTCAAAATTACCATTTTGCCCCTTTTTTTAGAAAAATGGTAAATTTTGACCCAAAAATTCCAAAATTTCTCAATTGGCCCTCTAATATTCTTATCATGACCAATTGATCCTCAATTTTAGAAAATTACATTTTGGTCCTTCGAATTTTTGAAAATCCCCAATTTTTCCCCAATTTCAACTCTTCAACACTGCCAAATTTGATTTTATCAAATTGACTGATCAAACACCTCTAATTTTGAAATTGAAGTTGAAATTGAGTTTCTACATATTCATACAATTCTAAGGAACTTTGAATTGCAGATTTTAACGCCGGAATAAGCTCAAACGGAGCTTCGCTAGAAAACAGACTGTAGAGAGAGAAAGCTTCGATTTCTCACCGATCAGGGCGCGGCGGTCGGAGCTCTCTATCTAGGTAGGTAGCTCTCCTCTAGAGGTTCTTCCTAGGATCAAGAATGACATCAATTGATTTCAAATTGGATTAAAATTTCTTCATCGAAATTCGGTCGACTCTCTCTCTAACAACGATCTGAAATTGTAAAGGGGAGCCGAATTGGCTTATCTTTCGGTCCTAATTCGGCCGTGGAAGGGCTGAGGTGGTGTCGGGAAAGCTTGTATTGGCCTGAGGAGGACACGAATTGGTTGATTTCAACTCAGCCGAAACAGGGCAGCTTCGGTCCACCGGAGCTGCTTCACTGTTTGATCACGCTAGTGCTTCTCTGGTGACTCTCGGGATGAATGGATGCTACCACCGTGTAGCTGACTTCTCCCCGGTTCTAATAAACCTAACCTTGCCTTCTTTGGCTCAGAATTGACCCTATATCGAAGCTCTGGTTCGAGCTTCGTCGGAAAACTAAGCAACTGATAGAGAGGGAGCATTTCAGGTGTGGAGAGGACGAATGGAGAGGGGCTCTTTATATAGGGAGCTTAGAGACCTGTTGGCTATCGGTTTGGCACTATTATGACAGGAATTGATGTCCTGAAATGTACCAAATGGAGGTGTTTCTTCTTCGACGGTGTTTCTTAAATTTCCCGGTGAGTGAACAGTGTTGTCATCCTGAGGAAGAAGATGACACTGTTCTGAACCGAACTAGACCGGTCCAAACCGGATTCAAAGCTTAAACAAGCCGGTTCACCCTTCATTCGACCGAGTTTTTCAAATATAAAAATTTTTAAATTAATCTAAATTCATTCTCTATCCAATGGTGGCCTCAAATCTCCAATTTGAATTATTTAAGCCACCTACAAAAATGAATTTAGGATTTGGTTCATTAATGGTTTAAACCGGTCCGAACCAGTTCGGATTCGATTCACTTGAACCAATTTGGTTTTCATCTCCAATTCCTTCACAAGTCCATTTCCATGTCTTTTGTGACTTCTTAGGTTACTTAGGGTCCATAAGATTCCCGGTTTACCATCTTTTTATCGATTCTAGTTCGTAAACCAGCTTGATCCTTAAATCGATTTGATCCGGTTCGAGTCCGGTTCACCCGAACCGATCTGGTTTTTCTCTCCCACTTTGTTCTAAGGTTCCTTCCCAAGGTTTATAAATTTCTTTGGGGCACAAGGAAGTTGAATTTCTCTGTTTTGCCCGTTCTCTATCGGTTCTGATTCATGAACCGACTCAATTCATAAACCGGTTCAATCTAGTTGGATTCGGTTCCTCTAAACCGATCTGGTATTTCTCTTCCAATTCATCCTAAGGTTCTTTTACATGGTATTATGAACTCTTTGGATCACCCGAGAGTTGTAAATTCCCAAACTGCCCGTTCATAATTGATTAGGTTTGTGAACCAGTTCTATATCCTCACTTGGTTTGACCAGTTCTTTTCCCGATTTTCCTTAGCTCGAAAAGGGCGGGTTTTACAATAGAGGTATGTCTACTCACAACTGTTAAGTGGTTTCCATTTCAATTGGTATTTATCATACCAATTGGGTATGACGTTAGTAAGCCCACTCCCAACCGACAAGTAGGTTTTAATTTAATAAATGTATGCTCATCACCCCAACCGAGTATGACATTTAAAATATCCCACTCACAATTGGGTTTTCATTTTAAAATGGTGCTCACCACCCCAACCCGGTATGATGTATAAATATGCCCACTCAAAAGCGGCATGTAGGTTTTTAATTTAATAAAGGTATGTTCATCACCCCAACATGGTATGACATTTAAATGTCACACTCACAACTAGTATGTTCATCACCCCTAACCGGGTATGACGTTTAAAATGTCTCACTCACCCGATGACTGTGACATGTTCGTCGTCCCTAGTCGATTTTCCAAGTCCGAGTTGTGCTCCCCTTTTTGCTCACTTCCTGGTCCAAAGTGTTCCTACATGGTTTGAAAATCTTTATAAGGAAGGGTTTGACGTGAAAGCCTTCTTGTTCTCGCGTATTGGCAATTAAGCCCTTATCTTTGGTTTTATTGCACTTAGGTCCCTAAAGTTTATATTTCTTGACTTTATGTCCCTATTGCTCAATTTTCCCCCCAATCAAGTCCCAAGGTTTTCAATATCCTCCTTCGATCCTTTTTTTTAAAATTATAAGCGGGGCTCAAATTTTCCAAATTTCCAAATCGGTCCCCAACGTTTTTCCAAAATTATCGTTTTCCCCCTAACTTACAAAAATGGCCAATTAGTCCCAATTCTTTCAAAAATTGACCAATTGGCCCTCCAACATCTTCCTCATTGTCAATTGACCTCCAATTTTAAAAAATTGTATTTAGATCCTTCAATTTTTTGAAATCCTCAATTTCACCCTTTCTACTGACCGAATTTGATTTATTCAAATTGGTGTTTAAACAGGATTAATTGCTCCAATTGGTGGCGTGAATCAGTTTCTACACTTCCATACAATCCAATTGAGCTTTGAATTGCGGATTTTGGGTCCGAAACGAGCTCAAATGAAGTTTCGTCAGAAAAATGAACATAGAGAGAAAGCTTCGAAAGCTTACAGTCAGAGGTGCAGTGATCCAAGTTCTTCATCTGGGAAGGTAGATCTCGTCCTCAGGGTTCTTCTAGGATTAAGAATTAGTACAATTGGTATCAAAATAAGTGGGAATTGGTCAATGAAATTTAACACTTTCTCTCTCTAGAACCAAACTATTTCAACGAAGAAGGGTCGAATTGGCTTACCTTTCTCCTCTGGAGAGGTCATGTGATGCCTTGGGGGCTAAGGTAGGGCTCGATTTGGGCGTAAGAGGTCCGAATTGGCCGAATTCAGATCGACCAAAACATGGCAACTTTAGACCGACGAAGCTACTTCATTGTTTGATCTTGCTGACGCTTCTTCGACGATACTCGGGTCAGTTGAAGGTGGGCGTTAGGTAGATGATTTCCTCCGGAGTCTATAGGACCTAAGTTCGTCTTCTAAGGATGAGAAAAGTGCTCAAGTCGGAGCTCTGGTTTGAGATTTGCCGGAAAAATGAGCACTTCGAAGGAGGAGGAGATTTGATGTGTGTGGAGGATGAATGGAGGGGAGCTATTTATATAGGGAGCTCGGAGATCTACCAGTTTCCATATTAGTCCAGCTTATCCTCATTAGAAAATTTTGAAATAGGAGGTAATATTCCCTCGCTGGAAAAGGAAAGTTTTTCTGCCATTGATAAACAATGCTATCATACTAAGGAAGATAATGACACTATTCATTGATTAGTCAGACTGTTGACCGGTCTAGTTTGACCGGGTTCGGTGACAAAAATTGATCGGTTCAGGCCTAATTCTACTGCTTTTCTCAAAATTAAAATCTATAAATTAATCTAAATTTATTTTCTTTCTAATGGTGGTCTCAATTTTTCAAATTGCTATTTTTAAACCATCTAGAAAAATGAATTAAGAAATCAGTTCAATCCGGTTCAGGTTTGGTTCACCCTGAACTAGTTTGGTTTTCTCATCCAATTTCCTTTATACACTCGAGTTTGAGTCTATGCGGATTGGCCCAAACCCAACTCGAGCTCAGGTCCAGCGGACCAGAATTCGAGCAGACCCAATCTCGAATCTGTGTGACTGGACTATGATCCGACTCGAGCTCATTTCAAGTTCGGATAGGGTGCAAGTCCAATCTCAGGTCTCGAGTTGAGTCATCGTCCCTACTTGTGGTAACGGCGATGTTCAAGGGTGACAAGAGTGGAGTTAGAGTTAACAAATAGTAATCACGATTAGGGCACCGAAAAATGGAAAAATATTCCTTGAGTAAATTCCAACCACACTAGTATCCAAACACAATTGGACATGCTCCTACAACACCTTTAATATGTGACTAACTCATTCCACCCAAATTTATATAGCTTAGGTAAGCCAATCTCCACCCCAAATTCCATTAAATTTCTATTGAGCTAAGCTTTTCACCAAAATCTAATCGAGAATAATTTTAGGCACAACCGACGACCAAATTTCATACCACTTGAGCCTACAATAACCCTGTAGAATCCAACTATTATCCAAGTTCTTAACTCTAATCAATGAGTCATGGTAGATAGTTTCCAACCATTTTTTTGATGATACATTAGATTAAGCCAAATCACCACCAAATTATTTGAATTTAGAATTAAATTGATCGTATTAGTATAAGAGTAATTATGTCATTTATTGATTAAATTATTTTAATACTCTTATTTATTGTTTATATTATTATTTATTTATTTATTCTTATATATTTTAAATAAATTTATATATTAATGATATTTTATATATAATTATATAATATAAATATATAATACAAATATTATAAATAAAAATTATTGTATACAATATATTTAATATAATTTAATTATATATATTAACTAACAAATTATTTAATTTAATTAAAATAATAAATTTATCTTTTTAATTTTTTATTAATAATCATTCAACTTACTTAACATCCAAACGGAAAAATTATTAAAATTTTTTAATATCTTTAAATCTATCACTTTAATTATACTCTAAACAACTAAAAAATCCTAAAAACTCTAAAAAACCTTATATTATTTTAGCTCAAAATTTATTTGAACTTACACATAATATTAGTGGTATTATATAATAACGTAAATGGAAAGAAAGGTTTGAAGCTTATTTTTTTGTCCCCATAAACCACTCCATTTTTTTATTAAGTAATTTTTTCACTTTCCAAATCACTACAAACTATTAAATATAAATAAATAAATAATATTATTTTAAATAATATATTCGAACGTATAATTAAATTAATAATAGTATTAATAATATAATAGTTAAATTATTGTTATTTTTATTATTTATTTAAAATAAATAATTTTTTACGTTAAAATTTTAAAAAATAAATTTTATTTGAATAAAATTTATCTTTTAAATTTTAAATTTTTATTTTGAATAAAGTTTTATAATATAATATTTGTATTTTAAATATATAATCTAATTTATTTTATTTTAATTGGTAAAAGTATTTTATTATTAAATTTTAATTGTAATATTGAATTTTATTAATAACAAAATAAAATTTTAATTATTCTTTATTAATAACAAAAAAAGGTGAATATGTTGTATGGGTACCCTAATTTTTCATGTGCCGGTTGGTTAACTTTGTTCTTATGCACCCATACTTGCAGCCTTAACATCCCGATCAAAATTTTCCACCCCTATTGTAGGGTATAGGAGAATCCAACCCGAAAAATTAGTGGGAATGTAGGAGTATCAAAGGAGGCCTAAGAGAATCCAATTTAGTGGGAATGGAGGTGTATGGAAGGACTCGGACTCGCCGCAAAAAGCATTGAAAATGCAAGCCAGTAACCTTGAGATATTATTAATTATTGCAAGTTGACGAGTTGTAAAAGGCTTCATTTTGCTGCTATCTTTGTAGGAATTGACGTCTCTGCTCCTAGAAGCAGTCTGGCACACCCAATAACACACTTCCTTTGGATTCCCATTTTTTTTTGAAGCAGCTGAGCGGAAAAGGCTTGATTTTTGCTGCAATCTTTGTAGGAATCCACATCCATGGTATGATCATCAAAGCAACTAGCACACCCAATAACATGTTCCTCTAGATTCCCATTTTTGAAAGCAGCTTAAGATGTAAAAGATTGATTTTTATTGCAGTACATGTAGGAATCCGCTTCTCTTTGAAAGCAACTATTGCAAACCCAATAAGTGACTTCCTTATGCTGTAAAAGGCTATATATACTACCCACTGTAGGAGCTTTTGAACCAGAGTCTACCATGGCTGGTGGAGAGAAGCAGGTGATGGTAATCGGGATCGACGAAAGCGAGCACAGCAAGTACGCTCTCGAGTGGACTCTCGACCGCTTCGTTGCGGCTTACGTTCCAATTGTCCTTTCAAGCTCTTCATCGTCTACGCCAGGCCGCATGCCGCTTCCGCTGTCTGTCTAACTGGACCTGGTAGTTCACAGCCGATCTTCGTGACTCCAAATTCCCATGCCCTCTTTTCATTTCCCTCATTCGATTTAGAGGAATCTGATGTCTAGAGTTTTGAATGAATTGCTCTCTGATTTATTATGATGCTCTTGCGTGCGCAGGAGGTGCAGCTGGAGATTTCCTGCCGCTTGTGGAAGCTGATCTTCAGAAAACAGCTGCCAGAGTTTTAGATAATGCTAGGCAGATTTGCGAGAGTAAATCGGTAGAGATATCCCCTGTCCTCTCCTTGCAATTCAAAGCAGTTGGGTCTAATTCGAATTCTGATAGCTGATGTCTGTTGATTAATTAAGAACCAATAATTTGATGCTTAAGAAAAACATGTTTCAAACCCTCAAGATATACCTGTGTTAGGACCAGTTTTAGTAGTAAGAAGTTCATCAGTTATGGCTCAATCCCTGCTGTGTAGTAGTAGTCCTTAGCAAGAAGACTCAAGAAACTATTACAATGGAGTTGTAATAATATGGCATAGAGAAACCACTAAACTAATAGGGAAGATTGAGAGGCGGGAGGACATCTGAACCCTTATAAAAATATATATCCAGTAGATTCAGATTATTGAGTTATAACTTACCTGGGCAAGTTAAACAAAGAAGATGACGGGCATTGGAATGTTGGAGTTGAGTATAATGTCTTTGTGCAAATAAGGATCGACTTATGCAGAATTAAATGCTGTGAATAGAATTAGTTTTTAAATGATTATAAGGACTACCTTAAAAATGCCCAAGCATTTCACTTAATAGCTTGGCCATTTGCAGGTAAATGATGTAGCTCTGGAAGTGGGAGAAGGGGACCCAAGGTACGTTCTCTGTGAGGCCGTGGACAAGCACCATGCAGCAATACTCGTCGTCGGCAGCCATGGCTATGGAACTGTTAAAAGGTTACACCGAGATACCTACCTGAATACTATTATTACATAGCAGCATATAATATATATAGCTATAGACAATTACGCACAAGTTCTCATGGAAGAAATCCCTGCAAACTTAAAAGTCATTGCATTGTTGTTGTTCCAAGAATACATGATTATGATACCATATATTTGACCCAAAAAAAAGAAGCATGATTATGGAAGTCCTAATAATATGAAAATCTCTTGCTCTTATGCAGGGCTGTCCTGGGCAGTGTTAGTGACTACTGCGCTCACCACGCTCATTGCAATGTGATGATAGTGAAGAAGCCCAAGACCAAACACTAGAATTCTTGGATTGCCCATCGTTGCCATTGTGTGTCTTGTGTGTTACAAGTACTCTCTCTCTTCTTTGCCTCTCTCTCTGTCGCTATTGTAAGAATAAAGACTCATGCTCTATTACTCCAGGCATGATTTGTGAATGGTTGCTCCAACTTAGCCTAGCTGGACGGCTGTTTTCGGGCAAAGTCGAGGACTATTACAATAGGGATCTAATGAATCTCTTGTCGAACCCTTTGTTTGTTAAATGCATGCAGGTAGGCAGCTTCCATTCTCTAGTACTCCATGCCTTTGATAAATAGTGTCTTTGAATAAATTCCTTGATCATTCTCATATATTGAGAGAGAAATTGGGGATGAAAAATTGAAACCTCTTTATTTTTTCTAAACCCTAACTCAATTATATACATGTCTATTTATTAACTACCTTAAATAGAATATATGATATAATTTTAATATCTAAGATTATATCATAATTTCCTTAAATATCTTATACTATTTCAACACTCCCCCTCAAGATAGGATAAATATCTATCATTCCCATCTTGTTACAAATATTAATCTACTCTTTAGGTCCTAATCCTTTAGTTAAACAATCTGCTAATTGTTCACCAGTTTTCATGTAGTGTAGCTCCACGATTTTGCTCTCAAGTTTCTCTTTGATGAAAAATCGATCAATTTCAATATGTTTGGTTCTATTATGTTGAACTGGATTGTTAGCAATGCTGATCGCTGATTTATTATCACACCATAACTTAATGGGTTCTTTCCTGAATAAACATAACTCCATCAATAAGTTATTTATCCATATTATCTCACATATGCCTTGAGTCATACCTCTATATTCTGCCTCTGCCGTTGATCCTGCGACCACCTCCTGTTTCTTACTTTTCCAATATACAAGATTACCTCCAACAAACACGCAATAACCCGATGTCGATCTTCTATCATCTACACAACTAGCCCAATCAGAGTTACAAAATCCTTCAACTTTAGTATGACCTCGAGACTTGAACCAAATGCCTTTTCCCGGGCTACTCTTTAGATATCTCAATATTCGCATAACTGCCTCCCAATGTTCTGTCCTAGGATCATGCATATATCTACTTACAATACTAACCGCATATGTGATGTCCGGTCGTGTGTGACACAAGTAGATAAGTCGTCCCACAATTCTTTGGTATTGTTCTTTATCCACTAGGTTCCCTGACTGAGCACATAGCTTATGATTTGGTTCAATTGGAGTAGCAGTAGTTCGACAACCCAACATCCTTGTTTCAGTAAGTAGATCTAATAGATATTTTCTCTGAGAAAGCACTATGCCTGTCCTAGACCTGACTATCTCAATACCGAGAAAATACTTAAGTGCACCCAAATCTTTCACTTTAATTTTTTTGCTCAATCTTTTGCTTTAGTCGCAATATCTCATCGCTATCATCTCCAATTATAATAATATCATCTACATATACTACAAGGACAGCAACTTGACTATTTGAGTGTTGATAGAAAACTGTGTGATCTCCATTGCATTGTTGATATCCCATTCTAACTATTGCATGTCGAAATCGGTCAAACCAAGCTCTTGGTGATTGTTTGAGTCCATACAAAGACTTCTTAAGTGTACATACCCTCCCAGTGGTCTTCATTGTATCAAATTCAGGTGGAATCTCTATATATACCTCTTCTTATAAGTCTCCATGCAAAAATGCATTCTTTACATCTAATTGATGTAATTTCCATCCAAAGTTGGCAGCACATGATATAAGTATTCTGACGGTACTCATTTTAGCAACTGATGCAAATGTCTCATCATAATCTATTCCATATGTCTGGCTGTAGCCTTTTGCTACCAATCTTGCTTTATACCTTTCTACCTTTCCTTTAGCATTTTGCTTAACAGTGAATACCCATTTGCATCCAACAACCTTTTTTCTGCTTGGAAGTAATGCTAGTTCCCATGTCTTATTTTTCTCTAATGCACGCATTTCCTCATGCATTGCTGCAAGCCACTTTGGATCATTTTTGGCCTCTTGCCAATTTCTTGGTATGTGCACTAACTGTAATAATACAATAAAGGTCTTGTATGTAGATGAGACAGATTCATATGAGACATAATTAGATATATCATATTCATAACCATATCTAATTGGAGGTTTTCCTGCATTAGCTATAGGTTTTTTACGAATAGCAATGGGCAGAGATTCATTACCATCTGGTGATGACGAGGAATCGTCAGGAGATTGATGGGTATCTGGGACATCTGGTGATGATGAGAAATCGTCAGAAGATTGATGGGTATCTAGGACATCCGGTGATGATGAGGAATCGTCAGAAGATTGATGGGTATCTGGGACATATGTGGGCAATGAGTGTGGTATAAGTATCTGTTCTTGTTGCTCTCCACCATCTTCTTTATCTTCCTCCCCCTGAGCACAACTATTGTTCCTTCTACTATAAACCTTCAATTCTGGTTTATTGGTCCCTCCTTCATTACTACTCAATCTCTTAGGACATGGGATTATACCTACAATGACATCATCTTCTTTATTATCACTAATTCTCTCTTCATTTTCATGTTGTGCTTCAGTCAAATCATCTAGCATTATGGATAACATTGTTGATTCACCATAAAATGGTTCATTCTCACAAAATGTTACATCCATACTCACAAAAAGTCTTCTCTCGCTTGGACACCAGCACTTGTAACCTTTCTGAGTGCTAGAATAGCCCACATAAATACACTTCAATGCACGTGGATCAAGTTTAGTTACTATGGGACGATGATCTCTCACAAAACATACGCAACCAAATACATGAGGACGGACTACATATATATTGTGTACCATCAAAAGTTCACAAGGATATTGAAAGTTTAATATCTGAGAAGACATCCGATTAATTAAATATGTTGCCATCAATACTGCCTCACTCCATAGATATTTTGGAACATTCATTGTAAATAGAAGTGTGTGAGCTACCTCTAACAAGTGTCGATTCTTCCGTTCTGCCACTCCATTCTGTTCTGGTGTATCTGGACATGTGGTCTAATGCAGAATCCCCTTTGTAGATAAATACGATGAGAATTCTCTATTAACATATTCAGTACCATTATCTGTATGGAGAGTACTCACTTTGGCATTATATTGTGTTTGCACCAAAGCTAAAAAATCTTTAAAGCAAACCAGTGTCTCAGATTTATTTTTCATCAAATATACCCATATCATCCTTGAGTAACAATCAATAAATGTAATAAACCATCTGAATTCGCCAATCGAAGTAACTGGACATGGTCCCCAAACATCGAATTATATCAACGAAAATGGTGAAATACTTCTTAAACTAGTAGGAGAATAATGTGTTCTTGTATGTTTTCCAAACTCACAAGCATTACATACAAGCTTGCTACGTTCTACATTATTCATCAAGTTAGGTCTTACCCTCTTAAGATTCTCAAACGATAGATGACCAAGACGACGATGCTCCAATATGACTTCATTCATTGCTCGTTCAAACAAAGTAGTGGTTAAAGCTGTGCTAGACTCATCTCTCATAAGATACCACAATCCATCAAGCCTCCGTCCAGTCCCAATTGTTCTCTTGGTATTCCTTTCCTGAATGACACATGAATCTCGATCAAAGATTACTTGACAGTTCAATTGATCACTAATTGCACTAACTGATAATAGATTAACCAGAAATGATGGGACATGTAGAACTGATGATAATGTAATTGATGAAATGCATTTAATTGAGCTGAATCCCATAACCGGTTGAAATGTGCCATCAGCAGTTTGAACTCTATTATGGGAAAAAGGTGGAGAACCAGTATATGTAATAAACTCTATTGATGTTCCTGTCACATGTCTAGATGCGCCTAAATCAATAATCCATTATGTGGAAGATGGTTTAAAAGAAAATGCATGTGCAATAGTACATGAGTCAGCATTAGCATAACACATGTCGTTGTTTAAAATGTCAGCACCTTTAGCACGATAGGTTTGTCCCCCAAATCGTCCACAACCTCGACCTTGACCTCGGGCTCCATGTCCTCTGATGCTATGTCTTGTTCCACCCCCATGCAGGAATATGTGTC
Organism: Trapa incisa; assembly: GCA_030064435.1. Lineage (NCBI taxonomy): Eukaryota > Viridiplantae > Streptophyta > Magnoliopsida > Myrtales > Lythraceae > Trapa > Trapa incisa. The sequence goes on along the minus strand of CM057781.1, from coordinate 10,249,513 downwards.
GAGGAACAATTCCAGCTAATATGTTCATTCTTCCCACAATTATAGCATTGTCGGTTGTCAATAATCGGTTTTGCTATAGTAGAGCGAACTGGTATTACTGATATCTTAGAAGTGTTCATAACCTTTTGTCTTGACTTCTCATGAATTAGTGTAGCAATAACATCTTCCATCGGAGGAATTGGAGACTGATGACATATCATTGCTCTCTTGTATTCATATTCTAGATTTAGTCCCCTCAGGAGGCGAATCACACGTCGTCGCTCTATCCATGCTCTAATAAAAGCTGTATCTGAAGGATCAGATGTAATTAATGGATCATAATAATCAAGTTCAGACCATAACCTTTTCAGCTCAGTACTGTATTCTATTATACTTCGCTCCCCCTGCTTTAGTGCGTCCAACTTATCTTCAATCTCAATCACAGTCATCATATTCTCAATACCAGAGAATTGAGTAGCCAAAATCTTCCATATATCAAATGCTTTATTAATACCTTCTACCAACCCCGTGATAGAAGTAGAAAGTGATCCTATTATCCATGCAACCACCAGAGAATTAGTCGCCCTCCACACCTTTCATGATGTGTTGGTAGTATCAGTGGGTTCTTTATACGAGTCATCAATGTAATCTTCCAAATATTTTGACTCTAGTATGAGTCTCATCTTTCTCGACCAACTCAAATAGTTTTTCATTCCTTCAAGTCTCTACTATATTGGGAGTAATTCCAACTTCAAATCTCGATTGAGAGTATTGTTATTTTGAGGCGATACATCCTCTCTTCCTACAAGCAATTTGACCATACTTTCTAAAATTTCCTTCAACTCCCTTCCTGTTAATGTTGCATCCATTTTCTTCATCTTCTATGACAATTCAGTTATGCCGTGTCTTGAGCGTTCAGATAAAAAAAACTTGAAAATAGCAGAAAACCTTAGCTCTAATACCATGTTACAAAACTGGATTCGAGAAAGAGAAAACAAATATATTAATAGAGAGACATTGGGGATGAGAAATTGAAACCTCATTATTTTCTTTAAACCCTAACTCAATTATATACATATCTATTTATTAATTATCTTAAATAGAATATATGATATAATCTTAATATCCAAGATTATATCATAATTAACTTAAATATCTTATACTATTTCAACAATAATGAATAGGAAAATGAGTATCAGTTTTGTTTTAAGTTATAACTATTCAGGTAAGAGACTCTAAATTCAAACCGGATGAAGCTTTAACCATTTTTATGCTCACAATCTCAAAGTTGGGTTCATACTGAAAAAAAAGAAAGAGAGACTGTCATAAGTAGGTGAAGGGTGGATACATATCCGCGCCTAAATAATCCAAGTAACACCGCTTTCCCCTGCACATGACGTGCTATTATCTGTGAAAAGCTGAGGATTGGGCTGCTGTTGCAGGAGCTGAGGTGGTTCTGCCCATAGTCGAATCATATTTGAAGAAAATAGCGGTCTTAGTGACAGACAAGACCAAGAAGCTATGCAAAAGCAGATCAGTAAGTATTGATATGCTGCCGCGCAGCTTATCATAGCAATCATAATCAGCCCGTGAAACCTCAGCCAAATTTTTTCCCTGCGGAATCGCTGAACCTTTTTGAACTGTGAGTGATCACTCAATGTTTACACATATATAAAAGCTTGGGGTTTCCTTTTACGTTCATGATGTTGTGTTTGGAGTGGTGGAAGGGGATGCAAGGAACGTTTTGCTTTCAAGCTTGGGGTTTCCTTTCAATTCTTCTATGCAGATTTTACATAGATTTATCCAAAATCTATATAATAACTAGGTTTTGCTTGATTTTGGGCATATAGGGTACACATGCACACCCACCCTACAAGGTATGATGATTACTTTTTTTGCTCACTTCATCATGCTACATGATTTTTCGTTTCTTATACAATTGGAAAATGGGCTGTGGAAATTTATAGAGATGGATGGGTGATTTTTCCACTGAAAGGAGAGAAAAAAAAAAAAAAGAAGTCGTCATGATCAGTTCAAAGGCATTGCATTGGATTGGGCCTTGACCAATCATTGGGAGATTTACTTTCTTTCCATTGTGCTATCCAGAATTATTTATACAAATGAAATTTTGAAATAAGATTGAATTTGGAGATATAAACCAAATTCAATTCAATTAAAATGCTTACATAAGATATTTATATTTTGTTGACAAAATCCATTGATTTTGGAGGTATATTATGACAATATTGGAAATTTGATTAAATATTGAAAATATAATCTTTTTGAAATTATATTTGAACTCTAATTTTAAATAAGATCATACCTTAGGTAATTGATTGGGCATACTTACTTTAGAACATTAGTTTTATGTGATTATAATTAGTTCTCTTATAGGGTCATTCATTAATTTTAGAGGTAGTTGACATTGGCTGATTACTCGTGTGTCACGGGTGGAGGAGGTCTTGTAAATGATCTTTTTATTGGAATGAAGAGAAAGAGGATCATTCATGGTGAAGAATGAACAAGATAAGTACCTCTTTCTATGGTCGCATCCTTCCTCTAGAAGGTTTATTTTGAGTAATGTCCCTTTCTCTCCTATATGGGTTGTGTGGCCGCATGAGATGAATTTCAATGGTATGATGTTATTTGGTTCCATGGATATACTTCCCTTGAAATGGTTGAGACTCATCTCTCTATTGAGTTTATATCCAGTCTAGTCCAATATCAAACCAACTAGCGAGGATGTCATATCATTTTCATATAAACTTAAGAACACTATTATAAAATTAATTTTATACTCTAAATAATAAATATATTTTAACTAAATATATTTTAAAAAATAAATATATTTTTACCATGCACTTTACAATATATCATTATTCAATTTATTTATTTATTTTTATACCATTTAATCTAGCTAGTAAAAATTATTTTTTATCATTATATTTATTTAATAAACATCATACAAGATATTTATTTTGTCTCACATCAAACATAGTTGGACTTGAACATAATCTCAACACAACCAAAATGTTTTATGATACAGATGGATCTTATGAACTAGGGATGAAATTTATATATCTTAATGAACACTCTTCATAAAACTCTCAGTAATCAAATATTCAATTATAAGAAATATTGAGGAGAATTTATGAATGATATAATTTTATTTAATTGACTTTTTTAATTTCATATCATTTAATCTATATTGTACATTTGATCCATCTAGCAAATATGAAGTTGTTTATTTTGCATGATATATGGTTTGGAATAAGGTTATAAAAATAATAAGATTAGGCAACACACTCCACACCTCGTATGAACTTTAACTTTAGCAAAAAGTCTAATAACAAATTAGAAATAATAGGTATTTAGGCCATTTGACTTTTGAATTCACGTTAATTTCATAATTACTTTATCTATAAAGTTGATATATATATATATAAATATTATTTTATTTACATATTTATATAATATTAAGTTAATCTATTAAATATTTTAAATTTTATTTTTATTGTTAATTATCTGAAAATTGGGTTAGATCAGAATTTCGGTTCGAATGTTTGGTTCTCCACGCTAAAATTAAGCAACTAATATGATCTATATGAAGTATTCAACATTTCACATAAAATCTACTTCTTATAAAAACATATAATGAATTTATATTATAAATAATGTGGGTTATATGATTTTATTAAATTTATTTTTACCTTACCATAAATAATTTATTATAAATAAATTAAAATTTATTTATTTCTTTGGGAATAAAAAAGTTCAAGTCAATATTAATATTTTATAACTTATGCTATCTTAATAAATTTACTACTAAGAACAATGTTCATAAGATACCTAATTGTTCACATCTTGTGCTTATGAGAGAATAAATTATTGATAGAAAATATTTTTTTATTATTTATTTTGTATTTATAAAATAATATTTTTTAGTATTTATTTATCTATTTATGGATGGTAACTTTTGTATAAATATTAGACGGACAATTATACTACATATAATTTACTTTCTATTATATCATCATTTCTTTTCTATTCTATAATAGGATGAGAGCCATTGTAGATATTCTATTGAAGTGATAAAATACTAATACACAAAATTCATGATTGGTGATTCCTAATCTTTATTTTCTTTAAAATATTTGATAGTATCTCTCATTTTTACAAATATTATCTACAAATTTGTTGGGTGATATTTTGTTGTTGTTAATACATATTTCGTATACCCTTAGTATCTATTCTATATTATAGCTTATGTGAAAAATTATTGTTGTGTATTTTTCGATTCGTCGGAGCTATTTCACTATTCTATCACGCCGGCGTTTATCCAGCGACCCTCAGAGCAAATGGTGACTACAGCGTTTAGCTAACTTCTCCTCGAATCCAAATAACTCGACCACAACTTCTTTGGCTCAGAAAAATACACAAGTTGGAGCTTTGGTTCGAGATTTATCGAAAAATGAAGCAGTAGGGAGAGAGTGGAGTTTTCAAGTGTGTAGAGGATAAATAAGCAGGGGCTCTTTATATAGGAAGCTCGGGGACTTCCTTGCCGTCCGATTGACGCGTCATTTGAATAAAGAAGATTACATTGTTTCAAACTGGGTTCAAAGCTTAAATTGGCTGGCTCAGGCCTGATTCGACTGAGTTTTTCAAAACTAAAAATTTTTAAATTCATTCTCTATCCAATGGTAGCATCAATTCTCCAATTTGAATTTACTAAGCTACTAGAAAAATGAATTTAGTAGCCGGTTTAATAGTGGTTCAAACCAGTTCAAGCCGGTTCGGATCCGATTCACCAAAACCGGTTTGGTTTTCATCTCCAATTCATCCTGAAGTCTTTTTTCATGACTTTGGTGACTCTTTAGGTCACTCGGGATCCATAAATTTCCTAATTTGCCATTTCTCTATACCGGTTTCAATTTATAAAATGACTCGGTTTTCTCTTTGTAAATGACCGTAAAGAAAATTTCGTGTCCATATGAGGATAGAGACCTCATCCCAACCCCACCCCGATCTCATATGCATTAAGCTACGTCTAACTTCCCTGACTGTTGGCACGACAATATGCCCTTATCTCCATCATGTCATCCAGTAGCCTATATGACACATCACTACCTCTCTTGGGCGTCTTGAAGGTCTCGTACCTCAGTACATGCACAAAACAATAGTTTTTCACATAAGCCATTTAATATGTGGTGCAACTGGTCCAACGGCCTCAACCCTCAACTCGACCTGCAGCTATTTGTCTAGACTGGTTTGTCGACTTGTCATGTCGCACTGCTACCAGTCCATCGAGTATGTCGGTCCTGTCTTGGTACCAAGATCAAATATATCATTCATTTAAAGTTTTCATGGCTTAAACTCATGTTTGTTTACAAGCTCTTGCTCGTGCCAACTGGCCTTAGGCCCATTGTACGAGATTTTTAAAATCGGGCATATTAGCCCCCAAGTTCCAAAACCGAGGCCTCCAACCTGTGTGAGCATTTCGAGCTCCCGTCAAGAAGATCTCCCAAAAAGTTTAAGCAGTGGCACACAATTAGTGGAGAGCACTTTCGACAAAATGATCTTTTCATCTGTCCATCACACCAACCGGGTGTAAGGACATCTCCGCTTATAACCGATAAACAGGTTTTCTACTTCATTCTAGGAAGTTCATCATACCAATCAGGTATGATCTACTTATAGTTGATAAATAGTTTTTTTGTGTAATTTCTAAATCACTTCATTCAGGTGTGATGGTTAAAATTCTACTTAGTAGTGGGTTTTCATTTTCGAGATTCTTATCATCTCAACCGAGTATGATATAAAAATCTCACTCACCCGATAACGCAGTGATTTCCTCTTAACCAATTTTCGTCTCCTTTCAAGCTTTGTATTAGTTGGCGTTCCCGATACCTCGTATACCTACACTATATGAAGATCCTTTTTCATTATCCTTTGTCTTGATATCCTTAATTCATTATGAATGAATAAAAATATCAAACTTTTCAAATATTTGTAATTTGGTCCCTAAATTTCTTTTCTTTTACTTTAGGTCCCAAATGCCGATTTTTCCCGAAATTGAGTCCCGAAACTTCTAAAATTTACCTTGGGATTCAATTTATTCCAAATCACATAATGGGGTTCAAGTTTCCCAATTTCCCAATTTGTTCCCCAAAATTTCCAAAAATTACCCAATTGGTCCTCCAATATCTTTATCATGCCCAATAGACCCTCAATTTTATGAAATTACACTTTAGTCCCTCAATTTTTAGAAATCCCCAGAATTTTAAGCTTCCAACTCAGCCAAATTTGACTTCATCAAATTGACCAATCAAATGAGTTTAATTGTTGAAATTGAAGTTAGATTGGAGTTCTTACACCTTAATATGATTCAATTGCACTTTGAATCGCATGATTTGACACTGGAACGAGCTCAAACGGAGCTTCACCGGAAAATTAAATGTAGAGAGAGTTTTGAAAGCTTACCATTGGGAGTGCGGTGGTCCAAGCTTTTAATTTGGCTAGATAGCTCTTGTCCTGTATTTTTTCCTAAAATCAACAATCACCTCAATTCATGTCAAATTAAGGGAGAATTTAGTAAGTAAAGTTTTGTCGGTTCTATCTCTAATACTGATCGGAATTTATAGAGTGGAGCTAAATTGGCTTACCTCTTCACTCTAATTCAGCTGTAGGATGGCCGTGGAGGTGTTGGGAAGGCTTGGTTTGGCTTGAGGTGGGCTCAAATTGGCCATTTTCAGCTCGGTCAAAATAAGGTAGCTTCGGTCCGCCGGAGCTGCTTCATTGTTCTATCACGTCGGCATTTCTCCGGCAACCCTCGGAGCAAATAGAGACTACAAGCGTGTAGCTAACTTCTCTTTGAATCCAAAGAACCTAACCACGCCTTCTTTGGCTTAGAAAAATGCCCAAGTCGGACCTCTGGTTCGGGCTTCATCAGAAAATGGAGCAGTAGGGAGAGAGTGGAGTTTTCAGGTGTGTGGAGGATGAATTAGAATGGGCTCTTTATATAGAAAGCTCGGGAACTTCTTGGTCGTCCGATTGGTGTCTTAATGACGGTCATTCTTTACCTAAAACTCCCTGGCGGGAGACTTTTCATCTTCTTTGGCGCTGCTCGATTTTTCAGTGAGTGAATAGTGTGTGTAGTGGACGTGCTGTCCTGCGAATGTGTGTTCTCTTCATGATGAATGGCATGTGTTGATTGATAAACACGCCGGTTGTGACTAATGATTTAAAAATTGCTATAAAAGACCGAGATTTTGAGGATGAATTATTTTTAAAAAAAAAATGAGTCTAGCACACTCTAATTCATACTATTTTTCTAAAAGTTAAACTTTAAACACCCATTCACTGAGTCGTTGAACTCACCCCCTCCCTTATATCCCTTTTCAGGTAACCAAGGGAAATCTACCCAAAGACATCTTGTTAGTTACACTTGCAAGACAAGTATGTAAAGTTTAAAATTTCATACAGTTTTGATTAAAGTTATTCCAGGAAAGGTATGGGTTTAAAGGACGTCTTACTCCTCCCGGGTTAAAGAAGTGAAAAACCCTTAATAAACCGAGAGAGTAGCGAGTTGCTCATGGGGATCCGACCAAACCGGGTCGAGCGTGACACTTGAACTGGCCAAAAGTTTCTTTTTGGTCTCACAAATACTCATATTTGCACTTTAGTCCTTAGCTTTACATTTTATTGAAAATAGGTCCCTAGACCTTCCATAATAGGCAAACCTAGTTCTCAAACTTTCCAATAAGCCCCAAAACTTTATTTTAACCCTTAGGAAGACCCCATAGAAATATCAAATACATTTGGGTCCCTTAACTTTCAAATCTTTTCATTTTAGTCCCTAGCCTTTAACCCATAACAAAAGTATTTCTAAAAATTCTCAAATTAAGTGTCAAGGTCCCCATGGCCTCCCTCTAGGCCATCGTAACCTTGGTTTGGTTGGAGTCAGATGGAATTGCTCTAATTGGACTTAATTAGAAACTTGCATGCAAGTGAGTGAGAGTTGGGTCAAAGTCGAAAACTCACCAGAGACGGCACGTTGGTTATCAAGGCCGATGGGGTGGCCACTTGAAACACCTCAATTGGTGGTTTGTAACTCCTACAAGCAATTGCATTTTAGTTAGTGACTTAACTCGCGATCTGAGACTTAAATGATTTAGTTCATACCTAAATCTTACTCAAATAGAGCAATGTTAGAGGCTATGGAAAACTGGTGGTACAAGGGATTTATTGAATTTTTATCAACTCACGAGGGTTGTTGAGACTATCAGAATTAGCCCCTAAAATAGTTGCCCTATTTGTGATTTCCAGAGGTTGCGTAATATACGATCTCACTAGAAACTATAGAGATAGAGTTTAGGGTCGTGAGAGGTAGCAATGGAAGGTTGAGGTCCCAAGGGGTACCTAGATCATCATCGGAGATGGTCGGACAGCGGAGCCATACTCTCTGGTAGTCGAGTCACTAGAATTGGGAGCAGTTTGTGGTTGAGAGAGAATTTTGAGTAAATTCTAATGAGGGAACATCCAAGCTTTATATAAATGTGTTTTAGACTTGTGTGGCTATCTATCCATAGCCTTCTTTTTTCATTTCATAACTTGTGGCTCTCACAATGAATTAATTTCTCCAAGTAGTGGAGTCGTACTGTGTTTTGTGCAATGTCAAGTAGTGGGTTGTCTGTCCGACGAGAAAGATGATACGCGTGCGTGGCCTCGTGTGCCATACGTGTGTGCGCTCGGTGCCATACGCCAATCGGATTGCACTGAAGCAAACTGGTTTCTGATGAATTTATCGGTCGGTTCGATGGTTTTTGGCCTAGTTCACCCCATTTCCGACTGGTTCTTGAGAGAATAAAAATAATTAAAAATTATACATTCAATTTCCTATGGAATGGACACAAAAACTGCTCAATTTGGATTTTTTCTACACCCTTAAAAATTTTGGGGTTTTGTGATTCTCTTAGTTTGAACCTAGTTATAACCCATTCTCTCCTAATTTTCTCCCATTTTCCGTACAACTCAGTTTGGTTATTGAATTGGATTTTTCGATGTTATACCGAATGTCTTGGGGAAGGTCCAGATTGATAACAAAAGTGAGACCCAAGCCTAGGTGAAGTTGTCTACCCCACACAGCGAGTTGTCATTTGCACCTATTATTTGATTAGGATTGGGAGAAGCTCCACGGTGAGGTGATGAAGAGTGATTAAAGTGTTGAACAGTGAAAGAAGCGAGGCGAAGGCCATGAGCTTCGCGAGAGACTACAACAATTGGAGGGTGCATTGTCTAAGTGTTTCTAAGAAGGCTAGAGAGAGGGGCGATAGTGTCAAAGTCATAATTTTTAATCCGACAAGCATCCTAAAGTGAGAAGAAGAGCCTTGGGAGAGTCAAGTGTCATAGCTTCGAGCACTAGTGACATTGCCATAGTAAGTTATTCCTATTCTCAATCTAGTTCATCAAATAGTTTATTCTTAATTTAGTGTTCGAGTTTTTGTCGTCCAATCTAGGTAAAGGTTGTTATTATGTTGGAAATGGTCGAGAGGTAAGTTGTCATGGGTTGATTGCCCTTATTTAATTCACGTCATTGTTGTTCAAGAATGTTCTTTTGTTTCATTGCCTAAAATGCCCTGGCCAAATACTTTTCATATTCGTCGGCGCTGCTCGATTTTTCGACGAGTGAACAGTGCTTTCATATGAAGTAAGAAAAAATGTTGATGACTCATGAGGAAACGACAAAATCGAAAAGGGAGGAAACTTAGTTTTTGGATTCAGGTTGTAACAATCAGTGATAAGCAATTATTTACCAATTTTGATGAAGGTTTCAAGTGGTGAGTGAAACAATGACCTCATTCCAAGACTATGGTAATGAGAAAAAGAAAAGTTGGTCTGCAACTCAATGAATTTGTCTATATAGTTAATGAAATTTACTAATGTTAGAATTGGACAACTTAAAAGAGAAGGGCCTTACTATTGTTTTTAAGTAATGAATGTGCAAAATCTATCATCCTAGATGATTGGTCATGAGGACAAAAATGTAAGCACACAATATGTTTGTTGTGAAGGCTACTTCTTTCGAGCACATTGGGGATGATAAATTTTCAGCAAATGCAAATATGGAGAAGGATAAAGCAAAGAAGAATAGAAAGGCTACTTCTGCATTTTCTGATATATCAAGTGGAATGTCATCAAAGAGGACTTATCAATCTACATTGAGTTTTTCCTTGTAGGTTTTGAAAGAAAAACATAATCTAGAGGAAGTCATTATGGAGAAGTTATTGATAATGGAAGAAGCTTTGAAGATAACAAGTGATCAAGTCAACCAAGTAAATGAAGTGGTTAGAAGATTTGAGATAGAAAATGCATTTATTAAGTCAAAGATGGAATCAATAGCATCCTACTTGGAGAAGGAAAAAAGAGAAAAGGCATGTCAGAAACAGAAAGAAAAGTTATAGGAGGAGTTTTATTGAGAAAAAAGTAGCAAAAGAAGTTGAGTACTCGAAAGATAAGGAAGCTGAAGTTGAGGACTTATTTGCTGGAAAGTTAAGTAATATTGAGGAGAAAAGAATATGTCATGAAAACTGACTAAAATAAAATGTTTGAAAGGTCAGAAAAAAATCTTGAGGTAGGAGGAAATATTGAAGGAATATGCTGATAATTTGGTTGAGTTGGATAGTTTCATTTCAGTCGGAGTTGAATATGGTAACATTAGAGAAATGATAGAATATCCGTATAGTTTGATATTTGATGATAACTTGCAAGAAGTCGTACAAGATGTTGTTGATAGGAAAAATGGAAAGGAAAGGAGTTTGGAGGACCTAGAGGACATGTTGCAGGATTTCTGCATATTTAATATGTTGGTTTTCTGCAGAAGATTGATGCAGATGATGCTGGAAGATGGGCCTTTGATGTTCTAATGAGTTCTGGTTGCTTTACAAAATTTTCTTTGGCGGCTAGAAATATATTTTTTTATTGTTTAATATGACAACAGCATGATAAAACTTGGTATTATGCTGATGTTTTGGAAGGTATTCAGGCAGAAGAAAATCATTTTAATGAAGATAGGAGTGTTCTCAGATTATGAATTGACTTGTGAATTTAGTCAAAATTCATGTGGTGTAAAGTATGAAGTTCTTGTTGGTTGCTTAGCATTTCTACTTTGTTGGGTTGTAAGTTTTTTTTACTGCAGCAGTAGAGTTCTTAGAGCCATTCTGGAAACTAATATGTTTGGTGTTAGTTGGCCTAAAAGTTTGAAGTTTTTGTTTGTTGGCCTTGGGAATGTTGCAGATTATGTTCTGTTGATGGTTTAAAAGATTATTGTTTTTCACTTGATGTTGATGTGGTCTTAAGGATGTTGCCTTTTGTCCTTCGAGTTCTATGGCTCTTTTATGACCTCGAGAGCTAGATAACTGTTGAAATTATGATTGCCTAAGGTTGTTCTGGTGTTGTGTTGCTGATGAGAGCTCCTTGTAAAGGCTTTATTTCAGAGACTTGTGTTGATTTAAGGTGATTTCAATAGCGGATTCTTAGAATGTGAATGCAGTCAATGAAAGTAGCAGAAGATGAAGGTTTTCACTGCAGCTGATGTTGCTGAAAAATCTGAAATGCAGCAAGCTTTAATTCTGTAGGACAATTAAATGATTGCTAAAGAATAGGTGCAACTGAAGTTGTGCCCATGTTTGAACCAAGTGGGTCTCAATAACTCAATTATGATCACCAGCTGATCTTATTTTCAAATGGTTCACTTCACAGTAAGATTGAGATGGGTTTGTAAACTAATTGCAGATTGCAAATTAGTTTAAAGGGTGAATATGTTGAGTATTGATGAAAATTCACTCAAAAAGTGTGTCAATCCAAGCAAGAGTGTGAGTGATCCTAACACTTATTATCCTTCAAATTCAATTTTAATGATTACATATTCTGCCTGGAGCTTCTAAACTATCAACAGGATGCTCTGATATTGATAGAGAGAAGGGGAGAGACATACAGAGAGACCAGCTTGAAGTCCTCCCATCTTCTTCTGCTGCTCCCTCAACCTGAACCTAATTGTGGATATTAATCTATTCATTCAAATGTAGTAAGTACAATAACACAATTTCTTCTTCATCCGAAAAAAAACTACACTGGATAAATACACATTTGCTTGCATTAATTATCCTATTTCTCGAACCTGATATGATATGCAGAGGCTGCAGAGTAGAGGCAAACCCAGGAGAGAAGTCGCGTCTTTTAGAGGACGATGCCATCATCACCAACCTTAGGAAAAGAAGAATCGGAAAACCCATTTGACATTGATGTTGGGTCTCAACATTCTCGGACAGAGGGCCTTTTCGGTCTCTCAGGGCTCAAGCTCTCCTCGTTGGCTTTGTTCTCTGCTCATATTGCTATACATAACATCCTTGCTATACTGTGATTGTCTCCGTGAAACAAACAGAAGCATACACGTCTCTAATTTGGAACTCTTCTCAAGTATGCCACCACTATTTAAGGTATGTGAGAGAGAACCAACGTGCTTAGTTTTGAGCCAGTCACATTAACTCGAGCCCATAGCAAACCGTGACATAAAAAAGTGAGCACAAGCCATCAAATTTATACAATTCCTCTCATTTATATTATTGAACATCTAGTGATCTTGAACATATCCTAGATAATAAAACAAAGTCACTACTACGAGTTTCTTTCAAATGCGCTGAAGCAACTAACTTCACAGGATCAGAAAGGTATATCAGGACTGGGGGAGGAATAAATAGAATGGCATAAGCCTCACGGGGTGAATCCGCGAAAGGACAGTAGCTAACAACTTCCAGCCTCTTCAAACCTCAACCAATCTCACCCAGAAAATTAAATATTTCCCTTATTGCTAATCACCTCATGCATGTTTCTTTATGCTCCATTGTTTGGGCAATCAAAGGACCAATCAAGTATTGAGCAAAAAAGAAAAAAGAAAGGACCAATCAAGTAGAAAGACATTGTCCAGAGAAATGAACATCAACATCAATCATGGCAATCAACTCGAGATCCACCAGTGCATTGCACAGTTGTTGGATCATCATCCCAACTTCAGTAGACAATAGGGGGCTTGCATAGAGACAAAATAAATGTGCGACCCTTTAATGTCTGTCCCTTGACATTGTCCGCAGACACTATGGAATTAAAGCATTCAACAAGTCCAGGCAAAGTTCAAAAATATGACACATGCGTAGTCCTAAATCATCACCAACTGCAACTTCAATCTTCTCACCTGCCCAAAAATAGATTTCATGCATTCAAGCAGACATCTTCTATATCAAAAACATAAATTGTAGACTGAAGCCATTTTAAAGCAAGGTGTTCCATATAGAATAAGTAATTGGAGAATATTAATCAACACTCAAACTTGACTAACATACAAAAACATTACAAAGTGCGTTTCAGCAGAGAAATATCAGATCTAAATAAATCCACAATCAACAAATATCAACAGCTACAGGAACTCCAACATACCGAGATGGACTTTTGCTCCTGCTCAGACTGCGGCTCCTGCTAGCATGCCTTTTCTCTGGGCTTTTGCTCATGTGCTTTTCCTGCTACATTGCCACAAGGTCCAAAACATAAGATTCTGCCATTCTAAATGTCCAAGCTTCTATATTTATAAATATATAATTTATATCCTGTACATTCCATTCAATTAAGAAGAAATGTGAAAGTTACTCTTTCATAAAAAACAAAGTTTAGAATCAAGAGTTCCCTTATTATATATGCATCATAATAGGTATGCTACATCAGTTAGACCAATAGTGTAATAAAAAATGCTCCTGCCATGATTGTAACTACTTACATTAGGCAATGGAGATCTAGATCTTGACCGAGATCTGCAAAAATTTCCAGAAACATCCAAATTTAAAATGTACTCATTCCTTTAAACAACTTTCACCCAAGAGTATCCATGCCTCTTCAACGTCATAGTTACCAATTCACGAAGAACAAAAAGTCACAAATCTTTGTCACCCAATAACAGAATCATAAGAGGCCCGCAATATAATGGAAGCTGGATAAGGTGAGTAAAAATAGTTGAGAAGAAATATTAAACTTGAGCTGTTAATAAAGAGTGAAAGCACTGGCAGACATGGAGTGTTCACCCTCAAGTACCACAGCTATGTAATGGATCCCAGACAGAACATCCTACAAGCTTGGCCAACTCTTCGAGTAGACAAGACAATGCAAATGTTTCAACCCCTCAGCGAATGTGACTTCCATATCCCCATGGAATAAGTTCAGAGAAATTGAGCATTGTTATTCCAATCCATGACTCCATTGTCCCAAATCTAGCACCCATTGAGATATTAGCACTAATTACATTAGAAAGAAGTCATGAAGCTTCCCAAAGGTGTCCATCTGGAAAACACCATACCTCCACAAACAAAAAGATGCAGGCAACTGGACATATCCATCAAGACCCTAAAATCCAGTCCCCAGTTTGCCGCATATATCCATTTCCATATCTATAAATACAGACAGAAAAGCAATTTTTACACAGGCCACAAAGTGAATTACTTTCACAAGTTGCACCATTTCAATTAACCCCCTTCAAAACATGAGAAGCAAGAGATGATAAGTGGGTATAGTTGACAATTGTAGTCCATGCCATTTCAAATCAAGAACAGTAAAATAGTTCCTACCTAGAAGATGTTGTACTGATCTAAATATAAGTTCCAGATTAAAATGCTTTTTATGTCAACATACAGAACAACTACATGAAAAAAAGTATACCGAATAACTGACAAACACCACAAACTGAATACACTGTATAAATGTAGGAATGCATCAGATATTTGATGAAACAATGTCAATTAACAAGTGGTACAACACGGTTTTTCCTGCAGTAGTTAGCCAAAATCGAATGCACAAGCCATGAAAGTGATGGTGCAACTAATACCGAACATTCTTAAGCTTATCAGAAAATCAAATAGCATACAGTAGTTTAGAAAATCATTCTTCAAGAATCCCACGATTGTTTTGGATGTTGAAATGGATAGGAAGCCTTCAAGCTCAATATTACCGCAAACTATACCCAGGAAATTCTATCCATTGACCTTGTTTTAAGAAGTGCTGGTCCTCCTTCCACCCTTTGGATAAAATAGGCAATATATTGCACAGTGCATAACACATAAAAAGGAAAACCAAATAGGAAAAAACATACCCCAATGGAGAGCGCGACCTTGATTTAGATGGAGAGCGAGAGTGTGAAACAGATCTGGAATGTTTTGAAGACTTTGGTTTTGGAGACTTTCTGCAAAAAGCACAAAAAGCTACATGATGATGAAAAGTTACAAATGTGAAATTAACTATAATGATCAACATAACAAACCGTGGACTCCTGCTTCGGCTGTAACTGCGGCCACGAGTTTGGCTGGGACTACGGCTATAACTTCGTCCTCTTGAATGAGATCGACCACGAATTGGACTAATAGAGGAGTTCCGCTTTGAATCATACTCCTTTACCTGTTACACACAGGTGCATAAATTATCAGACACAGCAATACAACAGACATTAGCTTGATTAGAGGGGCATGGAGAGTATAAAAGAGGCATACGCGTATATATGACCGTGAAAAGGCATTTCGGAACTCAGAATCATCAAGTTTCTTTATCTGCAAGCAAGAAAAAAACATATTAATATACCAGAAGCAGAGATGAACCAATTAAGGAAGTTGAAGATATCGAATAATTACAGCATATTTCATGTCTTCATAGTTGGTGTAATCAACAATCCCTGATGTTCCTGGACCGCAGTGAACCAAAAGAATCAACAACCAATTTTATTGATAACAAATGCTATTATATGGCAGTAAGACTATCCAAGCTAATATTTTCATATGGAATAAGAAATATATACTTGTCTCTTCAAAGACAGTTTATGAAATTGGAAAAGATGAAGAAAATGCATAGAGATGAAATATACAAAATGAGAAATGTTCAGATTTTTACTTTTACAATAAAAGTATCTTTATATGAAAATAAAACACTGCACATTTTATCCATACATGATTTGAACATTATACCTTTGCCTTCATTAAAAACCTGAGAGAAACAGACATCTCCTCCCCGACGCATGTGATCCTGAAAATAGGTAGTAACAAAGTATAATGTACTTAAAGCACAATACATGGAGAAAAATGTAAACTTGCACAGAATTTAACTTGGCAATCTTCCTCCAGCCAAGAAAAATATAATTTATATGAATGAAAATTCATCACCACCTTAAGGTCTTGCCATGAAGCAGAAGATGGCAATCCAGTTACAATAACTGCATATCAACACAAAATACATAGCTGAGCAGAGGAAAACATAGAGAATAAGGGAATTAAACAATATAAATATAATACTACAAACCCCGAAACTCTGAGCGCCTTGATGCTCCACGTGATCCACGACCACTACTGTAACTACTGTGGCGATCAGAAGAAGATGAGTTTCCACGACCACCATGAGCAAGTTCCACCTATCATACACATGGAAATTCAATTTCAACATCTAATATTGACTCATCATCCACATAAATTAGAGCAGAGTGAGTTGGAGGGATATAAGCAAACCCGTAAGCGGTGCCCATCAAAATCATAACCATCACGACCATGGATTGCATCTTCAGCATCTCGAGCATCTTCAAACTGAAAATAAGTTTTAGAAGGAAAACCTGATTCAGGAGATAGGGGAGGCTAAAGCTAAACATGTTAAAAAAATCCAATTATACCAACCTCAACAAAGGCATAACCCGGTGGCCTAGGGGGGATCTTAATGTCGACGTGAACAATAGGTCCATACTGCAATAACAAGAGAAACATTTCAAATGATAAATATTAATGCCAGAAAGCCCTCTATTTACTTTGCTTCCAAATAAAAGTGAGGGCAAAGACGGTTTGGGATCTGAACACAAGGTAATATTTCTCAAACGCTTAGAATGATATGCATTTTTCCACAAAATCTAGAGAAATATAGAAAGCTATGGAAATTGTAATTAGATGCCAGTGAATATATGTCCTTCCAGATAAGAACATGTTAATGATAATAATATAATTGAAAAGTTCAAAAGGCCTCAGCTGTTACCATCAAAAGATGTAGAAAAAAAAAAGGTAATACATCTTCTAAGAAACCGTCCTTTTTATATTGGTGATGGAAATATATTAATAAGTTGAAAAGGGCTAGCAAGCTCCCAAAATACAAAAATTAGGAAGGCATACCCTCCTCAAAAAGCTGTAAAGAGCTACAGTTTGCATTAAAACCTACTTGGCATAAGTTATGAGCAATTCCATTTAAGTTTCCGCGAATCCATTGATAAAAACATAAATCAAAATATTGCAAAAAGACAGAGAGGTTCCAAATATGAGTAATAATTTCCCATGGAGTGGGAAGAGTCATATGCAAATGCCAAACGGTCTAGCTTAAATTCGATAAGGAAAAGCACCGTTTAAGCAGAAGAAAGCTGGTCGATGAAAAGGGGAGGAAATTGGATTTTCAACACCACCTAAGTCCTATCAATAATCAGAAAAGAAGATACTATCTCACATCAACTAGATTACTCGAGTGAATTCGTGTACTGAACTGACCTTCCGGAACAAGTCATCAACTTCTCTCTCGCGAATGTCTCCGGGAAGATTCCCTACATAAACAGTCCTGCTAGCTCGGCTGCTCATATTCACTGCAACAAGAAGATCAAATTGTCCTCAATTCGCCTCGAAATACGGCACTGGACAAGTAATCCCAGAGAAAGAACAAGAGAAAAAATAACGGAGGCTAAAGTATAAGATTTCGGAAGCATATCATTCACAACAAAATCGACGCAATAACTGCGGCCTGGAGATTTTCACGGCTTACCGGCGGAGGAATCGACAATCGCAGGGAAGAGGCGCCTCGGAGGGTAGGGTTTTTTTTTGGGAGGAATGAAGGTTTGGCTGGCTTGCTACGTTGCTTGGCCGGGTGCACGTGACTGGCATTTGAACGTTATCTGATAATTTTTTTTTTGTGATTACGCAATTGGACCCTAATGTTATATATTTTACCTGAACATACCTTAAACTTTCATCTTCGTCCCACTTTACACCACTAACCCATTTTTTACTATAAATTTCCTGATAATCAGTAGAATTTTTTTTCTCATTAGTTGTTTAATTTCTTTATTTATAATAGTGGTAAACTCCTAAATTTTCTCATTAGTTTGTTTAATTTCTTTATTTATAATAGTGATAAATTCCTAAATTTTTTCGACAACCATAAAAAATTTATAAGAAAACACTTAATAGTGCATTAATCATAAAAGAGATGAATGCCATATTAAGCAAAATTTATATAGCAAAAGTAAATTTAGAAAATTTACTAGAGTTTATTAATGAAATAACTCATATAAATTAATATAATATATATTTGTGTAAGGAAAACAAATCTCTAGTAAAAATCTATATAATAATGTCTTATATTATTAATATACCTTCTATCCTCTTTCATTATTTATTATATTAATTTTATATTAGATTAAGAATTCAATCATTCACCTTTCTCAAAATTTCCCAAATTCTAATTTTGATATTTTGATTGTTACATAATAACATTGAATTATTTGCTTTTATTGGGAATTAAATGCAAAATTTGGAGCTTAAGTAATCTTAAACACCTTCTATACTAAAGAATGTTGACAAGAATTTGAACCCCAAATCCAAGCTTACTAACACAAGTGAGTATTAGGGTTTTGAGATTGCATCCATATGTTGTGCATTCTTGATTAATCGTGAAAATATGTTCATGTAATTGATTAATTATCTACTAGAACCTCAAAGGAAGTGTGGAATTGTTGGATGCTCGTCTGCAACTAAAAATATTCTTCTCATAGATTTAATAGGCTCTAATCCGCAAGTCTTTTCATTTATTTTAGTGTACAAAACTACTACATTTTTTATACTATTCACACTTATAAACAAACCACAACCCTAGTTACTATAGAGTCTATTTTTTTTTATTTCTAGTACTCTTACTTGGTATAGGCTTTCTTTCTAGAGTGCTTAATATTTAGAGATTTATATGCATTGCTTAAATGCTAAAAGTAGACTAAGTACAAATACTCCTATGCTTAACACTTAAAAATTTACAAATTATGTCTTGGTTTACCTAATATACATTCCGTTAAACTCAATTCACTCCAATTGAGTTTATATCATACTTGGATATAAGATCCATGTTTCTTCTTAAGACTTCAATCATTTCACGCTTCACCAGCTTCGTCAAATTATCAGTCACTTGTTCGTGTGATGTACATTCCTATAGATTGAGATCCCCATATTTCATTAGATCCCTTAAGAAATGAAAACACACATCAATATTGTAAACCCCACCCTTTGGTGTCACGCCCTGAACCAGTTTGGGTAAGATTTTTGGGTTTACCTGAAAGTGATATAAGGGAGTGGTGAGTTCAACCACTCAGTGAATGAGTGTTTTAGGGTATGGCTTTCAAAAAATAGTTTGAATTGGAGTGTGTTAGACTTCTTATTTTTCTTTTAAAAATATTTCATTCTCAAATCTCGGTTTTCATAACCATTTCTCATTTAATGGTATTTTATCAACTAACACACGCCCTTCATCATGAAGAAAACTCACATTCGCAGGCCAGCCCGTCCACTGTACCCACTTGTGGCATCAGAGCAACTTTACCAGCCACCTACATAGAAGTACGCCCACTTCTACCTTGAGAATGAGTGGATGTACGCGACATCTGACCCTCAATCCCGTAACAAAACTCCGAGTCTGTGTGAGGACAAAGACCTCATCCCATCCCCACTCCGGTCTCATGCGCATGAAGCTAAATCGAGCTTCTCAAGACTTCTAGTACGACTAACTACCATTATCTCCACCAAGTCATTCAGAGTCCTAGGATGCATCACTACCCCTCTTGGGCGTCTTGAAGGTCCCGTAACACAGTGCATGCACAAATCAATAATTTTCCATATAAGACATATAATCTGTGGTGCCACTTGTCCATCGGCCCTAACTCTCAACTCGACCTGCAGCTGTTTGTTTTAATTAGTCCGAAGACCTGTCATGTCGCACTACCGCTAGTCCATCGAGTATGTCAGTCCTGTCTCGGTACCATGGCCAAATAATTCATTCACTTAAGTTTTCATGTCTTAAAATCATGTTTGTTTATGAGCTCTTGCTCGTGCCAACTAGCCTAGGGCCCAATGTTTGAGATTTTCAAAATTAGGCATATTAGCCCCTAAGTTCCAAAATCGAGGCCTCCGGCCTAACTAAGCTATTCGAGCTCCTGTCAAGGTCTCCCAAAATGTTTAAGCAGTGGCATATAGTCAAGGGAGAGCACTTCTAGCAAAATGAACTTTTAACCGTCCATCACACTAACCGAGTATGAGGACATCTCTGCTTATAACTGATAAACGGGTTTTCCACTTCCTTTCAGAAAGTTTCATCATACCAACCGGGTATGATCTACTTACAACCAGTAAGTAGTTTTTCCGTGTGATTTCCACATCACTTCTCTTAGGTGTGATGGTTAAAATACCACTTAGCAGTGGGTTTTCATTTCCGAGGTGCTTATCATTCCAACCAAGTATGATATTAAATATCTCACTCAATCGATAGTGTAGTGAATTTTCTCTTAGACGGCTAGTTGCCTTCACGCGAACTTTTCCTAGCTGGCATTCCTGTTACTTCGTGTTCCTACACGATATGAACATCCTTGTTCATTATCATTTGGCCAAATAGCCTTCATTCATCCCGGATAAATGAGAAAACCAAACTTTTCATTTATTTGCAATTAGGTACCTAAAGTTATTTTTCTTTAACTTAAAGTCCCTAATGCCGATTTTCCCCCAAATTGGGTCCCGAAACTCTAAAATTCACCTTAGGATCACAATTTACTCAAAATCACAAAAAGGGGTTGAAGTATCCTAAATTTCCAATTTGGTCCCCCAACTTTTTCAAAATTACCATTTTACCTCTACTTTACAAAAATGGTATGTTTTGCCCCAAAAATTCCAAAATTTGCCCAATTGGACCTCAATTTTATGAAATTGCACTTTAGTCCCTTGAATTTTCAAAATCCCTAAATTTCCCCCAATTTTGTCCTAATTTCAACATTCTAACTCAACCGAATTTGATTTCATCAAATTGACTAATCAAATGAGTTTAAGTGTTGAAATTGAAGTTAGATTGGAGTTCTTACACCTTCATACGATTCAATTGCACTTTGAATCACACGATTTGATGTTAGAATGAGCTTAAACGGAGCTTCGCCGGAAAATTGGACTTAGAGAGAGAATGTCACGTCCTGACCCGGTTTGGTCAGATCCCCATGAACAACTCGTCACTCTTACGGTTTATTAAAGGGTTTCCCCTTATCCTAAACCGTAAAGAGTAAGGCGTCCTTTAAACATGCACCTTTTTCCTAGAATAACATAATCAAAACTGCATAACATTTTTTTAATTCATCATACTTGTCTCACAGGCGTCTTAGTTGATGGTCTTTAAGGGTAGGCTTTCCGAAATCTCCTGAAAGGGATATAAGGCAGGGGGTGAGTACGACTACTCAGTGAATGAGATTCAAATCTTTTGACAAAAAAAAATTTATATGGAGTGTGCCAAACTCCTTTCTTTTCAAAAATCCCTTCATTTAAAAATTTGGATTTTTCCATTATTTCTTAGTTACCACGGTGTGTCATCATCCAACACACATCCTTTATCATGAATGTTACACACATTTGCAAGTCAATATCACTACTGAACCCGCTAGTGGCTTCGGAGCGACTTTTCTTGCCACCTGGATAGAAGCACGACCACTTCTACCTTGGGAATGAGTGGATGTACACGACATCTGACCCACAATCCCGAAATCACTTCTTCATGTCTGTATGAGGATAGAGACCTCATCCCGTCCCCACCCCGGTCTCATGCACTTGGTGCTACTCCAAATTTCGCATAGACACCTGGAACGACAATCTACCCTTATAGTCACCGGGTTGTCCATGGCCTTTAGGACGCATCATTACCCCTCATGGGTGTCTTGATGATCTCGTACTCACAGTGCATGCACAAACAATGTTTTCTCATATTGCCATGCAATCTATGGTGCCACTGGTCCAACGGCCCCGACTCTCAACTCAACCCACAGTTATTTGTCTTAACTGGTTCGTCGACCTGTCATGTCACACTACCGCTAGTTGACTGAGCATGTCGGTCCTATCTTGGTACTATGGCCAAACAATTCACTTATTAAGTTTTATGGTACATATATCATGTTCATTTATGAGCTCCTGCTCGTGTCAACTAGCCTTGGTCCCATTGTACGAGATTTTCAAAATCGGGCATTTAGCCCCCAAGTTCCAAAACCGAGGCCACTGGCCTATTAGAGCTATTTGAGCTCCCGTCGAGAAGGTCTGCCAAATTGTTTAAGCATTGGCACACAGTTAGGGGAGAGCACTTCCGACAAAACATATGTTTTCTCTATCCATTATATCGCTCGGGTATAAGGACACCTTCGTTCATAACCGATGAACAGGTTTTCAACTTCCTTCGAGGAAGTCTCATCATACCAACCGGGTATGATCTACTTACAACTGGTAAGTAGTTTTTAAGCATTATTTTCACATCACTTCCTCTAAGTAGTGATGTTTAAAATACCACTTAATAGTGGATTTTCATACCAAGGTACTTATCATTGCCCCACATGGGCATTAGTTATTTTTCAAATTATTGCTACATATTCCTAACGAAAATTTAAACACTGAGCAATTAGATCCCAGAAAAAGATAGCCTTAGCTTGATGAAGTTTAGATGAAACTTTGATTGCTAATGCTGAGTTATATCAGGTACATGATTATTGACAACCCGCTGTGAAGTCCTTTTACTAGTGACATATAGAAGATCACAATGAAATCTAGATATTATTGTTTCATCTTGTGTGACTGATCTAGAAATGAGTGCACTTACAAACTAAACAAGAATGCTTCTCAAAGAGAAAAACTTACATTGCTACTCAGCCATGTCAAACTGAAAATCTCTCCATTCCTAATTTCAGTTGTTTGACTTATCTTTAAAATAAACAGATGTGTCATGAATCAACCCTATAAAATTAACTCTTTCTTCTTGTGATTGAAGAAAGGTGAATTGTGGGAGTATGTAAATACTTTGCTAAATGAGATATAATAGTTCATATACTATGGGACAAAATGATGGAAATGAACCAATTATTTCGATATTTTGAGATATAAGTGCGGAAATAATATTAGAGACGAATATTAAAATTAATAAGTTAGAGATATATTTAGAGTAAAAATATATATTATATATATTTGTAATATAATTTATTTTGTATAATATAATTTATTTTCATTATTTAATATAGTATTAGAGTTAACGTTTTATGGTATTTTCGAGTTTTGGTGGATTTGAAGGTTAGGAGGAGACTGAGGAAATTTGGAATACGAAATAGCTGAATTATTGAAGTAGACAAATATATATATATATATATATATAAGATTTGTCGCTAGGGTTTCAAAATATTTTCCATTTTTTATATTAGATGTGTTTAGCTCTCTTAGTCCGTCCCCTTGCCTCGAAAGGCGTTTAGAAAACAAACACACTCCTTCATCGGGAAGGGTACATACATTCACAGGTGTAGCCCGTCCACTGCACCACTTGTGGATTGGAGCGTATTTACCATTCACCAAGATAGAAGTCCGTCCACTTCTACCTTGGGTTTGAGTGGAACGTCCCAGACGTCTGACCCTTAGAATTGAATGCCACTTTGTGTTTGTGTGATGATGAAGACCTCATCCCGACCCCACCCTAGTCTCATGTGCAAGAAGCTTACAGAGCTTCAAGACTAACTGGCACAACGAACTGCCCTTATCTCCACCATGTCGTCCACTAGCCCTTAGGACCCATCACTACCCCCTAGGGCATCTTGATGGTCTCGTACCACAAGTGCATGCACAAACAAGAGTTTTTCACATAATAGCCATCATCTTTGGTGCCAACGGTCCAACAACTCCGACGCTCAACCCAACCTATAGCTGTTTTGTCATACCCCGAACCGATTTGGTCGGATACTCATGAGCAACCCGCCACTCTCCTAGTTTATTAAGGGTTTTCCCCTTCTCTAAATTACGAGGAGTAAGGCATCCTTTTCACCTGTATCTTTCCTGGAATAATATTAATCAAAACTGTATACATTAAACCTTACATACATGTCTTGCAGATTCAGCTACAAGAAAGTTTATAAGAGGGTTTTCCCTTGGTTACCCGAACAAGGGTAAAGGGAGGGGGTGAGTTTGACAACTCAGTGAATGGGTGTTGGGAGAGAATTTTCGGAATAAAAACATCTTTAATCGGAGTGTGCCAGACTCCTTATTTTCTTTAAAATGTTCTTTTCTCAAATCACTGTTTTTGAAACCCCTTTTCGTTATTTTCCACATTAGGTGTGTTAACAATCAACACATGCCCTTCATCAAAAAGGGATCACACATTCGCAGGGTAGCCCATCCACTACACCCACTTATGGCGTCGGAGCAACTTTACCAGCCACTTAGATAGAAGTCCGTCCACTTCTACCCTGGATATGAGTTGATGTTTGCAACATCCAACACTCAAACTAGAAAATCAACTCCGTGTCCGTATGAGGAAAAAGGCCTCATCCTAACCCCACCTTGGCCTCATGCACATGAAGCTACATCGAGCTTCTCTGACTACTAGTATGACAAACTACCCTTATCTCCACCATGTCATCCAATAGCCTTTAGTACGCATCACTACCCCTTTTGGACGTCTTAATGGTCCTGAACCTCAAGTGCATGTACAAACAATAATTTTTCTACAATGCCATTTATCTTTGGTGCCACTGGTCCAACGGTCCCGACCCTCAACTTGACCTGCAGTTGTTTGTCTAGGCCGATCCATCGACTTGACCTTGACGCACTGCCACCAGTCCATTGAGTATGTCGGTCCTGTTTTGGTACCTTGGCGAAATCACACATTTCATTAATTTAGAATTTTCATGGCATAAATAGCTCATGCTTGTTTCTGAGCTCCTACTTGTGCCAACTAGCGTTGGGCCCACCGTACGTGATTTTCCAAAACTAGGCATTTTAGCCAACAAGTTCCAAAACCGAGGCCTCTAGCCTATCTGAGCTGTTCTAGCTCTCATCAAGGTTTCCCAAAAATTTTAAGCATTGGCACACAATCAAGTGAGAACACTTCTAACAAAATAAAATTTCCATTCATCACACCAACTGGGTGTGATGATATCTCCGCTTACAACCGGTAAGCAGGTTTTCTCCTTTCTTCCAGGAATCGGGCGTGATTTCAAGATTCCACATAGAAGTGGTTTTTCATTTCTGATGTGCTCATCATCCCAACCGGGTATTATATGAATAAATCTAGTCACCCGAGAATCGCAGTGTATTCCTTCTTAGTCAGGTTTTGCCTCCAAGCTAGCTTATCCTTGCTGGCCTCCGATCTTTCATGTTCCTACACGGTTTGGACATACTTATCTATTAATATTTGGCATGATAGCCTTCATTCCTCATGTATGTATGAAAATGCCCAAAATTTTTAATTAATTGCATTTAGGTCCCTCAATTTTACGAAATTTTTAGTTAATACCATTCCTAATTTCTGAAACATCCAAAATTCACTTTGGGTCTTCAATTTACTGAAAATTGTTTAAGAGGCTCAAGTTTTCCAAATTTCCAATTTGGCCCCTAACTTTTCAAAAATTACCATTTTACCCTTATTTTACAAAAATGACAATTTGACCCCAAGTAATTCCAAAAGTTGACCAATTGGTCCTCTAATATCCTTTCCATGGCCAATTGGCCCTTAATTTTGGAAAATTGCAATTTAGTCCCTCAATTTTACGAAATCCCCAAATTTTCCCAATTTCCGCCCTTTCAAACTGGCAGAATTAGATTTCATTAAATTGATCATTCAATCGGGGTTATTTCCTCTAACTGAAGGTATGGATCAGTTTCTGCACTTCCATATGATTCAATTGAGTTTTGAACTATATCATTTGTGTCCGAATTGAGCTCAAACGGAGCTTCGCTAGAAAACTGAACTTAGAGAGAGAAAGCCTACCGTCAAAGGGGCGGCAGTCCGATTTCTCTATCGGGGAAGTTTGCTCTCTTCCTTAAGTATCTTCTAGGACCAAAAATTCCTATAATTGACATCGAATTGAGAGAGAATTTTGTGAAATTTTATAGTTTCTCTCTCTAACTCCAACCTGTAACTACTGAGTAGGGCCAAATTGACTTATCTTTCAGCTCAGATGAGGTCGTCTAAGGGCTGTGAGGATGTTGGAAGAGTTTGGTTTGGTCGGAGGAGGGCTGAATTCGGCTGATTTTAGCTCGACCAAAATAGGGCAACTTCATTATTTGATTACACCGATGGTTCTCAGTTCAAATGTAGACTACCATTGGGTAGCTGACTTCTCCCCAAATCTAAGGAACCTGACCTCGCCTTCTAAGGCTTAGAAAAATCTCATTATCGGAGCTTTGGTTCGAGCTTCACCAAAGAATGGAGTAGTAGAGAAAGAGTGGAGTTTTTAGGTGTAAGTAGAAGAAATAGAGAGTAGCTCTTTATATAGAGAGCTCAGGGACTCTCTAGTCATTCGATTGGCACATTTATGGCACTCCTTTGTGGCATGGAATGCCCTAAACGAGGTATTTTCACATTCACTAGCGCTGTTCATTTTTTCGACGAGTGAACAGTGCTATTATCTAAAGGTAGAAGATGACACTATTTTGAACTATATCAGACCGGTTCGAACTTAGTTAAATGCTTAAACTTACCAGTTCATGCCCGATTCGACTGAGTTTTTCAAAATTAAAAATTTCTAAATCCATCTAAATTCATTCTCTATCCAATGGCGGCTTCAATTCCACAATTTGAATATTTTAAGCTACATATAAAAATGAATTTAGAAATCGGTTCAATAATG
Source organism: Trapa incisa (assembly GCA_030064435.1). NCBI lineage: Eukaryota > Viridiplantae > Streptophyta > Magnoliopsida > Myrtales > Lythraceae > Trapa > Trapa incisa. The sequence continues at coordinate 10,222,554 of CM057781.1, read as the reverse complement.
GTTCAAATTGGTTCAATCTAGTTCACCTGAACTAGTTTGGTTTTCTCTTCCAATTCATCCCAAAGTCCTTTTTCATTAATTTTATGACTCTCTTAGTCACTTGAAGTTTTTAAATTTCCCAAATTGATCCTTCTCTATCGGTTAAGGTTTATGAACCGACTCAGTTCTCTCACTTGGGTTGACGGGTTCTTTCCCTAGTTTCCTTATCTTTAAGGGACGAGGTTTACAACTCTCCCTTCCTTTTAGGAGTTTTGTCCCCAAAACATATTCAACATCCTTTGCATAGGGGATAACTTCACTTGATGTCAACTTGGAGTTGGTTTGACATGCTAACACTTTGGTTATTTTCACTTAGCCCCTTTATAACACGCACTTAAGGAAATTATTTTCCTTTCCATTTCTTACTCACTCCACAAAACTTATCCTAGCTAAGCATACCTTACTTGCAAGTTCAGGGGTATATCCTTAGGTTCACATCTTCCTTTACTTAGGGTAATATTCTTCCTCTTGGGGGTTCTTGCTTAGGATTTTAGGATTGGGAGTTCCAAGCTGTCCAATCGTTCTCGTGTCTAGTTATTCTCTTGGTCATTGAAACCCTTATCTCTATGTCTTCTCGAGCGCTACATACTTGCTTTCATGAGTTTTTGTGTTATCACCTTTTTGTCTTATTTTGACCATTCCCTCATCCGTTGGGTTTGCATGTCCCTTATAGCACTACTTTCTCCATAATCCATCTTTGACAATTAAAATTTTAGAACACTTCCTTAATGGTTTGTTCTCAACCTTTCGAGGATCATATAGATTCGTCTCTCTCTTCGTTTGGTAGTATTTCTCAACTACCTTTACTGTTATCCTCTCATCCATCTTGCCTTTGTTGTCATGTCTCACATAACCTTATCGATTTCTTTTACCTACTCATCCTTTCCCAACTTCTTTATTGGGTCTTTCCGGTTCCAATCATTTGGGTTTCCCGATGACTTACCGACATGCGAGGATTCTTCCCTTCTTATGTACTTCCTCTTCTCTAGTGGTGTCCTTTATTCAAGGACTTTCCTTTTCCTTAATCCACTCTTACTCACTCGTGACCATTTCACGATTCATTATTTCGAGTTGATCCCTTTTTGGTCTTTGTGTTGATTGCTTTGTTTAGGGAGTTCCCTTATTCCTTATCTGAGTAACTTCTGATTATTAGTTTTATTTCGTGTACTCCACCATATGCCCAGCCGCCCACTCTTTAGGCTCCATTATGCGCGTGTGGACTATGACTTGTCTTACTGTAAGTGGTTGTTCCCCCTTAACCACTTCTTATTTGGAGGGCTTACTTCCCCAACTTTTCTCGGATGTTCTTTCCTTTATTTCCTTATTATGGGTAGTCTGTTCATTCTTACTTGTCACAACATCTTTTGATGCTAACTTCCTACTTACCTGTTCCTTGGGTTTAACTTATTCCTTGGGTCTTCTTAATATGCTTCCCTTGGTTCTTTCACCTCAGCATGCGCTTCATTTGTAAGTTCATCTCCTTATCCCTCTTCACTTGATTCCAATACCTCTTAGTTGGAATACATATGCCTTTCCAGGGTTTCCTTCCTTGGTTGGGCTCTTCCCCTTTCTCCCGAAATTCCTTTTTCATTTGCCCTAGGGAATATCTACCCTTAAATGACATCCTTTGATGTCGTCTTCTCCTATTCACCCTTACTCTTGAAATCTTCCGAGCACATCTTTTATACTCTATCCCCATCCCCACTTTATCCTAGTACACGTCTATTTCTTTTAGGGAGAGTTCCAATCTTCCTGTGTGCTAATGCTTAAACAATTTGGGAGACCTTCTTGATGGGAGCTCGAATAGCTCTGATTGGCCAAGTGCCTCAGTTTTGGAACTTGGGGGCTAAATGCCCGATTTTGAAAAATCTCGTACAGTGGGCCCAAGGCCAGTTGGCACGAGCAAGAGCTCGTAAACGAACATGATATATGTGCCATAAAACTTAATAAGTGAATTGTTTGTCAGTGCGACATGATAGGTCGACGGACCAGTCAAGACAAACAACTGTAGGTTGAGTTAAGAGTCAGAGCCATTGGACCAGTGGCACCACAAATTACATGGCAATATGAGAAAACATTGTTTGTGCATGCACTATGAGTACATGATCATCAAGACGCCCATGAGGGGTAGCGATGCGTCCTAAGGGCCTTGGACGACCCGGTGAGTATAAGGGCAGATTGTCGTTCCAGGTGTATGTGTGAAATTTGGAGTAGCACCAAGCGCATGACACCAGTGTGGGGACAGGATGAGGTCTCTATCCTCATATGGACACGAAGAAGCGATTTCAGGATTAAGGGTCGGATGTCGCATACATCCACTCATTCCCAGGGTAGAAATGGTCGTGCTTCTATTCGGATGGCAGGAAAAGTCGCTCCGAAGCCACTAGCAGGTTCAGTCGTGATATTGACTTATGAATGTATGTAACCTTCATGATGAAGGATGTGTGTTGGGTGATGACACACCGTGTTAACTAAGAAATGATGGAAAAACCCAAATTTTTAAATGAAGGGATTTTTGAAAAAGAAAGAAATCTAGCACACTCCATATAAATGTTTTTTTTCTTAAAAGTTAAAAGTCGACCTTTGAAAACCCATTCACTGAGTAGTCGTACTCACCCCCTCCCTTATATCCCTTTCAGGAAATCCCAGAAAGTCTACCCTTAAAGACCATCAACTAAGATGCCTGTAAGACAGGTATGTAAAGTTTAAAATTTCATATAGTTTTAGTTATGCTATTCCAGGAAAAGGTGCAGGTTAAAGGACGCCTTACTCTTTACGGTTTACAATAAGGGGAAACCCTTTAATAAACCGGGAGAGTGGCGGGTTGATCACGGGGATCTGACCAAACTGGGTCGGGGCATGACAGTAAACCCTGTCCCTCAAAGATAAGTAATACTGAGAAAAGAACCAGTCAACTCAATTGAGAAAAATTGAACTGGTTCACGTGCCCCAACCGTTAGAGGAAGAGCAAATTGGGAAATTTATACATCTCAAATGACCCAATGAGTCATAAAAACCATAGAAAGTGACTTCGGGAAAAATGGGAAGAGAAAACCAAACCAATTCAGGTGAACTAGATTCAATCCGATTTGGACCGGTTTGAACAATCATTGAATCGGTTACTAAATTTATTTTTCTAAGTGGCTTAAAATATCAAAATTGGGGAATTGAAGCCACAATTGGATAAAAAAATGAATTTATAAATTTTTAATTTTAAAAAAATTCAGTCAAATCGGGCCTAAACCGGTCGATTTAAGCATTGAACCCGGTTCAGACCAATCCGGAACGGTTCGGAACAATGTCAACTTCTTCCTTTAGATGACAACACTGTTCACTTGCTGGAAAAATGAACAGCGCCTACGGAAATGAAACGTTTCTATTCATGGTGTTTCATGCCATGAATGAGCACCATTAAGGTGCCCAACGGACAGCCAAAGAGTCCCCGAGCTCTATGTATAAAGAGCTTCTCTCCATTCATTCTCCTGACACTTGAAAAATCCACTCTTTCTCAACTACTTTGTTTTCTGGTGAAGCTTGAGCTAGATCTTTGACATTGAGGTTTTTCTGAGCCTTAGAAGGTGAGGTCGGGTTCCTTAGATTTGGGGAGAAGTCAGCTACCCAATGGTAGTCTCTATTCGATCCGAGGATTGCCGGAGAAATGTTGACGTAATTAAATAGTGAAGCAGCTTCGGTGGATTGAAGATGCCCTGGTTTGGTCGAGCTGAAATCGGTCAAATTCAGCCCTCCTCAGGCCAAACCAAGCTCTCCCAACACTACCACAACCCTCATACGATCGAATTAGAGCTGAAAGTTAAGCCAATTTGGCTCCCCTCTATCATTTCCGATTGGCGTTGGAGAGAGAAACCGTGAAACTTCACTGACAAAATTCTCCCTCAATTTGATATGAATTGTTGTAATTCTTGATCCTAGAAGGGACCTTAGGACTAGAGCTACTTGCCCGAATAGGAAGATTGGACCATAACACCTCCAACGGTAATCTGTCTCTCTCAACGCACAATTTTTCGGTGAAGCTCCGTTTGAGTTTATTTTGGCCTCAATTCATGCTATTCAAAGCTCAATTGAATTATATGGATGTGTAGGAACTCAATTATACTTTCAATTTCAACAATTAATCTCGATCAAATAGTCAATTTGATAAAATCAAATTCAGCCAATTTGAAAGGGGGGAATTGGGGTGAAATTTTGGGGATTTCATAAAATTGAGGGACAAAATTTCAATTTCCCAAAATTGAGGACCAATTGGCCTTGAAAAGGATATTGGAGGACCAATTGGTGAATTTTTAGAATTTATTGGGGTTAAATTGCCATTTTTGTAAAGTAGTGGCAAAATGGTATTTTTTGAAAAGTTAGGGATCATATTAGAAATTTATAAAATGTGAGCCCCTTGAATAATTTTTAGTAAATTAAGGACCCAAAGTGATTTTTAAAAAGTTTTGGGACTCAATTTGGGGAAAAGTTAGCATTAAGGACCTAAAGTCACGGAAAAAGAACTTTCGGAACCTAAATGCAATTAATTGAAAATTTTGTGCTTTGTCATTCATACGTGATGAATGAAGGCTATCATGCCAAATATTAATAGATAAGGATGTCCAAATCAGGTAGTAACACGAAGGAACGAAACACGAGCAAGGATAAGCTAGCGTGGAGTCAAAAATCGATTAAGAAGAAATACACTACGATTATCAGGTAAGTGGGTTTATTCACGTCATACCCGGTTGGGATGATGAGCACCTCGAAACTGAAAAACCACTTATATGTGAAATTTTTTGAACATAACACCTGGTTGGAGTGATGTGAGAACTAGTCAGAAAAACTAATTACCGGTTGTAAATAGATTATACCTAGTTAGTATGATGGACTTACTGGAAGGAAGGAGAAAACCCACTTGCCGGTTGTAAGCATAGATGTTATCACACCCAGTTGGTGTGATGAGTGGAAAGATTATTTTGTCAGAAGTGTTCTCCCCTGACTATGTGCCAATACTTAAAACTTTTGGGAGACCTTCTTGACGAGAGTAAGAACAACTCAGATAGGCTAGAGGCCTCGGTTTTGGAACTTGAGGGCTAAAATGCTTGGTTTTGGAAAATCACATACAATGGGCCCAAGGCCAGTTAGCACGAGCAAGAGCTCGTAAACAAACATGATCTATCTATGCCATGAAAATTCTATATGAATGGAATGTGTGATTTTTCCATGGTACCAAGACAGGATCGACATACTCGATGGACTAGCGGTAGTGTGTCAAGGCCAGGTCAACAGACCGATCTAGACAAATAGCTACAAGTCGAGTTGAGGGCCGGGGCCATTGGACTAGTGGCACCAAAGATAAATCGCATTGTGAAAAAATTATTCTTTATGCTTGCACTTGAGGTTTAGGCCATCAAGATGCCCATGAGGGGTAGTAATGCATCCTAGGGGCTACTGGACAATATGGTGGAGATAAGGGCAGTTTATCATGCCAGCAGTCAGGGAAGCTCGATGTAGCTTCATGCGCATGAGACAGGGGTGGGGTTGGGATGAGGTCTCTATCCTCATACGGGCATGGAGTTGATATCGAGTTTGAGGGTCAAATGTCACGAACATCTACTCATACCCAGGGTAGAAGTTGACAGGATTCTATCTAGGTGGCCGATAAAGTCGCTCCGACACCACAAGTGTGTGTAGTGGATGGGCTATCCTATGAATGTGTGATCCCTTCATGATGAAGGGTGTGTGTTGACTATTGAACACACCTATTATGGATAATGAGGAAAGGAATTTTAAAAATCAAAATTTGAGGAAGAAATGATCTTAAAGGAAAAAATCAAAAGAGTCTGACACACTCCAATTAAAAACTATTTTGTTAAAACTCATTCCCAATACCTATTCACTGAGTTGTAAAAACTCACCCCTCTTTTATATCTATTTTCAAAAGTAGATAAAATGACTAAGGAAAACACTAGGACTACCTCTTGTTAGGTATGCTTAAAAGTATTTTTTCTAAGCTTGCATTTTTATTGATATATGTTATTCCAAGGAACAAGGTTCAAATTTCGCCTGGCTCCTCTTGATTAAAGATAGGAGGAAACCCCTCTTAAACTAAGGGAGTGGTGGGTTAATCACGGGGATCCGACCTAACTAGGTCAGGGCATGACAAGGAGTAACTTCCCTTGATGTCCTCTTTGGGTTTGCGTGGCATGTTATCACTTTGGTTGTTTCCTTCACTTAGTCCTTTAGCCACACACTTAAGAAATCTTTCTTCCTTTCCATTTTCCACTCACTCCATGGAGTGTATTACGATCAGTTATGTCCAACCCACTAATCCCAAGGTACATCCTTAGGTCCACTTCTTACTCTACTTGGGGTAAGACTTTTCCTCTTGGGGGTTCTTATCCAAATCACTTAGTTGGGTGTTGCATAAGTGTCTGATCGTCCATGTTTCCCATCATTCCCTTGGTCGTTGATGCTCTTAGCTTAGCATCCTTTCAGACTTTTCATCCTTAACCCCATGGGTTTTGATATAATTTCCTCCTTATCTTATTTTGGTCCTTTATCCATCTTTTGTTTACCATGACTCTGGTTCCAGTTCTTCGGTTTGACTAACAGATTTTGTTTTGCTCGAGTCACCTTTCCCTGGGACTATTGGAACTACATGTCCCTTACAGCATGACATGTTCTAGAAATGTCTTTGTCCATTATAGTTCTAGAATATTTTTCCTCGGTAAAGATTCATGCTTTTCCAACCATTTAGGAATCGTGTAGCTTCATTCATTCTTATTACCTAGTAGTGTTCCCCAACTACCTTCGGTGTTGTCCAATTGTTTTTAATTTTTTTACATCGGGATCGTATCAGTTTTTCCTTATCTACTCATTCTTTACCAACGTCCTTATTAGTTTTTCCCACAGTTCCAACCATCGGGTTTCCTAATGACTTACTAACACATTGGGATTCTTTCTCTCTTATGTCCTTCCTCATTTCCAACAGCATCATTTTCTCAAGAACTTTCCTTTCTCCCATCCACTCTTACTCGCTCGTGACCATTTCACCGTTTCTTATTCCAAGTTAGCTCTATGTATCGATTCTTTTCGTTTAGGGAGTTCCATTTTTTTTATAGTTTCATTATCTACTATATCCTTTAAAGTAGAGACTTCCATCACTAGGAGCTACAAGTTCAGCCTTCTTGTCATACCTTGAAGGTTCCTTTCCTTTACCTCCTTACACTCTTTTTATATTGGGCATTTGCCCACTTTTAATCCTTCGTTGTCTTAAAATTCCCATTTTGTCCCTTAATCTCTATTTGGGGAACTTCTGATTATTGGGCTTTATTTCGTGTACTCCACACTATGCCAAAGCATCCACTCTTTAGACTTCATTAATCGAGTGTTGACCACAACCAATCTTGATGTCTGTGATTGTTTCCCTTAATTACTTAATTGAAGGGCTTACTTCTCCAAGGTTTCTCATATGTTCTTTCCTTTTCTTTCCTTATTATGGGTAGTCCACCCCTTTCTTACTTGTACGACATCTTTCGATGCTATCTTCCTACTTGCCCAATCCTTGGGTTTAGCTTACTCTTTAGACCCTCATGAGTACATTTCCTTGTACTTGATCTTCCCCACTCCACTAGCATTGCATTTTCGAGCTTATCTTCTCTTCCCACTTTAATTAGGTCCATCGCCTCTTTGTTGGGGTCTATACTTCCCTAAGACTTCTTCCTTGATTGGCTTCTTCCTTTCTTCACCCTTACAGGTACCTGACCTTAGAGCTACTTTATTACATCCCTTAATGTTGTCCTCTTTGGCTTACCCTTACTTTTGAAATCTTGTGGGCATGTCATTTATTATCATTATTCCAACTTGCATCCCAATACCAATTTATCTCTTTTAGGGAGGCGTTCAAATCCTCCTTGTTTCAAGGTCTCTTGATCACTTTGCGAGAGGCTTACTTAATCTTTCTCACAGCTTGAGTTTGGTCATTAATTCATTTTTGGCCATTGATTTCCTTACGGATTATTTTCATCATTCTTTCTCAATGTTTGACCCTTTTTACTTCTCCCTTCTTCATCTGGGTTTAACTCCATAATTCTTATGAGGATTAGTTCGTTAGCTACCTCATCCCTACCACTCTCCTTATTCAATTTGTCAAGACCACCGTCCCTCGAGTTCTCTTATCCTTAATGTCCATCCCATCGCCCCCTTGTAGGGTGCAGTCATAATTACTTCTCAGTCCTTCATTCCTCCTTCAATGGACTCCTGATCGTCGGATCCCTTTCGTACGTTCTATACTATGTCCAATTGTGCAGTTGTGATTCCCTTGAGTCGTACATACCCTTTCTAGGCTTTCTTCCCTTAATACTTATTTTCCTCTCCTTGTTCCTGCAGCTATCGATCCTAGAACCTCTAGATGTCGTTTCCCAGGTTTACTTCTTTTCAGGGAAGTCCTGTGGGTACATCTTAGTTGCCATATTTTTTGTTGTCTTTCTTTCAACCTATCCCTCTTAGAGGCAAACTCAGTTCCCATTTGTTCCGAAATTTCTTGCCTCCTTTACGAGGGCTCACTTAATCCCTTATCGATCCTTAGGTTTTCTTTCTAGTACTAATACTCCTAGTCCTACTACATCTCTTAATGTCGTCTTCTCCTTTCCCTTTCCCTAGGTTTATTGTAAACTCCATCCCTTAAAAACAAGGAAACCGGGGAAAGAACTGATCAATCCGGGTGAGAAAACTGAACCGGTTCACGAACCCCAACTATTAGAGAAAGGGCAAAATAAGAAATTTACAAATCTCGAGTGACTAAAGAGTCATAAAAGTAATGGAAAAGGACTTTAGGATGAACTGGAAGTGAAAACTAGACCGGTTCAAGAGAACCTAACCTGAACCAGTTTGGACCACTATTGATCTAATTTCTAAATTAATTTTTCTAGGTAGCTTAAAATATTCAAATTGGAGAATTGAAGCCACCGTTAGATAGAGAATGAATTAAGATGAATTTAGAAAATTTTTAATTTTGAAAAAACTCGATCAAATTGGGATGAACCGGCCACTTTATGCATTAAACCCGGTTTGGACCGGTTTGATCTAGTTCGAAACAGTGTCATCATCTTCCTTCAGATGACAACATTGTTCACTCGCCGGAAAAGTGAGCAACGTTGGCAAAGATGAAAAGACTCCATTCAGGGCGTTTCATGCCATGAATGATCGCCATAAAGACACCAATCAGACGAGCAAGGAGTTCACAAGGTCCCTATATAAAGAGCTTGTCACGCCCTAACCCGGTTTGGTTAGATCCCTGTGAACAATTGAGCGCTCTCTTGGTTCAAGAGGGGTTCCCCCTTCTTTAATTCAAGAGGAGCTAGGTGTAATCTCAACCTTGTTCTCTATAATAACATATATCAATAAAAATGCAACTCATAATAATTAAGCATACTTGACAAAGGGTAAGGCTTGGTGTTATCTCTAGTTATTTCCCTATTTCCTAAAAAGGGATAAAAATGGTGGGTGAGTTTCTACAACTTAGTAAATAGGAAATTTTAAAAATAAAGTTTCAATAAAATAGTTTTTGAATTGGAGTATGCCAGACACCTTATTTCCTTTCAGATATTTCATCCTCAAAATCTCGGTTTCTAAAGCCATTTCTCATCATTAACCATAAACGGTGTGTTTATCAACCAACACACACCCTTCATCATGAAGGAATCACACATTTCAGGGCAACACGTCCACTGGACCCACTTGTGGCATCGAAACGATTTTACCGGCCACCTAGATAGAAGCCCATCCACTTTTACCCTAAGAATGAGTGGATGTATGCAACATCCGATCCTCAATCTCATAAAGAAACTCTGTGTCTGTATGAGGATAGAGATCTTATCCCGACCCCACCCCGGCCTCATGCACATGAAGCTACGTCAAGTGTAAACCCCGCTCCTTCAAGATGAGAAAACTGGGGAAAGAACCTATCAATCCGAGTGAGAAAACTGTATCGGTTCATGAACCACAACTGATAGAGAAAGGGTAAACTGGGAAATTTATGGATCCCGAGTGACCTAAAGTGTCACAAAAGTCATGAGGAAGGACTTTAGGATGAATTGGAGGTGAAAACCAAATCAGGTCAAGTAAACTGGAACTGAACCGAATTAAACCGATTTAAATCACTATTGAACTGGTTTCTAAATTCATTTTTCTAGGTGGGTTAGAAAATTTAAATTGGAGAATTGAGGCCACCATTTGATATATGATGAATTTAAAAAATTTTAATTTTTAAAAACTCGGTTGAATCGGGTCTGAACCGGCTAGTTTAAGTTTTGAACCTAGTTCCGGTTGATAAGGTCCGGTTCGAAACAATGTCGTCTTCTTCCTTCAAATAACAAAACTGTTCACTCGTGATATGAATCAAATTGGGCACGCTGTGATTCACAAGTTAAGGGCTAAAACATTTGAAGAAGCATTGAATGGACTAATTGGAGAAATTGAAGAAACCCAAGTGGAAGCCCAAAGGAAGAGGCCAACAAGATCTCAAGCCCGAAGAAAGAGCCCAATAAGATCTCAAGCTCGAAAAAAGAGCCCAATAAGATCTCAAGCCCAAAAGAAGAGCCCAATAAAGATATCAAGAAAATAATTCAAATTTGAATTTCAAATTTGAATTTAAAGCGAGAGATTTATCATAAATATTCTAGAATATTAAATTAGGAAATAATATATTTTCTATATATGATCAAGAAATATATTAGCAATATTTTATATATGGTTGGCATGCCAACCCCAATATTTTATTTTCTTATTTAGATAATTGCTAATATTCTCAAGTGCCTATAAAAGGCTAACTTTAGACTATTGTAAACATAGATTTTTTATTTCAATTTTATTGTGAGGCTTATGTCTTCTTTCTCTTTTAAGAGAACTTTTGAACTTATCAGGTTTTTACTTATGGTGTTCAAGCAATCAGACTTATCACCAGGGTTTTCGAGGAGCTCTCCTTAGAGGATTTGGATGTGGCGTCTACATCTACTCGTACCTTGTTTTTTAACCAAACAAGGTATATTCTATTCTTTTTACTTGCGTCGTGAAAGTCTTGGGGTCTATTCCATATTTGGTGTAGGGTGTCGTTAGTATATTGGTGGGGTTCGCATAAGTTGGTATCAGAGCATACGGTTGCACGGCATGTTCCATACTATCCTTTCAAATTTCGTTCTACTTTTCTTATCTTCTATCTATTTGTATCCAGTATAAAAAAATCTCAAAAAATCTCATTTTTTTCTCCTATAGAGTTATATTTTCATTATATTCTATCTATTTCTATTTAGTATAAAAAAATCACAAAAAAATCTATTTTTCTCCTATCTAGTTATACTTTCATTCTACTTCTATTCTCTATAAAAAAAAATCTCATCTTTTTATCTACTTTCTCGATAATAAAAAAGCCAAGAAAAAAAAACTAATAAAAAAATCCAAAATAAAAAAAAACTAAAAAAAATTCGTAAAAAAAATTAAAAAAAAAGGCGTGAAAAAGAAAGAGTTAAAAGAATAAAAAAGGCAAAGAAAAGGCAAAAAAAGGAAAAAAGGCACAAAAGTATATATTCAGTATCTTATTCATTCTACTCTTTTTTATTTTATTCTTTTCCTATATTTTTTTAATATTCTCATACCTTACACTTAAATCATTTTTAGAATTACTTTTTGAAACTCTGTTGATTTGTCTTGATTGTTTCTCAAGTTGAACATCTTTATGAAAACGATTTGTTTTTTAGTTCAATTAAAATTGAAAGAACACATATGAGTGGAAAAAGGTAAGAGTGTTTTAAATCTTTAAGAAAAAGCCATTTAAGTGTTAAACAGGAGTGTTTGAGAGAAATATGTGAGGGAGAGTTGCGAGGTTCTTTTGTTTCTAACAATTGGCAAGATTACAATTTCCAACAAAGAGGAAACACATGGAAAGAAGCCAGTTTCCCTTAGCCCGTTCAAAATCTAGATTGGAAAGCCATGATGAAACAAGTTGTAAAGTCTGGATTTGAGCCACTTCACACGCGAATGGATCGCTTGGAGGAAGGTGTGAGATGTCGTTCACATCAACATACTTCTGCTGAACAACAACCTTGAGTCTTTCAATCTAAGCGATTCGATACTCAAGAACTCGAGGAATTTGAAGATCTTCAAGTTAATTGTGATAGCGTCGGACATGATTCCATCAATCAATGTACTCCAAGTAAAATGCCATGGATTGATGACATCATGAACAACCAACGTGAGAATCTATTTCATACTCGTTGTTCTATGAAAAATAGAGTTTGTTCTATTATCATAGATGGAGGAAGTTGCACTAATATGACTAACACCGAGCTTGTGGAGAAGTTGGCATTACCTACACTAAAGCATCTGAAGACTTATCAAATTCAAAGATTGAACAATCAACACAAACTCGAGGTAACCAAGCAAGTGTTGGTTTCATTCTTTATTGGAAGATATAAGGATGAGGTATTATGTGATGTGGTGCCAATGCAAGCATGCCATATTCTATTGGTACAACCTTGGAAGTTTGATCGTCAAGTTACACATGATAGATTAACAAATAGGTACTCATTTGTGATGCATAATAGACCAATATCTCTTGTACCTTTGACTCTACAGCAAATACATGAGGATCAATTGAAAAGGAAAAAGGGAAATGAAAAGAAAATAGCAGAAAAAGTGAGAGTACTTACGTACAAGGATATATTTGAAAAAGAAAAGAAAAAAGTCATAATTGAGAAGAAAGAGAGTAAAAATAATTTTATTGCAAGAAAAAGTGAGAACAATTTTAATTTGCATGTCCTTACAGTACTTACGTACAAGGATATATTTTTAAATACTAACCCCATTGTCGGATATTTGTCGAGCAATATTGTATCTTTTTTGTAGGAATTCAAGCATGTTCCAAAGAAGACATATTTTGTTTTGCCGTCAAGTCGAAGAATCAAGCATTAAACTCAATACCAACTCATAAAGCTGATGGAAAAGAGAATCTTGCCAAGGAGAATTAATCCACCGGTTGTGCAACTATCCAAAAGAGGTAATACTTGGCAGGCATACATTGATTGTCAAGTTATTGACAATACCCAGGTATATTTTCAATACTCTATTCCTTATTTAGATCATATGGTAGATGAGTTGTATGGATATTATTTGATTTCAAAAGTAAAATTTAAAGGTGAATATAATAAATTTTGAATTAAAGATAAATATGGATTGAAAAATGCATTAATGACAAAACTTAGTTTATATGAATGGTTAATTATGATTTATTGTTTAACCAATGCAACTAATATTTCTACGAGGTTATTGAATGACTTATTATTTGCTTTTATTGAAAAGTTTATTGATGTATATTTTGATTATATAATAATATCTAATATGTCCTTATATAAACATGAAATATATTTAAAAGTGGCCTTAAATATTTTTAAGAAATATATGTTATTTTCTAATTTTAGGAAATATATATATATTGTATTAATAATCTTATATTTTCTAAATATATTACTATTTATAAATTGATTGTAATTAAAAAGAAAATTAAGGCAACTCAAGATTGACCAACACCTTATTTTGTAAGTGAGATGAGAAGTTTCCTTAGATTTACTTATTTTTATATGGATTATATTACTAAATTTAATAGTTATCCTATACATCTCACTATGTTTTTAGAAAAGAATATTTTATTTAAATTATGTGATTTGCAAGAAAATATATTCAAATATTTAGGGGATAAACTAACTAGTTTCCATTTTACTACATTACCTAACTTTCCTAAATTATTCAAACTTAATTCTGAAGTATCAAAAATAGATAGTGTAGATATATTGATTATATATTTAGTGAAAAGTTGAGCAAAATAGCCTTCAACTATCCTACCTATGATAATGAGATATTTATGTTTTCTCAATCTCTACAAATAAGGCAGCTAAGGCCAAAAGATTCTGTGATTTACATGAATTATGTATTTGATTTACGCCTTAAGAGACAACATAGGTTGAATAAGCGTCATGCTAGCTAGGTGGTTTTTATCAAGACTTTTTCATATGTGATCAAGTATAGACAAGGTTTGAAATATTTAATTATCAATGCACTATCACGAAGGTATATCTTTCTTGAACTACTTGATACTAAATTGCTTGATTATATTAAGGAATTGTATGCAAATTATTATAATTCTTGTGAAGAGTTTGAAAGTTATATAATTTGCTTGTTTGAGAAGTTTCACTTGCAGAATTGGTTTATGTCTCAGGAAAATAAATTATTTATATCTCAATTTTATTTGTGTAAGTTACTTGTTAAGAAATCATATGTATTAGAACTTGTTGAACAATCTATGATAGCTAAGATTATTGTAATATTACATGAGTATTCTTTGGGTTCATATATGAAAAGAAATATGAGGAAATTTAGTTTTCATTTCATTACAAGTGAAGAAGTTAATTTTAACCAGCAATTCCATATTTTGTATATTACTATTTCAATTCTTAAAGTATTTGCTTTGATTGATATTCTTATGGAATTTATTTATAGATTACTGAGGATTAAGAAGAGAAAATACTTTATATTTATCATAGTTAGACAATTCTTAAAATTAATATATTTATTTCAATATCATAAAACTAAGGGTGTATCAAATGTTATTTATTTATTATTTAGGGAAGTTGATATATTGCATTATATTCTTAGAATTATTAAAATTAATTATGATTATAAATTCTTGAGTTACTTTTGGAATATTTTGTGTAGTAAATTGGAAAGAAAACTTTTATTTTCAACTAAATATTTACATGATATTTACGTTACATATAATGGTTATACAATTAGGTTTTCATTATTGAAAGTTGTTTATTGTTTTAATTCATTGCCTTATTTAGATTTAATATTATTTAATAATGTCGAGTTAGTAAGTTTAGTTTGGAAGATGAAGGATAAGTTTCTAAAACAAATTAAGAAGACGGCATATGAAAATCAAGTCAATCAAGGCTTTAAGAAAATTATTTTTGATCCAGGAATTTGTGTTAAACTTATTCTAAGAGTAGTTTTATCAATTGGAGTGGTGAAGCTAAACAATAATACTCACAAATGGGAGTTATCTGGTAAGTGTAATTTTATTTATAGTTTTAATATTCCTAATTTAAATTATTTTTACGTAGGTGACAATGAGATCGATGATTTGAGAACAAATCATTTTTAAGAGGGGGAGAATAATATAAATCAAATTGGGCACGCTGTGATTCAAAAGTTAAGGGCCAAAAGATTTGAAGAAGCATTGAATGGACTAATTGGAGAAATTGAAGAAACCCAAGTGGAAGCCCAAAGGAAGAGTCCAACAAGATCTCAAGCCCGAAGAAAGAGCCTAATAAGATCTCAAGCTCGAAAAAAGAGCCCAATAAGATCTCAAGCCCAAAAGAAGAGCCCAATAAAGATCTCAAGAAGATAATTCAAATTTAAATTTCAAATTTGAATTTAAAGCGAGAGATTTATCATAAATATTCTAGAAGATTAAATTAGGAAACAATATATTTTCTAGATATGATCAAGAAATATATTAGCAATATTTTATATATGGTTAGCATGCCAACCCCAATATTTTATTTTCTTATTTAGATAATTGCTAATATTCTCAAGTGCCTATAAAAGGTTAACTTTAAACTATTGTAAACACAGATCTTTGATTTCAATTTTATTATGAGGCTTATGTCTTCTTTCTCTTTTAAGAGAACTTTTGAACTTATCAGATTTTTACTTGTGGCATTCAATCAATCAGACTTATCACTAGGGTTTTTTAGGAGCTCTCCTTAAAGGATTTGGATGTGGCATCTACATCTACTCATATCTTGTTTCTTAACCAAACAAGGTATATTCCATTCTTTTTACTTGCGTCATGAAAGTCTTAGGGTCTATTTCATATTTGGTGTAGGGTGCCGTTAGCATATTGGCGGGGTTCGCATCAACTCGTCGAAAAATCAAGTGGCGTCGATGAAGATGAAAAGTCTCCAGCTAGGGAGTTTTAGACAATAAATGACAGCCATTAAGGTGCCAATCGGACAACCAAGAAGTCCCCAAGCTTCTTATATAAAGAGCCTCTCCTCATTCATCATCCTCATACCTGAAAACTCCACTCTCTCCCCACTGCTCCATTTTTTAGTGAAGCTCGAACCTGAGCTTCGACTTGGCCATTTTTCTTAGCCAAAGAAGGCGTGGTTGGGTTCCTTGAATTCGAGGAGAAGTTAGCTACACGCCTGTAGTCTCCATTTGCTTCGAGGGTTGCCGGAGAAACGCCGGCGTGATATAACATTGAAGTAGCTCTAGCAGACCAAAGCTGTCCTATTTTGGCAGAGTAGAAAATGGACAATCGAGCCCTCTTCAAGCCAAAACAAGCCCTCCCAACACCTCCATAGCCATCCTACAGTTGAATTAGAGTGGAAAAGTAAACCAATTTGCCTCCCCTCTATATATTTTTTGATCAGTGCTAGAGATTGAATCAGCAAAATTCTCCCTCAATTTTCCATCAATTGATGCAATTCTTGATCCTAGAAGAAACCTTAGGATAAGAGCTATCTGCCCAGATTGAAAGCTCAGACCACCGCGCCCCCGATAGTAAGCTTTCGTAGCTTTCTCTCTCTAAGTTCAGTTTTTCGACGAAGCTTCATTTGAGCTTGTTCCAGCGTCAAACCGTGCAATTCAAAGTGAAATTGAATCGTATGAAGGATAAGAACTTAAATATAACTTCAGTTTCAACAATTAAACTCATTGGATTGATCAATTTGATGAAATCAAATTCGGTTAAGTTAGAAGGTTGAAATTGGTGGAAATTTGGGGATTTCAAAAATTCAAGGGACTAAAGTGAAATTTCAAAAATTGAGGACCAATTGGGCATGATAAAGATGTTGGAGGACCAATTGGTCAATTTTTGAAATTTTTGGGGTGAAACTTACCATTTTTTATAAAGTAGGGGCAAAATGGTAATTTTGGAAAAGTTGGGGACCAAATTGGAAATTTGGGAAACTTGAATAGGTTTTTGTGATTTTGAATAAATTGAGGTCCTAAGGTGAAATTTAGAAGTTTCGAAACTTAATTTGGGGGAAAATTGGCATTAGAGACCTAAAGTTAAAGAAAATGAACTTTAGGGACCTAATTGCAATAAATCGAAAGTTTGAGTATTTTATTCATTCGTAGTGAATGAAGGCTAATAGGCCAAAGGATAATGAATAAGGATGTTCATATCATTTAGGAAACAAGAAGTACCGAGAACGCTAGCAAGTACAAGATCGCGTGGAGGCAAAGAGCTAAATAAGAGGAATTCACTACACGATCGAGAGAGTGGGATTATTTATATCATACACGATTGGGATGATAAGCACCACGGAAATGAAAACCCACTACTAAGTGGAATTTTAACCATCACACCCGAATGGAGTGATGTGGAAATTATGCGAAAAATCCACTTATCGGTTATAAGCGGAGATGTCCTAATACCCAGTTGGTGTGATGGATAGATGAAAAGTTTATTTTGTCGGAAGTGCTCTCCCCCGACTGTGTGCCACTGCTTAAACTTTTTGGGAGACCTTCTTGACGGGAGCTCGAATAGCTCAAATAGGCTGGATGCCTTAGTTTTAGAACTTGGGGGCTAATATGCCCGATTTTGAAAATCTCGTACAGTGGGCCCAAGGCCAGTTGGCACGAGCAAGAGCTCATAAACAAACCTGAGTTAAGCCATGAAAACTTAAAATGAATGATTTTTTTGGCCATTGTACGAAGACAAGACCAACATACTCGATGGACTGGCGGTAGTGCAACATGACAGGTTGACGGACCAGTCAAGACAAACAGCTGTAGGTCAAGTTGAAGGTCGGGGTCGTTAGACCAGTGGCACCACATATTAAATGGCTTATGTGGAAAATTGTTGTTTTATGCATGCAAAGAGATACAGGACCTTTAAGATGCCTAAGAGGGGTAGTGATGCGTCATAGGGCTACTAGACGACATGGTGGAGATAAGGATAGTTTGTCATGCCAACGTTTGGGAAGCTCAACGTAGCTTCATGTGCATGAAATCGGGGTGGGGTCGTGATGAGGTCTCTGCCCTCATACGGATACAGAGTTTTCTTTATGAGATTGAAGGTCGGATGTCGCATACATCCACTCATTCTCAGGGTATAAATGGGCGGGCTTCTATCTAGGTGACCGGTAAAGTTACTCCAATGCCATAAATGGGTGCAGTGGATGTTATGCCCTACGAATGTGTGTTCCCTTCATGATGGAGGCTATGTGTTGGTTAATAAACACACCGTTGTGATGAGAAATGGCTATGAAAACTGAGTTTTGAGAATGAAATGTTTTAAAGAAAAATAAGGAGTCTAGCACACTCCAAATCAAATTATTTTCTAAAAGCCATACTTTAAACACCCATTCACTAAGTTGTTGAACACCCCCTTCCTTATACCCCTTTCAGGTAACCCGAGGAAATCCAACCTAAAGACCTCTTGTTAGTCACACCTACAAAACAGGTATGTAAAGTTTAAAATATTATGCAGTTTTTATTAATGTTATTCCAGGAAAGATACAAGTTTAACGAATGTATTACTCCTCCCGGGTTAAAGAAGGGGAAAACCATTAATAAACTGGGAGACTGACGGGTTACTCATGGGGATCCGACCAAACTGGTTCGGGGTGTGACATCGAGCTTCCCTTACTGCTGGCAAGACAAACTGCCCTTATCTCCACCATGTCGTCTAGTAGCCCCTAGGACGCATCACTACCCCTCTTGCGTGTCTTGATGGTCCTGAACCTCAATGCATGCACAAATCAATAGTTTTCCACATAAGTCAGTTAATCTTTGGTGCCACTAGTCGAACGGCCCCGATCCTCAACTCGACCTACAACTGTTTGTCTCGACCGGTCCGTTGACCTGTGTTGTCGCACTATCACCAGTCCATCAAGTATGTCGGTCCTATCTTGGTACCATAGCCAAACATATCATTTATTAAAGATTTCATGGCTTAAACTCATGTTTGTTTACGAGTTCCTACTTGTGCCAACTGGCCTTGGGCCCACTATACGAGATTTTCAAAACCGGGCATTTTAGCCCCCAAGTTCCAAAACCAAGGCCTCTGGCCTATTTGAGCTATTCAATCTCCCGTCAATAAGGTCTCCCAAAAAGTTTAAGCAGTGGCACACAGTTAGGGGAGAGCACTTCTGACAAAATAATTTTCTCATCTATCCATCACACCAACCGGGTGTGAGGACATCTCTGCTCATAACCGATGAACGGGTTTTCTACTTCCTTTTAGAAAGTTTATCATACCAACCGGGTATAATCTACTTACAACCGTTAAGTAGTTTTTTCGTGTGTTTTCTCACCTGACCCTATCCAGGTGTGATGTTAAAATCCCACATAATAGAGGGTTTTCATTTTCGAGGTGCTCATCATCCCAACTGGGTATGATGTGAAAATCCCAATCACCTATTAATGTATTGAATTCCACTTATCCGACTTTTTGTCTCCACGCGAGCTTGTCTTGGCTGGCGTTCCTAGTACTTTGTGTTCCTACACAATATGAACATACTTGTTCATTATTGTTTAGCCTAATAGCCTTCATTCATCCCAAATAAATAAAATACCCAAACTGGCCTCTGATACATCCTTCCTTCAATAAGTTTCTAACGGTGGGGCGGTGCCTTGCACTCCACGTTATGTCCATCTGCCAATCCAAAGATTACTTCAAGGTACTTAGTTGTATGCATCCCTCTAGAGTTCCCTTTCCTAGCATATTCCTTCTCTTCTTCACTCTCATTGTTCCATTCCCTAGAGTTTCCGACGGACGTTTTTCTGTGTTTGCTCCCTTGTAAGAGGGTTCTAGGATTGACCTTATCTCTATTCTTGTGGTATCCTTCTTGGTTTGACCTTCTTAAGAAGAAGTTGAAATTTGGCATTCACCTCGTCGTTTCTTGACCTCTTTGTGAACCGCTTACTTAACTTGCTCCATAGTTCCAATCTCAAGTCCTTCATATCTTTAGTGACTTTTGAGGAGGTATTGCCCTAAATCTATGAGGTGTGGGACACACTTTCTTTCCTTTCACCTATAATAGTTTATCTTGGTACTTGTCCTTAGTAGGGTTGTGCACTTCTTCACGTAATGTCCCTATCATTCATACTTGTAATAGGCTATTCACTTGCATGGATTGTGGTGGTTTCTTCTTTCCTTCGAGTGGGGCTTTTCCAGGGTTACTGGTGGTTCGGTGCTTCGTCGTCTTTGAGTTTTCTTGCTGAATCTCCTTTGCTAAAGGGTCATGGTAAAGATCCTCCTAGGTTTCTGAATTCCATGATTCATCTTCCATAACTGAAATGTAATTTTTCCTTAGTTTACTAGGATAGTGTGGGTTTGTTTGGTTTATTTGTCTTAGGCCATCTCCCTAGCAAGATCACATCATTGGGAGCTAGAGATTTAAGAATTTGAGTATTTCATTAACAAGGGGATACAAAAGGTTGGGATTTTTGCCCTATCACATAAAGTAGTCATAGAATAGATAGCAAGCTACGGTTTTCTTGGCAAGTATCCTCCTTGGTAAGATTATAGATTTGTACTAGCTTTTAGGCTTGGCTCCCTTTGTACTCAAGACTATGACCTTAACATGTCCTGGCACCATACTCCTTGGCAATATTGGATGTTTCCCCATTTGGTCCTTTGAAGCTTCTACTATATCTCGGGCTTTGGGAAGCTTCTAGAGTTGTCTTCCAACGAGGACAGGGAGTTGAGTAGAGTCATTCCTAGATTTCTCGGTTCCTCTCCTGGGAGTCATCTTTAAATTTAAGATAAATCATATTAGTTAATATATTTTATAATCTTGATTATGTATTTGAGGAAACAAGCCTTGATACCACTCTAGTTGTCATGCCCTAACTCGGTTTGATCGGATCCTCATGATCAACCCGCCACTCTTCCGGTTTATTAAAGGGTTTCCCCTTATTATAAACCATAAAGAGTAAGGTGTCCCTTAAACCTGCACTTTTTCCCATAACAACATAAATAAAAACTACATAATATTTTAAATTTATCATACCAATCTCACATGCGTCTTAGTTGATGGTCTTTAAGGTAGGCATTCCGAAATTTCCTGAAAGAGATATAAGGAAGGGGGTGAGTATGACTACTTAGTGAATGGGTTTTTTCAAAACTTTTACTTTTATGAAAAAGATTTGTATTGTAGTGTGCCAGACTCCTTTCTTTAAAAAATCCTTTCAATTCAAATCTCAGTTTTTACTACTATTTCCATATTAATCACGGTGTGTCTTCACCCAACACACATCCTTCATCATTAAGGTCAAACACACATTTGCAGGCCAGCACGACCATTGAACCCACTTGTGGCTTCGAAGCGACTTTACCGACCACCTAGATAGAAGTACATCCACTTCTATCCTGAGAATGAGTGGATGTATGTGACATCCGACCCTCAATCCCGAAATCAATTCTTCGTGTCCATATGAGGACAGGGACCTCGTCACATCCCCACCTCGGTCTCATGTGCTTAGTGATACTCCAAATTTTGCATGTTCACCTGGTACGACGAACTGCCCTTATACCCACCAGGTCGTCCGGTGCCATTAGGACGCATCACTATCCCTTTTGGGCATCTTGATGGTCTCGTAATTATAGTGCATGCACAATCAATATTTTCTTATAATGCTATATAATATGTGGTGCCACTGGTCCAATGGCCCTGACCCTCAACTTAACCCGCAGTTGTTTGTCTTGACTGGTCCGTCGACCCCGGGCTTAAACTCGTAGATAAATAAATCAATTATGAGCCTATGGAAACCTCATATAAATGGTAAATTGTGTGACATCGCTACCAAGCCAAGGCCAAGTTTGTTAAACTCATTGGGCTGGTAGCTACCGAGCCGAAGTCGGGTCGTCAAACAAATTTGGGCTAGTAGTTACTGAGCCAAAGTTGGGTCAGCAAGCTCATGAGGGCTGGTAGCACTAAAGATAAATGTCTTAACTAAAAAGATTTATGTTTGTGCATGCTGAGATACGAAACCATCGAGACGCTCGGTATGGGGTCGCGCTGATTCTAAGGGATTTGGACAACCCAGGGAGCATAATGGAAGCTTGTCATCCAGTAAGTTAGGAAGCTCAGGGAGCTTCATGCGCATTGAGACCAAGGAAGTAGGAGGAGAGGTCTTGTACCACTATAGCGGACACAAAGGTAATTAAGGTCTGAGGGATGAGTGGTAAGGTTCACTTAGAGTGGGAGTATAAGGTGTGACCTTCTACTAGAATGGTTGGTAAATGTGCTCTAGATCACAAGTGGAGTAGATAGGGACTGCTCTGCGAATGTGTTAACTATTTGATGATAAAGGGAGATTGTTTGTGTGTTGAAACTCCTTAAGAAAAATGGAGAGTGATGACAAAAAAATATAGCTAAACATTCTTCCTCATTTCTAATACCCCCACTCATTGAGTTTTAGAATTCACCCCCTCTCCTTTTCCCTTTTCAAGAAGAGAAAGCTCAACCTTGCAAGAAGGCACCACCCGCCGCCTAACATAAGGTACAATCGGCATAAAACCTTTCTTTAGATTTAGTTTTGATAATATTGTTCCAAGGAGAGTTAAATCAGGCCTAATTCTTAATGGTGACTAGAGTGAGAGTATCCTTCTATATCAAAAAGAGTGGCAGGTTGATCATGAGGATCCAACCAAACTAGGTTAGGGTGTGAAAGTTACCAAGAACATTGTCAGAGTTTGTCAGATGACAAAGTTATATTTTTTGGTAGCAAGGTCGCCAAAGTTGAGAGTAGTCAATGGTTGGGAGAGAATTCTGAGCAATTGCAAGCAAGGTAGCACCCCAATTTATATGGTTATATTCTATATCTCAGTGGCAATCTATCCATAGCTTCCTTTCATTAATTCATAGCTCGTGGTGCTAGCAATGAATTAATTTCCCAAAGCAGTGGAGTCAGTGGATCAACGGATGAGGTCCTATCCATAGCTTCCTTTCATTAATTCATAGCTCGTGGTGCTGGCAATGAATTAATTTCCCAAAGCGGTGGAGTTAGTGGGTCAACGGATGAGGTCTCGGGTAAAATAGGGGAATCTGGGTTGGGAGTTGGGAAAAGAAGATGATACGCATGCATGTGGCCGCGTGTGCAGCACGTGTGTGTGCCCAACTTCCCTATTAACCGGTTTATAACTGTAGCAAATCGGTTTCCGGTACATTTCTCAACCAGTTTAGCAATTTTTGGCCCAGTTCACCCTCTTCCCAAGTGGTTCTTGAGAAAATAAAAATACCTAAAAATTATACATTTAATTTCTTATTGAATGGACTCAATAACCACTTAATTTGGATTAGTTTTGACACCTTAATAATTTGGGGTATTTTGTGACTCCATCTAGCTTGAATCCAGTTCAAACTTTTGCTCCCGATTTTCTCCCAATCCTTGATTCAAGTCTCACAACCCTCCTAAGAATTTTTCCTAACCCTACTTCATCCCTCAAAGCCTCTCATTAACCACTTTCTTCCTTCTTGTTTAATTTACTCCTCAGTTACCTATCGGTTCTCAATTTGATCTCACTTCCCGATTCAGTTCAACCCGCTTATGAAGTTTGGATTTTCCTTGGTTTTACACTAACACTTATGTTGGAAGTCGAGTGACCAACTCTCTATTATGCCATGTCCATAGCCGACAAAATGGAAGTCTTTAGACTTTGCTCTTCATTTAATTTTCTTGGGGGCATGAATGTAGAAAATATCACTAACACTGGACTATTTCCAAGACTAGGTCAGGTAAACGGGTTTAGAGTGAGTAAAGGAGATGACACGTGTGCGTCGACCTGCTTGTGCTATAGCGAACTATTTTTTGATGAATTAACCAATCAGTTCAGGAAATTGTTTTGGCATTTCCTTTATTGGTTCACCTCCAATTTAATTAGTTCTTGAACTAATTATTTTTTCTAAAAATCATTTATCCAATTCCCTATAAATTGGGCTCAATAACATTCATTTTCTAAATTGTATAGCCCCTTCTAAAAATCGGGGGCTTTTACAGCTCTTATTTGGTTTGATTGACTTTGGTCATCTTTTAGTCGTTTTACCTCTGATTCGATGTTTCTTAACCCAATTTTTTTTCTAAAAATTCTTCATTACATTCTATATTGAATGGGCTTAATATTTTTCTCATTTTTTATTTATCTAAACCCACTAAAAAATCGGGGGCATTTCACCTCAAGTTAGTTTGAACCTGATTCGAATCCAGTTTTTACATGGGCCTTTCTTGATCCTTGATTTCCAATCAAAAGAGGTTTTTTTGAGGATGATTTAGTGAACTTACTCACTGTCCAAGTTTTAGGGTCTTAACTAGTTTTTAATCTAGTTCGATTCCAACTCTCGGTCTTCGAGTTTTCATCTCCCAGTTTAAAAATCAAATTTCAATCTACTTAGGTTTAATTCCCAGTTCAAAATTTAAGATGTTACAGTGATGATACTCATCTTTGTGGTAGTCAGGGGATGTGACGTGTAAACCCCGCACATTTGAGTTAAGGAAAACCGGGAAAAGAACCGGTCAAACCGAATAAGAAAACCAAGCCGGTTTACATTTGGGAATAAGCAATATGGAAATTTACAACTTTCGGGTGATCCAAAAGGTTCATTAAACATTGAAAGAGAAACTTAAAACAAACTAGAAAACAAAAACCAAAATGGTTCAGGTGAACTAGATTCCATAAGAACTTCAAAGTTAAGCGTGGTTGCTTGAGAGTAGTGTGAGGATGGGTGACCTCTTAGGAAGTATGATTTTTTGTAACCCCAAAAATTTTTATGCGAACGTACGACTTATTATGAATAGCCATAAATTAATATATATTTAATTATTGGCATTAATACCAATAATTTAATTTAGGGCAATATTAATACTAGTAATAAATCTTGCCCATAAATTAAATTATTGGAATTAATACCAATAATTTATGGCAATATTAATACTAGTAATAAATCTCGCCCATTTAATACACGGGTTTTACAACTATATAAAGAGGTCATCCCCATTTCATTCTCCTCACACCTGAACACTTCTCTCTCTCTCTCACTACTGCTCCATTTCTGGGTAAAGCTCGAACCAGAGCTTTGACTTGAACAAAGGTCGGGCTCTTTAGAACCGGAGAGAAGACAGCTATCTGATAGCAAACTCCAGTCAATACGAGAATCGTTGGAGAAGCGCCAGCGTGATAGAATAGTGAAGCAACTCCGGCGGACCAAAGCTGTCCTATTTCGACCAAGCTGAAATCAGCCATTTCAAGCCCTGCTCAGGCCAATCCAAGCCCTCCCAACACTTCCTCAGCCTTTCCACATTCGAATTAGGACCGAAAGGTAAGCCAATTCGACTCCCCTTTATAATTTTCGATTGGTGCTAGAGAGAGAGTCGACCGAATTTCAATGACGAAATTATAATCCAATTCCGCATCAATTGATACGATTCTTGATTCTAGGATGAACCTCAGGATGAGAGTTATCTGTCCAGATCGAAAGCTCGAACCGTCGTGCCTTCACCGGTGAGTAATCGAAGCTTTCTCTCTTTATAGTTCATTTTCCGGCGAAGCTCCATTTGAGCTTGTCCCAGCATTAAAACTTGCAATTCACATTTCTAAAGAATCGTATAAACATGTAGAAACTCAATTTTAACTTCAATTTCAACAATTAGAAACATTTTATGGGTCAATTTGATGAAATAAAATTCGGCTATGTTAAGAAGTTGGAATTGGGGGAAAATTGGGGATTTTCGAAATTCAAAGAACCAAAATGAAATTTTATGAAATTGAGGGACAATTGGGTATGAAAATAATGTTAGAGGACCAATTGAGGAATTTTGAAATTTTTGGGGCAAAATTTACCATTTTTGTAAAGGAAGGGCAAAATGGTAATTTTGGAAAAGTTGGAGGACCAAATTAGAAATTTTGGAAATTAAACCCTTTTTTTGTGAAATGGAATAAATTGAGATCCTATGATAAATTTTAGAAGTTTTGGGACTCAATTTGAGGAAAAACCGGTATTTGGGGCTTAAAGTTAAAGAGAAATAACTTTAGGGACCTAATTGCAAATAAATGAAAGTTTGACTATCTCATTCATTTGGAATGAATGAAAGCGATTAGGCCGAAAGATAATGAACCAAGATGTTCATATCGTGTAGGAACGCGAAATACCGGGAAGGCCAGCAAGGACAAGCTCGCGTGAATACAAAGAAACAGTCTAGTGGAATTCACGGCATTAACGGGTGAGTGAGTTTACTAATATCATACTCGGTTGGGATGATGAGCACAACTTAAAAATAAAAACCACTTACCGGTTGTGAGTGGAAATTTCATATCATACCCGGGGATGATAAGTACCTCTGTATAAAAACCCACTGTTTAGTGGTATTTTAATCATCACTTAGAGAAAGTGATGTGAAAATTATGTGAAAAAAAATACTTACCGGTTGTAAGTAGATCATACCCGGTTGGTATGATGAGACTTCCTCGAATGAAGTTGAAAACCCGTTCATCGGTTATGAACGGAGATGTCCTTATACCGGTTGGTATAATTGACAGTGAAAATCTATTTTGTCAGAAGTATTCTCCCCTAACTGTGTGCCAATGCTTAAACTATTTGGGAGACCTTCTCGACGGGAGCTCGAATAGCTCTAATAGGCCAAGGGCCTCGATTTTGGAACTTGGGGGCTAAATGCCCGATTTTGAAAATCTCGTACAGTGGGCCCAAGGCCAGTTGGCATGAGCAGGAGCTCGTAAACGAACATGATATATGTGCCATAAAACTTAATAAGTGAATTGTTTGGCCATGGTACCAAGATAGGACCGACATGCTCAGTCAACTAGCGGCAGTGCGACATGACCGGTCGACGGACTAGTCAAGACAAACAGCTGCGGGTTGAGTTGAGAGTCGGGGCCGTTGGACTAGTGGCACCACAAATTACATGGCAATATAAGAAAACATTGTTTGTGCATGCACTGTGATTACGGGATCATCAAGATGCCCATGAGGGGTAGTGATGCGTTCTAAGGGCACTGGACGACTTGGTGGCTATAAGGGCAGTTCGTTGTTCCAGGTGTCTGTGCGAAATCTAGAGTAGCACCAAGCGCATGAGACTGGGGTGGGGACAGGATGAGGTCTCTGTCCTCATACGGACACGAAGAAGTGATTTCGGGATTGTGGGTCGGATGTCACGTACATTCACTCATTCCTAGGGTAGAAGTGGTCGTACTTCTATCCGGGTGGCAGGAAAAGTCGCTCTGAAGCCACTAGCGGGTTCAGTAGTGATACTGACTTGCGAATGTGTGTAACCTTCATGATGAAGGATGTGTGTTGGGTGATGACACACCGTGGTAACTAAGAAATAATGGGAAAACTCAAATGTTTAAATGAAGGGATTTTTGAAAACAAAGGAGTCTTGCACACTCCATATAAATATTTTCCTTAAAAGTCAAAAGCTTTTAAAAACCCATTCACTGAGTAGTCGTACTCACCCCCTCCCTTATATCCCTTTCAGGAAATCCTAGAAAGTCTCCCCTTAAATACCATCAACTAAGATGCCTGTAAGACAGGTATGTAAAGTTTTAAATTTCATGCAGTTTTGATTATGTTATTCCAGGAAAAAGGTGCAGGTTAAAGGACGCCTTACTCTTTACGGTTTACAATAAGGGGAAACCCTTTAATAAACCGGGAGAGTAGCGGGTTGATCACGGAGATCCAACCAAACCGGGTCGGAGCGTGACATGACGGGTTCTAAGCGAACCGAAGCAGTGAATTTAGGTCAGGACGTTATAGGAGAGGTAAGTGGAGAAGACGACACTATGCATACACATGTGAGCCAACACGTGGCGTGCAGTGATTAGTCGTATCCTACTGATATGACTATGTGACTCGACTTCGGTCTTCACTGATCATGTAATTTGCCATATAGCACACAGTGATTGGACGTGCTTGTCTTAATGTATTAAGTTGTTGCTAACAATGTAAGTTTTTCATGCGATGTGCAGCAATTTGTTACATCTACTGGTATTACTCATTTGACTGGTATTGACCATGCTAACTAGTCACATTGATGTTTGACTAGTTTGATCACCGTTAACTAATTCAATTAGATTATATTTCAATGATTTGAGGTATTTTCTACTTAGTTTACGCTTGATTCAATCATTTTCTAATTTATTTTATATTAAAAAAATTTCTAAAATCATTTGGTTAATTGGATTAAAAATTACCGTTATTTGATATATAGATTAAACCAAATGGAATCAAACCATATTGGATTGAGATTTAATTTCTTGGATCACCCCAAAAAATTAAATCCAAATATGATATGTTCCATTCGATTCGGTTCAATTTAACCTTTCATCCATCTAATTACTCATAACCTCAACTTAAATATTTTTTACCCTTGATTCTCAATCAAGTATACTTTCGAGTTTGATAACTTCTAAGATCTCAATTTAAACCCTTTCTTTTGTTAAGTTTGTTTCTAATCCCGATTCACTTTGTTTTTCCTAGCCAAATTTTGATATAACTTATTTATAAAATTTTCCATATGTTACACAATTGGTCTTGATAGTACTAATTTGATTGAATGGATCTTCGTAATCGTGCGACATTCGAGTAATGGAATTGTACAACTAATTGTGATCATATAATACTCAATTCATTGGTCGTGAGAGTACAAGGTATCCTAATTATATCGTCATATGACAATTAGTCAAGTATAATGAATAATTTAATAAAATACCAGCAGTTCATCATGATCAATGAGATCATATGACACCTAGCTAATTTGAAGGAAATAATTCCACGTGACACTTACTACGTAATCGATGGATATTGCGTGATGGTACTGGTGTCTAAAAGGATACATAAGTTTTTTTCTGAAATCACATTTGAAAAAGGAAAATAATGCTTGCTTTTAGAAAAATGAGAAAATGCTTCATTTTAGAAGTTTAAGTAAACATTAATATGGAGTACATGAACCCTCTATTATTAATAAGATCACTCACTTGTATTAATTCATCCAATCCTAATTCTCTTTAAATAAGTTGCCAAACAAGAGAAAAGTATACAAGTCAATTTGTATAATAGAACCAGTTGAGATACTAGGAGATAACTCAAAAATATATATAATCTTATTCATGTAATATTAAAAGTTTTCAGTTGTTATACTATTGTGATGCAAAAATCAGACCAGTGCATAATAAAAACAAATGTGACGGTTTCTTATTGCTATAAAAGCATGCCATGGGCATAGTAAACACATTTAGACAATGGAATGGATTTTTCCTTCTTTACTCCCAATGCCATGGGATATTAGTATTGAATCAACGACCATAGAGCATTCTAATCTTTAGTAAATTTGTTCCACTCATTCCTACTTTTTATCACCCACCTCAAAAAAATGAGCAAGAAAACCTTCCAGTAAAGAAAAAAAAAAGTACAACTAGAACATCATGGGTGGTGAGAATATTTTATTTATTTCAAAATATATTTAGCTTTGGATGTTTCCTTTTCTTAATCACAATGTGGTAAAAGAGTATCATTATACGAAATAAGTTTTCTTCTAAGTATGATTTTGAGTACACCATGCAATATCAAAATGTTCAAAAGTTAAGAGCTTGATAGTGACGCTTTCCTAACGAGGCAAAACCTGTGCTAATATCGCTAAGGTCCCAAGAAAATGAAGCGATTGTAAGCCACTTGCTAAGTCTGAATTGGCAATGGCCGGCTCATAACTTGAAGAATGTCCATAACTTCAGCAAATTAGTGGTTGATGCCTTGGAAGCATTCAAGCTTTCTGTTAGAAAAGCATTTTCTATGCAAGGATGTACTCTTCTCGAGTAACTCATTCACCACCCTTTCTTTCAATAAATCACTTGAAACTCTCCCGCATTAGTTAAAGATGCTTCATTTTATAAATGGGATAAATGGGGTGGCTAAATTATATTGTTATACTCAATATTTAGTGTAAATAACACTTTTATATCAAAATTTTAAAATTATATATCTTATTGACAAATAGTGGTTAAAATCAATATTTTTATATTAATTTTAACTTTTTTGTTAAAAAGTGTTGAAATAGATTTAATAATTTCCTACAAAATTTGATCTTTTAGCTAATAATCTAAGATTATAATATCACTTTAATAAAAAATTTAGTTAAAAATGCCATTTACAATATAATATTTTCGCTTTCAACCTATAAATATATTTTAAAAAATAAAAATTATATATAATTTTTTCCTTAATAAAATTATATATATACATATCAAATAATAAATAAATATTTTATATAAATATAATACAAAATTGTATATTTTTAAGTTAATAATAAAAATTGTGTAATTTAATTTATATATAAATTATTATATCGTATAAATTATATATAATTTTATATAAAAATAAAAATTATATATATTTTTAATTAATAAAATTATAAGTCAAAATTTATATTATATCATTATTTATATATAATTTGTATTATATCATGATTTATATATAATTTTATTTAATTAAAATTATATTTTGTTATTAATAAATCAAAATATATATTAGTTTATATTATATTTGTGTTTAATATTTAAAATTATTGTTTTATATTAATTAAGTAAAATTTTAATTATATATAATATGTATTTTTAAAATATATATAATTTAAATTATAGATCGATAGTAGATATATTAGATTATAATGTAAAGTAAATCGCAATTTTTAATTAAATTTATTATTGTGCAATTTTAGGATTTTAGATTATTAATTTTTTGTACAAGTCTTAGATTATTACATAATAGACTCATGATTGAATTCATATATAAATATTAATATTTTGTAATTATATATTTTATTTATAATTTTTTTAAATTTACACGGGTGAATAAAAATGATAATTTGGTAACATATATAACAAATTATTAAATTAATATAAGTATTTATAAAATAAGTTAAAATTAGCATAAAATACTTATTTTATCAAATGTTTTTACTCTATAACATAAGTGTTCAAAGTTTGATATCCTTTACAATAAATAATAAATGTTTTGGCATAATAGGCTAATTTAGCCTCTGAGCATTATGACATAGTTGAAGTTATAAAACTGGTGCATGCTGAAGTCATTAGATGATGGCCAGAATCTGGCGGAACAAAGGAGTCTACTAGCCAGTCCACTCATTTCTGTACCTGAAGAAACAGAATTCTCCCATTAATACATCAACCAAAGGAACACTCTAAAAAGGCCTAAACGCATCTCTCATATCACTGGACACCCATAAGATCAACGAAATCAATCGAAGCCCATTCCAGCTGCTGAGTACAATTACATGGCAAGATTAGAACATTACTTCCGTAAAAGGCACCTCGAGTCTGCTTGTTCGAGCGCAGGTACAATTGACCGAGGACACGGGAGAGATCAAGGAGGAAGGGCAGTAATAGGAGAGGCAGGCAAGGGAAGTTCTGGGGCGGAAATGAGAGAGGTCCGGCCGGGTCTTGCCTAACTCTGGACCAAGCTTCGGGTATGGTGTCCTGGATCTGGTCATCGGGTCCAATAACCAGGACCTGGACCCGGTTGGAACCATGGTGCGTGCCTGCACCCGAATCTGTACCGTATCCGAATTACTTTTGCCGTCTGCAGGTTCTGACGAGTCCAGCTACTACCCTGGCTATTAATATATAACTCTCATTATAATTAGAAAAAATGACATTCTTGAGAGAAAGTACCTATCCCTTGTCGTATGATCGTCCCGATGAAATCCGCCACGGCCATGCGACATGTCAAATGGAGGCCTGCGCGTGGCACTCGCATGGACAGGAGTCTGCATCTCCCCTTCTCTCTCTCTCAAATCACGCAATAATATGCCAACTTTTGCATCAAATCCAACTTATGTGAAAGCACTTTCCGGCTATATCCCTCTTCTCTCTCTAGCAACCAGAAAATAGAAATGATTTCATCTGTAATCTTCTTTTTCCTCCTAACATCAGCCGCCCATGCCGCCTGCTCTGCAGCATCGCCGGCTGTATCCGCCTACGATATGCTTCAGCGCTACCAGTTCCCCGTGGGCCTCCTGCCAGAGGGTATCACCAAGTACAGCCTGGACGAAGGGTCGGGCAGGTTCTCCACCCAGCTCAACGGCACATGCAGCTTCGAGCTGGAGGAGAAGTACACGATCCGGTACGAGCCGCCGGTCAAAGGGGTGATCAGGAGGGGCAAGATCGATGAGCTGGAAGGGGTCAGCGTGAGGATCATGGGCATGGTATGGCTCAGCGTTGTGCAAGTGGTCAAGGTCGGGCACGAGATCGAGTTCTCGGTCGGGGTGGCTTCAGCCGGGTTCCCCGCCGGGAACTTCGCAGAGTGCCACTCGTGTGGTTTCGGAATTGACTGCAAGGACGACGCCACAGCTTCCTCCTACACTGAGGCCATGTAGATGGGAAGAGCTAGCCGAGGGTTGTATGACTGAGGTCCATGCATGCAATATATGTTGTGTATTGCTGATGTAAAAAGGCCCATTTTAGTTGTATGAAGCTGGAGAATTGGTCAAAAAATGATTTTGGATGGAGGAGAATTTATAGACGGAACACTCGAAATGGAAATTTGTTAGTATAAATAATAGAGATCATGAGAGGAGTTAAGATCAGGGTCTCTTTACACATCTTATTAATTTATTAATTGGTTCATATCAAGAAAAAAAATGTATATTATATTTGATTTAATGTAATTAATAAATCGCATAATAATATAAAAAAATTTCAAAATAGAAGAAAGACCAATTGGCATCTCTCTCTAAGGCCGGGGAAAGCTCGTTTCTCAAGGGTCTCTGGGCTTCTTTACTCCATTCTCGCCCGCATAGTAAGAGTGCCAGTGTTGTTCAAGTTGAAAATGCTGCACGAACTTCTGCTGGCGCTTCTGGGCTACACCGGCGACCTCATCGTCGACGAGAGGGAGCACCTACATTCCCTCGGCGTTTCCCTTTCCCCCGACGCTCCCATCTCTGACGAGCGATCCTTCAAGCTCGCCCCTGATATTTCCTTCATCGAGCTCAGCGACAGGTTTCCCCATATCCACGTGCCCGATCTTTAGGTTTTTTTCTGTTAATTTTTTTAAAGAGTTTGTGATAGATGGCGCTGAGGATGGTGAGTTTGAACTCGCCGAGCAGTTATGCTTGTGCATATTCATGGAATTGCTGCGTTTTAGCTCAATGAGTATCCTGTTAACTGCAAATATAATTATGTTTGAACCGCAACTGTAGCAAATGCAGAAAATTAGTATTTTCCCTTGTCTGAATTGGCGACAATTGTTGCATTTCTTCACTATCGGACACATCAACGAATTATTGAACGTGGGTGTAGCATGAGAGGTTGCTTGTCCGTCACTTGACTCTTGTGTTTTTTTTCTTGATTCTCTTTCCATTAGTTATTTTGCTGTGAAAGCTTTAATTGTTACACGCTTATATGTTTAAGGCTACTAGCTATTTTGGATTATATGCATTTGCAGAATTCTTCCAATGTCTAATGTCTTGAGATATTGCAGGGATGTCATTGAGAGGCTCATCACTCTCGGATTCTATTACAGGGAGCTTGATCGTTTTGCGACCAAATCCAGGAATTTGAGCTGGATAAGGTCTCCAAGTGTGTCTCCTTTGGAGAGAATCTCCGAGTTGTCAAAGGGAAAATCAGAAAAGCCAAGCCTTTATCGTAGAGCAATTGCTAATGGTATTGTTGAGATTCTGTCAGTCTACAGGTCTGCAGTTCTCCAGATTGAGCAGAGATTGTTGTCAGAAACTTTGCCTCTTTTGGCGACTGTTACTCAAGGGCTTAATAAGGTCTATTTGTGTTCAGTGACATTACTAATGATGCATTGTTTAATTTATAGCATCTCCCTTTTGGCTTTTTTCTAATGAACCATTCAATTTCCAGTTTTTGGTTCTCTTGCCACCTCTTTACGAGCTTGTCCTTGAGATTGAGCGTGATGATATCCGTGGTGGTCAACTTCTTAACCTTCTACACAAGCGATGCCATTGTGGGGTGCCTGAACTTCAAACATGCATTCAAAGGTGTGTCATCCATTGGACATATCATAAAATTCTTCTTTGGTTGGTTTCATATAAATGTCTGAGACATATGGTAGTAGAAATTTGGCTGATCTCCAATTATTCAAGAAATTGAATTTAAGAATTTGCAAAAATCTAACAATTCATTAATGTCTAGAACAATCTCCCATGGTATAGTTTTCTCCTTGCACCAAAGCTATTCCTCTGTGGTTCTGAAAAATAATACAGGCTTCTCTGGCATGGGCACCAAGTCATGTACAACCAACTTGCGTCATGGGTGGTTTATGGGATTTTGCAAGATCAGCATGGTGAATTCTTCATTAGAAGGTGAAATGATGTACTTTGGTTAAAATTCATAGCATCAATGCAAATAATATGTTACTTCTTTAACCCGTGGTTGTTGCTTTCTAAATTTATCTGCATTGTCCTATTTCTGTTTCAGCCATTCATTATACACCATGTCAATTTAGTTTGGTGGCTTTTGCATCCTCTAAAGCTGCATCATTAGATTACTTTGGACACTTAGTTTTCAAATATGCTTGCTGGTCACTAGAAAAATCAGCCAGTTGATGCCACCATGTAGGAATGTTGCTCAATTTCACTTGAAGTGATGTGCAGAATTAATGTTCTCCTCAGTATCTGCATGTCCTCCAAGTTTCACTTATTCTGTTTTTACATACTTTTGTTGTTAATGTAATGATCTGTACGTTATATTGTCTCTAGACAGGAAGATAGGAATGTAGAGCATGGCTCATCTCAGACAGACATTTCCAGGAAATTGGCTCGCTTATCAACTGATGATACATCTTTAACAGATTGGCACCTGGGATTTCATATATATTTAGTGAGTCTATATAAAATTTTATTTTCAACTATATATTTACAATATTTTACTCCTTAAGTTGATAATCCATTGTTTGACCATCATCAACATGATGATTATATTGATCCTCGTTGTTGTTGTTGTTGTTGTTATTATTTTTTATTTATTAAGATCAGGACATTTGTCTTTTCTGTATTACATGGGTGGAAAATCAATGTACATTAGGATCACTATCTACTGTATAAGATATTTATCTAAAAGAAGCTTCTTTTTCCTAACAAACGTTATCCTTGTAGAAGTTTACGGTAGTGCTTTACATGTATTTGCATAGGTGGACTCTATAGCATATTCTGGCTCATAAACTGCTGTCTGTCCTTTATTATATGATGCTTTTTTTGCCAGATTTATTATATGTTTATTTAGTTCCATCATTTTGCTGCAATTGGTAGAAGAAATGAGGGTCTTGGGTTAAGGGTATAAAGGCATGAAACCATAACTTTGTATGGAATATTATTTTTTTTCGATGTGGCTTATTAAAGCCTACAATCAACTCTTAGTACTTTCCTCTGATAAATATCCACCTTCTTAAAGTATGACATTGCTTTTGTTTTCTTATTGACATTGTTGTTCAGGTGCAATATTTAATCCTTTTAAGGCTATACAATTAAATAATTCCATGGTATCCTGTAGGATATGCTGCCTGAGTATATACACATGCGTGTAGCAGAATCAGTTTTGTTTGCTGGTAAAGCTATCAGGGTTCTTCGTAACCCAAGCCTTGCATTCTGGTTCCAAGGCTCCATATCTCATCTACAATCGTCTAAAGTCTTTCAGAAAGTTCAAGGTTTCCCAGGTCGGTTTCTTTTCCAGAAGGAACCGTTAGTGGACTTAAAGCTGACTGGAGAAGATTTACTTCCACAGTCTGAGGCTGATAAGATTGAAGTGATGCTTAGGGACTTGAAGGTGATGTCAAGAATGAAGATCATTCACAATATCTAAGTTTTAGTATCATTTTTATTCTAAGAATTTGGTCGCACAGATTCTCATTTCACCAATTTTGAATCTGCTTTTTGCAGGAGTCATCAGAGTTTCACAAGAGATCTTTTGAGTGTGCAGTTGACTCTATAAAAGCTATAGCAGCCAGTCATCTTTGGCAGGTGATGGAAGTTTTGTTTGTGCACACTCATAATTAGAAGTTTTTTGTGCTGATTTAGTGTTTTTGCAGCTTGTGGTGGTTCGTGCTGACCTCAATGGGCATCTTAAGGCTCTCAAAGACTATTTTCTTTTAGCAAAGGGTGATTTCTTCCAGGTGGGAGACGGTTAAGAAGTTTGGTTTCTAATTGTCTTTTTTTGTCTCTTCTCTTCTGGATACTTCTTTTGTTGCATTCTGAAGAACTTTCATGCAGTATATCTGGTTTTTGTTGCCTGTGGTAGTATATCCTTTTCACTCTATTGATCTCAAACATATTTTGTATACAAATGGATTAATGCTTTAATCATGGTCGGCTGTGCCAGTGTTTTCTTGAGGAAAGTCGGCAATTGATGCGATTGCCACCACGTCAATCAACTGCAGAAGCTGATCTCATGATCCCCTTTCAGCTGGTAATTTTTGCAACATAATGTCACAATACAGTGTTGTTTTGTACCTTTTTGTTTTGATATTTGTAGAGAGAAGAAATCAAATTGCCTCCACATGCACTGCAGGCTGCAATAAAAACAATAAGTGAGGAAGACAAATATTTTTCAAGAGTATCTCTGCGGTTAGTTCTTTATTCATGATCCTGGCTATCCTCATATTGTGGCAGTTGAGTTCAGAATTGATCTCTTTTTTTGTAGTGGTTAATGGTTGGCATTAACTAGTGACAAGTCTAAATGATGCAGTTGGTCTTTTTCTTGCCATCTTTTCATTAAGCTATCAATTTCTGATACAGTGTATGTAGAAAGTATACTGCATTTTATTGAAAGTACTATTTTTATTCCTAGAATGCCATCTTTGGGAATTCCAGTGAAGTCCACACTATTAGATGTATCAAAGGGAAAACCAGGTGCTGGTGGAAACCCTGGTGCCACTTCCTCAAGCATTTCTTCAGTTGCATCACTTGATGGATGGGATGGTATTTCTCTGGATTATTCTGTAGATTGGCCACTTGGACTATTCTTCACACAAGAAGTGATCTCCAAGTAAGATTCTTCTTAATAAAGCTTGGTTTGCAGCACTTTTCCCTTGGTAAAGCCACCACACATGGGATGGTCTGGATCCATGGGCTTGATGGGGTTTTCATTGGATAGGGTTAATAAACTCCTCATTATAATATTTTGGGGGAATCATTAGTATTATTAACCTTTTGCATTGAATATTGGCATGCTCCAGGTATCAAAAGGTGTTCCAATATCTATTGCGGCTCAAGCGAACACAAATGGAATTGGATAAGTCATGGGCCTCTGTGATGCATCAAGACCACATAGAATTTTCCAAGCATAAAAGTGATAATACAAAATCCTCGATGCTTCTGCAACGCAGACAGCACTTTAAACCTATGTGGCGTGTCAGGGAGCACATGGCGTTTCTCATCAGAAATCTTCAGTTTTACATCCAGGTTATCTGTGCTGAGAAAATTATCCAATGTATCTGAAATAATTTTATTTTCTGTCATACTAATTTGTATTAACTTGGAAGAAAACTGGTGCTTTTCACCATGATGATTCTCTTGGCAGCAATTTATAAACATTTTAGCTTAAATCTCTGATTTTTCTTCCCTTCCAATGGCTGGGAAAATGTTTAGAACTTGATATTACATGTAGCATATTAAAAAAATATTGGAATATGGCTTAATTTTATTATTTTGTGCATGTAGGTTGATGTGATAGAATCTCAATGGAATGTTTTACAAGGGCGTATTCAAAATTCTCATGACTTCACTGAACTTGTGGGCTTCCATCAAGAGTACGTCAAATTTGTTTCTTTTATTCTTTTCAAATGAATTTGTAGGAAACTTTTTGATTGCTTATTTTGAAATTTATATTCCAATATTTGGGACTTCACTGAAAGATGTGAAAAAATTGTTGGAATAAGACTGGGTGGATCTTGATTTGTTTTCTTTGGCATAATGCTAACCGTATAAGGTTCATGATTGCAGGTATTTATCTGCTTTAATTTCACAGTCTTTCTTAGATATTGGCTCTGTATCGAGGATACTTGACAGCATAATGAAACTGTGCCTCCAGTTCTGCTGGAACATTGAGAATCAAGAGAGCTTCACAAATTCTTCTGAACTTGAGCATATTACAGAGGTAAAAATATGTCTTTTATCATGTATATCTGTGGCATAGTCCTTGGTACACATTTGTTTCCTCTTTCAGGAAGAAATATGACTCATACCGGAGACTGGCTTAGAAGTTTGGGTTCATATTGCATTGGATTTTGCATCACAACTATTTAAACCTGATTGGTGTAAATTAGATAGTATAATACTAAGGTATGTGAGACTTAATAAATAAATCAGTATTTATTTCTAAAGGTGTGTTTGGATGGATGGAATCAAAGGGATGGAGAAAGCTCTCAGTATTTTAGATATAGGATTTGGAGTGGAGAGATTTGAAAGGACTAGTTATCCCTCCAAATCCCTCCATTCATCTATTTCTTAATCTCTCCAAAAGTGGGGGAAGGAGAGATAAGGAGGAATTGGATAAAAATTATAATTTAATAATAAAAAATAAATATTAAGGTTATAGTAGCCTTTTCGTACACAAATGCTTCTCGTCCATACTATAAAATGAGGGCTATCTTATCCCTCATAATTCATCCCTTCTCCATAATTAACCTTTCTAATGTATTGTTGTGTATCTTTTCAGGAGTTCAACAAGAAATCCAACTCCTTATATACCATTCTGCGTAGTAGCCGTCTTGCTGGGAGTCAGAGAGCACCATTCCTGAGACGATTCCTCTTGCGACTCAATTTCAATTCTTTCTTTGAGGTAGTAATCGTATGAAGAGCATCATGATGACATTATTTGTCTTCAGGTTAGCCAATGATGCCTGAACGAATCAATTAATCCTGTTTCTGTTTTCAGGCAACTGCAAGAGGAGTTCTGAATGTTGTTAGACCTCGCCCTGCACTTCCCATTCTAAACCCAAACTAGAACAGAAAAACCCAGGTATCTATCTCATCTTATCATATGTTCCCATTGTTCAGTGCCTGGGATGTCTGATATTGTTCAGTAAAGAAATTATGCTTTGCTGTAATAGTTGGTCAGATGTCTCGGAGCATCAAAGCTTTCATTTCACCTACTTATTGCCAGTAGAAAATACATTGATAACCAGATGTTTCCAGGCTTGGGTTTCTTACAAGTGCGAAGCCCTCTGAACTTGGAATCTGCTGATTCTTTTGGTTAGGCGTGTTTGAGCTTCTTGTGCATTCACATATCTATGGGATAGGTCAGGTTAAGTGAATCGATATAGTCGGATCGGTGAAGTTCTACTCGGTTGTAAAATTATGGCCATATGATTGACTCGGGGATTCTTGTGGAGCTTGGGCATTGTGGAAGTGACAATTATGTGTTGTTCTCGGTCTTCAAGTGATGCCCTTCAATGGAACTTGTAGACCTGGAAATTGGAAAATAAGTGCAGAGTGAGATTTCATACGGGAATCAGTACTTGAGGAGTATCTGTGTATACGTTGAATTAGCCCATGGAAAATCTCTGATTGGCTCATTTGGAATCCTCGAAGATAAGTTCAAATTTATCACACTTGTCATGTGGTACTTCAAGTCTAACAAATCCTAAACTCATTCAGTTTGATGCTTTGGAATGTCCCTGACTATATGATAGATTAAAAGATTATAGGATTTACATGGTCAGTATTCCTATGATATATATGTAATCCTTATAATTACTTGGTGTTTTGGATCAAATCGACCGTGCACTTCTCCTGAAGTATTCCCTCAAAGTTGCTTTTTGTTGTTATACACTTCGTGTTGAGGTATAATCAATCTATCATGCTTCCATTGATCATGAAAATAACTGTGCAGTATTATATCGATTTTTTTATAATAAATGTCTCTTATTATTTCTGGCATTTTTTTGGTCTCTTATGAGAGAAGATTCCATTATGCTGACTCTCCCGAAACATGCTCTGTAACCTTTTCCCATGTCCTTCCGCCGTCGTACGTGGTGTATATGCCAAATTATATATTTCTCTTATTTCTGGCTGTCTTTGGACCTTACCTTATATGTAAATTGAATCCAGTGATAACTTATATTCAGTTTAAATGAAGGGGGTCAAGAGAGAGGAGATATGTGAATGTGGGGGAGTTAAAATGGTATGTAAGAGAGTAATACATATGGAAGATACTTTACAATTCACTTCTTCCTTTCTACAAAACTAATGGACCATCAAGAGGCACCATTTAAGTATATCAAAAGCTTGAGATCAATATAGGAGTTTATTTGTGTAAGCTACAAATCTGACATTACTGGTACGTGAAGAGTTGAAATCTCCTGCTCATCCCTTCCAAGCAAACTTTTGGTTCCAATGCATCATACTCGCACTGATCATAGATGTTTATTCAAAGAAGCAAAACCAGACTCTGGCAAAGGTAATGAATGACGAGTGTATTTGCCCAGCTGATGCAAAACTGAGAAGCCCTCTATCCCATATTTCCTGGTTTAGTGTGCAGTGAAGGACTTTCATGGGAAATAAGTAATGGTCACATAGAGGGATCAATCATTTTATAGTCGTGCTTCTTTCTGCGTCCGCGGTAATGGGTCTTCTGGTCTGAGAATGAGTTCTCACCAACCATCTCCATCTTAGAATCTGGATCTGAACATGGGAAACACATGTCACAAGCATAACAATAGCTGGTTAGCTTAGGCAGGCAGCTTTTAGGAACAACGAATCAAAGATCATGTGAACATGAAGCTACACTATTAAGATAAAACCGGCAGGAGGAAGGTGATAATAAAATAATGACCAACTCCTTGCTTTATCTATCATCTTCCAGGTTATGCAAAGAATTCCCCAAATGGCCTATGTCCATCAAGATGCTGCAAAAGAAAGAACCCCAGTACCTCCAAGGAATATTAGGAAAGAATTCTATAAGCAACATAGCATTCAATGCCAATATCATATACTGAACTCAAGCTGTGAAAACATGGCTGTTGTGTTGTTCTAATAGAATCCAATGAGACATTTGTCAACAGATAGTATGATTGAACTAAATGGAGGATCATCACTTCCTCCTGCCAGCAATCTCCTTGCAGGCAATAGCTTTCCTGCAAGGCCCTGGCCTTTCAATAAAAATGCCAGCTGATCATCAATAATTTCAATTTCATTATCCTCCAACATGTATAATCTGCTCATAAGTTTCTGCTAAACATAGTACTGTCAGTAGACAAAAATCGTGAATGAAGGAAAAAAAAATATACCTCCGAATTTGTCTCCCCAGAACAAGATCCTGGAATCTTCCTCCTCCTCATCGAACTCATCACCATATCCAAACTCTGCGTCTCCACGATATCCAGGCTCACTCACATAACCTGATTCGTTTCCCAGAGTATCCGAGTTCCCCATATGCCCATTGAAGCCTTGCCCTGTGACGCTCATATTCTCCTCCCTCTCTCGGTCTCTTCTCGAATTCTTGGCCTCACTCACATCGGACCCCCAGTCTCCGTTTCCGAACAGTTCTCCGCTCGAGTCCGTGCCGCCAGCCGCCATGGGGAGGTCCGAGCAGGTGGCCCCAACGGAACAGCATCGGCGGGTCCCGCTGCGGTCGCTGCTCCTCCCGGAGACAGACCGGGATCCGCGGCGCCGGCGGCGCTTCCTAGCCAAAAGGCTTAGGCTCCCCTCGATGGGACGGTCGTCGTCGAAGAGGCTGAGCTGGGACATGTCGATTGAGTCGACTGTGAAGGTGGCTGTTGCACGGTCGGAGAGGCAGGGCCGCTTGGGGCATAGGCCACCGGCAGAGGAGGAAGAATATGGCTTGGGCGGAGGGGGAGTTCGGGGGTAATCGGAGGAATCGAGGGTTTTGAAGGGCCGCCATGATTGGAGCTGAATCGTGCAGGAGTCAATCGAGTGGCGAGAGGCGAGAGATCTTCTGGACATTGGGTTTTCGAATTGGCTGTCAATCCAATGGATCTCTCCTTCAACTTTGGATCGTGGAGCTTGGATGACAATCGGAGAGAGTTTTGCAGATCGAGGGTGACGAAATGGACTGAACTGGTTGGGTTGAGTTGGAGGATTCCTATTGGTTGATTGATACTCCAACTTTAATTATTATTTATTTTTTTACTAATGATTATCTTGAATATCATTAATTATTTTATTTTATTTTTATTAGATTTAATATATAAATTTATTAGATTTTGATAGTAATAATGATTTAAATTATTTGATAATAATATTATAATATTTTTAATTAAATACTTTATAAATATTTTTTTAAAATTTTGGACTGAATTATAATTTTTTCTTGGATTACAATATTAGTGAATGTGATATCTTCATATCATTCTCTACCTATTATATATAATGTTTTTTTGCTCATAAATTATATATAACTTTTAAATTATAAATTGTTAGCACTATATTTAGGTTTTGGTGAAAATTTGAATTTCGTAT
The DNA here is from genome assembly GCA_030064435.1 of Trapa incisa. Taxonomy (NCBI): domain Eukaryota; kingdom Viridiplantae; phylum Streptophyta; class Magnoliopsida; order Myrtales; family Lythraceae; genus Trapa; species Trapa incisa. The sequence continues at coordinate 10,179,990 of CM057781.1, read as the reverse complement.
CAAATGGATATAAAATTAAAAATTTAGTGTTAATTGAGTCAAATTAAAACATTTACGTCAAAATATATAAAATAAACAAAAATATATATTTTAAGTAATTTTCCATTTTTAAAGCTAAGAAGATAGATTCTCCCAAAGTATATAGTCTACTTTCTACTATTTTTTTTGTGAAATATACAGTTAGCATATAACGTTTGAGCATGATTTTAAATAATATTATAACATTTTTTTATTCAAAAAACATTTTAACATTTAAATAATATCTCAAATAAAACTATGTTATTTTTTAAACTCAAATATTTTAATAACTTTTAAACTCATTTTAAATAAAACTTTATTTTCAAATTAGCTCAAACGTATTATACTATGAGTCATGTGTTATCATTCTAGGGATATATGCGTATGTATAATATTTAAATTTAAATGTATAACATATTATCTTATTTGAGTTATTATTTAAATGCTAGGTTCATATTTGAATCATTGTAATTATTATTTAAATGTTATGTTCTTGTTTGAATCATTGTACAAATATTATAATCTTATTTAAGTGAAAAAGAAATAAAAATTTATTTAAATTTTCTTGCAAATATTGAAAGCTCATTATTGAATAGAAGAAGGAAGAAAAAGACTAAGGTATTTCATTTAATGTATTGTGTTGTAATATTAGTACAAATGACAAAATTATAAGAATATTCTCTTTCTACAATTACAAGTATGGGTGATGCTCATTCTCTCTCTGCAATGCATGTGTAGGTGGTGTTGCGTCCTCAGTCTCACGGAATTGTATAATAGGTGAAGACAATTGAGTGTGGTGCCCATGGGTTAAGTTGAGTTGAAGTTGATCTCTACATGGGTTAATGGGCGGATGATTTGATTTTTATTTAAAACAAGAATTGTAGTTTACAAATATTTGATTTTTATTGGAGTGAAAATAAAAAAAAAGCAAGTAATAGAGAGACTGTTGGAAAGAATATTAACAAGTTTATTATAAATACCAATAAATCAAATATGGAAACATTTATTGTTAAACTATTCCTAAATAAATATGATTAGTATGGTTATAAAAAAATAGATTGCTAGCTAGATATATACCTGAAAAATTATGAAATTAAAGTATGATGAAAATAAATCTTATTTAAAATAGACTGTAATTAAATAAGTTCGATAGCGTTATTATCGATACTTTTGTATTATTTATTTGCAGTACAATGAGCCATGGAACATTATTTATTGTAGATATATGGTATGAGATTTCACTCAATAAAAATAAAATAATAGTAATGAAGATGTGATTATCATGATTATTCGTACCAATGGACATCACATAAATAATAATGGTCAAGTGGTGAGTGATGTCAAAGAGAAGTGTTAGATGAGAAGTATCATAGTAATGAAGATGTGATTATCATGATTGTCGTACCAATGGACATCACATAAATAATAAAGGTCAAGTGGTGAGTGATGTCAAAGAGCAAGTGTTAGATGAGAAGTATCTTGCATATAGCAAAAAATGTGATTGATAACAGATCAATGAACATTGGTGGTGTAGTGCATGAACTGATTCACATGATTGATAGAGAAAGTAATGTAGACATTCTAAGAGTGAGATATTAGAGAGAGTTCACCATTTAATAGTAATGAGTGGGGTCAGGAAGGGGAGCTGCCGTATGAGTAAAAATATACCAGGCTAGTAGATTGACTTTTAATGTTCTTTTCGATATTCTACTACTTGAAAAGATAATGGAGTGAGTGAGTTTGACAACTTAGCGAGTAAGATTAGTTGACATTGTGACACTATGTTTTAACCATAAAATGGTTATAAAGATATTTCATAGTATTTTAACCATAAATGAAGTTTAAAATTTCTATGTATGTGGCTTGTATTGTACAAGAAAACAAGTCTATTCGATCACAAAAAGGACTCTTCACACGTTTTATCTGTTTAGGTTTTCATTTGATGAGGCTTGTATTGGAAAAGCAAGCAACAATTTAAACACCTTTCCATTATTGAAGGGATTACATGTTTGCATAAAAGAAGCCTCATACATCCCACTAATGGTCCGTAGCATCTTTACCGATCATCTTGGTATAAAACTATAACCTTGACCACGTGTTTCATTGTATCATGATGTCCATGTCAGACTGTGTGTGAGAACCATCACCCAACCCCTATACACTTCGATTGAGTTATCCACTATAGAGAGACTAGACTTTTCACCTTCACTAGGTCTAATGCACATAGGACTCCTAAAGCCCTTGTCGTACTACTCTAGTGATAGCTTCCCTTGTACCATACTTACTAACCAACAACCCTTAGAATCATCACTACCTCATACCAGAGATCTTATGGTCTTGTTTAAGATCATGCACAATCAAAAGTCTTAGATTAAGACCTTCATCTTTATACTATTAGCCCTATGAGATGCCACCCTCTCACGCCCCAACTCGGTTTCCCCAGTCGGACCTACAAACAGCCCACTATATCTTCCTAGTTTTACAACAATGAGCGCCTCATTATTATAAACCCGACAAGATGTAAGGCTCTAAATAAACAACTCAAATTATTTCTAAAAAATAATAAATTTAAGATTTGGAAAATAAACTTTATAAATAATACCAGGACCAAGTACTGAATATAAGACATACCTTTGAGACATTTGATACTTTCCAATTCTTCATGTATTCGGAAAGTATTTCAATTTTTGTAAGGGGTATTGGAGGAGAGTGAGTTCATAACTCAATAAGAGGGGTTAACTGATATCATTATATCATGTCCACAATTCAACACATATTCTAAACCTTTATGAATGAAGGCTTAGTAAATGAAGACTTAACCATAAAAAGGTTAACAATTTTGATAAAATAGACTTGTATTCGACAAGCTTACATTCTGGTCAATCTATCATGGAGAAACCTATCACTAAATTTATTCACAATAAGGCTTAAAGGTTTCATTTATAAACTTGTATTTGACAAGTATATCACACATACTTTCTCCCTCATAGAGAAAGTCACACATTTGTAAAACATACTTTTGATATGTTCCACTGATTATCCGGAGTACCTTTACTGACCACTATGGTGAGAGGCTACAACCTCTACTATATTGGTGCGAGGCTACAACCTCAACTATTAGTCTGTGTGAGCACCATTGTCTAACCCCCATGCTTTTATGATGAAGTTGTCTGCTATATAGGAATGATACCATTCTTTTTCGCCAGGTCTATTTGCACATGGGGCTCTTAGAGCTCCGTGACATACTGAACCATTGATAGCTTCACTCCTTACCTGCTATCCAGTAGCCTATAGAACCATCACTACCCCATATCAGACATCTCATAGTTCCATATCATTAATAATTATAAGTAATAGTCTTATTGTTTAAGACCTTTCTCTTTGTACCACCGACCCAACAGACTACAATTCGACTCTGACTCGGTAGTCTTAAGCACACATCATCAATTTATGATATCTTTTATCAGACTCATAAATCAACAATTATTTACGGGACATGACCCATTTCCATTGGCCTTGGGTGCACTTTCACGAGTTTTTAAAATATAGCCTTGGGCCCACTTCTCTTTTTAAAAAAAATCGTGGCCTTTGGTCCACTAGAGCAACATAATTCATAATAGCTCTATACGATTCATGTAATGATTATATTCCCCCAAAATAATCTTTAGCGGGTTCAAATAGTCAAGGGGAATATATTTCGAAACTATTTTTTATTATATCAAACATAATAAATATGCGAGTAATATCGTATCATCGATCCAATCGATATCGATGTTAGAAATCTCACTCACCATTATCCATTGACATATTCGTTCGGGAGGAATTCCTGAATCTTCATCCTCATCTCGTATAATTGTGTATGTTTTTTTTATTTGCATATCATAAATAGTTTCATAAATGTTATTCTGGTCATAATCTGGGCATTTATTATACTATACTCTAACCTTTCCAAAATTATGGATTTCCAAAATAGGACCTGAATAAATAAATTTTATTCAAGTCCTATTTTTTAAATTAAATTTATGTCTATTAAATAAGGAGATAATTTCTAAACTTTGTACCATCCACTTGAAATCTGGTACTTGAAGAATATATGGTCAGTTATTAAGGCTTGGGATTTCCTCCATACTCTAATTATGCCTTTAGGGTCATTTTCGTAATTTTGACATCTTGACTTTATTTATGCTTGCCAAACATGGACTTAATGGCAATATTTGTAATTTCGTTAATAATGAAGGGCAATCCAGTCATTTTATGGGACATGGACACAGTGTAATTATCTTTAAATCGCATGGCTTTTCAGTCATTTTCCATTCTAGGTAGTTCGGTAATTTACCCATGTAACCAAGGGCATTTGTGTAATTTCTTTATTTTCCTATCTAAAGTCGTCCGCTACCTAGTGTCCTTGACGTTCTGAAGTCTTAGTCATTTGTTCTATAGGATCTTCTCTTTCTTCAACAATCTGAAGCCCTGCATTGTCTTCATCATCTCTACCTCTTACTAAATCAACAACACCCGATATCTCAATTCCATCACCATTTTGATATCCTTCCATTCTTCATTCATTCATTTGATTTTCCTCAGTGATTGTTTGTTCACATAATCTCTAGCTCATCCACTGATTTTCTTTTTGTTTCAGGTTATCCGAAGACCATCCTCGTTCTTCCTTCCATCCGACTATCGACATTTCACTATGGTACATCTGTTCCTCCTCTTCCCATCTGTAAACCCCATATCTTAAAGACAAGGAAACTGGAAAAAGAACCGGTCAACCCGGGTAAGAAAATCGAACCGGTTCACGAACCCCAACTATTAGAGAAAGGGAAAAATGAGAAATTTACAAATCCCGAGTGACCTAAAGAGTCATAAAAGTCATGGAAAAGGACTTTGGGATGAATTGGAATTGAAAACCAGACCAGTTCAGGTAAATTGGATTGAACCAGTTTGAACCAAAATTGAACCGGTTTCTAAATTCATTTTTTTAGGTAATTAAAATATTCAAATTGAGGAAGTAAAGCCACCATTGGATAGAGAATGAATTTAGAATTTTTTAATTTTTAAAAACTCGGTCATATCGGGCTTGAACTAGCCGGTTTAAGCATTGAACCCGGTTTAGACCGGTCTGGTCCAGTTGGGAATAGTGTCGTCTTCTTCCTCCATATGATAATAATGTTCACTCGCTGGAAAAATGAACAGTACTGGCGAAGGTGAAAAGTCTCTGTTCAGGGCGTTTTAGGCCATGAATGAGCGCCATAAATGTGCCAATTGGACGATCAGAGAGTCCCTGAGCTTCCTATATAAAGAGCTCTTCTCCATGCATCCTCCTCACACCTGAAAACTCCTCTCTCTCTACTGCTCCAATTTTTGGTGAAGCTCGAACCAGAGCTCTGACTTGGGAATTTTTCTAAATCTTAGAAGGTGAGGTCAGATTCCTTAGATTTGGGGAGAAGTTAGTTACCTGACGGCAGTCTCCATTCGATCCAAGGATTGTTAGAGAAGCGCCGACATAATCAAATAGTGATGCAGCTCCGACGAACCGAAGCTGCCCTGTTTCGGCCGAGCTGAAAACAACCGAATTCAGCCCTCCTCTAGCCAAACCAAGCTCTCCCAACATCCCTACATCCCTTAGACGACCTCAATTGAGCTAAAAGGTAAGCCAATTTGGTTTTTCTTAGTCGTTGCAGGTTGGAGTTAGAGAGAGAAACTATAGAATTTTACTAACGAAATTATCCCCCAATTTGGAGTCAATTGTAGGAATTCTTAATCCTATAAGATACCTCAGGAAGAGAGCTATCTTTCTTGATAGAGAGATTGGACCGTCGCACCTCCAACAATAAGCTTTTGAAGCTTTCTCTCTCTAAGTTTAGTTTTTCGGCAAAACTTCGTTTGAGCTCAATTCGGACCCAAATGATGCAGTTCAAAGCTCAATTGAATCATATGTAAGTGTATGAACTAATGCATACCTTCAATTGGAGCAATTAACCTCAATTGAATGGTCAATTTGATGAAATCAATTTCAGCTAGTTTGAAAGGTGGAAAATTGGGAAAATTTGGGGATTTCATAAAATTGAGGGACCAAATTGCAATTTCCTAAAATTGAGAGTCAATTGGACATGAAAAGGATGTTGGGGGACCAATTGGTTAATTTTTAAAAATAATCAGAGTCAAATAGTCATTTTTGTAAAGTAGGGACAAAATAGTAATTTTTGAAAAGTTGGGGACCAAATTGGAAATTTGGGAAACTTGAACCCCTTAAGTGATTTTGAGTAAATTAAGGACCCAAAGTGAATTTTGGAAGTTTCAGGATTCAATTTAGGGAAAAGTTAGCATTAGGGACCTAAAGTCAAAGAAAAAAGAACTTTAGGGACCTAAATGCAATTAACTAAAAATTTTGGGCATTTTCGTTCATACCTAAGGAATGAAGGCTATAATGCCAAATATTAATAGATAAAGATGTCTAAATTGTGTAGAAACATGAAGGACCAGAACGCCAGCAAGGATAAGCTAGCGTGGAGGTAAAACCGACTGAAAAGGAATATACTACGATTATCGGGTGAGTGAGCTAATTTACACTTCATACTCGGTTAGGATGATGAGCACCTTTTCTAAATTGGAAGCCACCGTGAATGGGTTTATTCACATCATACCCGATTGAGATGATGAGCACATCGAAAATGAAAAACCAATTCTATGTGGAATTTTGACATCAAACCTCATGGGAGTGATGTGAGAACTATATGGAAAAAACTACTTACCGGTTGTAAGTAGATCATACCCGATTGATATGATGGACTTACTAGAAGGAAGTAGAAAATGTATTTATCGGTTGTAAGTAGAGATGTCATCACACCTGGTTGGTGTGATGGATGGAAAGTTTATTTTTGTTAGAAGTATTCTCCCCGACTGTGTGCTAATGCTTAAAACTTTTGGTAGACCTTCTGGACGAGAGCTGGAATAGCTGAGATAGGCTAGAGGTCTCGATTTTGGAATTTGAGGGCAAAAATGCCCGATTTTGAAAAATCACGTACAATGGGCACAAGGCCAGTTGGCACGAGTAGGAGCTCATAAACAAACATGTGATATTTATGCCATGAAAATTCTAAATGAATGGAATGTGTGATATCGCCATGGTACCAAGATAGGATTGACATACTCGATGGACTAGCGGCAGTGCATCCAATCGGGAATCAAGTCAAGGCATAACAATTTTTAGTGGTATTAGAGCCCACATTTTCAAAACAAGAGATTTTGGGAACGAAATATTTTAGGATGGATAGAAAATGAGAATAAAATTGATAAGACCTTCATTTATAATATTAAAGTAATAAGGTTTACTTCACATACTAATTATGTGAAGAACTTTCCGTAGATCATGGAACATACTGATGAATCAATGGGGGACCAAACTAGGGTTTAGTGGACGAAGAGTCGAGGGGAGTTCACACTAGAGACTTCCATGCACCTGCCTCGACCCTCGTATATATTCGAGCTTACCGAGATTGTATGAGGGACTTTGGACTGAACCTAGAGTTAGCTAGAGTATCCCTTCCTATTGTACCGCATGAGGAGAATGTGCATGAGTTAGCGCCACCATAGATGATAATTCTAGTTCATGACATGGATACACAAGGTTTTAATGTTCCTAGAAACTTAAGGCCTTGCAATGGTGATTCGCCACCATCGTGGTTGCAGAAATGGTGTAAAACCAAGGAAAGATACCAACGTCCTAACCGGGCCGAATCGAACTAGGGAGAAAGAGTAAATTGGCAACCGATAGGTAGTCGATGGATAGATTGAACAAAAAAGGAGGAAATAGGTTAACGAAAGGTAATTAGGAATAAAAAAGGGTTAGGAGAAACCCTTAAGTGGATTGTGGGACTTGGAATCAAGGATTAGGAGAAAATCAGGAGGAAACCAGTTCGAACAGAATTCAAGTTGGTTAGAGTCACAAAACCCACCAAAATTTTTAAGGGGTTATAACAAATCCAAATTTGGTGGTTCTTGAGTTCATTCAATAGAAAATTGAATGTATATTTTTTTTATAATTTTATTTTCTTAAGAACTGGTCAGGAAGAGGGTGAACTAGCCCAAAAATTATTGAACCAGCCGAGAAATTCACTAGAAACTAGTTTGCTATAATGCCAAATAAATCTGTAGGGAAACTGGGCGCACGCATGCGCTGCATGCACGTGTCGTCTATCTCGCTAGACTCCCTAACCCGGATCCCCTATTTTACCCGACACCTCATCAATGACCTACTAACTCCACCATTTGGGTAAATTAATTCATTTCCAGCTCCATATGCTATGAATTAATGAAAAAACGCCATGGATAAATTGCCACGGAGATCTATAACACAATCATATAAATTGGTGTTGCTCGATCACCGATAATTGCTTAGAATTCTCTTCCAACCACCGACTGCTCCCAACTCTGAGGACCTCACTACCAGAAACCATAACTTCACTGTACAATCACCTCTGATGACGTACTTTGTATCCATGGAAAGCTGAGATCCCCATCATTCCATCGCCACCCTCTCAGCCTCTAACTCTCCCTCTACAAGCACTGGTGAGATCACACAGTAACCAATCTCCAATAAATAGAAATAGAGAACCTATTTTCATGGCCAATTCTAACGTTCTCGATGATGCTCGTGAGCTGAGAAAAATCTGGTGAGTCTCTTGCACCAAAAGCTTTCACATCATTCCAACCGGGTATGATGTTAGTAAACCCACTCACCCGTTAATGCAATGAATTCCACTAGACTGGTTCTTTGTATTCAAGCGAGCTCGTCCATGCTGGCATTCCCGGTACTTCGTGTTCCTACACAATATGAATATTCTTGTTCACTATTACTCGACTTAACAACCTTCATTCATTTCCAATGAATGAGAAAACCCAAACTTTTTAGTTATTTGTAATTATATCCCTAAAGTTATTTCTCTTTAACTTTAAGTCCTCAAATACCGTTTTTTCCTCAAATTGAGTCCCAAAACTTTTAAAATTTATCTTGGGACCTCAATTTATTCAATTTCACAAAAAGGGTTTAATTTCTCAAATTTCCAATTTAGTCCACCAACTTTTCCAAAACTACCATTTTGCCCCTCCTTTACAAAAATGGTAAATTTTGCCCCAAAAATTTCAAAATTCCTCAATTGGTCCTCCAACATTATTTTCATGCCCAATTGACCTTCAATTTCATAAAATTTCATTTTGGTCCTTTGAATTTCGAAAATCCCCAAATTTCCCCCAATTCGAACTTCTTAACACAGCTGAATTTGATTTCATCAAATTGACCCATCAAACGTTTCCAATTGTTGAAATTGAAGTTGAAATTGAGTTTCCACATATTCATACGATTCTTTAGAAATGTGAATCATAAGTTTTAACGCCGGGACGAGCTCAAACGGAGTTTCATCGGAAAATGAATTATAGAGAGAGAAAGCTTCGATTACTCACCGGTGAAGGCATGGCGGTCCGAGCTTTCGATTTGGGAAGATAGCTCTTGTCCTGAGGTTCATCCTAGAATCAAGAATCACATCAATCGATGCAGAATTGGATTAGAATTTCGTTATTGAAATTCGGTCAACTCTCTCTCTAGCACCGATCAAAAATTGTAAAGGGGACCCGAATTGGCTTACCTTTCGGTCCTAATTCGGCCGTGGAAAGGCTGAGGAAGTGTTGGGAGGGCTTGGTTTTGCCTGAGGAGGGCTTGAAATAGCCAATTTCAGCTTGGCCGAAATAGGGCAGCTTCGGTCCACCGGTCAAACCGACTCGGTTTGACCAGTTCTTTTCCTGGTTTTCCTTAACTCAAAAGTGCAGGGTTTACAGGGGAGGTCCCCCTTTTATGATTTCCATTCTCTATTATGTTCTTCAAAATAGAGATTTCCATTTTGGTGTGGTACTTTGATCTTCTTACCATTCCTTGAAGGTTCCTTCCTTTTACCTCCCTACACTCTCTTTATTTTTGGGCCATTTGTCCATTTTTAATTCTCCTTTGTCTTAAAATTCCATTTCCACCACTTATTCTCTATCTAATGAACTTCGATTTTCGAGTCTTAATTCGTGTATTCCACACTATGCCTAGTCGTTGTCCTTTAAATTCCATTAAGTGAACATGGACCACGACAAGTCTTGATGTCTATGGTTATTCCCATTATTCACTTGGGAATGTGTATGCCTCTTCAGGGCTCCCTTCTTGGGTAGATTTCCTCCAATTTTCCCTGGATTTCTCTTTCCTTCGCTTTTCTTAGGTATCTATCATTACGTCCATTTCTTGATATCCCTTGATGTTATCTTTTCATGCTTCCCTTACCTAGAGGAATCTTGTTGGCACATCCCTTGTACCCTTTTATTCATTCCCACTTGTGCTCACTAAGGTTCGATTTTTATTAGGGTAGGGTTTTCGATCTCTTCCATTTTGAGGTTTCTAAATCTCCTTCTGGGAGTTTACTCAATCCTTTCTATGGTTTGGATTCGGTCATTGATTCGTTCTCAGCCATTTATTTCTTCAATAATTTATTCATTCTTCCTTTCCAAAATTTTGACCTTTACTTCTTTCCTTTCCTTGCTAATGTCGAATTTATGGTCTTCTAGGGAGTTAGTTCGTTAACTACCTCATCCCCACTATTCTCCTGATCAGTTGACCTTTGAGTTTACTCGTCCTCAAGGCCTATCTCGTTGCCCTTTCTAGGGTGTAGTCCCTACTATTTTTCTGTCCTTTACATGGTGTCGTTTATTTACCATGATCATTCTGTTATTTCTAGTTGTCACCCACTTGACTACTCTCCTTTTTCCAACACAAGTCGCACCTATCATTGAGACATCTTTACTATGCCTCTTATGATCCACTCATCAGTTTCTTAGCTTGGGATTTTCTTCTCATGGTCTCACTTCCCACCTTCATCCTTTTCCTTAAGGACTTATGTCCTGGGGTTTTCCTGTTCACCTTCCTAACGCTTCTTGAAGGCTTTGCCTTCTTTCCTTTCGTACACCCTTTCAACGTTGGTACGGTTATTCGCCCTTTATTCCTTTTCGTCCTCTAATTCCCTCTTTGTTCCTTATCCTTCATTCGAGGAATTTCTGATTGTCGGTGGGTTCCTAGCACTTTATGTTATGACCATCCGCCTATCAAGGGTTCTTTCAAGGGTACTTATACATTCCTTCCTAAGTCCTCTTTCTTAACACCTTTCCTTTCATCTTCCCTCTTACCATGTCTTATCCTAGAGTTGCCTAGCACTTTTTGCGCTCCCAATTCTTTCTTGTACCTTACCTCCCCTTTTGGTTATCTTTCATACTCCTGTCTTTCTCAAAGGTAACCCAATTTCTCATGATTTCCTAACTCTCTCAATCCCTTATGGTCCTTATATTTTCCTTTACTACTCCTGCACCTTTTGATGCTTACTTCCTTTATATCAAACCTCACACTCTTTCTCTTCTTCTTACCCTTGGTTAAGGTATGTCCTTTCTAGTGATTTCTAGGCAGACTCTTAGTCCTTCTCTAGAACACCTTTTTCCCAGTCTTGTTGCCTTGTTACTCCACATTCCTAGTTCTTGTGGTGAACTTATTTGGCTATCTTAGGATTAATGTTAACCATAGGTGACTTGTAGTCTTCCACCTTAGGTAGTCTTCTCTCCATTTACTACCTCGGTCATGGTTGGTATACTTCCAATCCGTTCGTTGTATTATCAGGGAGATTAAATTTTTAATTAAGGAAAACTAAACTTTTATTTATTCAAAGAGGTAGTTTCTTATCGTACTTGGCTTTATTACAGGAATCCACTACTTCCTAGTCCCTTGGAGTTACAGGTTGGGAGTTAGCCTCTGAACGGTGGTGAGATTCATGGTCTGAAGGCTCTAATGAACTGGTTAAAATCCATCCATATTCCCTTTGGATTTCCCTAATCGGAAAAACTTCATGAATGGCCTCAAGTCTGTACCTTCTCAACACCTCAGCCTTGCACTCGTATGTCCACTTCATACATTGGAAAGGATTGAAGTTGGATTGAATTGGTGGGGGTACTTGGTGGACTTTCATAAAGGTGGCGCGGGCATCCGAATAGTTATCCCAAGCCTCTTTTGTTGGAGTCCTTTTTGGTTGATGTGGGACTGGAGGAGGTATCGAGCTCCTTGGAGGAGGGATATGTTCTTCCTGCCTTGGAGGAGGATAGGTGATGCCTTCTGGTTCTAATAAGGCTCTAACTAGTTTCCTATAGTCCTCAACCATATCATTGGGCACTCTCTTCTCGCCCTCTAAGAATCGTTGAACGGCTGCCTCTCTGAAGGTAGGCATCTTTTTCACGATTTCATGTGGGGGTTTGGTTCGCACGACAAACTTCCTAGGAACTCTTCTTCCTACAAGGTAGTTAAGTTTTCGTTAGTGTTAGTGTTAGTGCATAGTATTGATAATGCTTTCAAGGGAACATGGCTCTAATACCACTCAAGTTGTCACACCTCGACCCGGTTTGGTCGGATCCTCGTGATCAACCCGTCGCTCCCTTGGTTTATGAGGGTTTCCCCTTTCTTTAATCAAGAGGAGCCAGATGTAATTTAAACCTTATTCCCTAAAATAGCATAAATCAATAAAAATACAACCTTAAAATACATTTTAAGCATACATGATAGAGAGTAGATCCCAGTGTTTTCTTTAGTCATGTTTTCTCTACTCCTTAAAAGGGATATAAAAGAGGGGGTGTTTCTACAACTCAGTGAATAGGTGTTGGGAGTAAGTTTTCATAAAAACCGCTTTAATTAAAGTGTGACAAAAATTCTTATTTTCTTTAAGAATGACCTTTTCTCAAATTCCAATTTTCAAAACCTTTTTCCTCATTTCCACATTAGGTGTGTTTAACAATCAACACATGCCCTTCATCAGGAAGGGATCACACATTCGCAGGTGCAGCTCATCCACTACACTCACTTGTGGCTCGAAGCATCTTTACCGGCCACCAAGATAGAAGCCCATCCACTTATACCAATGATACATCCGCTTACAACCGGCAAGTGGGTTTCTCCTTCCTTCAAGGAAGTCCATCATACTAACAGGGTATGATTTCCCCTACTTACAACTATTAAGTAGGTTTTAACTTAGTTCGCACATCACTCCAATTGGGTGTAATGTTAAAATTCCACTTACAAGTGGTTTTTCATTTATAAAGTGCTCATCATCCCAATCGGGTATGATATCATAAGTACACTCACCCGATAATCGTGGTGTATTCCTTTCCAGTCAGTTTTTGCCTCCCTGCTAGCTTATCCTTGCTGGTGTTCTGGTCTCTCATGTTCCTACACGATTTGGGCATCCTCATTTATTAAAATTGGCAAAACAGCCTTCGTTTCTCACATATGAACGACTAGGCTCAAATTTGTTAGTTAATTTGCACTTAGGTCCCTAAAGTTCGTTTTCTTTGTATCACGCCCCAACTCGATTTGGTCAGATCCCTATGAACAACCTGCCGCTCTCTTGATTTGAGAGGGGTTTCCCCCTTTTTTAACTCAAGAGGAGCCAGGCAAAATTCTCAACCTTGTTCCCTGGAATAACATATATCAATAAAAATACAATTTAAAATAATTAAGCATACCTAACAAAGGGTAAGGCCAGGTGTTATCCCTAGTCATTTCATTATTTCCCGAAAATGGATAAAAAGGGTGGTTGAGTTTCTACAACTTAACGATTGGGAAATTTTTAAAAAATAAAGTTTCAGTAAAATAAATTTTAAATTTGGAATGTGTCAGACTTCTTATTTCCTTTAAGATATTTCATCCGCAAAAATCTTGGTTTTCAAAGCCATTTCTCCTCATTAACCACAAATGGTGTGTTTATCAACCAACACACACCCTTCATCATGAAGGGAATACACATTCGTAGGGTAGCACATCCACTACACCCACTTGTGGCATCGGAGCGACTTTATCGGCCACCTAGATTAGCACGTCCACTTCTACCTTGAGAATGAGTGGATGTACGCGACATTCGACCCTCAATCCCGTAAAGAAAATTATATGTCCGTATGAGGACAAAGACCTCATCTTGACCTCACCCCGGTCTCATACACATGAAGCTATGTCGAGCTTTCCTGAATGCTGGTGCGATAATTTTCCCTTATCTCCACCATGTCATCTAGTAGCCCCTAGGACGCATCACTACCCCTCTTAGGCATCTTGAAGGTCCCGTACCTTAGTGCATGCATAAAACAATAGTTTTCCTCATAAGCCATTTAATCTTTGGTGCCACTTGTCAAACAGCCCCGACCCTCAACTCGACTTGCAGTTGTTTGTCTCGACTGGTCCATCGACATGTCATGTCGCACTGCCGCTAGTCCATCGAGTATTTTGGTCATGTCTTGGTACCCTGGCCAAACATATCATTCATTTAAAGTTTTTATGGCTTAAAATCATGTTTGTTTACAAGCTCCTGCTTGTGCCAACTTGCCTTGGGCCCATTGTGCAAGATTTTAAAAAATCGGGCATATTAGCCCCCAAGTTCCAAAACCGAGGCCTCCAACTAATTTGAGCATTTCGAGCTCCCGTCAAGAAGGTCTCTGAAAAAGTTTAAGCAGTGGCACATAGTCATGGGAGAGCACTTCTGACAAAATAATATTTTAGACGTCCACCACACCAACCTGGTGTGAGGACATCTCCGCTCATAATCGATGAATGGGTTTTCTACTTATTTACAGGAAGTTTATCATACCATCCGGGCATGATCTACTTACACTCGGTAAGTAGTTTTTCCGTGTAATTTTCACATCACTTTTATTCAGGTGTGATATTTAAAATTCCATTTAGTAATGGGTTTTTATTTCCAAGGTGCTTATCATCCCAATTGGGTATGATATAAAATCCCACTCACCCGATAACACAGTGATTTCCTCTCAACAGGTTTTTTTTTCTTCACGAGAGCTTGTCTTTGCTAGCGTTTCCGGTACTTTGTGTTCCTACATGATATGAACATCCTTGTTTATTATCCCTTGGCCTAATAGCCTTCATTCATCATAAATAGATGAAATACTCAAACTTTTCAATTAATTACAATTAGGTCCCTAAAATTCTTTTTCTTTAACTTTAGGTCCCTAATGCCGATTTTCCCCCAAATTGAGTCCCAAAACTTCTAAAACTCACCTTGGGGTCTCAATTGATTCAAAATCACAAGAAAGGGTTCAAGTTTTCCAAATTCAAAATTTGGTCCTCAATTTTTTCAAAATTACCATTTTGCCCCTAATTTACAAAAATGGTAAATTTTACCCTAAAAATTGGCCAATTAGTCCTCCAACATCTTTTGCATGCCAAATTGACCCTCAATTTTAGGAAATTGCACTTTAGTCCCTCTAATTTTTGAAATCTCCAAAATTTTCCCCAATTTCAACCTTCCAACTTGACCAGATTTGAATTCATCAAATTAACCAATCAATTGAAGTTAAATGTTGAAATTGAAGTTAGATTTAAGTTCCTACACCTCCATATGATTCAACTGCACTTTGAATCGCACGATTTGATGCCGAAATGAGCTCAAACAGAGCTTCGCCGGAAAACTAAACATAAATAGAGAAAGCTTTGAAAGCTTGCCATCGTAGGTGTTACGGTCTGTGCTTTTGATTTGGACAGATAGTTCTAGTCCTGAGATTTCTACTAGAATCAAGAATCACCTCAATTCTTGTCAAATTGAGGGAGAATTTCATTAGTAAAGATTTATCGGTTCTCTCCAACACCGATCAGAATTCACATAGTATAGCCAAATTGGCTTACCTTTCTACTCTAATTTGGCCGTAAGAGGGCTGATGAGGTGTTGGGAGAGCTTGGTTTGGTTTGAGGAGGGCTCGAATTGGTTGATTTCAGCTCAACAAAAATAGGGCAGCTACGGTCCGCTAGAGCTGCTTCACTGTTCGATCACGTCTACGCTTCTCCAGCGACCCTCAGAGCAATTGGAGATTGCCACCGTGTATCTGATTTCTCCCCGAGTCTAAGGAACCCAACCACACCTTCTTTGACTTAGAAAAGACCTTATATCAGAGCTCTGGTTTGAGCTTTGTTAGAAAACTGAGTAGCTGAGAGAGAGTGAGGTTTTCACATGTATGGAGGATGAATGGAGAGGGGCTCTTTATATAGGGAGTTCGGGGACTCTCTAGCAGTTCGTTTGGCACCTTAATGACAATCATTGATGGCATGAAATGTAATGAATGGAAACGTTTCTTCTTCATCGGCGTTGTTGAATTGTTCGGTGAGTGAATAGTGTTGTCATCTGAAGGAAGAAGACGACACTATTTGGAACGGGAACGGTCCAAACCGGGTTCGACATTTAAACCGATTGATTCAGGCCCGATTCGACAAAGTTTTTTAAAATTAAAAATTTTTAAATTAATCTAAATTCCTTCTCTATCAAATGGTGGCTAAATTCTCAAATTTGAATTTTCTAAGCTACCAAGAAAAATGAATTTAGCACCCGGTTCAATACTGGTTCAAACTAGTCCAAATGGTTCAATCTGGTTCAAATCCGGTTCACCTGAACTGATCTGGTTTTCTTTCCCAAATTGCAAAATGGTCCAAATAGCAAAATGGTGTATCAATTTTCTAAGCTCAATTGAAGTCGTATGAGGGTTGTGGGGATGTTGGGAGGGCTTGGTTTGGCTGGAGGAAGGCTAAATTTGGCTAATTTTAGCTCGGCCGAAACAAAGCAGCTTTGATCCTTTGGAGCTACTTCACTGTTTGATTCCACCAACGCTTCTCTGGTGGTCCTCGGGTCGAACAGAAGTTGTTGTCAGGTAGCTAGCTTCCCCTTGAGTCTAAAGAACCTGACCTCACCTTCTAAGTCTTAGAAAAATGCCAATGTCGGAGCTCTGGTTTGAGCTTTGCCAAAAAATGGAGCAGTTGAAAGAGAATAGAGATTTCAGGTATGAGGAGGATGAAGGGAGAGGTTGTAAACCCCACTATTTGGAGTTAAGGAAAATCGGGAAAAATAACCAATCAAATCTAGTGAAAAACTGAACCGATTCACAAAATCGATTATCAAGAAATGGGCAAATTAGAGAATTTACAACTCCCAAGTGACTCAAAATGGTTCATAAACCTTGGAAAAGAACCTTAGGACAAATTGGGAGAGAAAAACCAAACCGGTTCGAGTGAACCGGACCCGTACCATATTGAACCGGTTTATGAATCCAGCCGGTTTATGAACCAGATCCCAAAGAAAGAGGGCAAACCGGGAAATTTATGAACCTTGAGTGACCTAAGGAGTCACAAAAGTCATGAAAAAGGACTTTAAGGTGAATTGGAGATGAAAACCAAACCGGTTCAGGTGAACCGGATCCGAACTAGATTAAACCAGTTTGAACCACTATTGAACCATATTCTAAATTCATTTTTCTAGGTGGCTTAAAAAATTCAAATTTTAGATTTGAGACCACCATTGGATAGAAAATAAATTTAGATGAATTTAGAAATTTTTATATTTGAAAAATTCGGTCGAATTGGGGGTGAACCGAATGGTTTTTAGCTTTGAACTCGGTTCGGACCAGTCCGGTCCAATTCGGAATAGTGTCGTCTTCTTCCTTCAGATGACAACACTGTTCACTTGCTGGAAAATCGTGCAGCACTAGCAAAGCTGAAAAGCCTCCGGGTAGGGAGTTTTAGACAATGAATTACTGCCATTAAGGAGCCAATCAAATAGCTAGGAAGTCCCCAAGCTTCCTATATAAAGAGCCTGTCATTATTCATCTTCTCCACACTTGAAAACTCCATTCTCTCTCATATGCTCTAGTTTCTGGTGAAACTTGAACCTGAGCTCCAATTTGGGCATTTTCCTAAGCCAAACAGGGCAAGATCAGGTTCTTTAGAACCGGGGAGAAGACAGCTATATGCTTGTAGTCTCCATTTGCTTTGAGAGTTGCTAGAGAAACCCGGCGTGATAGAATAATGAAGCAGCTCCGGCGGACCGAAGTTGCCATGTTTTGGCCAAGCTGAAATTGGCCAATTCGAGCCCTTCTCGGGCCAAACTGAGCCCTCCCAACACCTCAACAACCCTCCTACAACCGAATTAGAGCTTAAAGGTAAGCCAATTTGGCCCCCCTCTATAATTTCTGACTGGTGCTAGAGAGAGAACCGATAGAACTTCGATGATGAAATTCTAACTCAATTTGGCATCAATTGATGTAATTCTTAATCCTAGGAGGAACCTCAGGACACAAATTATCTGCCAGGATCAAAAGCTCAAATCGCCATGCCCCCGACAATAAGCTTTCAAAGCTTTGTCTCTCTAAGTCCAGTTTTTTGATGGAGCTCCGTTTGAGCTCATTCCGACACCAAATCATGTGATTCAAAGTGCAATTAAATCGTATGAAGGTGTAGAAACTCCAATGTAACTTCAATTTCAACAATTAAACTCATTTGATCGGTCAATTTGATGAAATCAAATTCGACAAAGTTATAAGGTTGAAATTGGGGGAAATTTGGGAATTTCAAAAATTAGGGGGACTAAAGTGTAATTTCTTAAAATTGAGGACCAATTGGGCATGATAAAGATGTTGAAGGACCAATTAGGCAATTTTTAGAATTTTTGGGGCAAAACTTACCATTTTTGTAAAGTAGTGGCAAAATGGTAATTTTGGAAAAGTTGGGGGACCAAATCGGCAATTTGGGAAATTAAACCCCTTTATGAGAATTTGGATAAATTGAGGTCCCAACATAATTTTTTAAAGTTTCGGGACTCATTGAGGAAAACCCGACATTAGGGACTTAAAGTTAAAGAAAAATAACTTTAGGGACCTAATTGCAAATAAAAGAAAAGTTTGACTTTCTCATTCAATTAGGATGAATGAGGGTTGTTAGGCCAAAGAATATTGAACAAGAACATTCATATCATGTAGGAACACGAAGTACCAAGAACGCTAGCTAAGACAAGTTCAAGCAAGGACAACAAGATGGCTAAGAGGAATTTCATTGCACAATCGAGTGAGTGAGATTTTTATATCATAACTGGTTGGAATGATAAGTACATAAAAAATGAAAACCCACTACTAAGTGGTATTTTAAACATCACAACTTAGAGAAGTGATGTGAAAATGACGCGAAAAAATTACTTACTAGTTGTAAGTAGATCATACCCGGTTGGTATGATGAAAACTTCCTCAGAGGAAGTGGAAAACTCGTTCATCGGTTATGAGCGGAGATGTCCTCATACTTGGTTGGTATGATGGACAATTAAAAATATATTTTTGTTGAAAGTGCTCTCCCCTGACTATGTGTCACTGCTTAAACCATTTGGGAGACCTTCTTGATGGGAGCTTGAATAGCTCTATTAGGCCGGAGACCTCGATTTTGGAACTTGGGGGCTATTATGCCCAATTTTGAAAATCTCAAACAGTAGGCCCTAGGCCAGTTGGTACGAGCAGTAGCTCATTAACAAACATGAATTATATTCCATGAAAACTTGAGTAATTGAATTGTTTGGCCATGGTACCAAGACAGGACCGACATACTCAGTCAACTTGCGGTAGTGTGACATGACAAGTCTCCGGACTAGTCAAGACAACCAGTTGCAGGTTGAGTTAAGGGTCGGGGCCGTTGGACCAGTGGCACCACAAATTATATGGCATGATGTGAAAATATTGATTGTGCATGCACTGTGTTTACGAGACCTTCAAGACGCCCAAGAGGGGTAGTGATGTGTCCTAGGGC
Source organism: Trapa incisa (assembly GCA_030064435.1). Lineage (NCBI taxonomy): Eukaryota > Viridiplantae > Streptophyta > Magnoliopsida > Myrtales > Lythraceae > Trapa > Trapa incisa. The sequence goes on along the minus strand of CM057781.1, from coordinate 10,160,300 downwards.
CTGGACGACCTGGTGGATATAAGGGTAGTTAGTCCTACCAAGAAGCCTTGCGAAGCTCGACGTAGCTTCAAGCGCATGAGACCGGGGTGGGGTCGGGATGAGGTCTCTGTCCTCATATGAACACGGAGAATTGTTATGGGATTGAGGGTTGAATGTCGTGAACATCCACTTATTCTCAGGGTAGAAGTGGACATGCTTCTATCTAGGTGGCTGGTAAAGTCGCTCCGACACCACAAGTGGGTTCAGTGGATGTACTGGCCTATGATTGTGTCTTTGACCTTAATGATGAAGGATGTGTGTTGGGTGATGACATACCATGATTAATAAGAAATGGTGATAAAAATTGAAATTTGAAATGAAAGGTTTTTAAAAGAAAATAAGGAGTATGACACACTTCAAAACAAACATTTTTCCTAAAAAACTTGAATTTGAAAACCCATTTGCTCAGTCATTGTACTCAGCTCTCCCTTATATCTCTTTCAGGAAATCCTAGAAAGCGTACCCTCAAGGACCATCAACTAATATGCCTGTGAGGCAGGTATGCTCAGTTTAAAATTTTATGCAGTTTTGATTTATGTTATTTTAGGAAATGTGAAGTTTTAAAGGACGCCTTACTTTTCACGATTTATAAACAAGGGGCAACCTTTAGTAAACCAAGAGAGTGTTGGATTGATCACGGGGATCCAACCAAAATGGGTCGGGGCATGATAGAGGTGCTCTTTATATAGGGAGCTTAGAGATTCTCTGCCCGACTATTTCACATCTTGGTCAAGCTTATCCTAGACCTGAAACGCCCTGAATGAAGACTTTTTTCCTTCGCTGGTGTTGTTAATTTCTGCATTGAATAACAGTGTCGTCATCTAAAGGAAGAAGACGACATTATTCCGAACCAGACCGGTCTAGTCGGGTTCAATGCTTAAATCGGCCAGTTCATGCCCGATCTGACCAATTTTCTCAAAATTAAAATTTTCTAAATTCATATAAATTCATTCTCTATCCAATGCTGGCTTCAATTCCCTAATTTGAATATTTTACGCCATCTAGAAAAATAAATTTAGCAATCGGTTCAATGATAGTTCAAACCGGTTCAAGTCCGGTTCACCTGGTGTTTTCTCTTCCAATTTGTTCCAAAGTCATTCACTTAAGTTTTCATTGCTTAAGATCATGTTTATTTACGAGCTCCTACTCGTGCCAACTGTCCTAGGGCCCACTGTTCAAGATTTTCAAAAATCAGGCATATTAGCCCCCAAGTTTCCAAAACCAAGGCCTCCGACCTATATGAGCTATTCAAACTCCCATCGAGAAGGTCTCACAAAAATTTTAAGCAGTGACACACAATCAAGGGAGAACACTTTCGACAAAATAAACTTTTCAATCGTCCATCATACTAATCGAGTATGAGAACATCTCTGCTTATAATCGATAAGTGAGTTTTCTACTTCTAGGAAGTTTCATCATACCAACCAGGTATGATCTACTAACAACTGGTAAATAGTTTTTCCTCGTGATTTCCACATCACTCCTCACAGGTGTGATGGTTAAAATACCATTTAGTAGTGCATTTTCATTTTCAAGGTACTTATCATTCCAACCGAGTATGATATTAAATATCCTACTCACCCAATCGTGCAGTGTATCTCCTCTAAATCCGTATTTGTCCCTTGCAAGTTCTGCCTCAGCTAGCGCACCCGATATCTCATGTTTCTACATAGTATGAACATCCTTGTTTATTATCATTTGGCTTCATAGCCTTCATTCATTATAAATGACTAAAAATATCTAACTTTTTAAATATTTGCAATTTAATCCCTAAAGTTCTTTTTCTTTTACTTAGACCCCAAATGCCGGGTTTTCCCCAAATTGAGTTTCGAAACTTTTAAAATTCACCTTGAAACCTCAATTTATTCAAATTCACAAAAAGGGATTCAAATTTCCTAAATTTCCAATTTGGTCCTAAATTTTTTAAAATTATCATTTTGCCCCTACTTTACAAAAATGGTAAGTTTTACCCCAAACATTCTAAAAATTGCTCAATTGGTCCTCTAACACTCTTATCATGCCCAATTAGCCCTCAATTTTATAAAATTGTATTTTAGTCCCTCGAATTTTTAAAATCTCCAAATTTTTCCCCTAATTTCAACACAGCCAAATTTGATTTAATCAAGTTGACCGATCAAACAAGTTTAATTATTGAAATTGAAGTTAAATTGGAGTTCCTACATCTTTATACGATTCAATTGAACTTTGAATCGGCAGTATATAACGCACATACCACTCTTAGCCATGAGTTGATCGCGTGTGAGATCTTAATGGATACTGTGGTAAGGCCACCATGTGAAAAGTTGTGATCGTATATGAATTATCGATAAGAATAAGAGGGGGGGTGATCGTGTAAAGATGTTTATTGGGAGTGTGTCATGACGCACATATAACTCATAACCCGAGTTCGCATGTGTGAGAACTTAGAGGTTGTTTGTGTCCATTTGATATGCAAATTGTGAAATTGAAAACGAATTACTCAGATAAAAAATACGATTTAAAAAACTATTATAATAAATAGTAAATAAAATAACTCGTAAAATATACCAGTGTTAAATTAATTAACTCTAATAAAAAGATTAAGTAAAAATCAGGTTATGATGTATGTCATGACTCGACGTTAATAAACAAATTCAATGAGTTGTGAGCTAATCACTCCTCCAAACATTTTTCAGATGCTCAAACGAGCACAAAAAAAAAATATACGTGAGCATTAACATTCAAACAAATACAACCGAGTTATGGAACTGAAAATACATGAACAATAGTTATTTATATTTTACTTATTATTTAATTTAGACACGCTACATAATTTTTAAAAATTTTAAATTCTTGCTAAATTTTATAAGATTTTGTATTATCAATAATATTTTAGTAAAATTACTCACTATAGTAGTATAAATTAAATTTGACGAGAACAAATGGTGCGATACAAATATAGTTTATCATATACTAATATATTATTTTTCTTATTTGTATTATATAATATATGTGTATATTATATTTTTAATATTATTTAATTTTTAAAATTTTAATAATTAATTATTTTTATATGATAAATATATAATACATAAAAATATATGTGGTATATATATTATAATTTATTATATATATAATTTTTTGCTATTATAAGATATTTACATATATAAATAATATTTATATGAGATAATTATATAATTGTAACAATAATTTATTTGAATTTTATGATAAAAAATTATACATAAAAATATATTTTTGTTGGTATACATATTATAATTTATCATATATTGTTATTATACAATATTCATATATAAATATTATTATATAATTAATATTAATTCATTATAACTATTATTTTAATATATAATAAAATATAATAATATTATATATATATATAATATAGTTATAATATTATTATATTGTTTATTATATTATTATCGTATATAATATTATTATATATTGTTGATTTGACATTATATTCTATTTTATATCTTTTTATTTTATATTAAGATATTTATTTTATATATTTTTTAGTAAGATAATTTAATTATATAAAAATGAATTAATATAATAGTACTTAATAAATTATTTTACTTAATTAAAAAGAACACAATAATTTTTTAAATTTTCATTTAGTCTGCGGGAAACATGGATTTGGAAGATTAAACTTCTCTAAATTAACTTGAAGTTAATGAAAATTTTAAATAATAATATATTATTTTTAAGTGATGTTGATAATTTATTAAATAATTTAATATTTATTTATATATTGTTGAATTAAATTATATTAATAATAATTATGTTGTATATGATAAATTAGATATTAATATAAAATAGAATATGTACAATAAATTATTATATAAAATAATGTATATATAATTATATTTTAATTATATTATATATGATAAATTATGTGTATTACATTTTTATCATATAATAAAATTATATAATACAATTGTGGCATTATTACAATAAGAAAATTAATTAATATTAATTATATAATATATCTTGTATAATAATAATAAAATAAGATATATGATAAATTGTATTATATATATTATCATATAAAATATATTATATATAATTAATATTTATTTATTTTCTATTAGGAGAATAACTCAATATTGATTATATAATAAAATATTTTATATATAATTTATTATATTTAGCATAAATATATAATTATATATTTTTATTTAACATGATATTTTATTTTATATTATATATAAAATATTTATTAGTAGTATAATTTAATTCAATTATTAAATAACTAAATATACTATAACTTTATAAATGATTTAAATCAATTAGATAATGCCACGTCCATCCATATAAACCGTCCAAATCCTCAATTTCTTACTCTCAAAAATCTCTTCAAATTTTTAAAAAACCTAACTTCTCTTATGTACAGTCTTGTCCCCGTAGGCTGACCTGCTCAGGCCGTTGCCTTTTTTTGAGATGGAGATGGATTACGGGCTCATACCGGATAAGGAGTGGATGAACATAATAGCGAAAAAGCATTGTGATAAATGTTAGAGAAAAAAAGTGGTATGCGAAATTTCCAATTATGCCCAGAAGACAGTGAAGAATCGTGCGAATGAGTTTTTCTTAAGTGTGATTTGGGATTTTTTTTTTTTTGCTCAAGATTTGGGATAAGGGCTGTTTTCAAACGGCTAGTTTCCCAACGGCTAGTTTTATAACAGCTAGTTTTTAAATTCATATCCAAATACTCTGATCTAAAATAACACAAATCCCCACATATGCTACTCTGCAATTCTTCCTCTAAATCACTTCTCCTTCTCGTTCAATTCCTCTGAAGCTCCTTCTTCCTTCTTGGCTGAATAAGGTTAGAACTTTGCTTCAGGTTTCCTACTTTGGGACATGCTTTCATGCTTTTTTTTTTTTAAGATTAAATGTAGCACGATTTCTATGATCTCACCCTAAAAGTTTCCAATTCTGATCAAGGTTAGAATTTTGCTTCAGATTTCTATGATCTCACCCCAAAGCAAATTCAAAATGGACTTTTGATTAGATCCGTATAGTTTCATTTCAGGTATCTGCAGAAAAGTTTCCAATTCTGAAGAAGACTGCTAAGAAAAGATGAACGACCTAATGACCAAGTCCTTCATGAGCTACGTTGACCTCAAGAAGGCGACCATGAAGGAGGAGATGAAGGACCTAGAGGCAGGGCGAGATTCCGGAGGCGATCTCGAGATGGCTCACTCGAGCCCGATGGACACGGACATGGGTCTGTTCCTGCAGGAAGCTGAGAAGGTCAAGGAAGAGATGGGGGCCATCAGAGACATCCTCGGAAGGCTCGAGCAGTCCAACGAGGAGAGCAAGACCCTGCATAAGCCCGAGGCTCTGAAGTCTCTGCGGACCCGCATCAACGCGGATATCGTGGCAATCCTGAAGCAAGCGAGGGCCATCAGGAGCCAGCTGGAGGCGATGGACAGGGCCAACGAAGGGAACCGGCGGCTGTCTGGCTGCAAGGAGGGGACGACCATCTACAGGACGAGGATTGCGGTCACTGGGGGTCTAAGGAAGAAGCTCAAGGAGCTGATGGTGGAGTTCCAGGCTCTGCGTCAGAAGATGATGACTGAGTACAAGGAGACCATAGGGAGGAGGTACTTCACGGTCACGGGAGAGTACCCGGATGAGGAAGTGATTGAGAAGATCATCTCTAATGGAAATGGGCATGGGGAGGAGTACTTCCAGAGGGCTATTCAGGAACATGGCCGTGGGAAGGTTCTTGAAACGGTCGTCGAGATTCAAGACAGGTAAAACCGTGGAAAAATCCATGTTTTCGCCGATTTTTTTGTGGATTTTTGAATTCATGGAGGTTTATCATTCATTCGCTCTAAAACTGATATCTGTTGTTCTTTTCCTCAAAGAAGTTTCTCTTCTGCGTTTTTTGCAGGTATGATGCGGCGAAGGAGATAGAGAAGAGCTTGCTGGAGCTGCACCAGGTGTTCCTCGACATGGCGGTGATTGTGGAGGCCCAGGGCGAGAAGATGGATGACATCGAGCACCACGTGATGAGCGCGTCCCACTATGTGAAGGACGGGACCCGTGACCTCAAGACTGCCAAGGAGCACCAGCGGTCCAGCCGCCGCTGTATGATCCTTGCAGCAGTCCTCCTCCTGGTGGTCATCCTCGTGTTTATCATCCCCATAGCAACCAGCTTTAGCCAATCCTAGGCTATACATGCCCCAATATTTATCATGTCTCATGGATACTGCTTTGTGAATCAAGTGGATCTCTATGTATTGATTCTTTCAATTGCATTTTCCCTCCATGTTATAAGAACTGCTATGAGTAAAAGAAATACATTATCATGTCTCATGGATATTGCTTTATAGCTCAGAACCGTTCTCATAGAGGAAGCCTTGAGGGGTCGACCCGTTATAAGAACTATATGAGAACAGAAAGCCTCGAGGGGTCCTACCCGTTATAACTTGTCCAATATCACCATCCAATAGAAGAGGCAGTATTGTGGCTCATGGGACAAAATGGGATATGGTCTAACCTCATCTAGCATATGTCATCCAAACTTTTTAAATGAAACTGACAATGCTTGTTCCAAAGATAACACACCCTCCCCAATCTTTTTATGCAGTTTTTTACATATGAAGTTATTTAAAAAATTATTAATAACCGTTTCAAATCTCTTATAAATAAAGTTATCCTAACTTTTTAAATAAAACTGACAATGCTCTCTCATTCCAAATATAAAAACACCCTCCCAATATGCAAATTTTCACGTAAATTATTTTAAAAATTACTAACAACCGTCTCTCATTTTTTTGTCAATAAATTACATTCGTCCAGTCCGGTAATCAAAATATAGTTATAGTATTACGCTATCAAAATTGGGCAAGGTCTATGAATAGTCGAGTCTTCTTTCTTGTTTTAACTCATTTAGCTACGGGATATTGTTAAATGGAAACAAATGAGGATCCATACAACCGGACTAAATAACGGAGACTCCGTTTCTATTTTTTATTTATAAAAATGAACCGTCTAAATTAATTATTAATTAATGATATAACTATTTTTTTTATTTATAGAAAATGAATCGTCTAATTTATTAGATTGGGTCACGCAAGAGAAATATAACTTGATACAGGGAGAATCAAGAGTAGAAGTTTAAAATTTCTAAAATATAGTACAAAGTTCTAAACTCAAAAAATGAAAATTGATATATCTATTATAAGTAGGAGTGCAGTTCCAATTAAGCATGTTTTAAATACAGTACCTTAAGTATGTAATGAATTGCTTATTGTTGCTTTTTTGATGGTGCAATTTAATTATATGATAATCAAATTTTGAAGAAGTAGCACACGGGAATAGGACAAAATAAGCTCAGTAAGGTGGTAAATAATCATAAAAGTTAAGAAAAAGGTAGTGTGTGGTTCAAGGATATACATAGTTTCAACAAGTTTATACTTGTTAAGATGGCATGACTTATTAAGATAGCATGTAGACTGTTAAAGGATTTCAACTCGCTATGAAGCAAAGTTATAAAGGGAACATATTTTGGAAATTCAAATCTAATGGAGGCCTGAGGTTGGAGGCATAATAAAAAACTAATATGGTAAGTTGGGGATGGCTATAATATAAGTGTATGGAGTTCTGGATTGATACTTGCACTAAAAGGGCACTCTGCTTATAGTTCCATGTTCAAGATGACTCCCTAACCGAACCTAGAGTTAGCTTTTTTATCGAGTCACAATGGAAAAAATAAAAGTTAGATGTACTATTTGATAGGATTAACCGAGAAGAAAAAATAGCAATAAGAAAGATACTAGTGTTTGCAGTAAATATGCAATATTATAGAATTTGGACATTAGAGAATAATGGGTATATCACCTCCCTTGCCAACTGAATATGAGATAATTTATTTGGAATATTTATTATAATGCACTAGCTACTAATCAAAATCTTTATAATAGGCATATGTGATGTGATAGTTATTGTATGTTTTGTCAAAAGTACGAATTTGTCGAATATTTATCAGTACATTGTGACTGACCCGGCATTTTAACTCGTGGTATGTGATATTAGAATAGATGTTGTGCATATGGTTTATTTTTGTAGATGGATGAAAAGCTAAAAATTAGAAGGGATGCAGTCGAAATAGTATCAAATGAAATGGACACGCTAGAATATTTGGAAGTTATGCAACTGTACAAAGCGGGAAGTGATCATACCGAATCCCATGCGATTCATACAAGTAGCGCACATCTTCATACGAGAATATAGAAAGCTAAAGAGTTGGGAGAAACAAACAAGACTTAAGGCTATCCCACCCAAGAGGTAGCAATGACCCCGAAAAACAGTATGAAAATTAACTATGATGGTTATTTTGTCATGGAGCAGATTGTATCGGTAATAAGAGTAAGAACTCCGGAGAAGAAAGGAAGGTTTATTTTTTGTGGTGCACAGTGTTAAGAATATAATCGCACATTGGACAAAATAGAGAACTGTTGTGGGTTTAAATATAAGATTGGAAAGGTTACACTAATTCATTATTTTTAAGTAGATATAGGGTCAATCCCTTATTGGTACACAATACCTTCTTACATAGTATTATAGCTAGTGGACTCGCATCCGTACCCGACCCGAAACTAGAAACCTAGCTTGTGGTTTGATTTTTCTCCCTTTATCTATTATCTTTCATTATGCGGTCTATTTGATTCTTCCCCTTCCAAATCTCTTCAATTAAAGTATGATGCGGTCTCTTAAGTAGACATGAGTTCGACTTTTTATAAGTCCACAATCACAGCAATTAAACTATTGTAGTGACTTGAAAACAAGATTATTACTATAATATTTGGTGTATAATTATCAAGATAAAATAATTTCAATTAAATTATTATAGAGACCGACTCTAATAAGTAAGTTAATGTACTTGAAGCTAACACACGATAATATCAAGCATGAATTGATATTTAAATAGATATTTTACTACTTTAATCGATTTTTTATCAATTTTATTAACTCCATAAGATAAAATAATTGAAATATTTTAATAAATTGTACTAAGATTTAAATATCTAATATCTTGATTAGGTGATAGAGCAAAAAAAAAAAAGAGAGAATATATGAAATCTTTTATCATGGGCCCAATAGGAGACCGATAAACAAAATATGGATAAGATTGCTGGGAATAAAGTGTATGAAAAGCATTGAGAATGCACACCCAATAGGAGACTATCCTCTAGGTGGTTGTTGCGGTCTATGTAGGAATCCACCTCACTCGCCAAAGCATTGCCTCCATGTTATCAAGGGTATTATAATTATCAAGAGCTCGTTGCTCTACACAAAAAAGTGTATGCATACATTCCTTCTTGGATATTATAATTATCTCCATAGCCCGGTGAGTTGTTTTTTTTTGTTTGCTGCAAAGCTACTATTAATGCGGTCTTTGTAGGAATCCAAGTTCGTCTTTATGATCGCCAAAGTAACAGAATTGTAAAAGGCTTCATTTTGTTGCGGTCCTAGTAGGACTCCACGTTTATGTTTGATAACATGATCGAAGCAACTATCGCATACCCAATAAATGATTTCCTCTCGCTGCTGAATACTCACACACTCCACGAACTTTCGAAGCAGAGCTGCCATGGCGGATGGAGAGAAGCAGGTGATGGTGGTCGGGTTTGACGGAAGCGAGCACAGCGTGTACGCTCTCGAATGGACTCTCGACCGCTTTATGATACCTTACGGCCCCGACTACCCTTTCAAGCTCTTGATCGTCTACGCCAGGCAAGCCACCGTCTCAGCTGTTTGTATAGCTGGACCTGGTAGGTCACTAACGACATTCGCGATTCCTATTATCGAATGTCTGGATCTTTGGATGAGTTACTTTCTGATTTGATGATGCTGTTCTGTGAGTAGGAGCTGCAGCTGCAGATTTCCTACCGGTTGTGGAAGATGATATGCAGAAAGCTGCTGACAGAGTTCTTGATAATGCTAAGCAGATTTGCGAGAGTAAATCGGTAAATATATCTATCCTCTGGTTCTGTTTCTCTCTCCGCAATGCACTAGAATGACCTTGGCTGGTGGTGATGACTGAATTATGCAGGGTCCATTGATGATTGTCCATATATTAGTTAAGAATCAATAATCTGATGCTTAAGAAAACACTCATCACACCGAGAGATATTTTTAGAAGTTCAATTCCCTGCTTTCATCTTTAATTTGACTCGAAAAACTATGGTGATGGAAGATTTTAGATAATCTCTTAAAACCTTCATATTTTTTAGATATAGTTTTTATACTTGGGAAAGTTAAATAATGAGATAGTGGGCATACGAATTTCTTGTTGAATACTTAAATTGAAGTTTTCATATTATTGGGAATGATGGAACTCTTATAAAGTGGAAAATTTTACACAGTAGATCATATTGTGTAGCTTAGACTTCTCCCGGAGCAGAACTCGCGGTTAATAGTCTTCAAAGCATAAAATTATTGCTTCTTGTGAAAACACAGTTGAAATGTTGCACAAGTTTGAGTCATTGATGTTTAATAGTAAACCTGAGTTATATGCAAAAGTGACTTCTTTCAGTAGAATGAATGATTATGTGGACTACTACTGGCATTTCATTAAAACTTTGCTCTTATTGAACAAAAAAAACAACTTGGCTCTTGGCAGGTAACTGATCATGTAGTGCTGGAGGTGGGAAAAGGGGATCCAAGAGATGCTCTATGTGAGGCCGTGGACAAGCACCATGCAGCAATACTTGTTCTGGGCAGCCACGGTTATGGAGCTGTAAAAAGGTTAGACGTACCTACATCTCTACCTGAATGCTATATGTATATGTAGGCATAGAGAATATATTGCAGACAAATTCTCATGGGAAGTGAATCAATCCTCTCTAACCTTGAAAATAGCCATATTCTCCCTTGATGACATGATTATGGAAGGCCCTCACCAAAATCAATTTATTTGCTTGTCTCTAGGGCTGTCCTGGGCAGTGTCAGTGACTACTGCGCTCACCACGCTCATTGCAATGTGATGATAGTGAAGAAGCCCAAGACCAAACACTAGAATTAATTCAAGGATATGTTGCTGCCTTCATCTTGTCTGTCTCGTATCTATCTATATCTATCAATGTTTGTAAGAATAAATATTTCATACTCTTGAAATTGCTGATATTATTTTATGAATGGTTTTTCCGTTTTTACATTGCTTTGTATTTGGTAGATTTTTTTTGGCATTACAATAGACTCATACATCAAGAAAGACAGTGGAAATAAGAATTATAAAGTATAAGAAATCATATGGAATAAATGGAACTCACAAACTCTTACTTGTTAAGAGTATTATAACTGGACATTTTGATGAAATATTTTTGGAGAAATTAGTAAATATAATCCAAATATAAATTATAACAAATATTTATTGTCTACAAAAATATGAGTATGGAATCGACCTAAATTAATTAATATGATTTTTAGATATTAGAAATTATATAAAAATGAACATTGCCCATCTGCTCCTCCAAGTGATCATCCTTGCATTATAGTTTACATGTTCCAAGCCTCAGACGGCCACCCTGAATATCACGTGCTTCCGCTTCCGAATCCGGATATTGTGAGAAACTTTCTTCCTTCTCCTATTTTGTGTATTGGCTTTATTTACGCAATTATTGATGATGAAAAAACTACTCAATGGCATGCAGAGAAAATGAAATTCCTTTCCTATTTATGTTTCTAATTAAGAATAAGCAAGATAGTTAAATGAGTATAACAATGAAAACTAAAAAGATGAATAAAAGAATGACAACAATATCGCTGCGTGTATAGATATGTGATGGTTTAAAGTTTTTTATGGCAGAAGTGAATACACAAAATAGGAGAAAGAAGAAAGCTTCTTACACTATCGGATCCGAAAGCACGTGATATGCAGCGCGGCAGTATCCAGCGTGAGGAGGCGGAGAGGGATGGGGAGGAAAGGGGTGTGCAGGCCGTGATTTGTGCTGGCCGTCGCCTGGCCGGTCTTCAGCTACCCGATCGTCGTCTTCCCGGACGTCGACTTCACGTAGTTATTGGAAAAATGAAACCTTTTTGTTAGACGATTGAAATGTTTGCAAGTTTACCTACCTCTTATTTGGATGGTCCCCATGAGCTACCATCCCATGATATCATCCCACGCCTAGCCATTGACACGGCCTCTCATTTCCTACATCTCCATATTGTACAATATTCTTATATAATTATTTGTATATTTTGTCTTATTATACTTTATTTTTATAATACAAATAAATGTATATATGTACAACTATTCAATGGAAAAAATGTACTTAAATTACATATTTTTTATCTTGTGCATTTCTTACTCATCTATCTATTATGTAAGGCAATAAAAAGATTCAATCCACTCCAACAACTTCACATCCTCATTGTCTACCATTTTGAATTAATACAGGGGAAAAACAACATAAATTATCTTTTCCAAGTTTACAAACTTCTTGGTAATGCTAATTGATTCACCTTGCTCTAACCAACTTTCTTTCTCACAAATTTGTAGGAGATAAGCTTCAACACCCCAATCTTGAATAGAAGTCCTAGTTTATCCATGACTAATTTTGCATTACTATTATCCTTTCATTTCTTATAATTGAAATTAATTTACAAGTAATTTCAGCAACTATAACTCTGGAATCATGATAAAAGCTTGACACTCTTTTAAGTTCCGAAGTTTATAAATAATTAGACATCATCGACCAACCATGGAGAGATCTAAAAAAATTTAATACCCATATATCAACGTATCTATCATCCATCAACTCTCTTACCACCACCCTTATCCAAATCGAATAATTCAAAACACCCATGGAAATTATGAATTGCCCGCTAGCTAGCTGGTATAGGCTATGAGTGAGAATCTCTCACCTTAGGGCTATCAACTATCTTAGTCTCCATGAGTATTGACACGGTCGAATCTCTGCTTTTCGCCCATAAAACTCGTCAGACCTTCTTATAAAGCTCGACCAACCCTAACACTCATTTGTTGGGTCATTTAGAGGGCATTTACAACTCTGATATTCATATTCGTTTGTTAGTATCCATCCCAAGGGCCTACTCTGGACTGCTCTACCTCTCTCCTTCCGTTGACTACGAGACAAAACTCTTAATTTCAAAAAAGTACCCCTAAATTATCATAGCATTGGGGGTGCTCTTCTATCTCTCCTCGTGGGAAATCTGCCCAAACGATGCATTTTGCTTCTCATGATAATTTTTATGTAGCAAATAACAAACCTTCATCTACCCATCCAATGGGCCACAAATATGAGCCTCTCAAGCGGGTTTCATATGTACAATTCAGTCATGTTGGGATCTACCAGATTCATGCCTAAGCCCACTCTGCACAAATAATTTGGGTTGCCTCTACATTCAATCTCGAGCTCAACCTCCCAACTTTGTGGACACACAAATTATATTGCACTGACCTGTCCAAAATTGGCCACCTATCAGCTCCTGCATGCCTATACCCTATCTGGAGATAACTCCACTTATCAATTATATTGATATATTGACTCTAGTGCAACCAATCATATTACTAATTATTTATCTCAGATATTTGTTCAGTACTCACAAACTTTTCAGAGTATTTTCTAATTGGAGATGAAACAAGTTTACTCATTATCGCCTCTAGTTCTACCTATCTTACTAATTCTTTACACCATCTTCTCCTAAAAACTATCTATTATGTTGCAAACCCCATACTCTCAAAATAAGGAAATGGGGAGTAGAACATAAAAATTTCAAAGGAAAACCGGGGACCAAAGTGAATTAGAATTGGTAAATAAAAACTAAAATGGGAAATTAGAAAATCTCTAATAGTCAATAAGGACCCAAAGGTTATGGAGAAGAACCATGAATGGAATAGTATGGGAAAACCATACCGGTTCAGGGTGAATCAGACCTGAACTGAATAGAACCGGACTGAACTAGTAAGAATCAATTCAAAGATTGATTTTTTATAGGTGACTAAAAAATATCAAATTGGGAAATTGAAGTCATCCCTAAGTAGGGAATGAATTTAGGTGAATTTAGAAAATTTATAAAATTTTAGATTTTAAAATCCGGTCGAATCTGGCCTGAATCGACTAATTTTCAATTTCAGGTCACCAAACACGATCTGACCGAACCGGTCAATGGTCGAGCCGGTCAGCGGATCGCTTGCTAGGTCAACGTTGAGTCAACAGACACAACCAATCAGCAAGCGATGCATGGAGAAGTACGCCCAGTCAGCCGCTCAGTCAGTGTTGACCAATCAGAGCGTAACACATGTCCTTGATCAACAGTCAAATCCCCGTCATCGACAATCCACCAATAGGAGAGCGACACGTGTACTCAATCAATGGTCAACTAAGGAGAAGCTTGTCAACCAAGCTGACCAATAAAGAATTGACATGTGGCAAAGGTGCCACGTTAGCGGAGAAACGACCGACCAATTAGAAGTCGTCATGTGGCAAAGCCACGTCAGAGTATTCAACCAATCATGAGCTAACACGTGGTAGTGGCACAATATGTTAGGAGGAAAATCTAATTTATTTAAATCATTCAATCAGAGGACGCCACATGTCACGATCAAACGGTTAGTTAAGTTTTATCATCAGCAACATAGGAATGAGTGACCAATGGGAGACCACCATGTGGCCTGTCAATGAGTCAAAGGGTGACTCAGACGTTGAGTGGGAAGTCGCGTAAGAAAAACCAGCCAATCATAGTTTACCACGTGGCAAGTTGCACGTGCGAAGCTCGCACACGCAACATAGAGTCATCTTCAAGGCTTACCTTTTGCCTCTTTAGAGGTCGTGTGATGGCCGTGAGGATTATGGGAAGGCTTGGTTTAGTCGTAGGAGGTCTAAATTGGCCGAATTTAGGTTGGTCGAAACAGGACAACTTCAAACCATCGGAGCTGCTTCGAACCGACGCTTCTCCGACGATCCTTGGGTCGAGGGGAGGTTGCTGTCACGTAGTTGACTTCCCCCGAAGTCTATAGGGCCCGAGTTTGCCTTCTAAGGTTGAGAAAAGTGCCCAAGTCAGAGCTCTAGTTTGAGCTTCATCGGAAAACTAAGCACTTAGTAGGAGGAGATGATTTGAGGTGTGTGGAGGATGAATGGATGGGAGCTCTTTATATAGGGAGCTTAAGGACCCTTTACTCTAACTGTTTTCATATTGGTCGAGCTTATCCTATTCAGAAAATGCCCAAATTGGAGGGAATATTTCCTCATCAGAAAGGGAAGGTTTTTCTACCATATGAACAGTATTGTCATCCCATAGAAGAAGACGACACTGTTTTGGACCAGACAGTCCGATCCAATCGGGTTCGGTGACAAAAATCGGTCGGTTAAGGCTTGATTCGACTAGTTTTCTCAAAATTAAAAATTTCTAAATTTATTTACTGTCTAATGGTAGCCTCAATTTTCCAAATCGATCTTTTTAGACCACCTAGAAAAATGAATTTAAAAACTGGTTTATCCTTGGTTCAACCCATTTCAACCCGGTTCAGGTCTAGTTCATCCTGAACCGGTATGGTTTTCCCATCCAATTTACTTCATGGTTCTTTCCCATGATTGTTATGACTTTTTTTCACTTGAAAATTTTTAATTTTCCATTTTAACTCCTTTTTATAATTTTTGGTTTCTTAAGTGGTTTGGTGTTCTCATTAAATTGACCGGTTCTTTTCCAGTTTTCTTTGATCCGAGATGACGAGTTTCACAGTTGATATGCCTTAGCACTTTTCTTATTTTCATGGACTTCCAAGATTCAACCATTAACACATTTGTTTTTCTCTACTGTGCCAAATATTTTATTATTGTTGAGAATATGATCCCACATTAGATAAAATAGAGAGATGTTGTGGGTTTATAAGGTTGGAAATATTCTACTACTTAAAAGTCATGACTTTTAAGTAGATATTGGCCCGACCCCTTATCCGTCAACAATACCTTCTCATATGATATAAGTGAAGTAAGTTTGCACCATGCCCGACTCGAGACCGGGAATCTGATTTGTGGTCTGACCAAGTATGGAGGAAAAATACCCAACTCGAGGCCATTGTCCCCCCTCATCCAAGACTAGAAGAATAATACCCTACTCGTAGATAGTTGTTGAGGGCGTGTTTAAAATTATATATGGCAAGTGTATCCATGTTGTATGTGAGGGCAGTTGTTGAGAATATGATCCAAAATTGGATAAAATAGTGAAGTGTTATGGGTTTATAAGGTTGAAAATGTTCCACTACTTACAACTCATAACTTTTAAGTAGATATGAGCTCAACTACTTATCGATCCATAATACGTTATCACAATTATATTCTTACTAGTCTATATTGATGATATTATCCTTATCGGCTCCCCTACTACCCCTGTTACCTTTATTCTCTCAACCCTTTACCATGAGTTCTCCATCAAAGATCAATGGTCTATTTATTATTTTCATGGTATTGAGATACATTGTCATATCAATTGTATTTATCTCACACAATAAAAGTATATTAATGATCTTATCTCCAAGGCTGCTATGAATCATTGTCATCCCATTTTCACCATGCTGCTATCGAAACTCATCTCTCACTCACTAATGATACTTTTCTTTATAATTTGACCTCGTACTAGCAACGTGTTAGTTCTCTCCAATATCTTAATCTTACTTGCCCAAATATCACTTATGTTGTTAACTAAGTTTTCCAATTTATGCATCGACCCACATCGGTTCAGTGAATGAATGTCAAACGAATTCTCTCCATCATGGGCTTTTTCTTTAGCATGACTCATCCACCTATCTCCACTATTTCTTAAATGTTGATTGGATCGATAACTCTGATGAACATCGTTCTACCACTGGATTCGTTATATTTCTAGGTTGTAATCTTATCTATTGGAGCTCCAAGAAAATTACATTGTCTTTTGTTCTAGTATTGAGGTTGAGTACAAGAGTCTCACCAATACAACTACCAAGCTCGGTTGGGTTCAATCTCTTATATAAGAATTGTGCCTCCATATTTTTCACCCATCTACTCTAAAGTAGCAAAAATTTCTCAATCATACGTATAAGGGTCAATTTGATTTTTTATGTTCACAACCATACAAATCAAGATAGATTATCATTTTATTTGGGAACTAACTCAACACGTGCTCACTATTTATTTTATTGACATCCATGATCACATAACTAAAATTCTAACCAAGGTGTTATCATCTATGCAATTTGATATTTTATGGTTAAAGCTCAATTTCCGTACACTACCATTACCAATGAGATTGTGGGAAAGTATTGAACATATTGTACCAAGTATACCTACCCATAATTTGAATGATCCCCACCACGACCATTCGTTCCTATAAACTAACACAGGTCTCAATATGATATTGTATAACATTATTTTATAATCATTTATACATTTTATCGTTATGATTTATTTTTATTATACAAATAACTGTATATCATTTCTTTCTTCAACAAGTCAGCAATTTATTGATGTGAAAATGATATAATAATACAATTTTCAAAATAAAAATAACAATGATGGGACGAGGCACACGGACTTAGGTACTCTTCCATATTCATGAAAAAGATGAAAAAGAAAAGGGAAGTTGAACCGACTATTACTTTATTATTATTATTATTATTATTATTATGAAAAATGTTACAATTAATATCATCGTATCCACATCTATTAATAGCCTCTATTAATATTAATAACCATTGTATTGATTTGATAAATTGCATTAAAATATTATATACTTATAAATAATATATCACTGTTAAAGTTTGCTTGTTGTCCTAAATTTAGAAATCGTGCTCCAAATACCGTCCCAACATTTAAAATATGGATTGTAACGAGTAATATGTAAAACGGATTTTGTGTGAGCTATAATGATCGTGAAGGATGTTATTACGATATTTCCCTTTCCACAATGGTATCCGGGGCAATGGCTGTTCCTCTCATCTATCTTGCATGCAAGAAGGCAAACCGCAGAAGAGTGGCTATGCATGAAGCAAGACGAAAGACATTAGTGTTTGTTTTAAGATAATTGTTGATACAATGAACTTTTATACTGTGTATACTTGAAGACTGAAATTTTTATTGAATATATTTAGTGGCTCATAGCCCTCTTTTGCATTAAAATTGAGTAGACTTTCCACTGATACTTACATATTTGTTGAAATTGAATATACAAATCAAATTTATAGAGAATAAAAGATAAAAATAGACCCTTAACTGGATAAGCCGAGGCTGCCTTTTGGCCATTAGCTCTGCACACAGCTGGAAAATCTGCTTTCACGAGCACGCACAAGCCATCTTTACAGAGGCCACCACTGCGGGATTGGCCGGGTGGATAATAGTTGGTTATGCTTTGCTCCACTTTGTTCACAGTCAAGTGGGTTATCATTTTGTGCAAAAAAAAAAAGTGAGTTATCATTCATTCCAAAGACACAAACTTTCTATGTTTAGTACCTACAACTTCTACTTATTTTATACCAAAAAAAGATTAATATTAATTAATTAGATAAAAGTATACTGTAGTCACACGTAATGTAATGAATGTAATGTGAGACTATTCTCATAACTGATTTCCTTCCTATTAATGATAAAAGTTAATTGTTCATAAATGAAAAACTCAACAATTTAATTATTTTATGTTAACCTATGTATTTTTAATATAATTTAATACAACATATTTAATAATATCGAGAATGGTTATGAATTTCAAAACTAATTTAAGTAAATAAATATTTTTACCATAAATAAAAATAATAATTGACAATGCAATATATATATATATATAATTTTAATGTGATTATATTACTTTATTCTTAGTTGATGGAAGTAAAGAAATAAAGTTATATACGGCACAAATTCAAATAAATGATAAAACTTTGCATGATAAATTTATGTGTAAATATTTTAATTTAATTTACATGCAAAATTTTCATTAAGGTTGAACTAAAAAAAAATTACTTTTAGAAAAATTGAACTAATAATTAAATTTTTATTTATATTTTAAACTAGTGAAATATGAATCATCAATTAAATATTTATCATGAAATTATTTGTACATTCTTCAATATTTTATCCATAATGGTAGGTTTTTTAGTTGGTTTCAATTTTATTTATATTAGATATTGTAAGAATAGAAATACAATATAATTATTTTATAAACATATTTTAATTTAGAGTGATCTCTTAGTCCATCCCTTTGCCTCGTGAGACGTATAGTAAATAAACACACGTAATTCATTAGAAAGGGTACACACATTCGTAGGTACAACCTATCCACTGCACCCATTTGTGGATTGGAGCGTATTTATCATCCACCAAGATAGAAGCCCGTCCACTTCTACCCTGGGTTTGAGTGGATGTTCTCGACATCCGACCCTCAGTCCCGAATACCACTCCATATTCGTATGAGGACATAGACCTCATCTCGACCCCACCCGGTCTCATGTGCAAGAAGCTTACAGAGCTTCAAGACATACTAGTACGACGAACTACCCTTATCTCTACCATGTCATCCAATAACCCTTAGGACCAATCACTACCCCCAAGGGCATCTTGATAGTCCCACACCACAAGTGCATGCACAAACAAGAGTTTTTCACATATAGCCATCATCTTTGGTATTAACGGTGCAATGACCCTGACGCTCAACCCGACCTGCAACTATTTGTCTAGGTCGGTCTGTCGACCTGGCCCTGATGCACTGCTGCCAGTCCATCGAGTATTGTCGGTCCTGACTTGGTACCGTGGAGAAATCACACAATTCATTTCATTAGAAATTTTCATAGCTCTTTATTAATCAAGTTAGTTTACGAGCTTCTGCTCGTGCCCACTGGCCTTGGGCCCACTACATGTGTTTTTCCAAAACTGGGCATTTAACCCTATGAGTTCAAAAACTAAGGCCACTGGCCTAACTAAGCTATTCTAGCTCTTGTCAAGAATGTCTCCCAAATGTTTTAAGCATTGACACACAGTTAGGGGAGAACACTTGCAACAAAAAATTATTTTTAACTAATCAAACCAATCGGGTGTGTTAATATCTCCGCTTACAACCGATAGGCGGGTTTCTCCTTTCCTCAAGTAAACTCATCATACCAACCGGGTATGATTATCTCTACTTATGACCCGTAAATAGGTTTTATCCGTTAAAAGTAGTACTCATCATCCCAACCGGTATGATGTGTAAATTAGCCTACTCACTCAATGACTGTGACGTGTTCGTGCCCAATCAGCTTACAAATCCACGATAACTTTCTCTGCTGGCGTTCCAGTCACACGTATTCCTACACAATTTGAGTATCATCGTCAATGAGTGTTTGGAATTGTGTAAGGAGCTTAAGTTTCCCAAATTTTCAATTTGGTCCCCATTTTTCCAAAAATTATGGTTTTGCCCATACTTTCCAAAAATAGCAATTTGGCCCCAAATATTTCAAAAATTGACCAATTGGTCCCACAACACTTTTCTCATGGTCAATTGGCCTTCAATTTTGGGAAATTGCATAGAGGTCCTTTACTTTTTCAAAATTTCCAATTTTTCACAAAAGTTTTCCCTAATTTCTCCCTTCAAACTAATTGAATTTGATTTCTTCAAATTGGCCATTCAATCAGGGTTAATTACTCCAATTGAAGGTATGGATCAGTTCCTACACTTTCATATGATTCAATTGAGCTTTGAATCACAACAGTTGGGTTCGAATTGAGCTCAAATAGAGCTTTGTTGGAAAAATGTTCATAGAGAGAGAAAGCTTTGAAAGCTTACCGTCGAAGGTACAGTGATCCGAGCTCTCAATCTACGGAGGTAGCTCTCATCTTGAGGTTTTTTCTAGGATTAGGAATTGCTACAATTGATGTCCAATTGAGAGTGAATTTTATCAATAAAATTTAGCATTTCCTCTTTCTAACACTGACCGACAATGACGGAGGAGGGTCGAATTAGCTTACCTTTCAGCTCTGTTGAGGTTGTGTGAGGGTCGTGGGGGTGTCAAGGAGGCTTGGTTTGGCTGGAAGAGGGCTGAATTTGGCTGAATTTAGCTCGGCCAAAATAGGGTAGCTTCTGTCCATCGGAGCTGCTTCACTGTTTGATTTTGTTGGCGCTTCTCCAATAGACCTCGGGTCGAAAGGAAGTTGCTATTAGGTAGCTGACTTCTCCCAGAGTCTGTAGGACCCAACCTTGCCTTCTGAGGCTAAGAAAACTGCCCAAGTTGGTGCTCTATCTTGAGCTTCACTGAAAAATGGATTAGTTGAGAGAGAATGGCAATTTGAGGTGTGTAGAGGATAAATGGAGATGAGCTCTCTATATAGGGAGCTTGTGGACCCTCTACCCGACTACTTTCCATTTTGGTCGAGCTTATCCTCGGCTGAAAATGGCATGATCGGAGCGGTTACATCTTCGTTGGAGAAGGAAGTTTTCTACATTTATGAACAGTTCTGTCATCCTAAGGAAGAAGATGACACTGTTTTGAACCAAACTGGGTTCAATGGTGAAAATTGACCAGTTCAGGTTTGATTCGACCGATTTTCTCAAAATTAATTTTTTTAAATTAATCTAAATTCATTATCTATCAAATGGTGGATTTAATTTCCCAATTTGAATATTTTAAGCCACAAGCAAAATGAATTTATAAACCAGTTCAAGTATGGTTCAAATCGGTTTTCTCTTCCCATTTGTTCCATGGTTCCTTTCCATGATTTTTAGGACTCTTTGAATTACTTGGGATTTGCCAATTTTCCAATTTACCCTTTCTTTATCGGTTATGGTTCGTGAACCGGCTCGATTTTCTATTTTGAAACGCCGGTTCTTTTCCCAATTTTCTTATCTTTAAAGGGACGGGGTTTATAATTTACATCATGTGTTTTCAACTTACGTGATGCATAGGCTATCACTTTTCCTTTCTGCATGAGCACACATCCCAATCCTTACCCCGATGCGTCACTATACATAATGTACTCCCCTCCTTCTAGGTCCGGTAATGCAAAAACTAGTGTAGTCATGAGGTGTGCTTTCAACTTTTCAAATGTATTTTTGCATTTTGTATCCCACTAGAATTTCAGCCCTTTCATTGTCATGTGTGTTAGTGGTGCTGCCAATATTGATAAGTTTTCTACAAACTTATGATAGTATCCAACAAGTCACAAAAAACTTTGAATTTCCATGGTTGTGGCGGGTTCTTTCCACTTTGATACCACTTCAATCTTAGATGGATTCACCTTAATCCTTTCTCTCAAGATTATATATCCCAAGAATCCTAATTCTCATATCTAGAACTCACACTTTGAGAATTTGGCGTACAACTTGTTTTCTTCAAAATGTATAACACCATCTATAGATGTAACTAATTATTCTCTTTAGTCTGTGAATAGATGAGTATTTCATCAATAAATATAAATTGATCAAGGTAAGGTTGAAACACTCAATTCATCAAATTCATGAATGTAGCTGGAGCATTCTTCAATCCAAAGGGCAAGACAGGAAACTCGTAGTTTCCATGATGAGTTTGAAATTTCGTTTTCTCTGTCTTCTTCTCTTATTTTCTATTAATGGTACCCCAATAAGAGATCAATTTTTAAACAATATATGTCCCCTTTGAGCTGATCAAATAAATCATCTACCCTAGGAAGTAGATATTTATTTTTGATCATGACTTAGTTTAACTTGTGATAGTCCACAAATAATCTCATACTCCAATCATGTTTATTGACAAAAAAAGAATGAGGCACCCCAGGGAGACTGGTTGGACTGAATATTTCCGCTCGACCCAATTCATCTGTCAGCAGTCCTGTGAACCCCAATTGTAAACCCCGCACTTTTGAGTTAAGAAAAATTGAAAAAATAAACGATCAAATCGAGTAACAAAACCGAGCCGATTTACATTTGAGAACACGCAATATGAAAATTTACAACTTCTAGGTGATCTAAAGGGTTCATTAAACCTTGAAAAATAAATTTAAGAAACTTTAGAAAATAAAAACCAAATTGGTTCAGGTGAACTATATTTCATAAGAACATAAAAGTTAATTGTTCTTGCCCGAGAGTAGTGTAAGGATGGGTGATCTCTTGGGAAGTATGAATTTTTTTTGTAACCCGAAATTTCGGTAAAAAATTTTTATTTACGCCTTACCATAAATAACCATAAATTAATATATATTTAATTATTAAAATTAATATAAATAATTTAATACTAAAATTAAATTATTAGAATTAATACCAGTAATTTATGGTAATATTAATACCAGTAATAAATCTTGCCCATTTAATACACGGGTTTTACGCCTATATCCCCATTTTATTCTCCTCACACCTGAACACTTCTCTCTCTCTCTCTACTGCTCCATTTCCTGGTAAAACTCGAACCAGAGCTTCGACTTGAACAAAGTTCGGGCTCTTGAGAACTGGGGAGACGACAACTATCTGATAGCAAACTCCAGTCAATCCAAGAATCGTTAGAGAAGCGCCGGCATGATGGAATAGTGAAGCAACTCCGGCGGACCGAAGCTGCCCTATTTCGGCCAAGCTGAAATCAGCCATTTCAAGCCCTCCTCAGGCAAAACCAAGCCCTCCCAACACTTTCTTAGCCTATCCATGGCAGAATTAGGACAGAAAGGTAAGTCAATTCGGCTTCCCTTTACAATTTTCGATCGGTGCTAGAGAGAGAGTTGACCCAATTTCAATGATGAAATTCTAATCCAATTCCGCATCAATTGATGCAATTCTTGATTCTAGGATGAACCTCAGGACAAGACCTATCTTCCTAGATCAAAAGCTCGGACCGCCGTGCCTTCACCGGTGAGTAATCAAAGCTTTCTCTCTCTACGGTCTATTTTCCGGCGAAGCTCCGTTTAAGCTCGTTCCGGCGTTAAAATCTGCGATTCAAAGTTTCTTAGAATCATATGAACATGTAGGAACTCAATTTCAACTCCAATTTCAATAATTAAAAGTGTTTGATCGGTTAATTTGATGAAATCAAATTCAGTAGTGTTGAAAAGTTGAAATTGGGGGAAAATTTGGGGATTTTCGAAATTTAAAGGGCCAAAATACAAATTTATGAAATTGAGGGTCAATTGGGCATGAAAATAATGTTGGAGGACCAATTGAGGAATTTTAGAATTTTGGGGGCAAAACTTACCATTTTTGTAAAAGAAGGGCAAAATGGTATATTTGGAAAAATTGGGGAACCAAATTGGAAATTTGGGAAATTAAACCCCCTTTTGGCCTTTGCATATGACTTAAATACGCGACAAGGTATTGTAAGTGGCAGAGTGGCCTTTTTGCCACGATCCACTGAAGTTGAGGTCCTAGGATAAATTTTAAAAGTTACGGGACTCAATTTGAGGAAAAACCGACATTAGGGACTTAAAGTTAAAGAGAAATAACTTTAGGGACCTAATTGCAAATAAGTAAAAGTTTATGTTTTCTCATTCATTGGAAATGAATGAAGGTTGTTATACCGAGTAATAATGAACAAGGTTGTTCATATCGTGTAGGAACGTGAAATACTAGGAACGCCAGCAAGAACAAGCTCGCATGAATACAAAGAACTAGTCTAGTGGAATTCACGACATTAACGGGTGAGTGGGTTTACTAACATTATTCCCAGATGGGATGATGAGCATAACTTAAGTGCCTCGGTATAAAAACCCACTGTTTAGTGATATTTTAACCATCACTACTTAGAGAAAGTGATGTGAAAGTTATGCGGAAAAACTACTTACGGGTTGTAAGTGGATCATACCTGGTTGGTATGATGAGACTTCCTCGAAGGAAGTTGAAAACCCGTTCATCGGTTATGAACGGAGATATCCTTATATCGATCGGTATGATGGACAGTAAAAACCTATTTTTGTCGGAAGTGCTCTCCCCTGACTGTATGTCAATGCTTAAACAATTTGGGAGACCTTCTCGACGGGAGCTCGAATAGCTCTAATAGGCCGGGGGCCTCAGTTTTTGGAACTTGGGGGCTAAATGCTCGATTTTGTAAATCTTGTACAGTGGGCCCAAGGCCAGTTTGCATGAGCAAGATCTCGTAAATGAACATGATATATGTGCCATAAAACTTAATAAGTGAATTGTTTGACCATGGTACCAAGATAGAACCAACATGCTCAGTCAACTAGTAGCAGTGCGACATGACAGGTTGACGGACTAGTCAAGACAAATAACTACGGGTTAAGTTAAGAGTCGAGGTCGTTAGACTTGTGGCACTACATATTACATGGCAATATAAGAAAATATTGTTTGTGCATGCACTATGAGTACAGGATCATCAAGACGCTCATGAGGGGTAGTGATGCGTGCTAAGGGCACTGGACGACCTGGTGGCTATAAGAGCTGTTCGTCGTTCCAGGTGTTTGTGAGAAACCTGGAGTAGCATGAAGCGCATGAGACCAGGGTAGGGACAGGATGAGGTCTCTGTCCTCATACGGACACGAAGAAGGGATTTTAGGATTGTGGGTCGGATGTCACGTACATCCACTCATTCCCAGGGTAGAAGTGGTTGTACTTCCATCCGGGTGGCAGGAAAAGTCGCTCCGAAGCGACTAGCGGGTTCAGTAGTGATACTAACTTGCGAATGTGTGTAACCTTCATGATGAAGGATGTGTGTTAGGTGATAACACACCGGTAACTAAGAAATAATGGAAAAACCTAAATTTTTTAATGAAGAGATTTTTTTTTGAAAAGAAAGGAGTTTGGCACACTCCATATAAATGTTCAGGTGAACTAGATTTAATAAGAATTTCAAAGTTAATTGTTCTTGCCCGAGAGTAGTGTAAGGATGGGTGATCTCTTGGGAAATATGAATTTTTTTTGTAACCCGAAATTTCGGTTAAAATTTTTTATGTAAGCCATACCATAAATAACCATAAATTAATATATATATATATATATATTTAATTAATGGAATTAATATAAATAATTTAATACCAAAATTAAATTATTGGAATTAATACCAATAATTTATGGAAATATTAATACCAGTAATAAATCTTTCCCATTTAATACACGGGTTTTACGCCTATATCCCCATTTCATTCTCCTCACACCTGAACACTTCTCTCTCTCTTTCTCCCTACTGCTCCATTTCCCAGTAAAACTCAAACCAAAGCTTCGACTTGAACAAAGTTTGGGCTCTTGTGAACCGGGGAGAAGACAGCTATCTGATAGCAAACTCCAGTCAATCCAAGAATCGTTGGAGAAGTGCCGACATGATGGAATAGTGAAGCAACTCCGGCGGACCGAAGCTGCCCTATTTCGGCCAAGCTGAAATCAGCCATTTCAAGCCCTCCTCAGGCAAAACCAAGCCCTCCCAACACTTCCTCAGCCTTTCCACGGTCGAATTAGGACAGAAAGGTAAGCCAATTCGGCTTCCCTTTACAATTTTCGATCGGTGCTAGAGAGAGAGTTGACCCAATTTCAATGATGAAATTCTAATCCAATTCCGCATCAATTGATGCAATTCTTGATTCTAGGATGAACCTCAGGACGAGACCTATCTTCCTAGATCAAAAGCTCGGACCGCCGTGCCTTCACCGGTGAGTAATCAAAGCTTTCTCTCTCTACGGTCTATTTTCCGGCGAAGCTCCGTTTAAGCTCGTTCCGGCGTTAAAATCTGCGATTCAAAGTTTCTTAGAATCATATGAACATGTAGGAACTCAATTTCAACTCCAATTTTAATAATTAAAAGTGTTTGATCGGTTAATTTGATGAAATCAAATTCAGTAGTGTTGAAAAGTTGAAATTGGGGGAAAATTTGGGGATTTTCGAAATTTAAAGGGCCAAAATACAAATTTATGAAATTGAGGGTCAATTGGGCATGAAAATAATGTTGGAGGACCAATTGAGGAATTTTAGAATTTTGGGGGCAAAACTTACCATTTTTGTAAAAGAAGGGCAAAATGGTATATTTGGAAAAATTGGGGAACCAAATTGGAAATTTGGGAAATTAAACCCCCTTTTGGCCTTTGCATATGACTTAAATACGCGACAAGGTATTGTAAGTGGCAGAGTGGCCTTTTTGCCACGATCCACTGAAGTTGAGGTCCCAGGATAAATTTTAAAAGTTACGGGACTCAATTTGAGGAAAAACCGACATTAGGGACTTAAAGTTAAAGAGAAATAACTTTAGGGACCTAATTGCAAATAAGTAAAAGTTTGTGTTTTCTCATTCATTGGAAATGAATAAAGGTTGTTATGCTGAGTAATAATGAATAAGGTTGTTCTTTTCGTGTAGGAACGCGAAATACCGGGAACGCCAGCAAGGACAAGCTCGCATGAATACAAAGAACTAGTCTAGTGGAATTCACGACATTAACGGGTGAGGGGGTTTACTAACATCATACCTAGATGGGATGATGAGCATAACTTAAAATTTAAAAACCACTTACAGATTGTGAGTAGGATTATATATCATACCCGGTTGGGGATGATATGTGCCTCGGTATAAAAACCCACTGTTTAGTGATATTTTGACCATCACTACTTAGAGAAAGTGATGTGAAAGTTATGCGGAAAAACTAGTTACGGGTTGTAAGTGGATCATACCTGGTTGGTATGATGAGACTTTCTCGAAGGAAGTTGAAAACCCGTTCATCGGTTATGAACGGAGATCTCTTTATATCGATCAGCATGATGGACAGTAAAAACCTATTTTTGTCGGAAGTACTCTCCTCTGACTGTATGTCAATGCTTAAACAATTTGGGAGAGATTCTCGATTGGAGCTCGAATAGCTCTAATAGACCGGAGGCCTCGGTTTTGGAACTTGGGGGCTAAATGCCTGATTTTGAAAATCTCGTACAGTGGGCCCAAGGCCAGTTGGCACGAGCAGGAGCTCGTAAATGAACATGATATATGTGCCATAAAACTTAATAAGTGAATTGTTTGGCCATGGTACCAAGATAGAACCGACATGCTCAGTCAACTAGCAACAGTGCGACATGACAGGTTGACGGACTAGTCAAGACAAATAGCTACGGGTTAAGTTAAGAGTCGAGGTCGTTAGACTAGTGGCACTACATATTACATGGTAATATAAGAAAATATTGTTTGTGCATGCACTGTGAGTACGGGATCATCAAGACGCCCATGAGGGGTAGTGATGCGTCCTAAGGGCACTGGACGACCTGGTGGCTATAAGGGCAGTTCGTCATTCCAGGTTTCTATGAGAAACCTGGAGTAGCACGAAGTGCATGAGATCGGGGTGGGTACAGGATGAGGTCTCTGTCCTCATACGAACACGAAAAAGGGATTTTGGGATTGTGGGTCGGATGTCACGTACATCCACTTATTCCCAAGGTAGAAGTGGTTGTACTTCTATCCGGGTGGCAGAAAAAGTGGCTCCGAAGCGACTAGCGGGTTCAGTAGTTATACTGACTTGTGAATGTGTGTAACTTCATGATGAAGGATGTGTGTTGGGTGATGACACACCGGTAACTAAGAAATAATGGAAAAATCCAAATTTTTTAATGAAGGGATTTTTTTTTAAAAGAAAGGAGTCTGGCACACTCCATATAAATGTTCAGGTGAACTAGATTTCATAAGAATTTCAAAGTTAATTATTCTTGCCCGAGAGTAGTGTAAGGATGGGTGATCTCTTATTAAGTATGAATTTTTTTTGTTACCCGAAATTTCGATCAAAAATTTTTATGTACGCCTTACCATAAATAACCATAAATTAATATATATTTAATTATTAGAATTAATATAAATAATTTAATACCAAAATTATGTTATTGGAATTAATACCAATAATTTATGGTAATATTAATACTTGTAATAAATCTTGCTCATTTAAATACACGGGTTTTACGCCTATATCCCCATTTCATTCTCCTAACACCTAAACACTTCTCTCTCTCTCTCTCTCTCTACTGCTCCATTTCCCGGTAAAACTCGAACTAGAGCTTCGACTTGAACAAAGTTCGGGCTCTTGAGAACCAGGGAGAAGACAGCTATCTGATAGCAAACTCCAGTCAATCCGAGAATCGTTGGAGAAGCGTCGACATGATGGAATAGTGAAGCAACTCCGGCGGACCGAAGCTGCCCTATTTCGGCCAAGCTGAAATCAGCCATTTCAAGCCCTCCTCAAGCAAAACCAAGCCCTCCCAACACTTCCTCAGCCTTTCCACGGCCGAATTAGGATAGAAAGGTAAGCCAATTCGGCTCCCCTTTACAATTTTCGATCGGTACTAGAGAGAGAGTTGACCCAATTTCAATGATGAAATTCTAATCCAATTCCGCATCAATTGATGCAATTCTTGATTCTAGGATGAACATCAGGATGAGACCTATCTGCTTAGATCGAAAGCTCGGACCGTCGTGCCTTCACCGGTGAGTAATCAAAGCTTTCTCTCTCTATGGTTTATTTTCCGACGAAGCTCCGTTTAAGCTCGTTCCGGCGTTAAAATCTGCGATTCAAAGTTTCTTAGAATCATATGAACATGTAGGAACTCAATTTCAACTCCAATTTCAATAATTTGATCGGTCAATTTGATAAAATCAAATTCGGTAGTGTTGAAGAGTTGGAATTGGGGGAAAATTTGGGGATTTTCGAAATTCAAGGGGCCAAAATACAAATTTATGAAATTGAGGGTCAATTGGGCATGAAAATAATGTTGGAGGACCAATTGAGGAATTTTGGAATTTTTGGGGCAAAACTTACCATTTTTGTTAAAGAAGGGCAAAATGGTATATTTGGAAAAATTGGGGAACCAAATTGGAAATTTGGGAAATTAAACCCCCTTTTGGCCTTTGCATACGACTTAAATACGCGACAAGGTATTGTAAGTGGCAGAGTGGCCTTTTTGCCACGATCCACTGAAGTTGAGGTCCCAGGATAAATTTTAAAAGTTACGGGACTCAATTTGAGGAAAAACCGACATTAGGGACTTAAAGTTAAAGAGAAATAACTTTAGGGACCTAATTGCAAATAAGTAAAAGTTTATGTTTTCTCATTCATTGGAAATGAATGAAGGTTGTTATACCGAGTAATAATGAACAAGGTTGTTCATATCATGTAGGAACATGAAATACTAGGAACGCCAGCAAGGACAAGTTCGCATGAATACAAAGAACTAGTCTAGTGGAATTCACGACATTAACGGGTGAGTGGGTTTACTAAGATTATTCCCAGATGGGATGATGAGCATAACTTAAGTGCCTCGGTATAAAAACCCACTGTTTAGTGGTATTTTAACCATCACTACTTAGAGAAAGTGATGTGAAAGTTATGCGGAAAAACTACTTACGGGTTGTAAGTGGATCATACCTGGTTGGTATGATGAGATTTCCTCGAAGGAAGTTGAAAATCCGTTCATCGGTTATGAACGGAGATGTCTTTATATCGATCGGTATGATGGACAGTAAAAACCTATTTTTGTCGGAAGTGCTCTCCCCTAACTGTATGTCAATGCTTAAACAATTTGGGAAACCTTTTCGACGGGAGCTCGAATAGCTCTAATAGGCTGGGGGCCTCGGTTTTGGAACTTGGGGGCTAAATGCCCGATTTTGAAAATCTCGTACAGCGGGCCCAAGGCCAGTTGGCACGAGCAGGAGCTCGTAAATGAACATGATATATGTGCCATAAAACTTAATAAGTGAATTGTTTGGCCATGGTACCAAGATAGAACCGACATGCTCAGTCAACTAGCAACAGTGCGACATGACAGGTTGACGGACTAGTCAAGACAAATAGCTACGGGTTAAGTTAAGAGTCGAGGTCGTTAGACTAGTGGCACTACATATTACATGGTAATATAAGAAAATATTGTTTGTGCATGCACTGTGAGTACGGGATCATCAAGACGCCCATGAGGGGTAGTGATGCGTCCTAAGGGCACTGGACGACCTGGTGGCTATAAGGGCAGTTCGTCGTTCCAAGTGTCTGTGAGAAACCTGGAGTAGCACGAAGTGCATGAGACCGGGGTGGGTACAAGATGAGGTCTCTGTCCTCATATGGACATGAAGAAGGGATTTTGGGATTGTGGGTCGGATGTCACGTACATCCACTTATTCCCAGGGTAGAAGTGGTTGTACTTCTATCCGGGTGGCAGAAAAAGTTGCTCCGAAACGACTAGCAGGTTCAGTAGTTATACTGACTTGTGAATGTGTGTAACTTCATGGTGAAGGATGTGTGTTGGGTGATGACACACTAGTAACTAGGAAATAATGGAAAAATCCAAAAATTTTAAATTAAGGGATTTTTTTTGAAAAGAAAGGATTCTGGCACACTCCATATAAATGTTTTTCTTAAAAGTTAAAAGTAGAACTTTGAAAACTCATTCACTGAGTAGTCGTACTCTCCCCCTCCCTTATATCCCTTTCAGGAAATCCCAGAAAGCTTACCTTGAAAGACCATCAACTAATATGCCTGTTAGACAGGTATGTAAAGTTTAAAATTTCATGCAGTTTTGATTATGCTATTCCAGGAAATGGTGCAGGTTTAAAGGACGCCTTACTTTTTATGGATTATAATAAACCGGGAGAGTGGTGGGTTGTTCACGGGGATCCGACCAAATCGGATTGGGGCGTGACACCTACCAATCCCCTCGATGTCACCATGATGGGTACCTTCACCATAGTGATACAAGAGTGACTAAGGCATTCGATAATAATTGTATTTATATTTTGCCTCGAAAATTTGAATTTTTTTTTTGCAAAATAAAGAATGAGCCAAAAAACTAATTTAATAAATATCACGGGAAAATAGTAGTTGATAAGAAACATAATTCAACTTTAATGTGCAGGTTAAGATGACTACTTCAAATGACACTGGACTTGGAGATGCTCTTCTCTACATCCCGAGCCTCCTCGATTGTTACCTGCAATTATTTTAGGGGATAGAATGAGCTCAAATCTTAGTGAATGGGTAATGACGTTGGGCCACTACATAACTTACAACCTCATACTTCCCACTTAGACCTCTAACACAACTCATATTGTGGGTTTTTTAAGGCTTTTGTGTCATCATGGTTTATATTGCCCCTTGAGACTCCTATCTCGGGCTGTCCATAACCGTAGTCTACTCTACGGTCGGGTCACTCTCGGTTTCCCCAACAATTCCCGCATGACACATATTATATCATCAAAATATAAACATACACTGGGAACTCATGTATCGTACAAACATGGGCAACTCATGATCTACATACATGGATCATACACTTGCCCCCAATAACAAAGGCTATTCAATTGCCCTAATTCACGCCCGGATGGTATTTCACGATATCGATCAGGTCCTTTGAGAGTGTGGGAGTCACATGTATTATTCCACAACCAATTCCCCTTGGGCTCATCTCTCACTATGATGACTTTGCATCCAGGGTCATGGCCAACCTACCCACTAATTGCCTTGCACATATGACTCAATCCCTCCTCCTTCTCATCACAACAGTGTAACTCGTACATTACCCGTACATCAATTGGGTGTCCCTAGAAATCTGGAAGAAACAATTAAATCTCCCTTTATCCTCACATTCCAATTTCCCTTGATATTGACACTACCTCGAAGGTTTCCTGTCAACTCCACACTTCATATCGGTATAACAATATCATAAGAAAATCATAATAATCATATTCTTAGACAATAATCGAGCCTATCATAATATTTCACGAGTATGGTCCTTATTCCAACAGTCTCTATTCACATTAGCAGCATGATTCACACATGAAACATCATAGGGAGTTTGGTCCTTCACTCTACCAACCCCTAACAATCAGACATAATGGGCACAAGGCCCCAATGCATACTCCTAACATATTATGTAATCCTGGTCCTTACGACCTTTACCCGTTTCTTAACCTCTTAAAGAATATTTCTTTAGTGACTATGAACTTAAGTTGTTGTGCACTTCTTATATTAGTTTAAAAAAAAATCTTAGAATTCATTTCAAGGCAACATTCAAAACAAACAAGTTGTTCTACTCGGTTCAATTAGACTCGTTGTCATTACTCCCACTCACTGTAATTCTTGGAACTTGTTTGTCCCGTTAGATTGTCCTTACTCGTGCTCTCGGAGTCCCGCTTGAGCGATCTATTGTTCATTCTACAATGTTTAAAGCAAGGCAAGGAGATTCATTCAAGGACCTCAGTACACTTAAACAAGTACTCCATAATTCTCTTAAAAATTTATGGTTTCACCCCTCAGGCCCGATTTACTCGACCTACTAGTCGAGGAATCATCCCTTCACTGACTCTATCTACTAATCGAGTAACCGTCCCTTAACTAACTCTATCTAAGGTTAGTCCATAGGGATTAAGGTCAATAACCTCTCAAAGTTTACCACCTAGTGGCCTTACTTTTCTAAATTTACAATTGGGTCCCCAAGTTGGGCAAAATTTTCATTTTGCCCTTTATACCTTATAGTCTTTCCTTTTTTAACCTTATACTTTCCTAAACCTTTCATTTGGGTCCCCAAGTTTCCTTGAGCCCCATTATGGTCCCCAAAGTACCTTTAGAATATTCTTAAGCCTCATTTCTCATTATTTACAAAAGTGTCCCCAAGTTGGCAAAATTACCATTTTCCCCTATTATTTACAAGTTATCCTTCTAGGACTCTTTTATCCTTCCATTTTCCATTTAGGTCCCTATACTTTCTTTAATCTTATTTAGGTTCTCGTACTTAACAAAAATCACCTTTGGGCACATAAATATCTTTGTTTGCACTTTGGTCCTTAACATTCCACTTTATTGTATTTAGGTCCTTAAGCATTCCAAACATGCCACCATACTGCCAAAACTTTACTAGTCTTTGCAATTAGTCCTAAAACCTTATTTATACTCTTAAGAAAATCCCATAGAAAACTTATTCATAATTAGGTCCTCTAACTTTTCCTTATTAATGTTTTAGTCCTCGACCCTTGCTCCATAGCCAAAACACCTCCAAAAATGATCAAACTTAGGTAAGAGGTCTCCATCGTCTTTCCCTAGGTCGTCATAGACTCTATTCAATTGGGGTTTGTCGGAATAGTGACGAGTAGAAATTATTGTAAACTGAGAACTTAACAAGCAGGAGTTGGGTCATGGCCGAGAACTCACTAGAGACGATGCCTCAGTCAATGGCACTAATGCAATTCTAAAGCTAATGAGTCTGTGACATTTTGAACCACCACAATTGGAGGTCGGACCCATATGCAATGCTCATTTTACCCAGCATTATCATTTCTTAAGAAAACTTGAACTTTCTTAATTTAATTCTTCCTCCACACTTACCCAAATCATGTGAGGTCAGTGGCAATTGAAAGTTGGGGCCATAGGGAGCTTGTTGAAATTTTCTCAGTCATTTGGGGTTGTCGAGGCCACAAGAATTTGCTCCCAAATCGGATGCTCTATTTTAGGCTAGCATGGGTCTAGTACTATATTATCTTATCGACACCGATAGCGGGAGAGTTGAGGGTCGATAGGGGTGGTGATGGAAAGCTTACTCTCATAGCCTTCCTAGGATACCAAAAATGACTGAAATGGTGATCGGGGAGGGGGGGCACAGTGCTCTCTTTAATAGTTCTCACTAGAAATTAGGGCGCTTCAGGTTTTAGAGAGAATTTTGATCCAAAACCGACAAGGAGAGATCCAAGCTTTATATGGATCAATTCTAAACTTGTGTGGCTATCCATCCATAGCTTCCTTGTGTCATTCCAAAGCATGTAGCTCTATGAATGAATTAATTCCCCAAGCAGTGGGTTTTATATTGTCAAATGTGTTTTTTCGAGTTTTTTTTCTAGGTCGAATGCCTCGCACTTGGGTGAAGAAGAGGACACACACATATGTGCACCCCACACATGCTTGACATGGTGTGCCGATCGGTTTGCACTGTAGTGAACCAGTTTCCAACGAGTTTTTCAGCTAGTTTGGTTGTTTCTTGGCCGATTCACCCCTTTTTCAACCGATTCTTGGCCCAATAAAAATATCTGAAAATTTTTAATTTAATTTCCTATTAAATGGACTTAAGAATCACCCCATTACAATTGATTTAGCCCATCTAAAAATGGAGGGATTTTGTGACCTAAGTCAGCTCCATTACACTTAGACCTCCTAACACAACTCATATTTTACTAGCAATCATGATTTTCGAAAATAGTTTATTTCCCAAATTCAAGTTCAAAATTTCTTTGATCTTATACCACTTAAGTTGTTAGACCCTGACCCGGTTTGGTCGAAACCATGTGAACAACCCACCACTCCTTCCGATATTTAAAAAGGTAATCACCAATGTGGTTCCGACAGAAGTTAAACGTAAACTGAAAATATTTCAAAATAAATTTAAGGATATATGTTTCCATAAAACATACTGGAATATGATTATTGCATAAAAATTACCAAGGAGTTAAATCTTCACATACACTCCTCTTCATATTTTTCCTATAAGGGTTTAAGGGAATGGTGTGAGTTCTACAACTCAGTGAGCAAGGTTTACAGGATATCATGATTTCTGATCCATTATCCAATATGCACTTAAGTAGAATTTTTTTTCTTGAAAATCACATGATAAGCAAGCCACTACTTGTCTTATCTTTTATAAAAAAGATTTTTCATCAATTTCTTAGCTTATTTCATCAAGCTTAGGGTAGGTACTTTCCTAGTTGGAGGAATTTAATCAATTAAACCTAACATGGTTTGTTTCATACAAACACACAAATACCCTTTATCCATTAAGAGATCAAACCATTGCATAACGGACCCTCAGAGGCAACAATCTCGATATGTTCTACTTGTGGCCCAAAGTGCCTTTACCGTCCACCTTGGTGAGAGGCCACAACCTTCACCACATTGTTTGTGTGAGCAACATCGCCTAACCCTAGACTTATCAATACTTCGATCCCCAAATTGTAGGGGTGAGACCTCACTCTTCTATCCCCTCAGTCTCAATGCGCATAAAGCTCCCAAAGCTTCTTGACATACTAGAAAAGCATTTCTGCCCTTATGCCAACCTTGTTGTCCAACAGTCATTAGAACCAACACTACCAAGTATTGAGCGTCTCTTTGGTTCTGCACGATTGTAATTACAAACAAGTGTTTTTTATTTAATATGTTTATCTTTGTGCTACTAGCCCAATAGACTGTGACCTGACTTTGACATAGTAGATTCAGCAAACATTATCCAATTGCGATAATTTTTTATATACTCTTAAATCAAACTTATTTATGGACTGGACCTGTTTCCATTGGTGTTAGGCTCACTTGTATGAGTTTTCAAATTATGGCATTGGGCCCACTTCACTTTAAAAAAAATTGTGGCATTAGGCCCACTTGCACAAAACTAGATTTAGCTCATCATTGTGTACCATGGACCTCACCCATATCATGAATTAATGGTTGGACTAGACCACATCCCTTGAAGTGTATCCATACACTATGCATGGGTTGTACTATTAACATATTTCATACTTTCTTCAAAAATATAATTCCAAAATTTTTAAGCAATTTCACATAGTTAGTGGATTATATTTCTGGAAATCTATTTTCAAAGTAAAGCATGATCCTATGTATGTGCATAATCGGTCCAATTAGTACCGATGTCAGAAATCCAACTCACCTGTATTTTGAGACTTGGTCGTCCCGAGGATTTCCAAGCTTGACGTGCCTTTCCTTTGCACGGTAGGTAATTCATTCCTACAATAAATTAGGCAATTAGGTCTCACATAATAAGGTAATTGTATTTAATACTCGTAAATTTCCAATAATTATGATTTGGCCCGTAAGTTATAGCTTAATTCCAATTAGGTCACTAAGATTTTTAAATATTCTTTTTGGGTCCCTAATTTACTCAAATTTCCAATTGGGTAAGTAATTTCTCATTAATTACAAAAAATCCCTAATTTTTTGAAAATTGCAATTAAGTCACCAAACTTTCAAAATTTTCAATTTAGTCCTCCAACTTGACTTTCATCAATTCGACCTTCATTTTTCCCAATTGAATCCTAACATGATACTAATCATCTTTCCTATGTCTCTTGAATCATTTCAAGCTTTAAAACACTATATTTGTTTTAGAAATATGTTTAAATGGAGCTTTACCGGAAAATCGTCCTAGAGATAGAAAGCTTCGATTACTCATTAGTGAGGGTCCGACGATTAGAGCTTTTGCTACCACTAGGTTGCTCTCTTCTTGGGTATCATTCCTGGATCAAGTCGCACTTCAGTTGGTGATCTGAGTAGTGTGAATTTCTCAACTTAGTTTTTGGGTAAAACACACTATGAATAGTAAATTCCGACAAAGGGTGGCAGATAAGACATACCCCGACAACTCACGAAAGGTGTGGACTCCTCTAGGGAAAGTCTGGAGGGCTTGGTTTGGTCGTAGTTGGCCCAAGGGTGGCTCGAATGTAGCTCGGTCGACTCTGGTCGTAGACTGTAGAGGGAGCGAAGGTACTGTGTGAGCTCATCGAATCTTATCTAGTGATCTTCGAGCTAGATGGAGTATGCAGGAAGGTAGAGGATTTCCTCCATATTCCATGGGACCCTAATTCACCTTCAAAGGTGGAGGAAGTGCCTAAGTTGGAGCTCTGGTTTGTGCTTCGTCGGGAAAATGAGATGTTCTTCTTTAGGCTTTTGAGTGATGAGGAGTATGAATAGGGAGGAGCTCTTTATATATAGAGCCCGGGGACCCTTAGCACTATCGGTTTCCAAATTGGTTGAGCTTATCTCATCTGGAATTTCCCTTGTTAGAGCGAATATTCCCTTACAGGAAATGGAAAGGAATTATTCCATTTTTCCTCTTATTAAGAGTGTTGTCATCTGAAGTTGAATACGATACTACGCGCACGCATGCGAGCTACCACGTGTCATACTGTGATTGGCTGATATCACTGATGTGACTTCTCACTCTACATCCGAGTCACTCATTGACTCGTTGACCATACACGTGGTTGCCTCTCAATTGGTTGCATGCACCGACATGGCAACTAACCGAATCTCTATCTCCATTGATCACGACATGTGGTGTCTTTTGATTGGCCGATTTAAATTTGACATTTTTCCCTCTTGTCGCATTGTGCTAATGCCACATGCCAATCTTTGATTGGTTGGAACTCTTCGACGTGGTTTTGCCAAGTGTCGACCTCTTATTGGTCGACTGTTTCTTCGATATCCTAGTTCGGCGCTGATGTGGCGGTCATACTATGCGCCACCACATCAGCGGTCATCTAAAGTTGAATACGATACTACATGCACGCATGCGAGCTACCACGTGTCATACTGTGATTGGTTGATATCGTTGATGTGACTTCTCACTCTACATCCGAGTCACTCATTGACTCATTGACCATACACGTGGTTGCCTCTCATTGGTCGCATGCACCGACATGGCAGTTGACCGAATCTCAATCTCCATTGACCATGACATGTGGCGTCTTTTGATTGGCCGATTTAAATTTGGCATTTTTCCCTCTTGTTGTATTGTGCTAATGCCACATGCCAACCTCTGATTGGTTGGAACCCTTCGACGTGGTTTTGCCACGTGTCGACCTCTTATTGGTCAACCGTTTCTTCGATATCCTAGTTTGCCGCTGATGTGGCACCTTTGCCACCTGTCAGCTTCTCAATGGTCAATCCTACTAATGAAGCTTCTTCTCAGTTGACCGTTTAATTGAGGACACGTGTTGCTCTCCCCTTGGTCAGTCGTTGATGACCTTCTTTGATCGTGAAACATGTACATGTATCATGCTGACCGTTTTATTGAGGACATGTGTCGCTCTCCCATTTTTCAAAATTATGGTTAGTTCTGTTGACAAGATTTCTCCTCAGTTGACCGTTTTATTGAGGACATGTGTCGCTCTCCCATTGGTCAGTCATCAATGACATGGACTTTTTTTTCGTCACACCATTGACCAGGGACACATGTCATGCTTTGATTGGTTAGCGCTTTCATATGCTAATTGAGTGACTGTTTGGGTGTATTTCACCACATGTCGCACGTTGATTGGTTGTAGGTGCTGATCTGGCCGGGGTCCGTTGACCGAGTGAACCGTTGACTGGTTCGGTTGAACTGAATTCGATGACCCAAAATCGAAAATCAATTGGTTCATGCCCTATTCGACCGGTTTTCTAAAAATTTAAAATTTTTAAATTTGTCTAAATTCATTTTCTACCCTCTAATTTACTTTAATTTCCCAAATTGATATTTTTAAGTTATTTAGAAAAATAAATCTTTGAACCGATTTTTCATTGTTCAATTCAGTTCAGATTTGGTTCACCCTGAACCAGTTCCATTTTCACATCCAATTTACTTAATAGTTCTTTTGCATAGTTTTTGTATATTTATTGATCATTTATTATTTTTAAAATTCTCATTTTAACTCTTATTTACTAATTTTGAATCAATTTAATTCTTGTTTTTCTCTAAAAAATTTTTAATTCTTATTTTCAAATTTTTATTTGGAGAGTAAAGAGTTTACATTAAATCAAGGTTTGATAGATGCATTTCGATGTGAAGTGTCTCGAAGTGGTTGTTCAAAGTATTATTTAAGTGTGTGGAGCATTCCACTTTTACAACCGACTTCTTCCTCGATATTTTAATAAATGTAACTTATATCTAATTCGAATTTTCAATATTTGATTTTTTGGATATGTAACTCGTTCTGATTTTTTAGGGGTCATGACCTCACACAGAGAGGCTAAGAGAGCAAGGGTCAATTGGTCTTTAATGAGTGATCGAGTGCTCTTGGGTTTTTTTTTGAACTCTTAACCTATGTTTCAAATTGAGTGATTTAAAAAGATTTAGAGTTATGGAGTAGAACTGGACATAACATATTTGAAAATTTTTAATAATTTGGATAAAGTAAAAATAAGCTGAAAATTATTAATAAAAGAAATTAAAAATATAAATTTATTTATTTATTTTAATTAAATTAAAATTTTTATTAGGTATTATATATAATTAAATTATATTAAATATATTTTATACCATCATTTATATATAATATTTTTATTATATATTTATATTATATAATTTTATATAAAATATTATTAATATATAAATTTATTTAAAATATAAAATAATAATATAAATAATAAATAAGTATATTAAATTAATTTAATCAATAAATAAAATAATTACTCCAAAAACAAAAAGTGTGAATATTATATTATAAATGGAATAATTTGGAGAAATCTCAAAGTGAATTCTCCACACATTCAAAACTCTCCATTTTATATTAAAATATGAGTTCATCCACCACTACAAACTAATACACTCTAAACCACTCAATCTTGAAAAGTTTAAACTTAAGTTTATTTTAATTTTTTGTTAATATTATATATCATGTATGTTATTGTATAATATTGATTTAAAGTATTATATCAATAAAAAAAAATAATACTACTAATTAAAATTTAATAATTTACACTTAATTAATATATTTTTTAAAAAATAATAGATAAACTTTTCAAGATTTTTAACTGAGGATAATATTATTAAAAGGGTACAAATGAAATAATTTACCATTTTTTTTTTCCTTTCCTCCATGTTATCATAATGCTAGGGTGTGAAAGAAATAGATTAAATCTTTTGGGATAGGGGCCCTTGCCTATATCTTCACAATAAAGTGTGGATAAGATTTTTGGGAATATATTTCTGGGAATAAATTAAGAAAAGCAAAGGATGCAACAAGCATTGTAAATGCAAGCCAAATAACCTTGTGATATTATTAATTATTGCAAGATGCTGAGTTGTAAAAAGGCTTCATTCTTCTGCTATCTTTGTAGGAATCCACGTCTCTCTGTATGATAGGCGAATGCTCCTAGTAGTCTGGCACACCCAGTAACACGCTTCCTTTAGATTCCCATATTTTTGAAAGCAGCTGAGTCGGAAAGGGCTTGATTTTTGCTGCAATCTTTGTAGGAATCCACATCCATCGGTATGATCATCAAAGCAACTAGCACACCCAATAACATGTTCCTCTAGATTCCCATTTTTGAAAGCAGCTTAAGATGTAAAAGATTGATTTTTATTGCAGTCCATGTAGGAATCCGCTTCTCTTTGAAAGCAACTATTGCAAACCCAATAAGTGACTTCCTTATGCGGTAAAAGGCTATATATACTACCCACTGTAGGAGCTTTTGAACCAGAGTCTGCCATGGCGGGTGGAGAGAAGCAGGTGATGGTAATCGGGATCGACGAAAGCGAGCACAGCAAGTACGCTCTCGAGTGGACTCTCGACCGCTTCGTTGCGCCTTACGCCTCCAATTGTCCTTTCAAGCTCTTCATCGTATACGCCAGGCCGCATGCCGCTTCCGCTGTCTGTCTAACTGGACCTGGTAGTTCACAGTCGATCTTCGTGACTCCAAATTCCCATGCCCTCTTTTCATTTCCCTCATTCGATTTAGAGGAAAGTGATGTCTAGAGTTTTGAATGAATTGCTCTCTGATTTATTATGATGCTCTTGCGTGCGCAGGAGGTGCAGCTGGAGATTTCCTGCCGCTTGTGGAAGCTGATCTTCAGAAAACAGCTGCCAGAGTTTTAGATAATGCTCGGCAGATTTGCGAGAGTAAATCGGTAGAGATATCCCCTGTCCTCTCCTTGCAATTCAAAGCAGTTGGGTCTAATTCGAATTCTAATAGCTGATGTCTGTTGATTAATTAAGAACCAATAATTCGATGCTTAAGAAAAACATGTGTCAAACCCTCAAGATATACCTGTGTTAGGACCAGTTTTAGTAGTAAGAAGTTCATCAGTTATGGCTCAATCCCTGCTGTGTAGTAGTAGTCCTTAGCAAGAAGACTCAAGAAACTATTACAATGGAGTTGTAATAATTTGGCATAGAGAAACCTCTAAACTAATAGGGAAGATTGAGAGGCGGGAGGACATCTGAACCCTTATAAAAATATATATCCAGTAGATTCAGATTATTGGGTTATAACTTACCTGGGCAAGTTAAACAAAGAAGATGACGGGCATTGGAATGCTGGAGTTGAGTATAATGTCTTTGTGCAAATAAGGATTGACTTATGCAGAATTAAATGCTGTGAATAGAATTAGTTTTTAAATGATTATAAGGACTACCTTAAAAATGCCCAAGCATTTCACTTAATAGCTTGGCCATTTGCAGGTAAATGATGTAGCTCTGGAAGTGGGAGAAGGGGACCCAAGGTACGTTCTCTGTGAGGCCGTGGACAAGCACCATGCAGCAATACTCGTCGTCGGCAGCCATGGCTATGGAACTGTTAAAAGGTTACACCTAGATACCTACCTGAATGCTATTATTATATAGCAGCATATAATATATATAGCCATAGACAATTGCGCACAAGTTCCCATGGAAGCAATCCCTGCAAACTTAAAAGCCACTGCATTGTTGTTGTTCCAAGAATATATGATTATGATACCCTATATTTGACCCCAAAAAAATGAAGCATGATTATGGAAGCCCTAATAATATGAAAATTTCTTGCTCTTCTGCAGGGCTGTCCTGGGCAGTGTTAGTGACTACTGTGCTCATCACGCTCATTGCAATGTGATGATAGTGAAGAAACCCAAGACCAAACACTAGAATTCTTGGATTGCCCATCGTTGCCATTGTCTGTCTTGTGTGTTACAAGCACTCTCTCTCTCTCTGTGGCTATTGTAAGAATAAAGACTCCTGCTCTACTACTGCAGGCATGATTGGTGAATGGTTGCTCCAACTTAGCCTAGCTGGACGGCTGTTTTCCGGCAAAGTCGAGGACTATTACAATAGGGATCTAATGAATCTCTTGTCGGACCCCTTTGTTTGTTAAATGCATGCATTCAGGCAGCTTCCATTCTCTAGTACTCCGTGCCTTTGATACACAGTGTCTTTGGATAAATTCCTTGATCATTCTCACACAGTATGAATAAGCATAATTAAATTATAATGAATAGGAATATGAGTATCACTTTCATTTTAAATTATAACTATTCAGGTAAAAGACTCTAAATTCAAACCAGATGAAGCCTTAACCATTTTTATGCTCACAATCTCAAAGTTGGGTTCATATTGAAAAAAAAAGAAAGATCGACAGCCATAAGTAGGTGAAGGGTAGAGACATATCCACGCGTAAATAATCCAAGTAGCACCGCTTTCCCCTGCACAGGACGTGCTATTATTGTTCTTCCTTCGTCCTCAGAAGGATGACCTTCATATGCAACTTCTAAAGAGAAACACAGATTCTGTGGAGAGGCATATACAGAGCAGAACTGAGTGCAGAACTTTTGATATCCATGGCGGCCGAAGAGAAGCAGACGGTGCTGGTCGGGGTTGACGAGAGCGACCACAGCCTCTACGCTCTCCAATG
Source organism: Trapa incisa (assembly GCA_030064435.1). Lineage (NCBI taxonomy): Eukaryota > Viridiplantae > Streptophyta > Magnoliopsida > Myrtales > Lythraceae > Trapa > Trapa incisa. The sequence goes on along the minus strand of CM057781.1, from coordinate 10,117,023 downwards.
GGCCATCGACAACCTGATAGTCCCGTGCCTTCTGGAGTCTCCAGTCAAGCTCTTCGTCGTCCATGCCAAGCCCAGTCCCATCTCCGTCCTCGGTGGAGTTGGCCCTGGTATATGCACTCCAACCATCTCCTTGTCCTTCTTCCTATGAATTTCATGGTGTCCTATTTCCGTCACCAATTCACTTTTAAGCTCCATATAGTTTTGAAATTTACACGAAATATACGAATGATGATGCTTCTTCCACGACATGTCTAAGATACGAACAACAAAAGAGGCAGCATAATAAGATGACCCAGTAAGTAGAATAGAAAGGCTTCCCACTTGCCAAACTCTACAAGCTTTGCTCGAGGACCTTTATCTGTGAAAAGCTGAGGATTGGGCTGCTGTTGCAGGAGCTGAGGTGGTTCTGCCCATAATCGAATCATATTTGAAGAAAATAGCGGTCTTAGTGACAGACAAGGCCAAGAAGCTATGCAGAAGCAGATCAGTAAGTATAGATATGCTGCCGCGCAGCTTATCATAGCAATCATAACCAGCCTGTGAAACCTCAGCCAAGTTTTTTCCTCGCAGAATCGCTGAACCTTCTTGAACTGTGAGTGAACACTCAATGTTTACACATATAAAATCTTGGGGTTTCCTTTTAGGTTCATGATGTTGTCTTTGGAGTGGTGGAAGGGGATGCAAGGAACGTTCTCTGTGAGGCTGTGGTAAAGCACCATGCTTCTATGTTAGTCGTGGGTAGTCACGGTTATGGAGCTTTAAAGAGGTACTGATCTTGCTCATTCTTTACTCGAAATTGAAGTTTGTACTCCCTATAAGAGATGATCTAGAGCCATGAAGCCTGAAATCGGACTGCATTTCTATGTATTCTGCAGAACATTCTTAGGGAGTGTCAGCGATTACTGCATCCACAATGCGAGCTGCAGCGTGCTGGTTGTGAAAAATCCCACCAAGTAAAAACCCATCACTGAGCAGAACCACCGTTGTTTCTTTCCTATATGTAATAAATGAGAATGAAATGTTAAGAGAGATACATTTTAGCTGTTCTTGAGGGAGTAGCACTGAAGCTGAGGCAGAGGAAGGAGCAAGCTGGGCAAGTATCTATTGGATAGCAAGAGCACCATTCGAACCCCATGGATTCAGCTCTGATATTGCCACGATGACTCCTCCTCGACCCACTGTTTCTCTCTTCAAGAACTTGGAGTAATGCTGTGCTGAGAACTTGGGGTACCTCCTGAGGTCTGGATCGATCAAGTCGACACAGTAATGGCCATAACCGGATCCGTGGCCACCCAATAACTCAAACAGGTCGAGGAAGGACCATGTGAAGTACCCTCTCGTATTGGAGCCGTTCCTTATCATTAAACAATACTCGAGACCTTTTATGTTTTCAAATTTGCTGTTTTCCCAAACTTCTCTAAACTAATGCTAGAATTCAGGTAGATGAGGGAAGAAGATCTACAGATGTATATGGTTACCTTACTCTATCAAGTACGGCTCCCATATATGCGTGAATGTACTTCACCCTTCCTGTGTCATGCAGAGTCATGTTGCGGGGCGTCCTCTGTGACAGAACAAATCCTTTACTCCACAGCCATGAACCACCATTCATCCATTGACACTATGAAGGACAGAAATAATTCGAAATAGGTAATTATCTCGGCATGACAATCTGGGAATGGATCTAAAAGGGCATCCTGGATGGCAGTTCCATTTTCAAGTACATAGACTTGAGCCTAATCTATCGACTGTTTCTTTTATCAAGAATCAACTTTCTACAAAACGAGAATCCTGGAAGTCCAGGTTAAGGCAAGAGAGCATTTTCATAGATGACATGAAGGTTCCCATATAGTTGATTGGAGGAATATAAAATTTACATTCAGAACTGATAAGTGGTTTTTAATTTTAAGTTGTGCTTATTATCCCAAACGAGTATGATATTAGTAAACTCACTCACCCGTTAATACCGTAAATTTCACTAGACTGGTTCTTAGTATTCACGCGAGTTTGTCCTTACTGGCGTTCCCGGTACTTAATGTTACTATACAATATTAACATCTTGGTTTATTATCCTTATACATAATCGCTTTCATTTATTTCAAATAAATGAAAAAGTTAAATTTTTATTTATTTGTAATTAGGTTATTAAAGTTATTTCTTTTTAACTTTAAGTATCAAATACTGATTTTTTCTCAAATTGAGTACCGAAACTTCTAAAATTTATCATATTACCTCAATTTATTCAATTTTACAAAAAGCGGTTTAATTTCCCAAATTTCCAATTTGCTCCCCCAACTTTTACAAAATTACCATTTTACCCTTCCTTTACAAAAATGGTAAATTTTGCCCCAAAAATTTCAAAATTCCTTAATTGGTCCCCCAACATTATTTTCATGCCCAATTGACCCTCAATTTCATAAAATTTCATTTTGGTCCTTTGAATTTCGAAAATTCCCAAATTTCCTCCAATTCCAACTTCTTAACACAACCGAATTTGATTTCATCAAATTGATCCATCAAATGTTTCCAATTGTTGAAATTGAAGTTGAAATTGAGTTTATACATGTTCATACGATTCTTTAGAAATGTGAATCACAAGTTTTAACGCCGGGACAGGCTCAAACGGAGCTTCGCTGGAAAATGAACTATATAGAGAGAAAGCTTTGATTACTCACCGGTGAAGGCACGACGGTCTGAGCTTTCGATTTGGGTAGATAGCTCTTGTCCTGAGGTTCGTCCTAGAATTAAGAATCACATCAATTGATGCGGAATTGGATTAGAATTTCGTCATTGAAATTCGGTCGACTCTCTCTCAAGCACTGATAAAAAATTATATAGGGGAGCCGAATTGGCTTACCTTTCGGTCCTAATTCGGCCGTGGAAAGGCTGAGGAAGTGTTGGGAGGGCTTGGTTTGGCTTGAGGAGGGCTTGAAATGGCCGATTTCAGCTTGGCCGAAATGGGGCAGCTTCGGTCCGCCGAAGTTGCTTGACTATTCCATCATGCCGGCACTTCTCCAACGATTCTCAGATTGACTGGAGTTTGCTATCAGATAGTTGTCTTCTCCCTGATTCTAAAGAGCTTGACCTCTCCTTCCGAGGTTAAGAAAAATGTTTAAGTCAAAACTCTGGTTCAAGCTTCACCGGGAAATGGAGCAGTAGAGAGAGAGAAGTGTTCATGTGTGAGGAGAATGAATGGGGATGACTACAAAAAAAAATCATACTTCCTAGGAGGTCACCCATCCTCACACTACTCTTGAGCAAGCACACTTAACTTCAAAGTTCTTCTGGAATCTCATTCACTTGAACCAATTCGTTTTTTATCTTTTATTTTGTCTGAAGTTTCTTTTCAAAGGTTTAATGAACCCTTTGGAACACCTGAAAGTTATAAATTTCCAAATTGCTTGTTCCTATATGATCGGGTTTGTAAATCGGCTCGGTTTTCTTACTCGGTTTGACCGGTCTTTTCTCACTTTTCCTTAACTCAAAAGTGTGGGCTTTACAGAGAAAGCTTACCGTCGGGGGCGCGATGGTCCGAGCTTTCAATCTGGGTAGATAGCTCTTGTCCTGAGGTTCCTCCTAGGATCAAGAATTGCATCAATTGATGTCGAATTGAGTGAGAATTTAGTCATTGAAGTTTGCTCGGTTCTCTCTCTAGCACCGATCGGAATTTACAGAGGGGAGCCAAATTGGCTTACCTTTCAGCTCTAATTCAGCTGTAGGAGGACTATGGAGGTGTTAGGAGGGCTTAGTTTGGCATGAAAAGGACTCAAATTGGCTAATTTCAGCTCGACCGAAATAGGGCAACTTTGGTCTATCGGAGCTGCTTCACTGTTCGATCATGTTGGCGCTTCTTCGACGACCTTCGGAGCAAATGGAGATTACATCGTGTAGCTAACTTCTCCTCGAATCCAATGAATATGACCATGCCTTCTTTGGCTTGGAAAAAATGCCCAAGTCGGAGCTCTGGTTCGAGCTTCACTAAAAAATGGAGCAGTTGAGAGAGAATGGAGTTTTCAGGTGTGAGGAGGATGAATGAGGAGGGGCTCTTTATATAGGAAGCTCAGGGACTTCTTGGCCATCCGATTGGCGCTTTAATGGTGGTCATTCATTGCCTGAAACTCCCTGGTCGGAGACTTTTCATCTTTGTTGGCGCTGCTCGATTTTCTGGTGAGAACAGTGCTGTCATCTAAAGGAAGAAGATGATAATGTTCCGAATTGAATCAGACCGGTCCAAACCGGGTTCAAAGATTAAACTAACCGGTTCATGCCCGATTCGATCGAATTTTTCAAAATTAAAAATTTCTAAATTCATTCTCTATCCAATGGTGGTATCAATTCTCTAATTTGAATTTTCTAAGCTGCATAGAATAATGAATTTAGAATTTGGTTCAATAGTGGTTCAAACCGGTTAAATCCGGTTTACCTTAACCTTAACTGCTTTAGTTTTCATATCCAATTCATCCTAAAGTCCTTTTTCATGACTTTTGTGACTCTTCAAGTCACTCAAGATCCATAAATTTATCGCTTTACCCTTTCTCTATTGGTTTTGGTTCATAAACCAACTCGGTTCATAAACCGGTTCAATCCGGTTTGGATCCGATTCACCTGAACCATTCTAGTTTTCTCTCCCAAATTGTCCTAAGGTCCTTTCCAATTTTTTTATGAACCCTTTGTGTCACTTGAGTGTTGTAAATTTCCAAGTTGTCCATTCTCTAATGATCAGGTTTGTGAACCGGTTCAGTTTTCTCACTCGGTTTAACCGGTTCTTTTCCTGGTTTTCCTTAACTCCAAAGAGCGGGGTTTACAACTCTCCCCTCCTTTTAGGAGTTTTATCCCCAAAACTAAATTAGTATTTTCTCTCCAGGATAAACTTCCCTAAATGTCAACTTGGACATGTTAATACTTTGGTTGTTCTTTCACTTAGCCCACTTTAAACCACGCACTTAAGCGAGTTCTTTACCCTTACATTGTTTACTCCTTTCATGGAGTTTTATCATACTAGTATATCCTACCTACGAATCCAAAGGTATATCCCTAGGTTCATATCTCCCTTTACTTAGGGCAAGAATCTTCCCTTTGAGGTTCTTACTCAAGATTTCAGGATTGGGAGTTCCAAGGTGTCCAATCGTTAGTTTGTCTAGTTATTCTCTTCATCGTCGAAACCCTTAGCTTGGCGTTCTTTCGAGCATTATGTACGAGTTTCAGTGTTATTATCCCTTCATCCTAATTTGACCCTTCCTTCATCTAACATTGATTACAACTTAGGTCAAAATTATGTTTGACCTATTCATGCTTAATAACTGACTCTTTCTTACTCGAGTCACATTTTACTTGGGACTATTGGTGCTTACATGTTCCTTACGACATGACATATTCCAGAACATGTCTCTATCCATTAGACTTCTACAACACCTCCTTTAGGATTGTTCCCAACTTTCCAACCTTTCAGTGATTGTATAACTTTATCCCTCTTTTCATCGGGTAGTATTCCTCGATTACCTTTACCATTATCCAATCATGATTCATGCCTTGGCGACATGTCTTACGTAACCGTGTCGATTTTCCTTACCCACTCGCCCTTTCCCAACTTCTTTGTTGGGTCTTTCTAGTGCTAATCATTGAATTTCTTAATGACTTTCTAACATGTTGGGATTTTCCCTTTTTATATCTTTCTTCATTTCTGGTGACGTCCTTTACTCAAGGATTTTCTTTTCCCCTAAACCCACTTTTACTTGCTTATTACCATTTTGCGATTCCGTTGTTTTAAGGAATTCTCCTTTAATAATTTTCATTCTCTACTATGTCCTTCAAAGAAGAGATTTCCCTTTAGGTGCTAGATGTTTAAATTTCTTACTGCTCCTTGAAAGTTTTTTTTTCTAAGTTTGTCAAAAATCTCTTGTTGGCTTTTTTTGCTCTTCCAAATCATGTTATACTTTGGTTATCTCGATATACCCTTAACCACTTATGGTTCTTTATGTCGGTTTAAGCCTCTTAGGATCCATCTGGTGGTTTCTTAGCTTTGGAACTTCCCTTTTTGAGGTCTCCCTTCCTACTTGTATCCTCTACCTAAGGATTCCTATCCTGGTTCAACCTCTCTAATGCTTCTTGAAGGCTTTTCCTTCTTTCCTCTCTTACACCCTTCTGAGATCGGTGTTGTTGCTCGCGCCTAATCCTTCACTGTCCTCCATTTCCTTTTTGTTCCTTATCCTCTCTTTGAAGAACTCCTGCTGATAGATTTGTTCCTAGCACTGTTTATGTCCAACTATCCACTCCTTGGGCTCTATTAAGCGAGTGTGGGCAACGACCAGTCTTGATGTCATTGGTTGCTTTCTCCTTACCCACATTTGAATTAGAGGGCTTACTTTTCCATGGTTTTTCAGATATTCTCTCCTTTATTTTCTTATTATAGGTAGCTCACCCATTCTTACTTGTCACTGCATCCTTTGATGCTATTTTCTACTTACTTGTTCCTTAGGTTTAACTTTCCCCTTGGGTCCTCTTAGTGTGCCTCCCTTGGTTCTTTCACCTTGGCGTGCACTTCATCTCCTCATCCTTCATCACTTGGTCCATTACTTCTTAGTTGGAACATGTATGCCTTTCTAAGGTTTCCTTCCTTGGGAAAGGTTCAAACACTATTTGCTCTAAGACTTCTTTGTGTGGGGCTTACTAAATCCTACTTATGGCTTAAGTGTAGTCATCATTTCATTTTCGGCCATTTATTTGTTCAAGGTTTTTCTTCATCCTTCCTTTCCACTGTTCTATCCTTTCCACCTCCCCCTTCCTTTCTAGGTTAGTCTACAACCCTACTTGACTCCTCTACTTTTCCAAAGTAGATTATACCTTACTGTTTCTGGACAACCTAGTTGTCTTTTATCGTTCAACTTATCTTCTATGGAGAAGGTATTTCCTTCTTTGCTCCTAGGTGGTTTGTAGTGCTCCTTAAGGGAAAATTTCCTTTATCTATATTCTAATATTTTTGGGTTTTCTTAAGGTCCTACTCTTGATCTTCTTTCCGTGATCCTTCCTCGAGTAATTGAGGCATGCAATCATATTATTAAGGGATAAATAAATTTTTAGGAACTTAGAATTTTATTTATTGAAATAAGAATACAGTTTTGGGTTTAACATCTCTTAAGGGAGATTGTCACAATGTTGGGTTGGAGAATACTCATTGCTAAACTACCGTATAGAGGGATTTCTTCTTGGGTGAGATTAGGTTCCCTAGCCACAATTGTGGTCCTTGTAATATTATCCCTTTGGGCCTCTGTAGGGGTGGAGGTGTCCTTATTTGAAGGTATCGCTTGGATTCCTTGTAATGTGGGATAATTCCTTGCTATATGTCCCACATTCCTACACTCATAACAGATCCTCTCGGGTCTTATCCTATGAAATGTCGGGTATATTCTAATGTAGTGTCCCCATTGCCCACATTTATAACAGGTCATATCCTTGCGTGGACCCTTGTAGTTCCTCCTATACTTTGAGCATTGTGGGACCTTTCTAAGGGATTGTTGATGGTTTGATGCCTTGCCATCCTTAAGCTTGAATACCTCGGAGGCTTTCTTGTCGAGTCCTCTTTGACCCGGGGTTACTCCAAGGGTCCTTCTATACTCATGGTTCATTTCCTCCCTTGTGATGGGATTCTCCTTGGATTTTAGAGTGGCTAAGATAGCGCGAGTTTGTTTGACTACTTTTCTTGGGGCCATCTGAAAATTTTAAAATTATTCCTATTTGTTACTATATTATCTAGTTTTAATAACGTATTCGAAGAAACAAGCTCTGATACCACTCAAGTTGTCACGCCCTGACCTAGTTTGGTCAGATCCCTATGATCAACTCGCCACTCTCCTAGCTTACTAAGGGTTGCCTCTTCTTAATAAACCATGAGGAGTAATGCGTCATTTAAACCTGCACCTTTCTTGGAATAACATAAATCAAAACTGTATAAAATTTGAAACTTATCATACCTATCTTACAGGTGTGTTAGCTGGTGGTCTTTGGGTAAGCTTTCCGGGTTTACTTGAAAGGGATATAAAAGAGGGGGTGAGTTCAACGACTTAGTGAATGGGTGTTTTAGGGTATGACTTTCAAAAAATAGTTTCAATTGGAGTGTGCCAGACTCCTTATTTTTTTTAAAAAAAATATTTTATTCCCAAATCTCGATTTTCATAACCATTTCTCATTTAACGATGTGTTTATCAACCAACACACACCCTTCATCATGAAGGAAACATACATTCATAGGCTAGCTCGTCCACACCCACTTGTGGCATCGGAGTGACTTTACCGACCACTTAAATAGAAGCACATCCACTTCTACCTTAAGAATGAGTGAATGTACGCAACATTTGACCCTCAATCCCATAAAAAAACTTTGAGTCCGTATGAGGACAAAGACCTCATCTCATCCCCACCTCGGTCTCATGCGCATGAAGCTATGTCGAGCTTCTTAAGACTTCTGGTACAACTAACTGCCTTTATCTCCACCAGGTCATCCAGAACCCTAGGACGCATCACTACCCCTCTTGGGCATCTTGAAGGTCTCGTAACATAGTGCATGCATAAATCAATAATTTTCCACATAAGCCATATAATCTATGGTTCCACTGGTCCAACGGCCCCAACTCTCAACTTGACCTATAGCTGTTTATCTTGACTAGTCCGAAGATATGTCATGTCGTTCTACTACTAGTCCATCGAGTATGTCGGTCCTGTCTCGGTACCATGGCCAAACAATTCATTCACTTAAGTTTTCATGGCTTAAAATCATGTTTGTTTATGAGCTCTTGCTTGTGACAATTGGCCTTGGGCCTACTGTTCAAGATTTTCAAAATCGGGCATATTAGCCCATAAGTTCCAAAATCGAGGTCTCTGGCCTAACTGAGCGATTCGAGCTCCTGTCAAGAAGGTCTCCCAAAATATTTAAGTAGTGGCACACACTTAGAGGAGAGCAGTTCCGACAAAATGAAGTTTTAGCCATCCATTACACCAATTGAGTATGAGGACATCTCCATTTATAATCGATAAACGGGTTTTCCACTTCCTTTCAGGAAGTTTTATCATACCAAATGAGTATGATCTACTTACAACCGGTAAGTAGTTTTTCTGCGTGATTTCCATATCACTTCTCTTAGGTGTGATGGTTAAAATACCACTTAACAGTGAGTTTTCATTTCCGAGGTACTTATCATCCCAACCGGGTATGATATTAAATATCCCACTCACCCAATAGTGCAGTGAATTTACTCTTAGCCAGCTAGTTGCCTTCACGCGAACTTGTCCTAGCTGGTGTTCTCGGTAATTTGTGTTCCTACACGATATGAATATCCTTGTTCATTATCCTTTGGCCTAACAACCTTCATTCGTCCCGATTGAATGAGAAAACCAAAATTTTCATTTATTTGCAATTAGGTACCTAAAGTTAATTTTCTTCAACTAAAAGTCCCTAATGCCAGTTTTTCCCCAAATTGGGTCTCGAAACTCTAAAGTTCACCTTAGGATCTCAATTTACTCAAAATCACAAAAAGGGGTTAAAGTTTCCCAAATTTCCAATTTAGTCCCCCAACTTTTCCAAAATTACCATTTTGCCCCTACTTTACAAAAATGGTAAGTTTTGCCTAAAAAATTCTAAAATTTGCCCAATTGGTCCTTAATTTTATGAAATTGCACTTTTGTCACTCGAATTTTCGAAATCCCCAAATTTTCCCCCAATTTCAACCTTCTAACTCAGTTGAATTTGTTTTTATCAAATTGACCGATTAAATGAGTTTAATTATTGAAATTGAAGATAGATTGGAGTTCTTACACCTTCATACAATTCAATTGCACTTTGAATTGTACGATTTGATGTCAGAATGAGCTCAAATGGAGCTTCGCCGGAAAATTGGACTTAGAGAGCGAAAGCTTACTATCGGTGGTGCAATGGTCCGAGCTTTCAATCTGGGTAGTTAGCTCTTATCTTGAGGTTGCTCCTAGGATCAAGAATTTCATCAATTGATGCCAAATTGAGTGAGAATAAGTTCTGTTGGTTCTCTCTCTAGCACCGATCGAAATTTACACAGGGAGTCAAATTAGCTTACCTTTTAGCACTAATTCAACTGTAGGAGGACTATGGAGGTGTTGCAAGGGCTAGGTTTGGCCTTAGAAGGGCTCGAATTGGCCGATTTTAGCTCGGCCGAAATAGGGTAGCTTCGCTCTGCCATAGTTGTTTTATTGTTCGATCACATTGGCGCTTCTCCAGCGACCCTCAGAGCAAATGGAGACTACAGGCTTGCAGTTGACTTCTTCCTAAATCCAAAGAACCTGACCACGCCTTCTTTGGCTCAGAAAAATGCCCAAGTTAGAGCTATGGTTCGAGCTTTAGAGGAAAATGGAGCAGTTGAGAGAGAATGGAGTTTTCAGTAGTGAGGAAGATGAATAAGGAGGGGCTCTTTATTTAGGAAGCTCGGGGACTTCTTGGCTGTTCGATTGGTGCCTTAATGGCTATCATTCATTACCTAAAACTCCCTGGCTGGAGACTTTTCATCTTCGTTGGCGTTGCTCAATTTTTCGGTGAGTGAACAGTGCTGTCATCTGAAGGAAGAAAATGACACTGTTCCGAATCGGGTTCAAACCTTAAACTGGCCAGTTCAGGCCCGATTCGACCAAATTTTTCATAATTAAAAATTTCTAAATTTATTATCTATCTAATGGTTGTCTCAATTCTCAAATTTGAATTTTCTAAGCCACATATAAAAATTAATTTAGCATCTGGTTCAATAGTGGTTCGAACCGGTCCAAACTAGTTCAATCCTATTTGGATCCGGTTCACCTGAACCAATTTGGTTTTAATCTCCAATTGATCCTAAAGTCCTTTTTGATGACTTTTGTGACTCTTCAAATCACTTGGGATCCATAAATTTCCCAATTTTCCTTTATCTATTGGTTCCAATTCATAATTCGACTCAGTTTATAAACCGGTTTAATCTGGCTCGAATCCTGTTGAGTTGAACCGGCCTTGTTTTATCTTCCAAATTATCCTAAGGTCCTTGTCATGGTTTTTATGAACCCTTTGGGTCACTTGGTAGTGGTAAATTTCCCAAATTGTCCATTCTCTAATGATCGGGTTTGTGAACCGGTTCGATTTTCTCCCTCAATTTGACCAGTTCTTTTCCTGGTTTTCCTTAACTCCAAAGAGCGGGGTTTACACAGGTGTTATCTTAACCTTGTTCTCTAGAATAATATATATCAAATAAAATGCAAGCTTAAGGCATGGTGTTATCCCTAGTCATCTTTCTATTTCCTGAAAAGGGATAAAAAGGATAGGTGAGTTTCTACAACTCAATGAATGGGTATTTAAAAAAATGAAGTTTCGATAAAATAGTTTTTAAATTGGAGTGTGTCAGACTCCTTAATTTCTTTAAAATATCTCATTCTTTAAATCTCAATTTTTCTAGCCATTTCTCATCACAACGGTGTGTTTATCAACCAAGACATGCCCTTCATCATGAAGGGAACATAGACTCACATACCAGCATGTCCACTGTATCTACTTCTGGCGTTGGAACTACTTTATCGGCTAGCTAGATTGAAGCATGTCCACTTCTACCTTGAGAATGAGTGGATATACCCGACATGCAACCCTCAATCCCATAAACAAAACTCCTTGTCTATATGAGGACAGAGACCTCATCTCGACCCCACCCTAGTTTCATGTGCATGAAGCTATGTTGAGCTTCCAAGACTGCTAGCATGACTAACCGCCCTTATCTCCACCATGTCGTCTAGAGCCCTAGGATGCCTCACTACCCCTCTTGGGCATCTTGAAGGTCCTGTAACATCAATGCATGCACAAATCAATAATTTTCTACATAAGCCATATAATCTGTGGTGCCACTGGTCCAATGGCCCCAACTATCAACTCGACTTGCAGCTGTTTGTCTTGACTAGTCCGTAGACCTGTCACATTGCACTACCGCCAGTCCATCGAGTATGTTAGTCCTGTCTTGGTACCATGGTCAATAGCCTTCATTCATTCCAAATTAATGAAAAAACTAAACTTTCTATTTATTTGCAATTAGGTCCCTAAAGTTATTTTTCTTTAAGTCCCTATTGCCGGTTTTTCCTCAAATTGAGTCCCGAAACTTTTAAAATTTATCATAGGACCTCAATTTATTTAATTTCACAAAAAGGGGTTAAATTTCCAAATTTCCAATTTGGTCCCCCAACTTTTCCAAAATTACCATTTTGCCCTTCCTTTACAAAAAAGGTAAGTTTCACCCCAAAAATTCTAAAATTCCTTAGTTGGCCCTCTAACATTTTTATCATGCCCAATTGACCCTCAACTTTATAAAATTGCATTTTGGTCCTTCGAATTTTCGAAAATCTCCAAATTTTCCGAAATTTCAACTCCTTAACACAGCCAAATTTGATTTTATCAAATTAATCGATCAACCACATCTAATTATTGAAATTGAAGTTAAAATTAAGATACTACATCTTCATACGATTCAATAGCACTTTGAATCACAAGTTTTGACGCCGGACCAAGCTCAAACGAAGCTTCGTCGGAAAATAGACTATAGAGAGAGAAAGCTTCTATTTCTCATCGGTGGGGGCGTGACGGTTTAAGCTTTCTATTTGAGCAGATAGCTCTTATCCTAAGATTTATCCTAGAATCAAGAATTGCATCAATTGATGCGGAAATGAGTTAGAATTTCATTATCGAATTTCTGCATGTTCTCTCTCTAGCACCAATCTAAAATTACAAAGGAGAGCCGAATTGGCTTACCTTTCAGTCCTAATTTGTTGTAGGAGGGCTGTGAAGGTGTTGGGAAGGCTTGGTTTGGCCTGAGTAGGGCTCAAAATGGTTGATTTCAGCTCAGCCAAAATAGGGCAACTTCGGTCTGCCAGAGCTGCTTCAATGTTCCATCATGCCGACGCTTCTCCAGCGACCCTCCAAGCAAACGAAGATTACAAGCGTGTAGCTGACTTCTTCCTGGTTCTAAAGAATCCAACCTCACCTTCTTTGGCTTAGAAATGACCCTATATTGGAGCTCTGGTTCGAGCTTCACTGATAAAACTAAGCAGCTGAGAGAGAGTGCGCTTTTCAGGTTTGGAGAGGATGAATGGGGAGGGGGTCTTTATATTGGAAGCTCGGGGACTTCTTGGTTGTCCAATTGGCACCTTAAGGGCTGTCATTCAATGCATGGAACTCCCTGGCCAGAGACTTTTCAGCTTCGCCGGCGCTGCGCAATTTTCTATCGAGTGAACAGTGTTATCATCTGAAGGAAGAAGATGACACTGTTCCAAACCGGTCCGAATTGGGTTCAAAGCTTAAATGATCGATTCACCCCCCATTCAACCAAAATTTTCAAATCTAAAAATTTCAAAATTAATCTAAATTCATTTTCTATCCAATGGTGGCCTCAAATCTCAAATTTGAATTTTTTAAGCCACCTAGAAAAATTAATTTAGAATTCGATTCAATAGTGGTCCAAACTAGTTCAATCCGGTTCACCTGAACTGGTTTGGTTTTCATCTCCAATTTATTCTCAAGTCCATTTCTATGACTTTTGGGACTATTTGGGTCACTCGGGATCCATAAATTTCCCGGTTTGCCCTTTCTCTATTAGTTCAGGTTCATGAACCGACTCAGTCCATAAACTGATTTGATCCAATTGGATACGGTTCATCTAAACCGGTCTAGTTTTTCTCTTCAAATTTGTTCTAAGCTTCTTTTCCAAGGTTTTATGAACCATTGGATCACTCGAGAGTTGTAAATTTTCAAATTGCATGTTCCCAAATGATCAGGTTTGTGAACTGGTTCAATTTTCTCACTCGGTTTGACCGGTTCTTTTCCCAGTTTTCCTTAACTCAAAAGAGCGGGGTTTACAGGTGTAGTCACCGAAATGGATGACTTGAGAAACCAAAAGGACATTTGAGCATCTTAGGAGTGCAGTGACCAAGAGGGTCAATAAGGCTAAATTTTTATGTGAACCAGGACAAGGTTTAGGGCACAAGGCCATGTGATAAGTTCGTCTAAGCAACCTAGACTAGTAAAGGGTGCCAAAGAGAAAGTAATATCACCTGACCTAGTGAGGAGTCAATAAAGAGGCAAAGTAAACCACGAGTAGGACTTGGAACCTTAACTAAGGATTGGGTCCCTACATAAATAATCAAGCAAGAAATGGGCAACCATATATATAAGAAAACTATGGGGTGGAAGCCTTAACCTCATGATGAGGTACTTTTGAAGGGAATAAAGTATATGTTTTATACTGGACCTATGGGATAGGATTGGACTGTAAGGACGTAAGAAGTGATAAGTTCTAGTAATCTTTGGGTGCAAGAAGGGTACCAAAATAAGTATGCGATTGAACCCAATGGACAAAACAAAGCGGTTATAGCACTCACTACTAGTATGACAATGTTTGCGGTAAGGTTCATTTCCTTATGAAAGTGGTAGAGATTTGATGCCTCACAAGTAATAGGGTAGAGGATGAAAGCTATTACTTAAGAAAGTGTACATAGAAAAATGTAATAATCATATGATTGAATAACTATGAGGACATACTTGTGAAAATTATCAGATAATATATGGACGAGAGAAGAGTTCCCCAAAATAAATTAGAAAGGGTCCGATAGGGAGTGAAGTTTCATAAATATCTTAAAAATAAAAGGGGTACTCATGAGTTGGAAATGGTAGATTTCCTATATCAATGGATAAATGACACGATGGTTCATGGTCATAAGGTGGAGAACGCCATGAAACAACAAGCTATGGACCACATGATAGATGAATAAGGAAGACTTAACCTTGTTATCAGTGGAATACGGAAATATCATTGATGAGAGGTTGACTATTACCAAGGAAGGTAACATGGATATGTTACCATTTAGTATGGATGAACAACATCCAACCTAAGGCTAGGGTTAGCATACTGGAAGGGAAAAGGATAACACAAGCCCTGTATATATTGGGAAATGCATGGGGTAGCGATTTAAGATGAGATACGATGGGGGAAGGATGCCCAAGTACAATGAAGAAAGGCAACATAAATCCAAACAATTTAAACAAACAACTCAACTGATAGATTTAAAAAACATCTGCATGGTTGGCCAAGATTGCTCACCAGGCTTCTTCTCCTAAGATGGACACAAAGCTTATCCCACTTTTGTTAGTATAACAAATTAATTTCCTTGGATTCCCAAAATGGTCTGTGGATATTCTTCTTATGTAATTATAAGGCCTCAAGGGACACCTAGTCCATAATATATATCATATCATACATATAAATCAAACAACATTCAATTGATTAAGGATAAGGGAAAATGTAAACACCGTCCCATAAAGATAAGAAAACTAGGGAAAGAACCGGTTAACTCAAGAGAGAAAACTGAACCGATTTATGAAACTTAACCAAAAGAGAAAGAGAAAATGGGTAATTTACAAATCTCGAGTGACCCAAAAAGTCATAAAAACCATGAAAAGGAACTTTGGGATGAAATGGAAGAGAAAACCAGACCGATTCAGGTGAATTGGACCTGAACCGGATTGAACCGGTTTGAACCATCATTCAACCAGTTGCTAAATTCATTGGGGAATTGAAGCCACCATTGGAAAAAGAATAAATTTAGATAAATTTAGAAATTTTTAATTTTGAGAAAATTGGTTAAATTGGGCCTGAACTGGTCGGTTTAAGCATTGAACCCGGTTCGGACCGGTCCGATCCAGTTCGGAACGGTGTCGTCTTCTTCCTTCATATGACGACACTGCTCATTCAATGCTTGAACGGACAGGCTGGAAAAGAGGAATCGTCTCCGTTTATGTTGTTTCAGGTCAAGAATGAGCTTGACCAAGATGCCAAATGATTGTGCAGAGAGTTCTTGAGCTTCCTATATAAAGAGCTCATCTCCATTCATCCTCCTAACACTTGAAATCTCCTGTCTCTCTCAACTGCTCCATTTCTCAGTGAAGCTCGAACCAGTGCTCCGCCTTGGGGGAAGTCAGTTACCTGACATGAACTTTCGTTCGACTCGAGGACCGTCGGAGAAGTGCTGGCGGAATCAAACAATGAAGCAGGTCCAAAGGACTGAAGCTGCCCTATTTTGGCCAAGCTGAAATCAGCCAAATTCAACCCTCCTCCAGCCAAACCAAGCCTCCCAACATCCTCACAGCCCTCCCAACTAAGCTGAAAGGTAAGCCAATTTGGCCCTCTTCAGTTGTTGTAAGTTGGAGTTAGAGAGAGAAACTATGAAATTTCACTGATGAAATTCACCCTCGATCCAAGGTCAATTGTAAGAATTATTAATCCTAGAAGGTACCTCAGGAAGAGAGCTACCTTCCCCGATAAAGAGCTCGGATCGCTGCACCTCCGACGGTAAGCTTTTGAAGCTTTCTCTCTATACACACAGTTTTCCGACAAAGCTCCATTTAAGCTCAAATCGAACCCAAATGGGGCGGTTCAAAGCTCAATTGAATCATATGGAAGTGTATGAACTGATCCATAGCTTCAACTTTAGCAAATAACCCCGATTGAATGGCCGATTTGAAGAAATCAAATTCGGTCAGTTTGAAGGGGGAAAGATTAGGGGAAAAGTTTTGGGAAAATTGTAGATTTTGTAAAATTAAGGGACCTCTTTGCAATTTCCCAAAATTGAAGGCCAATTGGCCATGAAAAAGATGTTGAGGGACCAATTGGTTTATTTTTGGAATAATTGGGTTCAAATTGCCATTTTTGGAAAGTAGGGGCAAAATGGTAATTTTTTAAAAGTTGGGAAACCAAATTCGAAATTTGGAAAACTTGAACCCTTTATACAATTTTGGGTAAAATGAGGATTCAAATTGGGCAAAGGTTGGTATTGGGGACCTAAAGTTAAGAAAAATAAACTTTAGGGACCTAAATGCAAATTATCGATAGTTTGTGAGTCTAGGCTTTTATGCCAAACCTTAAGTGAAAAGGTTGCTCAAATTGTGTAGGGACAAGTGTAATCAAAATGCTAGCAAGAGAAAGCTCACGTCGACATTGAAAAATCAATCGAGGATGAACATGCCACGATTAACGAGTGGGTGGGATTATTGACATCATACCTGGTTGGGATGATGGGCAAACAATGTTAAAACCTACTTACCAGTTGTAAGTAAAGGGAATCATACCCGGTTGGTATGATGGACTTTCTTGAAGGATGAGAAACCCATTTGCTGGTTGTAAGTGGAGGTATCATCACACCTGGTTGGTGTGATGAAGTGAAAATTATATTTTTTTCAAAAGTGTTCTCTTCTGACTATGTGTTAATGTTTAAACTCTTTGGGAGACCTTCTTGACGGGAGCTAGAACAGCTCAGATTGGCGAGAGGCCTCAGTTTTTCAACTTGTGGGGGCTAAATGCCCGGATTTAGAAAATCACGTACAGTGGGCCCAAGAAGGAGCTTGTAAACAAACATGAGATATGAAATCCATGAAAACTCTTAATGAAATGGATGTGTGATTTCGCCATGGTACCAAGACAGGACCGATAGTACTCGATGGACTGGCAGCAGTGCGTTAAGGCAAGGTCGACGGATCAGCCTAGACAAACAGCTGCAAGTCGAGTTGAGGGTTGGGGCCATTGGACCAGTGGAACCAAAGATAAATGGCTATGTGGGAAAACTATTGTTTGTGCATGCACTTGAGGTACATGACCATCAAGATGCCCAAGAGGGGTAATGATGCGTCCTAAGGGCTACTGGACGACATGGTGGAGATAAGGGTAGTTTGTCGTGCCAACAGTCGGAAAGCTCAATGTAGCTTCATGCGCATGAGACTGGGTGGGGACGAGATGAAGTCTCCATCCTCATACGAACACAAAGTATTTTGGTCTGAGGGTCGAACGCCTAGGACGTTCACTTAGACTCCAGGTAGAAGTCAAGGACGTTCACTTAGACTCGATCCACTAGTGGGTGCAGTAGTCGTAATTGTATCTCGCGAATGTGTGTACCCTTCCTGATGAAGAGTGTGTGTTGTTTGAGAAACACACCTAATATGGAAATGGGAAAAAGGTTTTGAAAACCTTGGAAAAGTTTTGAGAATCCTTGGAAAAAGAATTGGTAAACCTTGGAAAAAGGTTTTGGAAAAAGAGTTTAAAAATTGAGGAAAAATCCTTTTAGAATAAAATGTCGCCATTGGCAAGGTAAAAGTTTTGAAAACCAAATTTTGAGGAAAAACCTTATGTTTAAAGAAATGATAACCTTGGTGTGGCTATTTTTAAAACTAACTCCCAACACCTGCTTAGTGAGTTTTAGAACTCACCCCCTCCATTTTACCCCTTTTAGGTTACCAAAAGAAAACCAAACTTAAAGACCTCCCTATAAGACAGGTATGACAGTTTTAAGATATTCAGTTTTGTATAATAGTATTCCAGGAAAGAAGAACGCCTTACTCCTCACGGTTTAGAAAAGGGTGAAACCCTTCATGGACCAAAGGGAGTGGCGAGCTGCTCACAGAGATCCGACCAAACTAGGTTGGGGCGTGACAGAAAATATGTGAACATTTATTGAAATTAAACTCAACCTAATTAAGGGAATATTAGTTAATATGCAGATTGCAATAAAACAAGGCCACCTTAAGAAAATGTGGACATAATGTAAATGGAATAAGAGTTTAGTATTATTTTAGCTGTAGAAAATTACTCTAAATATGGATGGTCGTCACTACATTAGTAATGCAATTATTTATTGATCAAAGGAATTAATTCAGAAATATAAATTCTCAAAAAATGGAAAGAAATTACCATTCTTCCATACGACCCTTCCTTATCCCAATTTGATCAACCAAAAATGAGAATGACAACCAAAGGGAGAACTGATCAATTATGATAGCCAAAGAAAACACAAGATCAACCATCGCCAAGGAAAAACCAAAAGAGAAAGGAAAAACCTAGTTGACCAACATTTTGCAGTAACTCACCTTCAAATGTGAGTAGGAGGATACCAAGAGAAGACATCTCGAGTAATTTTGATTAGTACAGTAAGCCTCTTTCTTTCTATGAAACCCAACTATGAATGCACGTTAGATAAGTTAGTTCTTCATGCTTGATATGAAGTTGGGTATATTTACTTAATTGTCTAGGGCATTTTAAGAGTTTCAAAAGAAATGTAACTTTAGAAGAATATTTATCATAGTGATTTTGTTTACCTATGAAGATCAAATCAAGAGTACAAGATCTAGTGCATCAATTTATTATACATACATGTGAAGTTCAAGCCAAGATTAGGAAATTGATTACATCAATTTATTATACTTACCTTTGAAGTTAAAGTCTAGAAAATCTAATGCATCAATTGAAAAGCACCATCCTGCAGGAGAAAGTCTAAAGCAAGTAGCCCTCCATGTAATCCTACGAAACAAATAAAATCACTTTCTAATCTTCACATAATGCCATAACCAATAGGAATAATAAATGACAGGAAGATGCTCTCATTTCAGTCTCAACCTATGAGTCAATTGAAGGAAATTTGCAATGTGAAGGCTTCCATTTAAAGGAGGGTAAAAGTCTACCATTGGAGGTTATGATAAGGAAATTTCTGGGTGAACCGAACAACCTAACTAAACAAGAGGAAAAAACCCGTTAGGTGTCTATCACTTCAAATTACCACTAGAAGATATCAACGGAAATGTAAACCATGTCCTTTCGAAATAAGGAACTAGAAATTTTTCAAAAGAAAATCCAGGATACAAGTGAACCAAAATTAGTAAAGAAGTGTCATAACAGGAATTTGGAAAATTCCAAGTGGGCAAGAAATACCCAAACATCATGAAAAAGAATAATGAAGTTGATTGGATGTGAAAACCAAACTAGTTTAGGGTGAACCAAACTAGTTCAGGGTGAATTGGACTTGAACCGGATTGAACCATGAAGAACCGATTCAAAGATTTATTTTTCTAGGTGGCTTAAAAATAGCAAATTGAAAAATTGAAGTCACAATTAGATAGAAAATGAATTTAAAAATTTTTAGTTTTTGGAAAACCAGTCAAATCAGGCTAAAAACGGCTGATTTATGTTTTCGGGTCACTGAACCCGATCAGACCGGACCAGTCAACGGATCACTGCCACATCAGCGCCCAATTAGTAAGCATGACCAATTAGTGAGTGACGCGTGGCGAAGCATACTTTGTCAGTGTACAGTCAGCACATGGAAGCGTTAGCCAATCAAAAGGTGACATGTGTCCTCAGTCAATGGTTAGAGGAAGAGAATCCACGTTAGTGAAGACCAGCCAATAGGAGAGTGACACGTGTCAAACCAACAATTAACCGAATATAGTCAGCAGCCACATTAGAATGAATGGCCAATAGGAGGCTGCCACGTATTTGGTCAAAGGCTGACTAGTCTGTTGAGTAGGAATCCATGTTAGCAAAGCCAACCAATCATAGAGCGCCACTTGGCAAGTCCACACGTGCGAAACTCGCACGTGCCGCACAGGGTCGTCGTCTACCTTTGTATGAGCAGAAGACGGAAGGCCAAAAATGGATGGCCCTCTCTGGTGACTGTTAAACTCCTCTAACAAGGCCATAAATGAGAGAGTTAATGGCCAATCAATGGAGAAATAGATAGAATCGTCAATCCTTGAGCTCCTCTCCATTCGTTCTCCTCATCCCTTAAATGCTTGGAGAAGAAGAAGTGTCCATTTTTCGACGAAGCACGAACCAAAGCTCCAACTTGGTCACTTTTCTCCACCTTTGAAGTCAAATTATGGTTTTCTGGAATCTTGAGGAAGTCAGCTAAATGACGACATCCTCCATTAAGCTCGAGGATCGCCAGAGAAGCACCGGCAAGCTCACATAGTACCGTCGCTCCTCGACGATCTGCAACCCGAGCTGCTTGAGCTCAATTCGAGCCATCCTCAGACCAATTCTAGCCAAATCAAGCTCCCTAGACCACCACTAGAAGTGCCCCAACCTTCCCTGAGCTAAATTGGTAAGTCCCCTTTGTCGTCCTTCACCAGAATTCATTGTTCAAAGTCAATTTTTCCTGAAAACTAAATTGCAAAATTTGCACTGCTCAAGCCACTAATTGAAGTGTGGTTTGATCTTGGAAGAGAGCAATCCAATGGAATCAAAAGCTCTGATTTTTGGATCCTCACCAATAAGAAATTGAAACTTTCTCTCTCTAGACCAATTTTTCGATAAATCTCCATTCGGGCTCATTTTTTAGCCATTTTTAGCGTGCTAAAGCTTGAAATGATGAGGGAGACATAAAGAAGATGAATGAGAACATGAAAGGGGTCAATTAATAGAGTTTAAGGGATAAATTAAATGAAATAAGATGTCGGGGGTCAAATTGTAATTTTTGGCAAAATTGGGTAATTTGGAGATTTTTAGAAAATTGGATGTTGAATTACAATTAAAGGAAAATTGGAGGGATTTTTATGAAATTAACTCTCAATTGAGGGTCAATTGGAAATTTTTCAAAAGTGGGGGACCAATTGATAATTTTAAATAAAGTGAGTACAAATTGATAATTTTGAAAAAATTAAGAATCTATATGCAAACACTTGGACGTAAGAGGTCTTTTACGCCAAGTTTTACTTATGAGAATACTTGGACTTTGTAGGAATTGGTCGTACAAGTATTAGTGTAGAGAAGCACATTTGCAATTGGAATTTAGCAGGGACGAATGCGTCTAAGTACTTGGTGAGTGGGATTTTCTAACATCATACTCGATTGGGTTGATGAGCATTGTTTTTAGTTTCGAAAATCATTTTCCAAGAATGTTCTCCCCTAATTTTGTGAAACTACTTAAACTTTGGGAGACATTTCTGTCGGAGTAGCTTCCTATGCACTGAGACCAAGGTGGAAGGGGGGAGATGTCTCATCCCCCAACGGATATGAAGCATTTTTGGGTATGAGGGTTAGACTATTGATGTCTACTCAAACTCAGGATAGAAGTTAGAGACTTCTATCAGGGTGGATGGTAAAGATGCTCCGGTCCACAAGTGGATGTAGTCGAGGACTATTTCACAAATGTTTGAACCATTTTTGTTAATGGGTGTGTGATTGTTTGCTAAAAAAAATCTTGAGAAAAAGGGGAAGTAATGAAAGAGTTAAATCCACACATCAGTGAATATGAAAGATGTTATAAATCCTTTTGAAAACTCATCCTAATGCCCGCTCATTGAGTTTTAGAAACTCACCCCCTCACCTTAAATCTTTTTTTTTTAGGAAAGAAGATGACTCTCTAGGAAATCCTTACGCCAAGTCCTAAAAAATCCAGGTCAATTACTATTAATGTTTTCAGTTTAGTATAATGTTATTACAGGGAACAATGACAAAAGGTACGTCTGATTCCTTGCGGTTTTGGAAGTGGTAACTCTTCCTAGACCAAAGGGAGTGGCAGGTTGCTCACGAGGTTTCCAACCAAACTGGATCGGGGAATGATAGAAAAACTAAGGCTATGGAGGAGAAGATTAAAACTTAGGCATTGATGCCTTAAACCTGATGTATAGATAACTTCTTTGGGTGGAATTGAACCTAGTATGGAGTAAGCAATTCATTTTGACAACCTAAAATAGAGAAAGAAAGATTAGAGGAAACAAATTAAAAGAAGCAACTAAAGAAATGCAAGGAATAAAGGAAAGGGGAAAGATAGTGCCCTCTCTTGATTGTGTACTTGCAGGAGCCTAAACAACTAACCACCAATAGAAACATAATCAATGTCGTTCATTAATTACTAAAAAGAAGCAATGGAAGAATCAAAGAATACCTAATGAATATAAGAACCTTGAGAGTGAACCTCAAGTTGTAGGAAACCTTAGATTCTGATGGATGCGGAAGGACAAACTTCAAACTACATAATTGGAATCCTCCAAGGCGAGCATGATGAAACAAGGAAACCTAAAACCACATACAAATTAATGGCAGATTAGGAGCAGGAAGCTCATCCCGAGTTAGCTAGACAACAAAGGGAACAAGTAACTGATCTTCATACATTGGGTGCTTTTTAGACGAATTACAGTGAGCATCATGAAACTCAAATTTGACTAGTGGGAGCTATGACAGCATCATAGCAACAACATAGGACCCTTTAATGGAAGGAGAAGGTTGAATTCAGGAAATTTGAAATAGGTATGGAAACCCAATTAAGGAATCTCAAAGTAGGACGCAAGTGGGCAATGCATGAGGATATTAGGAAATCACAAAGATCGATGGTGTCATGCCCCGACCCGGTTTGGTAGGATACCTGAGCAACCCGTCACTCACACGGTTTATTAAGAGTTTCCCCTTCTCTAAACCACAAGGAGTAAGGCATCATTTCACCTGCATCTTTCCTAGAATATCATTAATCAAAACTAAATATATTAAATCTTACATAATTGTCTCGCATGTTTGGCTATAGGAAAATCTTTGGGTTTGTTTTCCCTTGGTTACCTTAAAAGGGGTAAAGGGAGGGGGTTAGTTTAACAACTCAGTGAATGCGTGTTGGATAAGAGTTTTCACAAAAAACAACTTTAATTGGAGTGTGTCAAACTCCTTATTTTCTTTATGAATATTCTTTTCTTCAAATTCCGGTTTTCAAAACCATTTTCCAAGGTTTACCAATTCTTTTCCAAGGATTCTCAAATCCTTTCCAAGGTTTTGAAAACCTCTTTCCCATTTCCATATTAGGTATGTTTCACAAACAACACACGCCCTTCATCAGGAAGGGTACGCACATTTTTGCAAGAAGTAGTTATGCCGACTACACCCACTTGTAGATCGGAGCGTCTTTACCATCCACCCTGATAGAAGTCCCTGACTTCTACCCGAAGTCTGAGTGAACATCTCTGATGTTCAACCCCACAAACCCAAAATACTTCATGTCCATATGAGGACGAAGACCTCATCCCGACCCCACCTCGGTCTCATGTACATGAAGCTATGTCGAGCTTCCTTAACTACTGGTACGACAAACTGCCCTTATCTCCACCATGTCGTCCAGTAGCCCCTAGGACGCATCACTACCCCTCTTGGGTGTCTTGATGGTCTTGAATATCAAGTGCATGTACAAACAATAATTTTTCCACAATGCCATTTATCTTTGGGGCCACTAGTCTAACGGCCCCGACTCTCAACTTGATATGAATCAAATTGGGCACTCTTTGATTCACAAGTTAAGGGCCAAAAGATTTGATAAAGGACTAATTGGAGCAATTGAAGAAACCCAAGTGGAAGCCCAAAAGATGAGCCCAATAAGATCTCAAGCCCAAAAGAAGAGCCCAATAAGATCTCAAGCCCAAAAAAAGATCTCAAGAAGATAATTCAAATTTGAAATTCAAAATTGAATTTAAAGTAGGAGATTTATCATAAATCTTCTAGAAGATTAAAGTAGGAAACAATATATTTTCTAGATATAATCAAGAAATATATTAGCAATATTTTCTATATGGTTGGCATGTCAACCCCAATATTTTATTTTCTTATTTAGATAATTGCTAATATTCTCAAGTGCCTATAAAAGGCTAACTTTAGACCATTGTAGACACATCTTTGATTTCAATTTTATTGTGAGGTTTATGTCTTCTTTCTCTTTTGAGAGAACTTTTGAACTTATTAAGTTTTTACTTGTGGCGTTCAAGCAATTAGACTTATCATCAGGGTTTTCTAGGTGCTCTTCTTAGAGGTGTTTGGTGTGGCGTCTACTTTTACCCGTACCTTGTTCTTAACCAAACAAGGTATATTCCATTCTTTTTACTTGCGTCGTGAAAGGCTTGGGGTCTATTCCATATTTGGTGCAGGGTGTCGTTAGTATATTGGCGGGGTTCGCATCAGTTGGTATCAGAGCACACGGATGCACGATAAGTTCCATACTATCCTTTCAATTTTCGTTTTATTTTTCTGATCTTCTATCTATCTCTATCCAGTAAAAAAAATCACAAAAAAATCTCTTTTTTTCTTTTATCGAGTTATATTTTCATTATCTTCTATCTATTTCTAGTCCATATAAAAAAATCACAAAAAAAATCTCTTTTTCTCCTATCTAGTTATACTTTCATTCTACTTCTATTCTCTATAAAAAAATCTCATCTTTTTATCTACTTTCTCTATAATAGAAAAAGCCAAGAAAAAAAAGCTGAAATAAAAAAAAGCCAAAAAAAATATTAAAAAAAAGGCGTGCAAAAAAAAGAGTTAAAAGAATAAAAAAAAGCACAAAAAAGGCATAAAAAAGGAAAAGAAAAAAAAGGCACAAAAGTATATATTTAGTTTCTTATTCATTCTATTCTCTTAGATTTTATTCTTCTTCCTATATTTTTTTTTTTATATTTTCATATCTTACACTTACAATCCTTTTTAGAATTGATTTTTGAAACTTTGTTGATTTGTCTTGATTGTTCCTCAAGTTGAACGTCTTTATGAAAATGATTTGTTCTTTAGTTCAATTAAAATTGAAAGAAGACATATGAGTGGAAAAAGGCAAGAGTGTTTTAAATCTTTAAGAAAAAGCCATTTAAGTGTTAAACAGGAGTGTTTGAGAGAAACATGTGAGGGAGAGTTGCGAGGTTCTTTTGTTTCTAACAATTGGTAGGATTACAATTTCCAACAAAGAGGAAACACATGGAAAGAAGCCAGTTTCCCTCAGCCCGTTCAAAATCTAGATTGGAAAGTCATGATGAAATAAGTTGTAAAGTCTGGATTTGAGCCACTTCACACGCAAATGGATTGCTTGGAGGAAGGTGTGAGACGTCGTTCACATCAACATACTTCTGTTGAACAACAACCTTGGGTCTTTCAATCTAAGCGTTTCGATACTAAAAAAACTCGAGGAATTTGAAGATCTTCAAGTTAACTGTGATAGTGTCGGACACAATTCCATCAATCAATGTACTCCAAGTGAAAGGGCATGGATTGATGATATCATGGACAACCAACGTGAGAATCTATTTCATACTTGTTGTTCTATGAAAAATAGAGTTTGTTCTGTTATCATAGATGAGGAAGCTGCACTAATATGGTTAGCATCGAGCTTGTGGAGAAGTTGGCATTACCTACACTGAAGCATCTGAATCCTTATCAAATTCAAAGATTGAACGATCAACACAAACTCGAGGTAACCAAGCAAGTGTTGGTTTCATTCTTTATTTGAAGATATAAGGATGAGGTATTATGTGATGTGGTGCCAATGCAAGCATGCCATATTCTATTGGGACAACCTTGGAAGTTTGATTGTAAAGTTACACATGATAGATTAACAAATAGGTACTCATTTGTGATGCATAATAGACCGATATCTCTTGTACCTTTGACTCTATAGCAAATACATGAGGATCAATTGAAAAAGAAAAAGGCAAATAAAAAGAAAATAGTAGAAAAACAAGAAGAGATAAAAGCCATAATTGAAAAGAAAGATATAAAAGGCAAAGTGGAAAAGGAAGAAAGAGAAATAGAAGAGAGAAAAGCCAAAATTGAAAAAGAAAAGAAAAAAGTCATAATTGAAAAGAAAGAGAGTAAAAATAATTTTATAAGTTTACATGTCCTTACAGTACCTATGTACAAGGATATATTTTTAAATACTATCCCCATTGTCGGATATTTGCCGAGCAATATTTTATCTTTTTTGCAGGAATTCAAGCATGTTGCAATGAAGAAATCTCGTGGTTTAGCACTAACTCGAGGAATCAAGCATCAAACTCAACACCAAGTCATAAAGCTGATGACAAAGAGAATGATACCCAGGAGAATTAATCCACCAGTTGTGCAACTATCCAAATGGGGTAAGACTTGTCAAACATACATTGATTGTCGAGTTATTGACAATACCCAAGTATATTTTCGATACTCTATTCCTTATTTAGATCATATGGTAGATGAGTTGTATGGATATTATTTTAGTTCAAAAGTAAATTTTAAAGGTGAATATAATAAATTTCGAATTAAAGATAAATATGGATTGAAAAATGCATTAATGACAAAACCTGGTTTATATGAATGGTTAATTATAATTTATTGTTTAACTAATGCAACTAATATTTCTATGAGATTATTGAATTATTTATTAAATACTTTTATTGAAAAGTTGGTTGATATATATTTTGATTATATAATAATATATAATATGTCCTCATATGAATATGAAAAATATTTAAAAATTGCCTTAAATATTTTTATGAAATATATGTTAATTTCTAATTTTAGTAGATATATATATTGTTGGAATGATCTTATATTTTCTAAATATGTTGCTATTTCTAAATGGATTGTAATTAAAAAGAAAATTAAGGCAACTCAAGATTGGCCAATATCTTATTTGGTAAGTGAGATGAGAAGTTTTCTTAGATTAACTTACTTTTATATAGATTATGTTTCTAAATTTAATAGTTGTCATATACCTCTCACTTTATTTTTAGAAAAGAATATTTTATTTATATTATGTGATGTGCAAGGAAATATATTCAAATATTTAGAGGATAAAGTAACTAGTTTCCATTTTATTGCATTACCTAACTTTCCTAAATTATTTAAACTTAATTGTGAAGTATCAAAAATAGGCAGTTTAGATATATTGATAATATATTTTAGTGAAAAGTTGAGCAAAGTAGCATTCAACTATCATAACTATGATAATGAAATATTTATGTTTTCTCACCCTTTACAAATAAGGCAGCTAAGGCAAAAAGAATATATTATTCACATGAATCATGTGTTTGATTTGCATATTAAGAGGAAGTATAGGTTGAAGAAGCGTCATGCAAGGTTGGTGGTTTTCATCAAGACTTTTCCATATGTTATCAAGTATAGACAAGGTATGAAATATATCGTTGTCAATTCACTATCACGAAGGTGACAAGATGATCTAAGATTTGCGGACAAATCATTTTCAAAAAGGGGAGAATGATATGAATCAAATTGGGCACTCTATGATTCACAAGTTAAGGGCCAAAAGATTTGATAAAGGACTAATTGGAGCAATTGAAGAAACTCAAGTGGAAGGCCAAAAGATGAGCCCAATAAGATCTCAAGCCCAAAAGAAGAGCTCAATAAGATCTCAAGCCCAAAAGAAGATTTCAAGAAGATAATTCAAATTTGAAATTCAAATTTGAATTTAAAGTGGGAGATTTATCATAAATCTTCTAGAAAATTAAATTAGGAAACAATATATTTTCTAGATATAATCAAGAAATATATTAGCAATATTTTATATATGGTTGGCATGTCAACCCCAATATTTTATTTCCTTATTTAGATAATTGCTAATATTCCCAAGTGCCTATAAAAGGCTAACTTTAGACCATTGTAGACACATCTTTGATTTCAATTTTATTGTGAGGCTTATGTCTTCTTTCTCTTTTGAGAGAACTTTTGAACTTATCAGGTTTTTACTTGTGGCGTTCAAGCAATCAGACTTATCAACAAGGTTTTCTAGGAGCTCTTCTTAGAGGTGTTTGGTGTGGTGTTTACTTCTACTCGTACCTTGTTCTTAACCAAACAAGGTATATTCCATTCTTTTTACTTGCGTCGTGAAAGTTTTGGGGTCTATTCCATATTTGGTGTAGGGTGTCGTTAGTATATTGGCGGGGTCTTTTCCACCCCGGTCTCATGTACATGAAGCTATGTCGAGCTTCCTTGACTACTGGTACAACAAACTGCCCTTATCTCCACCATGTCGTCCAGTAGCCTGTAGGATGCATCACTACCCCTCTTGGGTGTCTTGATGGTCTTGAATATCAAGTGCATGCACAAACAATAATTTTTCCACAATGCCATTTATCTTTGGTGCCACTAGTCTAACGGCCCCGACTCTCAACTCGACTTGCAGCTGTTTATCTACACCGGTCTGTCGACCTGGCCCTCACGTATTGCCGCCAATCCATCGAGTATATCGGTCCGGTCTTGGTACCATGGCGAAATCACACATTCCATTCATTTAGAATTTTCATGGCATAAATATCACATGTTTGTTTACGAGCTCTTGCTCGTGCCAATTGGCCTTGGGCCAATTATGCGTGATTTTCCAAAACCGGGTATTTTTGCCCTCAAGTTCCAAAATCGAGGCCCCTGGCCTATCTGAGCTATTCCAGCTCTCATCAAAAAGGTCTCCCAAAAGTTTTAACCATTAGAACACAGTTAGGGGAGAACACTTCTGTCAAAAATAAACTTTCTATCCATCACACCAACCGGGTATGATGACATCTCCACTTACAACTGGTAAGCGGGTTTTCTACTTCCTTCCAAGAAGTCCATCAAACCAACCAGGTATGATCTACTTACAATCGATAATTAGTTTTTTTTGCATAGTTCTCACATCACTTCCATTAGGTGTGATGTCAAAATTTCACATAGAAGTGGTTTTTCATTTACCATGTGCTCATCATCCCAACCAGGTATGATGTGAATAAACCCACTCATGGTGGCTTCCAATTTAGAAAAGGTGCTCATCATTCCAACCGGGTATGAAGTGTAAATTAGCCCACACACCCGATAATCGCAGTGTATTCCTTCTTAGTCAGTTTTACCTCTACACTAGCTTATCCTTGCTACCGTTTCGGTCCTTCATGTTCCTACACGATTTGGACATCCTTATCTATTAATATTTAGCATGATAGCCTTCATTCCTCACGTATGAACAAAAATGCCCAAAATTTTCAGTTAATTACATTTAGGTCCCTAAACTTCTTTTTTCTTTGACTATAGGTCCCTAATGCTAACTTTTCCCCAAATTGAGTCATGAAACTTCCAAAATTCACTTTGGGTCCTCAATTTACTCAAAATCACTTAAGGGATTCAAGTTTCCCAAATTTCTAATTTGGTCCCCAACTTTTTAAAAATTACCATTTTGCCCCAACTATACAAAAATGGCAATTTGACCACAATTATTTTTAAAAATTGACCAATTGGTCCTCCGACATCCTTTTCATGGCCAATTGACCCTCAACTTTGGGAAATTGCAATTTGGTCCCTCAATTTTATGAAATCCCCAAAATTTTCCCCTTTCAAACTAGCTGAATTTGATTTCATCAAATTAACCATTCAATTTGGGTTAATTGCTCCAATTGAATGTATGGATTAGTTCCTACACTTATACTATTCAATTGAGCTTTGAATCGCGTCATTTGGGTATGAATTGAGCTCAAACGGAGCTTCGTTTGAAAACTAAACTTAGATAGAGGAAGCTTTGAAAGCTTTCCATCAAAGGTGCGGCGGTCCGATTTCTCTATCAGGAAAGATAGCTCTCTTCCTGAGGTATTTCTAGGATCAAGAATTTCTAAAATTGGTCTCGAATTGGGGGATAATTTCGTTAGTGAAATCTATAGTTTCTGTCACTAACTTCGACTTGCAACGATTGAGAAGGGACGAATTGGCTTACCTTTTAGCTCAATTGAGGTCGTCTAAGGGCTGTAGGAATGTTGGGAGAGCTTGGTTTAGCCGGAGGAGGGTTGAATTTAGTTGTTTTCAGCTCAGCCAAAACAGGGAAGCTTCAGTCGAATGGATACTATCGGAGCTACTTCATTATTTAATCACGCTGGCGATCCTCCGATTGAATGGATACTACCGTCGAGTAGCTAACTTCTCCCCGAATCTAAGGAACCTGACCTCACCATCTAAGGCTCAGAAAAATGCCCAAGTCTGAGCTCTAGTTTGAGCTTCACCTAAAATTGGATTAGTAGATAGAGAGGAGTTTTCATGTGTGAGGAGTATGAATGGAGAGGAGGTCTTCATATAGGGAGCTCGGGGACTCTCTAGCCATCTGAATGGCGTCTTTATGGTGCTCATTCATGGTTTGAAACGCCCTGAACAGAGACTTTTCACCTTCATCGCATTGTTCATTTTTTTCGGCGAATGAACTGTGCTGTCATCTAAAGGAAGAAGACGACATTGTTCCGAACTGGACTGAACCGTTTCTGAACAAGTCTGAACAGGGTTTAATGCTTAAACTGGTCGGTTCAAGCCCGATTCGACCAAGTTTTTAAAAATTAAAAATTTCTAAATTCATCTAAATTCATTCTCTATCCAATGTTGGCTTCAATTCCTAATTTGAATATTTTAAGACACCTAGAAAAATAAATTTAGAAATCGATTCAATGTTGGTTCAATCTGGTTCACCTGAACCGGTTTGGTTTTCACTTCCAATTCATCCCAAAGTCCTTTTCTATGTCTTTTATGACTCTTTAGGTCACTTGGGATTTGTAAATTTCTTGTTTTGTCCTTTCTCTAACGGTTGGGGTTCGTGAACCAGTTCGGTTTTCTCACCCATGTTGACCGGTTCTTTCCCCGATTTCCTTGTCTTTAAGGGACGGGGTTTACAACTCTCCCCTCCTTTTAGGAGTTTTGTCCCCAAAACTTAATTAGCAACCTTTGCATTTGGAATAATTTCCTTTGGTGTCAACTTGGGGTTTGCTTAACATGTTAACTCTTCGATTGTTCTTTTAGTTAGCCCCCTTTAAATCACGCGTTTAAGGAATTTCTTTTCCTTTACATTCTTTACTCCCTCCATGAAGTTTACCATAACTAGTATGTCTTGCTCGTGAGTCCAAAGGTATATCCCTAGGTTCACATCTTCCTTTGCTTAGGGCAATATTCTTTATCGTGAGGTTCTTGCTCAAGATTTCAGGATTGGGAGTTCTAAGATATCCAATTATTCATGTGTCTAGTTATTCTATTTATTGTTGAAACCTTAACTCGGTGTTCTTTCGAGCATTACATACTTGTTTTCACAGGTTTCAATGTTATTACCCCTTCGTCCTATTTTGACCCTTCCTTCATCAATCATTTCTTACAGCTTTGGTCAAAATTATGTCTAACCTCGTCATGCTTACCAACTGACTCTTCCTTACTTGAGACACATTTTTCCTTAGAACTATTGGACTTACATGCCCCTTACAGTATAACACACTCTAGAACCTATATTTGACCATTTTAAATTTTAGAACACTTCCATAATTATTGTTCTTAACTTTCCAACTTTCAGGAATCGCATAATTTTATCATTTTTTTCGTTTGGTAGTATTATTTAACTACTTATACCATTTTCCCATCAACTTATATAACCGTGTCGATTTTTCTTACAACACTCGTCATTTCCTAATTTTTTTATTGTATCTTTTCAGTTACAATTATTGGATTTACAGTTGATTTACCAACACTATAGAATTCTTCCCTATTTATGTCATTTATCATTACTAGTGGCATCTTTTACTCAATTATTTTTTCTTTCGCTAAATTCATTTTTACTCATTTGTCTATTTCATTATTATTTATTCTGAATTAATCCCTTTTGTTCTACCTATTAATTATTTTATTTATTAAGTTCCCATTTTACTATTTTGTTCTCTAATATATAACTCAAATTAGAGATTACATTCAACCTTCTTAACATTTATTTAAATTAAAGATTATATTAAACCTTCTTAACATTTCTTAATATTTATTCAAATTAGAGATTATATTCAACTTTGTTAACATTTCTTAAAAGGTATTAACCGCATTCAACTCCCTTATATTAAAATATCTATTTTATTTCTTGTTCCCTATAAAAAAAACTTTCAACTATTAATCTTATTTCTTGTATTTTATCCTATAATTCGTCTACTCTTTTGGAGCTGGCTCCATTAGGCGATAGTGGACCAAGATCAACCTTGGTGGTCATTTTCTTTATAAGACAAACTAAAAAGTAAAACTTCATTTTGGTTCCGCCAGCTCATTTTTCTCTCATAGAGAGCCAAGTTCACCAGCAAAAAATCCACCTCAATAATAATCCATCACCCCAAGAACAGGAAATCAGCAAGATCCTATCAGGAGTGGAACATTAATTAAATCATGAAAGCGTATTGTTCACGGGATACTGCTATTCACCATCACGTCACAATGAGCAAATTCAGAAAGTTCGTGGTTAGAGGAGAGTGAAAAGAGAGATTCCAGACAATAGCAGATACCAGATACCACAAGGTACCCATCCAGTAAATCCATCAACAGACTATGTGCTAGTTGATGCATCCACAGCTTCATGCTTGCCATCTCCTTCAGCTTCCATTGGCTTCGAGACTTCTATATATACAATCAAATTCAAATACACAATCATTATACTGAAAGCACAATGTTCCTAGTTGAAGGATATGCATGACTGGTTTCATTGATATCCTTATGATTAACATAGTTCTATCTTGTTTGATTTCCTCAAGTTTCGTTTTTTTTTTGTCCAAACCCTCAGGTTTCATTTATATCCCTTATACTCATATATCTTTTCCCCACATTCCCTTTTCCTGTCCAGAGAAATGTCAATCCTTGCAGTCATTCCTATGGCCAATTCTTCTTGGACGCTGGCAATTATTATTAAACTATAATGAATGTGTAAAACAATTGGTTTTAAGTTGGGCTATATGGAAACTGTACGAAACCATTATCCAACTTAATCAGTTCCCCAGAGTATAATATTCGGCGGATAAATGTTCTTTATACCTTAGCTTAAGCTCAATTACCCACTAAAAGAAATATACTGCCCCCTTGTAAGCAGGAAATGTGATTCTCATTGAAACTGAAAATTTTCTAACAGAAGATGGAATTAAACATGACATGCCTAACACAGCATATGACTATGTTTTTTACCTTCATCATCACTATCTTCAAAGTCATCACCAGCATCGCCTCCCATTCCACCAAATTTCTGAAATTATGAAATAAATCATTAGATATTTAAGAGGAACAAAAAATTAAAAAGATTAAAGAAAAAAACTGAGATATTGGACCCTACCGAAAAGTCCATTCCACCCAAATCCATGTTTCCTACACCCATGTCGCCTCCCATTCCACCAAATTTCTGAAATTACAAAATAAATCATTAGATATTTAAGAGACTCAAAGAATTAAAGTATGATTGAAGAAAAAACAACTGAAATATTGGACCCTACCGAAAAGTCCATTCCACCCAAATCCATGTTTCCTACATCTGGTATTAGAACATCAAGTGCATATATTAGATAACAATGTTATATCGGTTGGCAGAAATGTGAATACCCAGGCCATAAACAAAAGAAGTCAACAAGGTAAAGTATATAGTTGTACCATTGTCATCTTCATCCTCATCCACCCATTTATCCCAATCAACTTTGATATAGTGAGGCAGCTTGCCCTCACCACGCAACAATTTCTTCCACCACACTTTTTCTGACTTCTCCAAGATACAGAATATATTTCGAACTCCAATGTTAATTTTGCTCTCCTAAATTGAAGGAACAATTGGAATACAATCCGTTTACATAAACAGAGTGATAATATAGATAAATACAAATCAAACACTGGGTTTTACTCACCTCTACATTAACCTTGTCAAAGAGCTCTAGCTTTAACTCGTAGGAGTTATTCTCTGCTCCACCCTTGGCAGTGAAGGTGAAAATCCCATCTGGCTCAAGGTTCACTTTAGCATCTTTCGCGTCAGGCAACACCACCGTAAGGAAGACTTGATCTTTCCTTTGGGCCCACTTCAGCTCAGGATGCCGGCTGTAAAATGATTGTGTAATTACAAGCAACAACATTGAAAACAAATGCATCACATGAAGGTTTCACATTATGTATTTCCACATATTAACGGCTGAGACCCAAATGTGAATAGGATTCAAAGAGACTTAACCCATAGAGTCCTCCAATAGAAGATGACTCTATAATGATCCATAGAGACCTCCCATAGAAGATGACTCTATAATGATCTTAATAGGCAACTGATATTCCTTTATGGATTTCAACTTCAGAATGGACTTTTCTGCAAGCCAGATTTTATAATTACACAAATACAAAAGAAGAATAGTCTTCCAGGTAAAATACAGAACACTCTCTGGTATCACAGTTGAGTACTCCTTTATATTATTAATCAGAAAACCTAATAATCCCAGGATCCCCATTGAAATAATAAACATCGATACTCAAACAGCAATCTCAATGGCGTGCCGGTAGGCCAAGATTTCCAGATAATGGCAATGAATGACTAAAGGCCCCAGCAAAAATAAATTGATTTTCTTCTAACCACTCAAATATCGCTTTTTCTTGATATAGCTTTAGTAAGTTTCCAAACAATGTAACGATAAGCAGCTCAGTTGCTGAAACCACGGGCGGAAATCCAAATATAACACCATTTCAAGGAGCCCATCATCAGAAATTAGGCAAAAACCATGATTCTCATTCAGTTGGCCAAGCAGACAGCAAGATAGACGGTACCATAGTTAGTACGGATATAAGATGAGAATCCACGGAGAACAAACGACGATTACCTCATTCTGTCGTCTCTAAAGGGAATCAGCGGTTGTACAGGAGAAGAGAAACAAAGCTGACGTCCTTCGAAGAAGGAAAGCAAGACTAGGTGTGAGAGCGGCCGCTGTACGCGTTTATGTAGGTAGTGACTTCTTTCTCACGCTCACCGAGAGAGGGGACGAAATTTAGGAGATATTGCACAAACTATTAAGCGTAAACCTACAATAGTCCTTGTTATTTATCAAAATTAATATTTTAGTCCATATTATTAATTTACCATCAACGAAATCCAAATATTAAGTATTTAGTTAATAAAATACTCAAGCGTGAGATTAGGAGGCTGCAAACGAGTGGTGGGCTCAAACCCTAATCTTTGGGCTGCCCCTCTGTTCACTGTCTCATGCTAATTAATTAATAGAAAATGGGAACACTTTCTCGTTCCATCCAGACCACATAAGTCGGCTGGAAAAGAAAAACAAAATCAACGGCTGTGATTTCTAAGGGAGCTCGAGGAAACGAATATGGGCTACAATTTAGCATAATTTTGGGCTCATAGTACATTTGGGCTGAGTTGTTATATAGTTTGTAGTCATCGCATATGTTTAAATATGATCAACCCACCAACTCCAAGTTTCTCCCTTTTTGCCCTTTATTACGGTGGGATCTCATCCATCCAATTCATGGAAGAAAGAGGAGTGGTAAGGACTAAGGCCAATGCTAAACCGTGACCAGGGCAGTACTGATGATTCTTATATGCCTGTCTTTTCTTTTTTGGTATCACGCGAGGCTCTCATTTCGAAGATACTCCTCTTTAGAAAATTTGGCACAATAATATAATAGAGTTATTTATCATTTACTATCTATTAACCATTTTCTTTCTACTATAATATCTCCCTATATTCTTCTTCCCTGTGCCACTTCTCATTTATGTGGTAATATCACTTCCACCGAGTTAGCTTGGTTTTCTACGATGAAATAAAATTTACAATTCATCTATTGCCCACACAAACTTCATGAAAATTGAGTAACTTGAGATGATTCTCTTTTATTGTAAATAATTTAATATCCAATTATCTATTCACTCTTATTGTTCTACTAATTCATCACTTCATATAATTTTCCTTATATTATTACATTTTTTTATTACATGAGGGTCAATTACTTGTGATAATAATATTGATATTAGGTTGACCTCCAATTAGAGATTTCTTCCTCTCTTAAGGTTGCCCACTTTAGTGAATGTTTAACTAAGCTCATATTTAAGTCTAATCTATTTTATAACACCCCTAGAACATACCATATTTTATAAAATTGAAATTTTAGAAAATTGTGAATTAGAATAACTCACCGGAGAAATCAAGATTTAATTACCACGAGACTTGAAAATTAAAAAAAAATAATTTTAGGGCAAATGTGTCACCCTAGCTTGATTCACAATTGACGATTACATTTAACTCGTCAAATTTTCTTAATATTATAATAATTAATATATTTACCAAGGTAAAATCAGAAAAGACAAATACTTGAAATAAAAATCTATACAATAATTTTCAGCGAAAACTTGAATGTGTCTTTCATAAATAGCAAATCCAAATCTTTATACAATAACCTATAAATATAGCAACTGATAATTATGTAAATTAAAAATTTGTATACAAACTTTGAGATATACCTTAAATTGTACTCATTTTGTAGGTAATGTATCGACTCGTGTATCACGAAAACTCAACTTTTCACCTATAATTATTTGGGAGAGTGAATGAGCTCACAATTTAGTGAATGAAGTAGTTGGACCAATACATGACTTACAATTTCATACTTAATATGTAAATTTATTCATTATTCAACAATTTTAATCACAATTACATTGGGTCAAACTCTCTCTCCCCCCCAAAATCACAACAATAATAATATTATATGTGTCACGCCTTAACCCGTTTTTCTCGTTCAGATATATAGATAACCCGCCATATACTCCTAATTATACAACAATGGATGCATCACAATAAAATAAATCAAGTTATTTTCCAAAAATATTAAATTAGAATTTGAAAAATAAACATTTACAAATGATACCCAAACCAAGTACTGAATATAATTTATACATTTGGAACATTTGTAGATTTCCAATCATCTACGACTCTAGAAAGTATCTCAATTTCCTGAAAGGAGTATTATAGGGAGTGAGTTCACAACTTAGTTAGAGGGGTTAGCTGTCATAGTGATGTCATGTCCATATTTAGCATATACTCTAAAGCATTACGAAGGAAGGTTTAGTAAAATAATATTTAAACATAAATAGGTTTAAAGTTTTAATAAAATGTTTGTATTGACAAGTTTATATTTTATCCAATCCATTGGGAAGAACCTATCATTATGTTTATTTGTAATAAGGCTTAAATGTTTACTTTATAAAACTTGTATTCGATAAACATATCATAATTTCTCCCTCATGTAGAAAGTCACACATTGGCAGAACAAACATTCGATCTGTTCCACTTGTGGTTCGAATCAACTTTACCAACCACCTTGGTACTAGGCTACAACCTCTACCACATTGGTGTGAGGCTATGACTTATACCACATTGTTCTGAGGCTACAACCTCGATCAATAGTTTGTGTGAGCACTACTGTAAAACTCGCCCTTTGGAATTATGAAAAATCGGGAAAAGAACCAGTCAAACCGAGTGAGAAAAACTGATCTGGATCACAAATCTGATCATTAAAGAACGAGCAATTTGGAGAATTTACAACTCCTGAGTAACCCAAAGGTTTCACAAAACCTTAGGACAATTTGGGAGAGAAAAACCAGACCTGTTCAGGAGAACCGGATCCGAGTTGGATTGAACCGATTTATGAACCGAGTCGGTTCATGAACTAGAACCGATAGAGAAAAGGTAAACCAAGAAATTTATAAATTCCAAGTGACCTAAGGAGTCACAAAAGTCATAAAAAAGGTTCGGAACCCGGTTCGGACTGGTCTAGTTCAGTTCGGAACAGTGTCGTCCTCTTCCTTTAGATGACAACACTGTTCACTCGCTGAAAAATTGTGCAGCGCCGACAAAGCTGAAAAGTCTCCCACCATGAAGTTTCAAGCAATGAATGACAGCCATTAATGCACCAATCAGATGAACAAGAAGTCCCTGAGCTTCCTATATAAAGAGCCTCTTCTCATTCATCCTCTCCACACCTGAAAACTCCATTCTCTCTCAACTGCTCTAATTTTCGGTGAAGCTCGAACCAGAACTCTAACTTGGGCACTTTTTTGAGCCAAACAAGGCGAGGTCGGGTTTTTTAGAATCGGGGGGAGGTCAACTACACGCTTGTAGTCTCTATTTACACTAAGGGTTGCCGAAGAAGCGCCGACATGATCGAATAGTGAAGCAACTCTAGTAGACCGAATCTACCCTATTTTAGTTGAGCTGAAATTGGCCAATTCGAGTCCTTCTCAAGCCAAACTAAGCCCTCCCAATACCTCCACAACCCTCCTACAACTAAATTAGAGCTGAAAGGTAAGCCAATTCGTCTCCACTCTGTAATTTCTGATCGGTGCTAGAGAGAGAACCGACAAAACTTCAATGATAAAGTTCTCACTCAATTCGGCATCAATTGATGCAATTCTTGATCCTAGGAGGAACCTTAGGACACGAGTTATCTGCACAAATCGAAAGCTTGGACCGTCGCACCCCCGACGATAAGCTTTTAGAGCTTTTTATCTTTAAGTCCAATTTTCCATCGAAGCTCTGTTTGAGCTCATTCCGGCACCAAATCGTGTGATTCAAGGTGCAATTGAATCGTATGAAGGTGTAGAAACTCCAATCTAACTTCTATTTCAACAACTAAACTCATTTGATCGGACAATTTTATGAAATCAAATTCGACTGAGTTAGAAAGTTAAAATTGGGGAAAACTTGGGGATTTAAAAAATTAGAGGGACTAAGGTGCAATTTCATAAAATTGAGGACCAATTGGGTATGATAAATATGTTGGAGGATAAAATGGGTAATTTTTGGGGCAAAACTTACCATTTTTGTAAAGTAGGGGCAAAATGGTAATTTTGGAAAAGTTGGGGGACCAAATTGAAAATTTGGGAAATTAAACCCCTTTTGTGAAATTAAATAAATTGAGGTATCAAGGTGAATTTTAAAAGTTTTGGGACTCAGTTTGAGAAAAAACTGGCATTAGGGACTTAAAGTTAAAGAAAAATAACTTTAGGGACCTAATTACAAATAAATGAAAAGTTTAGTTTTCTCATTCATTTGGATTGAATGAAGGCTATTAGATCGAGGGATAATGAATAAGGATGTTCATATCGTGTAGGAACACGAAGTAACAGGAATGCTGACAAGGACAAGCTTGTGTGAAAAGAAGGAACTGGTCGAGAGGAATTCACTGCATTAATGGGTGAGTAAGATTTTTATATCATACCCGATTGGAATGATAAGCACCTCAGAAATGAAAACCCATTGTTAAGTGGTTTTTTAAACATCACACCTGAGAGGAGTGATGTGAAAATTACATAGAAAAACTACTTACTGGTGTAAGTAGATCATAACCCGGTTGGTATGATGAAACTTCCTCGAAGGAAGTGGAAAACCCGCTCATCGGTTATGAGCGGAGATGTCCTCATACTCGGTTGGTATGATGGACAATTGAAAAGTATATTTTGTCGGAAGTGCTCTCCCCTAACTATGTGCCACTGCTTAAACATTTTGGGAGACCTTATTGATGGGAGCTCGAATAGCTCATATAGGCTAGAGGCCTCAATTTTGGAAACTTATGGTCTAATATGCCTGATTTTGAAAATCTCGAACAGTGGGCCCTAGGTCAATTGGCACAAGTAGTTGCTTGTAAACAAACATGAATTTGAGCCATAAAACTTAAATGAATGAATTGATTGGCCATGGTACCAAGATAGGACCAACATACTTGATGGATTGGCGATAGTGCGACATGACAGATCGATGGACTAGTCGAGACAAACAGCTGCAGGTCAAGTTAAGGGTTAGGACCGTTGAACTAGTGGCACCAAAGATTAAATGGCTTTTAAGGAAAACTTTGTTTGTGCATGTACTTGAGGTTCGAGACCATTAAGATGCCCAAGAGATGTAGTGATGTGTCCTAAGGGCTGCTGGATGACATGGTGGCAATAAGGGAAAAGAGAAGCTACTGGATTTGTGTTTCTCGTCATACCAGTAAGTCATGGAGTTTTGTGTTCTCCACGGAGTTCTTTGTTTGTCCTCCACAGAGTTTCTATGTTTGGACTCCACGAAGCTACTATGTTTGGGGCTTTCTAAAGTTTCTATGTTTGAGTTTCATGTGAATGAGACCGAGATATGGTCTCGTCCTCATATGAACATGAAGCATTTTTGGGTCTAAGGGTTGAACATCTGAGATGTTCACTCAAGCTCCATGTAGAAGTTAAGAACTTCTATTAGGGTGGATGGTAAAGATGCTCCAATTCACAAGTGGGTACAATGGACGGGTTGGACTGCGAATGTGTGTTCTCTTCATGATGAAGGGCATGTGTTGGTTGATAAGAACACCGGTTATGGTTGAGGAGTGAGTAATTGTTATGAAAATGAGATTTTGAGGATGAATTATTTTAAAAAGAAAATAAGGAGTTTGGCACACTCCAATTCAAATATTTTCCCTAAAAGTTAAATTTTAAACTCACATTCACTGAGTCGTTGAACTCACTCCCCTCCCTTATATCCCTTTTTAGGAAACCAATGGCAACCTACCCAAAGACCTCATGTTAATCACACCTACAAGACAATTATATAAGTTAAAAAGTTTATGCAGTTTTGATTTATGTATTTCAGGAAAGGCACGGGGTTAAAGGACGCCTTACTCCTCCTGAGTTAAAGTAGGGGAAAACTCTTAGCAAACATGGAGAATGACGGGTTACTCATGGGGATCATACCAAATAGGGTCGGGCCGTGATAACTATAGCCTAGCCCCCATACATATCGATTAATTTATCTTATATTAAAGGGATAATATCTTACCCTTGACCATGTCTAATGTGCATGGGACTCCTAAAGCCTTGTGACATACTAGCTCAACCATAACTACCCTTGTACCGACATTATTGACCAGTAGTCCTTATAATTATCACTACCCATACCAAACGTCTTATGATTCCGTCATAATTCGTACACATACAAGTATTTTCTCTTATAATAGTTATCTTTTTTACTATTAACCCTACGTGATGAGACATGCTTTTATCTTGATAGTATTTATTAGACCTGACTCATTATACACAAAATTACATGTTTTAATATTTTAACATACTCAAGTTTATAATAACAATTATTTATGGGACATTACTCGTTTTCATTGGTTTTTGGCTCACTTTCATGAATTTTCAAACATGGCATTGTGCCCACAATTTTTAAAAACCTTGGCATTGTGCACACTTCACAAATTATATTTTAAATCAATATTCGCTTGACCGTGGGTCTGACTCATTTCTTATATCAGGAATGAATTAATATATGATAAATTAAATACATAATATTTCACCTAAACATGATTCATGTCCATATAAATAATATATTTACTTAAAATAATTTTTAGCAGGGTTCAAATAATTAAGGGGAAATATTCTAAAAATATTTTAATTTTTTTCGAAATATAAAATATGCAAGTAATATCACATCATCGATACAATCGAACTCGATGCGAGAAATTTCACTCACAGCTAACACTTGGACAATTTGGGGTCAGTCAGTAATGTTCTGAATTTACTTTGTACTCCTATATGCCTTCAAAGACATCTTCATAATTTTGGATTCCTCCTATTTTTAACATCCAAACATGTCCTTAATTGTGCATTTT
Source organism: Trapa incisa (assembly GCA_030064435.1). Lineage (NCBI taxonomy): Eukaryota > Viridiplantae > Streptophyta > Magnoliopsida > Myrtales > Lythraceae > Trapa > Trapa incisa. The sequence continues at coordinate 10,075,012 of CM057781.1, read as the reverse complement.
TTGGTTAGCCAAACAACCCCTTAATGGTTGAATTGTAATTTCGCCTAAATGCTAGGAGCATTTTAGTCATTGTGCGGTATGGGGTAATTGGGTCATTTTAATTAAATTAACCCCTCAATTCATCTTTGTGGTTCTGCAAATCCAGTCGTTGGTCGACACCCACCAACTCAGATGATCCTCATTCTTCTGTTCCAACTTGTTCGATCATTTGCTTATAGTTTTCGATGACCATTTCGGTACTCCATTGAGTCCATTTATTTGGGATTTTTGTCTCCATTGTAGATTATCTAAAGGGATCCTTCGCCACACATCGGGCTTCTTTAGCTCCACCATCTATCTACTACTAGACAATCAACAATGTTCTTCTCCGACACTCATTTGGGCGATGTTGTCTCTGACTCCTCCTAGATGCTTGAGTGGTACCTCTACTGTTCACTCCTCCTTTTGAGTCCCCATCCCTTCTTTATTATATAGATGTCATCCCACCCAACATCTCCATGAAAGACAATGAACAAGCTCCACATCCTCCTTTCAGAAATAGTCTTTCCAGATGAGTTTGAGTTCACCATAAATCCCAACCCCATTGTCTAATCCTCCGATAAGCTCTACAATTCCTTCCAACCTTTGGTTCTTCGTAACAAGAGATCCTAATGCTTTTTCATTTGAATATATGATTTCTTTTCATTGCTTGTTGATTTCCTTTGGTTACCTACTCGGCTAATTGGTGTTGTCCTCATTTTGATTTCATTCATAAGAGGGATTAATGTTGCGCCTTTATCAATGTGCCCCATGCCCTCAAATTCCTCAATTGGTTCTTTACATCCATTTTTGTTTTTTCAAATACACCCTTACTGTCTTACTGAATGGATGAGCGTTCATCTTCGAAGCCAAATTGAAATCCTCCTTGGAGAATTTGAGTTCTCTTACATCACCCGTGACTCGTTTTAAGGTAGATTAAGCTTACTCTTTCGTTTATTCAGTAGTTTGGCTTGCTTGTAGTGAGTGTCCTACTCATGCTTTATCTTTAGTTGCATCACTTGCATGTCTTCGTTCCCATTTCGTACTCTATCATTGAGGTCTCAAGTGCTTCATGTGGTTAACATCACTTCCAACTTTGTTTCATCCTCCCCAAGGGTTGATTCTCAAGCATTTTCCAAAATTCCACATTGTAAGTAATTTCTATCATATCCACCTCTACATTACTAGTTGTTTCGTTGAAGGGTAATGTGGTAATACCTTGTATGTACCATTTCTTTTATATCACTGTAGCAATTAAATTAGAGGGTTGATGGGGTCAATGTTTTATTGTAGGAAACGTTTCAATATTACTTCACTCTTCTCTTCTAGGATTTCTATCAATTTCCTAGAAAATAAATGTCAGATCATTTCTCTTTATTCTACCCTTTCTTTTAGATAGAGTTAACTCATTTCCTAATTTATGTCTAGAAATAGGTATTGGATTTTCTAGGCTATATTACAGGAGTTTAATTTATCTTTAATGGTTGGAAAAAGTTTTAAAATTTATCCCATACATTTAATTACAAGTGGAAAAGGTCTGAAATTAAATGAATTTTAGTTCTTCAGTGGGTATTTAGCTTATTTTCTCTCCTCTAGTTAACCACATAACTTAGTTAATAGGAGTTCTTTAAATACCCAATCTATAAATGCCCTTGTTTTCCTCCCATAGAGGTTTAAAAATTTATTAATACAAAGTTGATAGTTCTTAATATGAGTCTCTTAGTAACCAATAAGGATATTATATATCCTCATGAATGATAGGATTCTTCAACAATTATTATACAATCTTTATAAATGATAGAGTGTTGCCTTAAGTCCTCATTTAAAGTCTTAGTTTTAGTTTTCTCATTACAATTTACTTATTATTATATACATTTAGAGATAATCAAAATCGGATGGTTGTAACTTTAATTTGCAGGTCATTCCAAGTTTAATTAACTCTTTTAGTCTATTGATCTTTGTTTGATTTATTTTTTGTACACCATACACTTAGACTAGATGAATTTTATCTATTTATTTTTTGACGAAGCTGATTAGCTAAAGTAACAGAAATGGGATGGACTATCATATGCGACTTATGTTCGTTCAAGAAAAAAGAACCTGATGGGTTAGGTTTATGGATTGGGATTGGACTTTATGGATGACATATCACCTTTTGGAACCAACTATTGCAATTTATGGTGGGATTTAACTTTATGAACTGAAGCAAGAGTTTCTCCATTAATGATAAGGTTATATACGTTTATGTAATGTGATTTACCCAAGTCTTAAAGCACAATTTTATTGAAATCATTCTACATTCTGTACATTCTTGGTTTTGTTCTTTTGACAACAAACATACAAGTTGGCCTCCATCCTACATCTATATTCCATAAGTTGTGATATGCTTTAATTAATGGATTGTACAATGTATATTTGAGTTCATTATCTAGGGTGGATTTAATGTAAGACCTTGTTGGCCCAATTTTTCATTTGCTATTGAATTATTGGATTGGTGTAATTATGACTTATTACTTGTAAGGCTCTAGTACCCTCATGTATTATGTTAGGGTTTTTTAGGATTTTTTTTATATTTTGGGCTTATATTGCAATTTAGGCTATTTCTTTCTTGAATTTTATGTATTTGACTTAGGCCTTTCTTTCCTTTGTTCTTTGATTTATAATTAATATTTAATTATGTGTGATATAATTAATAAATCCTTCATGGATAATTGTGTCTTTCCCGTATATACTTTACATAATAACTGTATTTATATATATAACAATATATATGTAAACTTATTTATTTATTATTGTATAATTTCCCTCATTTAAATTATATCTCTTGATCTTAATTAGCTTAACTGATTTAAATATCATTTAACTCATTTTTTAGGATAAGTTAAATGTAATTGAATGAAAATTTTTCACTTTCTATTTCTAATCGAATTAATTTAATACAATTAAATTAATCACCATTCAAAAGAATCATTATTATTATTATTCTAATTTCCAAGAATAAATTTCTTATCAAAACCTCATTTTCTTTCCTTTATTAAAATTTTAATATATATATATATATATATTTGAATTATTAGAATACTGTGTTATAACTACATTTTTAGAAATTTTGTTCTCAAAACTAGGAATATGAAAATGGGAAGGGGAATAAAATCCCAAACTAAGTATGAAACTCCAATATCATAATGGGATATGAAAACGGGAAGTAGATTCCAAACTAGAGACAAAAGCCAAGACAGAGAATGTAACCCCGAGCCATGATTTGGTGAGTTGGAAATTTGATTCATAAATAATAATGGAAGTTGGTAAGACCACGAGAATACTCTCAAAAGTCCCCAAAAACCATGAATCAAGGGATGAAAAAGCACCAAATGAAAATTGACCTAAAATGGGACCAAACCGAATTACAGGAAAATGCACCTGATTTCTAAAGAAGACATAAATAACTCATAAAAAGGAGGATCTTGAGGCCAACAAATAGAAAATGAGAAGGATTCTTAGAAAATTTGATTGGGCCAAGAACAAGCCAGATTAGAGGTGAACGAACCACAAGATGGCCGAAATCAATTGAATCAACTTAGAGTGGTAAAACCTCCAAATTTTTTAGGGTGCTAAACAAATCCAAACGAGGCGTTCTTGAATCAATTCAATAGGAAATTGAATGTAAAATTTTTTGGTATCTTTATTTTTCTAAATACAGATTGGAAAAGGGGTGAACCATGCCAAAAATAGCTCAACCAACATATAAATTTGCTAGAATATGGTTTGCTACAATATAGATATAAACCCACTCCCTTAAAGATAAGAAAACTAGGGAAATAATCAGACAACTCGAGCCGGTTCACGAACCACAACCGATAGAGAAAGGGTAAATTGGGAAATTTACAAACCCCAAGTAACTCAAATAGTCATAAAAATCATGGAAAAGGATTTTGGGACAAATTGGAAGAGAAAACATTCAGGTGAACCAGATTGAATCGGCTTGAACCAGTTTGAACCAATTTCTAAATTCAATTTTCTAGGTGGCTTAAAATATTCAAATTGGAGAATTGAAGCCACCATTAAATTTAGAAAATTTTAATTTTGAGAAAATTGGTCGAATCGGGCCTGAACCAGCCGGTTTAAGTATTGAACCCGGTTCAAACCGGTCCGGTCTGGTTTTGAACAGTGTCTCTTCTTCCTTTAGATGACGACAATGTTCATTCAATGTTTGAACAGATAGCGTCAATGAAGATATACATTCTCTCTCAACTGCTCCATTTTTTTTAGTGAAACTCAAACTAGAGCTCCAACTTGGGCAGTTTTCTTAACCTCAAAAGGCAAGATCGGGTTCTTTAGACACTGTAGGGAAGTCAGCTATCTGATAGGAACCTCCGTTCGATTTGAGGACCGCTAGAGAAGTGTTGGCAGAATCAAATAGTCCTATTTCAGCCGAGCTAAAATAAGCAGAATTCAGCCTTCCTCTGGCCAAACCAAGCCCTCCCAACATCCACACAACAGTTGCAGGTCCTCCTCAGTCATTGTAGGTTGGAGTTAGAGAGAGAAACTACGAAATTTTACTAACAAAATTCTCTCTCGATTTAGGGTCAATTATAGGAATTCTTGATCCTATATGGTACCTCAAGAAGAGAGCTACCTGCCCAAATAGAGAGCTCAGGCTGCCACACCTCTAGTGGTAAGCTTTTAAACCTCTCTCTCTGTCTATGCACAGTTTTCCAGTGAAGCTCCGTTTGAGTTGAAATCGGACCCAAATTATGCGCTTCAAAGCTCAATTGAATTGTATGGAAGTGTAGGAATTGATATATACCTTCAATTTGAGCAAATAACCACGATTGTATGGCCAATTTGAAGAAATCAAATTCAGTTAGTTTGAAGGGGAGAAATTGGGGGAAAATTTCGGGAAAGTGGGGGATTTTATAAAATTGAGGGACCTCTTTGCAATTTCCCAAAATTGAAGGCCAATTAGACATGAAAATGATGTTGAGGAACCAATTGGTCAATTTTTGGAACAATTGGGGTCAAATTGCCATTTTTGGAAAGTAGGGGCAAAATGGTAATTTTTGAAAAGTTGGGGGACCAAATAGGAAATTTAGAAAACTTGAACCCCTTATACAATTTTGTTTAAAATGAGGACTCAAAAGGAATTGTGGAAATTATAGGACTCAAATTGTGCAAAATATTCGCATTTGGGACCTAAAGTTAAGAAAAACAAACTTTAGGGACCTAAATGCAAATTATCGATGGTTTGCGAGCCTATGCTTTTATGCCAAAGCTTAAGTGAAAAGGCTACCCAAATCGTGTAAGGACAAGTGTGATCGGAATGCTAGCAAGAGAAAGCTCGCGTCGACATTGGAAAATCAACCGAGGATGAACACATCACGATTAACGGTGAGTGGGATTATTCACATTATACCTGGTTGGTATGATGAGCATTTTAAAAGTGAAAAGCCACTTATAAGTGGAATTTTGATGTCATACCCGGTTGGGGTGATGGGAAAATGATGTTAAAACCTACTTACTAGTTGCAAGTAGAGGGAAACATACCCGGTTGGTATGATAGACTTCCTTGAAGAAAGGAGAAACTCGCTTATCGGTTGTAAGCAGAGGTATTATCACACCTAGTTGGTGTGATTAAGTGAAAATTATATTTTTGTCAAAAGTGTTCTCACTTGACTGTGTGCCAATGCTTAAACTTTTTGGGAGACCTTCTTGATGGGAGCTAGATTAGCTCAGATAGGCGAGAGGCCTTAGTTTTTGAACTTGTAGGGCTAAAATGCCCAGTTTTGGAAAATCATGAATAGTGGGCCCAAGGCTAGTGGGCACTAGTAGGAGCTTGTAAACAAACATGAGATATGAAAGCCATGAAAACTATTTATGAAATGGCTATGTGATTTTGCCATGGTACTAAGACAAGATCGACATAATCGATAGAATGGCGGTAGTGTGTCAGGGCCAGGTCGACGAACCGGCCTAAACAACAACTGCAGGTCAGGTTGAGGGTCAGGGTCGTTGGACTAGTGGCACCAAAGATAAATGGCTATGTGAAAATTGTTGTTTGTGCATGCACTTGAGATACAGGACCATCAAGATGCCCAAGAGGGGTACTAATGCATCCTAAGGGCTACTGGATAACAAGGTGGAGATAAGGGTAATTTGTCGTGCCAGCAGTCAGAAAGCTCGACGTAGCTTCTTGCGCATGAGACCGGGGTGGGGTTGAGATGAGGTCTTCGTCCTCATATGGACATGAAGTATTTTGGGTATGAGGGTTGAATGTTTGGGACATTCACTCAGACTCCGAGTAGAAGTTAGGGACTTCTATCAAGGTGGATGGTAAATGCGCTCCAATCCATAAGTGGGTGCAGTCGTCGTAATTGCATCTTGCGAATGTGTGTGTACCCTTCCTGATGAAGGGCATGTGTTGTTTGTGAAACACACCTAATATGGAAATGGGGAAAATATTTTGAAAACCTTGGAAAGGATTTAAGAATCCTTGGAAAAGAATTATTAAACCTTGGAAAAAGGTTTTGAAAAACTAGAAATTTGAGGAAAGATCCTCTTAAAGGAAATAAGAATTTTGGCACACTTTGATTAAAGTTAATTTCATGAAAACGCACTCCCAACACACACTGACTGAGTTGTAGAACTCAACCCTCCCTTTATCCCTTTCAGGTAACCAATGGGAAACCAAAATTTAAGGACTTCCTTGTAAGACAAGTATGTCAGTTTTAAAATATTCAATTTTGTAGAATGTTATTCTAGGAAAGACAAGAAAGAAGGATGTCTTATGTCCCACAGTTTAAAAAGGGTGAAACCCTTTATGGACCAAAAGGAGGGGTGGGTTGCTTACGGGATTCCTACCAAATCGGGTCGAGGCATAATAGCAGACCAGTCGATGTGCCACGTCAGGCGCACGCACGTACGGGCGTGTCATCCCCTTCGCTCGACCCTAACCGAATGGCAGAATTAACCCAATAATTCTTAGTAGACCACATAAACAACACCACTTGGGGAAATTTATTCATCCTCATGGCTATAGGCTATGGAAAATTAAAGAAAGCTATGGATGGATTGCTACATGAGTCTAGAATCCAACCGTATAAATAGTAGGTGTTCCCTCATCAGAAATCGATTGGAATACTCTCTTGAACATAAACAACTACCTACTCTAGTGACCCAATTTGCAGAGAGTATAGCTTCGCCATCTGACTGCCTCAGAAGGCGATCTTCATGTCCTTGGAAAGCTGAGGAAGTCAGCTTTCCATCGTCACCTCTTATAACCCTCAACTTTCAGTCTTTTGGTGCTGTCATGATTGCACAGTAATGGAGCCCCATCGGTTGGAAATAGAGCAGTTGCTTCGAATGCCAATTTTGATGACCTCTATAACCCTTGATGATTGAGAAAAATTTAGTAGACTTCTCAGACCATCATCTTTCCATAGACACTAACCTTGCTCTATTTGAGTAATCACGTAAGGAGAATTAAATCATTCAATTTCCAATATTTAGGTTAATTGGGTGAGCTTACTAAAATGGACATTTTAGGAGGTACAAATCACCAATCAACATGATTCATGTGGCCACAAACTCCTTGAAGAGTTAGTTTTCAAAATGCACTAGCCTCGATGGCCGACATCCTATCTCTAGTGTGTTTCTAGCTTTGACCCGACTACTACTCATTTTTTGTAAAGTTTCCAATCAAGCCTAATTGGAGCAATTTCGGTCGACTCCAACCAAACTAAGTTTAAGATGACCTAGAGTGAGGTCAGAGGGACCTTGACACTTAGTTTGAGAATTATTTAAGATACTTTTGTCATGGGTCAAAGGTCAGAGACTAGAATGCAAATATTTGTAAGTTTAGGGACCCAAATGTAAATGAGCTTTTTGTGGGGTCTTCCTAAGAGTCGAAAAAAAGTTTTGGGATTGATTGGAAATTTTGGTGAAGTTAAGGGACTTGGTTGGTATACTTGAGAAGGTCTAGCAACCAATTTGTAATAAAGACAAAGTTAAGGACTAAAGTGCAAATAAGGGTATTTGTGTGACCAAAAGGAAAGTTTTGGGTAGTCCAAGGTCCTAAACATAATTAAAGAAAGTTTAGGGGATTGAATGAGAAAAATGAGGGACAAAGGGATCCCTTAACCTAAGTTGTAAATAAGAAGGGAAAATGGTAATTTTGCCCAAACCTATGGACCATTCGGCAATTAGTAAGAAATAGAGCTTGGGATTGTTCCAAAGCCTATTTGGGACCAAAATGGGACCCAATTGAAAGACTTGAAAAAGTCTAAGGTCTAAAGAGAGGAGTTTTAAAGCATAAGGGAAAATGGTAATTTTGCTCAAGTTAAAGACCAAATGGTGATTTAGGAAAAGTAGGACCACTATGTGGTAAATAAAAGAATGTTAGGCACTTCAATATTGAAGTGGAAAGAAAATAACCTTAAGCCTAAGGTACTAACCTTATAAAAGATTAGGGTATTGGTTAGTTTACCGACTAGTGAGTTGGGTAGCCTGGGCCTGTGAGGGCAAAATCGTAAATTCATAAGTGAATCACAGTGTAGTTATTTATGAAATACCAGGAGGGAACTGGCCCTTATGTTTTCCAAACATTATAGAAAGAGCAAGGAATAACCCATGCAAGACCGGGAGTGGAATCTTCGGAACATTTCAGAATGAACAAGTTTCGAGACTTGAGGTGAGTGGGCGTATTGACAGCGTGCTTGATTGGACCGACAAGAGAAAAAATGTTGCTTTGATTGAGTGCTTGACTACGTATTTTATATGAAAAGAAAGTTGATCCTTATAAATCGTATAAGAAATTTAAAACGATTAAGTTCATGCCCACCTAAACATATATTTCTTTAAAGGACAAAAAGAAAGGAATGGTCATGTGACCATTGTGTATTGCATGATTGAGGTCTATTGGACTGAGAATTTAGGCCCATGTGCCCATTTTGTTGAATTGGGGAGATGGGTCGAATGACAGACTGGACTCTTGAGAATTACATGTATCTTGTGTGTTAGAGATGGTCAGGATAAGATCATCCTTGATTTTGATTAGGTATCAAGAGTTGCCTATGTGTGTGTTATTGCTAAATTGGTATAAACTAGTATTTTGTGAATATGGGTGTCGTCAGAATGCCTAAAGAGGTAGTAACGATGCTTAGGGTAAGACTCAAAGTTTATTAGATGGGTGTAAGTGATATTTCTAGATTGCCCAGGTTCCATGTATACTCATGTGTGTGGCAGTAAGGGACAATCGGGGTATACGTATATTACGAATGGTCGATGACACATCCTCGACATCCACATATGATTATAAAAGAAAAAAGAGGGCCATGAGTAACACTATAATCCCCGTGCTCTTAGAATAAGGAACCATGAAAGGGAACCAGAAAATTTCAAAGGAGAACCAAAATATTGAGTGACCTAGAAATTGGTAAATAAGAATGAGAATGGGAAATTGGAAAATCGCTAGTAGCTAATAAAGACCCAAAACTAATGGAAAGGAACCATTAATGAAATTGGATGAGAAAATCGGATTGGTTCAGGTGAACCGAACCTAAACAAAATTGAACAATTAAGAACTGGTTTAATGATGCATTTTTCTAGGTGACTTAAATGTGCCAAATTGGAAAATTGAGATCACCATTAGATAGAGAATGAATTTAAACAAAATTTTAAAATTTTTAGAAAACTAGTCGAATTGGGCTTGAACCGGCTCATTTTTGATTTCGGGATGCCGAACCCATTCTAACCGAACTGATCAATGATCCAGCCAGTCAATGGATTGCCTACTTGGTTAGCAGGCATGACCAATCAGCGAGCGATGCATGGTAAAGCGCGCCCAGTCAGTTGCTCGATTGTGCTTCCAAGCGCTGACCAATGAGAGCATAACACATGTCCCCAGTCAATGGTCAAATCCACTTCATCAATGATCGACCAATAAAAGAGCGACACATGTCCTCAATCAATGGTCAACTGAGGAGAAGCCTCTTCAGCCAAATGGGAAAATGAGGAGCTGACACGTGGCAAGAATGCCACATTAGCAGCCGAGTAGGACATCGAAGAAACGACCGACCAATCAGAGGTTGACATATGGAAAAGCCATGTCGGATGGCCTCAACCAATCAACGCCCGAGACGTGGCAGCAACACAATGTGTTAGGAGTGATATCTGATTTATTTAAATTAGCCAATTAAAGGATGCCACATGTTACGATTAATGGCTCACCGAGTGTGGACATCAGCCACGCTGGAATGAGTGACTAATGAGAGGTTGCCACATGTCTAGTTAATGAGTCAAAGGGTGACTTGGACGTTGAGTGGGAAGCCATGTTAGCAAAACCAGCTAATCACAGCATGCCATGTGGTAGCTCGCTCGTGCAAAGCATGCACCAGCACGTAGAGTGTCATTTTCAATCTTGGTCAAATGACAAAAATTGGATCGTTAGAGGATGACCAAGTCTCCGATGACTGAAAAATCTGCCACTATGATAGTGGATCGGTGAGTTTGGTGCTGAGTCTTGCGTCGACCGGTAGCCCTGTCAGTTGTCGAGCTTCCTATATAAATAGCCCTTCCCCGATCGTCCTCCCCACACCTCAGGAGACCGAAGAAGACAGAGCACCCCAAGTTCCAGTGAGACGCAAACTAGAGCTCCAACGTGGGAGTTTTCTGAAGCCTTTGAAGGCAAATTTAGAGTCCCTAGAACTAGGAGGAGATCCTTTACCTCGCTACAATTCCCAATTGGCTTGAGGACCACTGGTAGAGCCTTATAGAGCTTTCACAGTACCGCTGCTTCAACAATCGTGAAACAACCAACTTACTTCGAGCTGAATTCAAGTCACTTCTGACCTCCTACAGCTAGACCGACCCACCCCTAGCTCTCCTCAACTAACACTCGACCTCCTCGAAGCTTAAGAGTAAGTCCAATCCACCTCCACTTGTTGGAATAGTGAAATTCTAGAGAGAGAAAATGTCTAAAATGTACTAATCAAATTCTCAGTACTCAAGTGACCAATTTTGGCGTGGTTTGATCCACGAAGGATCACTAGGAAATGAGCAACCCATTGGAATCAAAAGCTCCAATCGTCGGATCCTCATCGGTGAGTAATCGAAGCTTTCTCTCTCTAGGTTAATTTTCCAGCGAGGCTCTGTTTGAGCTCGTTTCTAAGCCAAAATGAGTGTTCCAAAGCTTGAAATGAACCAGGAGACTCAGGGAAGAGGATTAGTACCATGTTAGGATGCAATTGGGAAGAATTCATGCTAAATTGATGAAATTCAAGTTTAAGGATCAAATTGTAATTTTTAGAAAGTTTGGGGACATAATTGCAATTTTTGAAAAAAATGGGGATTTCTGTAATTATGAGAATTATCTTATCCCATCTAGAAATTTAAATAAATTAGGAAACCAAATAAAAGATTTGACAATATTAGAGACTTAATTGGAAATAAGGTATACTTAAGGACTAAAATGAAATTATTGGAAACTTATGGGTCTTAAGTGTTAATACCTTATTATTTGGGACATAAGTGCCCGATTCATTGAAGGAATGGATCACCTACATGTTCGTGCAAAGTAAAGGCTCATCAAGCTTGGAAATCATCGGGACAACCCAATTTCAGAATACGGGTGAGTGAAATTTCTGACATTATACACGATTGAGATGATAAACATATTTTTTTTAATTGAAAACCATTTTCGTAAAGTATTCTCCCCTGATTATGTGAACTTGCTTTATTATTTTGGTAGATGTTTATGATGAGAACTCGAATTGCTCTACTGTGCCCAAGGCCTCAGTTTTGAAACTAACATGGCCTAAGGCCAAGTTTTGGGTAAACTCGTGAAGTGGGCCCAAGGCCAATGGGAACAAGATTAAACTCATAGATAAAATCTTGATTTTAAGCCTTATAGAAATTTACTATAAATGGTTACGTTGTGTGATAAAGCCACCCAGCCATAGTCCGATCATAGAACTCGTTGGGTTGGTAGCTACCAAGCTGAAGCCGGGTCGTCGAACTTGTTAGGCTGGTAATTATTGAGTCAAAGCCCAATCATCGAATTTGTTGGGATGCTAGAAAGAATGATAAAGGTCTAAATTAAAAGACTTTTGTTTGTGCGTGCCGAGATACAGAACCATTGAGGCATTTAATATGGGGTAGTGTTGGTTCTAAGGGATGTTGGACGACCAAGGGAGCATAAGGGAAGTTTTTGGTCAGGTGACTTAGGAAGCCGAAGGAGCTTCATGCACATTGAGACCGAGGAAGCAGGGGGAGAGGTCTCATCCCACAATAGCAGAGATAAAGGAAATCTAAGTCTAGGGACTAGGTAATTGAAGCTCACACATACTTGTGGTAAAAGACTTAACCTCATACAAAGGGTGGATGGTAAAGTTGCTCAGGTCCACAAGTGGAATAGTCAGAGACTGTTCCGCAAATGTATGATCCCTTTGATGATAAAGGGCGTGTGTTTGATTGTTAAATCAAATACATAAAGGAAAAAAAATTTATTATTCCTTTTAATGATAAAGGGAAATGAGAAATTTTAATTACCCAAAAATAAGTATGAAGATAAAATGTGAAACTTGAACAATCCCATACCCTTATTTCCTTTACTACCCACTCACTAAGTAGTCGAACTCAACCCCTCCCTTAAACCCCTTGTAGGGAAGCTTCTACATCAAGAAGAGGGAAAGCCTACGAAACAAGCTGGGTTTGCATAAAGAGGTCAATGTTCATTTAGTTGTTTTGTAAATTTTATTATGGAAAACATATATATTGGTGAGCCTTTACCTTTCGTGAACTATCTTGGTAGAAATACCATCTTAGTACAAGAAGTGATGGTGGGTTGATCATGGGATTTCAACCAAACCGGGTTGGGACATGACAACTTAAGTGGTATTAGAGCTTGGTTTTCCAAACAATGTTTCAAAACTAAATCACTAGAAACATAACAAACAGTAAACCTCTGTTTCATTGATATGGCCCTTCCAAGAGGAACCAAACAAACCATCGATGTCACACCCACCACCAAACTCGTTAGCTTGGGAGCATATGAATCTAGGGGGACTCAAACCACTACACTAAGAGTAACTCCCGAGCGGAAGAAAATCTATGAACAATTTATCAAGATGTTTGGGAAACCCATCTTTCCACAAGGAGAGGACAATTGCCCTAACGAAAGTGTAAACCTCAAGGATGATGAGGTACAAACCCCTAAGTTACCACTTGGACAATTGGTACAAACAAGACATCACAGAACGGGGAACATGCACAAGAGTGAAAAACAAGGTGACCTTCCTCATAAGAAAAGGGCAAGTTACAGATTCCATAACCACCCCCACAAAGGAATAAATGGAAGGACAAGGTCTCATAGGAAGGAGGACAAAAAGCTGCCACAAAGAAAAAATTTATGATGTCCTAGATGATAGAGGAACCACAAAAGGGTGTGTACTAAGGTAATTTGTTACAGGTGTGGAAACCTAGGATATGTGGTGAAGAGCTGTCCAATACCCTAAGGATCTATGGAAATGCTTTCTAAGAGCAATTGGAATCCACAAAGGAAGGTTTCTCAATGTCCAAGAGGTAGGAAAAACCATTGAGATACATGTAGGGAAGCCACCTATTTCAAATGTGGACAGTTGAGACATTATGCTTGGGATTGTCCAGTACCACCAAGGAATGTGGTACCCACACTCGGTGTTGTTGCACCCACCAACAAAATAGGAGCAAACCCAATGCCAAGGATACCAGTAAGGGCTTACAACCTCACCTCGGAGGAAACACATCAAGCTTTGAGTGTAGTAGCAGGCACATCCCAACCTCTTGCTTAACTATTTTCTATTAGTGGGAATAAAATTCCAAAAAGTATTGTATTCCTTTCAAATAATGAATAAATTCCAAGTTAATAAAAAAATGTCTCTAAAATCAGGATTTAGTGTGATTCCATACCTTTAACCAAAAAGCTCACAAATATGAGCAAATAAATGTTGTGAAGGTTAAACACTAGGAAATAAGGATGAAGGAAATCCCTAAGACAACTAAAAGTCAAAAAGTGTCAATACCATAAATAATAATGCCAAAAATAGTAACTAATATGACAAAGGGGAATCAAACTCGAACTACAGGTTTAAAACTTGAGGAGGAACACGTAAAGCCTTTTTGGTACTCTTGACAAGGAAGTCAGGAAATCTTGGAGAAAATATCTGAACTTTTCCTTGAGGAAGTAAACTTGTAAATGGAATACAAGGGGAATAATGTCTGAGTACAAAGGTGTACTCATGAGATTCCAAGAAGGAAGCTAACCCCAAAGAATGGGTAAACATGAAGATGGCATCAAAGGGTATCATAAAAGTTCTGATGGGTTGGATACCTATGATGACATATTAAAGGAAATCATGGAGAGGTACAAACTTTACTTCAACAAAGGTGTGGTTGATCCAATTAAAGGATTAATGATAATAAGGACATTTGGACATTAAGGAGAATTCAATCCACTCACACTTAATTGAGCTTAAGATTGGACGGCGGTGCATAATGTGAAGTACATGAAATAAAACCTTGTTAATAGGAATTCCTTGGATAGGAGATTACAAATGGATAATTAGAATACGATGAAGGATTGAATATGGGCAAATGCTCCAATGCAAAAGGGTGTAAATATATGAAGGAAGGAAACCTTCAAGGAGCGATAAGAATGGTGGATGCATAATTTCTCAGATGGAGGTCTCTACTTTAAGGTACGAGAGTAGAGAATGAGACTAACAAAACTCCTCAAGATAAGTCCAAGGGGTCAATAAGTATATTGTAAGGGATCAAATAGGAGTAAATAGGGAATAGCTGTGAAATGGCCATGGACAAGCACAAGTAAACCAAGGAATAGAAATCCTTAATGAATGATAAATCCAACCAAATGGAAGAAGTATGAGGCGAATCAAACAAGTTGTGAAGTGATCAAGAAACCCGGTAGTTGAAATCAATAATGACCAATAAGAAGATTGGTAAAGGACTGGTAAATACTTAAAGTGTAAGATTCTTGGAAAACCAATGATCATAAAGAAGGTAGATCCATGTGGAAGAACGTTATATCAAAGATAGGTCCATGGAAGGGAAGAAATGGATGAACCTTATGGAATGATCTATGGTGAGATTGAAGGTAATAAGGAAAAAGTAAGTAAATGAAGGGTCGTAGGATGACCATCCAGGTCATATGATGCGTCATTTTGTGATCATATGAAAGGGAGAGTTAAGGATGGATTGAATGACCAACACACAACAAAAAAGGGGGAGGCGAAGTTAATAATGCCAAGGCAAGAAGAAGCAAGGATGAAAAGCTTGAAAGGACATCGTGCTAAGGATTGCCAATGACAAAGGGAAATAACCAAACAATGGGATGGTTAAACATTTCAGGACTCCTAATCTTGTGATCTGGATTAATGTCTGGACAAAAACCTCAAGAGGGAGAGTTGTAACCCTAAGTGGCATAATGATTGGATCTAAGAAAGTATCTTTCGAAAGACGGGTAAGATATGCCAATAATAATAAGTCCCACAAAGTAAGCAGATACTCAAAGGGAAGAGAAACCCTCAAGTACGTTATCTATAGGACAAAGTAAAAGGGTGCCCATAGTGATATTTTGCCCAAGGTAATCATATGAGCGAGGGAGCGCTCAAGAAAAAGGAAATGGGAGGCCAGAATGACAAGAGATCTTCTCCTCAAGTGTGAATGCCTAATCACACCATTAAGTTTGAGGGTGAACTAGATATGAACAGGTACATCAGCAAAATCGACCAATCACAGTGTGCTATGTGGCAGCTCAGATGTCCACACATAGTGTCATCTTCAACCTTGAATAGATGACAAAAATTGGATCATTGGAGGAAGACCGAGTCTTCGGCAACCAAAAAATCTACCACTACAACCGCGGACAGGCGAGTCTGTGCTAGTCTTGCGTCGGATAGTAGCTCTGTCAGTTTCCAAGCTCTATATATAAGGAGCCGCTCCTTGTTCATCCTTCCCACCCCTTAGGCTGCCGAAGAAGATAGAGCACCCTAAGTTTTGACAAGACGCAAACCAGAGCTCCGACATGGGAGTTTTCTAAAGCCTCCAAAGGTGAATTCAAAGTCCCTGTAATTGGAAGGAGTTCCTCTACCTCGCTGCAACCCCCACTTGGCTTGAGGACCATCGGAGGAGCTTTAGAGAGCTTGCACAATACCGCTACTTCGATGGTCGTGAAATAACCAACTTACTTAGAGGTGAATTTCAGTCACTCCTAACCTCATTCAGCCAGATCGGACCTCCCCTAGCTCTGCTTGACAGACACTCGACCTCTCTGAAGCTTTAAAGTAAGTCTAATCTGCCTCTAATCGTCGTAGTAGTGAAATTCTAGAGAGAGAAAGTGTTCAAACTGTACTAATCAAATTCTCACTGCTCAAGCCACTTATTGAGGCACGATTTAAACTAGGAAGGATCCCTAGGAAGAGTGAAATCCATTGGAATCAAAAGCTCTAATCATCGAATCCTTCCCAGTGAGTAATCGAACCTTTCTCGGTCTAGGCAATTTTCTAGCGAGATTCCATTTAAGCTCATTTCTAAGACAAAATGAATGTTTCAAAGCTTGAAATGAACTAGGGGAGGTTGGGAAGAGGATTAGTACCATATTATGATGCAATTGGGAAGAATTCATGGCGAATTGATGAAATTCAAGTTTATGGAACAAATTGCAATTTTTGGAAAGTTTGGGGACTTAATTGCAATTTTTGAAAAAATTGGGGATTTTTCGTAATTAAGAGAATTATAGTATCTCAACTAGAATTAAAAGAAATTAGGAACCCAAATGGAAGATTTGACAATCTTTGAAACTTAATTAGAAATAAGGTATACTTAAGTACTAAAACGTAATTATTAGAAATTTACGGGCCTTAAGTGTTTATACCATTTTGTTTAGGACCTAAGTTCTCAATTCATTGTAGGAATGAATCACTTACAAGTTTGTGCAAAGGAAAGGCATGCCAAGCCTGGAAATCCTTGGGACAACTCAGTTGTAGAATACAGGTGAGTGCAATTTTTTACATCATACCTTGTTAGGATGATGAGTACGCTTTTTTGAATTGAAAACTATTTTTCAGAAATATTCTCCCCTGATTGTGTAAACCTACTGAAAGATTTTGGGAGATGTTTTTGATGAGAGCTAGAATTGCTCTAGTTGGCACAAAACCAAGTTTTGGAAAAACTCATGAAGTGGCCCAAGGCCAATGGGAATGAGCTTAAACCCATAGATAAAATCTTGATTTTAAGCCTTATGGAAATTTACCATAATTGGTTAAGTTGTGTGATAAAGCCACCAAATCGAATCTAGATCATAGAACTTGTTGGGCTAGTAGCTATCGAGCCGAAACCGTGTTGTCAAACTCATTGGGCTAGTAGTTACTGAGCTGAAGCTAGGTCATCGAATTCATTGGGCTGGTGGAACCAAAGATAAAGGTCTAAAATAAAAGACTTTTGTTTGTGTGTGCTAAGATACGAAACCATTGAGGCATCCAGTTTGAGGTAGTGTTGGTTCTAAGGGTTGTTAGATGACCCAGGGAGCATAAGGGAAGTTTGTTGTCGAGTGAGTTAGGAACCCCAAAGAGCTTCATGCACATTGAGACCGAGGAAGCATGGGGAGAGGTCTCATCCCATAATAGCGGCATGAAGGAAATCTAAGTCTGGGGACTAGGCAATTGAAGCTCACACATACTTGTGGTAGAAGGCGTAACCTCCTACCAAGGGTGGACGGTAAAGTCACTCCAGTACACAAGTGGAATAGTCAAAGACTATACTGCGAACATATGATCACTTTGATGATAAAGGACATGTGTTTGATTATTAAACCAAATACATAAAGGAAAAATGTTACATCATCCCTTTTAATGATAATAGGAAATGAGTAAGTTTAATTACTTGAAAATAAGTATGAAGATAAAATGTGAAACTTGAACAATCCCATTCCCTTATTTCCTTTACTACCCACTCACTGAGTAGTTGAACTCAGCCCCCCACCCAAACCCTTTTTATGGAATCTTCTACATCAAGAAGAGGGAAAGCCTGCAAAACAAGCTGAGATTTCCACAAAGAGGTAAATGTTTATTTAGTTATTTTGTAAATTTTATTATAGAAAACATATATGCTAGTAATCCATTACATTTACTGGCTTATCTTGGTAGGAGTACCATCTTAATACAGGAAGAGGTGGCAGGTTGGTCATTGGATTCCAACCAAACCGGGTTGGGGCGTGACAAGCCCCATGTGTTGCATGGGTTGTGAGTAGCTCGAGGTGTTGGCCGTTAGTTGGTCATGTGTGTGTGTGTGGGACTTGAGTTCTCAATGCTTGATTTACAACTTTGATATTATTATGTTTCATGTGGAATCAATTGGATAGACCGAGAGTAACCCGACCGTAGGATAGGACTACGGTTACGGGAGGCTAGGGACAGGAGTTTTGAGGGGTCAAATGAGACCATGGGAAATGAAGTATTTATATACCAATAAGGTCGTAAGCCATGAAGTGGCTCGACGTTATTACCTCATTCACTGAGCTGTGAGCTCACCACTCCCCCAAAACCATTGCAAGTAAAGGCGGAGGAAAACTCGAGACAAGAGTAAGGGAGCACCTCCATACGAACGTCGCTTGAGGTAGACCGCTTGACTAGCCTGCGAAGGTTATAATTTAGTTCTTATCATCTACTATATTCCCGGGTTGTTGTTAAACTATTTTGGGCACCATATCTTAAATAAAAGTTTCAAATTTCTACTAAAAAATAGAGACAAATTTTCTGTTCGATGCCTTGGTTCCATCGGTTTTACTTTGGTGAATGATTTTACCATCTTAACATTGAATGGATTGGCGAGTTGCACGTGATCGCCAACCGATGAATTGGGTCGGGGCGTGACAACTCGTGTCACGTAAACCTCTAATTCTTTTATGACCCCTCTTTTTTTGCTTAATCTCATGATTATTTTCTCATTAACCATACCTACCAATAATGGATAACATTTCATACATTTTTCTATTCTCAAATTGATTATCTGTATAATTTCTATTTTATTTGAACAAAATCTAACTCTCATGTACATTACCCTCTTTGGTGGTGCTTGTTTAAGACTTTTGGACTTTTCGGTCCGACTTTTTCTTAGAGACGTTCTACGAAATTCCTACACTTTTCCCATCATATTATAATATGTGTTCATCAAGGTCCTAAACTTTTATCTTAAAAAAAGAGATGGATATCCTTTTAATGGGTTGTCTTGTCTTGTTATTCCAAGGTTATTCTCTAATATTTTGGGTCTTTGTATACCCATTCCTAAGATGTCCCATTTGCATTGTCTAATCGACTATCTATAGGGAAAAGGGTATCATGTTAACTCCTGCTACCAAAAAATAGTTCATTTATTTCATGTGAAGGTAACAATTCATGTGAGTGTTCCTATGGAGGTTTAAGGTAAGGAATTGGGTGTTCCCTTCTATTTCCTTTGGCTTCCTAGCCGAGTAAAATTTATAATGTTTTCTATATACCTTATAACTTTCTAAATTTTTGGTGAATCCTTTCTATGGATACTTTCTCAACATTCTTTGGTGTGGTTATCAATTATAACATATTCCTCAAGATCGCTTCCATACTAGGTTTATAGATATAGCTCTTAATTTGATAAGGGTATTCTTGGTTGAAAGTTTTGAGTATTGGGTTCTTTAAGTAATAAATATTTATAAAAATTACATAATACTTTTTCAGTACTTTATTTTTTAAAAATGTTTTCACTTTCAAAACCAAGTTTAAAAAATATTTAGCTCTGATACCATTTAAGTTATCACGCCCCAACCTAGTTTCCCTAGTTGGACTTGCAGGCAACCTACCACATCCTTCCGGTTTTACAAAAATGGGTGCCTCAGCATTGTAAATCCGACAGGTGTAAGACTCAAAATAAAATAACTCAAGTTATTTCCCAAAAACATTAAATTATAATTTGGAAATTAAATTTTACAAATCATTATGGGACCGAGTACTAAATGTAAGGCATACCTTTGGAACGCGGGTTTCCAATCCTTCACGAGTTTGGAAAGTATCTCAATTTCCTATAACGGGTATTGTAGGGGAGTGATTTCACAACTCAGTGAGACGGGTTAGCAAACATCGTGCCATCATGTCTGCGATTCAACACAAACTCTAAACCATTATGAAGGAAGATTTAGTAAAATAAGATTTAACCATAAATAGGTTTAAAGTTTTAATAAAATAGACTTGTATTCACAAGTTTATATTTTGTCCAATCCATGGGGAAGAACCTATCACTAGGTTTATTCGAAATAAGGCTTAAAAGTTTACTTTATAAAACTTGTATTCGATAAGAATATCACATATATTTTCTCCCTCATGGAGAAATTCACACATTTGCAGAACCAACATCCTATCTATTCCACTTGTAGTTAGGAGCGATTTTACCAACCATATTAGTATAAGGCTACAACCTTTACCGCATTGATGCGATGCTACAAACTAGATCAATAATCTGTGTGAGCACTATAGCCCAATCCCATAACATATCGTTTAATTTGTCTGCTATTAGAGTAACAAGACCTTCCCCTTCACCAGGTCTAATGCGCATAGAACTCCTAGAGCCCCATGACATACTCGCTCAACCATAACGTCCCTTGTACTGACCTTGTTGACCAGTAGTCCTCAGAACCATCACTACCCCATACCGAGCATATTATGGTCCTATCATAATTCAAACCCATACAAGTATTTTCTCTTATAATAGTTGTATTTGTAATATCAGACTAATGAGATGAGATCCGCCTTTAGCTCGATAATATTTACTAGACATGGCTAATTCCACACACAAAATTACATATTTTAATATTTTAATATGTTCAACTTTATAATCACAATTATTTACGAGACATGTCCATTTTCCATTGGTCTTGTGCCAACTTTCATGAATTTTCAAAACATAGTCTTGGGAATTCTATTTTAAAAATGTTGGCCTTCGGCCCAATTCACAAATTATATTTTAAATCCATATTCACTCGACTATGAGCCACACCCATTTCCTATATCAGTAATGAATTAATATATAATAAATTAAATATATGATATTTCACCTAAACATGATTCATGCTTATATATAAAATATATTTTCCAAAAATAATTTTAGCTAGGTTCAAGCAAGGGAAAATATATTCTAAAAATAAATTTTGTTATTTAAAAATATTAAATATGCAAGTAATATCGCATCATCGTTCCGATAAAACTCGATGCCAGAAATTTCACTCACAATTTTTCGGTGATATTTTCATTCCAGAAGGATTCCCAAGTATTCATGCCCCTCTAACACGATCGTGTATATTTTTCTTTCAGCATATCATAGACTGTTTCATAAATGTTTCTCGGGTCATAATTCGGGCATTTACCATAACATTTCCATAATTATGGTCTTTTAACCCTAGACCCTATTTTTTGTAATTAAATCTATAATTATGAAATAATTTTAAACAATTCATAAACTTGGTACCTTTCCATTTAATTCCAACATTTAGAGAATTTGGGATCGGTCAATAACGTTCAGAATTTCCTATGTACACAAATATGCCTTGAGCAGCATCTTCATAATTTTAGACTCCTCCAATTTTTAGCATCCAAACACATCCTTAATTGTGTGTATTTTTTGTCACCAAACAAGCCTTAATGACTAAATTGTAATTTTGCTTAAATGTTAACGGCATTTTAGTGTTTGTGCAGTATGGGGGTTGGGGGGGGGGGGGGGGGGGGGTGGGGGGGTAATCAAATCATTTTAATTAAATTAACCCCTCATCTCATCTTCATGGTTCTACAAATCTTGAAGAACCTTATTCAGTTTATCCCAAAATTGCTATCTATATAATTCGTCGTTAGTCGACATCCATAACTCATATGATCCTTGTCCTTTTGTTCCAACTTGTTCGTTCGTTTGCTTCTAGTTTCCGATGACCATTTTGATACTCCATTTCCTCCATTTGTTTGGGATTTTTGCCTCTATTTCAAATTATCTAAAGGGATCCTTCACCACGCATCGGGCTTCCTCAGCTCCACCATTCATCTAGTACATGATAATCGACAACGTTCTTCTCCAACACTTGTTTGGGCGACATTGTCTATGACTCCTCCTGGATGCTTGATTGGTGCTTCTACCATTTGCTCATCCATGTGAGTCCCGATCCCATCTTTATTATGCAAGTGTCATCCCACCCGATGACTCTATGGAAGAAAACGAACAAGCTCCACATCCTCCTTTCGGCAACAGTCTTTTGGGATGGGTTCGAGTTCACCATTAGTCCTAGACCCATTGTCAAATCCTCATGTAAGCTCAACAATTCTTTCCAACCTTTGGTTCTTCGTAACAAGAGATCCTGTTGCTTTGTCATTTGAAGATAGGATTTCTTTTCATCACTTATTCATTCCCTTCTGTTATCTTCTCGACTAATATGTGTTGTCCTCATTTTGATTACGTTCATGAAAGTGATTAAAGTTGCACCTTCCTCAATGTGTCCTCTGCTCTAGGTTCCTCAATTGGTTATTTACATCCATTTTTTATTTGTCAAATAAACCCTTACTGTCTTATTGAATGGATGAGGGATCAACTTCGATGCCAAATTGAACTTCTCTTTGGAGAATTTGAGTTCTCCTACATCACCTGCAACTCGTTTTGAGGTAGATTAAGCTTACTTGTCACACCCTAACACAGTTTGGTCGGAACCCTATGAACAATTTGTCATTCCTCTCAATACTATAATAGAGATCACAACCATTACTAAAGTATTAGCTGGAGCTACGCTCAAAATAACAAGAAAATAGTTCATCAATTCATGTTTCTAAGATATGTCAGAATATATAATGTTGTACATAAATTTCTAAGAGGGAATAACTAGACATGATTTCTCGGTTGAATCTACCGCTTGTATCTCACAAGCTAAAAAGATGCTCCTTCCTACACGGAAAAGCTTTCATAATTTGTTCAAGGTATGATTTCCATGGGTTTGTATCAAACAATCCAACACCATTTCTCATCAAAGGGGTCAATTACTACTTGTATGTCATAAGCTAAAAAGATGTTCCTTACTTCCTAGAAGAAATTTCATAATTTATTCAAGGTTTAATTTCTATGGATTTATATTAGACAAACAATCAAATACCCTTTTTCAATAAAGGGATCATTCATATACAAAACAGACCCTGTTAGGCTTACCATTTTTGTAGGGGAAGGGAAAAATGGTAATTTTGGAAAAGTTGGGGGACCAAATTGGAAATTTAGGAAACTAAACCCCATTTTATGAATTTGAATAAATTGAGGTCCTAAGATAAATTTTAAAAGTTTCGGGACTCAATTTTAGGAAAAATCGGCATTAGAGACTTAAAGTTAAAGAAAAATAACTTTAGGGACCTAATTGCAAATAAATAAAAGATTGGTTTTCTCATTCATTTAGAATGAATGAAGGCTATTAGGCCGGGGGATAATGAACCAAGATGTTCATATCATGTAGGAACACGAGGTACCGGGAACGTCAGTAAGGACAAGCTTGTGTGAATACAAAGAATCGGTCTAGTAGAATTCACTACATTAATAGGTGAGTGAGATTTATATATATCATACCCGGTTGGGACGATAAGTACCTCAAAAATGAAAATCCACTATTAATTGGTATTTTTAAACGTCACAACTTAGAAGAGTGATGTGAAAATAACACGGAAAAACTACATATCGATTGTAAGTAGATCATACTCGGTTGGTATGACGAAACCTACTCGAAAGAAGCGGAAAACCCGTTCATCAGTTATGAGCGGAGATATCCTTATACCCGGTTGGTATGATGGATAGTTGAAAATATGTTTTGTCGGAAGTGCTCTCCCCTGATTGTGTGCCACTGCTTAAACAATTTAGGAGACCTTCTTGACGAGAGCTCGAATAACTCAAATAGGCCGTGAGCCTCAGTTTTGTAACTTGGGAGCCAATATGCCCAAATTTTTAAAATCTCGTATAGTGGGCCCAAGGCTAGTGGGCATGAGAAGAAGCTCATAAATAAACATGAGATATATGCCATAAAACTTTAAATAAATGAATTTTTTGGCCATGGTACCAAGATAGGACTGACATACTCAGTCATCTAGCGGCAATGCAACATGACAAGTCGACGAACCAGTCAAAACAAATAGCTGCAGGTTGAGTTGAGGGTCGGGGCCGTTGGACTAATGGCACCAGAGATTATATGGCATGATGAGAAAATAATGATTGTGCATGCACTGTATGTATTGGACCTTCAAGATGCCCAAGAGGGGTAGTGATGTGTTCTAGGGCCGTGGATGACTTGGTGGTTATAAGGGCAGATTGTCGGACCAGGTGACCTTGTGAAGCTTGACATAGCTTCATTGCGCATGAGACCAGGGTGGGGTCGGGATGAGGTCTCTGTCCTCATACGGACAAGGAGAATTGATTTTGAGATTAAGGGTCGGATTTCAAGATTGAGGGTCAGATTTCGGGATTTCGGGATAGAAGTGGACGTACTTCTATCTAGGTGGCCAGTAAAGTCACTCTGATGGCACAAGTGGGTTCAGTGGACAGGTTAGCCTGTGATTGTGTGATTGACCTTCATGATGAAGGATGTGTGTATTGGGTGATGACACACCGTGATTAATAAGAAAATGGTGATAAAAACTGAGATTTGAAATGAAAGGATTTTTTAAAGAGACAAGTTTGGCATACTCCAATACAAATCTTTTTCCTAAAAGTTAAAAGTTTTGAAAAACCCATTTAGTGAGTAGTCGTACTCACCCTCTCCCTTATATCCCTTTTAGAAAATTTTGGAATGCCTACCCTTAAATACCATCAACTAAGATGCCTATAAGAAAGGTACGATATATTTAAAATATTATGCAATTTTGATTTATGTTATTATAGGAAAAGGTGCAGGTTTAAAGGATGCCTTACTTTTTACGGTTTATAATAAAGGAAAACCCTTTAAAAAAAACGGAAGAGTGGGGGGTTGTTCACAGGGATCTGACCAAACTAGGTTGGGATGTGACAACTAGAGTGGTATCAAAGCCTGTTTCCTTGAATACATAATCAAGACTAGAAAATATAGTAACTAATAGGATTGATCTTAAAATTTTTAGATTGCTCCCAGGAGAGGAACCAAGAAAACTAGGAATAACTCTATTCAACATCTTGTCCTCGTAGGAAGACAACCCTAGAAGCTTCCCAATGTCTGAGGTATGGTAGAAGTCTTAAAAGCCAAATGAGGAAGTATCCAAGAGGATGGTGCTAGGACCTATTGAGGTCACAACTCAAAGTATGAAGGAAGCCAAGCATGAAGCCATAAATGCCAACAATTGGCATATAACCTTACATAGGAGGGTGCTTATCAAGAATCCCATAGCTCCTTAGTTATTTTGTGACCATTTTCTATAATAGGGCCAAAATGCCCAATATATTGTACTTCTCTATTAATAAAGTACTAGAAATTCCTAAAAACCTATCTCTCGATGAAAGTGATCTTGCTATGAAGATGGTCCCAAGAATAGTAAACAAACAAACCCTTTCACCACTAAAATTTGGGAGAATCCCATCCTAGTTAAGTAAGCTGAATGAGGGAATCAAGGAATATAGGACTCCTAGAGTGACCATTTGACAAAAAAGAAAACTCTCAAGGTGATCACACTCAAGGACCACGAAGCACCAAACTACCAGTAACCCCTAGAAAGGCCCCATAATACTCGAAGGAAAGGAGGAACCACAATGGTCCACACAAGGGAATAACTTATTAAAAGTGTGAACAATGGGGACACTACGTGAAGAAGTACCTAACCCAACTAAGGACAAGTACCAAACCTGTCATAAGTATAAGGGAATATGACAAGTAAAGAAGGATTGTTCCACACCTCATAGATTTAGGGCAATACCTCCTCAAAGGTCATGGAAGACATGTAAGACTAGAGACCGATTCCATGGAGCAGGTTAAGTAAGCAGTTCACAAGGAGGTCAAGAAATGGCAAGGTGAATGTCAAATTTAAACTTCTTCTTAAGAAGGTCAAACCGAGAAGGATGCCACAAGAATAGGGATAAGGTACATGGGAAGTATACCTAGAACACTCTCATAAGGGGCAAACACAGAAAAATGTCCTCCGGAAACTCTAGGGAATGACATAGTGAGAGTGAAGAAGAGAAGGAATACACTATGAAAGAGAACTATGGAGGGATGCATACAACTAAGTACCTCAAAGGAATCATTGGTTGGCTGATGGACATAACGTGGAGTGCAAGGAACCAACATGTTGTTAGAAACTTCTTGAAGGAAGGATGTATCAGAGGCCTAGTCTAACCCGCTTTGGAAGAGTAATAGAGCCAAATAACAATTCCAGGAGAACCAAGAGGAAAGAAGAAATTAGTAGCAACGAGATGGTCAAAGAAAATAAACAAAATCCTAAGAAAGGCTGAGATGTAGTAAAGACTACACTCTATGAAGAACAATCGGATGGGCATGAAGGATGAGTAATACAGCTGCCTAGACGATTGGATCAGGAAAATAGTGAGAAGGAGACAGTTAAAAACTGGTCTTTGAGAGAACCATGGATTTAAACCACGATAAAGAAGGGAGAAGTGAAAAGGCCAAAACATTGGAAAAGAAGAATGAAGGAAAATCCTTAAAAGAAATCAATGGCCAAAATTGAATTTATAATTAAAAGTCTTGAGACAGTTAAGTGAACCTCTTGAAGGATGATCAAGGGATTTTGAAGCTAGGTGGATGTGAGCTCTAGACATGTACTGGGGTATGAGTGAGAATGAGGATGGAGTACGAAAGATGTATCTGTAGGATCTCAAGAGTAAATGTAAGCATAAAAGAATAGCATCAAGGGACATCATTTAAAGTTAGGTGTCTTCAAATATGAATGAAAAAGAAATTATTGGAGAAAAGGGTAAGAATCCTCCCAAATAAGGAAATTCTAAGAAGTGATACATGACCTAATAAAGAAGAAATGGAACCAAGTGACGAGAGGTGAGGAGGCAAATTCGCAAATAAAATACATGCTAAGGTGAAAGAAACCCAAGGAAGCATATTAAGAGATGTTGTGACAAGTAAGAATGAGTGGACTATCCATAATAAGGTAATGAAGGAAAGAACATCGGAGAAACGTTGGAAAAGTAAGCCCTCCAAATAAGATGTGGTTATGGAGGAATAACCATAATTGGTAAGATAGATCGTAATCCACACACACATAATGAAGCCTAAACAGTGGATGGATGAGCATAGTATGAAGTACACAAAATAAGACTAATAAGTTACTCAAATAAAGAGTAAGGGAAGAAATGGAATTTTAAGATGAGGAAGGATTCTAAGCGGGCAAATGCCACAATATAGAAGGAAAGGAATGGTAAGAAGGTTGAGCATGTAGCTCCTAGAATGAAAGTCTCTACCTTGAGGGACATAGTAGAGAATGAAATCGTAAAAAAGGAACTCCCCGAACAAAACAATAGACTGAAAGGGGTCAAACAGGAATAATGAACTATGAAATTATTACGAACAAGTAAGAGTGGATTAAGGCCAAAGGAAAACTCTTGAGTAAAGGATGTCATTAGGAATGAGGATGGACCTAAGAAAGGATGAATCCCAGCATGTCAGTAAAACATCTAGAAATCAAATAATTGGAACCAGAGAGACTCAATAAGGAAGTTGAAAAAGGATGAGTGGGTAAGGAGAAACAACACAGTTTTGTAAGTTGATGTGGACAACGATAAAGGTAGTCGAGGAATACTACCAAAAGAAAAGAAGGATGAAGTTATACAATCCCTGAGAGGTTGGAAAGTTGGGAATAATCCTAAAGGAGGTGTTTTGGAAATCTAATAGACATATAGATAAGATCTAGAAAATATCATGCTGTAAGGGGTATGTAGATTCAACAGTTCTGAGGAAAATATGACTCAAAATAAACAAGAGTCAATTAGTAAGAATGACAAAGTCCAACATAAAATATTGTACTGAATTGTAATGAGAAACGGATGAAGGAGGAGTTGAAATAGGACGAAAAGGTGATTATAAGGAAATCCGTGAAAACAAGTACGTAATGCTCTAAAGGACGTCGAGCTAAGGGTTTCAACGACCAAGAGGTTAACTAGACACGGGAATGGTTAGGTATCTTGGAACTTCCAATCTTGAGTATAGGACCTCAAAGGGAAGAATGTTGCTCTAAGCAAAGAAAGATATGAATCTAAGAATATACCCTAAAGTAAGATATGTCTAGTTATGATAAACTCCATGGAGGGAGTAAATAATATAAAGGAAAATAAATTCCTTAAGTGAAGGATGTAAAAAGGGCTAATTGAAGGAACAAGAGAAGAGTTTGCATGTTAAGCAAACACTAAATGGACATCAAAGGCAATGGTTCCTCATGCAAGGGTGCTAATTAAGTTTTGGGGACAAAACTCCTAAAAGGAGAGGAGAGTTGTAAACCCTACCCTTTTTAGTAAAAGAAAATCGAGAAAAGAACCAGTCAAATCGAGTAAGAACATCGAACCGATTCACAAACCCGTTTATTGGGGAATAGACAAATTAGAGAAATTTCAACTCCCTTGTGACACAAAGAGATTTATAAACATTAGGAAGGAACCTTAGAACAAAGTGGGAGAGAAAAACCAGACCGATTCCGGTGAACCGAACCCGAATCGGATTAAACTGGTTTAAGAATCGAGTCGGTTTATGAACCGGAACCGATAGAGAGATAGTAAACTGAGAAATTTATGGATCCTAATTGACCCAAAGAGTCCCAAAAGTCATGGAAATAGACTTAAGAATGAATGGAAGATGAAAACCAAACCGATTTAGGTGAACCGGATCCAAACCGGATTGAACCGGTTTGAACCACTATTGAACTGGATTCTAAATTCATTTTCCTAGATAGCTTAAAAAAATTAAAATTTGAGATTTGAGGCACTATTGGATAGAAAATGAATTCATATGAATTTAGAAATTTTAGATTTGAAAAACTCGGTCGAATGGGGGGTGAACCGGTCGGTTTAAGCGTTGGACCCAATTCAGACCGGTCCGATCCGGTTCGGAACAGTATCATCTTCTTCCTTCAGATGACAACACTGTTCCCTCGATGGAAAATCAAAGCAGCGCCGATGAAGAAGAAACGTCTCCATTTAATACGTTTTCGGCCAGCAATGCCTGTCATAAAGGTGCAAATTGGATGGCCAAGAATTCACTGAGCTTCCTATATAAAGACCCCCTCCCCATTCATCCTCTCCACACCTGAAAAGCTCACTCTCTCTTAGTTGCTTAGTTTTCTGGTGAAGCTCAAACTAGAGCTCTGATATAGGGTCATTTCTAAGCCAAACAAGTGAGGTCAGGTTCTTTACAACCGGGGAGAAGTCAGTTACATGACTGTGGTCTTCGTTTGCTCCGAGGATGGTCGGAGAAGCGCCGGCATGATAGAATAGTGAAGCAGCTCCAGTGGACCAAAGCTGCCCTGTTTTGGCCGAGCTGAAATCTGCCATTTTGAGCCCTCCTCAGGCCAAACCAAGACCTCAAAACACTTCCTCAGCCCTCTCACGGCGAATTAGGACTGAAAGGTAAGCTAATTCAGCTCCCCTATACAATTTATGACTGGTGCTAGAGAGAGAACCGACAGAATTTCGATGATGAAATTCCAACTCAATTCAGCATCAATTGATGCAATTCTTGATTCCATGATGAACCTCAGGACGAGAGCTATCTGGCCAGATAAAAAGCTCAGACTATCGCGCCCTCATCGGTGAGAAATCGAAGCTTTCTCTCTCTATAATCTGTTTTCCCGCAAAGCTTCCTTTGAGCTCGTTCAGGCATCAAAACTTGTGATTAAAGTGCTATTGAATCATATGAAGATGTAGGATCTCAATTTTAACTTCAATTTCAACAATTTGATGTGTTTGATCAGTCAATTTGATGAAATCAAATTTGACTGTGTTAAGGAGTTGAAATTGGGAAAATTTGGGGATTTTTGAAAATTCGAAGGACCAAGATGTAATTTTATAAAATTGAGGGTCAATTGGGCATGATAAAAATGTTAGAGGGCCAATTGAGGAATTTTAGAAATCTTGGGATGAAACTTACCATTTTTGTAGGGGAAGGGCAAAATGGTAATTTTGGAAAAGTTGGGGGACCAAATTGGCAATTTGGGAAATTAAACCCCATTTTGTGAATTTGAATAAATTGAGGTCCTAAGATCAATTTTGAAAGTTTCAGGATTCAATTTGAGGAAAAACCGGCATTAGGGACTTAAAATTAAAGAAAAATAACTTTAGGGTCCTAATTACAAATAAATAAAAGATTGGTTTTCTCATTCATTTGGAATGAATAAAGGCTATTAGGCCGAGGGATAATGAACCGAGATGTTCATATCGTGTAGGAGCACGAGGTACCGGGAACGCCCGCAAGAACAAGCTCGCGTGAATACAAAGAACCGGTCTAGTGGAATTCACTACATTAACGGGTGAGTGAGATTTTTATATCATACCCGGTTGGGATGATAAGTACCTCGGAAATGAAAACCCACTATTAAGTGGTATGTTTAAACATCACAACTTTGAAGAGTGATGTGAAAATAACATGGAAAAACTATATATCGATTGTAAGTAGATCATACCCGGTTGGTATGATGAAACTTACTCGGAGGAAGTGGAAAGCTCGTTCATCGGTTATGAGCGGAGATATCCTTATACCCGATTGGTATGATGGATAGTTGAAAATATGTTTTCTTGGAAGTGCTCTCCCCTGACTGTGTGTCACTGCTTAAACAATTTGGGAGACCTTCTTGACGAGAGCTCGAATAGCTCTAATAGGCCGTGAGCCTCAGTTTTGTAACTTGGGGGCTAATATACCCAAATTTTAAAAATCTCGTACAGTGGGCTCAAGGCTAGTGGGCATGAGCAGAAGCTCATAAACAAGCATGAGATATATGGTATAAAACTTTAAATAAATGAATTGTTTGGCCATGGTACCAAGACAGGACCGACATATTCAGTCAACTAGCGGTAGTATGATATGACGATCGACGAACCAGTCAAGACAAACATCTGCAAGTTGAGTTAAGGGTTGGGGCCATTAGACTAGTGGCACCAGAGATTATATGGTGTGATGAGAAAATAATAATTGTGCATGCACTGTGTGTACGGGACCTTCAAGATACCCAAGAGGGGTAGTGATGTGTCCTAGGGCCTTGGACGACTTGGTGGGTATAAGGGCAGATTGTCGGACGAGGTGACCTTGCAAAGCTTGACGTAGCTTCATTGCGCACGAGACCGGGGTGGGATCGGGATGAGGTCTCTGTCCTTATACGGACACGGAGAATTGATTTTGGGATTGAGGGTCGGATGTCGCGTACATCCACTCATTCTCAAGGTAAAAGTGGGTGTGCTTCTATCGAGGTGGCCGGTAAAGTCGCTCTGACGCCACAAGTGAGTCCAGTGGATGGGCTGATCTACGATTGTGTGATTAACCTTAATGATGAATGTCACGCCCCGACCCGGTTGCACCCATTCTTTGATTAGAGTTGGGAGAAACTTCGAGGCAAGGTAATGAAGAGCGAACAAAGCTTTGAGGGCATGTGATGACAGAAGTGGGAAGAAGGCTAGAAAGAGGGGCGGTAATATTATAGTTGTATTTTTTTTAATACCATGACTCATATGGTCTTGTTTAATTTGTAGTTGCACCAAACAATATTCAACAAATACTTAAAAGGAAATAAAGATTAAGAGCCACCACTTATGAATTTGGTGCAATAATTATCTTAGTATTAGGATGAAAAGATGAGATGCCATAGAATAACTCAGATACAATTTATAAATCTAAAATATAGTAGAATATGTTGAAAAATAGATGTAATAGGTTATAGAACTAAATCGAGAATTCTACATTTTATTGATAACTAACTCAATGAAATATGTGTAATACAAATATATAAATAAATAAATAATATAAAAAATATTATAATATAATAATTAACTAATAATATTATATCACATATCATAATTATATAAAGTACTATTATAATAATATATAATTATTAATTATTTATGAGGTGTAATTCCTAATTGGTAATTGGTGTGAGTGACTTTTACCAAATTTAAAAATCATTATGTTATTGTACAAGAGGGAGAGAGAATGCAAAACCGTGAGTATTAGATAAATTTTGTGATGTTATTTTTTTGTGTCTCTTACCTCACTTGTGATACAATTTATTGTGCAACTAACCTAAATATAATAGTAGTTGGTGCATGTATGTAAGGCCAATGGATGTGAGCTTGATAGAGGTGTGCTCAACCATTTACATATATGGAGGACATGTAAGACCAAGGGAAGTGGGTATAATGGAGCTAGAGACCTATGAAAGGCAAAAAAATGTGGAGTTGGTACAGGGTATGCCGTTAGGAGTGCTATTAAGGAACGCTCTTTCTCATGTGGCAATCTTGGCTTGACATTGGTAAGTTAATTTTCCAAAACTTTTGATCTTGCCTTTTGTGGCATTCTTTTGACTGCCATATTTTTAGGGTTTTCTTTATCAAAAACTAAAATAATATTACCAGTAAACATCTCGTTCTCTCAGCTTATTTATGTTCCCTAAATTCTCTTTTGGGTTTATTTGAGAGGTGAACATATTTCTCTAATAACCTTTTGAACATTACGAGCAAGCTCATTTTCTTCTTATATATGAAATTAATTATAGATTTCTAGGTAATAATCTATTTTATAAACTTGGTAACATCCTTCAAAAATACTCTCTTTTATCTTGTTTATACTAAATAAACAAATTTATCCATTTCTTTAGCTTCTCACCCTGCTCTATGATTTCAGTAGGCATGCCTATTATCTCTATAGGGAGGCTATGCTACCTTCAGCCTTTATTCATATATATCATTTATTACATGCAGTCTAGTTGTTCTAGTTTTATTGTCCAATTCTCTTGCATAATTATTTTATATAGGTTTAGTATGATTGAAGGCATGGTTTGGTTGTTTGATGTTGGATAAGAAAAACATTCTTAGTCACACACTATAACCCACATATTTTATGTGAAGCAATGCCACTTTTTTTCTATTATGAGTGAAAATCAAATTATTATTGAAGAATTTATAAGTAATAACCCATGTTGAAACAGCTAGCACCTGCCTCTTTAAATCCAAGATACTCCATGTGGACTAGAAAGTTTCGCAGGTCCTCCTCTAGATAGAGTTCTCTACTTGAGCAAATTGCCACGGTGATATGACTGCCGGCTCGTTGTATGTATGCTCTCTTGAGGAACACCTATTCCTCAAGTCGTTCTCATAGACAAAATACTATTCAGGCATAAAGACGAAAACGTTAACTGAATATGAAAGCAATCAAAATGGAATCCCTATCTGTCATGTTTAATTGATTCAAATTTACGTTCAGCAGCATTACGAAGACTAATTACACATCTATTCTATTAATTCTTCTTTCAACAAAAATATCTTTAAAAATAAAAACAAAAACAAAAGTCTAAAAACTATTTAATAATTGATAATTTCCATAATTTTTAAAAAAATAAAATTTCTCCAAATATTGCTGGTGTAAGTTTCAGATATAAAATGTTAAATAACTTTAAAATGTAAGTAGCTTTCGTGTCTTCTGTTGTGAATAAATTCAAATTCGATGAATGATGTGTCCCTTTTTGTCACTTAAATCTCTTTATTCGCTAAAAGTCCAATATCTACGTAGAATTAAGAAGGTAGAGACAATCAACAACTGGACAAAGGTAGTGACATTCGACAACTAGACCAACTGGTCCAAGGGTAGCATCCACTTCCTTTCTTTTCATTCATTTTGTTTTGATTTACCTCATATTTCAACTATTTAAGGTTAGATATTTGATTATTTACGGAATGCCCTAAATATTCTTCGTACAAATAATAATTCTTTATATATTACTCAACTATATGTTATCTTTTTTTTTTGTATTTTTTCCTAATGAAATAAATAAAATGGCAACTATAAGAGGGAGGTTGTGAGAATAATTCTGAAGGAACAAGTTAAATGAGAAGGATACCAAAGTATAGATATCCCAACAAAAGCCTTTCATGTAGAATCTGCTTCGATTGCCTCAGGTGGATAAGTTGTTTGTGGGGAGCTATAGCCAAAGTTAGGGGTACACAAGATATATATTTCCAATTAGAAGAAGACATAAATCTGTCGGCACATAGGTAGAAAGTGACATGGGCACTAAAAATTTAAGGTTTACAAATGTTGTGTTTAGAGCAAATGGTCAGTATTATATGCACATGATAATAGTTGTAGTATGCTAACAATAATTGAAATTGGCCAGGTTAGTTATAAAATTTTCCATTATCTAAAGGATGAATAGTAGTAATATGAAAATTTTGGTAAGAAAATTGTTATGATATACTTAATAAATTAAAAAATATTGTAAGTATTATTAATATCTATGATATATTTATTTTTTTAAAAATTTATATATTTATTAATCTTATATTATAATATTTTGATTATGTAATAAAATTATTTTAATATGTTCAACTAGTTTTAAAGAATATTAATTTATAATATCAGATGAACAACTTACCCATGTCCTACCAACTAAAGGATGACCGAGCATTTTTCTAGGGCGGCCACATCTTAATCAAAATTGAATTGTGCAAACTTCTCTCAATTATGGACGGCGCCTTTTCTTTGATCTATTCTAGTACTCTTGGGAAAAAATAATAAATGATATCTCTCCGTGGGATCAAAATTAATTTGGAAGGTGAATTTTGTCGTTTATATTGGACTGAGTTCATTAGTCGTGTGCTAGTTAGACTTAAAAGGTCGAGATCTGACCTGCACTAACATGAAGTCGACCTAAGATTCAACGTTTTCCATTAGTTTCCTAAATATGCATTCGACGATTCCTTTCGTAAAATTTTGAAGTTTATTTAATTTATTATCGACTGAAGTATGAATAAATATACTTAAAACTCGGATATATATGAGTTCAAATCTTCTAAACAATAGCTTCGGATTTTAATAATAAAAAATTTGATACAACTTAAGATTTTAACATCCATGAAAATTATTACCCAATTTTAATTTGATCATCTATAGACGACAATTTTTTCATATATAGACGATATTGCAGTCTCTTGATATCCCCAGTGGTAGCCCCATTTTCCTAGAGCATCTCCATGGCGCGTAGACATGTATATTTATATGGCTATAAATATTATTCATATTGTCTTTTTATCCATAAAATACTTAGACCGACCAAAATTAATATAGGTACATTTTACAAAACTTTATAGAAAAAAATTGTATAATGATATTTAATTCACATTAAAAATTTATCAAATTGTATACTAGACTTTGAAATTAACCTAAAAAATAAAATCACCCCATGTATGAAATTTAAGTTTATATTAAAATATTACACCATTTATCTAGTTTTATTTTTCATACTCTCTTTTTCTATACTTTTTAAATTATTAATTATACACCCAACTTAATTCTAGATCAGTTTCCAATAATAATATGTTGCGTTCACTAAATATTAGAAAGGTAGATAGATTCAGTCTTGTGGTACCAAAATGGGCACAACTTGTAATATAATACATATCATAATTTTTAATAGAAATTTAAAATTTCTTAAATATATATTAAATTTATAAAAATTTGAAAAATATTAAAGCAGCGTAAAATACTGAATAAAAAATATTTCGTTCAATTTATTTCAAAAATCTCTACTTCAATAACTAACTCAGTCAAATTTGTGTTCAACACTCAGTATCTCATTCTCTTATTTCATTTACTTTGTATTTCATGAAAAGATAATTGCAGGGGATGTTTAACACTTATTGGGGGTAAAAACTATTAATCGAGTCATACATACTCTTGATGCTATCTACACTCAGAATGACAGCATAAGGAAATTTTTAATTCTCTTTTCTATTATTTAATATTAGTTTAAAATTAATAAAATCCATTTCACGGTATTTTCAAAAATTCTTATCTATATTAATTTAGTACTGAAATCATTTCAGTATATTAAACCAAATCATTGACATTTATATTCACACAATATTGGTCAATAATTTCTTTATGTACTAACTAATCAAGTGTAATCCATTGTCGCACATTTGTTATCACCATCCATTTTACAACGATAAAATATCAATATCAAATTTACTTATTAAAGATTTTTCTATCCTCACTTATCACATTAAATGTAATCGAATATCATTATGAAGTGAGACTAATATATTTACTTACCATGTCTCAAATCAATAATAAGTCGATCATACCGAATTTCTCAGGAAAGGCGTGACTGACAAGTGAATTCGTCTAATAAGTATCAGTAATGTAATGCATCCATCTTTCACTAGTGTGACCCTTATCTCAATCTTCATAAGTAAAACGTTTCACTCACTTGTCACCGTTCCCAAGTATATTTACTATCTCTCCCTTATCATCATCTCCATATTTATAACATATTTTCTCTCACCACCATATGTCAATACGAATGATGACATGAAATATTCAATCAAATATGTAAAGATTTGACTTCTCTTCTAGCCAATACTTCTAATAGTATGCACTATAATATCATAGGCCTCCAAGCTCTTTTTTATCTCAATCATGGGTCCTAGCCTATTTCTTAAAAATAACATAGTCTTTAGGCATTTTATAAACGTTGGGTCTCATCCCATCTTATCAACTTCGAGTCTTACTACATTTCATAAATACTTGGTCTTAGCCCATTTAATAAACATTAGGACTTAACCCCTTTCATAAATGTTGAGTCTTAGCTCGTTTCATAAATATCGGAT
This sequence comes from Trapa incisa, assembly GCA_030064435.1. Taxonomy (NCBI): domain Eukaryota; kingdom Viridiplantae; phylum Streptophyta; class Magnoliopsida; order Myrtales; family Lythraceae; genus Trapa; species Trapa incisa. The sequence continues at coordinate 10,038,127 of CM057781.1, read as the reverse complement.
CTTAGTTTATTTCATAAATATCAAATATTATCCCCTTTCATAAATATTTGGTCTTAGCCCTTTTATAAACATCAGATCTTATCCCATTTCATAAATATAAGTTTTTAGCCCCTTTCACAAATGATGAGTCTTAGCATCTTTCATAGAAGTCATGTTTTAGCCAATTTCATAAATATCGAGTTTTAGCTCATTTTATATGACATTGAGTCTTTAGCCCTTTTTATAAATGATGGATCTTAGCCCTTTTCATAATATCAACACTAATCCCTTTTTTAAATATCTAATTTTAAAGGGTTAAGTTATCACCCATTTTTAAGCATTCGGGTCTATACCCGTCCTTTCTAGACCATCGGGTCTCAGCTTTCTTTTCCACATTTCTCGGGATATCTCTTGTCTTTGATAAATGTTTTGGTATAATTTTTCTATTTATTTCAAAAGGTTTTTCAAGACATTTATACCAACATTTTGATAAGATGTAAGCATAATTACATTGGTTCAATCTGACACAAAATTATAAATTTTACTCACATGTTATTTGGAACTTGTTTGTCACAAATATATTCCAAATCTTTATGCTACTCTTACAAGATAATTCAATATATATATATGTATGTATTCATACAATAATATATATATATATATATTGAATTATTATAGTATTTAATATTATTCGATGTTAATCAATATCATTATATCTTATACCGCCTTATAATTTCCCTCAATTACAATTTTGTTGCTAAGGCATAGTTTGTCATGCCCCAACCTGATTCTATCAGCCAAGGTCCAGTAAAACATTCCGCTGATCCCCCTCAATGTCACCAGGGTGGGTGTCTTCTATCACGCCCTGACTCGGTTTGGTTGGATCCCTATGAACAACTCGTTGTTGCTTTGGTTTAAGAGGGGTTTCCTCCTTCTTAAAATTCAAGAGGAGCCAAACGTAATATCAACATTGTTTCCTGGAAAACATATATCAAATAAAATATAAGCTTAATAAAATCAAGCATACATGATAGAGGGTAAGACATGGTGTTATCCCTAGTTATTTCTCTATTTCTTAAAAGGGATAAAAAGGGTGGGTGAGTTTCTACAACTCAGTGAATGGGTATTTAAAAATAAAGTTTCAATAAAATATTTTAAAATTTGGAATGTGTCAGACTCCTTATTTTCTTTAAGGCCTTTCATCCTCAAAATCCCAGTTTTCAAATCCATTATTCCTCATTAACCACAGTTGGTGTGTTTAACAATCAACATACGCCCTTCATCAGGAAGGGATCACACATTCGCAGGGCAGCACGTCTAGTGCACCCACTTATGGTGTCGGAGCGACTTTACCGGCCACCTAGATATAAGCCCGTCCATTTCTACCATGAGAATAAGTGGATGTACGCGACATCCAATCCTCAATCCTGTAAAGAAAACTCCATGTCTGTAAGAGGACAAAGTCCTCATCCTGACCCCACCCTAATCTCATGCGCATGAAGCTACATCGAGCTTCCCTGACTGTTGGCATGACAAACTTCCCTTATCTACAATCGGGTATGATCTACTTACAACCAGTAAGTAGTTTTTTCGTGTGTTTTTCTCACGTCATCCCATCCAGGTATGATGTTAAAATGTCCACTTTGTAGTGGATTTTTATTACCGAGGTGCTCATCATCCCAATCGGGTATGATGTGAAAATTCTCACTCACCTGTGAATGTAGTGAATCCCTCTTAACCAACTTTTCGTCTCTAAGCAAGCTTGTCTTGGTTTGCGTTGCCAGTACTTCGTGTTCCTACACGATATGAACATTATTGTTCATTATCTTTTGGCTTGATAGCCTTCATTCACCACGAATGAATAAAATACACAACTTTTCAATTATTTGCAATTAGGTCCCTAAAGTTCTTTTTCTTCAACTTTAGGTCTCTAATGCCGATTTTTCCCCAAATTGAGTCCCGAAACTTCAAAAAATTTACTTTGGGACCTCAATTTATTTAAAATTACAAAAGGGGTTCAAGTTTCCCAAAATCCTAATTTGGTCCCCAACTTTTCCAAAATTACCAATTTGCCCCTACTTTACAAAAATAGTAAATTTCACCCCCAAAATTCCAAAAATTGACCAATTGCTCCTCTAACATCTTTTCAATGCCTAATTGGCCTCAAATTTAGGAAATTGCACTTTAGTCCCTCAAATTTTCAAAATCCCCAATTCCCCCTCCCCCAATTTCAACATTTCAACTTGACCGAATTTGATTTTAGCAAATTGACCAATCAAACGAGGTTAATTGTTGAAATTGAAGGTATATTTAAGTTCCTACACATACATACAATTCAATTGCACTTTTAATCACATGAATTGACGCCAGAATGAGCTCAAATGGAGCTTCCCTGGAAAATTGAACATAGAGAAAGAAAGATTCAAATGCTTACTGTTAGGGGCGTGACAGTCCGAGCTTTCAATCTGGGCAGATAACTCTCATTCTGAGGTTCCTCCTAGAATCAAGAATCACCTCAATTCATATCAAATTTAGGGAAATTTTGGTCAATAAAGATTTACTGGTTCTCTCTCTAGCACCGATCGAAATTCATAAAGGAGAGCCAAATTGGCTTACCTTTCTGCTCTAATTCGGTCGTATAAGGATTGAGAAAGTGTTAGGAGAGCTTAGTTTGGCTCGAGGAAGGCTCAAATTGGCTTATTTCAGATCAACAAGAATAGGGCAACTTCAGTATGCCAAAGCTGCTTCACTGTTTGATCACGCCGACGCTTCTCCGGCAATCCTCGGAGCAATTGGAAACTACCACCATGTAGTTGACTTCTCCTCAAGTCTAAGGAACCCGACCATGCCTTCTTTGGCTTAGAAAAGACCCTATATAGGAGCTCTATTCGAGCTTCATCTGAAAACTAAGTAACTGAGAGAGAGTGAGATTTTCAGGTGTGTGGAGGATGAATGGAGAGGGACTTTTTATATAGGGAGCTCGGGGACTTCGATCGTCTGTTTGGTACCATAATGATAGTCATTGATGGCCTGAAATGTACTGAACGAAAACGTTTCTTTTTTACTGGCGCTGTTGAATTTTTTAGCGAGTGAATAGTGCTGTCATATGAAGGAAGAAGACAACATTGTTCCAAACCAAACCGGACCGGTCCAAACCAGGTTCAACGCTTAAACTGGTCGGTTCAGGCCCGATTCAACCGAGTTTTTCAAAATTTGTAAATTTATCTAAATTCATTCTCTATCAAATGGTGGCCTCAATTCTCCAATTTGAATTTTCTAAGGTACCTAGAAAAATGAATTTAGCATTCGATTCAATAGTGGTTCAAACCGGTTCAATCCAGTTTGGATCCGGTTTACCTGAACCGGTCTAGTTTTCTTTCCGAAATTGTCCTAAGGTCCCTTTCCAAGGTTTTTATGACTCTTTGGGTTACTCGGGAGTTGTAAATTTCTTAATTTTCCCGTTCTCTAGTGATTAGGGTTTGTGAACCGGTTCAATTTTCTCACTAGGTTTAACTGGTTCTTTCCCCAGTTTTCCTTAGCTCCAAAGGGCAAGGTTTATAACTCTACTCTCCTTTTAGGAGTTTTGTCCCCAAAACTTATTTCACACTTTTTGTACTAGAATGAACTTCCCTTTATATCCACTTGTAGTTTCTCACCATAAAATCCCTTCGATTATTTCCACTCCCCCTTATATAACATACACTTGAGATCTTTTTTTTCCTTTCCATCATTTTCTCATTCCATGGAGCTTATTTTCATTAAACCTATCTCATTGGAAGGTTTAAGGTCATAACCTTAAATTCACACCCTTCATTCCTTAAAGCATTATTTCTCCTGTGTAGTATTCTTTACTTAATAGTTCAAGATTGAGAGTTCCAAAATACTCAATCATTCTTGTATCTAGTTATTCTCTTTATTTATTGACCTCCTTAGCTGAGTGTCCGTTCAAGCACCATGTACCTGCTTCCACAGGTATTGGTGTTATCACCTTTCCATCCTACATTGATCCTCCCCTCATTCGTTGGTTATCACAACTTCGTTCCAATTTAATGCTTGGTCTTGTCATGATCAACTAACGGACTCTTCCTTACCTAAGTCATATTTCCCTGGGACAATGGGGTTTACTTAACCCTCACAGCACAACGTTCTCTAGAACTTGTCTTTGACTATTTAACATTTTTAAGGCACTTTCATAATGGTTATTCTCAATTTTTTTAATCATTCAGGGATAGTATAACGTCGTTCATGTTTTCGACTAGTGAAATTTCTTGATTATCATCATTATTATCCAACTGTCCATTTTGCCTTTTAACGTCATGTCCTTTATAACTGTATTGGTTTCCTCACTTACTCATCTTTTTCAAACTTCTTTATTCGGTCCTTCAACTTTCAAGTCTTTGAGTTTCCCAATAATTTGCTGACATGCTGAAACTCTCCCTTTCTTACGTCATTCCTCATTCCTAATGGCGTCCTTTCCTTTAAGGAATCTTCTCTTTCTTAATCCATTCTTACTCACACGTGATCATTTCATGATTCTTCTTTTCGACTTAGTTCCTTTCTTACTCGTATTGCATCTTTTGATGTTGTCATCCTACTTACTTGTTACTTGGGTTTAACTTACCCCCTTAGACCCTTACGATTTCTTTTCTTTTGCACTTGATCCTTTAATCTATAACAACTCGTCTTTGAGGAGCTTGTCTTTTTTCCAATTCTGTTAGTTCCATTTTCTCTTAATTGGAACACATATGTTTTTCTAAGGTTTCCTTCCATGGTAAGTTTTATACTCCTTTTCTCTAGGAATTCTCTCCTAGTTTTTATCATTGCGAATGTCCAACCTTAAATAACATTCCTGGATGCCATCCTTTCCTACTCACCTTTACCCTCAAAACCCTACGGTTACTCCTTGGATACCTCATCTTCATTCTCACTTGCTCCCAGCATTCATCTATTTCTTGGAGTTGGAGTTTACATCCTCCTTAATTTCATAATATCTTAATCGTCCTATAGAAAGCTTATTTAACCTTCTTATAGCTTTTAGGTCATTACTCTTGTCTTAGCCATTGATCTTTTTATGGCTTTCCATTATCCTTATTTCTCAAAGGTTTTGGCCTTTCCATCTTTCCCTACTTTACTGGGATTGTGACCTTTACGATGGTCAATTCGTTAATTGTCTCACTCATTTTATCCTCATAGTTTAATTATTTTGAGAGTATTGTCTCTCGAATCTTCTTGTATTTGGTATCCATCCCTTCGCCCTATTTAGGGTATGATCCTTACTACTCCCCAATCCTTCTTGGAGTGTAGTTTATTTTTCCTAGATGATCTGGTTGTTATGGGTTATTCCCTTCAACTGGGTCCATCTAGAATCCCTAATTGGTTTCCCTGCTTTCTTGCAAGTAGATCATACTTAACCTCTCCAAGCACTCACTTAGCCACTTGTACTTTTTACTAAGGTCCTTATTCGGCTCTAGTTTTGCAATATTTCCTCTATTGATTTTCTTAACTTGGAGCTTTCCCTTTCCATGATCTCACTTCCTATTCTCACTCTTCTTCTTAGGGTCCTCCGTTCTGGGATTCTTATGTTCGATCTCCCTACTGCTCCTTAAAAGTTCTTCCTTCATTCTTTTATTATACTTACAGATCTTTGTATGGCTTATTCCCACGGGATTCCTCCCTTTTTGTTCCATATCTCCACTTCCCATAAATCTCCCTATTTTATGGAGCTCTTAAAAAATGGTATCTTAACTCTTTCCAAGTAAGGATTATTCCTGGCGCTTTCTTGTATTTTCTCTTTGTCTTGTCTTAATATCATCAGTGTTCCTAGAGTCCTATTTCCTTCTTCTTGATCAATTTCCATTCCTTTGGATTAGTCTATTACTTTCTATTTTCATTCTGTAAGCCTTTCCTTAACTCCTTAAACTCCCAATACTCCCATGCTCCTTGATGCTCACTTCCATTGTTCCAAACTTCTCCTTCCTTTCCTTAGTTAGGATTTGCCTCTCTTGGGTGAACCCTAAGAGTCTCTTCCTTGCCAAATTTTATTGTACCTTTAAGGGAAAATCTTAAAGGTTGAGGTTAACTAGAAATGACCTGTTTTCCTTCCTTAGGAGATTTTCTACTATTTACTTTGATCTTTATAGCATACTTTTAATGCTTGGATTTATCAAGGAGACTTAGAAGTTTTATCAAGAAAATTTACTTTCATTCATTCAAGAAATATTTTCTTGCCATATTGGCTTATTATAGAAATTTTCTACCCCTAATCCCTTGGGGTCACAGGCCGAGAGTTAGCCTTAGAACGATTGTGGGACTCATGATCAAATAGCTTTGAGGAACTAGTTGGGGTCCACTCATATTCTCTTATGAGACGAATTTCACGTATGGCCTCCAATCCGTAAGGCCTTATTACCTCTACCTCATACTCATACGTCCACTTCATCCATTGGGAGGGATTGAAGCTATGATGAGTGGGTGGGGGTACTTGGTGGACTTTCATAAAGGTGGCATACACATCCTCATAGTTATCCCATGCCTCCTTCTTAGTTGGATTCCTCTCTGATTGTTGTCAGGAGGAGGAGTTGGGCACCTAGGATGAGATACATGTTCCTCTTGTCTTGGAGGAGGGTATGTGATGCCTTCTAGTTCCAATAGGGCTCCTACAAGTTTTCAATAATCTTTCACCATGTCCTTGGGTACACTTTTCTCGCCCTTTAGAAATCTTTGAACGACTGCCTCCCTTGGGGTAGGTGTCTTTTTCAGGGTTATGGGTGGAGGATTGGAATTCACAGCTAATTTCCTAGAGATTCTCCTCCCAACACGAGAGTTTAAGTTGAGTTAATGTCAGGGCATAATATTGATAATGTTTCAAGGGAACTTAGCTATGATACCACTCAATTTGTCACTCCTCGACCCGGTTTAATTGGATCCCCATGAACAACCCATCACTCCCTTGGTTCAAGAGAGGTTTCCACCTTCTTAAAATTCAAGAGGAGCAAGGTGTAATATCAACATTATTCCTTGGAAAACATATATCAAATAAAATACAAGCTTAATAAAATCAAGCATACCTAATAGAGGGTAAGGCCTTGTGTTATCCCAAGTCATTTCTCTATTCCTTAAAAGGGATAAAAAAGGTGGGTGAGTTTCTACAACTCACTAAATGGGTATTTTAAAAATAAAGTTTCAATAAAATATTTTTGAATTTGGAGTGTGCTAGACTACTTATTTTCATTAAGAATTTTCATCCTCAAAATCTCGGTTTTATTCCTCATTAACCATAGTCAGTGTGTTTAACAATCAAAACACGCCCTTCATCAGGAAGGGATCACACATTCACAGGGTAGCACGTCTACTGCACCCATTTGTGGCATCGAAGCAACTTTATCGGCCACTTAGATAGAAGCCCATCCATTTTTACCCTGAGAATGAGTGGATGTACGCGACATCCAATCCTCAATCTTGTAAAGAAAACTCCATGTTTGTATGAGGACAAAGTCCTCATCTTGACCCCACCCTAATCTCATGCACATGAAGCTACGTTAAGCTTCCCCGACTGTTGGCATGACAAACTACCCTTATCTCCACTATGTCGTCAAGTAGCCCCTAGGACGCATCACTACCCCTCTTGGGCGTCTTGAAGGTCTCATACCTCAGTGCAATGAAAAAACAATAGTTTTCCTTATAAGCCATTTAATCTTTGGTGCCTCTAGTCCAACGGCCCCGATCCCCAACTTGACCTACAACTGTTTGTCTTGACTGGTCCGTCGACCTGTCCTGTCGCACTACTGCTAGTCCTTCGAGTATGTTGGTCCTGTCTTAGTACAATGGCCAAACACATCATTAATTAAAGTTTTCATGGCTTTATCTCATGTTTGTTTACGAGCTCTTAATCGTGCCAAGTAGCCTTGTGCCCACTGTACGAGAATTTCAAAATCGAGCATTTTAGCCTCCAAGTTTTAAAAACTGAGGCCTCCGGCACATAATTAGGGGAGAGCACTTCTGACAAAAATAACTTTCCAACTGTCCATCACACCAACCGGGTGTGAGGACATCTCCGCTCATAATCGATGAACGGGTTTTCTACTTCCTTCCAAGAAGTTCATCATACCAATTGGGTATGATCTACTTACAACTGGTAACTAGTTTTTTTGTTTGTTTTTCTCACATCACCCCTTCTTGGTGTGATGTTAAAAATTCCACTTAATAGTGGGTTTTCATTACCGAGGTGCTCATCATCCAAACCGGGTATGATGTGAAAATTCGCACTCACACGTGAATGTAGTGAATCCCTCTTAACAGGCTTTTCGACTCCACATGAGCTTGTATTGGCTAGCGTTCCTGGTACTTTGTGTTCTTACATGATATGAACATCCTTGTTCATTATCCTTTGGCTTGATAGCATTCATTCATTATGAATAAATAAAATACCCAACTTTTCAATTATTTGTAATTAGGTCCCTAATGCCGATTTTCCTCAAATTGAGTCTCGAAGCTTCAAAAAATTTACTTTGGGAACTCAATTTATTCAAAATTATAAAAAGGGGTTCAAGTTTCCCAAACTCCCAATTTTGTCCCCAACTTTTCCAAAATTACCATTTTCCCCTACTTAACAAAAAAGGTAAATTTCACCCCAAAAATTCCAAAAATCGACCAATTGGTCCTCCAACATCTTTTTCATGCCCAATTGGCCCTCAATTTTAGGAAATTGCACTTTAGTCAATCGAATTTTCAAAATCCCCAATTTTCCCCAATTTCAACATTTCAACTTGGTCGAATTTGGCCAAATTTGGCATAATTTGATTTCATCAAATTGACCGATCAAATGAGGTTAATTGTTAAAATTGAAGGTAGATTTAAGTTTCTACACATCCAGACAATTCAATTGCACTTTGAATCGCATGAATTGACATCGGAACTAGCCCAAACGGAGCTTTGCCAGAAAATTGAACGTAGAGAGAGAAAGCTTCAAAAGCTTATCGTTAGCGGCACGATGGTTTGAGCTTTCAATCTGGGCAGATAGCTCTCAACCTGGGGTTACTCCTATAATCAAGAATCACCTAAATTCATGTTGAATTGAGGGAGAATTTGGTCAATAAAGATCTGTTGGTTCTCTTTTTAGGACCAATGGAATTCACAAAGGGGAGCCAAATTAGCTTACCTTTCCACTCTAATTCAATCATATGGGGACTGAAGAAGTGTTAGGAGAACTTAATTTGGCTTGAGTAGGCTTGAATCAGCTAATTTCAGCTTGACAAGAATAGGACTGCTTTGGTCTGTTGGAACTGCTTCATTGTTCGATCAGGCTAACACTTCTTTGGCAATCCTCGGAGCAATTGAAGACTACCACCGTGTAGCTGACTTCTACTCGAGTCTAAGGAACCCGACCATGCCTTCTTTGGCTCAGAAAAGACCCTATATCGGAGCTCTGGTTCAAGCTTTGTTGGAAAAATGAGTAGTTGAGAGAGAGTGATTTCAGGATTGTGAGTCAGATGTCACGTACATCCACTCATATCCAGGATAGAAGTGGTCGTACTTCTATCCAGGTGGTAGGAAAAGTCGCTCCGAAGCTACTAGCGGGTTCAGTAGTGATACTGACTTGCGAATGTGTGTAACCTTCATGATGAAGGATGTCTGTTAGGTGATGGACACACTGGTAACTAAAAAAAATGGAAAAACCCAAATTTTTAAATGAATGAATTTTTGAAAAGAAAGGAGTCTGGCACACTCCATATAAATGTTTTTCTTAAAAGTTAAAAGTAGACCTTTAAAAACTCATTCACTGAATAGTCGTATTCACCCCCTCCCTTATATCTTTTTTAGGAAAGCCCGGAAAGCCTACCCTTAAAAACTATCAAGTAAGATGCCTATAAGACAGGTATGTAAAGTTTTAAATTTCATGAAGTTTTTATTATGCTATTCCAGGAAAAAGGTGCAGGTTAAAGGATGCCTTACTCTTTACGGTTTACAATAAGGGGAAACCCTTTAATAAATCGGGAGAGTGGCGGGTTGATCACGGGGATTCGACCAAACCGGGTCGGGGAGTGACATCTACATTCAAGGGACATCAGAACTTGGAAAGGACATGTGAAGTTGGAACCCAAGGGTAAATATAATCAAGCAACGAAGTAACCTAGGTAATACAAAGGATAAGAATACGTGGATGTACGCCCTAAGGACAAAAGCGAAGGGGCGCGGTCCCAACTATGAGGCAGGGTGGGCCTCAGGCCTAGGGTAGAGCAACATGACACAAGAGTCCTACTACAGGGGACAATTAAGTTCAACAGCCAACAAAAAGAGAACCCGAGTACAAAAGGATGAACTAGAGGACTAAGAAAGGGAATAGCACTAAGAAGGACCAACGTAATAGCCTGAAAGGGATGAAGTGCAAAAGGGTCCCTATAGACAAGGGAGTAAACATACCTAGGTGCGATTAAATATATCAGAACTTCGAGTCTAGACAAAACCCCCAGAAAGGAAAGTCTAACCCTAAGCTGTATGGAGTATCGGACCTAAGGGACTTCACGAACATCGGGGAAACTGACTAGATCCCAGAGAGTAAAGGGAAGTGAGGGAAAAGAAGTAACCCAAAATGGTAGGACATCGACTTGTACCCCAAGGGGACCGCACAAGGATTCCTTCCGAGATAAAAGAGGAACAATAGAGTTTTGAGGACAAAACTCCTAAAATGAGGAGAGAGTTAAACCTATCCTTTGGGACCAAGGAAAACCAGAAAAAGAACCGATGATGATTTTACATGTGAAGAACTAAGCCAATTAATGAATGAAAATGGTAAAAAAAAAAGGGTTAACGTGGCAAATTGGAAGATCTCGAGTGACCAAAAATTTACAAAAATTGTGAGGAAGAACCGGGAAGTGAAATTGAGAAGGGAACCAGACTAGTTCGAGGTTAACTAGACCCGACCCAAACTAAACTGGCATGAATCGATTTAATGATTCATTTTTCTTGGTTGCTTAAAATATCAATTTGGGAAATTAAGGCCACCATTAGATAGAAAATGAATTTAGATGAATTTATAAACTTTTTAATTTTGGAAAACTAGTCGAATCGGGTCCGAACTAATTGATTTTAGAATTCAGGATAGCGAACCTGGTCAAACTGGACCGGTCAACAGTCACCAGCGTCCCGTCAGTAGCCACGCAAACATGGACAGCCAATGGGAGGCTACCACATGTCCGATCAATGTTTAGTGGGCAACTGTCAGCATGCCACGCAGACATGAGCAGCCAATGAGAGGCTGCCATGTGTCTAGTCAACGGGTCAACGGCTTACGCGGCGGCCAAGCTAGACCTCTACGTTAAAAAAATTGGCCAATCACAGCACGCCATGTAGCACAACTGCCACATCATCATCTTCAACGTTCAGCCGCTGATAGAGAGAATAGAGGAGAGAGAGAAAGAGGTCGAAAAAGCTAGAGTCTCTAGCGTCTCGAAAAACTCTCCGGTCAAATCGTCGGCAGCCGAGTCGGAGGTCAAGTCTCATACTGGTCAGTAGTCGGAACAGTTGTCAAGCTCCTTATATAAAGAATACCCCTTCATCTGTTTTGAGCATCCCACAATCGAGTGAAGAAGAAGAAGAAGAGTGCAAGTTTTCGACGAGCAGCAAACCAGAGCTCCAACGATGGGCAACTTCTCAACTAGAGAAGCTCTGAAGGGTGGCATTAGAACTGTGGAAGAGTGCTCTAGCTAGAGACACTCTCAAAGTGATCAAAGGAAGAGCATAGAAGTGTAAAAACAATAGCACAGTGAAGTTGCTCCGAAGCTCGAAACAGCGAGCTCCTGACCGACCCAATCCCGACTCTCTCAGCCCTTCCGTTGCCAACATTGGCCACCTCTGACCACCTAAGACCCTCTACAGCCCCTTATAGACCCCCGGTAAGCTCAATTCCATCTCTCCTCATTGGAATTTCTGAGTTTCAGAGTTGCACCCCCGAAAATTCTCTCTTCAAATTCCTACAGGACAGCGGTGAATTGCAGCATGATTCCATCCTCGTGGGTTCCCCTCGATGAGCACTAGCTGCCCCTACCTTAAGCTCTGACCACCCCCCCTCCCCTGTCGATAAGATAAGTAAGCTTTCTCTCTCTACTAAAAGTTTTCCGACGAGGCTTAAAACTCAACCAAATACGGAAATTTGAAATGTAGGACGATTGAGGGAAGCTATAATAGACAAATTGAAGAAAGAAACAAAGAAATTAAGGACTTACATGCCGTCAATTGGATGAGGAAAGATCTAAATGTCTATATGCTCAAATTGGGGAAGAAGAAGAGGGCCAATTTGGGGATTTTGGGGACTTTTATGCAATTTTCAAAAATTGGAAGATCGAATGGAAAATTTATGAAATTGAAGGTGTTTTCATGAAATTCACGCCCATTGAGGGCCAATTGGGAAATTTGGGCAAAATATAGGGTAAATTGGAAATTTTGAAAAGTTGGGGAGCAAATTACAATTTTAGAAAATTAAGGACTAAATGGCAATTTTAGTAAATTAGGGGCCAATGGGTGAATTTAAAAGAATTAAGGACCCACGGGGGAGGATTGAAAACTCCAGGGACTTAATAAGGGCAATTAGGGACCTAAGTGCAATTAAGGTAAAATACAAGGCCCTATGTGCAAATACGAAAAGGTTTGCAACCTTTTAGTCAACACATCATGATACGGATATTCGTGCAACGTAGGAGTAGGCTACTTGAGTACCGGCCCCTGGGAGCACACCGTAGAGCCCTACTCCGTCGACACAACCCTGCCGAGGTCACCGGGTGAGTGAGAATTACTATGACGTCCATTCTGGTTGGAATGATGGTTCTTTTGAAAATGGTTTTCTTGGAATTAGCCTCCCCTGACTGGATGACTCTACTTAAAATATTTGGTAGCTAATTATGGGCTTAGTCTCGGTATGCAAGTGGGCCTAAGGCCGATGGACATGGGTATGAACCCATCCAAAACTAGCATGTGATGAGAAATGCTAAAAGATCCCATTAATAGGAAATTGTGTGTGATACCCGCCGACCAAGTCTGAGTTGTTGAGCTTGTTGGGCCAAGTCACTGCTCCACCAAAGCCAGGTCGTCGAACCTGTTGGGCTAGCATGCGTAGCCTAAAGCCAAGCCAACAAACTGTTGAGCTGGAGGGCCAAAGATAATGGCTAAACTTAAAATACTCTTGTTTGTGCATGCACTATGAGATTCGGGCCATGAGGACATTTGGCATGAGGTAGTGATGAAGCCCAAGGGCTGCTGGATGACCCAGGGTGAATAATGGCGGTATGTCATCCAATAGGTCGAGAAGCTCAAGGAGCTTCATGCGCACTGAGATTAAGGCAATAGGGGAAAAGAGGTATCGTCCCACAAAGCGGACATGATGAAATGATCAAGGTTTGATGGTCGAACTATTGATGTCCACTCAAACTCCGGGTAGAAGCAATGTACCTCTATCAAGATGGATAGTAAAGGCGCTTTGATCCACAAGTGGAATGGTCGGGGATCGTTCTACGGATGTGTGATCCCTCCTATGATTGGAGAGCGGTTGATGCATGGTTAATGTGTGAAAAACTCCAAATGAATAATTAATGGGCAAAGTAACAAATTAAAGTATTCATTATAGTAGTTTCCCTCACTGAGTATTGTATACTCATTCCCCTCCTCTCACCATTTTAGGTTTAGAACCAAGACAAAAAGTTTTAGAATGAGCTTGGGCCCTCAAGGTATGTTTCCTACCCCCAACTTATAGTAAGGGTTTGAATATAGACATGTCTTTACCTTCCTTATATCATTAGGGTAGGCATGCTTGGATGATGTAGGAAAGGGTGGCGGGTTGATCACAGGACCTCGACCAAATCGGGTAAAAAGGACGTCTGACTACTCGTGGTTTAGAAGGAAGTGGAATCCTTCATAAACTAAAGGGAGTGGCAGGTTGCTCACGGGAATCCGACCAAACAGGTCGAGGCATGACAGAACCGATCTAATCGAAGGTGGATAGACCAAAGGAAGGAAAACACCAATCAAACAGGCATTAGTATGTGGGGAAAAGGTCATCTAAGGATGTTCCTAATGAAGTGCGGAATATGTATGCTCATTACCTTTCGTACCCCGAATTCACATGTGTGTGAACTCCAGGAATGATTGATTTGTATTAGTGTGTGATGTCGTGATGGCATGAGTTCCATCAACAATAGTAGATGGGGAAAGGTCATATGGTAATGTTATTTACAAGTGCAGAATACGTACGCACAATACCCCCTGTACCCTTGGTTTGCATGTGTGCAAACTCAATGGGTATTTTGTTAATTATTGTGATAAATTGACTGATATATGAATGTTAAACTCCGAGATGACAAATACATGAAAATGTAATTTATCAAAAAAGAGAAACTAAGTACTTGTGAATAAGTAAGAATGTGAATAAGCCTTAATAAGAAATTAAGTAAAGACTAGTTCGTAAGCCATGTTTTGGCCCGACATCAATAGACACATTCACTTATCAGTTGTTTTATTCTCAAGGGTGATTTGTAACTAGTTTTAGGGCTCACTGCATACTTTATGAAAGTTTAAAAATTTTGCTGAAAATTGTGTATGATTTTATTTTGAGCCTTACATTATGTCGGCTCTAATTTGGTGAAGGTACCCACCATTGTAGCATCAAGGGGATGTGGTGGTCCCTAGGGGCACCCGGGCACATGGATTTAGGCTAGAGCGTAACACCAAGCCCTAAACAAGCATAGTCTAGATTTAAATTAACTTGAGCTACCCCATGACCAACCACGGTTGAGCCAAGGCCCCCAAACCATCCCTAGTCATGCTCACGTCGTCCATGCACTATCATGGTAAGTCCCCACCATTGTCGTTCACCGGATATCCCTTATTTCATTTCATCTTTATTGAATTATTTTCAATCATAATTCATATAACTTAAATTATCAATTGAGGTGGCGTTTGATTCTATAAGAATCCCCAGGAGTAGAGTTAGCTTCTCTTATCAATAACTCTGGTTGTTGTGCCATCACTATTAAGAATTTAAAGCTTTCTCTCTTTAAAAATAGTTTTATGGAAAATCTTTGTTCTCTATCAATCTTATGCCAAATTTGATGGTTCAAATATTAAAATGATTGTGGGAACATAGAGAAGACAATTAGTATCATTATAGTGTCGAAATATGGAGGTTTAAACTTGGTTTTATGAATAATAAAATTTTGACTATTTTGTATATTCAAAAAGGTTGGGGACTAAACTACAAATAAGGATAAGTTTAGGGATCCATTTGGAGTTAATGAAAAGGTTAGGTATCTGAGGAAAATATCTAAGAACCTTAGGGATCTAATTGAAAATAAAGTAAAACATATGGACTTATATGCAATTAAAGAAAATTATAGGGACATAAGTGTAAATATTTTGTGTAAAAGGACCAATTATCAATTATGATTTAGTTTTGGTGAAACTTCATGAATAGGCAGAAGTTAGGGCTTAGATATTAAGGGAATGGTGTTGTAATGTCTAACTAATGGGATCCTAAGATTAAAATCGTAAGCTATGGAGAATTACGGTTTATTGTGCATACACCCCATGAGCTAACACAAATCCTTCATAGATAATTGTCCAAATCATTGTAGGGCCTAACTCTTCACCTACTCATAAAAATAAGGACACGAAGATTCAGGAATCTCTCCATGACGAACATGTCTAAGAAAATATCAATAAGTGAGATTTCTAGTATTAAGTGTGATTGGACCGATAACACGATATTACTCGTACTTTATAAAGTATGAATACTACTTTGAAAATCTTTTAAAATATTAAAAATTATAAAGGGATAGGTTTTGAAAGTATTTTCTAAAGATGGGATCCAGTCCCGTCCTCGACATGAGAAATTGGTGAAGCTCATGGTCGATGGAAGTGAGTCAAACCAATAATTAGTGAAAGTGGATCCAGTGCCATATTTTGAAAATACTTGTTAAAGTGGATCCAAGTCCATGTTTTGAAAATACTTGTTAAAATGGGCTCAAGACAATGATTTAGAAGAGAGGGGTCATGAACCCAAAGGAAAGGCTAGTATCATTCTGGACTATTTTGAAAATCTTGAAACAAGCCTTGTGTCATAAATAACAATAATATAAAATTTGCTAGATAACAAGCTAAGTTTGGATAATGAAACTACTAATAAAACTGTTATATGAAATGGGTCATGCCCTATAACTACTATCGAGCTAGAACTGAGTCCCTCTCCATAGCTTTGATAGTACTAAAAATAAATAGATGATATTTGTGAGATATTAAATCAACTCTCAAATGATAAAATACTATTGTTTGTGTTTGTTATGAGGTGAATCATGAGACGCTTAATGAGTAGTAATGATTATCTCAAGTCAAACTGTATAGTAAGGTTGAAACAAGTGAAGATGATACTGGTACGTCGAGTACTCTGGAAGTCTTGTGCGCATTAGTCCCATCAAAAATGGGAAATGTCACATCCATCATATAGCTCACACAACATTTATGTGTATGGGTTGGGTAACATGACCCACACGGAGAGTCTAAAATGGATAACTTGATCCGTTCAAATGTGTGGTTATGGATACATACTCTTATTAGGGTGGTTAATAAAGTTGAATTTCAAGTGAAATGGAGGGTTTATTGTCCATACAAAACTTATTGAAAATATTTAAAGAATTTAAAATTTTAATGTACTAAGATTAACACATTTGTCAAAATATCTCTAAAACGATCTATAAATGCATCCCATATATATATATATATATATTAGACTATGTATTGAATTATGTATATTACGTCTTGATATGAGTCGATACTTCTCATTGAAAATTCGATATAATTATTTTTTCAAATTTTAATATTTATGTTTTATAAATTTATACTCATGAATATTTCAAGAGTGTTAATAATATTGGTTCTATAACGGTAAAAATATTTATTGTTATAGTATTGAGAGTAGATAACGGGTTGTTTAAATAATTCAACCAATGTAGATCGGATCACATAACATGACATAAGATCTCATGTTGATGATGATTATTTAGATCTAATCACTATTAGACTTTCAATTGAAGATAGTGGTTGATTTGAACGGTGCGTTGCTGGACATGGACAAACAAAAATTCTAATATTATCGAGTAAGGTGGAGTACAAGTTTTATGTCCATCACACTTGAAAATACAACGCACATTTTCTATTATGTGAGAATTTGTAATGGTGATATATAAAATTTAATAAGTAAAATTGAATAAAAATTATGGAATGTAAAATAAAATTTAGCAAAGCCAACTGTAGATGAGGTCTAGCAACAGCTTCATAAGCTCTTCATAAGATCTTGCTCATCTATGTGCACCCAATGTATGATTTTCTATTTGAAGTCCGTCAGGGTGCATTGAGGAGGGTTTCAAAGGAAAAGTTCCCAAGGCCACCAAGTTGAGGTAGTTGCAAGTAGAAGCAGTCGTGACTTTACACGATTATTACAATTTGTTTGTAAATGTGATAAAGAAGATTATTAACTTACTTGGATAATATTATGGAGGTGTGAGAAGAGAAGGTAATGGTTGGTATTAGAAAATATTAATAATTTTAGTATTTATTTTATTATTAAATTGATGGATCAAATTATAAATATATCCGGCCATTTCATTTCCCACTTTTTAAAGTTTTTTTAAATAGATTTTATTAATTAACTATGTTTTAAAAAATTTAATCTTGGATCGTTTTCGGATATGATTTATTAATATTTAAATAAATTAAATAACTAATATAATAGGATATATTTTTAAGTATTAAAAATTAGAAAGATGGATATCTTCCAAATACATCAATATAAACATACTATTTTTATATAATATTTTTATGTTATACTTATTATTTATAGTATTAATTATTTCTTCACAGAATTTAGTTAATAAATTTAGATTATGATGAAATTTCAAGTAAGAGGTAAGCTAATGACGCAATTTGGGTAGAAGGTTTTATTTTATTCAATTTATTGACAAATATTTCATTAGCTCAATTCAAATACATTTTGTTTTACAAAAAAAAAAGTGTTCCTATGAAAATTTTTTACATGAATTAAGTCGTCGCTTAAATATTTACAATTAAATCATTCTATTTGTTTGAGCAAAAAAAATCATTCTATTTGAAAAGGCGTAGTTTCATTCAAATATTATTTTATTAACAACTCAATTTAAATATATTTCATTTATAAATATATATAATATAAATTTTAATGAAATATTTATTAATAAATTAATTATTATTAAAAATTATAAATTATATAAATAAACACACCATATTTAGTTTTTGATCAGTTAAATGAGCTTTAGAAATATTGTTTTTACAATTTATATTTAAATAAAATATTTTAATGATTTTATATCATGTATTTTTTTTAATTTTCAAACAAACCATATTTTATTAAAAAAATATTGGACTGACATTTGTCCTCAAAACATATATAAATTAAAGATATTATTTGATAAAAAATTAAACAATATTAATATTTCAAAAACTAGTCAAAAGTTTCGTCATTAAAAAATATCAAACAAATAATGAATTTCTACAATTAAAATATAATTTTTAGGTTTATGACCAGTCAAAAACGAAAAATTGTCAGTTTTGTCGTCATAAGCATTCATGGATACTCGGACGAAACCCAACATTTTTTTCTTTTATATATATATACAGGTATTCTTTCTTCTGAGTTAATTAAAATATAATTATTTTCCTCCAGTCTCTACCAAATTTCGCTTGGCCGGACTCTATTCCACCACGATCACCTAGACGCGTGTAATCCACGCTCCTTCATCTCCATTACCTTAACCACCCTACCGTGTCTTTGACATCCAGTTCTGGCCACGTCGACCGATCCGGCCATGGGAGTCGGCTGAGGTTATCTTCACGAAGCCGAATGACACTAGGAGGAAGAGCAGTATTTTTTTAATGGTAGAAAAATGTGCATAGATATAAAAATAATTAATTTATGTGCAAATCATTTATTTAATTTGAATTAAGTTACTAGTGAAATATTTAAATATGAGGCGTCCGGAAAATGTAATGTTTATTTTTTATTAAATTAAATAAAAAATTTATACAAATTAAATTATTGGGTAAATGTTATATTTAATTTTGAATTTTTGCCAATAATGTAAGTAATAATTGAAAAGATAAATGGTATGGATATATATATATATAGGCTTGCGTTGTTTACATAAACTCCACGTCTTTCCTATTTCAGAACAGATAGAGATAGAGATTTCAGTCCACACGATTCCTTTCACTGGAATTAGCTCATAAATAAATGTGTGCGGTTCTGTATTACAGTACACACTTGGTACTACATTTCATCTCTCTCTTAACCTAGGGAGATATCTCTCTCTACTATACAGCATCTTTATTCACAGAAGCTAGCTATGGTAACTATGCAATAGCAGAGCATTTAGTGCGGCTCTGATAAGTTGATGCACCGGATTCCATCAGGTATGTACTTCAAGGATCTGTTCTCATCTCATAGCTGATGCTTCTTCAGCCATGATTGTCTCCTCGTCGAGCTTATTTGAATAAACACTGTTGAGTCAGTCCTCGTTTGCCTGTGGAGATGTGTCACTCTTCTTTTGCTCCCTCCTTCCCAGAGGGAATCCAGCTTATTCGAATAAACACTGTTGAGTCAGTCCTCGTCTGCCTGTGGAGATGTGTCCGTCTTCTTTTGCCCCATCCCTTACAGAGGGAATAGTACTAGCTAACTAGTCTTGTTTCAATGTTATGCAATGACATATGGATAGGGTTTCTGCTTCTCTCCGTAAAGGATTTCCGTCATCCATCCAGTTTTTCCATTTTTTTGTTCTTTCTGCTGCAGCGCTTCCCCCTGTTTTCTGTAATTTGGAGGCAGCTGCATATATGCGACTAACTTAATAAGATGAAGCATAGGAACTAATTCGATGGCATATATCTCCTGAATCAGGACCAAGAGGTTCCGGATCAATTTCTCCTTCTCTTCTACCCACTTATTAGACCCCTCAGGCTTCATCATTGATCGAAAGCGATAAGCATCCCTCTCGATCTTAGGGATTCCTTAGGAAGAAGAACTCAAGACTCGTAGTCCTCCGCCCCCTCATCATAGACCTAATTCTCAATTCCATGTGCTTCTTATTTGTTCTTTTAAAGATTGGACAAAATAAGCTATCTAGATATTAGAGTCAATCTTCATTTCTAGCACCGTTTGTAAGATGAGCAACTCAAATTTTATTCCATTTTAATTTGGTATGCCATATGCTCACTTTTTTATTATTTTAAAATATTTGTGCAAAAAATATTTTAAAATACAAAAAATACTTTATATTTTTTAAAATCTAGACGAGTAAGTACAAAGAGGCTTAGTTTGGTCTAGTTTAGTCTAGAATAGCAGCAAAAGATATAGTACAAATAAATTAATAATTTTATTATTGGAATAAATATTAAGTTGTTTAATATTTTATCAATGATCTATTTCTCAAATTGAATATTATATTGCAGTATACAAATACAAATGCTACCTGTACAAAATAAATATCACCGACAGATTGTCCAAAAAAATTCACGGATAGGGTCAAAATGAAAGATTCCCTTTCTGTCTGTCATTCTTGTCCATTATGTACTTGTTGGAAATCAAAATTAGTATCACAATTTTTTAGAAGAAAAACAATTAAAGCATCTTACTCTTACTTATGTTTGTCGTTGTGTATATATTCTTTAGATTGTTTAAGTTGGTATACTTTCGGGCAAAAAATTGGTATACTTACAATTTTTTATAATTATTTTAAAGTAATTTAATATTTATGTGTAATATTTTAATTGGTTAATATTAATAAAATTATATTATATTAGAATGCATAGTCAAATGTAATATAAGTAGTTTTGTGACAGTGTAAAGAACAATTTTTAAATACAAATGTTTTTATAATTTGAGATAATTTAACCTTTAATTCATTAACAAAGGGTGAAAATGACATTTTCACATCATTGCTGACATAGTTATTGCGTGTTCAAATTATAATTCCTCATTTCTCTATGGTTCACGGAAACTTGGGGGAAAAGGAAACATTTATTGACCGACTGTAGGATGCTAGTGCACCTTGGCAAGATCTTCCTAAAGTGTAATAATATTCCCATCTCATTAATTATTCTGTCGCTTTATAATAATTGTTCCCGGATGCAAATATTGACCCCGCTGAAGTATAGATAGTCATTTCCGTATTCATCTCCTCCAAAATGCAATTGTTGATTGGTTTATCCATGGAAGTTTACCGGTATTGCTTTCTGAATTATATGTTCGACTTTGTAGCAGGTTCAGACTGATTAGACGGACTGAGAATCGAGAATGCTGAGTTCGAGTCTCATCTCCGTCACGGCCTCTTCCAGTTGGGCCACTTCCCTCTCTTGCTCGGCCACCGGCAGCAGCTCGTCGTCGATCCTCCCACGGCTTACGTTCTTCTTTCTCTCCCCTTGCCCTCAGAGAGCTCTTCTCACTTTCATCGATGGTCTCTTTCTCCTGGTCCTCCTCTTCTTCGCCCTCCAGAAGCTTTTCTCCAGGCTTCGAGTATCCTCCCATGGCGGCCTCAGCTTAGATATCAGCAAGCCCCTCATCGAGAACCACCGACTATCTTCTCCAAGGAAGAGGGTAGTGATCTCTGCGTCATTCAATCTCTCTTTGACGGTCTCCACCGTGCTTGCGTTTTCCTACACCATCATCTGCATCTGGACATTCAGCAGCAGCCTCGAGCTTCCATGGAAACTGGTGAACGCCTTCTTCTGGCTAGCCCAGGCCATCACTCATGCTGCCATCGCCGTCTTATTGCTCCACGAGAAGCGGTTCGAGGCGAAGACCCACCCACTCTCTCTTCGAGTTTATTGGGTTGCCGGTTTCATTATCATCGCCATCTTCACTGTTTCATCCATAACCAGATTGGTAACGGCCGGAGAAGCCTCGAACGAGAATCTCCTAATAGACGATATAGTTTCGATAGCGTCTCTTCCGTTGTCTCTAGTCCTCCTGATCGCCGCCGTCAGAGGGACCACCGGAATCTCGGTGACCTCCGATGAAGAGTCAGAAAATGGGATTCGGGAAGCTTCCGACGAGCCACTATTAGAGAAATCCAACGTGAGCGCATTTGCATCAGCTTCTGTGGTCTCCAAGGCCTTCTGGATATGGATGAACCCTCTCCTCAGCAAGGGTTACAAGTCACCCCTCAACCTCGAGGATATCCCAACCCTTGCGCCGGAGCACTTGGCCGAGAGGATGTCGGAACTCTTTTCTGCCAACTGGCCCAGACCGGAGGAGTGCTCGACCCACCCTGTCCGGACCACCCTTCTTCGTTGCTTCTGGAGAGAGGTCTCCTTTACTGCATTCCTCGCCATAGTCCGGCTATGCGTCATGTACGTGGGACCAGTGCTAATCCAGGGCTTCGTCGACTTCACGGCGGGAAAGCGGAGTTCCCCCTACGAGGGCTTCTATCTCGTCGGGATCCTCCTTGTTGCAAAGTTCGTGGAAGTCCTGACAACTCACCAGTTCAACTTCAACTCCCAGAAGCTCGGGATGCTCATTAGGTCGACCTTGATCACTTCACTGTATAAGAAGGGCCTGAGGCTGACGTGCTCGGCCCGGCAAGCGCATGGGGTCGGCCAGATCGTGAACTACATGGCCGTCGATGCCCAGCAGCTCTCGGATATGATGCTCCAGCTCCATGCGATATGGCTGATGCCTCTGCAAGTCAGCGTCGCCTTGATACTGCTCTATGGTTATCTTGGTGGAGCTGTTCTTGCAGCGGTTGTGGGGATCGCCGGGGTTATGGTGTTCGTGGTGTTTGGGACAAGGAGAAACAACCGGTTTCAACGGAATGTGATGCAGAATAGGGACTCGAGGATGAAGGCCACAAATGAGATGCTGAATTATATGAGGGTGATCAAGTTCCAAGCTTGGGAGGAGAACTTCAACAAGAGGATCTTGAGATTCAGGGAATCGGAGTTCAGCTGGCTTAGCAAGTTCATGTATTCTATTTCTGGCAATATCATCGTGATGTGGAGCACGCCGTTGTTGATCTCGACCATTACATTTGCCGTGGCGATATGGTTGGGGGTCAAGCTCGATGCGGGGACGGTGTTCACAACTACTACGATCTTCAAGATCTTGCAAGAGCCTATCAGGACATTCCCCCAGTCGATGATCTCCTTGTCCCAGGCAATGATCTCCCTCTCCAGGCTTGACCACTACATGATGAGCAAGGAACTGGCCGAGGATTCGGTGGAGAGGGTGGAAGGCTGTCATGGCCAAATTGCAGTGGAAGTTAGAGATGGGACATTCAGGTGGGACGACGAAGATGGGGATCCCATTTTAAAGGACATTAACTTGAAAATCAAGAAGGGCCAGCTCACTGCTATTGTTGGCACGGTTGGATCGGGCAAGTCTTCTCTTCTTGCATCGGTTCTTGGTGAGATGCACAAGATCTCTGGAAAGGTATGTTGTTGTTTAATTACGACCATCCATAGTTACGGAACTTTCAGGGATTTTTTGCTGGATCCTCATAAGAAACACATCCTGATACCCACGATTGATGAATTTTTATTCATTCTCAGCATCTTTGCACTCGAGTGTTTTGATGATTTCACAACTGCAGGGATATAATACCTATATGTTGCTAATAACTGGTTATTCCTGATAGGTTCGGGTTTGTGGATCCACAGCTTATGTGGCTCAGACATCATGGATTCAGAACGGGACGATTCAGGAGAACATCCTGTTTGGATTGCCCATGAATGGGGAGAAATACACGGAAGTTATAAGGGTGTGCTGCCTGGAAAAAGATATCGAGATGATGGAGTTTGGAGATCAGACAGAAATAGGTGAACGGGGTATCAACCTCAGCGGCGGTCAGAAGCAGAGGATTCAGCTAGCCCGTGCTGTATATCAGGATTGTGATACATATTTTCTCGACGATGTCTTTAGTGCTGTGGATGCTCATACAGGATCCGAGATTTTCAAGGTAATCTAAAGTAAATTTCAATTCAGAAGTTCTATATCAATCGAACCACTTCCACTTTCAAAAGTGGATCTAGTATCTGGAACGTGCTGACCGAAAATGTTTTCTTATGATTATGTGATTACATTTGTAAAAGCCTCATAAGAGTTTGGTACTGTTTTTGCAAGCTTCAAATGTACACTCCTTGATCTTATGTATCATTATTGTGTAGGAATGTGTGAGAGGAGCTCTAAAGAACAAGACCGTTTTACTTGTCACCCACCAAGTTGATTTCCTGCACAACATCGACCTCATACTGGTAAAGCCACCATTTTGAAGAATTAATACAGTATTCTGAATACACCTCCAGCGTCCCCTCATTTGTGCATTCTGTAAGATGACGTCTTTTCTGGATCTTTAGGTAATGCGAGATGGTAGGATTGTGCAATCTGGGAGGTATGATGAGCTACTGGATAGTGGGTTGGACTTCAAAGCACTGGTGCAAGCCCATGAGACCTCCATGGAGCTTGTCAAGGAAGGCAAAAACATGGGCGGCGATAGCTCCCCATCGCCCAAAAGCCAGCGGCCTCAGGCGAACGACGATGAACCAAATGGCGAGAGCAAGTCCTCAGGCCCGAACAGCTCTGAGAAGGGAAGCTTAAAGCTCATCAAAGATGAGGAACGGGAGACAGGAAAAGTAAGCCTGCACGTCTACAAGCTATACTGCACCGAAGCCTTCGGCTGGTGGGGAGTAGCATTCATTCTGTTGCTTTCCCTTCTTTGGCAAGGCTCTCTGATGGCGAGCGATTACTGGCTTGCCTATGAGACATCTGAGGATAGGGCTACATCCTTCAATCCCTCGATATTCATTCAAGTATATGGGATAATTGCCTTGATCTCATGCCTAATTATCATCATGCGGGCCTTATCAGTCACGTTATTTGGTCTCAAGACTGCACAGATCTTCTTTGGGCAGATTCTCCGAAGCATCCTGCATGCTCCAATGTCGTTCTTCGACACCACGCCTTCCGGTAGGATCCTAAGTCGGGTAAGGGCTCATGCTGCATCCATCATTCCCTCCTTCTCAATCGCAGATATTTGAGGCTTGTGGGCTGAATTAGATTTTGACTTCCATCCCTGCTTTTTCCATCTTTACAGGCATCAACTGATCAGACAAACATCGATGTATTCATTCCATTTCTAATGGGAATGGCAGTTGCAATGTATATTACTGTCCTCAGCATCTTCATCATCACTTGCCAATACGCATGGCCGACAGCTCTCTTGATAATTCCACTGGGTTGGCTCAACATCTGGTATCGGGTATGTGCTTACATTTTCAGCCTTGCTGTCTCAATATATTGATGCTGAAAATTAAAAGATGCAAACATCATGATAATTGAAGAACAAGGAACTGCCTAGGAAAAGGAAAAAGGAAAGCCAAAAGAGCTGACAAATATAGTGCTTTTGTTCTGAAATTTTTTATTGCTGCAAGTCCATCCATTTGGACAAGAAAGAGCCATCAGGTATTATGCTTCAGAAGATGTTCTTCATCATCTCTGTCAATGCTTCTTTTTGCTGAGGAAAAATAGTAAACGTTTTCCAAGTTTTTCAGATCCAAGTAAATTCTCTTTCTTTTCTTTTCAGGGATACTATCTTTCAACATCTCGTGAACTAACCCGCCTTGACTCAATCACAAAAGCACCGGTAATCCATCACTTCTCTGAGAGTATTGCTGGAGTCATGACGATTCGCTCGTTCCAGAAGGATGGCTTGTTCCGCATGGAGAATGTCAACCGTGTCAATGGGAACCTTCGAATGGACTTCCACAACAATGGCTCTAATGAGTGGTTAGGCTTCCGTCTGGAACTCATCGGCAGCGTCTTCCTTTGCTTCTCAGCCATTTTCATGATCTTGCTTCCCAGTAACATCATAAGGCCGGGTATTGCTCTCACAAAATGGTTGCTATTTTGTAGTAGTTATATCACCTAATTTCTGATCTCTTGTTGGATGCAGAGAACGTCGGTTTGTCCCTCTCGTACGGCCTATCCCTCAATTCTGTGATGTTCTGGGCCATTTACATGAGCTGCTTCGTGGAAAATCGAATGGTCTCAGTAGAGAGAGTGAAGCAGTTCACCAGAATTCCATCAGAAGCAGCTTGGAATATCAAAGACCGGCTTCCTCCTCTGAACTGGCCGTCCAATGGCAACATCGAAATTAGAGACTTACAGGTAAACCATACCTCATAACCTGTCATTCCAACGAGTACCTATATCACCATAGCTTCTTATCTGCTAACATGACCTTGAAATTTTCTTCTGTGTTGTTCACATTTACAGGTTAGGTACCGTCCAAACACGCCTTTGGTCCTCAAGGGAATTACGCTGAGCATTCATGGAGGGGAGAAGATTGGAGTTGTGGGGCGAACTGGAAGTGGGAAGTCGACTTTGATCCAGGTTTTCTTTAGGCTCGTGGAACCATCAGGAGGAAGAATTGTCATAGATGGAATAGACCTTTCATTGCTGGGACTTCATGATATTCGATCCCGTTTCGGCATCATCCCTCAGGAACCTGTCTTGTTTGAAGGGACGGTCAGGAGCAATATCGACCCCATTGGTCTGTACACGGACAAGGAGATATGGGAGGTAAAAATATGTTCCAAATATTGACATGACACTGTCCAAAGCTTGGAATCTCCAGATTTGATTATTTCTCTCCAATGCAGAGCCTGGAGCGGTGCCAGCTTAAGGATGTGGTAGCTTCTAAACCGGACAGACTGGATTCTTCAGGTATGTAGCTAACTAATGGTCATGGAAGGCAATACAGCTTCCCAAGATATGCTCCATTCATGTGTTGTTGTGCTTTGAGTTTCACAGTGGTTGACAATGGAGACAACTGGAGTGTTGGGCAGAGGCAGCTACTATGCCTAGGGAGGGTGATGCTAAAGAGGAGCAGGCTCCTGTTCCTGGACGAAGCTACTGCATCCGTTGATTCGCAGACCGATGCGGTGATCCAACGGATCATTAGAGAGGATTTTGCTTCCTGCACCATCATCAGCATTGCCCACAGGATCCCCACCGTCATGGACTGTGATCGGGTCCTTGTCATCGATGCTGGTAAGAAAAATGAAGCGACTGCATTGTTCATTGCTTCTGCTATATTACTAATGAGCTTAACATAGAGACGTTACCCTGCAAGGCAAAACTATGTCCCAGATGGATTCCGTTGACATAATTCTTCCCCGTTTTCTCATCTCAAACAGGAAAGGCGCGGGAGTTCGATCGGCCATCGGCATTGCTGGAGAGGAAATCGCTGTTCGGTGCACTCGTACAGGAGTATGCAAATCGCTCGTCAGGAATGTAAGGAGAGATCGATCTCTGTAGGAGTATATACCTCGCCTTGAATGCTGGCAGATACCGCGTGCAGGATACCTATTATTGCATCAGCTAGTAAAGAACACGCTCGTAATTGGGGCGTTCCTCATGACCATATGTTAGCTAGGAATTTGAACAATGTATACTTATCATTCCACAAGACTTAGAATCAACTCTCCTGCCATTATTATTGATTTCCTGTTGAGGAACAGAAGTTCAAAATGCTTTTCAATTTTCATAATTTTTTTGCCCAATAAACAGAGTTTATATTAATTAATCACGAGCAAACATACCATCTGTTGAACCCCACACACCCGATCTGGCATGAACAAACTCCTTCACAAACTGTATAATCTGCCATCCCTTTTGATTAGTTGTCTCTTTCACTAATGTTTTTGAATCTGATTCTGTCATTATGTTATGTCATTTGTATATTTAAGCTAATTTGAGTTCATGTACTATGGCTATATGTGTATTTCACTTACTAACCGAGGAAACTCCTCCACAAACGATCTAAATCTACCATGTACATCTCTTTGATTCCCCGCTCTTCCACTAATATGCTTGGCATTATAGGAGATGGTGGCATTGTGCATGGCTTCCTTCCGTCTTACACCTCCATTTCTAACGTGTGAAAAACACTATTCCCACTGATATTTATGGTACCTGCTCGCAACTCCATTGTTTTTTCACTTCAGGCTATTTCCACCTTTTTCAATCCTCAAATATAAATCACTAAACTCTATATATTGAGTTCCCATTTGCCTAAAAAATCTGGTGTTTTGAAGTGGGGGGTGGTCTGTAGTTATTAGCAATCTTGTTTTCTAATTTTGTTTGGAGCAATTTACCATCCATTCAAACATATTCAATTAAATTAAAATATAATTATTGGGAGTGATGGAAACATTTTCAATAAAAATAACTATATTATTTTTTTTTATATATTTAACTTAATGTTTATATATTTTATACATTATTTTAATATATTTTAAATAAATTTATATATTTAAATTATATAATATAATTATGCAAAAACATATATATATGTAATATAGTTTATTAAATATATATTATTTTTATATTACTATTATATAATAGTTATATATAAATAGTGTCGTAAAATTAATATTAATGTATTTACTCATTTTTATTTTATGATATGATTATATAATAACAATATATTTAATGTATATCTTAATAACACTGTTATATCAAAAAATATGACTTGCAGTTTGACCAATTAGATCCAAATCATTACTGTTTCAAATAATTATATCAAAAAATATGACTTGCAGTTTGACCAATTAGATCCAAATCATTACTGTTTCAAATAAAAACTGAACTCCATCCAAAATAAATAAATAAAATACATAAAATTTTGAAATTTTAATAAATGAAGATTTCCATATTCTAATCAATAAAGTTTTGAGTTCATACTATTATAATAAATATTTAATTTATTTTAAAACTAATAATAATAAATTATATATTTAAATAGTTAAAATTATTAAAATTTCATGCTACCCATAAAAGCAACCATTCAAATAATTTATAATTTCATGTATGTAAAGTATTGTATTTGTATAACTCGTTCCATAGCGATATTACAATATTTACAATATTGGGTAATTTTTCTAAGATTAAATCTCATAATCAAAATTGACAAATTGAATTTAAGTTAAATATTGAAATTTTTTTTATAAAGAGTTAACCTAAAATTTTATATAAATACTAGCAAATACAACCACTAATAAGAAAATAAATTAAAATATTTATATGCGTGTTTTAAAATTTATGCATTAAGATTGCAATCTTAGCTTTCACCGGACCATTATATGATTTATAGCATGCGCCCAACCCGGTTTGTTTGGTCGGTATAAACAACTCGCTACTATTCTAAAATGACATGAGCAAATATGATAGTTTATACCGTAGAAAAAAACTCAAAATATACGTAATATCAACTTTTACAAAAATATAATTGTAAAAAAGAGAATTTGAAAAAATTAATTGTAAAAATTTCATAAGGTTTATGTAACTTAGGTGTAAATATTTATTGAATATCTTACTTCTGTATTTCCATAATTCTAAAATGGTTTGTATGGGTGTGAGTTTACGACTCACTGAGTAGCAAATATAGACATCTAATGCTATATTTATAATTTAGCACATAATAAGATTCAATGATAATACAATGTTGGTTGTTTTTAAATCACAACATTTCACACACCATTTACCATTATGAAAGTGCTCACACTTTTGTAGAACAAACATCCTGTTTGTATCACTTGTGGTTCGAAACGACTTTACCAACCACACATATACAAGCCTACAACCTCGAGCACATATTTGATTGGATTATAGTGTTCATGTCAGATTATCTGTGTGAGCATATAACCTAACCCCTAGATATATCAATCGAATTGTCCGCTATAGAGAGACTAAACCTTCCGGCTTCACTCGGTCTAATAAGCACAAAACTTCCAAATCCCTCGATGTACTAACTCAGCTATAACTTCTCTTGTATCGACTTTACTAACTGGTAGTCATCATAACTATCGTTACCCCGTACTAGACATCTAATGGTACCATTTATAAACAAACACATACAAGTGTTTTAATTTAAGATCGTTGTCTTTGTATTATCAGCCCAATGAGATGAGACCTACTTCCAGCTCGATAATATTTACTGGGCATGACCCATTTCATACAATATCACATACTTTAGTATCTGGACATGCTCATAGATGTTGGTCATATTGTTTAAAAAACTTGACCCATTTCCATTAGACTTGGGCCCACTGAACAAGTTTAAAAAAATTTGGTCTTTGGCTCACTTCTAGTTAAAAACGATGACCTTAGACCCAATTTAATAAATAGTTCATGCTCACATTGAAAGGTATTCATAATTCATGCTCATAATAGAAACACATCTTGCAAAGTAGTTTTAAGCGAGGTTTATACAACCACGATAATATATTTCTAGAAAAAAGTCTTTAACATCTCATGCTATTACTTTCTATCGGTATTGAAGCGTAATTGGCACAACCAAACTCGATGTCAGAAATCCTATTCACCTGGAGTGTCACCCTTAACCTGATTCACTCGGCCAATTGTCCCGTGAACCCCACCAATTCCCTCAATATTACAATGGTAGGTACTTTTACCACAATAAAACTGAAAGGACTAAGACTTCCTTTCCTATATTCTTTGTTCTTTTATAGCATAAATTTGAATTTTTTCTTTAAAAAAGGGGCGAGCCCAAAATTGAAGTTATACAAATCCCGGGAAAGATAATAGTTGATAAGCATATATAATGAAACCTCCGTATGCAGGATAAGAGAACTATTCTAGATGTCGCTCAACTTGGTAGATGCTATTCTACCTGCATTCCCATCTCCCTCGGCTTAAACTTGCAATCGTTTTGGAGAGAGGGGTGAGCTCATAGCTCAATGAATGGGGCTATGACGTCGTGCCATTTTATGGCTTATAGTAGTTCTTAATCTTTTTAGCTAATAGGTTCACTTAGCCCCTTG
The DNA here is from genome assembly GCA_030064435.1 of Trapa incisa. Classification (NCBI taxonomy): domain Eukaryota; kingdom Viridiplantae; phylum Streptophyta; class Magnoliopsida; order Myrtales; family Lythraceae; genus Trapa; species Trapa incisa. The sequence goes on along the minus strand of CM057781.1, from coordinate 10,007,245 downwards.
AAACTCTTGACTCGGGTCGCTAGTATCCATGTTATAGTTCATGGTCGGATCATTCTTGAGTCATTATATTTACCTAGCCCCTTTAGACTCCTGTCTTGGGTTGCCCATAACCATGCTATATTTCATGGTGAGGTCATTTCTCAGTAATTTCATTGACTTAGCCCCTTAAGCCTCCTGTTTCGAGCTGCCCGTAACCGTACTTCATCTCATGACGAGTCATTCCCTCCCCATACCGTTTAACAAATCTAAATTCACAATAATACCATAATTTAACACAATACCGAGCGCTCATGGCCTGCACATTCCTAGACTACTCATGGTTCTCATACATAGGCATTTCACTTTCCCTTTTTCATTCTCGAAGGGTATTTCATGATATCGATCAGAACTAAGAGAAAGTGGGAGCCATGTGTACTCTTCCACAATTGAAGCCCCTCGGGCTCATCTATCTCTTTGGGATGCCTTTGCATTCCTGGGGTCACATTCAACTTTCCCACCGACAACCTTGTTCATGCCCCCTAACACATGCAATTCAATTTCACATCCTTCTCATCACAGTGGTGTAATTGTGACGATACCCGCAAATTAACCAAGTGTCATGGAAAATATAGAAATTTTATTTCAATATCCCCTTACGACTCTTCCAATTTTCCTTGACATCGATAGTATCTCAGTAGGTGTTCTGCTAATGCCCACTCCACTTCATACCAATATATTAGAATACAATGAAATAAAAAATCAATTTGACAAACTGTATTCTAGTATTTTCTTATTTATCTGTGAACATGGTCTTATCCTGACCATATCTTTCCAACTCATTAAGAAAATCATACAAATAATCAATCTTTGGAGTTTTGGTCTATCTCTTGTCCAAACTCTGCTCAATCACAAAATATAGGCCTATATCTTCAATCACTCTGGCCTATTATGCCACTACAAGTGGTTATTCGGTCCTTAAGACTCTTTTCCTATTTTCTTACTCTTCAAATCCTATTTTCATTAGTGGACATGCCATTAAGTAATTTTAGACTTCTTATATGAATTTAAAAACTTGAGCTTCATACTATTTTCATAATTGCATTTAGAAACAATCATATTACTCAGGTTGGTCCAATTGAAATCATCGTCATTAAACCCACTCACCTTTTCATTATGACTTGTTCATTCCGACTATAATATCCTCTATCTCTAGTTGTGCGATTTACTATAGGATGCAATCTATATGAATAAAATTACACAATTGAGTTAGTTTAGATACCCACTAAACACTCATAAATACTATTCCACAATTTTTCTCAAATTACAGTTTTGCCTTTGGGATCGGTTCTCTTGACCAACGTGTTGATGAACCTTAAGGATCACTAATCCCACTTGTGATTTCTCACAAATCAAAGTTAAACCCACTATAGGTCTTATTTACCAAAATGCCCCAAGAGTTTCTAAGTTTCTTAGATAACCCAACTTTTTTCAAAATTTGCATTTTGGTCCTTAAGTTGGGCAAAATTACCATTTTGCCCCTACTCATCAAAAGTTCCCCAATTTGGACCCTAGACTTCCCAAGTCTTTCATTTGGGTACTTACAACTCCTTTAAACACACTTGGACCTCAACATGCTAACTAGCTATGTGGAGGGTACACTTCCACGGCCAGCTTCTTAGAGGGACTATGGGCGCTTAGGCCAAGGAAGTTTGAGGCAATAACAGGTCTGTGATGCCCTTAGATGTTCTGGGCCACACGCGCGCTACACTGATGTATTTAAGGAGTCTATAGCCTTGGCTGACAGGCCCGAGTAATCTTTGAAATTTCATCGTGATGGGGATAGATCATTGCAATTGTTGGTCTTCAACGAGGAATTCATAGTAAGCGCGAGTCATCAGCTCGCGTTGACTACGTCCCTGCCCTTTGTACACACTGCCCGTCGCTCCTACCGATTGAATGGTCCGGTGAAGTGTTTGGATCGCGGCGACGTGGGCGCTTCGTCGTCCATGACGTCGCGAGAAGTCCACTGAACCTTATCATTTAGAGGAAGGAGAAGTCGTAACAAGGTTTCCGTAGGTGAACCTGCGGAAGGATCATTGTCGAATCCTGCAAAACAATGCAGACAGACCAGCGAACTCATTGCCAACAATCCTTGCCGGGCTTTTCCCACTGCCACCGGGGACGCGAGTGCCTCACTGCACTTGCTCTCCTCGTAATGCAACCCTGGCACGGTATGCACCAAGGAACATTGGAACATGATGGCGAGCACGTCCTGGGGCACATCCACCATGTGGCTTGCCCAGGGTATCATGCCTATCTCTAGTATGACAACAAACGACTCTCGGCAACGGATATCTCGGCCCTCGCATCAATGAAGAACGTAGCGAAATGCGATACCTGGTGTGAATTGCAGAATCCCGTGAACTATCGAGTCTTTGAACGCAAGTTGCGCCTAAAGCCTTATGGCTGAGGGCACGCCTGCCTGGGTGTCACTCAACATTCCGCCCACACCGTCGGTCTCCCTCTCACGGGCCTGCGACATGGTGGGGAGTGAACGATGGCCTCCCGTGGCCTCTTGGCTGTGGCTGGCCAAAATTACCATTTTGCCCCTCCTTTATATAAAATTTACGGTTTTACCTCCAAACTCTCGAAAATGACTTTAGACATCCCCATATTCCTTAAAATAACTTCTAAGCCCCTTATCCTACTCTTAGGGACATTTTCTACATTTTCTCATATTTTTAATTTGGTCCCAAACAATCCATAATTATATTTTAGTCCATAAACTTTGGAGGTTTAATCAAGTGAACTTTTAAATTCACAATTTACCGCCAAATGATCTCATCCTACCCTCAATGGCTCGTGAAACAAGTGGGGGCCTTACCTGAACCAACCATGATCGAATTTGGCCACTTTCCCAAAATTGGCTGAAATTGAGCAACTAAGGGGATTGTAAAAAATCCTTACCGGGGGTAGATGAAGCTTAGGAATTTTGTTGCCAAGGTCTAGACAAAGCTTTTTATGGTGGTGGCCAACTAAGTGATCACCAGAGTTGGGCGAATTTGGTTGTCGACTGGCCGTGATCGGGTAGAACTTGATGGACCCACCGATGGATATTTGCTCATAGCAACTAATTTTTCCCTTGTCAGAGGTCGGCCTTGGCAATAGAGGGCTAGAGGGGAGGTTTTCCATCACTTGGGCACTAGTGGCTACCGGAGTGGTGGCTTGAGGAGGGAGAATTTAGCCCAAAAAAGCCATCTGCAATGAATAAAGTTTTTATCCGTGATCGGGGTTATCTAAAACAACCTTCGTGTGGTATTTTTTGGACACTAGCAAGTCAGGACCTAGCATGAAACTCAAGATAAGTATATTATCGAAATTTTGACACCAAGATCACCCCATTTGGTGATCGAACAATAGAAAATTGCTCGTTTGAGTGAGTGGAGGCCAGGGAACTGTTTGAGATTGGGAATTTCAACTTTGAATTCCAAATTTGAGTTATCCATGATGAGTTAATGCAATTAACTCCATAAGGAAACTAGCAACTCAGTTCCTAGATAATCTATGCAATTTGTAGCACTCAATTGGATTAAGAAATGAGTGAATTCGATCGACATATGTGGTGACGCATTAGGAATCCTATGTATTAGTGGGAAGTGAATCGCTGGTGAGTCGGGTCGACTCGACTCAATCCTATCCAACCTAACTTCCCTTATTTTACTTTTTATTTTTTAAATTTAAATTACTATTTTGCCCTTTTGTGTAATTTCATTAATTAATTTCGAAATCCCAACCTTATTTGGTAAAAAATTGGCTTCCCCCCAAAACCTCGATTTCATGCTCAAGAACCTGATCCCAAATTCGATCGGATCCCTAGTCCCAACTTCGCGTCTCCTATCCCATTTACAACATGGAGTTATGATCCAAACTTAAATGTCCAAATCTTAACCCAGGTTCCATTCCTGGTTCGAGGTTCCATTCTCGGTCTTGATTTTTATCTTTAGTTCGAGATATCATTCTCGATCTCATATGCCATCCTTAGTTTGGGAATCCATTCTCAATTTTTAGTTCTCATCCTTAATTCAAGGTTCTATTCCCAGTTTACACTTGGTTTCTAGTTCACTTAGGCTTAATTTGGGCTCCGGTGTTACAACCGTTCCCATTATTTTAGGAGTTTTGTCCTCAAAACTTAAGCACTTACTGAGCAGGGTTTTTCACCTCTTATCTCACTCAGTCTTTCCATTTCCTCATATTCATACGGTCTTAATACCATAATGTATTCTTATCATCCTCCATTCTCATTCTTATGCAAACCTTTCTTTTTTCCAATCTCTTTATTTCACATAGCCTCGTCATTTATCTCTACTTGGGGTAACCTCTTTTCCTATGTCCTTCGGGAACATCATTCCTTATAATACCCCCTCTAGAGCCATTATCATTAGAGGTTCCTGCTAATCACCTTAGATTGCAAGTCACCCCTTCAGTTATCCATGCACTATATCATTCATGATATTATGATATTAGTGGATATCTCTAGATAATATCAATATCCCGAGTAATTGCGTAAACTTGCAACTTACCCATCTAAGTACCTATTTTTTACTTAACCATTGTGGGGTTTTCCCCTTTATCTCTGTCCCCCTGTCACATTTTCACATCTTAGTACTTGGTCATCAAGTGTATGTGTATACCCCGCCCTTTGGAGTTAAGAAAAATCGGGAAAAAGAACCGATCAAACTAAGTGAGAAACACCGAACCGATTCACAAACCCGATCATTAGAGAACAGAAAATTTGGGAAATTTACAACTCCTAAGTGACCCAAAGGGTTTATAAAACCTTTGAAAAGGACCTTAGGACAATTTGGGAGAGAAAACCAGACCGGTTCAGGAGAACTAGATTCGAGTTAGATTGAACTGGTTTATGAACCGAGTCGGTTCATGAACCAGAATCGATAGAGAAAGAGCAAAACGGGAAATTTATGGATCCCGAGTGACCTAAAGAGTCATAAAAGTCATGAAAAATGACTTTAGGATGAACTGGAGATGAAAACCAAACCGGTTCAAGTGATCAGGATCCGAACCGGATTGAAGCGGGTTGGATCGATTTGAATCACTATTGAACCAGATGCTAAATTCATTTTTCTAAGTGGTTAGAAAATTCAAAATGGAGAATTGAGGCTACCATTTGATAGATAATGAATTTAGAAATTTTTAATTTTGAAAAACTCGATTGAATCGGGCCTGAACACTAGCCAGTTTAAGCTTTGAACCCGGTTCGGAACAATGTCGTCTTCTTCCTTCAGATGAAAACACTGTTCACTTGTTGGAAAATCAAGTAGTGCCAGTGAATCTGAAAAGTCTCTGACCATGGAGTTTCAAGCAATGAATGACTGCAATTATGGCACCAATCAGACGACCAAGAAGTCCCTGAGCTTCCTATATAAAGAGCCCCTACTCATTCATCCTCTCCACACCTGAAAAACTCCATTCTCTCTCAACTGCTCCAATTTTCGGTGAAGCTCAAACCATAGCTCTGACTTGGGCATTTTTCTGAGCCAAAGAAGGTGTAGTTGGGTTCTTTAGATTCAGGAAGAAGTCAGCTACACGCCTGTAGTCTCCATTTGCTCTGAGGGTCATCGGAGAAGCACTGGCGTGATCGAACAGTGAAGCAGCTCCGGTGGACCGAAGCTGTCCTATTTCGACCGAGTTGAAATCGACCAATTCAAGCCCTTCTCAGGCCAAAGCAAGTTCTCCCAACACCTCCACAGTCCTCCTACAGCTGAATTAGAGCTGAAAGGTAAGCCAATTTGGCTCCCCTCTGTAAATTCTGATTGATGCTAGAGAGAGAACCGACATAACTTCGATGACTAAATTCTCACTCAATTTGACATCAATTGATGCAATTCTTGATCCTAGGAGGAAACTCAGGACAAGAGCTATCTGCCCAGATTGAAAACTCGGACTGCAACGCCCCTTACGGTAAGCTTTCGAAGCTTTATCTCTAAGTCCAATTTTCTGGTGAATCTTCATTTGAGCTCATTTCGACATCAAATCGTGAGATTCAAAGAGCAATTGAATCGTATGAAGGCGTAGGAACTCCAATCTAACTTCAATTTCAACAATTAAACTCATTTGATCTGTCAATTTGATGAAATCAAATTTGATTGAGTTAGAAAGTTGAAATTGGGGAAAATTTGGGAATTTCAAAAATTTGAGGGACTAAAGTGCAATTTCATAAAATTGAGGGCTAATTGGGAATGATAAGGATGTTGGAGGGCTAATTGGGCAATTTTTGGAATTTATGGGTCAAAACTTAATAATTTTTGTAAAGTAGGGGCAAAATGGTAATTTTGGCAAAATTGGAGACCAAATTGGAAATTCAGAAAACTTGAACCCCTTTTTGTGATTTTGAATAAATTGATGTACTAAGGTGAAATTTAGAAGTTTCAGGACTCAATTTGTGGAAATTGACAAGCGGGTTTTCCACTTTCTTCTAGGAAGTTTAATCATACCAAGCGGGTATGATCCACTTACAACCGCTAAGTAGTTTTTCCACATGATTTTCACATCACTCCTCTGAGGTGTGATGGTTAAAATACCACTTAGTAATGAGTTTTCATTTGCGAGGTACTTATCATCTGAACCAGGTATGGTATTAAATATTCCACTCACCCGTTCGTGCAGTGAATCTCATCTAGTCGGCTTATTACCTTTGCACGAACTTGTCCTAGCTAGAGTTCCTGGTACTTCGTGTTCCTACATGATATGAACATCTTTGTTCATTATCCTTTGGCTTAATAGCCTTCATTCATCCCGAATGAATGAGAAACCAGACTTTTCATTTATTTGTAATTAGGTCCCTAAAGTTATTTTTCTTTAAGTATCTAATGCCGGTTATCCCCCAAATTGAGTCCCAAAACTCTAAAATTTACCTCAGGACCTCAATTTATTCAAACTCACAAAAAGGGGTTCAAATTTCACAAATTTCCAATTTGGTCCCCAATTTTTCCAAAATTACCATTTTACCCCTACTTTACAAAAATGGTTAGTTTTGCCCCAAAAATTCTAAAATTTGCCCAATTGGTCCTCCAACATCTTTATCATGCCCAATTGGCCTTCAATTTTTTAAAATTGCACTTTAGTCCCTCGAATTTTCAAAATTCTCAAATTTCCCCCAATTTCAACCTTCTAACTCAACCGAATTTGATTTCATCAAATTGACCGATCAAATGAGTTTAATTGTTGAAATTGAAGTTAGATTGGACT